>CM074856.1:42045000-44545000 GCA_037501455.1 Lantana camara
TTCATCACCCACAGCAATGATTGAGGCTGTGGATGTACTTTTCCAATGTGAATCTTCATACTTCAAACCATTGCTAACAGCAGCCAATGGTTTAGAAGCAAATTTTTTAACTCTTCCTGCCCGTTCCAATCTTCCATCTGGAAGAAGATATGCCGGTTTGTAATGTTCTTCACTATTCTTTGTTTTGCTATTGCATAATAGTTCGTTAGGAACAGTATCGTGAATGCTGCCAATTGAAGTGTAACTGCAGAAATTTCAACAAAATTACGCAAATAAATATATATCAAATAACAAAAGTTAAAATAAAAAAGGGATAATTACACCAACGTATCCTGAAGTTTGGCTTAGTTACATAAACTTCCCATCGAAGAATAAATATCACATCTTTATTGATGAATCTTGACGATATCATCTCTAATTTTTCATGAATACTCCAATTTGCTATTGGCACATACTAATCAGTATTAGATTTCACGTTCACAACTATTAAAACATGTGTTAGACCAAATCTTAGGATATGCCACAGAATGTGTTTGTAACACTTATCAACCTGGGGGGAGTTTGTGTGATTAGGTCAAACTTCGGGGTAAGACAGTGTGTAATCATCCCACACAATAATAATAATAAAAGAAAATGATTTACCCTTGATCATAAAGGCTACAATATTGAACTTTGCATGTCAATAGAAAGGCCCAAATATCTCTGTCGTGGAAAAAATCAAATGTTCCACCTTAATATCATTAACAAGATATAAAAAGAGCTTAGTGTACGAAATGTATTTTTAACTTATGGAACAAACCTGTATGACCAATCCAAGATAGGATTCACTCTCATGAACGGTGGCCATCCCGGTGAGCTTGGGGAGAACTGTTCTTGCCCCACCTGAAGAATGTGAAAATACTATTTGTTGTTATTCTTGAATTACTTGTGCTTATATTGAAAATTTAAAAGAAAAAGGTTCATTTATCTACCGCAGTAGGATCGCCAATTCGAACACCAAGAAAAATAGCTCTAATAGATGTTGATTTTAAAAGAGCCTCCAAACCAGACTTGAAATCGAGTCGAATTATGTCCATCTGCAATTTATAACTGCCAAAGTAGAACTAATAAATCAATAAAAAATGGGAAAGACGTATACAATATAAACAAATTTATTTACGTACAGAGAAGCTGTGTCATAAGTGAATGAATTGATTTCAGGAAAAGCAGATGAGCTCTCGAAATAAATTGTCCGTATTGGAAATGCTACATCGGCATCTTCAGGAATCTTCCCAGCATTATGCAAATAATAGCCTGCCCTAAGAAGGTGCAATAGAACCTACAAATGAAGAACTGTGAGAATGTTTCTTGAGTTACATGAAAATGAAGAGACTATGAAATTTGTGTAAAACAACTTACAGTTGAGTCTTTTCCACCATTGAAGCTAAATGCAACCTCCTCAACACTGTCATATGAAATTATTTAGAGCTTAATATAGTCTTTCTCTACACGGCGATAATAAACAACCATTAAAATATGACGAAATTAGCATCAATGACGCAAAGCTCATTACAGATCACGATACATATAGAGTATGTACACATTCTTGACAAATAAATCTACATGAAATGGAATTTCCTACTGCAAAAAAAAAAAAAACGAGGAATATTAGAGAGGATATTCCAATCTGGAGGATCTCCAAAAATGTTGTTTTAGTACTATATTACATTCTCACCTAAAAAAAAAAGAGCATTTCAACATTCCCAACATCAAAACATTTCATCTTTGACAACCAAAAAAGATATTAAACCCTGCAAAGGGTTACTGAAAAAATCATATCCAACGAGTAAATCTATGCATTCCCTCATCTATTTATCAAATCTAATTCATTTAAGTACAGAAACACAAGAAAAAATCTCAAACCAATTACGACTTTGAGGGTAAAAAGTTATGGGGCTTACGAGTAGAGAGCAAGAGCCCTTTGGATCACATAGATTGCGTTGTTGTACTTGGTCTTCAATCTTATATCATCACTTTCTCTTATGGCTTTATCAATCTCCATCTTTGACTTTTAATCAATCAATCCCTCTGATTTGAGATTGAAACAACAATTAAATGAAAGAAAAGGACCAATCAACCTCAACATCTTCAAATTCTAATCAACAGCATATCTTGAAACTCAAGGTAACAAAAATCAGAATCAAGTCTACATCAGGGATCAGTTTCCACCAGAACCCACCAAAGATTCGATTTTTACAAACAAATCCCACTCAACTCCGATGCAGAAACAAATGGGTTTCCATGAATTCTCAGAAAAACAATGCAATTCATCGATACACATTCAAGAACTCAGTAATTAGTCAAAAGGGTTTACCTAACAGGGGTTTGTCAACCAGAATCTTCCCCTTCTGCTCAATGAAACAGAGAATGAGAATCAAATCGAACCGAACAAAAACTGACGAAAGATGCTAACTTTCCACAGATACTGCAATAATTTAAAGTCCCCTTTGAAGGGTTTAGGAATGGGATATCACCTTGTCTCGGGAGTCAAGCAGCAGGAAGAATCAAGCGAAGATATCTGTCTGAGAATGCCGTCTCACTAACACTATTCGTCTCTTCCTTTTATTTATTTTTATTCGGATAAACCTTTGCCTTCCAAAGAAATTTGTATCCTCTAAATTCTCTGTAATGTCTTTACGTTATCGTATTGAAAGCACCTTTTCCAAGAAATGTGAAATCCTTTTTGAAGATTTTCAAGATTTGATGCCCCTAAAATGCTTGTACGTTTGTACTCTTTTTATTTCTATTTTGAGAAAATTGCATTTTTGGTCCCATAGGACATAGGTCAATTGTTTTTTGGTCCTGTAGTTTTTAAATCATCCCGCACTTTTAGCTTTTCGACAAATATAGTCCCAAAGTGAAATTTTTTCAATATTAGTCCCAAAAAATTTAGAAATATATATTTATAATATTTTTCCTTAATTAAAAAATACATATCAAATATATATTAGGAAAATTTTAAAAGAATATCAACCACATGATATGCATTTTATTTTTATAATAAATAATAAATTATTACATTTTAAAGTATAAGTATTACTTTAAAATTATAAAATAAGAAAATAAAAATATATACATAATAACATAATTAATAAAATAATATTCAATATTGCATTTAGTTAAAAATATGTAAAATTAAAAAATTAAAAAACATTAATATTTATAATACTTACATATTTCTTATATATATAACATTGTATTTATTTAAAATAATTAACGCTGGGTGTAGTTAAAATTGAAAATAGCAGAAAATTTATATATATATTTTATTCAATAATATAATATTAATTAAAAACTTAAAAAGTAATTAGTAGTCATATATATTTAATGAGAATTCAAAAATAACATCAATATTTTATTTTCAATTAGTAGATATATATTAATTATTTTCAATTTTTTATGTTATATATTTTTAACTAAATACAATATTGAAGATTATTTTATTAATTATGTTACTATGTATATGTTTTTATTTTTTTATTTTATAATTTTAAAGTAATGCTTATACTTTAAAATGTAATAATTTATTATTTATTATAAAAATAAAATGCATATCTTGTGGTTGGTATTCTTTTAAAACTTTCCTAATATTTGATATGTATTTTTTAATTAAGGAAAAATATTATAAATATATATTTCTAAATTTTTTGGGACTAATATTGAAAAAATTTCACTTTGGGACTATATTTGTCGAAAAACTAAAAGTGCGGGATGATTTAAAAACTACGGGACCAAAAAAAAATTGACCTATATCCTATGGGACCAAAAATGCAATTTTCTCTTCTATTTTTCATTGAAATGTATAGTAGAAAATACTTGAAAATAATATTATTTTGTTACGTGGAGTGCTATAATAAATTTTTTTTAAAATATATATTTCTTTATATTTACATCGTGTGATATAAATGTTCAACTCCCTATATGTGTAAATACATTATAGAGGTTTAATTAGCTAATGAAACAAATATTGGTGTCAATGAAAACATTAAAAAAGTTAAAAATAATTTTAGATGCGAATATTTATCGTTTAAATTGTAAAAACATAAAGAAATTATAGGGGTTTAGTTAGCTAATGAAACAAACATTGGTGTCAATAAAAAGACCAGAAAGGTTAAAAATAATTTTAGACACCAATATTTCTTGCTTAAATTGTAAAAACATAAAATATATATATATATGAGGGTTTAGTTGATAGGTAATTTTATCATGAATTTGACTGTATTTGATTTGTTAGGCCATCAATATTTACGTGTGTTTTCCAAGTGTTCTTTTAACCAATTTCAAAACCTAACAACACTCAAATTTGGTATCTCAAAATGGAGTAGTTTAATAGTACTATATTAATTTATTCAAATATTTAGTGTTGGACTTTTCAAATACACAATTACTACGAATAATACGAACAATTTTATACACTAACCGATCCGATCCGATTCGATTTCATGGCAAAATTCCACGCAATTTTCAGAGTCAAAAATAAAATTCAAACTTATGAACTTTCTCAGCAAAATCCATGAGGAATCCCACCATAAAATTTCTATGAACACGAAACATAGAAGTATTCTAGTTTCTCACTACAATAGGATAAGTTGACTTTGACTATTGAGATTATTCTTAGGAATTTTCTAACCTCTCCTTTTTCTGGTAATATATTAGGAATTTTCAAAGAAGTTCAACATGACTTATGTTAAAAAATAAAAATAAAAACACTACTCAATCTTCAATTTAAAGAAAAATTATTAAAACTTTTCTAAATTCAACCGATTAATTATCACAAATCAAATGACTTCAAAACTCGATTCGAGCTCAATCAAATTTGTTAAGAACCGATAACTTACGCGTAAAATATCAATTTACATGAATTTAACTAGTGGGCTCAGTCCATTTCATAATCAAACTAGATTAAAAACAAACTTAGATAATATCACATTGGATTCAATTCTCCTACAATCTGAAGGTAGCATGAAGAGAGAAAATATGAAAAAATGAAAACAAACTGCAAGAGAAGAACCGTTAACAGGTGATAGAAGTGGCAACACTAAATGCATGCGTCAAAGGTACCAAAAGGAGAGAAGAATAACAATAATTCAAATATGTATATTTAATTGCATAATCATGATTCTGTATTTTATTTAAAAATTTACATGTTTTCCGCCGATGTCTCGCTGTTATGAGAAAAGCTGAATCTACTTTGCAGTTGGTTCGACTCATAACTCATTCCCATATTAACAGGTCGTTTGAACAGAGATCCCTTGCCAGTTCCAAGTACTTTATGAATATTCTGGCTGTCAACAAGAACCATTTTTATTGCATGATTGTCATTTTCGGATACTTTGTCCTGAGTTGAGGCAGGAATGTTCAACATAGAAGAATTATTTTCTCCAGAAGAAAGTCGTCTTTTGGTATTCTTTCTCCGATCTTTCAAGAGTTGGTTCTCCTTCTCCTTCATACACAGCAACAATCAGTTCAGATATCATTTTTAAAGGAAGAATCCACTAATCTTAAACTAACCAGGGTCTCCCCAAATATCTTAAATCTTCGAGGTTTCAAGTGAAGCTTAGAAGCTTTACAGCTCTACTTTTCTAATAATGACCACCTGCAACCAAAACAGAACAGCTGGGGGACCAACAACTAAGAGCAAAGATCCTTGGTACAACCAAATGAAGACCATCAAAGTAACGATGAACGGACTGAAGTTCATAAGTTATTGATCAATGTAAAAGGACATAATTCCCAAATTAACTGAAGGTGTTCGAACACAATCCATATATGTACTCAGAGTGCAAGTATTAAAAGACAAGATCCTTTATTCAGCTACATGACCTACCAACAGAAAATGAAAACAGACGGACAGCTTAAGGCAGCGCAGACAAGAATTTCAAAACATGTAAAATAACTTGTAAAGCATAAATTATTCAACATCGAAGCATTGCAGAATTCGTGTGTTTTGAGTTTTTGGCATCAAGACTGAGTTCTGGGCCCAGCAACTTATTCATTCGCCTGACAAGCCGATAGTAGTCATGCCTAACCTGAACACGACAGATCACAAGGCGAAGAAGAAAGTTAGAATTTATGGAGAGACTCGAGCAAGAACTCAACATGTAATGTCATTGTTCATTTCCTGCTGTTGCTGCCTTGTAGCAGAGAAGGCAAGAAATTGAAAAAACAAGGGAGAAACAACACAATAAGAAATTTGGAAAAACCAAGACATTAAGAAAAACTAAAACAACACGTTAAAAATGTCAAGGCGCAACCAACAACCGATACAGAAAGATTCAATTTATTTAAAAACAGAATGATTCAGCAGCAACTTTCATGCTCATGTTGCTTATGAAGACAGGAACTGCAAACTCGGCCGGTCTTCTTCAATTCTTTGAACATCTTTCTAGTGATCTCGTTATCCTTGACACATTTATCATAGGCATCCTCCAACTGTTGTATAATAGCATTATATTTCTCAGGCCAAGGATGAGCCATCTCGGTCGTTGTCTCTTTCAAAGAGTCGAGCGGAATGTCGGTGTTGTCTCCATTTTTGGTCAACTTACCCTTACTCTCCCCTTGCCCTTGCCATGCTTGTTGATTCCGGTCCGGCGAGTGATTGGCGGAGTCATATTCCTTCCGAAACAGAAATTGAGTGGCTTTCGCTTTCTGTGCAGACTCGGCCTCTACACGACGTGATTTTAGGGTTTCCCTTTAAATAAGTGACCATTTGGAGGATCTTTTGATTAGGGCGGAATTAATTACAAAAATTAAATCATTTGGTAGGACCATATCAAAAACTTTTATACTGTACATGGGTGATTTTACAGAATTAAAACAGGCTAGAGATTTAGTTCTTAACCAGTCATGGAGGCAAGCCCTAAAACATGGCAACAAAGTGGATGAATCCAGACTTCGGTGTCGAACTTAATCTCCGCTTATTTTAACTCTAACCATCTCAGAAATAAAATTTTTGATCGGGTACTTTTTTTTTTTTGTTTTGAAAATCCCGCCATGAATATTGATTCCAGTAACGTGATATTATTCAACACAATGAAATTTAGCCAGCCATATTAGGCGGCGAAATAAAAGATAGAATTATAAAAGTTTAAAAACTAGAAAGTAAAATGACTTACTTATTGGTTTTCGTACACCAGACTTGCAAGATTGCAAAATTTTCAGACTTCCAAATTAAAAGTGTTTACAAGCTGAAGTTTAAAATACAAACTTGGTATTTTTCACCCCGCTAATGCAAAGCTGATCTAACCTATAAATAGACAGAAAATCGGATTTGAAATCCGGAATTGAAATCTAATCTAAACTATTTGCTCCATTATGAGTGAGCACTGTGTGGTTTTATTAAAACAACGGCAGAAACAGTGGGTACTTTTATGAAAGTAGAAGATTCTTTCCAAAAGTGAAAATAGTTGGTGGAGTAGTTGACATATCATCCTTTCAGGACCCCATCTTGGCTTTTCCTTCCTTATTCAAATATTTTTGAATAACCTGATCAATATCTTCAAATGTTTCTTCATAAGGATTTTGTGCCTCACCAGCTGGGCAATAATCTTCATTGGATAATGTATCCATTGAAACACTTGATTGTGATTCATAGTTTAGATTTTTCATTAAATCTTTCTTTACTTCCTTTAGATAGGAAGCTACTTTCTCTTCATCAGTAATTTGTCCTTTTTGGAAATATAATTTCTTTGAAATAAATTCAAATGGACTTGGAGTTTTATTCTGTTCTTCCAGAATCGTGTATTCATCAATCTTTTTTTTTATATTATCAATAGTCTCTTGTCCCTCAATGCGTCCTTCCTTATTAATTTGCATCATTTTTCTCCAGAACTTTGTATAAAAAGTCCTAAAGATACATGGTGTCTTTTGTTGAGTTTCTCCCAAATCTAGTTCCCATTTCCAAATCCATGGAATACCAAATTCTGTGCTTCAAAATTTTTTGGAGAATATCTACCAATTGGGAATATAATTCCTGGGAAGTGCTTGGCAAAATTTTTGCTGTAGGACCAAAACTAAGCCACCATTGGTATAACCAATTTGGAATGTCCTTGTTATAAACATTCGGACAGATTTTGAAAAACCATGAATGCTTATGAAGCTCATTCTGACAAAGAAAAACTTTATTAAAGGCTTCAACATAATCCCAATAATTAAATTTTATTTTTACTTGGGAATTCTGGAGACTATATTCTCTTTCTCTAAGAGTACTTATTCCCCATTCTTCAGCAGATATTATTTGCTTAATAATAACTTTACTAAATCTATAAACTTTAGTCTGTCTTCCTGCATAGAAGTGATCAAATTCGCAAGATCCTGTTACTTTGAGTATATTCTCAAAATGAGTTCGTTGTTTATATGAACCAGCAGTAAAGGATGCAGTATCCAAATATCTCTGCATGAGATGCCAGATATTAGCTTTCTATCTCAAATCTTTATCTTCTAAGAGTAGCACTAACTCTTTATGAGGATTTTGCTCATATAGTAAATCCACTGATTCAATTTCTTCATCCCCTACTATATTAGCATAGGATGAAGCATTTTGAGTATTACTTTCCTGCTTAGCTTTAAATTCCAAAAATTCCTTGTATAAAGGATCATCCTTTGGTGTATTACTCGAGGATGATGATGAAATGTTTGCAATATATTAGCTTCTGTTTGCCAACTTGAGCAATAGTTCTTCCACCTCTTCCTCTATTAGAAGAATTTCTACCTCCTCCTTGAGGTCGCATCCTGAAATATCAATAAATTTAAGCTATTAGTTTTTTTAATTTATCTTTTACAGCTATAAGCTGTTTTTCATCCTCTTCAATATAATGATCGAGGCCATGATCTTCATTAAGATAAAAACATAAAGACTTAGTCTGCTCAATTTGAGCCTCTAAGTATCTCTGATAAGCTATAAGCTTTGGAATCAGTAATTTATGACGCCAAACAGTTTCAAGGCCAGGAGATTTAATATTAGTCCTGACATCATAAGGACCAATTAAAGGGGGATCGAAATCATATTTGAATTCTTCCCAGTTCCAAATATTTACAACTTGATTCTTAGGAGAATTCATTCTTGCAAAATCAAGCAATATAATAATTAATTTCTTCAAGGAGTCTCTCCTTAAAATGTCTGCTAGAATTAATGTGAAAACAAGCATTTTCATATTGACTTTTCCTCTCAATATAATCAATGTTGATTCTTGGATTAAGAATCTCATAATGGATTTTATCCTCCCAATAAATAATATTCCTGTCATGTTCAAGTGAAATATACACTATTTTTTTCACATAATTATGAATTTTCTTAGCTTTATCCCAGTTGATAGATTTATAAAATCTGTGGGAAGGTAACTCTGGAATTCCTCTGGCTTCACACATCCTGTAAATATTCTCTTGTTAGAAAATCAGGAAGACTATTGTCAGTTCTTTTTTTATAAACAATTTCAAAATCAAAAGGGGCTAATTGAGCCTGCCATCTAGCAAACATCTGCTTAGAAACTTGACGATCAAAATTTTTATTAAACATATATTTAGCAGCCTGACAATCAGTCTTAATAATAAAATTTTGATTATATAAATCATCTTGAAACTTTAAAACACACTTAAGAATAGCCAAAATTTCTTTTGCTATAGTAGCATAATTCTTTTGGCTATCTCTCCATTTTCCAGAATGGAACCTAACAAGATATTCTTGTTGGTTATGAGGAGATTTCTGTTTAAGAATTCATCCATAACCAATATCAGAAGCATTTGTTTCTATAATCTTATCCCATTTGGGATTAGCAAGCATCAAACAAGGTAAATTAGTAACTCTACCCTTAATTTTCTTAATAGCTTGAGTATGATCCTCTGTCCAAGGTTTTGGATTTTTCTTTAATCTATCATAAAGAATAGTTGTATCCTCAGCTAAATTTTTATAATAAGGAGAAATATAATTTAAACTACCAAGAAATCTTTGGAGTTGGGTTTTATCAGTAATTTGGTTAGGAAATTTTGAAGCAAACTCTATGCTTCTGTTAATAGGAGTTATTTTCCCTTTTTCAATATTATGACCTAAAAATCTAATTTTTGTTTGAAAAAGAAGCATTTTTGGTTTAAATATAACCAAACCATTTTGAATAACAATTTTTTTGAATATATCAAGATGTTTAAAATGATTTTCAATATTTTTTGAAAATACTAAAATATCATCAATATAAACAATTATAAAATCACTATAAGGATTAAAAATACCATTCATAATATTTTGGAATTCTGAAGGAGCATTCTTTAGACCAAAAGGCATAACCTTCCACTCATATTATCCAAAAGGGACATTAAAAGCAGTTTTATAAATATCATTATCATTAATTTGGATTTGCCAATATCCTGATTTTAAATCAAACTTTGAAAATATTAAGGCATCATAAAGTCTATCTAATAAATCCTTTTATTGGGAATTGGATACCTAATCCATTTCAAAACATTATTCAAAGGTTTATAGTTGATAACTAACCTGAGAACTCCTCTTTCTTGTTCAGCTTGTTTATTCACATAAAAAGTTGTGCATGACCAAGGAGACTTAGAAGATCTTATTAATCCTTTATATTGAAGAGATTCAATCTCTTTTTTACAGAGATCTAAATACTCTCTGTTCATTTGGCAAGGCCTAGCTTTCGTCGCAATTTTTCTTTCATCAAAGTCTTCCTCATAAGGAAGAGAAACTATATGTTTCTTTCTATTCAAAAAGCATTTGGATGGTCATTATAAATTTGTAAAGAAAACTGATTATGAAGAAATTTAATTTTTTCTTGCAACTTTATGTTTTTCAAAACACTATCAATATTATTCAAAATCAATTTCTTGTTTAAGAAAATTAATTTGTTCTTCTTTTCTATCAATCAAAGAATCATTTATTTGATTTAAAACTCTAGTAAAGGGTTCAATAATAAATTGAAAAGATATTTGTTTTCCTTCAAAGGTCCCAACAAAACCTTTTTCATTAATATTCTTTATAGGAAATATTTTTTTTAAAAATGGAGTCCCAAGTATTACTTGGTTGGTATTATTTTTTTTACAAACCTTACTTTTGCAAATATAAGCTTTAGGAAGTTTATAATCAATTTTCATTTTCTGCCCATTAGCAGCACTAATAGAATGAGTAGTTTTATGAAAATACCTGGTAGGAATAATTCCTTCTTGAACAAATTTCAAAGAAAGAATGGAAACTAGCTCTGGATATGCTTTTATCAGGGGATTCCGCATCGCGATATGCCCATGCCTCAGAACAGAATGGACAAGAGCTAGGTAAGCAAGAAGGAGAGGCTAGAAAAGGCGAGGCAAGGGGCTCTCCATCTCTAGGAAGATACAATTTAAATTAGCACCACTATCCACAAGAGCTATAAGATCTTGTCTATAGTTTCCATCAATTAAAAGGGAAATTTTTATAAACCATTTTTTGGATATAACAATTTCTAAAGTGGATAAAAAATTATCATCTTCTGAAAAAGCAATTTGATTTTCTTCTTCAGGAATATAAACTTGTTTTCCTCTACTAATTTCAAGTTTAAAAATTCTTTCCTCAATATTTTTATTATCATTTTTTAAAATTTTTATCTCCTTTTTGAGATTTTGAATCTCTAGGGATAAATCATCTCTAGTAGTAGGATGATTAAAAGACTGCCTTTGTTTCAAAATTTTATTAACTTCTGCCATAGTATAAGGTTCAGAATTCTTTTGAAAACTTTGATTTTGATCAAAATTATTTTTCTCTTTTAATTGGTCAATAATTTTTGATCTTATATCAGGATCTTGAATAATTTTCAAAACTTCAAGAATATTGTCATTAGTAATAACATTTATTTCCTGAAATTGGGAAATAATTTGACAAATATTTCCTTCTTCTGTATCAGAAGAATCTATTTGGTTTTCGTAGGTTAAACCATCTATAAGAATTTTTGCCACTATAAGAATTAGATTCTTCAATAATTCAATAATTCTTATAGTGGCAAAAATATCTATGAATGGAATATAGATGGTTTTGCTGAAAGACATATTTATAATGCGGTTCATAGAATGCTAATGTACAACACTATTTGTAAAAGCAATGGCAATAGAGATAAAGATATTGCCAAGATGATTATTGCAGGATTTACTGGTCAATTAAAAGGCTGGTGGGATAATTATCTTTCTGATAATAATAAAGAAAATATTTTAAATACTATTAAAACTGAAAATGGTGTTAATAACCAAGATGTTGTTTATACTTTGATTGTTAATATAATTGAACATTTTACTGGAAGGTTTTCTGAGAATAGTGATAATATCAGAACTTTACTTCAAAATCTTAGATGTCGAACTCTTACATCATTCAGATGGTATAAGGATACTTTCCTTAGTAGAGTTATGGAACTTCCTGAGTCTAATAGTACTCATTGGAAGTTTAAATTTATTGATGGATTACCTTCTCTCTTTGCAGAAAGGGTTAGAAAAATACTTAGAAAAGGAGATGTTAATATCAATTATAATAATTATAACTATGGTAAACTTATAGGAACCTGCCAAAGTGAAGGAATAGCTTTATGTAATAAAATAAAGCTAAGTCAACAAATTAAGAAACATAATCTTAATGAAAGAAAGCAATTGGGACAGTTTTGTGATCAATTTGGAATTTCAAATCCGATTCTTAATAAAGAAAAAAGACATAATAAAAGGAAAAATTTTCATAACAAGTCTCTAGAATTTTCCAAAAGAAAACACAGAAAAAGAGGGGAAAAAAGAGATATGAGAAAAGAAAAAAGGAAGGCTAATAGTCCTCATATTATCTGCCGTAAACGTGGAAAAATTGGTCATTATGCTAATCAATGTTGGACCAAGAAAAAAATTCAAAGCTTAGAGGTCGATGATAATATTAAAGATACTCTTTGCAAAATATTTTTAAATTCAGATTCTGAAACTGAAAAATCATCACACTCAGATGACTTAGAAGTTTTAGAAAATGAATGTTATTCTTCTGAATCAGAAGAGTGTGAACCTTGTAAAAATGGTTTAACCTGCGAAAACCAAATAGATTCTTCTGATACAGAAGAAGGAAATATTTATCAAATTATTTCCCAATTTCAGGAAATAAATGTTATTACTAATGACAATATTCTTGAAGTTTTGAAAATTATTCAAGATCCTGATATAAGATCAAAAATTATTGACCAATTAAAAGAGAAAAATAATTTTGATCAAAATCAAAGTTTTCAAAAGAATTATGAACCTTATACTATGGCAGAAGTTAATAAAATTTTGAAACAAAGGCAGTCTTTTAATCATCCTACTACTAGAGATGATTTATCCCTAGAGATTCAAAATCTAAAAAAGGAGATAAAAATTTTAAAAAATGATAATAAAAATCTTGAGGAAAGAATTTTTAAACTTGAAATTAGTAGAAGAAAACAAGTTTATATTCCTGAAGAAGAAAATCAAATTACTTTTTCAGAAGATGATAATTTTTTATCCACTTTAGAAATGGTTATGTCCCAAAAATGGTTTATAAAAATTTCCCTTTTAATTGATGGAAACTATAGACAAGATCTTATAGCTCTTGTGGATAGTGGTGTTGATTTAAATTGTATTCAAGAAGGAATTATTCCTACCAGGTATTTTCATAAAACTACTCATTCTATTATTGCTGCTAATGCGCAGAAAATGAAAATTGATTATAAACTTCCTAAAGCTTATATTTGCAAAAGTAAGGTTTGCATTCCTAATAGTTTTTTACTGGTAAAAAATATTACCAACCAAGTAATACTTAGGACTCCATTTTTAAAAAAAAATATTTCCTATAAAGAATATTAATGAAAAAGGTTTTGTTGGGACCTTTGAAGGAAAAGAAATATCTTTTCAATTTATTATTGAACCCTTTACTAGAGTTTTCAATCAAATAAAGGATTCTTTGATTGATAGAAAAGAAAAACAAATTAATTTTCTTAAACAAGAAATTGATTTAAATAATATTGATAGTGTTTTGAAAAACATAAAGTTGCAAGAAAAAATTAAATTTCTACATAATCAGTTTTCTTTACAAATTTGTAATGACCATCCAAATGCTTTTTGGAATAGAAAGAAACATATAGTTTCTCTTCCTTATGAGGAAGACTTTGATGAAAGAAAATTTCCGACGAAAGCTAGGCCTTGCCAAATGAACAGAGAGTATTTAGATCTCTGTAAAAAGGAGATTGAATCTCTTCAATCTAAAGGATTAATAAGATCTTCTAAGTCTCCTTGGTCATGCACAGCTTTTTATGTGAATAAACAATCTGAACAAGAAAGAGGAGTTCTCAGGTTAGTTATCAACTATAAACCGTTGAATAATGTATTGAAATGGATTAGGTATCCAATTCCTAATAAAAAGGATTTGTTAGATAGACTTTATGATGCCTTAATATTTTCAAAGTTTGATTTAAAATCAGGATATTGGCAAATCCAAATTAATGATAATGATATTTATAAAACTGCTTCTAATGTCCCTTTTGGATAATATGAGTGGAAGGTTATGCCTTTTGGTCTAAAGAATGCTCCTTCAGAATTCCAAAATATTATGAATGGTATTTTTAATCCTTATAGTGATTTTATAATTGTTTATAATGATGATATTTTAGTATTTTCAAAAAATATTGAAAATCATTTTAAACATCTTGATATATTCAAAAAAATTGTTATTCAAAATGGTTTGGTTATATTTAAACCAAAAATGCTTCTTTTTCAAACAAAAATTCGATTTTTAGGTCATAATATTGAAAAAGGGGAAATAACTCCTATTAACAGAAGCATAGAGTTTGCTTCAAAATTTCCTAACCAAATTACTGATAAAACCCAACTCCAAAGATTTCTTGGTACTGATACAGCTATTCTTTATGATAGATTAAAGAAAAATCCAAAACCTTGGATAGAGAATCATACTCAAGCTATTAAGAAAATTAAGGGCAGAGTTACTAATTTACCTTGTTTGATGCTTGCTAATCCCAAATGGGATAAGATTATAGAAACAAATGCTTCTGATATTGGTTATGGATGAATTCTTAAACAAAAATCTCCTCATAACCAACAAGAATATCTTGTTAGGTTCCATTCTGGGAAATGGAGAGATAGCCAAAAGAATTATGCTACTATAGCAAAAGAAATTTTGGCTATTCTTAAGTGTGTTTTAAAGTTTCAAGATGATTTATATAATCAAAATTTTATTATTAAGACTGATTGTCAGGCTGCTAAATATATGTTTAATAAAAATTTTGATCGTCAAGTTTCTAAGCAGATGTTTGCTAGATGGCAGGCTCAATTAGCCCCTTTTGATTTTGAAATTGTTTATAAAAAAAGAACTGACAATAGTCTTCCTGATTTTCTAACAAGAGAATATTTACAGGATGTGTGAAGCCAGAGGAATTCCAGAGTTACCTTCCCACAGATTTTATAAATCTATCAACTGGGATAAAGCTAAGAAAATTCATAATTATGTGAAAAAAATAGTGTATATTTCACATGAACATGACAGGAATATTATTTATTGGGAGGATAAAATCCATTATGAGATTCTTAATCCAAGAATCTACATTGATTATATTGAGAGGAAAAGTCAATATGAAAATGCTTGTTTTCACATTAATTCTAGCAGACATTTTAAGGAGAGACTCCTTGAAGAAATTAATTATTATATTGCTTGATTTTGTAAGAATGAATTCTCCTAAGAATCAAGTTGTAAATATTTGGAACTGGGAAGAATTCAAATATTATTTCGATCCCCCTTTAATTGGTCCTTATGATGTCAGGACTAATATTAAATCTCCTGGCCTTGAAACTGTTTGGCGTCATAAATTACTGATTCCAAAGCTTATAGCTTATCAGAGATACTTAGAGGCTCAAATTGAGCAGACTAAGTCTTTATGTTTTTATCTTAATGAAGATCATGGCCTCGATCATTATATTGAAGAGGATGAAAAACAGTTTATAGCTGTAAAAGATAAATTAAAAAAACTAATAGCTTAAATTTATTAATATTTCAGGATGCGACCTCAAGGAGGAGGTAGAAATTCTTCTAATAGAGGAAGAGGTGGAAGAACTATTGCTCAATTTGGCAACCAGAAGCTAATATATTGCAAACATTTCATCATCATCCTCGAGTAATACACCAAAGGATGATCCTTTATACAAGGAATTTTTGGAATTTATAGCTAAGCAGGAAAGTAATACTCAAAATGCTTCATCCTAATATAGTAGGGGATAAAGAAATTGAATCAGTGGATTTACTATATGAGCAAAATCCTCATAAAGAGTTAGTACTACTCTTAGAAGATAAAGATTTGAGATGGAAAGATAATATCTGGCATCTCATGCAGAGATATTTGGATACTGCATCCTTTACTGCTGGTTCATATAAACAGCGAACTCATTTTGAGAATATACTCAAAGTAACAGGATCTTGCGAATTTGATCACTTCTATGCAGGAAGACAGACTAAAGTTTATAGATTTAGTAAAGTTATTATTAAGCAAATAATATCTGCTGAAGAATGGGGAATAAGTACTCTTAGAGAAAGAGAATATAGTCTCCAGAATTCCCTAGTAAAAATAAAATTTAATTATTAGGATTATGTTGAAGTCTTTAATAAAGTTTTTCTTTATCAGAATGAGCTTCATAAGCATTCATGGTTTTTCAAAATCTGTCCGAATGTTTATAACAAGGACATTCCAAATTGGTTATACCAATGGTGGCTTAGTTTTGGTCCTACAGCAAAAATTTTGCCAAGCACTTTCCAGGAATTATATTCCCAATGGGTAGATATTTCTCCAAAAAATTTCGAAGCACAAAATAATGAAAGGTGGATAGAAGGAATGCCTTCTTTACATTTTTTCACAGAATTTGGTATTCCATGGATTTGGAAATGGGAACTAGAGTTGGGAGAAACTCAACAAAAGATACCATGTATCTTTAGGACTTTTTATACAAAGTTCTGGAGAAAAATGATGCAAATTAATAAGGAAGGACGCATTGAAGGACAAGAGACTATTGATAATATCAAAAAAAAAGATTGATGAATACACGATTCTGGAAGAACAGAATAAAACTCCAAGTCCATTTGAATTTATTTCAAAGAAATTATATTTCCAAAAAGGACAAATTACTGATGAAGAGAAAGTAGCTTCCTATCTAAAGGAAGTAAAGAAACATTTAATGAAAAATCTAAACTATGAATCACAATCAAGTGTTTCAATATAATGGATACATTATCCAATGAAGATTATTGCCCAGCTGGTGAGGCACAAAATCCTTATGAAGAAACAATTGAAGCTAATGATCAGGTTATTCAAAAATATTTGAATAAGGAAGGAAAAGCCAAGATGGGGTCCTGAAAGGATGATATGTCAACTACTCCACCAACTATTTCCACTTTTGGAAAGAATCTTCTACTTTCATAAAAGTACCCACTGTTTCTACCGTTGTTTTAATAAGATCACACAGTGCTCACTCATAATGGAGCAAATAGTTTAGATTAGATTTCAATTCCGGATTTCAAATCCGATTTTCTGTCTATTTATAGGTTAGATCAGCTTTGCATTAGCGGGGCGAAAAATACCAAGTTTGTATTTTAAACTTCAGCTTGTAAACACTTTTAATTTGGAAGTCTGAAAATTTTGCAATCTTGCAAGTCTGGTGTACGAAAACCAATAAGTAAGTCATTTTACTTTCTAGTTTTTAAACTTTTATAATTCTATCTTTTATTTCGCCGCCTAATATGGCTGGCTAAATTTCATTGTGTTGAATAATATCATGTTACTGGAATCAATGTTCATGGCTCGATTTTCAAAAAAAAAAAAAAAGTACCCGATCAAAAATTTTATTTATGAGATGGTTAGAGTTAAAATAAGCGGAGATTAAGTTCAACACCGAAGTCTGGATTCACCCACTCTGTTGCCATGTTTTAGGCGTTCTTAGGGCTTGCCTCTATGACTGGTGAAGAACTAAATCTCTAGCCTGTTTTAATTCTGTAAAATCACCCATGTACAGTATAAAAGTTTTTTATATGGTCTTGCCAAATGATTTAATTTTTGTATTTAATTCCGCCCTAATCAAAAGATCCTCCAAATGGTATCAGAGCCATGGGTATTGATTTCAGTTTCTGATAGTATTCAACACATTCTTTATTCGATGAATATCTTTAGAAATAGAGATACTGTTAAAAACAGTATTGAAGAGGAATATGATATTCCTCAAAATCTCGATTTATTGAATAAATGGACTATTCTCAAAATAGATCCTACTGTTATTTATAAATTTGAAACTTTTGATAGATTAAGTTTTAAGCATGTTGTTAAAACTACGGAGGAAACCATTTCTCTTAATAAAGATGAAATGATTATTAAATTACTTAATAATAGAGACCTCAATAAATATAGAGGTATGTATAAATTTATTCATATTGGATTAGTTCAAGTTGCTTCTAAACCTTTAACTTTAGAAGGTTTGCCCTCAGAGATGGTAGAAATCTTATCTGGAAACAATCTTTGATAGGGATTATACAATCTAGCCTGACACATGGTCCAGTCTATTTTAATGTTTACCCCAATCTTCAATTATCTTTATCTGATGTTAATATTTTGGATGCTTTAACCTTAAATATAAAAACGCATGGTTATAATTATGCTCCTGGTTCTGAAGTTATATGTGTTTGTTATAGAATTTATTACAAACCTCTTCAAACTTTAAATCCTAGATGTAAGATGGTTGATAAACCATCAGATGTGACTATTTTAATAGAAAGTAATTTTAGTAGATCTGAGATTACTACTAGAAGGTCTATTAAATAGGATGAGATAACTTTCCCAGAAAATTGGATTATTGAGCAAGCTGTTCCTGCTCAACGAAATACTAGTTATAATCCTACTAGTATTCTTCAAACCTCTGAAGGAAATGTTCAAATAAGTTTTGAACTATCCAGGAATTATATAGGAGGAAGTGGTAGATCTTATTCAAAATCTAAATCACATCATCATATTTCTCCTATTTGCTACTGAATCTCCTTCAAGAGCTTCTACTTCTCAAATAAGAGAAACAGAATCTATAGAAGAATCTAATTTTGAAAAGGTTGAAGAATTAAGAATCCAGACTTCGGTGTTGAACTTAATCTCCGCTTATTTTAACTTTAACCATCTCAGAAATAAATTTTTTGATCTGGTACTTTTTTTTTTTTTTAAACCGCCAAATATTGATAGCACTCATATCGAGATTGCCAACAAACATCCACTTCAATTTCATTTAATCGAGATAATAAACCACCAAATATTGATAGCACAGTTATAATGTTATATCAAGATTGGCAAAAAAAAACATTCACTTACATTTTCATTTAATCGCCCCTTCCACAGAGGATGCATTTATTAGGCATCTCATATCCTCCAATTCGCTTTGCACAGATGATGCATATTTCAGTCTTCTTATATTCTGCAAATTCTCGATGAAGCCTCACATTTTCCTTTTCTACCTTAGCCCACTTATCCTTTTGCATTTTCCAATATTCTGAGAGTGTTGGTTCTCCAGTTGGTCCTTCCATTTGTACAGGTCCCTTGGCTTTATCCTGACCTCCTCCAGCCTTCACATTCTCACAGGCGGCGCACTTACGGGCAGCCTCCGTGTCAGCAGTGCACTTAAGGGAAGTCTCCACAGCGGAGCGCTCCTCTTCGGCAGCCCGGTTACGGGTTCGTTTAGGCTCATGTGTAGGTTGTTGTTCAGCTCTTTTTGTGCGAGCTTTCTTACTTCTTCCGACATCTGTCACAATCTCTTTCTCAACCACTTCCTCCGGCCTCACTCTCTCAACCATATTTTATGGGCAACCTCCACGTCGGTGCGCTCCTCAGAGCGTCTCTCAAACACATTCTCACTCACAGTAACAGGATCATCATTACCGCTCACATTCCCCACATTCTCACTCACACTAACACCCTTACCCTTATCCACACACCCCTGCGAAATATCCCTTCTTCCTCCCGCATCTGTCACAATCTCTTTCTCAACCACTTCCTCCGGCCTCACTCTCTCATCCATATTCTTACAGGCAGCCTCCACGGTGCGCTCCTCGGAGTGTCTCTCAACCACATTCTCACCCACAGTAACAGGATCATCATTACCACTCACATTCCCCACATTCTCACTCACAGTAACACCCTTACCCTTATCCAAACCCCCTGCGAAATATCCCTTTCTTCCTCCGGCATCTGTCACAATCTCTTTCTCAACCACTTCCTCCGACCTCTCTTTCTCAGCCATATTCTTACGGGCAGCCTCCACGTCGGTGCGCTCCTCGGCGAGTCCCTCAGCCACATTCTCACTCACAACCATATTCTTACCGGCAGCAGCCTCCATCGGTGCTCTCCTCGGAGTGTCTCTCAACCATATTCTCACTCACAGTAACAGGATCATCATCCCCAATCACATTATCACCCACAGTAACACCCAAACCCCCTGCCAAATATCCCTATTTCCTCCAGCAATATCCTTACCCTTATCCAAACCCTGCTTCGAAGTACCCTCACCTCCTCCTACAAACTTATCCCCCCGATAATAGTACCCCTCACTGCCCCCAAACCCTTCACTAAACTCCTCATCGTCACCGCCACTATAGTCATAGTCCACATAGCTATGGTCCTGGACATCATCAGGATCAAGAACTTTCTCATTAAAATTCTTACCAGCTTCCTCTTCCTCTTCGGTGGAGCAGTTACGGCGCTCCTCGGCGACGCGGTTCTCCTCAGCGATGCGGTTACCCTTGGCAGTGGCGTGCTCCTCTGCGGCGGCACGCTCACGGTCCGCGGCGGCGGTCTCCTCGGCGATGCGGATCTCCTCAGCGATGCGGTTACGCTCAGCAGCAGCGTTCTGCTCGGTGATGCGGTTACGCTCTGCGGCGGCGCTCTCACGGTCCGCGGCGGCGTTCTCCTCAGCAATGCGGTTCTCCTCAGCGATGCAGTTAAGCTTGGTAGCGGCGCGCTCATGGTCCGCGGCGGCGTTCTGCTCGGCGATGCGATTACGCTCGGCAGCGGCGCGCTTCTCGGCGACACGAATACGGGCTGCCTCAATAGCGTTCACCCGAGGAGTCCGAGAAGGCCTTGTTGAAGTCGACGCAGCAGCAACAGATAGGGTTGGAGGGCGCCGGCGATTCGGGGGAGGATGGATCAACTTTCTATAAAAATATCCAGTCATTTTTTCTAAGCAGTTATCCCGTTCGACCGCCTTTTCAAAATGCTTTTCTGTTACGTTGTGATTGTCATCTCTTCTCTGTTACGTTGTAATTGTCATCTCTCTCGACCTCTTTAATTGCTTTCTGTGTTAAGGATTTTACAAAGTCCCTAACAATCGCGCCAGCTAGTTGTTGACCGCGTTCGCTGATTTGCACCCTTTTTTTCTGTAGTATTGACTCCACAAACGTAGTAGTCGCTTCCACTAAGCCGTCCGTCGCCATTGATTTAGGGTTTCAGTTTCAGCTTTGGCTTTGATGGGGAGTTTGAAAAGTGTGGAGAAAAAGCACAGTTTCAGATTTGGGGGAGTGTGTTGCATTTAGGGTTTTTTAATCTGGTGTGCATTGGACCGTAACTTTTATTTACCAAAATAACCCTCAATTTCTTTTTCCTTTCTCTTTTCTTTTTTAATTATCTCAATTGGGATTGTCTATTGTGAGGTTGGCTTTGTACTGACCTTACGTAAGGTCTGTTTGTACTAATTTAATTTATTTTAAAAATATATATTCTTAAATCAGAAATCACGTTAAAACTCCTATTTTTTCTCTAACTATCAAATTACTCCTACTTTTTCTCTAACTACCAAATTTCTTAATTTATTTTAAAAATATATATTTTTAAATCAGAAATTATGTTGAAAATCCAACTTTTTCTTTAACCATCAAATTTAATTTAATATATTTATTTTTCAACCAATAATCATTATAATTCTCCTACTTTATCTACTACAACTTATTAAAAAAATATATCCCAAAATCAATAATCATTTTTTTCAATGTTTAAGCTCCTACTTTTTCTCCAACTAAGAAAATATTTTTTATTTTAAAATTCTATACATTTTAACATTAAAAATTAATTAAATTTGTGCATGCAACTCATGTTCTTTGTGAATTTACTATCATGTAATTAAATAGTAAATTTCTAATGAATTGTAATTTTTTATAAATTTAAAATATAATTTTGTAGCTTTAGTAATTAAACACATATATATAACTATTAATTTAGTATAGAGTTAAATAAGATTGACTAGATTAAATTTATGAAATTAATCTTGATTTTGATTAATACAATCAATTTTGATGAACATGATTTGAAAAAATTCCAACATATACAACTGGAATGATTAAAAAATGATTATATATTTTAAATCAAATAAAATACACAAAATTATCTTAATGTTCTATAAATAAATTTAATATCTTATTCATGTGTTTTCATATAAAAATTATTTTAAGAAAAATATATAAATAATAAAAGAAAAATTGATTATTAATTATTTTAATATATTATGAACATAAGGTGGGTGTGAAAATAATATTTTATTATTATTTTAAAATAAAACTATTGATTATTATTCTATTTTAACCGTATTTATCTAATTTTTTAACATATTTGTGTGTGTTGTTGTGTATTCAAAAAATGAAATGAAAATTATTTAAAAAATACAAAGAATAATTAAAAAATAATTAAAATGGATGTCATATAAAGCTTACGGTCACTCAAATTAAATAAAATAAATTTTAATTTTAAAAAACTTAATAAATTTATTAAACATGTCCATTAAAAATATAAGTGGTTTTTTTAAAATAAAATATTAAAGAGAAAGTGGGTGATTGTATATATATAATTTAACATTACACAATATTCAAAATTTATTAAAAAAATAATATAGTACAATCTTGTACAAACCGACCTCATGTGAGGTCAGTACAGATTGAACTTTTGTTAGACATCCCCATCTCAATTTCGTTTTCCTTTTTTTCTTTTCCTGTACTAATCTTAAATCTTTCTTTTTTTAATTATCTCAATTTCTTTTTCCTTTTTTTTTTTCTTTTCCTATACTAATCTTAAATCTATGCTATACACGTCTTTTTCCTTTTTTTTCTTCCTATATTATCTTAATTTCTATATTATCTCAATTTTGTTTCGTTGCTTAGTGTTCGACTTTTCAATACACAATTACTATGAATAATACGAACAATTTTATACATTAACCGATCCGATCCCATTTCATGGCAAAATTCCACGCAATTTTCAGAGTCAAAAATAAAATTCAAACTTATGAACTAAGCAAAATCCATGAGGAATCCCACCATAAAATTTCTATGAACACGAAACATAGAAGTATTCTAGTTTCTCACTACAATAGGATAAGTTGACTTTGACTATTGAGATTATTCTTAGGAATTTTCTAACCTCTCCTTTTTCTGGTAATATATTAGGAATTTTCAAAGAAGTTCAACATGACTTATGTTAAAAAATAAAAATAAAAACACTACTCAATCTTCAATTTAAAGAAAAATTATTAAAACTTTTCTAAATTCAACCGATTAATTATCACAAATCAAATGACTTCAAAACTCGATTCGAGCTCAATCAAATTTGTTAAGAACCGATAACTTACGCGTAAAATATCAATTTACATGAATTTAACTAGTGGGCACAGTCCATTTCATAACCAAACTAGATTAAAAACAAACTCAGATAATATCACGTTGGATTTGATTCAATTCAATTCTCCTACATGGTTTTTCAATCTGAATGTAGCTTGAAGAGAGAAGATGAATAATATAATTAAAATAAACCTCCAATCTCAACAACCGACCTTAGCTCAGTTGGTAGAGCGGGGGACTGTAGTGTATTGCTGATATCCTTAGGTCGCTGGTTCGAATCCGGCAGGTCGGATATATTTTTTCACTTATTCTTTTTACAATTTCAAAGCCCGCCCCAATTGTAATTTTTCAAATTTCAAGGGATAAATAATTGTTGACATCCGAAATTTCCAACTATAACCTTTTTTTCAACTATTTCGACTTATAAATCATCAATGTTTGTATTTGTAACATAACATCATCAACTTATTCTTTTTACAATTTCAAAGCCCGGCCCAATTGTAATTTTTCAAATTTCAAGGTATAAATAATTGTTGACATCCGAAATTCCGAACTATAACCTTTTTTTTGAACTATTTTGACTTACAAATCGCCAATGTTTGTATCCGTGACATAGCACCATCCAAACTTTATAACATTTTTTTAACTATTTCGACTTACAAATTGTCATCTAATGTTTATATTTGTGACATGTCACCATCTACTAAACTCAATTTATAATAATTTTAGCTTAAATAACAATTGACTTGTATGCACTATAAATACATCAGCTATCTTTTTTTTTTTTTTTTTTTTTTTCACAAAACCACTAAAAAATTAGTTTTATTTAGGTGGTGGTATATAATAAATACAAACATTCGTCGTCGGTTTGTAATTCGAATGTTATACTATTTATAGTATGCGTACCTGATTCTGATGAGAAAAAGACTATTTATACTATCCGAATTAGGTTAAGGCGCGAGTTTCACGGGATTGTGCGTGGAGTGGTTGAGAGACGTGCGGACGTGGGTAACCACCGCTTACCAAGTACTGAACATGCTTGAGCTCCACCTCGGGGGACCTCGCAGGTGGTATCTCGCTTAGGAGGTGGTACCTCGAAGGGCGGAACGCGAAAGAGGGGGAACCTCAATACTTAGAAATATTTTGGCACTATCAGTCGGTTTGTAATTCGAAATAGTTTGTCTTACGAGTTGAAAAAACGTTATAGTTCGGATGTCAAAAATATTTATATTCCAAATCCAAATATGGTCCATAATAAACAACAATAAGCGGCCCAATCTTGATATATATATATATTTTTTAATTTCAAAGCCCGGCCCAATTTTTCATAATTCAAAATCAAATACGGCCCAATTCCCAGTCGTCCTCTACAAGAAGCCAAGTCAGAAGAGAGAGAGCTTTGATCAGAGGAGAAATGGAGAAAGAGAAAGTGACAACTCAGAGCATCACTTACATCACCGGCTCTCAGCTTCTCTCTCTGAAATCCAGCCCCAATATCGCCATCGTCGATGTCAGGTCTGCATTCAGCTGCCATTAATGGCCTCACGAACTATTTCTGGTTTTCCCTTTTACCCGAATAACTGTAGTCGTTTGCTGTGAATCCGACGTTGTTTGTGCAGGGATGATGAAAGGAGCCACGATGGGCACATAGCTGGGTCTATTCACGTTGCTAGTGATACTTTCGTTGATAAATTGCCCAGCCTTGTTGAAGCTGCTAAAGGCAAAGATACTCTGGTTTTCCACTGCGCTCTTAGCCAGGTTCTTTTTCTTCTTTGATTTTAATTTTGAAAGCCAAATATGTTTCGGTTGCCAAGTTAGGTGTAGGATGCTCTGTTTCTCGTTTTGTTTCTGGAATGGTTGATTTGGGTTTGGCTGATTGATTGTTGTGGAAATGGAATGTTGTCTGTTGAGATCGATTGGAATGCTTTATCATTTACAAACTGTTTGAAACTGAATATGCTGGATTTAAAGAGAAACAATGAGCCCTGATAATGTGTTTGATTAAGCTGAATCATGGAAGGGTAGATTAGCTGGCTTTCAATTGCTGGATCACTGTTTTGAAGCTCCTTTTATACATAACATTGATGTTATGTTAATCAGTTTAGGATATATTCAATGATAACTGCTGCGATGCGTATCCGGCCTTGAAAAACGAAGGGAAAATGTGTAAGAGAGAAAATTGTTCTCCTCTTGTGTTGAAGTATCTGGAAACCTTTTTGTTAAGAGAAATTATGCAATTTGATGATTTTATCTGCCAGTTTTGGAGTACCAGAGGGAATTGATGCACAAGAGTATTGAGAATTGATATGCAATTCGAGAGGGGGGTGAGGCTGTGAGAGTATTAGGTAGTTATGGTTCATTCACAGTTTAACTACAGTTGCTTCAAATAAGATCACCATATTTATTTTTTTCCATACTTTTTCGAGCATTAATTCAAGATATATCGGCAAATAAGGGAATCATAGACAATTTGTTCTTTAGATAGCTGGTTGTGCTTTTATTTTCTTTATTTCAAGCTTAACAGCATGTAGCTTGTGTTTATAATCTAACATATCAGGCTCGCGCAATGCACTCTTAAGTGTTGATGAACAAATGATGCATATTACAGGTTCGTGGACCCAAATGCGCTCGTAGGTTTGCTGAGTATGTTGCTGAAGCAAAAGCCAATGTGGGAGTGAAAAATATAATGGTTTTGGAGCGTGGTTTTAACGGTTGGGAAGCTTCCGGGAAGCCCGTTTGCCACTGCAAAGACGTCCCCTGTAAGGGTGAGTCGAACCTAAGTGCGACCACAAGAAAGTGAACAGTATTGATATACATTCAGTTCTTGAATAACCGTATCCAAATAACATTCTTTCAGAAAATTAGATACAATGAACTGCCCATTTTCTATATCCAAAGTGTTTGTTGGATGTTGTAAGATTTGTTTGTACATCAACCAAGCTGTAGAGTTTTCACATCAGGATTTGTATGCAGGAATGCCGGTCAATCCCAACTTCTTTTCCAAATTTCTCTTTTATTGCCGATGTGGGACTCAATCCCAACTCAAGTAATTCCATGTATTTTGTTCTTCTTCTTGTGTATTACTAAATCTAAGTGCCCCTCAAACTATAGGGGTTAACTGTTGTTGGCGTTATGCTCTTGATTATGTAAAAATTAAAAGATTGTGCAGTTTATTGGGATTGTTGTTAAATTCTTGAAAGTGTCGATATTGCAATGCCTATTGTCTTTGAATAATCAATGGAATGAAATGACTTGAAGTTTACTATAGCTTCTTAGAATTTTGGGTTTTTTGTCCTTTTTTGAAGAAGCATAGAACATATTTGATCAATTACTAGACAGGAAGGAGACTCAATATGTTAAATTTTGAAGGATCTAATTAGGCATGGCGTCGACCCTAGCCGAGCCTTGGCTCCTTTTTTGTGGCTCGGGCTCATCCTTAGGAATACTGACTCGAGTCTGGATGCGAGCCAAATAATCGTGGCTAGGCCCATGGCCCATGGCTCGAACCAACTCGTGAGACACACCCACTGGCGGAGCCAGTTAAGGCCAAGGGGGGGCTCAAGCCCCCCCTTCCGTCCGCCCCCCTCACCCCCTACCCCTATCCCATCCCCCCCCCCCCCCCCCCCCCCCCAGCCCCTTAATTCCCTCAAAATAATTTTTTAAAATATAAATGTATATTATTAAAAATAAATTAATTAATACGTTTTAAGAGTATAAAATTTATTAACTATTATATATAATAAATATTATATGTATATATTATATTAAATATAACTAAGTTTCGCTCGAATATGAAAATAATTAAAAGTGTGAATATTTTTATGTAAGGAAAAATTAGTGTATTATCTTATTGCATACATAATGTTTCATATAATATTAGAGAGATAAAAGATATCATATATCATGTAAGTAATTCTAATCAAAATCTAACTTATATCATGTAAGTAATTCTAATCAAAATCTAACTCTATCAAATTAATATCACAAATTTTTTTTCTAATTTTCAATACAAATTATTTTAATAAAATGTTGTGGATTTGAATTTTAATTTCGAATATAAGGACTTAATATTTTTTTTTATTCAACTGTTTATACTTTAACTCACTTATAATTTACCGAAAGGAATAATTACTACACTCGATAGAGGATATTATAATTCCAAAACAAATATTAATTTTTTTCTTTAATAAGGGACCACATAGTATATGTACATAAAAACTTTAGTTTGAGAAAAAATAGTGGAAACAAATTGGAGAAAACACGAATCGTCGAAAACAGTTATCATGATATATGAGTTCTGATGTGTTTAATCAATTTCAAGTTATTATTATTATTTTTTTAAATATATTGAGGCGATTTAGGAATTTTCAGCCCCCGCTTATCATAAATCCTGGATCCGCCCCTAGACACACCTATTATAAGTTTATAACAATGAATAGCAATTTTTTCGAATATTCACGAGTCGGCGCAGCTCATTGCCATCCCTAGATCTAATGGACTATATATGTTAAAAGAGTTGACTAAATATGTTTAATCGGGAGATAAATGGGAAATTTATTCCAAATATGTCAAAATTAAAAATTCATAGGACTAAACGAGTTAAGTTGAAACTTACTTGACCAAATCAGAAAACTCCTTACTTACAGGGCCGAAATTGTAATTTTCCCCTTATTTTTTGGTTACGAAGAAACATATAATTAGCGAACCTTATTTGCAAAGGAATAAAGGATCCAGTTCAGCAAGAGAGACTCGTCGTCTGTAGCCCGTCTGACCTCTGAAGAAAGCGAAAATGGTAATTCTTCGTTTTCCTCGCATCTCGTTCGATCATCTTTTTCATCGAATTCTTGTAATAATCGACTATTCGGGTTGATTTGCAGGTTTGCTTGGCGTGTTTGTTGCCGCTGTTTCTCGTCCCAATCGTCAATTTATTGCCCCTGATCTTCGATAGCCTCATGGTTTGTACAATTCTATCGATAATCATGTTCTTGATTTGTAATTCTAGGTTTCTCCGTTGTATTTTTGAGAAATTTATCATCTTTTAGCGATTTGATTCGGGTTTTCTTTAATCGGAAACTTTGTTTTTCAGGCAAGGGTGTATAGGTTGTTCGGATGGGAATATCGGAAGCCGGAGAGAGCTCCGCCTGCTTGTCCTATCAAACCGTCCGCCTCCAAAACTGGCGCCAATCATTCAGTAAGTCAGTTGTTCTTAATTTTGATTGTTAGGGTTTCGTGCAATCTTAATCATACAGCGATTTGTGAGTGTGAATTTTCATATTTTAACTTAGATTTGTGGAAAATTGGCTAATCAGTATGCAAATCAATGGGCTGAAATTGGGTTATGTGAACTTCATTAAGGTGATTCTTATGAATGATGCAACCAGTTAGAAGCAGTTTAGGTTGTCATAGCTTTCTGGGATTCTCTCAGCAAGTTAGGAAGCAAGATGATTTCTAATTTATTAAGCTGTTCATTGTGGTTGGTCAAAAAATCTAAACTTTTAAATGAACAAAAGCTGAAAGATCTAAAATAAGCTTCAAAATTGTTTGCCTTTGGTCAGTTGCATGCCTGTTCATGTTTGATTTAAATTTCATGCACTTTTGTTTTGGAATGTGATCCTAAGATGTCCGACTTTTGCCTTGATACGTATACAGTTGTTTTAGTTAAATATCGTTTCATGAACATAATAATATAACCTGTTCCAGTTGGGAGTCCATATTGTAACATAAGTGATAACTCCATGATCAAGTTTTTGAAATTTCCTGAGCTGAGCATAATACAACTATGTCATCGTAAAATTCAATGATATTTACTGTGTAAATCTGATGCACACAAGCACATCCCATATTCCCATGTTTGTGCCATTTAAAATCCAAGCTAACATAACTCTGAACTTGTCAATTCGTTGCTGGTAAGCTCCAAAATTTTCTTCTCTTATGATTGTTTGATGCCATTGACATGGTCTTCTACTATGCTTTATTAGTTTTGATGATACTTTTTCCTAGGGACCGAGCCAAGATTCTTTGTAAAAGTGAAGGATTTCCAAAATCTCAAAAAAATTTCCACTTTCCCCAAAAGTTGAGGGAAGAGGGCCCTCACTAGAATACACCCCTCCGTCCCAGTTTTCTCCGTCCTTTTTATTCCACATCACATATTTGGTTTAAACTAACTTGTACGTCTGTGGTCCATAGGTTACGGATAAACCGAGTGTTGCTGCCCCAGAACCATCGATAAAGTCAGCAGGGGTAGGTGACGGGAAGCTAGACTAAAACCGGGCATTTCGTTGCTTACATAGTAGTTAAATTTATGTACACTCTATTTGGACCGGTGAAGAACTGAACCGAGAAGATTGTTGAAAAGATAATATGTGATTATAACCAGATTGCTGATTTGTGCATCATGAATCCACCAATCTTGTCATTACTATTACAAGTCTGTAATTGGCCAACTTTGTGCCGTTTCATAATCGTAAGTGTGTATCTTTGCGCGCCTTACATCCTCAATTTATACGAAATCTACCTAGTTCTCAACAAATGTTCACTTTTCTGGTAAAATCTCTTGCCTTTGCAAACGTGAAATTGCCCAAAGCATGTATTGGGCCGTTGGTCTGAACTCATGAACACAAGACTATCTGAACTGAACTCAAATAATCTCTTACTTTTATTTTTGGTACTCAAATAATCTTTTATTGAAAACATGGTACTTTGTCTTTATTTTTTGTGCCACATACACACAGTTAGGCCTGGCAATGGGTGGATTTTATCCAACCCATACCTCAATATTTATCATCCAAACCCAAAGTTATTTAATTTTATCCAAATCCAACCCAAACCCATAACTCATTTGTAAATGGGTTTGGATCAGGTCTAAACCCAATGGATATCCAAACCCATAATTATCCAATATGATTTTTAAAAAAATACTAATTATTTTAATTTTGTCTTACTATTTCAAATATATTTATCTAGACATACAAAAATTATTTTAGACCCATTTTCGATCAAATTTACTATTTTACATCTATTTGACCCATTTGTTCTATTTTTCGACCTGTTCTACCTATTTGGACTCGTTTCACCCGTTTTTGAAGCGTTTGACCCATTTTTGACCTATTTTACACATTATCGATCCGTTTTAATCGTGTTTCGACTCGTTCGACCTATTTTGAACCTATTTCAACAGTTTTTCTACTTGTTCGATCTATTTTGGACCTATTTCAACCGTTTTATTCATTTTTGACATATTTTGGACCCGTTTGACCCATTTTTGAAGCGTTTGGCCAGTTTTTAACATATTTTACTCATTATCGATCCGTTTCAATCGTTTTTCGACACGTTTGACCTATTTTGAACTTATTTCAACCGTTTTTCGATAAGTTCAACCTATTTTGGACTTATTTAGCCCGTTTTATTCATTTTCGGCATATTTTGGACCCGTTTTTGAAGCGTTTGGCCCGTTTCAGACCTATTTTGCACATTAAGGACCCGTTTCATTAGTTTTACGACTTGTTCGACCTAATTTGAACCTATTTCAACCATTTTTTGACCAATTCGACCTACTTTGGACTCGTTTCTACCAGTTTTAAACCTAGTCGATATATTTTAGACCCGTTCCACTCGTATTTCAACCAACGCGACTTATTTTGGACTTGGGTGGCCCTTTTTGAACTCGTTTTTTACCCATTTCACATGTTTTAAACCTGTTACATATATTTTCATCATATCGATCTATATTTAACCTTTTTTCACCTGTTTGGCACCCGTTTCACTCATTTTCAAACATGTTTTATTTATTTTGAACTCGTTTGACCCATTTTAGACCCTGTTGGTTGGTTTTGAACATAGTTTTGACCCGTTTCACATGTTTTTGGTTTATATCTCCTATTTTTGACCCATATTGAACTCGTTCCACTAGTTTTTTTAGCTGTTTGGCCTATTTTGGATCCATTTTATTCGTTTTTCGACATGTTTAATCTATCTTGGATACGTTTGACCCATTTTCGACCTAGTTGACCCTCTTTGCACCCGTTTGACTTATTTTGAATGGATTGAACGGACCCAAATTGGTCAAATGGGTTGAAAATGGTCTAACGAGTTCAAATTGATGAAACAGGTCGAAAACGAGTCCAAATCGCTCAAATGGATCAAAGATGGATCGAACGGATCCAAATAGATAAAATGAGTAGAAAATAGATCGAACGAGTCCAAATAAGTCAAATGGATCCAAATTAGTCGAACGGGTAAAAATTAGGTCTAACGGGTTCAAATTAATGAAACGGGTTGAAAATGGGTTGAGTGGATCCAAATAGGTCTAACAGGTCGAAAATGGGTCAAATAGATCCAAATTGGTCAAATGGGTTGAACGAATCCAAATATGTCAAATGGGTTAAAAATGGGTCGAAGGGGCCCAAATAGGTCAAACGGGTCGAAGATGGATCGAACGTAACCAAATTGGTCAAATGAATTGAAAATGTGCCGAACGGATCCAAATCGCTCAAATGGGTCGAAGATGGGTCGAAAGGGTCCAAATTTATTAAACGGGCTGAAAATAGGTCGAACGGATCCAAATTGATGAAACGAGTCGAAAATGAGTCGAACAGATCCAAATAGTCAAATGGGTAGATAATGGGTCGAGGATAGGTCGAACGGGTCTAAATAAGTCTAACGGGTCAAAGATGGGTCTAATGGATCCAAATTTGTCAAATGAGTTGATAATGGGTTAAACGGATCCAAATGGATCGAACAGGTCCAAATTGGTCAAATGGGTTGAACAGATCCGAATATATCAAACGGGTCGAAAATGGGTAGTACGGGTTTAAATAGGTAAAACGGGTCGAACGTGGGTCGAACGGATACAAATTGATCAAATAGATTAAAAATGGGTCAAACGGATCCAAATAGGCCAAACGGGTCGTAGATGGGTAGAACGAATCCAAATAGATCAAATGGATTGAAAATGAGTCGAACGAATCCAAATTAATAAAATGAGTCCAAAATGGGTGAAACAGGTCTAAAGTAAGTCAAATTAATCAAAAATGGATGAAACGAATCCAAAATAGGTTAATCAAGTAAAACACGAGTGAAATGGGTCCAATAGGTCGAAAAATGAGCAAAATGCATCTAAAATAGGGCGAAGAGGTCGAAAATAGGGTGAAAAGGGTCCAAAACGATTCAAACGGATCTGAAATAGGTTAAATAGGTCGAAAAATGAGTGAAATGAGTCCAAAATGGACTAAACGGATCTAAAATAAGTTGAATAGGTCGAAAAATTGGTGAAACGGGATCAAAATAGGTTAATCAAGTAAAAAATGAGTCAAACGGGTCTAAAATAAATCAAATAGGTCAAAAAATGAGTGAATTGAGTTCAAAATGAGCGAAACCGAACTAAAATTGGTCGAACAAGTCGAAAAATGAATAAAATAGGTCCAAAATGGGTCGAACTTGTTAAAGAATGGTAAAACGAGTCCATAATGTGTCAAACTGTTGTAAAACGGATGAAATAAGTCCAAAAATAAGTAAAACGGGTCCAAAATCGAATCAATAAATCGAACAGGTCAAAAATGGGTGAAAAATATCCAAAATTGATTAAACGGATTCACAGTAGATAAAAAACGAATTAAATTGATCGTAAATAGCTTCAATTTTTATAATAATATAGATTTTTATTTTTAGTTTCAAATTGAAATTTTTATATTTTTAAATACATTAATAAATAGAATATATAAAACATGAAATGAATATTGTCATGCCTACAAATTACAATCATCCAATGGGTTTGATATGGATTTGAAACTTTTAAGAAGCTCTTTACTTCTAAAGAAAAAGGATTATTGGCTATGATGCATGGACACGGACACAACACGACACAGATTTTTTCTTGAATTTCCCACGTGAGAAGTGTCGGACACGGTGTCTGTTGTCTGCCTTATTCTCGGAGCCCCGAGAAATTGAGGGAAATGGGTGGTCTTTTTTTGCCAGCCAAAAAGGCATGTGGGGAAGGATTAATTAATTTTACCGGATTGCCCCTATTTTTTTTGGAAAAATTACCCTCTGTGCCCTTACCCTTCCCAAGACAACATTCACACCATTTTCCCCCCAAAGTTTCCTGCGACCATTTCATCCTCTTCATCGTCTTCAATTGAACCTGAGTTACTAGCCCTAGATCATCAATTAGCCATTCTGGGAGCTGGGCGTCTTCTTGCTGCCTTCACCGCATCGTAGTCTACTGTCTCAGGTACTAAGAACAATCAAACCCCAATAACGTTTGTTATCGAACTCTTGCTGAGATTGACTTTATTTGCTCGTATTGAATTTTGATGTTGTGGGTTCATGAAATATTGAAGGTCAACAGAGTTTGGAATCCGCACAGGACAGTGTTTCCTCTTGAATGGTTTTATTTTCTCGGGAAGGTCCGCTCCTCAATTTCCACCAACTCATATTGTGTATATGTTTATGTTCTATACATGTGCACATTTAAATTGTAATTTGGTTGCAATTCATACCGGTTAAGAGTTAGATTCTATGGTTTACAATCTTCCCTTATGTTTCTGCCTTGCCATCTGGTATATTAAGATAAATATATGGTTGCCTTGAGGGATACTTGTGTTGATATGTATACATTTTTCTAACTAGATTGATTGTTAAGTAAGTTTTGTCATGGATTAAAGAATTGGGCTTAGTTCAGAAATTTGTTCTCAACTGTGTAGCACACACTCTAGTTTTCTGTTAGAGATATTCATTTATGTTTATCTTCAATGATAAGGTCTGGGGATTAAGCTAGAAGTATCTATATTTGCAGTATTTATTTGGCAATTTAGACACAACTATCTTCTTTTACAGTATATTAGTTCTAAGGTCAGTCATTGTTCCGGCGCTGCAATGGGTGCTGCCTGATGGTTTCCGGCTGATAAATCCTGAAGAAGCATGTCCATTTGGGGGTATTTTCAGATTCCATTCCTTCTTAAGAATTGGACTTGTTCAACTCTTCTATGTGAGTGCTGATTTTTGCTTCTTATGTACATGATGTACGTTAAGCTTTGATTGAGTGAAAAAGAATTGCACATAACAAAGCAAAGCTTCACCAATTGGATTTGTGTTGTTTCGTGTGATTCTTGTTGTAGTTTGAAATTGCAAAACCATTACACTGTATAAGGCCTATTCCATCAATTTTTTCTGAGTTCTGATTTAACATTTTTCTTAAAATTTTTTACTTTTACAATTTTAGCTATCACTTTTTCATAGATGTTCTTTTTATGTTAACAGTTAACAGCTTAGTTCCTGGAGCTAAAAGCGAGAAGTTAGTTTAGACATTGGTATTCGTCCACAATTTCATGTTCAATATATAGGACCTACAAGAACTGGGTTGATTGGGATAGCTGAACAGGTCTATTCAATTCTCCTGTTGAGTTTCTTCTTCCTTGAGATAGAATACCTTCGTCTCTATTGAAGTTCATTATCATCAACTATTTTTCGACATTTATTATGATAATCAGATATACCTATTTGTTATTTTCAGGTATATGTTACTGGATTCATCCCTTGGATCGGGAATGCTGTAAACTTTTTGCTTCTTTCGTGGATGTATGCTTATTATTGTTTTGACTTTTGAGTGAGTGATGACCTCCATATTCTATTTTCTTATCATTTTGGAAAGTTGGGGAGAAAAATTCATAGATTGGGGAAAACATAACTTTTCAATCATAAATTAATGCAGGGGTATTTTTGTCAATTACACATAAACCAATTGGTTCTTAACCATCAAAGTAAAGACAATTTAATTTTGAGGCTATCTTGGATAACACCCAAACAATCAAAGTAAAAAGTCACCGGGGTAAAATAACCAAAAATTTGATAAAAAATAAACCATCCCCAATGGATAGCAAACTAGTAAAGTAAAGACCTCCTAAATGGGTTTGGATATCCAATCCATTTAAATGGGTTTAGTTTGGATAGAAATCTGTTGGGTTTAGTTATATTGGATTTGGATTGGGTTTGAATTTTAGAATATTGAATAATGTTTGGATTTGGGTATGGGTGGGGTAATACCCACCCATTTCCAGGCCTACTGACACAGTTTTAAATTAAATTTAATACCGCCAAGTGGTATGATTTAGTGGTTCGGCATCAAAAGTTTTGTATTCAAGCACGGGAAAATTTAGTTTTCATTAATAGAAAGAGTTTTACATTTAAGTGATTCGATTCGATCCAGTTTGATTCACGTAAATGATTACATAATCAAAAATTAAATTAAATTTAACCTTTGACATATTATGGCCTTTTTATTAGGGGGGAAAAAATAGAAAAAAAGAAAACAAGATTCTAAATTCTCCTACTTGATGCAATGCCAAAAAATCTAAATAAAATCTGCCCAAAGAATCATGCCAAGACGAAGTCAACAAAAAGACATCAACTGGAGTCTTTTTTTATGGGCAAAATATTTTATTTAGGAAGAATATATTAACGGCTTAGATTTTAGAGAGGTGCAAATACAATGTTTGGAGACTTTGGTAAAAGTTAAATATTGCTGTCTTGCAACTTGTCTGATTATGACACCCGACAATGATCCCCACCCAATAAACACGTGCTTTGAATCCATAATCAAATTTTGGCTCCTAATTACAGATATTAATCGCTGGATTAATTAAGCAACTAATTCCCGTCACTGTTACTATAGAGATATATATATATATACTCACGAATAGAATTGATTCAAGTGGTTAAAAGGTTATTTCTCTAAAACAATAATTCGAGTTTGAATCTCTCTAATTACTTGGGTATGCATGCGTGTTTATATATATATATATATATATATATATATACTCTTTTATTGAGTCTGAGATTCACACCCGTTTATGGTTTTTTGAATTTAATCTCTATTTTTTTAATTATTATTTAATTTGCATATCTCACTCTACATGAAACATTGGCATAATAAACGAATCCCTGTTCAAACTCTATTTACATCTCTACGTCCAATATTGCATAGTCTCTTGAGTATTTTTTAAAGATGCACGGCACGTATATACAAAATCAGAAATTTTTTGTAAAAAAATCAAAAGAAAATCAGTAGAGAAAGTTAGCATACCATCGCAAAATCTTCAAGCAGATTTTAAACTATTAATTTTAATATATTTAAATAATAGGATTTTAAATTATTAATTTTAATATATTTAATTAAATAGTAGTTTTTTTTTTTCACGCAACAAACAAGCGTAGGAGATTATTAGTATATATATACATATATGAATCATGGTATTGCCTCATAATTACCTAATAATGAACTGTGTAAATGTGTGAATAAATAAAAAGACTTAAATTTTCAGGTCTTCTTATAAAATGAAAGCAACATATAAATAATGGGGTGGAGGGCCATTGTCACAATCTTTGTTCTTTTTTAATGTGAGTGTACAAAACAGGGCCATCACTAATTACAATTGTTTTATATAAATTTGCAGGCTCGATTGAATAGTTGGTAGCAGTCCTTATCTTCAATTCATTTGTGCAGTCCACATATATAATAATATTACATATGAAAATTCATTTAATTGATGTGAAAAATGGTGTGTACTGTGTAGTAGTAGTACGATTGTTAGGCTTGCTGCCCCTTTCTGGGACAGGGGTTTTATGTAATAAACTTTGGCTTTTAGGTTGTTTCGATCGATTTTCGTATAACTCTTTTGATTATAAGTCACGCATTCGAGTTCCTGTGTATATGCAGTTGTTGTTAATGAGTTTTATATCTAAGTTCCTAGCTCAATGAGCTGGCTTGAGATATTTTGAGTACATGAAGATAAAAGTTGTTGCAAATAATTGAATAAAATAATAATATAAATATTACCATCCAGCTTTTATCCATTGATCTGTCTCATAACCCAATAATCTGTTCGAACTTGTAATGTATATGTGTTCGGGACATACCTAATGGCCCCTTATGAGCCCAAACCTTGAGGTCTGTTCCGAATAAAGAGAAATCTGTTCGCATAATGAGAACGACCAACCCCTTATGAACCCAGACCTTGAGGTCTGTTCGAAATAAGGAGATATCTGTTTGCCTAATGAGAAGGAACAAAAGTAGATTGAGGTGTTTTCTAGAGTATCCAACAAGTACTAAAAGACTATAATGATAAGATCTTGAATATCTATAAATAAAGGAGAACAAAAGTGATTTCGGCTAGATTACCACAACCAGAGAAAATGAAGAAAAAGGGTTTGGATCGATGGATACTCATCAATATGAATAATAAGGAAAACTAATATTAGGTATCTTTAGATAAAAGTTATTGATTATAACGTATGAATATTTTTTGATTATAATGTATGAATATTTTTCAAAATATCATTTTATTGTGTCATACACTCATATCCGACACTTCTCAGGCGAAAAATTAAGAAAAAAACTACATCGTTGCATTTGTATCGTATCGTGTCGGTATCCATATATATAGGGAAGGTAGGGGGTGGTCCCCACACCCCTAAATTTTGAAAATTTTTTATTACTACTTATACATTTTAGAAATTTTTTATTTTTCTCCCTAATTTTGGATTTTCTCATTCCCTCTAATTAAAAATTTTACCCCTTTAATTAATTTTTTTTTGTAATTTTACCATTCTTAAAAATAATATTATTTATATTTTTAATATTGTAAAATTTTGCCCCCTTATCATAAATTCTTGTTCCAACTGCCATGCCTCAGTACATGATAGATTACTTCCTTTTTAGAGTTATGATTAGTATTACCATCATTATAGATTATTTTTCCATGTGATTTTCATATGATTTCCCAAGTAATAATTGAACTAATTTTTCTTTTATAGGAATGAGTAACATTGGCTATCAATGATCATATATAGTGAGACACGATCCAAACGTGACATGTGAAAACATGTCATTTTGGTTCAAGCATTAAATAATTAAATGAAGGAAGCAAAATGCAAACCTGCTTAGTGCTAATAGGTGCTCTTAGTCTTTTCAAATATAAAGGTGCAAAGGTGGATGTCCCCGTTAATTAATTTTTGTTTTCTAGTATTAGTGCTTAGTTTTAAGGTCTTAATCAATCATTTCTTTTTTATATCAATCCCTAATTTTTTATAATCATTTTTCAGAATTACATATATACCAGGACGAATTATATATAGCAAGTTAATAATTAACCTTATGATCTATATATTTTTTTTGAATCCAAAATATACTTTTAAAAATATTATTTAATTGTATGATACCCTATATTTCTCATGTGAATTTTTTCAAAAAAATTCATATTACCAATTTATATTGCGTTGTACATCATAAATTTTCATTGATCCTAAAAATAAAAGTACTAAAATATTGATCACTTAATATTTGACGTGGATATACATAGAAATATTATTGCATCCTACGATGATCAGATACTTTTAAAAATATTATTTTATTGTATCGGGTCTTAGTGTGTCATGTCGAATACCGTGTCCAACACTCTTCACGTGGACAATTTTAAGAAAAAATTTGCAACACTATTTTTGTCTGGTATCGTTTCCGTTTAACCGTATTTGTATTCATGCATCATAGATTGCATCTGATCTTAAATCTCGTACATGTGTTTTCAATTTTGATACAATCCAAGCAAATTAACGAATCCAATTAATTTTGCAACGAACATATTATATTTGTTATTTAATTTCATCACTATTTTTATGATTTTTATCGATCATATAATAAATATAAAACCTTATATGTATCTTTCCTAAACACTCCGTTAACTAAAATGTCGTAAATTATGCAAAACCTCCCCGAGAATTAAACATATATTTTCCCCCGAGAATTAAAAATATATTTTAATGATTGAAATAAGAAAGAGCAATTCGTAACTTAACTTGACCTTAAAAATGATAAATGGGATCTCTTTCTCTCACTCTGAAAGAAGACCCAGCAACGCACGCAAGAGATCGCAACGTCGATCCGACGATGGAGAACACAGTTTCATCGTCGGATCGGCCCAAATCTATTTCACCTTCTCAGATTTGTTCGTCGAAATCCGCTCAGATTTGCTGCCACTCTCGTGGATTTATTGTAAGTTTCATCGGTATTCTTCCAGATTCATTGGCGTCCTCCCAGATCTAGCGGATTTACAGCCGTTTTCCTTATCTGTTTTTTCTTTTTGTTATGTTTTATTTCGTTTCTTCCCTATGGAAGCTTTATCTCTTCCGTATGGAAGTTTTGTCCCTTCCGGAATTTTAGTTTTATCTTTTTCTGTGTTTTTTCCGTGCAACTTTCTGGCCGAGTTCTCTGCTGTAGGCCAACCTATTTGTTCACAATCCAAAGGAAAAAGCGGCTGCGGATCTTCAGCCCGATCAGATCGAGATCCATTTGAAAGGAATAATCGTCAAAGAGTTCTTTTCTTTTATTAATTGTGATGCTAATATAATAGCTCATAAATCTGTTGAAATTGCGGTTTCGGCCTGCGTTAATTTTTCTGCTGTTGCTTCTTGTATTTTTATGGTTGTTTCTCATGATTTGTTATAATATTCCCCTTTGAGGGTTTTGGTTATCAAAAAAAAAAAAAAAAATGATAAATGGGATTAATTTGCCTATAATAAATGAGAGGAACGTTTATGTTATTAAAATAATTTAAATGAAAGTTAGGGAACTCTTTCGCTTTCTTTCATTTATTTATTTTATTTTTATATTTGAAAGGGAAGCATATTTAATTGCCGACACACAGAAAAAGGAAGACAATATCTATACTATTATATATTTGATAAGGACGTTTGACTTTTCAATTGTGTATTTTCGATTACGTGGAATTTTGTGATTTTTTTGAAGTTTTTAATTACATATAAAAAATGTGATTGACTTATCTTTAATGAGTATATTATTTTATTATGAAAAAAAGTAGTAACTAAGAAAAATAATTATCTTTAACAAGTTTGACTAAATGATATTTTGTGTTTTTTTTTAGATTTTCAATTAAATAAAAGAATGTGATTGCCTTATCTTTATGTTGTATATTATTTTATTAAGAAAATAAATAGTAATTAAGAAAAATAATTATTTTGACAAGATTCATAATATACTTTTTATTTGTATTTTTTTCTAAATGATGAGATTTTAGAATTCTGAATCTATACTATTATATATTTGTGAACCATGTTTGACTTTCTTTGTGTATTTTTTATGATGTGTAATTTTATTTTATTTTTTTAGGTTTTAAATTAGATAGAAAAAATGTGATTGGTTGATCTTTATTTTGTAAAATATTTTATTATGAAAATAAATAGTACCTAAAGAAAATAACTATATTTGTCAAGATTCATAATATAATTTCCATGTAAGAATTTTTTAAATAATATATATATATTTTTATCAATATAAATAAAATTTATTAATTTGATTATTAAAAATATATAAATGTTCAGAAAGGAATATATAAATGTTATATTTGTTTGCACCCACAATTAAGGAGACTTAATTGACATCCACCTCATAATTGGGTTGGTATTTAATATTATTATTATAATTAACGAAAACTTACGTTAATAAAGTTTAGGTTGAGAACTTTTGTATATTCAGTAGGTCATCCATTCCATAATTTGAGAGATCTTTATTACTATTATTAATTAGATTAAAAAGATATCCGTAAAAAGAAAAAAAAAACTATAAACAAAACTTGTAGAATGTTAAATTGTAATTCATGTTCTTGATGAGACTTTTTAAGTTTGAAATCCCTGAAGTGGCTGAGGAAGTTCAAAAGATTTTGTGATTTCTGACTCAATATCTTAAGGTACGGATTATTTTTATTTTCATAAATTATCATATTTGAGATTTTAAAAATATGGGTATGCAATAAACGAATTAATTCAAAGTTTAATTATATTATTTGAATCTTACATTTTGAATTAATTATTTTTAGGATATCAAGTAGCAATTTAATTCATTGATGGAACTGACGAAGTTTGAAAATCTAGACGAGATTAACGAGGTTTAAAGAACTTTCAAAATTTTCGGATCAATTTCATAAGGTACGAGTTGTTTTTGTTTTTGTTTAATTGTATAGATTTAATCTTATATTTTGACTTCATTAGTTTTAGAATATTTTGACTAAGTTTGAATTAATTCATTTTAAAATATCAAGATACAATCCGATTTTGTATTGATATTATTAGAATATATTATTGTTGATGTCATATTGATGTGAAAATGTTCATGCCACTGTTATGCGAAAATGTTGATTAAGGTCATAGTAACCGCTTTCTTTTATGTTTATGAGGTTGATGCCATGATTAAGGTTTAAGGCTAGAATTGTATTAATTTTAAACTGAAAATAATTTATCAAATTATGAACTAATAGTTGAACTAAATTGAATTCCACACAAATTTAGTACCATGATAGAATGTTATAATCTGACAAAAAAAAAAAAAAAAAAAAGAAGAAAATATTGTAATTATAATTACATCACAAATGACACGACAACTTTCTTTCATGCTTATGCGATGCAAATCGTTATGAAAAGTGATATTTTTGTAATAACTAATTTAGGTCAAATAAATTCAACTATCCTTTTTATTTTTATTTTGTGCAGGGATAAAATGAACAACAATCAAATCAGTTACAAGCTTGCACGATTGAATAGAAAGAAGGACTTATATATTAAACGGCATAGCGGAGTAAATGATGTTTTAGTGGCCGAACGTTTAGCACGATTATAGATAGAATATTAATTTTTGTCCGGACTCCATAATAACTCGTCAAACGAAGTACGGGATTCTAATATCTATAGCCCACCATCAAGAGGCAGATGAGCTGCCCGAGGAACATCGACACGTTCGAGACGAGGGTCATCATCTCACACAACTAATTTAATGCATGATGGTTACATTATTTCAAATGATATGCTCCCATTAATATTTTACATATATGTTGGTATATATTTATTGAATTTTGATATATATGTTATTGAATTGTGATTACATCTTTTGTCATAAATCATAATATTTATATTTATTCAATATAGGGGAAGTACAAGCTGATGGTGGTGGTCATGACCAATTCAATTCACAAGAACTCTGTTTTGTTCCTATTTTACTCGGTATAATTTAATTATTTAGGCATTGATCATATTATTTAGTTATATATGTTCACTTATTTTGTAAATGTATACTATTATATCCATAGATCACATTATCGATGAGCATAGAATTATTACAGACCAAGGTCAAGTTGATGCAAGAGGATATGTGGAAACTACAAATCGTAATATTTCTTCTTTTATATATAATTTTTATTTTAATTTCAACTTTTTATTTTGTTGATTTAATGATTTTTTTATGTATATTAGGTGTTGATCAAAATATTGTAGGTCAAAAATCCCATATTATTGATATTCCACACAATCAATTAGTTATAACCAGTACATTTATTTATGAGCATGGTTGTACAAATATAGCTCAGGCACATGTGAATCGACCTGAGGAGCATGACTCTAACTTACAGAGTATGTATCTTATGTTAATTTGCCACAATTCATTTTTTATTTTATAAGCACTTTCATGTATCTATCATAACATTACCTACTATCAATTAGGGGGTCAATGAATTTTCGAAGTTAGAATATGAAGTTTTTGTACCCGATACGTTTCCATCGGGAAACAACAATAATCTCAGGGCTCCAACATCTGTATGTGTTTCAATGATGTAAGGTATTGTAATCTAAAACTTTTTTTTTTACCATTTGCATATTTTATGAATATATTATTTTGTATATTTATTCATGGATTTCATGTATTCAATTATTTTTTGAGATTTTGGTATTTTAGTCTTTATTTTGAATTATTTATAGCATGCTCTATAAGTACCCTTATTCCTTTGTGAACCGCAAGATAGGATATTCGAATCATTAGGGAGGATTATTAGTAATTTTTATATTGTTAGGAATTGTTAGTTGCCCAATATTATTTTTTATAGGTTAAAAACTTCATTGAATTTATTGTCTAAGATTAAGTTGTATTTGATGGGGTCAAAATACGATCGTCCCACATGAAGACACGTGGCATCACCGAGCTGATGACATCTGTCTCCACAAGGCTGCACCCATCAGCGCACGAGCGCTAAGCCACGCGCTAAGCCAGCCGTCATCAAGGGTGAATCCATCTGCGCACGAGCGCCAAGCCCAACAAACGCAATCCTTCTTCAAGGAGTTAAGCCCAACGAGCGCTATCACTCCCACGAGCGTCCAACAAACTGAACGATTGGTACGCCCACGTGCCAAGGGAGCACTCTTCGAGCGTCACACTCCCTCAGAGTGGCCTCCCCTTTGGCTCGTCACTTGAACTGGAGCCTTCATCCCCCTCAGCGGATATCTTGGCCTCCAATACTCCAGGTTGTCACGAGCGCGCTCTTAAGCCCTCGTCACCAACCACCCAAATGGCTCTCTGACACAACGTACATGCCCGCGCACCTGCCACTGTTGCCAGCACTAACTTTCGGCCACTTTTGCAGAAGATTCCTCCTAGGTTTCTCTCTCACAGCGCCACGTGTTAGGGCAACATTCGGCCAGGACCACTTGAGGCAAATGACCAAAGGGCCCTTGACCCTCAACTATAAATAATCCAAGTCGTCTTCTACACAAGTAAGCTTTCTTCACTTCTGCAACTGTGACTGAACTTACATTTCTTCATACACAAAACTGACTTGAGCGTCGGAGAGCCAAACTGGGTATCACCCCCAGTTCCCCCAGCTTGGCCTTCTGACTCTTCTTGTGCTTGTCCCAACAGGTTGAACCCCTTTCTCTTTTTTCGGCGAAGCTCCAGTGGTTTCCTCTACAAAATACAAATCGTAAAGTGATCGGATTCAGACCCATCCATTTCTGGACCCATCATTTTTGGCGCCGTCTGTGGGAAACCAGTCCTACATCTTCATCCTTTCTTTTTGTTGGTTGAAAAACAAGCACATCCTTACCTCCAACAGTCATGGTTGCAACGAGATCTGGAGCAGTGGGAGGGGGAGATAACACCTCCCCAGACGCGAATATCGTTCTTTCCTCCACCGCTACTGGTGGAGCCCCGCCACCTCCTTCCGTCGCTGGTGGTGGAGCACCTCCCGCCGCAGGAGTGACTCCACAGGCGGAATCCTCTGTACCACCACCTGCACCGCCGGCACCACAGGTTCCCACCACCGCGGGAGGAGTTTCTCTCTCAGTTCCACCGCCGCTTGCACAGAATTCCTGGGTCCATCCCCAGATGAACCTTGGAATGCAAGGTTACCTGATGCCTCCTCCTGGATACTCCCTTACTCCGGCGATGATGATGCCGCCAGTCCAGCCATACCATGCCGGACAACTCCAGCTCCCAGTGGTGGTCCCCAGGGAGATTGAAGGAGTGGAGTTACCTCCACTGACCACCCAACAATTGAGGGCTTTATACGCCCAATGTGAGGTTCAGGCGGCTCAGGGGGCATGGGAAAGGTTCCATTCCATGTACTTTCCCTCTGGGCAGGCCACTCAGGTTGCGGCCCCTTTAGGCGGACAGCAAAACTTTCCCCTCAGAGAAGCCCAGGTTGTCCTGAGGGCACAACCACCACCACCACCAACGAGAGAAGTGCCCCAGCAGGAGGGCAACGAGCGCGTCTCCGTGGGCAGGAACAAAGAGCCCACGGAGCGAGTGAACGAAAATGAAGGAGACTCTCATGTCTCCAGGAGGGGCTCACGAGCCCACAAGGACAAGCAAGTGGAAGTAAATCCTGAAGTCCTCGCGGCTGTGCAAGACCAGCTGCAGGGCCTCAAGGATATCGTGGGACAGCTCTCACGAGGGCGCTCAACTCAGATCTCCCATAGTCGGGATGAACGGGTTGACGCCAGGAGCACCCGCACCAAGGACCCTCCACCAAGGGTCCCCCGTCGCAAGGAGCCGGAGGAAAATTTCGGCACGTACGAATATCACCCACTGGCGAGAGGCTCACCCCTCGTCGAAGAAGTTCTGATGGCCCAAGCCGGCATGGCCAAGGTCCCCACATCCATCAACAGATACGACGGGACAACAGATCCAGCGGAGCACTTGGATCATTTTGTGCATCTCATGCACCTTTACGAGCATTCCAGCCATTACTGGGCGAAAGTGTTTGTCACTTCCTTGGTAGGGATGGCTCAAGAGTGGTATAAGCGCCTGCCACCGCGCTCGATACACTCGTATGAAGAACTGGCCGACGCCTTCCTCAACCACTTCAACTCTTTGAAGGCACCAGTCACCGCACCCACAGCCCTTTACAACGTGGTGCAGGGCAAGAGCGAATCACTGCGCTCGTTCTTCGCCCGCTTCAATAAGGAGATCTTGCAGGTGGAAAGGCCCTCGATGGATTTCTTGATCCCAGTGCTCTTCCAGGCTGTGGATCACAAACAATATGTGAGCAAAAAATTTGCTGATGCCATCGTGGAGAGAAGGCCTGGGACTCTCATGGGCCTAAGAGAAATAGCCGAGCCGTTCTTCGCGCTCGAAGATATGTATGGGACGAACGGTCCCCGACATCATAGCCCGGCCAGGAACGAGCGACCTCATCACGAGCGGGGGCGGGATGTGGCAGTCAAGAAAGAGCGCCCACAAGAGCGCAGAAGGTCGCCACCACCCCCTCGTAGATTCGAGCGCATTCCGCTCACCAAGCCAAATTCTGAAGTCTACAATCTCTCCGATAAGAAGCTCTTCAAAAGACCCATCAAAATGAGAGAGACAGACTCACTTAGGCGCTCGAACAAATACTGCGCCTTCCACAAGCAGAGAGGGCACGACACGGATGAGTGTCGCCAATTGGAGGCTGAAATCCAAAGGCTCGTCGCAGGGGGCCACTTGAAGGAATTTGTCCGAGTGCTCGAGCGCTACGATGAACAATGCAATGAGCGCTCTGGAAGAAGAAGGAGAAGCCCTTCCCGGTCAAAGAGCCCAAGGGGTAGGGGACCCCCTGAAAGCAGCAGCCGCCGAGGTAATAAAGGCAAAGCCCCTGAGCAAGAAAACGAGCCCTTTGCAGTTATAAACATGATTGCAGGAGGCTCATCGGGGGGAGATTCAAACGCCTCTCGACGGAGGTACGTCCGGAGCTACAACCAACGCCCATCAGTGCCCAAACCTATCTACGCCATCCAGAGATCAAGCGCTCAAAGGTCAAGAGAAAATGATGTAATAGGCTTCGATGACAGGGATCTAGAACATATTGTAACGCCCCATGGGGAGGGTGTAACCTCAGATTGCCCCATGGTGGTTAGTTTAGATGTTCATAACCATGTTGTAAAGAGGGTATTGGTAGATAGTGGAAGCTCCGTTAATGTTTTGCCTTACTCTACATTCTTAAAAATGAAGGTTGATCTCCCGCTCGAGCCTCTTAAAACAGCCCTCATTGGCTTTGGAGGCTCGGAAGTTGTCCCACGAGGGCAAATACGCCTAGCTACTTCGTTCGGCCGAGCCCCTCAACGCAAAACACTCCTGGTAACGTACGCGGTGGTGGAGATAGACATTCCATATAACATCATAATTGGGCGCCCTGCCCTCGTTGATTTCAAAGCCATCATCTCCACATACCACCAGAAGATTAAGTTTCCTACTTCCGAGGGCGTCGGAGAAGTGCTCTGCAATGTACGAGAGGCTTGGGAATGTTACATGTTATCCCTCAGAAAGCCAAAGGCGGAGAAAACCTTCCAAGTCGGCTCCACCAAGAAGTCAGTGGATTTCCCCAATCTAGACGAGGACAGCCCGGCACGAAAGAGGGCAAAGTTGAATAAGAAGAAGAACAAGAAGAAGAGGGGAGACAACGGGGAGCATCCCCTCGAAAATGTCCCCCCAGGGGTCGTTGGTGGATCGTCCTCAGAAGGAGACGAGCCGGAAGAGAGTGAACCAGCATCTGGCGACCGTTTGACAGGAAAGAAGAGGGCGCTCGAACTTCCTCGCCCTGAGGTAAGGATCGAACCCTCGGAAAAGTTCCTTACCATTGAGCTGGAGCCTGGAAACAAGGATAAGACCACTCAGATAGGATCTAATCTCTCAGGGCCTTCTCAGATCATGATGATTGATTTTTTAAGGGAAAACAAGGATGTATTTGCGTGGAAAGCCTCTGATCTCACAGGGATTGACCCGAGCGTCATTGTACATAGGCTCAATGTGGATCCCTCATTCAAACCCATCAAGCAGAAAAAGCGAGATGTACATGGCTTTCGGAAAAAAGTCATCGAAGAGGAAGTTAATAAACTCCTAGAGGCTCAATATATCGAGCCCATTTTGTATCCGGAATGGCTGTGCAACGTCGTCTTGGTGCCCAAGAGCGCGAACAAGTGGCGCATGTGCAACGATTTCACTGATCTCAACAAAGCCTGCCCCAAAGATCCTTACCCGCTGCCCCGGATTGATCAATTGGTGGATTCGACCGCTGGTTGCGAGCTAATGAGCATGATGGACGCTTTCCAGGGATACTATCAGATTTTTATGGCTCCAGAAGATCGCCCCAAAACCTCGTTCGTTGTCCATCTGGGGGTATATTGCTTCCTAGTCATGGCCTTTGGACTTAAGAACGCTGGAGCTACATATCAGCGGCTCGTTAACAAGATGTTTGAAAAGGAAATCGGTAGGTCCATGGAGGTTTACGTGGATGATATGATTGTCAAAAGCGAGCGCCAGGTTTCCCACTTGGAAGATCTCAAGTGCACCTTTTCAATCTTGCGCCAGTATGGGATGAAGTTGAACCCTTCAAAGTGCACCTTTGGAGTGCAAGGGGGAAAATTCCTAGGGTACATGGTCAGTCAGAGGGGAATTGAGGCCAATCCGGAGAAGATCAAGGCTATTTTGGAGATCCCTTCCCCTCGAAATTTGCGGGAAGTGCAGGTCCTGGTGGGAAAAATCATTTCGTTGAACAGATTTATTTCACGCTCGGCGGACAGGAACCTTCCCTTCTTCAAAATTTTAAGGAACGCGCGTAACTTTGCTTGGACAGAAGAATGCGAAAGGGCGTTGCAGGATATGAAGGCTTACTTGTCGAGCGCACCACTGCTGACTAAGCCCGTCGAAGGTGAGAGATTATTTATGTATCTTTCCGTTTCTCCCGAAGCCACAAGCGCTGTTCTGGTAGCCGTACGAGAGCGGAAGCATTTGCCTGTCTATTATCTGAGCAAAACATTGCAAGGAGCTGAAAAGAAGTATTTGGAGATTGAAAAATTCGCGTTCGCACTTATCAACGCCTCAAGAAGGCTAAGGCCTTACTTTCAAGCGCACTCCATAACGGTCCTCACCGACCAACCCTTGAAGCAAGTGTTGTCCAAGCCGGACGTATCTGGTAGATTAATCAAATGGGCCATCGAATTGAGCCAGTTTGACCTATGCTTCGAGCCTAGGACGGCGATACAGGCTCAGGTTGTAGCAGATTTGTTGGTTGAACGCTTTGGTTTCGAGCCCACCGTTGCGGAAAATGAGGGGTTATGGGTACTGCACACAGATGGTTCCTCAACCTCACAAGGGGGAGGAGTAGGAGTGGCCCTCAGAAACCCCGATGGGGTTGAGCTGGACTTTGCAATTAAGCTGGATTTCCAAGTCACTAATAATGAAGCAGAGTATGAAGCCCTCGTGTAAGGATTGAATATTGCTTTTCAGAATGGGGCTTCCAGAATCACCGCTTATGTGGATTCACAGTTAATAGCAAGCCAGATTGAAGGAACTTATGAGGCTCGAGAAACCACCATGATACAGTACTTAACTAGAGCCAGAGAAATCATTGGGAAATTCAAGGAATTTCATCTACTTCAAGTGCCCAGAGGAGAAAACGAGCGTGCGGACGCTCTGTCAAAGTTTGCATCCGCTTTAGAGGGTACTTCTGAACGTTCTGTTACGTTCCTTAGAACTGAGGAACCTTTGATCAAGGAGAAGGCCGCCACCAAGATAATAGCCATGATTGATCCAAACGAGCCCTGCTGGCTTGATGACGTCATTATTTTCCTTAAGGACGGAATTCTTCCCACTGACAAGGTGGAAGCAAGGAAGGTCCGAAATAAAGCCCCTCGTTTCGCTTTGGATACCGAGGGGAGGTTGTTCAAAAAATCATTTCAAGGGCCCCCAATGAGATGCCTGAGGCCCTCACAAGCAAAGGAGACGCTCGAACACATACATAATGGAAGCTGTGGAAATCACTCTGGAGGGCGTATTTTGGCAAAGAAGGTTCTGAGAAGTGGGTTTTATTGGCCTACAGTTCTCCAGGATGCCATCGAATTTTCAAGGAAGTGCCCCAAATGCCAATTCCATTCGAATCTCCCTCAATTGCCAGCCGCACAAATGATCCCAATAGACGTCTCTTGGCCTTTTGACCAGTGGGGAATAGACATTGTGGGCCCCTTGCCCATGGCTGCGGGACAAAGGAAGTTTGTCATTTTAGCCGTCGACTACTTCACCAAGTGGGCCGAGGCTGAAGCTGTTGCGAAAATCACTTTCAAGGTTGTGAGGGACTTCATTTGGAAGAACATCATTTGCAGGTACGGTATACCGAGGGTGCTCATTTCTGACAACGGGTCCCAGTTCATAGCGGCAGACACACGAGAATGGTGTTCTGAGTTGGGTATAGAACAGCGATTTACCTCTGTAGGACATCCACAATCCAATGGGCAAGCAGAAGTTACCAATAGGATCATCTTGCAACATCTGAAAACCATGCTGGAAAGCAAGAAAGGTGAATGGGCTGAGGAGCTGCAAGGAGCGCTTTGGGCTTATCGCACCACCCCACGAGCGGCCACTGGAGAAACACCTTACGCGCTCGTTTATGGATCAGAAGCAATGATACCAGCGGAGATTGTAAATGAATCCGCTCGTGTCGGCTATTTCGAGCCTCAGCTCAACGATGGCAACAGGAGCTTGGAGTTGGACCTGCTGGATGAAAGGAGAGACCGAGCGTGGGCTAAGATCCACCACTATAAAGCCTCTGTGGCCCAACAGTACAACAAGCGTGTGAAGGAAAGAACTTTCCAGCTGGGAGATTTGGTCTTGAAGAAAGTGGAAGTATCCAAGCACGTGGGGAAATTGGACCCCAATTGGGAAGGCCCATTCAAAGTCGTACGACTCAGAGCTAACAACACTTACACCCTGGAGACACTTCAAGGTGAGCGCTTGCCTCGCCCTTGGAACGCATGTAACCTCCGGCGGTTTTATGTTTAAAAACTCTTTGCAAACCCTGATGTAACAACCCCCTTTGACGGGTTCAATGTACTTCCAATCACAAGTAAAAGGTAACATGATCTTTTTAATTTCTTTAATATTCCTGTTTCTTTGGTTGCTTGAATGAATAAGTCCCACGTCCCTCGTCTTTGCGAGCGTGGTTGGCAACTCATTCCAATATGTATGCTGTTATCTCGTATGGGTTACGCTGGCCAGCACTCTACTCCGAATGGGGGGACGCCCTCATAAGGATAGACTGGTTACGCTCACAACCAAGCAGGTGAGTTGGAAGAAGATTGTGAAGAAAATCCTAGTAGGCCTTGGCTGTTTCTTAAAACGCCTTGCGCTCGAAAACGGGATCTCCTACAAAAACGGATCCTAGTAGGCCTTGGCTGTTTCTTAAAACGCCTTGCGCTCGAAAACGGGATCTCCTACAAGAACGCATCCTAGTAGGCCTTGGTTGTTTATTAAAACGCCTTGCGCTCGAAAACGGGATCTACCACAGAAAAAGTCCTAGTAGGCCTTGGTCGTTTCTTATAACGCCTTGCGCTCGAAAAGGGGATTTCCTGCAGAACCAAGAAAACGACAAGAGCCAGAGCGCTCGAACGATGGCCTCAGAATCAAAAAGGAATTGCACAAGTCTTGAACGAGGGCAACCACTCAGTAAGACCCTCGCAAATACTCAAGACCTAGCAAGATCCCCCCAAGGGCGGAAAGAATGCCACAAGTCTTGAACGAGGGCAACCACTCAGTAAGACCCTCGCACACACTCAAGGCTTAGCCAAATTCTCCCAAAGCAAAAGTTTATACAAGTCTTGAGCGTAGGGGCAATCTCACAGTAAGACCCTCACGATCGCTCAAGACTTAGACAAATTTACAAAGGCAGAAATTTATACAAGTCTTGAGCCGGGGGGCAATCACACTATAAGACCCTCACGACCGCTCAAGACTTAGACAAATTTTCAAGAGCAAAAATAAAATTTATACAAGTCTTGAGCGTAGGGGCAATCTCACAATAAGACCCCTACGATCGCTCAAGACTTAGACAAATTTTCATTGCATCAAAGGAATAAAGCATTCACAGGGGTATACTACACAATCTTATTATATGATTCATAAAGGAAATGAAGAACAAGGGCATGGAAAACGGAATCTTTATTCATTGAAAAAGGGAATTATTACAAGGCAAAAGGGCTCAAAGGCCCATGAAATACTATTACAAAATAAAGCAAAACAGGCAAATACAGAGAAAAGCTATAAAGGGAAAGCTTCAAGCAGCTGGAGCGATGTCCTCATCAACAATCACCAGGATTGGGCCCTGAACTGGGCCATGGACTGGGCCCTCAGGCTCTTGTTGTTGAGCGTGGGGATCGTTGGGCTCATCGTTGGGCTCATCTGCAGCGTCTTCTGGGGGGTTGGCATTTTCAGCGGCTTGAACTGGGGCTTCTTCTATGATGGGCACTTGAGACTCGTTATCGGGATCATCAGATGGACCCACACCCCTTTCCCTGTGGGCATCGGTGTACTCGTCCTGGATCAGTTTTACCAGGAAGTCATACTCCATTTCCGCTATGATGTCCGCGGGGTCATTTGGATCCTCATCTGCCTCCTCACAGCGCTCATTGAACATGAGCCCCGTACCCTCAGCACCCTTCATCGCCGGATCTGTCAGACCTTTGTGGATGCCCTGATCCACTGCCAGGTTGAAGGCATTTTGAGCCTCGTCCAAGCAGTGTAACGAGGCCGCAAAGTTGAAAGCTTTGGAATGACAGAATTTGATCAACGCCTCCTTGGTCGCACGCTCTAAGCTCCGAGGCCACTCGCTAACAGTATCATTAAACTTGCGCTCGGCCTCCAGAGCCCTTGTTCTCCAGCTCTCCCTCTCTGCCTCAGCCTTCTTGCACCGCTCGTTGGCTTCGGCCAACTGGTTGCCCAAACGGATTCGAGCGCCGTCAACCGCCAAGAAATCCTCTTTCAGTTTCGACAGCTCCTCCTCCGACGTATTGTATAAACCCTTGAGGGTTTCATACTTGGCGATTTCAGCATCCAACTCCGCTTGGATTTGAGCCGGATCATTCGAGCGGGCCATCTTCTTGTATTTGGCCTTGCGCTCGGCGTAAGTTGAGGCTCGCATTTGCACGTTTTTGAGCCGGGGAAGAACTTGCTGCGCGAACGAGGGGAAAAGTGTTGAGAAAAAAAAAAAAAAAAAAAAAAAAAAAAAAAAAAAAAAGGTGGCTTACAGAAGAGAAGAAGTGCAAGGAATGATTACTTACGGAAATCAGAGCATGGGCCGCGTCGAGGGTCACTTGCTCCACAGACTCGCTGAAGAGGTGACGATGGTCGGCCGAGAATTGGGATCTGCTGAACAGATCCTCGGTGATAGTTTGTGCGACCGAGCCGGGCCTCAGCAAAACTGGCCCACCGTCTGGGGCGCCTGTAAAGCCCCTGTCCCCTCGTCGGGGGAACTCCCATGCATGTTCCTCCTCTGAGGAGGAAGTATCTCCTTGGCCCCTGGGGCCCTCAACCACTTGCTTCCCCTTGCCCTGGATTGCCACGGAATCGGGCATCCTCTTCCTCTTGCGGGAAGGCCCACTTGCGCTCGGGGTCGGAGAAGCTTCTCTTATCGCCAGGGTAGTCACTGGCCGCCTCGTCTGTTCTGCAGGGATGGGGGGTTGAGCGTCGCCCGCTCTTTCTGAAGAAGACCGCCCTCTGGTCTCCCTGCTGACCACTCTGCGTTCCCCTCGGCCACGAGGGGGTTGTACCTCATTTTGGGCGCTCGAACTCGCGCCGTCACGAGCGTCCCCTCGGTTGTTACGGTTACGGGGTCGCTGTTGTTCTCGCTGCTGGTTCCCCTGAGGGGTTTGGTTCCTGTTCGCGTGGGCGAAACGAGCCGCTTGTCTGATTCCTCCGGCCATTTCTAAAATAGCGACTCCTGTAAGTACGAAAATTTTCAAGGGTTAGAAATATTCTAATCATCTACTCAAGTACAGAAAGGAGTTAGCATTTATTCCTATCTAAAGTTAGTGCCCTAAGGATCTAACCATCTCTCTCTATGTCACGAGCCGGAGGGTGGTTAAGGAAATGAGGGTCGTTGGTAAGACCACACAAGAACATGAGTTCCGCATCGTCTATCCAGTCCTTCGCTTGTATAAGGTGACCCTCGTCCCTTAGGGTTGCTGCCAGGCTTTTGGCCCAATCTTTGGGGAGTGCATGTGGCAGACGGCTCTTTGAGTACGAGCCCCATTCCGTGATCACCCCAAAGCCCTCTTCTGCTGGAGCCCTGACAAAGATGAATTTCTCTTTCCAGTCAGTGCCATAAGTGGTCGAGGGCGAGTTGATCAGCTTCATATGGGCCTTCGCTTGGACATAGTAAAAACCGGCCTCGGGGGATGAGCGGGATGAGCTGACCACTTGGAAAAGGGCGTTGAAATTCCGCAAATAGGGCTCGTAACCCATACTCCTCATCAAGATAATGAAGCACGTCAAGAGGGCCAAGCCATTGGGCACTATTTGGGATGGACACAAGCCCAGGTCATTCAGCAAATGGGCCATTGAGACCGAGATAGGGAACCTCAGGCCTCCCGAGCGCACGGTGTCCACGTACACTGCCATCTCCCCAGGGGGCGGATTATTTGCACGCTCGTGGCTTTCTGGGATTCTCCACGTGTACCGCTCATCCCAGTAAATGGGGGCCATCATCGTTTTTACATCTCCCACGGTGACAGTGCTGGGAGTTTCATCAGGCGTACGCTCGGTAGCCTGGTAGCCTGACCCTTCGCCCTCGTTGGGTCCTTTCGATTTTTGGGTTTTCTTACTTTTTCCCTTATCACGGGCCCTTTCTGAAGGCCCAGTCACGGCTTCCGCCACTGGAAGCGGGTTTGCAACCGCCACGGTCACGGTATGGCGGTGGGGATGTGTGGCACTTTGAGTTATGGGGAGAACAGTCCCTTGCCGTTCTGCCTCCATCACCAGATCCATCTCCTCAAAAAGAGGATCCACTCCGCCTGGGTTTCTATCTTCCATAGCCATCACCGCTGCCCCCAATTCTTCATCTCTGGGGGAATCATGGGAAGAAGAACTCTCAGTGGCCATCTCTTGGATTTCACGGGCAAATTCTTCAATGTGTTGGTCGGCCATGGCAGAAACGGAGGATTTCGGAAGTTTTTCTTGGAAAGGGGTTAAGGTTCAGAAAGGCGAAAATCTGAGGGATTACGAAATCCTAAAGTCCAAATCTATGGTTAGCAAAGTTAGAAAGTCACACTGGAAATTTACCTTGAAGGTGTTTGAGAAAACTGGAGAAGATGTTGAAGGTGCTCTGAGAACTGGAATGCAAGGGAATTCTTCTTGCAGAGGATGCTTGGAAGTTTTGGATGCGTAAAGAGTGGCAAGATCTCAGAATCCCGTATTTGTAGAGATGGGAGTTGGTACCGTTTTCGGCAATAAATTCAAAATGGTAATCATTTCCCGCCTAGGAAACCGCCCACTTTATGGAACCGGCACATGCTTCCCAATGCTCACGCGCCCCACGCGCACCCGCATTTAATGCTCTGACGATTCAAGGGCTTCAGAATAGTACAAACATTTAATGCGGAACTGTTACGAGCGGTCGGTTGAAAAGACCGCATTAATGACACCATCAGAGGAAAAATTGCTCAACACGCCAAGCTTTGCACGAGCGCTATAAACAAGAGATAGAGCGAGATAAAATTCTACAGTCCTTATCACTAAGGACTACAGAATTGGGGGGCAAAATGATGGGGTCAAAATACGATCGTCCCACATGAAGACACGTGGCATCACCGAGCTGATGACATCTGTCTCCACAAGGCTGCACCCATCAGCGCACGAGCGCTAAGCCACGCGCTAAGCCAGCCGTCATCAAGGGTGAATCCATCTGCGCACGAGCGCCAAGCCCAACAAACGCAATCCTTCTTCAAGGAGTTAAGCCCAACGAGCGCTATCACTCCCACGAGCGTCCAACAAACTGAACGATTGGTACGCCCACGTGCCAAGGGAGCACTCTTCGAGCGTCACACTCCCTCAGAGTGGCCTCCCCTTTGGCTCGTCACTTGAACTGGAGCCTTCATCCCCCTCAGCGGATATCTTGGCCTCCAATACTCCAGGTTGTCACGAGCGCGCTCTTAAGCCCTCGTCACCAACCACCCAAATGGCTCTCTGACACAACGTACATGCCCGCGCACCTGCCACTGTTGCCAGCACTAACTTTCGGCCACTTTTGCAGAAGATTCCTCCTAGGTTTCTCTCTCACAGCGCCACGTGTTAGGGCAACATTCGGCCAGGACCACTTGAGGCAAATGACCAAAGGGCCCTTGACCCTCAACTATAAATAATCCAAGTCGTCTTCTACACAAGTAAGCTTTCTTCACTTCTGCAACTGTGACTGAACTTACATTTCTTCATACACAAAACTGACTTGAGCGTCGGAGAGCCAAACTGGGTATCACCCCCAGTTCCCCCAGCTTGGCCTTCTGACTCTTCTTGTGCTTGTCCCAACAGGTTGAACCCCTTTCTCTTTTTCCGGCGAAGCTCCGGTGGTTTCCTCTACAAAATACAAATCGTAAAGTGATCGGATTCAGACCCATCCATTTCTGGACCCATCAGTATTTATATATAAGCATTCAACATACAATATCGTGTTTAATAATTGCGTTTCTAAAAAAGATTTCAATAAGTTATAGTTAATATTATGTTAGATATGTTAGATTTCAATGAGTTATAATTAATATTATGTATTTTTTGTGAAAAAACCGACCATAAAAATATGATAATATTAAAATAAAGAAAATATTCAAAAGTGGAGCAATGTATTAAAAATAATCCAAAATTCTTATTGATAGTATTAGAACTGATTAGTTATTACGAAAGAAAAAAATGATGTTGGATTTAGTCGGTATTAGAAAAATCAACAACCACAAAAAAAGGAGCAATGTAGATAGGAAAAATGGCAAAAAATTAGACCACAAAAGGCAATAAAATTATGAAAATAAATATTGAAAAAATAAAAGAAAGGAGAACAAATTAATAAATAGAACAAGTGACAAAATCATAATTCAAATATCTGTGATGTAAAAGAAAAATTGTTAGATTAAAAAAAGTTTCGTACAACAAAATCATATACATGGAAATCTAAATTGTGTGATTGAGAATAAAATCTAAATTGGTGATAAATAATAAATTGAAATATTATAGTATCGCCCACAAAAAATATTAAGCCCTAAAATCACTATGGGGTGAATCTCCAAAAAATAAAGAAGATTAAGAAAGAAAGAAACGAATCTAACTCATTAAAAATTAAGAAATGTTTAAAAGAATTATAAAAGCTACACAAACTAAAGACAATAAAATTATAAAGAAATGTTCTTGAATTCAGAAAAGAAAACTAATTTCATTATAAAGTTGTAACGGCATGATTGGTACGATGGAATGGGGTGGGAATGAAATGAGCATTCTCACATCCATTTTCAAATCCTTGATTGGTACAAAATATAATTGGAAATTATCATTACTAAGGTAATGTTCATTCCTACAAATTTGAGTTTATCCATTCCTTCGGTACCCCATAGTATTAATAATTTTCAATCTTCAAAATTTATTTATTTTTTATATAATCGTCATATAGTTGTTAAATTTATATTATATTATAATTTTTTTATTATTACGAATATATAATAACGTTAAAAATTTAATAAATTGTATTAGATATAGGTATAAATACAAATATAAATATATTATATATTATATAAATAAAAATACATGTTGAATATATTATTTTATTTACTTATAAATTTATAGATATTCATAAAAAATTAAGATATTCTATAAAAATTAAATTTGATATTTATATTAAATTTATTTTTAAATATCATGCATTATATTAAATATAGTAAATCTCATAATCTATGTATGAATATAAAATTATTAATATATTTTATCATAATTATATGTATTTATAAATCACTCTGAATATATTTATATTCACAGTATTAAGTTTACAAAAAATGCCCTACCTTAGGAGTATAACTAATATTTAATTTTGCTAATATTAAAGAGTAATTTGTTTGGGGGTAATATGAGATAAATCCCCAATTGGGCATCATATTTTTACTTAACTTCCCATTGGGGCAAAATATCGTATGATTTTCACATAATGTAGTACTTAAAATACTTCTCAAAATATGTTGTATAATTTTCACAAAATGTAGTACTAAAACGTTCTAATGCCGTATTTATATCCTATTATGTAGTATAATTTTAGGGGGAGTTAAGTAAAAATATTCCAAACTGATAGGGATTAGGGAGTTATTTCAAACTGCCCCTTTTGCATATTTTGTAGGCTACCAAGAGTAATTGGATTGCATATTTTGTAGGTTGACCCAAGTTATTGAATTGTAATTTATACATTCACGAATTTGTGATTTTTTAAAACTCTGTATCTCATTCATTTGAAATTTTTGTTTATTCCATTTTCAATTTAAATTAATCACTTCGTGCGTAGCACGGGATATATACTAGTATTATATATTAAGCAACAAATTGAAGTTGAATATTCTCTATATCGTTTAATCATAAAACAAAAGATGTTGAATATTCTCATTCGTCCTCATTTCAATTATACCGGTATTTTTAATAATATTATTTTATCAAGTTAGGTTGTATCGTGTTGCATATTCGTATTTTCGGTACTATATTCAATATGATACTTTCACATAAAAATAAAAATAAGAATAAAAATTCATATCAATCGTATTTATATTATGTCATATTCATATCACCATATATATATATATATATCGATGAATTATATGTTTCCTGTACGTCGATGTACATATATAAAATTTGAGTTGGTATTTTTTAATAAGTAGTGGCATTAATCATATATAATCTTATCTGCGTTTCTTCGACACAGATATATATACATTTAATTAATTAATTAATTATTGCCTCCCACAGAGAAATTAATCCTTGTCATGACTTATCTCCTGTCCCTAATGCGGCTTCTTATTAGCCTCACAAACTATATTTTACATTGATTCCTTCCTTAATATTATTCTATTATTCAAATAAGAAATACGTGCGAGTTTGTCAATCTTCTATATAAATTAATTGCTTAACTATTTATTTACTTTGTAATTAGGGTAGCCTTAGAAGGAGAGAAGAATATTTAAAGATTTTAATATTTAAAATAACACAAAATCCTAAAAACGGATGGAAATACCTTGGTTAGATAGCAACTCCGTGAATGAATTATTAAATAATTTATTTTTCTACTGAAATAAACATGTTTAATTGGTTAAATAACTTAATTTTTACTATTCCATAACTAATTCAATTTAATTCATTCCCAACAAAGTATATAATTCATAACTAATTCAATTTAATTCATACCCAACTTAATATTAAATGGAGAGTATTGACTGTTGTATCTATATTATTATATTAAGTGAGAGAGACAAATTTGATGTTATGGACTTTTAGTCTTTTTTTTCTTTATTTATTTTTCTTTACGGCTATAACGTATGGGTTAATTCACAATTCAAAAACGTACTAACTCCTCTTTTCTCTCATCTCAAATTTATTTTATTTTTTAATAAACTTGATCCGGCTCGAAATTGGGTTTGCTGTGGTGGGGGTCTAACTGGCAATATTGGGTCGATCAGCCAAGTATTTGTATACGTGGGCTCTTATTGATCTGGAAACAACAACAAACGTGAGCTAAAGGACCAACTTGGGGACTTGGGGTTTTGCCCAAGGTTAGTTCTCCGACGCTCAAGTCAGTGGAGGATTCTTAAAGAGAGAAATAAATACTGAGGGAGCGAAATAAATGCTCTTAAATTGCTTACCAAACACTGTTCAAGGCATGGATATTTATAGTCAAGAGCAATTAACACAGTAGGGCGTGTCCCGCGACTATGCATTAATTGCTTTGCAGTCGATCAGTCCATTTGTCGGACGCCTGAGCAGGTGACTGGAGGTCGAGTGTACCTTGTTTCCCTTTTTGGCGTAGACACGTACCGGGGGCATTAAATGCACTGTAGCGCGTCTAGTCGTGGTGAATAAAGGAGCTAAACGTGTCCCGACAAAGGTGCTTTATGACATCTTGTTACCAGGTGACGTAGGGTCTCGATCCGCGAGGTCGAGATCAAGCAAATCGTGATGAAACATGTCCGCAATATGGAACTTATCAGTGGGCTCGATCTCGATCCCGATGGGCTTAGCACCATCATGAGCTCCTGGAGTGGATAGGGATCGAATTCGATCCCTTTGGCGGATAGGGATCGTTTCGATCCCATAAGTGGACAGGGATCGATTCGATCCCATGACCGGATAAGGGTCGGTTCGATCCCATGGCCGGACAGGGATCGTTTCGATCCCATGGCCGGATAGGGATCGTTTCGATCCCTTTGGCGCATGGGGATCGTTTCGATCCCATAGGCGGATAGGGATCGATACGATCCCATGGCCGGATAAGGATCGTTTCGATCCCTTTGGCGCATGGGGATCGTTTCGATCCCATAGGCGGGTATGGATCGAATTCGATCCCCTTGGCAGATAGGGCTTGGCTCGATCCCTTGGTCGGATAGGGATCGGATTCGATCCCTTTGGCGCATAGGGTGTTGGTGTGGCGGGCCCGAGACAGAGTGACGGTACAGCGGAATATTTCAAAAAATTTCGCCATAACCTCGTTATCAAAATATTTCCAAAATATTTTAATAAAGTAGCGGAAAAAATCGGGCAGCATAACTCTAATAGATACAAGCATTGATAACATAATTTTAAATCATCTAGCATATAATCACAATATGCAAATATTAATTTGGGCAGCATAACGGTATTACCGTACTGCAAAATTGGCTATCAACAGCCCTTTTCCAGCACCTCGATATTTCCTCGTGAAACGGGCAGAGCTTTCCCGCAATATCCCCGATTAAGAAATTGGAATGTGGACTCCGGCAGTATTTCGCTAAATACTTGAGAAAATATTTTTCTAGAAAAACCTTTTTTTTCTAAAACTAGAAAAACCCTATTTTCTATTAATTAAGTGGATTATATATTAATTATATAACCACCTAATTAAGTAATTAATTAATCCTTTAATTAGGATTAATTAATCCTAGAGAGAGAGAGAGTGTCGGATGGCTTCTTAGTGTGAGAGAATGAATTGCCAATTTTTTGAATGAATAAAATCAAAGCTTCGGCAGCCTATTTATAGGCACAAAAGAAGGGTCATATGCCAATTTCCCAAAATTCAACGTAATGCGCAAGATTTTCCAAAAATGGAGTGCACTCCAAGACTTGGATGGGCAAAACCATCTTTTCCGTGTCTCACACTTGCGCCCCACGCCCGGACGACAAATCTTAGAGTGCCACGTGGAAGAGCAGGTCGAGACGAGCCGGCCGCCGCCGAGCACGCGCCAATCGGGTGCCGCCCGCGCCTCCACGCGCCGCCATATGGCGGCTGTGTGGCTGGCGTGTGCTTCCCACGCGTCACGGCACTAGATTGTGCCACGTGTCTGGATGCGGTCCGAACCGGATCCGACCCTATCCAGGTAAGGTCCGACCCTACCCTTTTGACCCACGTTGACTCGGACTATTCAACCCATTGACCGACCCGTTTCAAAACGAATCTGGACCGCTGGAATACGCTGACGCGGCGCAATCCTGGACGTCCACGTGTCGCACACGGTGGCGCCCTGTCAGCGCCACTTGGCCGCTGTCCCGTTGACGTGGCGTGACACGTCACCTGCCACGTCAGCACTTCCGCCATGTCATCCTTTTTTTTTTTTGAAAAAATTTTATTTTCTCCAAAATAAAATTTCGGGCATTTCCAACTCTTTGGAATTTAATTTATTTTCTCAAAATAAATTCTTTGGCTATTTTCAAACTCTTTGAAAATTCATTTCTCTCTCTCCTTTTAATATTTTCTCTTTGATCTTCGTTGGGGCTTACGGGGGGACCTGCAGGACTAATTAATCTTAACTCCAAACGGGTCAATCTATTATCATCTCATGACAATAATTGATTACCATTTAACAATATTTAATCTAAATAAATATTGTTGCACTCTAAAATTAATTAAATTATTCACGAATTTATCGATCTAGAATAATTTTGCATTTTACTCCTCTGTACAGATATCCATGAAAAATAAATCAATACTACTATCATTTATTTTTCACTTCCAATCTGAAATTTCTTGATTCGCTTTAAGTCCAAATTCCCTGTATGTGAAACACATTCAACATACAACTTCGGTGACGCACACACAAAGTACTTTGGCCAAAGATTTAATTTGAACTTTTTGCAAATCTATTTCAGGGGTATTTTTTAACCTTCCAACAAGGCTACAGATTCCTCGATCAATATTTCTCTTTAGCACATTTCATACAATCACCGAACGTACAAAGTATTTTAGCCACCCGTTACCGAGACCTCCCTTCTGAGTACATCACAGTGATTAACTGTAATAGCCCAAAGACCCGCCGTTCGATATTGTCCGCTTTGGCCAAGGGTAAACCCCAAGCGCCTCACGGTTTTACTTTTTCCCGACAGAATTTAAACCACCACTTAAGGGGTGCCTGTCCAGGAAAACGCGTCTACTAAGGGGAGGGGTGTAATATCCCACATCGGATTGGAGGTGGGCTTGAAGCTGCTTTATAAGCAGTGGATCCCCCTTCCCTCAGTAGACGCGTTTTCCTGGACAGGCACCCCTTAAGTGGTGGTTTAAATTCTGTCGGGAAAATGTAAAACCGTGAGGCGCTTGGGGTCTACCCTTGGCCAAAGCGGACAATATCGAACGGTGGGTCTTTGGGCTGTTACAAATGGTATCAGAGCCAGGGGCCCGGATTCGGTGTGTCAGCGAGGACGCTGGGCCTCTATGGGGAGGTGGATGTAATATCCCACATCGGATTGGAGGTGGGCTTGAAGCTGTTTTATAAGCAGTGGATCCCCCTCCCCTTAGTAGACGTGTTTTTCTGGACAGGCACCCCTTAAGTGGTGGTTTAAATTCTGTCGGGAAAAAGTAAAACCGTGAGGCGCTTGGGGTCTACCCTTGGCCAAAGCGGACAATATTGAACGGCGGGTCTTTGGGCTGTTACAAATGGTATCAGAGCCAGGGGCCCGGATTCGGTGTGCCAGCGAGGACGCTGGGCCTCTATGGGGGGGTGGATGTAATATCCCACATCGGATTGGAGATGGGCTTGAAGCTGCTTTATAAGCAGTGGATCCCCCTCCCTTTAGTAGACGCGTTTTCCTGGACAGGCACCCATTAAGTGGTGGTTTAAATTCTGTCGGGAAAAAGTAAAACCGTGAGGCACTTGGGGTCTACCCTTGGCCAAAGCGGACAATATCGAACGGCGGGTCTTTGGGCTGTTACATTAACACTACATGCCTAAAGTAGAAACACTGCCAGGATTAAGAGTCTAATACTTCCGAGATTTTATTAATTTTAGATAGCAGTATAAAATGAACTATCTCAGTGGTCCAGTTCGATGTTTCCAATCTCATTGAAAATCATCAACGTGTTATAATTGGAAACTCCATTTCCCTATGACGAAAGACTAATCATCTTATATAACACATTATAGTCTTGATAAGAACATCTTCTTATCATACTGACTAGAACTTTAATGACACGTGATTCTTGGTATTTAAAGTCTTTTCCTATGAAACACATTTCATATAAAAATACCATCACACGTCATTAATTATTAAATTTGTAAAATACTCATAACTTGCGATAATTTCAGTTTTATTAATCCAAAATATTTACAATATAATTGGATTTTCAGGGCATTAATCCCAACATAGGGATCGGTCCGATCCCATTAGCGGGCAGGGATCGGGCTCGATCTCCCATGTCCTCGAAGACGGTTGGGATTTCGAAGTGCGGCGATGTGATCACGTGGCTCCTCTTAGGGCGTGCCACGTGGCTACGCCCTTTTATGCCATATCAGAGGCCCCCCAAATTACCGGCGTGAATTTTCGTGTGGGTAATTTTCGTCGATCCGGCCTTCAAGGCATAAGAAAGCCTTCGTTTCGCGCTTCGAGAAAAAGCAACGCTATCCCCTAGGCGCAGTAATGACTCCGTTTCGCGCTTCGAGGAAAAGCAATGCTGTCCCCTAGGCGTAGTAATGACTCCGTTTCGCGCTCCGAGGAAAAGCTACACGGTCTTTTAGACTTCATAATGGCTATGTCGCGCAGTTCGAGGAGTTACTTTTCCCCTCCTATAAATAAGAGAGCACCCCCTTTCTCATTTCATACATTCTCCTTCCAAAAAATCGATCCCTCTCCCTCTCCAACCCGTTCGGATCGAGCATCAAGGAATCGTCCTTAAGGCGAAAGTAGAAAGGTGATTTCGTCAATTTTTCCGATCCCCTTTTTCTTAGTAAGAGCCATATCGAGGGCTCCATACATGTGTGTTGTTTCCGACGACGAGAGCGAAGTGGATGAACCGTTTACCCATTCCGTGGGTTGGTCTGGCTCGTCGGGCGGGGTTCCACTGCTGCCTAGTATGGACTTTGGGTTTTTTTTTTATTTTTCCATCGAGCCTGGGGCCCATCAGCCCTTGGCGAGCAGGGAGGCGCAGGCTTCGACCTCAAGGCGTCAGCGTCAAATCGCGGAGGAGGAGGAGGAGCCAGAGGAGCCCCTCGTTTCGAACCCGCGACCGGGTCGGTCGGGTCATGTATACCGGACCCTAACCGACTTCGCTCAGATGGCGTCGACGATGTCTGATCGTGAATTTCGCGAAATTTGCAATTGGTGTGGCGGGATGCCGGAAGGCACGATGGCTCGGTTGCCCCTCGAGGGAGTGACAGTGGGGGCCCCGTCAACTAGGCATTCGTTCGGACTTTATCACGCGACAATGAGGCACGGATTTTGGTTTCCGATCCACCCACTCGTTTCGACATTCTTTGATCGGGTCAACTTGTGTCTCGCCCAGTTTGTTCCGAATTCGATTGCTTTGATGTACAGCGCGGTTGTCGTACTGAGGTGCTTGGGGATCGAGCCATGTTTCGAGGCTCTTAGGGAATTCTTCATCCTCGTCAACTTCTCCAAGTCCGAGGAGGGCTACTACTACCTCGAAGCCCGATCGAACCGAAAGCTTGTAGACATCCCGATCTCGTCAAACGGGAGTAGATGGAAAGAGAAGTTTTTCTTCATCGATTGTTCGATGTCTCTCCCTTTTCGCACGTCGTGGACCACCAAAGAACCTAAAAAGCTCCCGACGAAGAAAACCGCTTGGTTACATAGCGATAGAAATTTCAAGCTTTTGACCGACCTGGGCTCTCTCGACCCCACGTACTTGACAAGGACGTCCCATTTAGTCGAGGCGGGTCTGATTCCTGGGACGAGGTTGCGTAATTTCCACTTTGGTGAGCCTCCGCCTCCGGGCTGACCCGCCCGATCGGGTCTTGTCACTTGTGTGTGTGTGTCATCTTTGTTTTTTTTTTTTTTTACGGGTCGACTTCGACCCCATCGGTGAGACGGATCGGATTCGATCCTCTGTTGGGCGGGTCGAAATCGATCCCTTGTGTATCGGGCCGGGTCGATTTCGACCCCTTGTTCCTCTTCTTCTCTTTTTTTTTTTTCTTTCTGTGGATATTAATTGACCCCGATCTGCTTTTGTAGGTTTGAACATTCTCGCCATGAGTCGATTGGAACGGCTACGGAAAAACTTGAAGTTGAACAAGAATGACCCCATTCCTCGGACCGAGCAGGAGGCGGTCGATCAGTCGATATCCGCGATCAATGACTCTTTGTCAGAGCCCCAAGACTTGGCCCACCGGTCTCGACGGCAGGCTCCCTCGATTCCTCGACCTCAAGATCAAGTCCCTCAAGAAGCATACAGGGCGGGGCAGACATCGGAGGCATTCGAACCCGATCTTGCGGACCCCGAATAAGTAATTAATTTGGATCACTTAGATCTTTATTTCGACCCCAGCATCAATCTTTATGACCTGACTCTTCTTCAGGAGGCATAACAAGGGGCCGGTAGGCGTTTGCGCAAACGAAAGAAGAAGGGGCTGGCGGAGGAGGTCGACCCTGACAGTGGGTCGGACGTGGAAGTGAAGGTGCTTGATTTCCAACAGACAGCCCCACCGAGGTGGCCGGGCGGGCTCGAAAAGAGGAAAGAAGACGGGTCGATACGGAACCTCGGGGTCGGTCAACCCGATGTCACCCTGATGGCCTCACTTTTCAACACAAATTGTGTGATCGAGGAGCAGAAGACGCTTTTCAAGGAGCCTCGCAATCATCAAAGATATCGCGTCTGCAAAGCCGTTTACAACGTGAGTATCCCTTTGTCCATTTTCTTCTATCAATCTAGTTTCGTGTCGATTTAATGACCCGATCTCATCAACAGGAACTGATGCCGAGCGTCTACAATGCTTTTCAAAGGGCGGACGTCTTTGAGTCCGAAATGCTCAAGTACAAGGAGAAATACAAGATCGCTAAAGCTATGCTGAGGTCGACCAACGCGGAGAGGTTGGTTGAGCTCGAAAGTCGGCTCGACGAGGTGTTGTCGACTCAGAGCCTCAGGGAGGAGGAGGCCCGGGTGCGCGCTGTAGAGTTGCAGAGTGCTTTGGAATGGATCCAGACCGTGGAGTCGAGCCATGCGGCCGAACTAAGGGCAATCTGCGCTGAAACCAAGGAGAAAGTTCAGCAAGCGAAGGCCGAGGGTTGGGACGCGGGTCGAGCGGCCGCTTTGGCAGAAGGACAAGCAAGGATCGATGCTATGATTGAGTCCTTCCGCAATGCCAAGATCGGGATCGAGCAGTATGCCATCCGGGAGTCCATTGAGGGGCCAACCTTTGACGAGGCGAACTCGGTCATGGGCGGGGTTGACCTGGAGGCCGGCTTTAGGCTCGCTTGTAATCAGTTCAGGAAGCGAGGTATCATCCCCGAAGGCTTCAGCGACCTAGACATTGGCCTTCACCACCCCGACCCTTATCCGGAACCGGAAGAGGGGGACCCCGAGCCTCCCGTCGATATCAATTGGCGCAACCACAAGTACGGGTTTGCGGTCGACATGTCGTTCGCAAAAAGGGATAAGAGAGCCCCTGAGTAAGAGCTCCCTCCTCCGGTTGACCTTGAGAGCTTCCTACCGCCGACCCGACGGGGTGGTAATAAGTCCATGGCTCCATCTGGTCCCTCGGGCTCTTCCCATCTTCGTAGCCTTGATTTCAGTTACTTTGAAAGTATTTTTAAGACAATTTCATTTTACCCAACGGCTGGGGGTGTCGCCGTGTGAACATAGTGTTTTATGAATGAATGCTTCGTTACTTTCGTAAGCAATCTTCACTTGTATTTTGGAGTTGATGTGAATGTTTGTTACACATTTTTCCTTCAAGCATTGGGGGTACCAAGTTCGACCTCATCGGATCGAAAGAATCATGGGATCCCATTGACTCGAAATGGTCGTGGGATCGATCATGACTCGGGTCGAAATGGTCATCGAATCGACCATGGAGGGGGATCGAACCAAATTGAGTCGAGATATTCGAACCAAATTGAATCGGGTCGAAATGGTCAGGTTTGATCCCTTGAGCGTTGTGGGATCGAGTTCGATCCGTTTCTGCAATGCGGGATCGAGCAAGATCCCAATGAGGGATCGAGTTCGATCCAGTTTGGCGCGAGGGGTCGAGTTCGATCCACTTGCGTGGGGTTTGAGTTTGGACTCTTTTGCCCTAAAGATCGTTTATCGTTAGTCCCGGTCTCTTCGGGTCGTCGAGTAACCTCGCTGGACTTGGGGATTCGCCAGGCGAGAAAATAACTAAGAAATTTACTGGAAATGTGGTTTGGGGGGTCTCATTCCCTCCTGATAGCATGATCATAGATCGAATGCCTAATAAATGCACAAGATGTAAAAACGATTATTGAATTTTATTGACCGGATCGAACTCGATCCGAAGATAGGTTCGGGACTGGGCTTTGAACGGGCTCCAGTTCGATTAACTATACAAGATAGGTTTTTAAGCATAAAACTTCTTCAAGTTATGAGCGTTCCATGGCCTTGGCAAAGGTACTCCGGCCATATCTTCGAGCTTGTACACCATGTTCTTGCCTACTTTAGTAACTCGGTAGGGACCTTCCCAATTGGGTTAGAGCTTTCCCACGTGCTGGAGGACCTCTACCTTTTTCAACACTAGATCCCCAATTTGGAACGTGCAGGGCCTGACGTGCTTGTTGTATGATCGGGTTGCGGCCGCCTTGTATTGTTTATCTTCTGGTACGCGCATTCCCTCTTTTCCTCTAACAGATCCAGGTCGTCGGATCAATTTTCATTATTCCTATCGAGCTGGTATTGACTGACGCGGGCCGTTTCATGTAGTAACTCTGAGGGGATCACAGCCTCCGACCCGTATACCAGGGAATAGGGGGTTTGACCCGTTGCGGTTCGGGGGGTCGTTCGATAAGCCCAGAGGACCCCGTCGAGCTCCTCTACCCATGCACCTAACTTGGCGTCATGGCGGGTCTTCAAGTTTTGAATGATGATCATGTTAGTGACTTCGGCTTGACCATTTGTTTGGGGATGGCCTACAGTAGTGAATCTGAGGTCGATCTCGATGTCGCGACAATAGTTTTTGGTGTTCTCGCTCCGGAACTGAGGTCCATTGTCGCAGATAAGAACCCTCGGGACCCCAAAGCGGCAGATTATGTTCTTCCAGATGAAATTTCTAATCACTGCATCGGTTATCTTTGGGACTGCTTCGGCTTCAACCCATTTTGAAAAGTACTCTACGACCACTATAGCGAACCATTTTTGCCGAGGGGCTAAAGGAAAGGGTCCGACGATGTTGATCCCCCACTGATCAAAAGGCCATGATACGTCGATCGCGATCATAGTCGTGGGGTGAGTGTGTATGAGGTTGCCATGCTTTTGGCACTTGGGGCACTTCATTGAATGTAGCTTTGCATCTCGGACCAGGGTCGGCCAAAAGTATCTGCTTCTTAAGACTTTGCGGGCCAATGCTCGGCCCCCTGAGTGGTTCCCGCAATTCCCTTCGTGGATTTCTTCCAACACGTCTCTAGCTTGGCTCGGGCGGAGACACCTTAGCGGCGGACCAGTGAAGGATTTCTTGAACAGCCTCCCTTCGCGGTCCAGCAAGTACAGCAACGAGCGATACTTCATCCGCCTTGCTTCTAAACGGCTTTGAGGTAACGTTCCGTTTTTTAGTTAGGAAATTAGCCCGTCCATCTAGCATGGTTCTTCCAGGTCGATTGTCGCGACCTCGACCCGACCCCCGTCGATGACCCGACCTGATGAGACGTGGAACGAAATGGTCCCATCTCGGGTGCCTTGAAGGCCATTCGCGAGTTTGGATAGCGCATCCGCTCGCGCGTTTTCTTCACAGGGGACTTGCTCGATCCAAAATTCTTTGAATTTTGAGGCTAGTTCTTTGACCATCCTGAGGTAATCGGCCCTCGATTCTTCCCTTGCTTCATACGTGCCATTGACCTACCCCGCAACAAGCTGGGAGTCAGTCACGACCGCCAATCTGTCGACCCGATGTTCGGATGTGAACTTCAGTCCGGCGATGAGTGCCTCATATTCCGCTTCATTGTTGGTGGTTTTGAAGTCTAGGCGGACGGAGAAATCGAACTGTGTGCCATCTGAACTGATTAGGGATATCCCTACCCCTCCCCCCTTGGAGGTCGATGAGCCGTCAATGTACATTGTCCAACTCAGGGGATCGGGGTCGACCCCTGAAGGTTTCGTGTTCTTTTCGACTAAGAAGTCAGCCAGAACTTGAGCTTGTTGGGCGAGGCGAGGTTGGAAAGTGATGTCGTATTCACTCAGCTCCACTGCCCACTTCATCATTCGACCCGAGACATCGGGTTTGGACAAGACCTATCTAAGGGGTTGATCGGTTAGCACTACGATCGGGTGTGCCTGGAAATAGGGTCGTAACTTTCGAGCCGCATGTGTTAGTGCGAAGATAAATTTCTCGATCTCGAGATAGTTTCTCTCCGCCCCATACAGGATTTTACTCAGATAATAGACGGGCATGTGTTTACGATCCCTAATGGCAACGAGGACCGAACTAAAAGTTTCATTGGAAAGAGAGAGGTAGAGGTACAAGGTCTCCCCTTCATTGGGCTTGGCCAACAGCGGTGGAGATGCCAGGTACTCTTTGAGTTGTTCAAAGGCTCTATCGCACTCTTCATTCCATTCGAACTTTTTTAAGTTTCTCAATATCTTGAAGAAAGGCAGGTTCCGTTCGGATGATCTGGATATGAACCGATTCGGGGAAATGATCCGACCGACTAAGGATTGGACTTGGCTTATGTAGTTGGGTCGAGGTATGACCCGGATGGCTTCGATCTTCGTTGGGTTCGCTTCGATCCCACGCTGGCTAACCATATACCCGAGGAATTTTCCCCCCTCAACCCCAAAGGTGCATTTGTCTGGGTTAAGCTTCATGTCATACCTCTTGAGGATTTCAAACACACGGCCCAAGGGGTTGAGATGATCACATGCCCGTTTGCTTTTCACGATCATGTCGTCCACATAGACTTCCATCGTTCTGCCGATCTTCTCTTTGAACATCTTGTTTACCAATCTCTGGTAGGTCGCCCCCGCATTCTTGAGGCCGAACGGCACCACTTTAAAGCAATAGATGCCCTTGACGGTTATGAATGTTGTGTGGGGTCGATCTTCGAGTGCCATGGAGATCCGGTAATATCCCTGAAAGGCGTCCATCATGCTTAGCATGTCACAACCAGCTGTCCAGTCGACGAACTGATCGATCCGAGAGAGCGGGTATGGGTCCTTCGGACACGCTTTGTTTAGGTCTGTAAAATCGTTACACATCCTCCATTTACCCCCTGTCTTCTGTACTAGGACCACATTACACAACCAATCAACGTATTGGGCCGGGGTCACGTAACCCGCGTCGAGAAATTTGTTGACCTCGGCTTCGATGATCTCATTCCGTTCTTTGCTTTGAGTTCTCAGTTTCTGTTTTATGGGTCTGTGAGTGGGGTCGAGGCCGAGGCGATGGCAGATCACCTTCGGGTCGATCCCCACGAGATCTTTTGCGGTCCAAGCGAAAACGTCGGCATTTTCTTGGAGGGATTCAATCATCATAATCTCGTGCTGGGGGTTCATGTTCGCCCCGATCTTCGTTGACTTGTTGCTGTCATTCGGGTCTAGGGGTATGTGTTTCAAGGAATCGGACGGCTCGATCCGTCCCACGGCTTTCCTCTTTTGAGCCACACGTGAACCTTCGGCTTCCACCTTTGGCGCTGCAAGGTCGATCTCCGAGCTCGTGTAGGTCTGGAGATCGAGGCACTCGCTCGCGCACTTCTTCTTTTCCTTCGGTTCCCTGAGGGTGATCGCATAACATGCCCAACTGTCCGGGACGTCACACTGCACTTCTCCGACCCCGTTAGGGGTTGGCATTTTCAACTTTTGGTGGTAGGTGGAGATTATGGCCTTGAATTGAATGAGGTCGGGTCGATAGAAAATCATGTTGTAAGCGAGGAGCATGTTTACCACAACGTACTCGACCTCTTGGGTAACTCATCGAGGCGATGTTCCCATCGAAGTGAGTAGTTTGATGCGCCTAAGCGGGACGACCTGGGACCCCCCAAAACCAGACAGAGGCGTTCGGATCGGGTCTAACTTTAAGTTGTGCAATTTCAGTTTTACAAGCATAGAGTAAAGGATAATGTTCGTGCTACTTCCATTGTTAACAAGACGTTTGGTTACATTATAGTTAGCCACTCCCAAGGTCACCACCATCGGACAACTAAGCGTTTCGCCCTCCCGATGTGGGCCCGTGTAGCTGTCATTCTCACTAAAGCTAACCTTTTGTCTCTCCCACTCTCTGTTCTGGTTGATCTGGAGGACCTCCTCGCGGGGTCCATGGTATTCTCGAGCCACCTTACGGATATTCTTCTTTCTTGCAGCGTTGGAATCACCACCCTCGTGCCCCCCAGCGATCATGTAGATAGTGCCGTTAGTCGGGGGGTTGTCCTCGGTCCTTTCGAGGGGCGGCTTTCCGGATCTCCTGGAAGGGGATCGAGATCGATCCCCGAGGCGGGTCTTGGCTTCGACCGACTTTCTCAGAATAGTGGTCTATCTTGCGAACAAAGTCCTTCAGATGCCCTCCTCGGATGAGTCTCTCGATCTCATCACGGAGGGCGTTGCACTCTTCAGTGGTGTGACCCCATTGCTGGTGGTATCCGCAAAACTTCCCTGATTTATGGGCTTTGGGGCCTTCCCGGATGGTCTTGGGCTTGTTCAACAGTTTCTTGTCCATGACCGTGAAGATCTGTTGGACGGTCGTGTTGAGGGGAATATAGTTTCTCCGATCGATCTGGGTCGGCGGATCGACTTTACCCTTCGATTTCTTGGGCTCAAACCCCTTCCGGGTCGGGGTCGAGCTCGACCCGAAGTGATGACTCTCTGGAGTGGGCAAAGGAGCAGGCCCATGAGCTAACGCCATCTCCTCGACCCGCTTGAATCCGTGGGCGAGGTCCTGAATTTCAGTCAGGTTTCGGGGGCCAGCCCTTACGATCTCATCCGCCCACAGGCGATTACGTAGCGCCCGATGGACGATCGGGAGCAAAGTGTCCATCGTCAGGTCCTCGACCCGAACCACTTCCCTTGAGAATCGGGTAAAGAAGTCTCGAAGGGATTCCCCCTTCTCCTGGCGGAGGTTGTTGAGGTAAGAAGGAGGCAGCTTCTCCCCTGCCATGGAGGAGAAGTGTACTAGAAACCGATCTACAAAGTGATTGTAGGTTCGGATGCATCGAGGCGGCAGGCGGATGAACCAGTCCTGCGGCAGGCCCGTCAGAGTGGTGACGAATATCTTGGCCCATATCTGCTGCGGGTGGGGGTGCAGCAACATCCTGTTTTCAAAAGAGGTCACATGTTTTTCGGGATCGGTCGTCCTATTATAGTGAGGTAATCCCGTGGGGATTCGATCTCCGTCGCAGGTGGGGCGGAGAATATCTTCAGAAAATGGGGAGACTTCCTCCCGATCGGATCGATAGTGCAGGGGTCGGCGGTTCAATCCCGCACGCAGGTCGACCTGCCTCTGGGAGATCACAGATTCTCGATCCCCCAGACGGTCTTGCACCCGCCTCCGTGGTGGATCGACGTATTGATCCGGTCCATTTTCCTGACGGGCGGCGGCGATTCTAGTCGCCTCGTCGCGGGCAGATCGAGCGGGTATTCGGGTCCGCAAATCATCGTACTTCTCGTGGTCGTCATCAACCGCTTGTTTGCTGCGATTCGCGCGGCTAGGATGATCTGAATCGCCATGGCCCTCCAGCGCGACCTGTTTGCTTCCTCCCGCGGGTGGCGGAGGAGATGCGAATCCTTGGGCCTATATTTGGGCCACGCCCGTTTGGGGAGGGAGGTCCCATATGACCTGGGCGGGTCCGCCGTTGAGTGGCTGGAGGTAGTAGGGGACAGCAGACCCGTAACTCTGTGTCGTGGGTCCTAGAGCGCTGGCTATCACTGGGCTGGGGATAGTAGCGGGGCTAGCCCTCGGTAATTCGGGGCGTCTTGGCTCTCGGCCCTCGGCTTGGGCCTGCTCCATCTCGACCCGCCATTGGTCGAGAAAGGTATCAAGGTCAGCTTGTGTAATGGCGACCCTTGGAGCAACCTCTATTTGAGGCAAGATCATATTGGCGCTGGGGCCAGCGATCCCGACGATGGGGGGAGCAGGGGGGGGGGGGGGATGACCAAGCGGCGCATTGGTGTCGTGCCTACCTTTGGTGACCTCCTCCAAGTCCTCCTCATGTCGGGTCTTCCGGGAGTTCACCATGTTTTCAAGAGAAGAGAAGACGTTGAAGTTTCTAACTCAAGATCGTGGTTAAGAGAGAAGAGAGTTTTCCACAGACGGTGCCAAACTGATCCGGCTCGAAATTGGGTTTGCTGTGGTGGGGGTCTAACTGGCAATATCGGGTCGATCAACCAAGTATTTGTATACGTGGGCTCTTATCGATCTGTAAACAACAACAAACGTGAGCTAAAGGACCAACTTGGGGACTTGGGGTTTTACCCAACGTTGGTTCTCCGACGCTCAAGTCAGTGGAGGATTCTTAGAGAGAGAAATAAATGCTGAGGGAGCGAAATAAATGCTCTTAAATTGCTTACCAAGCACTGTTCAAGGCATGGGTATTTGTAGTCAAGAGCAATTAACACAGTAGTGCGTGTACCGCGACAATGCATTAGTTGCTTTGCAGTCGATCGGTCCATTTGTCGGACGCCTGAGCAGGTGACTGGAGGTCGAGTGTACCTTGTTTCCCTTTTTGGCGTAGACACGTACCAGGGGCATTAAATGCACTGTAGCGCATCTAGTCGTGGTGAATAAAGGAGCTACACGTGTCCCGATAAAGGTGCTTTATGGCATCTTGTTACCAGGTGACGTAGGGTCTCGATCCGCGAGGTCGAGATCAAGCAAATTGTGATGAAACATGTCCGTAATAGGGAACTTATCAGTGGGGTCGATCTCGATCCTGATGGGCTTAGCACCATCGTGAGCTCCTGGAGTGGATAGGGATCGAATTCGATCCCTTTGGCGGATAGGGATCGTTTCGATCCCATAGGTGGACAGGGATTGATTCGATCCCATGATCGGATAAGGATCGGTTCTGTGACGCCCCGTAAATTATAGTAATCGAATATATTATATAATTGTGTGTTTATATATATTATTAATTAAATTATTGGGCCTAGATAAATTAAATTAGAAGTTTTGGGGGTGAAAATAGAATTTAGAAAAGTTTGGAAAAAAAAAAAAAAGAAATCAGACGCATTGGCGTCTGATTTAATAAAACAACCCCACCCCAACTTTTATTCATTCTAAACCTAAACTTATAAACACACACACTTCACACCTTGAGAAAACACACAAACCCTCTCCACCAGACGAGAAACCCATCACCCGCCAATTTCTAACTCCGACGAATCTCAGCCAAACCTCAGCAACCCATAGTGTTTTTCGAACGTCTCGACGAGGAGAATACGAATCCGCGGTAATCTTCAAGTTTCATCTAGAGACGAGAGAGAAAAGTGGGTCGAAAGGTTACGGCATAACCTTGCCAACGGAGACGATTTGGCCGAAATTTCTACCGGCAACCATAGGGATATTGGGGAGCTTGACAAGGCGAGTCTATAGTCGATAATTAGTTGTTGAAAATCACACGGCGGAGTTGCAGTGGTGTGGGAGAAATCACGGTAAACAGGGGTGGTCGGTCCGGTGACTTTTCTGGCGAATTAAAGGTGGGTTTTAAAGGATTCTATTTGGGTGAAATATATCTGAAATCAATTTGAACTAATTCTGGCTAAATCATGTTTGATTTGGGTTTTAATTTTAGGGTTTAAGGTTGGGATTGAAAGGGGATTCTTGAATTAATCCCTAACTTGAGATTATAAGATGAAACTGACTGAAAATTGTTGACGAGGGTAAAAAGATGGTCGTTTTGGTTATTTTTTGGAAATTTTCCGGTGGCGTAAGGCGGCGGTGGCGATTCGCCGAAAAAATATCAGAAAATTATTTAGGACTTCCTAAACCTATCTGTACGATAATATTGATAATTCGGTAGACGGTTAATACAATTGGGACTTAATTCTGTTAAAACCATAAAATAATAATAATAATAATAATAATAATAATAATAATAATAATAATAATAATAATAATTACTATTATATGATATTAATAATAATAATAATAACAACAGTACTGTAAGTAATTTAGAATGAAACAAACGAATTCTTATCATTATCATTATAATTATAATAATAATGAATGATAATGATGTTAACCAAAGCATCAAATACATTACGTGATATTAAAATAGTTATAGTAATAATTATAATAACTAAAGTCATTATAATTATAAGTGTATTTAACTAATTATAAGGAATAATTAGAATTCCACCTTGAACATGAAATTTATTTTGACGTTGACATTGACGTGGGCCCCACACGATGGAATCTATTGGGCACATTAGATTAATTCATGGACTAAGTGATATTTGATAAGATTGTTTAAATATCTATTAGAACTTATATAATTGTTAATAAAAATATACGATAATTTTATATAATTACTTATTAACCGAATTATTATTATTAATTGCATTGAGAATAAGTTAAAATAAACAGACTTATTATTAAACACGCCAATATCAATAAATTGATGTTGATATATTATGAAAATTAGTATTTAGAAATTATTAATCACAAACAAGAGAATGTGAGCTTAGCCAATTACCTTATTCTTGTCAGGTAATTTAGAGCAGCAGCAAACAAACTACGAAGCTCAACAGCCTTGACTGACAGGTGGGAATAACCCCTTCTTGCTGGAGACAAAACATAATCCTTGTACCATGATCTCTTTCTCTTTACTTCTAGTATTCTATATGTTTCATTATTCTTGAATTGTTCCTTGGCTTATTTTTTTGCATTGCTCCTTAAATTGTCTGAATTACCTTTTGAACTATTTATTATCTATTCTCTGAACTGTCTTCTGAATTGTTCGTTGATCTGTTACTGTCTGTTGATCTATTCATTGAGTTATTATTGTACTGATTACTGCATGTTCACTGTCTTGTGTTCTGAGCCTCTGATTGATAGACATTTCATTTGAGCTGCTTTGTAAGCCTACCATAAACCTACCTAAGCCTGATTCTATAACCGATTCTGTAAACCAATGTGAAGGAGAACAACGACTGCGGGGACCCCAAAGTTCGTTAATTCCTAGGGTCGCTCCCTGGGAATGACCATGCGTGCGTCGCTGGTCTCTGTACTGTCCACTGCCACTGACTACTGCCTGGACTGATCATCTGGGAAGGCGATACAAGGCGGGACCTATAATGTTTGACCCTCAGTGAACATTTTCTGTTTACCCTGTTCTTTATTTTGTTATCGTTGTTATCATTATTCTTCTGATCTGCTCTGTTATCTTTCTGTTCTTAATTATTGTGATAATTCCCACTGAGTCATTTGACTCACCCTATATTTCCCTCTGTTTCGTTTTGTTCTCCAGAATGTGTTATTAGAGGATGCAATGCTGGAAATGGGAATTGAGCTAAAGGTGATGTTGTGCATAGTGTACATACTGGTTTGAATAAGTAGTGACTACATCTCAGGTGTAAATATTGGTGGCTGAGATAGTCTAGTCAACCTAGGATGACAAATAATGTTACAGTACTTTTAATCTTAGACAATAAGAGTTGTAAATAAGTGCGTTGACAGGTTCGATCCCATGGCCGGACAGGGATCGTTTCGATCCCATGGCCGGATAGGGATCGTTTCGATCCCTTTGGCGCATGGGGATCGTTTCGATCCCATAGGCGGATAGGGATCGATACGATCCCATGACCGGATAGGGATCATTTCGATCCCATGGCCGGATAGGGATCCTTTCGATCCCTTTGGCGCATGGGGATCGTTTCGATCCCATAGGCGGGTATGGATCGAATTCGATCCCCTTGGTAGATAGGGCTTGGCTCGATCTCTTGGCCGGATAGGGATCGGATTCGATCCCTTTGGCGCATAGGGATCGGTCCGATCCCATTAGCGGGCAAGGATCGGGCTCAATCTTCCATGTACTCGGAGGCGTGTTGGGATTTCGAAGTGCGGCGATGTGATCACGTGGCTCCTCTTAGGGCGTGCCACGTGGCTCGGCCATATCAAAACTTTTTAATGTTTACTATATCTTGTTTTCTCATATTTTATAATCTATATTTTAATGTTATTTTTATTAATATAATATTATCACATTTATTTATATAATTTAATAATTATATTAAAAATAATTATAAAATATATATTAATATGAATGATTTAATTTTAATAAAATTAAATAATAATTATTATTTTGTTGCACACGCATCGAGTGTGCACAAAATTGCTAGTATTAATTAATTATCAAGATTTGCACCAAAGAATTAAGGGGCAATTAATAAAGAGGACCAAATATGTTTTAAAGTTATCCTAAACCCCCTAGTTTGAAAAAAAGTATGTTTTACATCACCAATATACATCTTATTTTTTGTAAACCCCCCAAAGCCCTAAAAAGACTGTTTTGCCCTTATTTTTTTACTACAACCACACCATTTTCACTCCTTCCAATCTCAGATCTCTTTATCAACTCCCTTTTTATTTCTCCATTTTCTTTACTAATCGATTTTGGAATCCGACCACCAGTGGCAACCAGCTCAACTCATTGTCGTTGAAGAAGAAAAAGAAGAAGTCGATACATTTAAGTTTAATTTCAGGTATTTTTATAACCTTTCTAATTCGAAATTTTTGGGTTCAAATTTGTAAAAAATTATGTAAAGTTGAGAATTCTACATATATGTGAATAAATTTCTACAAATTTGATTTCTTCATGTATTTTTGTGAATATCCGAAGATATTTTTTTGGTAGCTAAGAGATTTGAGATTTCTGTATATATGTGTGAAGAAATTTTTGTGATTTGTGATTTTTGCGATTTGAAATTTATGCATATATCGCAATAGACTTGATATGTACTACTAAATTTGCAATTATTTTTAGTTGGGTAATCTGGTGTTGAATCTAAAGTTATTATCTGTTTTAAGTATTTTAGTTGGTTTGAACAATCACTCTATCCAATTTGAGATTTCTAAAATTTCGGTATATATTTGTATATATTTCTGCATAATCTGACTTTGAGATTTCTACATATACGTAAAATCCCACAATGTATGTAGAGATATATACAAATATATATATTTGAGTTATTTGATATATATATATATATATATATATGAATATATTTTTGTATAAACTAATTTATATATATTTCAGCATAAACTGACTGTGAGATTTCTGTATATATCTAAATATATCTCTACATAAACTGATTGTGGGATTTCTGCATATATCTAAATATATTTTTGTATAAATTGACTGATGATTTGCTGCTGTATTTGTTCTCATAAATAAATTATAATCACCTATTGTAATGATTTGTTTTCTTACAGAAAATTGAAAAGTGATCGAGCTTCTGGAGGATGCATGACCAGTAAAAGGTTAAAAATGCATAATTAAAGGCAGGCTTTGTCCAGTGAAATCTTAAATATCCGTAATTAAAGTCAGACTTTGTCCAGTTAAAGTTTAAAAATGCGTAATTAAAGGCAAACTTTGTCCAGTGAAAGGTTAAAAATGCGTAATTAAATGCAGACTTTGTCCAATGAAATCTTAAAAATGGGTAATTAAAGGCAGATTTTGTCCAGTGAAAGGTTAAAAATGCGTAATTAAATGCAGGTTTTGTCCAGTGAAATCTTAAAAATGCGTAATTAAAGGCAGACTTTGCCCAGTGCAAGGTTAAAAATGAGTAATTAAAGGCAGACTTTGTCCAGTGAAAGGTTAAAAATGCGTAATTAAAGTCAGACTTTGTCCAGTGAAAGCTTAAAAATGCGTAATTAAAGGCAGATTTTGTCCAGTAAAACGTTAAAAATGCATAATTAAAGTCAGACTTTGTCCAGTGCAACGTTAAAAATGCGTAATTAAAGGCAGACTTTGTCAAGTGAAACGTTAAAAATGCGTAATTAAAGGCAGACTTTGTCGAGTGAAATGTTAAAAATGCATAATTAAAGGCAGACTTTGTCCAGTAAAACGTAAAAAATGCATAATTAAAGGTAGACTTTGTCGAGTGAAACGTTAAAAATGCGTAACTAAAGGCAGACTTTATCAAGTGAAACGTTAGAAATGAGTAATTAAAGGAAGACTTTGTCCAGTGAAAGGTTACGTAATTAAAGACAGGATTTGTCCATTGAAACGTTAAAAATGCGTAATTAATACAGACTTTGTCGAGTGAAACGTTAAAAATACGTAATTAAAGACAGACTTTGTCCAGTAAAACGTTAAAAATGTGTAATTAAAGGCAGGCATTGTCTAGTGAGACGTTAAAAATACGTAATTAAAGGCAGTTTTTGTCTAGTGAAACATTAAAAATGCGTAATTAAAGGCAAACTTTGTCCAGTGAAAGGTTAAAAATGTGTAATTAAAGACAGTCTTTGTCCAGTTATGTAGCACCCTAAACCCCAGGGCACCACATCCCCCGCACTATAGCCTCGATCCACGTATGAAATGGACAGTTCATACATAAACCAAGACCACAGCGAACGGGTGACAATAAAAATGACGAGCTAGGCGGGACACTCTCCCCAACATAATTACTCAAATCATGAATGTAACAGCGGAAGCATTAAATCAATCATACGTATAGGTACCATATTTATTGAATAGATAGGTATAGATACCAATTCTAACTATCAATACATTATCATCTCTCAATAAAATACATAACCAAGTATTCCAAATACTAATACGATCAATAACATGAAATGTTCCAATTTTACGATACATGAAGGTACGATGCTAGACTCATGAAAATGCAAAACTCGAACGACTCCCGCCTAGCACGACCACGCTCAAAAGGGTACCTGAAAAGTGAAGTATCAGTCTACCGAAGACTGAGTGAGGGCAATAATTATATATACACACATCACATGCAAGTTGTAGCCTCGGGTGAAGACTTGGGAATAAAATAGATATATACTTCAAGAACTTAATCTTTGCCCGAGATTACAACCAATTATTTTAACACGTTTATTTAATCATGCTTGTCAATGTCATGAACATGTGGCCCCGGCGAGCAAGGGCAATCTCCAACCGAACTCCCAATCGTGAACAATACGTGATCATGCTTGCTTGCTTGATAGGTACGTGATCATGCAATTTATTTAGTGCTCACATAGACAATTTCATGCTTGAAATAATGCAATAACCCGAGGATAACCCGACATGCCGGATTAATCCCCAGTCTCCTTTTTCCTCCAGGTGATAGCGAGTTTGCAAGGCTCGACTATCCACGACATGGTGTGTGTAGAGGACATGACCCTCTAGACACGGAACTCCTTCCACCACTAATCTCCTAGTGGCTTCGGGGGTGATCCCAACAATGTGAGGATAATTCAGGAGTTACCCGTCAACGCTTGCTTTCCCGGTTGGCTCAAGAATTACCCTCGGGCCCACGTGCAATCATGTACTCGCCAAACATGCTTGAAATCATGAATTGCTTGCTTGAAATGTTCATGGTTTTGAAATCATTCATAAGTATAATACGTTTTGGCCGAAAACTAGCACATAAGGGTTATAGGGTTCGTTTTACCAAAACAAAACCTCACCTTTCTTACAAAATACAATAAAGAAGTGTTCTAGGAAGCTTGCTCCCCGTCCACGCCCCCGTGACCTGTGCAAATACGATGTACATTCGTGAGACATGACCTAAAATGACCAAAATATGACGAACGGCGGAAACGTGTCGAGACGACCATGAAAATGCAATGCGGTATGATAACATGTTGTTTCACATCATATTAACACATATTATAGCAATTCGGGGTCAAAGAAGTCGTTGGATCGAGGGGTCAAAAACGTAATTTTATGCAGAAACTTTTGTTCTGCAATCCAGGTGGGAACGGCCGTTCCGGTTCCCTTTGAAAAATGGGAACGGTCGTTCCCATGAAATCCCCAAAACGCGCCAACGTTTTTCCATTATAAAACACGCCTAGCTGGGAACGACCCTTCCGGCTTCAAGGCCAAAATGGGAACGGCCGTTCCCGGGGTCGGCCGCCTATTTTCATTTGAAAGATGGGAACGCCCGTTCCCACAAAGCCTTGAGGCTGGGAACGGTCGTTCCCAGTTTCTGCAACTGAAAAACAGAGCAGAAACAGGGGAAGCTCTCGGCAAAGCACAAAAGGAATCAACAAACTCCATTTTTGATCCCCAAAAGCTATTACTCTTGACACTTCTTATGCATATATCTTCAATATATGATAAAGTAACACTTAAACACATAAAACCATGAAATATCATCATAAATTCATGCTTCATACTCATGATCAAACTTGTTCATTTTTTTGCCAAATATCCAAGAATTTCATGAACAAACCATGCTATAATTCAATATAAGATCACATAATCACACTCTACTCACAAATACTTCATTTAGCATACCAAACTCAAACCCTAGCCTAGGAAAATATGATCAAGAATCATCACTTCCATGCAAACCAACCTTGAAGATGAAAATATGGAGAAATTAGATGAAGATGATGATCAATCTCCCAAACTTGAATGATTTCTTGAAATCTTGATGATTGGATGCAAAAGATCACTCTTTCCTTTTCTTCCCTTGGAACCGAGAGAGAGCAAATGTGTTTGGCAAATTTTTGGATGAAATGAGCTCATGGAAGCTCATGGAAGAAATTATTACGTGATTCATCCCTTGATTTTTGTGAAATTGTAGAAATTGCAATTTAATCCTTTGTCTTATGAAGTCATGCGATTAGGTATGCAACAATTTAAAATATGCTCAATCAAGTCCCTAAGAGTTTATGCAATTAAGTCCCTAGAGTTTTAGAAAATATTTAACTAGAGCAATTTGGTAATTTTATCACTCTCGGTATTGATTTTATGCAAGAAATATTTTTTTCATGTCACGAAATAATATTTTCAATGATATGAATTCAAAGAGTTGATATGAATAATGTTTCATGAATTTTATAAAAATATGAATGCCACGTAAGAATATATTATAAATTAAAGAAATAAAATAAAACCTACACTCAACTCACACGTGGCGTGCTTACCTGATCATCCGGAAACCGGGACGTTACAACTCTCCCCCCCTTAGAAGAATCTGGTCCCCAGATTCTCTAGTCTTGCTCGAACAACTCCGGGTGGAACCGTTTCATCTTATCCTCTGTTTCCCAAGTGGCTTCCTCGGTTTTGTCGCTTCTCCACAACACTTTAACCATGGGAATCCTCCGGTTTCTCAACTCTTGGAATTTCCGATCCATGATTTTAACCGGTCTCTGAACAAATGTCAAATTCGGTTCCAGCACAACTTCTTCCACTGGGAGAATCGTAGTCTCATCGGGGTAATATTTCCTTAACTGTGAAACATGAAACACGTTGTGAATCCCCGTAAGACTCGGTGGTAGGTCCAGTCGATAGGCTACCTCGCCTATTCTTTCAAGAATTTCAAACGGACCTAAGTAGCGAGGATTAAGTTTTCCTCCTTTCCCGATCCGGGTGAAACCTTTCCTTGGTGACACCTTCAAGAATACCCGGTCACCAACTTCAAACTCTAGATCTCTTCGGCGCTTATCGGCATAGCTCTTTTGCCTATCTTGCGCGGCTTTCATCCGTTGTTGAATCATCTGAACCTTTTCAATCATAGCTTGAACGACTTTGGAAGGCCTTTCGAATCTTTCACCTCTCTTTACCCCTTCCTGTTTCGACCATTTCCATTCTTCCAAGTCGAAGAACAACGGAGATCGGCACTTTCTTCCATAAAGTAACTCGTAAGGAGCCATCCCGATCGAAGCCTGAAAGCTGTTGTTATAAGCAAACTCGATCAGAGGAAGCTGTTCTGTCCACGAGTTCTGAAAATCCATTGCGCAAGCTCGAAGAAGATCCTCCAAATACCTGATTAACCTTTCAGTTTGACCGTCTGTTTGCGGGTGAAATGCTGTACTGAACTTAAGTTTCGTACCCAAGACAGCCTGTAATTCTTGCCACAACTTAGACGTAAATCTCGGGTCTCGGTCTGAAACTATGCTCACCGGAATACCATGAAGTCGAATAATCTCTCTGTTATAGATTTCAGCCAACTTTGGGATCTTATAGGACATCCGGACCGGTAGAAAGTGAGCAGACTTCGTAAATCTATCCACGATCACCCAAATTCCATCAAACCCGCCTTTAACCTTCGGTAATCCAGAAACAAAGTCCATCGTTACTTGTTCCCACTTCCACTCGGGAATAGGTAACGGTTGTAGAAGTCCCGCGGGCTTTTGGTGCTCAGCTTTCACTTTCTGACAAGTCAAGCAATGTTTCACATACTCTGCCACGTCTCTCTTCATCCCGTTCCACCAATAATATTGCCTCAAATCCTTATACATTTTATTTCCTCCTGGGTGGATCGAGTAGGCTGACTTGTGAGCTTCTTCGAGTAGGACCCGTCTCAATTCTTCAGGTACTACTACTCTATTTTTAAACCGAAGCAACCCGGTCTCATCAAACCCAAACGGACTCTCCGGGTCATCCTTAGCTTTACTTACAAGCTTTTGCACTTCTGGATCCTTATTCTGAGCCTCAAATAACTGATACTTTAATTCCGGCTGAATTGTGATATTAGAAACCCGAGCCTTTAACACAATCGGGGCAACTTCCTTACTTTCCTTTATTTCCAAACTCGATACTCTCGCCTTTCTGCTAAGTGCGTCGGCGACCACATTTGCTTTCCCGGGATGGTATTTAATTGTACAATCATAATCCTCTAGCTTTTCCATCCAACGCCGTTGCTTCATATTCAAATCTTTCTGTGTGAATAAATACTGGAGGCTCTTATGGTCGGTAAAAATCTCAAAGGAAGTCCCGTAAAGATAATGTCTCCATTTCCCGAGAGCAAAGATCACGGCTGCAAGCTCTAGGTCATGTGTCGGATAATTCCTTTCATATTCCTTTAGCTTCCGAGAAGCATAAGCGATCACTTTTCCTTTCTGAGTCAAAACACAACCTAAGCCTTCTTTAGAAGCATCTGTGTACACTGCATATCCTTCTGAACCCTCGGGTAAAGTTAATACCGGAGCTGAGACTAACTTTTCTTTCAGAAAATTAAAGCTTTGATCACACTTTTCATCCCAGACAAACTTAACATCCTTCTTTGTCAATCGGGTTAGGGGTGCCGCAATCTTGGAGAAGTCCTGAACAAATCTTCTGTAGTAACCGGCCAATCCCAGGAAGCTTCTAATTTCCGAGGCATTCTTTGGTTTCTCCCACTTGAGCACGGCCTCGATTTTCGAGGGATCGACTTCCAACCCTTTTCCTGACATCACATGTCCCAAGAAAGAAACCCGATCGATCCAAAATTCACACTTACTGAACTTAGCAAACAACTGATGCTCTTTCAGAGTCTGAAGAACGAGCCTGAGATGTCTCGCGTGCTCCTCGGCTGATTTTGAGAAAACCAGAATATCATCAATAAAAATCACCACGAACTTGTCGAGGAATGGCCTGAATATCCGGTGCATCATATCCATAAAAGCTGCTGGGGCGTTAGTTAATCCAAATGGCATAACCACGAACTCATAGTGCCCGTACCGAGTATTGAATCCTGTCTTAGGAATATCCTCTGCTCGGATTCGCAGCTGATAGTATCCCTGTCTTAAATCCAATTTTGAATAAACCTTGGAACCCTGAAGTATATCGAATAACTCCTCGATATGAGGGAGGGGATACTTGTTCTTGATAGTCATCCTGTTCAACTCCCTGTAATCGATACACATTCTTAAAGTCCCGTCCTTTTTCTTTACAAACAAAACTGGTGCTCCCCAAGGCGAAGAACTCGGTCGAATGTACCCAACTTCCAACAATGCTTCCAGCTGGACTTTTAATTCCTTTAATTCAGCTGGAGCCATACGGTAAGGAGTCTTTGAATACGGCTCAGCATTCGGGAATAGATCGATCACAAATTCAATCTCTCGTTCAGGAGGCAAAGAATCCAATTTTTCTGGGAATACCTCAGGAAATTCCTTTACCACTTCGGTGTCCTCTAACTTCACCTGATCTTTTGGCTTGTTCAGAATATAGGCAATGACCTGTAGCCCCGTCCCTGACTAATCTCTGAGCCTCTGAAAACGAAAGTAGGGGTACGGTCTTCGAAGTACAGCCCGTAACAACCTCTGAACCCAACTGAACCTTCTTAGCTCTACAATCAACTGTAGCACAATGCCTGTATAACCATTCCATCCCCAATATAGCTCCGTATCTCTCCATCGGCATAACAATAAAGTCTGTCAGAAACTCCCGACCTTCAATCACTACTGGAACATCCCTGTAAACCTGATCCGTCTCTCGCCTACTACCGAAAGGAGTACTAACTATATAACGCACAGAAGTACACATAGCAGGCAAAGACAAAGTAATAGCAATAGAGTGCGCAAGAAAGGAGTGTGTAGCTCCTGGATCAAATAATGTATGGATGTTCGTGCCATGGATGCAAATAATACCTTCAACTACCGCGGCGGGGTCTATCTCTGCATCCTGCTCCTCTCCAGCGAGTGCATAAGCCCGAGCTCTCACAAGTGGCCTCGGTCCTGCAGGTGGTGGATCCTGACGATCCGGACAACCATCAACCATGTGCTCGTCACTCCCGCAGATCAAACACAAACCCAACCGGCGCCTGCAGTTATCGTAGGTATGTGTAGGAAGTCCACACCATCTGCAGCCCGATCTCTGAGGTGGCTGGGGTGGTGCTGGAGCTCTCGGACCTCTCGGTAACGGCCCTGTCGCCTTAAGCTTCTTTCCGGAGTTCTTTTGAGCTGGAGGTGCAGAGTAAGTCATTGGCCTCTTTCCCGAGCTCGATCCCTGACCTGCTCTCGAGCCCGAAGCCTGCCCAGTCCGCGAAGTAGCTTTCCTAGCATTATCCGAATCCTCAACTTTTAGGGCCTTGATAGTAGCTTTTGCCCAGGTGCTTGTATTAGCTGCTTTCAGGGCATCCTGGATATCCGGTCTGAGTCCTTGGACGAACTGCATCGCCTTGTGAAAGTCATCATTCGCTATGTTGGGTGCATAGCGAGAAAGTCTCTCGAACTCGGCGATATACTGACCCACAGACCTGCCTCCCTGCTTTAACTCGGTGAACTCTCTCAACCTGCGAGTACGGGAAGCTGGAGGAATATACTTGTTTCTGAACTCCCGTGCAAAGACCTCCCATGTAATCTCGGTCCCGGCTGCCTCCAGAACAATCTGCGTGCTTTCCCACCAAGAATAGGCCTCACCCTGAATAAGAGTAAGTGTACAGCGAGCCTTCTCCTGACTGTCACAAGGGATAAGCTGCCAAATCCTTTCAATCTCTTTTAGCCACATCTCTGCCTGTATATCGTCTCCCTTATAGAACTTCGGGGGACGCTGGTTCTGAAACTCACGCAAAATGGCAGAAATGGGGTTCTCCGGAGGTGCTACTGGTGCTGGAGGTGGTGGAGGAACCCTTTCCTGTAAACTTTGATCAATTAGCCCCACTACCGCGTTCATAAAATCCTGGGGCTGTGCCTGAGCAGGTGGAGGAGGCGGTGATCTCTCGCGGCGATGATGTCGGCGGTGATGAAGCCTGTGCCTCGAGGATCGGTCACTGGAATGTCTGTCGTGCTCCATCCTGAAATTAGATCACTAAACATGCGTGGCTTGATCAATAAATGCAAATGTGTGCATAGAATTTCCATAATATCAACTAGCGCATGTTCAAGGAAGATCAAGTAGCTCAATTAATGCAAAGAAATGAGTAAATCAGGTAGTTAACCAAATGCAGACTCCCAAATACCACATAATCCTATGCCGTGCGACCTAGACTGACTCGACACGACTCGAGAACCTCGGTTTTGCAACCGGGCTCTGATACCACCTGTAGATGTAGCACCCTAAACCCCAGGGCACCACATCCCCCGCACTATAGCCTCGATCCACGTATGAAATGGACAGTTCATACATAAACCAAGACCACAGCGAACGGGTGACAATAAAAATGACGAGCTAGGCGGGACACTCTCCCCAACATAATTACTCAAATCATGAATGTAACAGTGGAAGCATTAAATCAATCATACGTATAGGTACCATATTTATTGAATAGATAGGTATAGATACCAATTCTAACTATCAATACATTATCATCTCTCAATAATATACATAACCAAGTATTCCAAATACTAATACGATCAATAACATGAAATGTTCCAATTTTACGATACATGAAGGTACGATGCTAGACTCATGAAAATGCAAAACTCGAACGACTCCCGCCTAGCACGACCACGCTCAAAAGGGTACCTGAAAAGTGAAGTATCAGTCTACCGAAGACTGAGTGAGGGCAATAATTATATATACACACATCACATGCAAGTTGTAGCCTCGAGTGAAGACTTGGGAATAAAATAGATATATACTTCAAGAACTTAATCTTTGCCCGAGATTACAACCAATCATTTTAACACATTTATTTAATCATGCTTGTCAATGTCATGAACATGTGGCCCCGGCGAGCAAGGGCAATCTCCAACCGAACTCCCAATCGTGAACAATACGTGATCATGCTTGCTTGCTTGATAGGTACGTGATCATGCAATTTATTTAGTGCTCACATAGACAATTTCATGCTTGAAATAATGCAATAACCCGAGGATAACCCGACATGCCAGATTAATCCCCAGTCTCCTTCTTCTTCCAGGTGATAGCGAGTTTGCAAGGCTCGACTATCCACGACATGGTGTGTGTAGAGGACATGACCCTCTAGACACGGAACTCCTTCCACCACTAATCTCCTAGTGGCTTCGGGGGTGATCCCAACAATGTGAGGATAATTCAGGAGTTACCTGTCAGCCCTTGCTTTCCCGGTTGGCTCAAGAATTACCCTCGGGCCCACGTGCAATCATGTACTCGCCAAACATGCTTGAAATCATGAATTGCTTGCTTGAAATGTTCATGGTTTTGAAATCATTCATAAGTATAATACGTTTTGGCCGAAAACTAGCACATAAGGGTTATAGGGTTCGTTTTACCAAAACAAAACCTCACCTTTCTTACAAAATACAATAAAGAAGTGTTCTAGGAAGCTTGCTCCCCGTCCACGCCCCCGTGACCTGTGCAAATACGATGTACATTCGTGAGACATGACCTAAAATGACCAAAATATGACGAACGGCGGAAACGTGTCGAGACGACCATGAAAATGCAATGCGGTATGATAACATGTTGTTTCACATCATATTAACACATATTATAGCAATTCGGGGTCAAAGAAGTCGTTGGATCGAGGGGTCAAAAACGTAATTTTATGCAGAAACTTTTGTTCTGCAATCCAGGTGGGAACGGCCGTTCCGGTTCCCTTTGAAAAATGGGAACGGTCGTTCCCATGAAATCCCCAAAACGCGCCAACGTTTTTCCGTTATAAAACACGCCTAGCTGGGAACGGCCCTTCCGGCTTCAAGGCCAAAATGGGAACGGCCGTTCCCGGGGTCGGCCGCCTATTTTCATTTGAAAGATGGGAACGCCCGTTCCCACAAAGCCTTGAGGCTGGGAACGGTCGTTCCCAGTTTCTGCAACTGAAAAACAGAGCAGAAACAGGGGAAGCTCTCGGCAAAGCACAAAAGGAAGCAACAAACTCCATTTTTGATCCCCAAAAGCTATTACTCTTGACACTTCTTATGCATATATCTTCAATATATGATAAAGTAACACTTAAACACATAAAACCATGAAATATCATCATAAATTCATGCTTCATACTCATGATCAAACTTGTTCATTTTTTTGCCAAATATCCAAGAATTTCATGAACAAACCATGCTATAATTCAATATAAGATCACATAATCACACTCTACTCACAAATACTTCATTTAGCATACCAAACTCAAACCCTAGCCTAGGAAAATATGATCAAGAATCATCACTTCCATGCAAACCAACCTTGAAGATGAAAATATGGAGAAATTAGATGAAGATGATGATCAATCTCCCAAACTTGAATGATTTCTTGAAATCTTGATGATTGGATGCAAAAGATCACTCTTTCCTTTTCTTCCCTTGGAACCGAGAGAGAGCAAATGTGTTTGGCAAATTTTTGGATGAAATGAGCTCATGGAAGCTCATGGAAGAAATTATTACGTGATTCATCCCTTGATTTTTGTGAAATTGTAGAAATTGTAATTTAATCCTTTGTCTTATGAAGTCATGCGATTAGGTATGCAACAATTTAAAATATGCTCAATCAAGTCCCTAAGAGTTTATGCAATTAAGTCCCTAGAGTTTTAGAAAATATTTAACTAGAGCAATTTGGTAATTTTATCACTCTCGGTATTGATTTTATGCAAGAAATATTTTTTTCGTGTCACGAAATAATATTTTCAATGATATGAATTCAAAGAGTTGATATGAATAATGTTTCATGAATTTTATAAAAATATGAATGCCACGTAAGAATATATTATAAATTAAAGAAATAAAATAAAACCTACACTCAACTCACACGTGGCGTGCTTACCTGATCATCTGGAAACCGGGGCGTTACAAGTTAAACATTAAAAATGCGTAATTAAAGGCAGATTTTGTCTAGTGAAAGGTTAAAAATGAGTAATTAAAGACAGGCTTTGTCCAGTAAAACGTAAAAAATGCGTAATTAAATGTAGACTTTGTACAGTGAAACGTTAAAAATGCGTAACTAAAGGCAGACTTTGTCAAGTGAAATGTTAAAAATGCGTAATTAAAGGAAGACTTTGTCCAATGAAAGGTTAAAAATGCGTAATTAAAGACAGGATTTGTCCAGTGAAACGTTAAAAATGCGTAATTAAATGCAGACTTTGTCGAGTGAAACGTTAAAAATACGTAATTAAATGCAGACTTTGTCGAGTGAAACGTTAAAAATACGTAATTAAATGCAGACTTTGTCGAGTGAAACGTTAAAAATACGTAATTAAAGGCAGACTTTATCCAGTAAAACGTTAAAAATGTGTAATTAAAGGTAGGCATTGTCTAGTGAGACGTTAAAAATAAGTAATTAAAGACAGTGTTTGTCTAGTGAAAGGTTAAAAATGCGTAATTAAAGACAGGGTTTGTCCAGTGAAACGTTAAAAATGTGTAATTCAATTCAGACTTTGTGGTCATTATTCAATAAATCTTGAGTATCATTATTGTAATGTTGTGGTTAAAGGCAGACTTTGTCCAGTGAAACGTTAAATCTTCAGTATCATAACGTTATTGAATCTTGACCACAACATTACAATAATGATTCAATAAATCTTGAGTGTCATTATTGTAATGTTGTGGTCATGATTCAATAAATCTTGAGTATCATTATTGGAATGTTGTAATGTTGTGGTCATGATTCAATAAATCATGAGTCTCATTATTGTAATGTTGTGGTTAAGATTCAATAACATTGTGGAACAACATAAGTGTCCACAACATATAACTCAATATTGAGTATCATTGTTTATACGTAATTAAGATTCACAACATGTAATGGTAACTTTTTAACGTTTCATCGGACAAAGTCTGCCTTTAATTACGCATTTTTAACGTTTCACTCGACAAAATCTGCATTTAATGACGCATTTTTAACGTTGCACTGGACAATGCCTTTAATTACGCATTTTTAACGTTTCACTCGACAAAGTCTGCTTTTAATTACGCTATTTTAACGTTTCACTGGATAAAGTCTGCATTTAATTATGCATTTTTTACGTTTTACTGTACAAAGTCTGTCTTTAATTACGCATTTTTAACCTTTCACTGGACAAAGTCTGGCTTTAATTATGCATTTTTAACATTTCACTAGACAAAGTCTGCCTTTAATTACGCATTGTTAACGTTTCACTCGACAAAGTTTGTATTTAATTATGCATTTTTAACGTTGCACTGGACAAAGTCTGCCTTTAATTACGTTTTTTTAACGTTTCACTCGACAAAGTCTGCTTTTAATTACGCATTTTTAACGTTTCACTCGATAAAGTCTGCATTTAATTACGCATTTTTTATGTTTTACTGGATAAAGTCTGCCTTTAATTACAAATTTTTAACCTTTCACTGGACAAAGTCTGACTTTAATTACGCATTTTTAATGTTTCACTGGACAAAGTCTGTCTAATAACCTTTCATTGGACAAAGTCTGCCGTTAATTACGCATTTTTAAGATTTCACTGGACAAAGTCTGCCTTTAATTACATATTTTTAACCTTTTACTGCACAAAGTTTGTCTTTTATTACGCATTTTTAACCTTTCATTGGACAAAGTTTGCATTTAATTACGCATTTTTAACCTTTCAATAGACAAAGTTTGCCTTTAATTACGCATTTTTAAACTTTCACTGGACAAATCCTGCCTTTAATTACGCATTTTTAAGATTTCACTGGACAAAGTCTGCCTTTAATTACGCATTTTTAAACTTTTACTGGACAAAGTCTGCCTTTAATTATGCATTTTTAACTCATCACTCAACAAAGTCTGTTTTTAATTAAGAATATTTAACCCATTACTCTACAAAGTATGCTTTTAATTACGAATATTTAACTTATCACTCCGTAAAGTTTGCTTTTAATTATGAATATTTAACAATCATTCTACAAAGTTTGCTTTTAATTACGAATATTTAACCCATCATTATACAACCAGAATCGAAGAAAATAAAACATAAATATCAAACTAAAATACTGTAATTCAAAAACGGATTGTGTAACTTGGTTCATCATCATAATATGGTCTTGCATTCTCCAGAGCCTTGATCACTCTTCAGTTTTCTGTGAGAAAACAAATCATTACAGATTACAATTTATTTATGAAAAAAAATACAGCAGCAGAATCAGTCAGTTTATAGAAAAATATATTCAGATATATGCAGAAATTTCATAATTAGTTTGTTCAGAGATATATTTAGATATATACAGAAATCTTACAGTAAGTTTATGCAGAAATATATACAGATTAGTTTATACAAAAATATATTCAGATATATATATTTGTATATATCTCAAATATCTCAAATATATATTTGTATATATCTCTGCATAAACTGACTGTGCGATTTACGTATATGCAGAAATCTCATAGTCAGTTTATGCAGAAATATATACAGATATATGCAGAAATCTCATAAATATCAAATAATTGTTTTACAAAAATCTTAAATATCAAATTTTAAGCAAAATTCTCTTTAGATATATGAGAAATTTCAAATCGCATAGCAAAAAACTCAAATAAATTAGCGGTATAATTGATAAAATGCCCAAAACACAGGTAATGGATAGAGTCATTGTTCAACAAACCAGCTAAAATACTCAAAACAATTAATAATTTTAGATTCAATATCAGATTACCCAACCAAAAACAATTGCAAATTTAGTAGCACACATCAAATCTGTTGAGATATATGCTGAAATTCCCAAATCGTAAAAATTTTCAAATATATGCAAAAATTTCTTCACATATATATAAGAAATCTCAAAGTCTTTTTGGATATTCACAAAAATATATGGAGAATCTCAAATCTCATAGCAAATAAAATTCTTTTAAGTATATATAAAAATTTCAAATAGTATATATTTAGAAATCTCCAATTTGCAGAAATTTATTCACATATATATAAAAATCTCAAATTTGCAGAAATTTATCAACAAATTTGAACTTAAAAATATCGAATCAGAATGGTTATAGAAAATACCTGAAATTAATTTTGGTATGGTGGAAGACACAAAGACTTCTTCTTGTTCTCTCATCTTCTTCTTCAACAACGCAGGTACGCTTGTCTGGCGCAACGATTTCTTCCTTTTCTCTCATCATCTTCTTCTTTAACATTAGATTTCGGTCTAAACTCCATTGGTACAGACGTTGGGGAAGTAAGAGAGAACGATGAAGATGTGATATGACTTGTTATTTTTCTAATTTATCATGGGTATTTTAGTAATTTTACGTGTTTTAGGGGGTTTTAGGAAAAAGATGTTGTGTATTGGGGATCTAAAATAGACGAATTTCAAACCAGGGAGTTTAGCAAAAGTCTTGAACCTTATCAGGGAGTGTTTATTAATTCTCCGAAGAATTAATTACCAAGATGAATTAGTTATTAAATCAAACACATATTATTTATCCGTAATTTTATAAATAAATTGAAATTGTAGTAATAATAAAACTTTTTGAAAAAAGAATATTAATATATAAATATTTTTAAAAATATTATTTTATCATATCAATATCAAATTGAATATTTATATCCGATACTATATTTGTAGGCGTATCTAGGTGCACCGTAAAATTTTACAAAGGTTGGTAAATTGAAGTGAGCCACGTGGGGAAGTATCCAGAAAATAAGACACGTGATGGCGGCTGAGTTACGAGTCACGACTCAGAGCCGAGTTGGGACTCAAGAAATCTACTATAATTCTCAGTGTTCCCTCGAGGTGGCGCCACCCCTATCCCCACCACATAACCCCACTCCCCAACCCAGTATCTTGGATTTTTCCAAGCAAAAAGAAAAGGCACCACTGATTCAAAGCAAAATACTTTAAATCCTCAAATTCTACTCCTTTGCTCTGCTTACACATATATCCGAATATTCATAAATGCAGACGAAAAACAGCGGCGGAGATTTCTACTCAGAAATCTCTGTTTTTTTAATTTCGTTCGAAATTAAGCAAAAGGCGTAATCTCTGCGTGTATAGGTGAAAAGGGTTCGGTTTTTGTGCTGAATTCAGTGTAAAAATTCAATCTTTTTGGTCGAAAGTTGGAGGCGGGGAGATGGGGCTACTGCACGACGATGCTGTAATAATTTCGCAGTCTGAGAAAGAAGATGAGCCCACTGTAATAACTGTGAATTGCCCCGACAAGACTGGTTTGGGCTGCGATCTTTGCCGGATAATTCTCTTCTTTGGCCTCACTGTTGTCAGAATTGGTATGTGTTTTCTGAGTAAACGAATTAAATTATTTTTGTTGCTCGCACGCAGTGAATTTGTGGGTTTCATGGAAAAACACAGACACACACTCAGAAGAAGGAAAAATGGTGAGAATTGAGATTGTTCTCAAAGACACACACTTTCTTCCCACAGTTCTTGCAGTTATCTGTTTGGACTTTGTTTCACTTGTCAATTAGGCGATTTAGTGTCTCCTCGAATTGACTGCGTACTGTGTAAGAACTGTTTTTAGGATTGAAAATGATTTGTCTGTTAGAAGCACTTGACCACAATTTCTTGGTTATGTGATAAATGGTGAATTCTTGTCTGATATTTTGTTGTGTTCCGTTTTTTGCCCATTTGGTTGAATTTTGCTGTTGAAGATGTATCCACTGATGGGAAATGGTGCTACATAGTGTTCTGGGTTGTCGGCAGGCCACACACACGGTGGGATTTGTTGAACAAGAGACTGTTAGGGGCGTGCCCGTCTTTTCTGTTGGCGTGTGGTATTTCGTATTACTGGGCAGAGTTGCAACCTCCCAAGCCTCCAGATGTTTTCCTCTTGAAATTCTGTTGCAATGACCGAAGTGGCCTTTTGCACGGTAATACGAGCTGCTATTCTGCGAATCTTGAATCTTGATTACACCGACATATCATGAGGTTCGACAGGATTACATGAACTTCCCTTGAGGATTGAGAAGTTACAAAAACTTCCCCTACCAAAGTTACATTACAAAGGGATCCTTCCCTGTGAAGTCATCTCAAGTTTTCTATGAATTCTAGTTTGCTGTTGAACACTTACTTTCATTATTTGGCATTAAATTCATGACTATAGTAGAATGTCTTGGGGCAAATCTTAGATTATGTTGGTGAAGATTTTGTAATTTCTCAAAATTCGAGGGAAGTTTTTGTAATTAAGACAAACCTCAGGCATGTCTCTGTAATTATCCCTTAATATTTATCAATTCATTGTTTGAAACTTGTTGAAAATTGTTTGCAGATGTAACTGGGGTTCTTTGTGAGCTCGAGCTCACTATAGAGAAAGTAAAAGTGTCAACAACGCCTGATGGAAAAGTCATGGATCTCTTCTTCATAACAGACACAAGGTCTGTTGCCATTCATTTATGTCGCATTTTATTCCTATTTTTCGTTGTTCACTAAATATTTTCAATTTGATATTAGGGAGCTTTTGCATACAAAGAAGAGAAAAGAGGACACCTACGATCATTTAAGAGCTGTTCTTGGCGATGCCACTATTAGCTGTGAGATAGAAAAGGTGGGCTCCGAAATCACATCGTGTTCGCAAGGACCATCGTTTCTCTCGGATGCAATTTCTGAGGAAATGTTCAATATTGAAATGATCGAGAAACATCAAGATGATTACGTTTCCTTTAAATGTCCATCCATCACCATGGATAACATGTTGAGCCCCTCTCTTACACTAGTGCAAATCGTTTGTCAAGACCACAAAGGTTTATTATATGATGTCATGCGAACTTTCAAGGATTGCAATATTCAGGTATATCTGAATTTGTATTGAATGACCACCTTGTCAGTAAGCTTAAACTCTTTAAACAAAAAGGGGTAATTACATTGGTATACCTTGAGGTTTGGGCAAACTACACAAACCTCTCTTCAGGTTTAAGAAATTACGAAAACCTTGCCTGAGGTTTGGCCTAATATATGCTCTTTTAGTCATAATTTTAAATTCAAATATTGATCGATAAGTGTCAATTGCAAAATGAGGTATTCATAAAAACTAGAAATGATATCATCAAATTCATCAATCCATATGTAATGTTAATTCTTTAACAAGGGAAGTTTTTGCAATTTCTCAAAACTTAATGTGTAGTTTGTCCAATTAAGTCAAACCTCAGGGCTCAGGGTATTACTACAATTATCCCTAAAAAGATTTTAAATTTCTAGCGTGTGTGACACTTCCCTGTTGTTTTCCGTGTTTCTGATACCTTACAATTTGTGTTTTGATCAATATTAGATTTCCTATGGACGCTTCACAAAAAAGGGGGAAACAGAGTGTGAATTGGATTTATTCATCATGCAAGCTGATGGTAAGAAGATTGTGGATCCCACCAAACAGGATTCATTGCGGGCCCGCCTTCAGATGGAACTGAGCCGGCCTCTGAGGGTGGCATTGATTAGCCGTGGCCCTGACACCGAATTGTTAGTTGCAAATCCAATTGAGTTATCTGGCAAGGGTCGTCCCCTGGTTTTCTATGACATAACATTGGCTCTCAAGACGTTAAATAGACCAATCTTTTCGGTACGTATTTTCCCAGATTTGCATTCTGCAGTAGATTTCAGTTTGAAAGTACATTTTAGATAATGACCAACTGTAATGACCGTAGTTTTGTCCATTATGAATTTCCTTGCACAACCCATTCTCGTAGCATCTAAACGAACGTAAACCATATTTCTCTTGAGAACATCGTATTTATTTGATCTTCTTAATTTGCACAGGCTGAAATCGGGAGATATGGGATCGGTGATCGCGAGTGGGAAGTCTATCGAGTTTTACTTGATGAAGGAGACGGTAAATCCGTTTCTAAGAGAGAGATAGAAGGGACCGTTTGGAAGATGCTAATGAGTTGGGAGTAATGCAGCCTAGGTATATACTCTTACAGAGTTCTTCTCCTTCAGTTTCGGTCTGCTTCTGCTAGTTGTACATATTTCTCGTATATATGGTGTACATATACGCCAACGCGGAATATAAGAAAACGTAAGTTACTCGCCGTATAAGGCCTGTATGACCAACCCTCTAGATTCCAATCAATTACTATGTAACTCAGGAACAGGTTATGTAAAGGAAATTAACCCTTTATAATGCAGATATTATGCTTCTTTATAATTTCCAGTAAATCCCAAGTTTGTGCAGTATGCCTGAAACCACTGCCCAGAATGTGATCTCTGCAAATATCACATACAAAAGTGTTCCAACTCTCTCAGATTTCCACACATTAATGAATACATGCTGCAGAATCCAGTTCACCTGGAAAGGAAGAAATAAAAAATAAATTTCTTTAACCTTGCAGTTATAAACATAATCAAAATTCTTGAAAATGTTTCCAGCTTTTGCTTACCAAATTATTGTCTTCATTTTTATAGTACCATCCATTTATAAATCCTGCAAAGATTCCCTGAGCCCCGAGGACGAAAACCAGCATGGCGTTCATCCCGATCCATTCCAGGAACTGGAACGGGGTTCGATATCCCCAGACGTCGATCTGTACATACATACACCATCGAAATACATACAATTATGACAAATACAGGAATGAAAAGAATTAATTACCAATAATTTGTTCATTACCAGTATGTATAAGCCAGAGAACACTATGCCTGCAGCACCAGCAGTGAAGCAAACATAACTGAAACTATAAAGCTGCTTATTCATAGGAATAGCTGCAGAAGTGTCAAAATGCATTTTATTGCTTTATTATGTTTACAAAAAATAAGAATTTAAAAAAAAAAAAAAAAATGAAATTATATAAGTTGTGTTTGTGTGAGTAGAAATATAATCACCATCTGTGAAATGAAGAACAGAGGCTAATGCCATCAGAACAAATCCCATTGATACCCATTGCTTGAGCCTCTCACCATGTTCCTACATTTTGATCATAGTTAAAATTTTGAATTCTTGATCTATATGACATGAACTGAGAGTTTCTGCAATTAAATTTACCTTGAAATGGATCAGTATGTGTCCGTAGTGAATGCCAATGGTACCTGTAATAATAGCTGAAATCGAGCTGCAAGAAAATAAAAAACTCGTCTTAGTTTGATCGAAATCAGATCTTTCGGGGAGTTTCAAATAAAGAAAAGGCTAGCCATTGTCTGTGAAGTTCAGAAATTCCACAACTAGAGTTGGAAGCTCTCAAAATATTACACTTTTTAGTACAGAATTATCTGCAAGGGTGTTTTATGTAATTTTCAAAAAGAAGTTACACTCTGAAAATGATGAAAAATAGGTAAACCTCAACAAGCCTTCGGGTTCGAATGGAGCGCGACACCAAGCAGGTGCATCGTCGCGCAATGGACCCGCATCTGGAGAACTAAAAGTACAGGCCTGCGAAATTTTTCCCAAAATTTTCAAAAAATTCGAAACCAACATTCATAAAACAAAATCGTGAGATTTTTTGTGAATTTTCGATTTTACCCTCAACCGTGTCCAAACGGGTTCAGTGTAGAGATGATTAATGCCCCAAACTTGTCTATCCACATAGCCAACTGCATTGCATCCAGGCCCCAGATGTCCTCTCATCCCACATTTTACCTGGAAATGGAACAGTTTCCACTCTCATTAGATAAATTAAAAAAAAAATCCTTTATAAAAACAGTAATAGCTGATGTAGTAATAGTTATTGTTTTTCATTTACTGTGTATCTCTCAGCTCTGTTGTCCTCGTCCGTCGCCACGAAACTCCAGTCTGGAACGAACAGAGAGTACGTTGTGATCATGTAAGTAACGAACGAAACGAAGCCTCCAACCCTGAGAAGAGAAGGGAAAAAATAGCCAAAATTACTGTTATTCATGATTGAGTAAAGTAATAGATGAAATAAAGAAAAAATAATATTATACCATTGCCATTTATATGCTGTGAAAATTGAGAAAAGGCCTGGTTTTAGACTGCTTGGTCTGAGCTTCGTTGTCAGGGTCTCTATCAAAGCCACAACCATGTATACCAATGCTATTCTCTAATTCCATACATTCATAATATTTAGACAAACAAGATTATATATATATGAATTATTTGTGGAAAATTGCCTCATGCTTGAAGAAAAATAAAGAAAAATTTGATATCAATCACCTGGAGAATACCGCACCATCGAATACGCTTCATGTCAACTCCATAAACCAGTTCATATGGTGCATGAGAGTATCCTCCCTGCAGCAGAATTCCCCAGAAAAGGAGTTTCAATGTCCTCATTATGATCTTTCTTGTTGCAGCCTTGATCTCTGGAATTCTCTGCCATATGATGGGGGAAAGTGTAATTTTTATAAACATAAATTGGCAGGAAATGCGAAGAATAGGCGTGAGTTAAAGAATGTACCTTGAATGCAAGAGCAATAGCAACTCCAACAATGAACAGGAAGAAGGGTAACACGAAATCGGCCAACGTGCATCCATTCCACGGCGAATGGTCAATCCGGGGGTACACTCCCCCGGCGTCATCCACCAGTATCATTAACTGAAAAGGCAAAACGTTATATATTTCAGTTTTGCATTCGTATAATTAAAATTTCTGACTCTGTCCCGGATCACGAAAAAATATACGCAAGATTGTTCTTACCACTATGGTGAGGCCTCTAAAGGCATCCAAGGCTGCAATCCTCTTTGTCTTCTGTTTTATAAGAGGCTGCACTTGTTGTTCTTCGGGCTGCACCGAGGTTGTAATAACGCTCTTTCGCAGTTTGTCGTCATCGTCATCGTGGTGATCAGAGATAGTCTCAGCAACTTTATGACCGTTTGATTCGGTTGCCGGTTTCACGGCGCCATTGCCGAAGCCTTCTTCTAACCTCTTGGGATCTTCCATGCATGAAGATCTTAGTAGATTCAGAGTTTCTGTTTCTTGCAGCTTATTTTGTTGCTGATGGTCTGTTAATATACACGAGAGAGAGAGAGTGTAGTGGTTAAGGAATACTGATAACATAATATGCCGGCGGGATTTAAGTATTTAACAACGAACAGATTGGATTTATATTATTTTCGGAGGAAATAATGCAGCTTAAATTAGATTTAATGATGATAATAGATTTTTCAACAAATTTAAAAGATTTTCTTTGAAGATTCTATTTATTTTCCATAGATGAATATACCGCAGATTACAAAGTGGTGAGCTGACAGTAGTTGAGACTTGAGCAATGAGCCTGCAACAGATGTTTCTTGGAAGAGCTTCTTTGGATCTTAGTGATGGATATATATAAATATATATATATATATATATATATATATAGTTGTTAATAATTTCTATATATAAAGCCGGCTAAAAGCAGATTATTGGAACTATCTAAGACTGATATCCTATGTTATTGCCAGCTTGTTATGTCTTGGGAACAATTTTTGTTGGTTTTGTATGTGTCCACTGCCGTCTTTTCGACTTAAATAGTGACAATGCCTTTGGACCAGACTACTCAGCATTACTCATTTTACAAGTTAAAAATACTCAATCTGTTGCTCATAATAAAACGATCTTAGATATCGATACAACATTTTGGATCGTATCTCGACAGTTTGCTGTTTTTGTCGAATAGATTGTCGAACGTAAACTTCTGGCCGATATTCCTGGATACATGGACATTCCGTTAGAGGACATGTTGAGAAATACCTCGACGTAAACCCTATGCTTGAGTCAGATGCTGTTTAGAGTGGATTTAAAGGCCAAGGAGTAAAATTTAAAAAGGGTGTACAAGTTACCTTCACTGGAATAATTTAGCTCTACAAGAATCTGTTTTGACAAGTAGCTTTCCCTAACCTCTTAAAGAATTAGGTAATATCTGCCTCCTGTAATCTAACCATCCTATTATGGTGAATTTCTTCGTATTACTCCCTCGAAGCCTCCTTATGTTTTCCTCTTGAAATTTTGTTGCAATGGCAGAAGTGGCCTTTTGCATGGTAACACAAACTACACATTCCACGAATCTTGAATCATAGTGACACGGACATGTCCCAAGGTTCGATATGATTACACGGACTTCCCTTTGAGGAGTGAGAAATTACAAAAACTTCCCCTACCAAGTTATATTACAAATGGGGTCCGTCCATATGATGTTGTGTCAAATTTTTATGAATACTCTCGTTTGCTGTTGAACACTTACTTTCAATATTTGACATTAAATTCATGACTGTAGTAGAATGTGTTGGGGCAAATCTTAGACTTAGAGTATGTCCGTGAATTTTTTGTAATTTCTCAAAATACAAGGGAAGTTTTTGTAATTAAGCGAAACCTCAGGTATGCCTGAGTAATTATCCCTTAATATTTGTCATCCCTTGTTTGAAACTCGTAGGAATTGTTTGCAGACGTAACAGGGGGTTCCTTGCGAGCTCGAGTTCATAACAGAGAAAGTAAAAGTGTCTACAAACGTCTTCGTAACAGACACAAGGTTCATTTGTCATTCATTTATGACGATTTTTTACTTCTATTTTTGGTTGTTCGCTAAAATATTTTCAATTTGATCGTTTAGGGAGCTTTTGCATACAAAGAAGAGAACAGAGGATGCGTGTGACATGGCATAATAATGCGAGGACATGTGGCACGCCCACGTGAGCGCCACGTAGACTCCGCGCCAACTCGGACAAACCAGAAACAGACTTTTGGACAGATCTTCAGATCGTCACCAGGTCCGCAGATCATCAGATCTACATGAGGTCATTAGATCGATATACACATCGCTTGATCGACAGATCAGCGGATCGATTTCAATACCCAGATCATCAGATCGATCTGCCCTCTCCTATGAGGAAACCCACAACATTAAGGATCCCGGAAGGCCATATCGATCTCCAGATCGGTTACCTACATCACCGGACACCCGAATACTGTAAAGCACTCCTGTCGGGACACGTGTATCCTTCTCATTCCCTGGAACAGGCGTACTATGGCTCATTAATGACCGTCAGTCCCTGCTTTTACCCAAAGGGGAAAGAAGGTACAACCGACCCGCCTCAAGCGGGTTCCATAGTCCGACATCCAGATCGACGACTGGCAACGCCATTAATGCACACCTACAGTACACACACTACTGTGTCATTTGGCCATGGCTATAAATACTCGCCCTTTGAACAGTAGTTGGTAAGCCTTTAATACGTATTCAATTGCATTTATTCTCTCTCTAAAGAGCTCCATTACTGACTTGAGCGTCGGAGTGTCAAACTTGGGTAAAACCCCAAGTCCCCCAAGTTGGTTTCGAGCTCACGTTTGTTAGTGCTTTCAGGTCGATAAAGAACTCACTCAAACAAATTCTTGACTGATTGACCCATATCTGACAGCCAGATCGACCCCGTCAGATCGACCAGATTTGAGCCAGATCAGTTTGGCGCCGTCTGTGGGAAACCTTTCCACATCGACCTAGATAAAAGCCCATTTTTATCCTTTTCCAACATGGTCAACACAAGAAACACCAATCGTGACGAGGACATGGAGGAGGTTGCCAAAGGCAGGCATGACTACAACGCACCGCTTGGCAACACCTCCAACGTCCCCCTGATCGGCCCCAACACCAACGCTCCCCAGCCCCCGCTGGAGGTCACCCCCAGGTTCACTGTCACTCAGGCGGACCTTGATAGCTTTCTCGACCAGTGGCGGGTCGAGATAGAGAGCGCCCAGACTGAGGGTCGCGAGCCCAGGCGCCCTGAACTACCGAGGGCCAGCCCAACCACCACAATCCCTAGCCCCGTGGTGGGCAACGTGCTGGGCCCCTCCGTCCAAGCATACGGGAACCCGGTTCCCTATGTCTTCCAACCGCTCGACGGTCGACCAACCCAAATCATTTGGGGTCTCAGCCCCCAGATCGGGGCCGGTCAGGTCCAAGAATTCGCGCCACCACCGCCGCCCCCTGCAGCGAGCAAAGAAATTCCCCGCGAAGGCCACGGGGATTCCGACCACTTTAGCCGCAACAACCGCGGTAAGCGCGTGGTCGACGAGGACAACGAGGAGTTCGACGACCTTCGAGCTCGAATCCCCGCTCCATCCGCTAGGGAGGAGGCCGCCCGAATTGCCGCAGAGCGCACTGGGAAAGAGCAGGATCATTACGTGGACCCACCTCGCAAACGGGTCCAAGACCGCCTGGGTGACCGTGGCTCCCACGTCACCCAGAGGCAGGTCGATCTTCGAGACGGGCTAAACCGACGCCCTCTCCGTTACCGCAGCGACAGGGAGGAAGCTTCCCCCTTTTGCGAGGACATTCTTCGCACGACCTGTGACGGAGATCGAATTCCGACCGGCCTACCCATGTATAACGGGACCACCGATCCCGAAAAGCATGTGACGGCCTTCGAGAACCGGATGCTGTACACTCCCACCCGCAGCAGATTTGGGCCAAACTCTTCGTCACCACGTTGACGGGCCCTGCGCAGGATTGGTTCATCCGCCTGCCGTCTCGGTGCATATCGAGAAGGAGGGCGAGTCCCTGCAAGATTTCATGACTCGCTTTTCGAGATAAGTGGTTCGGGTCGAAAACCCGACGATGGATACTTTACTTTCCGTAGTCCATCGAGCCCTTCGTAACCGCCTCTGGGCAGATGAGATGGTCAGGGCCGGGCCCCGCAACCTGACGGAGATACAAGATATCGCCCACGGCTTCATGCGCGTTGAGGAGATAGCCCTCTCGCATGGACCTCCGCCTCGATCTGAGAGGCAGGTCATTGGGTCCAGCTCGCCCCAACACCGGAAAGGGAGAGAGCAAAAGAAGATCAAGGGGAAAGTCGACCCACCGACCCAGGTCGACCGACGAAACTATATCCCCTTGACCAAGTCCATAGACCAGATCTACGTAGTCATGGACCAAAGCCTTCTGAAAAAAATCGAAGCCCATCCGAGAGGACCCGAAGGCTGAGAAATCAGGGAAGTTCTGTGGCTACCATCAGCAATGGGGCCACACGACCGCGGAGTGTAACGCCCTACGCGATGAGATCGAAAGACTCATTCAAGGAGGGCATCTGAAGGATTTTGTTCAACGCATCGACCACTACTCTGAGAAAGCGGGGAGGTCGAGCGATCGCAACCGCTCCAGGTCTAGATCTCCCCCTAAACGATCGGGGAAGCAGCCATTGGAAAGAGCTGAAGACAATCCCCCTACTCACGGCAAGATCTATATGATAGCCGGGGGGCACGAGGGCGGTGACTCCAATGCAGCTTGAAAGAGGAACATCAGGCGAGCAGCTCGAGAGTTCAACGGCCCCCACGAAGAGGTCTTCCAGATCGATCAGGGTAGAGAGTGGGAGAGGCAGGAGGTTAGCTTTAGTGAGAGTGATAGCCGCCCGGGCCCCCATCGGGAAGGTGATACGCCTAGCTGTCGATGGTGGTGACCTTAGGCGTGGCTAATTACGATGTAACCAAATGCCTAGTTGATAATGGAAGCAGCTCGAATATTATCCCTTACTCGACTCTTGTAAAAATGAAATTGCATAACCTAAAGCTCGATCCGATCCGAACACCGCTCTTCGGGTTCGGTGGATCGAAAGTTATACCGTTAGGGCGCATCCGACTCCTCACCTCGATGGGAACATCCCCCAAGAGGGTGGCCCAGGAGGTCGAGTACGTCATCGTTAATATGCCCCTAGCGTATAATATGATCTTCGGTCGGCCTGGCCTTATTCAATTCAAAGCAATCATCTCAACGTACCATCAAAAGCTGAAAATGCCCACCCCGAACGGGGTCGGAGAGGTGACTTGCGATGTCATGGACAGTTGGGCTTGTTACGCCATCGTCCTCAAAAAGCCATCCGGGAAAGGGGTAGAGGAAGAGCTCGACCTCCAGACCTATGCTGACGGGGAGATCGAGCCACCCACGAAGGAGAGCGAGGCGGAGAGATCCCCAGCAGCTCGAAAAAGAAAGGCCAGCGAGCGGCTCGAGCCCTCGGAAGAGCTAAAAGAAATCGCCCTGATCCCTGGAGACAGCAATAAAACCACCAAGATAGGGGCGAACATGCACCCCCAACATGAGGTCATGATGATAGAATTCCTGAGAGACAACTAGGATATTTTCGCTTGGGCAGCCAAAGATCTGATCGGTATCGATCCGGAGGTGATCTGCCACCGGCTCAGGATCGATCCGTCGTTCAAGCCCATCAAACAAAAGCTAAGACCTCAAAGCCGAGCTCGTAACGATATCATTGAGGCCGAGGTCAATAAACTCCTCGACGCTGGATACGTTACTCCAACTCAATACGTTGACTGGTTGTGCAACGTAGTCCTCGTGCAAAAAACGGGCGGGAAGTGGAGAATGTGCAACGACTTCACCGACCTCAACAAGGCATGCCCGAAAGACCCGTATCCGTTGCCTCGCATCGACCAGCTCGTCGACTCGACAGCTGGATGCGAGATGCTCAGCATGATGGATGCCTTCCAAGGATATTACCAGATCTCTATGGCCCCCGAAGATCGGAAGCATACTGCCTTCATTGTGGTAAAGGGAATATACTGCTTCAAGGTCATGCCCTTCGGGCTAAAGAACGCAGGAGCTACGTACCAAAGGTTGGTCAACCTGATGTTTAAGGATGAGATCGGGAAGACCATGGAGGTCTAGGTCGACGACATGATCGTGAAGAGCCGATGGGCGTACCATCATCTAGATCATCTGCGCAGATCGTTTGAGATCTTACGGCAATATGGGATGAAGCTCAACCCTGACAAGTGCACGTTTGGGGTCGAAGGAGGGAAGTTCTTGGGGTATATGGTGAGCCATCGGGGCATCGAGGCCAATCCCACCAAGATCAAAGCTATCCAGATCATACCACGGCCTCGGTGCATCAACCAGGTCCAATCACTCGTAGGACGGATAATCTCCCTCAATCGGTTCATATCACGATCGTCAGAACGAAACCTCCCATTTTTCAAAGTATTACGGAATCTCAAGAAGTTCGAATGGAACGAAGAATGCGATCTAGCGTTAGATCAATTGAAAGAGTACCTGGCCTCTCCCCCATAGCTGGCCAAGCCAAATGAGGGAGAGACCTTGTACCTCTACCTGTCCCTTTCTAACGAGACCTTCAGCTCAGTCTTGGTCGCCATTCGAGATCGAAAACACCTACCGATCTACTACTTGAGCAAGATCCTGCACGGTGCGGAACGGAATTATCTCGAGATCGAGAAATTCATGTTCGCCCTCACGCACACAGCACGAAAGCTACGTCCGTACTTCCAGGCCAACCCCATAGTTGTCCTAACAGATCAACCGCTTAGGCAGGTGTTATCCAAGCCCGATGTATCGGGTCGAATGATGAAATGGGCGGTCGAGTTGAGTCAGCATGACATCACCTACCAACCCCGGGCTGCCCAACAAGCTCAAGTTCTGGCTGACTTTCTAGTCGAAAAGAACACCAGCTCGATAGAGATCGTCCGTACCTCGCCTAGCTGGACCATGTACACGGATGGCTCATCGACCTCTCAAGGAGGGGGAGTGGGCATCTCCCTTATAAACTCAGACGGACTACAGCTCGACTTCGCCATTAAACTCGATTTTAAAGCAACAAACAATGAAGCCGAGTACGAAGCACTTGTGGCGGGATTGAGGTATGCCTCGGAGAACCAGATCGACAGGTTAGCCGTTGTAATTGACTCCCAGCTCGTCGCCGGCCAAGTCAACGGCACGTACGAAGCTCGGGAAGAGTCCATGGCAGCGTATCTCAAAATGGTGAAAGAGCTGACCTCGAAGCTGAAAGAGTTCAAAATCGAACAGGTCCCCCGCGAAGAGAACGGTCGAGCTGATGCCCTATCGAAGTTGGCCAACGGATTCCAAGGAACAAAGGATGCGACCATCTAGTTCATGGTCCCGGGGGGCCGTGCGATCGATGAAAGAAAGGTCGAGATCGCCACCATCGATTCGTCGGAGCCTTGCTGGATGGACGATCTAATCGCTTACCTCAAAGACGGGCTTTTGCCCCAAAATCGAACTGAGGTCAGGAGAATAAAATATCGATCTCTGCTCTATATGATAGATCATGAAGGCAGGTTGTTCAAAAAATCCTTCACCGGTCCCCCGCTAAGGTGCCTACGACCTAGCCAAGCCCAAGATGTCCTGGAAGAAGTCCATGAGGGATGTTGCGGAAACCATTCCGGAGGTCGAGCTCTAGCTCGAAAGATCTTAAGGAGTGGGTATTTTTGGCCGACTATGGTGTGGGATGCGAAGATCCACTCTAGCAAATGCCCCAATTGCCAAAAACACGGCAACCTAATCCACACTCACCCTGCATCCATGATACCGATCGATGTGTGCTAGCCCTTCGACCAATGGGGGATCAACATCATCGGTCCCTTCCCCTTGGCACCCAGACAGAAAAAGTTTGCCATAGTATGTGTCGAGTACTTCTCAAAGTGGGTTGAGGCCGAGGCAGTCCCCAAAATTACTGATGCAGTGATAAGAAATTTCCTCTGGAAGAATATAATCTGCCGTTTTGGGGTTCCGAGGGTACTCATCTGTGATAATGGCCCTCAATTTCGATCTGAGAATACCAAGAGCTATTGTCGAGACCTCGGGATCGACCTCAGATTCACTACAGTTGGTCATCCGCAAGCAAATGGCCAAGCTGAAGTCACCAACCGAATCATTATCCAAAATCTCAAGACCCGCCTTGACGCCAAACTGGGGGCATGGGCGGACGAGCTCGACCGCGTACTAAGGGCATATCGAACTACCCCGCGGACAGCCACGGGACAAACACCATACTCTCTGGTTTACGGATCCGAAGCCGTCATCCCATCGGAGCTGTTACACGAAACCGCTCGTGTATCGCAATACCAGCTCGACCGGAATACGGAGATCAGAGCCGAAGATCTAGATGTGATTGAAGAAAGCAGGGAACATGCCTATAAGAAGCTCAAACAGTACAAGGCAGCGGCGGCTCGATCATACAACAAACATGTGAAGCCCAGATCGTTTCAGATCGGTGACCTAGTGTTAAAAAAGGTCGAAGTCTTGCAGCATGTCGGAAAACTTGAGCCTAACTGGGAAGGACCCTATCGCGTCACGGAGATCGGGAAAAACATGGCCTACCGGCTCGAGGACATGGCTGTGGAGCCATTACCCAGACCATGGAATGCGCACAACTTGAAGAAATTTTACACTTAGCTTTCAAATTATTACAAGTTGTAACGGTTAAAGCGGTCGAATTCGCCTGAGAATCGATCTCTATTCAGTAAATTAATATACATATTTGAGAACGACATCCGATTGGAGCCAATACGTAATCCTGTACCAGGTTACTATCCCCTCGGGTAAGCTCTCATTCGACCTACGGTCATGAGTCGAGGTGGGAACGAACCCCCCTACATCCAATCGTTAGAGATCGAGATCCAACGAGGTCGTTTTCAGACCCAATGAGATCCTAAAAATCCTAACGTATTGGGTGATTTTAAATCATTGTCAGAGATCGAGATCCAATGAGGTCGCTCTTAGACCCAAAGAGATCCTAAAAATCCTAACGAACCTGATGATCCAGTGATCCAAGGAGATCGTTTTAGATCCGATGAGATCCAGAGATTAATGAAAATTAACGATCCAGAGATCCAAGGAGATCGTTTTAGATCCGATGAGATCCAGAGATTAATGGTTTTCAAAAAATTAATAGTCCAGAGATCCAACGAGGTCATTTTTAGACCCAAAGAGATCCAAAAATCCTAACATTTAATGCTTTCAAATTATTGTTAGAGATCGAGATCCAACGAGGTCATTTTTAGACCCAAAGAGATCCAAAAATCCTAATATTTAATGCTTTTAAATCATTGTTAGTGATTGAAATCCAATGAGGTCGTTTTAGACCCAACGAGATCCTAAAAATCCTAACGTATTTAACGTTTTCAAACATCATTAGAGATCCATATCTAATGATCAAAATTTACGATCCGAAGACCCAAAGAGATCGATATAGATCCATAGAGGTCCAGAGATCAACGTTTCTCAGAGATCGCTATCGATCCGATGAGAACGCAGTAAGGTAAAAAGACCAAGCAAAAAATACGAACGCCCGAGATTAGATCGACATCCAAACGAGATCAAATAGCGTGACGAACCTATCGATCTGAAAGCGATAAAAATCTAGCTAAAGGGTAAGCAAAACCTGGGTCGACAAACCACCAGCATGCCAGATCGAATTAATGATTCAACTTGAAGAAAAAGAAGACGCAAGTATGAGAAACATAATTCATTCATGCGTAAATCGATCTAAAAAATTAGCAAAGATCGATTATACCTGGCGCATCGAGCTCACCACGCGACGTGGCTCGATGGGCAAATGTTCAGAAACAACAAAATTAAAGCAAATATTCACCTAGCCACAACCCTGGCTAGTAGGATGAATTTAATGTTTTGGAATTCAAGGTTCAATCTAATCAAGCTCAACAGGAGCAGATGATTCCCTACCAGATCTGGTCCGCGACCCGTCAAACTCACGGAGAGGAGGAAGGAGATGTTCGACCTCGACCGGCTGGGGCAGTTCGCACTCCACCCGGCTCTTTAATCTCTTGGCCTTGGCAATTTCTATAGCATGGCTATACTTATGGGTCGCCCAATCGATTTGAACAGGCTCCTCCTCCTCCTCATGCTCAGTGGCTCCGGGATCGGCCAGGAGAGGACCTATCGTGTCGAAATTGAACTCCGGGGGGGAAGATGTTTTGGGCCTTGAGCTGATTGACGCAAATCTGGAACCCCTCTGCCAGGTCGCCCTCGCCCACGATCAGGCTCGCCTCTTCAAAGTCGGGACCCTCCATGAACTCCCGCACCGCGTAACGCTCGATCTCGAGCTTATACCGCTGCAGGTCGGAGACGGCCTTCTGGATCCTCGATCGGGCAAGGTCGAAAACCTCAGCCCTACCCTCTTCCTTCGAAGCAGCCTGGCCCTCTTCAAGCTGCTTGGTAAACTCCTCCCTCATCCTGGCCAGCTCTTGCTCGTGGCTCTTCTCCGCCTTCGCCAGTGCCTCATTAGAACTCTGAAGCTGAGCCTCCATTGTCTCTTTCTCCTCGGTTCGAACCCGCTTCTCCTCTCTAGCCTTGCGGAGATCGTCCTCGAGCTGTCGAAAAATTTCAGGGCTCATCGAAGCGAGCTGGGCCTTTGCCGTTTGGTACTTCTCCTTGTACCTTAGCTTACCGGCCTTGTAGACCTCAGCCTCCTGGATCGAGTTGACCAACACCGGAAGGACATCCTGGAGGCAACAAATAGATTGATAAGAAAGGAGATCGACGGAGAAAGAGAAAATAAAAAATATATATATATACTTACACAAAAAAGACCCCTGGCGGCCTTAGCCCTCTTCTGGTCGGTGGATCTTGCAAATGAGAGCTTCTTCTGCTCATCAATGATGCACCCGGTATTGAACAATGCTGAAATCAAGTCGATGTCCGGGGTACCAAAAGCAAGGGCTCGCTTCGATCCATCCTCTCTCTCCAGCTCGAGCCCTGCTGGCCATTGGGGAAGTGGGGTCGTCGGGAAATCCATCAGTTCACCTTCCACATCGGAATCCTCAGATTCTTCGATCTGATGGGCCGTCTCGCTAAGGGCCCTTTTTCCCACACCATGCCTTGCCTGAACAAACTGGGCATAAGGGTCAATGGCTTCATCAAAATAAATGTCTAAATGATCTAAATTTATATCGACCTCTTCCTGACCCCCTGAAGGCCCAGCCAGATCGACGAACTCCTGGCCACGAGCTGGCTCCGCCGGCGCGTTGCGAATGACCTGGGGAGGGCCTTGATCATGCAACTCCTTTCTGAACCCCTCCTGTTGGGCTCGCTGTGTGTCAGGAAGGGCATTAAGAATCGAGTGGGCCGCGTCGACCACGGGCTGCATCTCAGCAGCTGTAGCCTCCCTCTGGCGTCGAGCCCTCATCATCGAAGCACGAGACATGATCAGCACTCGAAGATCTGCAGATCGATATAGAAAGAGGTTAGATCGATAATTACAAAAAAAAAGGGGGGAAATACACAAGTTTAGAATGGGGGTACCCTGATCGAGGTGGGGTCCGGTCGAAGTAGGAGCATACCAAGACGGAAGTTCCTCCGACGGGTCCCAAGGATAATGCCCGCTTCGACCAGATGCCCCGTCCTCGTCAGGTTGGCGTGGTCAAGAAGGCCAAGGCGAGGGAGTAGATCGAAATGGCCATGGAGCCAGGAGGTCGATCTAGTCGGAAGACGCTTCGGATCATCAGAACCCCAAGTAGTTCGGAATGAGGGAGCAACGGGGAGATCGACAAAGAAGAACTTGGACTTCCAGTCCACCCCATGCGATGTCGAGGGGATCGATACCATCTTTCGGTTGGGCTTGGATTGAAGGTTAAAGTAACCAGGACCGGATTTTGCAGCACTATTTAAAGTAAAAAACTTCCCGAAATCTTCGAACTCTGGTGCGAACCCCAAGCACTTCACGGTTATCATCATGCAGTGAATCAAAGAGAACGAATTCGGGGTCAACTGGGCAGGACACATATTGAATCGGACAAGGAGATCGGAGACGATCCGCGGCAAAGGGAGACGAAGCCCATACTTGACGGCATGGTAATATAGTCCAATCGATCTCGGACTCAGAGGATTGCCTACAGTTTCGTCAGTTACAGGCATCCGGACCACATACTGTGGGCCCAAACCCAGTTTCCTCACCACTTCCGCGAACTCTGTGGGGGGTTATCTTTGTCGACCTCTGAGTCACATGGGTTAAGGTGCGGTAGACGTGACGCGGCTGCTCTACCACCGGAGGATTCACATGTTCTTCGACCTCCTCTCCATCAGCCTCTTGGGCCTCTTCGTCAACCAGTCTCATCGGACCCCTTCTCGAAGTCGAAGCGGGTCCCCCACGGTTGGCCATACCACCAGACCCCGTGAGGGACTCAAAGCTCGCATCCGGAAGCGGTGGGACAGTCTGATCGACCTCCCACTCGGGGGACGGCGAGAAAGTGGCTTCCCCCGAACCCATTCCCGTTCCGATCTGATTGTGAGCCATAGAAAATGGGAGGGGAAATGGAGATTTCCCTTGGGAGCAGATCAAACAAGCCTAAAAAAGGACGGCTGGCGAGAGCTGCAGATCGGAGCAGTTCGACGCTTTGTATGCGAAAACAGTGAAATGAGGGCTGAGGGTAACCCCCTATTTATAGAGGGTAAAAAGGTAACGTCTCGAAATACGAAACGACGCCATTATTACCCCGGACACACCACCTCCCTCAAAGGTCACGTCGCATTAAATGCGGCGTCAGATCGAGGAACTCAAAAGACTCGCCTCATCATCAAGGTAGCGGTTCGATTTAAACGGTCACGACGGTTCCCCTGTCCAATGCCAGATCGATGAAATTACCACTGCGAAATTTCACATTGGTAATTTGGGGGGACTCTGACATGGCATAATAATGCGAGGACACGTGGCACGCCCACGTGGGCGCCACGTAGACTCCGCGCCAACTCGGACAAACCAGAAATAGACTTTTGGACAGATCTTCAGATCGCCACCAGGTCCGCAGATCATTAGATCTACATGAGGTCATTAGATCGATATACACATCACTTGATCGTCAGATCAGCGGATCGATTTCAATACCCAGATCATCAGATCGATCTGCCCTCTCCTATGAGGAAACCCACAACATTAAGGATCCCGGAAGGCCATATCGATCTCCAGATCGGTTACCTACGTCACCGGACACCCGAATACTGTAAAGCACTCCTGTCGGGACACGTGTATCCTTCTCATTCCCTGGAACAGGCGTACTATGGCTCATTAATGACCGTCAGTCCCCGCTTTTACCCAAAGGGGAAAGAAGGTACAACCGACCCACCTCAAGCCGGTTCCATCATCCGACATCCAGATCGACGACTGGCAACGCCATTAATGCACACCTACAGTACACACACTACTGTGTCATTTGGCCATAGCTATAAATACTCTCCCTTTGAACAGTAGTTGGTAAGCCTTTAATACGCATTCAATTCCATTTATTCTCTCTCTAAAGAGCTCTTTTACTGACTTGAGCGTCGGAGTGCCAAACTTGGGTAAAACCCCAAGTCCCCCAAGTTGGTTTCGAGCTCACGTTTGTTAGTGCTTTCAGGTCGATAAAGAACCCACTCAAACAAATTCTTGACTGATTGACCCATATCTGACAGCCAGATCGACCCCGTCAGATCGACCAGATTTGAGCCAGATCAGCGTGCGTACGACCATTTAAGAGTTGTTCTTCGCGATACCACTTGTAGCCGTGAGATAGAAAAGGTGGGGTCTGAAATCAGATCATGTTTGCAAGGACCATCATTTCTCTCAGATGCAATTTCTGACGAAATGCTCAATAGTGAGATGATCGAGAGACATCAAGATGATTCTATTGCCTTTTAGATGTCCATCCATCACCATGGATAACATGTTGAGCCCCTCTCATACACTAGTGCAAATCCTTCGTCAATACCATAAAGGTTTATCGTACAATGTCATGCGAACTTTGAAGGATTCCAATATTCAGGTAGATCTGAATTCGCATCGAATGACCATACCATCAGTAAGCTTAAACTCCTAAACATGGGGATACCTTGAGGTTTTTGACAAATTACACAAACATCCCCTCAGGTTTAACAAATTACGAAAAAGTTCCCTAAGGTCTGGCCTAACGCATGCTATTATAGACATAAATTTAAATTCAAATATTGATCAGAAAGCGTCCAGCACAAAATGGAGTATTCATACAAAATTAGATAAGTCAATCCTCTGGGTATGTCGGTGCAATTATCCCTAAAGATTTTAAATTTGTAGTGTCTGTGACACATCCCTGACAATATTAGCCTATTCTTTTGTGTGGTTCTGATATCTTACACTTTGTGTAGGATACGGGATCGTTGATCGTGAATGGAAAGCTATCGAGCTTTACTCGATGAAGGAGATGGTAGATCCCTTTCCCAGAGAGAGATAGAAAGGACCATTTGGAAGATGCTAATGAGTTGGGAGTAATACAGACTAGGCGTATACTCTTACAGGGTTCGTCTCTTTAAACTCCGATCACCCCCTGCAAGCTGTACATATTTCTCATATATATGGTGTACATATGTCGGTGCAGAAGATAAGAAAACGTAAGTTACTCGTCGTATAAGGTCTGTATGATCAACCCTCTAGATTACAAGCAAATACTATGTAACTCAGGTTATGTAAAGGAAATTAGATACTTGAAAATGTTTCAGCTCTTGCTTATCAAATTATTGTATTCATTCATTCCTGAAGTACCATGCATTTATTATAATTTCAAAAATTCCCTGAGGCATGAGAATGATCACCAGCATCGCGTTCACCCCTATCCATTCCAAGAACACGAATGTTGTTCGATATCCCCAAACCTCGACCTGTACATACATACACCATCGAAATACATACGATTATAATGAATATATAAATAAAAAGAATAAATTATTTATTAATTGATTGATTACCAGTATGTATAAGGCAGAGAACACTATGCCTGCAGCACCAGAAGTGAAGCAGACATAGCTGAAACTATAGAGCTCCCTGTTCATGGGAATAGCTGCAGAAGTGTAAAAATGCATTTTATTACTTTATATTTTTATCCCAAAATAATAATAATAATAATAATAATAATAATAAAAATAAAATGAAATTCCATAATCTGTGTTTGTGTGAGCAGAAATATGCTCACCATCAGTGAAATGAAGAATAGAGGCTAATGCTATCAGAACAACTCCCATTGATACCCATTGCTTGAGCCTCTCACCATGTTCCTACATTTTGATCTTAATTAAAATTTTGAATTCTTGATCTAAATGACATGAAGTCATGAACTGATAATTTATGCGATTAAATTTACCTTAAAATGGATCAATACATGTCCGTAGTGAATGCCAATGGTGCCGGTAATAATAGCTGAAGTCGAGCTGCAAGAAAATCGAAAACTTGTCTTGGTTTGCTAAAAATCAAATCTTTTGGGGAGTTTCAAATAAAAAAAGGTTCACAAATTATCTGTGAAGTTACACAACTACAGAAAGAAGTTTCCAAAATATTACACAAAAGTACAGAATTATCAGCAAGGGTGGTTCGTGTAATTTTCAATACTGTCTAAAAATGATGAAAACTAGCTTAACCTCAACAAGCCTTCGGGTCCGAATGGAGGGCGGAACCAAGTACTGGCCTGCAAAGTTTCTCAAAATATTCAAGAAATTCGGAAAAGAAACATACGTAAAACAGTATCGTGAGGTTTTTCATAAATTGTCGATTTTACCCTTAACTGTTCCCAAAAGAGTAGAGTGTAGAGCTGAGTAATGCCCCAAACATGTCTATCCACATAACCAACTATACCTTATACAGGCCCTAGATGTCCTGTCATCCCACAATTTTCCTGGAAAGTTTAGTTTCAACTCTCATTATATAAAACAAAGAAAATCCTTCAAAAAACCATCACTGCTACAGTAATGGTTATTGCTTTTCATTTACTTACTTTGTATCCCTCAGCTCTGTTGACTCCGTAAGTCCCCACGAAAATCCCGTTGGGAACGGACGGAGAGTACGCCGTGACCGTGTAAATAACAAACGAAACGAAACCTCCAACCCTGAGAAGGAAAAGAAAGCATAGCAAACGTAACTTTTATTCATGATAGAGTAAAGTAATAACACATGAAATAAAGAAGAAATAATATGTACCATTGCCATTTATATGCAGTGAAAATTGAGAAAAGGCCTGGTTTTAGACTGCTTGCTCTGGTCTTCATTGTCAGGGTCTCTATTAAAGCCACAACCAAGTATACCAAAGCTATTTTCTGCTTGCATACATTCATAATATATAATTATTTGTAAAAAATTGCCTCATATTTTAAACAGAAATTAAAAGAAAAAAATTGATCAGAAGAATGAATCACCTGGAGATCAATACCGCACCGTCGCATAGGACTCATGTCAACTCCATAAACCTGTTCAAATGGTGCATAAGGATATCTTCCCTGCAGAAGAATTCCCCAGAAAATGAGTTTCAACGTCCTCTTTATGATCTTTCTTGTCGCGGCCTTGATCTCCGGAATTCTCTGCCCATATCATGGGGGAAAGTGTAATTTTCATAAACATAATTTCGCGCAAAAAATTGGTCAGAATTGAATGAATGAATAATTAAAGAATGAACCTTGAGTGCAAGGGCGATAGCAGCTCCGACGCTGAATAGGGAGAACGGCAACAAGAAATTGGCCAATGCGCATCTGTTCCACGCCGAGTGGTCGATCCAGGGGTACGCTCTTCCGGCGTCGTCCACGAGTATTATTAACTGAAAACGCAAAACGGTTATGTATTTCAGTTTTAATTTGTATCCGAGTAATTAAAATTTCTGACTCTGTCCCGGATCGTGAAACACATGCAAGATTGTTGTTACCACTACGGTGAGGCCTCTAAAGGCATCCAAGGCTGCAAACCTCCTTGTGTTTTGTTTTGTTAGAGGCTGCACCACTTGCTGCTGCTCCAGTTGCAGTTCTTCGGGCTGGCCGGAGGTTGTAACGACGCCGTTTTGTAGTTTGTCATCGTCGTCGTCGTGATCGGTGCCATTACCGAAGCCTTCTTCTAACCCTTGGGAATTGGGATCTTCCATGCATGAAGATTTTAGAGCATTCAGAGTTTTGATTCCTTGCAGTTGCAGTTATATTTTGCTGATGATGATTTGTTAGTATAAGACAGAGAGAGAGCCGGCGGGAGCTAACGACAACGAAACAGGTTGGATTATTACTATCTTCGGAGGAAATAATGCAGCTTAAAATAAATTTAATGGTGATCATAGATTTCTGAACAAATTTTAAAAGATTTCTTTGGAGATTCCATTTATTTCCCAACTCCCAAGTGCTGATAGATGAATATACCACAGATTACAAAGTTGTAAGCTGAGTAGCTATGACGCGCGGTGACCAGATACAGTAACATGGACACGACATGAATTTTTTTTTTTTAATTTTCCAAATAAAAAATGTTAGATATGCTGAGTGTCCTACACGACACGCACCAACAAAATAATATTTTTTAAACTTGTACGTGCATATTAATGAGCATGCAACAAATATTTCTTGGAAGGGCTTCTTTGGTTTTGAGTAGTATCCACAATCATTTAAAACAAACAACAAGTGGTTAAAATAATTTGAAATTGAGTTATTTCTATTAAAAATGAATTCTTTAACGGATAATTAATGTTTCATCCCTGATAAGGGTAATGACTTATCCCAAAAACCCCAGTTTGAAAATAACCAATTTTACATCCCCAATACACAACATATTTTTTGTAAACCCCCCAAAACGTGTGAAAAGGCCGTTTTGCCCTCCTTGAATGCCAGTGAAACCCGAAGCTTCATCTTTGAGAACCCGATATCTGCCGCCGCAGACGAGCACTCTGGCGTCCATACTTCCCCCCCCCCACATCCGGTAATTGTAACAACCCTGATACTGCAATTTAAGTTTTTAATTCCGGATTTGAGAGTATTAATTTGGCATTTAGGGATTCCAATTCCGCGTTTAGGGCTTGCAATTAATTGGGCAGTTTTCGTTCTCAATTAGTTCCGATGGCTAGATTGAAGCAAATCTCAAATAGGTCCAGCAGTAAAACTACGCGGCGCGACGAAATACAATGTCGTTGCTCGCCAACATATTTTACTGAAAAAATGGCCGAAATTGGTGTGCTAACTGATGCCCAAAGGCAGAGGATATTGGCGAGTCCTTTTGGGTCATTCCTTCAAATGCATAGAGTTCAAGGTACAAACAAACGCGTTGGGGCGCTGCTGGAACGTTATAACATGGATCTACGGACATTCAGCTTTGGGCAAGTCAGTGTACCCTTTACTAACACAGAGCTCTCAATTGTCTTGGGGCTACAATGTGAGGGTAACCCTGTTGATCCTTATGTTAGAGTGAAATCACGATTCCGGTAACTGTATTTTGACAACAAAAATGGTAGGGTGACACGTGCTTACATATTGACCAGGTTACAGGGTTTGGCTCGTAGGAGTGATGCCGAAGGCGTCGATGATTTTGCAAGAATGTTCATATTGTTTGTTTTTTCTACATTGCTTTTTCCACGCAGCAACCTTAAGCTGCTAATTGGTCTGATATGCTATGTAGATGACTTAACGTATATCGACCGATTCGCTTGGGGTGCTGCTGTTTATAATTTTTTGGTTTTGTCAATTGAGAAGTTCAAAGTTGATTCCAAACAGTTTCTTGACGGTTGTACCATGGCGCTGATGGTAAGAATATATATATTGTTATTGTAGCGCCTCCCCAACACTACAACCCCGCACCGCAATACTCCCTGAGTGGAGGTTAGACCCAACACCCAGGAAATACTACGGCGAACGGTCAGGATAATATGAATGGAGTATGTGACACAGTGCAGCGGAAGATAAAGAGATTCAACTTTACCAATGAACGGGGAGGATAACGTACAATGAGCAAGGATTATCATTATTGATCAAAGTAGTTTGCAGAAGAGTACAACAGGTTGACATGCAAGGACAAAGTATGAGATGGTTTGTTTCTACAGAGAGTAGGTTCAAGACAGTGTACTCGTAGGATCGAATCCAACCTATGGTTGTAGTGCTTCAAGATACCTCTAGTTGTCATTCATTGATTCCTGAAATCATGCATTTTAAAAATAGGCGAGAGGGTTAGTCAAAGTGACTAAGTGAAGGGGGGTATAATAACTTATATGTATATGTGTATATATATATATGTATATGATCAAGAAGATCTTGATCTGAAATAATAGCAATAGGATATAGCAAATAGGAAACGGTTCATAATAATTGTAAAACAGGGATAGGGGTAGTTTGGAATATTTGTAGAAATATGAACCGTTTGTAACAAGAACATTATTGCCCGCAAGCTAGGCCTTTCCACCCATAACTCCTTGAATAGTTGGTAAAATAGTATCGGGCTGATCAGGCTCCGATACTTCAATAAAACCAAGAATATTAACTCCACTACTCCTTGAATAGGGAATCAAACCCTAGAGACCACGAACTAGATTCGGGAGGCAGCTATCTCTCCCTCATCCCTTGGCGTGGAGTAACTAACCTCCAGTTAAACCACTACCAAGAGGTGGTGGCAGTCCGCAGCACCAACAATACCCTCGGCCCGATACCTTCCGGGTAATTGCTCGCTACGGCTACAGCCGGGGCCCATAACATGAATCAAGAACAATATTTTGCTTGCATAACCCGGAATCAATGTTTTGATAAAGTGGACTTGAAATATATAATGTCTTAGTAAGACGTTGATTCCGGCATGAAAGTATTTTTCCCTTAAGAGGGACATTGTAGTACAATAATATGTATGTAGGGCAGTAAATCAATATGATGGGTAGGCTTGAAAATAGTTTTTATATAGATGCATATATATAGCATGATTCCAGTTGAAAACATTTTAACCCTCACCTATACCGGTAGACAGACATTGTAATGTGGATTCCAGTGTGCCTGAAAGTATTAACTACTATAGGCTTAGAACTAGGTTCTTAATGTTAATCAAATAAGCACATAAAACACATAATGTTCATGCATAAAAGGATTACATCAAGTAAACACATAAATTATGTCATGTTAAAGAATTCCCGGTAGACTCTAATTTTAACCGTTTAAGGGAAATTAAGTAATTAATCAGGTTTCATGAATTCTTTAACCACTTAAATATTTATTAATCATATTATAATCTTAATTATAACATTAGAAATGGAACTTAGAATTTAATTTGACAATGTAGGTTATATTTTGAAAATAATTCATAATTTACTGATTTTTGGAAAATTCAGATAAAATCTTTATTTAAAAATTCCAAAACTAATTTTATAATTATTTTAATATTATTTTCGAAATTATCAGCTTATGGGTTGACCAAAAAGTCAAAATTACTATTTAAAACATTTACTATTCAATTTCTTATGAATTAAACACTTTATAACACAAAATCGAACACACATACTCACACACTATCACATGTGCACTTAAAATTATTCAAGAACAACATGAACATGTTCTTGAGCCTATTTGAATATTCAAAGAAGGTATGTAACACACTTGATCATATTCATATTTATAACATAGAATTTGAAGCATAATATAGCAAAATATATTAATTCTCTATGAAAAATAATTCTAAATAAATTATTCTTGACATGAATTTAATTAAACAAGATCATAATTATTTAAACACATATTCATATCATATCATATCATAACTCATGCATTTAATTAAATAAAATGCATATATCTTATCACATTTTTCCTAAACTAGCATAAATAGCATATATTCCATAAAATAAATTCCTAAAGCATAATTTAATTAAATCTAAGTATGCTATGACTATATTATACTAAGAACATAATATAAAGCATGAAATAATAAAAGAAAAACATACCTTAGAGAGAGAGAGGGAGAATGACGTGAGAAATGGAGAGAAGAGAGTGATTTTGTGTGTTGATTTGTGAGGTATAAATGAGACTTAAGGGGTGTATTTATAGGTAGTCATGAGGGGTTTCTAAGCAATAAATGAGAGTTTATGGGAGATGTGGTTGCTTATGATTTCAACAAATGCTTGGTAATAAATTAGGAGATGTGGTTAAATTACATTATGAACAAATGCTTGGTAATTAACTAGGTAATGTGGAGAAATTATGCTCATTTGTTTAATCCTTCTAGAAGATCATGTGGTCATGGATGATGTCATTTTGAATAAAAATAAATGTAAAAATAATATAAAATTTATTCAGGAGTCGAGAGGTAAAAGATTGAAGTAGTGAATTAATGAAAGAATAGGTGAAAAACGAGCTTTGTTTTGATTATAAATGTGAAATATTTAGAGCTTTTGTTTATAAATTATAAATATTAAAGATGATGAAAATCATAGGAAAATTATATAAACGAAGCTATGATAGAGTTTAAAGTTGGGAAAAATCACTATAATGTAGAGAAAAATTCAAGGATCGTTTCAAGTATAATTTCGACTATTGAATAAAAGCTAATTTGTTCAAAATAAAATGATGATTTTAAAATATTTATAAAATATGCTATGGTGAGATCGAGTTTTTGGCAAATGCATGAAAATTCATAAAATAATTTAAGGATCGTTTTGGTTATAATTTTGAATATAAAAAAGTAGATGTGTAAGGATTTATTGATGATCGAATCATAAGCTAGGGTTTTCGCCGGTTTTTGATACTACGGGAGTTAGGATGGGAATTATGGTTCACGGAGAATATCACGATCCTCGAAATAATGTGAGGATTCTTTTGGTTAAAATATTGGGTAGTGAAAGTGTTTCGGGAAATGTAGGAATATTTTTGAGCTGTAGGGGTATTTTCGTAATTTTCAACTTGCCCCTGTTTCGGGCTGTTACAGTTATCTTGGTTTTTATATCTACGCGGTTGGGTTTGTCTTTTTGATCCCCCTAGTCTGTTTTAAATCCAGGCTTGGTTCATTGAGCATTTTCCCTCCTGTGGGCATGCCGTGTTGGTGCAGGCCTTCCCACGGTTTTTGAAGTGGGGGAAGAGTAATTTGCTTGCACAAAAGAAGGAAATTGAAAAGCGTTTGAGCAAGCTGACCTTCTCCGACGTAAGTAAACATTATGATTAAAAACGTTATGTATACATGAATTATGATGGGCTATACGTTTATTTTATACAATTTAATCGTTTGCTTGCAACTATATCAAATTAAACCTGCTAATAAAAAGGAGTTTAAGTTGCTTGATTGTGTAGAGGATCTACCAGAGTCTGCCTTTCAAAATGAGGTTGATGATGATGATGATGATGATGATGATGACGTGGATGAGGAGAAGAAAAACGGTAAGAGGAAAAAATCTAATAAGCATGCAAAGTCTAACAAAAGAAGGAAGGCAGCTGCTGAGAACTCTCTTGTACAAGGGGTTGAAGGGGATGTTGCTGAGGGGAAGGATGAAACTGAGGAGCAGGATGAGGGTGAGGAGAATGTTGTAGAGGATGAGAATGATGTAGGGGAGAAGGTTGAAGATGTGCAGGAGCTTGCGAGGCGTGATTCTGTAGCCATTATTGTTTCTGATGTCATGTGTGATTTGAAGAGTCAATGGGGGAAATCTGAGGATGAAGTTGAGGGGGCTGCTGCTGATGAGGTTGAGCGAGGTGCCGCTAAGTTCCCTCATGAAGCAGTTCATGTTGTTGAGGAGGCTGATGATGATGATGTTGATGCCCCAGTTTATTCTGTTGCTGATGATTTGAAGTCCTTTGTAGGTAGAAAGGATTTTGAGGGGCGTGCATCTTTGAATGATGAAGCCCTGGGATCATTGATGACTACGCTAGCACGTTCAAGTAAGTTGTTTTTTATGCGTAATTAGTAATTTCAAAATCAAATCTGTATCAATGTGTAATTGTCTTTTATTTTATTCCCATTGATAAGGTGGTATATGTGTGTGGCGATGAAACGCGGGTGTTGGTGAGTGATATTCTGAGACTGATATGGGGTCAGTCAATGAATCAAAGGGTTTTCGAGGCCTATTTTCATATACTGATGGATAGTGAGTACATTCCCACAAAATCTATTACTTTCCTTCATTTCTCACACAACATATAATAGATTTGGTTAAGGGATACACGAAAACCCACTATCTCTCAACGAAAAAGATGGGTAAATTTCTTGAAGAGCCCAAATTGATGAAGTGTGCGGTGCTGCAGCTAGAAGGGCTCAACAGCGGTGTCCTTGACCAATGCCGGTACGTTATATTCCCATTGATGGGGACTTTGTCCAGTGAAACTGGAATTGGGTGGGGACTTTGTCCAGTGAAACTGGAATAATGCGTAATTGGATAGGGAATTTGTCAAGTGAAACGGTAATAATGCGTAATTGGATGGGGACTTTGTCCAATTAAAAAGATTGTGATTAAAACATTGCAACATTTACAAGATTGATTGAATGATGATCACATCATTACAATAATACAGTTATGAACAAGATTGTGATTAAAACATTGCAACATTTACAAGATTGATTGAATGATGATCACATCATTACAACAATACAGTTATGAACAAGATTGTGGTTAAAACATTGCAACATTAACAAGATTGATTGAATAATGATCACATCATTACAACAATACAGTTATGAACAAGATTGTGATTAAAATATTGCAACATTTACAAGATTAATTGAATGATGATCATATCATTACAACAATACAATTATGAACAAGATTGTGGTTAAAACATTTCAACATTAACAAGATTGATTCCAGTTTCACTTGACAAAGTCCCCATCCAATTACGCATTATTACCGTTTCACTTGACAAAGTCCCTATCCAATTACGCATTATTCCAGTTTCACTCGACAAAGTCTCCATCCAATTACGCATTATTCCAGTTTCACTTGACAAAGTCCCCATCCAACTACGCATTATTATAGTTTCACTTGACACTTCACCCATCCAATTACGCATTATTACAGTTTCACTTGACAAGTCCAACATCCAATTACGCATTATTCCAGTTTCACTCGACAAAGTCCCCATCCAATTATGCATTATTCCAGTTTCACTTGACAAAGTCCCCATCCAATTACGCATTATTCCAGTTTCACTGGACAAAGTCCCCATCCAATTACGCATTATTACAGTTTCACTTGACAAGTCCAACATCCAATTACGCATTATTCCAGTTTCACTCGACAAAGTCCCCATCCAATTATGCATTATTCCAGTTTCACTTGACAAAGTCCCCATCCAATTACGCATTATTCCAGTTTCACTGGACAAAATCCCCATCCAATTACGCATTATTCCAGTTTCACTGGACAAAGTCCCCATCCAATTACGCATTATTCACGCATTATTACCGTTTCACTTGACACTTCACCCATCTAATTACGCATTATTCCAGTTTCACTTGACAAAGTCCCCATCCAATTACGCATTATTACCGTTTCACTTGACAAAGTCCCCATCCAATTACGCATTATTCCAGTTTCACTCGACAAATCCAACATCCAATTACGCATTATTCCAGTTTCACTCGACAAAGTCCCCATCCAATTACGCATTATTCCAGTTTCACTGGACAAAGTCCCCATCCAATTACGCATTATTACAGTTTCACTTGACAAAGTCCCCATCCAATCACGCATTATTACCGTTTCACTTGACAAAGTCCAACATCCAATTACGCATTATTACCGTTTCACTTGACAAAGTCCCCATCCAATTACGCATTATTACAGCTTCACTTGACACTTCACCCATCTAATTACGCATTATTACAGTTTCACTTGACAAGTCCAACATCCAATTACACATTATTAACGTTTCTCTGGACAAACCATGACTTCAATTACGCATTTTTAACCCTGCTTTTAGTCTTCCAAGGCGGGACTCTCCAACTCCCGGCATTTAATTCCCCCATTACCCAAGGCGATGTGATTCCAGATGGTCTCCTTTATATTCACCACCAACTCCCCACTTCTTCAGATCTCTTATGCTAAATCATCTATGTATTTGTTTAGCTCTCACCGATCTGTGTATAGATGCTCCCTTTTTTCCATCTGCAACAAATTCAGATGGGTAAGAAAATAAACATGGGAGCATCTATACACAATCGGTGACAGCTAAACCAATAAGGGGGTGAACTTACTGCTTTTAAAGGTGACAGTGGGCTGCCAGGCATCAAATCCCCACTTCTACAGATCTGTAATGGTCGATCATCTATGAACGATTTAGATCTCACCGATCTGAGCAAAGATGCTCCCCATTTTTTTCCCATTTTCTGTAATGGTCGATCATCAAATCCCCATTTTTTCCCATTTTTTAGATCTCACCGATCTCTACAAATTCACCTTTTAATTACGATTCTCATAGCCTAACTAGACAAACCCAGATTTTAATTCCGAATATTTATGGCCTAACTCTACAAACCCAGCTTTTAATTAAAACTTTTTCATAGCCTAACTCGACAAACCCAACTTTTAATTACGAGTTGTCATCTTTTAATTCGACAAGCACAGGTTCTCCCCATTCGCCAAAGCAGAAAATAAACAACCGAATATACACTGCAAAATATTTACATGCTTGTTTAAATGTAGGATTACAACCGAGGGTGACCATACTACCAAAAATGAAGAATCACCCATAATCTTACACCAAGGGGAATCATCAAATAAATGATCGTACTAGGAAGGCTATCCATGAGACAAGAAGAAGAGCTGCCATAAATTTTAACTTCAACTTCAGAAGTCTGATTTCAGCATCCCGGGCAGCGATCTTCTTGTCGTAGCTGGCGAAAAGTGCTCTCATTTCAGGGGTGGGTTCTGGATCGATCCACACCCACAAGCGACAAGTTCCCTTGCAACATTTAGCAAACCTCCAATGAGGATTTCTGGAAGTCTTAGAAGTGAAAACTCGGGCTGGGACACCACAATAACAGAACAGTCTCGACTCATTCTGCACGGACGATGTTGAATTAAACATCTTAACAAGATAATCTGCCCATTAACAACCATTGAAGCGTTAGTTGGCATCAATACCATTTCCAGCTAAACATTGCAGATATAAACCAAAATGGAAATGAAATGCAAATAGAACAGGAAAAAATACAACATCAAATATTCAAATCTAGAACCGCAAAAGGTCTCATACACTTCCTTGATATGCTTTACTGTCCTGGTCTCCGACACCAGATGAAAATTACGGCACCAATAAGCAAGCTTGCAAAATAAGACTCCGATAGGGGCTGGTGAGACTTAGTAAAGCAGAGGTTTGGAGGAAGCAAATTTGGACTGGCGCTAGGAAAAACGTAAGGGCAGCCCAGTCTTTTTAGGTGATTAGGGGGTTTAGGAAAAATATATTGTGTATTGTTGACATCAAATATAGATTTTTCAAACTAGGGTGTTTAGGATAACTTTTGACCATTATTGGTCCTGTTTAATAACTCCCCCATTCTTTAACTACTTGAATGGATGGTTGATAAAATAGTGGTTTGAAGTTATTATCTTTTATTAATTTAAAAAAAATTATGTGAATAATAAATTATCGAAGAGAAAGCATATTATTTGATCAATGTCACCAATCATTTTAGTTTATACGTCACTACTCTACAATGGGATATATATATATAAGATAAGTTTAATTACATTTAGCAACCCTTTTGAGTTTCAAATATTGTCATTTTATTAAATTGCGATCCCTTTTAAATATTATAAATCACATCTGATGATTTTTTTCGGGTGACATTATAGATTTTGAGACTTGAATTCCCCATTTTACCCCTGCCTTAATAGGCAATTTTTTAATATCAAGTTTACCCTAACTTTAAGATAGGGGTAAATTGGGAAATCCAAATCCCAAATCAATGAGGTTTTTTAATATAAATTGATTTGATGTAATTTATAATTTTTAGAAGGAGTCAAAATATAATAAAATGACTAGGTTCTAATTGTAATATTTGAAACTCAAAGGGTGCTAAAATATAATTAACCCCATCTATCTATATATATAATTTATTGGATAAAAACCAAAGGTAGGAAGCCTTAATAATATCCAAAACATGTCAAAAAATAGAATTTCTAATCCATTGTTTCAATATTTCCTAGCTGGCTAGCTTCATTACTTCAATTTTTCTCTAAAAAGATGTAAAATCCCCACTTACGTCATGTTCTCTCTCTCTTGCAATTACAACAACAAGTAATACGTCTATCCATACGTCTCTGTTCCGGTCGCCGGAATACTCCATCTCCGGCGATCGATTCCGGTTTCCTTCATTTTACTGACCTCGGCTCAATCACTGTATCCCTATTTCAATTTCGAGTCTCTTATCTCTTCTCAATCTTGTTGGTTTCCGTCTCTCAATTCGTTGTTTGTGTTTTTAATTGTATGTACATGGATGCCTGATCTGGGCCAGGATGTTGAGCAAGATAATCAGGAGAAGCTCCCGGAAGCTGGCCAAATTAGATACCGATTTAGCCGATCCGCCGCCGGAATGGAGCTACGACGACGTTTCCGCCGCCAGCATTGTCCTCAACCACGCTTCTCGCGGCGGAGGACCGCCGAATGTTTCTGGACGGCGGCAAACGCCTGCTGATGAGGGGGCGGAACCGTCGCCTTTGGGCGCCATTGAAAACCTACCGATGTTTCGAGACGTTTCGGTTGTGGAGCGGGAGAGCTTATTCCTGCGTAAGGTGAAGATCTGTTGCTATCAATTTGATTTCTCCGATACGCTGAAGATGGTGGGGGAAAAAGAGATCAAGAGGCAGGCGTTGATTGAGCTTGTCGATTTCGTTCAATCCGGTTGGGGGAAAATCACGGAAGCTAATCAACAAGAAATGATTAAGATGATTTCTCTGAATATCTTCCGATGCTTGCCCCCTGCCTCCCACGAGTACACCGGAACGGAGAAATTAGACCAGGAAGAAGAGGATCCGTATCTGGAACCTTCATGGCCGCATTTGCAGTTCGTTTACGAACTCCTTCTACGCTATGTGGTTTCCTCCGATACAGATACGAAGGTAGCCAAGCGTTACGTTGATAATTCCTTTGTGTTGAAACTGCTTGATTTGTTTGATTCTGAGGATCCGAGGGAAAGGGAGTATTTGAAGACTATTCTCCATAGGATATACGGGCGATTCATGGTTCATAGGCCGTTTATTAGGAAGGCCATTAACAATGTCTTTTACAGATTCATATATGAAACAGAGAGACACAGTGGGATTGGGGAGCTTCTGGAGATACTAGGTAGTATCATCAATGGCTTTGCATTGCCAATGAAGGAGGAGCATAAGGTGTTTCTTGCACATTGTTTGATTCCGCTCCACAAACCTAAGGTGTTCGCTGTTTATCACCAGCAGTTGTTGTATTGTGTTACGCAGTTTGTCGAAAAGGACTACAAATTGGCTGATAAGGTTATTATGGGAATACTGAAGTGTTGGCCGGTGACGAATTCGCAGAAGGAGGTGCTATTTCTTGCTGAAATTGAGGAGGTGTTGGAGGCAACACAAGTTGTCGAATTCAAGCACTGTATGGTTCCTCTATTCAGACAGATTGCTCGTTCGCTCAACAGCCCTCATTTTCAGGTCTGAGAAGCTGATTGAGATGAATTGCTTGGTTGAATAGCTGATTTTAACTTGAATTCCCTTTTTTATGCTGCTGAAGTCATGTTTTTTATTATATACATGACTAGTTGTTGATTCTTGATTTGGTGGAACTGTATAGATTATGGATAATTACACCGGCATACGCTGAAAGTTTGGCACACCGCACACTTACGTAAACTTCCCCTGATGTTTGACATATTACAAAACCTTCCCTTGTCAAATGATTTACATTACATTTGAATCTATGAGTTTGAATGATAGTGTCTATTATTCTTTTTATGAAATCTTTGATTTTAGCATTACTATAATACCATGATTTAGTCCCAACCTCCGGATTTTCCAAGGGAAGTTTAAGTAATTTCTTAAACCTCAGGGGAAATTTGTGTAATTAGACCAAATCTCAGGGGATATCGGTGTAATTATCCCATAATTGTATAGCTGCTGGTTCTTGATTCTCCAGCGGGTAATGAACGCAGTTTAGTACCAGGAAAAAAGTCTGCTTTTTTGGGTTGATAACTGCATCTTGATGTAATTATATTTTACAGTGACGAAGATGGCCTGTTTAAATGGTAATTTGCCCTTTCCGGTTATCAACTGCAAACTTAACCGGCCAGTTTGTTGAAGACATCAAGTTTTCCTTTAAATTAATATCAATAATCTCTTTGGTTGTCTTCTCATTGTTTGGAAGTATATAGTAAGGAGCTTCATATCCATATGGTTCTTTTGCCAAGATTCAGCAGTTCAAATATTTTCAGCTATATTTTTAGTGCAATTTTTTCTATTTATTTTGACAATGATCTTAATCATCCAAACAGCATTAGCTTCACAGTTATTCATGATTTCAATGTATAATTTCAGGTTGCGGAGCGAGCCCTTTTTCTGTGGAATAACGAACATATCCTCAACCTAATCGCCCAAAACCGTAACGTGATCTTGCCAATCATTTTCGAGGCGCTGGAAAAGAACATGCGGTTCCACTGGAACCAGGCGGTGAATGGCTTATCTATCAACGTTCGAAAAATATTTCTGGAGATGGATGCGGATTTGTTTGAAGAATGCGAGAAGCAGATGAAACAGAGAGGGGCCACGATAAGAGAAACGAAACAAGAACGAGAACTAACATGGCAAAGATTAGCAGCTGCTGCTGCTCAAGGAGGATGAACATCTTTTTCCACTCTCATATGGTACATAATTTTGTATTTATATCTTTCATTTTCTTTATCTTTTTAATTTTGAATGGGGCTTAATTATTAAATATGACTAGCAATAAGCAATGAGAATATAATTTTTTAGATGCATTAATGTTCACAGATTAACGTTGCTAAAGTGCCTTGCATTTGTTTTCTTTTTATCTTATATCTTGAAATTCTGGGAAAAATGAGTGAATTGTGATGATCATATCTCCAACAAGCCTTTGATTGTGGTGGTTAATACTTAATACTTATGTGTGATCCTCAAAAATTGTTATTGATCAACTGAAATCTATAAACTCAATTAGTTTCATTCGAAAATTCTTATTGCCTAACGAACAATGAACGATCCCGCCTAGACCAACTTAATAGACGGATTCGGTTCGGATCAAGAAAATTTGGACATGGATCCAATGAGGAGATACGATAGCCATCGGAATCCCAATCTTACCTATACGATTCAGATTCATCAATTTTGAATTTGGAATCCCAATCTTACCTATACAATTCAGATTCATCAATTTTGAACTTGGATATAATCGGGCCAGAACTCGGAACTAATCCAATAAGAGGTTTGACATATCTTTTTTTTCTGAAGCGAACCGGTCAATGAGATAATGGGAAGATTAACGAGACCCCCACCTCATATATAAAATCGAGAAAACCAAGTGTACAAGCTATATACCATAGTCCAACAACCAAGTAAAGTATCACACTTGAAATGCCCCACGCAAATACTACAAAACAAGCCAACTCTATGGGGTTCAAATTTGTGGCCTCTGATACACACTTCGGGGGCTCCTCTGAAGAACGCCCAGTCCTCCGGGCTTTCCACTTGTGGCAACGATCACATTGTTTTTTTGACTTGATTAAAATAAAAATATAAATTTTTTTGAAAAAAATTAGAAAACATAACCTTTACCGGATGGAATTTATTAACTTCGTATTCGATTATTTACTAATAATAATCGGATATAATCCATCGTCTTTTTTATCTTTCGAATATGCTAAAATTCAAATAGGATTGGGATAAAAACCTACAACAACTGAGAAGAGAACCACACAATGTTTAGGCATAGGCATAGCCTTAAAATCCATTCAACTAGAAGTAAGTAGTATTTCTAGATGCAAAGAGATCTTAACATTGAAAATTAAACATAGTAGGGCAAGACAACAGGTGAAGTATATGAACTTTGACTTGGTACCAAATCAATTTGATGCTCAATGTCCCTGTGTGGTTGAAGTTCAGTAGGTTAAGCAAAAATGTCACCACATTCTTCCAACCATGAAGTGAGATTTGAGTTAATTCTCATGCTCCTCTAATGGTGTCAGTATGATGGAAAATAGTTGCGCAGAGGTTCCATAAGCTCCCCCGGCTTCAGTGATGGCTTGAAGGTTGATTTTCTTCCCATCCTTGTCTATGGTCATCTTCCTTTTCGTGAAATTAAACCCCACCGGACTGTACTTCCTCAACCAGTCACCACCGAGCAGCATATCACATCCTCCGAGCTTCATTACCCTCACGGAATGAATGAATTCATTACCTTGAATCTTCCATTTCAGATTAGGACAAACGACTCTACTTACGATCTTACCGCCACCAACATAGTTCGCAATCATAGGAGTAGTATATCGTCTCTCACTCTGCAGTTTTTTCGCAAATTCCTCATCCAAGAAGCTATGTGTACTACCACTACCAATAAGGATTTGTACTTCACAGTTCTCAATCTCTCCCCTCATTCTCAATGGGCCAGATGCTACATTCCCAGCCATTGCATTGGGTTCAGTTTCGGTGCGCGAAATCCGGATACTTCCGGCAGAAGGGGTGTAAGCGTAATTTTCTGGTTTCAATGGTGGGTGATGTTCATGTGAGTGATTGGCTCTTTGAACAATAGCATCAACAATTGATTCCTGTATCCTAGCCCAACCAACAGCCAGATGCAAAGTTTCAGGCCTCTTAGCCATAACAACTCCTTTAATCTCATCTTTCAAGCCACTCACAAAACTAGCAACATAAAATTCATCACATAATCCTTTGCTAAACATCAACACCATATGTGACTTTAATTCTTCAAACTTATCTAAATATTCAGAAACTGTACCTTGTTGTTGAAGCTTGTTGAACTGCCCCACAGTAACATATGGTTCATTGTCATCAAATCTTTCCATCACAGCCCCCACTAAAGTTTCCCAAGAAACATCACTTTTACCTGCCATATAGCTCTCCAACCATACCTTAGCTTCTCCACAAAAGTGCAGTGATGCCAGGGCCACTCTGTTTTCTGGAGCTAAGCTATTATTTACTATCTTGAAATACCTCTGACATTTCCTCACCCATTCCCTGGGATTACTTCCATCAAACAAGGGGAAATCCACCTCAGGAAAAGAGTGAAAAGTGTTCTTCTGGCTTCCTTGTGTGTGAGTTTCAGTGGTACCATGGAAATGAGTATGAGAACTAGCAAAGAATCCAGACCCCAAAACTGATTTAGATCGTGGTACCTGTTCAGAGATGCCCTCCATCTGTGATTGCGTTGAACACAGCTTCTCCATCATCATCTGCAACTCATTTTGAGCTTCAACAAGCCCATCAATTCTGCCATGAAGCTTTTGCTCCCCAGCTTCACGTAAGGCTCTTTCCTCCCTTAAAAACATCTCCTGCTTCTTTAGATCTTCATTAACATGTTGCAGGTCTTTAGATCTGAGATTATCAGCGACAAATGACATGATTGCTTTGCACTCAAGAACCGAGAGGCTCTGGATACAAAATGTTATGAACTTTCTGGGAAAATCAGGCTAAATTTCATTCATATGCTCCCAAGAAAAGTAAAGCAACGTACGTACAGTAAATTAAAGAAAAACCCAACACAAACAGACAAAGTTTGTTACAAAATTGCAGAGAGTAAAATCACAGAGTTCAGCTCATATCTTCGTCTTCCTCCTTTCACTTTTTACCCTTCACTTTTACCTACATCCAGCGTTCCAAAATAATTCCCCTCTTTTTGATCCTACGACTATCTCTGGTTTATTAACATAATAATATGAGCAAATTATATTTTTATCTTAGAACTTTTATAATTTTAGTCTTATTTCTATATTTGAAATTAGATATATTTAGTTTGATTGTTAGCAAATTTTTACAATATTGGTACATCTGTCAAATAATGGACGGAAAACACACGTGATTTCGCATGTGTCAAATCTGATGAATTTGTATTGAACTTACACTCATTCTTGACATCAGATCATTAGATTTTAGTGTCTGACGACAAGCGCAAATCACACGCATTTTTGTTCATTATTTAACAGATGTATCAACATTATAAAATTTTGAAAATAATGGAATTAAATGTATTTAATTTTAAAAGTACGGAACTAAAATCGCAAAAAATCTAATCTTATGAGACAAAAATGTAATTTGCTCTAAAATATTCATATTTCCCAAGAAGCCTTTCATTTTTGTGGTTACTAGTTATTACTTATTAACTATGATACATGAATATAGACACGGCGATACGAATACGACAGAATATGGATACGGTGACACCAGAACCTAATATTTTTAAAAAGTATCGGTGCATTAGAGGTTAATACTCACGTGTGATTCTCAAAAATTGTTATTGATCAGCTGAAATCTGTAAATTTAATTAGACTCATTCAAAAATTCTTATTGCCTAACGAACGACCAATAATCCGACAAAGATCAACTAAATAGTTAGATTCGGTTCGGATCGATTTAATATTATATGAAGATTTTTTATTTTTGGTAATTTATATTATTTTTTACTTTGTAGTACATATAGAGTTCATACCCCCCTGACATGGCAGAACATTGCATGGCCACGTGTAGGGGTGCACATTCGGTAAAAAACCGAAATTTCGGTTATTCGGTTCGGTTAACCGAAATTTCGGTTAGTGAATTTACCTAACCGATCAAGATCGGTTTCGGTTCGGTTTGGTTTCGGTTATTAATCGAAATAACCGAAAATTTAATTATTAAAAAAAAAAAAGAAGGGAAAAACCTGGGAACAATTCGATAATTAAATAGCAAACTGCAAACCTGTAAATTGCAATCCATAATACAGTCTTTTGAGAATAAACTAAAACAGATAAACCAAGTGACAAGTCTTTTGAATAACAAATTACAGTTTTTGAGAATAACAAATAACACATTAACCAAGTCTTTTAAAATGAAAAACATTCATGATTCAAGAGTCATAATCCATATTACAGTAAGTAGGCAGTAGCAGCTTCTGAAAATGTCCAGCCCCAGAAATCAGATCCCATTCTAAACAGCAAGTAACTGAGCAGAGCTTCATTTCTTCATTTCGTTGCATCATTTCTTCAATTCATTTCAGCCTACAAGATGAAATCAATTAGTCATAATATTGCAAACGAAACTCTGAAAGTATGAAACAGACATTGCTTACAGCTTACCACACAAACCTCAAACTTTTCACAAGCTAAAGACCATGTTTTGCATATTCACACTTGAGATTTCCTCTACAATTATGAAACACAAGAAAATGACAATTGTTAAAGTATAATAACATATGCTAATGAACTTAAATATATTAAATTTACAGAATATAAGAATACCTTCTTCAATGCATGCAATTTCACCATAATCTTCCTCAACCGGTGGTGGAGGCTCATTTCGAAGCCAATCTTGAGTACAAATGAGTGCTTGTGCCATTCTTGGAGTCAAAGAAGATCTGAAATCATATATCACACGACCCGATGTGCTGAAAGTAGATTCTGAGGCAACAGTAGAAATGGGCATAGCCAACAAATCACGAGCCATCCTTGCTAAGATGGGAAATCGAGAGGAGTTCATTTTCCAATACTCTAGAATATCAAAGTTCGAATCAAGTGGTTCTCTATCCTCCCTCAAATATTTTTCTAGCTCTGACTTGTTTGAATTATCGCCCACACTACTAAGATATCTTGACATTCTACAAGATTTTGCAGCCTCTTTCTCAGCATCTGAATCGGAATCAGTTACACAACTCTGGCCCGAAGAGCTTGACGAAGAGTCTGATGTACTTCTTCCACCACAAGAAGAAACATACAAATTATGATATTCTTCAAACATTTCATAAAGTGCTTTTGTGGCCAATTCAGAGATTTCAATTCCCAATTATTCGTCATACATGTCCTCTAAAGTAAATTTAACATATGTCAACTTATAACGAGGGTCAAGTACAACAACATCATGTTCATCCTCTTCGGATCACCCCAATACTTATCAAATTTCAACTTCATCCTTTGGGCCACATCGGCAACATCCTTATCATTGCACTCCGTCCATTGTTTTATAAGTGTATCAATATCACTAATTTCATCCAAAAACACATTAGAAGTGACAAACTTGGTAGCAGATACCCTCAAAGTAAACCGATAAAAATGTTTCAACACTTTCACCAACCTTTCAATAACCATCCAATCATTAATGCAAGGCAACCCAATATGGCCATAAATTCCCCCCATGCTAAAATCATTATGAAAATCTTTATCACAAATGTAATATCTATCAAAGGCACCTCGAAAGATAAATGCAATTTCAAGCACAAAATAACAAGAATTCTACCTTGTTTGGCAGTCAAGAGATAACAACTTCTTGCTAGACACTTTTTCTTCAGCCGCATAATCTTTGAACTTTTTCCATCTAGATGGTGATTGTCTCAAATATCTAACCACCGTCCGAACACGATCAACCGAATCACCAATCTCAGACAACCCATCTTTCACAACAAGTTGGATAATGTGAGCAACACATCTCATTTGCAAAAATTTACCATCACAAATTACCTTTTTCCAATTCACCAATCTTCTTTTCAAGTAGGAAACCATAGTATCATTGTTAGAGGCATTATCAACCGTGATAGTAAATACATTATCTACCCCCCATTCAAGCAAACATTTCTCAATTAACATCCCCATATCCTCACCTTTATGACTAGTACATTGCACAAAGTTTAAAACCATCTTATGCAATTTCCATTGTTCATCCAAGAAATGAGCAGTCAAACAAACATAATTTGCCTTTTGATTTGAAGTCCATGTATCTGTGGTAAGGCATACTCTAACTTTGGATTTTTTAAAGTATTCCTTAATTTTTGACTTCTCATAGAAATACAATTTTAGAGCATCCCTAGCCACTGTCATTCTTGATGGCACTACAAATTGAGGACATGCCACAGCAATGAATTGTTTAAACCCTTCACCCTCCACAAATTTAAATGGCAACTCATCAATCACACACATTTTAATTAGAGCATCTCTAACTGCTGCTTGATCAAATTTACTAGGAGCATTCACATGAGAAGACATATCCCTTAAATCAACACTTTGGGTATAACTATCAAGTGTGTAGCAGTCAATCCTATTCTCGGGATTTTGTTTGCAACTTTTTCTATGATTGTTCATACCACTAGTGCCATTCTTTTTAGGATCTGCAGCAACATCTTTTCCACAATGTTTGCATCTAGCTCTTCGTTTACCATTTTTATCTTTAAACGCATCAAAATGTTTCCATACCTCAGCTCGTTTCTTTGAATCTTCAGAAGCCTCCCCGGACTGTCTTTTCCTTTTTTTTCCTCGAGAATTTTGATTTTCAGATCCCCCATTTCCACCAGAATCACTTTTTTCCTCCAAAGGATTGTCGTAGTTCTCTCCAGATTGCATATCTTCAGCTTCCGGGATTGATTCCATATTCTGAAATAAAAGTTAGACAATTTAAGACTAATTTCAGTCAATTTTTGTCTAATTTCAGTCAATTTTTTGTCTAATTACAATCAATTATTTGTAGGGGAAATTCAAGAATAGCTATTTTAACTGATTTCAGGGTAATTTGTAGGGGAAAATCAGGATTCATTCGAAACTCATTTCAAGAAAATCAGTATTCAAGCTTCAAAATCGAAACTTCAGGCCAATTCTAACTAATTTCAGGGTAATTTGTAGGGAAAATTCAAGAATAGCTATTTTATCCAAATTATCTGCAAAATTTTCAAGAAAATCATGTACCTGAGACTGCAATTTACAGGTTTCCTGAGTATTTTTCTCCTTTTTCTCTTCTTTCTTCTTTCTTCCCAAACTTGCTGCGGTTCTTCTTGGCTTCTAGCTGACTGCTGTTGTTCTTGGTTCAGGTACAGGTGTGTCGCCGGAAGCTGTTGAGCCGCTGAAAGCTAAGCTTGCTGAAGTTGAAGAGTGAAGAACAGGGGAACAAAGGAAGACGAGTGAAGAACAGAGGAACTGACCGTCTGAGCTCTGAGGAAGAAGAAACGAAATGGCCAAACCAAATGAGTGAAGAGAAACCCTAGATCTGCTGAAGAGTGAGTGAGTGAACTGTGGTCTCTTGGATTTGATGTCGGAAAAATAAGTTTTGGGATTCTAAAGCGTGTTTGGAATGGGTAAAGCGTAAGAAGTATACATGTAATATAAGAAACGTTGAAAAAATGGGGGGTTTGGTTCGGTTTTTAAGTAAAAATCGAAAACCGTTCGGTTTTTACCGAAACCGAAATTTTCAAATATTGCTAACCTAAACCGAAACCGAACACCTTCGGTTCGGTTCGGTTCGATTCGGTTTATTTGTTCACCCCTAGCCACGTGGCACGCCCCAGAGGAGCCACGTGGACCGTTGCGCCAGCCTGGAAAGACCAGATCAACAGATCTATCCATCAGATCGTGGCAAGCCTATAAACGATCTGAAGAGTCCATCGACCTCGATCTACGTTGCGTTTCGTCCCGATCTGCCGTCTGTCCCCTTGAGGGGACCCAAACAGAACCGAGGAACTCGGTAGGCAACATCGACCCGCAGATCGATTACGTACGTCACCGGACACCCGAATACTGTAAAGCACTCCTGTCGGGCCACTCGTAACCTTCTCATTCCCTAGGATAGGCGTACTGCTACACATTTAATGCCCGTCAGTCCCAGCCTTTACCCAAAGGGTAAAGAAGGTACAAGCGACCTGTCTCCAGCCAGCCCCATCGTCCGACACCCAGATCGATGACTAGCAGTGCCATTAATGCACACTTGCAGTACACGCACTACTGTGTTATTTGGCCAAGGCCATAAATACACGCCCACTTAAACAAATTCTTGACTGATTGACCCATATCTGACAGCCAGATCGACCACGTCAGATCGACCAGATTTGAGCCAGATCAGTTTGGCGTCGTCTGTGGGAAACTTTCTTTCACATCGATCTAGATAAAAACCCTTTCACACCTTCCTTTTTAAATCAATGGTTAACACAAGAAACACCCACCGGGAGGACGACATGGAGGAGGTTGCCAAAGGCAGGCATGACTACAACGCGCCGCTTGGCAACCCCTCCGTTGTCCCTCCAGTCGGGCCCAGCATCAACGTTTCATTGCCTCCGCCGGAAGCCACTCCCAGGATTACCGTCACCCAGGTGGACCTGGATGCGTTCCTCGATCAGTGGCGGGTCGAGATCGAGCCCGCCCAAACGGAGGGCCACGAGCCAAGTCGCCCCGAGCTACTAAGGGCCAGCCCAACCACCACCATCCCAAGCCCTGTGTTGGGCAACACATTGGGCCCACCGGTCCAAGCATACGGGAACCCAGTTCCCTATGTCTTTCAGCCGCTCGACGGGTGTCCCGCCCACATCATTTGGGGCCTTAGTCCCCAAATTGGAGCGGGCCAAGTCCAGGGGTTCGCTCCATCGTCACCTCCCCCGGCGGTGAGCAAAGAGGTCCCGCGCGAGGGCCATGGGGAATCTGATCACCCCAGCCGCAACAATCGTGGCAAGCGCGCGGTAGACGAATACTACGAGGAGTTTGATGACCTCCGCAGACGGATCCCTGCCCGATCCGAGAGAGAAGAGGCTGCCCGAATCGCCGCGACTCGCGTTGAGAACGAGCCAGATCGTTGCGCAGACCCACCCGGAGACGGGTCCAAGACCGTCTGGGAGATCGTGGATCTCAGATCACCCAGAGGCAGGTCGACCTGAGGGACGGGCTGAACCGTCGCCCTCTGTTACCGCAGCGACAGGGAGAAAGCCTCCCCCTTCTGTGAGGACATTCTCCGCACGACCTCCGATGGAGATCGAATTTCGACTGGTCTACCCATGTATAACGGGACTACAGATCCCGAAAAACATGTGACGACCTTTGAAAATCGCATGTTGCTGCACTCCCACCCACAACAAATTTGAGTCAAACTCTTCGTCACCACGTTGACAGGCCCCGCTCAAGATTGGTTCATCCGCTTGCCGCCGCGGTGCATATCGACCTACAACTGATTTGTAGATCGGTTCTCGGCACACTTCTCCTCAATGTCTGGGGAGAAGCTGCCACCGTCTTATCTCAACAGCATCTACCAAAATGAGTGGGAGTCCCTGCGAGATTTCATGACTCGTTTTTCGAGGGAAATAGTTCGGGTCGAGAACCCGACGATGGACACCCTGCTTTCTGTGGTCCATCGAGCTCTCCGCAACCGCCTATGGGCAGACGAGATCGTCAGGGCCGGACCTCGCAACCTGATGGAGATACAGGACATCGCCCATGGCTTCATGCGCGTAGAGGAGATAGCCCTCGCGCACGGACCCCCGCCTCGATCTGAGCGGCAGGCTATCGAGTCAAGCTCTCCCCTCAACTAGAAAGGGAACGAGCAGAAGAAGATCAAGGGGAAAGTCAACCTACCAGCCCAGGTCGACAGACGAAACTATGTCCCTATGACCAAGCCCATCGACCAGATTTACGTGGTCATGGATCAAAGCCTTCTGAAGAAACCAAAGCCCATCCTGGAGGGCCCGAAGGCTGAAAAATCGAGAAAATTCTACGGCTACCACCAACAGTGGGGCCACACAACCGCAGAATGCAATGCCCTCCTCGATGAGATCGAAAGACTCATTCAAGGAGGAAACCTGAAGGATTTTGTTCAAAAGATCGACCACTACTCCGAGAGAGCAGGAAGGCCGAACAACCGCGATCGTTCGAGGTCAAGGTCTCCTCCGAAAAGATTTGGGAAGCAACCTCTGGAGAGAGCTGAAGACAATCCCCCTACCAATGGCAAGATCTACATGATAGCCGGGGGGCATGAGGGCGGCGACTCCAACGCGGCTCGAAAGAGGAACATTAGACGAGCAGCTCGAGAGTTCAATGGCCCACACGAAGAAGTGTTCCAGATCGATCAGGGTAGAGAGTGGGAGAGGCAGGAGGTTAGTTTCAGTGAGAGTGATAGCCGTCCAGGCCCCCAAAGCTCTTGACATCTTCACTCCTCGGAGATCGAAATGGCGGAACTCCCGACGAGATCGAAAACGTGTCATGCACATTGATCCGAAAGCGAATAAAATCTAGCTAACGACGAGGTTATGCCAACACAAGATCGATAAACCATACACTCTTGAGCTCAAATAAGCACTCAACTTGTGAAACAAAAATAAATAAAACAAGTATGAGGCTTAGAATTCATTCACGAAAAACAAGGGGTTCGATTCTAACTAGATCACCGAGCTCACCACGTGACATGGCTCGATGGGCAGATTGTTCGAAAACAAAATTAAAAGAATATTCACCCGGCCACACCCCGACCGGTAGGTCGAATCTAACTTGTCCAAAAAATACAAGGTTGTATCTTTAATCGATCTGGACGGCCTCGGAGGTGTACCTGGACAGCCCGAGCTCCTGCCCTTTCAAGTTCTCTGACCGTCGGAAGAAAGCTCTCAATCTCGACAGGCTGAGGCAGCCCGCTTGACACCGGGGGGCGCTTCTCTTTCTTAGCCCGGGCGATCTCAATAGCATGGTCGTACTTATAGGTCGCCCAGTCGATCTGTACAGGCTCCTCTTCTTCAGGCTGGTCGACGTCTCTGGGATTGGGAAGCAACGGCCCAATCGAGTCAAAGTTGAACGAAAGGGGAAAAACGTTTTGGGCTTTGATCTGATTGACGGCGATCTGAAACCCCTCCTTCAGGTCGTTCTCACCCACTATCAGGCTGGCTTCCTCGAAAGCAGGACCCTCCATGAATTCACGAACGGCGTACCTCTCGATCTCCAACTTGCACCTCCTCATGTCAGCCGTCGCCTTGTCGATCTTAGAACGGGCCACCTCGATGATCTCAGCACGGCCTTCGTCTTTTGCTGCAACTCTGGCCTTGTCGAGCTCCTGGGCGAACTCCTCCCTTAGCGTGGCAAGGGCTGCTTCGTGCCCTTTTTCAGCTCATTTCAAAGCCTCCTGCGAGCTCTTCCATTGAGCTTCCAAGGTCTGCTTCTCTTCGACCCGCGCCCGCTTTTCTTCTCGAGCCGCCTGAGTTCCTCCTCGAGCTACTGCACCCGTTCGGGGTTCGTTGAAGCAAGTCGTCCCTTCATCATCTGGTACTTCTCCTTGCCAGCCTTGAAAACCTCAGCCTCGTGGATCGAATTGATCAGAACAAGGAGAACGTCCTGAAAGCAGACATTCAGATCGAATGAGGCCGACCTCCAGAAGTTCAAAAAAAAAAAAAAAAAACTTACCCCGAAAAGACCTCCGGCAGCTTGGTACCTCTGCTGCCTCGCAGATCGCTCAGAGAGCTTCTTCTGCTCATCGATAATACACCCAGTGTTGAATAGAGCAGCGAGGAGTTCGGGGTCCGCCTTTCTGAATACGAGAGCTCGTTTGGTACCATCCACCTTTTCAAGCTTGAGGCCAGCAGGCCATTGTGGGAGAGGGGTCTTGGGAAAGCTTAGAAGCTGGGATTCCTCATCGGACTCATCAGAATCCTGCAATTCGTGAGCCAACTCTCTAAAGGGCCTCTTGCCTACCCCATGCCTTGCCTGAACAAACTGGAGTTGAGAATCAACATCTTCATCAAAAAATAAAGGTAGATGGTCTAAGTTTATTACTTGTTCGAGGTCGACCTCGACCTGCCCCGTCGGCTGCACTGACGATCCAGCAAGGCCATAGTGCTCTTGCCTGCGTAGTGAACCTCCAATAGATGGCTCAGCCAGATCGGCGTCCAGATCGTTCAACTCCTTCGAGCATCTCTCCTGCTGAGCTCGTTGGGCGTCTGGGAGAGAAGTGATTATTGCGAGAGCCACCTCCGCTACGGGTCACAGCTCGTTTGGGGTGGGGTTCCTTTGGTTCATCGCCCTCATTCTCGTCGTTCGAGACATGATCAACGGACAGAGATCTGCAAAAGGAAATGAGAGTTAGATCGACGAAAAAATCGGAGAAAAGCAAAAAATAATAAATAAAGGACCCTGATCGAGTAGGGGTTCGGTCGAAGTGAGAGCATACTAAAACGGAAGTTCTTTCTACGAGTCCTGGTTATAATGCCCGCTTCGACCAGATTCCCCGTCCTCGTCAGGTTAGTATAGTCCAGGAGCCCCAAGTTGGTTAACAGTTCGAATCGTTCGTGGAGCCAGGTCGACGATTTGGTCATGAGTCGCTTTGGGCCGTTATCCCCCCAAGTGATTCGAAAGCGGGGTACGACGGGGAGATCGACGAAGAAGAACTTGGACTTCCAATTGACCCCGTGAGAGGTAGATGGAATCGGCACGATCTTCCGATTCGGCCTCGACTGAAGGTTAAAGTATCCGACCCTGGACTTGGTAGCACTATTGAGTGTAAAGAACTCCCCGAAGTCTCAGATCTGCGGCTCGAACCCAAGGTACTTCATCGTAATAATCATGCAGTGCATTAGTGAGAAAGTGTTAGGGGTCAGTTGGGAAGGAGACAGATTATATCGAACCAAGAAGTCAGCGATGATCCGGGGAAGGGGAAGCCTGAAACCATATTTGAAGGAAGCATAGTAAATACCCACTGATCTTAACCCCCTCAGACTCTCAACTGTTTCCCCCTCCAGTGGCATCCGAACTGCGTACTGGGGACCCAATCCCAATAACCTTGTGACCTCCCCAAACTCCTGAGGAGTTATCTTAGAAAATTTCTCAGAAACATGCGAGAGGGTCATGTAGACGTGCGGAGACCGATCCGGGGGATTGCCGATGCGTACCCCAGGTTCTCCACCACCGACCTGTCTCTCTCCGAACTGTTCTTCCAGACCAGATTCCTCCTCAGGTTCGTCCAGTAGCCCTATGGGTCGCCTCACCCTCGATGTCGAGGCAGATCCCCCTCTATTCTCCGTCAGCACTTCAATTAACCCCCCTCGCTGAGCCGACCCCGATGCAAACTCGAAACTCTCGTTTGGTAAAGGAGGAACCGGTAGATCGTTCTCTCGTTCTGGCGAAAGTGTGAATGCTACCGGGTCTTGAGCCATAAAGCTAAAAGAAAAGGGAGAATTTTACCTTGTCAGAGTGGGCTTCGAAGGCGTTGTTCACAAACGAACTGGGCAGATCGGAGCAGTTCGAATCCCTGATAGCAGAAATAGTGAATTTGGGGCTCATGGAGGCCCCCTATATATAGAAGTTGAAAAAATAACGCCTCGAAATATGAAACGATGCCATAATTACCCTGCACACGCCTATCATTTGGAAGGTCGCGTCGCGTCGCATTAAATATGGTGTCAGATCGATCTGACTCAAAAGTCGCACCCAATCATTAGGGCGGCAGTTCGATTCTAACAACCATGACGGTTCCCCTACCCAATGCTAGATCGATGAAATTACCACTGCGAAATTTCACACTGGTAATTTGGGGGGCCTCTGACATGGCAGAACATTGCATGGCCACGTGGCACGCCCCAGAGGAGCCACGTGGACCGTTGCGCCAACCTGGAAAGACCAGATCAACAGATCTATCCATCAGATCGTGGCAAGCCTATAAACGATCTGAAGAGTCCATCGACCTCGATCTACGTTACGTTTCATCCCGATCTGCCGTCTGTCCCCTTGAGGGGACCCAAACAGAACCGAGGAATCTGGTAGGCAACATCGACCTGCAGATCGATTACGTACGTCACCGGACACCTGAATACTGTAAAGCACTCCTGTCGGGCCACGCGTAACCTTCTCATTCCCTAGGACAGGCGTACTACGGTGCATTCAATGCCCGCCAGTCCCAGCCTTTACCCAAAGGGGAAAGAAGGTACAAGCGACCTGTCTCCAGTCAGCCCCATCGTCCAACACCCAGATCGACGACTGGCAGCGCCATTAATGCACACTTGCAGTACACGCACTACTGTGTTATTTGGCCAAGGCTATAAATACACGCCCCTTGAACAGTAGTTGGTAAGCCTTTACTCCGCATTAAATTGCATTTATTCTCTTTCTAAAGAGCTCCATTACTGACTTGAGCGTCGGAGTGCCAAACTTGGGCAAAACCCCAAGTTCCCCAAGCTGGTACTTAGCTCATGTGTGTTAGTGATTTCAGGTCGATAAAGAGCCCACTTAAATAAATTCTTGACTGATTGACCCATATCTGACAGCCAGATCGACCACGTTAGATCGACCAGATTTGAGCTAGATCACCCCCAAAATCGTCACCAAAAAAAAAACATATAGAGTTTCATGGTCCACAACCAAAAATATATTCGGATCCCGTTTGGGCATACGTGTATTAAAAAATAAATAAATAAAAGTTCACAAGTATGTACGTACTTGAACATGATGAAATGAATTTCTTTGGATTAAATGCAATTTGGGCTGTCCAAGTCGTGCGGAAATCTCTATTGAGATTCATAAGTGGGCCTAAAACATATATACCAGTCGTCTAGAACTATCTACGTACAGTATTATTGATTGAGATGGGCCACTTCCCACTTGTATATATGAAGCCCTTTAGAACTTCGAAAAGTTGGATAGAGGAAAAGTGTGTAAATTAATCCATACTTTAGTATATTAGCTAATTATACATTTTAAATTAGTTTAAAAAATAATAACATAAAATAAAAATTAGACATTTATCAAGTGAAAAGGTTGTCTTCCAAAAATTGCACCCACATGAAAGCATTCCCGGAGCCGAGCGGCATATAAAAATTAAGTAGCCGATAACTTCCTAACTTCAAATTTATACATACATGTATAGAGCAATTATCGTGACAATTAAAAATGTTCGACTGTAAGTGACCCAAATGTTTTCAAAATTATGACTATTATGAGCACACTCTATATTATACAAGGGCATACATAATTTATATTCCCAACCGTTAGTTGCACAATCTTACAAGGCCATATATACACACTTTGATCACACAAGAACACTCTTCACTTACTTTCCACAACATGGGACTATACATAAACCTTGATATATAATCAACCATGGTTGCCGGCAGAGTTTCGATCGAGGTTTTGAACTTGGGCGGCGGGGCCACCAGGGTTTTGGCCGCTACCCCAATACTCCCTCGGAATACTATGGTGGTTTTCTGTGTCCGGCTCATCCACGACGGTGGTGGAGCTCTCTATCGCCGCCGCTGCCTCCATCAAGTATCTATTCCGGCCTCGAACACTGCCGAGAAGCAGCAGCAAATATATCATTAGTATAACTTTCTTGGCCATTATTGTTCTTTAACCAAGAATTGAACTAGCCATGTATATAAATATATATATAGATATATGTAGGTTATTACCTGCCACTATATTTGGTACATGTATTGGTGTATGTATGCACTAATGTAAGAGTGGAGCGTTATGATGAATTTTAATTTTAGTGGTTGAATTTAACAAATAAGCTCTACAAATTAGACTCGCTAAGATAACTCTAACTCAAATCCGACTCGATTAAATCAGTGTAGGGAGACTTGATTATACTTATTAGATTTCAATCTAATAAACATCACGATTTATGTTTTCTTATGTACTTAATCCGAAACAAGAATATTAGTAGGTGTTCTACATCTATTAATTATATATATTATTCTTTGACTATATATATATATATATATATATATATATATATATATATTAGTTTAATAATATATCATTTTAAAATAATAGTTTTCTTTAAAAAAATCTTCCCCTCGACTAGGCACAAAGTAGCACGAATATTTGGCTAAATTCTATAATGCTCCATTATTAACAATTAATTATACATCCATGCGAGTTTGGTGCTGAATAAGATAATACATTTAAATATATATTAGTTTAATAATATATCAATTTCTCAAATAGGAATGTGCCACCTTTTAATCCACCAAAAACGAAGTTGTTGCTTACTGTTAGTAGTTGACTTTTTTTTTTAAATATTATTTGGAAGGTGTGAAATCGATTAATTAAACAAAGCCTAGGTAAATTAATTAACTCTTATTATTATTAACAAGAAAAGAAATAGTTGATTAATTATGAGCTCCACGGATGTGTATGCTGGCCAAAAACATTTTTTTTTCGTCATTCCCGAGTAATTTTGCAAAACTATCTATACTCATTTTTTTTTATTATTATTATTTTTTTTATTTTTAACATAGGCACACTCAAATGACCAGGTAGATAATTTGAACTAGAGACATTGCCTTCGAAAAATAACCCTCGAACCACTTGGACCAACCCCTGTTAGTATCTATACTCGTTTATTACGCACCAGATTCTTGGTCTCTAAACTTAATTTTTATTTAGGGCAAATTACATCCAACTACCCTGAGGTTTGTCCTAATTACAAATCAGTCCCTCTTTTTTCATTTATTACATATCAAACCCTAAAAACACTATTTCAATTACAAATCAGTCCCTCTTTAGGGGTTAAAATGTAAGTGAAACAGTATTTTTAGGGGTTAATATGTAATAAACGAAATAAGAGGGACTGATTTATAATTAGGCCAAACCTCAGGGGGTGTAGATGTAATTTGCCCTATTTATTTATTATTATTATTATTGGATTTGATCATTCCATTGGACCTAAAACATTTTTATAGTTAGTCTATCTTCACATCTATATTACATAGTCTATTAAGTATTTTCTAATGATGCACGTACATATATATATATATATACATATATTATTTGAAAATTTTCAAGCAGATTTTAATATATTTTAATTTTTTTTTTTTTTTGCACGCAAATCCATTTTCCTTCACTCATTCTATATGTAATCTGAATAGTGAAAATAAATTTGAAAAAAGAATTATTTACAAAGCACATAAAAATTAAGCATCATTTCATTCGTGATTACCACTTTTTGGTTTTTTTGGAAAATTCATGCCTGATTACCACTGATTACGGAAATAACAGCAAAATTTAGTAATTCGATTAAATTAATTTATTTCCATTTTCTAGAAGAAAGAAAAGAAAAATTTATAGTCAGAAATGGTCTACTGCTCCGCATCACTCTCCAGTCTCCAGTTACTTCGTCATATCATGAGTGCGCTGAAGAATTTACCCAAACATACACGTATACATATTATATATATATATATATATATATATATATATATATATATATACAGGGGCGGATTCAGTAATTTTTATTAGCCGGGACTGAAAATTCCTAGGTCTCAATATATTAAAAAATAATAATAACTTGACACTATAATTCATATATTATAATTGTTTTCGACGTTCGTATTCCTTTCAATTTGCTCCCACCATTTTTTTTCAAAACTAAAGTTTTCACGTACAGATACTAATATGGTCCCTTATTTAAAAAAAAAAACTAAAATTTATTTCGGGATACTATTATAATATCAACTATCGAGAGTATAGTAATTAATCCTTTTGGTAAATTATAGCTAGGTAAGTTAAAATATAAATAGTTAAATAAATACAAAAAACTATTAAGTCTTTTATATTCGAAATTAAGATTCGAATTCACAACATTTTATTAAAATAATATGTATTGAAAATTAGAGTTTTTTGTGATATTAATTTGATAGAGTTAGGTTTTGATTAGAATTACCGACGTGATATGATATTTTTATCTCTATAATATTATATGATACAATATCTATATAATAAGATATATACATTACACTAATTTTTCTTTACATAAAAACATAATACAATTGATTTTTTCATAAAGTGACCGGTCATAACAAAGTTTTCACGAATTATATCTAATATAATATATAAATATAACATTTATTATATATAATAGCTAATAAATTGTATACTTTTAAAAATATTTATTTATTTATTTATAATTATATATATATATATATATATTTAATAAATATAATAAATATATATTTATTTATTTATTTTTAATTATATATATATATATATATATATATATATATATATATATATATATATATATATATATATGTATTTTAAAAATTAAATTTGAGGGGGGGGGGGGGGGGGGGGGGGGGGGCAGAGCCAGTGTATATATACACGTTATACCATAGTAAATCAAAGTTTTCGAGAGATTAATTAAAAGAGATCGGAGAAATGTGAATAAAAAAATATTAAACTAAAAGTTTAAATTGTGTTATTGGCATTTAGGATTTTATTTATTCACGCACCTTTTTATATCAATTCTTATATCGAAATTATTACGATCTTCGTAGTTATTATTTCTTACACTATATTTAAACAAAAAATTACTATTCCTTATCCGTTGGCATTGGATAGCCATATTGCCTAGTAAACACTAAACACACTAAACTTCATTATATATGTACAATAAGAGATAGATATATACAATAATACAAGTACGTCTTGGCTGATACCTTATGATTAATAACTAATAAGCTTTGTTAATTTTGTATTAATCTTGGATACTCTCACCTAATTTTCTGATTTGGAGAAATTAAAATATATATAGGTCCGTCGTGCCTTCCATTTTTTCTTTGATTCTTGTGGTCAAAATCCTATCCCCTGTCCATCCAATCATACATATAATTAACAACATAAAACCATAGATGCTTTCATATTTTCACACACACATAATATATCTATCATGGAATTATGTTTTCCTAAATCATAATTGAACATTTGGCACCAATATATAGTTATTTAATGTAGAGTGGAAAAAGAGCTCCTCGCGTCGCTATTCACTCGGTTTTTGGGTAATAATTAGATTATGTAGGAGAAATAGCTGAGTGGTTTAAGGCGTATTATTGGGATTGCTATGTCCTCCCTATGATTGGGATCATTTCGTTACACTAGCTTAATATTTCAATATTATATTCTAACAACCAGATTTTTTTTAAAAAGAAAAAGAAAGAAACAAATCACTAATGTGTAGATATTTTTTTTAAAACAAAAATATGTCTATATTATTGTATCGTATTCAATATTTGTGTTACAAGTCTTAACATGTTAGATTTAGTTATGTTGCCTTGTTTGATGTATCCCTATCCAAATCCAATCATCCATACATCATATAATATGAACAATAATAAGAGTTTTACGCTCTAATAATCGAGTCCAACCGAATACATATATGTATTTTTATTTGTATTAAGTTTTTGTCCATCAAAACATTTTATTTGTTGAAGAGAGAGGTTGGTGACTATAAACTTTTCTACTGAATAGTAATATTCTCCATAATTATTAAGAAGTTCAATTCGATTACTCAAAATTCAATAAGTATATTATTTTCCACGTCCCAACATTTAAATACACATAGGGTGAACCACGAATCCAATATATTAATTACATACCACTTTCATGATAATAAAGAGACAATTATATTGTTATTTCCCTGGTTTAGAATATAAAGGACGGGACCATCTCTAAATAATTAAACAAGGAAGGAGATTGATACGTACGTGGATCTTGATTTCCACTGTTTCAAATTATATTAAATTACTCAAAATAAATAAATAAAATAATAAAGAAACAAAATTTGCATGGATGTTAAAACATTCACATCAATACACCTTAAACCAAGAAGCAAAATATTAACTAACATATACACATAAATAGTATCTTTGAAAAATAGGCTTTTATTAAGTACTTAATTAATTAATTTGGCACGATTAGTTAATGTTAATAATATATGGTTTACATCATGTATTAGTTCAGCCCCGGGCGGCGGCTCTGCTGGCTTTTCCTTTTTTCGTGGAGACAAGTAAGTTCTTCTATTTATTTTTTTCCTATTTATTTATATTGATGATTGTAAAAACAAGTCATAAATGTAGGTATGAGTAATTCTCCGTAATTTTAATCCAAATCTGATTTAATCAAACAATATAATAAGAGAAATAACTTAATTTACACTTATCGGGTGTGTGTGACGGATTTGTGTAACTAAAATTTTCTAAGTAAAACAAGAGAATAATTCATTTTTTAATTTGTATGGGTGTGATTGGAAAGGCAAAAGTGTAATTTTGGCCGGTAAGTTTTTCATCTTGGTAATTTAGTTGTATCGGAATTTTGTTCTACAAGTTAGTCCTATAACTTTTTAAAATTTTATAATATATATTCAATTTTTGTTGGAAAATTAATTTATCGCCAAACAGCTATGCAAACATTTTCAGTAATAAATTGATTTTTCGGTGAAAATCACACATACATTGCAAACTTCTCAAAGTTATATAACTAAACTACAAAAACAAGATTTGGGTAAAATTAAATTGTTAAAATAAAACTTACCGAACTCATTTCATTTTTTTTATTATTTTTTTGTCCCAATTGAAATTAAAGATAAAATTTATTTAGTAATCATCATAACTATCATTTCTTAATCCATGTCAAGAAAAAAAAAAACATAGAGAGATTAATTATGTGGACGGAAGGGGTGATTGAGAGGGATCTTTGGGATTAAAAAATATGTGCTCGAGAATGCATATGGTTGGCATGGCACTATTCAAGAAAGTTCGACGAAATTCATAGCTTGCGAAAAATGGTCTGCACATACACACCCAACACTTAAATGAATTATTGTTAATTAATGCTAACCAACATTTATTAGTATAAATACAAGCCTCTCTAAGGCACTGTTATAGGATCAACCACTTATACACATTACATTATCACCTGCAATTGTTGCTTCCCTAGCTCTCTCATCACCAGCTTTCTAATTCTTCATTCTTCAAAATGATGAGCAAAAGCAGCTCCATTGCTCCACTTCTCTTCGCATTTCTTCTTCTTTTTGGAGCAAATTCCATTATTGCTCAAGAAGTTTGTACGTATATTCCATTCTTTTTGTTGTTATTATTTTCTTTTTTCTGCCATTTTCCAGTATATAATGCGTCATTAGCAAAATATATAATTTACTACCCTCGAACTTAAGTAAAACTATAAAATAGTTCCTGGCATTTGAATAAATTTGTATGACATCTTACGCAATGATTTCAAATATTATGGACTTACGTAAAATTTCAGATAATTTCACCTGATTAAGGGGTGGTAAATGTAATTCTTGAATGTTGTTTTAATCATATCCGAGATGCTAATTACCTATCTTCTCTCCGCCCCTCTCTATCTTACACAGTGGATGAGAGAGAGTTCGACTACGCAGACAACAGCTTAAGGGGACCTCTAAGATGGGGGCAGATAAGGCCGGAATGGGCTGCATGCAACAACGGCAAAACCCAGTCTCCGGTGGACATGTCGAACGAGAGGGTTCGGGTTATTTCGTTGCCGGAAAACAGGAATTACAGAGCTGCTAATGCCACCGTGAGGAACAGGGGTCATGACATACAGGTAAGAAAGATTCTTTGTTTTTTTTTTAATACACGAACACCCAAATGTGATTCAAACCCAAGACTTTATCTTATATATACGTTGGCTGCGCAGATTGCGTGGCACGGCGATGCCGGATCCGCCGTCATCAACGGCACCGTGTACAACCTCCACTTCGCCCACTGGCATTCGCCGTCGGAGCACACCATCAATGGCCGGAGGTCTGAACACGTTTATCATCTCTCTATGTGTGTGTTATTTTGTTCAAGAAAATGTTAAAGAAAGTGGGTTTTATTTGTAGGGTTTCTGATTTGGCGAATTTAATTAATTATTTTAAGGGGTATTAATTATTGCACTGATGAGTGACAGTATTCCCTTTTAACTAAAATATTAAGCTTCGGTCGTCCATCAGACAATGACCTCTCTCACAAATTTAATTGGCATAACTACAAAATCGAAAAAACGAAAAACTCAGACAATTACGAAATCTTGAAAATATTAATGGAAGATATAAATTGTTTGGAATTAAGAAAACGCGTTTTTGCATCTTGTTTGCATGTGAAAATAAGAGGGTTTATTGCACAATTCTATTTTTATTCATAATTATTTGATTATTTCTTGGAATTTTCCCAATACATTAATCAAACAATTCTTAATTATTTTATTATATCGCCTCGTTAAATTGTATCATATTATATCCGTGTGGTCTTTTAACCATCGGTGGACGGTGGTGTTGGTGTACATATTCTCGTCTCTCATCTTTGTTGCTTGCACGACCCCCGCAGAACTGGCTTATTCATAAACTACACTTATGCTGCCTCATAAGTCATACCTAACTATAAGCTGTATAAATAAAATAAATAATTATATTTCAAATGTTATACTAATAATATTTTGAGATCGGGTATATCTATATTAAGATATATAATAATATAGGAAAAAAAATGATAATTACATAATTAATAATTGATAATTCAGGTATGATATGGAATTGCATTTGGTGCACCAAAACCCGAACCCGAATGCCGCAAACAAATTCGCAGTTATTGGAGTCTTCTACAGGATCGGGGCACCCGACCCATTTCTCTCCAAGGTAAAATTCACACACATCTACATATATATATATATATATATATATAATTGATATTTATGATTTTGGTCCCTTTGAAAATGAGTAATACAGATTAATTGTCATTAATGATTTGCAGCTAATGAGAAACATATCGCACATGATCAATATGGCTGGTGAAGAAAGAAGCGCAGGAATGATCGATCCTAACGAAGTCTGTGTCCGCTACAGAAGATACTACAGATATCTGGGATCTCTCACTGTTCCTCCCTGCACCGAAGGTGTTCTTTGGACCCTCGATAAACAGGTATAAATTCTTACCACTTCAATCATATCATAAACAGAGTTATATTTTCGTCTTTAATCTATATTTTGGTCTAATTACGCACGCAGAAAACACCCCCCTTCATCATCTTCAATTTTAACGCATTTGACCCTTAAACAACAACTAAATTAACCGTTGGAAAACAACCGATTTCGTGTATAAAATTAATAATTTCGTCTTCGTACTAAAATGTTTTGAAATATATTTAGGTGAGGACTGTCTCGAGGAGGCAAGTCAGGTTGCTCAGGGAAGCTGTGAACGATGTAAGTACATCCAAATTTACAAAAATTAATTCATATAATAGTAGAAATTAGAGGCTCATAAGCAGGGGTAGTTTTTGTAATTTCAGAAGCTCTTGGTTATTTATTTTTACTTTGTTTTTGTTGACAGAATGCGGCCCAAAATGCGAGGCCACTGCAGCCCAAAAATCATCGAAACGTATACCTTTACGGGCCTGGAGGATATGGATTGAACAATTAGGTCTTTTTGTGCCATAGGATAGGGATTGAACCATCCAAACGTATATTACGAGCAAATTATTTTTTGTCCCATAGAATTAAGTTTTTTGTAATTTTAATTTCATATTTTTTAAATAAGACCCGTTTAGTCTCATTATGTTTAAAAGATTGCAATCCTGATCACATCTATCAAATAATTAACGGACAATGCATTTTTCTGTTAAGTGCTATGAAGAAAAATTACTGTTCATTAGTTTCTTCTCTGCGGGAGTTTGCTATTAATATCCTAGATTTTTCAAAATTAGGCCTATAATGCAAGCACAATTTATATTAGACAAGATCATACATCATTTTACAAGGTCATAAATATATACACTTTATCACACAAGAACACTCTTCATTTGCTTTCCACAACATGGGACTATATATAAACCTTGAGATATAATCAACCATGGTTACCGGCAGAGTTTCCGTCGCGGTTTTGAACTCTGGCGGCGGGGCCACCAGGGTTTTGGCCGCTACCCCAATACTCCCTCGGAATACTATGGTGGTTTTCTGTGTCAGGCTCATCCACGACGGTGGTGGAGCTCTCTACCGCTGCCTCCGCCTCCATCAAGTATCTATTCCCTCCTCGAACACTATGGAGAAGAGCAAGCAAATATATCATGATTAGTATAAGTTTCTTGGCCATTATTGTTGTTTAGCCAAGAATTGAACTACCCATATATATAGATATATGCATAATACATAAGGTTGTGCCCAGATGACAACTATATTTGGTACATGTATCGTGCATATATGCACTAATGTAAGAGTGGAGTGTTATCATGAATTCTAATTTTAGTGGGCGAATTTACCAAACCAGTGTGACGAGAATCTACGAATTAGGGCTGGAAAGTAATTTTAATTCAAATCTAACTCGATTAAATTAGTGTAGGAAAATTCTCTAATATTGGTTCATCCTTAGTTGGATTCCAATCCAACAAATATCAGGACTTATGTTCCCTTTATGTACTTCGTCCTAAACATGATGATGATTAGTATGTAGGTGTTGTACGTCTATTAATTATTCTTTGACTGAACATATATATATATATATTAGTTTTAATAATATAATCATTATAAAATAATAATATTTTTGAAAAAATAAAATAAAATTCCCCCTCTCCCCAACATTCTCTTTGTTTTTGTGCTGATAATTATAGTTTTTTGTTTTTTGTTTTGAAAGAGCTGATAATTATAGTTGAAATAATTAATGTGTGGAATGTGGGTTATGTCCATCCAATTAGGAAATTAATTATTTACAAAGTAGCACGACTATTTGGCTAAATTGTAGCTATAATGCTCCATTATTAACATTTAAATATATATCCATGCGAGTTTAGTGCTTAATAAGATAATAATTCTCAATTTCCTCAAATAGGAATATGCCACCTTTTAATCCATTCTAAACGAAGTTGTTCCTTACTGTTAATAGTTGACTTATTTATATATATACTAGTATATGCCCCGTGCTACGCGCGGAAACGGTAACAGTATATAATAAATCTAATATAATATAACAATTTCAGTATAATAATAAAAAATAATTTTAAGTATATTCATGAGCCCAACATTGTATTTACGTTTGCGAACGACGCAATCGTTCGGGAAGATAGAAGCACTCTTCAGACCAATCAATGACTAAAATGAAATTCACCGTGCATCGAACATCTAATCTTGCGAAAGTAGGCGGTACTGGTACTTTGTTTTGATATCTTATGAGCAAGATAATTTATATTAAAAGTTGATAAGTTTTTAAGGTTTAAGGTGCGTGATTATTCGTAATGAAAGTAAAATAAAATTGATGCAATCAATTAAAATATAATTATTTATTTTATAATTGACAAAACACAATATTTTTCTTTTTAGTCTTCTAAGTACAATATCTTATATAAAAAGTAAATGATAAATTTTTTTCAAAAACTTATATACAAAGGATATATCTAAAACTCCCCCGCACATTAACTAACTAAGTGTACTAAATATAAATATTTTATTAACATAAAACAATCTTAAATTAAAGTAAATATAAAGTGGCATATAAGGTCTAAATTTGAAATTGAAGTGTCGAATTAGCAATTAGAAATTAAGATCCACATCATTCATGCCATTTTCCAAAAGTGTGCCATCATTGTACAAAATATTTAGTCTTTTGCATCTAGAGAAATATGAGAATTAAATTTAAGTACAAATACAAATTGATGATGTTTTGTGTATCAAAATATTTAATTCAATTTAACAGAAGTTGTGTTTTTCATATTTAAAAAAGGCCACAAATTGCTCTTCTCGAGTTTATTTTAAAAAAAAAATAATTAAAGTTCCATCTCGACTTTATTCATTTACCGTTACATTTTATTTTAATATTAGAGATGCTTTAATAATTAAATATATAACTTTAGATCATATTCTTTTGTTTATATTCTATGTATTACTCAACTTGAGCAATATCATCATTTTCCGGAGGCTTCTTGGAAAGAGGAAAAACATTTATTGTTACAAAAAGAATTAAATTAAATATCACATATCTCTCGATAAAAATAGTAGGAAAAAATATATATATATATAAATGAACTATAGTTTCAATATCACATATCTCTCGATAAAAGAACTATAGTTTCGATATCTTCATCTTTCCGTAGGAAATAAATATCAAATTATTGGACACATAATTTAATGAAAAACGAAGATAATCATTTTATATGTAAAATAGGTCAATATACAAACATATAATTTTAAATTTATTAATCACAATTACTACTACACTAATTTATTCTATAATTTGTTTTCTATCCATTTTTATTAAATTTTATTACCAAAATCCAATTCCAAAATTATAGCAATTTATGACTCCCAAAGGCAAAATCCAAAATTACAGCAATTTATTAAAATATTAAATCTCTTAGTAACATAATTTCCGTGGGCGATATGATAGTATTATCAAAAAAAAAAAAAAAAACCAATATATAAATTATTTTTGAACAAATTAAGGATATGTATAGAAATTATACCTCGTCACCGATCGGTATTGACAAAACTTCAGAAGAAGATATTTCTGTATTAAAAAACGGAGAAAAAACTATAAATTAATATATAAATAATACCATAAAATATATAAGAAAAAAAATATATTACCTTCTCACGCAGCGTACTTGAACCAATACTTCAAAAGGATATATCTCTCTATCAAAAATTTAAGAGAAAATCATAAAAATATATAACCAATATATAATTTTTTTTTGTACAAATTAAGGATAGGTATAGAAATTTCCTCGTCACCCATAGGTACTTGACAAAACTTCAAAAGAAGATATTTCTGTATTAAAACATGAAGAAAAAACTATAAATTAATATATAAATAATACCATAAAATATGTAAGAAAAAAAAAATAGTACCTTCTCAGGTAGCGTACTTGAACCAATACTTCAAAAGGATATATCTCTCTATCAAAAATTTAAGAGAAAATCATAAAATCAAAACACACACACACACAAAAAAAAAATAATACATAAATTATCATTGAACAACTATATAAATATAATTACCTTACTGCACACAGTTCCTGAACAAAAACTTCAAAAGAACATATTTCTCTACAAAAAAAAAAAAAAAACAATGAATTAATATACAAATAAACACCTTGAAAAATTAAAGTATAAATAGGTTGTGTGATGGTGCAGGAATATCGGTTTCCTAAATGCAACAACACTTTAGTATTTGTATGAAGAGGGAAGGACCATCACAGGCGTGAGTGCCTCAGGAACTGGGTTTCCTTGTGAGCGTGGGTTCTTCCAGCTAGGATAACACCAAGAGTGCAAGAGGTAATGGTGATGCAACTGTGGTGAGGTTAATGGAAAGCTTGAGAAGATCAGTAGGAATGCCCAGAACAATGCAATGTGTGTGTAGAAGATGACTTGGGGGAGAATGCAAGTGTTCTCCCTTATTTATATGTTAGGGGTGAGGGTAGATTAGGTAATTTGACCGTGTGGTCCCAAACCTGTGTTGCCCTAACACGTGGCTGCCTGTGGTGATATGAGAGTGACAGCTCTGAAAGGTAGGCGGCGTGTCAGGTGCGCGGTACGCGCTGCCTTTGTGTCAAATGTTGTTGACGAGGGTCGTGCGGGTAGAAGGTCCCGGATCCGTTTTATGAGGGTTCAGATTCACCACAGCGGGGAAGAATCATACTCGAGCGTTGGCGGCGCTCGAAGGGCGCACGAATGGGTTCCCCACGGCCGATGGCCCTTGAGCGTCAAAACCACGAGCATCGGGAACCTGCCTCGCGCGGGTGCCCTCCTGAGAAGGGTAACCCTGAGGGTTGAGATGTGAACGACGAGCCTGTCGGTTCGGGCCCCTTACCTGAATAGTTATCCGAGGCTCAACGGCCTGCATTAGTTGGCAAGTGAGTGGGTTGGGTTGGCCCGTTAGCCCATCAATGCGAGCGTACAGTCTTCAAGTCAACCGATGGCGACACGTGGACGGCTCTGATACGGGCGTGTTTTTGAGCCTCATCATTGTGAATCATTGTTATTGTAATTTACGATGTACAGTGTAAGAACAGATCCAATTAAATAAGAGATTACCTGAGTTATATTCAAAACTTGTATCAAAGTTAATGGCGTAAAAATGTTGTGAGTGAATGAATATTATTATAGAGAGAGAATAAAAAGTCAATTATATATAAAACAAAATCATGGATCAATCAATGAGTGCTTAATTTATGTTAATTAAGGAGATTGAGTGCTTAATTTACGTTAATTATGTACTCTATATTTTTATCTATTACTTGTTTAAATTTTAGGTTTTGGAAAGTCAAACATCCGTGTAAACGTAATTGACATAAATAAAATGATAATAATTATATTTTTCTAAATTTAATGTATTATATATTTTTATCTATTACCTTATATGTGTTTAATTTTTATATATGAAAAGTCAAATATCCGTACAAATCAGTTTATATAAATAAAATGATATTAATTATAATTTTCTAAATTTAAGAGATTAATTAATGTCTTAATTAGTGGGATTTAGTTTTTATATATGAAAAGTCAAATATCCATATAAATCAGTTTATATAAATAAAATGATATTAATTGTAATTTTCTAAATTTAAGAGATTAATTAATGTCTTAATTAGTGGGATTTAGTTTTTATATATGAAAAGTCAAATATCCGTATAAATCAGTTTATATAAATAAAAGGATATTAAGTATAGTTTTCTAAATTTAAGAGATTAATTAATGTCTTAATTAGTAGGATTTAGTAAATAATTAAAATATTAAATAGTTTGAAAAGTTAATCAACCAATCAAATAATTTATAAAGAATAAAATATTTCAAAAAATCCACAAAATTTCATTCAGTCAAAATTGATTCAATTTGAGTCAAACACACCCTTCCTATATATTATAGTATAGATATATTGTTTGGAAGGTATCAGATCGATTAATTAATTAAACAACCCCTAACTAAGTAATTTAATTAATTCATTAATTGTTATTAACAAAATAAGAAATAGTTTATTAAATTTGAGCTCATGGCCGGATGTGTGTGCTGGCGAAAACAGTTTTTTTTTCCCCCTGATTAATTTTGCAAAATCGTTACGCTATGACCACTTATAGTATTGAAGTTTATAATCAATGATATATAGATATAAATATGACAACATAAATATGATGATACGGATTTTTATTTAAAATTTTTATGTGAAGAATATCGAATACAATGCCTAATATAAATATTCGATAATACAATACGACAAATAAATATTTTTATAAATATATTTTTATAAGTAGTACGTGCATGATAGTTAATTAATGCAAATTTTTGTAACTGTAAAATTAATTATGTCGTAGTAAATTGAAATTATTAGAATCTTCCCGTTCTCCAAGATGAAGATTTAGTAATTAGTTTGAACACAGAAATTATTAACTCGTGCTCACCACTGATTACGGAAATAACAACAGAGATAGTAATTTGATTAGATTAATTTATTTCCATTTTCTAGAAGAAGAGAAAAGAACAAATTTATAGTAAAAAATGGTCTACTACTTCGCATCACTCTCCAGTTACACAACATTTCGTCAAATCATGAATGCTCAAGAATTTACCGAAACATATACGCATAATTAAATGAGTTTGGTCTGGTCGAACAATTAAAATATAAAATTCTTTTATTAATAATAATTTTACATCTAAGAATCCGAATACGAGATTTTTAATTCGCTAAATTAACATAATATCGAACTGTTCAACCACACCATTTGGTGGTACATATATAGTTGGCTATGTTGAACGGATACGGACACGGCGACACAAATTTCTTAAAAATTTTAGGACATGAGACGGTTCCGACACGACTATATTCTATATAAATAAAAATATTTTATATAAAAATAAAAATATTTTATAAGTATAATCTATGTAAAATAAAATATTTAGAAAAAGTATGTATAATTAAAAACTAGCATAAGTTTTGTTATTTCAGTTTTCACCCAAAAAATTCTAAAAATATTAAAAAAAGCATAACAAACTTTATATAATTATAAAATTTGTCCCGTCGTGTTCATTTCGTCTCGGACACTTCACCCTGTCGTGTCCGACACCGTGTCCTATCTTTTTTTTAATTTTGGACACGCTTCAACCATATCGGAATTGTGTCAGAGGCGTGTCCATATTCGACACGTATCGGACACTGCATGGACCAAATTTTGGCCATATCCGTACTTTCTAGATAGTTGGACTTCAAAACAAGGAAAGTCACGATAAATAAAAAAATCCTAAATTTTATTATTGAACGTAACATATAATATATGAAAAAATTATCGGTATCTTTTAATTTATACGTAAATGATAATTAATATGGGAAGAGGAGATAGATGCAATTAGTACATTTTGGCTGGCCTTCTTGTTAATTATTGATCAACTTTGTTAATTTTGTATTAATCTTGGATACTCTCACCCAATTTGCTGATTCGGGGAAAGTATAATAATATAGGTCCGTCGAGCCTTCATTTTCTTTGATTCTTGTGGTCAAAATTAATTCTGTCCGATCCATCCAAATCATATTTATATAAATGTAACAACATAAAATCATAAATATATAGATGCTTTCATATTTTCACACTCCCATGATAAAACGTAGTTCCTATCACGGAATTACGTAATTTTCGTAAATCATAATTCAACATTTGGTACCAACAGTTAATGCAGAGTGGAAATATTAAGACCGTACCCTCCCTCTCTCATCACCAATCATCCCGTTTCGACTATAATCCCGTTACGATAGTTTAGCACTTCGATGTCAACCTATATGAAATTCTTAAATGGAAAATGGAAGAAAAAACGGGAAATTCCCGAAAAATCCCCAAATGAGGACTCAAATTTGCTTTAACTCCCCATTTTTAAAAAAGTTCCTCTTTGCTCCCTAGATGACAGGCCAAATTTGCTTTAACTCCTCATGGTTGTATTAAAACTCAAGAATCTCGTACCCGAACCCCGGAATCACGTACTTAAATGCCCAAATGATGTATTTGCCCCCAAATACGAGATTTGGACATTTAAGTACGTGATTTCGGGGTTCGGGTACGAGATTCTTGAGTTTTAATACAACCTTCAAAAAAAATGGGGAGTTAAAGCAAATTTGGCTTGCCATCTAGGGAGTAAAGAGGAATTTTTTTAAAAATGGGGAGTTAAAGCAAATTTTTTCAACTTTTAGATACTTTTTAAAAAAGACCCCAAGAAAAAATTACTAATCTAAATACTTCCAATGATTATGGTCTATGAACTATGATATACAAATATTTCTAAAAATATTATTATGCTATTGTGTCTGATATTTATTGAGTTACAAATTGTGTCATATTAACGCCTCTCACATATTAACTTTAAGCAAAAATTCATATTATTTTATTTGTATTAAATTGTGTTTGTATCATCATATTCGTTGATGATCCCACCGCTCAAAAGACATATGATCAATTCACATACAAAGATAGCCAAGTGAATTGGTGCTCGCAAGCTCCCTTCGTAGTTATCTCAGCAATAGGGGAGACTCCCTCGATTCCGAACTCTGAAAGTTGTTATCCAACAACGGTAAATATTCTCCAGTGAACAATAAATTATATGACTATAGATAGTAAAAAGAGTTTTACACTTTAATAATTGAATCAAACCCGGACACCTATAGTTTTATTTTGCATTTTATCTGTATTTGAGATAGGTTTAATTACTTAGCACTTAGCAGCATCTCCAGTGAACAGTAATATTCTCCATAATTATTAAGAAATTCAATTCGATTACTCAAAATTCAATAAGTATATTATTTTCGACGTCCCAACATTTAATTACACATAGCGTGAACCACAAATCCAATATTTATTACATACCACTTTCATGATGATAAAGAGACAAATTGTTATATATTTCCCTGGTTAAGAATATAAGTAAAGGACGGGACCATCTCTAAATAATTTGATGGATCTTGATTTCCGTAGCTTCAAATTATATTAAATTACTCAAAATAAATAAATATAATTTAATTTGTATGGGTGTTAAAACATTCACATCAATACACCTTAACCGAAGAAGCAAAATGTTAACTAATTACATATAGACATAAATAGTATCTTTGAAAAATAGGCTTTAATTAAGTACTTAATTAATTAATTTGGTACGATTAGTTAATGTTAATATATGGTTTACATCATGTATTAGTTCAGCCCAGGGCGGCGGCTCTGCTGGCTTTTCCTTTTTTAAATTTTAACGCCTCTATCAATCCTCCTTTTTTCGTGGAGACAAGTAAGTTCTCCTTTTTATTATTATTATTTTTCATTTATTTACAATTGATGATTGTGGAAACAAGTCATAAATGTAGGTAAGAGTAAGATGTTCTATCTGTAATTTTAATCAAAATCTGATTTAACCAAACAATATAATAAAGAAGAGAATTCTACACATCGTATGGTCGGTGTAATTAAAATTTTTTGAGTAAGGCGAGAATAATTCATTTTCGTAATTTGCATGGGTGTGATAGGAAAGGCAAAATTGCAACTTTGGTCCGGTAAGTTTTTCATTTCGATAATTTAGTCCTATATGAATTCTCTACAATTAAATCCTTTTAACTTTTTTACAATTTATCCGATTTTCACTAGAAAATCAATTTATTGTCAGGCAGCTATGTAGACATTCCCAACAATGAGATTTTCCGACAAAAATGAAATATACATTACAAAAATTTGAAAGTTATATAACTTAATTGCAAAACAAAATTCCAGTAAAACTAAATTGTTAAAATGCAAAACTTACCGAACCCATTTCACTTTTTTTTTTTTTTCCAATCGGAAATTAAAGATAAAATTTATTTAGTAATCATAATAACTATCATTTCCTAATCCTTGTCACAGAAAAAAAAGAAAAGAAAAGGGAGAGAGAGTTTATGTGGTCGGAAGGGGTGATTGAGTGGGATTAACAAATATGTGCTTGAGAATGCTGCATACGGTTGGCATGGCACTATTCAAGAAGGTTCGTCGAAATTCATAGCTTGCAAAAATGGTCTACACATACACACCCAACACTTAAATTAATTATTATTAATTAATGCTAACCAACATTTATTAGTATAAATACCAAGGCACTGTTATACGATCAACCACTTATACACAATTGTTATCATCACCTGCAATTGTTGCTTTAGCTTCTCTGATCTCTCATCAGCTTTCTTCAGAATCAAAAATCATGAGCAAAAGCAGCTCCATTTACATCATTGCTCCACTTCTTGCATTTCTTATTCTTTATGGAGCAAAACCCATTAATGCTCAAGAAGTTTGTACGTATATTTTGCTCTTTTTTTTTTTTTTTTTTGCCGTTTCTGGGTATAATGCATCATTGCTTGTTAATTTCTTCGAGGCAAATTATGTTTACTATCCCTGATTCAGATAAAATTACGGTACATTTCCTGAGATTTGAATAAACTTGTAGAACTTCTGAAAATGGGCCACTTACTATTTCAACTTGTTTCATGAATAGTTTTGCGGAAGTTTTACGCAATTATTTCAAATATTATGGACTTACTTAGCGTAAGTTTTCAGATTATAATTTATATGAATAAATTTGTAGTTTCACCTAATTAAGGGGTAGTAAATGTAATTCTTGAATGTTGAAGCTAATTATCTGCTCTATATCTTACACAGTGGATGAGAGAGAGTTCGACTACGCAGAAAACAGCTTAAGGGGTCCTCTAAGATGGGGGCAGATAAGGCCGGAATGGGCTGCATGCAACAACGGCAAAACGCAGTCTCCGGTGGACATGTCGAACGAGAGGGTTCGGGTTATTTCATTGCCGGAAAAAAGGAACTACAGAGCTGCTAACGCCACCGTAAGGAACAGAGGTCATGATATACAGGTAAGAAAGATCAATAGTTATTTATCAAAATGTTGGTCATACAATTTAATAACAAGATTTATAAATACATAAATATATATACGTTGGCTGCGCAGATTGCGTGGCACGGCGACGCTGGATCCGCCGTGATCAACGGCACCGTGTACAACCTCCACTTCGCCCACTGGCATTCGCCGTCGGAGCACACCATCAATGGCCAGAGGTCTGAACACGTTTATTCTCTCTGTGTTTGTTGAAGAAAATATTAAAGAAAGCGGGTTTAATTAATGCGATTTTCATTTGTGGGGTTTCTAATTTGGCGAATTTAATTTATGGGGTGTTATTACACTGATGAGTGACAGTATTCCCTTTTAACTAAAACATTAAGCTTCGGTTCATCCATCAGACAATGACCTCTCTCATAAATTTAATTGGCCTAACTACAAAATCGAAAAAACAAAAACTCAGACAATCACAATATTTAGAAAATATTAATGGAAGATATAAATTGTTTGGAATTAAGAAAAACGCGTTTTTGTATCTTGTTTTCATGTGAAAATAAGAGGGTTTTATTGCACAATTTATTTGTTTGATATTTTGCTAGAAATTTAAGTCCAAGATGATGGCAGAATACTCGTAAATTATATATTTTGTTATGTCGAACATCTACTGTATTTATAATTTTTCGTTGTATCATATTTTATTCGTTGGTGTATATATTCTTTGTCTCTTGTCTTTGTTGCTTGCACGACCCCCACAAAACTGGGCTTATTCATTTTATGCTCTCTTACATAATCATAAGTTGGTATAAATAAATAGCACGTTAGTCGCGAGGTGCGACTTGTGAAGTAATAAATATATAATAATTACTATTTTATTTCTAGAGTTATACTAATATTTTGAGATCTGGCAGGTGCTGAGATATATAATAATATAGGGAAAAAAATGATAATTACATAATTAATAATTGATAATTCAGGTATGATATGGAATTGCATTTGGTGCACCAAAACCCGAACCCGAATGCCGCAAACAAATTCGCAGTTATTGGAGTCTTCTACAGGATCGGGGCACCCGACCCATTTCTCTCCAAGGTAAAATTCACACACATCTACATATATATATATATATAATTGATATTTATGATTTTGGTCCCTTTGAAAATGAGCAATACAAATTAATTGTCATTAATGATTTGCAGCTAATGAGAAACATATCGCACATGATCAATATGGCTGGTGAAGAAAGAAGCGCAGGAATGATCGATCCTAACGAAGTCTGTGTCCGCTACAGAAGATACTACAGATATCTGGGATCTCTCACTGTTCCTCCCTGCACCGAAGGTGTTCTTTGGACCCTCGATAAACAGGTATAAATTCTTACCACTTCAATCATATCATAAACAGAATTATATTTTCGTTCTTAATCTATATTTTGGTCTAATTACCTACGCAGAAAACACCCCCCTTCATCATCTTCAATTTTAACGCATTTGGTCCTTAAACAACAATTAAATTAACCGTTGGAAAACAACCGATTTCGTGTATAAAATTAATAATTTCATCTTTGTACTAAAATGTTTTGAACTATATTTAGGTGAGGACTGTGTCGAGGAGGCAAGTAAGGTTGCTCAGAGAAGCTGTGAACGATGTAAGTACATCCAAATTTACAAAAATTAATTCATATAATAGTATAAATTAGAGGCTCATAAGCAGGGGTAGTTTTTGTAATTTCAGAAACTCTTGGTTATTTATTTTTACTTTGGTTTTGTTGACAGAATGCGGCCCAAAATGCGAGGCCACTGCAGCCCAAAAACCATCGAAACGTGTACCTTTACGGGCCTGGAGGATATGGATTGAACAATTAATTTTTAGTTTTAATTAAACAATTTTCGTGGATTATTGTTATTTTGTTAGCAAAATCACTTTCATTTGTTGGATTATTTTGTGCTCCTTAATTTTGCCCTCACTTGAATAAGTGTTGTCACAAAATGAGCTCAATATATACTTGTACAACTATGTAATCATGAGAAGGGACTGAATATTCGAGAATTTTATTCCATTTATTTGATTGAGCATTTCATGACTTCTTTTGGTTCTGTTTCCAGGGCTCCCGCAGTTTTCGATATCGTGTTGAACACTTTAACACACGATAACTATAAAAAAGAATAATAATTCTATTATCCTATGGGCCTTGGTTGTGTGCAAATTTTTTCAACCATCACTAGACTGTCTTATACAGTAATGGCCGGGAGCCCTGAATCTCTTCTGGGACATATTTCTCGTAACGGATTGTCCTAGCGGCCTCCTGTCTTGACGGGACTTACAAGTTAATCAAAATATATAACATAGAGATTAAGGGACCGTAACAATAGATCATTCCATAAAATTATCTAATTTCTGATGTACAGGATCCTCATAAGAGGCAAATACAGAGCATACTTTTAAGATAATTAGGAGTATATTATAACAAACCCTTTGAGAGTATGGAAGAACTAGAAGAAAAAAGCTTAAGCAGACATGATAGAGAAAGACATAAGAGATTTTTATTTATGAACTTTGATGCCCTTAAAACAAATGCTCGTCCGTCTTATATAGAGAGCGGACTTAAAGCACTTACACAACAGAAAAGTAAACTTTGGCGTCCGAAACGTAAGCACTTACGTTTCCACGCAAACAAACAAACTAGAAAAAGTAAATACAGGACTGAAAGGGACATAAAGTCTTAGATGGCCGACAAAGGAAATAAAAATTCAAAGGTCTGGGACCACCACGTTTGAAATTTGAGGCAAGTGTGAACTGAGACAAATGTTGATAGTGACCCTAAAATTCCCACGGGTCGTGACTGTAGCCAGGTGGATCAAATCTCAGGTCATAAAGATACTGATCACTAGGAGCACATACTTCAGGTCCTGGTCCATTATACCCAGTTTCATCCCATAGGGAATGATCTTCTTCGTGAGCTTCTTCCCAAATACTTTCTTCTTCTTTATCTAGGACTGGTTCTTCCATAACTGCATTTCCATATATATCTTTTGAATTAAACCCACTTGTTCATGTTACTAGAGCCATGGGAAATTCATCATCCTTAATCCAAAAAAAAAAAAAAGGCATTTTATAATGGTATTGTTTTTGCATTTATAATTGTCTATAACATTTGCATTGGATTAAAAATTAAGAATATCTACACCAGAGATGTTTCTTTTCTATCCTAACTTAAGAAGATCATAATAAAACTTTCGATTAAATACAAAAATGTATATATATATATATATAGAGAGAGAGAGAGAGAGAGAACAAATTCTTCATTAATTTCACATGAAGGCAAGGAGACTGCCAGCAGAACAATATTTTCTGGGTTGATGAACAGAGAGATCATCGAACCCTACAATGGAAACCAGACAACCTCTGTCGAAAAAGGTTCGACGTTGTTTCCTAAATACGCAATCGGAGAAGAATAAAGAAACAAATGTATCCGCTACTGGTTCTCCTATTTGCAGGCCAAGAATACACTTCAATAAAATAGTTAATGTGTTATTAATCCGATTTAGCCGAAGAAGCCAAGACCTCATCTGACCATCTCAGATACTCCAGGTGAGCACGTCGTTTGGCTACCTCTCGTCTGCCTTGTATTGTACGATTTGCAATTGGTGCATTTGTGAGCCACGATGTGATAGTTCACCTCTGAGGTTTCTCCACAGTCGTTGCAGAGGATCCAAACCTGGTACATGGTACATTGTAAGATCACATCGATTATTAGCTTTTTATGTGATAATACGAGTTTGGCTTTGGTGCATAGACCAAGAAAATGAGTTAGTGGGTTCGGGTCAGTGGTTGTTACCATTTTGTTTTGATAGATCGGAGGCATAGGCGTCGAAGCAACCTGAAATTTAGGTGTACAGAAATGAAATGTTTAGAATCAAGGGGTGAAATTGTTGTTGCGGTGTGTGTAAAGGTGATCATAGCATGTTTTTGTATAAATACCTCCTCATCAAGCCTTTCCCAAACGCAAGTCATATCGCAATATGATTTTGAGCAAACGGGACAAGAATACCTGCATGAGTAACTACTAATTAGGCAAAATTCCGATTAGGGAAGACGAAAAGGCAAGTTCAAATTCTTTGATAGGATGACAAGTTTACTCATTACTTTTTTTTATTTGGATAATTACAGTTTCCTACCATGACTATTAAGGTTTGACATAATTACAAAAACTTTCCTCGAGGTTTAAGAAATTACAAAGACTCCCCCTATCAAGTAAGTTATGTTTTATGTGTATCCATGAATTTTGATTTTTGATGATTTCATCTCTAACTTTCATCAATAGCCTATTTTGTCCTTGGCACATACCAATCAATATTGGACTTTAAATTCATGAATAAACATGCCAAATCTTAACAGTATGTCAGGGGAATTTTTTGTAATTTCTCAAACCTCAAGGGAAGTTAGGGGATGTTATTCTAAGTAGGCCAAACCTCATGATATGGCAAACCTTATGATATACATAGTAATGCTACGCAATAGATTACGAGACTATTTGATGTGATTGTATATGATTTCCAAAATAAAATTACTAACGAAAAGATCCAATAATCTTGATTATCATATCAAGAACTGAAAGAAAATTACAACAAATACAAAGTGGTGAGAGAAGAGTGAGAAGAATCATACTGGAAATGGCTTTCCATCTCCTTAACGCAGTTGAGATGTATGGTGTGACCGCAGGGCAAAACAGTAATATCTCTTGTAGTATCAAATAAATACTGCATTGAGAGATAAAATGAAGTCAAAAACCGACGTTTTAAAGCAAAAATCTCTTAGATCATGTTTGTAGCAGCTCTTATTTACCTCAAAGCAAACAGGACAATTGTGATGCATCGCTCTCTCTACGCACACATGTGTATCCTTCAATAGATTTGAATAGCAACATTCTGAAACAAGAAATGACATACTATTAATTGCTCGATTTCTAGCAACTTCAAAATTTGGCAATAAGCTTTATTCCCAACTATAGCCATGACTTACCACATCTATCACAATGGAAAAAGTTCTCTTTGCCTCCGGTTCTGTCACAACAAAGAAATCAAGAACGAGAGAATGTTAGAAAGGTTATGAATAAGCGAATTAATTATGAAATGTCAGATAATTGAACGGAGAACGCTTGCAAACCTGCAAATTCCACATTTATCGCAGTGATATTGATTCTTTGAAACCTGAAATTTAAATCGAATGATTGCTCTAAGTAACTAATCAAGAAAAAAATATTTATTTGCTCAATAAATTAAGCAAAGAGTCTTACATCGTCATCAAAGAATTTGCATTTCAAGCAATAGTATTTTCCCAAACAAACCCCACAACTAATACATGTTTGTTGAACCTGAAAGGCAAGAAACGAAGCACGTCTTTTAATTTTGGAAACTAACGAGAATTTGTTCGAAAATAAAGCCCTCCAGGTAATAAGTCTAAATGTCGAAACTTACATCTTGTTCTGTATTACACAATGAGCAAATAACCTGAAAATAGATGCAAAATTGCAAATCCAAAGTAAGACGATAAATCAATATTATTTTCTAAGTGATTGATCAAGAAAATAATTAACACCATCAGATTCAGAGAAAATTAGCTGCATCAATGCGGTCAATGTTGCCGTATTCAAAAGATATCTTCAGACTCGTCAAAGAATCCAAACTTGATTCAGCTTCAATTATTCGGCATTTCTTCGAATATTTCATAAAAATAAATCCACCTTTATAATTTCAAAAAAGGAACACAAAATATTCCTCCAACCATATTCTCTATGAAAAGCTATGCAATAACCAGGAAATTCATAGATACATGGAAATTTCTAAAATAAAAAGGAATCTGGGGATGAATCACTAACCCTTTTTATTTCATGCCGGGGAATATCATGTCGTTCGAGCGGATCGACATCTAATGAATTCTGTTTAATTACAGATAAACAGAGTGAGAATCTTATGAATCTGGATCCAATAAGCTCACAAATCACAACATAATATTCTGTTTCTGCCTCACACACACACATACAAACAAGAAAGAGTATACCTTTGCCTCATTGTGGCAGTGCCTGCAATCAAATATCTCATTGCAGCAAGGTGCTATGATCTTGCACCTCCTCCTATAATGTGAGCAGCTGGAATTCAAATTAAACCAAAAATCATTCCCAAGATCAATATTAACTTCCTAAAGAGCAGAGATTGACTCCTAAAAGCTCCAAGAGAAAACAACAACATTCAGAAATTGAATTAGAAAAATACCCATATTTCTCAAAACCCATCTCTGTCAAGCCCTTATCTTTGACAGAAGATTGAGCAATCATGTGAAGCTCCACGCCACACTCGCCCATTATGCTGTTCAGAAAGGCAGAAAATAACAAGATTTGCTTGCCAAATTTCCACCTGAAAATTGAGTACAAAAATATCAACAATTCATGCTTAAAAAAAGGTCAATTTCAAGAAAAAGCATAAATTCAGACCCTTTTTAGAGAACAGCTCAAAACAGGCAAAATCTCCAGCAGATTCAAAGATACAACTCAAAAGACTCGATTTTTCAACGAATCAATTACAGCCCTTTGAAAAATTCGCACAAGGGACCCCTTATATCCTCCAAAATATCTACATTAATCAGCAATTTTATTTCCCTTGATGGTGGATATCAACAATGTCTGATGAGTAGGCGACACGCCAGCATTCAACCCTCACCAAGAAAAAAGGCGCAATAATTTAAGGGAGAGAGAGGGGTCACGACGGCTCACCAAACGGCGTCGTTCCTATCTTCACTGCCAAGAAAATTCTATCTTATTGAGATTTGAGACGTTGTGAGATTCCTGTTGCTGTAATAAACTGAGACCAAAGAGTGTCGTGTGTATTTATAGTGTAGTTTTGATGAGAGCCTTGCTTGAAGCTGCTTAAAGGGACCAGCTTTCACATATGTTGAAACTTTTTTCCTTTGATTTTTCTCTTGATTGCTTTTTGGCTTTCTGAGATGGATTGATGGTGATGTTGTGAATATACTCAAAAAGTGTTTTCAATTCCTATTTTGACCTTTCAAATATTGGATTATTTTGTTGCCACAAAAAGTTGAATCTCCAAACTTAAGCTCCTCCACATTCCGACCTGACGAAACAAGTGGGAGGATTATTTTCTTTGGTGTTCTTGTGGTGTGAAAGTTGGATTGTCGCTCATACCCGGAAGCTTATTAGAAAATCTTGTGACACGGAATTGTGACTCGTGCGCGGATAATCTCACTAAGAAGGACCCTAGTCTGTCGAAGATTTGTATCTAGATTGAACTCCCTGGTGAAGTGAGGAAAGTTGTTATAGTTTAAACTTCTTATACTTTATTATTATTATTATTTTTTTTTTTTAAAGAAAGTTGGATTGTGGCTGTAAAAAAATTTAAGTTCATGGGTAAGGAATATTCTAGTTGTTTAATAGTTGGAAAATATGGGATAAATCCTTAATGCGGCATTATATTTTGATATAACTTTCCCGTACAAATTTCTCATAAATGCAGTATTTATATCTTATTATGTAGTATAAATTCATGGATTTTGTGGTTTTGGGACAAATCACCATATGTAAACGTTCAAAAGTGTGTTGTATGAATTTTATATAATGTAGTACAAAAACGTTCTAATGCATTATTTATATCATATTATGTAGTATAAATTCATGATTGGTGTTTTGGGAAGGTAAGTGAAAATATTCTAACCTCATGGAGAATTATGCGAGACCGTCCCTTGATAATTTTCATCGAGGATTCTTACATAAATTATGAAATTATAAAGAATTATGTTTTGTAATTTATTTAAATAGAAATCTAGGGTTAAGATTTCCAGCTCTAAATCTTCTCAGGTGAATTGCATGTTAAAATCGATTTTTGATGCTCAATCTTTGATGAATGTATCTGTGTTGCTTTTGAATACGGCGTGATTTATGTGTTTTGCTCATTTCTTTTTAGGGCAAAATGATCATTTCTAGAACTCTTAAAAAATGCATTGTTCTCTACTTTTTTTTGGCTAGACTCGGGGTTCTACACATATTTTATTAAGCCTTCAGTCATGCATCAAGCTCAATCTAAAAAGCAGAAATATCTGTTTTACGATTTTTAAATATAATTTTTACATTCTTATTGATTTTTAACTGTACTTAATAAATTTCGAATTCACAACCTATCTATTCCAAAATAAATATACTTATCATTAAGGGAAAATAGGCTTCAAAAGATTTATATTTATTAGATCCAACTTGTGAACAGCAAAAGTTTTGACTAAATTATCCAATATTTCGTTTTACTTCACTGTATGAAATATTTTCTTATATATTCTAAATATTAGATGTATTTATTTTTTTATAGTTTAAACCAACTGGTACGTGTAAATTTTATTTTATACCCATCCCTCAATTTCCATATTTAATTGCAAAATTTATTGTTAATGACTTAATTCCCTTCCCTCCACAAGGTTGGAAGGCCACGATAATCTTAAAAAATATTCAAGAATAATAATGTAATATTCTGGTATCACATAACAGCTTTCTAATTAAGTAAATAGATTTGAGGTAAATTTAACCTAAAATCTCCATTTAAATACTTAATTAAGTAAGTGGTAGATTTAAAGTGTACACTAACTACCGAAAAAGTTCATTAAATCTCGAGATATCCGTTTTATATCTGGCTAAAAAAATGGGAAAATCTTTGAATAGTACCAAAAAGTTGAAAAAATTCCTTTTAGGTCCCCAGTTTTCAAAAAGTTCTCATTCAATCCCCAATTGAAAAATAAAATTCCTTGTAGGTCCCCACAAATAGTACATGTTCGTACATTGTCTTTAAGAATTGCATATATTTTTTAAGGAATTGCGTATAAAAATCCCGGAATCTCGTATATACGAGATTCCGGGATTTTTATACGCAATTCCTGAATTATTATACAACCTTGGGGAGTGAAAAGAAATTTTGTTTTTCAATTGGGGAGTGAACAGGAACTTTTTCAAAATGGGGGAGTGAAAAGGAAATTCAGTTTACACTTGGGGATTTTTGAGGAATTGTTCGTAAAATTGAATGTAGAAAAGAAAATTGCTTATTTGCACGAGGGTGTTTTGGTCATAAAACTGAAGTGAGATTCTGTGGGTGGTTTCCGACAAACAATGGATAAATTCGTAAGATTTGCTGACAAAGACTGGGACCCACTTGTCAAAAGTCGGTTTCGTACCCTCACATTTCACCCCACGCGCCACCCCGTGCGTGCGCCACGCGCATGAAATTGAGAAGTGTTTGGCTTAGGTTTATTTGGCCTCTAGGAGGCGCTTTTATGCTCTTTATATATACTACTAGTATCTTAAAAAGAGGTTTTCTTTTGGTTCAAATATTATGGATTTATCAACATAAATATAAAAAAAACTCGTCATATATTTATATTATAATTATTATATTACAGTCAATCTACGTTTTATTATAGCAAATTAAACGGTGTTGAATCCATCAGCACAAAATATTCCATCTGCCATGCATGTTTGGAAAGTTGAGTTCGCAATTTAATAGCAACTTAACTTAATCCTAACATTTTTCTATAATTGTATACTATTATATAAAGCAAAAAACGGAGTTAATCGAGTGATTCTTGAGTATTATTTCAATTATCTTATGTTTCTCACTTTAATAGGAATATGTAACTTTTTTCTTTGAACTCGTTGTAATTTATTTTGTTTTTGATTCATGATAAACGTCAATAATTATATTTAAATTTTAAATAAATAAATTACAATCTTATATATATATTTCTTTCCAGAATTACAAACTTGTATATGGATGAATTCTCTTTACCTTTTGTGTTTAACCAACTTAGGAAGAATATCTGCATATATGATATATCTAAGAAGAAAATAAAATAAAATAAAATAAAAATTTGCATATATCTATCTAGCAAAAAGACTCGTCCAGACTCCAGCCCCACTTTATCCATTTCTGCCCTTACATTTATGGAGCCCCTTCAAATCAGCTTTCCTTATATAATGCATTATAACAACAACTAATTATATATATCAATCATATGATATTTCTGTTAATATAAATTGTGTAACCATTAAGGATACCGTGTGATTTATATCTATGATAACTAACATAAAATAATAAAGATTCTTGGGTTTTTATGAAGACAATACAAACCTTTTATTGTGGGTGAAGTCATGTATATGTATATGTTCGACAATAAATTGCTTTGATTTCAAAATTATACCGAATAATTTTAATTATTAAAAGACATTTTCTAACTATTCCGTCATCCTGACCCTGTTATACACCAAACAGGAGAGTCTATCCCAAAAGACTAGTCTGAAGGGAGAGAGAGCCCATTTGGCCTATAAACCCCACACCAATTGCCCATACAACCGATGTGGGACAAGTCTCATACCTTGCAATTGGTCAGGGTCATGACAATGCACCCTCCCCGGAAAGCCGACGTCCCGACGGCTCTCACTCTACAGCGCTTTACTCGACGGCGCTTCACTCGATTAACGGTCAGCCCCTCCGCCGGTCAGCCCCTCCGCAGGTAGCCCTTTCCGACGTCCCGGCAGCTCTCACTCTACAACGCTTTACTCGACGGCGCTTCACTCGATCAACGGTCAGCCCCTCCGCAGGTAGCCCTTTCCGTCCGTCGACCACCGGCTCTGATACCAATTGTTATAGACCAAACAGGAGAGCCCATCTCAAAAGACTAGTCTGAAGGGAGAGAGAGCCCATTTGGCCTATAAACCCCACACCAATTGCCTATACAACCGATGTGGAACAAGTCTCATACCTTGCAATTGGTCAGGGTCATGACAGACCCCTACTCCGTTTATTTTCGTCGATTTGTTGTAAGACGAGAAATTCAATGCATTTGATTCCATACATATAGAAAGAAGTGTAGAAGTTGGACATATATGGTACAACTCAAACATGTCAATTTGAAGGAAGACAAGGAGAAATTTGAATAATAATCTAAATATTCACATATATAGCTTTCGATAACAGGATTGGATGAAAGGTATGTGATAATTATCACAAAAAATTACTTGATTGAAACTTTTGACCATTTCAACCCGCAGTCTTTGCACTTACCTGGAAACGTTTTCCCGATTCACAACTTCTTTCGCTCTCACTATTCTTTTATTATTCCTTCTGGATAATGTTTCGAAATTAATGTTGGTTTATTGGGCTATAAACTTTTTTTTTTCTGTGTAAAAAAAAATAATAATTAATTTTAGTTAATTCATGGGCTATAAATTCAATTCTTCGGTAAAAAGATTCCCAAGACTTTCTTTTTGACGAATATGATTTATCAATGAATAGATCTAGTTGTAGATATTTTTGCTTTTGTTGTCCCGTTTGTTTGAATGTTCAAGTACCCAAAATATTCAACGAATTCCGATGATAAAAAGATTCAATATGTATTTGGACTTTATTACTAACCAACTCACCGTTGATTTTAGTTCTTGAATTGAATATTTATACTCAAATATTCAATTTAAAAAAAAAAACTAATTAATGAGGTGATTATATATTTAGGTTCTCTGGATATTTTGAGTTGAGTACCCTTAGGTTTAGCCTAATTACAACGGAATCCCTATTCTTTCAATCATTATCATATAGTCTCTAACGTATTATTTCCATCTGAGGTCCCTAAACGGTCTAATTTAAATTTAGCTAGAAATTGCAAATGTATCCCTCATTGTTTTATTATGTTACAAAACGATCCCTATATTAAGTTGAAATTACATGCTAGTCCCTGAAAACCCTAACGACGTTTAGGACCTCAATTTGAAATCATACCTCAAGGATTATATGATAATAATTAAAAGAATAGAATTAAGCCAAACCTAAGATCGAATATTCAGATGTAATTCATCAAAAGTAATTTAATAATTTTTCAACGTGAGATGGTAATAACAATAACAATCTAAAATTAAAATTTTATATATCAATCAAATAAAAGTTCTTTAAAAAAAAAAAAAAAAAAAACTTTATGTAACGAGGATAATGCATGCAAAATCGAGGAGGACGACAGGTTCTGGAAACATCTCGTTGATGAACACCGGAAAATTCATGGCTATCCATTTTTAGCTGTCTCCTGTGGTAGAAATATTCAAAGATTCGAATTTCATCACTATATGAAAAGATGACTAAGCTTATGATAATTGATATATGTCCTTTTATATAAATGTCTTTGTAAATCCGATGGCTTTTGCAAAAGCTCATGTCTTTGTTGAGGAGCACTAAAACTGTAGGACTTTTCAATGGAAACTTGCTCTTTCTTTCGTTTTAGGGTTTTACGCGTTAAAAGAAAAAATATACCGACATGAATATGGTAACGATATAATTTTATTTTTTTTTTAAATTTAAATGAAAACATGTTTGTATTTGCCGCAATAAAATGATACTTTAGAATACACAAAATAAGATAATATTTCTAGAGATATTTCGTAAGCGTGAGTTAGATCAAACACATTATTAATTATGGTGTAGATCGGAGCATATCCGATTCTAGGCATGTCTCTCCACCCCATCAGATGTTTCAATTCCTGTAATGTCCACACTCCAGTTTATCCCGCATTCGACAGCTCTGGACGTGATGGGGTATGGCAAGATAATCAAAGATGTGGAGTTCATATATAATGACTTGACAATCATTCTCTCAATGATTAGCTTTTGGGGGTGAGTAAGATTAAATATATTGTTAAAATTGAAAACGAAATAGTAAAATAATATTCTTGCAATTTTCCGAATCATAAAGACCATTCAACCCTCGAAGCAACTATACACAAGCCACAAACACCATGGACAATTCTACGTTTTTGACCTAATGGGAAATTCTTCTTGGGCCTGACAAGCTGCACCACTGACTAATGGGTCGGCCCAGTAGACCCAGTGATGGCCCAAATCCAGCTGGGCCGATGATGTCACCTTCTTTTTCCTTACTTAATTACAGCAATTTCTCCTAAATTTTAAGAGAAAGGAAAGAATAAAATTAAATTCCCTACATAAGTACGACACTCTAAGTCTAAAACATATATATTTAATTGGTTTTAACTTTCATGAGATAGAAGATACACAGTTACGTGCCCTCCTCATACGTATAATCCAATATACGCCAAGAATATAATTATCACTAATTATTCTACTTCATATGCTTTGTACACCCACCGCCCTACCTCTTCCTATGCTACATAATTTATTTATTTCTTTATTTGAAAACTCGAATACTCGAACACGAAATCTATACTTAAACTAGTGTTTATTTTTATATTTTAGTGGTTCGACAATAAACGGAATAAATTAAATGAAAAGAAAGAAAAAAAAATAGTAAATAAGTAGATGGCATAGACTTTTTTGAGATCATGCATTTGCTTCAAACTCTATGATTAGTAGTCTAGTTAATTATGTGGCGTGCACGACGTTGTTTTTCCGATATCGGGATTATTGGCATATACTGCATGTTTCCCGCTTTGTTTTCCTGACACAATTAAATACTAATTAATTAATTACTATGGGTTTTACTAATATTCATGATTCAAGGATCAGACAGACTTGAAAAACAGAAATGCCCCACGGCTCCCTGCCGGTTTTACAAAAAAAAAAAAATTAAGTGAACCATATTTGACATTTTCCTTGTTCTGATACGTCGGGAGAATTTGTCTTCAAATTAAAATCATTATTGGGTGATGATATATATGATTAAATTGTGGCAATATTAATTTTTTTATTTTTTATTTGGTGGAATTGTGGCAATATTAATGCATGTATGGTGATAATATTGATAATATTCTTCCATGTGACAATGGGAACGTGACAATATTCCGTACTTTTCCCAGCTCTAATCATTGGGACGATAACACGACATTTAGGGTTATTATTTAATTAATCAATCATAAATATCGTAATTAGTGGGGCTTAATCCACTTGAGACAATATGATCTACATTTAGAGTACAATGTAGGTGGACGGCTGCTTCAACTTCTTCACATGCATTCATTCTTACTTAAAAAAGTTGACAAAAAATACTCATATTGCAGCAAAGCAAACACCTCTTTCCTACAACAATAAAAGATTAACGATCCCACGCGTAATCTCACATACTACTCGAAACTCATCTTTTCGATGGATTAGGTCATTTTATTTGATTTAATTTTACTTAATTTTATGTTAGTTAGGTGATATTTGATTATTTGAATTTAGATCACTTAATCACCGATTTGCATCAAACCCACAATTAACATTGATTAACTTTTATTACGAATCACAAAGAGTGGATGTAATTAGGTGCAATTACAATTCGTTGAAAGTAAATGTAATCTAACATAATATTAACTATAATTTATTAGAGCACTTTTTACAAATTCAAGTATCAAATACAAGATTGTCAGGTAAATATTTATTTATAAGGGAAAATTACATCCAACTACCTTCAGGTTTAGCATAATTATAATGAAGTCCCTATTCTTTGTGTATTTAATTACCATGTAATTCCTAAACTTTATATTCCGTTTGGGGTCTCTGACGTCCGTTAGGGCTCCCTTAGGTTGATCAGTTGTCCTTCTCAAATTGCATCTGAATTTATTACAAATACATCCCTACAATTTCTTTTTAATAATAAAACGATCCTTGTACTTTTTAAAATTTGAGAAGGTCAACTGACTAACTTAACGAACATCAGGATCTCAAATGGGGTGTAAAATTTAGGGATTACATGGTAAATATACAAAGAATAAAGACTTGATTGTATTTAGGCCAAACCTGAGGATAATTGAATATAATTTTCCCTATTTATAAACACAACTTAACATTAACTAATAAACCCCAAGAAACTATATAGCATAAACATGATTTCATCACTAAGGCATGAGTGAATTATAGCTAAAATTAGAAAACAATTATTAGTCCTCAATCAAAAACAAATTACAATTAAATTAATTAGACCATAATTAATTGAAGGATTAATTAAACGAAATAGAAGAGAAGTAGTGGGATGGTGAAGGTGCCAGGCTTGCACTCTAATCCTCAACAAGGAATCGTTGCCAAAAAGTAATGCGATTGCTTCAAAGCCAACCGATTCTACAATATATATACTTAATTTCCTCATATATACGTTGAGTATGTACAATTAATATATGTATCTATTTCTGATCACAACTTTTCTCATACATTTCTTATAAAAGCAAGAATATTTCGATCCAGCTCCACTGAAGAAAACTTTCAAGCCCCTTTACCTTTTCCACACTCCACACCACATTGACACTATCCTTCTTCTATATATTAAATTCCAATTCTAGCTCTTTCAATCTTTCTCAGTTCTTGATTCATTTCTTCCAAGAAATCCAGAAATTATACAATTAAGTGTTATGATCATGCAAGCTCAAGAAGATATGGTTTTGATCAAGGGAAAACGGAGCAAGCGGCCGCGGCCCTCCTCACCGGGATCATTAACCGTCGCCACCGGCTCGTCCACCACCGCTGAATCCGGCGGCGACGATATTTCCGGCGACTCCGATCGTGTAATAACCCTAAACCTGTCAACTTCTAATCCAGTTGAAGTTGACAGGTTTAGGGATGAAGAGGAAGAGGACATGGCCAAGTGCTTGATTCTTTTAGCAAGAGGAACGCCGCCACCGCCGCCGCAGGTGGCGGCGGCGGAGGTTTATCAGTGCAAGACGTGTGACAAAAGTTTTCCTTCATTTCAAGCGCTGGGGGGCCACAGAGCGAGTCATAAGAAACCAATCAAGACGGCGGAGGAAAGAAAGGCGGCGAGAGATTACAGTAAACAAGAAATTTGTGATGAAAGTATGATTAACCTGTCTCTTCAAATCCCAGGTAGAAATTACAGCAGTAAGACGATTAGGGTTCATGAGTGTTCGATATGTGGGGCGGAATTCGCTTCCGGGCAGGCGTTGGGGGGACACATGCGGCGGCACAGGCCGTTGCCGGCGGCGGCGGGAAGCGGTTCCCACGGCGGCGAGTTGCAGGAAAGTAAGAGGTCGAGGAGTAATAATCTGTTGCCGTTGGATCTTAACCTTCCGGCGCCGGAAGATCAAGATCATGATCGAAGGGAGGAATCGGATTATAATCCTTTTGCGATTACGAAGGAACGAGTTATAGTTTTTTCAGCTTCGGCGGCGTTGGTGGATTGCCATATCTAGATAGCTTGTGATGACTATTTTTTAATTTGCTGTATATTTTTATGATTATTTATCTGTTTAACATTATTGATTTAGTTTTAGGGTCATTATTGACAATATTATTCTTTGTAATTTCAGAATGTAACTGATAGAAGAATTGATCTATATGATTAATTATTTGATTCTTTTATATGCGTGGACCATGCATTTTATTGTTATTTGTTTTGAATTTCTTTTAAAATTGGATCATTTATTTGAATTTGAGTGAATTCAAATTATTTTCATATAAAATTTTTCTTGTAATAATAGTTGGATATTCATAAACTCAAATATAAGATATCTAACTAAATTAGTATCGAATCGAATTGTTAAATTTATAGCACGTTGTGTTCACCTCATAATATGTAAATAGTAAGCTCCATTAAAATCAAGTGTACCTTTCTTATAACTCGAGGCTTGATAATTCTGTAACAGATGTTTGAAATTAATTTTATGACTGATAATTTCAAAACGATAAAATTAAAGTTATCACAACGTGTATGGCTAATCTCCACTCGTGTACTCGGAAAACATTAGTTAGGTTTTGTAATTAGCACTGCGACAATGTGATCTCTTAGAGCTTAATTAAGGGCGAGCATATTAGAAGCAACTTTGATTCATGACTCAATAATTCCAGGAAATTAAGGAGAAGGTAGAGTAAAAGATGTTCATGCTGCCATACTTGGTTGATCTGAGTTAGATAAGCCAATAATTCATTGATTAGTTTCACTAAAACAAGTAACCCATTTTTATCAAATCTATGTGCTGTGTGCATTTATTATATCAATTATGTGTTATGTAACGTAACGTTACGATAATAACAGCGAATTTGGTTTGGATTCCAGTGTTCTTCATTTAACCTGCAATGCTTCGTCGGTAATTTTAATCCGGGTTTGTCCCGATCAAAATAATGTGATCGAAAAAATACTTTACATTTATTATATATTTAGTGTAAATTTAAAAATAAAAAAGACACAGCCAAATAACTTTTTTTTTTTTTTTTTTTTAACACACACACCCCAAGTGACCGGAGGGATTTGAACTCGGGTCTTTACCTTCGAGAATCAACATTCAAATCACTTGGCCAACCCCTATTGGCTCAAATAACATTTTTTGTCAAAACATTCTTTATCGGCCAGCATACCATCCCGAATCCGTGTACTAATTTTGTAACCGTTTTTTCAATTTTTTTTATCTTAAATTTTAAATGTTTTAAATTGTTATATTATTTTATAAATTTTTTTAAATTACCATCTTAGCCATTTAGTTATTAACACATGGTTCATTTTCAACGAAAATTTTATAATTTCCAGCCAAAAATAAGTCATGTATTAACACCTAAATAACTGAAATGATAATATAAAGATTTTTACAATGTATGGATGTAATTTAAATTTTTTTATAAAATACAGATGAAAATTTCTAATATTTGCAAAATGGTGATGATAGATGAGTTGTTTTTTTACCCTAAATAGTAATTATTGTAGTACTTTTTCAGTCTGAAAGTAATATAATATAATTGCAAGTAATGGAATGAAATATGTATTTAAAAGAGTTGTACGGCAGTGGGTTTTCTTTTTGGTTTTTGGAGGCAACAGTTGACTACTTGCTACTTGTCTACCCAGAGAGAGGAATCGAGTAGAATTGTAGAAATGCCGGTGCCAGATAGTCGTCGCGGCGGCGAAGATGAGGACGCCGCCGCGCTATTCGACGGAGATGGAATTGAGTTCGCCGCTGAAGAAGACGACTTCGAACACTCTGAAACGCCGCTCCACCTCCGCCCCCTAGTTTCCGCAGCCGAGTCCGGTGACCTCAATGCTCTCCGTCTAGCCCTAGGTAACTTCTAAGCTTTATGCGCTTAATCCGCTCTCCTATTCACGAATTGTTCTATGCTGTGATTTTATTTGATTTTTTGTGTTCGGATTTCCTACTAAATGATGTCCAGAAAAGATATACGATTTTAGGGGAAACGCAATAGGTGTATAGTTTAGATCATTGGAATTCCGAACTCCAGTTCTCCAGGAACATGCTTATCATCTTTATACAGAGTAATTGCTATTAGTATGTCCAAAGCTGGCCGGATTATCAGTTTATTTTCTAACACAGGGTAAAGTTGTAGAATTTGTTTTACTATGTTCCGATCCTCATTATGTTTTTGAAGCTATAAGCTAGTGACTTGCTTTGAGTCTTGGACAGGATTGAGTCCCTTTCCATGGCAGAATAAAGTAATATATATCTATAAACTAACGCACAATTGAAAATTCGTGGAATAATGCAGAAAATTTTGAAGGCGACATCAATGAGCCAATGGAAGATGGTGACACTCTTCTTCATCTTACATGTCTATATGGCCATTTGGCTTGTGTCCAGGTCAATCTACCTCAAGTTTTACTAATTGAGACTGAAAACTGTTTCACTACTCCATTATCCTATTAATTCATTGCTTAAATTATGAATGCATAATGTCGTGCAGTTTTTGTTGGAACGAGGAGCTAACTTAGAGGCAAAGGATGAAGATGGAGGAATTCCCTTACATGATGCCTGTGCAGGAGGTGGATTTATCTCCTTCCCTTTTAACCATTGGACTCTTGTTCGCTAGTATCTTACTCGTTTGCTCTCATAAAAACTTGTTGCAGGTTATAAAGAGATAGCTCAACTTCTTATTACCCGGGCTAATGAACCAGAGCGTGTAAAGAGAATGCTGGAAACTGTTGACACGGAAGGGGACACTGTGAGTTTAGCTGTCATTGATTATTATATGTCTTTTGTTCGTGAGAAATCTCAGCCAAGCATACTTGTGTAACCTTGGAAATTTATTTGGATCTCTTAGCCTCTTCATCATGCTGCTAGAGGTGAATATTCCGATGTTGTAAGATTGTTGCTTTCTTACGGGGCTTCTCCAACTAAGAAAAATATCTATGGAAAGGTATGTGAACGGCAGCTCAATCAATTTCTGTTTCTTAGCTGTAGGTTACTTATGAGAGTAATATTGACAGACTCCTACTGAACTTGCTGATCCTGGAACTGAAGTTAGGACAATATTGGAAGAGGCTGTTGGTTCTGTATCAAACAACTAGTCGGTCACCCAATTTCTGCTGCCCTAGTTTTATAGGTAGGTAAACATTTTGAAAGCAAATCCTTGTTTTGTTAACAACATTGAAAGTGGCCTAGTGAATATATTATACAAATGGGTTTTGCATGTGATGTTGATTTACATATAGATAATCTGTGATATTTCCGAGATCGATGTGTGGTTCCCCTACTCAGAGTCCATATTTTCTTTTGAGGTTCTGATCTCAAAATTTTAATCACTTTCATGCTTGTTTCCCACGTGACAACCTTTTTTATTTATATTTTCCCATTGACTGGTCTGTGCATCAAGCTGTTCTCATGGACGAGACTGCGTTGGTGCTATAGCATGATCGTACTTGGTGAGAATTTTTTCTTCCACAATGGAGTGTGAAGAACATCGTAAGATGAGTATGTGACCAGACGGAGTTCATTTTCACTAAAATAAGTGTGTATACTTCCAGGGTATGACTAGTATCTACAAGTGTAGATGGAACCAATACTGAAATTTATGTTATACTAATGGATTGCAAGTAAGACATCATGTTGTTCTGGCACTCTAATTTTTCCTAACAGGCAACAGCATTTGGTGGGAAAACCTTCTTGATGAAATCTAAGAAGCGCTCCGAGTAAAATGTGGGGTCCACAGCAGATATCGACACCGAATCGAATTGAATGGACTTATATGCATGTTCCACCTTCTTACTAATGTTGTACTCTTGTAGGATATCTATAATACCCAAGTACAAGACAACGTCGTAGGCCTCGTGAAGTGTTTCCTTGTCATTTTTCCCCGGTATATGCTCTGCTCTGGCTGGCATGTTCACACCAAGCTGGATTTGGAGTCTGTTGAGTTCAACAGAATTGTAAGAATTATTGCAGAAAATGATGACTAAATGAATTAATAGAGTACTATACCTAGCTGCACCGGGAAGGAGAAGATCGACTTCCTCATCTCCAGTTGAAGATGTTGCCCTCAATCGGCTGCCTCTAATATGCGAGCCCACAACGACGTTGTTATCGTGACCTCCATGGGGTACCAGAACAAGCCCTTGCGGGGATATTTCATCCTCCGCTGCTTCTGAACACAAAACAAGCAACTGAAAATGAGATGATTTGCCATCTAAATATGAATTAGCGACTAATGTTACGTATCCTTTCCCAAAACTTTACCATTTTCCGCGACGATTCCTAATGCATCAACCGACATGCGTCGACTGTCAGACATTTGAGAGCGCAGGTGTTGGGGTGCTCTGTAATGAACACCTAACAAGAGGCTGTAATCCATTATGTGCTGTGATTCCAAGAATTTGCTATCTGTTTCAATCTGCCTGCAATGCATATAGAATCAGACCATGAATACTTAATTACACTAAACTACCTTAAGTAAAAGACAAAGAAAAAAACTATAATTGATTCAGACTTACTGTAAGAGGGCGTCTCTCCAAGAAGGCTCCAAGTAAAAGCAGTAATTCAAATCCAGATCCTTAAGTATCGTGTTCTCATCGATCTCGACCTTGTTAGCTGAACGTCCCAATGAAGAACCTTTCAGATCAAACCTTCTATGGATTCTCAACTCTGTGCAGAACATATTTCCCATCACCACGAACTGAAACTGCGAAAAAGCAGTAATATCGTCGCATTAGCTTAGTTTTAACAGAGCAAAATGAGCACATCAAATGAAGCAAAATCTGGTTCATCGTATCACCTCTCTTACCTTTTGACCACTAGATGGTTTAATCCTGTGTAGGCCGAAAAATTTAGTTATGAGAGTGTTGTCATATCTGCGCACGTGACGATGATAATCAGGGAGCATCCTCAGCAAGACCTATATTCCAGATCATTGATCAGAAGAGGTCAGAGGTCAAGAAATCAGTACGAAAACACACACACCACACGAGACACGAATAAGGTTGTTCGAGATTTGAACCTTGACTTCAGATTTTCGTAGAGTCTTAATTATAAACCGATCATCCTGAGAGAGGAAAAACACACTGCCACTCTTCCCTGGAGAAGAAAGTTGTCTCAAGGTATCATTTCCACATATCGACATCATGTAGTCGGCTGCATCGATCTAGAACATCTCTCTCAGATTCCTACGACAAAGCGAAAAAGAACAAGGTGTTATAGGAAAGCATGAAAAATGGAAATCAAGATAATAGAAGGAAATTTAGGACAAAGAACCTGAAAACCATCGGACAATAGTCTTTCCACTTGAAATGCTCAGACTTATGTGGCGGTGTTAGCTGTGACCCCGCCTTCGGAAAGCTCATCCAAAAGCTCGCATGGGGACCAAAATCCGTCACCCTCACCTCTCGTCTTCGAATTGGAGTAATTTTTCCGACGGTATACCTGTTTCATACGATGAGGCTTGCCTAATTACCCAAACTTCCCCTAAAGTTTACAAAATTACAAAAACTTCCCCTGACATACCCTACTTTGACCTTATGCGTGAAATTATGTTTTAATTTAAATTCAAATGTTGGTCGGAAGAAACAAAAGGTTATTCATAAAATATAGGAGATGGTATTAGCAAAATTCATCGATTCAGGTGTAATGCAAATTGTTCTAGAGGGGAATTTTTCGTAATTTCTAGGACCTTAAGATACATCGTTTTTAAGACATTGAAAGGGAGGCGGCTGCCCTCACCGACAGATGTATCTCTATCCCTAGGATATGTAAGAACAGAATAGTCAAGTGTGACATAAAATCTAATTTCAGCCACTTAAATGAACCAACATACACCCTTCAAAGTTCAAAGATCAAAATCTTCAATATTACCTGATTCCAAGCTGTAGGCTTAGCATCAAATCATAACTCCTATGCCCTTTGATGATTTGCTCCCCCGGCCTCTTTATCTCCTTCACGAGCCTCTTCTGTCTCCTTTTTACGCTTCTCGACGGGGACGAAAACCGACTGCTCAAAACAAGCTCACTAATCAACACCCCCTGCATGTACTCTCTTTCCAAGATTGGATGGTTCAGCTCATCATCCTCATTCCCTCCACCTTCTGAGACATTATCAGAGACGCTCAACGACCTTTCGTGTCCTATAACTTTCTCAATGGACGCCTCGAGGCTCCACCTTCTCTCCAACGACACATTCGTGCCCCGAGATTGCTGCAAGTTAACAACTCGGTTCTGTTTCCTCAGATCAGGCAGCAGACCCCGTTTTCTCAGAACATCCAAGTACGCCTCCTGTTCGAACGGGATTCTACTCCCGTTCGGGTAGAATGTACCTTTCCCATCCTTTAAGCCGTGCGTCCACATCCCAACATAGCAACTGCCGTCCCGCCAAGTGTACACCCCGAACCCATGCATCGTCCCGTTCAACCAGCTCCCTTCATAAACATCACCATTAATCCAGGTAAGCGTCCCCTAAAAAGATCAAAATGAATAACTTACAGTTGGACAAACCAAGTGAATGAAATAATTACAGCTGGACCCCTGAGGTTTTGATAATTACATATACACCCCTTCACACAACGAACTCCAAAAACTCTCAACAGAACCCGTGAACTTCCCATTATATCCTAGCTCCATAGAAGAAAATGAAAGTTTACAACTATGGAAATGACCAACCTACCCCTTTACCTTCAAAAATAAAAACAAAAACAACAGTTAACAGTTGGACCTAACTGCAACATAGGTTGAAATCTAAGGGACTATAAATGTAATTTCCCCAACTTCAGAGGCCCTATCAGCAATTATCCCTTAAATAAAATAATAGAATAACGATTTATAAAATTAGAGCAAATTGCATTTTTTGTCCCATAGGATTAGGCCTTTTACAATTTTAGTCTCATATTTTTTAAATTAGACACATTTAGTTCCATTATTTTCAAAAAGTTTTAATTCTGATCCCATCCTTCAAATAATTAACGGAAAATGGGGAAAATTACTGTACATTAAGTTATTTTTTTTTGCAGGGTTTGCTTATTAATACCCCATTTTAGCATCGAGAATTAACTATGAATCACTCTTATTAAAGTAATACGGTGTTAAAATGAAGTATTAATATACAAACTCCCACAAAAAACAATCTAATGAACAATAACTTTTTTCCCAAATTGCACTTAATGATATTTTTCATCAATTATTTAACAGATAAGACCAGAATTATAACTTTCTAAAACTAATAGGACTAAATATGTCTAATTTAAAAAATATGAGACTAAAATTATAAAAGACCTAATCCTACGGGCAAAAAATATAATTTGCTCAAAATTATAATACCTTCCCCGACATTACGCCCGCCTTCATGTTTCCTACATACACATTCCCATTGGTCCACGTGTACTTCCCACCGCCCTCGGGGGCCCCACGTATCCACGACCCTTCAAACACGTCGCCATTGCTGAAGCTCTGAAACCCTAGCCCATGTTTGAGATTCAATCTCCAGCGACCCGTATAAACCAGGCAACCGGGTCGGGTATACGTCCCGGATCCATGGATATACCCGCCGGAGAACTCGCCGTCGTAGCGAGCTCCCGAAGGCCAATGGAGCTTACCAACACCGTGCGTCATCCCTGATCTCCATTCGCCGTCGTATTTGCAGCCGTCGGACCAGGTGTAGGTGGCGGAGCCGTCAGGGTAATGGCTGAGGAGCGATCCAGTGTATGATTCGCCATTTGGGAGGGAGATTTGTGCGGTGGTGGTGTGGGAGGAGGAGGAGGAGAGGGGAACGTCGCCGTTTTGGGGGGTTTTGTTGGTGGGTTGTGCAGCTATGGAGTCGAGGGAGTTTGTTGTATTGGATGAAGAGAGTGGTGTTTTAACATCTTGGGCAATGGCTGCAGGGCCAGACATGCATAGCGTGAGAAAGATTTGATCTTTTTTCAGTTTGAAGGCACCTGGATTATGCTCATGGTGTTTTGAGGGGAAACTATCTCAAGAACTGCTTTTGATGCGTCTCTGAAACATGAGAGAGATTGTTAATTATGTACAACGGTAGAAGAAAGAAGCACAAACTTATATGAAGCTTTTGTGTATATATAGGCAGTTTCAAAGTTAAAATCTGGGTATCAGAATGATATGAACCGCATCTTCAAATTTGAATTAGCACCAGAAAGAACAGAGAAGCAGCAGCTTGTGCAAAAGAACGAAAGAAGAAGCATGAACATTGAAAAAAAATTATCCAGTTCTTACGACTTACGCGGTTAAATTCAACTTTTCTAGGCTGAAGCCTCTGTTTCTTGAGCCTGCAAAGTTTCCAGGGAAAAGAACAATGTGAAATCAAATTTTTACCCTGCTAAAAGTTGACCTCCATTTTCACAAGCAACAAGAACGACTGTATCAACAAGCAAAGGACTCGACTGCAATTGGATGCCAGATTTAAAAAATAACCTAAAATAAAACAGGGTCAACTTCCAAGATTATAGTACATGTCCAGAAACCAAAAATGAAAAACCCATTACTTATATTCCCAAACCATCCTTCCAAAACATGCCTCTGGCTCTGGTGAAAAATACAAAGACATACACATTTCATGCCACAGACACAGAGAGAAGGAAGAAAGGAGGTACCTTGAATGCAGAGCAGAGGATGTGACTATGTCTATGTGAGAGAGAGAGGCTCAGAATGAGAAGAAGAATTAAAAGAGGTGAAAAAGTAGCCCTTTTCGTTGTTTGATTACTTTATTCGACATTCGTATCAGACTATGAGTGCAGTTTTTCCAGCTCCATGAGGGATTCTGCACTGAAAAGATGAAATCTGCAGTGGATCGAATCCCAAGCAACAGAGGCCATGAAATTCAATAACCTAAAGTATTATATCTTATGAAATAAAAAGAATTATGACATACAAAAAGAATATTGAATTTTGATTGGTTGGACAATATATGGACATTTGGAGTCACTTTCAAGCATGGCTCTATGCTTTGAAAGCACTTGCGAACCAATCAACTCTGTTCTGCCTCCGCTGTATGCGGAGAATTTCAGAAAAGTGTTCTAATGGATTTTTTTTGGGATACGGATACGATAACATGAGTATAATATGATGTAAATACGATAATATAATTTTTTTGTATAAAATATCGAATATAGTATCTTGAGAGTTCAACATGCGATACAATATAGCAAAATATTTTTTTAAGTGTCCTTGGTATGTATTAGATGTGAATATATTTTTATGGGGTATAAATAATTACATTTATATCATTATATGTCATAAGACTTGCCATAAGTCTCAACTACAAATCCACTCCATTTGATAAATGATAATTAAAAATAAAAAACATCAAAAATGGAAATGGTGGATCAAATTTAAATTCTGTAAAGTGAAATCTTTTTGTAATTTTCTCAAATTTTAGGAGAATTTGTGTATTTATGTTAAAATTGAGGGTTTGTCGGTCTAATTGTTCTATATTTTTGTATGGTTTACCTAATTAATAAGGAAATCAGTAAATTTTACACGTTCAACGTGTGAAATGAAATAATTATTATTTAAATTTATTAAAATTAAATTCTTCATATTAGTATAATTTTTATAATTATTATTAATATAACTATCAAACTATAATTTATAAATGTGGTAATATTATTATATTAGTAAGAATAATAATTAAAATATATATTATAAAATATAAAATATGAGGTAAAAAGATAAAAAAAAATAAAAAAATTATTGAAAAAATTAAAGTGAGAGAAAATGAGAGTTAACACGTTCTTGGAGTAGTGAAGAAAAATAAAAAGAAAACCGAAGAAACCAAAACGGTTTTTATTTGTTTCTCTCCCTTACTATAATAATATAAACTAGTAATTTTGGCACACTCGTTGCGTGTGCAAATTATTTTTTTTTTTTATATTTAAATTAATTTTTATATTAATATACATTTTATAAGTATTTTTAATATAATTATTGAATTAATATAAAAATAACATAAAAGCATAAAATATCAAACAACACTATCTTTAAAAAAAAAATTCAAAAGAAAAGAAAAATAATTGAAACTACTAATTTTGACACACTCGTTGCGTGTGCAAATTATAAAAAAAAATTATATTTAATTTAATTTTTATATTAATATATATTTTATAAATATTTTTAATATAATTATAGAATTAATATAAAAATAACATAAAAGCATAAAATATCAAACAACACTATCTTTAAAAAAAAAATTCCAAAAAAAAGAAAAATAATTAAAATAATGTGAGAGAAAAGAAAAGATAAGAAAATATAAGAGAAAAAAATGGATAAAAGATAAATAAATAAAAAAGAAGAGAGAAAATCGTAAGAGAAGAAAACTGATGGATAAAAGATAAGTAAATAAAAAAAAAGAAAAGAAAAAGAGGATACCAAGAGACCACTTTTGCCTCTCGCGCTTAATAATATAGTATAGATGATGAATTAAAATAACTTAACTAAATTCTCACATGATCAGATACTTTATACTCACATTTTCATAATTGTGAGACTTTTTTTTTTTTTTCTTAAAAAGATTAGTCGTTAGTTTTTCAACTAGCTCAATGATCGAATTAGTGACTTATTATTCACATGTGCAAATGTTCATTACTAAATCTTCCGTTTGTCTCAAGTCTCAACTAATTGTGAGACTTAAATTCCCTATTTGACATTCGACAATAATTTAATGAAGACATAATCGATCTACGAAAATATTTAAAATTTTGCAATTTAATAAAGAGAAAATGGTAAATTTTATATACCATATCGAAAATGTCTTATCAAACTGATCAATATGAAATTATCTGCTCAAACTAATATTTGTAAAATTATGAAAGTCAATCGAACTTGTCAAAAATGATATTATTTAAAATTGAGATTGCACAATTTTATTAAAATTAGTATGAAAACCCTAAAACACACAGCGGTGCGAGAAGAAAACTATTATACTACCTAGTACACATACACATCAAAATTTTTTAAAAAATATGTTTTATTTTATAACGAAACTTAACAAACAAGTAAGCTACTTATAATTTGTCAGCAAATCATATGCCAGAGAGAAGGTAATTTTTGAAAGTTAAGGGTGTCTAAAAGCTTACCCTAATAAATGAATCATACTCGAGTGGTAGAGAAATGGTAAAAGTGATTAAAGTGCCCACTCATACAACAACTTGATGATTATTACTCAATTAAATTAATAATTACGAAGCTCGTAATCATAGCTCGAAAGCCAAACTTGTTGCTATTTTGTAAAAATATTTGATGGAGGATATCGTTTATTATTTCTTGTGGCGAAAGCATTGGATTTGGTCCATGTACTTGAAATTCAATTGCCGTGCTACAAGAATTGTTTTTAAGATAACTATTTTATTATATGTGTTACTATCTATAATATATGAATATAAATACGGTGATACAAATACAATAATATAATACGATAAAATGAAAATTTTAAAAGTGTTCATATATAGGTGACGACATTAATGGACATTCATTAATTGGTCTATAAATAATATTTCAAAACAAGTATTTGTTGCTGGGCAAGATAAAATAGGACAAATATATATATTTGCCTTGAGAATATAATGACAAAAAGAGAAGCACCATTGGAATTTTTTGATACGAATTGTTTAGTTTAATAAAGCAAGGGAAAAAAAGTTCAAATATTCGATGCCATCGGACACTATTTAATTACCAGAAATTTTAGTACCACTGAATTGGGCATATATTCATGATTGAGTTAACGAGTTCGGAATCACTGAATTAAAATGTAATAATCAAGGATTAATAGTGGACATTTATGATTTATAAACATTTTTTAAAATATTATTTTATCGTATTGTATTTGATATAGTATCAGACACTATCTAAAAAAAAATAATGTATCGTTGTATTAATTTTCATACACTATAAGTGCACATCTTTGACAAAGTATGAAGGGAATATCTATATTATTATTTTAAATCGAGAGAAACACTAGTAATTAATTTTGAGTATTTTCATTAATTTTAATATTATCTTTTTTTTAAAAAAAAAAAAAAAAATCAAATTGGTCAACGCGACCGTGGGGTTAATAGCGAGGCCCCCTCCTCATATATAACCAACCGGAGACTAAAAGAACGAGTATAAGTTCATGATCCAACGATCAAAAAAAACATGTAAACAGAAATGCCCAACCAAATATAAAGCAATGCAGCAGCAAATAGGGTCATTAAGTAACCGATCCCTCATACTATCTGACATTAAATGATCATTCACTGGTCCCAACGTCAGACTTCCAGCCATCCGGACTTCAAAGCTAATTGAAGATAGCTTATCACAACAAATGATCTGCTCGTCAGAAGCGTCCTCAGGATAATTTTCAATCACCATGTTAATAGAGATAGATATGTCTAACGTAATATCTAAATCAACACCTATCTGTTGATGTGAAACTTAAGCTTTCCATGTCATGTGGAACATCCTTTAAACATGATATTACCACTGAACTAATTTTAGTTAACCAAATCGATTAGTTAGGTGCCTCATCATTTATAATCAAGAATTGGGTGGAATTGGAAAGCCAATAGTAAATCGGTTGTGTTGTTCTAAAATTTGATCAAAAACGAAATGGTTAGGTGAATTCTGGCTAATTCAAATTTGAAATTGGATCATTTAAATCGGTGTAACGAAGAAATGGGTATTTTACACTTATCCTATGGTTGGTGGAAAATTTAAGGAGAGTGACAAATAACATGTGTATCAAAGACGAGTAGATGACTTAAGTGATTAGTATTTGTACTTGTGAACTGGTAGATCATAGTTCGATTTTTATTAAGGATAATTGGAAAACCAATATTGATTCTCTTAAAAAAAAAAAAAAAAAAGGCATGGTACACTTGTTACTATAATCGATTGGGTTCAACCAAAATAAATATAAATAAATTTGTTTGTAAATTCTTGAAAAATATATAAAATAAGTAGGAAAACCATCAACTAATTTAGTACTGTATTGCTCCAAATTATTATTTAAACAGCTCCTAAGTTTCAATACAAGAACTGGTCATGGTGTAAAATTGGGTCACTGTCGGGTACAAATATACAATGACATTGTTTACAACATACAACTACGTCGATTTAGTAGCTAACAGGGGTTGGTTCAGGTAATTTATGGGCTCATTTTCGAGGAGAATGTCTTGGAATCGAATCTTGTTTAGGCGTGCGTGTGTTAAAAATAAATAAATAAAATAAAACTATGTCGAAAGTGTTAGATAGGGGAGATTAGACTATTTTATCGGTTTTAATATCACTTAATTTTCTGTTAGTTAGTAGAGATTATAGATTTCAGGCTAAGCGCGTGCGCGTAACCCCTCTTTTTCACGGATTAAATGCATTTTTTAATCGCGACAGAGGGGGTGCGATTAACGGATATCACTGTTTTAATGCACTATTCCCATCTTTATTTCTCAATTTTATCCCCACTATTTGCCATTTTTTTAGGTATTATTTCTTTTTGTCTAAAATTTTTCAGCTCTGAGATTTTTCAGAATTCTCCATTATAAATTTTTCTGGTGAGATTCTTTATTCTCTACAGAGAATTCTGTGGTGAGATTATGATTGTTTTGTGGTGCTATTCTTTGCTCTAAACAAATTGGTGTTATGATAAATTCTTGATTTTCTATTTCATAGTTGTTATGATTCTTGATTTTCTATTCCATAAATCAAGGTTTTCGATTGAAGCATATATATATTTCTTTTTTAATTGAATAAAAATTGTAGTTATAGAAAAATGGCAAAAATATAAAAATATGTTAAGAACACTTTAATCTATTCTATCGTATCAATTAGAAAATGATGCTTTTGTTACTAAGTTAGGTTCTAGCCAATTATATATATCAAACGGTAGATTGAGATAATCTAATCATACTTAATTTGAGTTAAAAAATCCAAAATAAATTAACTCAAATTAAATCAAAAAAAACTAATCTCAACTATCAAACACTCACTAAAACTAACATATATTTAACCTTTGTTTATATCATATCAATAAATATATTATATTTATCCATTGAATGACCTGTTTTCTAAATTTTCTTTTATTAATCACACCCAAATATAAAATCGAGTTAATCTTTTTCCCAATGCTTAGTCTTCGTAATGTTGGTGCATGGTGCATCGCAAAATCATTGTTTGGGCCAAACGAGATAATTCGGGGCCACACAACACCAACATATCTTTGTGACATTGACACTGTGTAATATCAAGTGGGCAATCATTTATGGTGACTTAATGGCTCTCGAACATGGGTTGGGCAGGCACTGATGGGCCCGTACCCACCGCACCACATTCATCTTAAATTACTGAAAGTATTTGGTCCACTTAATTTACGAAAAAACTAATTGATGAGAGGAGAGTTGTCCGACTTAATTTACGTAAAAAAAACTACAGTAATTGATGAAATGAAAATTATCAAATATTTATTCAGTAGCACTTAAACTTATTTTTTTATTTCAATTTGGGATATATTGACATATCCTCATGCCTAGGCTCCAACAATCGAATCAAAGTACAACGTAAAATTTAATTCAATTTCATTTCATTTTATTTTCAATTCATTTACAGGAAACATCATACTCTAATACCATTTAAAAGCATATGTTCGACTTAACTCACCTCGAAAGCTAGTTGATGAAGTGAGTAATTAGTTAATAGGGTATTATGAAAACGAAAAACAGATTCAAACCTACACCTTATTCTCATTAATGAAGTTCGATCCCCTTTGGAAGGGAAGGAATTGCAAAGGCAAATATTATTCTTATTACAGGGAAACATAAGGTTACGAAACTGTCCTAGGATTAGGCAAACTACTGCTGCATTCGACCAGGTGAAGTTCAGAAACTTCTTTATAAACATCTCGAATTAGCATCATCATTCAATACCTGTAAATGAGATTCTTCCAGGCATCCTTATTTTCCGAATAGTATTTGATCTCAGCCTGCAAATTCAAACCGAAAATTTGTTTAGATGATTACCACAACTGGAAAATATATCTAATAATTGGTTTGTCACTAATGTAACTCTTCGATATATGCCATTACGAAAGATGTCCAAGTTAAGCTTTACCTTTCTGACCCCTTCAATTGCAACCAAGAGCTTTTCACCAATCAAATCTCTCAGCACAGCATCTTTCCCGAGGGCTTCGACGGATTCAGAGAGGGTTTTAGGCAGCCGGCGCACTTTGTCTTTGACATTATCGGGGTTATCATCTGTCGAGGAAAAATCAAGTTTTTTGTCAAATAAATGTGCAAAATGGAAAGATCATGGCATAGTTTGGTAGATGGACAGAGGAGGAGAAAACCACATAGGGAAATCACAGATAATAGAAGAATACCAAATGAACACAACTAGGTGTGTCAATGAGCTTGACAACGTGTTCGAGCTCGAGGCAAAATGATAGAGCAGGAGCCTTAGCTCAATGGGTAACGACCGAGCAGAGTCTCCAGTTAAGTTTTAAATTAGCTTGACCTCAGCCTCATTTTAACATATGCAAGAAATTTAATATTATTAATTATAATTTAAAAATAAATTAAAATAATTCATGAGCTCGCCTATGAATGGCACAGTTTTGAAACTGCTTGAGCTCAGGATTATTTCCAGATATGCAAGAAACAAGAAATTTTATACTATTAAATTAATTTAAATTATATACGTAACATAAAATAAATCGCTCTTCGCGAGCTTTTGAACTATCACAACAGAGCTCAAACTCGCCTAGCCGAAAAACTCGAGCTCGAACTAAAAAATAAAAAAATAAAGCTTCAGGTGAGATCTAACTGATGAACCGACAACTCATTTTACACCCCTACACACCACTACAAATAATTGTGCTGAATTTATTAGTAAATACTTACAATTCTTATAACCTTCATGGTATTGCAAACATGAAAAGATATGTCAGCATTGAACTCAGTTGAATCAGTGGAATATGATAACTTTCCTAGTTCCTACCATTATGTCTATCACGTTTTCTGTTCTCAAGTCTTAACTGCTGTGGAAGGGCTTATAAGCAATTTAAGATATTAAACACATCATTATATAATATTTGCCAATTATAGTTTTATGTTCACACAGTCTTACCAACTGGCTCAGGTAGAGTAGAGTGCTTGCGTAGGCCATCAATTCCAGCAGCAATGATGGCGGCCAGACCGAGGTAAGGATTTGCACAACCATCAAATACTTTTATCTCAAAATTGCTTACAGAGCCATTTGGGGTTCCAGGTGGGCAGGCGGCTCGTACAGGAGCTTCTCTGTTTTCCATCCCCCAGCAGAGGTATGCTCCACTCCATGTATTAGGTTGTATTCGATCATAACTAGGAAGCAGTAAATTTGGACAAGAAAGAATCATGCGAATTATTGTTTTACTCTCACATAATGAGAGAATCTAATAAATGTATAACCAGAGGTTCATATGCATAACATATAAAGAAAAGCACTTTAAAGGGTTCTTTATGAGCTTTGTCTTATTACTATTTTTTTTGACCGAAGGTAAAACAAATGAAGAAACATAAGAAAATAATATTCATTGAACAAAATGGATTAGAGGGAGTAGCATCAACCATTAACAAAACACTTACCTATTTGGAACTGGTGCTGTAAATGCCAAAATTGAAGGAAGATGATTTAGTACTCCAGCCATGAATTCCTCTCCAATCTTGGATATTCCGTATTTAGTTTCTCCAATGTGGCCCATAAATACATTTTCTCCATTCTCAGACAAACTTAAGTGCACGTGCGATCCAGACCCAATATCATCAAGCACGTACCTAGAAAACGAAGATGGATAATTGGATATCATATATAGCACTACTAGAGTGAAGTAGCTGGAAGTAACAACATACACCACTAAAGAAAGAGAGATGGTAATTATATGTACATGGGGAAGCTCTTTTATCTTTATCAGCTTGACCCAATTAAATACTTTTCATATCCTTACTCGGGCAAACTAGTCTAGCTCTCCACTTTGTAAACTAAAGCCCACTTCCACCAATTGGAAAACAAGCAACAACATGATCTGGGCACAGCATGATTTTGGCCCAAATATAAATATATAATATATGCATCGCCTTATAACTTGGGCGTCCCTTTTTTATCAGCAGAATTCTAAAATCACAGCTCGCACATGTTTTCTGTAAGTCATGATAGAAACCAAGACAGATATTGCAGGTTTATTTATCTTCAGAAAGAGGGAAGTACTGGAATAAACAGATGTTATTAACGAACCAGGTTAAGCCATCAAAATCTAGACCAATATTAATCAGAACTTTTCAAATCCATAATGAAGCTCCCAGAAATCATGAATTGTGGTTTCATCCTGATCCCTATGTGAATAAACAAGTAATGAAATGGATACCTACTTGGGTACAAAAGTTGCCAACAACCCATGTTTTCTGGCCACAGATCGAACAACCTCACGGGCAAAAACTAATTTGTCAGCTGCACTTTCGCAGGTTGTGTAGCCCAATGCGATTTCATACTGACCGTGCCCAGCTTCTGCATGTAGCTACAAGATTTTCCAAAGCACGAAATTAGTAGGAGCATTTTTCTTTTTCTTTGTTTTCCCCTAAGATGGACTAACTAGTGCAGTTACCAGCATGCAGTAGAACTATCTTCTCATTCGTACTTCAGTTACGCAAACCATTAGTCATAAATAAGCTAAAATTTCAAATACATATACATGCACATGCATACAACATCTCGAGGGTAGAAGAGAACTGAAGCCTTGGCAGCATCTTTTTAAGGAAAAAGAAAATACCATTGGATAAGTTCATCTGAGGAACCAAATATCAGATAAAACTTGATATACAAAGAGCAACCTCATTTCCAAGAAATTAAAAAAAGGAAGACATATCTGAGATTTGAAAAATCAAATCGTAAATAAAAATCAAAATCAGCTTCTCTCATATGTAAAGATCACAATTTTTTTATTTCCGACAAACAAGTCTACTTTAATTTGAAAATCCAGGTTCTTCACAAAGTTTGTGAGCTAACATGCAGACATACTCATAAGAAAATCATGTTCCAAATAGTTGAGTTATGAAAAGTACTCCTATCGCTGTTTACCTGTTCCACCACGATATTCAAAGCCTGAAGAGAAGCCACAATTTCTTGGAGTACAGGAAAAGCAGCATCAAATGCCGATGTAGCGCAGTAAGGTGTTTCATCAAATGGTACCCATTTTTCTTTCCCGTCCCTGCAGGAGTTCATCAGCAATTTTAATAGAGCAGTCGGGTAGGATAGAATGATAACAAGAACGAATTGAGCCTCTCACATACACTAGCGCACTTCGTAAGAGATAAAACTCATTCTCAAAACCTGCATTCATTACCTGCATGACAAGTAATTCACATAAGATAGCTTGAGATTAAGAAAAACAAACAGGATAAGCCAGATAAATACCAAGTTAAATTCATCTTTCAAAACTTTGGAAACTCTTTGCAAAGCCTCTCTAGGACAATATTCCCATGGTATCCCAGGTGTAATGTGCATGTCAGCCAAAACCATTTCCTGTTCTTTTGCCCTGTGATGTAGAGACCAGAGACGGTGTCAGAACTATACATGTAATACTGCTAGAAATATTTAATTATAAGCAACTAATATGTCAAAACGTCAAAGTTTACTCATTCCTATACTAATGCAACATAAGAGAAAGTTGTAAATGAAACATTTATATTTGTAAACAAATATAACTGCTAACTAAGTTCATACGGTCATACCACAGAAAAACAAAAAAGAAAAGAACGAACAAATATAGAAAGAATGTTTAACTAAATTATGCCAGGCTACATAAGATGGATGTGCACTGTGTCTAAATACATGCATCAGCTACAGAGTTGTGCCTTCGCCACATTAGTCATTCTAGAGCATGATAATTATACTCTTTCACTCGTAGTCAGTTAAGACCTGAGAAGCTCAATATTGATTCAAGGGAACCTACTGCAGATGAGGGAAATGATAAACTTCACTAATGAAGAAGTGCAATCGAAGAATATGTCACATTGCTAAGGCTGGAGAGATAAATTTCTCACCAAGGAACAATGACTTTGGTTGCTAGATCAGGAATGAGTCTAATTTCACCCGCTCCACTTAGATTAGTTCCATCAGCAGGGCCATCCATGTGTGAGGACATTGCCATAGAAGCGCAAGTTAGACCAACACCATTTTTTGTAACAAGATCGTAAAAACGTTTTTGAGGAACCACCTACACATGAAACCAAGACATCATAAAATTTTTATGGTTACATTTATTGTAAGAGAATCAAATACAGTTGCAATAACAGAGATCCAAACCAATTTAATGAACTAATTCTACATAAATTCAACACTACAGACTAAAGGTATAGATGGGAAATTTAAACCACGGGCAGCTCTAGCATGTACGTATTAACTTTTAACAAAAGCTGATGTCGGAATCAAGAAGACAGAGTACACAGACAAAAACAAAATGAACATTGCCAAGTATTCAGTAAACATCATGATTGTAACATGGCATGAAATCCTAGCTCAACCCTTTCATATCAGAAGATTATTTTGAAAATTTCCAGTCAAAATCAAAGATTAAACAAAAGGCTTACACGACATCTGTGCTGTCCAGAAGCATCAACCCAAATAATGCGAACAAATGAAACGCCTTGAACAGAAGCACTTCCGTCAAGCTTCACAGCAAAAGGAGATGCCATATCATTTAAATCAACAGATTCTGAAACAGCTTTAATATTGTAAAGCTGTCTTGCATTTCCAGAAAATATGGCTTTAGTAGCTTCAACAGCTTCGGGAATTGAAAGATCTCCATCAACGCACGCATCACGCAAAACAGCAAAGACAACTTCGCGAGCTTTCTTTGTACCTGCTAAGCCATTCAATCCAAATTTACTAACCCGACTCAAAGGAGAAATCTAAAGCATGGTTTCTTGCATATGATGAAATCATGTGATAGTTTGAGCATGTAAGTTGCTTGTTAATGTCACTAGTCCAGCAACATAGATGAAGATAGGTCACCATTGCTTAGAAATTGCTAGGATTGATTTTTGCACATCAAATGACATGCTAAGGTAAACTAAAGACATTACTGAAGTTTTGCATTATAGTCATAGGATGCTTATAGACTTCTAATGGCATCTATCCTCCGTTTATCAGGTGGTTGATCTCTTTTATGTGGCTCCATTAAAGAAATTTGATAAAAAAAGCCTCTAGGGCTCATGCTAAACCAAGGCAAAACCAAGTTGGTTCCCATTCAGCAAATGTTTATAATAGATGCTCTTGAGTAACATGTAAGCTAAATTTGAAGTAACATAAAGCATTAGTTGGCCAAATCAACCTAGGTAGAAGCTCTCAGGAAATGCGACGCCATCAGTGCTGAACATCACCTGCCAAATGCAATATGTACTTTCATGTTATGGGAAAAAGCTAATGACAACCGAACTCTAATACTTGCATGAAGGTAAGGATTGAGCAGCTCATTTTGGTTTTTCAAATAAATACAGAAAGAAACATGGTTCTTCACCTTATTCATGGGTGCTAGCTCGAACAGCTCTTTGACCGAGGATACCATCCCATGAAAGCTAAGTTTAGGCACTGCCAGCCCAAAGTCTAGATAAACCTACGCATTAAAATGTTGCTTACAGGACATCAGCGATTCTAATGATAAGACCTTATTCCTGGATTAGAAAGTAATGGTTCATGACATTACCTGAGAGTACACTGAGGCCAAATATGATGCTTCTTTGGAAAATGGGTATGATGCATGCAATAAAACAATTCGACACTTGCTGAATCTATTGTCCTCAAGAAGATTACGAAGGTGTAGGGGATTGGCTAGTCTTAAATCCAGATCTTTGTCTCCAAAACTGACAAAGAAAAACAACTAAATCAGTAGCTGTTTTCAACTACAACAACCATTACTTGTAAATTTTAGTAAATTTCCGATCTCAATATAAAATCAAGAAATTATAACATGCCCAAAGACATAGACCAAATTGGAGTCTTTAGTCAGCTGCTAGAACCACTTATGAGATAAGGAGTTCCAAGACAATCACACAGATATAAAGCAATGAGTTTAGTGTAACAGTTCAAACCACCGATCTGAGACAATGTATGAAAGGAAGGGCACCATTACCCTGTGTGAATCTGCATTGGCAGGTCAAAACATATGGCAACCTCCAATGCATGGATGAAGAGGTGATCAACAAAGTTTTTATTTTTGATGCGATAGGGCTTTCCACCTGGAAAGAAAGACTATTAGAATACCATGCAATGTCCTGTACGTTATACCAGAAATCCATTTATGCAGAACACACCTCGTAAAACATCCTGAAGACCCTCCTCAGCGTCCTTTTCCGAGACATTTGTATTAATTTCAAGTCCACTGCGGTATGCAGCTATACTTTTAAAGCCAACTATTTTATCAGCATGTGTAATGATAGATAAGGAAATCATTGAGAACCTGGATATTTCTCCAACACAAATTTGCACCATAGTGAGCTTACGAACATACTGAGAAATCAAAAGGATATGACTTTAAATTTTCCACAAACAGGTTTGTAAATGAGTCCAATGTCCACGGAGATCCAACTGGACTGCCCTAATCAAGATTTCAGAGAGAATTAAAGGCGGAATATAAATGGAAGCATAAGGCCTATGGACCCACAAGTAATGGATAAAAAAGATTATCAGATAATAACTGCATGTATGCCAGAAAATTCTTCAAACTCGAAGAGGAAAGGTTTAGAAGGTAGACCAGTAACGTGAAGGACATTTTAACTGAAAAACAACTTGTATTTTTTAAGAAATATTTTTGATCAAATCATGTAACATGAACAAGCCTAAAGCATTAACAAGTCAAGTGGCACTTGCACTTGGGCACAGTAAAGAGGGAGGATTATTTATGGAACTAACCTCATCAAGAATCTTCTCAGCCATGCGTTCAATTCTTAATATTCTACCAACAAATGGTACAAATGTCTTGTGCCACTCAATTTCATGCATTTTATCCAACTCAAGTCCATCATCAATGAATATGGCTGAGGTTTTAGAGGCTTTGAAACACTTTGAAGTGAGCAATTCAATTCCAGATCTGGAGCGGTATTCATGAACAGCTTCCAAGGATAAGTCAGAGCCATAAAGTTCAGCAATTTCTTTCAAGCTTCTCTATAATTTAAACAAGTAAAAAAAACTCAGTTAGAAAACTTCTTAATATAACCATTTGCAGTTGGGTCCTTAATTAGGACCACATCTGATTTACATAGCAATTCTTCCCAAAGATGAGAGCAAAAGAGAATTAACCCAACAGCTATGTGTCATTTATAGTTAGTTAATGCAAGTAATCCACCACATTCAAGAGCGTCTTGTCACGGACTTATAGTCGTGACCAAGCATCCTGACATATGATGGCCGGTTAGCATATTGAGTGGGAGGGGTAATGGCTCGAAAGGCGTTGTTTTGTCTCGGAACCTTTGATATTATGGAGTCAGGCATGCCGACCCAATTGAATTTGGGGAGCTTGTCGCTGGTCTTGGACTTGACAAGGAGGTAAGTCAAGGGTTTCCGAGTACTCAACTGGTTGGGGGCTATTGCCGCCTCCCTGATGAGCTCATGGCAGAGCGAAACCGGTTGTGCTATCGAATGAATTGACGGATGGATGCTTATGGCGCGAGTATGCAGAGGCATGTGCGCCGGAATTCCGGCCCGGGCGTGACAAGTGGTATCAGAGCGGGACATGTATTCCTATTGCCAGAGTGGCGGCGCAAGTGAAAAGTGTGGCGAGTGCTAGTCCACGGCATTGAGTGCGGCAGTTACCACGGAGGACGGCACGTTGCTAGTGCTAGGGGCACAGCACAATGCGTCAGTCGGCGGGCACGACACAAATGCATGCGTCCATGGACCGGTGCAAGGGGCACTTGGGACGGTCATGAGTAGGCTGCGTGTTTTCGATCCTGGCAGGGCGGAGTCAAATAATCTAATCCCCCGTGCAACGAGGGCGTTGCATTGTTTGGGTGGGGGAGAATGTCACGGACTTATAGTCGTGACCAAGCATCCTGACATATGATGGCCGGTTAGCATATTGAGTGGGAGGGGTAATGGCTCGAAAGGCGTTGTTTTGTCTCGGAACCTTTGATATTATGGAGTCAGGCATGCCGACCCAATTGAATTTGGGGAGCTTGTCGCTGGTCTTGGACTTGACAAGGAGGTAAGTCAAGGGTTTCCGAGTACTCAACTGGTTGGGGGCTATTGCCGCCTCCCTGATGAGCTCATGGCAGAGCGAAACCGGTTGTGCTATCGAATGAATTGACGGATGGATGCTTATGGCGCGAGTATGCAGAGGCATGTGCGCCGGAATTCCGGCCCGGGCGTGACAGTCTGGTCATTTGGCTACAATTAAACCAGGCTGCAGTTGTCCAAATCTGCTGGCAGTTGCTGCGTTTCCATTACTTAACTTAAATCCAGCTCCATTAATGCTCCCGCTTCGTAAAGTGAGGTGTTTTAAATTTGAACCACATAAACTCAAACAAAACATCTCAAACTTCCCAATTTTAGCTTTGCCACAGTCATCGTTTCCCCAAGAGAAAAATGCAAAAAAGGCGCCATGCATCCAGTTCTCCAACATCCTCCACCACTTTCTAACACTCCAAACAACTTTTACCTTTTCGACTTCCCGAAATTAATCACTTAATTTTTTTTATAAAAAAAAAAAAGCGAAAAAACAAATTCCACAACTCCACAAAGTCACAGCTCAAACAGAAAGAGCAGCAGTGCAATCAAGTCGGCAAAGTTAAGCTATTCACCTTGAAGTTGATGGTGTTCGTCGCATCGGCCAAAGCGTCGCCGGCGGCCTCCGAGAAGCAGCTGAGGAAGGGGAAACTGGAGTCCACGGCCACAATGTTGTGAGCGTGCGCGTCCACCACCGCCGCCGTCTCCACCGCCTTCTTGAACTCCGCAAATCTCTCCATCACCTCTTCCCTGATGATCCAATCCGATCACCTCTGAACTGATGAAGAAGTGATGCTGATAACTGTGTTCGTGGAAGCTTCCATATATAGACCAATCTCTGTCTTCTGGTCAAACCTCATTTATGGCGGCTTCTTAAAATATTAAAGTTGGGAATTACTAATTAGGCGCCTAATTTGCCTATATAATTCTGCAAAGATTATGCATTTAATTTTAATATGTGAAGATTCTATTTTGTTGGGCAATTACAAGGAATTTGAGATTCACATGTAATAAATGTAGGATTATTTTCATTATCTTGGTGGGGGTGTAGTGCTAGTTTCTGTGTAGGAAGGACACAACATTTAATTCGTATGGCCAATTGCCATCCTTGGACCACGTACTAATTTTACCGCAGTTTTGGGGGGTCCGTTCTTGTTCGAATTGATCGATTAATCTAGTAGAATACATTTTTATTCCATCTAAAATAAGATATTTACCATCCACCGTAGTAATATAATAGATATTATTTTATAATTATGATGTTCTTGATGGAGTTTTTAAAAAAAGTGCGGTTTTGAGGAGATTGTTCTTGTCTGAATTCTATATTTTGAAACCCGGATCGGACGTCGAACCGGGACCCCTTACTGGTTACTGGTTCGACCGATCGGACCGGTATGATGTCATAATTACGTAATAATTATATTTAATTATATATATATATATATTCAATTATATAATATTATAAATATTAATTAAAAATAATCAATTAAGTTTAATAATATACAAAAATAGATAAAATTTTAAATCACTTTAAACAATTCATTAATTTTTAAATAACAATCTAATGAAAAATCTACAAGGATATAGATCATGTAACGCCCCGATTTTTCAATTTTATTAATATGTCATATTTGTTTCTAAATCGCGCAATTAAATTATTTAATTATGTGATTAATTGTTTTTATGTGTTTTATATTTAATTTTTATTATAATTGTTATTATTTCATTTTATTATATTTTATCTTTAAATTATTATTAATTCTAATATATATATATATGTACCGTATTATATATATATACATACATATATATTTCTTTAAGTATATATATATATATATGTATACGTTTAATTATATTAGTATTAAATTAATGATTATGCTAATTATATGTTAGGTTAATTAATCATGTTTAAGCTAATTAATTACGTGCCTAATATAATTTATTTAACATTAGATTTAATTTATTTATTTAAATGTTTATTGCATGGGAAATTATATTTTTGCATGGGATTTTAAAAATTATGCATGAATTGCATGGATTGATCATATCACTAAGTTTGAGTTTCGTTCTTATGTGAAATGATTTCGGATTGCCACGAATATTTAGTATGTTGTAAATATATGTGTTATGAATATGATTTTATGCTCGATTTATATTTTTGAATTCATTTGATATGCCAACGGATTTAATTTGTGTTAAGGAACCAAAACGGGAGCTAACGAGCACTTAGCGTACCCTTGGTTCCGAATTTAATATCTTGAGCTCGGGAACTCGGATTCGAGTTCCGTCAACTCCGCTGAACTCGTAACAAAAATGCGAGTTTAGTAAACTTAGCCTTATATTTTTCCTAAGTTGTTTGAACCTCCGAAATCCAACCGAAAAACGAATCGGCGACCATTTTGACCTTGTTGTACTAAATCAGCCATATCTTGTCCTAACCATAACCAAATTAACCATGGTTTGATTCTTTGAAACCCTAACTCAACCACCTATCAGGATATTTCAAGCCCTAACCGAGATTATCCTCTCACAATCCCCAAAACTCAGCCAAAGCTACTGCTTCTCATTTCAGTCCCGTAACCCTTCAACCTTGGAGATTTTGGAGCTCAAATCTCCTCCAAACTTCATCCAATTAACAAGGTAAGCTTAGGGTTGCATTATATGATTAATTCTGATCATTTCCATCCTTTCATTCATGAAGTTGATCATGGTTTCACCATTTCTGGACATTTTACCGAAAATAAGAAAATTTGGGCAATTTCTTGATCTCCTTCGATTCTCAATGGTTTTGATTGATTCCAAGCTTGATATTGATTGTTTTAACATCCTCATATCATTTATGATCATTGATTTCTTGGTAGCAAGAGTATTCATGAGTTATCATTTATGAGACTTTGAGGAAATGTTCATGAAAGTCACGTATCCTTTCTTCTCTTGGTTGAGCTTGTTTGGAACTAAGTTATAGGTTGAATTTGTGTTGTTTTGCTGCACATCTGATGGCCTTAACTGATATGAATATGTGAGATTGAAGAGGATTAGCCATGCTCTGTTTTTCCGTGACTTTCTTGTCCTGTTTTGGGACTGGTTTGAGCTGCTGCGTTGCGTGCTTTTGCTGTAAACTTTCATGACGTGTTGGGATGTGTTCTAGCTGAGTTCTTACAGCATTTCATGCATGGTTTTGTTGTCTTTCTTGCTTGTACATGGCTGTAGTTGCTGCTGCGTTCTGCTGTAAAAACAGGGGATGCGAGGGTGTGTGACACGGGTGTGTTGTTTTTGTTCTTTCCTGCGTGTAACGGGGGTGCTGAATGGGCTGGAATTTCTGTACCGAGACACGGGGGTGTCTCGGTCTAGGTTTGGAGGGTGACACGGGCGTGTCACCCCGTTTTTCCCGAATCTTTTGCCTGCGTTTCTGGGTTGCTGCCGTGTGTTCAGGTTGTTGTTGCCTGCGTCTTCTTCTTCCCTGCATGAATGTGTGTTGCTGCTGTATTTTGGTGCAGTGTGTGAGCAGGGAGTGTTGCATGTGTGCAATATATAGTATATATGTATATATTGCATGTAATATATATATACGTGCATGCATGGTTTGTGTGTAATATATATAGTATATATGCATGCATGTTTGTGTGTGTGTGTGTACGTGTATATATGTATATTATACATATATACTTATGTTATCATATATTATTATATAATTAGTATATTATATATATTATATTATATATATTTATTATATATTTTAAATATTATTTGATTTAATTTAATTATTGAAAATTAAGTGATTTCCATTTCGCGTATTTAATTACCGACTATTGATTTAACGTTCTATTTATTTTATTCCTAAATGTGAATTTGAATAAAATGTGTTATGCTTCTTAATTGGATTTTAGATTAATTGATATGCATTATGAATTTATGAATAATATGAATTTATGAATTTATGGAATTGAATGGAATATATATATAAATGAATGAATGATTTGATTATATGTTTTAAATTTCTTAATCGTGCACATGAACATTTTATTGATATAATATGATCATTTATGCATTCATGTCATATTCACTTCATTGCCGAGCGTCATATATGGTTCATTGGAGTCTCGAGTCTCACAAACACGTCATGTTGTCTTTTGTACAGTTTATCTCCAGGGTGGAGAGATCTTGATCGTTCAGGCACTTGATACTAGTATCCTTGTATCGTCACGGTTCAGGTGAGGGTGGTTTTCGTTTTAGCTATGTAACAAACCCTACAACCCTTATGTGAAAAGCTTTGGCCAAAACCTTATGATTATATATATATGGTTTTCAAATGAAGTTATCGAGTAAATTCTTCCGAATTATATGTATGAGCGTATATAAGCTTAAAAATGGTTTTGTAATGAGGCTATGCTCCAAACCGTGTGTCTTCATGCTAGCTACGGAATAGGATGACACGGAGAGGTACGTATATAGCATATGCCGAATTACACGGTAAGGTATGATTTCTTATAGTATGTATTGATCGAGTAAACCCTTTTCAAATGATTTATGAATTATGATATGTACTTATGAATTGATTGTTTGGCGAGACACATTTAGGATTTCTAATTTCTCGGGCCCCGGGACTTAGTATATGTGGCTAACCGAGGAAGCAAGGGCTGACGGGGATCCCATATACTAGTTCCAACCAAACTACGGTGATACCGGCCCTCGCTAGGAGGTTTAGCGGGGAATGGGAGCTGAGTGCCCTTGGGGGAGTCATGAAACCCCATTGGCCCATGATTGAGGTGGTCGGGTCTTGCAAGCCCGTCCACCACCCGGAGGAAGAAGGTTGGTTAGGATTTATGCCTCTTCTTATGTATATGTTTTGATAGAATTATGCACCGTGCGGGAATGCCGGGACACGGATTGCCCAAACGCATATGTTTATGTTATGATTTATGGTCTGTGTGTATTATGATATATTGCCTGATCGCCTAATCAATATATTACTGATATTTATGTACACGGTCGGAGTTTGGATGGAGGATGTGCACGCTCACTCGCCGAGCCTTATATTTATGTATGATTTATGAATGGAATGAATTTAATATGAGTTAGTCGTAAAAGTCGAGCATTGTTTATCTATTTTCTTGCCCTTTTTGGGGAACTAAATTCAAATAAAACCTTGCTCGGGATTTATGACTTACATGTGCATGTTTTATATATATATATGTGTATCGCTCCTGCTCACTCAGTCTTCTAGAGACTGACCCCTCTCCCTCCCCACTCTTTTAGTGTGCAGGTTGATCTTTGGAGTTTCGGGCTAGGCGGAGGTGTTTGAAGTCTTTAAGTGGTCGAGTTAGTTAGGAGAGTCCCTGCACTCATTTATGTATTGGAATTATGTATGATTCATTATATTATATCATGAATTTGAACAATTATGAAATTGTTAGTGAATTGCTCTTACGGGGCATTGTTATGTTTTAAAAGAGGCCTGAGGAGCCCAAATTCCTTTTATGGTTGGTATGATTGAACTTTGGCTTTGCTGCATTATATTTTGTGGATTGGTAACCATTGCAGGGTCTAGCTCCGCCTGGCTTAGGAAGGTTTTTATGTTTGTCTCCCGTTCGCTATGGTTTGATACGGGTGCGGATTTACTGTTTCGTTACTCGTGTTGAGCCATAGTGCGGGGGATGTGGTGCCTCACGTGCGGGGTGCTACATCCTTAAGTGGTATCAGAGCCCGGTTGCAAAACCGGTGTTCTTGAGTCATGTCGGAGTCAGTCTAAGTCGAACGGCATAGGGACTATATGATATTATGCGCATTGCAATGATCTTGAATATGGAATTTGGTTTCCTTAAGAATTTCGTTGAATTACTTGTTGCATTTTTATGGATTCTTGTCTTTCGTATTGAATATGTGCCATGAGCATGCACTAATCGCATGCATCCATTCTTGAAATGAGTTATGGTTTCCAGGTTATAAAGATGATATCAAACCACGGCCAAGTTTTATGATCACAACAACCTATTGCAAATTCCTTCGGAGGCATGGAAGATAGGAAGGATGCCCGAGGAGGAATGTGGAGAATGCTAGCCGCGTGGCATTACAGACTGAGTTGCAATTAACGGTTAGGATTTAGAATGGGAGGTTCGACCTTGGCGATGCGATAGCAGAGGAACATTTGGGGTAATAGGAATAGGAGTTAATCAATGGATGGTTGTGACTCCGAAGAATAACTTATATGAATCCACTACCTAAAGTGCATTAATTGGATTCAACAGGATCTTGCAACCTAAGGAATGAAGGGAACAAAACCTTGAAGATATATTGGTCCCGGATTTGGATCATGGAAGAGGTACTAGTAATTAAGAGGAGTAGAGATAACAGGGGTCCGGTAGAGGTTATGCATCAAGGGTCTACAAAGAAAGACTTCGAACTAAACCTAGTGATTAGAAGTCGGGTTATAGAAGACAAGCAATTGGGTAAACGCAAATAGAGGGAAGGTGGCGATATGGAGAACAGGATTTGAGTTCATTTTTCCAAATCCAAGCTGAATTGTCATGTTGTGAGGTTAAATTGGAAGATATGGAGCAACAAATGGAAACGGGAAGGAAAGGAAATCATGCGCCCAAGTATAAGCAATTGGAGGTGAATTAAATTCACAAAGGATAAGCGCGGAATTCTTGATCGAGGTGACGATTAGAAGTAAAGGTCGAATTTCGAGGAGAAGTTTGGATACTGACTCTGTGGACGTGGAAGAATTAAGGATTACGGAATGGCAATCTCGGATAGTGGAAGATACAAGTGATGCAAAAAGCCTCATGGAAAACTTGAAGACCGTGGGAAAGGCAAGGGATAATCACCCAGTCAAAGTAACCTCGGGATTGGAGGAACGAGGAAAAGCTACCGAGCTAATAACTTCCCACATCGGTGACAGGTTCCAAAACATTCATAGCACGTGCATCATATTTTGCATTAATTATTTATTCTTTTAACCTTATGTTTATCCATGCATTTCTAATTGGTTTTGTTACGCTAATGTGTTGTATAACTGCTTGATGTAAACGTGACACATGCATTGTCATTTTAACCCAACATGCATTTTAGTGTTTACTTGATAGGAAGTCCTTTCGCCTCAACTATCAAGTATCAGTTCAACCGAGCCGCATTTGAGTATGAGGAAGAGAAATAATAGGATGACATTAGAAGGAAGGTGAATTTGGGAAATAAGAACTTCTATTAAGGGATAGGTTAACGGAAACAAGAATTCAGAAGGAGAAGTGAGACTAGAGTTTCGGACAAGATTAAGAAAGGAGTTTCGGACATCAAGAGAACTAGGGAAGGAGTTGAAAGGCCAAATTTTTGATTTCTATATCGGTTAAACTCCACCTAATGGGAGTTACTCATCAAGAGTTTCGATAAAAGAAGAATCGATGGAGTTCAACCCGGGACAACAGAAATTTAAGGGGGAGAGCACGGCCGAGGAACAAATTGACGATTGAAAGGGTGCTTGAAGAAATATTTCAGTAAGAATAACGAAAGTGTAAATTAAGGAAGACCTGGGAGTCTTATTAGTGATGATCAGAAATAAACAAGACGGCTTGAATAGTTAAATTGTTAAGAGGAGAGTTAAGTTACTCAATTCGGATTGGAGTCCCTCAGTAGGTATGACGGAAATGGCTTAAACCGTCAAAAGAAGACACAAAAGCCTCAAGGATTGGCCTCGTCTCCAACGGGATCAAAATCTGTGCAAGAAAGGTGAAGTGAGACTCAAAATGACCAATAAAGACGCTCGGCAATGAAATGATCATGATATGAATGCATAAAAGAGTATGTTATGTAATAAACATGTTCATGTGCACTATTAATAGCTTAAAGACATATAAACATTCATTTCAATCATTTCAAGAATCATTTAAAGCCGTTCAAGTTCATCACTTCCAAATTTCATACCAAATTAATCCAAAGAATGCAAATAACGATCATACACGTAGTACCATAACATGTTCACACTTGAAAATAGGCAAGTAAAACATTCAAGTCATATTCGGAAATTATATAACACAAATTAAAATAACAATTAAATTCTAAAATTGAAATAAATTAAATAATACATAATATATATACTAAATCATGCAATTAAATAATATTTAATATCACATCTAAATATATGTATATGTATATACCTAACATAAATTACATATATAATATATATAGATATATATACGCACACATACACCATAAATGCATGAAAATATATATACATGCTACACAAGATGCATGCAACAAACATTAGCAATTAAAAATTTAAAACCATGCATGCATGCATGCAAAAGAAGGAATTTGGGAAAGCAATTAAAAGCCATGCATGCAGACTGCAAACGAATTTTTTTGCAGAACTGAACAGGGGTCGCGGCCGCGACCTATTTTCTTCATGAAATGGTAGCGGCCGCTACCTTAATTAAATATGAATTTTTGACCCAATTTTGCAGAATACGTGAGCAACTCAAATATCAGTCGCGGGCGCGACTGAATTTCATGCATGCCCGCGCACTACAGCAGAAATGGTGCAGAAAGATGGAGAAAAACAGAGCATCAACAAATCAACTTCAACCCAACAAGATCAGGTAAGTTAAGGCAGTAAATATGCAACAAAAAGGCTCCAAATCAACATGCAATCCAGCCCCGAGAAGGATCAAACGTGAGACGAAGGATGTGATGATCATTTCATGCTATAACTTCAATATCTCATTAATGAAATCTCATAAATGCTTCAACTACTAGCTAATACATTACCATAAATTCAAAGAAGAGATCAAGACAATCATATTCATGCTTGGAATCAATCAAATTCATTAAGAATTGAAAGAGATCAACCTAGGAACCCATAACCTAAATATCTCTTCAAGGCAGCCATATATCCATGAAATCATGATCAAAATTAGGGATGAATGAATGAAAATGACTCATAATGGATGCATAATATAACCCTAAGCTTACCTTGTGGATTAATGGAGGGTTGGAAGAGATTTGAGCTTGAATCTCCAAGGATTGGCTTGAGCTACGGGATTTCTGGAAAGCAGGGGAAAGATGGCTGAATTTCTCTAAGTGAGAGCGTGTGGTTCGGTTGGGGGGGATAATGATCAGCTAGATGGTTGAGTTAGGGTTCCATAGGTTCAAACCCTGGTTAATTTGGTCAAGTATGGTGAGAGATATGACTATTTTGGTGAAGTGTGGCAGTTTTGGCGCCGTTTCGGTTTTTCGGTTGGATTTCGGAGGTTCAAATAACTTTGGAAAAATATAAGACTAAGTTCACTAAACTCGAATTTTCGTTGCGAGTTCAGCAAAGTTGATGAAACTCGAATCCGAGTTTCCTAGCTCGAGATATTAAATACGGAACCAAGGGTGTGCTAATTGCTCGTTAGCCCCCGATTTGGATTCCAACAAACAAAATAAATTCGAAACGTATGCAAACGAACCCGAAAACATGAAACGATCATATATTCATATACAAGACACATATAAGTCCAACATATTAAATTTGCACGAAATTTCGGTATCAATTCATATAAGAACGGAACACGTTAATGTCACTCATAAGCAATGCAACAATAAAATCCATAACATTTCAAATAATAAAAAAACAAATTAAATACGTATATATATATTATAAATAATAATGCATGCAAACATTAAGCTTTTAAAACAAAATGCACTAATTAATTGAATTAAATTCAAACCACGAGATAAATTGCATAATTAATATTAAATAACTTAGGTTATAAATAATTAACATTTTAATATTTAAAATGGAATTAAATATATAAAACACGTATAAATAATTAATTCGCGCAATTTGGTAAACACATACGTCATACTCATACCTGTACGGCCGAAATATCGGGGCGTCACAGGATCGGATAGGCGGCCGGTCACCCGTTGAACCGGTCCGGGTTTCAAAACATAGTCTGAATTGGATTGATCAAATTAGTATAATAACTCCCTTTTTTTTTCGGGTTTGGATTAGAACATTCACGGGCAATTAAAGTGATGTAATAAGTATCAAGGGGCAGTTGACTCAAATAAAAAATGGCTTAAATTCATTTAACAAGGTTTTGGGTTCAAGTCTTGTAGATGTAGAAACTATGTTGAGGGAGGTACCCGTATAAATCGTCTTCAGTAAATCGGGAGATTACTCAATGGGTGGAGGACACTACGGGAGACCAAAAAAAATAAAAAAAGTGATGTAATAAGTAGTACTAGCGTATACCCCGTGCTATGCACGGTATTTATATAAAAATTATGGTATATGAGTTATGTTACTATGTATTACAATGACATCAAAGATCGTCACATGAAAATTATTATTATTTTTTAAATGATGAGAGTTGTAAATAATTACAAATTTCGATAAATAATGAAATTATTCTAAAAATTTTAATGAAAAAAAAATCAAATTCGATCAGATTACAATCTGGATGAAAAAAAGATTTAAAAAGTTACAAAATAAATAATAAACAGTTAAAAAACAAAAACTAAAAATAAATGTGGTTGAAAAGTAATATTAATCTTACAAATAGAAATATTATGTGAAAATATAACATATTTCATCAATTTGGGAAAATCAAATTAGTTAATAATAAAAAAAGAAAAATAGCTCAATCGTTAGAAAATAAATGGTAGAGAGGTGACTAATTAAATTATAAGTTTAATATATTTATCCATATAATTGATTGGATTCAACCTAATGGAGTATGAGTTAGTCTAGATTTATATTTTGGGGTAAATTTTATGAGTAGCTAGTTCTATCTCGATTCTATCTCAATTAAATGAATGTAATGTATGAGCGAATATCTTAAACTTGTGGTATGATTCGTAAAACATTATAAAGAGTAAATAATGGATTACAAATATAATTTATGGTTGAATTCCATCGACTATGGATTAAATTTTTTCGGAATTTATCTACGGACCGGAAATTCTATAATTTAACGTTGCCTTTTACATGGTTGGTGCACTTGAAATCAGTGAAAGATATGAAATAGGGGAAATCTTTGAATAGTACCAAAAAGTTGAAAAAATTCCTTTTAGGTCCCCAATTTTGAAAAAGTTCTCATTCAATCCCCAATTGAAAAACAAAATTCCTTTTAGGTCCCCACAAATAGTACATGTTCGTACATTGTCTTTAGGAATTGCGTACATTTTTGAGGGAATTGCGTATAAAAATCCCGGAATCTCGTATGATATTTTAAGATACAATTGTTTGTATGGGAAACATATCTAAAATATATTTTATTTATTAATCAACTATATTGAGTGTTGGTAGTACCTACAAGGCTACGAGGTGGGGGGCTTGCCAAACTCACAAAATATGAAGATTCTCACATCAGCAATAAATTGAAACATCAGCAATAAATTGATATAAATAAGGGTTGGCAAAATCAAACAAAAAGTCTACATACAATCTCAAATCACATGGGTAATTATAACTCAGTTTATTGCAGAATTGTGGTTTATCGTGTAGTTGATATAAAATTTTAAAAAAATAACAAATTATATAATTTTAATTGATTGAGTTCAAATTTCGATCAAATCAGATTTTAATTAAATTTTTTTACATGGAGCGAGAACCGAGAACAAAACCATGGTTTGAGATAAAATCCCTAAGTAAATTTTATAATAAATTCCCCAAAATCTTTTTTCTTTTTTAATTCCCCAAAATAAATGGCTAATATCAACTTTTTAAACAATTATTTTTTACTCTCTAATGTATAGAAAAATACTATAATGCTATATTAGCCCACAAAAAACACCCGATATCATTTTTTTTTCCAACACCTCATCAAAACAGTTTTATGCTATTTAAAAAAATAACACTCCTTAAGCCACGTTTACTTTGGCAAAAATGTTAATGGCAGTAATATTATGAGCAGTTGGTGTAGTTAAACTAATATGCTGTATGCAATAACAGTCGTTTACTTTTTATTTTTTGGTTTTGGTATTTGGCTGATGGATGTTAAAATATTAATTACCAACTTACCCTTAAATTTGAATTCTTTTATTAGGTGGATCCTTCCCCGAAAAATGCTCACAGTTTGAGGAGTGATAATGGCATTTTGGTTGTAATTAAATGTCAACTTTGTGTCTTGTCATTAATCCACAAACTCATGTTACAGGTCATGTGAGATCAAACATGGCTTGCATGTTTGCCAGCAACGCCAACAACATGTGAGCCACACGGGCTTGTACGGCAATCTTAGGGGGGCGTTTATGTAATGAGGAATAGTGTTTATAATATGAAATTTTATTTTAGTATCCAACATTATGAACACCACGTGTCATGCGAATTTAAAATCAAAGAACAACATAATCGAAATTATAGTATAAATTATATTAAAAATAATAATAATAACACTAAAAATAACATTAATAATAATAATAACAACAAGAAGAACACTCATAATAATAACAACAATAGCAGCAGCAATAATAATAATAATAATAATTATTATTATTATTATTATTATTATTATTATTTAGTATATGATGAAAGATATTTCTTATATTCAATAAGGATAGGTAATTCATACATCGTAAATATATTGTTATTGTTTTGTATCTAATTTGTTATATATATATACATACACGGCAAGTCTTGGGTATAAAAATATTATGAATATACATCAGTGACAATTAATTGTAAATTATGGCAAGTCTTGGGTATAAAAATAATTTACATGCCCATATTAAATTCAACCCCTTTGAAACACGTCAAAATTGCGTGTCTTATTTCACATGCTGGATCACGCCAAAGCTACAGGCTCCGTCTTATCACACGGGCCCGCCACCATATGAAGTAAATGAAAGAATCCATGGGTTAAAGGGCCAAAACATGCAATTGCCGGAAAAGTAAAGGAGGCCTAAGAGTTTGTCGTTTCATCTACGTGTTGTGGTGTTACAAAGGCCATTTATAGTGGTGTTACAAAAGCTCTTTGTAGCCCAAAATCTCGAATCAGCCAGAGCTTTGTAGTGTTCATTCTCTTACGACATGATTGGTATGATGGAATGAAGTGAGAATGAAATGGATATTACAGCGTCCATTCCTAAACTCATGATTGGTACCAAAACATTATTAGGAATGTTCATTCCTGCGGTAATGGTCATTCCCACAAGCATGAGATTACCCATTCCTTTGGTCCCCCATGGTATTATCCATTCCCAATGTTTAAAATTTATTATTATTTTTATATTGTTGTCACATATTTGTTAAATGCATATTATATTTTATTATTTTCATAAATAAAAATTAAATACTATTAATCACGTTGAAAATTTAATAAATTACATTAAATATATGTAAATATAAATATATTATATATTTAAAAAATATGTTCAAAATATTATTTTATTTATAAAATTTTATAAACTCAAATATTTTATAAAGAACGAATTTTGATATTTATATTAAAATTTATTTTTAAATATCAAGAAATATATTAAATACAATAAATAATTAATACATAATCTATGTATGAATAGAGAAATAGTGTATATATATATATATATATATATATATATATATATATATATATATATATATATAACACATTCGATATAAAAATTGTAATAATATATTTATATATGAAAATATATAGTTACTCAAAATAAAAAATTTAAAATATATATTTAATATAATAATAATAATAATAATAATAATAATAATAATAATAATAATAATAATAATAATAATAATAATAATAATAATAATAATAATAATAGAGTATTAATAAGTAAACCTCCGCAAAAACAGCCTAATGAACAATAATTTTTTTGCCAAATTGCTTTTAACGCAAAAAATATATTTTTCGTCCATTGTTTGACGGATGAGTCCAAAATTACAAAATTTTGAAAATAGTGGAATTAAATGTGTCTAATTTAAAAAATATGGGACTAAAATTGCAAAAGACCTAATTTTATGGGAATAAAAATGTAATCAGCTCAAATTTAAAATAGAACACATTTCGTGATGAATATTCAATAAATATAATTGCAAATCGATTATAGCTTTGAAAAAAAAAACGGTTATATGCATTAGCTATGTAAGATATTGGAGTATAGAGTACAATGCCTTGATTGTTCAACTTAGGGTTAAAATATTAATTTTAGGTTGATAAATTAAGGGGTCTTTTTTTAAAAGAGCTATATGCACCCACAACCCTGTGTTTTATGAAATGAGCCAAAAAAACCCTGTAAAAAAATAATTAGTAAAATAAACCCTGTATTTTTTATTTTTTGCAAACCGCCCCTTTACACCATTTAGTCAAAGAACCGACGTGTTTTGTCAAAATTGCCCTTCTTTCATTACAATACATTTTTAAAGAACTATATGCACCCACAACCCTGTGTTTTATGAAATGAGCCAAAAAAACCCTGTAAAAAATTAAATAGTCCAAAATTATAATATATATATATATATATATATATATATATATATATATATATATATATATATATATGTAAATATATGCAATAAATAAAATATTAATTGTATATATATAATTATAATTAGTGTACAATACATATATATTTTCATTATAATATTATATATATTTATTTATAAGATTTTTAATAAATATATAATATAATTTATATATTTATATACATTATATATATACATATTAAATATTATTTATATGTATTGTAAAATAATTGTAATTATATATATATATATGTATATTAAATAAATTTATAAATAATATTTAATACATATAGTACATGAGTAATTTTAATATTTTATACATATGCATGTATATATATAATATATTATATAATACATACATATAAAAGAAATTTCAAAAGGAAAAAAAAGACATTACATATATACATATTAAATATTATTTATATGTATAGTACAATAATTATAATTATAATTATATATATATATATATATATATATTCAATAAATTTACAAATTCTACAAAAAAAATAAATAAATAAATTTATAAATAATATTTAATATATATATATATATATGTATGTTCAATAAATTTACAAATTCTACCAAAAATAAATAAATAAATTTATAAATAATATTTAATACATATAGTACATTAGTAATTTTATACATATACATGTATATATATAATATACTATATAATACATACATATATATACATATAAAAGAAATTTAAAAAAAAAAAAAAAAAAGTTGATAGGATTTCTTCCGCCGAAATTTTAAAAACGCGCCTCAGGGTTCTTTCTGCAAAAATTTGAAAACATAGGGTTTTATATGATAATTTTTTTTTCACGGGGTCTTTTTTTATCATTTCACATGACACAAGGGGTTCCTCGCAAAAAACCCAAATATAATGTTGGGGTAAATTTATCATTTTACGCGAAAAAGTGAAGAAAAATCCAATATCACACGCAGTAAACGCGCGTGTGATTCAAAAATGCGTCTCAGGGTTTTTTCTGCAAAAATTTGAAAACATAGGGTTTTATATGAGAATTTATTTTTCACGGGGTTTTTTTTAATCATTTCACATGACACAAGGGGTTTCCTTGCAAAAAACCCTTTTTTAAAACTCCCCATGAGTTGAAAATTTTTTAGTTTGTTCCCCATGTTTATAATTATTTTTGTTCACTCCCCAGATGTGAAACATAATTTTAGTTTATTTCCCATTTTTTGCAGCACATACGACATATTGCAAAAAATATACAACATAATTTTAGTTCGCAATATATCGTATGTGTTGCAGAAAATGGGGAGCAAACTTAAATTATGATTCTTATCTGGGGAGTGAACAAAAATAATTTTGAACTTGGGGAGCAAACTAAAAATTGACTCCACAATTGGAGATTTCTCCCTAATTCCCCGATAAAATAATGAGTTTAAGAAAGATAAAAGAATAAAAAAGAAAATCATAATAACAGCAACATATTTCAAATTTGAGAGTTTTCTTTTTTTTCTTTTTTTTTAAATTATTGAAAGACACTTAACTCGTACTAGAAAAACCCAAAATTTATGTCATGTTAGCTTATATTTTTCATAAAGTCATTGAATACTCCACAAAAGGAAGAAAAAAAATAATAAAAAATAAGGTATAAAGTATAAACGGTTAGCTTATTAATTATTATTTATTAATTACTACCATAAAATTTATTTGTTCCACCACACAAGGGAAAAAGATCAAGATTAATATTAGGGCGATTTACATCTGACTACCCTGCTATTTGGGGTAATTACAATGTAGTCCATCTGTTTTAAGAAATTACAATATAGTCCCTGATGTTTATGTTCCGTTAGAGATCCCTGGAGACCGTTAGGGTTCCGTTAATATTTTGGTCTGTTCTTCCAAAAATGCCCCCAGGACTGTATTGTAAAATTCGTAAAAGTTAGGGATCGTTTTTTTATGGAAAGAAAACACCAGGGACTTATTTGTAATATTGTAAAATATTGACAATATTTTTCATATTTTCCATATGAGATTAGTTAAGTTTTGGGGCCTTTCTTTGCTTGGGTTTCTCGAAGAGAATGTAATTTTTATTGGTGATTTTGGGTTTTGAGAGCTGATTTTCTGACCAATTTGTTGTCAAGAGTTTCGATTCAGAGGTTTGAAGTTATAATTAGTTTTAATTTCAGCGAGGACCGCTAGGTTTATTCCAAGAAAATTGATTTTTTTATGGAATTTTTTGAGTTTTCATCTCCCTCTTCTTAGTTCTTATGCTTCAGCTTAGAACAAATTTTTTGGAATTCCTACAAAGGCAATGTATATTAATTACATATGAAGGTAGTCTGAATTCATTTTTATTTGGGCTTTCTACTCTATTCGGCCGCTCAATTGCATTCAAGAGTTTTTTTTTGCAAATCTATATCGCATTTGAGGCATCAAATCTTTGGGATGTTGCTTTTTGTGTTTTACCTTAATCTCTCATTTTGTTTTTTAATTTGAAAATTAAGAGAACTTTCGATAAATCCCGCCGGATTTGGGTGATGGTGAGCAAAATGATAAATCCCGCCGGCCGCCAGTGGGGTTTCAATGGAACAAAGAAATAATAATAAAAAAAAAGATGCTAAGATGCTAAGATAATTAGTTTTTTTAGATTTTTAATTAGATTTTTTGAATTTGGATTTTTAATTTGAATTATGAATTTAATTAATTTAATTTTTTAAATTTGAATAGGAATTTAATTAATTTGAATAGAAATATAAATAGTTAGGGTTTTTTGATTAAATTAAAAATTTTCCTTTTATTAATAAATAATTTGTATTTAATGATTCATTAAAAATATTCAAATAATAATTAGCAATATAATATTTATTAAATTAATAAATAATTTATATTTAACGATTAATTGTAAATATTGTATAATATTATAAATAAGTCCCTGGTGTTTTTTTTCCATAACAAAACGATCCCTAACTTTTACAAATTTTACAATACAGTCCTCGGGGCATTTTTGGAAGAACAGGTCAAAATATTAACGGAACCCTAACGGTCTCCAGGGATCTCTAACAGAACATAAACATCAGGGACTATATTGTAATTTCTTGAAACAGATGGACTACGTTGTAATTACCCCAAATAGCAGGGTAGTCAAATGTAAATCGCCCTTAATATTATATGGTGTAAACGGCTAGTTTATTAGTTATTATTTGTTACCATACTAATAATATGTTAAGAATGCACAAATATAAGGTAAGATTTAGCTTATTAATTATTATTTATTACCATAACATTTATCAGATCTCCACAATCCACATTCCACACAAGGGAAAAAGATCAACTATTATATAGTGTATTCGGTTAGTTTATTAATTATTATTTCTTACCATATTAATAATATGTTAATTAAGAAGGCACAATATAAGGTATAAACAATTACCTTATTAATTAATTATTATTAATTACCATAACATTTATTAGATCTCCCCAAAAAGGTTAAAAAATCAAATATTATACGGTATAACGTTTAGTTTAGTAATTATTATTTCGGATAATTAATGTTTCATCCCTGATAAGACACATAAGTTATCCTAAACACCCTAATTTGAAATTCACCTGTTTTACGTCCCCAATACACAACATATTTTTTATAAACCCCCAAAATAGGTAAAAAGACTGTGTTGCCCTTGTTGAATTCAAGAGTCAGGGTTCCTTTCATTTGAATCATCTTTGAGAATCTTCACCCTGGATTTGCTGATACGTACCACCGCCGACGAGCACTCCGGCCTCCATACATCCGTCGTTCGTTTGTTGAGGGAGAAGATGTCTCCACCTCTAGTAAATGTAACCATTCTGATACGACAATTTAGATTTTTAATTCCAAATTAGAGGGTCTTAATTCGGCATTTAGGGCTTGCAATTATACAAATTTTGTGTCCATTTGCAGATTTTGCAGTTTTCGTTGCCAATTAGTTTCGATGGCTCGATTGAAGCAAATCTCAAGTAGGTCCAGCTTCGGGAAAAGCCGCCTTCGCGATAAATCTCCACGACGCGACGAAATACTCTATCGTTGTTCGCCAATATATTTCATAGAAAAAAAGGCTGAAATTGGTGTTGGAAAACTAGAACAGAAACGCAGCGGAAAATTAAATTTTTTCCACAAGTTTAATCGTTGTCTTGCAATTCTCGTATCGTATCACAGGTTGTTTAGAAACTTACGTAGATTGAAGCTTTCTAGTGATATCAGTACCCAATACTGAACACCATTCAAGCGGAATGTCCCTCGAACGGTTTTCGATAGATCCCAAAGCAGGGATCCTCCAAAGCGTATCCACACGAGTCCTAGAACACCATCAAGCAAGTGAGAATGCTAGTTCTATAACTTGTATTAATGGCTAGGGTTTTGCTTTGAAAACTTTATTTTTATTTTTCTCAAAAACTTAACACTTCGTGAGTGTTGGTCTAAAGAATAAGAAAGCCCCGATCCCCTTATTTATACTCATGTGGTTCGAACCGCCTAGGGTTTCCAAGAACCAATGAGATTGTTTTCTTGCTCACTAATTAACTAATTAATTATTTAATTTAATTGGAGAAAATAAGTTCCCAACTTGTTCTCCAAGTCTTGCAAGAATAACTTTCTCTCTCCTACAATAGGAAGTTGGACTTTTCAACTTTCCTAAAGTTAAAAGTCAAGATTCAATAAATAATCTAATTCCCAATTAATTATTTATTGGGTTAAGCTTGGGAATTAGATTATTTATTGAATCTTGACTTTTAACTTTAGGAAAGTTGAAAAGTCCAACTTCTTATTGTAGGAGAGAGAAAGTTATTCTTGCAAGACTTGGAGAACAAGTTGGGAACTTATTTTCTCCAATTAAATTAAATAATTAATTAGTTAATTAGTGAGCAAGAAAACAATCCCATTGGTTCTTGGAAACCCGAAGGGGTTCGAACCACATGAGTATAAATAAGGGGATTGGGGTTTTCTCATTCTTTAGACCAATACTCACGAAGTGTTAAGTTTTTGAGAAAAATAAAAAAAAAGTTTTCAAAGCAAAACCCTAGCCATTAACACAAGTTATAGAACTAGCATTCTCACTTGATTGATGGTGTTCTAGGACTGGTGTGGATACGCTTTGGAAGATCGCTGCTTTGGGATCTATCGAGAACCGTTCGAGGGACATTCCGCTTGAAGGGTGTTCAGTAGGCGGTACTGACATCACTAGAAAGCTTCAATCTACATAAGTTTCTAAACAAACTATGATAGGATACGAGAATTGCAAGTCCATGATCAATCTTTTGGAAAAATTTTAAATTTCCCTGCGTTTCTGTACTAGTTTTCCAACAAATGGTATCAGAGCCACCTTGCAACGCTCGTATTGTATCGTTACAGCTTTACAAATTTTGATGAAAATTCTTGAATTTGAGTGTGTGTTGTGTATTCATGGTTTTAGTTTGAAATACGAAATTGCCGGATCAAAACTGTTTCTTGAAAAATTTATGAAAATTGTTTTCTGTTTAAATCTGGTTTTAAGCTGGTTAGCTTTAGATTTGTTTGAACTGTTTTAATTTGAAATTGGATTCTGAATTTACCGAAATTGCGAAATGGAAAAAAGGGATTGGGACAGGTTCGTGCACAGGATTGAGCGCATACGTACGCATATCGTCGCCCCGCTCTGCTGAAACGGCGCACAGACGCCTGGCGCGCATAGTCGTTGTTGTGCGCTTCCCCCCATCGCCGGCATATCCTGCGTGACAGTGTGCGGAAATGCACGCGCGTCGCTCGTGGCGTGTGCGCACGGTCCTCGCGCGCGCCTTGCGGGAAACGCCGGATGCGTCCGGCACCATGGCGGCCGGCTGTGTGCGCAGCGGGTCTGCTCGCGCACGCGCTTGTGGGTGATGGCTGCGCGCCTTGCATAAGGTTCTCAGACTTCGCTTTTCGTTTCGTATTTTCCAAGTTTCGTAAAATCCCGTTTTGTAAAATCTGATTTTATTTTAAAATTAGATTTTAATTTTATAAATTTATTTATTTGAAATAATTATAAAATTTGGGATTTTATGAATTAAAATCAAGTTCTAATTTTTCAAGAAAATAATAAATATCACTTTGAATGATATTTTAAACAAAAATTTAATTTTGAATTAATTGTTGTTATGTCATAATCTGGTGAATTCGATTTTGAATAAATTCGTGAATAATGAACTATATTCGAATTACCTAAGTTAATTGTAACTTGAAGTCAAGGGAATTTTAAATTTAATTGGTAAATTTAAATTCAAGCGGATTCCTGCAGTTTAGGTGATCATGAGTTAGTCTTATGTATGGTTTTAAATTCTGCACCTGGATGATTTCAATTGGGGTCGAAGCCCCATAGTTGCGCGTTTTCAATTGGGGTTAGAACACTACTTATGTGTGTACTGTTATGTGTTTATTATGTGACTTTCCTTATTATTGTTTTTGGGCCGGGGTATGCCCCGTGTACTTGTCTATGGTCAATATGAAGATTGAGCCATATTACTTTATGTAAAGAGAGTAGAACTTAGTAAGTGAGGTTTTCATTTTCATTTTGGAGACAAGCACCCATGGAATAAGAAGGATCGACAAGGAACACTTGAAGACCGGTGGCCATAAGAAGACCCCTCAAAATGTTTAGGAGGGTTTCTATTAATGTAATAGATAGGGCGTTTTCCATTAAATTCTGTATCCCTATGTGATATGAACTGTTTTATGTGGCATGAATGTTAGAACTAGTAATTTTGGAGTGGCTCCCGAAATCACATATAAGATAGGATACCCATGATCATCTCATAATTAGTATCTTGGTAGGACATGTTATCTGTGATGAGACACAAAACCTCGCTCGGATCAGAGCCGTCCACGTGTCGCCATCTATTGACCTAAAACTTATATGCTCGCACTAACGGGCTCACGTGCCTACCCAGCCCATCCACTTGATGACTAAGTCTAGGTCTACGTGTCTTGGCCCACTATTCAAGCGGGGGATTCAGGCTAGAGAACCCAGCGCTCGTGATACGGTCCTCTCATGGGCTATCCTCCCAGGGAAGCGTCCCACGAGGGCGCGTTCTACCCTGCGCTCGGTTATCCAACGATCGTTGGTCATTAGTCACAGGGGACCCCCTCGTGCCTCCCTTCGAGCGTCATCCACGCTCGAGTATGATCAACCCCTATTAAGGCGTCCGTACGCCTGCAGGACAGGGTTTGAGTTTCCCAACGCTCAACGATCGCCAACAACCTCTGACACTATGGCAGTGCGCACCTCGTACCTGGCACGCCACTTACTTTTCAGAGTCGTCACTCTCATGCCCTCACAGGCCGCCATGTGTTAGGGCAACACAGGTTTGGGACCACACGGTCAAATTACCCAATCTGCCCTCACCCTTAACCTATAAATATGGGGAAACACATGCTTTCTTCCTCAAGTCATATTCTCCATAAAAACACGCATTGAACTGGTATATTCCTCCATTAATCTGCATCTTCCCAAGCTACATACTACCTTCAACACAGTTGCATCACCACCGCATTTTACACTCTTGGTGTTATCCTAGCTGGAAGAACCCACGCTCAAAAGGAAACCCAGTTCCTGAGGCTCCTACGCCTATGATGGTCTTTCCCTTTCACTCACAAATTCTAAAGTGATGGGTGTTTAAACCCCTTTACAAGTTTCTGCACCATCATTTTTGGCACTGTCTGTGGGAAATCCATCGCCATCTTCAGCTCCAACTTCATCAGTTTCTTCCCTTGAAAGCTAGTTGAAAAGTAACATCGGCGGCATTCACTATGGTAACTGCAACAAGGTCAGGCGCGGTGGACAAGAGGGGGGCTCTTCCTCCCGTTAATGAGGAAAACGTCGAAAACCCTACCCCCGCCGGAGGTACGCCCCCACCAATCGCCGGAGACATAGAGGCAGCTGCTGCAACACTCCCTCCAGGGAGAAACGAGGCTGGCTCCATTCCTCCTCCTCCTACCTCCAGGCCCAATGCTCCAATCTCCCATCCCGGCATGTATTCCATGGCCATGCCTCCACAGGGATACGCTTATTTGTAGCCTGGGATGATGCCCGGGATGGTGCCTATGGTCCAGCCCTACCAGGTAGGAACACTGAATCTCCCATTGTCGCTGCCTAGGGAGATACAAGGGGTGGAAATGCCCTAGATTACTACTCAGCAACTCCAGGCGCTCTACGCACAATGCGAGGGTCAGGCGGTCCAGAACGCATGGGAACACTTCACTGCGGCCTATTTCCCTTCACAAGCTGGCGCTCGAATGGCCCCACCCCTTGGAGGGCTCCCGGATCACCCACTGACAATGGCGCAAAATGCGTTGAGGGCCCAACAACCTCCCCCCACCACCTATCCAGGAAAATGAGGTCCCCCCGAGGGTCCAACAAGAGCAACAGCCCGATGGAAATGAGAGGGCCGGGGATAATGAAGAGGTCCAATCGAGGGCCACAGAAAGGGCAAACCGCAGAAATGTCAGTGACCCTCAGCTTGCCGCAGTGCAAGATCAACTTAAGGGGCTCCAGAATGTGATGGAGCAGCTCTCTCGAGCAAGGTCTCAAGTCCCCTGCGAGGGGGGCGAGAGGTCCAGGGCCAGAGATGCTCGCCGACCGCGTAGCCCAGTTTCTCACTGCCGAAGGGAAGCCAGCTATGAGGATCCCGAGGACAGGGATTACAGAATCGTGACGCGCGATTCCCCCCTCATTGAGGAGGTACTGATGACCCGTGCAGGGAAGGGCAAAATCCCCACGTCCGTCAACAGATATGATGGGACCACTGATCCAGCCGAACATCTGGATCACTTTGTGCACCTGATGCATTTATACGATCACCCGAGCAACTACTGGGCCAAGGTATTTGTCACTTCCCTCGTGGGAATGGCCCAGGATTGGTACAAGAAGCTTCCTCCACGCTCAATTCGGGGGTACCATGATCTGACCGATGCCTTTGTAAGCCACTTCAATTCCTTGAAGGCACCGGCCCCAGCCCCAACAGCTCTTTACAGCTTGGTCCAGGGACCGAACGAGACGCTCCGGTCCTTCATGGGGAGGTTCAACAAGGAAATCTTGTTAGTAGAGAAGCCCTCGATGGATTTCTTGAGGCACGTTCTTTTTGGAGCCATCAACATGAAGCACTATGTCAGCAAAGAATTCGTGGAGGAAGTGGCCAAGAAGAAACCGCGCTCATTGATGGAGATTAGGGAGATAGCGGACTCTTTCTTCACCCTCGAGGATATGTACATTGTGAGGGACCAGAAAATGGCGAACGCCCCTCGCCCCAGCAAAGTCCCCGAGGACAGGGGGGATTCTAACAGGGGTCGCCGTCGCAGCCCTATTTCCGCTCGTCGAAATTCCTCTCCCCCACGTAAGTTTGAGCGCATTCCCCTCAACCGCCCAATTGCTGAGGTATATTCCATGGCGGATAAGAAACTCTTTAAGAGACCGCCAAATTGAGAGAAACAGAGGCCCAAAAGCGCTCGGGAAAGTACTGCGCTTTCCACAAGCAGAAAGGACACGACACCAACGAGTGTCGTCAGCTTAAGGGTGAGATTCAGAGGCTCATCGCTGGGGGGCACCTCAAGGAATTCGTGAGGGTGTTGGAGAGGTATGATGAACATTGCGCTGAGCGAGCGCGTGCCAGAGGAAGAAGCCGTTCACGCTCGCGGAGTCCACGCCACCATCACACAGAGCCAAGTGACCATGGCAAATTGAAAGCCACAGACGTGGAAAACCAGCCCTTCGCGGTCATCCACATGATTGCTGGAGGACCCTCGAGGGGCGATTCTAACGCTTCCCGATGCCGTTACGTTCGGAGCTACGATCAAAGATCTTCTCAGCTCAGGCCAGTGCTCTCCATCGACAGCTCGTCGTGCTCGGAAAAGGATGAGAGCGTAGGTTTCACAGAGAAAGACTTAGAGCACATTGTAACACCCCATGGGGTCGGTGAAACCTCTAACTGCCCCATGGTGGTTAGCTTAGACGTTCATAACCACGTTGTAAAGAGGGTTCTAATTGATAATGGAAGCTCTGTGAACGTTCTCCCTTATTCAACGTTTCAAAAGATGAATATAACAAACATTCCACTCGAACCCCTCAGAACAGCCCTCGTTGGTTTTGGGGGTTCCGAGATTGTCCCTCGCGGGCAAATTCGCTTGGCCACCTCATTTGGTCGTGCCCCACAGCGAAAAACTTTGAATGTTCTTTATGCAGTGGTCGAAGTAGATCTCCCATACAATATCATCATCGGACGCCCAGTGCTCGTAGACTTTAAGGCGGTAATTTCAACATATCACCAGAAGGTCAAGTTCCCTACCCCCGAGAGAACAGGTGAAGTACTGTGCAATGTCAAAGAGGCTTGGGAATGCTACATCCTTTCCCTTCGAAGTCACAAGCCCAAGCAACCCACTCAGGCAGGTTCCACCAAGAAGTCAGTGGACTTTCCCAAATTGGATGAAGATGGCCCCGAGCGCAAGAGGGCCAAACTTTACAGAAAGAAAAATAAAAAGAAGGCCGAGACCGAGCCCAAGGACGCAGGGGGAGGAACTCCTTGGTGCCGTTGGAGAATCATCCTCGGAAGACGAGGATCGCCTACCCTCGGGAGGCTCTAGTGAGAAACTTACAGGCAAGAAACGAGCGCTCGAACAGCCGAGGCCTGAAGTGCGGATAGAGCCATCAGAAAGCTTTCTAACCATCGAATTAGAGCCCGGGAACCCCGACAAAACCACCCAGATAAGATCCAATCTCAACGGTCCCTCGCAAATCATGATGATCGATTTCCTCCGTGAGAACCTTGACATATTTGCATGGAAGACTTCCGATCTCACTGGGATAGATCCGAGTGTCATAGTCCACAGGCTCAATGTGGACCCGGCCTTCAAGCCCATCAAGCAAAAGAAAAGAGATGTTCATGGATTTAGGAGGCAAGTCATTGAAGAGGAGGTAAACAAACTCCTCGAGGCTCAGTACATAGAGGAGACCCTATACCCTGAATGGCTTTGCAATGTGGTGCTCGTGCCCAAGAGCGCTAACAAATGGCGCATGTGTAATGACTTCACGGACCTCAATAAAGCGTGCCCGAAGGATCCGTACCCTCTGTCGAGGATCGATCAGTTGGTGGATTCGACCGCCGGGTGTGAACTTATGAGCATGATGGACGCTTTCCAGGGGTATTATCAAATATTTATGGCCCCAGAGAATCGCCCTAAGACTTCATTCGTGGTCCATATGGGCGTTCACTGTTTCAAGGTTATGCCCTTTGGGCTCAAAAATGCAGGGGCGACATATCAACGCCTTGTCAACAAAATGTTTGAGCGTGAGATTGGAGGGTCCATGGAAGTGTATGTGGATGACATGATTGTTAAGAGTGAACGCCAACATTCCCATCTAAAGGACCTCAAACGAACGTTCAACATCCTGCGTCATTATGGGATGAAATTGAACCCTTCCAAATGCACATTTGGCGTTCGGGGTGGAAAATTCTTGGGTTACATGGTCAGTCAACGAGGAATAGAGGCTAACTCGGAGAAGATTAAGGCAATCCTTGATATCCCCTCCCCTCGGAATGTGAGGGAAGTTCAAGTGTTGGTGGGAAAAATTATTTCATTAAACAGATTCATCTCCCGCTCTGCGGACAGGAACCTACCCTTCTTTAGAATTTTGCGCAACGCTCGCAACTTCGCCTGGAGTAAGGAATGCGAGGAGGCTTTACAGGATATGAAGCGGTACCTCACGAGCGCGCCGTTGCTGACCAAGCCTAGCCCTGGAGAAAATTTAATTATTTACCTTTCAGTCTCCGTAGAGGATACGAGCGCTGTCGTAGTGGCTGTCCGTGAGCGTAAATACTTGCCGGTCTACTATTTGAGCAAAACTTTGCAAGGGGCTGAGAAGAGATACATGGAAATAGAGAAATTCGCTTTTGAGCTCGTCAATGCTTCTCGAAGGTTAAGGCCTTATTTTCAGGCTCATTCTATCACAGTACTCACAGATCAACCTCTCAAACAGGTGCTCGCAAAGCCAGATGTTTCAGGGAGATTAATTAAATGGGCGATTGAACTTAGTCAGTTTGACATTGCTTTCGAGCCTCGCACGGCCATACAGGCTCAGGCTGTGGCTGACCTATTTGGTAGAGCGCTTCAACTTAGATGCTGGGTCCTCGCTGCAGGAGGGACTGTGGCTTCTGCACACAGATGGCTCCTCGACCTCACTAGGGGGGGAGTAGGAGTGACCCTCAGAGACCCTCACGGTACAGAAGTTGACTACGCTATTAAACTAGCATTTCAAGTCACCAACAACAAGGCGGAATATGAGGCTCTAATCCAAGGGCTTAGAATAGCCCTCCAGAATGGTGCCGTTCGGGTCACTGCATATGTTGACTCTCAGCTGATCGAAAGTCAAATTGATGGTACTTATGAGGCTCGGGAAACCACTATAGTGCAGTACTTGGCGATCGCTAGAGAAGTTATATCAAAGTTCAAAGAATTTCATTTGCTGCAGATCCCGAGAGCGGAAAACGAGCGGACAGATGCTCTTTCTAAGTTTGCATCCGCCCTGGAGGGCTCCTGCGAGCGCTCTGTCACATTCCTCAGAACGGAAAGGCCATTGATTCGCGATACGGGACCCTCAGATGAAGTCAATATGCTAGATCCCTCCGAGCCTTGCTGGCTCGATGACATTGCTAGATTTTTAAGGGATGGAGCCTGCCCGAGTGATAAAGTGGAAGCACGGAAGATTAGAAGTAAAGCCCCTCGTTTCTCTCTCGACAGTGAGGGGCGGCTATTCAAGCGGTCTTTCCAGGGTCCACCATTAAAGTGTCTGAGACCCTCGCAAGCCAAGGAGGTTTGGAACATGTGCATAACGGGAGCTGTGAGAATCATTCTGGAGGACGAATCCTGGCAAAAAAAGTCTTGAGGAGTGGGTTCTACTGGCCCTCGGTGTTGCAGGATGCCATCAGTTACTCCAAGAAATGCCCTAAGTGTCAGTTTCATTCTAACACCCCTCAATTGCCGGCGGCTCAAATGATCCCTATTGATGTTTCGTGGCCTTTCGATTAGTGGGGCATTGATATTGTGGGACCCCTCCCAATGGCGGTCGGACAAAAGAAATTCGTAATACTCGCTGTGGATTACTTCACTAAGTGGGCCGAAGCTGAAGCAGTCACGAAAATAACGTTCAAGGTTGTAAGGGGCTTCATTTGGAAGAACATCATTTGCAGATATGGTATCCCGAGGGTGCTCATCTCGGACAATGGTTCCCAGTTCATCGCCGCCGACACACGGGATTGGTGCTACGAACTTGGGACTGAGCAACGCTTCACTTCCGTGGGCCATCCTCAAGCCAACGGTCAAGATGAAGTGACCAACCGAACCATACTCCAACATCTGAAGACGATGCTCGAAAGTAAGAAAGGGGAATGGGCTGAAGAACTTCAAGGCGCGTTATGGGCATATCGCACCACCCCCCGAGCGGCGACTGGGGAAACTCCTTACTCTCTGGTGTACGGATCCGAGGCTATGATACCTGCGGAGATCGCTCAAGAATTCGCTCGCGTTGCCTATTTCGAGCCTGCCACCAACGAAGCCAACCGAACATTCGAATTGGATTTATTAGACGAGAGGAGGAACTTAGCCTGGGCTCGCATCCACAAATACAAGGCGACCGTAGCCCGCCAGTATAACAAGCGTGTCAGAGAAAGAACTTTCCAACTAGGGGACTTGGTGCTTAAAAAAGTTGAAGTTTCTAAACACGTGGGTAAGTTGGATCCCAATTGGGAAGGCCCCTTCAAAGTCGTCCAAGTACGAGCAAACAATACCTACTTGCTAGAGACCTTGCAAGGCGAGCGTCTCCCAAGACCATGGAACGCGTGCAACCTCAGAAGGTTCTACGTGTAAGTGTCAGTCTTTGTAATTGGCCGTTCGCGGCATGGTGTACTTTCTTTTGGCAGAGAGCATGTTGTAATCATTTCAAAAATTGCAAGTATAATATTAAATATTTGATCCATTGTTACGTCATTTATTTACTTTCCTTTTGATTAATGATTCGGGTAACAGAAAGCCTACTCCGTGTCGAGCATCCTCCATTTCGAACGGCTTAAGTAATACCCTAATCGTTCCAAAGCAACGCTATCTGTGTGTTGAGAACCCTCCACACAGAATAGTTTGATAATTCATAAGTGTATAAGTCGTAAGAACGAGCGTGTCAAAAAGTGGGGTGTTAGACGCTTAATTTACGCCAGCTGGGTACTCGCCATAACAGTTCGTGCTCATAAACCCCCAAGGACCCTCGCCTTCTTAACTAAGAATACACTCGTGAGTAGCAGGCGTTGGGCTAGTCCTCCCATGAACGCTTGAGGGCGGAACTAACATTACAGCAACGCTCGTTTTTATTCTCATACTTAACAAATCCTGCAGTTGATTGCTGAGTCCATTAGAATGGTTGAGACGCTCAAGATAAAGGTGCACGTCTCAGGTTCAAGGCCAACACTTAGCTAAGTCCTTGGGGGTTTTCTAAGTTCAAATTAGAGCCTCATTGTGAAAATGGCCAGGGAACCCTCATAAGGAAGACCCTCGCGCCCACACTTGCATCTCTCAAATGGTCAGACGTTACCAAATCCTAAACTTGAGACGCATAGTGATGAAGGCTAAGATACCCTCAAAAGAAACACCCCCCGTGCACATGCATTCCCATTGCGGATATCCAAGTGTCAAAGTAAACATGTACATAATCATCCAACATAAAGGGACTACGATGCCCAGCGTTCAAAGAAGAAGGAAATCAAACTTCAACAAAGGAGGTATTCAAAGAAAGATAGAAAACAAGTTCAAAAGCACCGCCAAACGTGCAAAATTTAAGTACAAAGAGTTAAAGTGTTCATAAACATAAATGGAAACTAAACTAGTTGAGCAGTAAAGTAGCAGAGAGAGGATCTTCAAGGGGCTTGACTCGCGGTCTCAGAAGGGGCAGTTGAAAGAGGGACTGGGGCCAGCACATGGGCATCGGAAGTTTGCTTATCACCAGGGTCCTCGCCATCTTGAGCGTCAATGATAACGCCATCATCCTCTATTTGTAGAGGCTCGGGATTTATAGGATTGGCCGCCATGAACTCACCCTGGAGCATTGTCACAAGCTCCTGATACTCGGGCTCACCCAGTTCCTCTGAGGGATCCTCGTCACGAACTACTGGCTCGCAGTTCTCGTCTAAATCCATGCGGAGGCGATCGTCGGTGCGAGCACTTTCAGGTGCTAACCCTAGTTTGACCATTTGCCCAATTGCTTTGTAGAAGAAGCGCCTGGCGTTGTCAAAGCAATGGAGGTTGGCGGCAAAAACGAAGGCCTTGGAGTGCACGAACTTCATCACTGAGTCCCATGCCACCCTCGACTCAAGGCTGGCGACCTTTTCTTGCAAGTCTGCGAAGGACTTCTTGATTATCTCATTTTGGCGAGTACTCTCGGCCAGCTGCTGTCCCAATTCCCCATTCTGGACCCTCATTTGGTCACGCTCCTCTTTCAGCTTTTCGTGACGATGGTTGAGGGTCAGGAAGGCATCGTCTGATTTTTTCAAGGCTTCTTTTAGCCTATCCCTCTCGAGGTTGGCATCCGTCAGCTCAGCGCAGACTGTGTTGTAATCCTCCTGCAACTGACCGGGGTCGGAGATGCGCAGCAGCTTCTTATATTTGGCCTTATGTTGGGAGTAGGCCTGCGCTCGACCCTGCAAGTTCTTCAGCCTCGGGATTACCTCCTGGAAAGCCAAAAGTGAGGGTCACTATCAAAAGAGAAGACAGAGTAGACTGATGTTTTGCAAAGAAAATGGAAGACTTACCGTCATGAGGGCGTGGCAAGCATCGTCCGCAACACGAGCGACGTTATGCTCTTTCAACTTGTCGTGGTCGCCGAAAAACTGGAGTTTCCCGACGATATCGGAGACTAAGTTTACGGAATACGCGCTCTTCTTCAGCAGCACTGGACCCTCGGTCCGTTGGCGTTTGTAACGAGCGTCCCCCCGACAGCCAACCTTCCAAAAATCTTCTTCCTCCGACGATGAGGTATCGCCGCCTTCGCCCCTGTGGCCCACGACCACCTCCTTGCCTTTGCCCGAAATGGGAATCGAGTCGGACAGCCTTTTTCTCTTCCGTTGACGGTCGGCCCTCAGGAGATCATGTATTTGGACCGCTGTTCCCGAGCGGTTGGAGGAGGTGCTTGAGCTCAGGGTAATGGGCCCTTCTGGGCCTTCTGGAGCGGCCGGAGGGGGAGTAGAACCCCGAGCACCGTCGACGGTCAGGTCTTCGATAGGACCGACAGTTGGAGCTTCATTTCCCGCGCCCCTACCACCATTTCCTCGCCCTGCCCTTCGGCGGGCTCCTCTTCCCCTCGGGGCATTGTGGACTTGTGCATGTTGCTGCGGTTGTTGAGGGTTAACGTCTCCCCTCTGGGCGCGCATTATCTCAGCAAGACGTTCGGCATCCATTCCTGCTGTTAGTATTTGGATATCTGCAAAACAAAAGGTGTGAGCGTCAGAAATTGGATGTTTGGATAACAACTACAAAGCGTAATAAGTGAAGATAAGTCAGTGAAACTATTCTAGAGGTTAGAGCAGTTAGTTCCTAGAATCTAACCGTCGTGCGCCATGATTTCGGCTGGAGGATCTATTATCTTGCTCGGGGGGCAGGATAGGCCATAACGGAATAGCACTCCCTCGTTCTTCATCAAGACCTCAGCCTTGATCCACTTCTTTTCACTCCTCATCTCGAGGGCCAACCCCTTTGCCCAGTCCTCAAAAGCCTTATTCCTTACCCTCTCCATAATCAATGGCCCCTCGCCATGTGTCAACCACTGTCGGTGAACCCCAAAAATTCCCCCTGGAGCCCCTATTAAGGCGTCCGTACGCCTACAGGACAGGGTTTGAGTTTCCCAACGCTCAACGATCGCCAACAACCTCTGACACTATGGTAGTGCGCACCTCGTACCTGGCACGCCACTTGCTTTTCAGAGCCGTCACTCTCATGCCCTCACAGGCCGCCACGTATTAGGGCAACACAAGTTTGGGACCACACGGTCAAATTACCCAATCTGCCCTCACCCTTAACCTATAAATAGGGGGAAACACATGTTTTCTTCCTCAATTCATCTTCTCCATAAAAACACGCATTGAACTGGTATATTCCTCCATTAATCTGCATCTTCCCAAGTTACATACTACCTTCAACACAGTTGCATCACCACCGCATTTTACACTCTTGGTGTTATCCTAGCTGGAAGAACCCACGCTCAAAAGGAAACCCAGTTCTTGAGGCTCCTACGCCTATGATGGTCTTTCCCTTTCACTGGCAAATTCTAAAGTGATGGGTGTTTAAACCCCTTTACAAGTTTCTGCACCATCAATCTGCTAATTGTTTCTGTGATGCACTTTATGTGAAACTGCATTAACAGGATAATTAAAATTTGGATAACATTATATGTTGGTGAGGTCATTCGAAAATCCCATTTAAAATATTGAGCTAAATTCGAATAAATAGGTATTTTATCATGATAATAAAATTCTTAACATTCCATCAATAGGATTTAGGACTTAATAAGTGAACCTAATTGCTGTCTCACGAGTCGTGGGGTAATTAGGGGATCTTGTTAACTCTTAGTTTCCTGATTAATCACTTTAAGTAATTAATATTTCTTGACCATTTTAGAATGTGCTATGTCTCACGAGTCGTGAGTCGTTCCGAACTAAGTTTGGTTGAGATCTTATGATTGATGGGTCTAGCTCAACACTGAAGTAGATATGGATGTCTCACGAGTCGTGGGTCCATAGTCGAAAGATCAGTGATGCAAAAACATTACTAGGAATTCAATGAGAGATCGAATTGGTAAATAGTACCTACCTAAGATTCTTAGACTTTTGGATGTCTCACGAGTCGTGGGTCCAGAACTAAGATTGTTTGGGATCCTAGTACCCACTGAGAAAATAAGTTTCTTCTAAAGTCATTGGGATTTCTAGACTTTCTAAAAACAGTGGGAGAACATATTTCTAAAGACCTTGATAATATGTATAATCGTTATTATTCAGCATGCTCATGATTTCTCTATTTTTCAATTTAGGTTGTAGTTTTGTGATTCTCTACAATTGAAATGGCAACCAAAAACCCTTTGGTATCCATCCTCGAATCAAACAAGTTGACGGGATCCAATTACTCTGATTGGCTTCGGAATCTAAAGATAGTTTTAGATTTTGAGAAGAGAAGATATGTTCTCTTCGAGGGAGAGCCTGCCCCTGAAGGGGAGGCTCCGACTCAGGTCGAAAGAGAGGCGATTGCGAAATGTTCTGAAGATAATCTTCAAGCCCGTTGCCTCATGTTGGCCAACATGTCTCCGGACACGCAAAGGCAACACGAGTCAATGGAATACGCTTGGGAGATTTATGACCATCTCGAGCAATTGTACTGCCCCAAAGAGCATATTCTAAGGTACAACACCTCTAAGGAGCTCTTTCATCTCAGAATGAAAAAAGGTATAAGTATCCACGAACATGGTCTTAAGTTTCTTGGTTTGAACAAGAAACTTACCTCCATGGAGATGCCTCTGAGCGAGGAACTCACCGTGGACCTGTTGCTCACATCGCTTCCACCATCATTCAATCCTTTCGTGCTGAACTTCAACATGAATCATGCTCATGCTACTGTCGCTGAGTTGATTAGTCAACTTGTGACTGCTGAAGTCACGATAAAGAAGGATAACAAATTAATGATGGTCACTTCCTCTTCTAGGCCTTCTAAAGGCAAAGGGAAGAAAGTTCCCAAGAAGAAGGGACCTCTTAAACCCGATAGGAGGGGTTAAAAAGAGAAAAGATGGGAAGAGAAAGGATCAGAGAGAGGACGTTTGCCACCATTGTGGCAAGAAAGGGCATTAGAAGAGGAACTGCCAAGAGTACAAGGATACTCTAAAGAAAGGTGTGTTTATTGTTGAAGTAAATCTATCTATTGATTCTAATTCTTGGGTACTTGATATCGGCTGTGGAGCTCATATATGTAATGATGTACAGATGCTAAATGAGGTCCGACAACTTGAAGAAGGAGAATGCGTCTTGAAGGTTGGGAATGGATCAAGCGTTCAAGTCCAAGCCATTGGGACGTGTAGATTAGATTTAGGTGTCTTTACTTTAGTTTTGAATAAAGTCCTTTATGTACCTTCTATTATTCGTAATATAATTTCCATTCCAACATTAGATTGTGAAGGATATGAGACTTTCTCCAGAAATGGAAAATTTTATCTTAAGAAGAATAAAACTTCCGTTTAACTTGGTACATTATCTAATGGACTTTATACAACCAAAGACGCTAATATTTTGAATATATAACAATTAAACAAACGCAAAAGAGATGATAAGATCTCGGTTTCTTTATGGCACGCACGTTTAGGCCATGTTTCTAAAGATAGGATTGCTAAGTTAACTAATTTAGGATCATTATATGAAAATGAACTTAAAGAATTAACTCATTGTGAATCATGTCTTAAAGGAAAAATGGCCAAAACTCCCTTTAATGGTAAAGTGGAACGTGCCACTAAAGTATTGGATTTAATCCATACTGATGTTTGTGGACTAGACGACTTTAGGCGTTTTGGTTATGTGTACTTAATGAAGTATAAATCCGAAGCCTTTGAGAAATTCTTGGAATTTCACAAGGAGGTTGAGAACCAAACTGGTCACAAGATTAAAACACTTCGATCTGATCGAGGTGGCGAGTATCTAAGTGACGAATTCCTTAGTCATCTCAGAGATAATGGAATTATCTCTCAGTGGACTCCTCCGGGAACTCCTCAATTAAATGGAGTTTCGGAAAGAAGGAACAGAACCCTACTTGATATAGTTCGTTCCATGATGAGTTTCACTAAATTGCCACCTTTATTCTGGGGTTATGCCCTAGAATCAGCAGTTAAGATTCTGAATCTTGTTCCCTCCAAATCTGTACCCAAAACCCCATATGAGATGTGGTTTGGCAAAATCCCTAACTATTCTTACTTAAGAATTTAGGGTTGTCCTGCTTACGTGAAGAGGACAGTGAGAGATAAACTTGAAGTTATATCAAGCTTATGTAACTTCGTAGGATATCCTAAAGAGTCAATAGGATATTATTTCTACGATCCTCTTGAACAAAAGGTCTTTGTGTCAAGAAACACCACTTTTCTTAAGGACTCGTTCCTTAAAGAAAAGAAAGGCAAGATCGCAGAACTCGAAGAGGTTCGAGACCAAGATCTCACGCCTAGCTTGGAGAATAACGTCCCTATCCCTAGCCAAGAGAGTGATACATGCGAAAATCCTCCTCAAATAAGACGTTATGAACGCATTCCTAGACAACCAGAGAGATGGTATGGTTTTCTCCACCAAACATCTCAAATGGATAATGATCCTTTAACTTATGAGGAGGCACTGTTAGATTCGAACTCTAAATAGTGGAAAGAAGCAATGAAATCCGAAATCGATTACATGTACTCTAACCAAGTTTGGACCTTGGTTGATTCACCTGATGGGATCAGGCCCATAGGGTGCAAATGGATATATAAGCGCAAGCTTGGAGTAGATGGAAGCGTGACAGCCTTTAAAGCAAGATTAGTTGCTAAAGGTTTCACTCAAAGACTAGGTGTAGACTTTGATGAGACCTTTTCCCGCGGTTGTAATGCAAAAATCCATTAGGATCTTGCTTGCCATTGCTGCATATTATGACTATGAGATATGACAAATGGATATGAAAACTGCCTTTCTCAATGGAGACATTGACAAAGACATTTACATGTAACAACCCATGGGTTTCACATTCAGTGGGAGCGAGCAAAAGATTTGCAAGCTTCAACGTTCAATCTACGGGTTGAAACAAGCTTCTAGGAATTGAAACATTCGATTTGATGAAGCAGTCAAATTGTTTGGCTTTATTCAAAATCCGAATGAGTCCTACGTGTACAAGAAAGAATTGGAAACCTCGATTCAATTTTTGATACTTTATGTAGATGACATCCTTCTCATTGGGAATGCAAAGGATGGCATGAAAGTAACTAAGTCTTGGTTATCGAACCAATTTGAGATGAAGGATCTTGGTGATGCATCCTACATTCTCGGTATAAAGATCTATCGGGATAGATCTAGGAGATTGTTAGGATTATCACATTCGGTTTACATAGATAAAATACTAAAGAGGTTTAGTATGGAAGAATCCAAACGTGGAAAGCTTCCAATGGGCCCGGGAACAGTTCTTTCGAAGAAGCTGTGTCCCAAGACTGAACTTGAAAAGTCTAGGATGTCCAAAATTCCTTACGCATCAGCTATAGGAAGCATAATGTATGCGATGCTATGTACTCGACCGGATGTGGCTTATGCACTTAGCGTGACTAGCCGATTCCAATCTGACCCTGGTGAAGGTCACTGGACTACTGTAAAGAACATCCTTAAGTACTTACGAAGAACTAAAGATTTGTTCTTGGCTTACGGAGGCCAGCAAGATCTTGTCATTAGAGGATACTATGATGCAAGCTTTGCATCGGACATGGATGACTTTAAATCCATGTCAGGATACATATTCTGCCTGAACGGCGGTGCAGTAAGTTAGAAAAGTTCCAAGCAAGCGACCACTGCAGATTCGACGACTGAAGCCGAATACTTAGTTGTAAACGATGCTGCTAAGGAAGGTGTTTGGGTAAGAAACTTCATCCACGAGCTGGGTGTAGTTCCTAGCATTAAAGACCCCGTTACAGTGTTTTGTGACAACACCGGGACGGTTGCTCAAGCAAGAGAACTAAGATCTCACCAAAGAACCAAGCACATTTTGAGGAAGTATCACTTAATCCGTGATATCATCAAGAGAGTCGATGTGCAAATTGAAAGGGTCACATCAACAGAGAACATGGCAGATCCACTTACTAAAGCCCTTAGTCAACAGGCTTTCGAAGGACATCTTCAGAAGATGGGTCTTAAATTAGCTCCTGAGGGGCTTTTGACGGGTAAGTGGGAAAGCTGTTTTTGGTTTTATTATTTTCTTGTAATATCACAAACAATCTTTGAATAATAGACGAGATGATTTTGTTCATAGACAATCACTTCTTTATATGCTTAGTTTGTCTGTTTGGGTTTGACTGTGTGTTGCATGTACTGAACTCCCCTAATCCGATGAGGCCGTTAAGAACTTTGTCGTTATGGGAACGACATATGAAACAAGTTCTTAACTCCATAGGCGAGGATTAGAAACTTCTCCAAGTCGAGAGTTCGACAGACAGTGGTAGTGTCGACCTTGACTCTGTTGAGACTTGCTTATGTGATTATGTCATTTTGAAGGATCACTCAGTTTCATGGAGTGATAAGTGCATACGATGATGCGTTCATAATACATGAGGGTGATTGTTACTAGAACTTCATCACTGAGATATCCCGCCTGAGAACATTCCTAAATGGGAAAGGAAGATTCCAGAAACTTCCAGATTACGAAATATCTCACGGGTCAATAACGTGATTCATTAATCCTTAGACTTGAGATTCTGTAATGTCTCATATGATCTAACTCTGTAATCTTTGATATAGGCTCAAAAGGGTTTCGACATACTGAAACCTGAACCACGACCTATGTTGGGATTACACAAGTGGTATATGTAGAATTAGTAGAATTGACAAAGGACCTACACTTGTTGCAAGAACAAGAATGATCTCTTACTGATTGAGTTGTTTGTAGTCCATTAAACTTAAACCCTTGGCCAAGGTGGACAAAAGATCAAGACATCAAGAAAATGGGGTTTCCTTGGATTGAGGTCTAAATGGATATGAAACGAACTTAACTTTAAAGATCAAGAATATTTAGGCCAACACTCACGAAGTGTTAAGTTTTTGAGAAAAATAAAAGAAAAGTTTTCAAATCAAAACCCTAAACATTAACACAAGTTATAGAACTAGCATTCTCATTTGCTTGATCGTGTTCTATGACTGGTGTGAATACGCTTTGGAGGATCGCTGCTTTGGGATCTATCGAGAACCGTTCGAGGGACATTCCGCTCGAAGGGTGTTCAGTAGGCGGTACTGACATCACTAGAAAGCTTCAATCTACGTAAGTTTCTAAACACACTGTGATACGATACGAGAATTGTAAGTCCATGATAAATCTTTTGGAAAAATTTTAAATTTTCGATGCGTTTCTGTACTAGTTTTCCAACATAAAGGATTTTGATAGGCATGCATATTTGAACGATGAAGCTCTTAAGGTGATTGATGGGATCATTGATGCCTACTCTGCGACGTTCAAGTAAGTTATTTTTGATGCGTAATTAGTTTAATAATTTGAAAATCAAATTCGTATGAATATGTGATTTTATTTTATTTTATTGCCAGTGATAAGGTAGCATATGTCTGTGGCGATGAAACCCGGGTGTTTGTGAGTGATATTCTGAGATTGATATGGGGTCAGTCAACGAAACAAAGGGTTTTCGAGGCCTATTTTGATATCTGATGGAGAGTCACTGCATTCCCCAAAAATCCCACAAAATCTATTACGCTTCTTCATTTCTCACGCAACATATAATAGATTTGGTTAAGGGATCCACGAAAACTCACTATCTGTCAGTGAAAATGATGTTTAAATTTCTTCAAGACCCCAAATTGAGAAATTATGCGGTGCTGCAACTGGAAATGCTGAACAGCGGTGTCATTGACCAATACCGGTACGTTATATTCCCATTGAACACTACCAATCATTGGCATTTGGTAGTGTACAACATAATGGAGAATAAGTTCTTGGCATACAACTCTATGAACTCACCTAAAACACGCCATGCAGAGAAGGTATGAGGTATTGCCAAAATTACTGCAGCTGAAAAGTACCCGCAACCCACATCCTTCAGTACTCAAGCACCAGAAAGCTTGGACTGTGGGGCGTTTATTTGCCTTTTTGTGGAGTCACTTGCAAAGAACACCGCAGAGTTCAACCAGTTTGTTGCAAAGGGAGTCCCAATCGCTGTTTACCGTGTTCACATTGCCCACATGCTACTGAAATTTGGTTGTCAACAGCTTATATGAATGAAATACAGTTTTTTTTTTTTTATAATTTTGTACATACGTTAACTTTCTTTGTGAATCACATATGTTAACTTTAGTTGTACATATCTTTATAACTTTCTTTTAGTCCTTAAAAACTCGTAATTAAAAGTTGGGTTTGTACAGTTAGGCTATGAAAATGCGTAATCAAATGTAGGATTTTACTGGGAGGCGGGCCCAGAACAGTAGCGGTCCGGGACCACATTTTAAAATTTTATTAATAATACAAGTATTAAAATATTTCTAAAACATTTTAATACAATAGCGGAAGACTAGCCGGATCTACTCAAGTATATACATGCAATTGATAATAAATTATAAATCATTTAAGCAGATAAATATCTAACATGCAATTAACACTTAAGAGCATATAATTTATCATGCTTAAAATAATATAACTATAAAATATTACCGTACTACAAACATGGCTATCTAACGGCATTTTTCCAGCTCCTTAAAGACCGGCAGAGCTTCCCCGCAATATCCCCGACTCGACCCTCGGAGTGTGGGCTCCGCGAGTATTTTCCTAAATACTCGAGAAAATATTTTCTAGAAAAATTCATTTTTTCTAGACTAGAAAATTCCCTAATTTTCTGATAATTAAGTGTATTATATATTACTTATATGACCACCTAATTATACATTAATTAATTCCTTAATTAGGGATTAATTAAATTGAGAGAAGAGACCTCTCCATCAACCGAAAAGAGGCTGGAAAAATTGATATGAAATGCATCAAATGCATTGCCTATTTATAGGAATGAAATGGAGGGTATTTTGGTCTTTTTAGAAATGAAATGAAGGGCAAATTCATCATTTTGCCATTCTGCGTACAAACTGTGTCCCGGACGGCTAATCAAATTGCACCACGTTGAAGAGCTCGTCGCCGCGGATCCAGCGCCACCAACCACGCGCCACCGGAAGGTTGCCAAGTGGTTGGCGCGTGTTGATACGCATAGAGCTTACCACGTTTTGACACGTGTCTGGGTCTGGCCCGACCCGGACCGTATCCGGCCGATCCTATCCGATAACCCGACCCGTTAACTTGGTTGACCAGCCCGACCCAGAACCAATCTGGACCGTTCGTGGGCGATGACGTGGCTAAATCTCAGCCATCCACATGGCGCCACGCGGCGCCCTGTCAGTGCCAACTGAGGCCCACGTCAGCAAAATGCCATGTCAGAATTTATTTATTTTTTTTAAAAAGAAAAATTAAAATTTTATTTTCTCCAAAATAAAATCTCGGGCATTTCCAACTCTTTGGAACTTTGATTTATTTTCTTAAAATAAATCTCTTGGCTATTTTCAAACACTTTGAAAAATCATTTCTCTTTCTCCTTTTAATATTTTCTCTTCGGGTTTTTCAATTTGGGGGCTTGCAGGGGGACCTGCAGGACTAATTAATTTTAGCTCCAAACGGGTTAATATATTATCATCTCATGATAATAATTAATTACCGTTTAACAATATTTAATTACACTAAATAAATATTGTTGCACTCTAAAATTAATTAAATTATTTACGAATTTCTCGATCTAGAATAATTTCGCATTTTACTCCTCCGTGTAGATATCCATGAAAAATAAATTGCAACTACTATCATTAAATTTTCATCTCTAATTTGAAATTTATTGATTCGCCTTAAGTTCAAATTCTCTGTATGCGAAACACATTCAACATACAACTTCGGTGACGTATCACGCGAAGTGCTTTGGCCAAAGTCTTAATTCGAACTTTTGCAAATCTATTTCAGGGATATCTTTTACCTTCCAGCAATGCCACAGATTCCTCGATCAATATAACTCTTTAGCACATTTCATGTTGTCACCGAACGTACAAAGTTTTTTGGCCATCCGTTATCGAGACCTCACTTCGAGTATATTACAATGACTAACACTACATGCCCAAAGCCGAAACATTATCAGAATTAAGAGTACAATGCTTCCTGAGATTTTATTCATTTTAGATAGCAGTATAAAATAAATAATCTCAGTGGTCCAGTTCGATGTTTCCAATCCTATTGAAAATCATCAACGTGTTATAACCGGAATCACCATTCCATATGACGAAAGACTAATCATCTTATATAACCACGTTATAGTCTTGATAAGAACATATTCTTATCTTACCGACTATAACTTTAACGACACGTGATTTCGGTATTCCAGGTCTTTTCCTATGAAACACATTTCATATAAGAATACCTCCACACGTCATTAATTATCATTATGTGAAATACTTACAACTCGCTGTAAATTCAGTTTAATTAATTCAACAAATTGAATTTTCAGGGCACTATTCCCAACAGTTTTGTCCAGTGAAAGGTTAAAAATGCGTAAAGGCTGGCATTGTTCAGTGAAAGGTTAAAAATGCATAATCAAAGGCAGGATTAAATATAGGATTACAACCGAGGGTGAATATACTACTAAAAATGAAGAATCACCCATAATCTTACACAAAGAGGAATCAAATAAAGCATCGTACTAGGGAGGCTAGTCATGAGACAAGAAGAAGAGCTGCCAAATAATTTAACTTTAACTTCAGAAGTTTGATTTCAGCATCCCGGACAACGATCTTTTTGTCGTAGCTGGCGAAAAGTACTCTCATTTTTGGGGTTGGTTTTGGATCAATCCACACCCGCATGCGACAAGTTCCCTTGCGACATTTAGCAAATCTCCAATAAGGATTTCTGGGAGTCTTAGAAGTGAAAACACGGGCCTCAACACCATAATAACAGAACGACCTCGACCCACTCTGCGCTGACAATGTTGAAGTAAACATATTAACAAAATAATCTGCCCATTAACAACCATTGAAGCGTTAGTTGACATCAATAAACAAAAAAAGAAAGCACGATAAAACAAACTAAGAACCATTTCCAGAAAAACATTGCAGATATATCAAAATGAAAATGAAATGCAAACAGAACAAGACAGATTACAACATCAAAGATTCAAATCTAGAACGACAAAAGGTCTCATACAATTCCGCTGATATGCTTTACTGTCCTGTTCTCCGTTACCAGAAGAAAATTAGGACACTAATTGATCAAAGAAAGCGTGAAAAAGAAGACTCCGGTGATGGCTAGTGAGACTTAGTAAAATAGAGGTTTGGAGGAAGCAAATTTGGACTGGCAGCAGGAAAAACGTAAGAGCAAACTAGTCTTTTTAGATGATTAGGGGGATTTAGGAAAAATATATTGTGTATTAATGATTTCAAACATAGAACTAGGTGTTTAGAATAATTTTTTAACATTATTGTCCTCTTTAATAACTGCCCCTTATTATTTTTTACCATAATAATATGTTAAAAAGGCACATTCCAGACTATCAAGTATTATTTTAATTAAACCAAGGTTGGTCCAAGTGCTTACTTTTGGGCAATGTTTTCAAAAGCGGACCGGAGGTCAAAGCGGCAGCCTTACTGGTCACCGGTCGGACCGGTTCGACCGGTTCAACCACCGATCGAACCGGTATGACGTAATAAATAAAAATATTATTTTTAATAATATATATATATATATAATAATATGTTAAAATTAAAAATATAATATATAATATAGTTCAATTTTAGAATAAAAGAGTCATATTCAAGTGTTTAACGTCTAATTTGAGGCCTGTGATTTTAAATTTGGGATTTGGGAATTGTAAGTGTGTAAAAAATATTTTTTAAAACTCAAAAAAGGTTAAAGGATGTGGGAATTTTAAGTTTTTTCAAAAAAAAAAAAAAAAAAAAAAATTGAAAATTGAGTGAACCGCCGGTCCGGTCCGGTTCACGGGGCCAAAACCGGCGGTTAACCGGCCGGTTTTTACTGTTCGGTACCGGTCCGGTTCGCACTGGTTTTGCATGGTGGTTCGGACCGGACCAGGCACCGGTCACCGGTCGAACCGGCCGGTCCGGTCCGGTTTTGAAAACATTGCTTTTGGGGGTGTGTTTTTAAAAAAAAAAGTATTATTTTAATTAAAAAGAATAATGAAAAAGTATTATTAATTAATTATTATATATTGGCCCAAAATTTGGCTGTCACTACGTTGTTGTCATTAATATTTTTACACATTTCTTTTTCGTTTCAATTTTTAATGTTTTCCCTTTCTTCCATCGGCGATCTCTGTCTTCTCCGTTGATGATGGCGTCGTCAAGTTCCGGCAATCTCATACCCGCCGCAGGTAAACGCCGTGGCTCTACTCGATAATTGCGCTTTCGAACAATTCTAGGCTCTCAATTTCGCATGCATATTCGAGAATTCCGTGTGCGTTTTGCTGATTGACGTTCTACAGTCTTAACTGTATTGTGATTCCTGAAAATTTCAGAGGCAGTTCAAGTTCTCGTCCCTTCGCTGGCGGATGATTCTCCCATGGTCAGAGAAGCATCGGCTGCCACTCTTAAAGACATTGCTTCGCTGTAATTTTACTGTTGTGATTGTGAATGTTATATAGTGGATGTTGCCTAAATCTTATTTTTGCTTAAAATTGGATGAATTCTTATTTGTTTCTCGAAGCCCTCGTATGACTGGGAATTGAATGAATTCTTGGATTGGGTGCATTTTGAGACCCTTTTATGGTTCTCAAATATTTTGCTGTTTTTCGAGATTGATTGAATTTACTGATTGGTTGTAGGAACCCGCTCCTGGTTCTTGATTGTTGTTCGACCGTGTCCCGTGGTGGCCGGAGGGTATTGTTATGTTTTTTCTCTTCATTGTTTAAGGATGGGTTTACATTGTTTAAGTGCTGACAGGATAATCTCGAGTGGTGATTGAATATTGTATGTTTTGAATTTCAGAGATTTGGTAATATAGCTGGATTATTTCAAGTTATGTCTGTGGCAATTCGAGCATTGGATAAAGATGATGTTGATCCTCAGTATATGGCGAAACTTGCCAAAATAGCTGCAGCTGAGATCATCTCAACAAAGGTACAATCTGACTACAGTTGGTTCCTGTAAAGTGGGGATTTAATTGTGGTTCAATTATTTTTCTTAATTTATTATAATCTGTTACAGTTTTTATACAGGATGACTAGGTTCAAAGGTATTTACTTTTGTGTCTTAATGAGTAAGGAGAACTAGTGTGAGTTATGAAAGAATTTTGGAGAATATATTTTCTAACCTTGCCAATATTAGGTATTGGTTTGCACCTACAATTTTATGAGTTAGACTCTCTTAATGAAGTTTATTTTGTTCCTAAATATATTTTTTGCCAACAGGGGTTGGTCCAAGTGGTTTTCTCCAGGGTAATGATTTAGGTTCGAATCCCAGTTGGGTGCTTGTGTGTTTAAAAAAAAAAAAAAAAAAGAAAAGACTTCAACTGATTTTTAAAATTTTAATGAGCTTATTGAGAGTAGTGGAGAATCTGTTCAAAACCTGTCTATTATTACTATTACTATTTACTATTATTTTGGTAGGATTAATTGCTTATCTGTTTGAATTTCGAAGACTTCACTGATCATTAGGCATTAGTATTTCTTTTTTTTTTTGCAATCTTTCTATTTGTTGATGACAACTTTATTGGTGGGGACTGAATGCAAAAGATTTAAATATTCTACTACCTTTATTCAGATCAATCGGGAACTGTTTCAGTTGGGGGAGCTGTTAAATTTCTTATTGGAGCATTTTATCGTGTTTCGTTGTTGTATCTCTTGTAAGAAGACATACTTTAATATTAATTCTTGTAGGAACTTAATGCTGATTGGCAAAGGGCTGCGTCTGGTGTACTTGTTGCACTAGGTTTACATCTTCCCGATCTTGTAAGTTTTTCCACTTTGACTGGATTAGACAAATCATTGCTGAAATACTCATTTTTAACTTCTATATCATTCTCTTAGCATTTCGGTGCATGGTCTTCATCTGAAACACTATTAGGAAGCATAAGTGTTTTTGCACTACTAATCTGAATCTAATTGATTGTGGCATGAAAAATGTCACATATGCAACCTGATCTTGTAGAAGTTCAGCTTGGAAGCTGATTCATCTATTCTATACATCATTATAGCTAGCTTATATTCAGCTTAATGTAATTGTGACATGATATGTTACTACCTGATGATATGAATGTAGCTGTAGGAATGACTTTGCATAATTGACAAGATTTCATGACACTAACACAAATTTGCACTATTTGTTTATAATTTTATTTTTTCAGATGATGGAGGAAATATTTCTTCATCTCTCTGGCTCAAATTCAGCTCTTCCAGCAATGGTTCAAATACTTGCAGATTTTGCCTCATGTGACGGTGTGGCACACCTTTTGTTTCTTTCTCTAAGTTTGAATTAAATTTTCTGGATTTTAGATGTTTGTTTTTGGTTCTTAAACTTGTTGATTAATGTAACTTTTGTGATATCTGAAGCTTTTCAGTTCACTCCACGGCTCAAAGGGGTACTTAAAAGAGTACTACCGATTCTTGGGAGTGTAAAAGATGTCCATCGTCCAATCTTTGCAAACGGTATGCTATCTTTGGTATCATCTGCATTCTTTTTTCTTGGCTACACTTGGTAGAAATGGCATCACATTCATGGTGCTCTGGTAACACTACATACAATATTCTATGCAGATAATTCCTTTTCAACTCATATTGAAGGTAACTTGTCTTTTTGCAGCTTTCAAGTCCTGGTGTCAGGCCTGTTGGCAATACAGTGTAGATTTCCCTCTCTTTACGGTTATTGATGGTGATGTCATGTAAGACGCTTTAATTGTCTGTTTTAGATTCTGCATGAATTATTCTGTTTAGTTTCCAATATGATTACTTCACATTGTAACCAGCCGTTTGGTGCAGGTCTTTCCTGAATTCTGCTTTCGAGCTTCTATTGAGAGTTTGGGCAACTTCACGGGACCTCAAGGTTCCTGTCACTGGATCATCTGTTTTTCTTGTTCTGGATTGAAAGTATTCCCTTTACTGAGTTTGTATGTGTTTCAACTGTTTATTGTTTTGTTTTTGCAGGTCCGTGTATCTACTGTTGAGGCTCTAGGACAGATGGTTGGTCTTGTAACCAGGACACAACTAAAATCAGCTTTACCAAGACTTGTTCCCACTATTTTGGAATTGTAAGCTGTTAGCTTGTCCTTGTCATTATATATATCTTCTCACTGCACAATAAATGTGCTGCTATCCTACTATTTATCCCATTTCATAATTTATTTAAAATTTCATGGCCAGGTATTTGTGCCCTTTGTTATCCTTGAGCTTTGATTGGATACGTTTTTTTGGCTGTTCTCCTTTACTTTTTATGATGCAGGTATAAAAAAGATCAAGATGTTGCATTTGTGGCTACATGTAGTTTGCACAATCTTTTGAATGCTTCATTACTTTCCGAAAGTGGTCCACCTTTACTGGACTTTGAGGTCAGTGAATATAACTGCAACTACCATGAGGGAGTTGGAGATGTGGTCCCATATATATAATTGATATGCTTGACATCAAATATTACCTCCTTAGAAGATTGTGATTCATTTTTTTGTTTTTTTTTTTCCCACCTTCTCATTCCTTTGATATTTGAAAGGTTGTGCCTTGCCAACCATTTTATTTTCAAGTTAAGTTATCTATACTCCTATACATCGATTGTCCTCATAAACTAAACTTTGCATAATTGCATTCCCTTCCTATCAATGATTTTGATCATTATTCACTCATTAATATTATTACTCTTATTAATGAAGTAACCCATATTCTAGTTCTTAGGTTTTCAAATTTTCTATGATCTTAATAGAAATGTGATTAATGCATGCTCAAAGTGTTACACATCAAATGCCTGACAGGTTGTACTTGATATTAATGCAGATTAAAAAGACATTACAAGGTTTTAATTTTTTTTCATTAACTTGTAAATTCATGTATTAAAGTCAGATTATCTTTCGGGATTACATGTTGAAGATGCTATATGATGCAATTTATAATTAAAGCTGCATGCATGTATAAAATGAAAATGTGCAAGTTTGGGGATCAGTAGAATTGAGTCACCTTCCTACTTTCATTTAATCTTATTCAATCTTGTTCACTTATTTTCTCAAAGATATTATGCATTTGCAGGACCTCACTGTTGTATTATCAACACTCCTTCCCGTGGTTTGCATCAGTAATGACAGTAAACAGCATTCACGTTTATCTGTAGGGCTGAAGGTAGAATTTTCTGGTGGTGCTTAATCTATCCTTTTTGACACGCTTTTCTTGTGTATTTTATGCCATATTCTCCCTGATTATGTTTCTGTAAACACCAAGATTAAGAATTTTCTTGTTGATGGCTCTGCTCCTTCGGGCATGTGTCCTGCTATTATTTGTTCCTATTTCTATTCATGAAGTTCTTAGGGATTACAGCTTAATTTTTATATATCTCTAGAAGTAGAACCTTTTGGATGTGGAACTGTTTTTATAGATTTATATGATTTATATTTGGTGCATTCAAGTTACCTAGTGGGAAGTGTCTTTCCCTTGGAGGATCTATAATGTGGAGGAACTCTGCTGAAAATTTTGGATCTGAGGCTTTTTGGATTTGATTTTCTTCATTTGCATATTGACCATGTATTTTTGTCTACCTTTCTTTTTGTGGTTCACATAATCTTCTATTTTCATATGGATTTTTCTGTTTCTTGTTTAAGTTATTGAGAGGTGGTTAGACTATTTTCTCATTATCTTGGCTGATAATTAGTTCATGCATCTTATGTAATTGCAGACATACAATGCAGTCCAACATTGCTTTCTCACAGTTGGTCAGGTCTACCCAGACGATATGTTCACGTTTCTTCTCTATGTGGGTATCATTACCAAAACTAAATAAAATATTATAATGCTAATTCGATTATTTATTTATGTGTTAGAAGACATAATGAAGCCATATTCAACATCCTTCCTGACGTCAAAAACCTAAACCTTCGAGAATGAAAAGAGAAACCAAAAAGGAAAAAGGAAAAAGAATAATGTAGTGTAAAAAAGGTTGGGATTTTACTTACCTATGTTATATGTGAATGTTTTATCATCCAGAAATGCAGGTTGAAAGAAGAGCCTCTAACCTTTGGTGCACTTTCTGTCTTAAAGCATCTTTTACCAAGGTCAGCTTTTCCTTTTTTCCTTCTTCTGCTTCCTCTCTCTCTCTCTCTCTCACTCTAGATTCCACGATCTATTACGAACTCATGCTCTAATTAATTCCTTCTGAAGATTATCTGAACCTTGGCATGCTAAAAGGCCTTCGCTAATTGAAGCAGTGAAAAATTTGTTAGATGAGAGTAGTTTGGCTGTTTGCAAGGCACTTTCAGAGGTAATGTCTCAATGGCAAATTACTCCATGTTGTACTTGAAATCACCAACTGTTTCTTAATTTATGGTTTTCATAATTGTTTCTCTGATTGTAGTTGATTGTCGTTATGGCTTCCCACTGTTACTTGGTTGGTTCATCAGGAGAGTTATTTGTGGAATACTTGGTACGCAACTCTGCAATGACAGATGCTGATAGGGCAGATATCGAGAATTCTGAGAATTCTATTAGGTCAGCTGGCTCTTTCTATCCTTTCCTGCCGAAAAGACCAGAGGTATGATCTCTGCTTTGAGTGTTTTGCATCACTTTTATTACCAACTGAGACAATGATTTGTGGAATGAATTTTGCAACTGTCTATGAACTACTTATATAGTAGTTACTCTGTGTATATATATATGTTTGTGAGTAGGTAGGGATTTTACGTATCTACATATATATGGTGTATCAAGGTACGTAATAACTCACGAGAAGCACATGAACTGTGATTCATGAGGCGTGTTATTTTAGCTCTACTGTAAATGTTAGACATTTGAACCAGCACTAGGAATATTATATTTTGCTAGTATTGTGCTTTACATATGGCTGTCTAAATTGAAATTTCTTCTGAATAATTGCTTGAAATTTTAGTTTTTAATGATCAAACACCAAATCAAGAAATTAAAACTAACCACCTTATGAGTATCCTTACCGAATGATTGTAATGGGTCCAGTTTATACTAATAGAGTATGCAGGTGAACTATTAGAAGAAAAAGAATGCAAGAAATTTTGGGTTTCGCACTCATTTTTGATTGCTGTTTCATTTGGATTTGAAATTCAACTGCCTTGAATTTGCATCAAAAGTGGAACCTTCATGATTGGATGAGTTCTCACTCCTGACCTTTGTTCATGTAACAATAGATTGCTCTTTGTATGATGATCTTTAATCTAACCTTCTTGTTTTCTTATTTTACTTGCTATGATCGTTTACAGGTAAAGATTGAAGGTGTATGTCCAACAGACCTACGTGATATCTGTGAAAAAGGACTTCTTTTAATAACCGTCACAATTCCTGAAATGGAGGTATACTGATTACATCTTGTATATTTTTCATAATTGTGGTTATAGTTTGCAGATATTATCATAATGTTTTGTAGTAATAATAATGATTTCTGATACTTCCAGCATGTGCTCTGGCCATTTTTGTTGAAGATGATCATACCGCGAGTTTATACTGGTGCAGTTGCCACAGTACGATACACGATCTCTATTTGTGACAGTAAATGAAATCTACCAGTTTATTCTCCATTTCTCTGCCATATCTTCTCTATCTGATGGAATGTGATCCTCTATCCTGTTTCTGAGATCTGATATCTTAAATTGCTTTCTTTCCTCCCCTCAGCAATTTAATCTTGTTGTATAGGTTTGCAGATGCATCTCAGAGTTATGCAAACATAAACATACTCAAAGTGATACAATTCCTTCTGATTGTAAAGCCCGTGCTGATATGCCTCACCCTGAGGTTTGATCTCTTTTGATGAACAATTTAATTTGCTCTTCTTATAAAACTGAATTTCCAAATAACCATGTGATAACTGAAATTCAGGATCTTTTTGCTCGTCTTGTTGTGCTTCTCCACAATCCACTGGCAAGGGAGCAGCTTGTGACTCATATTCTAACCGTAAGTGTGCTTTATCTTAGCCTTAAAAATTTATGTGTTTGCATTGATGGACAAAAGCAGGTGAAGTATTGGATTATGTAATTTTGCAGGATTTACCAGCATTAATTTTATTGAACAATATGATAATGGCCCATTTGAATTAAAACTATAGCTGTTCAATAAGCAAATTACCTGAGATCTCTAGTTTGATTTGCATAGGATTTCCTATTAAGTGGTCATGACAATTACATTCATACCCACCGAAGTTTGATTTGATAACAAATAAAATCCCTCTGGGTCAACAAATTACTCGTGTCAACTCCCATTTGGGTTTACAATGACTACTGAATAAAAAACATCAGTTTTTCAATTATGATTTGACCCACATTTATATGTGGAAGAAATTGCTATTTTTGATTATGGAAAATAATTTTATGTTCTCTTTCTAAGTTGAGCAGTCAACTGCATTGTCCATTAAGTTGTCCTTTGAAGCATTTGATCATAACGTCCAGCTTTGGAATGTGCCACTTATTGAGCCCACAAAGGCTCACTCATTACTCATCTAGGTTCATTTTTCCAGAATTGATATGCATTCAACATGATAATTTATTTCCATGAGGGGCCCCCTCATCAGTTGAATATGATTAGAGTGAAATCACAATATAGCCGATTAATGAGCAGAACTGTTCAACTCTTTTTTATGATGTTTCTGCAGGTCCTGTATCAGTTAGCTTCTCTATTTCCCAAGAATATTGTCTTATTTTGGCAAGAAGAGGTATAGCTGCTTCATAATGTAATTTTTATATTCAGTTTGAATTTAAGAGATATTTATTTTTGTTAACTGCTTTTATAGGCATGATGTGTGATAATTCTTTTAGCATATTATTGATTGTCAATGTGGCAATCAGTTGCCTTTTGTTTTTGGGACTAAAATATATAAAATTGTGAAGTCAGAAAGAGAGGGATTGGAGGGCCGGTATTGTAGTAAAAATTATATGTGGACATACCTTATGTAGTATCTGTACCTCTATGATGTGAGAATTATTGTTTTAAGCTTTTTTGTGGGAATTTGATAGTAGTTTTTCTGGCATTTTCAGCTGCTTGTTTATTATATTTGAATAGTCATCTATGTTTTGGTAAATGTAATTGGAAATGGATGATCTTAAATTTGTGATCATTGTTAATTTTCATTTTTGTTTTTAATTTCATGCTGATCATGTGTTAGATTGTGAATGTGAGCGCATATGTAAAACACTGATGCAACACACGACTATACTGTTTAACTGTTTGTTTTCTTTTGTAAGCTCTAGATTCCCAAAATGAAAGCTTATGTGAATGACCCAGAAGACCTAAAGCAAGATCCATTGTATCAAGAGACTTGGGATGACATGATCATTAATGTAAGCTCTGGTGGCTTTTGTTTTTGTGTTTATTGATAAATTCCATTTCATTAGATCCTCTGTAAATTTATGGTTAGAATGGCTTTTTTGTATCTGTTCTATTTAGTTAACTTTTAGGTAATAAATCATACATGTATCTGGATAATTCTTGAATCCCATCTCAGTATGAAATTGGTCTCGTCATGATATCATCTAGATTGGCAGGGACCACTCGGATTGATGTGTGCACTTATATAAATTTTGTTTGTGGTCAACAGTTTGTTGCGGAATCTTTGGACGTGATTCAGGATGTTGATTGGGTGATCTCTCTCGGAAATTCTTTTGCTAAACAATATGAACTTTATTCATCTGAAGATGATCACTCTGCCCTGCTTCACAGGTATGGTGCATTGTCGCATTTCTCATTAGGTTTTAGATGATGCAAATGCATGAAACCAGTTGGTGTTTCCTAGTGCAGGTGCCTTGGCATTTTGCTGCAGAAAGTCCATGACAGAAACTATGTCCGTTCCAAAATTAATTGGATGTACATGCAAGCCAATATTGCTTTGCCAGTGAATAGACTTGGTTTGGCGAAGGCCATGGGATTGGTAATCATTTTCCACATTTTTTTTTGGTCAAATCAAATCTCGAGTATTGTGACGTCAACCCTATTAAGTAAATGATGCTTATGGCTTGTTGGGTATTGACACCCAGGTTGCGGCATCCCACTTGGATACGGTTCTGGATAAGCTAAAACAAATTCTTGATAATGTTGGCGACGGTATCTTCAAAAGGTACTCGAATTACCAAAGTCCCAACATCTAATTAATTCAAAGATGTGGTCTTCTCATATACTGGTTTGGCACGCCTCACCTCACTTCATTAGCTTGAAGAATATTTTACACATTCCTCTTGGGGTTGAGTTAGGCCCAAATTCATTCTTCAACAAGAATATCTGACATTTATGTTGGAATGAATAGTGGGGCCACAAAAATTGATAAAAGCATTCGCATGAAATCCAGGCAACCTCGCCATTGATAGGTTGACTTATAGTCTGGAAATAAGTTCTTTATACTGAGTTCAATACCCTCTTTTGCTCTTTGGTTTTGGATTTCTTCAGTTGTATCTTGTTTCATTCGCATATATCATGCTATGCATCGATTTTTCTTTATATTTGAGTTGAACAACACTTTTGCGATTTGGTTTGAGATATCATCAGTTGTATCTTGTGTAATTTGCATGTGTCATGCTACTTATGTATCAATTTTGTCATTGTCTCTAATCATGCTAACTTGTGGCAGGTTCCTGTCATTCTTTTCTGATAAAGCCAAAATGGAAGAATCAGATGATATTCATGCTGCTTTGGCTCTTATGTATGGGTATGCTGCTAAGTATGCTCCATCAACAGTCATTGAAGCCAGAATAGATGCCCTTGTGGTAAGGGTCATTTTTCTGTTGTTCTGTTGATTTGATCAATTCATGCCTGTTCTGAGTGTTATTAGTGAAATCTGTATACAGTTGTAATTATACTATTTATTAGTAATTCAAATTTGAAATACTTGTGTTGTCATGGATGTTTAAATAGAGTATAGTATAAGTGGCAGTTATACTTGAATTTGATTCTATTCCACGGGTAGTAGGGGTTGAGATTATTAGTTTGTGAATAATTCTGTTAATGATTTTGACTCCCATATGTTGTAGCTACTTGATAAAAGATCTACAAGGAGTCTGTCTTGTTGATGTGTTCTTGATGGATCTTAGAAATACCAATAGTGTATGAACCCTGTATTCTATTGCTTTGGAGGATGAAAGTACCTTTTTTTTTTTTTTTTTTTAAAATTGGGAAAATGATAAGAACTTTGCTGCACTCCTAGTTTTTACCTCCTATTTATTGACATATAGTGCTGATCTATTCTCTTTGGCATTATACCATTTATTTCCTTTTTGGACAGGGCACTAATATGCTTTCACGCCTTCTTAATGTACGCCATCCTACAGCAAAGCAGGCAGTCATCACAGCTATTGATTTACTAGGTTAGTAAATTTAACCGAGTACTTTGAGGAAGTTACTGCTTTCTTTCTTTAATTTGTTTGTGACATCTCTTCTGTAACTATATTGTCAAGTCCTTAAATGGGAAAATGAAATAATAAAAGTAAGAGTTTGATGCCTTTCTGCAAGGGGTTGGTTTTGGATCCATCAAGAATGAGGAATACTTTAGGGACACTTGCCAATAGATTCTAGTTTTTTGTTGATATGTTGAAATGAATTGATTTTCCAATGCAGGGCAGGCTGTCATTGGTGCAGCTGAAAGTGGCACATCATTTCCCTTGAAAAGGAGAGATGTTCTTCTCGACTACATATTGACTTTAATGGGCCGAGATGATGAAGAAGGATTTTCTGATTCAAATCTGGAGCTCCTGCGCACACAATGCCTTGCATTAAGTGCTTGCACCACTTTGGTTTCTGTGGAGCCAAAATTGACTATTGAAACGAGGAACCTTGTTCTGAAGGTGAAAAGATGCAACTGAATACAGTTGTTTGTGAGTAAAAACAACATTTGTCTGCTTCTGAATATTATACATTTTGACAGGCCACTTTAGGATTTTTTGGTTTACCTAATGATCCTCCAGATGTTATCAATGATCTCATACACAATCTCATTACTCTTCTATGTGCCATCCTTGTTACCAGGTATGTATTCCGCCTGGAACTACTCGGTTTAATTTTTTACTGTGCAGGCATTACTTTGAGTAATCTCTCATCCTTCCCTAATGAAGTTCATTTTTAATATTATAGAAGTTTCATGAATTAATATAAATGCTTTATGTCTTTGAAAGAAGTATTCAAAATAGGAAGTTAGATATTCTCGTTCTGTCATCACTACTCTCATAAATGGCACATGCACAATCTGCTCTATCAATTATTTTGATCAATTTTATTTACATGGATAAGAAGCTCTTCAGGCTTTTTTTTGGTAAGATTGTGGGTATAACTTGTATCCTTGGACATATCATTTAGCACGTCTGATGAGCTATTTCATTCAGTGGAGAGGATGGAAGAAGTCGAACAGAACAATTACTGCATATATTGAGACAGATTGATCCATATGTTTCGTCCTCTGTTGAGTATCAGAGGAAAAGAGGTTGTCTTGCCGCTTATGAGTTGCTTCATAAGTTTCGGATGATATGCGCTAGTGGACACTGTTCCTTTGGCTGCCAAGGAAGTTGTGGTCACGCCAAACAAATCAACCGTGCTTCAAATTGCAATTTCTCCAATTTACCATGTTAGTCTCTCTCTCTCTCTCTGCTATTTCTGTCTGATTTATGTACCAGCTTATGCAATTTTGGTTATTGTCAGCTGCATTTGTATCCCCAAATCGTGATGCTTTGTGTTTGGGGGAGAGGATAATGGCGTATCTTCCACGCTGTGCAGATACAAATCCTGAAGTTAGAAAACTTTCTGCTCAGGTTTGTAATTGGTGAATCCCTTATTATTGTTCATATTGTTTGTGAGAAACATATCAAGTATATGAATTAACCTTGACAGGGATAATTGGTGTATTTCATTTTTCTCGAATCTTCTACTGTAGTGAATGGAAGAGTTTCTGATGTTATCATAACTATGCATTTTGACATCCTCTATTTGCAGATTCTTGATTTATTTTTCAGTGTCTCTCTTTCATTACCGAGATCAGCAAGCTCTAGCTTTGAACTTGATATTGAATCGAGTTATAAAGCTTTATCAGCCCTTGAGGATGTTATTGCTATCTTGCGAAGTGTAAGTCAAAATCAGATCTCTGTTCTTTTGGCACTTGTTTACTACATTATACTTCTTAACAACTTCCACTTTGAGAGTCATCTTTTCCCATATCTTCTTTTGTATGTAGGATGCATCACTTGATCCATCAGAGGTATTCAACAGGATTGTTTCCTCTGTTTGCATATTGTTCACTAAGGATGAGGTAAAAATTTAAGCACATCATCATGTCTCTGTGAGCATATTTTGACTTTTTGACATGATATTCATTTTCATGTCATTTTCATTCACTTCGTTCAGCTTGTTGCTGCCCTACACTTTTCCTCAGTGGCTATATGTGACAAGATCAGACAGTCTGCTGAAGGTGCAATTCAAGCTGTGACTGAGTTCATTGCCAAAAGGGGAAGGGAGCTGAATGATGCTGATATCTCGAGGTGGTGCAGGACATTGTGACTCAAATTTTTAATCAAGCTTTAAACATATTTGCTCTTCTATTAACGGAGGTTCTTATTGATGTGGCACCAGGACGACACAGTCTTTGCTTTCTGCTGTAGTTCATGTAACTGAGAAGTATTTACGTCAAGAAACACTCGGTGCTGTATCCTTCTTAATTCATCATTCATCTTTAGCCAGTGATGTCAGGAAAAGTTTTTTTCAGTCTTTTCATTATAACTTTTTGGCCCTTAAAAAGCTGGCAATCTTTTTAATACAATGATTTAATTTTTAGAATTGTGTGTAGTTTCTTTAAGTTTCAAAATAGATCTCCTCTCTTGCTGAAAATACGAACACAAGGACAGTTTTTGATGAAGTGCTGGCATCTGCTGAGAGAGATATAGCCACAAAAGATGTGTCTAGATTACGTGGTGGCTGGCCAATACAGGATGCTTTTCATGTGAGCCTTTTATCTTGATATAGAGTATCGTAGCACTTCTGATTTCTTATGTCCTATATTGGGTTTGTTTGCATCACATCCTTACTTGTTTAGACTTATCATTAGTGCTGGGGTTTTATCCTGGTCTTGCAAATTGCACACTAGTGGCTGTTGTTTGACCTTCTTGTCTATTAAGTTCAATCTCTCATTCCATATCCGTGAAATGTGTCTTCCCCTTGGTTATCTCTTCTCTCTGCCATTTCTTTTGCATCTTACTCGAAAAAAGTTATATTGTATGGTTAAAATCGTTCACATTTCTTCAACATTCTTTTTAAGGAAACAATCTTGAGTGTCTATAAAATTTGCTTCTCTATTGATATTAGGCTTCCCAAATTCATTTCTTGTTTTCTAAAGCCATTTTTACAGCTAAAGTTCCTTACACTGTTTGCTTTCTTGAAATTCTTAGGCATTTTCCCAGCATGCAGTTCTTTCCTACTCATTCCTGGAGCATGTAACTTCAATCCTGAATCAGACACCTATTTTTCAAGGTGAGTATGGTAAAGGAGAGAATTCCAACCGACCGGTTGAAACCCACGAAGAAGATAATAATGTATTGCATGCTGCTGTCGTTGCCCTGACTGCCTTTTTCAGGTATACTTTCAATTGTATTATATTGTTTACACATCTGGTTCCAACAATCCAAGAGTTTATTCATGTTTTCATTTTTGATAGTTGGTTTGTTCATGTTTTATTTGCAGAGGCGGTGGTAAAGTTGGAAAAAGGGCTGTGGAGAAGAACTATGGCTCTGTCCTTGCAACTCTAGTGCTTCACTTGGGAACTTGTCATACTTTAGCTAATTCTGGCCAGCAAGAACCACTGCGGTAATTAATAGCACATGTTTCTTAGATATATACTATCAGAAACTTCAAGTACTTGGGTCTTCTTTCCTCTGTTTTGACTTATGTTTTGTTTGACCTCTGATTTTTCATTTGCAGTGCCCTACTGGTTGCCTTCAATGCTTTTTGTGAATGTGTTGGTGATTTGGAGATGGGAAAGGTATATGAACTTCTGGCTGATTGAAAATTTAAAAAATATAAATATTTGTAATTTTGGGGTTGTCTTGAAAATTTTAAAAATATAAATATTTGTAATTTTGGGTTTTACTGACAGGCTGTGAAACAAATTACATGCAGATTTTGGCTAGAGACAGAGAAAAGAATGAAGAGGAGACGTGGATTGGTCTCATTGGGGACCTGGCTGGATGTATTTCCATTAAAAGGCCAAAAGAGGTAGTTGAAGTAAAACTAAAATCTAATTGTCTACTGCTTTTAAAAATCAACTGACGAAACTGCAGTATATAGGAAACACAATTTTGCTATTCTTTTATTGATATATTGACCATCATCTTTAAAAGACCAAATTTAGGGTTCCATCTATTACAGTTCCAGTTCCGCTTTCTGTTTTTTAAACTTATTATGGTTGTTTTATGATTTTCCTGTATGCCCTGTGATATAACTATCTACGAAAACTGATTGACTCATTCTCTTTCCTCTCCCTGAAAATGAAAGTATTCCTCAAAATTCTCTCTCTGAGAATAAAAGTTTTCACATATTCTGAGTACTGTCTTTTTGTTCTGTTTTTTAATAGCTTCTGATTTTGAACATATTTTGTTACCCCTCAGGTTCCTGGGATTTGTTTGATTCTTTGTAAATCACTGGGTCGACCATCAAGATATCTCCGCGAAGCTGCAGCTGCTGCATTGTCAGAGTTTGTGAGGTTTAGGTATATTTAAATCTCTCTCTCTCTCTGCTGTATATGCATGGAATAATTTTGAAGGCTCATAGCAACTAATAGGATTAGTAGATGCAAAAATGTTAGCCAGCTGCTTTTCTGGGTTATTCATTTTGACCTCACATGAAAATTATCATTCTGCAGTGATAGTTTTAGTTCTTTGTTGGAGCAGATGGTTGAAGGATTATGCCGACACGTTTCTGACGATTCTCCAACTGTTAGGCGCCTCTGTTTGAGAGGGCTTGTGCAGGTACTTGATAATAATCAAATTGCGTGAGATGTCTAAATTTGGTCGATCCGGTTCAATGTACATATTTTAATATTCTAATCTTATAGCCTATTAAGGCTTATAAATGGTAGAAATTTTGTGGTATGGTATGATTATTGCTCATTTTTTCATGCCTTGCAGATGCCCCCAGTCCATGTTGTTCAATATACTACTCAAATTCTGAGTGTTATAGTTGCTTTGCTTGATGATCCAGATGAATCAGTTCAGCTTACTGCTGTCTCGTGTTTACTGACGGTGAATTCTCACTGTTCTTTGCTTCGTCAAGGGAAAAAAATTATAAATTATTAAAATCAAAGAAAAAATCTCCCTAATTTTGTATTACCTCTCCGATGGTGTTATATTCACTTCTATAGGTTCTTGGGTCGTCTTCAACGGATTCCGTGGAACCCATTTTGCTTAACCTTTCAGTTCGGCTTCGTAATCTTCAAGTAAGTTTTTTCGACGAGTTTTACATCTCTTCTGAGTATTGATTGCTTTTTAAGTCTGATATTCAACTAATTTAATCTGGCTGAACTTGTTCTTAATAGATATGCATGAATGCAAAAATACGTGCCAATGCATTTGCAGCATTTGGAGCACTAAGCAACTATGATTTCGGGCCACAACATGATGCCTTTCTTGAGCAGGTTTGTTGACTCTGTTCACTACTCTGTCAAGTGTTACGGCATTTGGAATAAATGAAATTTCATATTATATACTCATCAGGTATTCTTGATAACAAAGCACTGTTTTCCAGATACATCATTCAAAAGGTTTTATTTCAACATTAATTATTTGCTCAAAATATTGTGGCTGTCTCCCAAGTAGCCTTTCCCCGTAAATTTTCCTCTTCTGGCCTTTTCTGATGAACATTAGAATTTTTTGTTGTTATGACATTATTTTGTTTGCTTGTTTTTAATTATTTTTCACCTACTTTTATTAGGTTCATGTTGCCTTTCCACGCTTGGTACTACATCTTCATGATGATGATCTTGGTGTGAGACGGGCTTGCCGGGTAGATATTGCCAGCTTAATTGCTCAGGAAAAAAATATCTTAACTGAGATTTCTAATTATAATTTTATTACTATTTACCCCACCAGAACACTTTCAAACGCATTGCCCCTTTGATGGAATTCGATGGTATGGTTGCTCTTGCTAACTCACACCGGGTTAGTTCAGATCATAGGTATCTCTGTTAACACTGTTTGCCTTTTCTTTTTAGAGAAGAGCGTCTTACAGTTAATATGTACTTTTTTCTTTTCTTAAATATTTGCCTTCAGAGGGGATTATGAAGATTTTCTCAGAGATGTTGCAAGGCTATTTACTCAGCACATGTCTTCAAGGGTTGATACGTACATGGCATCGATAATACAGGTCAGCATTTTCTTCAATGAGAAGGTTTTATCTCATTTTCTTTGTAAATTTCATGGTTTTCGAGCTTCAAGATCATGATCTTTATGAGATATATATCTGCAGGCTTTCGAGGCTCCTTGGCCTGTAATTCAAGCAAATGCAATCTATTTATGCAGCAGTGTAATTGCTTCTTCAAGTGATCAGCATATTTCTGCCCTTTACTACAGCCAGGTAAATATTTTTGCTGTGTCTGGACTGTGGATGAGTTAAATCCCCACATTCCCCCTCCCCCCGTGTGCTTGTGTAATATTGATAAATTAGAAAAAAAGAAAAAACTAAATTGAAAAAAAAACCCATGCAATTTAGTCCCCATCCATCATGCCTAATACGACAAGTGACATTTTATATTGGCTGTAGGTATTTGGAATGTTGATTGGAAAGATAGGTCGATCACCAGACGCAATTGTGAGAGCGACGGGTTCGTTAGCCCTCGGTTTGCTGCTAAACTATGCCAATTCAAGTTCATGGAAAGCTGCACGGTTGGATCCAACAGATTCCGTCTTAATGGGACGTGAAACGGAATCTTCTAGAAGATCATGATGTGGTCGTGCTGGAATACACGAGTATGTATAGATTCCATATAATTCTTCTTGTTTGCGTGTGTAGATGCGTGTATCATTTGTATATTTGGTGTGTATTATTTGTATATTTTGTGTAAAACTTGTTTTAGGGATGATTAGTTATAGACTTATAGCTTTGAAATTATTTTCTTGGACATTGTTAGTGCCACTATTTTGCATGAGTTGGGTTGAACACTGTAAATAACAGAAGCCCTTTACTGTAAGTCTTACTAAAAAATGATTTGCATTGTTTTGCATACTTGATACGTTATTTTATATATATACATTCCGTTGCATTCTTGTCATATCGTGTTTGTATTCCCGCATTTGCATTTGTGTCCGTGCATCATAGATAATATCTAATTTTATCGAGAACCATAAAATGGAAAACTTAATTGATCAGCCAGAAATGAAATTATTGATTTTAGGTCCATGTTTTTTGTGCTTGTTTATTTTCAGAAAACATGTTGATAACCCATCCCTTGAACTGCAACTTTTTTTATTTATTTTGGACTTTAGTGAGTGGGAGCGTAATGTGCATTATATTATATCATGTTACCGAAGAAACCAGATACATTATTGGTCTCACAACCCTGCAAATTGCCAAACTTGTCAGATTTGGTTTCATATAGAAGTGCGTTGGACCAGTGAGACCACACAACCATTTTGCATTTCTCCAGCCACAAATTCTTAATTCCAGGTTTCTCTCTCTGACTGTATTGCCAAGAAAACATCTATTTAAGCCCCCATTGCCTGTGGAAACAGTACATCAGTTCACCCTCTCGCCACCCCCACTACAAATGGCTTTCCAAGAAAAAAATCTTCATTTTGTGATACTTCCTTTGATGGCCCAAGGCCACACAATCCCCTTGGTTGATATTGCAAGATTGATAGCTAAACGTGGCCTTACCGTCACCATTCTAACCACCCCCCACAATTCCAACAGATTCAAAACCTTAATTGACCGCGCAACTAGTTCCGGGCTCGATATTCGTCTTATCAATCTCAAATTTCCGGCTGTTGAAGTTGGATTGCCGGAAGGGTGTGAGAATCTTGATATGGTCCCTTCAATGGACGACGCGATGAAGTTTTTCGCAGCAACTGCCATGCTGAAAGAACAGGTCCAAAAACTGCTCCAACACCTTGAGCCGTCTCCGAGCTGCTTCGTTGCTGATATGTTCTTTTATTGGGCCACGAATGTCGCCGTGAAACTGGGAATACCTAGGCTTCTTTTCGGCGGGACAAGTTGTTTTTCCCACCTATGCATGCACAGATTGTTTGAGATGGATTTGGAGGGAATTTCTTCTGATTCTGAGCATTTTGTGGTGCCTGGATTGCCTGATAGAGTTGAGTTGTGCAAATCTCAAATTAAAGGCGTTTTTTATGATACGAATCCTGAGTGGAGTAAGATGTGGGATCAAATACGGGAGGCTGAGGTGGAGGCTTTTGGAGTGGTGGTTAATTCATTCCAAGAACTGGAATTTGAGTACATGAACGAATATAGGAATGTCACACGCAAAAATATCTGGTGTGTGGGGCCCGTTTCATTGTGCAACTCGGATAGCTCGGAAAAGGCGGCGAGAGGGGATAGGGCCTCGATTGGCGAACACGAATGTATGGAATGGCTCAACTCACATGAGCGGGGCTCGGTTGTTTACGTATCCCTTGGAAGCATATCGCGCCTGAATACACCGCAGTTAATGGAGCTAGGGTTAGGGTTGGAAGCTTCGAACCGACCCTTTATTTGGGTTATTAGAAATGCGCCGGATGAATTCCAGACGAGGCTTCTGGAGGAGAGGTTTGAGGAGAGGGTTAATGGAAGGGGGCTCTTGATACGCGGTTGGGCCCCACAAGTGCTGATATTGTCTCATAAGTCGGTTGGAGGGTTTCTAACACATTGTGGATGGAACTCGACCCTGGAAGGGATATCAGCCTGTGTTCCGATGATAACATTGCCCTTTTTTGCCGAGCAATTTTTCAATGAAAATTTTATTGTGAATGTGATCAAGATTGGCGTAAGAGTAGGGGTTGAAGTGACGGTTATCGTTGGCGAGGAGGCGAAGGCGGGAGTGCTTGTGGAGAGTGGTGCACTTAAGGGGGTTATTGATAGGCTGATGGATGGAGGAGAGGAAGGTGATGAGAGAAGGCGACGAGCGGAAAAGCTCGGGGAGATGGCGAAAAGCCTGCTGGAGGAAGGTGGTTCTTCTTACGTGAACTTGACGAAGCTTATACAAGATGTGATCATCCAAAAAGAAAATTATGGGGATAGATTTGGAAACAATGCAAGTATTGCCATGAAATTTCTGATATAATTGAAGTCCAGCAAGAGAGGAAGGGTTTGCGTCTGATAAGGATAAATCAAACATGTTTATTTCTTCCTTGTTGGCTAGCTTTAGTTCTATTTGTTTCGGTTTTACTCCTCGTGGGGCGAATGTTGTTGCCCACCCGCTTGTTCGTAAAGCGACCTTGCCCTGCTCCAAGGACTTTGATTTTCCTACTTTCGTATGTAATTGTATTTAGCTGGATTTGAGTGATTTTGTTTAATTGCAAGTGCCCACATTCACGTGGATTTCTTTCCTTTTTTTTTATAAAAAAAGAATGATTAGATTTACAATTTAATTTAAATGCTTATTAAAGTTTTTACAAGTTTACAATTGATACAATTCAAAATTATATTAAATGAAAGATAAACTATTCATCCCATATCCCATTTGGAATGAACGATTCACTGTAACATAATTCCATTAACAAACATGTCTATATGTGTTGTGTTATATGTCTCATCTCACTATTGAACAACAATATACGACATCGAAAGTTTGGCATGTTTTGAGTGAATTGTTGTAGTTTCTTGGGAATCGGGATACTTACATGAGGAAATTACCATTTTAGTATACCAATTCAGACTATTTTGTAATTTTAGTACAAAAAATTTTCTGATAAAAAAATTAATTCATAATTCTAAAACTTCACAATTGTATGCACTATTTGACCTGAATAGATATGACCCGCTGGAAAACCCATCCGAAACTTACAAAACCTATTTCGTGACAAATTCTCAAATGGACATGTGGAGATCCGGATGAGTTTTCTGACTGGTCATATCTATTCGAGTCAAATAGTGTATGAAATTATGAACTTTTAGAGGTATGGATTAGTGTTTTTATCGAAAAATATTTTATATTAAAATTACTAATTAGAGTAAATTATGATACCAAAATTACACGGAAACATACCTGTAAGATCAGGACACGCACACATTACATCATCAGGGCCACATGAGATGTATGTGTGTATGTTACGTTTTATAATGTAAGCTCATACATCACCAAATTTGGATGTATCCAAACAAAGGAAAAACAAATAAAAAAAAAACAAAAACAAAAAACATAATCATTAGTTACGTATCTTTTTCTTTTTCTTCTTCTTCAGAAATTTATGTATTATAATTTATTAATCGGGTAATGTGGGATAAATCCCCAAATATGCATCATATTTTTACTTAACTCCCCATTTTAGAAAAATATCGTATAATTTTCACAAAATGTCGTATTTAAAAAAACTCTCAAAATATGTTGTATATTTTTCACAAAATATAGTTCTAAAACGTTCTAATATAGTATTTATATCCTATTATGTTGTATAATTTTAGGGAGAGTAAAGTAAAATTATTCCAAATTGATGGAGAGTTTTTTGAAATTACCCCTTTATTAATAAATTATAAATACTTAATTCATTAGGTTTATATATATATGCTAGGGATACAACTTTTTTTTCCCCACCTTGAGAGCTTGATGTGTAGTATTGAAGTGATCTTACAACTGGTAATTGGTATGATACATCTCATATGTTGGATTTTTTAGGGACTCCACACTAATTTTTATTATATTAGATACTTTTATTTAATACGAATCATTTTGAAAAAATATTTAAGTATGGTGTGTGCTGGCGATTCTATAAATATGAGAATTTTTGAATGAAAAATGATAATGATCTTCGTATTAATCGATGTGTGAGAAGTTCCAATGCTACATATATCTTATAAAATCAAATGTAATAAGATATTTGTAATTTATTAACAATTCGGATGAAAAAGCATAGCTTCTAAATGAAGCGCATCCAATTTCTTGATTTTCATTGTCCCAAACATACAATAGTAAGAGTCATGAATCTATACTATATATTAAACGAGACCTAAATATAATCGTTTTGGTATCTTGTTGTCCTCTTTTTCCTTTTATTTTTATTTATTTATCTTTTACCGTTTTATTCTCTTGCATTCTTCTATCTTTTTTTCTTTTTATTTTATTTGTTGTTGCCCTCTTTTTCTTTATTTATTTATTTATTTATCTTTTACCGTTTTATTCTCTTCCATTCTTCTACCTTCTTTTCTTTTTATTTTATTTATTCTACTCATATTTTTTTATGTTATTTTTTCTCTCACCTTACTTCAATTCCTTTTTTTTTCTTTTTTATATAATTTATTTTTTCCCAAAAATAGTATTGTTTAATATTTTTATTCTTTTATTCTATTTATTTAATTATTATAATCTAATAATTATACTAAAAATAATTATAAAAATATATTAATATAAAAATTAATTTTAATATATTTTTATAATAAGATTTTTTAATCTGTACTAAAATTACTAGTATGTATAATGAGGCACCTACTTCAATTCTTTTATTATTAATCAACTCAACTTCCCACTTTGCCAAAATGACCACTTCCCACAATAGAAAGCCTCAATTTTCATGCCAATAGGCAATAAGTCAATAACCACAAACTCAAAATAGAAAAGATCAAAGAAAAGTAAAAAATTATCCAGATCCTCCCAAATCTAATGGCTTCAGCTTCATCAACACATCTGAACTTCGTTCTGATACCCTTCATGGCCCCCGGACACGTTATCCCAATGATCGAAATGGCAAAATTGTTTGCCAAACAAGATGTTAGCGTCACAATCATCGTAACCCCTCTCGACGCCACACGATTCAGTCCTGTCGTCGATCGGGCCGTCCAGTCGGGCCTGGCAATAAAGCTTCACCAAATCAGGTTTCCCTGTCAGGAATCCGGGCTTCCCCCTGGATGTGAGAGTGCTGATTGTTTGCCGTCTTACGATTTGATGAAGAATTTCTTTAATGCAATTGTTCTCCTGCAGCAGCCATTGGAGGAGATGCTGATGGAGCTTGATCCTAATCCGAGCTGTATTATATGCGACAAGCACATACCGTGGACGGCGGGTACGTGTTGTAAATTCGGGATTCCGAGGATTGTATTCGATGGAATGAGCTGCTTTTCTCAGTTAATCATGCATAATCTCTATGAAACCAGGGTTTATGATTCGATCCTTGAAAACGAGCCCTTCGTTGTCCCAGGCTTGCCGGATAGGATTGAGTTCACTAAACTCCAGCTTCCGGGGTTGTTTAATCCGGGCCCGAAGGATTGGTGTGATTATCGTGAAGAAATCAGGAAAACCGAGTTGATTGCATATGGGGTGGTGGCCAATAGCTTTGAAGAGGTGGAGAGTAGATATGTTGAGGAGTTCAAGAAGCTTAAAAATGGTAAAGTTTGGTGTGTCGGGCCGTTATCACTCTACAGTGAGGATGGTTTGGACCGGGCTGAGAGAGGAAACCGGGCTGGGATTGATTCGGGCTGGTGTATGAAGTGGCTTGATAATATGAAACCGGGCTCTGTAATTTATGCTTGTCTCGGCAGTCTTTGCCGATTATCACGAGCCCAATTTGCCGAACTTGCTTTGGGCTTGGAGCTGTCGAATCATCCATTTGTTTTGGTGGTCAAAGGCGCAGAGGAGATAGAGAAGTGGATTATAGATGATGGGATTGAGGAGAGGACAAAAGATAGAGGGTTTTTCATCCGGGGTTGGGCCCCACAAGTTTTGATTCTATCCCACTCCGCAATAGGAGGATTCCTGACGCACTGCGGTTGGAATTCAACCCTAGAAGGGATCACTGCTGGTCGGCCGATGATCACCTGGCCTCAATTTGCCGAACAATTCCTTAATGAGAAACTAGTGGTGCAGATACTCGAGACAGGCGTTGGAGTTGGCGCAGGAGTGGTTAGGTATTTAGGCGTAGAAGAGAAACCGGGTAACATAATCCCGAGGGATGGAATTAAGATGGCCATTGAGAAGATAATGGATGAGGGGAAAGAAGGATGCGAAAGAAGAAAAGGGCAAAAGAACTTGGAGAATTGGCCAAGAGGGCTGTGGAATTAGGTGGATCTTCCTATCTCAATGTTACTATGTTGATTCAAGATATTGAGAAGTTGGTGCTCAAAAAATAATTGATTCAAGCAAACGCAATTTATTTATGCAGCACTGTAATAGCTTATTTAATATTTATGCTGTGTCTGGACACTGGATAAGTTAAACTCTGTGTCACCTCAAGATCATTTTCAAATTGCTGGTAAATATAAAAATGAGTTAATATTTCAGTGTTATATTGCTTGAATGCTGGTGAGCTTGACATTACCCACCATAAAACAAGAGATCCGGCCAGCACCAAATACCACAAGTAGAGTCGCTACATTATTTATTTATTTTTTGGGAAAATTATATCCGACAAGCCCGTTAGATAGGGTAATTACAAAACAGTCCATCTTTATCTGAAAATTACAATTTAATCCCTAAACGTTATGGATTGTCTGTGATCCCTATATTTCGTTAGGATTCCGTTAGAGTTAGGCTCTGTCCCTAAGGACTGCATTGTTATATGGGTAATACCTAGGTATCGTTTTGTTGGAATGTGTATATTACAGAGATGAATTTTTTATTTTATTCATTAAACTAATGGAATGACAAATCTCAACCCTAATGGAACCTTAACGGAATAGAGGGATCACAAACGGTCCACAATATTTAGGGATTAAATTATAATTTTCGAATAAAGATGGACTGCATTGTAATTATCATATCTAGCTGGGTAGTCAAATGTAATTTTTTCTTATTTTTTTTGGTTCTATATGAAAATTGGAAATACAAAATTGGATAATTTTCATTGCTTCATTCTTGTTTGTTGCTTGTAACTCACCGTTTGGTTCATCGAAACCCAATTTTTCCTAGAAACTCACTCGCAGGAATCATTTAAAGTAGAACAGAAAACGGAAAGAAAAACGTATTGGAAGGGACCGAATCAATCCTTTTCCAATCGTGTATAAACAAACCAACCTTTCGTCATTCATTTGCGGAGGGAAATTCCATATGAATTTCCTATCCCCAATCAAGGAGTTAAGTTAGTGATACTCCTTTTCTTTGGTATACCTAACATTAATGAATAATGAATTTAAGAAGTCAAAATCATGACACGAGCCCGGTGAAAAACTCCAAAGAGTTAGTCACATAGATCTAGGAAATAACCTGATGTATTTGTGGACAAGCTAAAGTTTGTTGAAAAACGAACCTCTTTGGTAAGTTTCATTGCCTACAATGTAAAAGAAACTTTTTCTTCGTATACCTTACTTAGATCCATCGAAGCACAACAAAACAAAAGGGGAGGGGTCTTCTTTTTCTGTATTCAATCAAGAGAAAACGCCGACCTAGCTAACGCGCCCCGTATTGAAAAAATTCAAAGAAAACCTTGATATGAGAAAGATGCGCTCAAGCTTACTAAGCAAACGTAGGCTTGGGCTCGAAAGCCGGCCTTACTCAACAAGCCCCTTTATTTTATTAGGTTGGGTGCTTCTTTCCACTCATTGAATATTCTATCTACAAAAGACGGTCAACGGGGGGATACTCAAATTGCTCTCACTGACACCATTTACGAGAAGGTGAGGTCGTCTTTCTTTCCAGCCGCTCAACTGTTCGAGCCCCATTTTCATGGATCGAGTCGGGATGGGCCACTTAGGGTAGATGTAAAGCTCTCCCTACCAATGGTAGTTACGTTCTAGGGATTCGAATTCGAAACCTCTGGTTAATCTATCATAACATCGAATCACTAAACTATACTGGTAGAGTCGCTAAATTATGGAAATGGATAAAATGCATGTTTTCTTTAGTATAGCGAAGGTTTTTTGTTGAAGTGACGGAGAACATGAATGCATGGAATGGCTTGACTTGGAAGTGACGGAGAACATGGTTTGCTGAGTCAAAAACAAAACCGACTTCTACAACGACAGACTAGCTAGTAGAAAAATATACTTTTTTAGTGGCATGTGAACGTAATCGTCAATGTAGGTTAGGTTGTATAATGTAAGCTCAAACATCACTACTTTTGGATGTATCCCAATAAAGAGAAGAAAGGAAGAAATAACATCGTTAGTTACGTATCCTTTTTCTTCTTTTTAACTTTCAAAAGTTGCACTTACCTCTTATATTATAATTTATCATGCATGGATACGGACACGACGATACGAATACGATACGACACGATACGGATATGACAATACTTTTTTTTTTTTTTTTTTTTTGAATTTCCCACGTGAGGAATATCGGACACAACATGACACGATACGACAAAATAATATTTTTAAAAGTATTTGTGCATCATAGATTATAATTAATAAATTACAAGTACTTCATTTGTTAAACTTTATATATTAGGTATTAAACATTTTTCTCTAAGAATTTGATTCTAACCCCCTACATTTCATAACTTTGATTATTTTAAGCACTTTCATACTTATTTTAATTAAATTGGGTGCTCTTATTTAATAGAAGTTTAAATAGTATTGATAATTTCATATCTTTAGATATAATAAAATAAAAAGATATTTATAATTTATTAATAAATTATTTAACATTAAAATTATAATTTCTAATATTAAGGGAATCGATTTCTTGATTCTCATCATCGAAGGTATACAAATAGTAAGATCCATGAATATAACAACACATCTAAGTCATGTACTTCAATTCTTTTATTATTTATTCGACTCAACTACCCACTACCCCAAAGTAACCACTTCCCACAATAAAAAGAATCAATCTTCATGTCAATAAGCACAAACCCAAAGGAGAAAAGAAAAGAAATTAAACCATCAACCCACCAAATCCAATGGCCTCAAAAACACCTCTAAACTTCGTTTTGATACCCGTAATGGCCCCCGGACATGTTATCCCAATGATAGACATGGCCAAGTTGTTAGCAAAACACGGTGTTAGCGTCACGATCATCGTAACTCCTCTCGATGCTACAAGGTTCAGTCCCGTCGTCAATCGGGCCGTCCATTCGGGCCTGCCGATAAAGCTTCAGCAAATCAGGTTTCCCTGTCAGGAGGCCGGGTTGCCCCCTGGATGTGAGAGCGCTGATTGTTTGCCATCTTACGATTTGATGAAGAATTTCTTTACTGCAATTCTTCTCCTGCAGCAGCCATTGGAGGAGATGCTGATGGAGCTTGATCCTAGTCCGAGCTGTATTATATGCGACAAGCACATACCATGGACAGCGGACACCTGTCAGAAATTCGGGATTCCGAGGATTGTGTTCGATGGAATGAGCTGCTTTTCTCAGTTAATCATGCATAATCTCTATGAAACCAGGGCTTACAATTCTGTCCCGGAAAATGAGCCCTTCGTCGTCCCGGGTTTGCCGGATAGAATCGAGTTTACTAAGCTTCAGCTTCCGGGATCATTCAATCCTGGCCCGAAGGATTTGGGTGATTTTCGGGAACAAGTTAGGAAGACCGAGTTGATTGCGTATGGGGTGGTGGTCAATAGCTTTGAAGAGGTGGAGAGTAGATATGTTGAGGAGTTCAAGAAGCTTAAAAATGGTAAAGTTTGGTGTGTCGGGCCATTATCACTCTACAGTGAGGATGGTTTGGACCGGGCCGAAAGAGGAAACCGGGCTGCAATTGATTCGGGCTTGTGTATGAAGTGGCTTGATAGTATGAAACCGGGCTCTGTAATTTATGCTTGTCATGGTAGTCTTAGCCGTTTATCACGGGCCCAATTCGCCGAGCTTGCTTTGGGCTTGGAGCTGTCGAATCATCCGTTTGTTTTGGTGGTCAAAGGTGGAGAGGAGATTGAGAAGTGGATTCAGGATGATGGGATTGAGGAGAGGACGAAAGATAGAGGACTTTTCATCTGGGGTTGGGCTCCACAAGTTTTGATTCTGTCCCATGATGCGGTAGGAGGATTTCTAACGCACTGTGGTTGGAATTCAACTTTGGAAGGGGTCACTGCTGGTCGGCCAATGATCACGTGGCCTAGATTTGCCGAACAGTTCCTTAACGAGAAACTAGTGGTGCAGATAGTTGAAACCGGCATTGGAGTCGGCTCACGAGCTGTCACACATTTAGGTGAGGAAGAGAAACCGGATAATATAGTCCCGAGGGATGAGATTAAGATGGCTATTGAGAGGATAATGGATGAGGGGCAAGAAGGATGCGAAAGAAGAAGAAGGGCAAAAGAGCTTGGAGAATTGGCCAAGAAGGCTGTGGGATTAGGCGGATCTTCTTATCTCAATGTTACTATGTTAATTCAAGACATTGAGAACTTGGTGCGAAAAAATAAGTGAATAAATTGATCCTTTTTATTAAATATATTCAGCATAATATCCTGAAATTGTACATTTTTTAGACTTACTAGACATATTTGGAAAAAAAATAAATGCCAAAAAACTAGCCCGGTATCTAGATCTCAATTTTACATTTTGGGAAAGTTTAAATTAATGTACAAAATTATGCCATATTCATCCTTGCAGCACTTTCACAAATTTGAACAACTCTTTACTCAATATTTTTCACAAAGAATTTAATCAAATAATAGATAATAAGTACTTCTTTTAGTCGCTTCTTTAATTATTTCAAGATTAAATTTAAATAAAGAACATATTTAATATGTTTGAACACTTCTGACTAAATTAATTCATCATAAAAAAAAAAAAAAAAAAAGGTAAATAAACAAATACGTGAAGATCAGGTCTAATATTAAGTTCTGTCTTTTTCATATTTAAGTTGTAACTTAATGCTGTGTCCGGGGAACGACGTGGATAATCCAGCTCCAAACATACAGGCTACAGCCAATTCTGGTCCATACATTTATTTCTTATATAATAATTAAGAAATAATTATATCTGATTACCCTATATTTAGGCCTAATTACAATGTAGTCTATTATTATCAAAAAAATTATATTTTAGTCCTTAGTTTTGCGAACCGTTTATGATCCCTAGGATTTCGTTATTTCATTCCAAAAATACCCCTGATTTGTTGTTAAATTCATAATTTAATGGGATCGTTTTGTTTATATCTGTAAACTTTAGAGATTATTTTGTAATTTTGATCATATATTCAATGTTACACATAAAACCGTCAAGGGTATAAATGTATTTTTACAATTCTGTTAAGGGACCTCAAACCAAACAAGATTTATAGGGATTAAAATGTAATTTTCGTTAATAATGGATTGCATTGTAATTAAACCTAAATGCAGGTAGTCAGATGTCACTCTCTAATTAAGACTATAATTAATTCTTGTTTCTCCTCCGCTTCAAATTTCAGATCCAGCTCAACTCGAATTCTCAAAAATCCCTTCAAGAAAATGGTTTCAGAAATTGATAGTCTCCATTTCCTCCTAATCCCATTGATGGCCCAAAGCCATATTATTCCCCTGACAGATTTCGCGAAACTACTTTCCCGACAGGGCCCGAAAGTCTCCATAATCAGCAGTCCACTCAATGCCGTCAGGTACCAAGCCACCACCGACCAAGCCGTAAAATCAGGCCTGGAAATCCAACTGATAGTCCTGGAATTTCCAGGCCACGAAACAGGCCTGCCTCAGGGCTGCGAGAACTTAGATTCGCTAACTTCCATCCGGAATTTTTCCAGGCCTGTCAGATGCTATCGTCCCCGCTGGAAAAACTGATCGGCCAGCTGGAAACTAAGCCGAGCTGTATTATTTCCACGAATGCCCTTCCCTGGACGCAACAAGTCGCCGACACATTCAATATTCCAAGGTACGTTTTCGAGACCATATCGTGTTTCACTCTCCTGTGCTCCCACAATCTGTCTGAGGGAAATACTGGGGAATCCAACGGCTCAGAATCGTTTCTTGTGCCTGATATACCTCACAAGATTGAATTTACAAAAGCCCAGTTGCCTGAAAGGATGGGGAAATCGTCAGGTCATTTTAACGAGGTTATAGAGCAGATCAAGAAAGCTAGGCTCTCTGCCAGGGGTACGTTGGCAAATACTTTTGAGGAGCTTGAACCCTGGTACGTGGAGGGATATAGAAAGGAAAGGAACAATGTTTGGTGCATTGGACCAGTTTCTCTATGTAATAAGAATCTTGCTGAGAAATCTTGCAGAGGTAACAAGGCCTCCATTGATGAGCAATGTTGCATATCGTGGCTGGATTCTAAGGAGCCCGAATCCGTAATTTACGCCTGTTTCGGCAGCCTCTGTCACATATCTTGCCATCAGATCAAAGAAATTGGTTTAGGGTTAGAAGCCTCGAATATCCCTTTTATCTGGATTATTCGAGGTTCGGATTCTTCGTCGGAAGTTGAGAAATGGTTGGAGGAAGAGAATTTCGAACAAAGGGTTGAAGGAAGGGGGCTAGTTATTCGCGGGTGGACCCCACAGGTTCTGATACTATATCACCCATCTATTGGAGGATTTCTCACGCACTGTGGGTGGAATTCGGCTCTAGAAGGTATCTGCGCCGGCGTACCATTCATTACATGGCCTATGTTTGCCGAACAATTTTTTAACGAAAAGTTAATTGTGCACGTGCTGAAGACCGGTGTGATAATCGGAGTAGAGCGAAGCAAGGAGCTAGTAAAGTGGGATCAAGTCAGGAAGTCTATAGTGAAGCTTATGGATTCAGATGAGGAGGGGAAAGATAGGAGAAGAAGAAGTCGTAAATTGGGAGAAATGGCAAAAGAAGCATTAGAACAAGGGGGTTCTTCTTACTTGAGTATTGCATTGTTGATTCAAGATGTGTTGGAGTTTTTGAATGGAAATTAGCTGTTTTGTTTCATGTAATTTGTAATTTTACGTTTTTCAGTAGTCTCAATTATTGGGCATGTTGTACCTATATTGAAGTCTTTTCTCTTTTGGCTTAACCTATGTTTTAAAACTCGAACCGAACATCCAATCGGAGGTCTTACTGGTTACTGGTTTTACTGGTTCGACCGGTTAGACCACCGGTCGAATCGGTGTGACATCATAATTACGTAATAATTATATTATATATATATATAAAAAAAATATCAGAAATATTAATTAAAAGAATATAATATAGATATCTCTATATACTTTCCAATTATTATTACCCTAGGTCCAATAATAATATTACCCTAGGCCCAATATTTTCAATTTTCCAATACCCCCAGCCGCACGCAGCTTCCATTCAGAAAGAAACAAAGGAAAACTTTCATCTTCTTCACTTAGTGCTCGCTGAATTCCGAATCTGCCGCCGGTTGCCACCCCCTTCCAAAGCTCTCCATCTCGCAATCGCCTCCAACACGCCCCAACAAATTTATTTTGGTAGCTCTCAATCGTCTCTGACTCGCCACAACACACTGGTAGCTCTCCATCCCTCGATCGCCTCCGACATGGCAACAACAGATGTATTTGGGTGATTGTTTGCCAGAAAATTGGCTAGTTGCTCTTGATCAGTTGCGGGCTCAAGCTATTCAGACTAAGAAATGGCCAATTTTTCAGTTTTTTTTTTTTTTTTTGTTCTTTTTGAATAACCGGGCCAAACGGCCAGATTTCCGGTTCGGTCCGGCCCTTTCACCGGTTTTTGGCCGGTTCCCGGTGGTTCTCTCTGGTCCGAGTGAGCACTGGTTTTAATGGGTAGTTCGGACTGGACAGGCTGCCAGTCACCAGTTGAACCGGTCCGACTGTCCGGATTTTAAAACATCATTTACACCTTCATCGATTAACTAGGACAAATAACACTTCATTTATTAAAAGATCAACAAGAGAATTCCATACAAGAAATGGGGAATTGCTTGAGGAAGAAGATGATCCCTTTAGAGGGAGAAGGGTTATTATTTATAGCCTAACTCTCTAACCTCGTGGCAACAAGCTCCGCTCGAGGTAGTGGTCGTAACAGCCCTAAACCGGCCCAGTCGAAAATAGCGAAAACGGCAGACAACGGAATACGTTTAATAGGTCGGATCTAATGAAAATTTTTAAACATTTCATTTAATGCGACTTAAGTGTGGATTTAAATGTGTTATGTGCTAATTGCACATTAGAAAGTTCTAAGTTGCATTTACTTTGCATGAAAAGCGGAAAATCGTGGATTTTTCCTCTACCGACCCTTTCTAGAACTATTCTTACCTTGATTCAAGTATTCAACCACCATAAATTCTAAAATAATATTCTAAACATACGTTTCAAATTCGAGGTTCTTTTTCCGATTGCTTTGACTTTCTACTGGCTCGGGTCAACACAGTGAAACTGTCCATCAAATATGATCCTTATTCAATTTCCTATCTAATAAGTAATAACTATAATATTGTCTACTAAATATCCGGAATTGATCGCGAAAATTACACACAAAAGAGCACGCATTTCAAGGCTCACGTGGCACTGTCTCCTTCCGCCAAATGGCAGCAGACCCCCCCAGCAGCCAGCTCAAGTTTGGCTGATATTTGGGTCAAAAATGCTTGTACCATGCTTTTATTAATAACCTAGTACTATATATATATACACATACCCCTCACTTTATTCATTTCTCATCCATTTTCACTCAAATTTTCTCTCTTCTCTCCATTTCGCACACGTCCCATATCAGATTCTTATCCCTCCCATCTCCATTTTCATCTTCAAACTAAGAACTCTCGAGAAATCTTCAAGGTATAGCAAGTTATCTTCAAATTATATATATACATCATTTTATTTTATTTTTTCATTTCTTCACTTTATGGTTGTTTTAGCCCTTTAGCCCGACAATTTGTTTAATTGCTTTTCTTTCTAACCAAATCCTCTTCATTTCATGATTGGTGTAGAGCTTGAACTTTTAAAACTGATGCATTATTCTTTCAAAAAAAATGAGAGAAATGATCTTTTTAAGGCGTATATTGCAGATAGTTAGATTTTTCTTTAGATCTTTGGATCTTGTTGTTTTCTTTTTATTTCTTGCATAATTTGGAGTATTTTGGTAGATTCATAAATAATAAAATGGAAAAGGTATTATGGGAAGTACAATGGTTAGACTTAACGGAACCCTAATAGAATACAGGGAGGTCTCAAACGAAATATAACGGATAGGGACTAATATATAAAAAATGAAACAAAAGGTCTTGCATTGTAATTATGTCTACATAGAAGTTTTTTAAATGTAAATTTCCCTATAATTAATTCAAATATGTTTTTCTTATTAAAGGATAAGATGACATAGCTATTTTGATTGATTCAAAACAATTGTTTAATCTTCTTCTTCCTTATTTTATCCCTTGTAATTAAAGTCATTTCTTCTCTTGTATATGTTGTTTTCCTCTCTTGTAATCTTCTCCTTCCTTATCTTTTTTCTTGGAATTAGCTCCTTTCCACTCTTGTATATACTGTATTACTCTCTAGTATATATCGATCGGTATTGTATCTTTTATATTGGTTCAATCAATGAACGCACGATTTTATCGGTGCCTTGACATTACATCTCCTTCGCTTCAAATTTCAAGCTCATCTCAACTCGAGTTCTTAAAAATCCCATCCAAAGAATGTTTTCAGAAATTGAGTCTCTCCATTTCCTCCTAATCCCGTTAATGTCCCAAAGCCATATTATTCCCCTGACAGATTTCGCGAAATTACTTTCCCGACAGGGCCCGAAAGTCTCCATAATCAGCACTCAACTCAACGCTGTCAGGTACCAAGCCACCATCGACCAAGCCGTAAAATCAGGCCTGGAAATCCAACTGATAGTCCTGGAATTTCCAGGCCACGCAACAGGCCTGCCTCACGGCTGCGAGAACATGGATTCGCTAACTTCTATGGATTTAGCCCCGGAATTTTTCCAGGCCTGTCAGATGCTATCGTCCCCGCTGGAAAAACTGATCGGCGAGCTGGAAACTAAGCCGAGTTGTATTATTTCCACGAATGCCCTTCCCTGGACACAACAAGTAGCCAACAAATTCAATATTCCGAGGTACGTTTTCGAGACTATATCGTGTTTCACTCTCCTGTGTTCCCAAAAGTTGTCTGACGGAAATAATGGAGAATCCAACGGCTCAGAATCGTTTCTTGTGCCTGATATACCTCACAAGATTGAATTTACAAAAGCCCAGTTGCCTGAAAGGATGGGGAAATCGTCAGGTCATTTTAACGAGGTTATAGAGCAGATCAAGAAAGCTAGGCTCTCTGCCAGGGGTACGTTGGCAAATACTTTTGAGGAGCTTGAACCCTGGTACGTGGAGGGATATAGAAAGGAAAGGAACAAAGTTTGGTGCATTGGACCAGTTTCTCTATGTAATAAGAATCTTGCTGAGAAATCTTGCAGAGGTAACAAGGCCTCCATTGATGAGCAATGTTGCATATCGTGGCTGGATTCTAAGGAGCCCGAATCCGTAATTTACGCCTGTTTCGGCAGCCTCTGTCACATATCTTGCCATCAGATCAAAGAAGTTGGTTTAGGGTTAGAAGCCTCGAATATCCCTTTTATCTGGATTATTCGAGGTTCGGATTCTTCGCCGGAAGTTGAGAAATGGTTGGAGGAAGAGAAATTCGAACAAAGGGTTGAAGGAAGGGGGCTAGTTATTCACGGGTGGGCCCCACAGGTTCTGATACTATCTCACCCATCTATTGGAGGATTTCTCACGCACTGTGGGTGGAATTCGACTCTAGAAGGTATCTGCGCCGGTGTACCGTTCCTCACTTGGCCTATGTTTGCCGAACAATTTTATAACGAAAAGTTAATTATGCACGTGCTGAAGATCGGTGTGAGAATCGGAGTAGAGCGAAGCAAGGAGCTAGTAAAGTGGGATCAAGTCAGGAAGTCTATAGTGAAGCTGATGGATTCAGATGAGGAGGCGAAAGATAGGAGAAGAAGAAGTCGCAAATTGGGAGAAATGGCAAAAGAAGCATTAGAACAAGGGGGTTCCTCTTACTTGAGTATTGCATTGTTGATTCAAGATGTGTTGGAGTTTTTTAATGGAAATTAGCTTCTTTTTTTTTTTTTTTTGTTATATAGTCTATTTCCTTGGGTCGAGCCGGAACGAACTACTTAAGATATAAAGTTCAAGTTCACCCTACCAACGGTAGAAAACAGCTGTTTTGGTTCATAGCAATTTGTAATGTTACGTTATTCAGCCGTCTCAATTATGGGGCATGCCGTACATAATATAAATTCAAGCCTTTTCTCTTTCGGCTTAACAATTATATATTTACGTCCTAATCAATTAATTAGGACACATAACAATTCATTTATTAAAAGATATTATTCACAATAGTAACAATGGGAAAGCCGCCTCTAATGATACAAAATAAATTACAAGACATTAATTATTTTATCACTTATTATCTATAAATTACGAACATAATGCATTGTGTAAACATATATTTATTTATACTATAAGTTCAGGATATCAGTCGTCCTGAACAAGATCTGGGAAGGTATCAACAACATTATCAAGTGTATTTGTGATTGCAGAAAGAAGCCATTGTTGTCCATCAATATAGGAAAGATCAAGATAAGGAGCTGCTTCAGATTCCTTCAACTGTTTCGCATACGCCACTCTATCACTCACATCTGCTCCCGGCCCGTAGCACTCGTATTCGCCAAACGTCACCGTTCTGGAAATCAAGAAAATGTATTCAAATTAATTAATAATATTATCTGCTTCTAAAAGTTATTAAAAACTGTCCCTTATTCGGTAATCCGTCAGTTTCATGGAAATATAAGCTAATCACGGAATATGTGTAATATACTCGTCGTGCTACTCGTGTGATCGAACCAAACCGGGTTAAAATGTAAATGAAAGTGATGAACATATAGTAAGGAAGAAGTAGAAGCACAAACTGGTCTCGAGAAGAGTCCCTCCAATCATTCCAGCCGTCAGCAGCAACAACATCAGACATGTATGTTTTGGAGAAAACAACAGTTGCATAATGGCCCCAAGCTCGGCCGAGCCACACTTTTCCGGTGCCGGCGACGCTGCAGTTTACGAAGGAGAAGCCACTTTTCTCGGAGGCGGAATCTCTGCCGTGGGCCGTGATGCTGCCGCTGATCTGGCCGCCGGAAGGGGAGATTTCTTTTGCTGTAGAATTAATCTTGCAGTCCTGGAAAAACATGTATAAATTTAAATTGTTGGGGATTGATTCTATATAAGATGGGATTATATATCTAAATTTAGAACTATAAAATCATTTTCCCTGATAAAGATTTTTTTTTCATTTAAAAAACAAAATCATTATTGTCTTCCAAAATCAAGATTTCATCCCTACCATGATATGATCCTATAATAGTATACAGGGAGAATTATATACACTACCTAAGTTTTAAAATAATTACAATTTAGTCCCTCTAGTAATGGAAAATTATGAATTTAGTATACTAACTCGACCAGTTCAATATTTTTAGTACATTTTATTTTCAGGCAACAAAATAGAACGTATTTTAAAAATCATACAATTTAATGCATTTTTTAACCGGAATCCAGTTTTGCCCGTTAGAAACCCGTCCCGATTTTACACGTGATCGTGTGGCGCCACGTGTAAATTCCGGCGGACAAAAAATTAGTTTCCGATTAAAAAAAAAAGTGTATTAAATTGCTTGATTTTAAAGGTATGGTCCTATTTTCTAGACAGAAAATAAAATATACAAAAGACGCTAAATTAATCCGTTGGTATACCAAAAACGCTAAATTGATCGGTTGGTATACCAAAGTAGCCATCAATTTACTTTTGGTGCAAATAATTCCTACAATAACACCCCTATTCTAATTCTAGGCATATTTTTGCACCAGAAATGAAATTTCAAAGGCCCTGGTGTAATATTCACTAAAATCAAGGTAGCATATGTAATTCTCCCTTTATGTGCGGCTTCTTGGTCTATATATATACCTCAAAGAGTGTTCTGGCACTTCCAAAAATGAAATCAATGGATCCCTCGATATAACATTCTTTATAATAATGCCTGCCTTGATCATCATTCAAAGTGTCTTGTGCTCCAAAAAAGCCACATCCATAGAAAGCACACTGATCTCCTGTAACCCTCAATGCCAGTGCCTGTCTCCCAACTTCTCCATTATCTGGAGCTGGAGCAGTGTTCTTTCCACATTATCAATAAATTCACACAAATAGTAAAGAGATCTTTAGTTCTAAAATGGAAAACACTTTGTTCATAATTTGAGTACAGATATGTTTCAGAAAACTTACCTGAAAACTGATGTTGTAAGCTATGAAGTTTGAAGCAAACACAGCAAATGTGTAGCTGTAGGCTGTCCCTCCTGTGGAATTAGCTGTGTCATTCCATGCAATGGCCGTGTTGAGGTAGCCTTGGCCTTCAACTATCAAATTTGTCTTGTTAGAGTTCACCACTACCTTTTCCCTGCCATCATATAAGCACATTTTCTTATAAACGGAACGACAGTCACGGGTGTGGTGATCAGGGACAGAGTCAGAAATTTTAATTTGAGCCTTAAAAGATAGAGTTTTGAACAATGAGTTATAGTTATACCTATATGTGCTGGAGTCGATGATGATAAGTGTCCAAGAACGACTGGAATCAGGCACAGCATCTATGGCCTTCTGCACGCTACTAAAATTCGCGCAATTTCTGCCAACCGTATGAACAAGGCTGACGTTGTACAATGAAATGAGTTTGGATCTCCATTGTTTGTCGTCGCATGGACTCCTAGGCTTCCTCTTGTGGTGATGATGGTGGTGATGGTGATGCCGGTGTCCCTTAAACGCATTTTTTTCCAAAACAAAAGAGAAGGCATCCTCCAAACCTAATCGAATGACCGGCTCATCGAAAAGCTTAAGCTTAAGACTACGAAGAATTTCTGAAGATTTGCTAATGGGGGAGGGAGTAATGGAAGTAAAATACAGGGAAACTATGATTGAAAGAAGTAAAATGGCCAAGGTTGTGAGCCAAAATAAGGGGGTTTTTTTGGGGTTCATGATTTGGGAAGGACAAAATATGGTTGGTTAATTCTTGTATGTTGTAATTTTGGGTTTAGTTGCATTTGGGATTTGATGTTTTATTGGTGGGTTTTGGGGGTTGACGTAGGAGGTAAGAATAGTATGGTGATTTGATTTGTGAGGTGTGTTAGATTGAGATGATAACATTTTGTGATGACAAGATATGGGCAGCAAATGGAGATTGAATAAGCCACACGCTAAGACAAGTCTTATATTTGTGTAAGATGATGATGATGAAGAGTAATTATGATTGTGTTATGTTGGAAATTGATATTGATTTTTCTTGGAATAGCAATGGGAAAGGGTAGAGGATTTCATGGCCAAGTTAAATGAATGGAACAATTTCATTAATTACAATACATTGGTATATATATATATAGACATATGCACCAATATAAGCATTTGCATCTATGATCCGATAGGTTACAAGTTCGAGTCCAATTAGGGTGTGTGAGTGTTATATCTATGCAACTAGTTCTCTCATTAACTTATAAGTATTTAAAAAAGTAGCACGATGCAACTAATTCTCTCGTTGAATTATAAGTATTTAAAAAGGTAGAACAACTGAGCATCGCAACTGGTTCTTTCCTTGAATTATAAGTACAACCGACCATAGAAAATAACAACGAGATAACGTTTAGTATTGTAATTATCTAAACAATTGAATGAGATATTAAATGTTTATTTCTATGGAAAAACATGATGTATCATTAAGTAATAGTGCATCAAAAGCAACGTAACAATTATAAATGCAAACTACATAATCTGCCAAGATCTTGTACTTGGTCTGTGGCTTGATCTTAAAGTAAAAACCATGGAAAAAAGAAGTCTGAAACGTGATCCATTTGTTAATTGAAGAGAATTATTTTATTTTTTTCATGATACTCGAGTAGGTAATAGTATTAAATCCATGCACTCATCACAAACTATGATGCACGATACAACACGACGACACGAATACAACACGACACGGAAATGATGACACGGATTTTTTTTTTGAGTTTCTCACGTGAGGAGTGTCAGATACGATATCCGACACGACATGATACAACACGACAAAATAATCTTTTTAAAAGTAACCGTGCGTCATAGATCACAAAACTTCATACATTGTTATGTTAAAAAGAAACTCCAAAAATAAAATCAAATTCAACATCTTAACTCCAAATTCCTTCTTCCTGAAGCAAATTTGACCTGTTTTATTTCAAAGCTTCAACTTCAAGAGTGACATAATGAATACAAAACATTTCAGTCAAATCAATAGATATTTACAAGATAGGTATAAATTATAATAATTAAGCGGCCATTTGCTATTCCTATCTCAGCTAATAATGTACAGTTAATTTGCCATCTCTGATCTCGTATAGCAACCTGTGAAGCTGTAAAAAGTGTCCAAATAGAAGAAGAAAATTGAACTTTACGTCAAGTTTTGAAGCCAGGAAAGACGAGGGATTAACATTACTCATCACTCCAAGGGAACATCGGAATCGAGTTGGTCCTGATTAATAATACGACATTTTGGAACTGGTTTTTCTAACATAGAAGTCCCCTTGAACGCTATCATTTGCCAACAGGTTTTTCTGTACTCCAGAAGCTGCACAATCACAGAGGATCAGCCAAAGAAAACAAACTAATGATAAATTACATCTACACCCCTTCGATAATTCCCATCCTACAGTTGGTACCGGCAAGCGAGTTTGAGAAAACCACACACCACAGACCACACCCTACAAATTTAGAGTAATTTGTAGTTTTTCAAACTTGCGGGTACAGACTGTAATACTGCAATCTTGGAGGGGTTATAGATGTAATTGACGCAAAACTTAAATGCTTGCAGGGTAGGGTGGGGTGGAGTACCTGCCCCTCTGGTATCTTTTTAAATCCAAACTTCTCAGTCCATATCGACTTTGCAGCATCAGTTGCTGGGACAACAAATCTTTTGACATTCAAAAATGCAAGCAATTTCTCAATGCAATTATAAAGGGTTTGGAAGTATCCCTGCAAAGGCACTTCAATTACATGAGAAGATGTGCTATATCTAATTCCCAAAATGGAAAAATATGAGAAAAAAACATATTCCAGTCGGGTGGGTTTCTGGAATTTTTACCTTGCCTTGATAACCCACACGTGTTGCAGCCAATGGGAGTTCAGCTATATCTTGTCCGAAAATTCGAAGGATCCCTGCTGACACAACAGCTGAGCTGCAAGATTGATTATAATGAAACAACAAATTATCAGATTAGGGAGATTGCATCTATATCATAAATAGGTTAAGAGGGAGAGATGGTTCTTACTTCACTGTTAATATTGCACAGTACATTCCGCTAAAGTCTTGTCCTCTTACATTCCTCCTGTTAGAAAAAGTGACTTAGAAAGGGGGAAAGGGATAGTAACATTGAATAAGTTTTATATAGTGATATTATCAATTATTTAAATATAACTGTTGGTTAAATTATACAAGAAACATGTTTGAAAAGAAAATTTTTGAAGAGAATAAAGTTTGGAGAGGGAGAGGATGAATAATTAGCACAGAAAGTGGAGAGATAAAAAGAGAATAGTCCGAGAAGGGATATTTTGGAAGATAATTTTTTTACTTGAGGTAAGTTTTATCCATTTGCATAAAACAGAACAAAAATTGGTTATTCTAAACACCCTCGTCATTTGTAGATAGTATAGTGTACAGAAAAGAAGTCGTACATACCCATAGATCATAGATGGGATGAAGTCCCGCCCAGTTTCTGAATCTACAATTGGGTCAAAACAGTCCTGAAATACAAAGTTGATGAAAAATTGAAATGTAAAAACTTCCTCTTACACTAGACAAAAATTTAATTACCAACTTTATTCTACAAGCAAACACTACATGCTGATTAAATAGATTATGCATCGAAAACAGCTCGTGCAATTTGTAGTTCCAAATTCAAGGGATATACTTAGTCTTAAATAAACATCAAAATACAAATAAAAACAAAATTCAAATTAAAATGCAAAATTCTTACGTGAAATATAGCTACAGCTTGTGACAGTAGTACTCTGGTTTCATGAGAACTAATTTTTCCATTCAAAAGCCTCCAACTCACATCGAAATCAGTATCAGCAATCAAACTATTTTGCACTAGCTTTTTCTTAATGATATCCAAAGAATCATCAGGGAGCTTCTCTTCCCCAGAATGTAGCAGATTTTGTAGTGTAGAACGAATCCATTTGCAATATGTGGAACAGAACCATTTACCTTTTGGAAGTTCCTGAAGGATCGGTGACAGCAGTTTCAAAATAAGAAAAGATTTTAAAAAGAAAGATGTCCATACATGCTAACACTAAGCTTGGTTCTCCGATTTTAGGAAGGAAAAAGAAAAGAAATTTAGGCGAAAAAAAGACACAATGAAGAAGGAAATCCATTTTGCTCGCACAAAATGGGGAGGAAAAGAGAGAGGAAACATGTTTCTAATCCGTTTCTCACCATGTCTTTTTAGGACTATCATTTTTCTCAACAAACACAACAGTTGAAAATTTTCGTTTTCTTTTCCTTCATATTTTCTTTCATTGGCAAAATCCTAAAACCAAACATAGTGCAAATGGAAGTAGTTGTCTTTCTACTTGAATGCACACACCTTTAAATCAGCAATTTTGCATTTTTTCAAACAGCCCACGTGATATTCCTTTTCGCACTGGTAAGTAGGAAAACATACTCAAGAACTGTCTCCGTATTCACATAACTCCGCCCAACGGGATAAAGCTAAGATAAAAGGCAAGATAACTACCTGATCACACAATATTACCGTACGTGGGCCAAAACCAGATTTACTAAAATCATAGCCTCTGCAAACAAAGAAGTTTGTAGTATTAACTAGAATGTTACTTTCTAAATTCACATGAACCTTATAGCCAAGGCATAAAATTAGGTATCAAATGATATACCTGCATATTACGCATGCTATTACTTCAGCTTCTTCTGGGTTCTTCACAGTACGAATGCAACGATTAGTTATCTTTGCTATGGAATCAATGTCCAACACTATTCCAGCTGCACCAGCATTGGCATTCCTTTGCACGACGCTTTCCCTCTGAAACTTGTTTTGACAATATGTGCAATACCACTTACCGCGGGGGATACTCAACAAGGATGCACATTCTGCATACAAGTTAATCGTCGTGTCAGTTGTACTCTAATATGTAAAGAGCATTACTGAAGAAAATTCCAAAATTATGTTCTGAAAATGATGAACCTCCACTAGACTGTGAAAAGGGAAAAGACAGAAAAGAAACTACAAAAGGAGGATTTATTCATACATCTTCAACGGAATAGGTTCAACTGTACAGGTAAACAAGAACAGCACAATACGTCTAGGTCAAAACATTTATAAATATAAAAGATTACCTTTATGAAAGGCCCGAGGGCATCCATCACAAAGAACGAGTTTCCCACCATCTGCACATATGGTGCACAAGTCATCATTGTCTTCCGCAGAACACTTGCGGCCTTTTAGCAGGGCGATGGCAAGTACATGGAGGGACACCCCATTAGATGTATGGATATACATATAGCTGCACAAAAACCAGAAAGCATAATCTTTGGATGGAAACAGAAAAAGATGTCCGACAAGGTATTGAAATCCCAGAGAAACAGACACAGACACACACACAGAGGGAGAGAGAGACTGACGGTTTACGGCGGGTGGTCCAACCAGCATGAGCTTCGAACTGAGATGGACTAACCTGCTCGAGTTGGAAAAAATCAGAAATCATTTAAAACAATCAAATGGTTCAAATGAAAAGATAATGCTGCTACCAGAGTGCTGCAGCATCGGCAGATTATTCCTGCTCCCATTTTATAGCCATCAAGCGATTTCTACAAGAACAGACAAATAGAAGATTAATAGTATGGAGTAAAAAAAATTATATAGTCTACAGCATTTAGCTGGACTACCTTGCGATTAGAATAATAAATAAGTTCAGTTCCATCAGGTAATCCACCATTCTCAAATACCAGCTTGTGCATCCTGTTATCTCTATGTTTATGACACAAGACAATTGAAATTCTCAGATGCGGAGGTTGAAAAATGAATAACATGCACAACTTGTCAAGAACAGAGAGAAATAAAGTTTGATATACCAACTTTTTAGTTATCTTCGATGAGCTCTTTGACGGCACAGAAACAGCTGGAGATCCGGATTGTACGGACTTGGAGTGTGTCGAAGTACTTGGCAACCTATAACACCAAAATGAAGTTTGAACAAAATGTATCCAAGTGGTTCTTTTGTCAAGATAAATAGGGATAATAGACATATGCACCAACTTTGTCAAGATTTTCCTAAACAAAGCAGCTTCAGGGGACTTTGGGCCAGAAGACCGTGGCAACCGCCTGACATTGCATAAAGAAACTTATCAAAAAGGAAGGTTAAGGTTAAAGCAATTCAAATGTTTCATAGCATGCAATGGAAATTGTATCTCGCTTCAGGGAGTAAAGGAAAAGGCAATAGAACACACATTTTTGTTATCTTCCTTTGGCCTTTCTTGCTTGTTGCGCTCTGCAATGAGGATCTTCCTGGAAACTTTTTATCAGACTTCAACTCGATATGCCTGAAAGGAGGAAATGAATATTAAACTAGTCTTTTGTTCCTTTTTCTAGCAATGAGAAAGAAAAGGAATATTATAGCAAGCACAAAAAAAAGTAAGCTGCAGACCTTTTTTTCTTCCTTCCTCGACGGCCTTTTTCTGGGGGTGTCCCAAGCATTTCACCATTTTCAGGTAATTCTAACCCTGAAAGAGGCTCCAAAGGCCTAAAGAGCCAAAAAATTATATACTAGCAAAAACCAAGAGGCCAGAAAAAGCATAACGTTATAAAGTTTGAGTATATCTGATTTATTCAATAACCTCATTAGGTTCTCTAATGCATAAAAGAAAACTCAAAAACATGCCATTCCCAAGAATACAAGTAATCAAATTATTAATTATGCAAACTGCTGAAAACAATAAATGAAAATGTTAAAACAGACTGGATCACTGTCCACAAACAAGAGTTTAATGTATAGAGAATTGTTGCAAAAGTTGTTTGTACAAAAGTACCTAGATTTCATGCACCCTGCATTGATTTCTGAATTGACAACAGTCGAGCAAGAATCGCAAAGCAATTCACCCTTGACAGCAGATGTTGCATGAAATGACCCTAAAAACCAAAGAAAACAAATAAGCATCTTTAAATAGCACTGCAGCAAATACTCCAGAAGTGTATGTTCAACAAAGCAATCTGACCCTTGCAGTTTTGACAGCTGACCAATTCCTTCACAGGCATAGGGCCTATGAAATTTTGTATTGTTTCTTCTAATGTCATAAAAGAAGAATTCTGGCATTCTTTGACCACATCAAGGAGGCTTTTCCCATTCTCTAAGCATATGTACTGTGATGCGCGTCTATATGATTTACAGGCATGGATCTCAAATTTACAAAGTGGAACTACCTAGATAAATTAAAGATACCACCATTGTTGGAATTATATGAGAGGTACAGAAAATATAAGAAAAACAGCCACATTATGCTGAGTTGACTAAACAAGATGAGCTTAAAAGTTTGAGTACTTACCCTAGCTCCCTTGCACAAACTGCAAGAGCACAGGATTCCAGAATTTTTTATGGTTCCACGTAGCGGGAATCCCTAGTAAAGCGATATAGCCAGTTAACAATCTTGAACAGTAATTTTCATACGTATGAATAATATGATGGTCTCTCACACTTTAATTAGTTACAAAATGCAGGGAAAATCATCATGTGGAGGTGAACATAAGAGCTTTATCAGCACTATATCCATTGGATTCATCTCGGATGAACTATCTTACACTCAAATCCCTCATTAGTATCATAATAAACAGAACCAAGGTTGATTAAATCTTTGAAGCAAATCATATAATGTCCGAAAGTTTCTTTTTTTACCTTGTACACTGGCCTTGCCTCAGAATTGGGCAGCAAAAAACTAAAGCAATTATCCAAACAATAAAACTCATATTAGATAATTAAAAGAAATATAAGTTTGTTTTTACTTTTACTTTGTTTCCTTTCTCATTCAAACAAAATGCAAGGAAAAGATGGTTTCAATAATTTTGGTTTTCGTTTCCAGCACTCCTTCAAAATGTGCCTATTCTAGCTTGAACTTACCCATAGAAAAAATAAATTCATTGCGCCCATTTGAATCAATGATATTTTTCTAATTATCTGGTCAAAATCGAACTATATCATATGAGTACAACCAATAATGCTATGTTCTCATTATTTTCATTATTAATATTAGAACTAGAGATAATATTTTTAATATTGACCAAATTATTTTTAATAATATATAGTGTTATGGTTGCGAAAATCATTATTACTAATATTTCAATAATTAAAAACATTAGAGTCCAATTAAAAATATACGCAATTACCACAATAACTATTACAACATTCCCAAATCATAATAATGATGATATGATGATAAATTACCGTTAGAGGAAAAAACAACTTACCCATGTACTATAACCTTTATAACAGTTTTTTCAACTTTTTATTCGAACTTTGAAATGTTTTAGCTTGTCATATGTACTTTGTAAAATTTTCAGATTGTCTTTCAAATTGACATATATACTTTGTAAAAATTTTCACATGGTCATTTAGCTGTTAACACGTGGCTCATTTCGGGTGAAAAATTAACAATTTCTGGTAAAAGATGTCACATGTTGACACTGAAAATTTATTTTTATGAATGTCAATTTGAAAATTTAACAATATGGAACTTTTAATTTTTACAAAATACATATAGCAATCCCGAAACATTTAAAAATTCAGATAAAAAGTTAAAAAACTAATCAGAGTTCATTGCAATTATGATGATAATTACGGTGTTGAGTATATTACCCGCCTGCCACCATTGTAGAAAACTGGATAACCTTCAAGCAACCCAGTCTCAAAAAGCTCCCTTACAGTTGACGGCCGCCCTTCAATGGGGTTTTTCTTGGACATGTTCAGCTCCTTCTTCCTCGCCTTTGGACTACCCAATGTTATCTTTTTCTCATTCTCCAATTCGCCCACCTCCAGAATCCCCGAGTCTTGCAAATCTCCAGAATTATCATTCTCCACTTTCGGCTCATCCTTTGGCTTAAGCACAGAGCGTCTGAACCTTCGACGCACGTAGCACCTTATTACTGCATCCGTTCCCTTTTCCTCCTTCACTTCAACGTCCATCACCTCTCTCTGGTTCCCAGAATCTCCATCTACACCACGCACCACAATTTCACCATCTGAATTGACAAACTCAGCTGAATTTCCAGAGTTGCTCTGAATTTTATCCCGAGACCCTTTTACAGCCTCGCTTCTGCTCTTTAGTCTCTTAGTCCTCGTATAAACTGCGAACCCATTCAACTCGCTCGGCCTAATCCTAGGCACATAGCCGCCATTAATCGAATTCGAACTCTTCAATTCAGGTCGGCCCGATCCCATGGATTTTGATTCGGCTCCAGACTCAACCCCGCGTTCAATTTCAACGCCCAACTCGGGCTCCATTGCCGGTTCCTCGTCGTTTTCCGCCAGTTCTCACAACTCACTGATACCGTGCTTCTGACCACAGAAGTAGATTACGGAGTACAAGCGAGTTGAGGAGAAGTATCCCCTCGAACAGAGAATCCAGTTCAATGGGAAGAAGAAATTGATTTAGATTGAATTGGCAGAGGGAAGACAGTGACAGTGTGAAAACCTTGGAAGATTGAAAAGAGTGAGACAAGAAGAAGAACAATGGTAGGAAGGAAATTTTATCTTTTTGTGGAAATTACTAAATTCCCCTAAAATTAAATTTATATCCAGAAGAATCCACATTCCACACAAATAACAAATCTCATAGGCTGGGTTTACTTTAATAGATAGCTAAGCTAGCCCATTAAATCTTGATTATCGACTGTAATTATTTGAGTTAAAATATCAATTTTTTTTTTTATAGAAAATCTTTTTGTTATATCGGGTAATTTTAGTAGCTCTTTTATTTTTCTATATTAAAAATTAAGAACATATTTTATTTTTGTCCTCTTTTTATTTTTTATTTTAATTCAGAGATCACGATTTATTCATGAAGAAGAATGGATTTCAAAAGATGAGAACTAAAGGCACTAGAAAATATCAAGAGTCCATAGACCTTCAAACTTTCAATTATTGACGAAATTAATCCACTAATAAATCCCTAAAAGCATTAAATTAATATAAAATTAATTAAAAAAACAAAATAATAAACATGAAAAAATATCTAAAATTTATTCAACACAACTTTCAAAAATTAAAAAGCAGAATTTGAAGTAGAAAGAACTAACTTGAATAAAGATTTACAAACAAATTCTTTCAACCAAACGATTTCGTTATCTGTTTTTTTCTTTTCGCTATGTTTTCTTTCATTTCTTCCGTATGAAGTTTTATCTCTTTCATATGGAAGTTTTATCCCTCCCTTTATGGAAGTTTTGCTTTATCTTTTTCTGTGTTTATCTGGGAAAATTTCTGGCCAAGTTCTCTGTTGTAGGCCAGCCAAGCTATCTGCTCTCGATCCGAAGAAAAAGCGGATGCGTAACTCCAGACGGATCAGATCGAGATCCACTTGAAAGGAACAATTTTCAAAGAGTTCTTTTCTTTTACTACATGTGATGCTAATATGATAGCTCACAAATCTGTTGGAATTGCGGCTTCGGCCTGCTTGTAATTTTCTTTTTGTTCCTCATGATATGATATAATATTCCCCTTTGAGGGATTTGATTGTTAAAAAAAAAAAAAAAAAAAAAAATCTTTCAACCGAAAAAAAAAAAAAAAAAAAGAGAGAAATATAGAATAGGGAGAGGGAGAATATAAATAAATAATTATAATTAGACAGAGGTAGAGCGAGAAGCCAACAAAAGCCATAAAATATTGAAAAGAATGGGATAAAAAAAGTAAATTTCTCTACTGTCAAAAATACTGGTAATCTAGCAAAGGTTTCAAAACGTAATTATTTAGCCATGGATATTTTGTTCAAAACCGGATCTCTGAGAAAATGACCGATATATTTTTTTTTCTATTAAAATAAAACGTAGATTATGAAGTCTTTATTTTATCAAACTCACCTATTCCTATAAAGTAAACTCAACCATAATTTTTTAACTTTTACCTCATTTCTTGTGCTATTTTTATATTTGATTATATGCTTTGAATTTAACAAAATTGAGTTATGATGATTTTAATCTATTTTATTTTATTTTGTTTGGGATACTATATATATATATATATATAATCTATTTTTATGTGTTGAACCACTTAGATGGATTAAATTAGCATAATATTGAACCATTAAGTTACACATGACTACTTGATAGTTATTTTGAAAAACTATATTAACTCATGATAAAATATGTATCTTAAATTTTAAAATAGAAATGTATAAAGTTTAGAGCAGGTAGTATTTTCGTCTTGTTGAATGCCTTGAACTTAAGAGAATAGTATGTTGAGTGCTGCTGATTTATGTGAGCTTGTGAGATGTCAAAATGAGAGAATAGAGATGCAGATGCTATGAGCTTTCTATAATAGAGAGGAGTAGGGAGTCGCGAGTTGTAGCAGATAGTAATTGGCCAGGCAGGTGGGGGGAAGGTGTATACTGTATTGCTTTGAATTTAAAATTTCTCTAAAAGTTCACACGTGCTAACCTGCTGGAACAACTTATCCAAATTCAAAGGGGAGATGTAGAGCTATATCTTACCATCTGGACCTAATTTGTTGGGCCTAATGACCTGCCGGTCCTGCTAAGTACCAATAACTACTCAAATCTCAGCCTCAGCTGCTTATCAAACAAATTTGGCCATCCCTTAGGCCAGAAAATACTAGCTATTTTCCACGAGCATCAAAATCAATTTGCAGAATTTAACGATTAGAATTGGGTTATTTTGACAAATTAAAATTTAGGATAGTTTAGTCAAATAATTAATTATTACGGATTTCAAAAGGAGAATGAATTTTATGAATTGGGCATTTGTGGTTTTTCAATATATATATAAAAGGTTAATTTTAAGGTAAATTCAATCAGATCAGAGTAAACCCAATCTTCACAAAATACCTAAACCTAGCTAGGTGGAGAAACAAGGCCAAAGTTCCTTCCAAGCAGATTTTTCTCGATTCTCAATATCAATGCATGGCGGGCGCCGCGCTCCTTAGATCCCTCCGTGGCCGCGAAACCGCCGCGCTCCTGAGATCTCTCCGTCGCCGTGAATATTATGGTTTCAGAACCTCCCCTTGGATTCCTAGAAAGTTTCCTTTTGGATCCCGAATCCCATGATATTTCGTGTTCAGCCTCCTCGGGCTCCTGCTGATGATCCAGAGTTCTGGACTCCCGCTGATTTACCTTGGAATCCAGAGTTCTGGACTCCCGCTGAGGAGGTGAGTTACCTTGATCTTGATGGCCTTATGGTCCAGAGGCAAGGCATCAAAGATGCTGCTAGAATAGACATATTATAAGTTTAGCTTCAGTGTTTTTCGATGTGTATGGTAATAAGGAATAATTTAGTTTCATAATTTATGAATTTAGACAACATGAACATGAAATAAAATATTGTGCAATTTAGTGTCTATTATGTTGTATTTTTTATTCTTTTTGTGCTTTAGCATATTGATAGTGATCTTCCTGATCTTTCTTTTTAACAAAGGTTCAGTCTGATATGTCGATAAAATCAGAAGCCTAAATATTGTATGAGGCAAATAAGTGGATAAAGTCAGAAACCTAAATATCGTATGAGGCGAATAAATGATCAAGTTAGAAGCCTAAATATCGTATGAGGCGAATAAGTGAGTTTGCGTTGAGCTCGCAAAGTCCTAAACAAAGGAACTAATGAGGCATTAGGACTCTTCAAAGTTAACCATTTCAGGTAGAAGACTCTCTCTTAGGATAACCCAAATCCAGTAAGAACTTTGAATTAGGTACTTGGTTCAGATACGAGCCTACAGTTAACTGATACTCTTAGTCTATAAGTACAATTCAATATGACCATGCAAGTAAATTAACTCAATCTCTTTTGATTCATCTTTCTAAAATTCATGTAATATATGTAGTATATACATTGTACCTTATGCATACTTGTATTTATATAAAATAAGTACGATTACACATGCCTAACATCTAATTTATGGATTCATATCAATATGATATATTGGAAAACAGAACCAAGCATCTTTGTAGTTAATAGAGGCTTAGAATCTCTTATTTTAGTGGTCAAAAAAGAATCTCTTATTTTATATTTGTATTCATTCACATAAACGAATTTTAAAAAAAATTCTCCTAATCTGGACCACGTATTTATACACGTAACACGTATATATAAGTGAAATAGGAGATGAAACACAAATATAAAATAAGATATCCCAAGCCGTTAATATGTTGGTTGCAACCATTCAAAGAGCATTGTTGTTTGTATGATAATAGGATTAACCGGCAGAATTTTGATCCGAATTTCGATTTAAGCGAATGTTTTACCTAATTGAATTGTGATTTGTAGAGGAGATTTTACCTTTCCTTTAATGCATTGCTTAAAAAGAATTTTATTTTTAGCGTCCAACTAAAATATTAGAACTACTTAGTATTTCAAGTAATTATTATTGAGGATTACAACATCTAGCTTTGGAGATTATGGTGTTGATTAGCAAGTTTGCATGTAAAAAGGGAGTAAAATTGTTAGTAATTCGATTTTATGTTAGTTTAATGAAAACTTTTGAATACGTATGAACGAATTTATACTATAATGGTTCGACGGATCCACAATAGATTGGATATAAGAAGAAATCTGGAAGTAGGGTTCAGACTAGTCAAAAATATGTATACAACAGCTAAATATTAATCAACAAACTGATAAAATTGAGAAATTAGAGACAATTAATCATTTATTCTGGCCAATTAACAAAAGGCCTTCGAAATGGACATTCTTATTCAGAAGCAAACATTACTCCGTACATGCACTAATACAAACTTCCAGTTCAAAGATAACCAAAATATTTCATCAAAAACCATAAATAATGCCAAAGGATAGAAGTTGCCCTATATAACAACAAGTGCACCACCTCAGAACCAAAGCCCGAAGTGACCATCCATGCAGCTATACAGCAGGCCGCCGCTCCCTGCCGGTGTTGGTGGTGCCGCCGCCACACTCCACCTCCACCTCCACCTCCATCTCCGCCGCCTCAGTCGGGCGGCCGAGCAGCCGTAATCATCGGGCGGTTGCGAAGTAACTGAGTTTAAGGTGGTGGCAGTAGCAAGAGGGTGTGATCAAGAATGCTGGTGTAGGTGCTTATAAAGGACTGATTTTTGCTGGTGTTCATGTGGGCATTAAAAGAGATTGAGGTGACTTAACTAGTAAGCTGTGAGAGTGCTTTTTTGGTTAAAGGGAGAACAAAAAAGTAAGTATAAAAGTGACTATGTTAGCATTATTCCAAGGTATATGCTGTTGCCATATCACCCACTTCTCCACATCACAGATCTCCTGTGTCTGCACGTTCTTTATATAGGACGGTTCGATCGCGATACTAGTTTAATCTCTTTTCTTTTTCTATTCGGGTTTTAAGTATACAATTATTATTAATAACAAAAGTCTTACATTTTAATGATCCAATCCGATTCAAAGTTACACTCAGATATATCGATTTTCAAACAGTTACAATATATATAATTTTAGTGAAAAGATTAGGTATAGAGGGTTCAAACCGGCTTTTACATTGAATAAATTAAAATAAAGGGAAAATATCATTTTTGGTCCTCTACAATTGCCATTTTTCGCTTTTCGTCCTGAACTTTTCACTTGTCTCAAATTGCATCATCTTAGTTTCCAGAAATCTCAATTTTGGTCCTTTTAGTAACAGACGTTAAAATTTGGATGGAATAGGTCACGTGAGATGCACATGGCCCGCTGGGGTTAATTTTTTTGGCCCGCCAGGCTGTGAAATGGAGCGAAATTGCAGCTGTATCAAAAAAAGAGGGAAAATTGGGGTATAAATTAGGTGGTTACACATTTTCCCCCCAAAAACTGGAAATTAGGGTTCAGATTTCTCTCTACTCAATGGCTGCTGCAAATGGTGGTGTAATGTGCTTCTGTGGGAGGGTTTCAACATTGCGCACCTCGTGGACTCCATCAAACCCAGGGAGAAGGTTCTACACCTACAATAATAGTGATGGAGCATGTGGGTTCTTTGTCTGGGAAGATCCTCCTATGTGTGCAAGATCTAAAATTATCATCCCTGGGCTCCTGCGCAAGATCAATGACCATGAAGTTGAGGTTGCTAGGTTGAAGAAGAGAGAGGGCCGCTTGATTTACGTCATTGTTGTGCTTGTGTTATTCACAATTTTCACCCTTCTTTTCTGAATGTTGCTGCATATTTATGTAGTTTGGGCTCTTTTGTGGCTTAATGTAATTACCCAAACTAATCGGAATGTAAGGTTAATGTACTGATATTGTATGTTGGTTTTGTAATGGTAATGAAAATGTAATGGTTTTTATGTATTGTCAAAATTATGTCTCTTTGAGTGGTTGTTTGAATATGTATGTCAATTCACCAACAAGCATCTATGGTTCCAAACAATACCAATTCTGATGCAAAAGACCAACATTCATTCATTGAACAAGGAATATTCCTTCGTTACAATTGTGCATATATCATGTTCTCCAAAACATTGCAATTGGTTCTGCAAATGTGATCATCATTAAACACTAACCAACAAAAAACCAGTTCTAAAGCCATAGACAAAAATGTTTTAATTCAGTACATAAATAGATCACTTAGAACTTCCTAAACCTCCCTTTCTAATCCTGTCCAATGCTGCGCCAAGGTTCTTCATGGTAACAAACTTCTTGCCATCTTTCTCAATGATCTTGCAATTAGTGGGCTTGTTTGGTTGTGTCACCAAAGACACTGCCACTCTGGGATGGTCTGGGGAAAATGGAATCCTCCTGTTTGAAGGCTCAACCTCATCACTGTAAATTGAGCCAGCTAGTTGCCTTGGTGCTTTGAATCCCTTATTACGCTGTACTTTCTTTCTAGTCTGACAAACAAGTATAACATTTAAGGTGTGATTTTTAATAGATAAAAGTTAAACACAAATTCCATAACTGATATAACACACAAATACCAGACTTACAGTTTGCTTCCTCCTTGTAAATGTAGGCTGTGCAACAACCTCAGAAACTTGCTCTGTTGTTTCCAATCTTTCATCTCCTTGCACTTGAGATTCAACTGGTGGGATAGATGGAGACACATCTATCTCCTCTTGTGCATAGTATTCTGCTTCAGCATCCTGCATTAAGTTGTCAATGTGAGGATCAACTGGCTCAAACTCCTGAACATTACCTCCATGGGATGCCAACTTCCTCTTCTTGCAACTTCTTTTGTTATGTCCTGGTTCACCACAGAGGCGGCACTTTATCAAAGGAGATCTTTTCTTCAACCTTTGGGTCCCTTTCTGTCCTTTCCCAGCAGGTGGTTCCTCTCTTTCCCTTCTCCTTGACTTCTTAGGTCTGCCAACCCCTCTCTTAGGAAGAGCAGGTAAGCATTTAACTGAGCATGTAGAAGGCCACTTCTCTGGCCCATTCATAGGATAAATAAAGGGTTCATATACCCTTCTGAAACATTCCACAGTATAGCAATCAGCTACATAATCCTCACCATCATACCTTTGAGCCTGAATGACACTCATTGCATGTTTGCAAGGAATACCTTGCAAGTCCCACATTCTACATGAACATGTGTGGTTGGACAAGTCAACTGCACAAATACTGCCATCATATCCATGGATTTCATAGTGCACTTCATTTGATTTCACAGCCCTGCACTCAATCCCAGCCCTTTCTGCATTCTTCAACAACAACTTCCTGATTTTAGGACACAATTTCCTCCTCAATTTTGCAGCCATATCCCTATTCTCCTGTAATCTCTCTATGAAGTGATTTCTGATCCACTCACACATAGCAAATATTTCTTTATCCCTAGCTTCAAGTATGTTAGAGTTGAAAGACTCACATATATTGTTCAATAGTAAGTCACATCTGGGGAAAGTATGGAAGTGTGACTTACTCCATTGAGAAGGAGGCTTGTCATTCAACCATTCAGCCATGCTTTTGTCAATTTCAATTATCTCCCTCATTGCAGCTTCAAATTCAGGGACAGTAGATGCCCTTGCAGCCTTCCACAATGCATTTCTATGAACTGACCCTCTGAACCCTGCACTCTTCATGTTCCCATGCAAATGTCTAACACAAGATCTAATTTCAGAAGTTGGGAACACTAAGTCAAAAGCTGGTACCAATCCCTTCTGTTTATCACTTATGAAAGTGTATTCATGTCCCACATGTATATTCAAGTCCATCTTCAATAATTGCAGAAACCATACCCATGTGTCTTTATTTTCACCATTCACAACAGCAAAACAAATTGGATATGGATCATTATTTGGATCAACCCCAACTGCACTCAGAATTACCCCACCATGAGGTCTTTTGAGGTGGCAACCATCCACCCCAATGATTGGCCTACAACCATTTAACCATCCTTGTCTCATTGCATTAAAACATATGTATAACCTATCAAACACCTTCACATTTGGAAGCAAACTAGGCTGCATCTCTAATACAACATTGGACCCAGGATTTGATCTTCTTAACTCATTACAGTAATCAAATAACATTCCATATTGCTCTTTAGTGTCACCTTCAATGTTCTCTAAAGCTTTCCACTTTGCCCTATAAGCTTGATTCCTAGAAACATTCACATTAAGGGTAGTGGAAACATCTCTTTTAAATCCTTTAACCTTTCTTTCAGCATCTGTTCTAAACATTTTTTCAAATTTCTCTGCAATCCAACCTGACTTAACATTCTTGCAGTGATAATCAGGAGCACACCTGTGTTTCTTGTGATATTCCCTACTTCTAAACACTCCTTTAGTCCCAATTGATATAGCATGTAACCTCCATTTGCAACCTGGTTCCAAACACTTAGCATGTACTCTAAGTTTGTCATTCTTTGTAACCTTAAGGTTTCTTCTGGTATTAATAGCATGAGAATGAACAGACTTCACCAACAGTTTCTTATTTGAGAACTCTAGTCCTAAAACATACTTAGGCTTCAATATATCTTCAGGATTAAACTTAGGATATTTTTCAGGATTCTCCTCTTCATCAGACAATTTGTCACTGTCAAAGTCATCTGAATGATCAGGAACAGTAGGCCTAGACTCTTTCTCAACTACTTCATCATCATCAGACTCTGTTTCAGATTGAACCCTCTTCCCTTTATCTTGTTCATTACTTACACCCCCATATTCAGTCCTTTTGTCTATGTTTTTATTGAATTGATTGTCATCTTCATCAGTTGACACTTCTATGTCACTATCTTTAAAGACATCATATTCCTCTGAATTATCACTCTCACCATCACTCTCACCAACACTCTCACTAACACTCTCACCAACACTCTCACCATCATCATCTACCGCATCCCCACTATCTAACTGATACAAACACCCATCCAACCATACATGCACAACCCTGTCCTTGTGATGTTGAAGACATTTACTTAGCAATTGTTTACCATCCACAACCAACACAAAACCATGTTCATTCTTAGTGTAATACTTGTTAGGACCACCAAAACCTATTTTCATAGCTAGTTGATCAATATAATCCAAACTCATCCCATTTAACTCCACATAATCAAAGACACTAACTGTACCACCAGTATACGTAGCGGCTATATTATCAAATTTACCACCATGATGAAAAACCACAGTCACAACTGGATCCAAATCATCTGAAAAAAACAGAGCACACCCCAAAACACAAAAATTAAACAAACATATTACCAACATAAATGTCCTACTCAACACATTCAGCAAATAAAATATGACAATGGTAAGGGACCACATCAATAAACAAATTAGCGCACATATTTCAACAAATTCCGTCACAATACAAGACAATGCACATTTACCCAATCCATAAACCATAAAACAACCAAAAAGGATCAGGCTTCTTACTATATCTCGGTGGTGGGAACCCCTTTAGCTTCACATTTCGTAAACTCATGGTGCCTTACGGATTGTATTTCAACCACGCCACCTCCAATGCAAGCAATTTCTTGAGAGAAAACAGTGAATCCAAAATCGCCAGTAAAGAGAGAGGAACAGGAGCAATGTTGGTATTTTTTGAATTTTTAACCCTAGGTAAGAAAATGAGGGCTTTTACTCAGAACAATTGTGTCAATTTCGGGCTTCATTAAGGCCATGTGCATCTCACGTGACCTATTCCGTCCAAATTTTAACGTCTGTTACTAAAAGGACCAAAATTGAGATTTCTGGAAACTAAGATGATGCAATTTGAGACAAGTGAAAAGTTCAGGACGAAAAGTGAAAAATGGCAATTGTAGAGGACCAAAAATGATATTTTCCCTAAAATAAATAAGTTAAGTATAATTAATAGAAGATAAAATAAGCCAATAGGGGTTGGTCAAGTGGTCTGAGGGTTCTTTCTCGAAGGCAAGGTCCCGGGTTCGAATCCCTTAGGCCACTTGGGGTGTGTGTTAAAAAAAAATAATAAAAAAAAAAAAAAGAAGATAAAATAATTATATAGATGACAAATTTTCCTAGAACTTAAGTGGGGTAGGGGTAATAATTAAGCACAAATACTTGCAAACAAATTAATGGATTACGCATTTGAATTTAGGAAGCCAACGATGATCACGTTTAAGGAAAGGAAAACTAGGGCTTTTCTAATTATATGTTAACGGCCTTAATTTTTTTAGTCTAGCCATTTTTACTATTGGATTAATTCTAAATTAAATGTGGTGATCGTGATCTTTGTAGCCTTAATTGCAAACCTTGTTGAAATATACATGCCACCTCAGGTAAATATAAGAATACGGACACAACATAGGTATTCGACAACCGTTCAACACAAGTATCTGACGACAAGATAATATTATTTCCATCATTTCCTAGATCATAATTGCAAACCTTGTTGAAATATACATGCCATTTCTTGCAAATATAAGAATACAGACACAACACATATACATATACGACAATCGTTCATCACAAGTATATGACGAAAAAATAATACTATTTCTGGCATTTCCTAGAACATAATTGCAAACCTTGTTGAAATATACATGTCAATTCTTGCAAATATAAAAATACAGACACAACATAGATATCCGACGACCATTCACAACAAGTATCTGACGACAAAATAACACTCTTATTTCCGACCTTTCCTATAATGTAATTGCAAACCTTGTCGGAATATACATGCCACTTCTTGCAAATATAAGAATACAGACATGATACATACAAATATTCGACATCGTCCAGCTCAATTATCTGATGACAAAATAATACTACTTCTAGCATATGTGGATCAAAAGTTCAAATAATGAATTTTTGAAAGATTTAATTTCTGTTACATTCTCCCCCCTCTTCTCTGGGTATTTAAAGTTAGGGTACACTAACTATTACAGAAGTTGAATCCACGGCATGGATTTAGATGGAAGGGACGTAATTAGGTCATTTCCAAAAGACACTGCGTAATGTCATCAATCTAAAGCGAAATATATGCACCCCAAAAGAGGCTTCAATTTTTGACTTAGTGGTTTGTGATCATATACTCTTTCTTTAATTTGCATGCTTTGTTTTGTTCTCACCATGTTTGTGGGATCATACAATCACCCAATGATTTTTGTATCTATTTATTGCATAATTATACTTTAGATTTTTGGCCTTCTTCCTTTTTTTATTCATCAATTCCAAGTTACATAAATTATGAGTTTTTTTTTTTTGGAATAAAATTTTAGGTTGATAGGGATGGCGTCCTAATCCAAGGTAGGAAATGCATTCGAACTCAACGAGTACTTATAAAAGACTTATATGTTGAGCCCTTATAAAGGACTTATATTATACCTCACTCCATGAAGACAATGAGTGTTACAAACCTGCAATCTTGTCAAGATCAAACTCTGTCATGCTCCACTTGGAAAAAAAAAAAAAAGGGTATAATGTGCATGGCAGAAATACTAAAAATATATATATAAAAAAAAAGAACAAAATCTTTAATTAAGGGATAAAAATATAAATATATATATATAAATTTTGGGAGGGACGGAAACTACCACATGTTCTCTTTGATTCCGTCACCAACAAACATAGTATAATGTGCATGGCAGAAATACTAAAAAGTTATTATATATATAACATATTCTGAACATTTGAAATTCGAAATTCAGTCATGTATGTCAGCATCGTATATCTCCGAATCATGTGTGTATGTAATTTAATTTTGATAATTTGATATTCAAACATATGATTTATATAATATTACTTTTTCTTGAATTTTATGACGATTGATGGAATATGCTAAGTAGCCTTATTTGATGCTAAAGCCGACAATATTAATCAAATACGGTCTTGCTTATGTAATGTACTAATGTGCTTTTTTATACCATGTAGTTTATTTTATAAAATTGGTGATGATATTTTATGCAAGCAACGTGCACTGACGTAGCCAAAAATGACCACCTAGCTTTAAGCTACGTCAAAAAAAAAAAAAAAAAAAAAAAAGAAGTGAACAATTGGCCCTAATTATGAGTTTTTATTTTTAAATAAAAGATTCTAGCAGCAAAGACTACTAAAATGTGAAGTTTCCTATATTAATAATAATAATTGCATAATAAAAATTTTAAATATGAAACGTCTGATTAAATTAGTATGAAACGTCGATTTTGATTAACAACGTTGAGCGTTTTGGGGCTCGTAAGGGTCTGAAGCTGGCTTGGGATCGGTGTATCCCATGAATGGAAAGTGAATGCGACTCTGAAGTTGTTGTAAATCTTCGCCTCTAGCCTCTAGGACATAAGAACACGAACGCATTTCGAGAAACATGAATATGCAAGCTGGTTTTTTGGCGAGAGCTAAAAACTCTATAGAGGGGGTGCGAAGAGATTGGGAAGAAGAGCCTCTTGAACTACGTGAGATGATGGCAGAGACTAGCAACAATTAAGCCTTCTGCTTCTTGGCAGACCCAAAAAAAAAGAAAAAAAAAAAAAATGTCGAACAACTGAACTGCAACAGTGAGGAATCCTAATTTTGAGATGGATAGGGAGTGATATTCATTGATTTTGAAATCTATGGATCAGATGTGGAATGTTTGAAGCCTAGAGGACTTAAATGAAAATTCGGCTGATCAAGATTTATTTGGGTTGGGGCCCATTAAGGATGATGCTGTTTACTAGGCTAAAAAATAATGATTTGAAAGCCATCTTATGCGACTATATTCCTAATTATTAGGATTTTTTTTTCCCAATACAAATAAATAAATGTATATGGAATTAATTATGTAATTCAATTACATATTTAAATTTAATGTAATTTTTTAAAGTTTTTGAAGATCAATAAAAAATTTACTTCAAATAAAATTATATAATTATGATATAACATAAATAAAATTATAAATAACTTTAAACTAACAAGATATATGTATAGATGAGGAGCCATGAGAAATTGAGAAAGTAGATGAAACTATGATAATTTAGTCAGACCCAAGTTAGTCTAAGAGAGCGACTGTTTATCGGATATTTATAATGCACAAACATTTTTAAAAATATTATTTTATCGTGTTGCATCGTATCGAATATTTTTTACATAAAAATTTTAAAACAAAAAAGCTCGTATTCCCGTATTCATGTCGTATCATATCGTGTTGGTTGGTCGTATTTGATTTGGGTAATACCAGTATACCACACCCAATTGGGCTACTATTCAACATTATGTTAAGATCAAAGCCCAAACTTATGATCCAACACCCAAAAGGTCCAAGAAATCTTATCCACACACTTCAAAATATCTTGGAGAACTCGAGATCATGACAAGTGTCATAGTAGGAGGAAGTCCAATAGTATTCACTTGAGATATCCACAGCACAATTTTTTTAAAAGAATGAAGATTATCTCCAATAAGTCTCGAATTCATGGCTAATATCCACAGCTCAAATTGAGACAATTAGGTCCCAAGGGACCCCGAAGTCTTTTTTTGGATGTAATCCTCAATTTCTTTTTCCGTTATTTTTTTCTCTATTATCTGATCTGGCTTTTCCTATTTGTATGTTTTATTTTTCCCTCCTATATTATCTCAAAAATCTCTCACATGATTTCAAATTTCATCTCCCACCCATATCAAATTCTATTTCTCTTATTCTTTTCTCTACTTCTCTCTCTTTATTCTTCAACGATAAATCGGGATGAATCAGAAATCTACTTCACCCTCTCTTCTTCAATGATAAATCAGGATGTTCAGTCATCTCCTCTCCTTGTACAACCATGACAAAGATAATCAAATGAAATACAGAAATCATCGATATGTTTTTTTTTTCGTCTCCTTTTTTTTTTTTTCTTCTCAATCTTTTAGAACTTGAAGATCGAGGCTAGATCTTCAAAGAATTTTGAAGATCGAGTGTCGATCTACATAATATGAAGATCGAGTACTCAACCTTCATAGATCGACACTCGATCTTCATAGAATTATGAGGTCGAGTACTCGACCTTCAAAGGAGATGAATAAAAATAATATATAAAAAAAAATATAGAAAAATAAATAAATGTAAAAATAATAATAAAAGAAAAGAATAAAAGAAAATAAAGAAAAAAAATGAAGGAAAAAAAAAATCTTAAAGATCGACATTGATGGGGTCACAATACGCTTGTTACACGTTTTGACACGTGGCACCTCAAAGATGATGACACCTGTTTTCCTGTGATTGCATCGGTCATATACGAACGCTAAACCCCTCCAGCGCCAGTATCCTCCAAGAACACTTGTCGTTTCTGTTGCATACGCACATGATCAATATTACCGCTCTCTCACAAGCGCCATTCCCACTACATGGCCAACGTTCCAATCAATCAAAGAAAGCCCTCTTCGAGCGCTACACTCCCTCGGGGAGGCTTCCACTCCAACTCATTACACAAGCCTTGGCCCTCATCCCCTAGCGGATTTCTTGATCTCCAAGGCTTTTGGTTGTCACGAGCGCGCTCTTAAGCCCTCGTTACCAACCCCCAAAACGGCTCTCTGACACATCGTACATGCCCGCGCACCTACCACTGTTGCCAGCACCACCTTTCACCAGCTTTTGCAGAGAATATTCCTCCTAGGTTTCTCTCGCAATGACACGTGCTAGGGCAACATTCGGCCAGGACCACACGGTGCAAATGACCAAAGGGTCCTTGACCCTCAACTATAAATACGCAGGGTCATCTTCTCCGCTGTAAGGAATCTCCATTACAGCAACTCCATACTTAGCTTATTTTCTCTTTCAGATCTTCATCTGACTTGAGCGTCGGTGAGCCAAACTGGGCATCACCCCCAGTTCCCCCAGCTTGGCCTTCTGACCTTGTTTGTGTGTTTGTCCTAGCAGGTAGAACCCCCATCTCTTCCGGTGATCTTCCAGTGGTTTCCTCACTTAAACAAATTCTGAAGTGATTGGACTCTGTACCCCATATTCAGACCCATCATTTTTGACACCGTCTGTGGGAAACCAGCTCTCAACTCGTTTCTTCTTTTCTGCTAGTTGAAAAGCAAACACCCAGAATCTTCTCAACCATGGTGGCTACAAGATCAGGAGCTGTGGGAGGAGGTTCTCACGATGCCAATATTGTCGTTTCCTCCGCCGCGGCTGGCGGAGCACTGCCTCCTTCCGTCGCCGCTGGTGGAGCGCCACCTGTCGGAGGTGTGACTCCCCTTGCAGAACCTACAATTCCAGCACCACCAGTTTCCAGCACCATAGGGGGTGTCTCTCTCCCCACCCTTCCTCAGCCTCCTCAGAACCCATGATTCCTACCCACGCGAATCCGGGAGGACAATCCTACATGATGCCGCCACCGGGTTACACACTCACCCCCACCGTCATGATGCCGCCGGTTCAGCCCTATCGGAGCACCGCCTCCTTCCGTCGCCGCTGGTGGAGCGCCACCTGTCGGAGGTGTGACTCCCCTTGCAAAACCTACAATTCCACCACCAACACCGCCAGTTTCCAGCACCATGGGGGGTGCCTCTCTCCCTACCCTTCCTCAGCCTCCTCAGAACCCATGATTCCTACCCACGCGAATCCGGGAGGACAATCCTACATGATGCCGCCGCCGGGTTACACGCTCACCCCCACCATCATGATGCCGCCGGTTCAGCCCTATCACGCTGGCCAGATCCAGCTCCCGGGGGTGATTCCCAGGGAGATTGAAGGGGTGGAGTTACCCCCACTAACTCCTCAACAGTTGAGGGCTCTTTACCCCCAGTGTGAGGTTCAGGCGGCCGAGGGGGCATAGGAAAGATTCCATTCCATGTACTTCCCCTCGGGACAGGCCACTCAAGCGGCCGCTACTTTGGGCGGACTGCAAACTTATCCGCTTAGGGAGGCTCAGGCCGTCGTAAGGGCACAACCGCCTGCCAAAGAGACGCCCCACCATGACGACAACGACCCTGTGGACAGGAACATGGAGCCCACGGAAAGAGTCAACGAAAATGAAGGGGACTCTCATGCCTCCAAAAGGGCCTCCAGAGCCACAAAACAAAGGGGACAAAGAAGGAGATGTAAATCCTAATATCCTCGCGGCTATGCAAGACCAACTGCAGAGTTTAAAGGACATGGTTGGACAGCTCTCTCGAGCGCGGTCTCAGATCTCCCATAGCAGGGATGAACGAGTCGATGCCAGAGACGCTCGTCACAAAGACCGCCAGCTACGAGTCCCCCACCGCAAGGAGTAAGACGAGAACTTTTGTACTTATGAAAACCATCCCCTGGCGAGGGGCTCTCCCCTCGTGGAAGAAGTTCTGATGGCCCAAGCAGGAATGGCCAAAATCCCCACTTCCGTCAATCGCTACGACGGAACAACTGATCCGGCTGAACACTTGGATCATTTTCTGCACTTAATGCACCTATACGAGCACTCGAGCAACTACTGGGCCAAAGTCTTTGTCACTTCCCTGGTGGGAATAGCTCAGGAATGGTACAAGCGACTGTCGCCAAGCTCGATACATTCATATCAATAGTTGGCTGACTCTTTCCTTAACCACTTCAATTCTTTGAAGGCCCCCGTCACTGCGCCCACTGCCCTCTATAATATAGTGCAAGGCAAGAGTGAGTCTATTCGCTCGTTCTTCGCCCGCTTCAACAAGGAGATCTTACAGGTGGAGAGACCTTCCATGGACATCTTGATCCCAGTGCTCTTTCAGGCTGTGGATCACAAACAGTATGTGAGCAAAAAGTATACCGATGCCATTGTGGAGAGAAGGCCAGGAACCCTCATGGCCTTAAGGGAAGTTGCCGAGCCATTTTTTACGCTCGAAGATATATATGAGACGAATGGGCCCCGGCACCACAGCCTAGTGAGACATGAGCGTCACCAAGAGCGGGGTCGGGAAGTTGTTGTAAAAAAGGAACGCAAGAGATCTCCCCCGCCCCCTCGACGTTTCGAGCGCATCCCACTCACCAAGCCGAACTCAGAGGTTTATAACCTCTCTGATAAGAAACTCTTCAAGAGACCCGTAAAGATGAGGGAAACAGAGACACTGAGGTGCTCAAACAAATACTGTGCTTTCCACAAGCAGAAAGGGCACGATACGGATGAATGTCGCCAGCTGGAGGCGGAAATTCAAAGACTCATCGCTGGGGGCCACCTGAAAGAATTTGTCAGAATATTGGAGCATTATGATGAACGCTGTAACGAGCGCATCGGAGAGAGAAGAAGGAGCCCGTCGCGTTCTAGAAGCCCGCGGAAGCGAGAACCCACGGAAAGTAGCCATCGAGGCAAAGGAAAGGCTCCTGAGTAAGAAAATACCCCTTTCGCGGTCATCAACATGATAGCAGGGAGTTCCTCTAGTGGAGATTCTAACGCTGCCCGGCGACGGTAAGTCCGGAGTTATGACCAACGCCCGTCAATGCCCAAATCCGTTTACGCCATTCAGGAGGTAATTGACCAACGCTCGAAAGAGAATGATGTAATAGGATTTGACGATAGGGACTTAGGGCATATTGTAACGCCACATGGGGACAGTGAAACCTCTGACTGCCCCATGGCGGTTAGCTTAGATGTCCACAATCACGTTGTAAAGAGGGTGTTAATGGATAGTGGAAGCTCTGTTAATGTTTTGCCCTACACTACGTTCCAAAAGATGAATGCCAACATCCTGCTCGAACCTCTCAAAACAGCCCTCATTGGCTTTGGAGGTTCGGAGGTCGTCCCACGAGGGCACATTCGCCTGGCTACTTCATTCGGCCGAGCCCCACAGCGCAAAACGCTCATGGTTACATATGTAGTGGTGGAGATTGGTATTCCCTATAACATCATAATCGGGCGTCCAGCCCTCGTTGATTTCAAAGCTATCATCTCCACCTACCACCAAAAAATCAAATTCCCCACCCCCGAGGGCGTTGGAGAAGTATTGTGCAATGTGCGAGAGGCTTGGGAATGTTACATACTGTCCCTCAGAAAGCCTAAGGCTGAGAAAACTTTCCAAATCGGGTCCACCAAGAAATCCGTTGACTTCCCCAATCTAGACGAGGATGGTCCCGTGCGCAAGAGGGCCAGGATGAACAAGAAAAAGAACAAGAAGAAAGATCCCAGCGCCAAAGGCTCCCTCGAAAGCGCTCCGCCAGGAACATTGGAAGAATCCTCCTCATAGGAAGACGAGCGTGAGGGTGACGAGCCCCATAAGGATGGGCGCTTGACAGGAAAAAAGAGGGCCCTCGGAGAAATTCCTTACCATTGAGTTGGAACCAGGAAACAAGGATAAAACTACTCAGATTGGATCCAGTCTCTCCGGGCCCTCGCAGATCATGATGATAGACTTCCTCAGAGAGAACATTGATATTTTTGCATGGAAAACATCTGACCTTACAGGGATTGACCCGAGCGTCATAGTCCACAGGCTCAATGTGGACCCCTCGTTTAAACCCATAAAACAGAAGAAACGGGATGTACACGGTTTTCGGAAGAAAGTTATCGAAGAAGAAGTTAACAAACTTCTGGAGGCTCAGTACATTGAGCCCATCTTGTACCCAGAATGGCTGTGCAACGTGGTGTTGGTGCCCAAGAGCGTAAATAAATGGCGCATGTGCAATGATTTTATTGATCTTAACAAGGCTTGCCCTAAGGATCCTTACCTATTGCCCAGAATAGACCAATTGGTGGATTCGACTGCTGGATGTGAACTCATGAGCATGATGGACGCTTTTCAGGGGTACTATCAAATCTTTATGGCCCGGGAGCACCGCCCCAAGACTTCATTCGTTGTTCACTTGGGGGTATATTGCTTCTTAGTCATGCCTTTTGGACTCAAGAACGCTGGAGCCACTTATCAGCGACTTGTCAACAAGATGTTTGAAAAGGAAATTGGAGGATCCATGGAGGTTTACGTTCATGATATGATTGTCAAGAGCGAGCGTCAGGGCTCACATCTGGAGGATCTCAAGCGCACTTTTTCAATCCTGCTCCAGTATGGGATGAAATTGAATCCTTCAAAGTGTACTTTTGGAGTACGAGGGGGAAAGTTCTTGGGCTACATGGTCAGTCAGAGGGGAATTGAAGCAAACCCTGAGAAAATCAAGGCTATCTTGGAAATCCCCTCCCCTCGAGACCTTCGGGAAGTGCAAGTGCTAGTCGGAAAAATCATTTCCCTGAACAGGTTCATTTCACGCTCGGCAGACAGAAACTTTCCTTTCTTCAAGATTTTGAGAAACGCACGAAATTTTGCTTGGACTGAGGAGTGTGAAAGAGCACTGCAAGACATGAAGGCTTACCTTTCGAGCGCTCCACTCCTAACCAAACCCGTTGAAGGTGAAAGGCTATTTATGTACCTCTCCATTTCGACCGAGGCGACGAGCGCGGTATTGATAGCTATACGGGAGCAAAAACATTTGCCTGTTTATTACTTAAGCAAAACATTACAAGGGGCGGAGAAGAAGTACTTGGAAATCGAAAAATTCGCGTTTGTCCTCATCAACTCGTCAAGACGGTTGAAGCCTTACTTTCAAGCGCACTCAATAACGGTCTTTACTGATCAGCCTTTGAAGTAAGTGTTATCCAAACCAGATGTGTCGGGAAGATTGATAAAGTGGGCCATTGAGTTGAGTCAGTTCGACTTGAGTTTCGAGGCCAGAACCGCTATTCAAGCGCAGGTTGTAGCGGATTTGCTGGTGGAACGCTTCGGGTTAGAACCCGCTCCAGAGAACGAGGGGCTGTGGGTCCTGTACACGTATGGTTCCTCAACCTCTCAAGGGGGAGGAGCAGGGGTAACCCTTAGAGACCCCAATGGGATTGAGTTAGACTTTGCAATCAGGTTGGATTTTCAAGTCACCAATAACGAGGCAGAATATGAAGCCCTTGTGCAAGGATTGAAAATTGCTTTTCAGAACGGAGCTTCCAGAATTACCGCTTATGTTGATTCACAGTTAATTGCGAGCCAGATTGAAGGAACTTATGAGGCTCGAGAAACCACCATGGTGCAGTACTTGAGCAAAGCCAGGGAAATCATTGGGAAGTTCAAAGAATTCCATTTACTCCAAGTCCCACGAGCAGAGAACGAGCGCGCTGACGCTCTATCTAAATTTGCTTCAGCGTTATAAGGCACTTTTGAGCGTTCGGTCACGTTCCTTAGAACGGAAGAGCCTTTGATCAAGGAGAGAATTGCTAAGGAGGTGGTCGCTATGATTGATCCGCACGAGCCATGTTGGCTTCATGATATCATCAGATTTCTTAAAGATGGCGTTTATCCCACTGACAAGGTGAAGGCTCGAAAAATTAGAAATAAGGCCCCTCGGTTTTCTATAGATTCTGAAGGAAGGCTGTTCAAGAAGTCATTTCAAGGACCTCCGATGAGGTGTCTAAGGCCCTCGCAGGCGAGAGAAACACTCGAACTTATTCACAATTGGAGCTGTGGGAATCACTCAGGAGGGCGTATCCTGGCTAAGAAGATTCTGAGGAGTGGGCTTTATTGGCCCACAGTTCTCCAAGACGCCATTGAGTTTTCCAGAAAGTGCCCTAAGTGCCAGTTCCATTCCAGTCTCCCTCAACTGCCAGCCGCTCAAATGATCGCTATAGATGTCTCCTGGCCCTTTGACCAGTGGGGAATTGACATTGTTGGCCCCTTTCCCATCGCGGTCGGACAGAAGAAGTTTGTCATTTTAGCTGTCGATTATTTTACCAAATGGGCCGAGGCCGAGGCCGTAGCAAAAATAACCTTCAGGGTGGTGAGGGACTTCATTTGGAAAAACATCATCTGCAGATATGGCATTCCGAGGGTGCTTATTTCAGACAATGGATCCCAATTTATAGCAGCTGACACACGAGAGTGGTGTTCAGAATTGGGGATTGAACAACGCTTTACCTCCGTGGGCCATCCCCAAGCCAATGGACAGGCAGAAGTCACCAACAGGGTCATTTTACAGCATCTGAAGACAATGCTAGAAAGCAAAAAGAGCGAATGGGCTGAAGAACTGGGGCACTCTGGGCTTATCGCACTACCCCACGAGCGGCCACTGGGGAAACACCTTTCGTGCTCGTATATGGGTCAGAGGCCATGATACCAGCGGAAATTGTAAACGAATCCGCTCGTGTAGCCTATTTCGAGCCTCAGCTTAATGAAGATAACAGGAGCCTGGAGTTGGACCTACTGGAGGAAAGAAGGAACAAGACCTGGGCTAAAATACATAGATACAAGGCCGCCATGGCACAACAGTACAACAAGCGTGTGAGAGAAAGGACTTTCCAGTTGGGAGACTTGGTTTTGAAGAAAGTAGAAGTATCCAAACATGTGGGGAAATTGGACCCCAACTGGGAGGGTCAGTTCAAAGTCATACAAGTCAGAGCTAATAACACTTACACCCTGGAGACACTTCAAGGTGAGCGCTTGCCTCGCCCTTGGAACGCATGTAACCTCCGGCGGCTTCATGTTTAAAGGCTCTCTAGAAATGATGATGTAACAACCCCGTTAATGGGTTCTATGTACTTCAAATCTCAAGTAAGTTACATTACATTCTTTTCAATATCTCTGTACTTCTGTTTTTTTAATTACATGAATGGATAAGACCCACGTCCCTCGTCTCTACGAGCGTGGTTGGTAGTCCATTCCAAGACGTACGTTGTTATTGCACATGGGTTACGCTTGCCAGCACTCTACTCCACGTGGGGGAGCGCCCTCATAAGGATAGACTGGTAACGCTCACAACCAACTTGATGAATCGGAAGAAAAATACAAAGGAAATCCTAGTAGGCCTTGGCTGTTTGTTACAACGCCTTGCGCTCGAAAACGGGATCGCTTGCAAATCCTGAAATATGACAAGTACCAGCACGCTCGTCCAACGACAACGTCGTCAAGAAGAAATTTCACAAGTCTTGAACGAGGGCAATCTCCCAGTAAGACCCTCGCAATCATTCAAGACTTAGCCAAATTTCCCAGATTAAGAAGAAATTTCACAAGTCTTGAACGAGGGCAATCTCCCTGTAAGACCCTCGCCATCACTCAAGACTTAGCCAAATTTCCCAGATTAAGAAGAAATTTCACAAGTCTTGAACGAGGGCAATCTCCCAGTAAGACCCTCGCAATCACTCAAGACTTAGCCAAATTTCCCAGATTAAGAAGAAATTTCACAAGTCTTGAATGAGGGCAGCCCCTCAATAAGACCCTCGTAATTACTCAAGACTTAGCAAAATTTTCTAAGTATAAAAACAGAAATTTACACAAGTGTTGAATGAGGGCAGCCTCACAATAAGACCCTCATGATTACTCAAGACTTAGTAAAATTTTTCAAGTTCACAAGATTTAACAAAATCTTTCAAGTTTCAAAGACTTATCTGAGTAATGCAATTTTTACTAAGCATGTTACACACAATCTTATTATTACAAGATTTGTTCACAACAAGCGCAAAGTAAAACTTCACAATCAAGAAAAAGGAGTACACTATGAGGAAAAAGAAGGAATTTTATTGATCAAAGCTTCCGCCAAAATTGCAAAGTAAGGGCTTAATGACCCATAATATTATTACAAAAGAAAGGCACTAAACTAAGGGAAGAAGAATTGCAACATAAGTTGGTAAAGAGGAACTTCAAGCTGCTGGAGTGACGTCTTCATCTAACACCACCAAGATGTTTTGAGCCACAGGGCCATGAACTGGACCTTCCGGCTCCTGTGCAAGGGGGGAATTCTCTTCTTGGTGTTGGGCCGCTGGGGGCACAGGCTCATTGCCTCCCGGCGCTTGGGGAGCGTTGGGCTCATTGGCGTTGTTGGCATTTTCAGCAGCTGGAAGGGGGGCATTCTCCGCAGCAGGCTCTGAGGGCTCGTTTACACGAGGGTCTTCAACATTATTATTCCCCTCATTCTGAGTTTCCTGGGAGGCTCCTTCTGGAGGATGGGCCGCCACGTACTCATCTTGGATGAGGTTGACCAGAAAATCGTATTCCGGCTCAGCTATGTTGGCCTCAGGGTCCTCAGGATTTTCTTCATCCTCTTCGCAGCGCTCGTTAAATACAAGTTTCATGCCTTGTGCACTGCGGATGGCCGGATCCGTTAAGCCCTTCAAGATGCCCTGCTCGATTGCCAGGTTGAACGCCTTTTGAGCCTCGTCCAAGCAATGCAAGGAAGCTGCAAAGTTGAAGGCCTTGGAGTGGCAGAATTTGATGAGCGCCTCCTTGTTTGATCGCTCGAGACTTTGAGGCCATTGGTTCATGGTATCAGTAAATTTCCTTTCTGCATCCAGAGCCCTCGTCTTCCAACCATCACGCTCGGCCTTAAGCTTGTTGTAATTCTCATCTAGCTGTTTGAACTGGTCGCGCCAACTCCTTCGAGCGGTTTCCGCATTGTTGAAGTCATCTCGCAAACTTTTCACCTCAACCTCCATTTTGTTGTACTCTTCCTTGAGGGAAATATACAAGGCCTTTTCCGTGTCCAGTTCCTCCTGAAGCTGGGCAGGATCGTTCGAGCGCGCCATCTTCTTATATTTCGCCTTCCGGTCAGCGTAAACCGTGGCCCGCATCTGGATGTTCCTCGCCCTTCGGAGCACTTGCTGCACAGGCTCGAAAGAATAAAGGTGTTAACAAATTAATCAGAGAACAATGCCTTCTGAGGAATGGAAATTACAAAGGGATGGAAGCTTACGGATATGAGGGCTTGGACCATATCGCTCGTCACCTTCTCCACAGACTCAGAGTACAGGTGTTTATGGTCCGCAGAAAATTGGGCCCTCTCGTATATGCTTTGACTGATGGTTTGGGACACTGTCCCGTGCCTCAGCAATACGGCACCCCCATCAGCGGAGCCCTTGTATGCCCTGTCCCCCTTGCGGTCAAAGTCACATAGATGCTCCTCTTCCGAGGAGGAAGTTTCGCCATCTCCACCCTTGGGGCCTTCCACAACTTGCTTGCCCTTGCCTATTATCGCGAAGGCATCGGGCATCCTCTTCCTCTTGGGGGAGGGTTGGCTGGAGCCCTCCTGAGGCTCGTTTATTACCACGCTCGCTGGGGGCCTTGTTTGGTTGACGGCATTAGGGTTGGCCCCCCTTGTTTCTGCAGCGGCGGGTGGTCGTACCACCAGGCGATTTTCAATATTCGTCGCTCTGTTTTCCCCACGCCCTTGTGGTCCTTGAACGCCGGGTGCGGCGCTTGAGCTGGAGCCTCGGTGGCCGCCACGTCCGTCACCCCGGCCTGCTCCACGGCCTCGGGGATTTTGTTGCTCCTCTTGCTGGCCTTGGCGCCTGTTGGCGTTAGCGAAACGAGCGGATTGTCTGATTCCACCGGCCATCTCTAAAATTGCTACTCCTGCAAGGAAGGCGGAAACGAGGGTCAGAAACCCTTAAATAAATTTTACAAAATGCAAGGTACAAATGCAAGATACAGTTAGTATTCCTATCTAAAAGTTAGCGGCCTAAGAATCTAACTTCTCTCTCCAAATCACGAGCGGGAGGGTTGTCAAGATAATGCGGGTCGTTAGTAAGACCACAGAGGAACATAAGCTCGTCATCATCAATCCAATCCTTAGCTTGGATCAAGTGGCCCTCATCCCTCAATACCCCAGCCAAGTTCTTGGCCCAGTCCCTCAGAAAGGCGGATTCCAAGCGGCTCTTTACCAGGGATCCTTTCCCATGGGATACCCATTCACAGGCAACCCCTAAATCTTCGTCCGCTGGAGCCTTGACAAAAATGTATTTCTCTTTCCAGTTTGGGCCGTAAGTGGATGAGGGGGAGTTGATCACTTTCAGGTGGGCTTTCGCTTGAATATAGTAGAAGTAACCCGCCTCAGGTGACGAGCGCAGTGAGCTGACCACTTGAAGGAGGGCGTTGAAGTTTCGCATGAAGGGCTCGAATCCGGCACACCTCATAAGGATCACGATGCTTGTTATTAAGGCGAGTCCGTTGGGTACTATTTGAGAAGGGCAGAGGTTCAAATCGTTTAGGATGCTGGTCACCGGGGCTGGAATTGGGAACCTCAAGCCCCCTGAACTGACTGCATCCATATAGACCGCTATTTCACCGGGAGGCGGACGGTTGGCACGCTCATAATCAGTAGAGATCCGCCATGTGAAGCGCTCGTCCCAGTATATTGGTGCCAATATTGTCTTCACTTCTCCCAAGGTAATTGTACTGGGAGTCTCATCTGGAGTACGCTCGGTCGCTTGCATGCCCAAGCCTTCACCCTCGTTGGGCCCCTTGGTTTTCTTGGTCTTCTTGGGCTTTTGAGTTTTCTTGCCCTTGCCCTTGTCACTGGATCTTTCTGAGGGCCCCGCTACTTCCACGGTTTTAGGCGCCGGAGCTGCGATAGCCACTGTCACGGTATGACGATGAGGGTGAGTTGCACTCTCAGTTATCGGGAGAGTCACCCCCTGCTCCATTACCAAATTCATCTCTTCGAAGAGATGCTCAACCCCACCTGGGTTTCTTTCATCTATAGCCCTAACGGCCGCGCCCAACTCTTCATCTCTAGGGGAATCCGGAGGAGATGAATTCTGGGTGGCCATTTCTTCGACTTCACGGGCAAACTCTTCTACATGATGTCCGGCCATGGTGGTGTTGGAATTTGGAAGGGATATGACGGTTTTAGAATATGAGGATTTTTTAAGAAAGTTAGGATTTCTGGAGGAATAAAGCTTAGGGGACTACCAAATCCTAAATATGATTCTAAGGTTAGCAAAGTTAGAGAATTTCACCGGTGATTACCTTGAGTTTTCTGGAAAAGCTTGAAGAAAGTTTGGGATGCTCTAAAACTTGCTTGCAAAGAGTTTTTCTGCAAATGTCTGCTTTAGAGACGTATTTGCGTAAAAGGTGGAATGGGTACCGAATCCTTTATTTATAGGGATGGAAGGTTGTACGTCTCCGGCAAAAAATTCAAAATCGCAATTATTTCCCGCCTAGAAAACCGTTCACTTTATTGAACCGTCGCGTGCTTCCCAAGTACCACGCGCCCCACGCGCATCAGCATTTAATGCTTGGACGCTCCAAATGGTCAGAAGAAAGGACTGCTTTTAATGCTTGTACGTTACAAGCGGTTAGACGAAAAGACCGCATTAATGACGTGAACAGAAGGATGATTGCTCAACACGCCATGCCATATACGAGCGCCACGCTCGGCGGATTGTATTAGTTGAATTCTACAGTCCTTATCACTAAAGACTACAGAATTGGGGGCAAAATGATGGGGTCACAATACGCTCGTTACACGTTTTGACACGTGGCACCTCAAAGATGATGACACCTGTCTTCCTGTGATTGCATCGGTCATATACGAGCACTAAACCCCTCCAGCACCAGTATCCTCCAAGAACACGTGTCGTTTCTGTTGCATACGCACATGATCAATATTACCGCTCTCTCACGAGCGCCATTCCCACTACATGGCCAACGTTTCAATCAATCAAAGGAAGCCCTCTTCGAGCGCTACACTCCTTAGGGAGGCTTCCACTCCAACTCATTACACAAGCCTTGGCCCTCATCCCCTAGCGGATTTCTTGATCTCCAAGGCTTTTGGTTGTCACAAGCGCACTCTTAAGCCCTCGTTACCACCAACCCCCAAAACGGCTCTCTGACACATCGTACATGCCCGTGCACCTACCACTGTTGCCAGCACCACCTTTCTCCAGCTTTTGCAGAGAATATTCCTCCTAGGTTTCTCTCGCAATGACACGTGCTAAGGCAACATTCGGCCAGGACCACACGGTGCAAATGACCAAAGGGTCCCTAACCCTCAACTATAAATACGCAAGGTCATCTTCTCCGCTGTAAGGAATCTCCATTACAGCAACTCCATACTTATCTTATTTTCTCTTTCAGATCTTCATGTGACTTGAGCGTCGGAGAGCCAAACTGGGCATCACCCCCAGTTCCCCCAGCTTGGCCTTCTGACCTTGTTTGTGTGTTTGCCCTAGCAGGTAGAACCCCCATCTCTTCCGGTGATCTTCCAGTGGTTTCCTCACCTAAACAAATTCTGAAGTGATTGGACTCTGTACCCCATATTCAGACCCATCAGACATATTCGATCACTCGATCGATATGTCGATCTATATACGTGGAAAATAATTATATTTAATATTTATTTTATTAGACATAATTAAAGAAAGGGTTATATAATGAAAATTTAAAAACTTGGAATTACATAACAAAAAAAAACTTGGGCGTCCCTAATAATGAAAAGCCCCGTTCAAATTAAAATTGAAAAAATATAACTTGTATACACTTTTCATATTCTCTCTCTTTTTTTAAAGGCCATAGTCTCTCATTTGATACTAAAACTTTCCTTTTCTAATTGTGCACAGGAGGATCAACACCGAGAAACAATATCTTATTTGATACTTAATCAGCCCCAAGAAACCTGCCAATATGTCCTCAACATGTTTGTCTTTGGTCCGTTGTTAATTTATTTTTTCAATCAATTATTTTATACTTTAAGGTGTCTATAATTCAACTTAAAAATTAATTATTGCATTTGATTTGAAAAGAAAAGATCAATCTAGCTGCAAATTTGGCATTAGCAATAAAATTAATTTATAAACATAGTGTTTTTTTTTTATTTTAAACGTTATAAACATATTGTTAATATTTCAAACATTGAACGAAAAACAAATCATTTATTGGTTAAAAAAAATGATTGACAATCTTCATTTCATTACCTATTTTTAATGTGAGTTTGGTCGATCACATACTTTTATAATGATATTAAATTAAAATTGAAATTGAATTGAATTTCACACTTCAGGTTAGATTCTCCGAGTTTGAGCATAGAGGAGGTGTCAGGGGTGTTAATATCATCACCTCATTAATTAGTTTTCAAAATGAGGTAGGTCGAACACATATTTTCACGCAAACTCCGAGATACAAATTTGATTGTAAAAAATAAAAAAAAATACAAATTTGGCATTGATTGGAGCCAATTTCTAAACCAAAACCTTGCTGTCGCAATATGGATGGTTGGAAGAAAATCTGGAAAAGCATCTGAATACAGCCTGTGAAATCCTCACTTATATAGAAACTTACCTACTTGATCGGTTCCCAACAATAATAACAATCATATTAATTGAAAAAAGAATTCCAAGACCAAAATAATTATATATAAAAAATAAGCAATAAACGAATTAAAAGAATGCCCATTAACCTTTGCAAGCATTAAACTAATTAAAGTTGCGCTTCTTTATCTAAACGCCCCATGTGGGATTGTAGCCCCATCAAAACTATAGATTAACAAAGACTCCACCACGACTTTATGCATATCTGATAGGGAGAGTTTCACACCGAAAGAGTTCGATTCAGACTCCACACGAGACGGAAAACCTTTAAATAATTACAATAATTCAACATTAAATTAGACTTTTAGCTTTAGGGTTTTATATACTCGTCCTTAAAGTGGCAATAAAATGTGACCTATAATTTCCCTTTTGGAGGGGACAATGACCCTAAATTATGAGACTTTTGGACAAAGTAGGGTTAAAGAGAAAAACTTATGAACAATTAATTAATTTTTTCAAATTTTGAAAGAATTAACTTTATTTATGACCACAAAGGTGACCTATGAGGAATGCCTTTTCTTCTTCTTGCACTAAAAGGTGGAGGAGGTGTGGTTGGGTACATTTCGTGTTGTGAACCTTCATCTTCCTCTCTTGATCTCCTTGATATCCCTTGATGATCACCTCTTTGGATCATGGCTACATCATTCTTGGCATCTAAGGAAAAGCTTGCATCCCCATTCCTTTTTATTCCTACAAGCTAATTTACATTGAAACCGTTAATTAAATAAGGTAGAAGTATATACACATTCATCACTAAAAGGGTCAGAAGCACAAATACGGTGATATGGACACGACAATGCACAAAAACGGGCAAAATATTCAACGTCCTCTTTGTCGAGGATGGAGGAATTAAACAAAACTTTAATCGGAGAAAAAGAATAACCAGTATAATGGGGTGATGATGGTGGTGATGCATACATTACATAACAAAGAAAGATGATAATGATGGCCATTAGTTGGTTGGGAGATGAAAAGGATGGCGATTGAGAGTGTTTTTATCATTCTTATGGCTTTATTCATTTGAGAGAGAGAGAGAGGGAGAGAGGCCATTGTTCTTTATCCATTGTGATTCCAATACGGACTTAATTGCAGAGATAATTGATGACTTATTAATATCAGTTTGTTACGAACAACTAATTACCATGATGTTGATGGAGATGGATAGTTTTGATCATGTAATGTGGGTCATCATAACAAGGTTAAACTCAGAATCATCTTCTCAACAATGTAAAAATACATACAGATATATATATATATATATAGAGAGAGAGAGAGAGAGAGAGAGAGAGAGAGAGAGAGAGAGAGAGGAATAACCTTGCATCCAAGAGAGCAGAAGCGATTAAACCCATCGAGGAGACTTCTGCCGCAGATTTCACAGACATGAGAAACAGCTAATTTCCCCCCTTTGGGCTGAGGCCTTTCGTTCAGAAACAAAACCCTCGCGCTGTTTATCACGTAAGTCTGCACACCACTGATGTTCAAAACCCTCTGAATCTCAGAAACCCTCACCACATCATGGTACGAAGATCTTCTTATCTGCGAACATCAACACAAAATCGTCCAGATCAATTTCATTAATGAGCGAAAGGTAACTAACTAAATTGAGGTTCACCTGAATAACTTGATGATCGTTGTGCTTAGACGCGCGGCAGTAGAAGCAAAAGGGGTCCGAATTACAGTCCAAGCAAAACATGTTACACTCGTTCCGGGCGGCGGAGGAGTGGCTCCGACAGGCGGCGAAGAAGGCGGCGTTCAGCAGCTTCTCCAGCCATGGAGTCACCGCCATTGTCTCCTCCTGCAAGCAACCCAAATCACTATTATCAGCAATATTGCATTCCGACGCTGACTACAAAACCATACGAAAGATCAATAAAACTAAATCGATTCCAATATTCCCACATCGGCATTACCATTCTGAAACTGGGTTTGCTCATATATCGGCCGATGCAACAGAAATCGGAAGAGAAAGCTTTTAGAGAGAGAAAGGGAGGGAGTAGAGAGAGAGAGAGGCCTGACCTAAACAAATAGCAGAACTTTGAATTCCACAAAGAAAAAACTCTACGCCAAAGTGACAAGCTCGACAAACAGAGGGCTAGGATCGAAAGTGGTGGCTCGGGATCATTATCAGCCGTCGGATATATATGTGTAGAGAGAGAAAGGAGGTGGGAAAGGTTTTGGCGCTTACGCTACAAAAATATTTTCGATATTTAATTCTTTGCGTCTGTACGTAAGCATTAACGCAAATTCGGGTATGATAAATGATAATTCGGTTTAATTAATACGGCGTCGTTTAGGGGTTACTGGTTCTTTGCTTACGTGGGAGGCCCTTAATGGTTACGGGTTTGGGTCCCGCATTGTGGATTTTTTTTTTGCCGTGAATGACGTCAGGAATTGTGGGGAGAATCGTTTAGATTGACTAAATTGCCCTTGGGGTTTCTCAGATTTTATATTGGTCATGAGTTTTTTTTTCTTGTTTATTTCATTATGCGTTTGGATCGACTCTAACCATTGAGTCGAGATGTAAAACTCTTTCTATTTATGAGTTTGAGTTACATCTAATTATGGAGATATAGCTTTCTGGCATTACAAGTTTGGATGGGGTATGACCATCAAAATATAAAAATTTTATTATTAATATCAGTCAAATCACATGAAATCACTAAATTATACTTTTGATTTAGGCTGATGGCGAGGTTTTGTTGTGTTCCTTTGTTATGTAACGTGAGCTTAGGCAAGATGTCATGTCCTAACTCCCAACACCTATGCAAGATTCTTTATTATGATAAGAGTTTGGACCTAGCACTATACGAGGCATTTGGACTACTATTATAAATACATTTTTATATTCAAAAAATGAAGATTGGGTTAGAGAAAATGATGATTGAACACAATAAATTGACTTATTGATACTTTGGTCGATCCTAGTGAGTTATGGATCGTGTGAAATACAAATCATAATGTCTTATTTTTTGTTTTTTACATGGCACGTTAAACATAAGATAACGATCAATGTTGAATTAAAATTGAATTCAACGATTTTAATCATAAAAATCGTCAATCATATTCTAAATTTCACAGGGTAAACGACATTCCACAACATCGTTTCCCCGTTTTAGCGAACTTCTTTCCGTTGCTTGTCGTCAATATACATGGGAGAAGAAATAAAAGGGGCTAACGGATTCAATATTGCATATGAAGTTTGGTACAAAAGTAAGGTGTATAATTGCTACCAAAATAGTATAGGTTGCGACCAATGGGAATAATAAACAACCTATGAAACTACCAATAATTAATACCGACATTTTTCATCTTAATGGCTCTACGCTAATGTACTGTAAATTTATTTATTTATTTAATTTCAAATCGTCCCGAAACCGTGGAGTTAATAACGAGAAATCCCTTGTATATAGTCTAAAATGCCCATGAAAAACAAATAGAGACATCGTGGGCTAAGAAAATATATCTATCCCTAATACGAGTTGGCCTAAAAAGGCGTCCAGTTATTTAAATAGCCACGGTGATAGTAAATTTAACTTATAGTAGCCTTACAAATGATTCTTTCTTGGCAATATTAATCGATGAATTCGTATAAGATTAACTATATTTAGTATGATAATATTAGGGAAAATTATTTAGAACAAAAAGGTCTGGTCGTTCGCATTGGAATTTTCTAAGATGCATCGAGTGAATAATCTTTAAAAATAAATATTATAATCTTACATGGTTAATTAATTCAAATTTCAGAAGACCCTTACATCAGTACCCCAAATTTTTAAATAAAAATTTTATTATTAAATTATTGGAATATTTTTTTCTAGTAGAATTTTTTTTTTTTTTTAAGAACAGGGGGCGCCTATAGGAGGCGCCAAAAGACAAACAGAGAGCAGCAGCAAAGCTACCAACTAAGCAAGAGCAGGTTCAGGACAGAGACAAAGATGAATGTGACAGACTTAAGAAGGAACATCAGCCAAGGAAATCCGAAGGGCAGCAACAGGCAGGTCATTAGACCCTTGATCGAAACAGTGTGCGTTGCGAGCGAGCCAATGGGCGACCTTATTGCCCGTCCGATGGGTGCTGGAGACAGACCATGAGGGAATAAGTGTGAGCAGCTTGCGAGTGTCCGAAGTGACGTTGCCGGTCTCAGAGAAGTCTTCACTAGAAGAGGCAATCTTATTTAAAATGTTGAGGCAATCTCCCTCCAAGATAATCGAATTCCAGCCACTTCTGAATGCAAGATGAGCAGCGGCACGAGCTGCCATCCCTTCAACGACTTCAGCGCTATAACGGCCGGGAAAACGAGGGACAGCCAACCTACACAACAGCCCAATGAGTCACATGTAATGATCCCACATCGGATTGGAGAGTGGTTTGAAGCTGCTTGATAAGTAGTGGATCTCTCTCCCCTGAGTAGAGGCCTTTTGGGTGCACTGGGTTATACCAGTGGCTCAAAACGTAAAATCGTGAGGTGCTTGGGGTCTACCCTTGGCCAAAGTGGACAATATCGAAGGGCGGGTCTTTGGGCTGTTACAAATGGTATCAGAGCCAGGGACCCAGATTCGGTGTGCCAGCGAGGACGTTGGGCCCTTATTGGGGGGGGGGGGGGGGGGGATTGTAATGATCCCACATCGGATTGGAGAGTGGTTTGAAGCTGCTTGATAAGTAGTGGATCCCTCTCCCCTGAGTAGAGGCCTTTTGGGTGCACTGGGTTATACCTGTGGCTCAAAACGTAAAACCATGAGGCGCTTGGGGTCTACCCTTGGCCAAAGCGGACAATATCGAAGGGCGGGTCTTTGGGCTGTTACATCACAAGCCACCACACCTATCCCTACTTCACCAGATTCAGCAAAAGTAGCTCCATCGAAGTTAATCTTAATAGAACCATGGGGAGGTGCAATCCAACAATCCGAAGCAATATGGGAAGGGAGAAAAGGTTGAAGGCGAACTCCCGCCAGAAAAGTTGAACTAAAATTACGAGCAAAAGAAATTGCATCCCCAGGGAGAACATGTTTACCTTCAAAAACCTTCACATTCCGGAACCACCAAATAGGCCAAAGTATAGTAAAAAATAGTGCAGCATCCCCTACATCAAGGGTCTGGGACGCGGAATAGATCCAAGAGGACACGTCGCCACCTCGGAACAGAACACAGCCCAACGGGAGGTTCGAGAGAGCTCAAGTTTGGCGCGCGAAATCACAAAAGTAGAAGAGGTGTTGAATGTCTTCAGAGGAATTACCGCAAAATGGGCAGAACTAGGAAGAAGAGCAGCGGCGTTTGAGGAGGTTTGAGGAAGTAGCGAGTGCATTGGAACATAAGCGCCAAATGAAAACCTTAACTTTAGGCACCACCTTAGCCGACCAAAGAAAAGACCAGTTGATATTGACTAGGGACCAGCAGTAAGTGCACTCAGAGAAAGTATTGAAAGGGCAATGTGATAAGCACTCTTGACTGAGAAGAGCCCAGATTTCGAGAAGTGCCATATGAGACGGTCCTGGTAAGAAGGATGCCCAGGGGGAATGTGTAGAGATTTGGATCTAAATTGTTTTGTGATTAATCATTCATATGGAAGATCGAATACATATACAAGTACAAGTAGTAATTTACAGTAAAGAATCAATCAAATAATCAAATAGATCCCTGGACAAAAGGTTTCCTAAGGGGGACTCTCGGACGTTACAATTTGTTGTCCTGAAACATTGACTTTGACTGTGCTATCCTCAATACGCCCCCGCAAGATGGAGGATCTTTGGCAGACTCTGATCTTGTCACGACAGCGTTGGAATGGCTGACGAGGGAGAGCTTTGGTGAAGGTATCGGCGAGCTGGTCCGCGGAGGAGACGTGCTGGACACGAAGGGAGCCGTTCTGGACTTGTTCACGGATGAAGTGGAAGTCGAGAGTAATATGTTTCATTCAAGAATGAAAGACCGGATTGGAGCAAAGGTGAGTGGCGCCGATGTTACCATAGAAAATTGTAGGCGCTTGGGGTAGAGAAATCCCTAATTCAGATAGCAACGAGCATATCCAACGAATTTCAGCCGAGGTGGAGGCCATTGCCCGATATTCAGCCTTCGTGGAGGAGTGTGCAACGCTGCGTTGCTTCTTAGAGCTCCAGCAGATGGCATTCGTTCCAAGATAGATTTTATGACCACTCGTTGAGGTGTAGTCATCTTTGTTGCCTGCCCAGTCCGCATCCAAGAAGGCTGTGAGAGTCATTGGGCTGCCTTGGTGGATGAATATCCCAAAGTCGGGTGTGCCACGGAGATACCGAAGTAGCCTCTTCACTGCCTATAGGTGGGCGGAGGTTGGACGATGCATGAACTGTGAGAGTTTGTTCACGGAGAAGGCAATATCTGGGCGGGTCATCGTGAGGTATTGAAGGCCACCCCGATGGACCGGTATTCAGCAGGGTCCGTCAGGGAGGTCCCAATCGTTAGGCGAAGATCCGTGTCAGGAGAGAGTGGAGTGTTAACGGGCTTTGAGCCTTCCATGTCCATACGACGTAGTAGGTCCTGTACGTACTTGCGTTGAGACAGTAGAAGTCCGTCTGCCTTGGTGATGCATTCAATGCCCAGAAAATAAGTACGTGGGCCTAAATCCTTGAGAGAGAAGCGGGCAGACAGTGTTGCAATAAACTGTGACACCAATTCCTTATCTGGGCCTGTAATCACAATATCATCAACATACACAAGCGTATAGATCAAGGTATCACCAGAATTCAATATGAATAGAGAGGAATCTGCGAGTGAGTTGTGGAACCCTTATTCGAGGAGAAAGCCGCGCAATTCCGATTACCACGCATGGGGTGCCTGTTTCAGGCCATATATAACCTTATGCAGCTTGCAGACATGATTGGGGTTGCAGACATGATGGGGCATCTCTCATCTCACCACCCCGCCACACACACCTGAGCACCTTTGCTCCAATCCGCCTACAATTTTCTGTGACAACATCGGCACCTTTGCTCCAATCTCTCATCTCTCATATATAGCCTTATCTGAATTAGGGATTTCTCTACCCCAAGCGCCTACAATTTTCTGTGACAACATCGACGCCACTCACCTTTGCTCCTATCCAGTCTTTCATTCTTGAATGAAACATATTGCTCTCGACTTCCACTTCATCCGTGAACAAGTCCAGAACGACGCCCTTCGTGCCCAGCACGTCTCCTCCGCGGACCAGCTCACCGATACCTTCACCAAAGCTCTCCCTCGTCAGCCATTCCAACGCTGTCGTGACAAGATCGGAGTCTGCCAAAGATCCTCCATCTTGCGGGGGCGTATTGAGGATAGCACAGTCAAAGGCAATGATTCAGGATAACAAATTGTAACGTCCGAGAGTCCCCCTTAGGAAAGCTTTTGTCCAGGGATCCAATTGATTATTGATTATTTACTGTAAATTACTACTTGTACTTGTATATGTATTCCATCTTCCATATGAATGATTAATCACAAAACAATTTAGATCCAAATCTCTACATGGTATCACCACATCCACACTCCCCATCACTCACTCGGGTTGTATTTCTTTACCCTCTAATAATTCATCTATCTATTTAGACAATGTTCTTTGTGTTCCTTCAATACACAAAAATTTAATCTCTGTTTCTCAACTATGTGACTCTAATAACGTCTCTGTTGAATTTACTCCGTATGGCTTTCAGGTGAAGGATCTGGCGACGGGGGCTTCGGTCATAAGGGGCGCGCCAATCATGGGGTGTATGAATGGCCGGCGATGAAAAACCAACCTTTAGCCGCTACCTCCACCACTCATCCAAAACCATCCACTGATCTCTGGCACAACAGACTGGGCCACCCATCTACCCAAATTCTCCGGCATAGTCTCCACCACTACAGTCTCACGACCTCACCTCCACCCCCTAAACTAGATTGTCACTCATATTTTTGTAATAAGAGCCACAAGCTCCCCTTTGGCGATTCATCAATAAAATCTGATTCCCCACTTGACATATTGTTTAGCGATGTATGGACCTCCCCTGTTCTTTCACTTGACAATCATAAATACTATGTCATCTTTGTTAATCATTACACTAAATACATATGGTTCTTCCCCTTACTCCGAAAATCTCAAGTGTCCGATGTCTTTAAACGGTTCAAATCTCTTGTTGAAGTTAAATTCAACACAAAAATCAAATCCTTATATTCCGATAATGGTGGCAAATACACAGCCCTCACCTCGTATCTCGCCGACAATGGCATCTCTCATCTCACCACCCCGCCACACACACCTGAGCACAATGGCTACTCCGAACGGTGCCACCGCCACATTGTTGAAACCGGACTCACTCTTCTCCATCATATCTCCAAACCACATTAATTCTCAAACACGGCCTTCATCATCGACAAAACCATTCTCTTTCTCTTCATCCTATCTTTCAACTCGGTTCAATCCGCCACGAACTCGTCTAATTCCTCCCTCATCAACCTCACCAACGGGTACGACGTTCACGTAGTCAACAATCTGCCTCCCCCCCCAGTGCCCCGCGCTGAGAGTGCACTGCGCCTCTAAAAACGATGAACTCATCAACGACATTCTTGCCCATGATCAAGATTATACCTGGCACTTCCACATGAACATCGGCAAAACTACCATGTATTTCTGCCATTATTAAGGATAGCACAGTCAAAGGTAATGATTCAGGACAACAAATTATAACGTCCGAGAGTCCCCCTTAGGAAAGCTTTTGTCTAGGGATCCAATTGATTATTTGATTGATTCTTTACTGTCAATTACTACTTGTACTTGTATATGTATTCCATCTTCCATATGAATGATTAATCACAAAACAATTTAGATCCAAATCTCTACATGGTATCGAGCCATTGATCTCCAATTTTTTTTTCTTTCTCTCTTTCACACTACCCTGCTCCGATCACCCATGGCCAACAATTCGGTCTCCTCCACCGCTGTCGCTACAACCAATCCCACTCGACAGCTTACCTTGATCAATTCCTTCAGATCCGTCAAGCTTCATTCCAACAATTACATGGCATGGAAGCTTCATATGCGGGCCCTTCTTCGTAGACACAACTTGTTTGGCTACGTTGATGGTTCTACTGCCAAACCCAATGAGTTCGTCTCATCGGCCAGTGACGCCGCTGTCAATCCAGCGTTCACCGTGTGGTTCCAACAGGACCAACTAATACTTGCTGCCATTGCCGGCTCCCTCCATCACACCGTCGCGCCGGTGATCCATAGTGCCACCTCCTCCCACGAGGCGTGGCAAACACTTGCCACCACTTTTGCCAACGCCACCCGGAGACACATCAAACAGCTTCGTGATGCACTGAAACGCTCCACCAAGGGTACCAAAACTGTGAATGATTATATGACTTTCATTCGCACCAAATCCGATGAACTCAATCTGCTGGGTCATCCCCTCTGTTAGGAATAGTGCCCTAGAAAGTCGATTGTATATCCGCTTTGTGCTTTTCCTTATTGTAATCACAGACAATCTTTGAATGAAATAACGAATTGAGGCAACACTTCTTTATATGCTCTTGTTTGGTATGCGTTTACTTTAGCTGTGCATGTAAGAGAACTCCTCTAATCCTGATGACTTTAGGACTCTACCATTTAGGTAAAATGGTTCATGAAACGAGCCCTATATCACATGAGTCATGATTAGTAAAATACTCCAAGCCGATGAGTCCTACCGACAGTGGGAGTGTCAACCTGACTCCTCTAAGGCTTGTTTGTGGGATCACGCCCTTAAGAAGGACCACCTTGTTTCATGGAGGTGCAAAGTGTATAGTTGATACGTGCGTGATACATGAGGGTGCTTACTTTAATAAGTAAGTTCACTGAGGTGCCCCGTGTGAGAAGATTCCTAAATGGGAAAGGAAGTTTCTATTTCAGGAAATGGAAACTTCCAGATTGGGAAATATCTCACGAGTTATTGATGTGATTAATTGACCCTTAGACTTGAGGTTCGTTGTCACTTTATGAGTTAACTCTGTAGTCTTAGGTATAAGCTTTAAAGGGTGTCTCCTTAGACAACTGATTCAAGGCTTATGCTGGGGCTGCACAAGTGATTCATGAAAGTGAATGAGAATCAAGAAAGGACCTACACTTGCATTTGCAAGGTGATCTCTTATTGTGTAAGTCATTCATATGCCATATGGAGTCCTTGGCCAAGGCAGTAGATCAAGACATCAAGAAAAGGGTTTCTTGGATTGAGATCAAATGGATATGAAACGCACTTAGCTTTAAGACTGGATTATTAGGGTTCTGATTATTCTCTTACCCTAGGTCTTGGTTGAGAGATAGTAAGTAGGAGGATTGTATCTCACATGAATCAATGACTTAAAGGTTCTGTCGAATCCGAACATTCCAATTCAGCTAGGGGTTAAACACCTGTTGCTAGACTATGGTCGTTTAATCTGTGGACTGATTAATTAATTAATTAGGGTCACTGCTAATTGAATTGAGAACCTAGAGGGTCACACACAACAACTTGGTTACATGAGTTGAGGCTTTAAAATGATTAAACGAGTTAATCGGGCCAAGAGGGTTCCACACGTGTGAAACCACACGTGTGGGTCACGTGAGTGACACGTGTCCCACACGTGTAAATATATATATTGTATATATATGTTAAATAATTAAATGTGTTAATTATTTAATAGACTTTGGTTTAATTTTGAATTAAAAAGAAAGTCTAATTTTGGAGAAAATAATCTAGCTAATTCATTATGAATTAATTAATTAGATAAAATAAGTTATTTATTTTAAATAAATAAAGTATAAAATTATCCAAAAATAGTTTTGATATTTTAGCTCTCTTGAAAGTTGATTTGAATTAGAATTCAAAGTCAAAGTCAAAATTACTTGATGATCAAGTAATAGGAGAGAGAGAGACCAAAACCCTAGCCCATAAGGACTAGGATTTTCGGTCCTCCCTTTTTATAAATAGGGGAGCTCGAGCTCCCCTTAGAGCTAATTGACAATTCTTTTGGTTCATGTGTTGAACAACATCCTTTCTCCAAGATAAACGAAATCCTAGGTTAAGCCTAAACACTAACTAGAGAACTAGCATCCTTACTAGTTAGATTGTAGTCAAGTTGGTAGACTATCTCTAGAGAGCTTCAAGTTAGAAGTTTGAAGATTCGAGCTTTACCAAGGAGAGGGGATCAAGCCGCGAGAAGAGTGTTCTTGGGTGGCTTGAAACGCTTCAAGAAAGAATAAAAGAAAAGTAAGTTTCTCATCTCTACGAATTTGGTTACACGATGGCGAGTCCTAGATCCTTTTTGTTGGAAAATTTTTAAATTTTCGCTGCTTTCTGATTCGTATTTCCAACACCCTCAGTCAAGAGGACATCACTGACATCGTCCTCGACGGCCTTGACGACTCCTTCCGCTCAATCATTGATGTTGTGAATGCTCGAGACAACCCCATCTCTTTTACTGAACTTCATGAGAAGCTTCTCAACAAGGAACTCTCCCTTCAATCAGCCACAAACCCACCCTCCTCGCCACCCATCTCGGTACATGCTGCGGGTATTCAATCCAAACAGCGCCCATGGCGGCCCTCACCTACCGCATCACACCATAGCACTCAGCCATGCCAATGATTCAGGACAGCAAATTGTAACGTCCGAGAGTCCCCCTTAGGAAAGCTTTTGTCCAGGGATCCAATTGATTATTTGATTGTGCTATCCTCAATAGAATGGAGAGAATGTGATCGGAATCAACTGGAAGGAACGTACTCTGAACTAGACCAAAATCCCAATTGCCAGTAGCCGAATCAAGAAGGTCCTTAACCAAGAAAACCGAACAATCAGCTGGTCGTGGTGAAACTGGTTTGAAAGAATTTGGACGGGGGATCCAATGATCCTGCGAGACCCGAACATGCTCTCCATTTCCAATCCTCCATCTGGAACCGGCTAAGAAAACCGGATGTGCCGCAAGAAGACTCCTCCAAGTGAGAGACGGTCTAAAGCCCAACGTAGCATCACTAAATTCAGTGTGGGGGAAGTAGCGAGCCTTTAGGAGTTGGGTAAGAAGACAGTTGGGAATGGCTTCGTGTGGATTCTTCACAAATAATTTAATTAACCTTTTCCCGTGATGCAAGGGAAAGAATGGGGAAAAGGACACCTATTTTAAGATCATTGACGCCAACAGGAGTTGGTCAAGTGGTCTGAGGGTTCTTTCTCGAAGGCAAGGTCCCGGGTTCGAATCCCTTGGACCACTTGGGGTGTGTGTTTTATTAAAAAAAAAAAAAAAAGATCATTGACGTGAGACTAAGTCCAAACAATGCCTTAAAGTTGTACCAAAACCCTTTTCTTTGTTTTTTCAACTATGGATAATTAATTTTTGCCAAAAACTATCGATAATTAATTGTTTGCACTAAAACGTTGAAATTAAAAAGACTACGAATTATATGCAATTTCTTTGAACCATAATGAATTAAGGGGGAATGTTTGAAAACTCCCCATGCGTTTGACAACTTCCTTTTAGCTCCCCATTTTCAAATACATCATTTGGGGTTTTAGATACGCGATTCTGGTATTTAGATACGTGATTTTGGGATTTGGATACGCGATTCTGGGATTTAGATACGTGATTTTTTCCTTGTATTTCAAATACATCATTTGGAGTTTTAGATACGTGATTCTTGAGTTTTAATACATCATTTTTGAAAATGGGGAGCTAAAAGGAATTGGACTTATCATTTGGGGAGTTTTCGGGAATTCCCCGATGAATTAATTACGTGATAAAGTAAAATTAATTTATGCATATCAATATTTGTCTCTGACTTTAAAAACCTTGTTAATCACAATATTAACGCGCGACCACTAACATGGTGTTACAAACACATTGCTGGTTGGATATATGTTATTTGATAATTTTGCCGACATTAATATTTGAATTATCATTGATTATGCATTTAGGATAATAGGATGTTTGAAATTTTGGCTCTCAGCATCCTATACCCAAAAAATAGTACAATAATAACAATTTTATAAATTAAAGTATTGTGTGAATTAGGGAATTCAAAAGTAAATAGAAGGGTATGTACGGTGACGACCATGAGTTGAACTTAGATGGAACTTGGAACCTCATATCCAAATCATAACCTGTATTTTGGATCAAGTTCAATCCAAATCAGTTCAATAATTGAAAATTGATTGTTGAAATGGACTAATTTTGACTATTGAGTTAATTGAAGATTTGTCTGTTGAAATTGAGTGTAGCGCTTTTGTTCTTAACATCGAGTCTCTTAAGGCCATCCCAAATGCTTGGAAAATGCAATTATTAACGTAAACCAATTCTATATGTATTGACAAAAAAAAAAATTAAGAATATGATTCACGCAGTTGGAAAATATAAATTAATTACGTGGGGTTAGTTCAAAGAAATTATGAGTTGAAAGTAATTGATGGTGTGTCATTGAATCGAATCAGTAAGTGAATCGAAAAATTAATTGGGTTAAGGGTTAATGGTTTAATCGTTAGATTAATCTTAGTAGAATCGGTGACGTTATAGTTATACAATGAATAAATAATATATATTTTAAATATTACTAATAAGGTTGTAAATAAATATCCGAAAATCTGATATCCGTTTGCATCTGAATTCATTTAAAGATGATATTATCCGTATCCGTTCAAATAGGATATTATCCGTATCTGATTATAGATATCCGAATTATAAACGGATAAGGATACGGTAATCAAGCATCCAATCCGTTTACACATACGTTAGATATATCTGTTATCCGTAATCCGTATCTGATAACATATATATCTATATGTTTTTTATAGCGTGATGAAACATATATTAACCTATGCATTATATAATTATTTGAGAATTATACAAAAATATAATAGCAATAAATATATATCATATTGATGGGGTCAAAATACGTTCGTCCCACGCTAGGACACGTGGCACCACCAAGATGACGACATCTGTCTCCCCAAGGTTACACCCCTCAGTGCACGAGCGTTAAGCCCAACGAGCGCAATCCTTCTGCAAGAGTTAAGCACAACGAGCGCTCTCACTCACACGAGCGCCGCCCATACTGTATGATTGGCACGCCCACGTGCCAAGGGAGCCCTCTTCGAGCGTCACACTCCCTCAGAGTGGCCTCCCCTTCTGGCTCGTTACTTGAACTGGAGCCTTCATTCCCCCCAGCGGATATCTTGGCTTCCAATACTCCAGGTTGTCACGAGCGTTCTCTTAAGCCCTCGTTACCAACCACCCAAATGGCTCTCTGCACATCGTACATGCCCGCGCACCTGCCACTGTTGCCAGCACCAACTTTTGGCCGCTTTTGCAGAAGATTCCTCCTAGGTTTCTCTCTCATGGCGCCACGTGTTAGGGCAACATTCGGCCAGGACCACTTGAGGCAAATGACCAAAGGGCCCTTGACCCTCAACTATAAATAGCTAAAGTCATCTTCTACACTGGTAAGCAATCTTCATCACTGAAACTGTTACTGAACCTACGTTTCTCCTTCATACCTTGAACTGACTTGAGCGTCGGAGAGCCAAACTGGGTATCACCCCCAGTTCCCCCAGCTTGGCCTTCTGACTTTTATTGTGCTTGTCCCAACAGGTAGAACCCCCTTTATCTTCTCCGGCGAGTCTCCGGTGGTTTCCCTCACAAAAACAAATCATAAAGTGATTGGATTCGGATCCTCACATTCTGAACCCATCATTTTTGGCGCCGTCTGTGGGAAACCGGTTCTCCATCCCTTTCTTTCTTTCTGTTGGTAGAAGAGCAAGCACACTTGTACCCTTTCCAGTCATGGTCGCTACAAGGTCTGGAGCCGTAGGAGGGGGAGACCACACTTCCCCCGAGGTCAATATCGTTATTCCCCCAGCCTCTGCGGACGGAGGCCCACCGCTCACCGCCGTGGGTGGAGAGACGCTCCCCGCCACAGGAGTAACACCACAAGCAGAAGCTTCAGCTCCTCCGCCAACGCTGCCAGTTTCCGCCGCCCCCGGAGGAATCTCTCTCTCGGCCCCTCCCCATCTGCTACAGAACTCATGGGTCCATCCCCAGGTGAGTCCCGGAGTCCAGAGCTATGTCATGCCCCCACCCGGATATACCCTCACCCCGGCTGTTATGATGCCGCCGGTCCAGCCGTATCATGCTGGTCAGATTCAGCTCCCGGTGGTGATCCCCAGGGAGATTGAAGGAGTGGAGTTACCTCCACTAACCACCCAGCAGTTGAGGGCTCTCTATGCCCAGTGTGAGGTTCAGGCGGCCCAGGGAGCATGGGAAAGGTTCCATTCCATGTACTTTCCCTCTGGGCAGGCCACTCAAGCTGCAGCCCCTTTGGGCGGACAACAAAATTTTCCCCTCAGAGAAGCCCAGGCTGTCCTGAGGGCACAACCGCCGCCACCACCAGCCAGAGAAGCGCCCCAGCAGGATGGCAATGAGCATCCCTCCAGGGGCAGGAATAAGGAGCCCACGGAACGAGTTAACGAGAACGAAGGGGACTCTCATGTCTCCAGAAGGGGCTCTCGAGCCCCCAGGCACGGGGACAGACAAGGGGACGTGAATCCTGACATCCTCGCGGCTGTGCAAGACCAGCTGCAGGGTTTAAAGGATATTGTGGGACAGCTCTCACGAGGGCGATCAGCTCAGATCTCCCATAGTCGGGATGAACGTGTTGATGCCAGAAGCGCCCGTACCAAGGACCACCCACCAAAGGTCCCACACCGCAAGGAGCCGGAGGAAAACTTCGGCACGTATGAGTACCACCCGTTGGCGAGGGGTTCGCCCCTCGTGGAAGAAGTTTTGATGGCCCAAGCAGGAATGGCCAAAATCCCCACTTCCATCAACCGCTACGACGGGACAACTGATCCAGCTGAACACTTGGATCATTTTTTGCATCTCATGCACCTCTACGAGCATTCCAGCAACTATTGGGCGAAAGTCTTTGTCACTTCCTTGGTAGGAATGGCTCAGGAGTGGTACAAACGACTGCCGCCGTGCTCGATTCACTCATATGAAGAGCTGGCTCATGCTTTCCTCAACCACTTTAATTCTTTGAAAGCGCCAGTCACCGCACCTACTGCCCTTTACAACGTGGTGCAAGGCAAGAGCGAGTCTCTGCGCTCGTTCTTCGCCCGCTTCAACAAGGAAATCCTACAGGTGGAGAGGCCTTCTATGGATTTCTTGATCCCAGTGCTCTTTCAGGCTGTGGATCACAAGCAGTATGTGAGCAAGAAGTTTGTCGATGCCATTGTAGAAAGGAGGCCAGGGACCCTCATGGCCTTAAGAGAGGTAGCCGAGCCGTTCTTCGCGCTCGAAGACATGTATGGGACGAATGGTCCCCGGCATCACAGTCCAGCCAGGAACGAGCGACCCCATCACGAGCGGGGACGGGAGGTGGTAGTCAAGAAGGAGCACCCTCAAGAGCGCAAAAGGTCGCCACCACCCCCTCGTCGATTCGAGCGGGTCCCGCTCACCAGGCCGAATTCAGAAGTCTACAACCTCTCCGATAAAAAGCTCTTTAAGAGACCCATCAAGATGAGGGAAACGGACTCGCTCAGGCGCTCGAGCAAATACTGCGCATTCCACAAGCAGAGGGGGCACGACACGGATGAGTGCCGCCAGTTGGAAGCTGAGATTCAGAGGCTCGTCGCAGGGGGCCACCTGAAGGAATTCGTCCGGGTGCTCGAGCATTACGATGAACACTGCAACGAGCGCGCTGGAGGAAGAAGGAGGAGTCCATCCCGATCGAAGAGCCCAAGGGGTAGGGGACCCCCTGAAAGCAGCAACCGCCGGGGCAGTAAAGGAAAAGTCCCTGAGCAAGAAAACGAACCTTTCGCAGTCATAAATAAGATTGCAGGAGGCTCGTCAGGAGGGGATTCCAACGCCTCCCGGCGGTGGTATGTCCGGAGCTACAACCAACGCCCAGCAGTGCCTAAACCCATCTACGCCATCCAGAGTTCAAGCGCTCAAAGGTCAAGAGAGAATGATGTAATAGGCTTCGATGATAGGGATTTAGAGCATATTGTAACACCCCATGGGGAGGGTATAACCTCCGATTGCCCCATCGTGGTTAGTGTAGATGTTCACAATCACGTTGTAAAAAGGGTGTTGGTAGATAGTGGAAGCTCTGTTAATGTTTTGCCTTATTCTACATTTTTAAAGATGAAGGCTGACCTTCCGCTCGAGCCTTTCAAAACAGCCCTCATTGGCTTTGGAGGCTCGGAAGTTGTCCCACGAGGGCAAATTCGCTTAGCTACTTCATTCGGCCGAGCCCCTCAGCGCAAGACACTCTTGGTAACATACGCGGTGGTGGAGATTGACATTCCTTATAACATCATAATTGGGCGTCCTGCCCTCGTGGATTTCAAAGCCATCATCTCCACCTACCACCAGAAGATTAAATTCCCTACCTCCGAGGGCGTGGGAGAAGTACTGTGCAATGTGCGAGAGGCTTGGGAATGTTACATGTTGTCCCTTAGAAAGCCTAAAGCGGAGAAAACCTTCCAAATTGGTTCCACCAAGAAATCAGTGGATTTCCCCAATCTAGATGAGGACAGCCCAGCACGGAAAAGGGCAAAGTTGAACAAGAAGAAGAACAAAAAGAAGAAGGGAGACAACGTGGAGAATCCCCTCGAGAGTGCTCCACCAGGGACCGTTGGTGGATCGTCCTCGGAAGGAGACGAGCCAGTAGAGGGTGGACCCGCACTCGGTGATCGCTTGACGGGAAAGAAAAGGGCGCTCGAACTTCCTCGCCCTGAGATAAGGATCGAACCCTCGGAGAAGTTCCTTATCATTGAGCTGGAACCCGGAAACAAGGATAAGACTACTCAGATAGGATCTAACCTCTCGGGGCCTTCTCAGATTATGATGATTGACTTCCTCAGGGAAAACAGTGATATATTCGCGTGGAAAGCCTCCAACCTCACAGGGATTGACCCAAGCGTCATTGTCCATAGGCTTAATGTGGATCCCTCTTTCAAACCCGTCAAGCAGAAAAAGCGGGATGTACATGGCTTTCGAAAGAAGGTCATTGAAGAGGAAGTTAATAAACTCCTAGAGGCTCAGTATATCGAGCCCATCTTATATCCGGAGTGGTTGTGTAACGTCGTCTTGGTGCCCAAGAGCGCGAATAAATGGCGCATGTGCAACGATTTCACTGATCTCAACAAGGCTTGCCCTAAAGATCCTTACCCGCTGCCTCGGATAGACCAATTGGTGGATTCGACCGCTGGCTGCGAGCTCATGAGCAAGATGGACGCTTTCCAGGGATACTATCAGATCTTTATGGCTCCAGAAGACCGCCCCAAAACCTCGTTTGTTGTCCATCTGGGGGTATACTATTTTTTAGTCATGCCTTTCGGACTCAAGAACGCTGGAGCTACGTACCAGCGGCTCGTCAACGGAATGTTTGAAAAAGAGATTGGTAGGTCCATGGAAGTTTACGTGGATGAAATGATTGTCAAAAGCGAGCGCCAGGGTTCACATTTGGAAGACCTCAAGCGTGCTTTTTCAGTCTTGCGCCGGTATGGAATGAAGTTGAACCCTTCAAAGTGCACCTTTGGGGTACAGGGGGGAAAGTTCTTGGGGTACATGGTCAGTCAGAGGGGAATTGAGGCCAATCCAGAGAAGATCAAGGCCATATTGGAAATCCCCTCCCCTCGAAATTTGCCGGAAGTGCAAGTCCTAGTAGGAAAAATCATCTCGTTGAACAGGTTTATTTCGCGCTCGGCGGACAGGAACCTTCCCTTCTTCAAAATTTTGAGGAACGCACGTAATTTTGCTTGGACAGACGAATGCGAGAAGGCGCTGCAAGACATGAAAGCTTACTTGTCGAGCGCACCGCTGCTAACCAAACCCGTCGTAGGAGAGAGACTATTTATGTATCTTTCTGTTTCTTCCGAGGCCACGAGCGCGGTTCTGATCGCTGTGAGAGAGCGGAAACACCTACCTGTCTATTATCTGAGCAAAACATTGCAAGGAGCCGAGAAGAAGTATTTGGAGATTGAGAAATTCGCGTTAGCACTCATCAACGCCTCGAGAAGGCTGAGGCCTTACTTTCAAGCGCACTCCATAACGGTCCTCACCGACCAACCCTTGAAGCAGGTGTTGTCTAAGCCAGACGTGTCGGGAAGATTAATCAAATGGGCCATCGAATTGAGCCAGTTTGACCTATGCTTCGAGGCCAGGACCGCGATACAGGCTCAGGTTGTAGCGGATTTGTTGGTTGAACGCTTTGGTTTAGAACCTGCCGTTGAGGAGAGTGAGGGGTTATGGGTCCTGCACACAGATGGTTCCTCAACCTCTCAAGGGGGAGGAGTAGGAGTGGCCCTTAGAAACCCCGATGGGATTGAGCTGGACTTTGCAATCAAGCTGGATTTCCAAGTCACTAATAACGAAGCAGAATATGAAGCCCTCGTGCAAGGATTGAATATTGCTTTTCAGAATGGAGCCTCCAGAATCACCGCTTATATGGATTCACAGTTAATTGCGAGCCAGATTGAAGGAACTTATGAGGCTCGAGAAACCATCATGGTGCAGTACCTGAGTAAAGCCAGAGAAATCATCGGGAAGTTCAAGGAAATTCATCCACTTCAAGTACCACGGGAGGAGAACGAGCGTGCGACGCTCTGTCAAAGTTTGCGTCAGCTTTGGAAGGTACTTCTGAGCGTTCTGTTACGTTCCTTAAGACTGAGGAACCTTTGATCAGGGAAAGGGTCGCCATTGGAATAATCGCTATGATTGATCCAAACGAGCCCTGTTGGCTTGACGACATCGTCGTTTTCCTTAGGGATGGAATTCCCCCCACTGGCAAGGTGGAAGCTAGGAAAGTCCGAAGTAAGGCCCCTCGTTTCGCTTTGGATCACGAGGGGAGGTTATTCAAGAAATCATTCCAAGGACCCCCAATGAGATGCCTGAGGCCCTCACAGGCGAAGGAGACGCTTGAACTCATCCACAATGGAAGCTGTGGGAATCATTCCGGAGGGCGTATCCTGGCAAAGAAGGTTCTGAGAAGTGGGTTTTATTGGCCTACAGTTCTCTAAGATGCCATTGAATTTTCGAGGAAGTGCCCTAAGTGCCAATTTCATTCAAATCTCCCTCAATTGCCAGCCACACAGATGATCCCAATAGACGTCTCTTGGCCTTTTGACCAGTGGGGAATAGACATCGTGGGCCCCTTGCCCATGGCTGCGGGACAAAAGAAGTTTGTCATTTTAGCCGTCGACTACTTCACCAAGTGGGCCGAGGCCGAAGCCGTTTCAAAAATCACTTTCAGGGTTGTGAGGGACTTCATTTGGAAAAACATCATTTGCAGGTACGGCATCCCGAGGGTGCTTATCTCTGACAACGGATCCCAGTTCATAGCAGCCGACACACGAGAATGGTGTTCTGAGTTGGGGATCAAGCAGCGATTTACCTCTGTAGGACACCCTCAAGCCAATGGGCAAGCAGAAGTTACCAATAGGGTCATCTTGCAATATCTGAAAACCATGCTTGAGAGCAAGAAAAGTGAATGGGCTGAAGATCTGCAAGGAGCGCTTTGGGCTTATCGCACTACCCCACGAGCGGCCACTGGAGAAACACCTTACGCGCTCGTTTATGGATCAGAAGCGATGATACCAGCGGAGATAGTAAATGAATCCGCTCGTGTCGGCTATTTCGAGCCTCAGCTCAACGATGGCAACAGGAGCTTGGAGTTGGACTTGCTGGATGAAAGGAGAGACAAAGCCTGGGCTAAGATCCACCATTATAAAGTCTCTGTGGCCCAACAGTACAACAAGCGTGTGAGGGAAAGAACTTTCCAGTTGGGAGACTTGGTTTTGAAGAAAGTGGAAGTGTCCAGGCACGTGGGGAAATTGGACCCCAATTGGGAAGGCCCATTCAAGGTCGTACAACTCAGAGCTAACAACACTTACACCCTGGAGACACTTCAAGGTGAGCGCTTGCCTCGCCCTTGGAACGCATGTAACCTCGGGCGGTTTTATGTTTAAAAGCTCTTTGTGGAACATGATGTAACAACCCTCTTTGTTGGGTTCCTCTGTACTTCCAATTGTGAGTAAGTTCCAGTATAACTTTTTCTTAATTGTTCTAACATTATGTTTCTTTGATCGCTTGAATGGATGAGACCCATGTCCCTCGTTTTCACGAGCGTGGTTGGCAATCCCTTCCTATATGAATGCTGATATTTCGCACGGGTTACGCTGGCCAACACTCTACTCCGCTTGGGGGGACGCCCTCATAAGGATAGACTGGTTACGCTCATAACCAATTAAACGAGATGGGAAAAATCCTAGTAGGCCTTGGCCGTTTCTTACAACGCCTTGCGCTCGAAAGTGGGATCCCTTGCAGACGAAACTTCACAAGTCTTGAACGAGGGCAACCTCTAAGTAAGACCCTCGTAAATACTCAAGACTTAGCATAATTTCCGAGAATAAGAAGAAAGTCCCCAAGTCTTGAAAGGGGGGGGGGGCAATCTCACAATAAGACCCTCACGACCGCTCAAGACTTAGACAAATTTTCAAGTCTTATAACAGAAACAAAAATTTATACAAGTCTTGAAAGGGGGGAAAAGGGGGGGGGGGGGGGGGGGGGGGCAATCTCACAGTAAGACCCTCACGATCGCTCAGGACTTAGGCGAATTTTCAAGCTTTACAATTTTCCAGCTTTACAGAAATTAACAAAATTTCTCAAAAGTTCTAAAGGCTTATCAGAGAAATAAAACATCCAGAGTATGCTACACACAGTCTTATTATTATGAGATTTGTCCCAGCAAGCTCTAAGTACACGTTCTGATTCATGAATAAGCAAAAGGACAAAGTTATGAAGAAAAGGATGTATATTCACGGAAAGGAAAATTACAAGACAAGGGCTCAAAGGCCTCTGAACATTGTTTTAAAATAAGGAAACATTAAAGCAGGAAAGTACATTGAAATAGGAAGGGCTTCAAGCGGCCGGAGCAATGTCTTCATCCACAATCACCAGTATGTTCTGGGCCACGGGGCCATGGATGGGGCCTTCTGGCTCTTGGGGTTGGTCAGCTGGTGGCTCGGGAGCTTGCGGATCTACGGGCTCGTTGGCATTTGGATCGAGGGCGTTGGCACCATCCGCAGCTGGGACAGGGGCATCCTCTGCAATAGGCGTTTGGGGCTCATCTTCAGGGTTATCATTCTGAGCGGCCTGTGCAGCATCCCCTTCTCGATGAGCGTCCGCGTACTCATCTTGGATAAGCTTAACCAAGAAGTCGTACTCCATCTCAGCAATGGCGTCCGCGGGATCGTTTGGGTCTTCATCCTCCTCCTCACAGCGGTCATTGAACGTGAGCCCTGTGCCATCTGCCCCCTCATAGCCGGGTCAGTCAGCCCCTTGTGGATGCCCTGCTCAACGGCCAAGTTGAAGGCATTCTGGGCCTCATCCAGGCAGTGCAACGAGGCTGCGAAGTTAAAGGCCTTTGAGTGGCAGAATTTGATAAAGGCCTCCTTGTTCGCACGTTCCAGACTCTGAGGCCACTCGTTCATGGTGTCGTTGAATTTCCTCTCAGCCTCCAGAGCCCTCGTCTTCCAGCTCTCCAGCTCAGTCTCCGCCTTCTTGCGACGCTCGTCAGCCTGGGCCAATTTGCCGCTCAAGCTGCTTCGAGCGCCCTCCACCACCTGAAAATCCTCCTCCAGTTTTCCCAACTCCGCCTCCGTTTTATTGTACAAATCCTTGAGGGATTCATACTTTGCAATTTCTGTGTCCAGCTCCGATTGAATTTGAGCCGGGTCGTTTGAGCGGGCCATCTTCTTGTACTTGGCCTTGCGCTCGGTATAAGTGGAGGCTCGCATTTGCACATTTCGGAGCTGGGGAAGAACTTGCTGCATAAGTTGGAGGAAAGGGAAGTGTTAGCCAAAAAATGCTAACTTACAGAAATTAGCAAAGAAAGCAAGGAGTGATGACTTACAGAAATTAAGGCATGAGCCGCCTCGTAGGTTACAGTCTCCACCGACTGGTTGTATAAATGACGATGGTCAGCTGTGAACTGGGCCTTGTCGTAAAGGTTCCAGCTAACCGTCGTCGCAAGCGAGCCGGGCCTCAGCAAAACTGGCCCACCGTCGGTGGCGCCCGAGAAATTTCTGTCCCCTTGGCGGACAAAATCCCACAAACGCTCCTCCTCGGAAGAAGAGGTATCTCCCTCGCCCTTGGGGCCCTCGGCCACCTGCTTGCCCTTGCCTTTTATTGCCACTGAATCGGGCATCCTCTTCCTCTTGCGGGAAGGCCTACTGGCGCTCGGTGGGGCCTCGGTTATTGATAGGGTGGTTGTTGGCCTCGTTTGTTCTGCAGCCCGAGGAGGTTGAACGTCTCCTGCTCTCTCTGTAGTCAACCGCCCCCTGGTCTCTCTGTTGGCCAGTCTACTCTCCCCTCGGCCGCGAGGGGGTTGAACCTCTGAAATAGCGCTCGAACTGGCGCCCTGACTACCGCTACGAGCGTCTCCGCGATTGCTACGGTTGCGAGGGCGCCGTTGCTCGCTCTGTTGGTCTCGGTTCCTGCTGGCATTGGCGAAGCGGGCAGCTTGGCTAATTCCTCCGGCCATCTCTAATATGGCTGCTCCTGCAAAAGTGGAAGGTATAAGGGTTACAAATCCTTAAACGGTATTGTTAAGTATGCAAATTACAAGTACAAAGATGCAGTTAGTATTCCTATCTAAAGGTTAGCGCCCTAGGAATCTAACCATCTCTCTCTATATCGCGAGCCGGGGGGTTGTCAAGGAAATAGGGATCGTTAGAGAGGACACACAGGAACATGAGCTCATCGTCATCTATCCAATCTTTCGCTTGAATGAGGTGGCCCTCGTCCCTCAGGGCTGCTGCCAGATTCTTGGCCCAATCTTTGGGGAGTGCGGGTTGCAAGCGGCTCTTTGCAAACGAGCCCCATTGCGTGGACACCCCAAAGCCCTCTTCTGTTGGGGCCTTGACGAAGATAAATTTCTCCTTCCAATTGGGGCCATAGGTGCTCGAGGGCGAGTTGATCAGTTTCATATGGGCCTTCGCCTGGACGTAGTAAAAACCCGCCTCGGGAGATGAACGGGATGAACTAACCACTTGAAAGAGGGAATTGAAGTTCCGCACGAAGGGCTCGTAACCCATGCTCCTCATTAGAATTACGAAGCAGGTCAGGAGAGCCAGGCCGTTGGGCACGATTTGAGACGGGCAAAGGTCCAGATCATTCAGCAGGTGGGCCATCGGGATCGAAACAGGGAACCTCAAGCCTCCTGAGCTCACTGTGGCCACGTAAACCGCCATTTCGCCTGGAGGAGGATTGTTGGCACGCTCGTGTTCCTCAGGGATTCTCCACGTGTAGCGCTCGTCCCAGTAGATAGGCGCCAACATTGTTTTCACTTCTCCCAACGTAACTGTGCTGGGAGTCTCTTCAGGAGTGCGTTCGGTGGCCTGGTAGCCTGATCCCTCCCCCTCGTGGGGCCCTTTGGATTTCTTGGATTTCTTGCCCTTTCCCTTATTATGGGCTCGTTTTGAAGGCCCTGTTATGACTTCGGCCATGGGTAGCGGGGTCGCGACGGCCACCGTCACAGTATGGCGGTGGGGGTGAGTGGCACTCTGAGTTATGGGAAGAGTAACTCCTTGCCTTTCTGCCTCCATTACTAAATTCATCTCTTCAAAGAGAGGTTCCACTCCACCTGGATTCCTATCCTCCATGGCCATCACTGCCGCCCCCAACTCCTCGTCTCTGGGGGAATCAGGGGGAGATGAACTCTCAGTGGCCATTTCATGGATTTCTCGGGCAAATTCCTCAATATGTTGGTCAGCCATGGCAGAAACTGAGATTTGGGAGAGATTTAATCTGGGTTAGAGAATGGGAGTTTTCTGGAAAGAAATTAGGATTCCCTAAAGGAGTAAAACCTAAGGGATTACAAAGTCCTAAAGTCCGAATCTAAAGTTAGCAGAGTTAGAAAATTACGCTGGAAGTTTACCTTGAAGATTTCTGAGAAAATCTGGGTGAGAGGTAGAAGATGCTCTAAGAACTGGTGTGCGAGAGAATTCTTTTTGCAAAGGATGCTTGGAAGTTCAGAATGCGTAAAGAGTAGCAAGATTTCAGAATCCCATACTTATAGGGATGGGAGTTGGTACCTTTTTCGGCAATGAATTCAAAATGGTAATCATTTCCCGCCTAGGAAACCGCCCACTTTATGGAACCGTCACATGCTTCCCAATGCTCACGCGCCCCACTCGTGCCCACATTTAATACTCTGACGTTTCGGATACTCAAGAATAGTACAACATTTAAGGCAAAAGCGTTACGAGCGGTCAGTTGAAAAGACCGCACTAATGGCACAATCAGAGGAAAAATTGCTCAACACGCTAAGTCGTATACGAGCATTACGTGCAAGAGGTAGAACGTGTCAAAATTCTACAGTCCTTATCACTAAGGACTACAGAATTGGGGGGCAAAAATGATGGGGTCAAAATACGTTCGTCCCACGCTAGGACACGTGGCACCACCAAGATGACGACATCTGTCTCCCCAAGGTTACACCCCTCAGTGCACGAGCGTTAAGCCCAACGAGCGCAATCCTTCTGCAAGAGTTAAGCACAACGAGCGCTCTCACTCACACGAGCGCCGCCCATACTGTATGATTGGCACGCCCACGTGCCAAGGGAGCCCTCTTCGAGCGTCACACTCCCTCAGAGTGGCCTCCCCTTCTGGCTCGTTACTTGAACTGGAGCCTTCATTCCCCCCAGCGGATATCTTGGCTTCCAATACTCCAGGTTGTCACGAGCGTGCTCTTAAGCCCTCGTTACCAATCACCCAAATGGCTCTCTGACACATCGTACATGCCCGCGCACCTGCCACTGTTGCCAGCACCAACTTTTGGCCGCTTTTGCAGAAGATTCCTCCTAGGTTTCTCTCTCATGGCGCCACGTGTTAGGGCAACATTCGGCCAGGACCACTTGAGGCAAATGACCAAAGGGCCCTTGACCCTCAACTATAAATAGCTAAAGTCATCTTCTACACTGGTAAGCAATCTTCATCACTGAAACTGTTACTGAACCTACGTTTCTCCTTCATACCTTGAACTGACTTGAGCGTCGGAGAGCCAAACTGGGTATCACCCCCAGTTCCCCCAGCTTGGCCTTCTGACTTTTATTGTGCTTGTCCCAACAGGTAGAACCCCCTTTATCTTCTCCGGCGAGTCTCCGGTGGTTTCCCTCACAAAAACAAATCATAAAGTGATTGGATTCGGATCCTCACATTCTGAACCCATCACATATTATTTATAATAATAAACTTCATTAATAACGGTGACCATGCATTATAAATTATATATCATACTTATGAGTTAATGTTGTATAGATTAATAGATTTATAGTTAATTATATTAGTATTTGTATGTATTTAACATTTAATTGTGTTATAAAATTTTAATCAATTATTTGTATTAGAAAATGTATTTAAAACAGGTAAACGGATTCGGATTCGAGTTCGAATTCGGATATCGGATAATTCCCTAATCGAATATCCTCATAGATACGTATAATTTGATATTCGGATAATATCCGTCGGATTCGAATAAATATAGCATTTTCATTATCCATCGGATAACGAATACGGATTTGGATAGTGGATATACTAAACGGATTTGAATTTGGGAACTGCGCATCCGTTCCGTTTAATAATAAGTTTGGGGTCAGCATTCTGGAGGTTTTTTTGGCTGTGATGACGTCAGCAATGGGGTTTAGATTGACTAAATTGCCCTCGGGGTTTCTCAGATTTTACGTTGATAGTGAATATAGGTTGGGACCAATGGGACTAATAAACCACTTATGAAACTAGGAACAATTATTTACTCTGGAAAAACATTTTTCTCTTACCTAATAAGTTTAAATTAATACATTTCAAATGAATATAAACAAAATCACCAAATAATTCATTAAATAATATTTTTTTTTGTTAAATATTATGCAATTATATTTATTATTATTTTTTTTAAAAAAAAATATTTATTTTTTAATAAAAAATTTCTATGTTATTGTCAATCGAGTTTGATCTTTTATCAAATTAGATTCGGCTCAATTACGTATAAATTTAAAAACAATGAATCCGAATTTTGAATTTGAATTCGGATCCACTTACCGGATTTTCTTAATAGATTCAAATTCGAAATATGTCGAATCCGGCCCGTCGGTGGTTGGTATTTAATTTGAGGCTTGAGCTGCTTCCTAAGATGGGCCAAGAAAGCCCAAATTGTTTCTTGTTAATATTAGGCCCGCCAAACCAAATAAAGATTTTGAAAAGCGGACAAAGTTTACATCAAACAACATACACCACGAAACATTCGTACTTACACAGATTTCCCTTCATTTGTTCTCACAAACCCAACTCTCTCATCTTCTTGAATCTAAACTGCTGAGAACAAACCTAACTCTCTCATCTTAACTCTTTCTCAGCCGCTGCGGATTGATTCTTGATATTTACCATGGTAAGATCCTGCACAAGATTGTTCTTCAAATTTTTCCGAGAAAAATCGATTTTTGTGGAAAATTTGAATCGAGTTTTTGGTAGTATAATCTGTTCTTGCTGTGCCCGACAATTTTTTTCCAAAAAAAATTGATTTTTCTTTAAGGGAACCGTATATGTAATGAGATCTGTACCAGATTTGAACAATTGTCTTGCAACATTTGCCAAAAACAGGGGTGATTTTTACATGGGAGTCTTGCAAAATTTGCCGAAAGAAAAAGCGATTTTTACATGGGAGTTTATATGTTGATAAATTTGAAGATTTCTTTTTATTAAAATATCCGTAGTTGGAAGATTAGGTTTTTGTTTTTATTTCAGAATTATTGAACCCTTCGTTTTTATTTCAGAATTAATCAACCAGGGATCAAGCCAGGCCAACTAAAATCAAAATCTGTGATCAAGGTGAGATTACCTTTTACTTTTCCTTTGTTTAATAGTCCAGTATAGCCTGTAAATCTTTGTTTAATAGTCCAGTATATCTTGTAAGCATTGTGTTATTTTAGGCCATTAATGTGGATTGTTTACTTGAACTGGATCAGCTCATTTTTAATAGCATAAAATTCCACCTTTAACCTCCCCTCAAAGTGTCTTGTCTCTCTGTAAAGCCTTGAACATTGGCACTTTTTTCGAATGGATCAACGTCATGGGTAGAAGGGAAACAATTGAACCACCATGGGTGCTCTCTGTAAAGCCTTGAACATTGACACTTTATTCGAATGGATCAACGTCATGGGTCGAAGGGAAACAATTGAACCACCATGGGTGCTCTCTGTAAAGCCTTGAACATTGACACTTTTTTTCAAACGGTTCAACATCGTGGGTGGAAGGGAAACGATTGAACCGTGGGTGCTGATGCCACTAACAGAGTTATCGACTTTAGATCTTGAAGAAATACGGCTGCCAATAAACCTTAACTTAATCCCACACCCAGTTTCCTCTACAAGATCATCATAATCATCTTTATCCTTTATCTTATTTCCTTAGGATTTTCTTGACATCCCAAGAATCTATTTTTAAAACATCATTTCTTAATTCCATCTCTTACCTGAAAAGGAAAATATCATAAAAAATTCCCAATCTCCATATGGTACCTAAATTGTCCCACAATTCCTATAATTTCATCCAAAACCCCTACTGAATCACCTGAAATCACTTGAGTCCATTTAAAAAAACTAGTCAAATATGACTGAGGCTAACCTTCCTTCAATTTCAAGAAAAGACCTAAATCAGACAAAGGAGAAACAAGGCTCTCTTCCCTTCAAGAACCTTCAACGAAATGCGGGGAGAATAGAGCTCAAATGATAGCAGAATATTCTTTCTACTCCTAGAACACCTTTTTCCTTTTCCCCCTGCAGAACCATTTAATAGAATAACTGAAATAGCTCAGACCAAGTTGGAAATTTAAGGTCGAAATTAAACTGATGGGGTTCAGAAGAGTCCGTGATTGCAGATCACGTACTGGACCTTCAAAGGACAAAACTTTCCCCTTGACCTTCAATGCACAACAATCCTAATTCAAGAAGCCACCCAGAAATGTCTGTCATGGGGAAGGATATAGAAAACTAGCAGAAAACGCACGTTTGGAGTTTGTTATCTAGTCTACTGATCTATGTTGTTTGTCCAGGGCCTGAGCCCGCAGCAGACTGAAGTAAAGCAAGAAATCCATTCTGAATCGTATCCCGCAATCACTGCAGCTGGTAAGCATTCTGAATCCATTGCTGTTTTTCTTCGGTTCCACAACCTTCTCTTTCCCTTCTTTCTTATCCTTGCTTTTCTGGTATCCCATAGTTCTGTTACCCTTAGATTGTCTGATGTTTGACATTTTCTGAAAACAATACAACAAATAACATGCAACATTTAGTATTTTGATGCTGTATTTAACTTTTAGATATTACCAGCAACAATTAGTCAGTTTGATTCTTTATTGAACTTTCAGGTATTAACAACAGCAATAGCATCAAGACTGTCAACAATGCAGTAAGCTTCCCACTTGCTTGAGGCATAAGTTTGAGCCATAAAAATCAAAATTCATGTCCTGAAAGTTGAATTCTATTCATATCTTGCTTGAGACTGAACAAAAGAGAAATGCAATGCATCCGGAGGTGCAAATTTCCTTTTAAGTTTAAATTCCTACTTGATTTTCCACAGAAAAGAGTAAGTGAAAAAGTAAGTGTTTTAATGTATATGCTCAGTGAGATTGAAGTACGGTGAGAACCCTTCACAAGTGTTTTAATTATTCAATTTTGGAATACGGGATTTCAAACAAACTCCATGAATTTATGTAGCATAAAATTCATACACACAGAGGCATCTCAAGATCAGAAAAATGAAAGAGAAAATACCCCGAATGTGTGCAGAGAATAGGGAAGAAAACGATTTTGTGAGTATCGCCTGCAAGATTAGACATGCAAAACCCAATTATTAGAATCAGTACCCGCAACCAAATGAGAATCGAAGGTTCAGTTCTTGGACAATCCCAACTAGAATTATATCCGAACCCCACTTATTGAAGATTCAGTTATGGGGAAAAACACAATTAAAATGGATATATAAAACCCTTGGATAAACGCAAGAGAACAGACTTAAAAATTCATCAAAGACGATATAACAAATATAGTAGCAATTTAAATATAAAATAAATGAACAAATGTTTACCTAATAGACCAAGAAATTAGAATAATTTTTACTATCACCGTGGCAACAAGAATACAATCATGAAAACTTGATATTCCCACCCAGTAGCTATTGGGGCGAGCAGTAGGAGTGAAGGGCAACATATTTGTATGTGATTGGTCATCCTCATCCAAACTATAGCGATACATATTCTTGCTCTCAGGAATTGTATAATAGATGGAATTTGGCATAATTAGTTTAGTAGAGGAACAACAAAAAATATTATTCCCAAATTCTTGATGACTAAGAAAGATGGCTTGATTGCCTATACTATCCAACTCCACACACTCCATTTTATCAAGATCCACCCGGAATATTTTGAAGTCCAAGCCAGCAGCCTCGAATGAACGACAGTTTCTCTGTATTTCTGAAACTAAAAAGATCTCCGGACCGCAAGCTGAATTCACCAAGTACTGCATACGCACTCCTACAGAAATCTTTAGAAAACCAAAGGGATACTCGTCCCACGTAAATGTTGGTATCAATTCGATAGTTTTTCCCGTAAAACGAACCATTTTAAAACAACAACGACCATGTTCTTCGGCATAGCAATAATTCTCTCCTCGGAGAGATGCAAATCCTTCTATTATTAATAGACGACTGTCGTCATCAAGTCCATTATCCGTTGATGATTTGATGACGAACTTATCATCTCCAGGTCGTCGGCAAACGGCAAAATCATAGGGATACCGACAAACGAATAAGATGTAACAATCGGGATCTGTAGGAGGTTTAGATAACATATATCGATCATACATGGACAAGTTTTCGAGTTCCGGGAGCTCAATGATCTCCTTAGTAGATGGATTCCACAAGGAGGAGTTGTCTGTGTCTTGGTCCATTAGTACCAACCACCCATAAGCAGAAGCTAGTACATGCTTATTGTTTAGTTCTGGAATAACCTGGCTCTTAAATCTTTCCTCACACAAGTTATAGAAAGTTAGAACAGTTTCATGTTTCTCCGAGTGATTTTCATTTGATACCAAAAGGCCGGGAAGCAGATCCATTCCTTCCATCTGTAATTAAACATCGTACACGAGATTAACTCATAAAAATTTCCCGAAAATTCGCATTGAAGCGAGAGAATTATAAGTTGATCGATATATTCCAAATAAATAGAATATTATAAGAACTGAATCGTAAAATGTAAAAGAAAGGGACTTACCAAGGAATTAACAAGATCTTCTGAAGAAAGTCTAATATTCAACTCAGTTTGTGATCGTAGATACCAACCCAAAATATTAGGTTTATATATAAGTATTATTATAGATGGGTTTATATTCAAATAATTACTAAATCGACGCTTATATATATAACTAGCTAGTCCTGAATCAAAAAGGTATCTCTTTACTATCCTAAATCAAAGAGACAAGGTAACTTCCTAATTCAATAAGGATACTCTCCTTTTGTGAAATTGCTTTATTTATTTTTATTATTAATATTACTTTCCTAAGAATGGAATTATCACCTAAAAGAAATAATAATTCTTACGTAAACATAAGCAAAAAAGGATTAGGAACAAGGGGGAGATTTAAATTCTAATACTCTTTCTATATATATAAATTCAAACACACAACCACATATTCTAATTCGCAATTGGCACTGATTTCACAGATTCTGTTGATCATTCAAGATTTCAAGGTATGTTACTTTCCATTAATTTCTCATATAATTGAATATTTATTCTTCATAGTTTACTTTATGCATGGTTAATATTTGACATTAGGTTCTTATTGCATCAATAGTTATGATTTTCCTTTGGTTTCCTGCAGTAATTATGACAAACATGGCTGATCTTTGGAACGATCTTTTGAAACTCTTCGGTAAATTAAAGATAGGCAAAGCTCTAGGCTAGAACGCAAATCGTGGAAAGATGTCGTGTTAGTCTCGCCGTACCACTCGTTCCCGTGCTTGACTTTCTACCCGAAGAGCCCTCTATGGAAATTCTATCACTACAACAAGTTTTACAGTGTGGAAGTTCCCGAGATTCACAGAGCAGATATACTTTGCTCGAAATATGGGTGGTTACTCATGTCCCGTATTCCATCCGTTCAGCGGCAAGCTCATCGAGCTCCCATCGCCGGATGAATATTACCAATTGTTCAGTTTTTACAACTCGCCGACGTCCTCAAACTGCATTGTCGTCGGCATTAAGGATTACGTGAACGACCCAAGAGTGGGTGTTGGCATGTTTAAGTTGGAAGAGTGGGAAAATGAATGGAGCCATCATGAATACACTTGCAAGAAGCCGTTTATGTTGTCTTCATGCACTCCAATTCTGCACGGTGGATTACTGTATTTTCTCGACTTAAAAGGAAATGTTGCAACCTTTGACATTGAGAAGTGGAATTTTAAGATCCGTGATAAGTGCCTTCTTCCAGCTCGTTTGAGAGGGAACCTTAAACAACACTTCTTGATTAAACTTGACAGCGGAGAAGGCACGACGATTATATCCATATTCGCTGCGTATGATGAGGAAAAGATCAAAGTTTATAGGCTACTAGAGCCGGATATGAGATGGGAATTGGTGAAAGATTTGGGCGACAACATGTTGTTTGTGAGCAGAACGGGGTCGTTTGCGAAGATAGCTCCCACCGACAGTATGAAAAATTGCATTTATTTAACTAAATCCTATGTCCAGAGCATTGTATACTACTCGCTGGAAACGAAAGAATACCACTCAATTGATGGTGTTTATAACAGTCGCACATGCTACGGTCTTGCTGAGAGTTTTGGGGCATGGATTGTACCTTCTTAAACTTCTTATTTTTCTTTTCTTTGCTGCAATTTAGCTGTTGGTATGTAAATTTTCTTATTATTGTTTTTTCACCATGTGTTGACATTAATTGTCTTGATAATTTGTAATATAATATTGCAATACCCTTTTTTCTATTATTTAGAATGTAAGATAAACATAAAAGTATTTGTGTAGTGGTGTGTATAGGTTTCATTTTCTTGGGAATTTGCAACTTTCCCGTTAGTACTTCAGGATGTAAGATACCGAAAAGAATCGAATCCAAGCTAAAAGTGTAGTCATATCGAAGAAAACTACTTTAGGGTATAAAAAATTAAAAATTCATTTTGAACCAATTGATCTATATGGACACGTTTGCTAAAATTGTAGTCATTTTGGACCCAATTGATCCATTTTTAACCTATTTTTTATTTTGGTCACGTTGGATCACTTTGAATCTGGGTGACCCATATTTAACCCATCAAACCAATTTTGTAAAAAACTTTTATATCAATTAATAATAGTATAAAAATTGTTTTTTAAAAAAAAGTATAAAAATGGAATTATAATCATTAAATTAACTAGTTTTAAACCCGTGCCAAGGCACGGATGCAACTATTTATAATATAATAGAAAAAATTAATTTTTATATATATTTTAGATGTATTAAATTATAAATTAATAAAAAATTAGAATCAAACGATTGTCACGAAAGTCATCATAAAAAACACGAAAACTATGGTAGAAAACATTAAAAGTATGAACTTTTAATAAGGTAAATTAGAAGAATTTAAAATTTGTATAAAAAAATATACAAATGTAAAACCAAACTGAAAAAGTATATCAAATTATTTTAGATATAAAATATTTTACAACTTATTAATAAAATACAAAATGAAAAACTCAAATAACATATGTAAACAAAAATCAAATGCATATAGTAAGATCTAAAAATTAATAAGAGGAAAATATAGAAAGATACTTTTTCCTTTTCTTTTCATAAAGGGGAAACAATTGCCTTTTCAAGTCTTCTTCGGATAAGAAGGCCGCTCCTTCCGGATGATGATCGGTTTGTCTTCAATATCATGCCTCGATCTTGCTAAGTAGTCGGCCGGTTTATTTCTTGATTGAGTCACGCCTTAAAATCACGTCCCATAACAATTTAAGATATCAACCAATTCTCGACCGTCAATCCCGACTGATGGATTTCCATATTACCTTTAAATAATATACAGAGTTATTATTTTTGGCTCGGGACTTTGGCTGGCATCGTGTAATCTTCGAAGGAGACAACGTTAACGCCATTAATCAAATGCGAGGAGTTGAAGTTGATCTCTCTGTGCTTGGTAAGCTGATCTCTCTGTGCTTGGTAATATTGTTACAAATATTAGAAGCTTCTCTTCAGGCTTTGGGAGGTGTCGTTTCTCTTGTGTTCGTCGTGGTGTGAATTGTGTCGCCCATTTATTAGCTCTTAATGCGGCGTTGGTTCGTCTGACATTCCTTTGTATGCGTTGAACAGAATTGTTGCTGATTTAAGTTGTGGCCCCTGGGGTCACGTTTGCTTCAAAAAAAAAGAAAAAAAGAAAGATGCATATATACTCAGCGATAAACTTGAACTATAAATACATGAATGAAGAGAAAATTTTGAGTGAGACTAAAATAGAATGCATAACTTTTAAATAAGAAATTGGAAGTAACTTCGTTTTCTCGAGGAATAATCAAATGCACATTTTAGATTTCAATAGATTTTGAATTTGAATTTTAAAATTTGATTAGATTTCCTTGCAACCGAAAGAGATATATAATCATAACAAAAATCTTGTTATGAGATTTGATTAGAACCGATTTGTAGAGGAAAGATTTTATTAGATTTGATTTTGATATTGTTGATTTTAAATTCAAATATTTCTAGCAAATATATATTGAGAAGTATATGGGTTTTATGGTACTTAAGCCGAAAGTAAATAATTTTAAATATTTAGATAAGTACATAATTCTTGAATTTTAAATTTTAGTTAAAATATGATAACTTCATTCTCAATAAATTTTAGTTAAATTTTCAAATCAAATATTTGTGTTGCAACAAATTATGAGAATTAAATGGGAGTTTGAAAAAAAAAAAGGAGCCATCAAAAAAAAAAAAAAAGGAGAGATTTTCAAAGATAATATCAAACTTAAAATTATATTAAGATATTTAAAATTTTTGAGGTTATCCAAGTCACTCAAGTGTTCTAAATTATATATATATAGATTAATGGTCAAGTCAACTGCAATAAATTCGAATTCCAACAACCTTCGGCATTAGAGTTCATCAATAACTTATTTTCATTCCCAGAAAACTTGTAAAGGTCCAAGTTTCTTCTCCATTCACGCCTGCGATTCTCCCGATAGATTTCCCGTCCAAGGATCAACGACTGAGGCATCCTCAAAGTCATGTTTAAACATTTATGGTAATCTTCGCTCTCCGATTCCTCTCTCATTGATCGGAAAATTGACCCAATTTCTTCGCTAAACCTTAATTATTGGATTAATTCAAAGGCTTAATTTTTACCCCCTTTTGTCCGATGAGTGGGACAACCTTGAGATCAGCCTTTCTGGATTCCCTGCGCAATGATATGATTTAAAGTTCATCTCTGATGATTCACCGCGCAATTTCGTTTGAATTCAGTTTGTTTCCGTCAATTTTGTGAAAAATATGGAAAATTTTCGATTTAATAGTCTCTCGTCCTCGTTTTTGTTCTGTATGTTCATCAATGGAGGATACCGGAGAAAGCTATGGGTTTGAAAATTGTCGAATACCTGTATTTCTCTTGGATGGTTGTTCGACATTTGAATCTTCTCGCTCTAATTGCATTTGCAACAGGAGTTCTGCTCAACAACGCCTTCACGAAAGGCATCATTCTCATTCCGGTGTCAGTTCGACCAGCTCTTCGCGCCCCACGACACCTGCTGCCAGTAGCACATCCAGCATACCAGTATCTGAAGATCAATCTTACACTTTGTCAAATGTCCCTCCTCCCCCTGATCCTGAAGGCGTAACTGCTGTGTTGAAAGATAAAAGGTAAAGCACGTCTCGTGGAATATCAATGGAGAATCGGTTATAGCAATGATGTTAAACTAACAGAGTTTCCTTTTGCATTGTTTTTGTTGGATGATGGTTTCAGTGCTGATGATCTGAAAAGGCTTCTGTCGGACGAGGAAGCTTATAGGGACCTCTTGCTTTCACTTGAATGTGTCAAAACTCAAAACCGGGTAAGTTGCACTTGGTAGACGTGTGCTGCAATCATACGCTGTTAGAATCGCCGTCTTTGTTGTTTATGTTTCTTCACGCACTTGTTTGTGTTTCTCGATCAGGTTAGAGATGAACTTAGGGATGAAACTATGCAGCTTGCGAGTAAGTTGTTCCCTCACTTCAACCTTGGGCGTCCGGATGTAATATACTATTGAACTTTGTGTTGAAAATTATCGCGATTGCAGGAGACAATCTGGAAAAAGAACCACAAGTGTCGGAGTTAAGGAATCAGGTTAGTTCAGTGTTCTAGCTCGCATTCACCGTAACTCCCCTTAAATTTGTATTCTATGATTCTATCCACCTGTGGCTTCAGTGTAGTATCATCAGAACAACGGAGATGGCTTCCGCTCAAGAAAAATTGCACAGTTTAGAGAAGAAGCAAGAACACACTCCACTTCAATCTTCCTCATATCTTGTCATCCACCAACTTCAAGGTAAACTGCCACCATCACTTTTCATAAGAAATTGCAATAGCTGCATCCTGAGGTTTGGCCTAATTACACATACTTCCCCTGATGTTTTGAGAAATTACAAAAACCGCATTTCGCACTCTCTGTTTCAAGGTCTGGCCTAATGCATGTAATGCTGACTCTTTGATCGGGAAAGCTTTTATAGTTTCTCAAACCTTCCTAAGTTTTTGTAGTTGATTCACCCTCGGGGTATGTCAGTGTGTTCATCCATACGAAAATTTGTTCTCCTTTTTGGAGTGATAAGTAAATTAGAGTATTTTCTTTTATCTACAGAAGCTATGAATAGAACAGATGAGGAATCCGAAGCTCTGCACGGGAAGCTTCTTGACAGAGAGGTTGATCTCACAGAGTTCATACAGAAATACAAGAAGATGCGCCATACTTATCATAAACAAGCACTTACCCATCTTGCAATGAAGACATCTCCAACAAGCTGTGCATGATTGAATGCATACTTAGATAGCGTTGTTCTGCATTTCTAGCTGTCAGGCCTATTTTTCATACTACTAAGTGATTTTGTACCTTAATTTGCACTATAAATTATAAGTACTTCGACGGGGAAGCAGCTATTCATTGATTCGGAAATATAACTATCACTTCTGCGTTCAAAATTTATATTGCAATCCAGTATGATGTAGATATAGAACAAAGATTCTATTTCTGAAATTGACCTGAAACACAAAATAGGACGAGTACAGTTAAATCACTTATCCATCTGAATTTCCTCATTGAGTCGATTTATTTCTTTCTCCCACTTGAATCCAATCATTTGGCGGCCGAATGGAACAATGAGGTTGTAACGGAAAACCTACAAGGTAAACAACATCTGGTCTCAGCAACGAAGCATTCATCTCCAAACATTCAACTACTTTTGACCCAATCCATACAAGTTCTTGTATAGAATTGTGTAAGATAAGAAAATGTGTAGTGATTGGGGGTGAAATATTCAAAAACAAAGATACCTTATTGTTTAAATCACGCAGCTGGAGTTTCAAAGCCTCTGACAGCTCGATCCATTTTGAGTCATCATCCCCGCCCTTCAATCTCCAAGCTTTTCTAAGGGCTATCCGCCACCCAGTAATATTAGTTCGTATCTCTTTGTTAAGTTCGACCCATTCTGGTGCACATCCATTCTTGTTGAGGATCCTATATAAAGTGTCTTCAGCAGGGTCTGCATGAGGGTTACTAGTTAGATCCAAGGGCTTCCCTTTCCCGGGCAAGTTTTCAAATTGACCTTCTTCCATGGCATGCCATACTCGTTGCTCGACCACATTTATAATATCAGTTTCTGATCTGGAAATAGCACATACAGGCATAAATTCCAATTTCTAGGCTTACGAGAAAAGTTAGTTAAGAGGAAATTCAGATCGTACATAGACACAGCAGTTCAACTAGTCATTGGAGCAATGCTAATAGAAATACTAAGAATCTTGTATGTCTATACCAGTATAACCAGTACGAAGAGAAACAGATACGAGTGCCCAGTAACAGAATTACTATTTACCAACTGAAAAATGCTTAAAAGGTGATCATAACACTAATCTTCTTAGTTCTAACATACTAGTACGACGAAAGAGAGAGTACCAAAGACTTTGGGAGAACGGAACAGTAAAAACAGTAAGTGTTTGGAGAAAGAAAAAGTTAAAAGCTATATAAAAATCGGTTGAATGTTCGATAATATAAGTTGAAAAATGTTATTAACAGGCTATACAAACTTGCATTTATATACAAAATTAACTTAAATGTTAGAAGCAGAAGCCAAAAGCATATATACTTAGATGTTCCTATCTTCTAGCTTATGTCTAAGCAGAAGTTGGCTCATGGAGCAGTCCCAAAATGCTTGAAAAATGCAAAAAACATAGATGTGACTTCTTTTCTTAGAGTCGCAAAACACAAACTTTATACCATTGTTCAATTCAAGCTATACGAAAAGAAGCAACATTTTGTCATTAATATTGCTAATTCCTTTCGCTGCCAACAATTCTTGCAAAGCTACTACTTTTCAACTACTCTGAGATTCATGTGCATCTTCAACCCTATAGAGCAAAGACCTCCAGAGACAATGTTCAATTTTGAGCTAAATTCAACACTCACACATCATACACCTACAGCACACCATCAATTAGCAGCCAAAACTAACGACGCAAGCCCCATTTCCACAATTGATCAGATCTAATCGACTCGAATTCCCTTCAAAATTAAGAAAGCTCCGAAATTTAGGGAATCCAAACACACTGAAACCGGAGTTAATCCGATTTTCCGAAATGCTTACCTGACGTTGTTACGCTGCCCGCGGAGCTCCGGCGGGAGTTTACTGTCGTTGACGGCGTCTATAACGGAGGCAAGACGATCGTTGGGCATCTTCTTACAGGACTTCGAAGACGAAGATGATGAAAAGGACGACCGTCTTCCATTGGAGACTATCCAGAGCTCTCCGGTGACTGCCGATTTCCGAACCAGCGGCGCCGAGGAACAGAGAGCTCTCTTTGCAGCGAAGCAAACCGCCATTGCAGACGCCTTGGTGGTCCGCAGATCTCCCAAACTGGGCCTCGTGAACTTCTTGAAATTGGGCCCAATATATGTGTGTGGTGTTTAGCCGACTTTGACCCAAACCCAATATGCCTGTGAAGAATTCACCCATTTGAATCGGATCCAATTATTTGCATATTCGACCGAGAAAAAAGTTCGATGAATCATATCCGATTATAAATATCCACTATTCGAAATATATAGAGCAAATACAAAATTAAAGAATTTGATCCATTAAAAATCCGAAATCCGATTATTTATAATATTTTATTATATTAATTATTTTATTAATAAAAACAATTAAACATTAAACCTTCAATATATGTATCATTGCATTAATAATATATCTTTTAATATTGATTTTAAAATAATATGTAATATTTCATTAATAATTTTAAATTAACAAATATTACATGAATACGTATAGAAATAATAACTAACTAATTAAATAATAATTATTATATATTTATATTTATTTTATATATATATATTTATTTTTAAAAAAAATTAAAATTTATTATTAATCGGGTCGGATATTTTATTGGATCGGATTCAAACTGATTTTATGCATACTCAACATTCATGCATTCGAATCCTATAGGATTCAGGCTCGGATCCGATAATCGGATATACTTATTGGATTTGGATCTAGAATTTTCAGATCCGATCGACCGTTGATAGTCCTAAAGCTGATTATTGCATAAATTTAATTCACGTCCTTGCAATATTTAATATTCTTTTGTTATGATTATATTTCTTTAACCAATTTTACAAATAATGGATCATAATAATCATTGTTTTGTCAGGATTTTCAGCATGATGTAGAAAGTTTTGCATCTTAAAATGACATACGCAATTGTAGTAGTAGGCATTATGAACTGCTATAATACGATCATATAAATTTTTATTTTTTTTTTAATATAAAACTTGAGAAGTATCTGATTATGAGGAAAAATGAGTATCCGATCGTAATATAGATACACCACCACATAATATGAGGGGCGTCTAAGGTGGGCGATTCCACCTTTTGGAGCAAGTATATAATAACAATATAAATACTTTCTTGTATTTTTCCTTTTCGTCTAAATAAGGGTATGCCCTATTGATTAATTTGATTTTGATCTAAATCTGGAGATTTAATGCCGATTATAATGATCGACTCTCTCTTTAGATTAGACAACACACGATACAATGATACTTTTTTTTTTATATTTTGTTTTAATCCAAATTGGTAATACATTTTCTTTTGGTATTATATATATATATATATATATATAATCAAACCCTCCATGATCAATTATGCTTAATATTAAAATTTGAATGGTTTAAAATTTAATTAAAAATAGATGAGTTAGTTCAGCTCAAGCTCTCCGACTTTGTTGACAATTTTGATGTATAGACACTTCTAAAATTATTATTTTATCGCGTCGTGTTATATTGAACGTATATGTTTAATCGTGTCCGATACTCCTTAAATGAGAAATTTTTTTAAAAAAATCGTATCGTTATATACATATTATATCGTGTTCGTATTATTATGTCCGTCCATACATGTTAGGAAGACGAACGTTTTAATTTCCCTCTCTTTAATTTTAAGTTCACAAAACACAAAGAGTCAAAGAGAACATTTATTCTTGTGGACAGTACCATAAAGAAATGAGAGAAAGTCCACTTCTTCTATTCAAGTCTTCTTCAATCATCATTCAAATTATTCCCATAATACCCCTTCGCTAAAGCCCCATCATATTGACTACTTTTGACTTCTGCACTATTCTTCTCCCATCAATTTATCGTTCACATACTGTAAATCACCTGGAAATTACCTCTCAATTTCATACGCACAGCAAACTTCGTCATCGTCTCGCTTTGATATTCGATCAAATGAAGAAGAATGAAAGCCATTAGCCTCTGATTTCGCCCTCCTCTGTGAGTTGCAGTAGCTGCTGTGAGTACGTAGGCAGAGCAATTAGGAGTAGATTGGAATTTGGAAACTACACGTATGATTCGGCGGGGTTTTGGAGGCCCGGCGATGGCTGCCGGAGGTTTTTTGGTGATGGTGGCGGTGTATGGGATGGTAACGGCAGCGGTGGTGGCGGCTTTGAGCGGAGGCAGCGGATTTCAAGGAGTGTTGAGTCTGGAGAGGGCTTCTCCGGTGGGGGAGACGGTGGAGCTCGACGTGGTTCGAGCTCGGGACCGTGCTAGGCACGCGCGAATGCTGCAGCGCGTCTCCAGCGGCGTCGTGGATTTTCCGGTTGGCGGTGACTCCGATCCCTACGTCACTGGGTAACTTCGTTGCTTCTCTTAGTTTTTTTTTTTTTTTTTTATGGTTGGTGGTTAGCTTGCAGGTGAATTTAATGATTTTTTTTTTTTCGTGTAATTTATTTTCTGCGTTTGTCGGTAATGATGGGGTGAAGAGTTCGAGAAATCAGTTGATTGTGTTTCGTCTTACCCAATTGGTTAAATTGTCTGGATAATTACGATAATGTTTTGATTGTCGTCTTACCTGGGTATGCTTGCGAGAGTGTGCTTTGCTTAATACTTTTTGGACCTTCACATGCCTCATAGATTGATTGGAGTTTCCAGGACAAGGTCATTCATACTGAAATTATGGTTATTTGGTCTTTGCTCTCCTGATTGTTGAATTGTTGTTCTCGTCTGGACTTCTCAACTTTTTCGTATGATTTTTTGCTTTATTGGCAGAATTGGTTGGTTTGTGAAAGCATTTTGTTGAATATTTTGCCTGCTTTAGCTGCATTATTGAACTTCAATGTTCCGACTTCTCATGGCTAGTGATTATTAACTCTGCGCATAATTGTCTTATGGTTGTGAACTTAAATCCCCTTTCTGATGGTTAACTATGGATGCACAATCTTGTAGACTTTATTATACCAAAGTGAGACTGGGATCTCCACCACAAGAGTTCAACGTGCAAATTGATACGGGGAGTGACATCTTGTGGGTTACTTGCAGTTCCTGTAGCAACTGCCCCCAGACTAGTGGATTAGGAGTAAATTTCTTTCTCATTCTCTTGTTGTTATTCATTAGTTTGTTTGCTACTTACATCGAAATAATTTGAATTTTAACCATCCAAATTTAAATTTTGCTTGCAGATTCCTCTCAATTTCTTCAATCCTGCTGCATCATCAACTGTTTCACATATATCCTGCTCAGATGATACATGTGCTTCCATATTTCAAGCTTCGTCAGCTGATTGCTCCACAGAGAGGAATCGGTGTGGTTACACGTTCGAATATAAAGATGGAAGTGGGACTGCTGGTTTTTATGTATCTGATATTCTTTATTTTGATACCATCCTGGGTACCTCGTTTTTAGCCAATTCTTCAGCTCCTATTGTCTTTGGGTAAGCTGTTGGTGTGATTACAATTGATGATACTTTTGGTTTACCTGTTCCCCACTAAAGTAATCTTTATGGGAAAATTGATGAATGTTGTGCCTTTAAGTCCCTTCTGCTCTCTCCCTTATTCTAACTATAACCAATGAAATGTCGGTGCACTGAAGCATTAACTAGGTTTTTTTTTTTTTTTTCTTTTTTCCTTTTTTATGTTGGAACAGGTGCAGCACCTCTCTTTCTGGGGCCTTGACGGCATCAGCTAGAGCAATTGATGGAATAATTGGGTTCGGCCAACAAGATGTTTCAGTGATTTCACAATTGTCATCACATGGGATCACACCTAAAGTATTTTCCCATTGCCTGAAAGGAGAGGGCAGTGGTGGAGGTATACTAGTTCTTGGTGAGATATTGGATCCAAGAATTGTTTATACTCCCATTGTTCCTTCACAGTACGTATTCTTTACTGATATTCAAATTTCTAATGATCATGGTACATGCATTGCAGTCAGGCAATTGATATTTTGTCCATAAGATGAGCACATGTTCAACAATACCTAACTGCAGCTACATTGTGTCTTATAAAACCTCTTATTCAAGTTTGATTTAAGTTCTTGTCAGCTTTAGATCAGTAATCCGATCTAACAATGCCTTGGGTAGATAAAAAATAGGTGGTACTTGATGATCCCTTCAGTTGTTGTTAATTTGTTTTTTGTTAGTCTGTTAAAATCAAAACCTGTTTTGGTAATCTTTGTTCGTAATATAGCTTTCTGTGAACTTCTAAACTAGCAAGCAGCAGTTATCTGCATTCATGCACCTCAGCAGTTCCTTAAACCACCTCATAGAAGTAAACATCAATTTTCATCTCCATGTTTAATTTGTTATCTTTTAGGTATCATTATAATATATATCTGGAGAACATTGCTGTCAATGGGCAAATATTACCAATTGATCAATCACTGTTTACAACTTCGGAACACCAAGGAACCATTGTTGATTCTGGGACAACTTTGGCGTACCTCGTGGAAGGAGCTTATGATCCTCTTGTTGCTGCTGTAAGACACTCTATTCACTTCACACTTTGTGTTAAAGGTTTTTTTTGAGAGCTTGAACTATAAACACGAGTATTCATCTAATTTGAAGCTTGAACTTCTCTAAAAATTCTGTCATTGTTCGAGATGTATCAAAAGATTATTGGGAGTCCTTTTCTTAATATTTTACTGCATTTTTCAGATAACTGCTGTTGTTGCTCCAGTCGCGAGACCAATAATATCTAAAGGATATCAATGCTATATACTCCCTGAGAGGTATGTTACCTTCTTCATGATTTAATTAGCGAGCTCATAGTTATTCCTTGTCCTAATGAACTTTGATAGAAGAAAAATGGTCATTTTATGGTCATTCATTTGAGATTGTTTTCTGTTCTGTAAACAGCAACACTGAGTTGTTCCCAGCAATTTCTTTCAATTTTGCTGGTGGTGCATCAATGATTTTAAGACCGGTTGACTACCTTGTGAAAATGGGAATTGTGGTGAGTCTTCCACTTAACTTTTGTATGCAGTATATACAACTCTGATTATTGAAAAATCAATGGTTGCAAATTAATGTTTCTCTCAGGAAAGTGCTACAATGTGGTGCATGGGCTTACTCAAAGCTCATGGTGAAGAGATAACAGTTTTAGGAGGTTGGTTGCCTGTTTCAACATTTTTTGAAATGATAATTTTGTTGGATATACGTGTTTAGTTCCCAATGGTCGTGCTACCCTCAGCCCAAGCAATTTTTTTTTCTTTTTTTCGTACTATATTGTATTTATTTTGGGTTTGAGATTGTTCGGAGCAGTGTATCTACCAATGGTATCTGAGTACCCAAGGACTCAAACACGCAGCTTCTAATTAAACTAGCATAGCTTCTAACTACTAAGTTACATCATTTGGTGGTCTAGCACATTTATTAAACGGGGTCATCACTTACAATTTAAACTTCATACTGACACTATGTACAATTCTATGCTTTATTAATCGTTCGACATGCTAAAACACTATGTTTCCTCTCTTCGTTTCCAGATCTTGCCCTCAAAGATAAAATCGTTGTTTATGATCTATCTCGTCAAAGAATAGGATGGGCTGATTACGATTGTAAGTCAACTTCATCCACCGAACAGCTTATTCATTAGTTTAAGAACATTTAATCTCATGGCAGAGATTCTTACTATTCCATAATCATCTATCTGTAATCCCCTGCATAAAACCTGAATTTCCTGTCTTTTCTCCAGGTTCGTCGACTGTGAATGTCTCCATGACTTCGGGTAAGGACGAATACGTGAATCCCAACCAGCTGAGTGTGAGTGGCACTCCTTCAAGTACCGAGCTCTTCAAAGTTATGCATAAGAATTATAACGCTCTCGTCCTGCATATATCGATACTTATTTGGTCGTTGTTTCTGTAAATTATTCTTGTTCTTCGGTTCTTCCCCATGCCCATTTTTGGTTCCACGTCGATTTTGCCAATTTATATTTGTAGCAATTGGCACCCATCACCCAACCCAGAATAGATGTGCTGAGCCCCCCTGTTGTTTTCTTTTCTTTTTCCATCGCTTTAGCTTATTATTTTGGGGTGTAAGATGCTACACTCCAAAGATTTAACTAGGATTTGTCTATTTTTAGGAAGTGTTTGATAGGAATTATGAGTTTGTTGAGTTTAATCTCATTTGGGCTTTTTAGGTTAAATTAAGTGAGATTATGATTTTATAATTTTTTATTTGATATCATATATTAGACCTGATGTGACTTGACCAAGGAAGCTATATCTTTAGTTTGATATCAAAGATTAAGTAATGTCAACTGTGTAATTACAAATTTGCCCTTCAAAAATTTCACCCAACACACCATACAAACTCATGTAAACTCAAAAACATCAAATTTGCAAATCCAATCTGAAATCCTTAATTCCCCATGTGCTACTTATAACATGAAGTATAGCAACAAAAGCAATGAATTCACATCACAAGAACAATATTTAGGGAAATCCCAAGTCCTAAAGCATCGTTTGTATAGAATCGGAGCATGATGCAAGGTTCATGGTGCAACTGTTCAACTTGTACCACCAGCATCTCCAAGGCCCAGCTATCCTTCTCCAGCGAATGTTAGCAGCATGTGTTGCTGCAGCTCCTCTTTTCGGCTCCACCTATTGCCATTTCTGCATATGGTGTGAGTGGAAAACATAGCAGAAATAAGTTCATCTGAATTGAAAAGAAAAAATTTGAGTCCAATTGCTTACCAATGTCTCTTTGTCAATGAAACCTTAAAAACATGGCCGAAAATAAGTTCAATAATCTTGTAGCAGCTGCTCTTCTCATGAAGATGTTGCATTAATAACTTTAAAACTGTTAGCACAAATTGTCCATTCGCTAGAGGTAAAAAAAAGAACGTACACAAAGTTCACAATTAATCAAGTCTCCAATTTGATTTAAAAAAAAGAAAAAACATTACAGAAATGAATCAACAAACCAATTAACTTATTGTTATCTCGTTTTAAACAACCCATAACCTAACTCTTGAAGTAATTGAATGTTCTCCATTATTATAATGATTTCAGATTTCGACAATAATCCAATGGAAGAATATCTTTCTCTATCCTAATTCTTCAGCAAACCATGACTACCACGAAGCTCTTACAATATATATATTATTCTGAGATTTAACCACGAAGTTGAGCCAACAACACAGCAAAGCTGACAGCAGCGAAGAGTAGCTATTGAGCTTGTTCTTCCTACTGACACAATTTCAGCCACTCAAATTTAAAAGTTTGCTCTATCCAAACACACACACAAAACTCACTGATCTTAACCTATTCATCTTGTGCAAGAGCCACTATCAGGAAGCTGCTGAATCCCTGAATCCCACTCTAGATTTTGATTAGTGGCTGCCAATCATATGATTGAGACAAAATACCTGCATAAATGATAAAATTTAAGAAATCTTGAATGCAAGAAGGGAGTGGTCAATTTGATCTCCCATTAGCAGTTCTCCAAGATTTTCATCACTTTTCTTGATGCCTCCTTAAGGCTTGCAGTAAGGAAGGCCGTAATAACTCAATAGAAGCTCAGTTTTAATAGAGGTCAACCTTGGCAAAAATTTCATCTCCAATTGAATATGTATGTATATAGCTCCTTTGTAGATAAAACCCATTACAGGTTTGGAACATGATTACATGAGAACCAGCACTGCAGAGACATTGAATTTCAGGAAATATGGACATAAACCAGTAGCTGTTAGAAATCTAGATACCGAATTCCAACTCTTAACTCAGATTGAGGACAGAAGTAGACAATTAAAACGTATTCGAAACTTAATAAGAAATGCATTTTTAAGTAGCCTATTTCTCTGGAAGAAGGAGAATTAAGGGCTCCAAATAGTCTGCTCAATTTTGGTGCACATAAAAATTGAAAGCAACCCACTCAACTGGGAGGCAACAACATTACAATATGAAAATTTAACACCACCCACCAACAATTAAATCGGCAAGAACAATTAGTAGAAGAAATAGAGACTGATTGGAACTTACGAAATAGGTTGTTATTCTGAAATTTTGCGCGAATGCGAAAGGATAAATTGGTGAAATTGGAAAAACGTTGTAGCAAAGATATGGTAGAGCAGCTTCAAAAACCCTCAGCAGCTTTGACAAAATTGAAGATCGCGATATTAGGAAATATGTTATGGTAGAGCAGCTTCAAAAACCCTCTGTGAAACCCTATTATTTTGTTGGGCAGAAATGAAAATTGAAGTTGATGCCTCATGCCTGGTGAAATGACGACGGCCAAAGGATGAGAAAAGTTGATGACCAGCAACATGGGGGTAAGATTGACAGAAAATTTTGAGTGTGGCATGGCTGTCGATCAACATAGGTTAATCGCACCCCTACCCCCGCGATTCATTTCAGGGTTTAATCGGTGAATAGTGTGGGCTTTGGCCGGGCTTGAGATTAACTTTACGGGCCACAAAATGTTAATCGGTTGTATCAAACAGGAGATTAAGTCGTACAAAAGTGGCTAATTAGGGCTAATATACTGTATCAAACGCTTTCTTATCATTTTGTTTGCTAGTTAGAATTAGGGTTCAAGAAATGAATTATTGATTGCTAGAATTGTAGTGCTCTTCATAGTGTTCCATTTTTCTTTATGTAATCAACATTTGTAGAAACGTGATAAATTTTGGGTGCTAACATGTAATTTATGTTTCTATACCTTATTCGTAGGTGGTTTAATCCTAACTGTTTGATATTTTAGCTTTGGGTCTACTTGAAAAGTTTCTGTTTCTTTTGTTTAATCTCATTTGTTATGCATCCGAGTAGAATTGACCCATTAACATGATTGGTATGATGGAATGGGGTTGGAATGGGATGAACCATGGGAAAAATTATAATATATGGTATTTATATTAGATGTTCTTTTATTTGATTCTAAATTTGTGCAAAAATAATTGTGGGCAAGCACGCAACATCGCCAAAAATTATCATTTATGATGTTTATGTTAAATAATGTCGATGTTTTTAACTGATTCTGAATGTGTGGAAACATGATAGTGATAGCAAACTTGTTATATAATTATCATCCTCAATTTGTTGAAAAATAGACAATGGTGACGATTTTTTCATTAATTTTATGATCGTCATATTTCAGTTAGTTATTATTTATAATATGTATTTTCTTTTTTACATTCCCTGTTCTGGAAGTTTGTGCAATCATAATTTGTAAATGTTTAAATAAAAATATTATAAAATCCAAAAAATACATATATATATATATATATTGTAGACTCTAAACTTTTTTTTTCCCGACCACATATACTCTAAACTTATAAATTTTAAAAAATTACCAATTACTTCATTTCGTTAGGATTTCGATTCATTTATAAATTAACAGGTTATATTTATATGTTACGTGTTTACGTTTAATGTCGGCATAAACCCTAACAGAAAAGGGAAATTTGTACTTTTTAGAATTAGTAGAATTACGGCGAGTTTACTTTATTGGATAGCAATCCATCAAATCTTGGTTATTAATCGTAATTATTTGGGCTAAAATATCAACTTTTCTTTTTTACTTTAATAGAAAGCACTTCAGTTATATAAGCTTTTTTTTATAATCTTTTTACTTTTTGATATTAAAAACCATCCGCTAAGAGCATATTTTCATTTTTGCCCCTGGCTTGTTTTTTATTTTTATTCGGAGATCACGATTTATTTATCAAGGAGATTCAATTTCTGCTAAAACTCATTCATCAAGAAACCCAATTTCTGCTAAAATTCGGAAGATGAGAGTTAAAGACACCAGAAAATAGCAAGAGTCCATAAACCTTCAAACTGCGAAATCAATCCACTAATAAATTCCTAAAAACATCAAATTCATGAAAAATTAATTAAAAACAAAATGATAAATAAGAAAAAAAAATCTAAAATTTATCCAATACAACTCTAAAAAATTAAAAAGCAGAAATTTGAAGTAGAAATAAACTGAACTTGAATAAAAAATTTAAAATGAAGTTCTTTGGATACAAATTAAAAAAGAAATAAGGAATCAGGAGAAAGAGAAAAAATATACCTAAATAATTATAAGTGAAGGGATAGAGCGAGAAGTCACGATAAAAAAGTAAATTTCTCCACTACCAGAAATGTTGGTAATTTAGCAACAACTTCAAAACGTGATTATTTAGGCGTGCATATTCTGTTCACAACCCGGGGCTCCAAGAAAAAGACATATTTCTTTTCTATCAAAGTAAAACAAAAATTATGGGTCTTTATTTTACCAAACCCACTTATTCTTCTAAAGTAAACTTGTCCTTAGTAAATGGGCAAGAGCTACAAACTACTAATTCTCCCATATTAGGTTATTCAACTATTTAATTACAAGCCCCATCAAATTTGTAATGATTCATTGATTAACTTCGATTAGGAGTCGAGTTTCCACCACTTAATGACCAATCCGCATCAAACTTGTAACTATTCATTGATTATCCTCTATTTCGGATCGTGAAGAGGGGTATAATCTATGATGTATAGACACGGACACGGCGATACGAACACGACACGGATACGGCGACACGAATTTTTTCTTGAATTTTTCACGTGAGGAGTGCCGGACACGGTGTCCGACACGACATGACACGGTAACATGATATTTTTAGAAGTGTCCGTGCATCATAGGGTATAATTAAGTCAAATTATAATTAAATGGAATTACAATTCATTAAGGAAAATGTTTATTATTTTGATTTGTTATCTAGTTGGATTTAATATAATCATGTAAAATTTTATTAACTACTCAATTCAATTCCTTTACTACAATAAATACTAATGTAGTATATTCTTATAATTTTTTTTTGCCTTTATCAATAACATAAGACTCTTAAAATATTTTAGTAAATATTAAAATTAATTAATAATTTATAATAGAGTAAACTATCTGTAAAGATAAATATGATCTAACTTATCTACCACAATATTAATTAAAAGTTGTTTGAAACCTTTTCTACAAATTAAGTATGAAATACAAAATAATCTGTTATTAATTTAATTTAATCTTAATTAATAGGGATATACTCCATGAAAATTAAAAAAATAAAAATTCCCGGGGTATGCTATTGCTACCAGATATTAAATACCTTAATAATATGCAATTATGATAATAATAATCATAATTATCATCATCCAAGGCGCGCGTGACGCAAACTACGGTGGCTATTTCTGGTATTTACCCCGCCATGCGAAACGGCACAAAACTCCCGCGTCCATGCAATTCATCCTCACACACTCTAACTACCTACTTCTTCACTCCCACCCCCAAATTTCCTTTAACTATCAGTATCATCCCAATCTCCATTCTCTCACAACCAAAACAAATCTCCTCTATAATTCCCACTCTCTCATCACTCCCGATTCATCTTCATTCGACCTAATTTCACCATTACACCGGATAATAACGCCTGATTAATCACGCAGATTTTGCGGAAAATTTTGTTGTTACTGTTGCGTTTTTTTTTGTTAATTAGGAGGAATTGATGGCGGTGGAACCGACGGCGGCGGCAGCGACTCCGGCATCTCTGTACGTGGGGGATTTGCAGCAGGACGTGACGGAGAGTACGCTTCTGGATGCGTTCGCGGAGTTCAAGAGCCTCGCCTCTGTTCGCGTCTGCCGTGACTCCTCCACGGGGCGGTCGCTCTGTTATGGCTACGTCAACTTCGTCTCGCCTCAGGATGGTATGTACGATTGATTAGTTAATTTGTCTGTAGGCATTGTTGTGGTTTGGAGTTTTGTGTGGGAGTGGATCGATCGGGATGAACGCTGGTCTCCGATTGAGGATTTTGTTGTTGAGAAGGTTAGATCTGTTTCATTATGATGGAAATGGATTCAGTGTGTGTACCTTAATGAGGAACATCTTAATTATGGCCAGCCTTATGTGAAAGTGAAAGGGCATTGAATGTATCTGTTGGGGAAATGTTGTTTTGCATTGTTGAATCGCCATTCATTGTGGTCGGCCCTGTAAATTAGAGAATGGGATATTTGTAATAAAGCTTACCTAACATTTTATGAGCCTGTTTCAATCAGTATCTGTTGGTTTTCATCAGATTCTAGAGCGGGTTGGCCTTGTAGCTGTAATGATCAGTTTCCTAGACTGCTTAGTGCTTAGTAATAATTTGGGGATTTCCTTGAAGCTTAAAATTTGTGGTGAAACCTTTTGTCATATAATTAGTAATAATATGGTTTTACATCATAATTACGTGCACCTTTTGAAATATCATTTCGTGTTTGAGTAGCCGTTCATGCTATGGAGGTGAAAAATCATTCCATGTTGAACGGGAAGGCAATAAGAGTTATGTGGTCACATCGTGATCCAGATGCTAGAAGGAGTGGAATTGGAAATGTCTATGTCAAGGTAACTATGATTTTCACTTGTGATCAATGTCTTTGGTTACTGAGAATCTGACATGTCTTTCGTTTTATTCATTCAAACAAAATGACTATTTTTATTGGCTTTTACTGTAGAACTTGAGTGAATCAGTAGACAGCATGAAGCTCAAAGAACTGTTTCAGAAGTTTGGAAATATATTATCTTGTAAAGTTGTCACTTCTGATGATGGGAAGAGCAAAGGATATGGTTTTGTCCAATTTGAGACTGAAACCTCGGCAATGTCTGCCATTGAGGAGCTCAATGGTTCAATTACTGATGGAGGCAAACAGATGTATGTTGGTATCCCCTATATGGTTTCCTCTTGCTTTTGTATATCGATATACTGTGAGATAAATTTCTCTTAACCATTAATCCCATCGATTTATATATGAGAACAAACTTTCCTTGTATAGGTATGTGGGTAAGTTTGTGAAGAAGAGTGACCGAGTTGGTCCTACATATGAAACAAAGTACACAAATCTGTACATGAAAAACTTGGATACAAGTTTGTCTGAAGAAGTCCTCAAGGAGAAGTTCTCACAGTATGGAAAGATATTAAGCTTAGTCATTGCAAAAGATGGGAATGGTGCATCAAGAGGGTTTGGTTTTGTCAACTTTGAAAACCCGAATGATGCCAAAAGTGCAGTTGAAGCTTTGCATGGATCAGAAATCGGTATAATCATGATGTTCTGCCAAAATTTATTTTAAGGTTACACTGCAGTTCCTTTCTGTCTTAAGCTTTGGCATACACTTTATATATTCAACAGGCTCGAAGGTTTTATATGTTTCCCGGGCACAGAAAAAGTCCGAACGTGAGGAATTGTTACGCCGCCAGTTTGAGGAGAAAAGGAAGGAACAGATCCTGAAATACCAGGTCCCATACGAATTGTTTTATTCAGTTTATGCTTGTGTTATTATTTGTATGTTATCTGTGGTTTTTTTTCCTTTCTTTTAACCTTCCAATTTTAGGCTTCAAACGTATATGTGAAGAATATTGATGATGATGTCACTGATGATGAGCTGAGGGAACATTTTAGTAAGTGTGGCACCATTACCTCTGCAAAGATTATGCGAGATGATAAACTTGTGAGCAAGGGGTTTGGATTTGTTTGCTTCTCCACACCAGAGGAGGCAAGTAGAGCTGTATATACTTTACATGGTGAGTGGTTACAGTTTACAAGAAGTTCATATACCTTCCCCTTCTAGTGAGGCATATAAAGATCAGTAGCTGAATTGCAACAGATGTTTTTGGGTTCATGAGACTTGAATTTGTTGTTTCTTGATTTAACGTAATTTATGGTCTGTAATACAAGATGCACTCAAACACATAGCGTTCGGTGTATCACACAACTGCAAGCTAACATATTAGGAGTCTGAAGTAGTTGTTTGTGCACACGTGTTACAGGATTCATGTTACGCCGGAAGCCATTGTATGTGGCAATTGCTCAGAGGAAAGAGGAAAGACAAGCTCAGTTACAAATGCTATATGCCCAACGTATGGCAGGATTAGCAGGACCATCAGCTGTCATTCCTGGTGGATACCCTCCTCTTTATTATCCAGCTCCCGGTGTTGTTCCACAAATTCCTTCACAACCCGGTCTGATGTATCCGCCTCCAGGAATCAGACCAGGATGGAGGCCGACCGGAATTGCAAATCCTCCTACACCTGCAGTCCAACCATCTCAAATTCCCTTGGTCAGTTTATCTCTTTTCAGTTTAATCAATTGTCTTAAATGGTGTCTCTATCAATGCAAGCATGGTCTTTCTACTGCTTCCTACAATTGAAGTCCAGTGATTCCTTTTTTCATCCTTTTTCTTTTATATCTTACAGGGACCTAACAATTCAAGAAACCACAGACCGAACAGGGGAAGGATGAACGGTCATATTCCACAGGCTGCTGGTCCGAAATATGCATCACATTTGCCGAGGACAGCTGATTCGGTATCTTCAGCAAAAGATTCAAGCAACCAGCAGGTTAAATTCTGATTTAGTGATTGGTTGATGTGTTAATTTGTTCTAGTCATTCTCAAAAAGTTAGGACTTCAATATTGTTAGTCTAAGTTTCACAGCCAAAGGGCCTATAAGGGAAGAAACTTTATGCACTTTTAAATCATGCTGGGAATGTTAATTATAAGCCAGATGGAAGTAAACATGAGACGAACAAATATATATTTCTGTGCAGGTTTTTTCAGCTGGTCTAGGAGTGGGCGCTGAAGGGTCAGAGATGTTAAGTAGTTTGCTTGCTGCAGCTCCTCCAGATCAGCAGAAACAGATACTTGGGGAACGTCTTTACCCCCTTGTTGGTCATCATCAGGTTAACCTTTCTATTCTTTTTCATCCCCCCTTTTTTTATGTTCTATAACATAACCATCGATGTGTATTGAACACTTCAAAAATATCGTTTTTTCGAGTTGTGTCGTGTCTGTATCCTCATATATATCAGTGTCCGTGTCCCTTGCAGATAAACCATACATGGCTAACTAGAGAAGGGATTTGTTTTAGTTTTCTAGCCCAATTTGGTTATTCCATGAGCTAATTAGCCGCAACAACTATAGGTGTGTACATTCGGTACTTTCCAAACTGACTGAACTCGAATACCAAACTGAAAATTTTGATATAGTATGGTTTTTACCAAAATTATTTTGGCATGGTTCGGCACAAAACTGAATTACCAAAAAAAAAAACACTGAAAACAATTACAGAAAATTAAATTCAGCTAACCATTCATTATCGACACTAAATTAGCCAACCATCATAGAAACTAAGCTTTTCTGATGTACCCAAAAAAAAAATCATAGAAGCTAAGCCAACCAACTATTACAGAAACTAAGCTAGCCAACCATTAAATAGTCTCCAATGTACTGCTGAAATCTTAGAAACACAGATAATTAGCAATAAAGAAATATATGCTTGGGAAGGCCATTGTGGAGCTCGAAGCTGCTTTGTCGCGGGGTGGACTGACTTTGACAACGTCGGCGTGAGATGGACAAACGGGGAGGGCGGCGGCTAGAGGGTTTCTTTGGCGAGAAAAAATGAAATGCTGAACTCAGTGTGTCACTCTCTAATATGAGTAGTAGTGTACTTTAAGGTTTTTGTTTAGAAGTTAAAAGTGTTAGAAAGATAAAAACATATCCAGGGGTTTGTTAGAAGTTAAATGCTTTTATCTAAATACCGATACCTAACCAAATATCAAAATTTTGGAACGACCTACACCTAATATCGAACCGGTTTTTCAGTACCGTACCAAAATTTCTGTACCAATCCGTTCAGTAGGTAATACCAAATTGTGCGCAGCCTTAGCAACAACACATGGGGTTTATAGCAATTAACTACTTAATTTCCTGCTTTCGACGCGTGAAACATTGTTCATTAAGCTTTCATTCTCGTCAATAAATACTTGAATACTCATTCATATATTAATTTTCTTTGCATGCAGCCTGATCTGGTGGCAAAGATAACAGGCATGCTTCTGGAGATGGACAACTCAGAACTACTAATCTTGTTAGATTCACCGGAGTCCCTAGCTGCCAAGGTAGCCGAAGCCGTGGAGGTTCTCAAACTCTCGAAATCCAAGGTGTCCAAACACGACTCGATGCGTTCCAGTTTCCTTTCTGCTGCTCAAGTTGCGGTAAACTGAGGATACTTGAAGAAGATAATCACATATAATTATGTCAACTCTTGGAAACATTTCATTATTGATTAACACGATTATAGATTAGTAGGATATCATATCATCAAGTCTTTAGTCTTCCGTGGAACTCATAAGAGTGCTTGAAAACAAACCAATCTCCCTATCATGCCTGCATTAATAATGTCCAATGTCTTAGTATCAGAAGTTAGTATGAACTTCTCATTTGGTCTTGCTCCTCCTGCCATTGCTGACTTTTGTCCGCAGCCCATGAGGCATGCCTCGAAGTCGCGAGGCTTTAATATTTTAGTTCAAAATCAACTCAGCAAAATCTTTGTAATTTAATGCAGATACCATTATTTGGTCACGCATGAGAGAGAATGACTTGTCTGGAAGGGTCAATTTGATTCAGGACGAGTTTAATGAAATTAAAATTGTAGGGGATTATAGAAACATAAATTTCCTAAAATTTTGATTACTATTACTCAATTGGAGCACATAGCCTCGCCTATATGGGTACGTGTTACTACATTTTGTTAAATTTGACTTAATGATAACAAGCCTGTGTACCTAAAGACAGATAGATTATGGGTTTGAGTCTCAATCGGGAATCAGTAATAAATTTTTTTTTTTTTTGTCAAAAACAAAAAATAAAAAATAGGCTTTTTTTCTTTTATTTTTATTAAATGGCTTCATGTTTAAATTCACAATTAATTATTCTTTTCATTAGTGTTAGAAAGTGTTAGTTTTGGTGGATTAGACCTTTTTATTTGATTTATTTTTACTTAAATTTGTATTAGTTAAGTGATAGTAGATTATTCGAGCTTGAATTAGGTGGATTTAATTCCGCTACTAATATTGATTAACCTCTAACAATCACGGAAAGTGGGCGTGATTATAATTGCTTGAAATTACAATTTATTAAAAGTAAATATAATCTAACATAATATTAACTGTAACTCATTATAATCTAATATATCTAATATAATATATATTAATTATAACTTATTGAAACTTTTTCACAAACTCAAGTTTGAAAAACAAGATCGTCTCTTAAATGTTTATGTATAATTATGATCGCTTGGAAGTTGGAACTACCTTTTCAATAGAATTATGGCTAAGAACGACTCGAAATTGGTTGTTAGTCTCGTCAAGAGAGGTGATATTGATTGGCATCCTTACGGTGCGTTTATTATCAATTGTTGGGACTACCTCAATAGGCCATGGAAAATCTTTAGAGCGAGGAACCATTAGAGATTTGGGAGCCGGATTAGACTTTTTCGTAGCTAATTAATATGACCTCCCAAAATAATATTACATAATTAACACTTTCTCATATGGCTAAAATCCATCATTAATATTTTCTCTAAATTTTTAATATAATTGGAAACTTAGTATTCAACCATTATAACTAAGATTAAACCATCATATGACAAGGTCTTGGTTTACTATTTCGGAAAATACATAAAATAACTACCTTATTATCAAGGATTTTTATTATTATTATTTTTATCTAGAAACAAAACATTTACGGTGATGTTAAACTATTGATACTTTACAAGGCAAAATGGCAGACCAATATATGAAATTGTTCTATACCCTCCCAAAATTAAAATTCAAACCCATAATTAATATTTAATTGATAATTAATATATTTCAAAATATAATATATTTATCGCTATAATCAATTTGGATGAATGTGGACTAAAATTTTGTTATGTACACTTAATTATGATACATGGAGCGTACTTCAATATCTATACTAATACAACTGTGCGGAAAAGTGCTAGAATCCGGTCACATTCAAATATCTTAGGTTCAATCTCATTAAAATAAGCTAATTATTCTATATACTCGATGCGTGCATAAAATGTTTTTTTATCATGTGCAAAAATTAACATCTTAAGCAGATAACCGATAAAATATATGAATAGCGTTATATAGTTGACATTAGTTAGTATGAAACCTAGGATGAATTTCTTTTTTTAAATTAAATAAAATTAAAACCAAATTAATTGCTTATTTGTAATGTCAAAACATTAGTAACCGCACAATTATCATATTCGAATCGAGTCAAATCATCAAACTCGTAAAATTAAATCTTAACATTTCCTTATATTCTATGAGAACAAAATAATATAATCTTATAATTAAGAAAAAGAGCACTATAGTTATTACTTATAAGGAAAATGACTGTAACCGCACTCCCCATTTAGGTTTATTTATAATGATGGTCCGGTGCAGTAGACCCAATCGAGTCGATCCGTCGAATATTTGTCGGTTAAATTTCTTTAAAATTCGACCGTTGTTGAAAAATATTGCAACCCACCACTTTTTGATCAGGTGATAGATTTAAAAATTCAAAATTGTCTAAACCGCAACCCGCTATATACATATTTATATTTTATATATAGTTGTTGCATAAAACAATTATTATACTTGTATCTTACAAATTACGCATACATACATACATACACACAAATATATATAACATATTTGTGTGTTAAACTAATGTTATATACGTTAGTTAATAAACTAAAAAGTTATATAACATTATACTTATCAAATCGTATTCTTCATTTAATAATATAAATATAATACAAATATAATATTATTTTTAATTTTTCGTCTACTTAAAAATTATTATGTATTAGTGTTGCAATAGGTTATAAATTAGAATAAGTTCAATTACTCCTTATATATTTTTTATTACTGAATTAAAATTGTAAGTATAATTTTTTTTTATAAAATATAGGTGAATTATATCTGACTACCCTGCATTTAGGTCTAATTACAATCCGATCACTATTCTTTTGAATTTTACAATATAGTCCCTATAAATGTTGTTTGGTCTGAGGTCCCTTAACGGAATTTATAAAAGTACACTTATGCCCCTGACGGTTTTATGAGTATTACATTTAATATATGATCAAAATTATAAAATCGTCCCTAAAGTTTACAAATATTACCAAAACGATCCCTACTAAATATGAATTTAACAACAAATCAGGGTTATTTTTGGAATGACATCACGGAACCCTAGGGACCACAAACGGTTCTCAAAGTTAGAGACTAAAATATAATTTCTTAATAATAATGGACTACATTATAAATAGGCCTAAATGCAAGGTAATTCAATGTAATTATTTCTAAAATATATACAAAAAACTCATCAAATCGCTAATCCATTCGCAATTAGATTTTACCCGTTCAACCTGAACCGTTCGATTTGAGAAAATTATTATGCATTTACGGTTTGTATTTTTGTGAACCCGTATATTTCAGATTAAGATGACATTTTATTTATAAATCACCCGTACCCGACCATGGATTCGCGTTGGAAGATTCTTCTTTCCTCCTCGATGAAAGAGGGCCCGATCCAGCAATATCGCGTGAGTGTCTTTTCTACACTCTTGATTCAGTCTCGTTCATTAGATTCCGTGGATTCGATTCACGAAGCTCATTCGTATTGCATATAGAAATGGAAAGGAATTTCTTTCTCCCTTTTCCTCAAGCCAAGCTTTTTCCCCTTGTCCCTACTTAGATGGACTAGTTGTCTTCTTCGTGCCACATGTCAACATCTCATTGGGTGACGAAGAGTTCAGTCAACGTTCCAAAGAGTTGGCTCATACAGTGTCCGCAGGGGATCCTTCTTCCCTTATAAAATTGGGGCTGGCCGTTACCAGAACTCCACTACTCTCCATACGGCGGCGGTGCAAAGATCATCGACGTACGGGAATTTGTATCTATAGAATCTGACAATGGAGGTTCTCCGATTTGCTCCGGCTCAATCGTCTCTTCTTCAGACCAGAATTTTCAGCAATGACGCCGTCGGGAAACCTTCCCGCGCCGTTAAGTGTTCCCGCCGGAAGCGGTTAATCTACGCGACGCTGTCGAAGCCGGGGCCGGATATTTCGCCATTGAATGCGCCTCCGCCGCCGCCGGTGCCGCTTCTGAGATTGTCTCCGAGCTCGCTCCAGTGTGAGAGCGGGTGTTTGCTGCCCAATGAGAATATGGGGAAAGGTGCCGTTAGCAACGGTGCGCTGAATGCGATGGGGTATTTGACGAACATTCTGGCGTCGAAGGTGTATGACGTGGCATATGAGACCCCGTTGCAGCTGGCGACGAAGCTGTCGGAGAGGTGGGGGGTTAACATCTGGCTTAAGAGGGAGGATCTTCAGCCCGTATGTGTTTTTTCCTTCTCTTTGTTGTTGTTTATTTAGTTCTTTGCATTTATCTTATGTGATGTTTAAAGCCTCTTTTTTTTTATTCGAGTTATGAATAGTAGTTGTACTTCTTTCCAGTACTTGTTGCCCCTGATGATTGTGGCAACTGGTGTGGTTCGAAAGAATCAAACTTGGTTGCAGTATATAACTTTTTTATTTTTTCGGGTATATGTTTAGGCTTTTTATGTATAGACCTCAGCCAGGGGAAAGGGAAGGTATTACCTTTTGAAGATTAAGCTCTCCAATACTGAGATTTTGATTAGAAAGAAGTTAATATTTACATTTGGGAACAATTTGCGATGCAGGTTTTCTCATTCAAGCTACGAGGCGCCTACAACATGATGGCGAAACTTCCGAAGGAACAGCTGGAAAAAGGGGTAATATGTTCCTCAGCAGGAAATCATGCTCAAGGTGTGGCTTTAGCTGCACAGCAATTGGGGTGCAATGCTGTGATTGTCATGCCAGTTACTACACCTGAGATTAAGGTTCTTGTTACTTCATATGTTTATGTTTCCATAATATTTCCACGTTCAAGAATATTCATGGTTTTCTGAATCCTTTTTGATTTGATATTGATAGTGGAGATCAGTTGAAAGACTTGGGGCAACTGTTGTACTCATAGGTGACTCATACGATGAAGCCCAAACTTATGCCAAGAAGAGAGGGGAAGAGGAGGGCCGTACATTTATACCTCCTTTTGATCACCCTGATGTAATTATAGGACAAGGAACAGTCGGAATGGAGATTGTGAAACAGATGAAAGGCCCAATAAAAGCAATCTTTGTGCCTGTTGGTGGTGGTGGCCTTATAGCTGGTATTGCTGCCTATGTGAAAAGGGTCTGCCCAGATGTGAAAATTATTGGAGTTGAGCCCTTTGATGCAAATGCAATGGCATTATCTCTGCACCATGGCCAACGAATTATGCTGGACCAAGTCGGGGGTTTTGCTGATGGAGTTGCAGTCAAAGTGGTTGGTGAAGAGACTTTCCACCTTTGCAGGGAATTGATTGATGGCATAGTTCTTGTTGGTCGTGATGCTATTTGTGCATCAATAAAGGTCAGCTCCCTTTATTGAACTAACTTAGTTATGTTTTTGTTCAATTCGTATGTATGCCTTCTACCTGCTACAGGACATGTTTGAGGAGAAAAGGAATATCTTAGAGCCAGCTGGTGCTCTTGCCCTAGCTGGAGCTGAAGCTTACTGCAAATACTATGGACTCAAGGGTGAAAATGTAGTAGCAATAACAAGTGGAGCTAACATGAACTTTGATAGATTGAGATTGGTAACTGAACTCGCCGATGTTGGTAGAAGAAGGGAAGCTGTACTTGCAACTTACATGCCAGAGGAGCCTGGGAGCTTTAAGCAATTCTGTGAACTTGTAGTTTTCTAACTAATCTATGCCTTTTGTTTGCATTATGTTAAGATGCACCCTGGTTTTAGATTCTTGCTATTGTTTTGTTGCAGGTGGGACCCATGAATATTACTGAATTCAAATACAGATATGATTTGGATACAGAAAAAGCTTTAGTACTATACAGGCAAGACATATATTGATATTGTCATTGGCGGTCAACTTTATCCAGTTTGACAATTATGATGGAGCAACATCGTGATTTACATATTGGTCTCTTGCTTCCTTTGACAGTGTTGGCCTTCACACAGAATTAGAACTTGATGCAATGATCGAAAGAATGAAATATGCTCAACTGGAGACCGTTAATCTCACAAAAAATGATTTGGTCAAAGATCATTTGCGACATTTGGTATGGCGTTCCTCCATTTCTTGTCCTGGAAAAGTGACCACTGGGACTTGATTGTACTTGTGAAGTGATTTTTTCTTCTCCCTGATATATGTTCCTTCCTCAATTTAAAGTGTAGCTAAATTTGATAAATGAAGTTATATCATTTGACATGTACAGCCAGTAATTGAGTAAATGAATCTGCTATTGAGACTCCTACTAATCCACCTCTTGTATTTGAATATTAGTTTACCGTAAAACTTGAGACTATAGAGGTGGCAAGACTTGTAAATCACAGGCATGTCTTTCCTGGTCCTCTAAACTCTAAGGCCTAATACTCGGTGTGAACTGAACTGCCTGCTTACCGTTACAAGAAAACCAAATTGAAGATACGGACTAGGGTTTCTGTTTCCATTATAATTTCATTGATAGTAAAAGAAACACTAGCTACAGAAGCCTTTGCTTGACTAATAAGCTATAGTTAATTTTAAATGTTTTTGTGATGCCCACTCTCCGGTCAACGTAGACACTTCATGTCTCAATTAGTGAAATTGCAGGAGAATTGCAAAATGAGTATATTTGTTACCTGTATTTCTGAACTGTAGCAACACCATTTGTTTATGTGACTGTTATCTGCATAACCTGATCTTCATTGATAGTAAAAGAAACACTAGCTACAGCAGCCTTTGCTTGACTAATAAGCTTTAGTTAATTTTGAATGTTTTTGTGATGCCCACTCTCCCGTCAACGGAGACACTTCATGTCTCAATTAGTGAAATTGCAGGAGAATTGCAAAATGAGTATATTTGTTACCTGTATTTCAGACTGCTGAACTGTAGCAACGCCCTTTGTTTATGTGACTGTTATCTGCATAACCTGATCTTCATTGATAGTAAAAGAAACACTAGCTACAGCAGCCTTAGCTTGACTAATAAGCTATAGTTAATTTTGAATGTTTTTGTGATGCCCACTCTCCGGTCAACAGAGACACTTCATGTCTCAATTAGTGAAATTGCAGGAGAATTGCAAAATGAGTATACTTGTTACCTGTATTTCATACTGCTGAATTGTAGCAACACCCTTTGTTTATGTGACTGTTATCTGCATAACCTGATCTTTATTTACTTGGGTGTTTTTTGGGAGATCTTATGCAGAAGTAATCTAGTTGTCTTTAAGAAGCCCCAATATCAACATAGGAAATATTTTTGGGCAGATATCTTATAATATTTAACAGACTGAGATCAACATACTTCTATTAGCAACTGGATAGCTGGTCAGTAATGGTGGAGAAGAGATTTGCTCTATACACTTAGATACTACTATTTCAGAGGAGATTTGTTTTTACTACTTTGTATATCTGTTGTTCTTTAGGAGGTCCAATTGGTGTGTTTGCATATATATGGCTCAACGAAATGATATCTAGAATTCTTCTAGGTTCATTTTGTCCATTATACTAAGAAATCATGACAACAGACTTACTTCTGGAGCAGCATAACTATTAGTAGCTTTATAAACCATTCATGGTTGTATTAGCAGAATGATTATATTTTTGGGAATTTGCTGAAACACAAAATTGTACCGTCTCCAGTCCTCATTTATCACTCTCGTCTGTTGAAATGCTTCATTTCGGGGCCCAAACCATCGTCTCGGTTCAATTAATTATGTGACCCCACTAACTGTCGATTACTAACTTGAATGATAATAATGTAGGAGTAACAAAGAACTCCCAATTTTCATCTCTCATCTAATTTAGGTTAAGGTGAACCCAATATTATTAGAGAATTGAAGTTGTTATAGCACCCAAAACAAAGTCAATCTCAGTGCATCCATGTGACCTGTTTGATTTGGGCCTCATGCTTTACGATTCATGTGAGGTGTAACTGCAGGATATGTGTTCCAAACTTGGAAATAACCAACTATTTTTGTTTGTTGTGAATTTATGTGGAATTTCTTGTTTGTGTCAAGCTAATTATGTGTTGTAAATCTATCCTTCTCCTAAGATGAAGTGGGCAGTAAAGTTTCATCATGTCCTCGTTTTATAAGACATGATGAAATAGTGTTTGTTGGTGAACAAGGTAGACGTATGTTGAAGTTTAACCCAATATCGATTTGTCTCTTAAAGTCTGTGTGAGAATTACTTAGATAGTTGATATCTAGTAGTATTAGGAAATTGATATTAGATAGGATTGATATATCCTTATGTGATGTGGATTGGGATTCTTAGTCTAATAGGTGTCTTTATGATCTATTATATATAGAGAGGTTAGTTGGTCTCTATGTAACACAGATCCTACACAATATTAATAATATATTCAGCTTTCTACTCCTTTCAACAGTCTGCTTTATTCGTTATGTACTTGGTTCACTTACTTTTGGATCCATTTCAGATGGGTGGACGATCAATTGTTAAAGACGAGCTGCTTTGCCGTTTCGTTTTCCCAGAAAGGCCAGGCGCTTTGATGAAATTTTTGGATACTTTAAGTCCTCGTTGGAATATAAGTTTGTTTCATTACCGTAGCCAGGTATTGATCTCCAAACCTTGTCTAGATCGTATGTGTTGTCAATACTTTCTTTAGGTTTAATCTATTGGGGAAATTATATATTACATGCACACCCTTGTCTGTTGAGGTGCCCCATTCAAATTGTATGACGTCATCAACAAACTATTGGAATACCTATTTTATTCCTTAATGTAGCTTTTTCAAATGACATTGTTGCCCTTGGTATTTCAAGAGCTTTTTGATGACATCATACAATATTGAAAGGAACCCCGTGTTCAAGGGTGTATATTTTCAAGTGTATTTGTTATTTCTATTCATGGATGGCTACTGGATGTAAGTTATTATACTCCCCGGGGTCTGTATGTAATTAATACCTACTTTTCGTATGCACACAATTGACCTTTTCAATGCCCATCTCAAGGGAGCAACTGGTGCAAATGTATTGGTTGGCATCCAAGTGGCTGAAACTGAGATGGAAGAGTTCAGGAATCGTGCCAACAGTCTTGGTTATGAGTATGAACTGGAAACCAGAAATGAAGCATTCCAGCTTTTAATGCGATGATCGAGAGCCAGTTGGAAGTACAAGATGGTGCTTTTGACCTATCAGTTCAAAGTTCAAGCTCTTATAGCTCTTTAAGCTGATTTCATGGGAGAAGGCAATGGGGCTCCAACCAGTTGTGGGAGGAACCAAAGAATTTGCAGTGGTGCTGGTGCCTGTTCTTTTGTGTAATAATAGTTTTATTTTAATTCAGGATGCATCACTGAACTTGTATCCATTTAGGTTGAAATTACTACAAAGGGTTATCTGATGAGTCTGGTTTATTGTGCTGTTTCTACATTGTGACCTGCGGTTTTGTATCAAGTCAAGTTAATTTGACTTTTGAGGGTGAGATTCTTTTGGCCGTTGCTTATGATGCATGGACACAAGCACGGAAGTATATACTTCCGTTTGTCTGATACGATAAAATCATATAGAACCATTAGAATATGAGGTTCACTTGCACAAACACGGAAATACAGAAGCTTGACAGGTATCCGAATAGTATCCAATTCTGTTAAACAAGATACGAAACAATATGATATGTTTAGAAGTATATGTGCATCATAGCCATGAGACGTCGTAATATGATATTCCATGTGTTTTGTGCGTTTCTTGGTAGCGTTAGAAATGTTGCGATGAGTTATGCCTCCCATAGTGCAATTAGAGTTATACGCGTAGAAAGGAAAATTCATATTCGATGAGTTATAAAAATCCAATAAGCTTTTGGTTATCATAATTTCATCAAATAAATCAAGATATGATTTACAAAATTAGAGTTATACGCGTAGAAAGGAAAATTCATATTCGTTGAGTTATAAAAATCCAATAAGATTTCGGTTATCATAATTTCATCAAATAAATCAAGATATGATTTACAAAATTATGTAAAGTCGGTATGATACAACACAGTTCTTTTAACAGGGCATGTACATAACCAATAATGTCTCTCAACAAAACCTATACAAACTACGAGCCAACCAGAACTGAAGTTACAATTTCACAAGAAAGTGAACCACATTTCAAATATACAAGAATAGACTTTGTGATCTTCCTATATCTACCATCCCTTGCTGGAGATAAAGCGGTGATATGAACATAAAACGAAAGACACCTTCTGATATAATCGTAACAAAATTACTACGAAAGTTCAAATCCCGCATTAGAGTTAATGGCGTATAGAAGTTTTTCTCTCAAAGTGCTCGAACGTTTGTATGTTGGAAGCTGTATAACCGATGCATGAGCCAAAATCAGACACAATATCTATTAATGATTTGACAGAATAATACAAGTACATATTAGATTTGATGGAAAATACCTTTAAAGTATTATAACATGTAGAAGCTGACGGTAGCCGATCCACGTCCTGTCCTCCAAACGATGCCCAAAGAGGGACATCACAGACCACCTATTCCATCACAACTTCTTAAATTAGATTATGTTATTATCTATTTTTCTCATTTTATTAATTTCATTAGATGGCTGGCCCTCAATAAATCTATAAACATAAATCAGGTAGAAGTTCCAAGATCATAAAACATGAAACAAATGAACTGCACCTTGTGGATAGTAAAAGCGGGATGAAGGTGTTTGAAGCCAAGCAAAGGGGCACGAGAACAGCTTGTTACAAACTTAAGAAGCATACAACGATCTTTTGGCTGAAACCCTGCAAATACCTCCCAAAACAATTTGATGGTCCGACTCCCTTCGCTGTAACCACCAGTGTATTGTGTGTTTCTCCTCAGATCATCAACATCAATGTCATGATTCCCTCCTGAAAGCAACTGGGGAAAAAGGAAAAAAGATAAGTATGGATCAGAATATCAAACAGAATCAAGGAATAATGTGGAACCATAATATGGTCAAACCATCAAAGGGAAAATACCTGATTAAATTCACTAGCATTAAATAACTTCAACCAAGATGGGGATATTAAATCCGTCAACCCTCGATAAAATGCATTTGAGAAGGGAAGAATCTGAAATTAAGTGCAGGCAAAAAGTAAGGAGCCATTACGACCATACATAAACCTCAACACTTCAGAAGAAATGTGCATAAATACCTGCCGGTTAAGTTTATAATCTGCCATTGCATGAACATATTGCAATTTGTTCTCATTCGTGACACTGATATCCTTGCCTCCTGGTTTGAGTTCAATAACTTGTCGTTTACCTAGTGATTCTTCAGTAACAGTGAAATCCAAACAAAGATCCTTTACATCACCATCATAATGCTGCGTATCCATTCACTTTTGACATCAGAATAATTGAAAAGTGCACCATTGATACTACTATATATTAAGCACCAACATCTGCTCAGTGTCTTTGGTTGCTTTCACTTTCCTCTACCATATTTTCCTGCTCTTCACCAACAATATTTTCCATTTTCCCACATCAACTTGGTTTTCCTTTACTCTTCTCACTCTCATCTACCTCAACAATAGTTCAATTTCTCTTTTTTAATTTATCATTTTATTCATATACGTTTATCTTATTCCAGTTTTCTTTTTTAAATATAACAAATTTTATAACTAGAAATAGATATATTAAGTTTAAGCATGTAACTAAATAATAATTTACTTTGCACAAGCATCGAGTGTGACTGACTTTTATACTTTTCTGAAATTATAATTGCTTAATAGAGCACTTACCTTAACATACATGAGATTCCTGTAAAGTTCAGGATCAAGAGTCGAGAGTTCATCGAGAAAGCTATAACGGCCCAACAATTTTCTCACAAAAACATGTGAAAAATAAAAGTCAAGTAATATTCCTTCATATAAAGCTTTACCAACAATTTTTCCCAGAAACTCAATCATCTGAATACCATTATCCAAGAATCTTGCGGTTGAATTTGGTATTAGAAGTCTATCAGAAGTTGAGGTCTGGGAGAATAGCCCATACCTGAACAATTTGCAGTCATTTAACAAAAAAATGTACAAAAGTAAATGTAAAAAAAATTATGGAAAAAAATATTTCAAGAAAAGAAAACAACTTACTGTGCTGAAAAGGCTTCTTTCGAAATGTCAGTTAGAAACTCCTTTGACAACCCACCATAGTCAAGGCCAGCTTCTGGAAGACCAGATTCACTAACAAATGAAACATGTATAGCTGATTTCAACCTTGAACCAAGAGAATTGAGTTGTTGCATTCCATCTTCGAAAACATGACCTCGGCGAATAACTATCTCAATTGATCTTGAACCAGGTGCAGTGGCTTCGCCAGCTAGTCTTCTTGACACTTTGTCCATGCTGACAAATTCTCTGAACATCTTTACTCTGCCAAATATGGAAAATTAATAGTCATATTCCCTAGGCATCTAAACAGGAAATTAGTTGACTTAAATGGATAATTTTTAACATCTAAACCACCTAGGAACTTGCATAATTACAGTTGGTACCCGCCATGTTCAAAACCTGACAAACCCTTCGGAGTATGAAAAAATTACAACTAAATACACAACTAATCAAGAATCAAGAATTTATGAACTAATTCTGTTTTACCTTTCTTCAAATGGAAATACGTGTGGCATAGTAGTAATAACGGAGCCCATGCTCGAAGCAGGGGCCCCTTCTGGAGCTGAAAAAACTTCATGGGTCCTGGCAGCAACAGCAATTGGCATTCTGTTACTTTTACCCGGGGAAAGCCAAAGAGAAGGATGGCAAAATTGGTGCCTACAATCCCGTTCATACAAAAGATGCAAGCATCGAACGGCACAATCAACAACAACTCTGTGTTGAGAGCTAATGCCTTTGGATAAGGAATTATATACAAGTGTATTCACCATTGCTGCAATTTTCTGCTGCTGCCCCAACGCGAATGGGACCTAATTAATTACATTATTATGTCACTAAGATGATTAAGTACCACATAATTGAAGTTATCAAGAAATAAATAGATCTAACCTGCTTATCATAAAACTCTATGTCATCAAGAACCAACAGTAGATGGGAATAGCTGGAACAGAAGAGAAGAAGTAGACAAGACATATCATTCGATATGCCTTCTGGACCCCGCCTTAAGGGCTCGATGTCCCACTCATCAGAAGGATATTGTTCCTCAATTTGGTTGAAAATAGTATCTCCATTGTCTGTTTCCACACTATCATTATCTGCCATTGATTTTCCTGTGATTTTTTGCAAGACATTCGCCCATTTATTGCTTGATGATTCTTTATTATATCTCTTTTGCCTCCTCTCAGAAGTTTCACCTCTTTTATCTCCGGAGATAGTATTTGCATGGGACTGTTGAGAATTGGGAGCACAAACTTTTCCATGAAAGAGAGACTTTTCTAGCTCTTCCCACAAACTTAAAATAAATCCAGGGGTGAAGGACAGCATGTTGAGGACTGGAAGTGATTTGAGCACAGTATTCAAAGATGAAAACAATTGAAGCATGCATGAATAATAATAAGCTATGTCGAGCAATCCACATAAGGAAGATTTTTTTTCAAGAGAGAGGAGTTTCGTGAGATGCCATTGTTGACAAACAGGTTTAAAAAGATCCATATATGACACCTTTGAGAAGCCACAAGCCATTTCATCAATCTGAATAACAGATTCATTATTGTCTTGGATTTCTTCAGTTTTCCTTGTTATATGTCTCAGGTTTTCAATCGAAGTCAACAAATTATCAGCGAGCAAAATAACCACATGGAGATAGGATGCATAATCTAAGCCTTCAACAAACTTTCCTGATTCTGTTGCAAGGTACACAATGTTAGCAAGTGCCCAACCAACACCTGGTATCTTTCTATTGGGGATCTCCAATTGATTAGTCTCAGAGATTTCCTTCAAAATCTTCTCTTTTGAGATCTGTCATCACCTGCCATGGTTTGATCAGCCCCCTAGTGATTTAATCTAGGAAAACTAAAAAGTCCCATAAAACAGAAATATCTAACAAATAACAAATTACATGAACTTAGAATTAATAAGTTAAAGAGATTCCATATTTTTCTCACCAATAGCATTCTGAGGCATGGTGATAAAACCGAATTGTGTCTCAAAGCAGGAACAAGAATTGCAGGTATGCGTTGAGGAAACCAAGGTATTGTGAGTAACGAGACACAATATTGCTCGACAGCGAAATCCATCATAGAATTATCATTTGAGTCTGTGTTCTTTAGGTGAAATGGCCTCAGTGATAAAGTTATCGCACTGGCAACTATCAAGAACCTATCATCTGTCTGACAAATAGGAGCTCCCAATTTACAAATGAATTTCCTGATGCAATTATACAATCCACTTCTTTTACTCCCAATAAAAAGTACAAGCTTTTTCATTGCAGTATTTGCATCCTCAAGGCTGCTATCAGAAATGGAATTCCAACCCTTTGGATCAGTTAAGAGAACTGATAAACGCATTGCTGTTGATGTGAGGACAATATTATCCATTTTCGGATGGGTGTAATCAAACACAGATAAAATAAACAAGCAGACAGATATCAGCTTCTTGGATTGATGAAACCATGTGTTCCTCTCTTCTGTGCTACCAATTGCCATCAAGCAAAAGTTCTGATGCCCATCTGCAAGTCAAAGAAACTAATGACATAATTATTTTCAATTCACAACATCAAAACCCAATGATCGAGCATCGACATACCCTTTGAAGTTATGTCCTCCAATAGGATTCTAAAGCAACTCATCATGCAATCCCTATCCCTGGTTTCAATTTTCCCACATCGAACAGACAAATAGTTGATAAAGAAAAGAAAAGGTCTCAAGATTTCACAAGATATCTGCATTCCAGTTAGGGCACCAGAACGGTTGTTAATCATTGCTTCCCATTCCTGCCGCAGCCGCAACGCCACGGACTTCGTCTCATGATGCCGCCTCCATACCCTCTGAAAAGTATATCAAACAATTCTTACACTCGAATAACTATACTTAATTAGGTTTCACAATTCAAGAGATCGAAAAATTGTTCAACCTGAACGAGCGATACGGCGGCGTTTGCTCGCCTGGTGTAATTCCGGAGCTCCCTTTCTTGATTAACCTTCTCCAGAAGGGCATCCCTCGTAATCTCCTTGGCGCTAGCTCCACGCAGCGACACCTGATCACGAATTCAAACCCGAAATTCATCATGCAAACGACGAGCTGAGGTGATTAATCACCGAAAAAGATTCAATTTTTAATCCGACAGAGTGTATGAACAAAGTGAGAGATGGAAACGGACCTGGTTTTTTCGAGATTCATTCATGGTTCTCCGCGATTAGGACGGAGAGATCCCAACGAGGACTTACAGTCGTGGTTCTTCAGAGTTCAGTCTCCTGATCAGTTGTTCATCAATAATTTCTTCTGTATTTTCATCCAAAAATATATTCTTTTTTCAATCATTTTTTAATGACGATGATTTATGTGTATTTGTTCCTCTTTCATATTTCGACCTTTTTTTCACAATTATTTTAGCCTTTTTTTCACAATTATTTTAGCTATATTCGCAACACCACAATTTCTCAAAAAACAATTAAAAAGTGCATAATATTTATTTAGAATACAATACTCTTTTAGTGTAGGTTAGCAACTCGATTTTTATAGTTTTCTATATCAATAATAATTACATCAATAGTCGATACTCGATAAATAGTTGAATATAAAGTACTTAATTGAGTTGGTATTACTAAAATATAAAATTCTCCATATTAATAATATTGGGAGTAACACAATGTAATTTAAAAGATTTTCCAAAAAAGATATAAACTTACAATTTCTATTCAGGGTTATCAAGAACTTACAAATATTTATTCCCGATTTATAGGGTTATCAAAAACTTACGAAGATTGTAACTTTCTTGATATGTTTTGCGGCACCCTCAATAGCGCTTCAAGTGGCAAATCCCTCGAACTTCTTCGAATTTTCAAGACTCCCAAATTGCAGTCTTCTAGACTAATAATGCACACCAACCTCGATCACGATCTAAATGCTAGTACTTATTTTAGTGTTTAGGGTCTAAGGAATTTGTATGAAGTAACTTGGAGAAATTTACTATCAATCATCCATTCCCTTAAATACGCTAAGGGGTTCAGACCCCTTGTCTTGTTGGAGAGGTTTCCTAAGCCGTCAAAACTTTGAAGTATAAGAAAGGTTTTTTACTTTGATCAAAAGTCTCATTTTATCAACTTGCAAGAAACTCTACCTAACTCTCTTAAGTATTTTCATGAGATATTTTATTTATTTATAATTAATTATTTATTAGATTTAATCACACAAGAGTGACACATGTCACTCATTGACACGTGCCCCACACCTGTACCATACACGTGTGGCCCCTTTCCAATGCTCGATTGATTCGATCAAATCGTTTAATCTATTCAAACATTAACCCCATGATTGGACATTTATGTGTAACCCTCTAGTTTCTTTATCCAATTAGCAGTGACTTCGATTAATTAATTCCTAATTAATTAATCAGTCCACAGATCACACTACCATAATCTAGCAACCTGTAGCACCTGGAACGCCGAGATGCCACACCCCCCGCACCACAAGTCTAGCTCACACATGAAATAACGCAAAGGCACCACATCCCCTGCACTATAGTTCAATCCACATATGGAACGAGCACCCATACATGAATCAAGCCTATAGCGAACGGGAGACAATAAAAAAAACACGACACTAGCTAGGCGGGCTAACCCTCAAACCAATCAAGTCCAAATCTAGGAATTTAAAGTGGGAGCATAATAATTTCATTAGCACATATCAAAGCCTCAAGAACTCTCATGAAAACCCCATGTTATACACATGCTTCCAATCTTCATGAACTTTCATGTTTCCATGCAATTTCCATTCCTTTTCACTCCTAAGCTTGCCTCTAGTTCCAATATGCATGAATTCGTCAACAAATCCCTAAACCCCTCATAATCACATATTCAAGAATTTCACAAAACCATCAAGTTCTACCTTGAATCAAAGAAGGGATGGATGATATGATGCTATGTTGTTGATGATGATTCTAACTCTTCAATTCCTCAACTTTAGCTTGAATTTGAGATGAAATTTCCTTCCCCTTCTTGTGGTGTAAATATCGGTATTTACTAGGTGTAAATGTGTGTGTTCTTTTGCTCTCTTGGATGAATGGAACATAATGGAAGAATTTGGAGAAATTCATGATATATCCTAAGTCTAGCATGAAAATATGTGATTCATCTCTTTTTGCACATAAGTCCCTCATCTATTTAAATTAATTCAATTAAGTTCTATCCCTACACAAAAGGTCACTTAGCTCCAAGTCATGAAATATAATTAAATCCAAGAATTTACACAAAAGATCAATCAAGGACATTCAATTCAATTAAGTCACTTAGTTCATATAATTCATATAAATGACGATTCATGTAAATGCATAGAAATCTTATGCATATAATATAACGAAAGGGCAATTAATTGAATGAAATACTTAAATTTAAACCCCCCAACTCCCGAAGACCCGCTCGTGGCGTGCTTACCTGAACTTCCGGAATTTGGGGCGTTACACAACAGGTGTGCGACCCCAAATTGAATAAGAATGTATGAATTCGAAAGAACCTTTAAGTCATTAACATATGTGAAATAAGGTCCTCCAACCTATCTCTCAACCAAGATCTAGGATAAGAGAATAGTTATAACCCTAATAATCTTGATTTTAGTGCTAAGTTCATTTCATATCCATTTATCTCGATCCAAGAAACTTTTTTCTTGATCTCGATCCACTGCCTTGGCCCAGGACTCCGAGATGACATATGAATGACTTACTCAATAAGAGATCATCTTGCTAAAGTAAGTGTAGGTCCTTTATCGATTCTCATATGCTTTCATGTGCCACTTTTATAGCCCCAATATAAGTCATGATTCAACTGTCTCGGGCGACATCCTTTTAGGCTTATTTCTAAAACTACAGAGTAAGCTCACACAAAGCAGTGATAGAATCTCAAGTCTAAGAATAACTGAATCACATCAATGACTCGTGAGATATTTCCTAATCTGGAAGTTTTTATTTCTAGAAATAGAAACTTATTTTCCCATTTAGGAATCTTCTCACACGGGACACCTCAGTGTACTCGTTCAAATCAAGCGAGCACCCTCATGTTGCTGGGTGGTAGGCCCAAAACAGTAGCGGTCGGGGACCATATTTTAAAAATTTTCTTATAATACAGGTATTAAAATATTTCCAAAACATTTTAATACAATAGCGGAAGACCAGCCGGATCTACTCAAGTATATACATGTAATTGATAATAAATTTTAAATCGCTAAGCAGATAAATTTTTAACATGCAATTAACATTTAAGAGCACATAATTTATCATGCTTAAAAAAATATAACTGTAAAATATTACCGTACTCTAAATATGGCTATCTAACGGTATTTTTTCAGCTCCTTTCCTTTTCGTGAAACCGACAGAGCTTCCCCGCAATATTCTCGGAGAAACCATCGGAGTGTGTGATGAGGCAGAAATACGCTTGACCCTCGTTTTGACATGTGGCGTCGGCGTTGTGCGACAAGTGGAGATCAGAACCCACGTGAGACGCTCTCAGATGAGCGCCGCCCTCATTTCCCAGGTGTATCCCAATTTCTCAAGAAAGTCAATCCATGAGCGTCACTCCTTTCGGAGGAACATCTCCTTGTGGACGGATGAATAAGGGGACAATGCTTCCCTCATCTCACAGCCCTGGCCCGGATCACCCTCTGATCTGCGAGCCTCCAAGGCTCATGATAAATACGAGCGTGCGCCTCGCCCTTGTTGCCAACCCAAAACGGATCTCTGACATGCAGTACACACACACCCGCACACCTGCCACTGTTGTCCGCCACCAACTTTTCATCAGCTTTTACAGAAGATTCCTCCTAGGTTTCACCTCACTGCGCCACGTGTTAGGGCAACATTAAGCCAGGACCACAAGGGTATAATTACCAAAGGGTCCCTGATCCTCAACTATAAATAAGGGATTTCTTCTCTCCCACTGTAAGCAATCTCTGATACTTGAGCTCTACATTTTTGTTAGGAATAGTGCCCTAGAAAGCCGATTGTATATCCGTTTTGTGCTTTTCCTTATTGTAATCACAGACAATCTTTGAATGAAATAACGAATTGAGGCGACACTTCTTTATATGTTCTTGTTTGGTATGCGTTTACTTTAGCTGTGCATGTATGAGAACTCCCCTAATCCTGATGACTTTAGGACTCTACCATTTAGGTGAAATGGTTCATGAAACGAGCCCTATATCACATAAGTCATGATTAGTAAAATACTCCAAGCCGATGAGTCCTACAGACAGTGGGAGTGTCAACCTGACTCCTCTAAGGCTTGCTTGTGGGATCACGCCCTTAAGAAGGACCATCTTGTTTCATGGAGGTGCAAAGTGTATAGTTGATACGTGCGTGATACATGAGGGTGCTTACTTTAATAAGTAAGTTCACTGAGGTGCCCCGTGTGAGAACATTCCTAAATGGGAAAGGAAGTTTCTATTTCAGGAAATGGAAACTTCCAGATTAGGAAATATCTCACGAGTCATTGATGTGATTAATTGATCCTTAGACTTGAGGTTCCTTGTCACTTTATGAGTTAACTCTGTAGTCTTAGGTATAAGCTTTAAAGGGTGTCGCCTTAGACAACTGATTCAAGGCTTATGCTGGGGCTGCACAAGTGATTCATGAAAGTGAATGAGAATCAAGAAAGGACCTACACTTGCATTTGCAAGGTGATCTCTTATTGTGTAAGTCATTCATATGCCATATGGAGTCCTTGGCCAAGGCAGTAGATCAAGACATCAAGAAAAGGGTTTCTTGGATTGAGATCAAATGGATATGAGATGCACTTAGCTTTAAGACCGGATTATTAGGGTTCTGATTATTCCCTTGCCCTAGATCTTGGTTGAGAGATAGTAAGTATGAGGATTGTATCTCACATGAATCAATGACTTAAAGGTTCTGTCGAATCCGAACATTCCAATTCAGCTAGGGGTTAAACACCTATTGCTAGACTATGGTCGTTTAATCTGTGGACTGATTAATTAATTAGAGAATTAATTAATTAGGGTCACTGCTAATTGAATTGAGAACCTAGAGGGTCACACACAACAACTTGGTTACATGAGTTGAGGCTTGAAAATGATTAAACGAGTTAATCGGGCCTAGAGGGTTCCACACGTGTGAAACCACACGTGTGGGTCACGTGACTGGACACGTGTCATTGTGACACGTGTGCCACACGTGATTGTTTAATAAAATATTAAATAATTAATTAGTTAATTATTTAATAGACTTTGGTTTAATTTTGAATTAAAAAGAGAGTTTTATTTTGGAGAAAATAATCTAGTTAATTAATTATGAATTAATTAATTAGATAAAAATAAGTTATTTATTTTAAATAAATAAAGTCTAAAATTATCCAAAAATAGTTTGGATATTTTTAGCTCTCTTGAAAGTTGATTTGAATTAGAATTCAAAGTCAAAGTTGGAAAATACTTGATGATCAAGTAATAGGAGAGAGAGGGACCAAATCCTTGCCCAACAAGGATTGGGTTCGGCCGTCCCTCCCCTTACCTATATATAGGGGAGCTCATGCTCCCCTTTAGAGCTAATTGGCAATTCTTTTGGTTCATGTGTTGAACACCTTCCTTTCTCCAAGATTAAATAAAACCCTAGGTTAAGCCTAAACACTAACTAGAGAACTAGCATCCTTACTAGTTAGATTGTGATCAAGTTGGTGGACTTTCTCTAGAGACTTCAAGTTAGAAGTTTGAAGATTCGAGCTTTACCAAGGAGAGGGGATCAAGCTGCGAGAAGAGCGTTCTTGGGTGGCTTGAAACGCTTCAAGAAAGAATAAAAGAAAAGTAAGTTTTCTATCTCTACGAATTTGGTTACACGATTGCGAGTCCAAGGTCCTTTTGTTGGGAATTTTTTTTTAAATTCCGCTGCTTTCTGATTCGTGTTTTCCAACAAGTGGTATCAGAGCCATCTCGTAAATCGTGTTTCTGATTCGTCTCAATTATACTGAATTTGGTAGAAATTCTTAGCCTTGATGCGATTGAGTATTTGTAATTGTTTTAGAAAGCCTGAATTACGAAACTGTATTTTTTTCCTGAAAGTTTCTGAAAATTGGTTTTTGCAAAATTTAATTTTTGAAAACTATTTTAGATTTGAAACTGTATAAACTGTTTTTAGATTTCTTGGAGTGGTTTTGCTTTTGAACGAAAACACGAAACGAAAAATACGGAATACGACGAACACGCGAAACCCCGCGCGCGAAGGAGTCGCGCGTGAGCTTTGCGCGCACCGCCCGCCTGGCCTAGGCCCGCGCAGGGCAGCCGCCCAGCACCCTCCCGTCGTCTCCCGCACATGGCCGGGAAGGGCCGCCCAACCCCGCCCGTCGTCTCCCGCACATGGCCGGGAAGGGCCGCGCGCTGTGCGCGCCTGCATCGGGCGCGGCCCTCTTCGCGAACGGGCCCCGTTTTTCCTTCGTAATCCGTTTTCTTATTTCGTGCAATCCAGTCCCAATTTTTATTTTAATTTTAAAATTTTATTTTTGAATATTTATTTTTAATTTTTGAATAAAACTTAAAATTGAGATTTTTGAGAAATAGAAACGGTTTATATTTTGGGAAATTGCATTCTTGATAAAATTATTAATTTTCAGAAATTAATTGGAATTTTATTTGTTTTGTTAAATTGGGATTTATTGAAAACTTTTATAAATAAGACTCGCATCAAGTCGTGTTTTAAGTCATTAGGACTTGAAACGGGAATTTTAATTTATTGGTTAAATTTAAATTCTCACAAAAGCATGTTAGGTGATCATGGATTTAGATCTATGTATGGTTTTAATTTATGCACATGGATGATTTAAATTGGGGTTGGAGCCCTATAGCTGCGTTTTTTCAATTGAGGTTGGAGCCTCACTTATGTGCGTACTGTTATGTGATTTATTATGTGGCTTTCCATATTACTGTTTTTTAGGCCGGGGTATGCCCCGTGTAATTGTCTAAGGCCAATATGAAGATTGAGCCTTATTACTTTATGTCTTTTTCTTTTTATTGTAATTTGAGAGTAGAGATAGGTGGTGAGGTTTTATTTTCATTTTGGAGACAACGCACCCATGGAGTAAGATGGACCACATTCAAGTAACAAGGAGGCCATAAGTGAAGACCCCTCAACATGTTAGGGAGGGGAATCTCAATTGTTAAATGTAATAGAGATAGGGCTCGTATTTTGTTACCGCTTTCCCTTATGTGATTTAAACTGTTTATGTGGCATGTATGTTAGAACTTGTGATTGTGGAGTGGCTCCCACATATCACGCATAAGATAAGTAGAACCCATGATCATTACATGTTAGTATCATGCTAGGACATGTTAAAATCAACTTTAATTAGAATTCAAAGTCCCTCTCTCTATTTTAATTAAAATCAACTTTCAAGAGAGCTAAAAATATCCAAACTATTTTTGGATAATTTTATACTTTATTTATTTAAAATAAATAACTTATTTTTATCTAATTAATTAATTCATAATTAATTAACTAGATTATTTTCTCCAAAATAAGACTCTCTTTTTAATTCAAAATTAAACCAAAGTCTATTAAATAATTAACTAATTAATTATTTAATATTTTATTAAACAATCACGTATGGGACACGTGTCACAAGGACACGTGTCACTCACGTGACCCACACGTGTGGTTTCACACGTGTAGAACCCTCTAGGCCCGATTAACTCGTTTAATCATTTTTAAGCCTCAACTCATGTAACCAAGTTGTTGTGTGTGACCCTCTAGCTTCTCAATTCAATTAGCAGTGACCCTAATTAATTAATTCACTAATTAATTAATCAGTCCACAGATTAAACGACCATAGTCTAGCAACAGGTGTTTAACCCCTAGCTGAATTGGAATGTTCGGATTCGACAGAACCTTTAAGTCATTGATTCATGTGAGATACAATCCTCCTACTTACTATCTCTCAACCAAGATCTAGGGTAAAGGAATAATCAGAACCCTAATAATCCGGTCTTAAAGCTAAATATCCATTTGATCTCAATCCAAGAAACCTTTTTCTTGATGTCTTGATCTACTGCCTTGGCCAAGGACTCCATATGGCATATGAATGACTTACACAATAAGAGATCACCTTGCAAATGCAAGTGTAGGTCCTTTCTTGATTCTCATTCACTTTCATGAATCACTTGTGCAGCCCCAGCATAAGCCTTGAATCAGTTGTCTAAGGCGATACCCTTTAAAGCTTACACCTAAGACTACAGAGTTAACTCATAAAGTGACAAGGAACCTCAAGTCTAAGGATCAATTAATCACATCAATGACTCGTGAGATATTTCCTAATCTGGAAGTTTCTATTTCCTGAAATAGAAACTTCCTTTCCCATTTAGGAATCTTCTCACACGGGGCACCTCAGTGAACTTACTTATTAAGGTAAGCACCCTCATGTATCACGCACGTATCAACTATACACTTTGCACCTCCATGAAACAAGGTGGTCCTTCTTAAGGGCGTGATCACACAAGCAAGCCTTAGAGGAGTCAGGTTGACACTCCCACTGTCTGTAGGACTTATCGGCTTGGAGTATTTTACTAATCATGACTTATGTGATATAGGGCTCGTTTCATGAACCATTTCACCTAAATGGTAGAGTCCTAAAGTCATCAGAATTAGGGGAGTTCTCATACATGCACAGCTAAAGTAAACGCATACCAAACAAGAGCATATAAAGAAGTGTTGCCTCAATTCGTTATTTCATTCAAAGATTGTCTATGATTACAATAAGGAAAAGCACAAAGCGGATATACAATCGGCTTTCTAGGGCACTATTCCTAACAATCTCCCACTTGCCCGTCAAAGCCATTCTAAAGCTACTCTAAGTCCCATCTTCTGAAGATGACCTTGGAAAGCTTCTCGACTAAGGGGTTTAGTAAGTGGATCTGCCACGTTCTCTGCTGATGTGACCCTCTCAATTAGCACATCTCCTCTTTTGATAATATCACGGATTAGGTGATACTTCCTCATAATGTGTTTGGTGCGTTGGTGAGATCTTGGTTCTCTTGCTTGAGCAACCGCCCCAGTGTTGTCACAAAACACAGTAATGGGGTCTTTCATACTAGGAACAACATTCAACTCTTGAATGAAGTTTCTAATCCAAACACCTTCCTTAGTTGCATTTGCAGCTAAGTATTCGGCCTCAGTGGTCGAATCTGCAGTGGTAGTTTGCTTGAAACTCTTCCAACTCACTACTCTGCCGTTTAGGCAGAAAATGTATCCTGACATTGACTTAAAATCATCTAAGTCAGATGCAAAGCTTACATCACAGTATCCTTCGACAGTAAGATCTTTCTGACCTCCGTAAACTAAGAATAAATCTTTAGTACTTTTCAAGTACTTAAGAATATTCTTCACGGCAGCCCAGAGACCATCTCCTGGGTCAGATTGGAAACGACTTGTTACACTAAGTACATAAGCCACATCCGGTCGAGTACATAACATTGCATACATTATGCTACCTATTGCTGATGCATAAGGTGTATGAGTCATTCTTTCCTTCTCAAGGTTGGTCTTAGGACACATCTTCTTTGAAAGACATGTTCCTACACTCATAGGAAGGTTCTTAACCTTTGCTGACTCCATATTGAATCTCTTCAATACTTTGTCAATGTACATCGACTGTGATAGTCCTATTAACCTTCTAGATCTATCTCTATAGATTTTAATTCCAAGGATATAGGACGCATCACCAAGATCTTTCATCTCGAATTGGTTCGATAACCATAACTTAGTTACTTTCATGTCATCCTTCGAATTCCCAGTAAGAAGGATGTCATCAACATAAAGTACTAAGAATTGCACTGAGGTCTCCAATTCCTTTCTATACACACAGGACTCATTCGAAATTTCAATGAAGCCAAACGCTTTGACTGATTCATCAAATCGAATGTTCCAATTCCTAGAAGCCTGTTTCAATCCATAGATTGATCTTTGGAGTTTGCAAACCTTTTGCTCACTCCCACTGAATGTGAAACCTATGGGTTGCTCTTGTCAATGTCACCATTGAGAAAGGCAGTTTTCACATCCATTTGCCATATCTCATAGTCATAATATGCAGCAATGGCAAGCATGATCCGAATAGACTTTTGCATTGCAACTGGTGAAAAAGTTTCATCAAAGTCCACGCCGGGTCTTTGAGTGAATCCTTTTGCAACCAGTCTTGCTTTGTAGGCTGCAATGCTTCCATCAACTCCAAGCTTTCTCTTAAAGATCCATTTGCAACCTATGGGTTTGACCCCATCAGGCAAATCTACCAAGGTCCAAACTTGGTTGGAGTTCATGGAGTCCATTTCGGATTTCATGGCTTCTATCCACTGTTCAGAGTCAGAATCTGAAAGTGTCTCCTCATATGTTAAAGGATCATTATCCTTTTGAGAGATTTCATGGAAGAATCCATACCATCTCTCCGGCTGTCTAGGAGTGCGTTCAGAACGCCTTAGAGGAGGATTTTCGTGTGTATCGAAATTCGTGATTAGTTTTGGTTGATCAGTAGGGGACGTTTCTTCAGTGGGTGGCGTGAGATCACTTTGTACTTCTTCTAATTCTATGATCTTGCCTTTCTTTTCTTTAAGGAACGGTTCCTCAAGAAAAATGGCATTTCTGGAAACAAACATCTTTTGCTCAGATTGATCATAGAAGTAATATCCTATGGATTCCTTAGGATAACCTACAAAGTAGCATAAGTTAGAACGAGATTCTAACTTATCTCCCACTGTCCTCTTCACGTAAGCAGGACAACCCCAAATTCTTAAGTAAGAATAGCTAGGGATTTTACCATGCCACATTTTATAGGACGTTTTAGGGACTGACTTAGAGGGAACTAGATTCAAAATCTTTGCTGCACTTTCTCGGGCATAACCCCAGAAAGAAGGTGGTAAGTCAGTGAAACTCATCATGGAACGAACCATATCAAGTACGGTTCGATTCCTGTTCTCAGAAACTCCATTAAGCTGAGGAGTTCCCGGAGGAGTCCACTGAGAGATAATCCAATTATCTTTGAGATGATTAAGGAATTCTTCACTAAGATACTCGCCTCCTCGATCAGATCGAAGTGCTTTGATCTTATGACCAGTTTGGTTCTCAACCTCCTTTTGAAATTCTAAGAATTTCTCAAAAGCTTCAGATTTATACTTCATCAAGTATACATAACCATACCGACTGAAGTCATCAGTAAAGGTTATGAAATACTGATGATTGTTTCTAGTGCTTACACTAAGCGGTCCACAAACATCAGTATGGATCAAATCCAAAACCTTAGTGGCACGTTCCACAGTTCCTTTAAAAGGAACTTTGGACATTTTTCCTTTGAGACAGGATTCGCAAGAAGTTGACTCCTTAAGATCATTTTCAGAGAATGATCCTAAAGTGTTTATCCTGCTAATTATGTTCTTGGAAATGTGTCCTAATCTAGCGTGCCATAAGGGAGCTGAAACTTTGTCATCTCTCTTACGCTTCGTTTCTCGTTGTATATTCATGATATTGATATTTTGAGTTAGGTAAAGTCTATTACTTAGAGTACCGATGTGAACGGAAGAGTTGTTCCGTTTGATAAAATATTTACCATTCTTAATATAAGTTTCATAACCTTCACAATCTAATATTGGAACTGAAATTATATTACGCATAATGCTCGGTACATAAAGGACTTTATTCAAGACTAACTCAAAACTACCTAAATCTAATCTAATTGTGCCTAAAGCTCGAGCTTCAATGTTTGAGCCATCGCCGATCTTCAAGACACATTCTCCTTCTTTGAGTTGTTGGACTTCACTTAGCATCCGTACGTCATTACAGATATGAGTTCCACAACCTGTATCAAGTAACCAAGAACCAGAATTAATAGAAAGATTTACTTCAACGAGAAAGATACCTTTCTTTAGAGTAGCCTTGTACTCTGGGCAGTTTCTCCTCCAATGTCCCGCTTTGCCACAATGGAAGCAAACATCCTCTTTCTGATCACGCTTCTTCTTTTGGGCCTTCCCCTTCAAAATGCCACCAGTGGGCCTAAGGGGTTTCTTCTTCTTCTTTTGGGCTTTCTTGCCCTTACCTTTAGAGGGCCCAGAAGAGGAAGACGGAGCATTCACCATCAAAAACCTTATTGTCCTTCTTGATCGTGCTTTCAGCAGTCACAAGCTGACTAATCAGCTCAGCTACAGTAGCACCAGCATGATTCATGTTGAAGTTAAGGACAAATGGGTTGAATGATGGTGGGAACGAAGCTAGCAACAAATCCACTGAAAGCTCATCTTTCAGTGCCTTGTCCATGGAGGCAAGTTTCTCAATAAGGGCAAGAAACTTGAGTCCATATTCATGGACACTTGAACCTTCCCTCATTCTCAAGTGGAACAATTCCTTTGAAGTGTTATACCTTGTAACACGTTCATGAGGGCGGTAAAGTTGCTCTAAGTGGTCATAAATCTCCCAAGCGAATTCCATGGCCTCATGTTGCCTTTGCAAGTCCGGAGACATGTTAGCCAACATAAGGCAACGGGCTTGGAGATTATCATCCTTCCACTTCTGAATCGCGTCCCGCTCGGCCCGAGTGGGAGCCTCCCCTTCGGGACTAGGCTCCCATTCGAAGAGAACATAAGTTCTCTTCTCAGAATCTAAAATGATTTTTAGATTCCTCAACCAATCAGAATAGTTGGGACCAGTCAACTTGTTTGACTCGAGGATCGATACAAGAGGGTTTTTGGTTGCCATTTCAAAACACGTAGAGAATCACAAAATCTACGACCTAAATGGTAAAACAGAAAACTAGTGAGCATGTTGAATTATAACGATATACAAAAGATAAGGTCTTTAATCTAATGTAGCTCCCACTGTTTTTCAAAGATCTATAATTCCCAAAGATCTAAGAGGAACACGTTTCCCAATGGGTACTAAGATCCTAGGCATTTTACCTCGAACCCACGACTCGCGGACATTCTAAGTAAGAACCCTTGGTAGGTACAACTTACCAATTCTAACACATTTAGAACTCTTAGTAAGTGTTTTTGCATCACCTATCTTTCAATATGGACCCACGACTCGTGCGACATCCATATTTACTTAGGCGTTAAGCTAGACCCATCAATCATAAGATTATGACCAAAACTTAGTTCGAATGACCCACGACTCGCGGACATTGCCCTTGCCACAATTGATCACGAAATATTGACCATTTAAAATGATCAATTAGGTAACTAAGAACTAATAAGCTCCACTAGCTATCCCACGACTCGCGGACAATAACTAGCTTCACTTACTAAACTTAAAACCTATTGATGGAATGCTAGGAATTTAATCCAAAATTTGCATCTCGAATTAAACACCTATTTGTTCGAAATTAGCTTAATATTTAATGGGAATTTTCGAATCAACCGGAGAGTTGTCCGGTTCAACCTCACCAACATATATGTTATCCAATTTTATTAGTCTTGATTAATGCAAGTACACTTAAATGCATTTCAAACAAGCACATAAACAGATAACATGTCCTAGCATGATACTAACATGTAATGATCATGGGTTCTACCTATCTTATGCGTGATATGTGGGAGCCACTCCACAATCACAAGTTCTAACATACATGCCACATAAACAGTTGAAATCACATAAGGGAAAGCGGTAACAAAATACGAGCTCTATCTCTATTACATTTAACAATTGAGATTCCCCTCCCTAACATGTTGAGGGGTCTTCACTTATGGCCTCCTTGTTACTTGAATGTGGTCCATCTTACTCCATGGGTGCGTTGTCTCCAAAATGAAAATAAAACCTCACCACTTATCTCTACTCTCAAATTACAATAAAAAGAAAAAGACATAAAGTAATAAGGCTCAATCTTCATATTGGCCTTAGACAATTACACGGGGCATACCCCGGCCTAAAAAACAGTAATATGGAAAGCCACATAATAAATCACATAACAGTACGCACATAAGTGAAGCTCCAACCTCAATTGAAAAAACGCAGCTATAGGGCTCCAACCCCAATTTAAACCATCCATGTGCATAAATTAAAACCATACATAGATCTAAACCCATGATCACCTAACATGCTTTTGCGAGAATTTAAATTTAATCAATAAATTAAAATTCCCGTTTCAAGTCCTAATGACTTAAAACACGACTTGATGCGAGTCTTATTTATAAAAGTTTTCAATAAATCCCAATTTAACAAAACAAATAAAATTCCAATTAATTTCTGAAAATTATTAGTTTTATCAAAGATGTATTTTTCCAAAATATAAACCGTTTCTATTTCTCAAAAATCCCAATTTTAAGTTTTATTAAAAAGTTAAAAATAAATATTCAAAAATAAAATTTTAAAATTAAAATAAAAATTGGGACTGGATTGCACGAAATACGAAAACGGATTACGAAGGAAAAACGGGGCCCGTTCGCGAAGAGGGCCTCGCCCGCCTTCCCGGCCATGTGCGGGCGACCACGGGCGGGGTTGGGCGGCCGCCCTGCGCGCGCCTAGGCCAGGCGGGCGGTGCGCGCGAAGCCCGCTCACGCGGGGTTTCGCGTGTTCGTCGTATTCCGTATTTTCGTTTCGTGTTTTCGTTCAAAAGCAAAACCAATCCAAGAAATCCAAAAACAGTTTATACAGTTTCAAATCTAAAATTGTTTTCAAAAAATAAATTTTGTAAAAACTAATTTTTAGAAACTTTCAGGAAAAAATACAGTTTCGTAATTCAGGCTTTCTAAAACAATCACAAATACTCAATCGCATCAAGCCTAAGAATTTCTACCAAATTCAGAATAATTGGGACGAATCAAAAACACGATTAACGAGGTGGCTCTGATACCACTTGTTGGAAAACACGAATCAGAAAGCAGCGGAATTTAAAAATTTTCCCAACAAAAGGATCTTGGACTCGCAATCATGTAACCAAATTTGTAGAGATAGAAAACTTACTTTTCTTTTATTCTTTCTTGAAGCGTTTCAAGCCACCCAAGAACGCTCTTCTCGCGGCTTGATCCTCTCTCCTTGGTAAAGCTCGAATCTTCAAACTTATAACTTGAAGCTCTCTAGAGATAGTCCACCAACTTGATCACAATCTAACTAGTAAGGATGCTAGTTCTCTAGTTAGTGTTTAGGCTTAACCTAGGGTTTCGTTTTATCTTGGAGAAAGGATGGTGTTCAACACATGAACCAAAAGAATTGCCAATTAGCTCCTAGAGGAGCTCGAGCTACCCTATTTATAAGAGGGGGAGTGCCGAAATTCCTAGTCCTTAATGGGCTAGGATTTTGGTCTCTCTCTCTCCTATTACTTGATCATCAAGTAATTTTGACTTTGACTTTGACTTTGAATTATAATTCAAATCAACTTTCAAGAGAGCTAAAAATATCCAAACTATTTTTGGATAATTTTATACTTTATTTATTTAAAATAAATAACTTATTTTTATCTAATTATTTAATTCATAATTAATTAACTAGATTATTTTCTCCAAAATAAGACTTTCTCTTTTAATTCAAAATTAAACCAAAGTCTATTAAATAATTAACACATTTAATATATATATACAATATATATATTCACACGTGTGGGACACGTGTCACAAGGACAGGTGTCACTCACGTGACCCACACGTGTGGTTTCACACGTGTGGAACCCTCTAGGCCCTATTAACTCGTTTAATCATTTTTAAGCCTCAACTCACGTAACCAAGTTGTTGTGTGTGACCCTCTGGGTTCTCAATTCAATTAGCAGTGACCCTAATTAATTAATTCACTAATTAATTAATCAGTCCACAGATTAAATGACCATAGTCTAGCAACAGGTGTTTAACCCCTAGCTGATTAGAATGTTCGGATTCGAAAGAACCTTTAAGTTATTGATTCATGTGAGATACAATCCTCCTACTTATTATCTCTCAACCAAGATCTAGGGTAAGGGAATAATCAGAACCCTAATAATCCGGTCTTAAAGCTAAGTGCATTTCATATCCATTTGATCTCAATCCAAGAAACCCTTTTCTTGATGTCTTGATCTACTGCCTTGGCCAAGGACTCCATATGACATATGAATGACTTACACAATAAGAGATCACCTTGCAAATGCAAGTGTAGGTCCTTTCTTGATTCTCATTCACTTTCATGAATCACTTGTGCAGCCCCAGCATAAGCCTTGAATCAGTTGTCTAAGGCGATACCCTTTAAAGCTTATACCTAAGACTACAGAGTTAACTCATAAAGTGACAAGGAACCTCAAGTCTAAGGATCAATTAATCACATCAATGACTCGTGAGATATTTCCTAATCTGGAAGTTTCTATTTCCTGAAATAGAAACTTCCTTTCCCATTTAGGAATCTTCTCACACGGGGCACCTCAGTGAACTTACTTATTAAAGTAAGCACCCTCATGTATCACGCACGTATCAACTATACACTTTGCACCTCCATGAAACAAGGTGGTCCTTCTTAAGGGCGTGATCACACAAGCAAGCCTTAGAGGAGTCAGGTTGACACTCCCACTGTCTGTAGGACTCATCGGCTTGGAGTATTTTACTAATCATGACTTATGTGATATAGGGCTCGTTTCATGAACCATTTCACCTAAATGGTAGAGTCCTAAAGTCATCAGGATTAGGGGAGTTCTCACACATGCACAGCTAAAGTAAACGCATACCAAACAAGAGCATATAAAGAAGTGTTGCCTCAATTCGTTATTTCATTCAAAGATTGTCTGTGATTACAATAAGGAAAAGCACAAAGCGGATATACAATCGGCTTTCTAGGGCACTATTCCTAACAGTTACCAAACGTACAAAGTATTTTGGCCACCCGTTACCGAGACCTCACTTCGAATATATTACAATGACTAACACAACATGCCTAAAGCCGAAATATTATCAGGAATAAGAGTACAATGCTTGCTGAGATTTTATTCATTTTAGATGGCAGTATAAAATGAATAATCTCAGTGGTCCAGTTCGATGTTTCCAATCCTATTGAAAATTATCAACGTGTTGTAACCAGAATCACCATTCCCTATGACGAAAGACTAATCATCTTATATAACCACGTTATAGTCTTGATAAGAACATATTCTTATCGTACTGACTAGAACTTTAATGACACGTGATTTTGGTATTCAATGTCTTTTCCTCTGAAACACATTTCATATAAGAATACCACCACAGGCCATTAATTATCAATATGTGAAATACTCACAACTTGCTGTAAATTCAGTTTAATTAATCTAGCAAATTGAATTTTCAGGGCACTATTCCCAACAAATGTATCACGCATGTATCGACTATACACTTTACACCCTATGAAACAAGGTGATCCTGCTTAAGGGCATGATCACACAAGCTGTAACGCCCCGGTTTTTCATTCGTTCAAATATGTCGTATGTGTTTATAAATTGCGCAAATTAAATTATTTAATTATGTGATTAATTGTTTATAAGTGTTTTAAATATTTAATTTTAATATAAATTGTTATTAGTTTATTTTATTTCATATTATTATTTTATTTTATTACGTTAATTAATATATTTAAGTGTTAATGATAATTAACTATATCTTTAATTATACTAATTAATTACAATATTAATTGTTGACCTTGTTTTTAATTTAAATTTAGAATTTAAAATTTGTTTATTTAATTTGAAATGTTATGAATTGTTAATGTATTGCTCTTACATGATTTAAACGTGCTTCGTATATCGAAAATTCATGAAAATTTAGTATGTCGTAGATTTATGTGTTATGAACAGGTTTTTCCGGCCGTCCAAGTATGCACTTACGAGAGAGCTAACTGTGCAATTTAAATTATTTTAATTTCATATTTAATTGAATTATACTTTATTATTTGAAATTCTTATATGAATTATTTGAATGTATATGAAATATTCGAATTATATGTCAAAATATGCCTAAGTGATTTATGATATGAATTTTTATGAATTTTATGATATGTTAATTTAATTTCCGAGCATGCTAATTTTTGTGAATTATGTGATTCATGTGAATCAAGGGCTTAATTGTATGATTTATTTAATTTTGGACTTAATTGAAAATTTGAACTTGGACATATTTGACACTTTTTGAAAGTTTTGGACCTAATTGAAAAATAACCTTTTTAATAAAATTTTATTTATTTTAAATCGTTGAATTATTATTTTAAAATTTTATTTATTATTTCATTGAAAATTTAATTTTATTATTTCAATAATATGCTTATTTGTTGAAAATGTGTTGCGTTTGTGTTCGATTTGAGATCGAAATTTCGTGCCAATTTAATATGCATGAATTATACGTGTTATGAATTCGATTATGTGCTCGTTTTAATTTTCCGGACTTGTTTGATATGGTAACGCACCATATTTTATTTGTTGGGGACTCGAGGGCCTAACTAGTTTTAGTGCACCTTGTATTCCGGAATTTATATCTTGAGCTAGGGAATTCGGATTCGAACTCCGGAAGTATCGCCGGACTCGTGACGAAATTTGGGAGCTAAGGAACCTAGCCTTGTAATTTTCTAAGCCCGTTTGAGCCTTCGAAATTTGTCCGAAAGGAGCTGTTCGAGCAGATTCGCCACATTGGAGTATTTTGGCCATAACTAATTCATTTCTTAACCAAATCATTTGATTCTTGAGCCAAATTAACCCTAGCTAAACCCTTTAACCATCCCTTACCCCCTCACTTCAATATCAGACCTGGAGAGAGATAGAGAAGCAGCTGAACGAGAGAGAAAGGAGGAAAAAGAAATCTGCACAGTTCATTTTGCCTTTCCAAGCTCAATACTCCTCCGATTCGCCTCAAATTTGAAAGGTAAGCCCATGATTTGATTCTCCATCTTCTCCTCTTTCTTTTAAGTCTAGATTTTCCGAGTTTCATGATTATTTGAGCATGTTTGAGGCTGCTATATGAATAGTTAGGTTTATATGAAATTTTGTTGAATTCTTGAGCATCCTTGTCTCGTTCCTGAATTTCAGCTGGATATATGATCTATTTGGTGTATTAGTTTCATTTATATGCATGATTTTCATGTTTCTTGAGTGTATAATGATCTACCATAGTTGCACTTCGTGAAAAGCTTGGAAATATGAGTTGGAATTCCTTCATTTTGTTTTCTCGCTGCTGCTGCGTATATTGCTGCTGTTGTGCCATGTTCTTTTCTCCATTTCATTGCTTTAGCTCCTGTATTTGTTGCCTAAGTTTTTGCCTTGAGAGCTAAGTTGTTGCTGCTGCTTTGGAGGATATGAAACAGGGGCCTGCTGCTGTTCCTTTGCGCGAAGAAGGATCTCCCTAGGCGGGGAGATTTGTAGGAGGAAAGTCCCTGGCCGGGGACTTTCACTCTTTTGTGGTAGAAGGTTTTTCCTCGACAGGGGAGTTTGGCTGTGTAATTCTCCCCGGGATGAGAGATTAGAGTTGCTGCTACGTGCTGCTTTGTTCTATTTTTCCCTTACTGCGTGAGTGCATGTTTGTGTTTTGTTTGATTTGCATGCATGAGAGTGTGTATATATATATATATATATATCAGTATATATATATATATACTGATATATATATATATATATATATATATATATATATCAGTATATATATATATATACGTTCATAAATCACATTAACACCTTACTTTACATGCATACAATTTAAATAATAACACACATATTATATATATATATATATATATATATATATATATATATATATGTAATATATTATTAAAATGATATGTGTATATATATAATATAATATATATTATATGTTTTAATTAATGAATTATATGAATTAGTTTTGTATTGTATGATCTTAATAATTCGAACTTATTTATATGAATTTATTTGTTATATTATGAATTTATTTGGCGTGTTATGAGTTTAATTCTCGATTTATTTGTGTGATATTTCGTTAATTGCTCCAATATGCCTAAGTATGAACTTATATGAAGTGCATTGCATCATTTGCATCCATATGCATTTGACGAGAGTTTCTATGGTTCATATGGAGTCTTAGCCTTGTTTCTTGTGTTTAGATGGTTCGAAGGGAGTTGCTCGTGGGGTGCTTTGGGCTGTTCGTTCGGTTTGTTCGTCAAGGTGAGGTTTTAGGTTTGTTATAGTTAATGCGACCTATAACCCTATATGTTCGTTTTCAAGTCCGCATGCGACTATATTATTATATTTATATAATTGATATGTGTATATATGATATGTTTATGACTTTGTCATACGATTAAATGTTTTAAATTATATATACAAGCATACATAAGCTTGAAATGTTTTGCAACAAGGCTATGCTCCAAACCTTGTGTCTTCATGCTAGCTACGGATTAGGATGACACGGAGAGGTACGTCTATAGCATACGCTAAGTTGCAAGGTAAGGTATGCACTGATAAGGTACGTAAGCTTTGTAATGTTAATGATTCGTAATGAGCGAGAATGTAATGTAATGGTAATGTAATGTAACGGTAATGTTGGGCCCCGGAAGTGTGGGTAAGGGAGACCCGGGACGACCATGGGGTCGGCGGTTATGACCCCCCTGTGCACATTCTCCTGTTGGATAGGATCAACCCGGAACCCACTAGGAGGTTTGGTGGGGGACGGAATCCTCGGGCGTGAGCGTCATGAAACTCACGACCCATACATAACGTAATGGATGGTTAGGGTCGCGCAACCCTTCCATCACCGGAGAAGGAGGTTTGTTCTTTAGTGTTACTTTTGTTTTGATTTGTAATGTTTGATTCGTATGAGGAGCCCAGGATGGGATTGGTGCTCGTACTCGCCGAGCTTTTATACGTTATGTTGATTATGAAACGGGATAGGACTTTTAAGTTAAAGATACGCTATGCTTTTGATATGATATGTATACGTTTGTTTTTAAAATAGATTTTGGTGTGCAAAACCCTATTCCCGGTTCATAGTCTTTTGTTTAATACGTGCTATGCTCTATATTATGTATCATGTGAGCGTGTTCAGCCCCCTCACTCAGTCGAGTTGTAGATTGACCCCTTTCATTTTCCCCCTTTTAGTTGCAGGTGCAGGATTCGGGTCGAGCTAGGCGGCGGTCTTCTTTTGGGTCTTTTGAGTCAAGTTGTTCGAGTCTTTTTGCATTCTGCGTCTTTATCATTATGCTTTGGAAGTTTTGATATGTATAAGCCTATGATTTTGTATTTAATGTATCTAATTGATCTGATATGACTCGGGACAGGTTTCTAAGATAAGAATGATCTCATTATGTATTTATGTTTTATGTTTGATTTACGGGATTAGGTACCTATGCTAGTTGAACCCGTCGCATGTTTTATTTGAGGTTTGGCATGATTATTAATGTATTTATGATCCTGTTACTTCCACCTTTGATTTTATTTTGTTGTGCACTCTGTTTTAGTGTCTAGACCGCCTAGCCTAGGGGTGTGTTTTTGTTTGTCTTCCGTTCGCCATGGCTTGGTGCGTGTGCAGAGTTTCCATTTCGTTGCACGTGTCGAGCTGTGGTACGGGGGATGTGGTGCCCTTCGCTCCGGGGTGCTACACCTTCATTTCATTTCATACACCAAGAGGAGATATTTTCAGCTGCAAACCGAGACACCCTTGATGCTCCCAGAGAAATACTATTCATTTCCTCCCTCAAGAGCTAAATACTCTTCCATCGCTTCCCATACTTGAAAGGTAAGCTTGGAATGTTGCTCTCCATCTTCTTCGCATTCTTTTAAATGTAATTTGGTTGATTTTCTTGAAGGTTTAAGCATGCTATGGATTAATGGATGAATAGTTAGGTTAAAATGAAATTCTTGAATATCCATGCTATCATGTAATTTCGTGGCTGTTTTGTATGGATTTCATGCATGTTTTCTTGATCTTAGCTCCTGTTATTTGCTTCTCTTCCTTGCCTTTGTTGCTACTGTGATTAACGGATGGAAACAGAGGGCTTTTAGCAAACTTTAAGGCATTTTTTGGTTGAATTTTCCTTTCCTTCCTTTGCTGTCAGTGTTAGGGGAATGTTTGTGTTGTTTTGCTACTGAATTTGCTGCCTTAGAGTACCTGTCTGTTGCTGCGGCTCTTTGCACTTTCTTTCCCTGTTTTCCCCTGCCGTTGCTGCTACCGCTGTTCTGTTCTGCAACACTCTCCCGGGCGGGGAGAGTTTGAACTGAAAGTGTCCCCGGGCGAGGACACCTTATGCAGAAAACTTCTGCATCTTCTCTCCCCGGGTGGGGAGAGTTTGAAAGGATGATTGCCCGGGCGGGGAGTGCCTGCTACTGCTTCTTTTTCCTTTTTTTTTTTTTTTTTTCCTGTTGCTTCTTTCTTGCATGCTGCTACTTCTTTTTTCCCTTTTTGCTGCTGTTGTGTGTGTGTGTATGTGATACCTTGTTGTGCAGTAGTATATAGCAGTGCAGGGAGGTCCGTTGGTGTGCTCTGTTTTGTTGCGTCTGTGTCCAGTTCTGCTGCTGCAGTGTTGTTGTTGTGTGAAATTGCTCCTGCTGTGATTCTGCTGTAATGTTGCTTTGTTGTTGCTACCGTGATGGTGATGTGTGGTATGTAATCTGTGTGTGCATGCAAGAGTCGTGTGAGTGTGTGTTGCATGTAATATATATATATATATATATATATATATATATATATATATATATATATTTGCATGCATGCAGTTGTGTAATATATGTATAATTATATATTAATCGTGTATTATATATATATATATATATATATGTATGTACTATACATATTGATGGTGCAGGAATGTGAGTTTCCTAAATGCAACAATCACTTTAAGATTTGTTTGTGAAAGGGAAGACCATCACAGGCGGGAGGGCCTCAGGATCTGGGTTTCCTTTTGAGCGTGGGTTCTTCCAGCTAGGATAACACCAAGAGTGCAAATATAGAGTAGGTGCAGCTATGGTGACGGGATCAGGAGCTTGGGAAGATCCAGTGAAATGAAGGAAGAATGCCCAGAAAAATGTAGGTATTGTGTATGCAGAGAATGACTTAAGGGAGAGTGCATGAGTTCTCCCTATTTATATGTTAGGGGTGAGGGTAGAAGGGTAAATTGACCGTGTGGTCCCAAACCTGTGTTGCCCTAACACGTGGCGGCCCGTGAAGGTATGAGAAGGACGTTTCTGAAAAGGAGGCGGCGTGTCAGATGCGTAGTGCGCACTACCTTTGTGTCAGAAGTCGTTGGCGAGGGTGACGCGGGGGATGGGCCTAAGATTCTCTCTGCCGAGGTTCGGATCCAACGCAGCGGGGCATGGTCATGCACGAGCGTTGGTGACACTCGAAGAGTGTATGGATGGCCTCCCCACGATAGACGACCCTTGAGCGCCGAAATACAGAGCATCAAGAATGGGCCCTCGTGTGGGTGTTTCCTTGAGAAGGATTCCCCCGAGGGCTGAAATGTGAGCGCCAAGCCTGTCGGCCAGGGCCCCTTGTTTGAACAATCAGCCGAGGCCCGATGGCCCAAACTAGTTGGTAAGCGGATGAGCTAGGTTAGCCCACGAATCCCTCAATCCGAGCGTATAATCTTCAAGCTCGTTAAAGGTGACACGTGGACGGCTGAGATACGAGCGCGTTTCTGAGTCCCATCACATATATAATATATATTTTATATTCAGTTTGTATATATGTATGTATTTTATATTTTATATTTTGAATACGCATGAATTTGATGAAATTGTAAATGTGTACATTAAATGTTTAAATTGGATTATGTGTCTTATTTCATTTATTTTATGACAATACATTGAGTTATTGAATATTGAATTTATATATGTGATTCGAAATGTGAAATATATGATTTATGAATTATGGAACGTATGAACGTGAAATAGTACGTGTTATGATCATTATATGAAATTCTTAGATTCATTTGATATAAAATGTAAAGATATGAATTTGAAATGAATTTATGAGACTAAAGTGGTATGCTATTATTCCATGTAGCGTGACCTTTAAATTGTGGAGTTTTCTACTTTGAATTATGGATTTAAATTATGGAATGACTTGATACGTTTTATATGAGCTATGAACTTGGTATATTTGAGTTTTAATTGTTATATGAAATTCATGACTTGAATTGCTATGAATTATGAAACGTTTGAATATGAAACCTTCATGTATGGAACATGTTGAATGAAATACTCGGTAGTTTGGCTTCTTAACATGATTTATACCTCGTATGCATCTCATATCATGTGCATGATATGCCGTGCGTCGTATATGGTTCATATGGAGTCTTGAGTCTCACGTACACACTATGTTGTCTTCGTACAGTTTTCTCCAGGGCGGAGATGCCAGGTTCCTAGGACACCTCAAGTCTTTCTTTCTTTTGGTATTGTCGGTAAGGTGTAACAGGTGAGTTTCTCTTCTAATAGCTAAATCGACCCGATATATCCCTTACGTGAAATGTTTTAAGCCAAAATAGTATATTTATATATCGAGTCATTTTGGGTAAAGGATTTCAAACGTATGACCCATTTTCATTTATGAACCCTTACCCAATGTTTTGGCGAGATCAGTGAACACATTGTTTATGGGGGCCCGGGACTAGGTGTACGTGGCTATCCGGGGAAGCTCGGGCTGATGGTGATCCCCGTGCATTAGTCCCAACAAATAATAACGACAGAACGGATCTCGTTAGGAGTTTTGACGAGAAAACGCTAGTCGGGCAATGAGGACTCATGAACCTCATTGCCACTATGTATGAGGTGGTCGGGTCTTGCTAACCCATCCACCCCCCGGAGGAAAAAGGTGTAAGTGTTTATGATTATGAATATGATTATGATTATGAACGAATATGTATGAATGTGTATGATCACTAATGAAAAAAGTGAATTGATATGCACACACGAGGAGAAGGTTGGAGATTATGCACGCCCACTCGCCGGGCCATGAAACCCTATGAATGGAATGTATGAATTTGATAGTTGTAATCCCGAGCGTTATTTTCCTTTGTTTTACCCACTTGGGAAATATCTTAAAAACCTCGCGCGGGATTATAGCGTGCATGTGTGGGTGTTTAAATTATGCGATAGTATATATGTTATGCCCTGTTTTGTACCCACCAGTCTCCTATAGATTGAACCCGGCTTTGTTTTCAGTTCTTTTGCAGGTTTTGGAGTGCTAGGCGGGATGTTGAGTCTGTCGAGTCGTGTGGTTCAGTTGGATTCTTCTCATACGCATATTGTAAATTGATTAAGTTATGCATTGAATGTACGAACTATTATAGTTGTATTTTATGATTTATGTTTGAAATTTGGGGACTAGGTATTTATGTTAGTTGAACCCCGTCACTTGTTGCCTACGTTGTGATTGACCTTATGTTTTGCTTCCACCCTCACATTTAATTCATGAGTTGTTTGATTGGTTTCGAAGGTTCTAGTTCTCGCCTAGCCTAGAGTGTGAGTGAGTCCCCATTCGCCGTGATTCGGCTCGTGTATGGACTCTCCATTTCATATGCGGGTCGGGTCCCGGTGCGGAGGATGTGGTGCTTTCCGTTAGGGCGCTACACAAGCAAAGCCTCAAAGCAAGTCAATTTGACACTCCCACTGTCTTTTGGACTCATTGGCTTGGAGTATTTTCTAATCTTAACTCATGTGATTTAGGGCTCGTTTCATAAACCACTTCTCCTAAATGATTGAGTCCTATAAGTTAACTAGAATAGGGGAGTTCTTACACATGCGTAGTTAAAGTAAGCATACAGTCAAACAAGATCATATAAAGAAGTGTTGCCTTATGATCGAATTAGTTCGTTTATTATTCAAAGATTGTCTGTGATTTATAAAGGAAAAGTACTAAGCGGATTACAAGATCGACTTTTAGGGCACTATTCCTAACAAATAATAGTAATATCTCTTTATATAAAAAACTCGATGTTGGTTGAAATAACATAATACTAAATTATAGCTTCTTAGATGTTACGATGATCAGTGTTTTGCAGATCGGATTGAATCGGATGGTCCGACTTCCTAGAATCGTTCAACTGATTCAAGGAACGGTCATGTTAACCTCCCAAAACCAAACAAGACTCAAAATCGTAGAAAACTATCCAAAATAGCGGTTGGATCGGTAGAATCGGTGAACCGCTCACAGGTTATTAATTTGAACCGATCCGGTTTTTTAGAAAACAATAAATTGAGAAAATTAAACCCCAATTTCTATAATTTTCTACATAATTTCTATATGTTTTCTACCGCTTCTTCAAAACTAATGTATTACGTGTATTTCGTTGCTAGGCATCAAGAATTATGAATTTATGTTTTATTTTAGTTCATAATCTTTGGGTTTTTATTCATTGTTTATAATATTTTTAAATTTGCATATTAGATTTGTATATAAATTGAAAAAAATATAAAAGTAACTTTTAAAATATATTCTATTATTTATTATTTTTATATATATTTTTAAATATTATTTATGACATAAGTATGACGTTACCGGTTTAACCACGATTGATTCAACGGTTGAACCACTCACCTTTAACTCAATTAATTTTTCGATTCACTTAATGATCGGATCCAAAAAGATTGATGATGAATTGATCATGGATATCGTGTTTGTGTATTTGGAGCCGATCCATGAGATCTTCCGATCCATTATAATCTAATTAACCCTTTTCTCACCATTAATGAAACAAACTTATCTTTAATTGAAATCTCCAAATGTATTTGCCTAATTAAAAGGGATTTATCTAAGGCCTTTCCATTTCTTGGAAAAGTGCAGGCTTTTGTTAAGGAATATCAAGTAATTAACAAGTTCAATTAACTACGACAATTCTCCCAATATTCACTGAACTAGGACATTTACTAGCCCCAAGTATATGATTAACTAAGGTCTAAGCCCTAAAACCAATTACTGTCATTAAAATCAATGTCAAAAATTTAGAATCATTAACCACATACAAGGTAAAGAATATAAGCAAAATAAGGAACACATCGCCACAAATATGATCTAAATTTTAGCTTGAATCTAATTCGGTCAAATCACTTTAACAAGGAGAGAATATTGTGTACTTATCGTCTTCTTTGTTTAATTTAAAAGAAAAGTGATCTATGATTGCTTGAATTCGATCGACCCAATTTTGATTAGGATTTTCCACATTATATTGCTATGTAGCCTAAGTTTCCATTTTTTTTCCTCCTTCGCATGAAAACTGCAAAGAATAAGCAGCAAATCCAATATATTTTATATAACGCCCACCATTCTTTTCTCTTCCCACACTCCATTATCTGTTCTCACTTCACTCATACGGATAACTGATAATCAAACCCCAACAAGAAAGGAAGCAGAGAAAGTTTATATATATTACATTAAACACCCACAGACACACATATACAGACGCAGAACAAAAGTGATCATGCTTCCGCCGTTCTGCAAGAACTTATGGGTGGCGCTGCCACTTCTTGCGGCGGCGGCGGTGGTTCTCTTAGGTCCTAAGGAGTGGACATTTTCTTACGACTCCAATTTCTTACAGGATTACTTGCGTTCGAGGTCTCCAAAACAGGCCGGTTCACGAGATGGATTGAATCAAATACCAGTAAGTTTCAATCTTTTTCATTATATATATATATATATATCTTAAGTTTGTTATATTATTGAATATATGTATACCAGCAAGTTTAATTTTATTTCTTCATATATTTATTATATATATATATATATATATATATATATATATATATATATATATATATATATATATACACGACTTCATTTAATTAGAGGATATATTTGACCGATGAAGCGACATGCATATATATCGATTTTGATGGAAAAGAAAATATTATTATTTTTGGAAGTAGATATTTTTATGATAGAGTCAAAGACATGTTTAAATATGTACTGGATTTTCAGTACATATTTTGATATTATGGCTATATATTATATAATATATCTTGTTAATTTTATTTCGCCTTAAATTTTATTAATTAATAATAGAATAGTTCTAAAGTTTGAAGATACATAAAACATTTCACATTGATTTTCCATGTGTGATTATTCCTAATTTCTTTTTATGGGTGTATTTTGGGCAAAATTTATGCATAATACTTTTCATCATTTCTGCATAAATGACCCAAATAAAAGTTGTTGCCTAATCAAAAGGCACATTTTAATCAGATACCAAAGTACCTTTACTTTTCCCTGAGGCAAACTCTCTTTTATCTTTTTCCTCGTTTAAAAAAAAAAATTGTAAAGGAAAAGAATATATATATATATATATATATATATATATATATGTGTATATATATATTAAAATAAATAAATAAATAAATAACCTCTTTATTCTTTCACTTATGGGAATTAAAATTGAGAATTTTGAAATTCAGAATGTGACAGAGAGTCCAACCATAGCAGAGAAAAGATACAGCAATTTGGAGATTGTTGAAGCTCAACTCGCAGAAGCTCGAGTTACAATCAGAGAAGCCAATGCTCAAAACGAAACGTATGACCCCGATTACATCCCAAATGGGCCAATGTATTGGAACCCCAAAACCTTTCACAGGTACATATACTCGTAAAATTTGAATGTTTTTGATACTCGTTAAATAAAATTAAATGTTGTCGATCAAATCGTATCGCATCTTTAACATAAAAGATAAAATTTTCAACTTGTAAAATAGTGGTAAATAATTCCGGGCTAAGAGATCAAGTGTTACGGTCGAAAATCTTTAACGTGATATTAAAGTTGATCAACAGACGTAATGAAGCCGAATTGCAGGAGCTATTTGGAGATGGAGAAGAGATTGAAGGTGTACATCTATGAAGAAGGGGATCCCCCAGTGTTCCATTACGGCCCCTGCAAACACACTTACGCCATTGAAGGAATCTTCATTTCGGGCATTGAAGTTAGCCGTTTTCGGACATACGATCCCGATGAAGCTCATCTGTTCTTCCTCCCTTTCAGCGTTACCATGTTAACGCAGGTTATCTACGAGCCGAACTCCCATGAATGGAGTCTCATGAAAAACACAATCTCCGACTACATCAATGTCGTCGCGCAAAAGCATCCTTATTGGAATCGAAGCTCCGGAGCCGATCATTTCATTCTCGCGTGTCATGATTGGGTGAGAGAAAAATTCTAGCTCAGACTCGATTTCAGTTCGAATGATTCTTGTGATTTGCAATTTAGAGGACCATTTTAGACCAGGACGGACTTTAACATATATTTTAAAATATTCATATTTTTTTCCCATATTCAAAAATTTTGTCTGCCCTGTTTTTTATATTTTAGATTTTGTTCTCTTTTGTTAAATCATGCTTCCATCTTTTATTATAGGGGCCCGAGATCTCGTTTGCAATCCCAAACCTGCACAAAAATGCAATCCGCGCCTTATGTAACGCCAACACCTCCGAGCGATTCAACCCCGCCCGCGATGTCTCCATCCCAGAGATCCACCTTCCTGGTGGCAGCGCACGCGGCCTCCTCGGCGGCCCACCGCCATCAAAGCGTCCGATCCTCGTCTTCTACGCCGGCGGCGTGCACGGCCCGATCCGGCCGATCCTCCTCCACCACTGGGAGAACAGATCATCCGACCCGGACGTGCAAATCCACAGGTACCTCCCCAAAAACGTGTCCTACTACGGCATGATGCGGCGGAGCCGCTATTGCATATGCCCGAGCGGGTACGAGGTGGCGAGTCCCAGGATGGTGGAGGGGCTCTATTTGGGGTGCGTGCCGGTGCTGATTAAGGACGGCTACGCCATTCCGTTCGGCGACGTGCTGAATTGGGAGACGTTTGCGGTGGTGGTGGCGGTGGGGGATATTCCGAATCTAAAGAGGATACTGACGGGGATCAAATTGAGGGATTACGTGAGGATGCAGAGGAGGGGGATTCAGATGCGGCGGCATTTCGAGGTGAACTCGCCGCCGCAGAGATTTGATGTTTTTCATATGATTATGCATTCCATTTGGCTGAGACGGCTCAATGTTCGCCTCCATGAAAGTAGACATGGTGATTGATTTTGAGTACATTTGATGGAAAATTCTAGCCTAAATCCGGCTTGGCCGAACCCAACCAATTAAAAAGGCAAATGAATTACACTTGCTATTTGATTGGTCACTCTCCCTAAATTTTTCACCAACCACACGGCAAGTGTAAAACACTCACCTCCTCGTTACACCGGTTTGGCCGAGTCAGGTTCGGACTAGAATTATCCACATTTGATACAGAATAACACTAATTTAGGATAGTTTGGTATTTTGAATTTTGAATCTTATATAAGGATTTATTTAAAATGGCGGGTACATTTGAGATTTCGAATGTAACTAACGGTTTGGGATATAAATAATTTGATGTAATCAATTTATCTCTTTTTATTTTTTTTGGAACTAGTCAATTTATATCTCATCATGGCATGGTTTTACTTGAACTAGAGATTGCCCAATATTTATATGACATAAAAATATTTGACATGAAACGTATTACGATCAGATAATATGTGAGATAATGTAATCTATACTATTAATTTATACTATTATTTATTTATTTATTTTATTTCATAACTCTCACGTTTTTCTAATTTTTTTTTTTTTTCCTCTTTCATCAGTTTAACTCTTTTCTTTTTTATTTTAATATAATTTTTTATCTCTTTTCACTTATGTTTTTAAATTTAAATTTTAAATATTATATAACACTATCTTATGCTATTTATTTATGATAATTTAGTTATTATATTAAAAATAATTATAGAATATATATTAATAAAAAAATTATTTTAATATTAAATATTAGAGCAAATTACATTTTTGGTCCCATAGGATTTGACCATTTGCAATTTTGGTCCCATTGCATTTAATTTGTGAAAATTTTGGTCCCACCGTCAAATTTTGGACGGAAATGGGATTTTACCGTTAAATGCATTAGTAGAGAATCAAATAAAATTATTGACAGAAAAATTGTAACAATATCCGGAGACCAATTGGTGGGGAAGCTTTTTCCCATACATGAGGTCTTGGGTTCAAATCCCAGGCCATATACTTTTTGTACACATAATTATTATGTTTATTTATTTATTTTTTTTGGTAGCATAATTATTATGTTTATAAAAAAATTGATTTTAATAATAATATAATATATTAATAATTACACATAATTATTATGGTTATAATAAATTAATTTTAATAATAATATAATATAAATATATTAGTATGTTAAAATAAATATATTATATATTTTTGTATACATAATTATTATGTTTATAATAAATTAATTTTAATAATAATATAATCTATTAATAATTATTATGTTTATATATATATATATTAACGTATATAATATATAATTATTATATAATATATAGTACATATAATATACAAATATATATTATAGCTTAAAAAATATTTAACATAATTATATATTATATATTTATTTTGACATAATAATGTATTTATATTATATTATTATTAAGTTTAATAGATATAAGATATAAATATTTAAATATATAATATATAATATATAGTACATATAATATACAATTATGTATTATAGCTTAAAAAATATTTTAACATAATAAAATATTATATTTTTATTTTAACGTACTAACATATTTATATTATATTATTATTAAAATTAATTTATATCTTAACATAATAATTACACGTATATGATATATAAATATATAATATTTAATGTATATAGTATATAAGTATTATTTTTTATAAATACACAATATACATTTTATACGTAGATATATTATATATTAATATTAAATATATATATATATATATATATATATATATTAATGTATATAATATATAATTATTATATAATATATAGTATATATAATATACAAATATATATTATATCTTAAAAAATATTTAACATAATTATATATAATATATTTATTTTAACATAATAATATATTTATATTATATTATTATTAAAACCAATTTATTATAAACATAATACTTATGTGTACAAAAAGTGTATAGCAGGGATTTGAACCCAAGACCTCATGCATGCAAAAAGGCTCCCCCACCAGCTGGGCTGCGGATATCATTGTAATTTTATTTGATCGTGTTCCCCCTCCGAACCCATTTAACGGCAAAATCCCATTCTCATCCAAAATTTGACGGTGGGATCAAAATTGTCACAAATTGAATCCAATGGGACCAAAATTGTCACTTTCTGAAACAATGGGACCAAAATTGCAAATGACCCAATCCTATGGGACCAAAAATGTAATTTGCTCTAAATATTAATAGTTTTTCATTTGCACATGCATCGAACGTGGGGAGTTTGATGAGGCCAAATTACGCTCGAATCAGCACCGCGCACGTGTTGCGATCTGAAGGACCCAGAGCTCTAACGCTAATGGTAATGGGCTCGTGGAATTGACCCGGCCCACTCCCTCATCTCCTATACGTTCCAGACTTGCGCGCTTCGGCCCAAGTCACGAGCGCAGGATCGGTCCGCCAAATCCCTTGGACGCTCGCACTACGGTCCCAAGGGACGCTCCGCGCCCGGATTCCCCCTCCTCTATGCCAGGAACCCCAACCGTAATTGCGCTCGGGATATACATGCTCTACGCTCGGGCCCCTACCGCTCTTGCATACCTTCCAGGGGAACCTCCCCCGAGCGTGGCCAACGCTCGAGTCCAGTATCAAATGGCGCTATTCGCCTTGAGGACCAATCCCATCGCAATAAGGAGTCCTTCTAGAGGGCGCTTTCAGAGGTACGGGGAGCATAGCGGAGAAGAATTTCACGCTCGCCGCTCGCCAACAACCTCTGACACAGTGGTAGTGCACACCTCGTACCTGACACCCCACAGGCTTTTCAGGGTCATCCCTTTCACGCCATCACATGTCTAGGGCAGCACGGGGTTTCGGACCACAAGGTCAAATTACCCATGATACCCAGCTTGCCCCTAACATATAAATAAGGGATTCACGTACACACTTCCCTAAGTGATCTTTTTCCACAAGAATACTCTGCATAAACTGGGCATTCTCCTCCATTTTTCTCTTCTTCTTCAAGCTCACACAACCCAACATCCTCAACTCCTCAGTTGCACAATCTCTTGGTGTTATCCTATCTGGAAGAACACTACTAGAAAACATGGTTTTTGCAACCGAAATTTTGCAACCGAAAAATTTCGGTTGCAAATTTGACCGATTTAGCAACCAAATTTGCAACCGAAAACCAAAATTTGCCCACCTGGCTTTGCAACCGAATATTCGGTTACCAAATCGGTTGCAAAAATTTTGCAACCGAAGTTCGGTTGCGATATTAGTTGCAAAAAGAAAGTTGAATGGTCAACATTTTTAATGTATTTGCAACAGAAAATTAGGTTGTTAATTCGGTTGCAAATCCTTTGCAACTGAATTTCTGCTGCTAAGTCGGTTGAAAAAAAAGAATGAAAAAATCGAACCTGGTTAAAGTATTTGCAACAGAATATTCGGTTGCAAAATCAGTTGTACAAGAATTGCAATCAAAATTTCCGGCTGCAAAATTATTAAAAATCATTTCAAAAATATTTTTGTAACCGAAATTTCGGTTGCAATGTTTTGAACTAATTTAATTATTTTAATGTTAAATTTGCAACTGAAATTCGGTTGCAAAATTTTCATACATCCTCTTTGCAACCAAATTTCGGTTGCAACAATCTTTTTATTTATTATAATTTATAAAATTAAAATATGTAATACCTTTTAAAATATATGTTGCTATTCGGTTGCAAAATCAGTTGCAAAAGTTTTTTCTTTTATTAAATTTAATATATACATAATAATTATTAATTACTCGCCTCCTAAAAAGTTTTAAATCCTTTAATCATTGTATAATATAAGTTTTCTAATTAAAATGATAATAAATATTATAATTTATAATATATTTGTAAAGTGAATAAAAGTTAGTTAATTATAATTACTTCTATTATGGTAGTATCTTACTATAAATTATGTAATAAAATTTAAAATTATATTTTATAAGATATAATATACATTATAAACCATTAAGATATTATACTTGTATAGTGATATGATATCATATAACATATAAAATATTTTGAGAATTGGTATAACGCGTAATGTTATATGGTGTACAGATCAAAGTAATTTCTACAAACGATAGATATAGTATAATAGATATTAAATGATTATAATTATTTATATAATTATATTGTGGTAATATTAATTAATAATTATCTTTGTATTGTTGTAGATACTGAAAACTATATAATAAAATTTAAAGGTTATGTTTTATAAGATATAATATACATTATGAATCATTAAGGTGTTATACTTGTATAATGATATCATATTATATATCATATACGACATTTAATTTTGAGAATTGACATTACACACGATATTATTTATGATATACTAGGGTAATTTTCACAAGTGATCGCTATAAAAGATATCAAATGGTATAATAGATGACTATACGTCTATTAAATACTATAATATACTGATATTACATTTATGATAGAAATTATATATTGATATGATATTATATAATATGTACAACATTTTGAATATTGATATAATGTGTGATATTATATAAGATGCACGCGGAAATGTATTTTACAATTGATTGACATAATTAATTAATATAATAGCTATAAGGGATCTATTAAAATAATATAATATATGTAATTATATATAACTTTATTAATTACTATATATCTATTAAATAAAATAATAAACAAAATATAATTTGCATTTATAAAAGATATTATTATAAATCATATGACATAATAATGTTTAATAGTAACTTACTCATTAATACTATAGGTAGCTATAAGTTATATCGAATGCTATAATTTTTAATTTTAAGTTTACCAAACAATATATAGATAATTATAAGACTATTAAATAGTAAAAAGTGTAGTTAATTATATTGATATAATTATAAATAGATATTATATATCATATGATCATATAGTACTATCTAATGTTATCGTATTCATTAAAGATATAATACCTATAAGTATAGTAAACTATGTACATAATTATAATTCTATGAAATGATACCATAAATAGTTACAAGTTATATCAAATGATATAATATGCAATTATAAGTCTAATAATTAATATGTAGATAATAATCAGACTATTAATTAGCAATAATATATAGTTATTTATATTTATGATATAACTTGTAAAATAAATATTTAAATTTAACAACCGAAATAACAACCGAAGGTGATAACATATATTTAATTGTTTATCGGTGACTAATTGTCCCCATATATAATTATGGCCGATAAAAGTATATATCCTAAATAAGAATTAATAATTGATTCATAATATATAATATACAATATATACATTATTGAAATGATAAATTGGTCATGACATGATATTAATAGCTTAAAAGAATATTTAAAGTTTGTACTATATGACTTAACTATAACTACTTTTATAATAGCATTAACAATACAATATGATATTAACTATATTCATCGAAAACATGTATATTATAGTTTATAAATCATTATTCATCATGTCTAATTAGATGCTATATTAACAGTAATTTAATATTATAGCTTACATTTAAGTGTATAATATAATATATAACGTTAAATAATATAATATAATATAATATATATATATATATATATATATATATATATATATATATATATATATATATATATATATTAGACATAACATATAATTTATTACAATCATATTATGCTTACCCGTGAGTTCAATATATTGAGATTCAGGTGAAATACCTTTTCTTCTGTCATGAATGGAATTAATGTATAATCTTGATCGGATGTAAAATTCCTTGAAGTATTAACTGAAGAAGGAAATTGCTTTTAAATGATACTATGCATGCTATAAGTTATATTAAATAACATATATATGTGGACCAAAAAAAAAAAAAAAAAAAAAAAAAACATATATATGAAATTATAAATTTATTAAATAATATATAAACAATTATATGACTATTAAATAGCATAACATATAATATATTATACTTAGATATAATTTACATATTTAACAAAACTTAAATAATTTAATCCACCTCCCCCAAAATTTTTCTCGTTCCCCCCTTCAATTCTCAGCACCAACTCAAAAATTTTCATTTCCCCCTTTTCTTTGTGAAAACAAACCCCAGTTTCCTCTTTAACGCTCCCTCAAAGATTTACCCCTTTCCCTCTCCCACGCCTCCTCCCGTTTCTTCCCCGTCACCACCCTCCCCCTCCAGCCCCTCCGATCAGCCTGTCGTCATCGGCGGACGCACCTTCTCCGATCGCGAGGTTTTGGGGATTTTGGTGGTGGCGACTGTGGTTGTGGTGTTTCTGACTAGTGTAGGGTCGCTGCTCATCTCCGCTTTGCTTGTTGGACTGGGCATGGTTTGCACGCACGGCGCTTTCCGAACGCCGGAGGATTTGTTCCTGGATGAGCAGGATCCGGCGACTCCTTGATTCCTATCGTACCTCGATGGCGCAACCTCCGCGGCGGCGGCGGCTGCTCCTGCTGTTGCCACGCATGTGTAATTTGGATCCGAGCATATCTGTACGGCAGCAAATGCCTCTAACCGACAGGTATGATTCTAGTTAGGGTTTAGTAATTTAATTGGTTTTTAATTCGATTGAATTGTTATATTTATGGATCAGTGGAAATTGGGAACTGTATTACTATTACATTGTTGGTGTATCGAATTAGGCTTTCTTTGTATCTTGGATTTGATTCATGTTCTGAAATATAAGATCATTACTGCATCATCATCTCGTTCTGAAAATCTTTGTGTCAGTAGTTCCTCATTATAGAAATTAGAAGAAATTCAAATTTATTAATTCTAATGGAACTGGAATTACTTCCCTTTTCCATCACTGTCGACATTTAGGTCATCATAGAAAATAACTTAGCAACAGCTGTTCTGTGTTGCAGGACAACAAGTGTTAGATATGTGTTTTGCAATTTGTTTGCAGATATGGATAGCTCTTTCTTAACTAAAAACCTGAAAACTGTCAATATCTTGGATCATTTTTCTACTCTTATATCAATATCATCAAAGCTGCAACTCTAAAGTTAAGGCTTTGCATCTGCATTTCAGCTTGTCCAACTAGGAGAGGAAGTAGTTATTTTAAACAAATCGCTTCTTGATTTGATTGATTCAATCGGAAGGTTTAGCCATGGATTCTCCGTTTTTCACTTTGAACCGTTCTAAAGTGCTGACCCTTCTATTGTTGGTACATCTTTGAATTGTTCTTGTGATGCTAATGAATGATATAGGTGTTATTTCTTGATTAAGTGATGAAGGCCACATCATTGAATTGTTCTTGTGATGTTCTTTCATGTTTGTGGGCATGACCGTTTAGAAAATACTGAATTCTAAGTATCCGTTCATTATAAGTATTTGAGGTAACCTATATTGTCCATGTATTCTTATCTATTTTTTTGCAAGTTGGTGAAAGTAACCTGCCTGGTTTGATAGCAAGCAATTAGTGGATGGAACTATACATAACTATATCAGCTACCTGGCTTGGTATTAATTAAGTTTTATGTTGTTAGATCATTGGCAATTACAATATATATACTGACAAACTAAGTCTTAATGTAGTCAGGAATGATGTTGATTTGATGTTTACATGCAAACTTGTTTATGTCTAAACATTTGTCCAACATCTATAATTTTTCTGTTTATTTTGGAAGACACTTTGTCATATTGGAGAAAGTTTCCATAGTTGCCTTGTGGGACTTGAGTGTGAATAGAAAATGATTATTGCTTCTTGAGAGCATGTGCTGCTAGTGCTAGAGAATTGTGATTCATTTGTATGTGTTGTCGTGATGTACTTATGACTCTGAACTTTGATGAATTTCCTAAAGGTGGCTTATCAAATTTACAGGCATATTTCAACAATATCTGGTTTACCAAGTCCACAAGATACGATTACAGGTGATTTGGGGGAAAAACAGAGTTCTTGATTTGGGGGAAAAGTACATACTCTGATATCAGGTGTTAGTGAGAAAAACAACTCTGAAACTCTGCACATCACTAACACCTGGTACAGTAACTTGAAATTAATCATTTTTGTGCTCTTTTTTGTCGAATTTTGATATTATGTTTGTGTGTTTATGAAAACCAGAAGCATAGGTTGAATAGGTCTGTGAAAATTCCTGCATTGAAAAAGCAAATGAGCTGATATCCTGCCCGATGAGTGTTCTTAGGGGAAATATGGTGACAAACCAATCAAAGGTTCTCCTCATCTTAGTTATGACTTTATGATAATGGTTCATAGTTTTTTTTCCACCATATGTTGTTCTATATATTGTGTTTCTTGAATCCATTAATGAATCCATTTTTGGGTTGATGTTTATTTGTTGAGAATGAGAAAATGAGTTTTTTTGTTCATGTTGTTTTAATTTTTTTAATAGTCATATCTTTGCCCTCAAATACTTGTTGATAGAATCACGTAAGTTTGGTTGTTTTAACAGCCAATCCTTTGCCTTCAATGTCAAAACTATGAATTTTATATGCAACAACATTAGGATTAAAGAAAAGATAACAAGTGTTACAAATATTTGTTTCTTCTTATAATTAATTATGCAGGGTATACTATACATGTAGCAGCATGAGGGATTACCCATGAGTAAAGATGTGGAAAAAAGTGTGGAATAACTATCAATGCTCATTGTCACCTATGAAGGCGAGCACAACCATTCAAGGTTGCCTTCAAATCCGACCAAATCATTATAGTTTATGATTTATATTCTTTTTGTCTTTGTAAGTGCCTTGCTTATAAGGTTAGATTGTTGTACAAAGTAATTTGAAAGGTCATTTGGAAGTGTTGATATTTTGGTGGTATTATTATGATTATTGTTAGTTTGTATGATATTTTGGTTTATATAATATTCTCATTCAACTGTTTGTTTCATAGCTTAACTTTATTGGTAATATAAGTTTAAAATTGATATTTTTAGAAAAATATGAAATTAAATACTAAATTTAAAAAAACGAAATAAATATATTAAATTTTAAATAAGGCAACCAAAAATTCGGTTGCAAAATTGACATTATTTTGCAATTGAAAATTTATCTTTTGTAATAGAAATTCGGTTGAAAATTAATTAAAAATTACAAAATAATTTATTTTTGCAACCGAATTTTCGGTTGCAAAATTGGTTAATATTTCTACTTATTTTGCAACAAAAAATTCGGTTGCAAAAATCATGTGCCACGTCAACTTTGCAACTGAATGTTGGGCTGCAAAATTAGTCATATTTTTGCAACCGAATATTTGGTTGCAAAGTGACGTGGCTTTCGTTCCGCGTCGACAGCTTCTTGCAACAGACATTCGGTTGCTATTTCTGTTGCAAAAAATTCGGTTGCAAAATTCGGTTACTAAAGTTTGCAACAAGGGTTTTTGCAACAGAATTATTTGGTTGCAATTCGGTTGCAAAACACTATTTTTTGGTTGCAAAATGCCCTTTTTCGGTTGCAAATTCAGTTACTAAACTCATGTTTTCTAGTAGTGGAACCCACGCTACTAAGGAAACCCAATTCCTGAGGCTCTACAGCCTGTGATGGTCTTCCCCCTCACAAACAAATCTTAAAGTGTTGGTGTTTTGACACACTTCTTGTTTTCTGCACCATCAGAGTTGCTAGTAATACTTTTAAAAGTGAATCTCTTGTTGTCCAAAATTTAAAATCTTGGGACATTGCTAATAATTTTAGACAATCGGCGTAGGACATACGAGTATATGACAATATTCATAAAATAGTAAAAAATTAACATAAAATTGTAAATATTTTGAAATTAGTGGATAAAAATGCCATTGTCCAAATCCTATAACAAGAAGCCAATGTGGGCATAGATAATGTTTCAATTTTAAATTTTCTCTTGCATTAATCAAATTAGAAAGAATTTTTTTTTTACTTTGGATTTAATTCGATCGAATTCAATTAATTATTCTTTCAAAATTTTTCATTAATCATACGAAAAACAAAAACATTCTCTCATTACACTGATTTGGACGAACCAGGTTGGAGTTAAACTAAACTTCATAAGAACTACATAGGAGTCTAAACTCTAAATTATGTAATAGGGAAATATCTTGTTTTAATTCGAAAATGATTTATTAATTAATAAAAGTTTCTAACCAGATCCAATTGGTCTAAACTCTAAATTACATTTTGCAATATCTAAGATGATACTTATACGTCATTAAGATTTTTTTTAAGAATTCCTCCTCATATATGATAATTAAATAATATTTTTAAAAATATCTATATATAAAATTGAATGCTAATTGATAGTGCCAAAAATATTTCTAAGTGTTGAGCTCCACCCTTTCGAGGTCCGCTCCTTTCAAGGTGCGCTCCTTCGCATTCCACCTTCACGTTCCACCTCAAGCGTTCCACCGCAAGTGAGTTCCACCACTTCGCGTTCAACCTCAAGTGTGTTCCACTTTTGCGCTCAACCTTAACGCTCAACCTTAGCGCTCTACCCTCGCGCTCCACCTTCACGCTCAATCTTCGCGCTCCACTTTAGAGCTCCACTTTCGCGCTCCACCTTTGCGCTCCACTTTCGCGCTCAACCTAAGCGCTCAACCTTAGCGCTCAACCTAAGCGCTCCACCTTAGAGCTCTATTTTCACGCTCAACCTAAGCGCTCAACCTTAGCGCTCAACCTCCGTGCTCCACCTTAGCGCTCCACTTTCGCGCTCAACCTAGGTGCTCAACCTTAGCGCTCAACCTAAGCGCTCAACTTTAGCGCTCTACCTTAGCGCTCCACCTTAGCACTCCACCTTCGCGCTTAACCTTCGCGCTCCACTTTAGAGCACCACTTTCGCGCTCAACCTAAGCGCTCAACCTTAGCGCTCAACCTTCGCGCTCCACCTTCGCGCTCCACCTTAGCGCTCCACTTTCACGCTCAACCTAAGCGCTCAACCTTAGCGTTCAACCTTCGCGCTCCACCTTAGCGCTCCACTTTCGCCCTCAACCTAAGTGCTCAACCTAAGCGCTTCACCTTCTCGCTCAACCTTAGCGCTCCCCCTTCGAGCTCAACCCTCGCGCTCCACCTTCGCGCTCAACCTTAGCGCTCAACCCCAAGCGCGCTCCGCCCCAAGCGTGGCGGTTGCCCACGTTCACATGCCACTCCACCACTTGGCGCACGACCCCACAATATTCGCACCCACTACACTGCTCAAACGTGACCCTGGCTCAGCTTAAGGTATAAATACCCCTTTTTCTTCTCAGAACGAGGGGACGCACTCTTTTACATACCGAACCTCTGCCCAAATTTCCGGTCAATTCTTTCCCACCTGAGGTAATCTCATTGTCTTGAGCGTCGGAGTGCCAACGCGGGAAACACCTCCCGCCTGGTATTCTCACGTTTGTCGTTGATCTTAGCAGGTCAAAGAACCCACCTTTTGGCTGATTTGCTGGAGATTTAGAGCCGATCCCGTTCAAGTTCCGGCGAACCAATTTTTAGCATCATCAGTTTGGCGCCGTCTGTGGGAAAACCACCATTTTTCCAACTTTCTTCAAGCTTCTTTTTGTGCTTTATGTGAAAGAATGGCCGGATCTGACAACATTAGCCGTGGCGAGCTAAGCTCTAGCTTGCCGCCGCGACTATCCCCAACCTGAGTAAGTCAAGCGAACATCAACGTGTTACATCGCCTGCCGCCGGTGTTCCCGCATAAGAGAAACCGCACCGGAGCTACCTTGGGTTTCAATCTGCCCGTGCAACCCATGCAAACTCTCGGTACAGGAATAGGCCCAAATTCATTCAACATTCCGGCACGTTTAAACCCTTTGCTACTAAACCCGTTGTTGTTCAATCCGCTCTGGGGACTCCAAGGAGGAACACAAACCCAGATTGGAGGAGTCCAAGCCACTATTGCTCCACCTCGCACTACCATCTTGACGAGTGGGGCGGAACGCACGGCGAACCGGCCGCTACAAGAGGAACCCCTCTCCTTGGGTTCGGCGGATTAGAGCTGTACGCAATTGGCCAAGTAAAATTAGTGAGCTCCTTAGGTTGCGCTCCGAAAAGAGCCACGGTCCCATTGATATACACGGTGGTCGAGGTCAACCTCCCATACAACGTGATTCTTGGGAGACCCGCTCTTGCAAAGTTCAAAGTCATTCATTCCGCTTTCCATAGCAAAATGAAGTCCCCAACTCCCAACGGAATAGGAGAAGCAAATTGTCAGTTGAAAGAGGCTTAGGAGTGCTACATGCTCTCAACTGTGAAGCCTAAACGTATTCAAGAAACCCCAAAGCCGTTAGAAGCTGCTCACGAGGAAGATGACGAGATGCTTGATACGGAAGGGATCACTCATCCCCAAAAACGCAAGTTGGAAGCCAAACAAAGTGAGTACAAAGAAACAAGGTTGAAGCCAACCGGAGACTTTACAGAGACTGAGCTCATCCCTGGTGGTAGCTTGAAAACAACTAAGGTTGGCGCTCAAATCAAAGGGAAGCAACAAGACATGCTTATCAATTGGCGGACGCCAATAATACGTTGCTCCCTAAACCATGGAATGCAAACAACTTGAAAAAGTTTTACGTATAACAGATTCGGCATCACCATCGTTCCCCTCAAAGCCCTCCGGAACAATACCCGCTTCTCCAGTTGCATCAGTAACGACCTCATCATTGACGGTGCGCTCCTCGCGAGCCCCCTCGTCCCCCTCATCGTTGACTGCGCGTTCCTCGTGAGCCTCCTCGTCCCTATTGCGCTCACCTTGAGTTTCCTCGTCCCTAACACGCTCGCCTTGAGCATTCCCTCCAAGAGGAACGTCCTCACCCGCTGCGTGAGCGGCTCCCTTGGCAGCAAGTATAATGTTGAACTCATCCAAGGCAAACTCGAACTCGTGGTTACTAAGATCATTGGTGTCGGGTCCCGTTACACCCTCTTGGCCGAGGATGGGCCTCATCCCGCTATCCTTGTCGAGACCAATGTCATCTACATTTGTATCCTCATGAATGGCCCCTATGTGAATGAGTTGGTGATGAGCTCGTTCAAATGCCTTTTGAATCTGCGTATAACTACTGAGGTCGCTTACAACCTCGAACACGGGGCTTCTCATAAAGCGCTTAATCCCTTCCATCAATTCAGCATGCGTCCTGACCGCGCCGTCACGTTTAGACTCTTCGAGCTTCGCGCTCAGCTCAGCTCAGCGCGAGCCTGCTCACTCTCCTTGAGCAACTCTCCCTTTTCCACAAGCTTCAACTTGCACCTCTTCAGCTCTCCGTTGACATCGGTCATCTTCTCATTAACCTTTTCAAGGTCGTCTTGAAGGACTTTCTTCTCAGCTTCGAGGAGTTCAGTAGGCTCATTATAGCCAGAGACAAGGGTCGCCTGAACGCGAACCTCATTCTCCTTCCTGTTAATCTCTACGTTGGCCTTTTTTAGCTCCCTCTCAAGATCCTGAACTCTCCTTTCGAGATCAGCAACAACACTCTTATACTGGCGCTTGTAACTATCCTTCCCTTCTCAGTAAACAAAGGCTCTTGTTTGCCTTAGCGATAAGAAGTTGAGCGCGAATTCAGATCGAAAGGGTGAACGGGAATATTCCAATCGAAATGAGACCATTTCAGGATTACTCTACGAGCGCCTCAATTATTCGACACTCGAAGAGTGGGGGGAAAATGATAGTGCCAAAAATATTTCTAAGTGTTGAGCTCCACCCTTTCGAGGTCCGCTCCTTTCAAGGTGCGCTCCTTCGCATTCCACCTTCACGTTCCACCTCAAGCGTTCCACCGCAAGTGAGTTCCACCACTTCGCGTTCAACCTCAAGTGTGTTCCACTTTTGCGCTCAACCTTAACGCTCAACCTTAGCGCTCTACCCTCGCGCTCCACCTTCACGCTCAATCTTCGCGCTCCACTTTAGAGCTCCACTTTCGCGCTCCACCTTTGCGCTCCACTTTCGCGCTCAACCTAAGCGCTCAACCTTAGCGCTCAACCTAAGCGCTCCACCTTAGAGCTCTATTTTCACGCTCAACCTAAGCGCTCAACCTTAGCGCTCAACCTCCGTGCTCCACCTTAGCGCTCCACTTTCGCGCTCAACCTAGGTGCTCAACCTTAGCGCTCAACCTAAGCGCTCAACTTTAGCGCTCTACCTTAGCGCTCCACCTTAGCACTCCACCTTCGCGCTTAACCTTCGCGCTCCACTTTAGAGCACCACTTTCGCGCTCAACCTAAGCGCTCAACCTTAGCGCTCAACCTTCGCGCTCCACCTTCGCGCTCCACCTTAGCGCTCCACTTTCACGCTCAACCTAAGCGCTCAACCTTAGCGTTCAACCTTCGCGCTCCACCTTAGCGCTCCACTTTCGCCCTCAACCTAAGTGCTCAACCTAAGCGCTTCACCTTCTCGCTCAACCTTAGCGCTCCCCCTTCGAGCTCAACCCTCGCGCTCCACCTTCGCGCTCAACCTTAGCGCTCAACCCCAAGCGCGCTCCGCCCCAAGCGTGGCGGTTGCCCACGTTCACATGCCACTCCACCACTTGGCGCACGACCCCACAATATTCGCACCCACTACACTGCTCAAACGTGACCCTGGCTCAGCTTAAGGTATAAATACCCCTTTTTCTTCTCAGAACGAGGGGACGCACTCTTCATACCGAACCTCTGCCCAAATTTCCGGTCAATTCTTTCCCACCTGAGGTAATCTCATTGTCTTGAGCGTCGGAGTGCCAACGCGGGAAACACCTCCCGCCTGGTATTCTCACGTTTGTCGTTGATCTTAGCAGGTCAAAGAACCCACCTTTTGGCTGATTTGCTGGAGATTTAGAGCCGATCCCGTTCAAGTTCCGGCGAACCAATTTTTAGCATCATCACTAATTTTGACTATTATTTGAAGAGGGAAAACATAATTAAAAGTACTTAGAAATTATTATTAATTAAAAATGAAAATTTAAAATTAAAGTATGAATAGAATTCTTTTCTCGCAATTCAAGGGTGAAATCGGAGGATAAGCTCCGCCGACAAATGTCGAGAATACCAATGATTCGCCGCCGTTGTGATACAAACGACGTGGCAGGTGGCAGAAGGGTGCACCATAATCCTGCATGCATTGACACGTGTCGTCCTCCGCCACGCCCCACGATATTCGACGCTACACGTCTCACCGCCACCACCGGAGCCGCTGTAAATATATATATTCCTCTCGCGCTCAACCAAAACCCACATTCAAGAAACCGAAATTCTCGACTTACACACATTTTTATCGATCTATATTCTATACACTTGTTCGCATTACTTGATTGTGCTTGTGGAGGTGTACGAACATGTCGGCTAGGCAAGCAGCGAAAGAGGAGAGAGCTGAGGCGGCGGCGAAGACGGCCGCGGCGGAGCTCAGCGACGTCAACAGAGAGAGAAGGGAAAGGGAAGATTTGTACTACGGTACTGAGGAAGTGGGTCGGGAAGAGAGGGGACCGGGCTTGATTGGTGGTTTGATAAGGTCGGTTCAGGGGACTGTGGGCCATGCTAAGGATGCGGTAATGGGGAAATCCCATGACGCCGCCGTGAGCACTCAGGCGACGGCGGAGGAAGTGGGGGAGAGAGCTGGGGAGATGAAGGACTCCGCCGCAAATAAGGCGGCGGAGTATAGAGACTACACGGCGGAGAAAACGAAGGAAACTGCGGACTCGGTGGCGGGGAAGGCGAAGGAGACGGCGGATTACACGGCGGATAAGGCCAGACAGGCGAAGGACGCCACCGCCGGGAAAATGGGGGAGTACAAGGATTACACGGTGGACAAAGCCAAACAGGCGAAGGATGCCACTGCGGGGAAAATGGGGGAGTACAAAGATTACACAGCTGAGAAAGCGAAGGAGACCGCCGATTACACGGCGGAGAAAGCCAAACAAGCAAAAGACGCCACCGCCGGAAAGATGGGAGAGTACAAAGATTATGCTGCCGATAAAACCACGCAGGCTAAAGACGCGACAGTGGAGAAGGCGAAGGAAGCTAAAGATACGACAATGGATAAGGCCGGAGAGTATAAGGATTATACTGCTGAAAAATCCAAGGAAGGCAAAGATACGGCGGTGGGGAAGATTACCGAGTTGAAGGACTCCGCCGCCGACGCGGCGAGGAGGGCTATGGGTTACTTTACTGGGAAAAAAGAGGAGACGAAGCAGATGGCGGCGGAAACAGGGGAAGCTGTGAAACAGAAGGCCGGAGATACAAAAGAAGCAGCTGTGGTTAGTCTTTAACTGGTATTTCGTTAATTTTAAGTGTCCGTTTGTGTGAATTGAAGTTTTATGTAATTATGTTGGATTGATGCAGGGGAAATACGAGGATACGAAGGAAGAAGCAAGAAGGAAAATGGAGGAGATGAAGATTGAAGCAGATCGTGCTCGAGATCGGGCCGAAACAGAGACCGCAGTTCAAAGGTATATGTTTGAGAAAGAGAATGTTTGAATTACTAGTGATTTTATTATGAAGTGGGATGCTAAGCTTGGATTGATCATCAGGGGTACCGAGGGCGGCGCCGCCGGGGGAGGTGGCGGGATATTCGGCGCGTTGGGCGGCGTGAAAGATGCCATTAAAGATAAATTGGGCGGCGGGCATGCAACCAATACCAAGGAGAGAGGCACCGGCGCCGTTTCATACGGTGGCGCCGGAGAAGCGAAAACTGGGCATAGATTGGCAACGGATGAGGAAGGAACGCCGGTAGTGATGGTGGTGGATGTGGAGAAGACGCCCGCCGTGGCGACGGCGGCGGCCCTGAAGGCGGCGGACCAGATGTCGGGACAGACGTTCAATGATGTTGGACGGATGGATGAAGAGGGCGGGACACGTGTACGTCAGGATCGATCCGGGAAGATGTGAAGGGTTTCTGTGGCCTTTGCCATTAATAAATTAAGAGCTTCTTGACTTGATTTTGTGTATTTTGACTGGGGGATTATGTATGTGTTTTTGCTGGGTGATTACGGTGTTTAATTTGTGCATCACTTGGTTTGCCAATAATAGCTGATATTTCATGGATTTTGAACTTGGAGAAAATGAGACGGGAAATCTAGTGGTTTATATATGAATTCCGGTGTATTCAATCCATTTTGTCCATGCATTTTGTGGAACATTTCAAGATTTCTCCGGGATCTTCCTTTTCCTTTGATCAATTTACTCCAACAAACACTTGAAAGTCTTTGAGCTAAGCCTTTTCCTTTGATCAGCTAAGCCTTCACAGAATTTTATCCTTCAAACGGTAAGTCTTTGGCCCAGAATTTTCCTTTGAGCTAAGTCTTTGGCCCACTGGGAATTTTCCAATATGCTATGCTTGAGAAGAAGGTAAGGAAATCGCTGCCCCTATTCTTTTTCTACAGTAACGGTATCAATTAGAGTGCCTATGAGAAAAGGTTGATTAAAGTCGATTTCTAATATGCTTCATTGCCTAAGAGAAGAAGGTGAGGAAATCTTGATTTGTGAGTGCCTAAGATGAGGAAATTTTGATTGAAGTCGATGAATTCTTGATTAAAGTCGATTTCTGAGTACTTAAGAGAAGAAGGTGAGGAAATCTTGATTGAAGTGAATTTCTGATCAACTGCTTCGCCCCTATTCTTCCTATACTGTAAAGGTATCGACAGAAAGAACAAATGGGAAGTTATGAATCCACCCTTCGATTTGGATCTCCAAGCTCCTATTTTTCTTTTAATTTTACAAGATTAATTATATCAAAAGTGTTCCAAACAACCTTGAATCGTTGAAGGATTTGAATCGATCTCAATTGAGATTCTAATAAGGGGAGTATTTATAGTGAATCAATCTTCCATCGAAGTGTTTTATAGTAAATCGATCTTAATTAAAATTCTAACAAGGGAAAAAGTATTCTATAGGAAAACAAGGAAAGAAGTGTTTTATAATAAATTCTTAATTAAGATTCTAACAAGATAAAAGGTGTCTTACGAGGAAAGATGTGTTCTATATATAGTAAATTGGTCTTAATTGAGATTCTAACGAGAAAAAAAATGTCTGGACTCGATAGATTCTAAGATAATCTAAACAGGTGAGTGTTCTAGGTTGAATAGATTCTAGGACAATCCAACAATGTGAGTGTTCTATACCAAATCAATCTCAATTAATCCAATTAGAGTCGTTCTCTAATTAGTCCATTTAGAATCTTTCAAATAAAAGGAGAAGTGTGCTGAATCAATCCTACAACTAGTCTAATTAGAATCCCTTCGATGAAGGGACGAGTATTATTACTTCTCCACAACGAGGGAAAATTAATCCATCCTAAATTAGTCCACAATTAGAATCAGTTCAATAAAGAAAGAATTGTCACTTAATCATAACGAGGAAAGAGTGAATTTATGCTTGTATGATTGATCTTTTAGATTCAAGGATGAGTGAATTTATATTTTTGTACTCGTGTGATTGGTCATTTCGTGAGTAACACTTCTCTCTTTCCCTCGAGTCGGTCGAATCTGCCCTGGTGAGAGAGATCCTTGAGTGGACGAACACCACTAGGAATATAAGGATGACAGATTTATATTTGTCATGATCGGTGAAAATACACTAGTTATATGATTGGTTGGCTTTTTCGAACTCATCCAATTCCATACATAACTCAACCACAAAACACACACTAATTAATCAAGAACAAGCTAGAAATAATTTATTAGCTACCAAATACCGTACCACACACTAAAAGTCTAGACATAACACAAGTCTTCCTTCTACGACCATCATCTCAACCTCTCTAAACCATAACAGTACACCACCACCATTGTTAGCCTGGCCCTATATAGATCACTCTATTGATTATAACCACTAAACCCAAACTTGATCATGCTTAATTAGCTTTAAAAAGAAGACTAATTAATTAGCATAACCAAGATCAGCTAACTTTAACTAGGGAAATTAACTAAATTTGCGGGCAATGGGGCCAAAAGGGTACTGGGGGCATTATGACCTGATTATTATTACTATTATTGTTGTTGTTGAAGCCGTCGTCGACGTTCATTAACCCGTAGTTATGACACTGATCTGCAAATTGTTGAAGCTGCTGTTGGTTGTTTGTGACCGTTGGATTCATGAGTTTGGGCTTCTCCGAGCTGTTGGGAATGGAGGTGCTCTCCACGGTTTCTTCTCCGGAGATCTCAGTTGAGACCTGTTTCCTGCCTACTTTTTCCTTGAGTATGGCTCGAAGTGCTAGAACCTGCATGAATTGTAGTTCATTTGTTATGTATGGGAACGAAAAAATAGGGATACGAATACAATATGAAACGTGACAGTTTAATATCAGATAAGATATGACGTGATAAAATAATATTTTTAAAAGTGTGCGAATGATAGACATCGTCGCTGTGGATTTGACCCTTGAGCAATAAGGCCCTGTGATGGTTAAAATAAATAAATAATAATAACAATAGTAATAATAATAATAATAATAATAATAAGGGTCAGTAATGCTTAATTATCTACTGGTAATTTTGTATAGTGGATGCGTGTATAAATAAAAAAAAATATTATTATTTAAATGTATGCTGAATGTAAAATTTTATGTTAATATTCATTTTATAATTACTTTTAATATAATTATAAATATTTAATAAATTATTTGACCAAGTGGTTTGAGGGTTGATTCTCGAAGGCAAAGATCCGGGTTCAAATCCCTCTAGTCACTTGGGGTGTGTGTTAAAAATATATATATATATATATATATATATATATTTAATAAATTAATTAATAAAATAAGATAATATCATAATAAAAAAGTAATTATTAAAATAGGAAATAGAAAATATGGAGAAAATAAAATAGAAAAATACAATTGAAAGAAAAATTAAAGGGATGAGAGAAAGAAAAATAGTTCAGAGAAAAATAATAAATAACATGTTGTTTGCGTGGTGAAAATAAATAAATGAATTTTAGAATTAAAAGAACAAACAATTACTCTAAGAGTCTCTCCTTTAATATAATAGTATAGATAATTAGATATATATCCTATTAGTTTAAGAAAAAAATTGCAGCCTTTTCAGTTATTATAGTAAAAGAGAATTGTCTAAAACTGACGATGAACCTGACATCCCTTTAAACAAATCAAATAATAAATATAATATACTTGTCATTATAATTTGTTGGTTCGGTCGAGTTGGGTCTAAACTAGAATTTTCCAAAGAGATGGATTTGAATCTTTTATGAAGTATTTTTTTTAAATTTAAAAAAGAATAATATGATTTTTTTAAAATAAATTTGAGGTTTAAAAAATGTGTTTGCCTGTCACTTATTAAATACTATTGAATCTTCATCCCTGACAGACAGCATGGTCCCAAAAATTTCATATACTTGAACATTAATATAAGTAGAATCCAAACAATAAGCTTTAAAGAAAATGTTAAGAGAGCAGGAAATGATAGCAGCAACTCCTCAAAAGTTAAAAGTCGTAAGTTGTAACCCTCCAAACAATAAATATTTCGTATACTTTCATAAATGATAAGTCGTAAGGACACCTCCAAATATGAATGTATTCATCAGCATCATAAATGCAGAAGTCGATCTATCACTAGTAAAAGCTTAATTAATCGGCTTGCCAGGGCGGAGTCAGATCGGATCCTAACGTTGAGGAGGTCACGATTAATTAGTTCAACATCATATAATTTCCTTCACTAAAACTATATACATACGAATCTTTTGAATACGAGGGTTATCGGTCCTTGTAATCTATACTTATACGTGGCTCCTCTTCTCCTTAGAGGGAGTTTAATATCAATTAATGTTCTTCTAATCTCTTCATATGGGTTCAAGTAGCGTTTCGACTAATAACATACACAACTTTCTTTATCTCTTACTTATCGATAATAGTTGCTTATTCATATATTTGAGTATAAAAACTTCTTGTTAGATTATTGTAGGAAAATTTTGGTACATTTTATTTTCTGATAACAAAATAGGACCTTATCTTAAACAACATGCAATTTAATGTATTTTTTTTACCAGAATCGAATTTTGAAGGCTGGAGACCAGATCCGGTTACGCGTGAAGAACTCCTACTTCATCACGTGTAAATTGCGACTGACAAAATCAGTTTTAGGTGAAAATTTTGCATTAAATTGCTTGATTATGAAGACGCGGTCTTATTTTATCGTCGTAAAATGAAATATACGTACCAAAGACACTAAATTGGTATACCAAAAATTTGCAATTTCCCCAACCCCAACTACCATATATATATAACGCCAAACGGATAAACTATACGACTATGTTTTCAACCAAGAAAAGGAAAACCATCTTCCTACTTTACAAAAACTTTGACAACAATCACCCAAAATTTAAAAAAGAAAAGACAAAATTTGAATTAACGTAGTTACCTCCTCTTGCAGCTTGTGCTTATCCCTGGAAACAGCATCGTACTCCTGCTTAAGCGCATCGTACAACCTCTCAAGCTGCTTGGACTTCCACCTCGCTCTCCTGTTCTGAAACCAGACGGCGATCTGCCGCGGCTGCAGCCCCAGTTCCTTGGCCAGCTTCATTTTCCGATCGGGGTCGAGCTTTATCTCCTCCTGGAAACTGTTCTCTAACATCTCGAGCTGTTCGTTGCTCAAACGCTTCTTCTTCGGGTCGTGAACGTAATTCAAATTCTTATCCATCAATGTTGGCAGCATGGTTTGCTGTGTTGTTGCCTGGATTGATGATGTCTGCTTCATTTCCAACACTGCAGAAAGGGAAGATAATGTGATATAATTAAAGTAAAAACCCACATTTAATTAAGATGCATGGTTACTTTCTTGTATGTTCTTGGTGGTTATTTTCGGTTTTTAATGCATGCAATGCAAGACTAGTAAAGAAAAAAATGTTTAATTAACAAAGATATGTTATATATACATGTACATGTATATGTGTTTGTGTATGTATCAGAATACTGGGAAATTTCAACTAGGGCTTGACTCGGTTAAATCAGTAGTATATGCGATTAATGTTTTATACTTGTTATATGATTAACAAAACAAAACAGATGACACCGATGGTGGAACCACGGAAACAAGAAAACGGATGAAAATAGAAATACCTGGAAACTGATCATAATTGTAGTTGTAGGGATAGCTAAAAGAAGTGTCTGAAGGTCGAGAATTAGCAAAAGGCAATCTAAAATTACCACTCCAATCCATGCTATCTTGCCCTCTCCTATCAACACAAAACCTCTCTTTGTCTCTCTCCCTCTCTCTCTCTGTCTCTAGATATATGTGAAGAACATCTTTTGGGTTCAGTTTTGGTGCAACAAAGTTAAAAGTGAGAAGAGAAGTGTTGGAAGCTTTTGAAGTTAGAATATATATTGAAGAGGAAAAGAGGGTGCAAGCCCTAGCTTTTGTGTTTGGTTGCCTCTAATTGTGGATGCAAGTAATAAATACAAGAGTACAAAGGTAGAAAATTTTAAATCAAATTCAATTCGGTCGATCTCTACTGATAATATGAGTAAATATATTATACTTGCTATTTGACTGATCGTTTTTATCAAATTTACATAAATTAATTACACGATAGGTATAAAATGTTTTTTCTCTTATTATACTGATTTGATTGAACTAAATTTGGGTTAGAATTAGTGGACGATAGAGGCTTAACTCGTGTGCTGCGCGAGAGAGATACCTCCAAATTTAAACAAAACAGAAAGTGGATTAGGAAGATACTTTGTCGGTTGAGAGATTGAAATAAAATATTCACAGATCGGTATCTATTCTGGTCCCCATTACTCTCTGTATTTTCACTTTCTCTTTTACTAAATTGATTTGCACCACATATCTCTAATATTATGGTGTTTTTTCAATATTAATTTTCATATTTTTTGACAGGAGTAGGAACTATACTTCTCATTTATCCAATATAATGGAGTTTGAAATTTGTCGTATTTAACTAATTCTACGGTATCAGCATATAAAATATAAAAACACCGTAAATTAAAAAAATCATCGATCTTTCCAACACAGCCAAAGGCAGACCGATGTCACTTACCTCCGTTCCGTACATGAAAGTTATTCATTATAAACACCCCAAACATTTATGTATTCTAGTTTACGTGAATTTGATCAAGTTAGGTCAACTTGCACTATTAAGTTTTTACTTTTTTTCCACATTTTGGTTTTTCACTCTTTTAGCTAAGGATTTTCCTATACCTTTCTTATGGAATTTCGAAAATAAAAGAATTGCAGCCAAGTAAAATTACAAGAATAAAAGCATCAAATTAATAATAATAGTGTGACACATATGCATGGTTAATTAAGACAAAAACAAATTAATTAATAAGCAGAATTTAGAGTGCACGTAATAGGCGTTGACGAATGAATTAAGCGCCGATCCCTAATCTAATTTCCATAGAGGAGGGGACGTCTCAACGTACAACCTTCTAAGCAGGCTTGTACTCTTCATTGAAACTAATTCAAAGCACAAGAATTAATTCGATCGCGTAATTCATTAAATTTTATTGAAGTACCATTAAATTAGCAGTTTAATATTATATTACTCTAATCAGAATTCTCCTCCTCAAAACATATTTTTCCTCATTAAAAAACTCTATTGCTTTAATTTATTTATAGGGTATTTTAACATTTACATGAGAGGATGTATAATTACAATTCATACCGGTTTAAATGAAAATATCACAATGAGTTTCATAAATTACAAAATTACATACAATTATAAATGAGGTGGTATTTATAATTGAGAGTTTGGTGTGTATGAGTACACATAGTCTAAGGTGGAAGGACGACAAGCATGGCGGGCAGGACACTCTGGGTCGAGAGTACAACTCCCTCGGGGCATCTCGGTCGATGGCCCGTTTGGCTCGAGGAGAGTGCGAACAGGCAAAAAAGAGAGATAAAGTGCTTCAAACTATTAGTATAAGTGTTGACTTTCGAAGGAAGGCGAACTCAAAGTTAAGGTGACTGACATGGTCCTACCGTCCAGCAAGACTTGTGATAAGTTGCCACATGGCATCACGTGGCGCTATATCAACTAAGCGAGATTTACTCCTATACCTTGAAACATCCTTTTAAGTTTTTTAGAAATTTATTATTGTTGAGTTGACTTTTGAAATATATATAATTCTTATAAAACTTTAAATTAAGGATAAAACGGTCAGCAAATTAATACCTATTAGTTATTATAGTTTAAATAGGAATTTCGTTTGTTATTAAATGGCATCGTATGCTTATTATGGAGGTAATTTCTTGGAAGCTTTAAATTCGTGCCTAAACTTAATTAGACCAATGTTTAAAGTGCTGATTAAACTAAACTCTTTTATGTAATTAATGTTAAGTACATATATATATACAGGTGCCTAATTAACACACCCTAAAACTACTCGTTTAGTATTGGTCCCATGATCATATATAATTCTGAGGTCGTTTTATTACAAAGAATATAAAATTTGTTGAGATAATTACATGATTAATAAATTACATAATTGAGCATATGATTGATATAAAGTCAAAAATAATATATAGTCAATTATATTATATGAAAAGTACAATAATATTTTTCATGTTTTAACAATTTTCTTTTAAAACATGAAATTACTGTTATAACTTCTTTATTTCTGCCCATAGTAATTGTATTTCCAAAAACTCGAACGAACACGAGATGTCTTAGTAATCTAGCTAGCATCACAACCTACGATGTGTAGATACAAATACAACGATACATATACGATTTATACACGGCGATACAGATTGTTTTCTTAAAATTTTCTGCACGTGAAGTATCCAACACGAGTTGATGTACAATAAAATGATAGTTTTAAAAGTATTCGTTCATTGGAGTTAGCGACGGACCGTTAATCCTCACGGCTAGGTACATATTATCATGTTCCCCATCTCTGGAAATTTCTTGTTTTTATATGGTAAACAACATTATTCTTTCTTAAGAAACCCTTGAATGATTTGATCAAGAATTATTTGAATAGTGTCTTACCTACATAAATAAAAGAGGAAGACCATTATTTGAAGGGAAAGTACTGTAGAACCAAATATAGATAAAACAATAAATAACAGCACCAATAAGTTCACATGTTGCAATAAAGGAGAAGTAAATGTTCTTGATTGTCATCTCCACAGTTCAGGCTTTATTTTTAACTCAAAATTAAAGGGTTGCAGTCAATTTTGGATTGTGCAATTCAGACTTATATATAGGTTATATTTAATGCTATATATTTGTGGTGAATATATTCGTTATATTTGTCATATTTAAAACGGTGAAAACTTAGGAAAATTGTTGGGTCGTGGAATTCAATGTGTGTTTTTCTGCAGAAATTTAGTTCCCAACTCCCAACCCACAAAGAAATAAACCAAACGCAAGAACAACATAAGCATTTATGTCTTTAATTTTACAACACCATAATATTGATGGCTAGTCCATAGGCCTCTAATATGTCCATGCACATTTAAGAAACTAAAATGACTCTAATTGTAAACTAATAAGGGCAAAGATATAAATATATGTGCTTGTTTACCTCAAGGAATTCAAACTTTGAGTATAGAGTAGTTTTAAATCTTCAATCAATTATCTCACCTCTTAAAATGTTTACAATTGAACAAAAGAATGAGAGATGGAGCCAATGGGGCGCTCCAGCCTGCCCCTAAAATTTGAAATTTTCTTATTTTTATATATATTTTATGAAATATTTATATTTTCATCCCTTCGATTTAGATATTTTGTCCCTACTATTTTTGATATTTTAATTTTCAATACCACCCCCCTCCTCCCACAAATTTAAATCATGGTTCCATCCCTGAAAATAACCAGTCACTTTTGTCGACCGTGAATGCCTTGATGCCGACAAAAAAAATGAAATAAAATAAAATAAAATTGTAACACACATATGTATCACAATGTAGTTGTAGCTCTAAATGCTTAATGGTGTTGTTTTATTGTTAAACGGTATGTTAACTAAATTAGATGTCACATGATCGAGTCTATGTGTGGACAACCATCATTAATCGGGAGAGACAGTTTTATACCTTAGTAATCCGATCCAGCTCGAACTCGTATATAACAAATAGAACATAGGGTTAATCTTTTTTTGCACCCCAACGTTTGGGGTGTTTTGTACTTTAGTATCCAACCTTTGAAATTTTATACTTTAGTACCCAGCATTTGAATTTTGTTGCACTTAAATGCCCAATTTCAAATTCGGCTACTAAGAAAATGACACGTGTTTTGTACTTATTGGCTGGATTTGAAATTGGACACTCAAGTGAAATAAAATCCAAAGATTGAGTATTAAATCCTTAAATTTCAAATGATGGGTATTAAAGCGCAGAACACCTTAAAAGTTAGGGTTCAAAAAAAGATTATCCCTAGAACATATATAAAACCGTAAAAAGAAACTTAACTCAAGTCTCAACATAATCTCTCCAATTCAGCCCTTCATTCATATCCAAGATCTAAATTAAGAGAAGATCAGAAGAAAAACTCACATCCAAAAGTATATGTGTACAAGTACAAAGGGTACAACCTACATCAACATTCAACCATGCTCATAAATTTGCAGTAAAAAGTTATGGAAGTTCATATATAGAGTAGCCAACTAAGCCAATTGTATAACCTCATGAGTTGTACACACAGTTGGCGCCGTCTGGAATATAAAACTTACACATACATATGGTCCCCATGAAGGAAATACATAGAGTATTAATACCAACTAATATTTCATAAATGACGCAGACATATACTAAATGTGGGTAAAGTACTATGTACATATTACACAAAACCCCCCCCCAACTCCCAACAACATACATACTTACATAAGCTGGCGCCACATTTGTACGTACGTAGCTTCATAAAAATCAGCAAACTCAGAAATTACCGGCTATTTTCTCATAGACATCAAGTTCAGATAAGCTCAGAGTGTGACACATTTCAGTGCTATCTACTTCGCTGCGAAGCCTATTTCTCTTCGTAGTTAGGGATCGAGGCAGCAAGTGTCACTCTGTGTCACTCTGTATTATATTGTATTAATGTACCGTTTAGAAATGTTTACGTTAGGAGAATGTAACTATATCGCCGGTGCAATGAATTCGACACAATTAATATTTATACTAGCTGAAAAATGATTAAAGGATATCAAGGCATCTTAACGTTATGTATTTTATTTTATATTTGTGAAAATATCGATTTAAGTTCAAATAAGTACTGGTTTTTTGGTCTGAATCTATATTGACATCATTTAATAAACTTGTCTCAACCTCATTCAACGGCATGAATGCATGAACATAGACTGAAATTCAAACAGAAAATTGATATATTACACCAACACCCCTTACCATTTGTGGAATATGACATTGACCCCCATGCACATTCAGTTCTATTTGAATTTTTCAACGGGCCACGAAATTAACTCCAGAGATTACAAGTGCAGTTTCCTAAAAACACCAAATTACGGGGTGAAAAATGAACCAAGCTACTCGACATGAGATTCAAGATCGATCGTCAAAAACTCGTTTGAAATCAGTTTCTTGACCACAAGAAGCCAAGCCTTAAACACTACATTTTCTCCGATAAGATCTAATTAGGTTCAACTCGAACTCGATCGATTTTGTTATAAATTTATAATGTATATGTGAAATATCAAACTACTCGAGTTCGATTCAATTAGAGCTCGTTTTGTTATAAATTTATAATGTATGTATGTGTGAAAATTGACAAGGATTGACAAAAAATGTCTGGAATTTCTGGAATGCGACCTGAGGAACATAATTAGTATCACAACCTCCAAAATTGACGTTATTTTCCTACTTGTTTTGTTTAGCTGTCACAACTTAATCTTTCCTTATATAAATACTTAGACACATGGGCAGATGGGCTCATGTATTAATACAGAAATATTGTCAACTATCATGCAAGAAAATGTGTTGATATAATATATTACACGTTTACACCTCCCTGTCCAAAGCAATTGAGCCTATTTCAAGCTCTTGAAAGTCGATTTAGGCAATAAATTATGTCTGATTTTGTCTCAAAACTTCACTTTTCTTTATTTTAATCTCCTATTAACTGACTTTGACAGATGTGATTTTGTAACACAAAAGTTTTCATACAAATACTTCTAAAAATATTATTTTACTATATCGTATTGTGTTCATATCGTCACGTTAGTATCCGTGTATCATAGATGTATGAATATTTGCTCGTGAGCATCTTTATGAGTAATCTTTTGGCATATTGCATCTCAGTGAAGAAACAAACATGCTCAGCGAATAAATAGATCACATATTCGAGTGTCGTTAGTGGTAGTCAAGAAAACAACAAAGATTCTCTTTTAAAAAAGAATGCTCAAAACTGAGCTTATAAATAGGTACATTTTATTAATACTTAGCCAAAAAAACATATGAGCAACAAAACTGCATCAATTACAGAACCAGAAAAAGAAAAGCAAGAGTCACATGGGCAAGAGGACGCATACCTACATAAAAAATAACCTATAGATGGAATCCTCCCAAGTACCAGGCTTTTTAGAACTGTATGCCAATAAAAAAACCCCAAAAAGAAAAGAAAAAAGAAATAAAGAACGTACACGGCGAGTATCACTTCAAAACACCTCTTCTTCGACGTTCTTTCAACTCAATAGGAATAATAGATACAGAATCAACACAAAGTCCACCTTTTGAATGTGTGCAATCGATTTGTTTCATTGAAAATCTCACCTCGGTTTCAGGTTCTGATTCAGTTACGATAAATTCACCAACCTTGTATTCTATCCATGAACCACGTTTATTGCTTCCATTGGCATCTTCTTGGTGTGTGTCATCTAAGAAACACTCTGTCGATGATTGCTGACCATCTGATGTGGACATCTCGAATCGTACGGGCTTGATTTCCCAACCATGAGTGTGTTCAAAATTGGAGACACGGCGACCTAATCTTCTGGAAAATCTTCCAAGGTGAATTCTAAATGACAAAGCATATACATCGGGTGGGAAAGGGAATTTTATCATTCCATCAACTTCAAACCACCATATTTGCTGCAAATAGGCTACAACGTTAAATCTGCACCAAAATAGTGGAAACAAAGAAATAAATATACTTAATAAAGGGGTCACCACATGAATAATCCTAACTAGAACATGAAAGACAAAAACAAAGACACATATAAGTTTTGATGATCTTGTGGTCCCAGTTCAGGAAAAGGAGGATTCGTTTGGTATAACTACCGACTCTGAGGCAAAACTTTGAGTGCTTTGAAAATCAAATTCCTCAATCACATTGTAGGAACCTAATATGATTTGGCTTATTGATCCGAGGACAACCCAAACAATTGAACTTGATGCATTAAGAAGATCCAGGCCTATAAACCATGAAAACCACACTGCTCAGAATATAAGAAAACGGACAAGATCAACTTTGAGACAGCAAACGTATACTCAGGAACAAGGGTCCTTGTATAACAAGTATGTTCCATCTCTAACTGATCCAGAGTATACCTTTAAAATATCTTCATCCGGCCCTATTTCAACAATAGGAAAGCAATACACATAAAATCTCAATCTACCACTCGGAAGGACTAGTCTCCATTTCTCTAAGCTGACGGAAGCTTCAACACAGTGAAATTGCTTGCATGATTCTTATGGTTAACAAGTACATCTAAAACTATTAAATCTCCTTTCTTGACTTAAAACAGCTAAACTGTTTTTCAGAGATTCATCTTACTTTTGAGATTCTACAAACTATTTGCGGAAGCAACCCAAATACTTCTTTCTATTTTCACAAGTTCAATAAAATTCACCAATAAGATTAAACATCATCAGCATAGCTAAATTGCACAAACGCCCAACAACAATTAGAGTAAAAAATGCAACTTTCTGCTTGATTTGCAAAATAAATTTAGAACCAGTACATAACTGACATAGTTCACGACTAATATGCACAGGTGTGGAGGATATATCACTTATAGAAAGCTGAAAACTAACCTAGATTCTTCTGTTGGAACCCAATTCCAATATCTCCTGTCCTCAATGCCTGTTATTGACATTCCTTTGGCTGATATCGAGGTGCAAACTCTTCCTGTAAATCTGTCCAACCATACCAACTGCAATTGCCCCCGATCAAATGAAAGTATATTTAAAAGAACGGCAAGGAGGTAAGGTAGGTCATAAGAAAAACAAGCAAGGCAAAAACTGAAACCGCACAAAATTACTTCTCAAGTTGCACAAGATACCTAAAAGAAATATTAAACCAGATCTTTTGACTCAATTAAGCTCTTAAGAGTAACTCATTATAGGAATCTGAAAAGTTGGAACGAAACATGGCTCAGCAATTTCAGAATTATGAATTATGACAGTCCTTAAAGCTTCTATTTAACATTAAGAAAAACAGAACAAATGTTTTGGTTTGAGACAAATTCAAGTTACATTAATAATTGTGGCAAGTTCTGCTTCTTTCATCTCTTTCTCATCTGGAGTCTGGACGAGGAGTTGATTTAACACTATGATTATCAGCACTAGCCAATAAAAATATATAAAGAATAAAAAAGTTTAACTGATAATGTGGAAAATCTAGCCTTCATTCAAAAAGTAAACTTCAATCAAAAAGAAAAAGAATCAACCTATAACTTATGTGCATCATCAACCAAATTCAGAGAGAAACACTTTTCATACGCAAAAACCTTCCCAAATCCCAAATTTGCTACAGTCGAGAAAGCAACTGATCAGAGGGTAAAGGAAAAAAGAGAAAATAAAACCAAAATCCCAATCAATTAGCACAGATATTCAACTCAACCCAATTCAATCAGAAACACAAAAGCAGGTCGAAATCACAGAGGATCAATAACAAATGCAACAGAATAGATTTATGCCAATATACCTAGAACATTAAGCTAGAAAATCGAAGATATTTCAGAAACGTGCCTTGTTGCCGTCGTCAAAGGACAGAGGTCGCGCCAGGAGGGCAAATATGTCCTTTTTCCGGAGGCTACTATACACATCGGGATTCGATAGGAGTTGGAGGAGGAGAAGGTAATTCGCCGGAAGCTTGGCCTCCCAAACGGCGTCGGACGAGGCGGCGCCGCGGAAGGCGCGGTTGAGACGCGCCAAGTTGCATATCTCCGGCGGCGTTAGGTACAGAAACACGCACGCCACGCAGTTCTCCGGTATATCCCCCAAGCCCGGCCCGCCGTAGCCTGAACCGTTCTCCGTCAAATTCGATAATGATGCCCCCATATATACGCGCGAAATTCTGCACGAATCGAATCGGAATTTCTTCGCCGGGAGAATATTCCGGTGGAGGAGCGACGCCGTGGGGGTTGCGAAAGAGAATTTTGATTCTCCGACTGGCACTAGTGCTCTGCCTCCGCCATTACTTTATTGTTTGATGTCTGTTTTTTAATTTTATTTAGAGTCTTACGTTTGTTTTTGAGTGTTGAGAATTGAACCAACGGATTCTCCTCATCTCAATTTTCTCGCTCTTTATATATATATATATATGTATGTATGTTTTTTCCTATGAGAGTTGGATGTCACCACCATACCTAATTATATAATAAAGTTAAAAAGTTAATTACACTTTATATTTCAAATTATGTGCATTGTTGTTTTCTTTGATTTCTAATTATATTTTGGGTAATTGTCATCAATTACGGTCAAAATCCATGAACTATGACGAACGAATACAGACAGGACGATACGAATATGATATGATATGTATATGGCGACATAAATTTTTGTTGAATTTCTCTAGTGAGAAGTACTGGACATAGTATTAAACAAGAGTGTTCGATATGATACGATAAAACAAAATAATATTTTTAGAAATATTATTACATTGTTGATCTAAAGTCTAAACTTTTGAAATGATTACAATTTATAATTAATGGCGTCAGGCCCTTTGCATACATAAGAAAGGATATCATGAACCCTTGGCATAAGTCCCATTCATCCTAGTCTTAGGTGCACTTAGATTATATTCATAAAGAAATTGAGTTAGTTTCGTAGAATAGAAAGTCTTCTCGAACTAGCTCCAAAACGGATACCAACGCAATCCTGGAAAAAAAAAAAAAAAAAAAACCCCGATAAACTTAGGGCGGAGATATTAGGAAACTAATAGTGGAATTTAGCTTGGATCGTTTGTGACAAGAAAACTATTTTAGGGCGAAGAGAGTCGACTTATAAGGAAAGGCAAAAAAAGACTATTGAACTGCTTCAAACAATCGATTGTATAACAAGTTGTAATTTATTAAATAATTAAGGTTGTAATCGATGACAATTGAAAATTTAGATAGTAACCATAGTTTGAGCAAGTAAAGTGAAATTACACTATCTAAACTAAAATATGTAAATTTAAGGATTATGATTTTAAAAGGATCAAGTTTATATCTCTAATCTACTTCCAAATTAGCAATATATTGTTTGTAATGCCTAGCTATTAATTTACTCAAGTTGCACTTTAATCTATTCAATTTAGTAATGATATTTCTTGACCAATTATAAAGGGTAGTTGACCACATTAAATATTAGTATACATTTTTACAAGCTTAGTTAACCAATTGGTATCAAAATTAATTGAAACCATTAGTTGTCCAATAGGTGTTAATTTTGGTGGACCAAATTTGTTTTGGAGTGTCTTAAAAGATGACATTCTAAAACATGATTTTGAAAGGACTAAAGTATTTTTAAAATGAGAACAAAATGGAAACTTTTTCATGATTTTGTCACACGTAAGTGGGATTATTTGGGAAGCAAAAGTACAAAATATGGTGGAAAAGACATGCATGTTTGGAGGATAAAAAAAAATAAACAATAAATTCATGCCATATTAGACATATGATTTTGAATACCTTTTTAGAAAATGGTGTATTGTTCATTTAATTGTATAAAATTATCTAAATTGGGAGTAAATACTACAAAAATTGATATTATATTAATTTAAAAAAATCGTATATATGAGGAATTGATTTCATAATTTGCAGATTTTTTCTTCTATAATTGTTTAAAATAAATATGACAATAAATCTTGTTTTTCGAGATCGAATCGGCCTCAAAATTCACTCGGAAATTTCTTCGAAATTTGATTATTTTCTTGTAGTACTAACGATAAAATGGTGGTGTTGTGATCCTATAAATATATATTCTAAGGGAAATGATATTTCTTAATTAGTAAGATAATATTGTAATATTTTGACTTTGCTTGGGATATTATAAAGAATGGGAACAATAAATTTAATAGTGAAGAAGTATTATCTACAATATTTGGTCGTGGTACTGGTATGATATGTATCCACTAAATTATAGTAAAAGTCTAAAAGATAACAAGGGCCAATGTAGGACGCCAAATAAGAATTTTTTTTAAAAGTGTATTTAAATAATTTCCAAAATTTTAAATGTATAAGTTATTACAATGAATCGAGAAAACAAATTTAGGGAACCTATAAGAAGTTATTGATAAATGTTTCACAATTTATATCCTAAATTGCAAAATAGTAATCGAGAAAACAAATTTAGGGAATCTAAAATTTGTTAGGACAAACAAAATATAGTAACCTCTTATGGTAATATCCAATATTTATCGACATTATGTGATGCATTGACACCTTAAAAACATACAATTTATCTTATTATACACGACGTGGCTCGTACCCGCTGTCCGGCTGGACCAATCACCACGCGCCACCTGTCCACTCGAAGGCTTCGCTTCGACCAACAGGTCGGCCTCCCAGTTACCACCCATAATTTACTGCCCCAGTCTTCGACCCAGGGTCAGACTTTCAGATCAGTTCCTTCGACCTCAATCCCTCGACCTGTCAACGCACCGGTCCACTAGCCAATTCATAATTACATGGCTGACCACGCATTAAATGCAAGGTAATAGTGGGGCACCTATCAGCTCCCCGCATCGACACGTCGAGGCGGTTATTTCTCTTTCTTCACCGTATATATATCACCCCCTCATTTATTGTACGGTAAGTTTTTCCACCTACCTCATTTTACCGCTCAATCATCCGATGAACTTAACTCGAGCCTGACTTGAGCGTCGGAGTGCCAACCCGGGTATCACCCCCACTTTCCCCGAGTTGGCCTTGAGCTCACTCTATTTCGACCTGTGCAGATTCCGAGCAGTCAGGCAGCGATTCCCCACTCAACAAATAGAGTGATCGTGGTCCGATTTCCCAGTTGAAGACAAGGCGGAGATTTGGCTCGATCATTTGGCGCCGTCTGTGGGAAGCGCAATAACTAGCCATCGAACATGACTACTCGCAATCTCGCTAGCAACCGCCTTTTCGATTAAAATGGTCGAGAGGGCATTCCTCAATTCCCTTTACAAGTCATTGCACCAACGGTCATCCCGCCCCAACTGGTCTACTCGACGCCCGAGTTAGACAAGTACCTAAAGGAGTATCGGGATGAGGCCATAGCTGCTGCTGCTGAAGGGAGAGAGCCAAGGATGCCAGAATGCCCTCAGACTCGACCCGTCGAAGTCATCCAGCCTGTGGTCAATCATCCCGGATATGCCCAACCAGTGCAGTATCAACAACCTGTCGGATATTGGGCAGGGGTCGGACAAACCATACATCACCAACCCCAATACCAACATCCTCTACCCGCCCACGGAAGTGTTAGGAGGCCGATTCAAGATCGCATGTCCTTTCGACCGGATGATGAGGTCGACTCCAGGACCCCCACAGACAACCAGATCGCATGTCCTTTCAAAAGTCTCGACCCTCACACTCTCGGGGAAGGAACAACAACCCTTGACGATCTAAATCTAGAAGGGAACATGACACCTACCAAAACGACGTCTCCCGTCGTGGCTCGAGTGGAATCTTTGACCGACTTGGGCCACACGCCCGACCAAATCAGATACGGAGATCCAACAGGGGATACATTGTGAGGTCGGATGATCTCAGGAACCAAATCCCCCCTCGTCACAGCCAACAAGATAGCCGACATCATGTTGAGAGTCAGGGATCGCACAACCATTCTCATAGCCGATCTCGCTCCCCCAGACGTGATCGGTCCAAATTTCCTCGACGTACGCTGTCAACCCTGCATTTGGTGCAACTGTGGAGATACCGCTGTGATAGGGAAGCTCAATCCCCCTTCTGTGATGCAATCATCGAGACAACTACTGACGAAAAGATCCCGACCGGCCTACCCACATATAATGGGTTAACCGACCCAGAGAAACACGTGTCCCGGCTCGAGATGCAACTCAGCATGTTCAGCCACTCCGCAAACATTTGGGCCAAGATATTTGTCACCACAGTCGATGGGCCTGCGCTGGAATGGTTCTCGAGACTCCCTCCTCGATCCATACCCACATACAAAGCCCTGGTCGATCGGTTTAATGCCCAGTTTTCTGCTGTGAAGGGTGACAAGCTACCCCCGACCTACCTGTACACCATCAGGCAAGGTCCTAATGAGTCTCTTAGGGATTTCTTCACTCGCTTTTCGCAAGCAGTGGTCAAAACGGAAGAACCGAGCATCGACCTGTTAAAACCAATTGTTCACAAGGCCCTGATTAGCAATGAATGTGCCCGCTATATCTTCCTGCAGAAGCCTGGGAAGTGGCGCATGTGCAACGATTTCATTGACCTGAATAAAGCATGCCCAATGGACCCTTATCCGTTACCAAGGATCGACCAACTTGTCGACTCCACGGCCAGATGCGAGCGGTTAAGCATGATGGATGCTTTTCAGGGTTACTATCAGATTTTCATGGCCATCGAAGATCAACCTAAAACGGCCTTCATAGTTTTCAACGACATCTACTATTTTAAGGTTATGCCATTCGGACTAAAAAACTCAGGAGCAACATACCAGCGAATGATGAACAAAGTGTTCGAGCCCGAGATCGGAAACACTGTCGAGGTATACGTCGATGACATGCTTGTTAAGAGTGAAAGAGCTATCGACCACCTCGACCATTTGAAACGAGCTTTCAGCCTTCTCCGGGAATACAACTTGAAGCTCAATCCTGTAAAATGCACTTTCGGGGTCGACGGCGGGAAATTCCTGGGATATATGGTGAGCCAGAGAAGAATCGAGATAAACCCTACAAAGATACAAGCCATTCAGCTCTTTCCGACCGCGAACTCGATCCGCGATGTCCAGCGCCTTGTTGGCCGGATCATCTCACTAAATCGATTCATCTCACGGTTGTCAGAGAAGAACCTACCATTCTTTAAAATCTTGCGAAACATTAGAGATTTTGAATGGACTCCCGAATGCGACCAAACCCTCGAAGATCTGAAGAAATACCTGACCTCACCGCCTCTATTAGCAAAGCCGGTCGACGGAGAGACGTTATATCTGTACCTGGCTGTCTAGAGCGAAACAATCAGCTCGGTGCTTGTCACTGTTCGAGATCGAAAACATCTCCCTGTGTACTACGTTAGCAAGATTCTTCATGGCCCTGAAGTACGTTACCTCGAGATCGAAAAATTTGCTCTCACAGTGGTTCACACATCACGGAAACTCCGACCCTACTTTCAAGCACATCCCATCGTAGTTCTAACCGATCAACCACTGAAGACCGTCATGGATAAACCAGAAGTTTCAGGCAGACTCACCAAGTGGGCGATCGAACTCGGGCAGTTCGAAGTGTCTTATCGCCCTCGTGTAGCTTACCAAGCTCAAATCCTTGCCGACTTCTTGGTCGAAAAAGATCTCAATCCGACACCTACTCATGATGAGGCCGTATGGACACTGGCCGTCGATGGCTCTTCGACCTCTTCGGGGGGGGGGGGAGGGAGCCGACATATCCCTTTCGAGTACAAATGGGTAACAGACCGAATACGCCATCGCCCTTGAATATCCTGCAACTAACAACGAGGCAGAGTACGAAGCCCTTTTAGCAGGGATGATGATTGCAAAAATGCAAAACGTCAAAAGACTCACTGTCATAATCGACTCTCAGCTAGTCGCTGGATAGGTAAGCGATGAGTACGAGGCTCGAGAAGAGTCCATGGTCAGATATCTAGCTCTAGAAAAGAAGGTCATATCAAGATTCGAAGAACTCAAGCTCTCCCAGGTTCCTCGAGAAGAGAACCTCCGAGCAGGCATCCTCTCTAAGTTCGCAAGTGGGTCGCTTGGTACACCGGATCGGACCATCACGTTTATGTCATCCTCTGCAAGATCCATCGAAGTCAATTCCGTCGACGCTACCGAACCCTGTTGGCTCGATGAATTCATTTTATACCTACAAGATGGTACTTTACCTAAGGATCCACTCGAAGTGAAAAGGCTCAAGCAGCGTGCCCTAAGTTACTCGCTCGATCAAGAGGGTCATTTATACAAGCGTTCGTTCATCGGCCCCACTAAACGATGTCTCCGACTGTCCCAAGGTCGAGAAGTGCTGGCCGAAATCCACGAAGGATCGTGCGAAAACCACGCTGGGGGCCGATCACTTGCTCAGAAAACATCTCGAGCGGATTTCTTCTGGCCCACTATGTGCAAGGATCGCTCGAATTTGTGAGAAGGTGCGACCGTTGTCAGAAGCATGCCAACTTGACCCACCAACACCCTGCAGAGATGATCCCGATCGAATCGTCATGGTCGTTCGAGCAGTGAGGAATCTACATCACAGGCCCTTTTCCGATCACGACTCGACAAAGGCAATTTGTTATCCTCGCCATCGACTACTTCTCCAAATGGGTCGAAGCACTTGCTGTCTCGAAGATCACCTTTTATGTTTTGCAAGATTTTCTTTGGAAGCACATCATCACGAGATTTGGAGTCCCTCGAGTCATAGTATGTGACAACGGACCTCAATTTCGAAGCTCAAGATTCAAGGCCTATTGCTCAGATTTCAAGATCAGTCAAAGATTCACATCGGTCGGACATCCCCAGGCCAACGGGCAGGTCGAGGTCACCAATCGCACTATCATACAGAACTTATGCACACGGCTCGAGGCAAAGAAAGAACACTGGGTCGATGAACTAGAAGGTGTCCTATGGGCCTATCAAACAACCCCACAAATCCCAATCGGTCAAACACCCTTTGCCATGGTATACGGCTCGGAAGCAATGATATTTGCTGAGATCCTTCATCAATCCCCTCGAGTGGCTCAATTTCAACGCGAAAAATTCAAGCCACAACCGCTCGAGCATAAAATAAGAATTTGTGACCTCTTCAGTTTCAGGTCGGAGATCTAGTTCTCAAGAAGGTCGAAGTTACCAAGCACGTGGGAAAGTTCGACGCTAATTGGAAGGGTCCGTACCGTGTCATCGAGATTAGCAAGAATCGAGCATATCACCTTGAAGATCTTGACGGGAAACCCTTACCTCGATCATGGAATGCTCACAATTTGAAAAAATATTACATGTAAACAATTATATATCTTTCTGATGAATGAATAAACACAGTTTTCCCTTCTTTCCGATATGCATGTTATTCGATCTACTATTTGGGTATCCTTTAACTTACGACGCTCGTATTAAAGTGTTACTTGCTCGAAAGATTAGAGCAATTTGCCTCAACATCTTCTCGACCAAATACATCGATTAACACAAGACTAATTATCAAAGAATTCAAAGGAAAACTTAAAAATGATCTTCATTGACTCGAAATAAAGAAATTACATATTAATCTAAGACAAAAGTGTGTCAATTACATCTTTCTCGATCACACACTTAACTACATTTTGGATTTTCCCAATGGAAGCAACAAACACTCGGATTCCTACCTATTTACAATGAATTCCGAGTCGACAACTAAGGGAACCCACCCTAACAGTCGAGTTCCTAAAAATTACAAGAGTCCGACCCCAATAGTCGAAACCCTGAAAAGATGGGTCTTCACTCAGCTAACTTCTCGAGCGCAGAGATAGGGCTGACACGTTTTCTCTAGCTCATTTCCCGATCGGACCATCTCCGGTCCCCTCCTAAATGGGCACGATCGCAGCATCCCCAAAGTACTCCGGGCATATGTCTTTGGGGTCTAAGGAGGCATCAAGGTCGAGCTCCATCAACGATATATCGTCTGGCTCGTGGGAAACCCTAGATCGCGCCAGTTTTACGGCGAAGCCAAACTCATCTTGGTCCCAGTCTGGCTTGGGAGAAGAAGGTCGGGTAACAGGGTCGGCAGGGCGAGGGTCGTCTTGGTACAGGCTGACCTTCTCTTGATCGTAATCCATTGGAAGGTATTTGGCCGCCTGCACCTGAGTCATACACAGATTGAAGCCCTCTTCGACATCCTTAAAGCTTGCGATCGAGACGGCTTTGGCATAGGCTCTGGAGTTCATGAAGCGATACACCCCTCGCTTTTCTAGATCGGAGACCGACTCCTGGAGACCGCGCTTGCATCTGCTTAAGGCCAAGGTCGCACCCTTCCTTTCTCCTTCGATCAGGCCCCTATTTTTCGCCTTGATCTCCTCTTCGATCGCCTTCGCGACCCTATCCACAACGGTTTTGAGCTTCTTCTCGATGTCGGATAGTTTCTCGATGGCGTCCAGGAGATTCTTATCGAGCTGCTCCTTATCCTTGTTGGCCTCAGCCAATTTTTTATCCTTCTGCTCCAGCTCGAGTCTCATCCGTTCGACCTGCTGCTCGGCCCTGGTCCTCATTTGACGGTGGACCCAACCCCTGCGAGCCACCTGGAAGAAGTCTTGGCCCATCTGAAATAAACAACTCGGTCATTACAATTCGAACAACCACTTGGCAAATACAGGGAGAAAAATCAAGAGTAAACTTACACCAAAATATTTCTGGACCCAGGAAGCCTCGATCTCGTCATCCGCGAGCGTCCACCGATCCCTATGGTCGACCACCGTTTGGATCGAGCTATACAAAGCCCCAATCGCATTATAGTCCTTTGGGGTCGTACCGATCCTGCGGGGCTCGCCCTGATCATTGTGGCTCTAGAGGCCGTTTGGGAAGTGAGGCTCTTGGAGCGAGGGGAAGTCGAAGAAGAGCCGCATATCCTACTCGTTGGGCTTCCAGGGGACCACGGTCGCCGGTCGAGCACCTTGTGGGGGCCTCCGAACCCCGGCCAAGATGCTGGCAACATTCCGAGGCACAATAGCCCCACGACCCTGATTGGGCGGGATGGAGAAATAGCCAGCCTGGACCTCGACCAGGGGTCCAATCGATGAGGGCATTGGGAGCATGGGAGTCTTCTCTCGACCCTTCCCCCTCTGCTTATCTTCCTCGATCGCAGACTTGGAGGCATGACAGTGCATTTTTTATTTTTTGGATTGGGGGGCTTCAGCCTCGTCGACCCCCACAGGAGCATTCCCCCACTTCTCGGAGGCATCGACTGTCCTCATTCCGAGGGCTTTGGGCAACTCGACCGTGGCGTTGTGTGCTGCGGTAATCTTTGCATCGGTCGGCGGAGGTAATTTTTTCTTATCGGCCGCTTTCTTCAGCTCGGCTATCTCCTTCCTTCTGGCTGCGAGTGAGGCCAACATGATATATCGTCTGCAAAAGAAGAGAAAATCGATCACATACTTGGATAAAAAAAAAACAAACAAACAAACCACAGACACATGAACAAGTTATTGCTTCATTGGATTCACTGGATATACCCGGGTCGAAGTATTTACGAACCCCTGGCGTGAGCCCTAGCTCGATCAACATCTGTGGAGTGACCATGTCCTTCGACTCCACACTTCCCAAGTCTCTCAAGGCCGCCATCAATGTATTCGGCCAACCCAGATGCCCTCTCGGAAGATCTGCTCGAGGGACCCAGCTCCATCCCGGATATTTCAAACCGGGCCACCCCTTCTCACACTCGATGAAAACAAATCTCTATTTCCATCCCACACTGTTCGAGGTGGTTGGTGACCTTATCACTCGATAATGGTTCTTTGACTGGAGCTGGATATATCCCGGGCCCGGCGCCGAGGTTTCCGTCATCAGTGAGGCTTGGAAGATTTCAGAAAGACAGTAGATGTTGGTCTTCATCCCCAAGCATCTCAGTAGAGCCCTCAGCCCATTTACCATGGCGTATGAGTTGGGCATCAATTGTAGCGGGCTGATCCTCAAAATATTGAAGAACTCGAGCATCTCCTCGGAGATGGTCACCCTAAACCCGTTCTCGACCGTCAAGTAGTTGATCGCGATGTAATTTTTGGGCGGGTTGGTCATCCTATCCCTGACCTTGGGCTTTATCACTCAATATCCCCCGTACTCTGGTGCACCACCAAACAACCACTGCTGAACCTCCCCAAATTTCTCATCCGATATCCCAGGAGTTATGGCTCGAGGGTCCTTCTTCAATCGACCCTCTGGTTCAACATTCTCCACCTCTTCCTCTTCACCTCGACCTGAAGTTGATGTCTTTTCTCCGGTAACTCGAGGCACGACAACCTCTTCCAATTCTACCTCCGGTAGCGGTTCGGACACCCCCACCACGTCGACATCTTCATCCCTTCCTTGGGGGTTTGTCGACCTAGTATCTATGGAGATTCCGGAGTCCGTAGAATCCGAACTCGAGTCGGACCCAGAACTCGACCCCACACTTACGGTTGCCACCTCCATCCCCTTTGGCCCGATCTCACCTCGATTTGTTGACATCCTACAGTAACAAGAAAGACTGGTTTTCACTCTTGAAGGGTCGGATTCGAACAAATCGAGAGAGAGGAAGTCTTCGAAGATGGAAGTGGTAAACCTCTCCCTCGAAGCAATCGAGAAAAATAAAAATAAACATGAGAAGGAACGAAATCGAGCCAGGAGTCGAAATAGTACCTTTTTGGGTGTGAAAAGCCTGGAGTTTGCTTCTTTTAGAACGAACGATCGAAAATCAGTGCTCGGAAACACTTGAACGACCTGCTCCAGCTTGGAGCTTCTCTTCAAATTTCTTTCGAAAAAGTAACAAATGAAGTTACAGAGGAAACTATTTATAGGAGTAAATTTGGCGGGAATCGAGAAGGTGAAACGTCGCCATGATTAAAGCGGGTCCCACCCTTGAGAGTTGAAACACCACGTCCACGTCAGCCCTAGCAGATGTCGTTTCGGGGGGCTTATGATGTGGCTCGTACCCGTTGTCTGGCTGGACCAATCACCACCCGCCACCTGTCCACTCGAAGGCTTCCCTTCGACCAACAGGTCGGCCTCCCAGTTACCACCCATAATTTACTGCCCCAGTCTTCGACCCAGGGTCAAACTTTCAGATCAGTTCCTTCGACCTCAATCCCTCGACCTGCCAATGCACCGGTCCACTAGCCAATTCACAATTATATGGGCGACCACGCATCAAATGCAAGGTAATAGTGGGGCACCTATCAGCTCCCCGCATCGACACGTCGAGGTAGTTATTTTTCTTTCTTCATCGTAGTCCGTATATATATCACCCCCTCATTTATTGCACTGTAAGTTTTCCCACCTACCTCATTTTACCGCTCAATCATCCGATGCACATAACTCGAGCCTGACTTGAGCGTCGGAGTGCCAACCCGGGTATCACCCCCACTTTCCCCGAGTTGGCCTTGAGCTCACTCTATTTCGACCTGTGCAGATTCCGAGCAGTCAGACGACGATTCCCCGCTCAACAAATAGAGTGATCGTGGTCCGATTTTCCAGTCGAAGACAAGATGGAGATTTGGCTCGATCAATATAGGATATTGAATATTTGTTCATATCGGATATTTATCACGTAAGAATAAAAATAAAAAAGTATATCTATCCTTTCTTTTAGAAGATTTGTAACTATATTGCACGGATACGGACACGGCAACACGGACACGACACGACACAGATACGGAAAATTGATACTTTTAGAAGTGTCGGTGCATTAGAGATTTGTAATATCTCGACCCGAATGTACTGTTTTGGGGCCCAATTTATTACTCGAATTGAGCTAGTATTAGAGGCCAAGATAACAAAACATAATTTTATATTGCAAACATGTTCTAAACATTACATAAATTAAAATGTCCGAACAACTAGATAAGGTGCAAGAATTAATTTGTCACCTAAACTATTTAAGTGGTTAATAATCTTGGTAATAATTATAAATTTATAAGTGATGTGTGAGGATCTGAATAATGCTTGAGCGTTGAATGAGCAAGTAAAAATTTCAGGTGAGGTTTCTCAAACCTTCTCATTGATGAGATATTTTATATTTTTCTTGCTGGAGAGCAAATTTTGACTTACCTTCGATATAATTAATTTCTCATTATACTTTTTTTCCATCGATTGAGATTGAATTAATTGTCGCTTCATAGCCCTTATTACTTACTTGAGCTATCTTTGCTTCTTGTTGTTTTACCGACTTTTGTACCTGATTACTACTTATAATTGTGCTTAAATTGTTGAGATATAATTTTGACTTACCTTCGATATAATTAATTTTGACTTACCTTCGATATAATTAATTTCTCATTATACTTTTTTTCCATCGATTGAGATTGAATTAATTGTCGCTTCATAGCCCTTATTACTTACTTGAGCTATCTTTGCTTCTTGTTGTTTTACCGACTTTCGTACCTGATTACTACTTATAATTGTGCTTAAATTGTTGAGATATATTTGATTGCTCTATTATCCATTTGAAGGAGAATTATTATAAACTGGAAAGGGATTAAGACACCAACACTTTAAGATTTGTTTAAGAGAGGGAAGACCATCACAGGCGTTGGAGCCTCAGGAACTAGGTTTCCAAATAGCGTGGGTGCTTCCAGCTAGGATAACACCAGGGGAAAAATGCAGTAAGAAAGCAAAGATGGTGAAGTATGCGGAGCTTGGGAAGAAGAAACCAGAGTAAAAATGGAGGAAGAATGCCCAGTTGTGTATGTAATGTCTGTGTAGAAGATGACTTGGGAAAAGTGTGTATAAATTCCCCTATTTATACGTTGAGGGCAAGGGTGTTTTGGTAAAAGCGACCATGTGGTCCCAAACCCAGGGCTGCCCTAGACACGTGGCAACTGTGATGGCGTGAGAGTGACATCCCTGAAAGATACCTAGTGATAGGTGGTTGCAGTGTGTCAGGTGTGGTGTGCGCACTACCACTGTGTCAGATGTGGTTATAGAGTGGCTACCGAGCTTGGAGGTACCTAAAGAGCCTTCTCAAGTAACTGGGCGTGCCCTCGAGGGGAACCCTTCGTTAAGGAGGGGGTTAACCTCTGGGAAACGAGTACCCCCGGTACGAGCGCTGGGATATCCAGAAGGGACGTTCCCGAGCGCCGGAACGCTCGAGAGGAGAAGTTCCTCTAGTAACTGGGTCTGAGCATCGGTCAGCTCGAGCGGAGTGTGGGCTCGATCGTGAGTTCCCTCGTAGCGGGCTCCTTTGGTGCGGAAGGGATGGACTCTAGGTGGAGCATTTTGTGGGGCCGCAGTGCGAGAGTCAGGTGGGATCGGTAAGAAAATCCCACGCTTGTTGTAGCACCCCTAGTACGTAGAGATGCCACACCCCCACACTATAGGTCGATCCACATATGAAATGCATAATCCATACATGAACCAACCTATAGCGAACGGGTGACAAATAAAAGAAACAAGCTAGCTAGGTGGGACTAACCCTCAAATCAATTACCATTATGCATGAGAAATAAAGTGGAAGCATGCTATATTATCGATCATTTGTCAAGTAAACCATATTCTAATCTCACATATCAATAGATTATCATCTCCTAAAATACATGACAAATATCATTAACAATAATTCCTATGCAACAATAAATAAAATGCACCGTGCTTAACTCGAATGCAAAGACTAGACTCGACTCGATTCCCGTCTAGCACGCACCTGCAAGAACCTGAAAGGTGGAGGCGTCAGTCTATGGAAGACTGAGTGAGGGGCATAAATAAATATTAGCGCAGATAACATGCAAGTTATAACCTCGGGTAAGGTTTTTATAACTGAATACAATATAAGTTCAAAATGCTATACACTTGGCACGAGATTACAACTATCAGCATTAAATACTTTAATCACTTTCAATCATTCAATCAGTGGCCCTGGCGAGTGAGGGCAATTCTCCAACCTTACATCAATAGTGAACTGTACATGCTTTGTTTAATTATCATGTGATCATGCAGCTTATTATAGTGCACAATTAGCAATTTCATGGACTCCTTTCACTCGGGGTGATGGTGGGTTTGGAAGGACCTAACCATCCATGCTACCTACGTCAGGTTCATGACTCCTACATACGGGTTTCCTTCCTCCACCAATCCTTCTGGTGGATTCAGGGGTCATCCCAACTAATGAGCGGAGTGCAGAGTTACCCGTCAGCCCTATGCTTTCCCGGTTGGCTCATACACTAACCCTCGAGCCCAACGTGCTATCATGCTACTCACCAATACACAGTTACGATTTAATCACGATACATGAATTGCTTTTCCTGAACATGACTTGCTGGTAATCACGATATATATATATATATATATATATATATATATATATATATATATATATATATATATATATATACCTTTTGGCCCAAAACTTCACATAAGAGTTATACGGGTTCTATATAACTAGCAATTAAACCTCACCTGACAGGCGACACAGCGACTCAAGGATGCATGAACGTGCTCAGTGATCACAATCTCCGCTCTGGAGAAGAACTGGACAAGAAACAGGACATTGTGCACTCGTGAGACAATAACTCAATAATGATACCAAAAACAGGACGCACGACATAATTATGTAACGAGATAACGTGCATTACCTAATGTAGCATATAAACATCATGTTATGATGTGTAATTGATCATATAATAACATGTTTGGGTCAATTAAGGGTAAAGGAAAGGAAATGGAAATCTTGATTTTGTGCAGAAAGTTTCTGCCTCACCAGAGGCCTGGGAACGACCGTTTCGGCCCTTAGTTCAAAATGGGAAGGGCCGTTCCCAGCTCCCCGAAGCTGCTCCCCGAAAATGGGAAGGCTCGTAGCCGGCTGTGAGCCAAAGTGGGAACGGTCGTTCCCATTCTCGCGTCAGGTGTTCAAATTGGTGGGAACGACCATTCCTAGAAATGAACTGGGACGGGAAGGGTCGTTCCCACCATGCAGAAGATGCAGAAGCAGGGGATGAAACAGGGGATGCACGAACCACACTCCAATCCCACATTAAATGGGTCAAGCTTTTGGAGGGAAGCGATGCTGAGTGGAGACGTGGGTGCATTAAATGCAGTCCTATCAGTTCTGAGGCTCAAGTTGATACGCATTAAATGCTGAGTGGAGACGTGGGCGTGCGTTTTAAGGAAACAACACGTAAACATGGGTAACCGTGTGACGGTTATCAAAAGTGAAGAGTTTTCTAGGCGGGAATGATTGCATTTGAATTAAATACCCCAATCATGCCTGTAACTCCTTTTTATAAATAAGGATTTGTAAACCCTTTTCACTTTTTACGCACTCAGAGTTCTTCAAAGCAAACCTGTAATATATTCTTCTATTATTCCTTGCGATTTTCGACGAATCTTCCGACGAACTTCCTTCTCCAACTTAGGTAAATCACTGTGATTATTTATTCCTTGTACTAACCCTAGATTTAGGTTGTGTTGATCACTACTCTTGTGGGGGGAAGCCTTCTGAACGATCGTTCCCATATAAAAATTCCCCCTTTCTGCTGAATCTCCCTGTAAAGCCTTCATCTTCAAGAAACAAGAACAGCAATGGCGGATGAAATCATCAACCAGACGGTGAGAGAGATCGATGAAATGTCCCGGCAAGTTCTCCTCCCCAACATGATATTCCGTACGCCATTCCAATAGCGGAAGTCCCAGAAGAGGCTGAGGATGAAGAACTTGACGCTGCCGTTCAAGGGATGAACGAGCGTAACCCTGAGGGGGTTGAGCAGATCTTTGAGGAAATAGATCTGTCACTACTTATGCGAAATCAGGGGGAGAGGGTTTTCCCTATACTGAATAGTGCCGTTAGGCCTCAAGATTACCAAGTTACGGTGGCTATTGCTGCCCCCCAAGAGAAAATGGGGACTTCTGAGCGTCGGCCAGGGGAGGAACCTCCCCGTAAGTGCCGTCGAAAGGGGAAGGAACCGGTGACTCAAGTGAGGAAGTCCAACCCCCATCAAACAGATAGAACTCCAGATGAGATTGAGAGTTCCCTGACGCTCGCGGAACTAGCCACTTTAAAAACTCAGGTTTACTAGGATGAAATCTACACAACCCGTCTCCCTACAGAGCGGGAGCGAGCTAACCATCCGCCCCCTGGAATGATGACCGTCTACAGAGATGCTGTGTTTGCTGGGGGTCTGAGGTTCCCGATTCCGACCCCGATCGTCAACATCCTGAACGTTCTGAACTTAAGTCCTTCACAGATCCTGCCTAATGGTATCGCTTTGTTGAACACTTTCGTGGTATTGATGAGGGCCACAGGCCACGAGCCCTCGATCGATAACTTCAACAGCTTGTTCCAGGTGGTACGTTCTCCACGCTCGTCTCCAAGGGATGGTTTTAACTACGCCCAAGCCAAATCAGGATTAAGGATGATTGATTAGCCCTCGACTTCGTACGGAGAGAACTGGAAGGAGAAATTCTTCTTTGTGGGGGCACCTGGGGGTGTATTTAGAGTTCCTCGAGAGTGGGTAGTGCATGGAGAGGGACCCATTGTAAAATCCAGATCCGGTTCTTTACCTTTTGAGCAATGGGCAAAGAGTTTGGCCCACGTTATGAAGAATGCCAAGTGGCTGACTAAAGCCAATAACTTAATGCGTAATGAGGAGATATTATTCGTCTATGGGCTCGTGGGTCCTCCGGATATGATCATCAATCCTCCCGCTCGAACAATGAACAGAGACTGTTAGATTCTAGGAACTAACTTTGCTAACATTTAGAGTAGGAACACTGACTCTTAAGCTTTGTTGCATTGTATAAGTAAAACTGACACTCGTTTGTTTCTTTGTATGCAAACATAGACATACTGATGGCGGGAGCGGGTGCTGAGAATGTTGGGATTAATGCCCTGAAAATCCAATTATATTGTAAATATTTTGGATTAATAAAACTGAAATTAAAGCAAGTTATGAGTATTTTACAAATTTAATAATTAGTGACATGTGATGGTATTTTTATTTGAAATGTGTTTCATAGGAAAAGACTTTAAATACTAAAAATCACGTGTCATTAAAATTCTAGTCGGTATGATAAGAAAATGTTCTTATTAAGACTGTAATGTGTTATATAAGATGATTAGTCTTTCGTCATAGGGAAATGGAGTTTCCATTTATAACACATTGATGATTTTCAATGAGATTGGAAACATCGAACTGGACCACTGAGATTGTTCATTTTATACTGCTATCTAAAATGAACAAAAATCTCGAAAGCATTAGACTCTTAATCCTGACAATGTTTCTACTTTAGGCATGTAGTGTTAATCACTGTGATGTACTCAGAAGTGAGGTCTCGGTAACGGGTGGCCAAAATACTTTGTATGTTCGGTGATTGCATGAAATGTGCTAAAGAGAAATATTGATCGAGGAATCTGTAGCCATGCTGGAAGGTTAAAGATATCCCAAAAATAGATTTGCAAAAGTTCAAATAAAACTTTAGCCAATGTAGTTCGTGTGTGCATCACCGAAGTTGTATGTTGAATGTGTTTCACATACAACGAATTTGAACTTAAGGCGAATCAAGAAATTTCAGATTGGAACTGAAAAATAAATGTTAGTAGTAATGATTTATTTTTCATGGATATCTAAACGAGGATTAAAATGCAAAATTATTCTAGATCGAGAAATTCGTGAATAATTTAATTAATTTTAGAGTTCAACAATATTTATTTAGTGGAATTAAATATTGCTAAACGGTAATCAATTATTGTCATGGGATGACAATGGATTGACCTGTTTGGAGCTAAAATTAATTAGTCCTGTAGGTCCCCTCGCAAGCCCCAACGAAGATCAACGAGAAAATATTAAAAGGAGAGAGAGAAATGAATTTTCAAAGTGTTTGAAAATAGCCAAGGAATTTATTTTGAGAAAATAAATTAAATTCCAAAGAGTTGGAAATGCCCAAAATTTTATTTTGGGGAAAATAAAATTTTTCTGTAAAAAAAAAAAAAAAAGTTGTTGGCTGACATGGCAGTGATGACGTGTCATGCCACGTCAGCGGGTCGGCGGCCAAGTGGCGCTGATAGGGCACCAAGTAAGATGCCACATGCATGGACGTCTAGGATTGAGCCACGTCCCGTGGATCAGCGGCCCAGATTATGTTGACTAGATTAGTCAACGGGTCGAGGAAGCGGGTCATCGGGTAGGGTCGGGTCATGGTTTGACCGACCCGGACACGTGGACGAATGGGATTCCAACACGTGTCACTGGTCCAAACCCACTTGAACCGGTCGGTTCATTGTTGAACTGGTTTGAGGGTCTGGCCGCGACACGTGGCAGCTGCCTGTTGCAGCGTGCGTGCCACACGCTCCAAGCATACAGCCTCCACATGGGCGGCGCGTGCGGCTACGTGTCGGCATGTGGTTTGCGCCGCTGCACTCCTTGCAGTCCAAGCTTTGACGTGGCATTCCCGGATTTGGTGACAGAACTTGGGAGCTACATAAATAATTCGAAAAATGGCAACGAAGTCCCTTGTTTCATTGCTATAAATATGGCTGCCAAGTTCATTTCAAAGCATTCCATTTTTCCAACTCTTTCTCTCAGTTTTAAAAGTCCGAGAGTCTCTCTCTCTAATTAGTTAATTAATTCTCAATTAAGGATTAATTAATTACCTAATTAGGTGGTTATATAATTAATATATAATCCACTTAATTAATAAAAAATAGGGATTTTCTAGTTTTAGAAAAAAGAGTTTTTCAAGAAAAATATTTTCTCAAAGTATTTACTGAAATACTGCCGGAGCCCACACTCCAAATTCTTAATCGGGGATATTGCGGGGAAGCTCTACCGGTTTCACGAGAAAATATCGGGGTGCTGAAAAGTGTCTTTGATAGCCAATTTTGCAGTACGGTAATACCGTTGTTCTGCCGAAATTATTATTTACATATTGTGATTATATGCTTTATGATTTAAAATTATGTTATCAATACATTTATATATTAGAGTCATGCTGCCCGATTTGTTCCGCTGCTTATTAAAATATTTTGGAAATATTTTGATAACAAGGTTATGGCGAAATTTTTTTGAAATATTACGCTAAACCGTCACTCTGTTTCGGGCCCGCCACCCCAACAACTGGTATCAGAGCTGGGCTCTGATTATATACTCGCATTGATAAAGCATAAGATGCATAATTTTAAATCTGATACTGTGCACGTATATTCTGTCAAAAGAGGCTGGTTTTTAAGTAGGACCTTGTGACCCTCCAGTCTTTCCTGGGAATTTGCGTGGAATGGTAATTTTATGGGAATCGATTCAATTAATCTTCCTGGTTATTGCCGAATCAGTCAATATGATTTAAATTATGTGATAATTTATAACATATTTACTTAAGGCCATTAAAATTTTAAACCGTGATAATTATATGATAATTATTTGCAAGCATGCTTTAATTTTAAAAATGGCATGATAATATGAGATATTATATTATTTCAATTAAGCAAGATTTATTTAATATGACTAGATAAATAATGTTTGATAGAGATTAAACACGATGCATAATTTGATTAATATTTTTTGGCTTAATTAATAAATAGTTATTAAAGCCTTAAAATATTATTAGGATTATTTAATAATCCTAGTGGGAGCATATTAATTAGATTAATTACTTCCAAAAATCAATAAGACGCCAAAAGTGATTATTTAATAATCAAGGATAATCCATAAATCTTTAAAAAATTCAAGTGGGAGCGAGATAAAAAGAGTTGGATTCTCACGGTCTCCATTACCCGTCTATAGTATAGTGGATATATACTACTCCCTTCGGCGGGTATGTATTCGCGGTATACAAGATTAGACTTCTACGGATAGAATGAAGTACGGGGAAAGTCAGCTCGACCACCCCTCCGTGGAGTATCTTGATCTACTCGTACGAATTTCTAGGTAATGGTGTACGCTTGACTGAGTGATGTATTAACCTCCCTTCGGAGCTATGTTACATTCACTTAGAGGCCAAGGGTGAACGTGGTGGATTAACATAGTTTGGTAAGAGTTACCTAGATGGCATATTAATTAAGATTAATTCTTGCTTTTCTAAGCGGTTTTCGACCTCGCTTCCGTGGAGTCAACTTTGGTTAGATAAGTCAACATTGCGTAAACCAAAATTGCTTATGTGGATTTCATTTATTGGTTAAACGCAATAGAAGTAAAATACAAAATCATAACTTGCACTATTTTAAAATATTTCAGTTTTAAAACAATGACGACCTCTAGGCCGCTTCAATCGATCCTAAAGGAAAATAGGCTTGAAGGGTCTAACTATGCTGACTGGAAAATGAATCTTGACATCGTGTTTGGTCACGAGAATCTGAAACACGTGCTCGCTGAACCTTGTCCGGGGGTACCGGAAACTACAGCCAATCAGGATATGAGAAATGCTTATGCCAATTGGATCAAGTCCAATGATTTGGCTAGGTCTTATATCCTGGCATCTGTCTCCAATGTTCTTAAGCATCAAATGCATGAGATGCCAACTGCTAGGAACATGATGGATCATCTCCATCAAATGTTTGGAGGACAGAATCGAGCCAAAAGGCTCGAATTGATGCGGGGGCTGTTAGTTACCAAGATGTCTGAGGGATCACCTGTTCAGGATCATGTTATGAACATGATGGCTTGCCTGAACGAAATTGAAAGCCTTGGTGCGAAATTTGATGATCTCAGCAAACAGGATATGTTCCTATGCTCTGCCAAAGTCGTTCGACACATTCAGGCAAAATTATTCTATGAACAAATTGGAATTTTCTCTGCCTGAATTGATGAACGAACTTAAAGTGGCAGAGGGGGTGATGAAAGCTAAGGGAACTGTTCTCCTGGCACAGTCATCAACTTCCACAGCTCCAAAAGTCAACAAGTGGAAAAAGGGAAAGGGAAAGGTTCCCTATCCCAAGAAAAAGGTTCAGAAGAAGAAAGGTAAACCTAGCAAAGGAAAATGTTTCCACTGCGGAGAAAATGGGCTCTGGAAGAGGAATTGTCCAAAATACTTAGCAAGTCTTCCTGCTAAGCCATCTGGACAAGGTATATTGATATCTTGTTTAATAGAATTATGTTTAGTTGGAAGTTCACTAGATTCCTGGTGTGTGGACTCGGGTTCAACTAATCATATTTGTAATTCGTTGCAGGGGGTTCAAGCTAACCAGAAAGCTTGAAGATGGCGAGATGCAGCTACTGCTCGGGGATAATACAAGTATATCTGTATTAGCAGTAGGGACTGTAAATTTGTATTTTGGTGATAGGGTTTTGATGTTGAAAGACACTCTGTACATACCGTGTGTTCGCAGAAATCTGATTTTTGTGAGTTGTTTAATAAATAATGGTTTCAGTGTTTGTTTTGAACAAAATTTTACCATTAAGCAAAATAAAAAGTTTATTTGCTCTGACACGGTAAAAGATGGTCTTTTCTTGTTATACCCCGATAAAAACCCAAATTTTGAACTTAACACTACTAAGCTTGACTTACCATCCAAAAGAAAAACTCTTATGCCTAACGAAGCGTACAAGTGGCATTTACGTCTTGGTCATATTAATCCAAATGGGATGCAAAGACTAATTTCAGAAGAATTGTTGAGTCCCTTGGACTTAACAGAACTGCCAGTCTGTGAATCATGCTTGGAAGGTAAAATGACCAAGAGATCTTTTAAATCTAAAGGTAATCGAGCCACAGAATTGCTTGAGTTAATTCATACGGATGTGTGTGGTCCTATGAGTATTCAAGCAAGAGGAGGTTTTGAGTATTCCATCACTTTTACGGATGATTACTCCAGATACGGATACGTTTATTTGATGAGATATAAGTCTGAATCTTTTGAAAAGTTCAAAGAATTAAAGGCTGAAGTTGAAAATCAAAATGCAAAACGTATCAAAGCACTTCGATCAGATTGTGGTGGTGAGTATCTGTCTACAAAGTTTCTAGAATTTCTCATTGCAAATGGGACTAGATCTCAATTATTTGCACCGGGTACACCCCAGCAGAATGGTGTCGCAGAAAGGAGAAATAGAACTCTGATGGAAATGGTAAGATCTATGATGAGTCATGCTACCCTACCAAGTTCGTTTTGGGGCTTTGCACTCGAAACGATGGTGCACAAATTAAACCTTGTTCCATCCAAGTCCGTTCCTAAAACACCAATGGAACTGTGGCGAGGGCGAAAGCCCAGTATCTCTTATCTCCGGATATGGGGAACCCCAGCTCATGTGTTAAGGAAGGATCCTGACAAGTTAGAATCAAGAACAGAGGTTTGCTTGTTCATAGGTTATCCTAAAGGAACAAGAGGTGGTATATTTTACGATCCAAGAGATCACAAAGTGTTTGTGAGCACTAATGCTAAATATCTCGAGGATGACTTTGTAAATGACCACAAGGGTAGAAGCAAAATTGTGTTAGAAGAAATGACAACATCAGATTCTGAATTCCAAGAACCCATAGTAACTGAAAATGTTTTGGATACATATGATGTACAAGATACAAGATATGATGTAGGGACGAGTACACAACAGCCTCGTCGTAGTGGGAGGATTGTCAGGGCACCTGATAGATACCTAGGATTAACCCAAGTGGTTGAATCTGAAGTATCTGATCCTGTCACATATGATGAGGCTATAAAGGATATAGACGCTGACCGTTTGGTCAAGGCCATGGAATCTGAATTAGATTCAATGTATTCCAATAAAGTCTGGGAACTTGTAGAGGCGCCTGAGGGCATTAAACCTATTGGATGCAAATGGGTCTACAATAGAAAAGGGGAGTGGACGGAAAGGTTGGGACCTTTAAAGTAAGGCTTGTGGCAAAGGGTTATACCCAGAAAGAAGGTATCGATTATAACGAAACCTTCTCGCCTGTAGCAATGCTTAAGTCCATAAGAATTCTCCTAGCCATTGCTGCTCATTTTGATTATGAGATTTGGTAAATGGATGTAAAGACTGCCTTCTTGAATGGGCACCTTCAAGAAGAGATATACATGGCTCAGCCTGAAGGCTTTATTGCTAGAAATCAGGAGCATATGGTATGCAAGCTTAACAGATCTATTTATGGTATTAAGCAAGTGTTTAGATCATGGAACATCAGATTTAATGAGGCAATTAAATCCTTTGGATTTATACAATTGCCTGATGAACCATGTGTGTATAAGAGACATCATGATAGTGTTGTAACATTTTTAGTTATATACGTGGACGATATTCTGCTCATTTGATAAAGGAATATTGTCAGCAGTTAAAATCTGGTTGTCAAATCAGTTTGACATGAAAGACCTAGGTGAGGCCAGTTATATTCTAGGGATCAGACTTTGTCGTGATCGTAAGAATAAGATGATTGGTTTATCACAAGCAATATATATAGATAAGATGTTGGCAAGATATAATATGGTGAATTCCAAGAAAGGTTCATTACCTTTCAGATATGGAGTTCATCTGTCTTGGGATCAGTGTCCCAAGAACCCAGAAGAGACAGAAGAGATGAAAGATATTCCGTATGCTTCGGCAGTCGGAAGCCTCATGTACGCCATGTTATGTACAAGGCCAGATATCTGTTACGTTGTAGATATAGTTAGCAGATATCAGTCAAACCCTGGACCCCAACACTGGATAACTATAAAGCATATATTGAAGTACTTGAGAAGGACTCGGGATTATATGCTTGTCTATCGCAGTGATGAGCTCATTCCTATAGGGTACACAGATTTGGATTTTCAATCTGATTTGGATTCTAGGCGTTCGACGTCTGGATACGTGTTTACTCTAGGAGGAGCAGTTGTAAGTTGGAGGAGTATTAAGCAAACTTGCATTGTTGACCCGACCATGGAATCCAAATACGTGGCAGCTTCGGAAGCAGCCAAAGAAGCGTATTGGTTTCGAAATTTCCTAATGGATCTAGAAGTCGTCAAGGACGGACTTATGCAGATCACATTGTACTGTGACAATGTTGGAGCGGTGGCCAACTCCAAGGAACCTCGAAGTCATAAACATGCAAAGTACATCGAGAGAAAGTTTCACATTATACGTGATTATGTGGAACGTGGAGAAGTGGCCGTAGTGAAAATTGGCTCAGTAAATAATCTGGCAGATCCCTTCACTAAGACTTTGGAGCAAAAGAGTTTTGACACTCATGTACAAGGGATGGGCCTTAAATATGTAGCCAATTGGATTTAGGGCACGTGGGAGATTGTTGGGATTAATACCCTGAAAATCCAATTATATTGTAAATATTTTGGATTAATAAAACTGAAATTAAAGCAAGTTATGAGTATTTTACAAATTTAATAATTAGTGACGTGTGATGGTATTTTTATATGAAATGTGTTTCATAGGAAAAGACTTTAAATACTAAAAATCACATGTCATGAAAGTTCTAGTCGGTATGATAAGAAAATGTTCTTATCAAGACTATAATGTGTTATATAAGATGATTAGTCTTTTGTCATAAGCAAATGGAGTTTCCAATTATAACACATTGATGATTTTCAATGAGATTGGAAACATCAAACCGGACCACTGAGATTGTTCATTTTATACTGCTATCTAAAATGAACAAAAATATCGTAAGCATTAGACTCTTAATCCTGACAGTGTTTCTACATTAGGCATGTAGTGTTAATCATTGTGATGTACTCAGAAGTGAGGTCTCGGTAACGGGTGGCCAAAATACTTTGTATGTTCGGTGATTGCATGAAATGTGCTAAAGAGAAATATTGATCGAGGAATCTGTAGCCTTGATGGAAGGTTAAAGATATCCCTGAAATAGATTTGCAAAAGTTCAAATAAAACATTGGCCAAAGTACTTCGTGTGTGCGTCACCGAAGTTGTATGTTGAATGTGTTTCACATACAGGGAATTTGAACTTAAGGCGAATCAAGAAATTTTAGATTAGAAGTGAAAAATAAATGATAGTAGTATTGATTAATTTTTCATGGATATCTGTACGTGGAGTAAAATGCAAAATTATTCTAGATTAAGAAATTCGTGAATAATTTAATTAATTTTAGAGTTCAACAATATTTATTTAGTGGAATTAAATATTGTTAAACGGTAATCAATTATTGTCATGGGATGATAATAGATTGACCCGTTTGGAGCTAAAATTAATTAGTCCTGCAGGTCCCCTCGCAAGCCCCAACGAAGATCAACGAGAAAATATTAAAAGGAGAGAGAGAAATGAATTTTCAAAGTGTTTGAAAATAGCCAAGGAATTTATTTTGAGAAAATAAATTAAATTCCAAAGAGTTGGAAATGCCCGAAATTTTATTTTGGAGAAAATAAAAATTTTCTGTAAAAAATAAAAAAAATAATAAAAAATAAAAATTTTACTGACATGGCAATGATGATGTGTCAGCTGATGTGTCATGCCACATCAGCAGGTCGGCGGCCAAGTGGCGCTGATAGGGCGCTAAGTCAGATGCCACATGGACGTCTAGGATTGAGCCACGTCCCGTGGATCAGCGGCCCATATTATGTTAACTAGATTAGTCAACGGGTCGAGGAAGCGGGTCATCGGGCAGGGTCGGGTCATGGTTTGACCGACCCGGACACTTGGACGAATGGGATTCCAACACGTGTCACTGGTCCAAACCCACTTGAACCGACCGGTTCGTTGGTGAACCGGTCTGAGGGTCGGGCCGCGATCGGACCGGACACGTGGCTGCTGCCTGTTGCATCATGCGTGCCACACGCGCCAAGCACACAGCAGCCACATGGGCAGCGCGTGCGGCCACGTGTCGGCACGTGGTTTGCGCCGCTGCACTCCTTGCAGTCCAAGCTTTGACGTGGCAGTCCCGGATTTGGTGACAGAACTTGGGAGCTACGGAAATAATTCGAAAAATGGCAATGAAGTCCCTTGTTTCATTGCTATAAATATGGCTGCCAAGTTCATTTCAAAGCATTCCATTTTTCCAACTCTTTCTCTCAGTTTTAAAAGTCCGAGAGTCTCTCTCTCTAATTAGTTAATTAATCCTCAATTAAGGATTAATTAATTACCTAATTAGGTGGTTATATAATTAATATATAATCCACTTAATTAATAGAAAATAGGGATTTTCTAGTTTTTCTAGAAAAATATTTTCTCAAAGTATTTAGCAAAATACTACCGGAGCCCACACTCCAAATTCTTAATCGGGAATATTGCGGGGAAGCTCTGCCGGTTTCACGAGAAAATATTGGGGTGCTGGAAAAGTGCCGTTGATAGCTAATTTTGTAGTACAGTAATACCGTTGTGCTGCCGAAATTATTATTTACATATTGTGATTATATGCTATATGATTTAAAATTATGTTATCAATGCATTTATATATTAGAGTTATGCTGCCCGATTTGTTCCACTGCTTATTAAAATATTTTGATAACGAGTTTACGGCGAAATTTTTTAAAATATTATGCTATACCGTCACTCTGTTTCGGGCCCGCCACCCCAACAGAGAACGTCGCAGCCATGATGCGCGCTTGCAGAGCGAGCAACAATCAGTAGCAGCAGCAACAGACGGCTCCGCGAGGGGGCCGTGGTGCAGGCCGAGGGGCCGGGAGAGGAGAAGGAGGCCGAGGGGATGGCCGCGGTGACGGTCGGGGTGATGGAAGAGGTGGCCGTGGGGTAGGCTAATCTGCAAATTTGACAAGCGGGAGCCCTCGCGATGTTACTCCCCCGGACGCCCTTGTTCCTACACCCGACGAGGTGCTTGTTCATTTGGGCCCCAACGCTTCCCGTAGCAACCGCTCGGGAGTAATTCTCCGGGACCTGGGCAAGGATAGGTCTCAACCCTCGCTGAAAAGGAAAAGGTTGGCAGATTCCATCCCTATCTCAGGTAAAGGGAAGGAAGTGGTAGTGGGGGACCCAGGTGATGAAGGTGACACCTCTTCCTCCGAGGATGAGAGCTTTTGGAAGTTTGAGCGCAGTGGGGACGTACATTACAGGCGCTACGTGGAAGATGGTCCCATGCTTCTAGAAGACACCCCCGTTGCCCGTAATGTTGTCTCCGGAGTGGTCCACCACATACAATTCTCCGGGGATCACCAGCAACTGAACAAGCAGACCGCGGCGGAGGTGTCAGCAGACGCCTGTTATGCCCTTGTGGCGGTAAGTGTCCAAGAACTTAGTTATCTGGAATTTTTTCGAGTAATCATGGACTTAATAAAGTTTTATTATGTGTGTAGGGGGTGCTTCCCAGGCTCAAGAACTTGCAGAGACGCTCGGAGACTCACTCAAAGCGCAAAGCTAAATACAAGAAGTTGTTGCGTGTCACTGACCCTAGGCGACTACAGGAGGATTATGACACAGTCTGCGCTCAACTCACATCTCTGGGGCTTGAGCACAGCAAGGTGAAAAAGACGCTCGAGGATTGAGAGGCTGCCTGGGAGAGATTGGACGAGCGGCACAAGAAGTTGAAGGCTGAGCGAAATAAGCTGAGGGAGGACAAGAAAGACCTCACCCAGAACCTGACCGAGCGTGACCAACAGCTGGAATCAGCAAGGAAGGAGCTGGCCGATCTCCAAAGGCAAGTCGCAGATCTTGAAACGAGGGTTGCTTGGGATGCGGTCCTTAAATTTGTGAGCTCGAAGGCCTTCGATTTTGCTGCCAATCTCTACTGTTTTGCGAATGCTAAACGATTCTTCTGGAAGTCCGTGGGCCAACTGATCAAGTTGGGAATGGTGCCCCCCAGCACTCGCACAGACGATCTCCTGCGTATGGATCTTGACGAGAACTTAGAGCCGATCGTTGGAGCTGGGGACCCTGCTGACAACTTAACGGAGCCGGAGTATAACAATTTGGTCACTATACTCCAGGATGAGTTTATGACGGCCAACCCCATAGAACCCGAGCCCATGGTGGTGGACGGGGGTGCTGATGACGTTCAAATTTCCAGTCCTGAAGTCTTAGCGCCCGTTCCGCTGGCAACTGCACCCCCCGAGCCTCAAGCTCCGTCTTCCAATGCTGAGGTAGTGAATCTGGAGGAGGATTCGAATCCTAACCCTCAGGATTCTGCAAACTCAGCTTCTGCTTCCGGGAGCCAACCTTCATAAGGCCCTTCTCTGCCCTGCTTTTAAATATGTTGAACTTTTACTATAATTTTCTTGATTTGCAGTGTATCTCTTCCTTTCCTTAGTACTGTAATTTTCCTTTTTTACGATAATGGAATTTGGTTTTCTTCTCTTTGTGTTGTAATGTCTTGAATGCTGTTTGTTGACTTTCTTTTGATCACTAGAAAATTTGTGGTATGGGAAAGTATGGGCGCTAGGGTGTTCCGTTCGAGGGGCACCCTGGCCAAATTTAACATGGGGCTTGGACTTAGAATGTCAAAGTTATTTCTTCTAAGCGTTGGTAATAATGAGCGTAGCTATAGTGCAAACTTGAACTTAGAAGTCAACAAAGGAATTTGCTAAGTGTTTACTTACTACAAGTGTACGTCAGAGGAGGGATCCGTTTAGGGATCGCGAGCGCGAACTAGAGCGATGGGTCTAGTTGGTCTAAATAAGAATAATAACGTCCCGATAGGATCCGCTCGTTTTAAGAGGGACCCGTATAAGTAAAACACTAAGTCATTCGACGTGGAGTACCCTCGACACGGAGTTAGCAAAGTAGATCATCACAAGATAACAATTAAATAAAATTGTATGAGAAATGCACACGGATGTACGTGGTTTGTATTTCTATCAAAAGAAGATACAAAGGGCCACGAGTGGGGGTGTTACAAGATTTTTAATCAGACGTAGAATCTTCTGAGATTGCAAGTATTCCAGGGACGAGGGAGACGCTCGCCCTGCAAAGTCTCTAGCAGGTAGGTATTGTTCGCTCGCACCTGAGTGACTTTGAAGGGGCCTTCCCAATTAGGATCTAGCTTACGTACATGCTTGGACACTTCAACTTTTTTTAGGACTAGGTCCCCCAGCTGGAAGGTCCTTTCCTTGACACGTTTGTTATACTGATGGGCTACTGTTGCCTTATACTTGTGGATTCAAGCCCAAACAGTGTTCCTCTTCTCATCTAGCAAGTCTAGTTCGAGCGCCCGGTTATTCTCAATGGTTGTAAGCTCGAAGTAAGCAACGCGTGCGGACTCTTGAGCGACTTCCGCATGTATTATAGCTTCGGAGCCATAAACGAGGGAGTAAGGGGTCTCCTCTGTTGCCGCTCGTGGGGTAGTACGGTACGCCCAGAGGGCTCCTTGGAGCTCTTCAGCCCATTCACTTTTCTTACTCTCGAGCAACGTTTTTAGATGCTGGAGTATGGTTCTGTTGGTGACTTCAGCTTGACCGTTGGCCTACGGAAATGAAGCGTTGCTCAATGCCTAGCTCTGAGCACCACTCTCGGGTGTCAGCAACAATGAATTGAGAGCCGTTATCTGAGATGAGCACCATCGGGATGCCATATCTGTAGATGATGTTCTTCCAGATGAAGTCTCTTACCACCCTGAATGTTATTTTCGCGATCGCTTCAGCCTCTGCCCACTTGGTAAAGTAGTCCACAGCGAGGATCACAAATTTCTTATGTCCGACCGCCATTGGTAGGGGTCCCACTATGTCAATGCCCCACTAGTCAAAGGGCCACAAAACATCAATTGGGATCATTTGGCCCGCTGGCAGTTGAGGAACGTTGGACTGAAATTGGCACTTAGGGCATTTCTTGTAGTAATTGATGGCATCCTGCAATACCGAGAGCCAATAGAATCAGCTCCTTAATACCTTTTTGGCCAGAATACGACCGTCAGAATGATTCCCACAACTTCCGCTGTGTACGTGTTCCAATACTTCCTTGGCCTATGAGGGTCTCAGGCATCTTAATAGTAGACCTTGAAAAGACCTCTTAAAGAGCCTACCCTCATTATCAAGTGACGAGGGGCTTTACTCCTAATTTTTCGTGCCTCCACTTTGTCGCTCGGGCAAATTCCACCCCTTAGGAATCTGATGATGTCATCAAGCCAAAAAGGCTCGGATGGATCAATCATGCTCACTTCACCCGAGGGTTTCCTCTCGCTTATCAATGGTTCCTCAGTTCTAAGGAACGTGACTGAACGCTTGCAGGAGCCTTCCAAAGCGGATGCAAACTTAGAGAGGGCATCAGCACCCTCGTTCTCTGCTCGTGGAACCTGCAGTAGATGGAGTTCCCTGAATTTGGAAATTATTTCCTTACCCTTTTCCAGGTATTTCACCATGGTGGTTTCTCGAGCCTCATAAGTACCATCAATCTGACTTACAATCAAATGAGAGTCAACATACGCAGTGACCCGAGAGGCCCCATTTTGAAGGGCAATTCTGAGCCCTTAGACGAGAGCTTCATATTCAGCCTCATTGTTGGTAACTTGAAACGCTAGCTTGATTGAGTAGTCAACCTCAATTCCACGAGGGTTTCTGAGGGTCACCCCGGCTCCTCCCCCTTGAGAGGTTGAGGAATCATCTGTGTGCAGGAGCCACAATCCCTCATCGGCCGAGGGCACGGGATCTAAACTAAAGTGCTCTACTAATAAATCTGTCACTGCTTGAGCCTGTATAGCGGTACGAGGCTCGAAGCTGATGTCAAATTGACTGAGCTAAATTGACCATTTTATCAACCTTTCAGAGACGTCAGGTTTGGAGAGGACTTGTTTGGGCGGTTGATCCGTAAGCACAGTAATGGAATGAGCCTAGAAATATGGTCTCAGCCTACTGGAGGCATTGATGAGGGCAAAAGCAAAATTTTCTATTTCCATATATCTATTTTCTGCCCCCTGCAGGTTTTTGCTTAAGTAGTACACCGGTAAATACTTACGCTTGTGTAGCGCTACAAGGACCGCGCTCGTGGCTTCCGCTGAAACTGACAGGTAGATGAACAAGTTCTCTCCTGTGACCGGTTTTTCAGTAAGGGTGCGCAAAAAAGGTACCTCTTCATGTCCTGCAATGCGCTTTCGCACTTTTCGCTCCACTCAAAGTTCCGAGCGTTGCGTAGGATCTTAAAGAAGGGCAAGTTTCTGTCAGCTGAGCGGGAAATAAACCTATTCGGGGAGATGATTTTGCCCACCAGCACTTGGACCTCCCTAACGTTTTGAGGGGAGGGAATGTCTATGATTGCCTTGATTTTCTCCGGATTGACTTCAATGCCTCTCTGACTGACCACATATCCCAAGAATTTTCCCCCTCAGACACCAAATATACATTTTGAGGGGTTAGTTTCATACCGTAGTGGTGTAAGATATCAAAGGCCCGTCTGAGGTCCTCCAAGTGTGAGTGCTGGCGCTCGCTCTTGACGATCATGTCATCCATGTACACTTCCATAGACTTTCGAACATCTTGTTAACGAAGCGCTGGTAGGTTGCCCCAGCGTTTTTAATCCTAAACAGCATGACTAAGAAGTAGTAAACTCCCACATGGACCACGAAGGACGTTTTAGGGCGATCCTCGGGTGCCATGAAAATCTGGTAATACCCCTGAAATGCATCCATCATGCTCATAAGTTCGCATCCAGCCGTCGAATCTACCAACTGATCGATCCTGGTTAAAGAGTAAGGATCTTTGGGACATGCTTTATTGAGATCTATAAAATCGTTGCACATGCGCCACTTGTTGGCGCTCTTGGGCACGAGCACCACATTGCAAAGTCATTCGGGATACAATATTTCCCCAATGTACTGAGCCTCGAGGAGTTTGTTGACTTCCTCTTCAATGACTTGTCTCCGAAACCCATGAACATCCCTCTTCTTCTGCTTAACCGGTTTGAATACAGGGTCGACATTGAGCCGGTGGACAATGACGCTCGGATCTATTCCAGTTAGATCTGAGGCTTTCCATGAAAATACATCAAGGTTTTTGAGTAGGAAATCGATTATCATTATCTGCGAGGGACCGTCGAGATTGGAGCCTATCTGGGTGGTCTTATCTGGATTTCCGGGCACCAATTCAATGGTCAGGAATTTTTTGGTGGGCTCCATTCTAACTTCTGGCCATGGTGTTTCGAGCGCCCGCTTTTTCCCTGTGAGTCTATCATTGGCTTCCTCCGAGGATTGGTTGTCATCACTTTCCGAGGAGGATCCCTCGATAGCCCTCGAAGGGCCATTCTCACTGTCCTTGGGTCCGCTCGAAACTTTTTTCTTGTTTTTCTTCTTATACAGTTTGGCACGCTTGCACTCGGGGCCATCCTCATCCAACTTGGGAAAGTCAACAGATTTTTTGGTGGATCCTGCCTGGATTGTTTGCTTGGGCTTGTGACTGCGAAGAAAAAGGATGTAGCGTTCCCATGCTTCCTTAACATTGCAAAGTACTTCGCCCGTTCCCTCGGGGGTGGGGAACTTGACCTTCTGATGGTAGGTTGAAATGACTGCTTTAAAGTCAACGAGGGTTGGACGCCCAATAATGATGTTGTAAGGTAGATCCACTTCAACGACGGCATACAGGAAGCTTAAAGTCTTCCACTGTGGGGCGCGACCAAAAGAGGTGGCCAAACGAATTTGTCCGCGGGGGACAATCTCGGAACCCCCAAAGCCAACGAGGGCTGTTCTGAGGAGTTCGAGGGGAATGTTAGTTATGTTCATCTTCTGAAACGTTGAGTAAGGGAGAACATTCACTGAGCTTCCACTATCAATTAAAACCCTCTTTACAATGTGATTGTGGACATCTAGACTAACCACCATGGGGCAGTCAGAGGTTTCACCGACCCCATGGGGTGTTACAATATGTTCTAGATCTTTCTCAGTGAATCCTACAACCTCATTCTCCCTCAAGCGTGGAGCGATGTCGACAGAGAGTACAGACTTGGACTTGGAAGTCCTTTGATCATAACTGCGCACTTGGCGGCGCCTGGAAGCATTAAAGTCTCCTCCCGAGGGTCCACCAACAATCATATGGATGACGGTGAAGGGTTGGTTCTCCATTTCGGCGGCTTTCTACTTGTCGAGGTCGCTTCCCTCGGGCCGATGGTTGCGTGGGCTTCTTGAGCATGAACGGCTCCTCCCTCTAGCCCTGGTGCATTTGGTACAGTCCTCATCGTATCTCTCGAGCACCCTCACAAACTCCTATGAGCCTTTAAATCTCACTCTCAAGCTGATGGCATTCGTTAGTGTCATGCCCTTTCTGCTTATGGAAGGCACAGTATTTTCCCGAGCGCTTCTGGGCCTCGGTTTCCCTCATCTTTTGCGGCCTCTTCAACAATTTCTTGTCCGCCATGGAATAGACCTCTACAATTGGTCTATTGAGAGTAATGCGCTCATACCTTCGAGGGGGTGGAGAGTTTCTCCGAGCGGTGGTGACTTTTGTTGGACTCTCCTCTGTCCTCAGGGCCTTTGTCCGCCCGTGGGGCATTGGCTAGTTTCTGCGCTTGTACAATATACATATCCTCGAGAGTGAAGAATGAGTCAGCTATCTCCCTTGTCTCCACCAGGGAGCGTGGCTTCTTTTTTGTCACTTCTTCCACGAATTCCTTGATGATGTAATTCTTCATGTTGATAGCCCCAAAAAGCACATGCCTCAGAAAGTCCATCAAGGACTTCTCTACCAGCAGGATTTCCTTGTTGAATCTCCCCAGAAAGGACCTGAGGGTCTCGTTGGGTCCTTGTACCAAACTACACAACGCCGTAGCCGCGGGCGCTGGCGCCTTCAGGGAGTTGAAATGGTTTAAGAAAGCGTCTGTTAAATCAGTATACCCTCGAATGGAGCGAGGGGCCAACTTCTTGTACCATTCTTGCGCCATTCCCACGAGGGAAATGACAAAAACCTTGGTCCAGTAATGACTGGAATGCTCGTAAAAGTACATAAGATGCACGAAATGATCCAGATGCTCGACTGGGTCGGTGGTTCCGTCGTACCAGTTGACGAAGGTTGGGATCTTTCCCATCCCGGCCCGGGCTATTAATACCTCCTCCACGAGGGGAGATCCGCCTGTCAATGGCCTGTAATCTTCGCCCTCGTGGCCATACTCTTTACAGTCCTCTTCCCTCCAGCGGCGAAGAGCTTGGTTCCGTGGGTTGCGAGCGTCTCTGGCCTTGGACCTCTCGTCCCCAGCATGGGGGACTTGAGACCGCGCTCGAGAGAGCTGCTCCACCATTTGCAGTAGATTTTCGGGTTGATTCTGGACTGCAGCCAACCGAGGGTCGTTTCCTTCCCTCCTACTCACTCTCCTGGAGGCCATGGACTGAACCTCCTCCTCTGCATCCCCCAGCCGGAGGAGACCTTACTAAGACCTTTTTGTTCCCATTCCCGGTAGTAAGTGGGATCTCGCCGTCCACCGGCGCGTTGTGTATACTTCTCTCTGGATTTTTCTCATTAACGGGAGGAAGGGTTCCTCTAGTTTCCACAGTTCCAGATCGGGTTGTTGTAACCATGTTTGAAAGTTTGTTAGTGTTTCTATTCAACTAGCTATGAAGGAGGAAACAAATGAAGAAGATGGAGATGATGGTTTCCCACAGACGGCACCAAAAATGATGGTGCATAAACTGGAAAGGGATTAAGACACCAACACTTTAAGATTTGTTTAAGAGAGGGAAGACCATCACAGGCGTTGGAGCCTCAGGAACTGGGTTTCCAAAGAGCGGGGGTTCTTCCAGCTAGGATAACACCAGGGGAAAAATGCAGTAAGAAAGCAAAGATGGTGAAGTATGCGGAGCTTGGGAAGAAGAAACCAGAGTAAAAATGGAGGAAGAATGCCCAGTTGTGTATGTAATGTCTGTGTAGAAGATGACTTGGGGAAAGTGTGTATAAATTCTCCTATTTATACGTTGAGGGCAAGGGTGTTTTGGTAAAAGCGACCATGTGGTCCCAAACCCAGGGCTACCCTAGACACGTGGCAACGTGTGATGGCGTGAGAGTGACATCCTTGAAAGATACCTAGTGATAGGGGGTTGCAGTGTGTCAGGTGTGGTGTGTGCACTACCTCTGTGTCAGAGGTGGTTATAGAGCGACTACCGAGCGTGGAGGCACCCAAAGAGCCTCCTTAAGTAACTGGGTATGCCCTCGAGGGGAACCCTTCGTTAAGGAGGGGGTTAACCTCTGGGAAACGAGTACCCCCGGTACGAGCGCTGGGATATCCAAAAGGGATGTTCGCGAGCGCCAGAGCGCTCGAGAGGAGAAGTTCCTCTAGTAACTGGGTCCGAGCGTCGATCAGCTCGAGTGGAGTGTGGGCTCAATCGTGAGTTCTTTCGTAGCGGGCCCCCTTGGTGCGGAAGGAATGGACTCTGGGTGGAGCGTTCCGTGGGATCGCAGTGCGAGCGTCGAGTGGGATCGGTAAGCAAATCCCACGCTTGTGGCTTGGGCCGAGGCGCGCAAGTCTTAATCAGTGAGATAATGAGTGAATGGGTTGGTTCTACTTCGCGAGCCCATTATTACGAGCATCCATACTGTAGCTTCCTCAAACAACTTAAATGAGTTGTTCAGATTGCGACACGTGTTTGATGTTGATCTGAGCATGATTTTGGTCCATCAGTACTGATCGCTATACGGGGATCCTATAATTTATATTGTTTACTGAAAGTTCCCTTGGAACGACTATGCGGGACTGCTCGCTAATCACACTGAATGTTCATGTTTGATCAATCGGAAAAAAAAAAGAAGCGATAAATTAAAATAATACTTTTACTATTCAATTGATCGGATATTTTAACTTATGTAATATTTTAAAACTCATTTGTAATGTGATGGTGCAGGAAACTGGACTTCCTAAAATGCAACAACACTCTTAATATTTGTATGAAAGGGAAAGACCATCACAGGCGTGAGGGCCTCAGGATCTGGGTTTCCTCTTGAGCGTGGGTTCTTCCAGCTAGGATAACACCAAGAGTGCAAGGTGCAATGGTGATGCAACTATGGTGAGAGTAATATGGAGCTTGAGAAGGTGAGGGAAAATGCCCAGAACAATGTATGCAGTATGTATGTGGAAGATGACTTGGGGTAGAATGCATGTGTTCTTCCCTATTTATATGTTAGGGGTGAGGGTAAATCGGGTAAGTTGTCCGTGTGGTCCCAAACCTGTGTTGCCCTAACACGTGGCAGTCCATGGGGGTTTGAGAATGACATTTCTGAAAAGGAGGCGGCGCGTCAGGTGCAAGGTGCGCCCCACCTTTGTGTCAGAGGTTGTTAGCGAGGGTCGCACGAGAGGAATGTCAAGGTCCGCTTCGCTAGGGTTTGAATCCATCACGGTGGGGAAGGATCATACTCGAGCACTGGTGACGCTCGAAGGGCGCACGGATGGGTTCCCCGTGGCTGATGACCCTTGAGCGTCAAAACCACGAGCATCGGGAACGGGGCCCTCGCGTGGGTGTCCTCCTGAGAAGGGTAACCCTGAGGGCCGAGATGTGAGCGTCAAGCCTGTCGGCTCGGACCCTTTACCTGAATAGTTGGCCGAGGTTCATGGGCCTGTACTAGTAAGCAAGCGAGTGGGTTGGGTTGGCCCGCGAGCCCATCAATGCGAGCGTCCAATCCCTCAGCCGGTAAGTGGTGACACGTGGACGGCTCCGATATGAACGCGGTTTTATATCTCATCATTTTGCCCCCCAAATTCTGTAGTATCGCTTGAGCGTACTGTAGAATTTAAAGGGAGCGAGCCTTGAATTTTTGAATATCCGAGGGTCAAGCCTCTGCAAGGGAAGTGTCCGCTTGGATTCCGTAACAGACACGTTCTGACATCGCATTAAATGAAGTCGTGTCTGCATTAAATGCTGAGTGGGCGCGTGCACTCCGGGAGACGTGAGGCGATTACCAAAAGTGGGGGGATTTCGGCGGGAAATGATTGCGTTTTGAAAACCCAGCCCTAATCAGCACAAATTCTCCCCTATAAATAGGGATTTGCAGAGCCTTACGGCATGATTGGTATGCATGAATGGAATGAGGCAGGAAAGGAATGAACTTTGTAATGGAATGAACAAAGGAATGGAATGACTTTATTATGACATTACTATGATTGGTACGTCAAGTAATAAAGTTAGGAATGAAATAAAAATTTTGAACTTATTTCATTAATAATAATAATAATAATAATAATAATAATAATAATAATAATAATAATAATAATAATAATAATAATAATAATAATAATAATAATAATGTATATAATTAAAAATATTTTTATATTAAATATATATTTTAAATTTTTTTGTTTTGAGTAACTATATATATATATATATATATATATATATATATATATATATATTATTATTATTATTATTATTATTATTATTTTATATTGAACGTATTATATATACGACATTTATTATATGTACTATATATATATATATATGTGTGTGAGTGTGAGAATAAGTATGAGATATATATATATATATATATATATATATATATATATATATATACTATTTTTCTATTCATGCATAGATTATGTACTAATTATTTATTGTATTTAATATATTTCTTAATATTTAAAAATAAATTTTAATATGAATATCAAAATTCATTCTTTATAAAATATTTGAATTTATAAAAAATTTTAAATAAAATAATATTTTGAACATTTTTTTTAAATATATAATATATTTATATTTACATATATTTAATACAATTTATTAATTCAATGTGATTAATAGTATTTAATTTTCATTTATGAAAATAATAAAATATAATATGTATTTAACAAATATGTGATGCCAATATAAAAATAATAATAAATTTTAGACATTAGGAATGGCCAATACCATGGGGGACCAAAGGAATGGGTAATCCCATGCTTATGGGAATGGGCATTACCGCGGGAATGAGCATTCCTAATCATGTTTTGGTACCAATCATGGGTTTAGGAATGAACGCGGTAATGCTCATTCCATTCCCACCCCATTCCATCATACCAATCATGCCGTTAGAGCCTCTTTCACGCATTCAGACTTCTCTAAGCATAACAACAACAAAACCTTCTGCAAGTCTTCCACAAACTCCAGTAACCCTTTTCTTTCAAATCTCAGGTAAATCTTAATAATTTTTTCATTTTCCTTGCACTAACATTAGATTTAGGTTGAGTGAGTGAAACTCTTGAATGAAGAACTTTTTTTTTTTTTTTTTTTCCTGCCATTGAATCCTTTCCAGAAGCCTCCTTCTCCGTCAATCTTACTGAGAGAAATTTCCAATCTCAAGGACCAATAAAACCCCAGATATGGCGAATAACAACGCAGAAGCCTTTGTGAGGGAAATAGATGAGATGTCAGTGGGGAGTTCTTCCCCTCACGATTATGTGCCTACAGCAGTTCCAATGGCCAGGGCTTCCCCAGGCGAGGAGATTCCTACTGCTATTCCAGTGGCCCGGGCTCCGGTTGAAGCCAGGGATGAACAGGTTGACGCCGCCGTTCAAGGAATGAACGACCGTGCTCGTTAAGGGGTAAATGACCTTTTTGAAGAGATGCACAACATAATGGAAATGCAGAGGCAGGAAGAGAGAGTGTTCCCTGTGTTGAATAGTGTCGTAAGACCCCAAGATCATAGGAATACGGTGGCAATTGCGGCCCCCGAGGGCGGTGTTGGGCCTTCCGAGCGTCGTGCTGATGCCGAGTCCCCCAGAAAACCCCAAAGGAGAGGGAAAGAGTCTGCTACCCGAGTGAGACAAAATAACCCTCACCAAACCGACAGGACTCCAAAGGAGATTGAGAGCATCTTGACGCTTGAAGATCTGGAGGAGTTAAGGACAAAAGCATACTGGGATGATGCGGTGTTCCCCATGCGCCTTCCTGAGAAGAGGGAAAGATCAAATTTACCGCCGGCGGGGATGATGACAGTTTATTGGGACGCGGTCCTGGCCGGGGGTCTAAGATTTCCGATCCCATCCACCGTTTGTACCATTTACCATCATATTAGACTGTGCCCTTCCCAAATTCTTCCAAACGGCATTGCCTTAATAAACACCTTCGTGATTCTGATGAGGGCATTAGGCCAGGAACCTTCCGTTGATAATTTTGATAGTTTGATCCAAGTGGCCCGCTCAACGTGTTCATCCCCCACAGATGGGTTTTACTACGCCCAAGCCGAATCCGGCTTCAAAATGATTGACTCTCCCTCCACTTCATATGGCGAGCATTGGAAGGAGAAATATTTCTTCGTTGGGGCTCCTGGGGGGATTTTCAGGGTTCACCGAGGGTGGTTGATACATGGTGAAGGGCCACTGATTAAGGAAAGGACAAAGAATAAAGCTTTCGAAGATTGGGCGAAGGGACTGGCCCTCGCAATGAAAAATGAGAAGAAATGGATCAAGGCTGAGGTCTTGATGAAGAATGAGGGAGTATTATTCCGTTATGGCCTATCCTGCCCCCCGAGCATGATAACAAATCCTCCAGCAGATATCATGGCCCTTGATGGTTAGATTCTAGGAACTAACTGCTCTAACTCTTAGGATAGCATTGTTGACTTCATTTGGTTTATTGTACTTCTGCAATTATCATCCACACAGCCACCTTCTGACGCTCGTATTCTTTATTTGCAGATATCCAAATATTAACCACAGGAATGAATGCCGAGGCTCTTGCCCGCATGATGAACGCTCAAAGGGCTGGCGGCAACCCCCAGCAACAACAGCAGCAACAGGCACGCCCTCCAAATGCCCCAAGGGGGAGAGAAATCCGGCGAGGGGCCCGACGTGGCAATGATGGCGTTCGGGGAGGCGCTGGGAACGAAACTCCCGCCACGGGCCCCGTTGAGGATTTGACAGTTGATGACGCTCGAGGGGCTACTCCTCCACCGACTGTCCCCGAGGGTCCTATTGCACTAAGCTCCAGCGGCTCTCGCAACCGCTCGGGAGAGGCGGTTCGCTTCCACGATGCAGTCCGGGCCGACCGCCAGGGAAAGAGGAAAATATTACCAGACTCCATCCCCATTTCTAGCAAAGGCAAGGAGGTGGTCGTGGGCCACCGTGGCGAGGGCAGCGATACTTCCTCATCGGAGGATGAGGACTTCTGGAAAATGGGCTGCAGGGGTGACGCTCGTTATAAACGTCAACGGACCGAAGGTCCAGTACTGCTGAAGAGGAGCGCGTACTCCGTAAACCTCATTTCGGACATCGTCGGAAAGCTTCAGTTTTCTGGCGATCATGACAAGCTGAACGAGCATGATGCCGCTCGAGTCGCAGACGATGATTGTCACGCCCTCCTGACGGTTAGTCTTTAGTGCCCTTTGTGGGATTTCAACTTTTTCTACTCTAACTCAGATACTGACCCTCGAGTCTGGCTTTCCAGGAGGTTATCCCTAGGCTCAAGAACTTGCAGGGTCGAGCGCAGGCCTATTCTGAACATAAGGCCAAATATAAGAAGTTGATGCGCATCTCTGACCCCGGTCAGTTGCAAGAGGATTACAACCATGTTAGCGCTCAACTGACTGACGCCAACCTTGAGAAGGATAGGCTGAAGGAGGATTTGAAGCGGTCTGACGATGCATATTTGGTCCTCGACGATCGCCACAAGAAGCTCAAACAAGAGCGCGATCAGGTGAGGAATCAGAATGGGGATTTGGGGCGTCAGCTGGCCGAGAGCACACGCCAAAGTGAAGACGCCAAGAAGACCCTTTCTGAACTGCAAGAGAAGGTAGCAGGCCTAGAAGAAAAAGTGGCATGGGATGCAGTGCTGAAGTTCGTGCGCTCAAAAGCCTTCGCTTTCGCTGCCAATATGCACTGCTTTGACAACGCTCGTCGTTTCTTTTACAAGGCGATTGGGCAGATGGTGAAGCTGGGGTTGGCCCCGGAGAGAGCTCGAACCGATGACCGCCTACGCATGGATCTGGACGATAACTGCGAGCCTATATTCCAGGATGAAGATCCCTCGAACAGTCTGGTGGAGCCGGAGTATCAAGGACTCGTGTCGATGCTCCAGCAGGAGTTCATAGCGGCCAATCCTATAGACCCCGAGCCCATTCAGATAGACGACGAGGGCACCGCTTTGGAAGAGCCTGTCGATGAGGAGCCTGGAGAGGCTCAGGCTTTCGATGCCCATGTGTTAGCCGTCGTTCCTTTTTCTACTGCTCCCCCAGAGCCTGGGACTCAAGCCCAGTGATGCTCCTCCAATTGCCACCCCAACATTTCTCTTGCTCAATTTCCATTGTCGGTTATGAACAATTTTAACCTCCGCATTAGATATCTGTACTTCTGATGAACAATTTTAATTTCCTTGATGCTTGAATGCTTATGCTTTAAATTTCCATTTCTTGAATGTTGGGCAATGTTGACACTCCCTGATTGATGCTTGCATGTATGTTTTCTTTAATGCTTGAATATCTGTGATGGTACCGTATGCGCATGAATGTCTTTCTACCGAGGGTACCCTGCCTTACATTATAGTGCATTCTAGGCTTAGGACTTGAGAATGTCTGGTTACTTGAGTGATGAATGTTTGGGCTCGAGAGCGTTCCTCAACGAGGGCTCCCAGGCCATGTTCGTACCAAGGCTCGAATTTGAACTTAGAAACCCTCTGAGAGTTTTAACTAAGTATTGGCCTTAAGAATGTAGCTTACATTTTTAATTTTGATGCTCCAGCCACTTGAGTGAACCCACGAGGTAACTGTAGGACTTATACGCAGGGAATCAACTCGAGCGTAGCTGTAGTGTTGGCTTAGTACTTAGGCATCCGCGAGAGGATTAGCCTAGTGATAGCTTTTTTTACGAGCGTACCCATACTCAAGAGGATGAGGGTCATCAGGGGTTTACGAGTGCAACTGGTGTGATCAACATCCAGTTGGTGTAAATTAAGCATTTAACATCCCGCATTTTCGACACGCTCATTCTTAGGGTTTATACACTTATGAATGTCAAACTATTCAGTGTGGAGGGTTCTCAACACACAGATAGCGTTGATTTGAAATTATTGGGGTATTAATTAAGCCGTTCAACGTGGAAGATGCTGGACACGGAGTAGGCTTTTTGTTACTCGGATCATTAATCAAAAGGAAAGCAAATAAATGACATAATAATGGATCAAATACTTACTATTATTCTTGCAATTTAAAGATGATTACATCATGCTTTCTGTCAAAAGAAAGTACAAAGTGCCCCGAGCGAAGGTTGACATTTACACGTAGAATCGCCTAAGATTGCACGCGTTCCACGGTCTAGGGAGACGCTCTCCTTGCAAAGTCTCTAGCAAGTAGGTGTTGTTCGGTCGTACTTGAATGACTTTGAAGGGGCCTTCCCAGTTGGGATCCAATTTACCCACATGTTTGGAGACTTCTACCTTTTTGAGAACCAAGTCCCCTAGCTGGAAGGTTCTCTCCCTGACACGTTTGTTATATTGGTGGGCTACGGTCGCCTTGTACTTGTGGATGCGAGCCCAAGCTATGTTCCTCCTCTCATCTAATAAATCCAATTCGAACGTCCGGTTGGCTTCGTTGATTGCAGGCTCGAAATAGGCAACGCGTACGGATTCTTGAGCGATCTCCGCAGGTATCATAGCCTCGGAGCCATATACGAGGGAGTAAGGGGTTTCCCCCGTTGCCACTCGTGGGGTGGTACGGTACGCCTAGAGGGCGCCCTGAAGTTCTTCTGTCCATTCCCCTTTCTTACTTTCGAGCATCGTTTTCAAATGCTGGAGTATGGTTCGGTTGGTCACTTCAGCTTGTCCGTTGTCTTGAGGATGGCCCACGGAAGTGAAGCGTTGCTCAATCCCTAGCTCATAACACCAATCCCGTGTGTCAGCCGCAATGAATTGGGAACCGTTGTCCGAGATGAGTACCCTCGGGATGCCATACCTGCAGATGATGTTCCTCCAGATGAAATCCCTCACAACTTTGAACGTTATTTTGGCGACCGCGTCGGCCTCGGCCCACTTAGTGAAATAATCCACGGCGAGTATTACAAACTTCTTTTTCCTGACCGCTATTGGAAGGGGTCCCACAATGTCAATGCGCCACTGGTCGAAGGGCCAAGAGACATCAATAGGGATCATTTGAGAGGCCAGCAGTTGGGGGGTGTTAGAATGAAACTGGCACTTAGGGTATTTCTTGGAGCAACTGATGGCATCTTGCAATAGCAAGGGACAGTAGAACCCGCTTCTCAAAACTTTCTTGGTCAGTATTCGACCGCCCGAATGATTCCCACAGCTTCCGCTATGCACATGTTCCAACACTTCCTTGGCTTGCGAGGGTTGTAGGCATCTCAGCGGTGGACCTTGGAAAGATCGCTTGAACAGCCAACCGTCGCTATCGAGAGAAAAACGAGGGGCCTTACTCCTAACCTTCTGAGCTTCTACCTTATCGCTCGGGCAGGTCCCATCCCTGATAAACTTAACGATGTCATCCAACCAACAAGGTTCAGCAGGGTCAATCATGCTCACCCCTGTCGAGGGTTCTACCTCACTAATCAGCGGTTTCTCTATCCTGAGGAACATGACTGAGCGCTCGCATGAGTCATCAAGGGCTGAAGCGAACTTAGAAAGAGCGTCAGCACGTTTGTTTTCTGCTCGGGGGACCTGCAACAAATGGAACTCTTTGAACTTGGCGATCACATTCTTAGCCCTCGCTAAATACTGCACCATAGTGGCTTCTCGAGCTTCATAAGTGCCATCGATCTGACTTGCGATCAGCTGGGAGTCAACATAAGCAGTTACCCGAACGGCACCATTCTGGAGGGCTATCCAGATCCCTTGGATTAGAGCCTCGTACTCAGCCTCGTTGTTCGTGACCTGGAACGCCAACTTAATAGCGTAATCCGCTTCTGTACCGTGAGGGTCTCTGAGGGTCACCCCGGCTCCCCCCCCCCTTGTGAGGTCGAGGAGCAGTCTGTGTGCAGGAGCCACAACCCTTCCTCCACTGGGGGCTCGGTATCCAAATTGAATCGCTCCACTAACAAGTCCGCTACTGCCTGGGCCTGTATCGCCGTATGAGGCTCGAAAGAGATGTCGAATTGGCTTAGTTCAATAGACCATTTGATTAACCTTCCTGATACGTCTTGCTTTGCTAATACCTGCTTGAGGGGTTGGTCTGAGAGCCCTGTGATAGAATGAGCCTGAAAATAAGGCCTTAGCCTTCGAGATGCATTGACGAGCGCAAAAGCGAATTTCTCTATTTCCATGTATCTCTTCTCCGCCCCTTGCAAAGTTTTGCTCAAATAGTAGACCGGCATGTGTTTACGCTCACAGACAGCCACTAAGACAGCGGTCGTAGCCTCTGCGGAGACTGAAAGGTAAATAATCAAGTTTTCTCCAGGGCTAGGCTTGGTCAACAGTGGTGCGCTCGCGAGGTATTGCTTCATATCCTGCAAAGCCTTCTCACATTCCTCACTCCAGGCAAAGTTGCGAGCGTTGCGCAAGATTCTGAAGAAAGGTAGGTTCCTGTCCGCCGAGTGGGAGATGAATCTGTTCAATGAAATAATCTTTCCCACCAGCACTTGGATTTCCCTCATGTTCCGAGGGGAGGGAATATCAAGGATCGCCTTAATCTTTTCTGGATTCGCCTCTATACCACGCTGACTGACCATGTACCCCAAAAATTTACCACCCCGAACGCCAAATGTGCATTTGGAGGGGTTCAATTTCATTCCATAATGGCGTAGGACGTTGAAAGTTCGCCTGAGCTCCTCTAGATGGGAATGCCGGCGCTCGCTCTTGACTATCATATCGTCCACATATACCTCCGTAGATTTTCCTATCTCGCGCTCGAACATTCTGTTGACGAGGCGTTGATAAGTCGCTCACGCATTTTTGAGTCCGAATGGCATGACTTTGAAACAATAAACTCCTACGTGCACCACGAACGAGGTCTTGGGGCGGTCCTCGGGCGCCATGAAGATTTGATTATATCCTTGAAAGGCGTCCATCATGCTCATGAGTTCGCACTCCGCTGTTGAGTTTACCAACTGATCAATCCTCGGTAAGGGGTAGGGGTCTTTGGGACACGCCTTGTTGAGGTCCGTGAAGTCATTGCACATGCGCCATTTATTGTCGCTCTTGGGAACGAGGACCACATTGCAAAGCCATTCCGGGTATAAGATTTCCTCAATATACTGAGCATCCAAGAGCTTACCCACTTCTTCTTCAATGACGTGCCTTCTGAAACCGTGGACGTCCCTTTTCTTTTGTTTGACCGGCTTGAAGGTCGGATCCACATTGAGCCTGTGTACTAGGACACTAGGATCTATCCCAGTGAGATCAGAAGCTTTCCAGGCAAATATATCAAGGTTTTCTCGGAGAAAATCAATCATCATAACCCTGCGAGGGACCGTCGAGATTTGAGCCAATCTGGGTGGTTTTATCTGGATTCCCGGGTTCCAACTCGATGGTCAAAAACTTTTCGGTGGGCTTGATTAGAACCTCAGGCCTAGGAGCCTCGAGCGCTCTTTTCTTCCCAGTGAGTCTACTCCCTTCCTCACCCGAGGTCCCGTCACCCTCGCTCTCGAAAGCAGATCCTTCGACGGCCCCAGGCGGCCCATCTCCCATGCTTTGGGTTCCACTGGGGGTCTTCTTTTTGTTCTTCTTTTTATACAGCTTGTCCCTTTTGCGTTCCGGACCATCCTCGTCCAATTTGGGGAAGTCAACCGATTTTTTGGTGGATCCTGCCTGGATGGCTTGTTTGGGCTTATGGCTTCAAAGGGAAAGGACGTAACATTCCCAAGCTTCCTTGACATTGCATAGAACCTCGCCCGTGCCCTCGGGAGTGGGGAACTTGATTTTCTGATGATAAGTGGAGATTATTGCTTTGAAATCCACGAGGGCTGGGCACCCAATGATGATGTTATAGGGGAGATCCACCTCAACGACTGTGTAAAGTACGCTCAAAGTTTTTCGCTGCGGGGCGCGACCAAAAGAGGTGGCCAAGCGAATCTGTCCGCGAGGGACAATCTCTGATCCCCCAAAGCCAACGAGGGCTGTTTTGAGGGGTTCGAGGGGAATGTTTGTTATGTTCAATTTCTGAAACATTGAGTAAGGGAGAACGTTCACAGAACTTCCACTATCAATTAAGACCCTCTTTACAACGTGGTTATGAACGTCTAAACTAACCACCATGGGACAATCAGAGGTTTCACCGATCCCATGGGGTGTTACAATGTGTTCCAGATCTTTCTCCGTAAACCCTACAATGTCATCCTCTTTCGAGCGTGGAGAGCTGTCAACAGAGAGTACAGGCTTGGGCAGGGATGATCGTTGGTCATAACTCCGAATATGGCGACGCCGGGAGGCATTAGAGTCACCTCTCGAGGGTTGTCCTGTGATCATGTGGATGACCGTGAAGGGCTGATTCTCCAAATCCGCAGCTTTCCCCTTCCCACGGTCGCTCGTTTCGGTGTGATGGCGGCAGGGACTTCGCGAGTGCGATCGGCTTCTCCTTCTAACATGTGCTCGTTCAGCGCAATGCTCGTCATACCTCTCCAGCACCTTCACAAACTCCTTGAGGTGCCCCCCGGCGATAAGCCTCTGAATCTCGCTCTCGAGTTGGCGGCACTCGTTGGTATCATGCCCTTTCTGCTTATGAAAAGCGCAATACTTTCCTGAGCGCTTTTGAGCTTCAGTTTCCCTCAGCCTCGGCGGTCTTTTGAAGAGTTTCTTATCCGCCAGGGAATATACTTCAGCAATTGGGCGGTTGAGGGGAATACGCTCAAACTTACGCGGAGTTGAGGAATTACGACGAGCGGGAATAGGGCTGCGACGCCGGCCCCTGTTGGTTTCTCCTCTGTCCTCGGGGGCTTTGCTGGGGCGAGGGGCGTTTGTCATTTTCTGATCCCTCGCGATGTACATATCCTCGAGGGTGAAAAACGAGTCAGCTATATCCCTAATCTCCATCAACGAGCGTGGCTTTTTCTTGGCCACCTCCTCCACGAATTCTTTGCTGACATAGTTCTTCATGTTGATGGCTCCAAAGAGAACGTGCCTCAAGAAATCCATCGAGGACTTCTCCACCAACAAGATTTCCTTGTTAAACCTTCCCATGAAGGACCGGAGCGTCTCGTTCGGCCCCTGGACCAAGCTGTAGAGAGTTGTCGCGGCTGGGGCTGGTGCCTTCAAGGAGTTGAAGTGGCTTATGAAGGCGTCTGTCAGATCATAGTATCCTCGGATTGAGCGCGGGGGAAGTTTTTTGTACCAGTCTTGAGCCATTCCAGTGAGGGAAGTGACAAACACCTTGGCCCAATAGTTGCTCGGGTGATCGTACAAATGCATCAGGTGCACAAAGTGATCCAGATGCTCAGCTGGGTCAGTGGTCCTATCATATCTGTTGACGGACGTGGGGATTTTGCCCTTGCCCGCACGGGTCATCAGTACCTCCTCGATGAGGGGGGAATCGCCCGTCACGATTCTGTAATCCCTGTCCTCGGGATCCTCATAGCTGGCTTCCCTTCGATGGCGAGAAATTGGGTTACGTGGTCGGCGAGCGTCTCTGGCCCTGGACCTCTCGCCCCCATCGCGGGGGACTTAAGACCTTGCTCGAGAGAGCTGCTCCACCACATTCTGGAGCCCCTTAAGCTGATCTTGTACTGCGGCAAGCTGAGGGCCACCGACATCTCTGCGGTTTGCCCTTTCTGTGGCCCTCGATTGGACCTCTTCGTTGTTTCCAGCCCTCTCATTTCCCGCTGGTTGCTGCCCTTACTGGACCCTCGGTGGGGCCTCATTTTCCTGAATCGGTGGTGGGAGAGGTTGCTGGGCCCTCAACGCATTTTGTGCCATTGTCGACGGGTGAGCCGGGAGTCCTCCCAGGGGCGGCTACTTCGGTGTTTCCGGCAATAGGCGGAGGCGTGCCTCCAGCGGGGGTGGGGTTCTCAGCGTTTTCCTCATTGGCGGGAGGAAGACCGCCCCTATTCCCCAAAGCTCCAGATCTTGTAGCAGTAACCATAATGAAAGCTGCTGGTGTCACTTTTCAACTAGCTTTTAAGGGAAGAAACTGATGATGATGAAGACGGTGGTGATGGATTTCCCACAGACGGCGCAAAAAATGATGGTGCAGGAAACTGGACTTCCTAAAATGCAACAACGCTCTTAATATTTGTATGAAAGAGAAAGACCATCACAGGCGTGAGGGCCTCAGGATCTGGGTTTCCTCTTGAGCGTGGGTTCTTCCAGCTAGGATAACACCAAGAGTGCAAGGTGCAATGGTGATGCAACTGTGGTGAGAGTAATATGGAGCTTGAGAAGGTGAGGGAAAATGCCCAGAACAATGTATGCAGTATGTATGTGGAAGATGACTTGGGGTAGAATGCATGTGTTCTTCCCTATTTATATGTTAGGGGTGAGGGTAAATCGGGTAAGTTGTCCGTGTGGTCCCAAACCTGTGTTGCCCTAACACGTGGCAGTCCATGGGGGTGTGAGAATGACATTTCTGAAAAGGAGGCGGCGTGTCAGGTGCAAGGTGCGCCCCTCCTTTGTGTCAGAGGTTGTTAGCGAGGGTCGCACTAGAGGAATGTCAAGGTCCGCTTTGCTAGGGTTTGAATCCATCACGGTGGGGAAGGATCATACTCGAGCGCTGGTGACGCTCGAAGGGCACACGGATGGGTTCCCCGCGGCTGATGACCCTTGAGCGTCAAAACCACGAGCATCGGGAACGGGGCCCTCGCGTGGGTGTCCTCCTGAGAAGGGTAACCCTGAGGGCCGAGATGTGAGCGTCAAGCCTGTCGGCTCGGACCCTTTACCTGAATAGTTGGCCGAGGCTCATGGGCCTGTACTAGTAAGCAAGCGAGTGGGCTGGGTTGGCCCGCGAGCCTATCAATGCGAGCGTCCAATCCCTCAGCCGGCAAGTGGTGACACGTGGACAGCTCCGATATGAATGCGGTTTTATATCTCATCATAATGTATAAATTATCTTAGGTTATTCCACCTCTGATACTAAACTGGACTCGAGTAATAAATTGGGTCCAAAAATACAGCATTCAAGGTTGGGACGTCACAAAATTGTTATTGGTTTCTTAATTAAACCAATAAAACTCAAATTTATAATAGATCTGTTTGTACGTGCAAATATTTTACCACGATTAATTAGCTACCTGTTTGTCTGTTTTTTATACATGTATTCTTAAATAATATATTGACACGTTACATAGAAAATGCGTAGTCCCATTGAATAATATATTGACACGTTATATAGAAAAATGCGTAGTCCGATTAACCTAGTTTGACAAGGTCTTGGTGAAACAAAGATTAATCTTGGTAAATCATTAAAAAAGTAGCAACGTATGCTCGTGTCTTACCAACCAAAGTACCATGAGTTAGTGCCATTGTCTACCCTTACACAACCAAATTATTGTTACGGGATTTGACTGCCTCTTTGCTAATTTGATCCATATTATTGATATTATATCATGGCACTACATAAATATCGTTACAATTAAATTTAATATTGATGACTATCAATAATGTACGGATATGGATACCACGATACGTACACGATACGATACAACATGAATATGACGATACAAATTTTTTTTGAATTTTTCACGTGAGGAGTGTCGGACACAGCATAAATCCTACGAAAGCTACACATCCAGGAATGACTCCTGATGATGAAAAGCTTGCAAGAGCTGAATGTTCTCAACTGCAGAAATTTGGATTGATTGAATCCACCACATCCAATTGGGCGTGCCAGGCATTCTATGTCAACAAACGGGCTGAACAAGTCAGAGGTAAAAAGAGGCTTGTAATTGATTATAAGCCACTCAATCATTTCCTTGCAGATGATAAATTCCCAATACCTCAAGCCCAAATGCTTTTCTCACATTTGGCCCAAGCCCAAATCTTCTCTAAGTTTGATCTCAAAGCAGGATTTTGGCAACTTGGTATTGACCCAAAAGATAGGTACAAAACTGCTTTTTGTATACCTAATGCCCAATACCAATGGACCGTCATGCCTTTTGGTCTCAAGACCGCTCCATCACTATTCCAAAAAGCCATGACCCGTATCTTTGAACCCATCCTGCATAGTGCCTTAGTCTACATTGACGATATCCTCCTCTTCTCTGAAAATGAGAAATCTCACAGGGCACTCCTCTCTCAGTTTCATGAAGTTGTCCAAGAGTATGGAATCATGCTTTCAGAAAGAAAGAGTCTCATTGGACAATCCTCCATCAAGTTTCTTGGAATGGAATTTTCAGAAGGAAAATACAAGCCAGGTCCTCACATTGCACAGGAACTTCTCAGTTTCCCAGATGATAATCTGACTACAAAAGAAATTCAACAGTTTCTTGGAATAGTCAATTATATCAAGGACTTCCTTCCACAATGCTCCAGATACACAAGTCAGCTTTCCAAGATGCTCAGAAAGAAAGCCCCCCCCCCCTTGGGGTAAGGAACAGACGGCAGCTGTCAAGCACTTGAAACAAATCTGCCAGACTCCTTCACCTTTAAAGATTCCAGATAAAGGTGATTACTTTCTCCAGACAAAGGCGCCTATAAAAGTCACTTGCTATGATAAACATTATAGCAAACATTCCAGCAAGAAAAAGAAAATGGAGTCCTCCACCACCATCTCTTCTGGTGAAAAGCTCAAAGCTATCACCACTTCTGTTGTTCACCTCTGGCATCATCAAATAGATGTTATGACCAATGATCTTAATCTTGCAAATCTGAAGATCCAGCTTCTCCAAAGAAAGATTCTCAAGTTGGAAGAAGAAAAAAGATTAGTTCTTTTTGGTCACCGTTTGGAAAGATTATTCTTCTCAAACATTGAGAGAAAAAATTTCCTTACAGGTCTACCTCCTGAGCTTCAACAGAAAATTCTCAGTATTTCTGATCAAAAATTCTATGATAATATCATGGAATTACAGGAATACATCTTCCACAAGAAGAGAGTTGAAACACTCAATCAAATTATGGATAATATCCATACTCCCATAGGGTTTAAGTGTTTTCAACCACAGAATGAACCATTAAGGGTTATCATTGACCTCCATATGGTTCAAGACATGGATTTCATTGCAGATCTCTACCACAACGGGTTAATCAAAGGAATCTCCCTTCCATTCTACCATGACAAAGTAGTCTTCCCAATACCAGAGTTTTTTGGTCCGACTACTATTGCAGCAATCCAATCCTTCCGAAGAGGATTACCTATTTTCATCTCCATCATAAGCAACTTCCCACAGCAGCATAATGGGAAGCACCAGCCATGCCAAAGACATTTGCTCCTAAGTCATAAGAGACCAATGTATTTTGATTTTGAAAGTTCAAATATCAACCCCTATATTTTTGGGATTGATAAAATCAAAAGATGCATATCAGCACAGGAGCTTGCACCAGAGCACATGGCTTTGTTCGACAAAACTCAGACCACTCATGTTTGGGTAGAGCACTGCCAAGATGTGTACATAAGGAGCATCCATCATATTTTTGCTAATGAGATTGGAGATCCACGAGCTAGCCACCCTCCAGATGAAGAATGGAATTCCCTCGAGTGATGAATGACAATGACTTAATGAAGATAGAGACATAAAGAGATTCTTATCTCTTTGTCTACCACTTAGGTCATTATCACGGCCATTAAAGTCTTTGTAGGTCCTACCATGAAGACTTTTGTATCTTTACTTTATGTTGTGTCGGCCATTGTTTAGGCCTGCTTTATCGCGTGCTGAAAAGTGATTGCTGAGTCAGGGCCAGTTGTCTTTTAGCCCTTGCTTTTTGTTAGTGGTCTGCGCACCACTTTCCTTTGTCGGCCAGTATGTTTTGGCCTTTAGTGTGCATTATTGCACTTAGTGGAGGAAAAGAATCTCAATTATATGAGGCGATGGGGCCCAGAAGTGTACCCGCCATATAATTTGAGTTTTAATTCCGCGTCTGAAATCCGGAAGTTTGCCTATATAAGGTAGGCTTCGGCTTTCATTCTACTCAGACTGGATGAGAGTTTGAGTCCTTGTAAAGAGTTTGGAAATAAAATCAAGTTTCTTATCTCTGATGTCTTCCTTTCTAGCTTAAAGCCTTTTTTCTAGTTCTTCCATACCCTCAAAGGGTCTACTATGATATACTCCTAATTATCTTAAAAGTATGCTCTGTACTTGCCTCTTATGAGGATCCTGTACATCAGAAATTAGATAATTTCCATGGAATGGTCTATTGCTACGGTCCCTAGTATCTCTGTGTAAGTGAGTATCTTGAGTAGCTTGTTGAATCTGTAATGGGGAATATTTGGAGTAACTAGTAAGTCCCGCCGAGGCAGGAGGCCTTTAGGGCAGTTGTGTTACGAGAGATATATTCCCAGAAAAAGATTCATAAGTGAAACTGAGATTAGTTCTCTACACTATACGATACATGAGATACTTGGGCTCCCGGCGTGTGATGGTATCAGAGCCATGTAAAAATCTTTTCGAAAAACGGGGCATCATGTGAGTATATCGTGATAGATTCCTGCGAGTTGGTAGAAGAAGAGCTAGAAAACCCTCCAAGCTATGGATACATCTCCTGATCAGTTGATTTCAGTTTCCTCTTCTCTTTCCCTTCCTCGTCACTCAACCAGTAGAAAAGAAAACCTTGTAGAATATTCCACTATCCCTGAAAATGGTATTATAGAACAAACTGTTCCACCCTTAGTCAGTCCTTACAACATCTACAGAAAAAGAGGTTCTCTTAGAGGAATCAGATCTTTGATCTCCTCCAACCGTCCCTCACAAACAAAAGAGTTTGTCCAGTCTTCCAAACTGGATAAGTGTGATCTACAATATTCCAAACGAGAGCAGTATGTTACTCTCTCCATCCCTTCAGAGTTCATATCTTCCTGGAAACAGGAAGGATACACACACCTCCACTTCGGAGCCGTTCGTCTTGTTCTCTCTTACCAGGGGAGAAAAGGTCTTCCAGTAACAGCCAGACTGGCCTTGCTGGATACCAGATACCTGAAGTATGAGGATGCAGTTATTGGGACAGTGGTAACCACTCTCAACAGTGGAAGTGCAGTCTTAACTTACTTCCCCAATTTCGCCATGTCCTAGGGAGATGCCAATCTTCCCAACGCTTTGAAAGTTCAAGTCCAGATCACTGGAGCAGAGCAGGTAGCTACAGCAGTAACAGCTACTCTACACCACCAGCTTGTCTACAGGTTGCAGAACCATGGTCTGGATCTTCAAGGATCTGGATCCCCAGACGCTCTAATGATTCTAGCAAACTCTGGATCCGATACTCCAACTATCGTCCAGGTTCCTAGACAAATTCCCAGAAAGGAACTGGAAAGGTTGATGCCAACAGAGTGGATCACAAACTATGAGTCACTCCAACAGACTCATGAGCCTGTCAGATCTACAACCTACGAATTCCAGACACTGTCAGATGGTAGAACCAAAACCATCTTCAAGCAACCTCAAGAAGATACTCCATCTTCTTCAAGTCCAATCTTCAAACAGCTGATGATTCAGCCAGTGATACCGACAAGCAGAGAAACGTACCCAATCCTAGGGTACCTTCCAGTAAACTCCTTCTTCCCCGATGGAAAGGAGTCTTACACAGACAAAGTTGATGGCCACTTCGTATGGGATGCTGACCCATCCATGTGTGACCCTGGATGTTCTTGCGATGAAGAATCCGACTCCGACGACGATGATGAAAGTGAGGCTAGTCGGAGAAGAAGACGAAGGAAAGCAAGAAAGAGAGGTCTTCCTTGCAGGACCTATAAACCAAAAGAACCAGATCCAGATCCACCGACAGTCGCACAACCCTTGTCTTGCTATGATGAGGCGTTAGCCATCCTAAAGGCAGAACAGCAACAGCAGAAACCAAAGAGCTGTAGGCAAGAAGTGCCTCCGTGCCTTCCACCACCAGTAATACCATGCCAACCTTGCATGATGATACACAGTTTGGGCACCAGTTTTGCCACCTGCAGAAAGAAGTACAGAAAATAAGGTTGCAATCCGACCTTATGTCCAGACTACCACAGTCGACCCTGATGGAGGAACAACTTCCTCTCTGTCCTAAGGAGAAGAAGTCTTGAACTGGCAAACCACAAATGTCAGAGCTCAGAATAAAGCCTTAATCCAACTTGATTCTAAAGTTGATAAGGTTTTATCTCATGTTCAGGATACCAACCAGAAAGTGAATACAATCTCTCGGGAGCTTGATCAAATGTACAAAAGAGTAGTTGCCAGAATTGAGCTTCTTGACAAAGAACTCAGGCAGCTTATTTCCTTAAGAAGGATGGGTCCAGAATTCGACCAAAAAGAGAGAGAAATCAGACAACTCAAAAAGGATCTTGCCTACATGGAGCAAGATAGAAAGAGAAGTTCCATTCCTACACTTCCCTTTCTTCCAACAACTGTTTCACCTTCTCTCTATGACCCACCAACTTCTCCTGATCCATCAAGCCAATTTTTCATGGTATCTGATATTCCTTTTGAGCCACCTCCTCCAAGGCCTAAGCCAACAAAAGCCTCTCCTTCTTTCTCTAAGGAGAAAAACAAAGAAAAGATTGAAGAACAACCCTCTTCTACATTAATGATTAGAGATCCTTCTGATCATAATATCCAAGAAGAGCCTACAAGAAATGAAGATGCCTCTTCAAATGATTCCAGTTCTCAATACTCTGAATCAGAAGCCTCTTCAGAAAGATCCAGTTCCCAACACAATGATTCTAGAATCTCTTCAGAAGAATCCTTTTCCCAGTCCAGTGAAGATAGAGTTGCAGACATCTCTCAGATCTTTATGGCAGATGCTCCAAACTTTGGATTCCATCAAGATCAACCTCCTCCAGAATATGATGAACCAATAATGGAAGAACCTCCAGAGTTCCAGACCACAGATTCTGGACCATCTAAACCAACCAATGGTCCATGGTTCACTTTTGATGATATTCCAGTGGGAAAAAGGAAAGAAAGGCTACAAACTTTTGCAGCATGGATCGATCTCCAAAGAATCAAAGAACCTCATCTCCCTACTGTCTTAAGGGAGTTTGTGTCACGATTCACAGGAACATTACGTGAATGGTTCCAATCATTGGGAGAATACAGACAGATTCAGTATGTGCAAGCAACCGCTCCCATGGAATTGTTAGCACTTCACCTTGAGTTCATAGGTGACCATACTCTCTATCAGAAGATGATCCAGCAAAGCTACTTCGCCATGAAGTGTTGTTCTCTGAACAAATCAGATTTGGATTTCCATTTCAAAAGAATGTCAGAACTATATTATGCCCTTAATGGGTATAATGATCCAAATCTAAAGCACGTGTACATTGCATCTCTTCCTCAAGAGATCCAGCCTGAGCTCCACAGAGCCATAGCCACCTCGAGAAGAGAAATTCCACAGCTTTCTCTTGGAGAAATCTACCAGATTGCCATTACCACGATCGACAAACTCTGTGAGCAACAAACAATGTTCAAGTCCTTAATAAAGAACAAATCAGTCCTAAAGAAAGCTTGCAAGAAATCTCATCTTGAGATAAAATGCAAATCCAAAGAAGAGTGCAATTGTTCTCATCCAAAGAGTCAAAAGAAAGGACTTGCCGAAAGAAAGGTGAAAAGGAGAAAACGTCTCAGATACTTCAGACGTAAACCTTTCAGAAACAGGCGGACTGATCGATGCTTTGTTTGCCAAAAGAAAGGGCATTTTGCTAAAAATTGTCCTCAGAACCAGGAGAAATCAGCCAGAATGGTTTCTCATGTTCAACAAATCACATAAGCCAATCTCAACGATGCAGAGGTTGAATCCTTGTTCTCTGAACAAGATGAGCAAACAGAAGACACCATCTTCGCAATTCAAGAAGAATTTACAGATGATGGTCAATCCTCCTCTGATTCTAACAATGATCAAGTACTACCAATCCTTCAGTCAGAATGCATCACTCAAGAGATTATCCCGTCTCCACATATCCAGATCCATAAACTTCCCTCGAAGTATGACAGACCAATCAAAGCAATTGGATTTATGGATACAGGAGCCATGAAGTCCATGATGAATCCAGACATCCTACCTAAGGAAGCATGGACAACTCACTACGAGTACTTCCAAGCAGCAGATGGCCAACAGTTCAAAACATCGCTGATCACGAAATATCCTATAGGGATACAATTCTTCCCAGATTGCATAATCTGGATGAAGGTCATTGGAAGCAAGCTGCATGGAAAAGATCTTCTCATTGGGTTTGATCTTTATCACAGAGCTCAGAAGCTCACCATTCTCCCCAATGGAATCAAGTATAAGAGGTACTTACGACAAAATAATATTTTTAAAAGTATCTGTATATCATGGGTGACAATAAGATAAAACTGATAACTTCCATATCATCCCACGTAATATTTTATGATGTTTTCTTCGTCTGTTTATATTTTATATATCCTAAAAGTTTCTCTATATTATTTATAATGCACCGATATACGGATATAATAATATGATTTTTTTTTAAAATTATATGAAAAATATTCGTACAATATTTAATATAAATATTTGATAATAAAATAATATTTTTAAAAGTATTTTCACATTAAAAATTGTAGATATTTCTAAAATTTGTTTTGAGTAATTAATATTTTAGGGATGTTATGTTACATGCACATCGTGTAAATATATTGTTAATTTTTTAATATCTCCTTCCAATCAAGTCGACAAACTTTTTAAATTTTCACTTAATAATTAATTAGTTTTACCTCCCACCGTTAAATTCTACACCACTCCATTATTATATCAGACGATCATTATTCAAGTTATTTTAATTTCCTGCCCTAAAATCAAATTTGGTTTGATTAGGTGAAAGAGTCTCATGCTTGTTTTCTTTCACCTAATCAAACCAAATTTGATTTTAGGGCAGGAAATTAAAATAACTTGAATCCGTGAATCACGTTATGCATGCATCTCTCAACTCTCATACTTTATTATATAATCAATTCCTATGAATATGATATATTTTTTTTTCAAATAAGAATAATATCAGGAATATATTAGCGTTGGACCTACCCTTCAGCCTAAAGTTTAGGCCAACATACAAATAAAATCAAATTTAAATCTCAATCAAGTTGTACCAAGCGCGCAGATTAACCCAAATCGAAGGAGTGTCGTACAAGTAAGGCAACAGATTTCGTAAGATTATAACAAAGCAGATAAGATGAAATTTGAAAGACAATTAGGTAATATGAATAACTAAAATTACAATATTCTATATATAAGGTCATTGAGATAGAGCCATCTAACTTTTTGGTCTAATATCTCTTAATTAGCCTATTCGACTTACTGCGATAAGAATTTCGAGGAAAGAGAGATGCTCTGAATCGAACACAACAATTAGATCATCATATTTTAGGTTGATAAAATAAGTGAAACAATGACTCTAAGAAGGCACATATATATCTATACTATTATATATTTGATAACGACGTTTGACTTTTCAACTGTGCATTTTCGATTACGTGGAATTTTGTGGTTTTTTTGATGTTTTTAATTACATATAAAAAATGTGATTGGCTTATCTTTAATGAGTATATTATTTTATTATGAAAATAAGTAGTAACTAAGGAAAATAATTATCTTTAGCAAGTTTGACTAAATGATATTTTGTGTTTTTTTTTAGATTTTCAATTAAATAAAAGAATGTGATTGCCTTATCTTTATGTTGTATATTATTTTATTAAGAAAATAAATAGTAATTAAGAAAAATAATTATTTTGACAAGATTCATAATATACTTTTTATTTGTATTTTTTTTCTAAATGATGAGATTTTAGAATTCTGAATCTATACTATTATATATTTGTGAACCATGTTTGACTTTCTTTGTGTATTTTTTATGATGTGTAATTTTATTTTATTTTTTTAGGTTTTAAATTAGATAGAAAAAATGTGATTGGTTGATCTTTATTTTGTAAAATATTTTATTATGAAAATAAATAGTACCTAAAGAAAATAATTATATTTGTCAAGATTCATAATATAATTTCCATGTAAGAATTTTGTAAATAATATATATATATTTTTATCAATATAAATAAATTTTATTAATTTGATTATTAAAATTATATAAATGTTCAGAAAGGAATATATAAATGTTATATTTGTTTGCACCCACAATTAAGGAGACTTAATTGACATCCACCCCATAATTGGGTTGGTATTTAATATTATTATTATAATTAACGAAAACTTACGTTAATACAGTTTAGGTTGAGAACTTTTGTATATTCAGTAGGTCATCCATTCCATAATTTGAGAGATCTTTATTACTATTATTAATTAGATTAAAAAGATATCCGTAAAAAGAAAAAAAAACTATAAACAAAACAGAATGTTAAATTGTAATTCATGTTCTTGATGAGACTTTTTAAGTTTGAAATCCCTCAAGTGGCTGAGGAAGTTCAAAAGATTTTGTGATTTCTGACTCAATATCTTAAGGTACGGATTATTTTTATTTTCATAAATTATCATATTTGAGATTTTAAATATGGGTATGCAATAAACGAATTAATTCAAAGTCTGATTATATTATTTGAATCTTACATTTTGAATTAATTATTTTTAGGATATCAAGTAGCAATTTAATTCATTGATGGAACTGACGAAGTTTGAAAATCTAGACGAGATTAACGAGGTTTAAAGAACTTTCAAAATTTTCGGATCAATTTCATAAGGTACGAGTTGTTTTTGTTTTTGTTTAATTGTATAGATTTAATCTTATATTTTGACTTCATTAGTTTTAGAATATTTTGACTAAGTTTGAATTAATTCATTTTAAAATATCAAGATACAATCCGATTTTGTATTGATATTATTAGAATATATTATTGTTGATGTCATGTTGATGTGAAAATGTTCATGCCACTGTTATGCGAAAATGTTGATTAAGGTCATAGTAACCGCTTTCTTTTTATGTTTATGAGGTTGATGCCATGATTAAGGTTTATAGGCTAGAATTGTATTAATTTTAAACTGAAAATAATTTATCAAATTATGAACTAATAGTTGAACTAAATTGAATTCCACACAAATTTAGTACCATTATAGAATGTTATAATCTGACAAAAAAAAAAAGAAAAAATATTGTAATTATAATTACATCACAAATGACACGACAACTTTCTTTCATGCTTATGCGATGCAAATCGTTATGAAAAGTGATATTTTTGTAATAACTAATTTAGGTCAAATAAATTCAACTATCCTTTTTATTTTTATTTTGTGCAGGGATAAAATGAACAACAATCAAATCAGTTACAAGCTTGCACGATTGAATAGAAAGAAGGACTTATATATTAAAAGGCATAGCGGAGTAAATGATGGTTTAGTGGCCGAACGTTTAGCACGATTACAGATAGAATATTAATTTTTGTCCGGACTCCATAATAACTCGTCAAACGAAGTACGGGATTCTAATATCTATAGCCCACCATCAAGAGGCAGATGAGCTGCCCAAGGAACATCGACACTGATGGGGTCAAAATACGATCGTTCCACGTAAGACACGTGGCATCGCCGAGATGATGACATCTGTCTCCCCAAGGCTTCACCATCAATACACGAGCGCTAAACCCAACGAGCGCACTCATTCTTCAGGAGTTAAGCCCAACGAGCGCTGTCACTCCCACGAGAGTCCTACAAACTAAACGATTGGTACGCCCACGTGCCAAGGGAGCCCTCTTCGAGCGTCACACTCCCTCAGAGTGGCCTCCCCTTTGGCTCGTCACTTGAACTGGAGCCTTCATCCCCCTCAGCGGATATCTTGGCCTCCAATACTCCAGGTTGTCACGAGCGCGCTCTTAAGCCCTCGTCACCAACCACCCAAATGGCTCTCTGACACAACGTACATGCCCGCGCACCTGCCACTGTTGCCAGCACTAACTTTTGGCCGCTTTTGCAGAAGATTCCTCCTAGGTTTCTCTCTCACAGCGCCACGTGTTAGGGCAACATTCGGCCAGGACCACTTGAGGCAAATGACCAAAGGGCCCTTGACCCTCAACTATAAATAGCCAAAGTCATCTTCTACACTGGTAAGCATTCTTCATCACTGCAACTGTGACTGAACTTGCATTTCTTCATACCTCGAACTGACTTGAGCGTCGGAGAGCCAAACTGGGTATCACCCCCAGTTCCCCCAGCTTGGCCTTCTGACTTTTCTTGTGCTTGTCCCAACAGGTAGAACCCCTTTCTCATTTCCGGCGAAGCTCCGGTGGTTTCCTCCACAAATACAAATCGTAAAGTGATCGGATTCGGATCAACCCATTTCCGAACCCCATCATTTTAGGCGCCGTCTGTGGGAAACCAGTCCTCCACCTTCTTCCTTTCTTTTTGTTGGTAGAAAAGCAAGCACACCCTTACCTTCAACAGTCATGGTTGCTACGAGATCTGGAGCTGTGGGAGGAGGAGATAACGCCTCCCAGGATGCAAATATCATTATTCCCTCCAGTGGTGGAGCCCCGCCTCCATCCGCCGCCGCTGGTGGAGCACCTCCCGCAGCAGGAGTGACTCCGCTGGCAGAGTCTTCCGTACCTCCACCTGCACCGCCGGCACTGCCGACCCCTGCTGCCGCCGGAGGAGTCTCTCTCTCTGCTCCTCCGCAACATACTCAGAACCCCTGGGTCCATCCCCAGGTGATTCCCGGAATACAGGGCTACATGATGCCCCCACCGGGATACACCCTCACTCCGTCTGTTATGATGCCGCCGGTCCAGCCGTATCATGCAGGCCAGATCCAGCTCCCGGTGGTGGTCCCCAGGGAGATCGAAGGAGTGGAGTTACCTCCACTGACCACCCAACAGTTGAGGACTCTCTATGCCCAGTGTGAGGTTCAGGCGGCTCAAGGGGCATGGGAAAGGTTCCATTCCATGTACTTCCCCTCTGGGCAGGCCACTCAAATCGCAGCCCCTTTGGGCGGACAACAGAACTTTCCCCTCAGAGAAGCCCAGGCTGTCCTGAGGGCACAACCACCACCACCACCAGCCAGAGAAGTGCCCCAGCAGGAGGGCAACGAGCGTCCCTCCGTAGGCAGGAACAAAGAGCCCACAGAACGGGTAAATGATAATGAAGGGGACTCTCATGTCTCCAGGAGGGGCTCACGAGCCCCCAGGCAAGGAGACAAGCCAGTAGACATAAATCCTGACATCCTCGCGGCTGTGCAAGACCAGCTGCAGGGTCTCAAGGATATTGTGGGACAGCTCTCACGAGGGCGTTCAACTCAGATCTCCCCTAGTCGGGATGAACGGGTTGACGCCAGAAGCCCCCGCACCAAGGACCCACTACCAAAGGTCCCCCGCCGCAAGGAGCCGGAGGAAAACTTCGGCACGTATGAATATCACCCTTTGGCGAGGGGTTCACCCCTCGTAGAAGAAGTTCTGATGGCCCAAGCAGGCATGGCCAAAGTCCCCACTTCCATCAACCGTTACGATGGGACAACTGATCCAGCTGAACACTTGGATCACTTTGTGCATCTTATGCACCTCTATGAGCATTCCAGCGATTACTGGGCAAAAGTGTTTGTCACTTCCTTGGTAGGAATGGCTCAAGAGTGGTACAAGCGACTGCCGCCGCGCTCGATCCACTCATATGAAGAACTGGCTAATGCTTTCCTCAACCACTTCAATTCTCTGAAAGCGCCAGTCACCGCACCCACTGCCCTGTACAACATGGTGCAAGGCAAGAGCGAATCTCTGCGCTCGTTCTTCGCCCGCTTCAACAAGGAGATCCTACAGGTGGAAAGGCCTTCAATGGATTTCTTGATCCCAGTGCTTTTTCAGGCTGTGGATCACAAGCAATATGTGAGCAAAAAATTCGCGGATGCCATTGTGGAAAGGAGGCCTGGGACCCTCATGGCCTTAAGAGAAATAGCCGAGCCGTTCTTCGCGCTCGAAGACATGTATGGGACGAATGGTCCCCGGCATCACAGCCCGGCCAGGAACGAGCGACCTCATCACGAGCGGGGACGGGACGTGGCAATCAAGAAGGAGCGCCCTCAAGAGCGCAGGAGGTCGCCACCACCCCCTCGTCGATTCGAGCGAATTCCGCTCACCAGGCCAAATTCAGAAGTCTACAACCTCTCAGATAAAAAGCTCTTTAAGAGACCTATCAAAATGAGAGAAACAGACTCGCTCAGGCGCTTGAACAAATACTGCGCATTCCACAAGCAGAGGGGGCACGACACAGATGAGTGCCGACAGTTGGAAGCTGAAATTCAGAGGCTCGTCGCAGGGGGCCACCTGAAGGAGTTTGTCCGGGTGCTCGAGCGCTACGATGAACAATACAACGAGCGCTCCGGAAGGAGAAGGAGGAGTCCGTCCCGTTCAAAGAGTCCAAGGGGTAGGGGACCCCCTGAAAGCAGCAGCCGCCGGGGCAATAAAGGAAAGGCCCCTGAGCTAGAAAACGAGCCCTTCGCAGTCATAAATATGATTGCAGGAGGCTCATCAGGGGGGGATTCAAACGCCTCCCGACGGAGGTTCGTCCGGAGCTACAACCAACGCCCAGCAGTGCCCAAACCTATCTAAGCCATCCAGAGATCAAGCGCTCAAAGGTCACGAGAAAATGATGTAATAGGTTTTGATGATAGGGATTTAGAACATATTGTAACGCCCCAGGGGGAGGGTATAACCTCAGATTGCCCCATGGTGGTTAGTTTAGATGTTCATAATCATGTTGTAAAAAGGGTATTGGTAGATAGTGGAAGCTCCGTTAATGTTTTGCCTTATTCTACATTCTTAAAGATGAAGGCTGATCTTCCGCTCGAGCCTCTCAAAACGGCCCTTATTGGCTTTGGAGGCTCGGAAGTTGTCCCACGAGGGCAAATACGCCTAGCTACTTCGTTCGGCCGAGCCCCTCAGCGCAAAACACTGTTGGTAACGTACGCGGTGGTAGAGATTGACATTCCATATAACATCATAATTGGGCGCCCTGCCCTCGTGGATTTCAAAGCCATCATCTCCACCTACCACCAGAAGATTAAATTCCCTACTTCCGAGGGCGTGGGAGAAGTACTGTGCAATGTGCGAGAGGCTTGGGAATGTTACATGCTGTCTCTCAGAAAGCCTAGAGCGGAGAAAACCTTCCAAATGGGTTCCACCAAAAAATCCGTGGATTTCCCCAACCTAGATGAGGACAGCCCAGCACGGAAGAGGGCGAAATTGAACAAGAAGAAGAACAAAAAGAAGAGGGAAAACAACGAGGAGAATCCCCTCGAAAGTGTACCGCCAGGAACCGTTGGGGGATCATCCTCAGAAGGAGACGAGCCGGGAGAGGGTGAACCAACACCCGGCGACCGTTTGACAGGAAAGAAGAGGGCGCTCGAACTTCCTCGCCCTGAGGTAAGGATCGAACCCTCTGAAAAGTTCCTTACCATTGAGCTGGAACCCGGAAACAAGGACAAGACTACACAGATAGGTTCAAACCTCTCAGGGCCTTCTCAGATCATGATGATTGATTTTCTAAGGGAAAACAAGGATGTATTTGCGTGGAAAGCCTCTGACCTCACAGGGATTGACCCGAGCGTCATTGTCCACAGGCTTAATGTGGATCCCTCTTTCAAACCCATCAAGCAGAAAAAGCGGGATGTACATGGCTTTCGGAAAAAAGTCATTGAAGAGGAAGTTAATAAACTCCTGGAGGCTCAATATATCGAGCCCATCTTGTATCCGGAGTGGCTGTGCAACGTCGTCTTGGTGCCCAAGAGCGCGAATAAGTGGCGCATGTGCAACGATTTCACCGATCTCAACAAAGCCTGCCCTAAAGATCCTTACCCGCTGCCCCGGATTGATCAATTGGTGGATTCGACCACTGGCTGCGAGCTCATGAGCATGATGGACGCTTTCCAGGGATACTATCAGATCTTTATGGCCCCGGAAGATCGCCCCAAAACCTCATTCGTTGTCCATCTGGGGGTATATTGCTTCTTAGTCATGCCTTTTGGACTGAAGAACGCCGGAGCTACGTATCAGCGACTCGTTAACAAGATGTTTGAAGAGGAAATTGGTAAGTCCATGGAGGTTTACGTGGATGATATGATTGTCAAAAGCGAGCGCCAGGATACCCACTTGGAAGATCTCAAGCGCACTTTTTCAATCTTGCGTCAGTATGGGATGAAGTTGAACCCTTCAAAGTGCACCTTTGGAGTACAAGGGGGAAAGTTCCTAGGGTACATGGTCAGTCAGAGGGGAATTGAGGCCAACCCGGAGAAGATCAAGGCTATTTTGGAGATCCCTTCCCCTCGAAATCTGCGGGAAGTGCAAGTCCTAGTAGGCAAAATCATTTCGTTGAACAGGTTTATCTCGCGTTCGGCGGACAGGAACCTTCCCTTCTTCAAAATTTTGAGGAACGTTCGTAACTTTGCTTGGACAGAAGAATGCGAAAGGGCGTTGCAGGATATGAAGGCTTACTTATCGAGCGCACCACTGCTGACTAAGCCTGTCGAAGGCGAGAGGTTATTTATGTATCTTTCCGTTTCTTCCGAAGCCACAAGCGCTGTTCTGGTCGCTGTACGGGAACGGAAACATTTGCCTGTCTATTATCTGAGCAAAACTTTGCAAGGAGCCGAGAAGAAGTACTTGGAAATTGAGAAATTCGCGTTCGCTCTTATTAACGCCTCAAGAAGGCTAAGGCCTTACTTTCAAGCGCACTCTATAACGGTTCTCACCGACCAACCCTTGAGGCAAGTATTGTCCAAACCAGATGCGTCTGGGAGATTAATCAAGTGGGCCATCGAATTGAGCCAGTTTGACCTATGCTTCGAGCCCAGGACCGCGATATAGGCTCAGGTTGTGGCGGATTTTTTGGTTGAACGCTATGGTTTAGAGCCTACCGTTGCGGATAATGAGGGGTTATGGGTCCTGCACATAGATGGTTCCTCAACCTCTCAAGGGGGAGGAGTAGGAGTGGCCCTCAGAAACCCCGATGGGATTGAGCTGGACTTTGCAATCAAGCTGGATTTCCAAGTCACTAATAATGAGGCAGAATATGAAGCCCTCGTGCAAGGATTGAATATTGCTTTTCAGAATGGAGCTTCCAGAATCACCGCTTATGTGGATTCACAGTTAATAGCGAGCCAGATTGAAGGAACTTATGAGGCTCGAGAAACCACCATGGTACAGTACCTATGTAAAGCCAGAGAAATCATTGGGAAGTTCAAGGAATTTCATCTACTTCAAGTGCCGCGAGAAGAAAACGAGCGTGCGGACGCTCTGTCAAAATTTGCTTCCGCTTTAGAGGGCACTTCCGAACGTTCTGTTACGTTCCTCAGAACTGAGGAACCTTTGATCAAGGAAAAGGTCGCCACCAAGATGATCGCCATGATTGATCCAAACGAGCCCTGTTGGCTTGACGACGTCGTCATTTTCCTTAGGGATGGAATCACTCCCACTGACAAGGTGGAAGCTAGGAAAGTCCGAAGTAAAGCCCCTCGTTTCGCTTTGGATCCCGAGGGGAGGTTATTCAAGAAATCATTTCAAGGACCCCCAATGAGATGCCTGAGGCCCTCACAAGCGAAGGAGACGCTCGAACTCATCCACAATGGAAGTTGTGGGAATCATTCCGGAGGGCATATCCTGGCAAAGAAGGTTCTGAGAAGTGGGTTTTATTGGCCTACAGTTCTCCAAGATGCCATTGAATTTTCGAGGAAGTGCCCCAAATGCCAATTTCATTCAAATCTCCCCCAATTGCCAGCCGCACAGATGATCCCAATAGATGTCTCTTGGCCTTTTGACCAGTGGGGAATAGACATCGTGGGCCCCTTGCCCATGGCTGCGGGACAAAAGAAGTTTATCATTTTAGCCGTCGACTACTTCACCAAGTGGGCCGAGGCCGAGGCCGTTGCAAAAATCACCTTCAAGGTTGTGAGGGACTTCATTTGGAAGAACATCATCTGCAGGTACGGCATACCGAGGGTGCTCATTTCTGACAACGGATCCCAGTTCATAGCTGCTGACACACGAGAATGGTGTTCTGAGTTGGGGATCGAGCAGCTATTCACCTCTGTAGGACATCCACAATCCAATGGGCAAGCGGAAGTTACCAATAGAATCATCTTGCAGTATCTAAAAACCATGCTTGAGAGCAAGAAAAGTGAATGGGCTGAAGAGCTACAAGGAGCGCTTTGGGCTTATCGCACCACCCCACGAGCGGCCACTGGAGAAACTCCTTACGCGCTCGTTTATGGATCAGAAGCAATGATACCAGCGGAGATAGTGAATGAATCCGCTCGTGTAGGCTATTTCGAGCCTCAGCTCAACGATGGAAACAGGAGCTTGGAGTTGGATTTGCTGGATGAAAGGAGAGACAAGGCCTGGGCTAAGATCCACCACTATAAAGCCTCTGTAGCCCAACAATACAACAAGCGTGTGAAGGAAAGAACTTTCCAGTTGGGAGACTTGGTCTTAAAGAAAGTGGAAGTATCCAGGCACGTGGGCAAATTGGACCCCAATTGGGAAGGCCCATTCAAGGTCGTACAACTCAGAGCTAACAACACTTACATCCTGGAGACACTTCAAGGTGAGCGCTTGCCTCGCCCTTGGAACGCATGTAACCTCCGGCGATTTTATGTTTAAAGGCTCTTTGCAAACCCTGATGTAACAACCCTCTTTGACGGGTTCAATGTACTTCCAAACACAAGTAAGCGGTAACATAATCTTTTTAATTTCTTTAAATATTCCTGTTTCTTTGGTTACTTGAATGAATAAGTCCCACGTCCCTCGTCTTTGCGAGCGTGGTTGGCAACTCATTCCAATATGTATGCTGTTATCTCGTATGGGTTACGTTGGCCAGCACTCTACTCCGGATGGGGGGACGCCCTCATAAGGATAGACTGGTTACGCTCACAACCAAGTAGATGGATTGGAAGAAGATTATGAAGAAAATCCTAGTAGGCCTTGGCTGTTTCTTAAAACGCCTTGCGCTCGAAAACGGGATCTCCTACAAGAGCAAATCCTAGTAGGCCTTGGCCGTTTCTTACAACGCCTTGCGCTCGAAAACGGGATCTCGTACAAGAGCAAATCCTAGTAGGCCTTGGCCGTTTCTTATAACGCCTTGCGCTCGAAAACGGGATTTCCTGCAGAGCCAGAAATACGACAAGAGCCAGAGCGCTCGAACAATGGCTTCAGAATCAAGAAGGTATTGCACAAGTCTTAAACGAGGGCAACCACTCAGTAAGACCCTCGCACACACTCAAGACTTAGCAAAATCCCCCAAGGGCGGAAGGGATGTCACAAGTCATGAACGAGGGCAGCCTCTCCATAAGACCCTCGTATCTACTCAAGACTCGGCCAAATTTTTAAGAGCAAAAAACCAAAATTTATACAAGTCTTGAGTGGGGGGGCAATCTCACTGTAAGACCCTCACGATCGCTCAAGACTTAAGCAAATTTTCAAAGTTTATGACAGAGGCAAAAATTTATACAAGTCTTGAGTAGGGGGGCAATCTCACTGTAAGACCCTCACGATCGCTCAAGACTTAAACAAATTTTTGAAGTTTTATGACAAAGGCAAAAATTTACACAAATCTTGAGTAGGGGGGCAATCTCACAATAAGACCCTCACGACCGCTCAAGACTTAGACAAATTTTCATTGCATCAGAGAAATAAAACATTCACGGAGTATGCTACACAGTCTTATTATATGATTCATAAATGAACGAAAGAACAAAGTCATGAAAAATGGAATCTTTATTCATTGCAACTAGAATTATTACAAAGCAAGGGGCTCAAAGGCCCATGAACATTGTTACAAAAGAAGAAAATGACAGAAAGGCAGAAAAACAGGAAAATACAGAAGGAAATCATAAGGGAAAACTTCAGGCGGCTGGGGCGATATCCTCATCAACGATCACCAAGATGTTTTGGGCCACGGGGCCATGAACTGGGCCCTCAGGCTCTTGCGGATGGGCTTGCGGATCGTTGAGCTCATTGGCACCTGGAGCAGGGGCGTTGGCATCTTCATCAACTGGGATCAGGGCATCCTCAGGGTCATCGTTTTGAGCGGATGAAGCAGCATTACCCGCCAGATGAGCGTCCATGTACTCATCTTGGAGAAGTTTGACTAGAAAGTCATACTCCACCTCAGCGATGGTGTTGGCAGGGTCTTCTTGGTCTTTGTCATCCTCTTCACAACGCTCATTGAACATGAGCCCTGTGCCCTCCGCCTCCCTCATCGCCGGATCGGTGAGCCCCTTGTGGATACCCTGCTCTACGGCAAGGTTGAAGGCCTTTTGAGCCTCGTCCAGGCAGTGCAGAGAGGCCACAAAGCTGAAGGCCTTTGAGTGACAGAACTTGATGAGCGCCTCCTTATTCGCACGCTCAACGCTTCGAGGCCACTCGTTGACTGCGTCGTTGAATTTTCGCTCGGCCTCCAAAGCCCTCGTCTTCCAGCTTTCCCTCTCCGCCTCTGCTTTCTGGCAATGCTCGTTAGCCTGGGCCAGCTGGTTGCCCAAACCAATTCGAGCGCCGTCAACCGCCACAAAATCTTCCTTAAGCTTTCCCAGCTCCTCCTCAGTTTTGTTGTACAAATCCTTGAGGGATTCATACTTGGCAATTTCCGCATCTAGCTCCGATTGGATTTGAGCCGGGTCATTCGAGCAGGCCATCTTCTTGTACTTGGCCTTGCGCTCGGCGTAAGTGGAGGCTCGCATTTGTACGTTCCGGAGCCGGGGAAGAACTTGCTGCATAAGTGGGGAGAAAAGGAAGTGTTAGCCAAAAAAAGTGATAATTTACAGAAATAAACAAAGGGAGCCAGGAATGAGTACTTACGGAAATTAGAGCGTGGGCCGCATCGAGGGTCACTTTCTCCACAGACTCACTGTAGAGATGCCGGTGGTCCGCCGAGAACTGGGCCCTGTTGTAAAGGTTCTCGGTGACAGCCTGGGCGACCGTGCCAGGCCTCAGCAAAACTGGCCCGCCATCGGGGGCGCCTGAAAAGTCTCTGTCCCCTCGACGGGGGAACTCCCACGCGTGTTCCTCCTCTGAAGAGGAGGTTTCTCCCTCGCCCCTGGGGCCCTCAACTACTTGTTTGCCCTTGCCCTTGATTGCAGTAGAATCGGGCATCCTCTTCCTTTTCCGCGAGGGCCTACTTGCGCTCGGGGGAGCCTCAGTTATCGCCAGGGTGGTTTCTGGCCTCGTTTGTTCTGCAGGAGTGGGGGGTTGAACATCTCCCGTTCTCTCTGACCGCCCCCTGGTCTCTCTCGGGACCAACCTACACTCCCCTCGGCCACGAGGGGGTTGGACCTCAGGATTGGCGCTCGAACTGGCGCCGCTACGACCGTCCCCGCGGTTGGTACGGTTACGAGGGCGCTGTTGCTCGCGTTGTTGGTCCCCCTGTGAGGTTTGGTTCCTGTTAGCGTGGGCGAAACGAGCGGCTTGTCGGATCCCTCCTGCCATCTCTATTATAGCGGCTCCTGCAAAATGGAAAGTACAAGGGTTATAAATCCTTAGAGAAGAATTGTTAAGTGTGCAAGTTACAAGTACAGAAGAGAAGTTAGTATTCATTCCTATCTAAAGTTAGTGCCCTAAGAATCTAACCGTCTCTCTCTATATCACGAGCCGGAGGGTTGTCAAGGTAATATGGGTCATTGGAAAGACCACACAAGAACATGAGTTCCGCATCGTCTATCCAGTCTTTTGCTTGAATGAGGTGGCCCTCATCCCTCAGGGTTGCTGCCAAGCTCTTGGCCCAATCTTTGGGGAGTGCTGGTGGCAAGCGGCTCTTTGCAAACGAGCCCCATTGCGTGGGCACCCCAAAGCCCTCTTCTGCTGGAGCTTTGACAAAGATAAACTTCTCCTTCCAATCAGGGCCATAAGTGCTCGAGGGCGAGTTGATCAGCTTCATATGGGCCTTCGCTTGAACATAATAAAAACCCGCCTCAGGAGAAGAACGAGAGGAGCTAACCACTTGAAATAGGGCGTTGAAGTTCCGCAAGAAGGGCTCGTAACCCATACTCCTCATCAGAATTATGAAGCAAGTTAAGAGGGCCAAGCCGTTGGGCACAATTTGGGACGGACACAGGCCCAGGTCATTCAACAAATGAGCCATTGAGACCGAGATGGGGAACCTCAAGCCTCCTGAACTCACTGTGTCCACATATACAGCCATTTCCCCGGGAGGCGGATTATTCGCACGCTCGTGGCTTTGTGGGATTCTCCATGTATACCGCTCGTCCCAGTAAATGGGTGCCATCATTGTTTTCACATCTCCCACGGTGACTGTGCTGGGAGTCTCATCAGGCGTGCGCTCGGTAGCCTGGTAGCCTAACCCTTCACCCTCGTTGGGACCTTTGGATTTTTGGGACCTCTTGCTTTTTCCCTTATCACGGGCTCTTTCTGAAGGCCCGGTTATGGCTTCAGCCACTGGAAGCGGGTTTGCGACGGCCACCGTCACAGTATGGCGGTGGGGATGAGTGGCACTCTGAATTATGGGGAGAGTGACCCCCTGCCTCTCTGCCTCCATCACCAGATCCATCTCCTCAAAGAGAGGATCCATTCCGCCAGGGTTCCTATCCTCCATGGCCATCACGGCCGCCCCCAACTCCTCATCTCTAGGGGAATCGGGGGAAGAAGAACTTTCAGTGGCCATTTCGTGAATTTCACGGGCAAATTCCTCAACTTGTTGGTCGGCCATGGCAGAAACTGGGATTTGGAGTTTTCTTGGAAAAAGATTAGGGTTTCCTCAAGGAGAAAAATCTAAGGGGTTATGAAATTCTAAAGTCCGAGTCTACGGTTAGCAAAGTTAGAAAGTTACACCGGAGGTTTACCTTGGAAGTTTTCTGAGAAAGATTGGGAGAAAGGTTGAAGATGATGCTCTAAGAACTGGAGTGCGAGAGAATTCTTTTTGCAAAGGATGCTTGAAAGTTCTGAATGCGTAAAGAGTATGGAGATTTCAGAATCCCGTATTTATAGGGATGGGAGTTGGTACCCTTTTCGGCAATGAATTCAAAATGGTAATCATTTCCTGCCTAGGAAACCGCCCACTTTATGGAACCGTCACATGCTTCCCCATGCTCACGCGCCCCACGCGCACCCGCATTTAATGCTCTGACGTTTCGAGTGCTTCAGAATAGTACAACATTTAATGCGGAAGTATTACGAACGGTCAGTTGAAAAGACCGCATTTATAGTGCAACCAGAAGAAAAATTGCTCAACACGCCAAGCCTTACACGAGCGCTATGTGCAAGAGATAGAGCGTGTCAAAATTCTACAGTCCTTATCACTAAGGACTACAGAATTGGGGGGCAAAATGATGGGGTCAAAATACGATCGTTCCACGTAAGACACGTGGCATCGCCGAGATGATGACATCTGTCTCCCCAAGGCTTCACCATCAATACACGAGCGCTAAACCCAACGAGCGCACTCATTCTTCAGGAGTTAAGCCCAACGAGCGCTGTCACTCCCACGAGCGTCCTACAAACTAAACGATTGGTACGCCCAAGTGCCAAGGGAGCCCTCTTCGAGCATCACACTCCCTCAGAGTGGCCTCCCCTTTGGCTCGTCACTTGAACTGGAGCCTTCATCCCCCTCAGCGGATATCTTGGCCTCCAATACTCCAGGTTGTCACGAGCGCGCTCTTAAGCCCTCGTCACCAACCACCCAAATGGCTCTCTGACACAACGTACATGCCCGCGCACCTGCCACTGTTGCCAGCACTAACTTTTGGCCGCTTTTGCAGAAGATTCCTCCTAGGTTTCTCTCTCACAGCGCCACGTGTTAGGGCAACATTCGGCCAGGACCACTTGAGGCAAATGACCAAAGGGCCCTTGACCCTCAACTATAAATAGCCAAAGTCATCTTCTACACTGGTAAGCATTCTTCATCACTGCAACTGTGACTGAACTTGCATTTCTTCATACCTCGAACTGACTTGAGCGTCGGAGAGCCAAACTGGGTATCACCCCCAGTTCCCCCAGCTTGGCCTTCTGACTTTTCTTGTGCTTGTCCCAACAGGTAGAACCCCTTTCTCATTTCCGGCGAAGCTCCGGTGGTTTCCTCCACAAATACAAATCGTAAAGTGATCGGATTCGGATCAACCCATTTCCGAACCCCATCAGACACGTTCGAGATGAGGGTCATCATCTCACACAACTAATTTAATGCCTGATGGTTACATTATTTCGAATGATATGCTCCCATTAATATTTTACATATATGTTGGTATATATTTATTGAATTTTGATATATATGTTATTGAATTGTGATTACATCTTTTGTCATACATCATAATATTTATATTTATTCAATATAGGGGAAGTACAAGCTGATGGTGGTGGTCATGACCAATTCAATTCACAAGAACTCTGTTTTGTTCCTATTTTACTCGGTATAATTTAATTATTTAGGCATTGATCATATTATTTAGTTATATATGTTCACTTATTTTGTAAATGTATACTATTATATCCATATATCACATTATCGATGAGCATAGAATTATTACAGATCAATGTCAAGTTGATGCAAGAGGATATGTGGAAACTACAAATCGTAATATTTCTTCTTTTATATATAATTTTTATTTTAATTTCAACTTTTTATTTTGTTGATTTAATGATTTTTTTATGTATATTAGGTGTTGATCAAAATATTGTAGGTCAAAAATCTCATATTATTGATATTCCACACAATCAATTAGTTATAACCAGTACATTTATTTATGAGCATGGTTGTACAAATATAGCTCAGACACATTTGAATCGACCTGAGGAGCATGACTCTAACTTACAGAGTATGTATCTTATGTTAATTTGCCACAATTCATTTTTTATTTTATAAGCACTTTCATGTATCTATCATAACATTACGTACTATCAATTAGGGGGTCAATGAATTTTCGGAGTTAGAAGATGAAGTTTTTGTGCCCGATACGTTTCCATCGGGAAACAACAATAATCTCAGGGCTCCAACATCTGTATGTGTTTCAATGATGTAAGGTATTGTAATCTAAAACTTTTTTTTACCATTTGCATATTTTATGAATATATTATTTTGTATATTTATTCATGGATTTCATGTATTCAATTATTTTTTGAGATTTTGGTATTTTAGTCTTTATTTTGAATTATTTATAGCATGCTCTATAAGTACCCTTATTCCTTTGTGAACCGCAAGATAGGATATTCGAATCATTAGGGAGGATTATTAGTAATTTTTATATTGTTAGTTGCCCAATATTATTTTTTATAGGTTAAAAACTTCATTGAATTTATTGTCTAAGATTAAGTTGTATTTATATATAAGCATTCAACATACAATATCGTGTTTAATAATTGCGTTTCTAAAAAAGATTTCAATAAGTTATAGTTAATATTATGTTAAATATGTTAGATTTCAATGAGTTATAATTAATATTATGTATTTTTTGTGAAAAAACCGACCATAAAAATATGATAATATTAAAATAAAGAAAATATTCAAAAGTGGAGCAATGTATTAAAAATAATCCAAAATTCTTATTGATAGTATTAGAACTGATTAGTTATTACGAAAGAAAAAAATGATGTTGGATTTAGTCGGTATTAGAAAAATCAACAACCACAAAAAATGGAGCAATGTAGATAGGAAAAATGGCAAAAAAATAGATCACAAAAGGCAATAAAATTATGAAAATAAATATTAAAAAAATAAAAGAAAGGAGAAAAAATTAATAAATAGAACAAGTGACAAAATCATAATTCAAATATCTGTGATGTAAAAGAAAATTGTTAGATTAAAAAAAGTTTCGTACAAAAAAATCATATACATGGAAATCTAAATTGTGTGATTGAGAATAAAATCTAAATTGGTGATAAATAATAAATTGAAATATTATAGTATCGCCCACAAAAAATATTAAGCCCTAAAATCACTATGGGGTGAATCTCCAAAAATAAAGAAGATTAAGAAAGAAAGAAATGAATCTAACTCATTAAAAATTAAGAAATGTTTAAAAGAATTATAAAAGCTACACAAACTAAAGACAATAAAATTATAAAGAAATGTTCTTGAATTCAGAAAAGAAAACTAATTTCATTATAAAGTTGTAACGGCATGATTGGTACGATGGAATGGGGTGGGAATGAAATGAGCATTCTCACATCCATTTTCAAATCCTTGATTGGTAAAAAATATAATTGGAAATTATCATTACTAAGGTAATGTTCATTTCTACAAATTTGAGTTTATCCATTCCTTCGGTACCCCATAGTATTAATAATTTTCAATCTTCAAATTTTATTTATTTTTTATATAATCGTCATATAGTTGTTAAATTTATATTATATTATAATTTTTTTATTATTACGAATATATAATAACTTTAAAAATTTAATAAATTGTATTAGATATAGGTATAAATACAAATATAAATATATTATATATTATATAAATAAAAATACATGTTGAATATATTATTTTATTTACTTATAAATTTATAGATATTCATAAAAAATTAAGATATTCTATAAAAATTAAATTTGATATTTATATTAAATTTATTTTTAAATATCGTGCATTATATTAAATATAGTAAATCTCATAATCTATGTATGAATATAAAATTATTAATATATTTTATCATAATTATATGTATTTATAAATCACTCTGAATATATTTATATTCACAGTATTAAGTTTACAAAAAATGCCCTACTTTAGGAGTATAACTAATATTTAATTTTGCTAATATTAAAGAGTAATTTGTTTGGGGGTAATATGGGATAAATCCCCAATTGGGCATCATATTTTTACTTAACTTCCCATTTGGGCAAAATATCGTATGATTTTCACATAATGTAGTACTTAAAATACTTCTCAAAATATGTTGTATAATTTTCACAAAATGTAGTACTAAAACGTTCTAATGCCGTATTTATATCCTATTATGTAGTATAATTTTAGGGGGAGTTAAGTAAAAATATTCCAAACTGATAGGGAGTTATTTCAAACTGCCCCTTTTGCATATTTTGTAGGCTACCAAGAGTAATTGGATTGCATATTTTGTAGGTTGACCCAAGTTATTGAATTGTAATTTATACATTCACGAATTTGTGATTTTTTAAAACTCTGTATCTCATTCATTTGAAATTTTTGTTTATTCCATTTTCAATTTGAATTGATCACTCCGTGCGTAGCACGGGATATATACTAGTATATATATATATGAAAATTGAAAATTCTAGGTAAATCTAAATTAAAATTTTCCTAGCTAGGGAACCCTATCTCAGTATAATCTGTTCAACTCATTTTCATGGAAACGACTTTCGCAGACTAATATATATATAGAAATGTAGATTATTCAAAAACACATGATATATGTGTTGGACTATATTTTCGACAGTGGTCCTCACAAACGCACAAAGTATACTACAAATTTCATTGCAATAAATTTTCAATATAATTACAACCAACTTTACTATAGATTTGCTATTAAAATCTATTCATCTCACACGCATGGAATGAAGTTCATGCGCATCTGCAACCACAAATACTTTCAAAAAAACAATTGATCTTTTTCTACATTCATTTTGCGGAAAGAAACCTTGTAATAATATTCAAATGAACGACCAAATTATTATTACACAATCACGTATTCGTCCCCCCATTTCTTTTAATAAAAATGAAAATGTTAGATTGAGTGGATAATGTCTCAATCCAAGACAAAAAATATCTCCGAACTCAAAGAACGATTATAAAAAACTTATATTGTACCTCACCTTATAATGATAGGAGAGTTTGGCCTATAATCTTATCCGTGTTCATAAATAATTTACCAAGCAATTAATTGGTCTAAAAGAAAATATGATTTTTGTGTTTGTGGGAAAGTGGAGTTCCACGTTTTTAATTGTTAAATAGAGAAAGACGACTAAATAAGTGACTGAGATGACGATGTCGGGGGTCCTAGGAGCAATGGACCAACAATCGGTCAAATCCGACAACCCAAAAACGTGTCCATATTTAATATCCTCTTTTTCAGCTAACACTATTATTATGCCAAAAACATTACCAAAATTATTAATTGAAAACAAATTTTCAAAAAATTAAAAATTAAAAAATATGACAAAAATCACGCCCAGTGGGACTCGAACCCACAATCGCCTGATTAGAAGTCAGACGCCTTATCCATTAGGCCATGGGCGCTTGTTAGTCTATTTTCTCAAATTAATTTTAAGATAACATAACTTCTAATATAATATATTGCTTACGAATTATTTACACCAAACCCCCTGTGTTAGGTGAAATGGGCAAAAAAAATTCTGTGTTATAAAAATTAACATAAAAAACCATGTGTTTTCAAAATATTTGTATGGCGAACCCTGAAAATTTCTGATGTTGGACACCTGCTAAAAGCGCAATTAGAACACTAATTTTCTCTATTTATTGGATGTGAAATGACTAATTTACCTTTTATATTCTGACATACATCATCTCACCTCTTTCTGTATTGTTCAATAATTTTTTATATGAACCGAGATGTGAGTCGTGAGATGACGTATATCAAAATATAAAAAGTAACTTAGTCATTTGTATCCAATAAATAAATAAAATTAGTGTTCTAGTCACACTTTTAGCGCGTGTACAACATCAGAAATTTTCAAAATTCGCAATGCTAATATTTTGAAAACACAGAGTTTTTTGTATTAATTTTTGTAACGCGATATTTTTTTTTACCCATTTCACTTTAACACAAGAATGAAATATGTCAAAAACCCTTCTGTTTACTAATCTCTATTAGGAGTTCCGTAAATTTAACTTCAGAACTCTTGAACACAAAAAAAAAATATATATATATATATACACACACATGTATACTTCAAATTGACCACAAGACCTGGGAAACTTGACCGTAAATCTGAAGACAGTTTCTCTAGTACAAAGGTAAAACTCCACAACATCAAAGTTTTTTAACAAGAAACGGCAATTCAAATTCCATTTCCATGATCCATTCTGTCCTGCCTTTGGTTCAATTATTCAGAAAATAACGGGCTTTCACACACTATCAGCTTCCGAATAAACTCGGATCATCGGAACAGGAAGGAAAATATTGAGAGGTTCATGACCAACTTTGCAGAACAAGGGATAATACCTCCACATGCGTTTGATCCAAGTGTTTTTAACTTGTACATTATAGCCATCAAAATTTATAATCAAGATTCAACGACAATTGCAATAATGATCTGTCTGTCGCGCGTCCAAAAACCAAAAAAGAGAAGGGGCGGGTGATGGGCGACGAAACATGGTATTTGTTTAGTCTTCAAGCTCGATAATCTTCACGACAGATGCATCTCCAACTTTCTGGCAAATAACTACTCGATCGTGGGGTTTTATAACTCCGGAGGCTTTTCCATGTTCGAGTGCGACTTTCAGAATCGACTCGTTGGTGGCATTTGTTGACTCAGCCTGCAACGTAGACATATGGTAAGTTTTGCTATCAACGAAAGCGTTTTTAACACACTCTTAACCATAAAAAGAGTGGCTCTCCCTTGTAAGTCACATTTTAGGAAGATGCCATCCAGGGTTCTACATAATCGTTTCGATTATGAGTTCAAATTTCTATGATCAAAATGGCGGAATTGTAATTTTGAAACTAAGAAAGGGAAGTTTGTGTTATAACAGGAGAGCGCATAACTGAGAAGAAAATCTTAGGAATATGATGGAACTATGAATCTACTACATTGTCTATGCAAAACCTTCCTGTGAACTCTTGTGACATAAAAGATTGTTTACACAATTGAAATATGTCCCAAAGTTCCAAGTCAACACAGATAAAATACCCTTTTACCAAATATGAGATGCTGTATATGGAGAACTTTTTCCAACTCAATGATGCAAACATGAATATACTGAGAAAAAAAAAAAGAAAAACTAGAAGTAAAAAGAACTTACAGGGTGTCGGGGATCAGCAAGCAAAGGAAAAAGACCGCGTACTATAAGTGATTGCCTTGCCTGAACACATTCACATAGTAACTATAAGCTTATCAGGGGGTAAACAAATTTAAACCCTACTATATTATTCAAGAAATACATTCAAGCAGTTCAAACAGATTCTAAAGATAGAATATTATCTGAATTACGGTTAAAGATCTACCTCATATGCACCACTGAAACTCCACTTCAATTGATTTGTCTTAAGGCGAGGAATGACAACGGATAAGACGGGCATTGTTGGCCTATACTTAGCTATCAATCTGTACCAAGTAGGATAATGTTTAAATACATACCAACATAATAAAAAAAAATGTTTTTAAATATCAAAGAGACATTTAGGACACAATACAATACCTTGCAGCTCTTCCAGATGATGTAAAACATATAATGACTGATGCCTTCACTTTAAGGGCCGCCCGCACCTAAATATAAAATTCAGAAATATAGGTGAGAGATTGAGGTCTAAGCAAATATTTAAACACATAATTAAATCTTTTATCCCTTTGTTTTTTTGGTCTTGCAACATACCGCAGAGGAAGCAATAGATTCCAAGTGGGTCATGGGTTCACCAACAAATTTTACAGTCCTCTTGAAATACTGATCTTGATTGAAGACCTTTTCTGCCTGCAAAAAAGTAGGGAAAATGGTAATTATAAGCAAGAAATTACTTTGAATACTTAACAATTAACATACAATGTACAAAAGATGACTTGCCTCAGAGCAGATTTTGCCAACAGTAGAAATAGTCTCCACAGGGTATAAACCACGTAACGTCTCAGCTCCAAGAAGAATTGCATCACATCCTGAAAACATATTGATTAGTGTCAGTTGCCACCCCTGTTAGGACAAGTACAGAGTTTTCTCCGACAAGAGTTAAGGACAGTGGCTGACCATCCAAAACAGCATTAGCAACATCAGTTGCCTCAGCTCGAGTAGGCCTGAGGTTGTCAGTCATACTATCAACAACACGAGTTACCACTGCTGGCTTCCCAGCCATGTTACATTTGTAAACAGCTGACTTTTGAAACAAGAACACCTGCAAATATACAAGAAATAATGATTCACTTCAGAAACTCAAAACACCAGGAAGATGCATAACTCGGGATCAATTCATCTAAAATCACAAAGGCTGACCTTCTCAGGTGGGAGATCAATACCAAGGTTTCCACGTGAAAGGATGATTCCATCTGCCTCTTGTAGGATTTCATCAAAGTGGGTTAAACCCTGCAAGCAGAGAAGCCAAAAGTTGACATTGCATTTTGAGTGCCAATATGTCAAAAGGCAATGCAAATCCTCTAAATAGAATTACAGCTGTCTTAAACTCACCTCTACATTCTCAATTTTAGCAAATATTTGAGTCTGACTTAGATCACCAAGCTTGGATAGAAAATCACGGGCCTGTATTGAGCAAAAGTGTCGGTACCTAGGGATTGAGAGACCAGAAAAGGCAGTGCAAACTGACAGTACAAGAAATCACAAAACTGTTCTTTCATATGTTACCTCACGAACGTCCTCTGCATGACGTGTATAAGACAATGACAGGAAATCAATTTTATTTTGAACACCCCATGAGCTGATAACCTGAAACAGAAGAGATGTATTCAAAGAAAAAATCAAAATGCACTCAATGCTATTAATATGTTAAGCCAACAGATTGGACCGTATGACAAAAAGAAGAAATGAAAAGAATGCAGTTTAATCCAATTTATTGCCAACACTCTCACCTGTTTGTCATTTTCGGATAGTGTAGGCATATCAATATGAACTTGAGAAGCATGCAAGGTAAATAGCGATCCAGCCAAGGTTGCTGAATTCTTTATCACGCAAACCACATCATTGTCTTTCACTTCATCTACCTGCACGGATTTCAAGTTATAAACCACCCAAACAAATGGCTGACAGTTAATTCAGGCTCAGGCACAATTACAAACTCAGTACACATGCTCATGTTTTATTCTATCTCAATTAAATGTTCCAACATGACAAGAGAGCAAAGTACAGTCCAGGAGCGGAGGAAAATATTCAAGAACCAAATCACATGGTTTGAATAGGTATGCAAGCAAAGAACACAGGGTGGTTTATTATACTCAAGAGCAAGAAGCACATTGCAATTTAAACCAACAAGGTGAAAATGATGAACAATCAATTGAGAAGAGCAAGAGAACAATTGAAAAAAATTAGCAAACAAAAATCACTACACTCAAACTCTATCTCATACCTCCAACCAGACAGAAGTGGTTTCGCTCCCCGTGAATAGGTATTGACCAACAAAAATTGTGTCTCCCTTCTTTACAGCCTGCAATAACGAAAAATTGATTAGGAATTGCAATAAGCAAAAGTTCAGGTAATATGCTAACCAGTAACCTCTGAGAAAACAATTTGGAGATATATTAGTAGCCTATAAAAACTGATAATATGAATTAATTTGAAATCATGCCCCTAGGGCAAAGAAGAAGAATAAAGTCCTCGAGAACCTTCGCGAGTCCAGCAAAGTTGATCGGCAAAACTTCAGAAGATGCTTCTTGACCTTGATCAGGTGTTAGAGTAACCTTGTCATCTTCCTTGAGGGTTATAGCTTTCTCACTTTTATTAATAACTTGTAATTCCGCCCCTACAGTATCTAGCATAACCTGAAAAGTGATAACCAACCGGAAGGTAAATGACAGTTCAAACATTAAGAAAATTCAAGTAACCGGAGTCCCGCTCGTACAAAATTCCACTTATTGATTGCCTCTCAACCTAGTTCCAACAACATAACATCTCTCACCTAATACACCTCTGACTAATAAAAATGCCCAAAACAGTAAAAATTAGCATTTAATTATCAAAATAAGAAAATCTAACCTAGTGAATAGATGAACACTTACAGCGCATAATTTCTTAGTGCTCTTAATAGCAACCTTCAAATTCTCCAGCGTCTCCTGGTGATACTCCGTATCACCCCATGAAATATCAAATCTTGCCACTACAGAACATAAACAATAAAAACTCCATCAAAATCAAAACAAACTCGTAAAAAGTAACAACAAAAACACGAGCTTGATTCGTTACCCGACATCCCAACTTTAAGGCAAGACGAAACAACCTCCACCGATCGAGACCGCGGGCCCAGCGTCCCCACGATCTTCGTCATTGCAGGGAAGAAACTCTGCACAATCACACACAAACACAAATCACTCATGCAGACCTCAAAAAACAGATCTCTACCAAAAACCATGAAATTCCACCAAAAACAAAAACCAAAAAACTCACCGCTTTGGATGGCTCCAGGATGGTAGCCATCCGGATTGGCTCCTCCAGCAGCAAGTGATTCGAATGCATTTTTCCTCGAGTTTGATTTTCCGAGAATAATTTCGAAAATAGAGAAGAAATATGGTTATTCGGAAACTTTTTCTAGGTTCTGGTCTTTGGTCTACACTTTGAACAGAGATATATAAAAAAAACCAGAGTACAGAGCACAAACAGCTCCTAAACCTATATTATATATATATATATAAATGGGAAATGGGTTTTCTTTTAAATTTTCTTTAATATTTTCGTGGGTTTCTTTTTCCCAAAGAAACACCTTTTTTGCTTTTGGTTTCCTGCTTTTTTCGGGTCGGGTGGAACCCGGTTTACTTGTTGGACTTTTGAGTTTTGAGGACTTTTAGAGGAAATATAAAAGATATCTTTTTATTTAATTAGGAGTTATGATGCACAGGTACTACTTTTCCAAAAAGAATTATATGCTTGTAATAGGTCATTTTAGTCTCAATTATTTTGTCGAAAATGTGAAAATATTATTAATGTGTAATTGTTGTAAATTTCTAAATATTAAGTATAATAAATACTTACTCATATTATTGATTGAGCCTGGTCCAACTACAAATTATGAAATTATCAAGAATAAAAAATGCTTACTCAGAGAATTATTAACTTTTTAATTGATTGCTTTTATAAACGTTTATATTTGTAGGTAGAATTAATAATTGTTTACCTTCCTCAACTGCAAAATGGACGTTCTTTTCATTTATATTTTTTTTGGTAAAGAAAGGGAGGGGGCAACACCAACATTTCCGGTTATCTATTCTAATATTACCTTCGTTCAAACACATTTAATTTTGAAAATTTAAAAGAATTCGATGCGTTAATACTGATATAATTACACCAGACTATATTACTCTCTTATTCTAGCACGTTTAATTTTAAAATTTAGATAAAATTCGATACATTAAAGCTGGTATAATCGCACTCGAGATTTAAATGCATACATATATAGTATATTTTGTCAAGAAAATTGGTTTGAAGACATACTTCGTAAGAATTAAGAAAAGGCACGTGTTTTTATTTAAGGCGCCAGGCTCGAGGGCCTACCAATTTTCCGTGGGCCGTGGAATAAAATCCGTGTCCTAAAGACAAAGGTCAAAAAGTCAAGACTGTAGTTCCGATTATTTACTTTCTAATTATTATTGTGCTATCCTATAATGCACGGACACTTCTAAAAATATCATTTCGTCGTGTCGTGTCGTATCGGACACTCGTGTCCGATACTGTGTCCGACACTCCTCACGTGGAAAATTGAAGAAAAAATCCGTATCGCCGTATCCGTATCGTGTCGTGTCCGTGTCGCCGTGTCTGTATCTGTGCATCATAGGTGCTATCCATCAAACAATAATTTGTACTGAACTAATTAAATTCATGCACATATTTGATTATGCCTATTTTTAATAAATATCACGTATTTAAAGAACTAATCACCCATTAAAATAGAACTAACACGAAGTACAAAAAGATTTATTCATTTCATCTTTAAAATTAGGGATAATTTTTTTACTTTTAACAGAAAGGAGACCAAGTCTTAAAAGAGAAGGTTGATTCTCCACAAGAAAGTTTTTTCAAATCATTATCTGATTTGTCTCAAACCGGAAGTTCACAATAAGTATGTCCAATCTTAGCAAGGATGTACACATGTTTTCTTTATGTCATGTAAGAGTAATCTTCGTTTCCAAAAAGTGAGTTAGAAGGGTTCTACGTACAATTTTCAATTAGATTGCACCAAGGGCGTTGATCAAGAATTATTTTATGGTGTTGAACGAGAGAGACCGTCATAAGGGATTTATACTCCGCCAAGATTTTTTCAAAATTTCTATTCTTTACAAGCCTCAACCCTTGGGTAACCCTCATTCGTCTTTGCTATCCCTCACTAATCCGTCCGCAACCGCAAAAAAAAGTATTGAAACATATTTCCATTAGTATTCAGTTTCACCCATCACCAGATTTGACCCACCTGAAATTTGGTGGTTTCTTTCGTTTTCCTTTACTCATCCATACTTATCTATCAATTACTACATCCATTGCAATAATTTGAAAGTGGCTTATAAATGTTGGATTGCTTTCAAGTGGCCGTTGCCCGTTGGGGGCAATAAAGGGTCGCTTAAGAACATGGCTTCAAGAGTTGAAGATATCTTGGAGTACTAGAAAAGTTGGTGTTAGGACTTAGGATTGAGGAGATCTATATATATATTGGTTATAATACTTAGACATCTCAAGACGCCACTTTGTGATATATTTGTCGTGTGACATTGACATGAAATTAAGTACAAATAGTCCAACACAAAACTTAAAAGTGACGTTCAATGATCATTGATGGGTAGCCTTGGACTTAATTTGGTTTGAGTATATAATAAATACGGCTAAATGTGTTCAAGGAAATGGAAAATGCAAAACACGTTAATTATCGAACAATTCATAGCGTGTCGATACGTGAATCCTTTGTCGAGTACCACATGGCATGAATGTCGTTGTGAAATTTCACATCAACATGTTGGGATTCGTGATAAATTAAGGATGCCTTTTCAAAAGGAAACAGAAAATCGAGGGTGTAGTCATTATCGAGGAGGACGTGCTCGACTCCTAATCCGCTAACCATTATCTCTTTTCAGCAAGAGAATTAAGATTAATGTTCACTAACGTACCCTTTGTGGCAAGGTAACTTGCCGAGGAGAAGAATTAAAACTTGAATGCCTCGTCCACAAGTCTCAAATGTTATTTTCATATGTAATGACAAAACGATTATAATTGTATTATCACCGCGTCACCTCTATAACTACCGCATGTTTTAACATAAAATATCATGTCGTTTTTGTACTGTTGTAGGTCACGTAAGAAGGAACAACTTGAACATTCTCGTGGCATCTTCCTTACCAAAATATGTCCAAGAACTTAAGTGTGCTAAAAAGAGAAAGGGTCAATATCGCTATTAAAAATAGTACGAGGGGCAAAATGTAAACGAACCCAAGTAAAATGGTCCCACTCACGTGCCTACCTAAGTCCTAACGGATTCGTCACGAATGTAACGCCTCTCACCACCCAACCCTAACCCTGCAAAAGTTCCCAATACTCCAATCCCTTTAACGGCGCCAAACCTAAACCGTCTCAATTTCACGTCCGTCTAATCCTCTCCGTCTCCGTCAACTTGACGCCGTCCATGGCCTCTTGTGACGACGATTTTTCCCTCCTCGACGACCACCAAAACCCTAACTCTGCCCAACCCTCCACCGCCGCCGCCTCCCAAACGCCGCCGTATCAGATCAACCCCTACGAGCACGACTCCGATCCGTTCGACTCCGAGCCCGATCCCAACGGTTTATCGGCGAAGCGTCTCGGCGATCGCGATGACATCCACAGCGGCACATCGAAGAGGACCAGAATGTCTTCCTCCGGGGGAAGCGGGGACTACAGGAAGGATAGGGAGGAGTGGAGTGACACGGCGATTGCGTGCCTGCTGGAGGCGTACAGCGAGAAGTTTATGCAGTTGAATAGGGGGAATTTGAGGGGGAGGGATTGGGAGGATGTGGCGGCGATGGTGAGCGAGAGGTGCGAGAATCAGACGAAGAGCGTGGAGCAGTGTAAGAACAAGGTGGATAATTTGAAGAAAAGGTATAAGTTGGAGAGGCATCGGTTGAACAACGGCGGCGTGTCGGCGAGTCATTGGCCGTGGTTCAAGCAGATGGAGCAGATCGTCGGGAATTCTATTGCGGCTAAGGCCGCGGCGGAGGAGGAGAAGTCCTCTGGTGGTGGCGGAGCGTCGTACTCGTCTAGGCAGTCCAAAAGGTATACATCGGAAAATTTGTGATTACTGATTCTTGGTGGCGAAATTTGATAAATAGAGGAGAATTCAGCAATCAACAGCATGAATTTTCCTCCGGTCTGCATCAAGATGCTATCTTTTTCTCTTTTTTATTGATAGAGATGTTGCCTATTTTTGCTTGTCATACTACAATTCCACCTTTCAAAGATTCTATGTCCATAATTTGCATATTTTTGACCAAAAATTGTCCAATATTGCTATGAGGTTCCTATATGTTATTCTATGATCAGCTGCAAGTTTGAAGAGCACAAACCTGCACAACTGCTCAGGATAATATTCTTGATGTGGAAAAGAGCATATGTTTTGCTTGTTTTAGGTTTGTGTATTTGTGATATTATAAATTATTGAAGGAACCCTATCGGTCATCAAATTGTTTAACAGAGTTGTTTTTGTGTTAAATTGGCTATATTATAAGTTAGATTTAAACTATGAGCTGCTATTGGGATATGTTTTCTTTGTTGCTTAAAGCACGGCGGTGTTTGCATGAATCATTTCTGCAATCTGCAGTGCAATGCTTTGTTCCTTTCTTAAAGATTCTATCTTTTGTTTCCTCATGGTGGACCTGTGTTTTGCAGATTAGCAACAACGATTAGTAGTCCTGGTAGTCAGATTAACAATGTGAAGTTGAAACCTTCAAATAACCTCAGGTGGCGAAGAGTTGTGTTCAAAATCAGTGGAGCTGCCCTAGCTGGAAGCGCTCCTAATAATATTGATCCAAAGGTTTATATCTAGCTCCAAATTTTCGCTTGTTTAATATCTCTGAATATGTGAATCCTGTATTGGAATTAATGATATATACAGGATGAAGTTGATATCTAAGTATATGATGTAATCCTGTAAGTGATGGAAAAAGTTGAGAACCATCCATACTTCAGTGGCATCTTTGATAGCCAAAAGCACAACTCAATCATAATCATTTTCCCTCGACATGCTAATGGTATCACAGTGTAATGCAAAATTTGAGGTTAATTATTTCTTCTATTTCACTTTTGATTTTCTCAGAGGATATCTCATGTATATGCAGCTTCCCCGCGAGTAGAAGGGTCTAAAGCTAGAATTTTTTTAATGTTGTAAACCAGCTAACCTATAATGTGTTTGTTCTCCTTATATTGTATCTTTAAGGTAGTGAATTGTTAAACTTGACCATCTGATGTTATCATCTGCCCCCTTCTGTGTTTGTTTAGTAACTTCTGGATAATTGGATCCTTGGAATAGTTCTGGATTCTGAATATATAGTATTGGTTGAACGACATTGTTAGCAGATTTTTTTCTGTATCTTGTGTTGAAATTTGATTAGTTTCATTTGCTTTTGCATATAATAGGTAGCCATGCTGATTGCAAGAGAAGTTTTAATAGCATGCCAAATTGGAGTCGAGGTATCAGTTAACAACCTTTCTCGTTGCAACCATCTTTCAAATTTCTTCACCACTCAATCTGTAATTTTTGTCTTAGGTTGCTATAGTTGTTGGTGGTCGCAACTTCTTTTGTGGAGACACATGGGTTACATCAACTGGTTTCGATCGGTGTACTGCATATCAGATAGGGTAAAGTTCCTTACTTTGAACTTATATCGTTGATTGTTAAATCCTTTTTCATTTTCCCTTAATTACTTTGAGAATTTCACAGAATGATGGCAACTGTGATGAACTCCATACTACTACAATCTGCTTTAGAGAAACTGGGTGTCCAAACACGTGTGCAGAGTGCTTTTTCTATGCCAGAGGTTGCCGAGCCATATAGTAGACAGCGAGCCATTCGGCATCTTGAAAAAGGAAGAGTTGTAATATTTGGTGGTATTGGGGCTGCCACCGGGAATCCCCTCTTCTCCACTGATACAGCTGCAGCTCTTAGAGCATCAGAAAGTAAGGACTCTCTTTGATCCATTATTCCATAGTCTGTAAGCTTTATTCCCTCCTTCGTAGATAGTATAACAACATTTAACGCCTTAATCTTTCCCAGTTCATGCTGATGCTGTCTTGAAAGGTACAAATCTAGACGGTGTCTATGTTTGTGATAATAGAAACAACAACATAGCAGCAGAGCATATTTCCTTCAGGGAGCTGGCCTCGCGCCCAGCTTCGCCAATGGACATGATGGCCGTCACATTCTGTGAGGAGAATGGAATCCCAGGTTTTCAAACTCGCATTCATTTCGTTCTCCAATTCCCCAAACGAGTTATTCCAACGTTCTATTAAAACCCTAACATTTCCTGCAGTTGGCATTTTCAATCTTCACGAGCCTGGGAACATATCAAGGGCATTATGTGGAGAAAGGGTCGGTCTACTGATTGATCAAACGGGTCTGGTGAGCTGACGCTCGGGTTTGTCATGATACATTCAACTCATCGGAATTGTTCTGTTGTGTAATTGGCTAAAGTTAACATCCCTTGGGGAGAAAAAAAATGGTGTGTTTGTGAAGGCCACTTAGATTAGCAAAAGCTGTTTGTACAATATGTAGAAGCTGAGAAAAGTGCCTAATGTCACATGAATAAATCCAAGGAAACCTCTTTAAATTTACATGTTTTCCTTGTCTGAGAAGTGAATCTGAAGCAATAGTGATCACTGGTAGTCTGGGGTCCGTGTCGGGAACGTAGAACATAAGAAAAATTCAAATGTTATAACTCACCACGACAAAGATGTTGACTTTGCCCAAAGGAAGAGAAGAAAAGGGTGATGCTGGAATCACGCTGTGTGTATGCAAAAGCCTGTCAAAATGGAATTGGACATAGACTGTAGACACTGTTGACTGTTACTGAGGATTGCCATTGACTGTCCCAGGTTGTAATAGTTGTTTTCTTCCATAATAACTTGAAATTGGATTATATTATTTTGGCCCTTTTCAATAATGTCGTGCTCATAATATTCAACTACGAAAATAAGGAGTAAGAAATTGATGGAATAAAGAAGAAAATTGAGGGAATTATAAATACAAATATGTTTGAATTTATTCATGACCACTCCGATAATAGTTTGGCACATGAGATGATTATATCAACATACCAAAACTTTCTATAAGCTTTGAGAAATTACAAAAACTTCCCTTGGTGAATCCTGATATTTGGCCTTCGTGTTATTATATGAATGATCTTATAATCAAATATTAATCGGTAAGTATCAAGATCAAAATCAGCTCTTTATCGAACCATTAGAGATGGAATTATCAAAATTTATCGACCAACACATAATTTATGTTTTTAGATTGAGGAAATTTTGTAATCTTTTTCGAAGCTTAGTGTTAAGGTAATTATCACTTTAACACTCATTCATTTGTTTTATGATGTATGGATATAAACACGGTGATATGGACACGATACAAATAGAAAGATACAGATTATTTATTAAAATTTCCACATGAGAAGTGTTGTCCAATATAACACAACTTCGCAACATTAATAATCAATACACTTGCACAGGCATTACAACACCACAATTGCTAAACAACTTGACCCTAATTCCTCAAACAAGCGATCTAGAGCAACAAATGTAACACATATGTATCAACATTACAATAAGGAACAAGAAAGAACAACTAATAATTCGCAATAAGGCACTGCAAATCAACCAACAACCAACCTCCAACGCCGCAACTCAAACGAATCCGTCCTCCGTGGTCCCAATCGAAGGTGAGATCGAATTTCTCGAGTCGTCGTAGTACTCTTCCCCTAAGGGAGATTGCTCCACCCTAATCTCCTCGATCATCCTCACAACCTCAGCCATTGTCGGCCTCTTCTCCGGCTGAGCCACCACGCAGGACATGGCCACGTGCAGCATCGAAACCAGCTCCTCCTCAATATTCTTGTACCTCAACAATTCTTCATCGAACACCTCGGCGGTCCACTCGTCCCGCACCACAGACCTGACCCACTTAGGCAGATCCAAACCCGCTTCGCCCTCCTCTACCTGAACCCGGCCCGGAATCTCAAATGGGGCCCGGCCCGTGAGAACTTCCAGCAACAGGACTCCAAAGCTGTAGACATCCGCTTTCTGTGAGAGCTTCTTGATTTCGGTCTGTTCGGGCGCTCTGTACCCACCCAAACGGGCCACGGCATGGGCCGGGCTTAGAAGCAACGAAAGCCCGAAGTCGGAAATGCATGCAATCCCGTTTTTGTCTAGCAGAATGTTGGATGATTTCACGTTTCCATGTGGGATTCTTGAACCTGACCTCAGATTCTCAAATATTTAATAATTTTCGTATCTAACAACTTAAACTTTTAAACGAGAGGGTAAATTAATACCTGAATACTCGTCGTGGATTCTTGCGAGGCCTCGGGCTGCCCCCAGAACCAGGCTGATTCTCGTTGTCCAATCCAATGGGATTCTCCCGGGCCCTCTGCTACCTAAACCCATCAAGAAAAACAAGAATTCAGTAAGAAAATCACAATAAAAAGAGCAAAACTTCTTAGAAAAATCCAAGATTTATACCATGAAGAAGGAAATGTAAGCTGCCATTAGGGAGGTAATCATAAACAAGCAGTTTCTCTTCTCTTGCATAGTAATAAGCTCTGAATCTCACAATATTTGGATGTTTGAGCTTCCCAATAACATCCATATACTGCTCAAATTCTTTTCTTGCACATGGATTTGCATCTTTGAGCCGTTTCACAGCGACAGTGCTTCCATCATCAAGAACAGCTTTGTAAACCGTCCCTAAACTCCCTTTCCCCAGCATTTCTGCTGAAGCCCGCAGCAAATCTTCTAGCTCAAATTGTTTCTTTCTGTCAAAGAACACCAATTTGCTCTTATCAGTGGCGTTAGTGGCGTCACTGTCTCCACCTCCATTGTTTGCATAAACCCTCTTCTCGCTTGAGTAGCTGCTTCTCTTGCCGATCTCACTCTCCGCCATTGAATTCGTGTCCCTCGAATATTTTCCGCAGTAGTACGCCGCCGCGAAGGAGGCGATTACGAGTAATAGGGTCGAATTCACCACCACTATGGCGATTATCACGCCGTTGCTGAGTTTCTTGTGGTGATTGTGTGATGGGTCTTCGATTGAAGCGATTGTTGATGAAGGGATCGAACTGGGATTTGACGGTACTGTCTGGGAAGATGATGGCTCCGGCCCGGCGGCGCCGCCGGTGTAGGAGCATTTGGGAAATGGGTTGCTCCCGCAGAGCCCTTCGTTGCCGGAGAAGCTACCGCCGCCGTATCGGGATACTAAGCTCTTCGAAACGTTTCCGTAGAGTTCGTTGTTTGATACGTTCAATTCTCTGAGCTGTGGAAAAGATTCAAGAAAATGTGGGACAGTTCCTGTAATTTCATTGTTCTGGAGGTGCAGAGTGAGCAATCGTGACAGTTTGGAGAGGTCCTCCGGAATCGGGCCGCGGAGGTTGTTGTTGGAGAGATCGAGGCGGAGGAGGCGGTGGAGGAAGGACAATTCCGGCGGGATTTCGCCGGAGAAGTCGTTGTCGGAGAGGTAGACGAGCTTGAGGTTGATGCATTGCGTGACGGGGGTTAAGGTCCCATTAAGGCGGTTGTCGCGGAGGTCTAGGAGGCGGAGCTGGTCCAGGGCGGAGAGGGCGGAGATGGGGCCGCGGAGGTTGAGGGAGGGGAGGGTGACGGCGGTGACGCGGTTGTTGGTGCATTTTACGCCGAACCAATTGGCCGTGCATGCGGTGGAGGTGGCGGTGGTGGTTGTCCAATTAGAGAGGAGGGTGCCGTGGAGGTCGGTTTGGGATTGGAATAAGGACAGGGCGGCGGTGTCATTGGCAACGGCGGTGGTGGCGGAGAAGAGGAGTGAAGTGGAGAAGAGAATGGAGAAGAAGTAGATGTCCATTTGTCAAGAGTATAGAGCGGGAAAGCGCATGAGAAATTAGATGCGTTTTGAGTGTTTAAAAGTTGTAAACATAGAAAACAAACAAAAGTAATTAATTTGTAGGAGTATAGGACTATGTTCATAAACAAACAAAAGAATGCGTGGTCTGGGGAAATTTTAATCCATACTCGATTCACCGTCATAATCAATTATATTAGTTTATTATTTTTCCTAAATTTCTTTCAATCACACTATATGCCAAGTAGATTCGAATTAAAATTAATCAACTTAAAGAGAGTATTTAGGGCTTGTACGAGTCCGAGTATTAAATCCTTAAACTCTTTCACTTGAAATACTGAATGGTTAAATTTTTTTTTGCTAACAGTAATTGTTTTCTTTTTTTTTTTTTTTTCAAGACATTTGATTAGGTTAGAATATTATTGATGGAAAGAATAAGAGGATCAAACTTGTAATTAAATTTTAAATATTTTACGTCTTATTTGTGTGGGAGTTCTAAATTATTACACCTCCCATTCAAAGCGATGAATTGTTATATATATTTTTTAATAATAATTACATTCTTAAATATTTTAATTCGGATTATTTGATTAAGCTAAAATATTTATCGAACGGCTAACTTACACCGCTCGTATCCATGTAATATTAATAAAAGAGTTTTGTTTTAAAGTATAGAAATTAATTTAGAAAAATAAAATTTTATAATTGAAATAATTGTCAAACCAAAGGAAATGCAATGAAAGATGTAGAATTAAGGGGTAGTTTGAAATAACTCCTTATTAGTTTGGAATATTTTTATTTAATTCCCCATAAAATTATATTACATAATAGGATATAAATACGATATTAGAACGTTTTAGTACTATATTTTGTGAAAATTATACAATATATTTTGAGAGATATTTTAAGTACTATATTATGTAAAAATCATATAATATTTTGTACAAATGAAAAGTTAAATAAAAATATGATATCTAATCGAGGATTTATCGAACGTTACCCTACCCGTAGAATTAATTAATAAGTGAAATGATTAAAGGTGAGATGGGCATGAGAGGGGTTGGTTGTGTCAATGATTGCTGTTCTCCACTCTCTCCCATGAAATGGTATAACGGTAAATAAAAACTACCTTTTCTGCTTTTTTACTGGGGGCTGATTGGTGAAATTCACATAAATGAGGGGCACGCCCTTCAAGATTTTCCTTCTTCATTTCCCACGGTCATCGTATTTATAACATTTTTCAATTTAGTCCCTCAACTTAGGTCAAATTAAATTGGCCGCTCAATCGACAATCATGTAAATTGTAAAGTATAACCGTACTATCAACTATGTCAAGAATTCACAATCATTTGGTTTGAACTTTGAAATGTTATTCTTGTTATTTCTTTATGGAAAATAAATATTATGAACCTTAAGGTCTTCCGATTAATAATATTTGTATATTTCTAATTAATTCGATCATAAAAATTCTAATTAAATTAACACAAGATCTAATGGTGCTGTAATTAAAGTCAATTAACAAGAGCTAAGAGCCTAAGATACAACTACATTTGTTTAAAAGAAAGATAGAAATTTAAGAAAATAGGAATTCCATAAAAATAAAAATATAAAAAGTGTGTTTTGAGTGAATAGTTGTGTGGTTGTTGGATGCGACACTTTACTCAAAGGCTATAATAGATTTTAATTATTATCTATATATTTTGAAATTTTTTTATTTTTGTCCCCTTAATTTAGAAATTTCAACCCCCTCCCTAAATTATATATTTTATCCCTTTAATTTTAAAAAAATTTACAATTTCATCACTTTTAAAAATAATATTATTTATATTTTTGAGGTTATAAATTTTCGCCCCCCTACTTATAAAATTTGGTTCGATCCCTAATGATAAGATATTCAATCCAGTTATCAAGATAGCCACGAAAGATACAAAATACGTTACCCTAATGTCTTATATTAGTATATACTCAATCAAGGTGATGTCTTTTGGTTTAAAGAATATATGTGAATATCGAATAACTAAATTACACGATGTATTCGAGGTCATAACATTTTCTTGAAAAATTAATTTAAACCCTCAAAGGTAAAAAGGGTTCTCCTTCTCCATCCTAAAAACTAAAATGAAAGCCTAAAAGTGGAGAAGAAGAAAGTATGAATTAGTACATACATTAGGGCAGACTTTCTTCTTCTTGTTATGGCCTCTTTTTTCGATGTTACAGAAAGAAGTTGCGACTTTAAGTGATAAAGAAGCAAAGCTGTTTTGCCAAATCCGAAAAATATCACTTTCAGCTACAAATTTACATGCAATTCTCCCTAACGTAATTGACCGTACCAATTACCATCTTGACTTTATAGTAAACTTTTATTTACCCTTCATTTCTAACTTTACTCTATCAACACGTCCAATCTCGCAAAAGCTGTTCTATGTCAAAATAACAACACTTCTTGGACCTCATTCAAACACGTCTTAGGTTTTACGATTACATAAATTGGAATTTGATCACATTTTACCAATTATATCAGTAACTTTTGGTCAGGACTTTGAAATGAATGAGTTCTTTGTAAAAATAGAGGTGGGGTTGTCTGGGTTATGGATGCTACGATCCCAAACTCATCGAATGTAATTTGAAATTGAAGTTGAATCAATGTTAGAAAATAATATTTAGTGGTTACAGTAGAACTCTTTTGACATATATATAAAACTCAATTTTTGTTTATTTATTCTGATGTGGAATAGAAGTATCACATTTACCCCTCCAGAATCCTAACATTCTCGTCATTGCATTACATAATCCATCTTCGCTCTGCACATGCATATAACACTTTATTCCAGCACATTCAAGACATGACTCCCATCGCAAATTCCATCATGACAAGGGTGGATAAAATTATCTTATTTTCAAGAACTCCTATGTAAAATTTTAAATCTTGATAAGATATATTATGCAAAATGTGTAATTTTATCTAAATTTTGAGAGGACAATTTTGAAAGTCTAATATGACATATAATTATATGAAAAAAGTCAAATTTATATTATGAAGATTTCTAGTTAAAACAAGGTTTTGAGCTGTTAAAAATGGTGTTTATTTAGTAGGGTAAATTCCTTGTTTGGTACGGTAATTATGTGGGGAAAAAGGTTAAAGGTGAAGAGATGGATTACAGGTTGGTGTGTGTTGTTGTAGCAAAGTGAAAATGATGGCTTTCCCATCGGCAACAATTTAAAGGCGGAATTGGCGTTCAAAAAGCCTAAATTCTGTCGTAACCTGAAATCTTCAATCATTCTTGTAATTGCAATACTTTACGGATATTACAAAAAGCCCCATTTTTCATCCAAGAAAGATTCCAATAATAATTGAGAGAGATTAAATGGATGAAAGTTGAAACAATATGCTCAACACTCTCTTTCACCAACTATGTGCACACTCTTAAAGGAGAAACTGAAGAAGTGCAAAGAATATGTAAAACTATATGATATTATAATAAAAGATTGATAATAATAATAATAATAGCAATAAAAAGAAAAAGATCATCTAATATACACATAATAAGTTGAGGGGAAAATTGAAAATTTGGTATATCAATTAACTTGTATATTTTATTTTCTCGTGATAAAATAAGATCATATCTTAAAAATCATGCAATTTAATGAATTTTTTAACCGGAATCCTGTTTTGCATGCCGGAAACCCAATCCGGTTTACATGAGATGAACTTCTAGTGTAAATTCCTACGAGCAAAATCAATTTTCGGTCAGAAATATACATGAAATTGTTTAATTTTGAAAATAAATTCTATTTTATCGTCGAAAAATTAAATATACCAAATGAAGAGTTTGATATATCAAATTTATAATTTCTCCATCAATTGAGTCATTTAAGTTGAGAGATTGAGAGATTAGAGGAGAAATCAATAATGGAGAGTGAAAGAGGACAAGAAAAAGGGTGAAAGTCCTTGGAAGATGCATGCATAAGAGAAATATACATCAAAATTCCTATTTTTAGGGTTTTTTTATATCATAATTAAGAAAAAACTTCAATTATTTGTTTAATCTACTATCAACTGCATCACGGATTACTGATTCAACTGTTCGGATTGAGTTGGATTTAAAACGCTTTGTCGATGGCTCGATGCATATTCAAATACAACATAAATCGTTTTCTATATGGATTTCTCTCATCTTTTCTGATAATTAATCACGGTTTAACTTCAACAAAGTGAAGTGCTTTCTTTAATCAAGCTGCTTGAACTCGCCTTCTATTTCTTATTATCACATTAAATTAGCTTCTTAATTAAATTGCTAAGTAAATTCACATATAAGTTGTAGAGGGAAAAAATCGAATATTTAAAGCGTCATGGAGCTACGAATAAGACGATGCATGTAAAGGTCCTTGAGGATAGGCCTGACATTGAGCGGCAAATCCCCAATGCAAACCCTAAAATTTAATTATCCAATTCAAGTTCGAATCCATACTTTTATATTAAACCCAAATCCAAATTCAAGTTCACATTCTAATTAAATATGGATTTGGATTGGATTTTTATTCATGGGTTTCAAAGTCTAGAAATACCTAAAGGCCAAATGGACAAACCCTCTCTCTTTTCTCTATTTTTCATCAATATTAATTATGTGCGTACATCTTATACATATATAATGCAATTACTGTGGACGTTTTTCATGCAATCTCTTTCCATTCTTCTCTTTGTATGTATTAATTAAAATGAAAATCGTAAGTTAAAAGATTTATCAAAATAATTACGAAAACTAAACATTAAGATATGTTCACATTATGAATGAAAAATATACATAATAATTTATCCATATTTATATTAGGTATCAAAAATAAAAGTAAACATTATTTTACTTTATATATATATATATATATATATATATATATATATATATATATATATATATATATATATATGTGTGTGTGTGTGTGTAAATGAGCTAGGTAATAATTAATTAGAAATCCATGCCAAAAAAAAAAAAAAACAATTATGATGCTTTATTATTATATTTTCTATTTATAGTTATTTTTTAATATAATACTTTTATTATGAGAAATGGAAACAAACCATTTTTTTAAATATAAATTAATTGAAATTATATTAAATATAATCGCGGTATCTTCACAACTCCACAACTCTTGGTATTAAATAAACCCAATATATTTACAACTCTCAATAGAGAGAGAAAAGCTCTAGTTTTAAAGAGAGAAAATCTACACATGGCTTTTCAAATATTTAATAGATTTTTGATTGGGCCTTTAAAAATATACAAAGAATTGTTGAAATTTTGGATAGGATTGGAAGCCCACTCACATATTTTAGATTTAGTTTGGATAGAAATCCATTGGGTTTTGAGTTTGGATTCAACTTAAATTTAAAAAGTTTGAATATTGTTTGGATTTGGACATGGGTAGGATAATCCCACCCAATGCCAGGCCTTACATGAGGATATTAATGGACCATTACTTCAAAATTTTCTCAGCTTCAATTTTGAAATCTGATCGAGGCCCGCTAAGCTATTAAGCCCTAACTAAGGCCCAGTAGCTTTTGTAAACAGATTAGATTTTGGGGTTAATTCCAAATATTAGGTTGGGTGTGATTTGTTGCTTAATCTTAAGGAATTGTCCACCTAATCTTTGAAAAATGTAGTATTTAAATCTTTTTTGGTGGAATCTTGGTGAATATTACGTTTAATTTTTTAGACAATTTTTTTATGTGATTTTTAGGAGCAAATATATATGTCAAATGCGTTGATATTATACATCAAATCGAAGTTTTCAAATACAGTGGTTGTCTTGTCTCAAAATCAAAATCCGACAACCGATGAAGGAGGAATCGCCAGTCAAAGGCAGCGTTGGGTGGTTGGAACTTTGTAGCGGCGTGACACGACTTCCGACGGCTAATAGGGACGAAAGAGGTATGAATTTTGTTTGTCTTGGAGAGAGGAACACGATGATGGTGGTCTTGTCTCTTGAGTTATTGTGACGGAGAAAAAATCGACAATCAAAATTTGTTTTGAACGGAATACTCACAAAATATTTCTTTGGAATTGTATGAAAGGGATTAAGTATTACATTTTCTAAAGGTCCAGGAACAATCACACAAATTCAATGTTTAGAGAACAAAGCACGCTAATCCTGCTGGGATATCTAAAACTAACCCTAGATTTTATTTAATTTTTTTTGGACGGACGGGAAAAAATATATATGGCACTTTCATATGCTATGGTTTTTGACCTATAATAGTGCGCATTTTATTCTGACCATTTAGGTAGATGGGTTGTTTAAATAAATCCAAAAACAATCCCCATCAACAATAATTTAAAAAAAAAAAAATTTTGCGGAAAAAAGAAAAGTTAAATCAAAATGTAAAAATGTAATAAATATTTGTCATTATTATAAATGCATGGTGACCCAATTATTTGAAATTTCGCGGCACATAAAACTCTAATCTGGAGGATTCTGGACTCTGGAGATATATATATATATATACGATTATATGAGTGACCTATTTAAATATATTTAGTTAATTAATTATTAATCTACTTCGTAAACTAATATAACGAGCATTCTTTTTTATTCTAGAGTTCTGATTGCCCTTATATTTAGGGTTAATTACAAATCCCCCGTCTTTTGGCCCTTGGGGCGGATTGCCCTCTAGGCCTCTATCCTTTGATTTTGAGCGATTTCCCCCCTAACATTTCGTAATTGTTACACTTTGCTCCTTTATGACGTTTCTGACGGTATCTTTTTGGAATATTCCGTTCATGAAAGAATACGTTTTACAGATCCCTCCCTATCCTTTGCCCCCGCGGGGGTATTGCCCTCTGTCATTTGATTTTGGAATATTTCGTAATTGTTTTGCAAGTGTACCTTCTATCCTGACTTTTTATAAGTAGATAAGCCTTCGAACACTCTCATTATAAACCATCAAATCAAATAATGTAACTAACATTTTGGTGTCGTATCGTATTTGATATTTAAATTCTCAAATATTTCTACTATTTATCCGGTATTTACCAAATTCAATAAACGTGAATTTTTAATGCAAATAATATACATATATATATATATATATATATATATATATATATATATATATATATATATATATATATATATATATATATGTATCACATTAATTTTATATCGTATCCGAGTTATATATTATTGCAAAAATGGTATACCAATTACGGCCATTTTGCAATTTCGGTACAATATCTTTTCCGGCAACAAAAACCCACAACTCGAAAAAAGTTGCAAAATAATGCAAATTTTGGCCGGAACTCATAAAAGTCACCGGAAATCTGACATGTAATCCGACGTGGCAAGATTTTCTATTATGTGGCGAAACCACTTTTGCCATCTCAGAAATCACTCTACACATGACTATTAAGTTCAATTTAAAATAAACTTTAAATGACATATCATAATATTGAAATATTAAGAAATACATATTATATATTAAATATATTAAAATAATATTAAAAAATACATATTAAGAATACAAATATTATAATTACATTATTATTAAAATATACATATTATATTAAAAAATAAAAAATTTATAAATATTAAAAATCACTTTTTATATTTTTGAATATATATAAAAAATACATATAAATGAAATATTATTATTTTAAAAATATTATTAATAAATAAAAATATATATAGATATTATCTATATATTTCTAATTTAAAACTTATATTGTTATATTATCTATATATATATATAATAAATAATATCTAATGTATATAAAGTCATACATATATATTATATATATATGTATATAATTATATATGATGTATATATAATGAATATCTATATATAAACTTTTTATATATCATCTTCTTCTCCAAGATCACCACCACTCCGTCGATACAATCTCCCCGACCGCCGCCGCTGCTCCATCGCCAACACCAGCACCATCACCACACCTTTTCCTACTCATGCTCTCAATCAACGGCAATCATCGCCTCTTCTCCTTCCCCACCGGCGACCGCCTCCCCTCCAACCGCCACCACCAACCCCAAATCACCACCGCACCACCAACAATTCCACCACCAACAGCACCCCACCCCAAATCGCCTCCCCTCTTAATCATCACCAAAAATCACGCCGCCGCCACCACCAATCTGATGAAGTAATAGTTGGATCCCCATGTCGGAAAAGATTTCCCCCATGGGAGAGAATTTTGTATACAACGGATTTCGAACCTAATTCCCCTGTTCTCCCTTCTCTCTTATAGAGAGCAGAGGGCAAAAACCAAGAACAAAGGGGTGTAATGTTTCAGAAACCAAGAACAAAGGGCAACACCATCTCTGCCGTTTGAATGTTTCAGAAAACAGAGGGCAAAAATTCTTCCCCGTCACTATCTCTAATCGCTCTCGCCCAATCTCAGGAAAGGGGAAACTATCCACCACCGGATCTCCGCCGCGCTACCATCACTCGTTGCCGCCGTTCAAGATTGAGTACCGCTATCGCTTCGCCTTCGATCTTCCCCTGTTCTCCATTCTCTCTTACAGAGAACATAGGACAAAAATTCTTCCCCGTCACCATCTCTCATTGTTATCCGCCGCGCCATACTCTTCTCCTTCTCCTTCCTCAGATCCGCAACCCCACTCTTCTCCTTCTCCTTCGTCAGATCTACCGCCCCGCCGCCGCCCACTCTTCTCCTTCCACCCATTTCCTCACCATGATAGCGTTCCTCAACACCCAATTTCACTCCCTATTAGTTATCACGTACCAACTTCCAACAAAAATCTCACTTAGTTAGGGTTTCACTCTTTGGCGTTTGGAGGTTCTTCAATTTTGCAGAGATGAAGGGATGTTGAAAGTGTTATTGTGAATTTCAACCTGTAAAAATGTAATGATGGTTGCAAAATTTTGATTTTGGAATTTTGTTTGTGCTGTTAATTATGTGGGAAACACGTAAGCAGCGTGTTGGCACATTTTTTAATAGGTGGCGGCCAGGTTACAGCCACGCACGAGTCCACGCCACGTCATACACGGTTTTACCAAATTGGAGTGGTTTTTCGGCGACTTTTATGAGCTCCGGCCAAAATTTGCATTATTTTGCAACTTTTTTCGAGTTGTGGGGTAAATTTGTTGCCGGAAAAGATATTGTACCGAAATTACAAAATGACTGTAGTTGGTATACCATTTTTGCAATATTCCCTTTCTTAATTATTTAAAGTGATATTTTTAAAAGTAAAAAAAAAAAAAAACAAAAAACAAATAATTAGAAGAAGTGATTTCAAGAATGCTTCAGTAAACTTTCATAAGCAATATCGGTATTTTTTTATAGGACATTTATATGAGTCGAATCGGGTTAGACCAATTTGATATAAAAGTTTCTCCTGCTAGTTATAGTTGCATTCTCAAAAACTTGAACACGAAATTTTTAGTTAAGCTAATATAACACCGAAATGTTAAGTTACATTATTTGATTCGATGGTGTATAATGAGAGTGTTCGAAGGCTTATCTACTTATAAAAAGTCGGGATAGAAGTTAAAGTTGAAAAACAATTATGAAATATTCCAAAATGGGGAGGGGGGAAATCGCCCAAAATCAAAGGACAGGGGACAATCCGCCCCAATGAACAAAGGACGATGTAATTAACCCATATATTTATAATGGATTTGACAGCTCTCTTTATAACAAAGCCAAAATTAAAAAGCTTTGTCTAGAAATAATATCAAAGAGTATCGACTTATTCCACCAACTAAACTGACAAATAAACTATAAGGAAAGTTACACGTAATATGTCACGAAAAATATACATATAAAACATTAAATAAAACATTAAATAAAGATTGAGAAGATATTGCATTATTGTAAAATGACAAACCCTAATCCTCATTTTGTCATTGGCAGCTATATATCAAACACCAGTAGTGACAAAATATGCTATAAACATCAAGAAAATGTACATCAAAGAGCGGCAAATGATATGTGCTAAAAGCCAATCTTTTAAGTATGATCGATATTGAAAGGTATAAGATAAGACGAATCGGTTCGGATGCGAGCTTGATGACACGATGTTTTAACTATGTTTGAATGGAACTCGAGCGTAAATACTAGTCACCTCACTTTTTCTATTTTGAATTTGAACTCAAAGTAATCAAATTTAGGGTTTTCTTAGTCTGAGTTGAAGCTACAAAACTGTCAAGTTCGACTCGTTTACGACCCTTAATTCTGTTAAGTCCCCGGCCGGGTCTTCAGTTGCTTGAAAACTTACGATTTATATTTTCTTTACAAGCCAGATATCATCTTCAACTGTGTATTTACAATAAGGATATGAATCTTTTTCAACCATCTTGTCCCCCCTCAATTAAGGACCACATTTTCGAAGAAAATAAATAAGAATGCTGTTAATTTGGAGTTTGGACCATCAAATATTACGGAAAAAAAAACTAAAAACTAGAACTGCAAGTTTGAAACGAAATATATCATAATAATCATATATTATAATTTGTGTGACCCCTTGTACTTAGAGACGTTAGTTTTAATTTGATTTATACATGCTGCTCATAATCATTATTAATTCAAATTTCAAATTCCAGGTGTTAGGAAAAACTGGAATTTCACATAAAGTTTTAAAAGAACAGAAATTCCGTAAGTATTTGGAACGGTTGTTTTTGAAGGGAATGAAATCGAATCTTCAGTATAACGATAAAAACAGGTGATTGACACGGGTAATCCCTGTCCTTAAGGTTTCTATTGCCTCTACCATGAATGGTTTGCTAAAGGTTTCAGGCAATACACCTCCAGGATATATGTCAAGCCTCAAGGAAATATCAGTTCAAAGTGATAGCAATTCACTTAAAGAACTCGCAAGAATATTGCTTTGTAAAGGATGATTTTCTTCATTGGAAGTGGGGATGTTTTATACTGTTCTGGTACTAGACCTACAGTTACTAGTACTTAATTTGCTCTCATAACTTCTTGAACGTTACAAGATCATGGACATGTTGGTAATCACATTTCTGTAACTTCCACATGGTGAGTTGATGTCTCTATTAAGTACCAGCAGCTCAACAGTTAAGTTTTTTCAAACAATAAGATATATCTTGGAATATTTCCACACTAATATTAAGGATATATTCAACAATCCCCCACTTGTTTGGAAAACTTCTCTTAACCAAGCAATTTATCATCTCTAAGGATTATGTGCATAAAAGAAGGTGTGACGAACATTGAACCTTCTCTTAGTGTAAGTAATTCAAGACCGTACCGAAGTTGATGGTGTCCGCAGATTGAACCTCTACTCCTTTATGATACGATTGGAACTACCACACACACACTTTCCTTCCTTTACGGTGAACATTCATCATGCTCTGCACTTTTATGGCCGTGTGCAATGATCCTGTTTCATGAACCTCTAAGAGAGTAAACCAAAACTCTCTATAAGAAGCGGCTCCACTTCTAGTTCATATAGGCAAAATGTTTCTCTTGCACTATGTTGCTTTCAAGTGCAGCATTTTGTTAAGAGTTAAACTCAACCTCGATCTTTTCAAGCAACACACAAGTTACTGTCATAAACTACATATGAAACCATAAGATAGTAACTTCCAACCAACGAATATGACTTGTTTTTCCCATTGAACCTATAATATAGGGGTAACCTAAGTATAGGTTGGGTTACCATCACTCCTGACTTAGTAGTGGTTTAAGTTCCATATCTCAGTAGTTGAAGCTGTACCAATTCTCTCGTCAGAGTCTTAGTAAGCACATCAATCAGATTTTCTTTATTTGTTATAGACAAAATAATACCACCTCATATTGATTGTCTAAAAAATTCAGTCTTACACCAACACGTCAAGACTTAATATAGGCACTTCTCTATCACTAATATAGTGATACAACATAATATGAGTAATTGAATTTGGCCAAATAGATATGTCTACTAACATTCTCTTATTCAATCACTTTTTATTTTGTGCCAAAGTTATGAGCTCAGATTCCATGGTAGAATGAGAGATGCATGTCTATTTCTTGCTTGCCCAAGAAACAGTCCCACCGGCAAGAGTGAAAATCCAACAACTTTTGGATTTATTATCTCTCAAACTAGATTTCCAATTCACATCTGAGTATCTCTTCCAACACTAGGGAATTTATCATAAAATAGTCCAAAGCTAATAGTTGTTCCAGAGGTACCAAGTACCAACTAATAACCTTGAATGACCGCAATATAAATTGATAGTACATCGACTAAGTCTTCAAATTACAAAGGAAATATCTGTTCTACTCAAGTTGTGCAACAACTCCACCAAACTTTCCTTTAACTCCTTTATAAAAAGAAGTATTCACCTCCTTAATCTCAAGGTGAATAAACTTAGTCAATACTTGACCAACAAAGTGAAATCGGTTTTATCACAAAACCCCCACTATCTCTCTTCACTTTGATTCCCAAGATGGTATCATCTTCGCCTAAGTCTTTCACCTTAAAGACATAGGATATATATCTTAATCTTTCATCTTAAAGACATAAGAAAGATACCTTTTGATTTTATTCACTCCAATCACGCAAGTACCAATGACCAACATGCCATTGTCTTACAAACATCACCATGTATTTTGACTTGTATTGAAGTATATGCACTTGTTCATACTATTATATACAAAGTTACAGGTTAAAATAGCAGTATCGAACCTCCCGTGCCACTGTTTTGGTGCTTATTTTAATCACAAGTGATTTATTGCTCACTTTAGTTTTGTTGGTAGAACAAAGCTTTCGAGTTGTTCCCATAAACTTTTTATTTCAAATTATAGTTTGAAAATAATCTTGTTATGACCACTTGATGAGAATAGCTGGCAACTAGACACCAAGTTAAAAGGAACTCTTATGAAAACAACTCAAACTACTAGAGCAAAGTCTCAAAGTGGTCTATCACTTCCACTTATAGAAATCACTTTACTGCTAATTTCATTTCAAAAGCAGAAATTAGTGTTATTATTTTCTAAACACCCACCTACACCTAATGGGTTTAGAACCACAAGAAAAAACTATCGATGCTCAAGTGCCACTTCTGAGATTGAATCCATCTTATCATTTATTGCTTTTCAAATGCATTACTCGTTTAAATGATTCAGGATCAATCACAAAGTTTGATACTTAGAGTATTTCATTTACTATTTTATTATTTTGGTTCCAGCCCACCAAAAATAATAAATATTGAGAAGATATAGTCTTCTTCTAAATTCTTCGCTTATCTGGCTCTAGTACTCCTTCTAGATCTGTTTCATGTTTAGAATTTTTGATTCCATAACAGATCTTATAGGACCTCTAGGCTCACTGGTAGATGATAGGTTATGTCCAGCTTATCCTAGAACATCTGCTGGAATAACTTTATTTCCAACAATTTCTGGAATACTTCATTACTAACAGTTTCGAAAACCTTGTTATGTCCAACAACTTTTGGAACATATTTTGGAACTTCATTTCCAGTAGCTTTTGGAACTTTTGTTGGAACAACATTTCCACCATTTGTTGAACCATCACTTTTAATATTTTTTAGAAAATTTCCTGGAACCTCAGTTGGAACAACCTTTCCAACATTTCCTGGAACATTAGTTGGAACAACATTCCCAACGTTTCCACTTGAAATTTTAGTTGGAACAAAATTCACAACATTTCCAATTGGCACAACAGTTGGAACAACATTTCCAACATTTCCATTTGGTACATCAGTTGGAATAACATTCCCCACATCTTTTAAAACTTATCTTCAAAGATTCTACATCCATCGACTTAGTTATCACATTTGACCCCAAATCAAAGAGTTTATAAGTTTTGTTGTTTAGAGCATATCCAACGAATATACTCTTAAACTCAAGCCCTTAACTTAGTCCTTTTCGGATTTGAATCTTGAAGATACATGATGCACCCCCACACTTTTAAGTAAATAATATTTATCTTCCCCTTGTACCATATCCACAAAAGTAATCTCCACACAAATATTGTGACTATGATCTAACTATGCAAAAGAACTACCAATGATTCTTTCCACAGTTTTTAATACATAACAACTTACTCAAATTCAAAGTAAACTCAAATTCTTTCTTATAGCGAAAATCAATTTAAGTTAGACCTTCATGAACTTCCAAACATATAACTTTTAAAATTATGCTGCAACAACTATTCATGGCCTATGTTAATTCATAAATTAAATACCATCATAAACTTAGCCATGAACACACAAAATTGTTTGGAACGTTTCAGTTTATTACTAGCACATGTCAAAGACTTGATTTCAAACATTTAATGTTTGTAACTGTCATTTGACTCCTGAAATAAGTTTTTAATGCCAACGAATTTTCAGCAACTACATTAAGATCTATACTCTTCAATATGCAATCTTAGCAAAATTATAAAACTCAACTTGAAATTGCATGTAAGGCAAAAGAATCTTAATAGTTAATCCAACCTGGAATGTAGATTGTCACAATGATTCTCATCGTATTGCAAGCTTTTCAATCAATTGTTCATTTGCTTCCTCCACTGGCTCTGGACCTTAGTATTTACCTTCAATATATAATCTGGAACCATTTTGTCTTTGTTCCAGTGCCTCTAATTTAGGCTCTGAAACTATTTAGTCTTTGTTCTAGTGCCTCTAACTCAGGCTCTGGAGCTATTTTATTCTGGTGCCTCTAACTCAGGCTCTCGAATTATTATTATTATTTTTTATTTTTATTTTATATATTCCAGTGCCTCCACTCAGGCTCTAGAACTATTTTTTTCTCTTTGTTCTATAGATTCTAATACTAGCTTTAGAACCATTTGCTAAAATACCAAATAACATGATTCTACTCCATCATGTTTGGCAAGCTGGTACCAAATTATGCAACAATATCATGTTTCTTCTCAAACAAAATATTGATCCTCTTCATCACGAAAACAAATTTCTTTTTCAAATGTTAGAACTATCCAATGTTCTTCTCAACATGGACACTATTCCTTCGAACAAGTCTACCCCCACATAGTTAATACTCAACTTCTTTTAAATCAAATTCTTAGCAACACGTTTTTATGTTTGTTCAAAAAAAAAAAAATACTTTGAATTTGATCAAAAGAAAAGTCCTCATATTTATGTATTAACTTTTGGAATAATCCTTGCATGTTGGAGGAAGTTTTAGAAATTGCTGCTCCAACTTGAAAGGATTTTGGGTATGATAATTTTCACAATTCTCAATGTATTGACAATATCTTAGAGCTCCAAAATAGGCTAATCAATAATTTAAAGATCTAAATATTTATTGGTACCTTATTCCTCAGCTTGATACATGTATCCAGATCTCCCACAATTCTATAGTAGATCTGATAATTTGCATATAGACCACACAAACGGGCAAAGAACCACACAAGCGACCAAAGAGCAAGATAAGAACATCTACAAGTAAGTTCCTCACATTTCGCCTGTTTGTCTCTTTGTTGTTGCACTGCATTGACAACTTCCAACTGCGATGGTTGTCAAATGGTCCTTCACCAAATGACGGATCCTCCAGAACTAGCAGCATGTTTGGATCCATCAATAAGAAATTCATCTTGTCTCGCCAAAGATTGATTAGGCTTGACAAAATATCCTGGTTCATTACTTTGAAGGATTCTGATTCCAATGAATAGAAACCTTAAGATTGTTAGGAAAAACTGGAATTTCACATAAAGTTTCAAAAGAACATAAATTCCGTAAGTATTTGGAACGGTTGTTTTTGAAGGGAATGAAATCGAATCTTCAGTATAACGATAAAAACAGGTGATTGACACGGGTAATCCCTGTCCTTAAGGTTTCTATTGCCTCTACCATGAATGGTTTGCTAAAGGTTTCAGACAATACACCTCCAGGATATATGTCAAGCCTCAAGGAAATATCAGTTCAAAGTGATAGCAATTCACTTAAAGAACTCTCAAGAATGTTGCTTTGTAAAGGATGATTTTCTTCATTGGAAGTGGGGATGTTTTATACTGTTCTGGTACTAGACCTACAGTTACTAGTACTTAATTTGCTCTCATAACTTCTTGAACGTTACAAGATCATGGACATGTTGGTAATCACATTTCTGTAACTTCCACATGGTGAGTTGATGTCTCTATTAAGTACCAGCAGCTCAACAGTTAAGTTTTTTCAAACAATAAGATATATCTTGGAATATTTCCACACTAATATTAAGGATATATTCAACACCAGGACCACAGCGTTTTTGTGGGTACATTTCAGGGGTATCAATTCGAATGGATCGGGTTGAAGTAAGGATATTATATGAAAATTCTCAACCCTACCCGACCCATCCCATTCGGGTTGACCCGAATACTGTTCGGGTCACCCGATAACCCGACCAATCCGAATAACCCGACCCTATCTGAAATGATTTTTTTTTTGAATATTTTTAAATTCTAATTTATGTTTAAATTATTTTAAAACTTGATAACAATATACAACAATATATAGTTTATAAGGTTTGACATAATTGTAATTAATATAAGATAAAAAAAAATTAATACATAAATATTATTAAGTTCTAATTCTAAGTGTAATTATAATTAAGTTCTACATCAACTCTATTTAAATTCCTATTTATATAAATTCAATCAGTAAGGTAATTATGTAAAATAAAAATTAGATACATAAACATTATTTATATCGAATAATATATTTTATACTAAACTAATCATAATGCAATTCTAATTCTTTAAGTTCAAATAAATACATCTCTTTTTGTCCATAAACTCCGTTTAATTCTAATCATATTACAGTCATATATGTCTTTCTAATAAACAAAACTATACAATTTAGACAACTTATATAATTTTGACATTATAAATCACATTTTTCTCAGATAATAATCACATGTTTATAGAAAAAAATATTTTACTAGCCCTTTTTTTAATAGTCTATTATATTATATTATAAAAATACGAGTTGATTTTTGGATTTTTTTTGAAATTTATTGGCCGCAAAATATCCTTACAATAATGATTTCAATAATGTTTAATTAAGTTAATTATGTAAACCAATATATTATAAATTATTATTGAAATTTTATAAGTACTTAATTATGGATAGGAATTTGAAATTACAAGTCTAATCTTAATCAAATTATAAATCTAACTTTAATAAATTGTACCCACATTAAAAACTTGTTTATAATCTTAATTAAGATCTAATTCCAAGTGTAATTATAATTAAGTTTTATATCAACTCTATTTAAATTCTTATTTATATAAATTTAATAAACTTCAATCAATAGGGCAATTATGTAAAATGTAAATTAGATACATAAAAATTATTTCGATCGAATAATATTGATGGGGCCTAAAATCACCATCGAATCAGAGCCGTCCACGTGTCAGCATGCCGCTGACTAAACCCCGGATGCTCGCCCCAACGGGCTCGTGAGCATTCCCAGCCCACTCATTTGCAAGCAAGGATAGACCGTCAAGCCTCGGACGACTACTCCAGTAAAAGCCCAGGCCCAGCGAGTTTGACGCTCGCGTCTCGGCCCTCAGGGTTATCCCTCTCATTGAAGCGCCTGTATGGGGGTCCCATGCTGGCGCTCGGGATATCGTCGCTCAAATGTCATCTACCGTGGGGAGCCCATCCGTGGATTCTCCGAGCGTCACCAACGCTCGGGAATGAGTCTACCCCTCATACGATGGATTCTCGCCTTCAGAAGAAGACATTAGTCCCTCATCCAACTCTACCCTCGTCAACAACCTCTGACACAAGGGTACAGTGCACAGTGCACCTGACACGCCGTCTCCTTTTCTAGGATGTCACTCTCACCCCACCAAAGGCTGACGCGTGTTAGGGCAACACAGGTTTGGGACCACATGGTCAATTTACCCATTTACCCCCATCCCTAACATATAAATATAGGAGAACTCATGCATTCTCCCCCAAGTCATCTTCCACACACACGCTGCATAGTTCTGGGCATTCCTACTGATCTTCTCAAACCTTCCATTAACCTCACCATAGTTGCATTACCATTACTTCTGGCACTCTTGGTGTTATCCTAGCTGGAAGAACCCACGCTCACAAGGAAACCCAGTTCCTGAGGCACTCACGCCTGTGATGGTCTTTCCCTCTTCATACAAATACTAAAGTGTTGTTGCATTTAGGAAACCGAGATTCCTGCACCATCAAATATATTTTCTACTAAACTAATCATAATGCAATTCTAATTGTTAACTTTAAATAAACATATCTCTTTTTGTCCGTAAACTTTCGTTTAATTCTAATCATTTACAATCATGTATTTCTTTCTAATTAACAAAATTGTATAATTTAGACAAATTATGTATTTCTTTCTAATTAACAAAATTGTATAATTTAGACAAATTATATAATATTAACATTATAAATCACGTTATTCTCAAATAATAATCACATGTTTATAGAAAAAAATTATTTTACTAACCATTTTTTTAACAGTCTATTATATTATATTATAAAAATACGAGTTAATTTTTGAATTTTTTTGAAATTTATTGATCGCCAAAATATCCTTACAATAATGATTGCCCACAAATTTGTTAGAATTGCGGTTTGGAGCCTATGTTACTTTGATTGTCCCTTTGCAAGTTTTAATTCCCGTTGATTTAGTTAATTCCCCCTCTAGGGTTTGTGTTTCAAAAAAAAAAAAAAAAAAAAAAGAAGTTAATTATGTAAACCAATATGTATTATAAATTATTATTGAAATTTTATAAGTACTTAATTATGGATAGGAATTTGGTTACAAGTCTAATCTTAATCAAATTCTAAATCTAACTCTAATAAATTGTACCCACGTTAAAAACTTGTTTATAATCTTAATTAAGATCTAATTCCAAGTGTAATTATAATTAAGTTTTATATCAACTCTATTTAAATTCTTATTTATATAAATTTAATAAACTTCAATCAATAGGGCAATTATGTAAAATGTAAATTAGATACATAAAAATTATTTAGATCGAATAATATATTTTGTACTAAACTAATCATAATGCAATTCTAATTGTTTAAGTTTAAATAAATACATCTCTTTTTTCCCGTGAACTCCGTTTAATTCTAATCATATTACAATCATGTATGTCTTTTTAATTAACAAAATTATATAATATTAATATTATAAATCACGTTATTCTAAAATAATAAATTAATTATTATTTTTTAAGTATATCTAATCCTAAACCAATTATCATTTCATAAATTTTTATCTAATTATAATACACCATATAAGTTAAATAAATTAAATATATATTAATTTTTTTTTAAAAATTTTTGGGTTGGGTCGGGTGGATTCGGGTTGTTGGGTCACCCGCATAATTTTTCGGGTTGACCTGGATCAACCCGAAACCCACCTGAACCCGACCTCTCTCCTTCGGGTCCATTTCGGATCTAACCTGATTTCAACCCGAACCTGATATTTTTCGGGTCGGGTCGGGTCGGGTCGGGTTGACGGGTAGGGTCGAGATTTGACACCCCTAGTACACTTATAGTTTTTGACAGTACAAACTACAAATTGGTCACTCAAATGTGTATAGACAAGATATATGATGAATAATGTGCTTAGCCTTACTCACTCCAAAATAGGGGTGCACAAAAAAACCGAACCGAAAAGGTTCGGTTTCGGTTATTGATATTTTGAAAATTCGGTTTCGGTAAAAACCGAAACCGAACCATGACCTTCACTTTTTTAGTTTTTTAGTTTTTTACACTTGGACTCAATCACTCAGCAGTCAAAACACGCTTTTATTTTCTTTTTACACTTATGACTTTTAATTGTTCAGGCCTTGGATATTTTCCCAATTTCCATTCCAGAATTTAAACAAGCCCTAGTTTGCTTTTTCTTTCTCTCATTTCACGCGGCGCCTCAGGCCCTCAGCCACCAAGACGACGCTGTACCCATCCAAGAAGACGACGCCCGACCTCGCCCAAGACGATGCTGAGTCTCCGATGTCGCCACTGACACCAATCGCCAGCTCCGGCCTCCGAGAACCTCCAATCGACGCCCACCATCTAATTTCCAATAAGCCCCCTTCACTTTTTTTTTTGTCAGTTTTCTTTTGAAATATATGAGAATTTGTGTATTTATTAGAAAACGCTTCAAAACTTATGTTCCAAACCTCGATTTTTTCTTGATTTTGACGGTATAGATTAATGTTTGGGTAGTGATATGTGCTGTGGACATTGTTCTGACTTATAAGCCGTTGGAATTTTGGTTTCCAGCATTTCTTTTATTTTTTCAAATTTTTTTAATGATGTTCGGTTTTTTCGGTTTTTAACCGTTACCAAACCGAAAATTTTCGGTTTTTACCGAACCAAAACCGCCCTTAATCGGTTCGGTAAATGGTTAGCAGAATTCAAAACCGAAAATTTGGTTAACCGAACCGATTAACCGAATTTTTGGTTTTTAACCATTTGAATACCCCTACTCCAAATAGCTAGCTGTTGAGGGGAGGGTTGCCAAACCATTATATATTGAGCTCTACATTTTTGATTATTCGATGTGGGATACTTGACACACCCCCGTCACGCCCAGAAAACTGGAGCGTGAACATTGCAGGAATCGGAACATCTGCAAGCCGGGAATCGGGACATCCGGCGGGGTAGAGAAACAAGCCTAGAATCGGATATGCTCTGATACCATGATGAATAATGTGTTTGTCCTTACTCACCCCCAAAAGCTAGGTGAGTAAGGCCAAGCACATTATTCATCATGGTATCAGAGCAGGTCCGATTCTAGGTTTGTTTCTCCACCCCGCCGGATGTTCCGATTCCCGGCTTGCAGATGTTCCGATTCCTGCAATGTTCAGGCTCCAGTTTGTCCCGCATTCCGCAGTCCTGGACGTGACGGGGGTGTGTCAAGTATCCCACATCAAATAATCAAAGATGTGGAGCTCAATATATAATGGCTTGGCAACCCTCCCCTCAACAACTAGCTTTTGAGGGTGAGTAAGGCCAAAGCTCAATATTCAACAATATAGCTAAATATTCTGTAATTAATTAAGTCGAATTTGGTTAAGTCAAACAGGTCCGACGAATAATAATAAACTAGTCACATTTTATATTTACCGTATGATTGATTGAAATTTAAGAAGAGTGACCAGTTGTAATATAACTAAGGGAAAATTGCAAATTTTGGTATACCAACTCGATTTATTCAGCTTTCTTGGTACATTTTATTTTCCGGTGACAAAATAGGACCGTATCTCTAAAATCAAACAATTAGTGCATATTTTTTGCCTGCCGGTGGCGAACTAGGAGTTCACTACATGTAAAACCGGGTTGAGTTTTCGGCAATTAAAATCGGGTTCTGGTAAAAAAGTACATTAAATTGCATGATTTTTAAAGTATGATCCTATTTTGTCACCAAAAAATAAAATGAATCAAAATTGTTGAATTAGTCGAATTAGTATACTAAATTTGCAATTTCCCGCTATAGCTAATATAAACTCATGTAATCGGCTATATTTGATTAAGCTCAGTTTAGGCAAGATATTATATATAATTGCGATGTGATTCACGTAAAAAATAATTTATTGATCTTAATTATCAACAATTAAATATTCATCCAACAAAGACACTAATCACTATTATATAAATATGATGACGATAAAAAATCGATAAGCATGGCCGTATCAAATAAAATAAAACAAAACGATCGTGATAGAATAACTAATAAGGATCTTAAGTACTATTATTGCATATATAAGCATTAATTATTTTATATTTGTCAACAATTGTGATTGTCTATGTGTACTTATATAGTATTAGTAACGTTTTCATGATACTTAGTTTACGAATTAATTCCAAGTAAATATTTTAATTATAAAAAAGTTAATATTGATGGGCCCAATTTACGCTCACATCGGATTCGTACATGTGTCACGATCCGGAAGGATTGTTCAGATGATTCGGGGAACCACGTGGGTTTTGATGCTCATGAAAGTGGGCTCGTGAACAGGTCCAAAGCATGCTACTCACCGCCTTGGTTCTTAAAGCCCATCTGCCAACCTTTCCCTCTTCCTCGAGCGTGAGGTTGCCACCTATCTCGCTCAGGGCTCTTATGAAAAACCTAACTGAGATGACCATTACCCTCGTGAAGGTCTCCCTCTTTTACAACGCTTAGTTCTCCCTCGGGAACCTCACCTGGTCAGGCACCTTTCCCGTCCCGAGCGTCCCCAGCGCTCGATTCGAGTTACTAGGGAGAACCCCCTATCCGAGCCCTCTGGCACTCGGATTGTCCCTCAAGAGCCTGTTTGCGCTCGTGCCACCCCTGACGCCCACGCCGTCACTGTTGCAGGGTGCACGCAAGCCTCGAGGCCGACTCCTTCCTCATCCCCTGGCTCCCGTCAGGGATACATACAATGGAGTAAGGAGCAAGCTACGCTTAGCTCCTCAGCGCTCATCAACGCCCTTGTAACCGCCTCTGACACAATGTGGTGGTGCGGACACATTCCTCTGACACACTGTTGCCACCTACCTGTAGGTATCTTTTAGAGATGTCATTTTCACACCATCACACGCTGCCACGTGTCTAGGGCAACACTGAGTTGGGACCACTTGGTTGCATTTACCAAATCACCCTCACCCTCAACCTATAAATATGGGAATGCATGTGCACATTCACCAACTGAACTTTCATACTCAAAACACATACAGACTGCACTCTTAACTGGGCACCATTTTTCCTCTGCATCATCTTCTTCCCAAGCTCCATACATTTCATCCTTGTCACTGCATTTTCTGGTGTTATCCTAACTGGAAGAACCCACGCTTCATTGGAAACCCAGTTCCTGAGGCTCAACGCCTATGATGGTCTCCCCTTCCACATACAAATTCTAAAGTGGTTGGTGTTTAAATCCCTTCAAATTTTCTGCACCATCATTTTTGGCGCCGTCTATGGGAAACCATCATCTTCTTCATCTTCATCAGTTTCTTCCTCTTGGAGCTAGTGAAAAGTAACATCAGCAGTCTTCTTTCAATCATGGTAACAGCTACAAGGTCAGGTTTGGTTGACAACAGGGGTGTTCTTCCTCCAGTAAATGAGGAGAATTCGGACGGCAGAGCCAACGTCGCCACCACACAAACCGGCCACACTCCCGCAGGTGGGAGTATTCCTCCAGTCACAGATGGAGGAAAAGGGAAAGAAACCGTGCCGGGATCTCACCCGGATGGAGGAAATGGACCGGGAGGATCTAGTTCTGCTATTCCACCTGAGGCGCTCTTGCCTGCCACCACCGTCGCCAACCCTGCCGTGTGCTCCATGGCGATGCCACCACCTAGGTACGCTTATATGTAGCCCAGCGTGATGCCTGGAATGAAGCCAGGCATGGTGCCCATGATACAACCCTATCAGGTGGGCACATTACAACTTTCACTTTCCATTCCTAAGGAAATCCTAGGAGTGGAAATGCCTCAGATGACCTCGCAACAGCTCCAGGCGCTCTACGCTCAGTGCGAGGTGCAGACTACTCAGAATGCCTGGAGGCACTTCACCTCCGTCTACTTCCCCTCGGGAGTGGGCGCTCAGATGGCTCCTCCAATTGGGGGGGGGGGGGTACAAATTCATCAGTTGATCGCTGCCCAAAACGTGCTGAGGGCCCTGCCACCACCACCACCTCCAGCACAAGGAAAAGATGCACCCCCGAGGGTTGATCAAGAGCTGAAAACCCCTCCCGCGAGGGGAGATGCTGAAGAGGAGGTCCAATCCAGGGCCACGGGGAGAACAGGTAGAAGGGAGGAAAACGACCCTCGACTGGCTGCAGTCCAGAACCAACTTGACAGTCTGTAACACATGGTGGAACAACTCTCTCGAGCACGGTCTCAAGTCCCCCATGCTGGGGACGAGAGGTCCAAGGCCAAAGATTCTCGCAACCCACTTGACCAGGTCCCTCGCCACTGGAGGGAGGAAGATTATGAAGAACATAACTGCGAGGGTGGGAGCCATAGGCCTTTGACAGGTGGTTCTCCCCTCATTGATGAGGTTTTGATGGCCCGTGCGGGGATGGGCAAAATCCCCACATCCGTCAACCGTTACGACGGAACCACCGATCCAGCCGAACACCTGGATCACTTCGTGCATCTGATGCACCTGTACGAGCATTCCAATCATTACTGGACGAAGGTTTTTGTCACTTCCCTCGTGGGAATGGCACAAGAATGGTACAAGAAGCTGCCCCCTCGCTCCATCCGAGGGTATGGAGATTTGACAGAAGCCTTTATGAGTCACTTTAATTCTTTGAAGACACCAGCACCTGCTGCCACAACTCTCTACAGCTTGGTGTAAGGACCGAGCGAGACGCTCAGGTCCTTCATGGGCCGGTTCAACAAGGAGATCCAGCTGGTGGAGAAGCCCTCGATGGATTTCCTGAGGTACGTACACTTTGGGGCGATTAATATGAAGAACTATGTCAGTAAGAAGTTTGTAGAGGAGGTGGCGAAGAAAAAGACTCGCTCACTGATGGAAATCAGAGACATAGCTGACTCCTTCTTCACCCTCGAGGACATGTATATCACGAGGGAACAAAAACTTGCGAATGCCCCTCGAACCAATAGGGGCCCGGAGGACAGAGAAAAGTCCAAGAACCGCCGTCGCAGCCCCGCACCCGCTCGAAAGAACTCTCCACGCCCCGCCGACTCGAGCGCATCCCCCTCAATAGACCTATTGCGGAGGTCTATTCTATAGCTGGCAAAAAGCTATTCAAAAGGCCGCCCAAGATGAGAAAAACCGAGGCTTAGAAGAGCTCGGGCAAATACTGCGCTTTCCACAAGCAAAAGGGGTATGACACCAATGAATGCCACCAGCTGGAAAGCGAGATCCAGAGGCTCATTGCTGGGGGGCATCTCAAAGAGTTTGTGAGGGTGCTGGAGAGGTATGATGAGCATTGCGCCGAGTATGCCAAGGCCAGGGGAAGAAGCCGTTCCCGCTCGAGAAGCCCCCGCCATCAGAACCTAGAATGCAGTGACCGGGGCAAGCAGAAGGCCACCGGGGTGGAGAATCAACCCTTCCACGTCATCCACATGATCGCTGGTGGACCCTCAGGCGGGGATTCCAACGCCTCTTGACGCCGCCACGTCCACAACTATGACCAGAGATCCTCGAGGCCCAAACCAGTATACGCTCTGGAAGAACCCTCACGCGCGAAGGAAGATGAGATTGTAGGATTCACTGAAAAAGACCTAGAGCACATTGTAACGCCCCATGAGGTCAGTGAAACCTCTGACTGCCCCATGGTGGTTAGCTTAGATGTTCACAATCACGTTGTAAAGAGGGTTTTAATTGATAGTGGAAGCTCTGTGAATGTTCTACCGTACTCAATGTTTCAAAAGATGAATATAACAAACATTCCCCTCGAACCCCTCAGAACAGTCCTCGTTGGCTTTGGGGGTTCCGCGATCGTCCCTCAAGGACAGATTCGGTTGGCTACCTCTTTTGGTCGCGCCCCACAGCAAAAGACTTTGAGCGTCCTGTACGCCGTCGTTGAAGTGGATCTACCCTACAACATCATTATTGGGCGCCCAGCCCTTGTTGACTTCAAAGTGCTCATTTCAACATACCATCAGAAAGTCAAGTTTTCCACCCCCGAGGGCACTGGTGAGGTACTTCGCAACGTCAAGAAAGCATGGGAGTGTTACATCATCTCTCTTCGCAGCCATAAGCCCAAATCAGCGGTCCAAGCGGGATCTACCAAGAAATCGGTGGATTTTCCCAAGTTGAATGAGGATGGCCCCGAGTGTAAAAGGGCCAAGTTGAACAGAAAGAAAAACAAGAAAAAGGTCCAAGACGGGACCAAGGATGGTGAGGATGGGCCACCGGGCACCGTCCAATGGTCCTCCTTCGAGAGCGACGATCAAGAGTCCTCAAAGGAAGCTGATGGTAGACTCACGGGGAAGAAGCGGGCCCTCGAAACACTGAGGCCAGAGGTGCGAATTGAGCCCACTGAAAACTTCCTTACCATAGAACTGGAGCTTGGGAATCCTGATAAAACTACCCAGATAGGCTTTAACCTCGACGGTCCCTCTCAGATCATGATGATCGATTTTTTACGCAAAAATCTGGATGTTTTCGCTTGGAAAGCCTCTGATCTAACTGGCATAGATCCGAGCGTCATAGTCCACAGGTTGAACGTCGATCCCACATTTAAACTTATCAGACAGAAGAAAAGGGATGTTCATGGATTTCGGAGACAGGTCATTGAAGAGGAGGTCAACAAGCTCCTCGAGGCTCAGTATATTGAAGAAATTATGTATCCTGAATGGCTCTGGAACGTGGTCCTCATGCCCAAGAGCGCTAACAAATGGTGCATGTGCAATGATTTCACAGATCTCAACAAAGCATCTCCCAAATACCCTTACTTTCTCCCCAGAAATGACCAGCTGGTAGATTCGACGGCTGGTTATGAGCTTATGAGTATGATGGATGCTTTTCAGGGGTATTATCAGATTTTCATGGCACCCGAAGACCGCCCAGAAACCTCCTTTGTGGTCCATGTGGGCGTTTATTGTTTCCTGGTCATGCCGTTTGGGCTCAAAAATGCTGGAGCAACGTATCAACACCTCGTCAACCGAATGTTCAAGCGAGAGATTGTAAGGTCCATGGAAGTTTACATGGATGACATGATCGTCAAGAGCGAGCGCCAACATTCACACTTGGATGACCTCAGGCGAGCCTTTAACATTCTACGACACTATGGTATGAAACTTAACCCATCTAAATGTACTTTTGGCCTCCGAGGGGGAAAATTCTTGGGATATGTGGTTAGTTAGAGGGGTATCGAGACCAATCCCAAAAAGATCAAGGCAATCTTGGATATCCTCTCCCCTCGAAATGTTCGAGAGGTCCAAATACTGGTACGCAAAATCATCTCCCTCAATAGATTTATTTCCCGCTCAGCTGATAGAAATTTTCAGTTCTTCAAAATCCTGCGTAACACTCAGAATTTCGCCTGGAGTGAAGAATGTGAGAATGCTTTACAAGACATGAAGCAATACCTCTCATGCGCACCCTTGCTGACAAAGCCAAATCCAGGAGAAAACTTGTTCATTTACCTCTCTGTCTCCTCAGAAGCCACGAGCGCTGTTCTCGTAGCAGTACGCGAGCGTAAGCATCTGCCAGTATATTAACTAAGCAAAACTCTGCAGGGCACCGAAAAGCGATATATGGAGATTGAAAAATTCGCCTTCGCCCTCGTTAATGCCTCCAGAAGATTGAGGCCATATTTCCAGGCTCATCCCATTACTGTGCTTACAAACCAACCGCTCAGGCAGGTTCTCTCGAAATCGGACGTCTCAGGAAGATTAATAAAGTGGTCAATAGAACTCAACCAGTTTGACATCAGCTTCGAGCCTAGAACGGCTATACAAGCTCAAGCAGTGGCAGATCTCTTGGTTGAACGATTCGGTTTGGATCCCATACCCTCTTTGGATGAGGGCATATGGCTCTTGCACACTGATGGTTCCTCGACCTCTCAAGGGGGAGGAGCAGGGGTAACCCTTAGAGACCTTCATGGTAGTGAAGTTGATTACGCAATCAAACTAGCGTTCCAGGTCACCAACAATGAGGCTGAATATGAAGCTCTAATCCAAGGGCTCAGAATTGCACTTCAAAATGGAGCCTCTCGGGTCACTGCTTACGTAGACTCTCAGTTGATCGCCAGTCAGGTTGATGACACTTATGAGGCTTGATAAACCACCATGGTGCAATACCTGGCAAAAGCTAAGGAAATAATTTCCAAGTTCAAGGAATTCCATTTACTGCAGATTCCATGAGCGAAAAACGAGCGTGCTGATGCCCTCTCTAAATTTGCATCTACTCTTGAAGGCTCCTGCGAGCGTTCAGTCACGTTCCTCAGTGTTCAGAAGAACAGTTGATAAGCGAGGGAAAACCCTCTGGCAAAGTGAGCATGATTGATCCATCCGAGCCCTGTTGGCTTGATGACATCGTCAGATTCTTAAGGGACGGTACCTGCCCGAGCGACAGAGTGGAAGCACGAAAGGTTAGGAGTAAAGCCCCTCGTTTCTCACTTGATAATGAGGGTAAGCTCTTCAAGCGGTCATTTCAAGGTCCACCATTAAGGTGCCTGAGACCCTCATAAGCCAAGGAAGTACTGGAACACGTGCACAACGGGAGTTGCGGGAACCATTCTGGTGGTCGTATTCTTGCGAAGAAGATATTGAGGAGCGGATTCTCACTACTAGAAAAATTGCTTATTGTGACGTACTATTGTGACGCTTTTTAAAAAGCGTCACAATATGCTATCAATTGAGACGCTTTTTGTGAAGTTGCTTTATTAGACATAATTAATTTTATTTATTTAAGTATTTAATAATGAAAATAAATATATTATGATAATTTTACATATGGCGTCACAATAGTGTATATTTCTTGTGACACTTTTTATAGACCGACTTAATTTCCTACGTTTATTGTGATGCGTATTTTGATTTTAACTTAATAAAATTTAGTTGAAAACATCGCAAAAAAATTGGCGGAAGAGTTTGGAGGTATTCATAAACCATTTTCCCTAAAAATGTTTGACGCTCCATACTCCTGGGCAAAATCGATGAAAAAACATAAGAGAGTTCCTGAAATCTCAAATAATCCTTCTAAAATTTTTCCATAGATTCTCCAAGCGACGAAGAGCTAGGCTCTTTCGGTACGTCGGCGACAATCGACGTAGGGGTATCGTAGCTCTAGGGGTATCACGGCTCTGGGGAAATAAACCCAGGTGTCTTTTTCACTAATCCTTGCAATTTTGTTACTAGAAACCTAGGTGCATCTGGTAATCGGTTTTTTATGGTGAGTTTACTTGTGTCTCTAACACCTTCAACACCTTTTTTTGGGTTTTCTGTCTGTAGAATATATACGGGGTTGCTTAGATTCAGCTGGAATTGTAATCCCTTGTCGATTATAAGTTGCTTAGTGTTAATCGAAGCAACTCCGTGAGCCTTGAAGGTATGTTGTTTCTGTCCTCGATTATTTCTGTGTTTCTTTGATTAGCCCTGACTTTTCCTATTATTGCTTATATATCTTGTTGCAGACTTGAAATTAGAAAATAAGAGATATCCTACTTATGCAGGCAGTTGTGTTTATGAACTTGCATTCTAAGTCAATCCCTATTGTGTTGAGCTTGTGCAGGCAGTTGTGTTTATGAACTTGCATTTCACATCAATCCCCATTCTGCTGAGGAGTTTAACAATTTAGGAGTAATATATAAGGAGAGACAACTTTGTTAAAACGGTCGAATGTTATCAGGCATGTTCTAATCGAATCAACTCCTTGAGCCTTGAAGGTATGTTGTTTCTGTCCTCGATTATTTATGTGTTTCTCTGTCTTTGTTTATAGCAATGGTGTGTGGGGTTCTGAAATGATTGTTGGGCCTGTGAGAGAACATCGTGTTTGAATTTTAATCTTCTTTTTCCCTTTCTCAGATTCGTTCATTAGAATTGCAATCTATAATTGTCCATTGGTATAAAAGTAGACTAATATTTAATATCAATAAGTGAGCTGAATGTTAAGTTGAGCACTGATATATAGTTTATATGTATTAAGCGGGGCGAATCAAGCAAAAGCTAAAACAAAGATTCTGGAGATAATCCTTTTTCTGCCTGTTTTTGCAGCTTAATCTTGTTGATTTGGAGGTAGAACATGATTAAGCTGATGCTGATATATAGTTTGAGGGGCATGGGTTAATTATTAATTGGGCAGCTGATGCTGATGCATGGTAGTTTAATTCGTAGATAGAACTGAAGTATGTGGGAACCATCTCGGTTCTTTGACTATATATTTTTGTTTCTTGAAAATTGGTTAAAAATGGAGTCTTGATGGTCTTGTGTGATTTTGTTTACTTGCTTCATGGAGAACATGATGTCCCAACAACCTTTTTTCCCAACCAAACAAGTGCAAATATATCCCTCTTTGGAGAAGCTGCCACCTCTCTCTTATATGGTTGCTGCCCAACAAATATATATGATGTGTTATAATTGCAGTGTTAGCAACTGGATGAATTGCATTGGTCTGCTTTTATTTTTACTATATATATATAATTTTGATGATCTGAACTGAAAGAATAAGTCCATATATTGGAGAGATTTTTCTGAGGTCGAAAAGCAATAGTGAGATTAAGCATCAGTTTATATAGTTGTGTTACTCTGCTTTACATTTTCAACTTTTGTTTCTGTTGAAAAAGTGAAACTATGATCATCTCGCTCATTTAATTAAACCTGGCTAAAACTGTAGATTAATATTTGCTCTTTTTTTTTTTTTTTTTTTTCAATCCCTGCCAAAATTTCAATGTTCCAATTACCCCTATGATCATCTCACTCATTTAATAAAACCTGGCTAAACCTAGCCCAAAATGTAATTAGATTTGGCCTTTTTATGTTTTTCGTTCATAAATGTCGACCGTAAGTAGAGTAAATAATTTAACTTTGCCAATTTCATATTTAAATTTATCTTGTAAGTGCTACTTAATTGAAACCAAATTCAAAGGTGAACTAAATTAGACTAAATTGGTACAGTAAAGGGAAGATTGTTTTATAATATTGTGTAATTTAAAAAAATTATCAAAAGATAACTAATTAAATAACAAATTTTAATTGAGTTTGATCAAAAAAATTTTAAAAGTGAATTGCTAGTAAGTGTTTTTTATCTTTTTCTTTTATTTTCTCTTCATTTTTCATAGTACAAACTAATTGCAAGTGATTTTTATACATGACGATATTACATTAATTATATCTTTTCAAATTACAAGTAGATATAATTGAACAACTAAAGACAAGAAAATGTATTCTTCGGCACAGAAACTAGTTTAGTTCTTCCATTTTATATAATTTATTCTCTAAGTTTCATAACTAATGCTACTTTGTTTTTTGGCAGCTAAATATCACTTCAGTTCTTCATGATTTTTCGAAGATGGGGAACAAACTAGAGATCACCCTGTTCAAACCAATGTGAACGTCTCTAGTGAAAACCAAATCGTCAAGGATGTATCAAAGGTTCTTGTTTATCATAGAAACACACACACGCACATATATTGGAAAATTTCACTGACATAACCTAAGATATGTCCTAATTACACAATCTTCCCCAATGGTTTGAGAAATTACGAACACTCCCCCTATTAAAGAATTTACATTAAATTTGAATGGATAAATTTTGATACATCATGTCTAATTTATTATGAATTCCCTATGTTCCCATCCACACATGCTTGTCAATGTCTGAGTTTAATTTATGATTGTAATAGCATGCATGAGGCCAACTCTCAACATATGCCAGGGGAAGTTTTTGAAGATTTCTCAAACCTCAGGGGAAGTTTTTGTAATTAGGCCAAATCTCATGATATGCAGAGTAATTTATCCCTTCTTTTAGGGTGGACTTAATCGTTAAATGATTTCAGTTCAGATTTGGGTACCATCAAACCCGAAAGGTGCTGAACGGTTGTCTCCTGGTATTGTTGCATCTGAATCAGATTTCAATCTCAGAAGATTGTGGGGCCTACCTAGATAGGTAAGCATTCTACTTATACCATAGTTGACCTTTAAATTATAATTCTGATTTCTGATTTAAAATTTGAATTCTTAGGACTTCACCAATAAACTGAAATATCTGGTCACGTTTACGGTTGGTTATGACCAAAGGAATAACATTGATGCAGCTGTGAAAAAGGTCGGTGTGCTCATAATTCATCCTTTTATGCCATGTTTGGTTCTTGGATTTCAGTAAGGAAAACAAAAACGAATTTATTGTACCTGTGTATATATCACTCAACATATGTTTGCTGTAGTTTTTGGAGAATTTTACCATTCTTTTATTTCATTATGATGGAAGAGTAACCGAATGGGACGAGTTTGAGTGGTCCAAACGAGCTATTCTTGTTAGTGCAATGAAACAAACAAAATGGTAACACCATTTATATACGTTCTTTTCCATCAATTATTTATCTCCGTTATTTCATTTGGCTCTAAATCATGTTGAGGTATGGTTTATGTGAAATTTGTCAAAAAGGTGGTATGCTAAAAGGTTCCTACATCCCAACATTGTTGCGTCACACGACTACATATTTATTTGGGATGAAGATCTCGGAGTCGAGCATTTTGATGTAGAAGAGTAAGTCCAAATAACTAATATCTTTTAATTCAATATTTTACGAAAGATAATTGATCAATAATAGATTTTTGGAATTCTAGTATGGGGTCGAAGTGCTATAGTTACAATTATTTATTCATTAATATACTATGCAAAAGATTATGGTATTACGAAAACAAATTCCAATGGGATCAAATCATATACTATCTATAATACGATCCTTAAAATTTCTAATGTGTTTCCCTCGTTTACAAATTACAGATATATTAAGCTTGCTAGGAAACATGGTTTAGAAATTTCACAGCCTGGTCTCGTAGATATACCAGGTAGATATTCTATTTGGTATGGGAAACATGGCCTAATTATACCAAGTAGATATTCTATTTGGTATGGGAAATTTGTATTTATTGGCCATACATCTTTGTAGTTTCCACTGAAAGAAGTCAATCACCAATCAAGTGTGAGGTGAAATTTTAATGTGTTTTTAATTACAAGTACGTCATGTGATAATGGTTTGGGGACGTGGGGTGATATCTAAATTGAATTACATGTTTCGATTCTAAATTCTAATGATGTTTTAGTGATTAATGAATCAATAAAAACATAGATAAAACTTAAAAGGACTATGGTAGAAAAAAGTTAAAATGTTGAATAGTACTTATTAGCAAACACTACTGTCATATGAAACTGACATAGAAACTGACATGATCTCTTCCATTTATCATATGAAAATTGATTTGGGATATGAAATGTTCAATTAAGCAATGTTGAATGTTATGTTCTGATATAAGCATAGCCTAATGGTACCCATTATGTTTTATTTCATCTTGATATATAGGTTTTGTGAATTTCTAATTTTTCATCTGCATTGTTTAAATTAGATTGGAGCAAAAATATTCTTGCATAGTGTGTTTGATTCATTGAAAGTTGTGGCGGTCAGTAGTCTTCAAAGCTTGGATCTATCAAAACGAGTTGGACAGGTTCAATTGGGAAAAAATTGGTGTGAAGTCGTCATTAATGTTACAGTGGAGTTTGACGAAGATTTAGTTCGACCCATGTCACATTTTAAAACTATTGGTGATGCAATTGGTGAGGTTGTTGCATGGCCTCAAAATCTGGTAATAATACTATCTTACGGCCTATAAATATTTTTATTTAATAATAGTTCAACTGAGTATACTTGCTTCTGCATATAGGTATTCATGGAGGAGTAGCAGCAATGAAGTTTGGATCCACACAATAAGTTAGTTTATGACTTTTGGGACTTATGTTTATGTTTTCTTAGTATACCAACTGTGCACATTGAACACTTGTAGCATCATTTATTAGTTGTTGTAGATGAATGCTTAGGTTATTTAGAAGTTAAATATTATCTTGGTGTTTTGAGAAATGACAATATTATATTATGTCTTTCTATTTCATGTGTTATGTGTTGTTCTTTATTTCATGCTTTTGTGCTATTATATTATGATTCGAATATAGTGGTATATGCTTCGGGTCTCACAATATTCAAACTTACTGTGGCAATTAAAAGCGTCATAATAAATGTATTTTGAGACAATAATAAGCGTTGCAACAAGTTATTTGAGATGCTAAAAAGCGTCACATTAACCCGGTTTTGAGACGCTGATAGGCGTAGCAATAAATTTATTTTGGCATATATTAGGCCGATTGTGACGCTTTTACAGTGTCATGTTAAGGTCTATTGTGACGCTTTACAGCGTCATGTTACGGCCTATTGCGACGCTTTTAGGCGTCCTATTAACAGGTAGTTATAGTAGTAATATATCACATATGACGCCGAAAAGCGTCACAATAGGCTTTAACATAACGCTGTAAAGCGTCACAATATCGCTTCTTTAATGACAATGCAAACTGTCACAATATTAGCGTCACAATAACCTATTGTCACGCCTACTTACGCGACGCTTTTGGATAGCGTCACAACATCGAAAGCGTCACAAAAACCAGCCTATCATGACGCTTTTCGGCGTCACAAAAACCCATTTTTCTAGTAGTGTCTATTGGTCCTCAGTGTTGTGGGATGCCATCAATTACTCCATAAAATGCCCCAAGTGCCAATTTCACTCCAATGTTCCCCAACGGCCGGCGGCCCTAATGACTCTCATCGTCGTTTCCTGGCCCTTCGACCAGTGGGGTACTGATATAGTGGGACCCTTGCCAATGGCGACCGAATAGAGAAAATTTATGATCCTCGCTGTGGATTACTTCACCAAGTGGGCAGAGGCCGAAGCGGTCTCGAAAATAACGTTCAAAGTGGTAAGAAACTTCATTTGGAAAAACATCATCTGCAGATATGGCATCCCGAGGGTGCTAATCTCAGACAATGGTTCTCAATTCATCGCCGCTGACACTCGAGAGTGGTATTCTGAGCTTGGCATTGAGCAACGCTTCACTTCCGTGGGCTACCCCCAGGCCAACGGTCAAGCTGAAGTCACCAATAGGACCATAATCCAGCATTTAAAGACGATGCTCGAGAGTAAAAACGGTGAATAGGCTGAAGAGCTCCAAGGTGCCCTATGGCCATATCGCACTACCCCGCGAGCGACAACTGGTGAGACTCCTTATTCCCTCGTTTACGGGTCCGAAGCTATGATACCTGCAGAAATTGTTCAAGAGTCTGCACGCGTTGCTTACTTCGAACCTGTAGCCAACGAGAGTAATCGGACGCTCGAATTAGACCTGTTAGACGAAAAGAGGGACACTACTTGGGCTCGGATGCACAGGTACAAGGCATCAGTGGCCCATCAGTACAACAAGCGTGTTAAAGAGAAGACCTTCCAGCTGGGAGACCCGGTCCTCAAGAAAGTTGAAGTGTCCAAACATGTGGGTAAGTTAGACCCAACTGGGAGGGCCCCTTCAAAGTCATCCAAGTACGAGCGAACAACACCTACTTGCTGGAAACTTTGCAAGGCTAGCGCCTTCTTCGCCCATGGAATGCCTGTAATTTGAGAAGATTCTTCGTCTAAAGGCAAATCTTGTAATTCCCCTCTCGGGGCACACTGTATCTTCCTTTAACAGAAATACAAATACATCAGTGAGTACTTTCATACATTGTCATTTTCTTGATTCAATATAGGGTAATTTGCATTGCAATCACATCAACGCCTACTCCGTGTCGAGAGTACTCCACGTCGAACGGCTTGATATCTACTCTCACGTGGGTCTCTCTTAAATGAGAGCGTACCCCTTCTGTATATCAACGCTAACAGTGTGTTGAGAGCACTCCACACTAATTTGCTTGATGATCTTAGATACTTAAACCCTTCTTAAACGAACTGGTCAAAATCAAGGGTGATGCATGTTCAATCACACCAATTAAATAACAATTATTCTGGTTCGCGCTCATAGACCCCTTAAAAGATAGCTACCTGATTAAAAATACGTACGCTCATAAACGGTGGACACTTAGCAAATCCTCTTGTTGATTTCTGAGTTCAAGTTCACACCATGGCTACGTTTGTTGTTATTCAACACTTAGATTAAATTTCATCAAGGACAAACATTTAGCGAAACGTAACACTTAGCAAATCCCCTAGCGGATTTCTAAGTTCAAAGTCTGAGTCTCATGCAGAACGTGACCAGGGTACCCCTCCTATGATACACCCTCGCGCTCATACATTCACACATCACAAAATTTCCAGCATCAAACTGAAAAACAACAACAAACACTCAAAACATTACAACACAGAGGGGAAGATGGTGACATTCCATTAACTTGAAAGAAAGTTACAAGTACCAGAGAAGAAAAAATTAAATTACATTGCAAGTCAGGAGAATTGTTGCGATATTTCAGAGTATCCAAGAGGCCTAACGGTAGGAGGTCTCACGCGGGCTGGTCCTCGGGAGCGGAGGCTGTAGGCACAGAATTCTGAGCGCTGGGGTTGGAACCTCCCTCCAAATCCACCACCTCAGTGTTGGAAGTTTGAGCTTGAGGAGCGGGAGGTGCGACGGACAGTGGGACGGGAGCAAAGTCGTGAGGATCAGTTGGTCCTTGGGGGGCATCTTGAGCGGTGCTCTGATCTCCGCGAACAAGCGCACTGGCGGGGCCATCCGTAGAAGGTACGCTGGACTGGCCGCCATCAATCTCCGGAGGCTCGGGCTTAAACAGACGAGCGTCCATGAACTCATCCTGGAGCATTACAACCAGATCGCTGTACTCCGGCTCCATCAAGTCGTCTGTGGGGTCCTCGGTCCTGACCATTGGCTCTAGATTCTCATCCAAATGCATCCGTAGGCGATCATCCGTACGAGCAGAAAGAGGCGCCATTCCCAATTTGATCATCTGTTCGACCGCCTTTTTGAAGAAGCACTCAATATTGTCAAAGCAATGGAGGTTAGCAGTGAAGTGGAAGGCCTTGGAGCGGACAAATTTAAGAATTACCTCACGAGCGGCTGCCGCTTGAATATCTGGAATTTGCCCTGGGAGATCCTCAAGTTCCGGGCGTGCTCAGACATCGCCTGAGATAACTTTTTCTATTCCTCTCTCTGAGCGTTCCGCTCCTCCTTCAGCTGGTTGTGGCAGTCATTTAGTCTCTCTCAAGCAGCCTCATGCTCTTCGAGCATCTTCTTAATCTTGTCATAGTCCATCTTGAGAGAGTTGTATTGGGCCGTGGCCATATCCAAGTCCTCCTGCAACCAGCCTGGATCCGCGAACCGCATCAGCTTCTTATACTTAGCTTTGCGCTCAGAGAAGGCCTCTGAGCGCCGCTGAATATTCTTCTGCGTTGGGATCACCTCTTGCATAATAATTCGACCACCATAAGCCTTAAGCAATTATGAAGAGACTGAGGATGGTAAAAGACAGACCAAACGCTTACCGCCAAGAGGGTGTAACAAGCGTCCCCTGTGACTTGAGCAGCACTCTGCTCGAACAGTTTCCGGTGATCCCTGGAGAATTAGAGGTTGTGGATAATTCCGTGTACAAAATTACGGGTGGAAGGAGAGCCGGCCAGAAGGGTAGGGTCTGAGTCTGCCGACCGCTTGTAACGAACATCTTCCCCCCCTCCCCCCCTCCCACGCTCGAATTTCCACAGGCTTTTCTCCTCTGACGAGGAAGTAACTCCATCTTCCCCGGGCGCTCCCACCGTCACGTTTTTCCTTTCGCCCTCAACAGGGAGAGAATCCGCCAACCTCTTCCTCTTCCTCGAGGACTGGTCTCTTTCCTCCTCCATGTTTCTGATAGCCACTCCCGAGCGGATGCTGCGGGAGTTGTTGGGACCTAACTGAACGAGCCCATCCGAAGGCGCGAGAACCACAGGGCCCGGGGGGGGGGGGGGGGGAGGGAAGGGAGAGGTGCCTATGACAGCTCCGCTTGTTGATGGGCGACTCGATCCCCACCGCGACCGTCTCCTCTATCCGCACCTTTGCTATCTCCGCGGCCCCTGCCTCGATCGTCACCACGACCTTCTCCTTGGCCATCGTCTCCGCGACCATTCCCGCGTCCCTCATCACGGCCTCCTCGAGGGTTTAATTGTTAGGGCTGTTGGTTACGGTTGGCCGGCCTCGAGCGCGCAATTGGGCATCACTGTCTTCAGTGCCTCCACCCGCCAGGAGTATGTCAATCTCTGTATAAAAGAGGATTCGAGGGTCAGCTCATTCTTTTACAACTTATCGATAAAGCAAAGAGTTAACAACCCTACACTAAGATGTTAGTAAGGTTAGTTCCTAGAATCTAACCATCTCTGTTCATTGTACGAGCGGGAGGATGAGCAACCATATCAGGAGGATTCACGAGCCCAAAACGAAACAAAATCTCCTCATCATCCATCAGGTCTTTGGCCTCAATAAGCCAGTTAGCATCCTTCATGGCGAGGGCCAGGCCCTTAGCCCAATCTACAAAGGCTGTTAAGGAAAATCTGGACTTCACTATGGAACCCTTGCCATGCACTACCCACTCTCGAGGAACCCCGAAATCGCTGTTAGTAGGCGCCCTCATGAAAAAGAATTTTTCCTTCCAATCTGTGCCATATGAGGACGAGGGGGAATCTATCATTCTCAGACCAGATTTGGCTTGGACGTAGTAAAAGCCGTCGTTCGGAGATGAGCGGGGTGATCGCGATACTTGGAGCAAATTGTTGAAGTGGGAGATAGAGGGCTCGTGGCCAGTACACTTCATCAAAATCACGAAGGCATTCAGGAGGGGAATGCCATTGGGGCAGATTTGTGAGGGGCACAGGTTAAGGTAATTCAAAATTTCCGCTATGGGGGCTGGAATGGGAAATCTCAAACCCCCCGTGGACACGACATCCTTGTACACCGTCATCATTCCAGGTGGAGGATTGTTGGGGCGCTCATGTGGCTCTGGACGCCGGTAGGTGAATACCTCATCCCAGTAAATGGTGGCTATCTCCCCGACCGTCAAGCTACTGGGGATTTCCTCTGGGGACTTATCTGTCTTATGAGGATCTGAACCCTCCCCTCGCACTTTGGGTTTCATCTTTTTGGCAGCTGGTTCTTTCCCCTTTCTACGGCATTTCCAGGAGGGTTCCCCCACCGGGTGACGCTTGGAAGTCCCTATTTCCTCTTGGGGGGGAGGGGCAGCAATCGCTACAGTAACCCTATGATCCTGGGGCCTAACTGCACTGTCCAACACAGGGAACACCCTCTCCCCTTGACGCTCTATCTCCTCTATCAGCGCCATCTCCTAAAAAATTTGTTCAACCCCCCCAGGATTACGCTCATTCAGACCCTGGATCGTCTCATCTAATTCTTCATCCCAGTTCTCTGCCGGTGCCTCCACCACGGGAATGGCATATGGGATATCGTGCTGGGGAAGAGGACTCGCGCAGGACATTTTGTTAATCTCCCACTATTTGGTTGATTATTTCATCCGCCATTTGTGGGCTTAAGGGGAGATTGGAGAATTTAATTTGGACTAGGGAAAGCAAGGATGTTCAGAGAAGATTCCACTAGTGTAATGGTGATTCTTATGACCTAAATCTATGGGTTAGCAAGCGAAAGTTAAAGAAAACTTGAGATTTACCTAAAAACGGAAAGGAAGAAGAGTTGTCGGAAGTTCGCTGGATTCTGTAGAAAGCTTCGAAAAGAGGTGTTTGCTTTAGGAATGTTTGAATGCGTAAAGAGTACATATGATCTGCGAATCCCTATTTATAGGGAAGGGGTATACACATGGTTGGCAGTAAATTCAAAAAACGCAATCATTCCCGCCTAGGAAACCACCCTCTTTAGGTAACCGTTACACAGTTACCAATGTTCTTCATGCGCCAGTTTCCTTAAAACATGCAACCACGCCCCCACTCAGCATTAAATGTAGTTATTCGAATAGTCAAAGTGTTAAAGCCACATTAAATGCGGTGTCAGAACTGCCATAATGAGGATTTCATGAGCGTCCTCTCAACAGATACTCTGACCTTCGGTTATTCAAAGCCCAGAGCCCTAAGCTAAAATTCTGCAGTTCTCCTTGCGCTACTACAGGATTTGGGGGGCAAAATGATGGGCCCAATTTACGCTCGCATCGGATTCGTACACATGTCACGATCCGAAAGGATTGTTCAGATGATTCGGGGAACTACGTGGGCTTTGACGCTCATGAAAGTGGGCTCGAGAACAGGTCCAGCCCATGCTACCCTGTAACACCCATGACGATAGACACCACATCCCCCGCAATACAAGTCTAGTCCACACGTGAAATGGATGATCCAGTATGAACCGGACTCATAGCGAACGGGTGACAAAATAAAAAAAAACTTTCCTAGCTAGGCGGAATCTAACCCTATACCAAACAACCAAAAACAGTACGAGTGCAATGCGAAAGCAAACATGCCAACAATAAAATTCCATTAATGGCTACAAGCCTAAACAATTCATAAATATAATTAAATCCAACATGCACCTAACAACGGGTTTAGCTAAGCATGCAACCCGTCCCGAATCAATAATCAATAATACATAAATGGCACACCGGCCCATTGCATGAATAAATATGTGTAAACTGTGACTCGAGTGTACAAGTGAGACTCGAAAGAAAGCTAAGACTTGACTCCTGTCTAGCTACACTTGCAAGAAAACTGAAAAGTGGGGAAAAGAGGGGTCAGTCTCTAGAGTCTAGAAGACTGAGTGAGCAGGGGTTATACGTATATATAAAAACATGCACATTCAAGTCATAAATCCCGAGCAAGGTTTCATTAAAGTTAGTTCCCACGAAGGGCATGAAATCATTTACCACTGCTCGGTCTTTACGACTAGTCCAATTTATAAAACTTTAATTAATTGCTTGATCATTAGGCTCGGCGAGCGAGCGTGCACAATTCTCCAACCTTACTCCGACCGTGTACAATCATTGAGTGATATTTACTGAAAACGTGATCATGCAGCATTAACTATAACATTCGTTCATTCATTACGTTCATTGCGTTCATTGGCATTGTGCAAATACATTTCCAACCTTCTTTATCCGGAATGGTCGGGCCTGCAGACCCAACCATTTAACGTGAACGTGTCGAGACGGGGGCTCATGACTCCTACCCACTCCTTTCAAGTGGATTAACCACCGGCTCAAGAATATCCTGCCTTCCTGCCACCAAAGTCGAGCGAGGATATTCTCAAAGGGTACTACGTGCTATGGGGTTGCCCGACGGCCCGATGACGTGCCGGTGTCCAAGCCCACGTTTCCCCGGGCCCAATAACATGAACGTGAAGTGCATTATCTCGCCAAAACATTTAAAGTCATGCTCATAATTATCATAAATCATTTCGTGATTCTTGAGGAAAGATTTACTCGATGACTCCACTTTAAAATCAATATATATACTTTAGGTTTTTGGTCAAAACATATCACATAAAGGTTGTAGGGATTTAATACATAACTAGAACGAAAACACCCTCACCTGGATGACGACATAACAAGGATACGAGTTATACCGGGTGCCTATTTGATCCTGATATCTCCGCCCTGGAGATAAACTGTACAAGAAGGGAAACAATGTGTACTTGTGAAAAAATGACTCAATATGAGACCAAATAAGACACACGACATTGGTATGAGGTGATATAACATGTGTGACATTCAATTAACATATAAAATATGTACTTAAACTCAAAGAGGTCATGTATTCATGCCATTTAATCAAATGAATTCATTTAATCAAGTTTAAACAATTAAAGATCAAAGAGTGTCAAATAATAACATAAATATCAATTAAGCAAGTATATAATTCATACAAGTCACATAAGGGAGCCAAGAAAGTGAAAGGATTGCAATATGGGGGGTTTTGGTGAAGTTTGGCAAAAAGGGGTTTTGGTGAAGTTTGGCAAAAAAGGACAATTCTCGGAAATGCGCAAGCTGTGGTAAAATAAGAATATCTTAAGTTCTAGAAGTTGAAATTGGGTTTTGTTTATTTGATATGAAAGTAGACACGTATACCTTTAAAATGATATATGGCTCAAATCGTGGTTCAAAGTGAGGAGAAAATGGCGTAGGTCCAAAGTTGAAGGAGTGCAGATTTCCGGTAAAGTGGCGATACCAAAAAGAATTGATTATATCTTCCAAAAAAAAAAAAAAATATTGTGGTGATTCCAATTGGATAATATTATAGACTTCAAGAGGTTTCCGTGGGTTTAAAATTCAGGTTAATCGGAGCTCGTATGAGGGAGAAACGCCCGTTTAAAAAATGTACTGAAAGCAGAAACGGGCGTGTGAAGCTCCTCGGGTGAGGCAGTAGCTTGATAAACGGGCGTTTGGTGAATGAACTAGGTACCCAAACGCCCGTTTGGGTATGCTCTGTTTGAAAAAAGGGCAGGGGATTAGATTTAGCTCGAAGGAAAGGCTCCAAATTCATCCCAAAACATCACCCCAACCAAATAACTCACAAAAAGATCAAAATACATGATATGACACATATAAAATTCATTAAAACAAGTATTAATCCATGAATCTTGTCACAAAATTCAAACCCACATACATATACAAATATATACACAAATATATATATACACACACTACATCCACATTTCTTGCTTCAAGAATTCCAACAGTCAAGCAAAGAATTCATAGATTATCATGTATTCATGCATATTCACACAAGAATTCAAGTTATTAGGCAAGGATCACAAAACCCTATCTTATTTAACATATATATACAAAATTCACATTATACCTTGGAAGAAAGGAGGAGGAGAAGAAGATGATGATGGAAGCTTGAGCTCTTGTCTTGAGTAGAGAAGATGAGCTTGAAATCCTTGTTTCCTTGTTTGGAGGGTGGATCATTTGGGAGAGGAAAGAAATAAGGGTTTGGAGCTTTGTTGGGAGAAAAAAAATGAGAAGAAGAAGAATGAGAAGAAAGGGGGTTGGATAGTGTATTAAGGGAGAAGAGAGGAGGGAATTTGCACTTTGGTCCTTGAAGAATTTAAGTGCTTCAATTAGGTTATCGGGGTTTAGTTGGTGAACAATTAAGGTCCGAAACAAGGTTCGATTGAGTCCAAGGATTTCATATAATTTCAAATAAGTGGATAAGTAAAAGAAAACATTTAATTAGCAAGTGAACATGTTATAAACGAATTTAAATGGCATAATCAATTAAATCATATAAGTCATATAGTTGAAATCAAAATTAACACACATAAAAAGGAAAAGAAAGTTCCTAACGCTCAAACTCTCACGTATGGCGCGCGTACCTGAACGACGAAAACCCGGGGCATTACATACCCACCGCCTTGGTTCTTAAGGCCCATCTGCCAACCTCTCCCTCTTCCTCGAGCGAGAGGTTGCCACCTATCTCGCTCAGGGCTCTTATGAAAACCTAACTGAGATGACCACTAGTCTCGTGAAGGTCTCCCTATTTTACAACGCTTAGTTCTTCCTCAGGAACCTCACCCGGTCAGGCACCTTTCCAGTCCCGAGTGTCCCCAACGCTCGATTCGAGTTACTAGGGAGAACCCCCTATCCGAGCCCTCTGATGCTCGGATTATCCCTCAAGAGCCTGTTTGCGCTCGTGCCACCCCTGACGCCCATGCCGTCACTGTTGCAGCGTGTACGCAAGCCCCGAGGCCGACTCCTTCCTTATCCCCTGGCTCCCGTTAGGGGCACATACAATGGAGTAAGGAGCAAGCTACGCTTAGCGCCTCAGCGCTCATCAACACCCTTGTAACCACCTCTGACACACTGTGGTGGTGCGCACACATTCCTCTGACACACTGTTGCCACCTACCTGCAGGTATCTTTCAGAGATGTCATTTTCACACCATCACATGCTGCCACGTGTCTAGGGTAACACTGAGCTGTGACCACTTGGTTGCATTTACCAAATCACCCTCACCCTCAACCTATAAATATGGGAATGCATGTGCACATTCACCAACTAAACTTTCATACTCAAAACACATACAGACTACACTCTTAACTGGGCACCATTTTTCCTCTGCATCATCTTCTTCCCAAGCTCCATACACTTCATCCTTGTCACTGCATTTTTTGGTGTTATCCTAGTTGGAAGAACCCACGTTTCATTGGAAACCCAGTTCCTGAGACTCAACGCCTATGATGGTCTTCCCTTCCACATACAAATTCTAAAGTGGTTGGTGTTTAAATCCCTTCAAAGTTTCTGCACCATCAAATATTTTAACTAAATAAAAATAAAAATTAATCTAACTTTTGAACATATTAATGCAATTTCATGATACTTATTTCAATATTTAAATATTAAATTAATATCCACATTAGAGAAACCTAACCTATATATCACCCTCTTAGTCATTGTACCCGCTAGTCTAAATTTGCTTTTGTTCTAAACCATTCATTATTGTTAATTATCTAGTTCTTAGTGATTTAATCTTAATATTTCTTTTTATGTCTCTAATCGGATACTTTAATGTCTAAAAGGGTTTTTATTTATTTATTTATAGTTAATAGATTTTATCATGCTATATGTTTATTGCATGTGACTTGTTACACTTTTTTTGGTATAAGATCTTTTATCATTTATTACAACTCAATTTTCGTATCTGTCTAAGACGTTATATCAAGATTATTATGTTATATATTATTTAAATCGACTATTTATTGATTGAATTTTTTTTTCTTTTTACCTCCTTTCACTTTCAAGATTGTCAAACATAGAATGAATATTTTAAATGTAAAATAAGAAACATAATATATCTAGAATGATATATATGTAAAGTTGCCCGATTTGGGCCTCTGTCTGACCCCAAAAAAAATAAAATAAATAAATAAATAAAAAATAAAAAATAATTGATTTTGACTGAATGGAATTTTGTGGTTTTTTTGAGATTTTTAATTCAAACTAAAAATTGTGATTGGTTGATGATTATCAAATTAATTAATTTATTAGTAATTTTATATGTGCCTTGATTTTTGGAAGTTGTCCTCAATTAAAGTATCAATTTATGGTAAAATTTATTTTGAATATACAAAATATGACACAATTTTCAAAATAACCCATTAAAGTTTTAATTTCAAATTCAAATTTTTGTTTATTGATTAGTTTGCTTAAATTATTCTATTAATTTTGTATAAAATAATGAAAATCAATATATAAATATTATATTAATAATAACGTGCACAATTAATTTGAATTTTTGCATAAACTAAGGGAATTTATTTTTTGTTTAGTATTGCTATTAGTTAATAATAACGTGCACAACTTCACATTGCACAATAATATGATCAAATCTATTTATATCTATACTACTATATATTTGATAAGAATTATCGACTTTTTATTATGCATTTTTTATGATGTGGAATTTTGTAGTTTTTATTTATTTATTTTTTTTAGTTGTGAAAATTATTTAGGTTGTTTTCACATTAAATATAATTTTAATATAATTCAATTTTCTTTTAATCAAATCCACAATTTACGAAGTCATTACATGATAAATGAATTTAATTTAATTTCTTTCTATAAATTGTTTGTTTTTTATTTTCCATCTGTTTTCAGTTTATTTAATTAAAATATGACATTGACATGAATTTTATTTATTTGTTATTCTCATAAATTTATAAATTACAATGTAAGAAAAATTCTACATATATTTATTATTATTTAGAATGGGACGATAATTATATAGTCTTTTCGAAATTATTTTCCTTTTACAATGTCCCTGCTAATTATATAAATAATTAAATAAATAATAAAGAAATGGTTTAGCAGTAATTCATTTATCATTTATAAAAAATATGTATTTTATAAATTATTTTTCATTCTATATGATTTAGTTATTTATTTTAAAATTATTTTAATTTACAAGATCTATAGTCGCACAAAGTATATATTATACTATAATATATAAAAAGCGTGTATTTTAACTCAATTATGTCAATTTTAATATTATTATTAATTTTCTAAAATTTTAAATTTTCGTAATTGTCTTACAAAATTATTATTATAACTTTATTTAAGAAATGCAAGTCATCCGTTTTTTATGTCATCATTGTTCAATTCCTTAATTGAAGATGACTAATTTACACAAATTATTTACAATAAATATTCTACAAATCATGTCTAAGACTTACTACAAATCATACCCAAGATTTGCTATTTTAATTTAGCAAAAGTTTTTGAAGTTTGAAATTTGAATGTGTATATTTCCATGTCTATAAATAATCTATTTTTAATCCAATTTTTAGTATTTCTTTTGTATCTTCTTCTTCTTCTTTAATTTCTTGGTATTTCTTTAAATTTTTTTTCCTTTGTTCTTCCTTGATTTCGTTCGATATTTTGGTTTGTATATTTATAACTTCGATGAATATTTAATATTTGTGCTTCATTTTATGATATTAGAGAATGTGACGTGGGCCAAAACCAACTTGTCACGTGGGCCACGTGGACCAATGCGCGAGCGCCATTTGTTGCGAGAGCAAACTGGACCCCACAGACGAAGCCACGTAGGCCGGATCCAATAGCCACCTGTAGGTCGGCCCAATCACCAAGTAAAGGGAGGGGAAGTCGGTATCCCATCTCGACTTGGTGGTCAAGCTTCGATCTGGTCCTCTCTCGGTCGGAGGATTGCTATCAAGCTACCTCTTCATTACTCGAGGATCGGGTCGACTATCCTGGTGGGACCCCCCAGCCGTCTCAACATTAAATGCGGACTGCACCTCCGTACTGTTCCTGACGGGAATTAAATGCACCTGCAAAAAGTACAAGAAGGTCATCATTAGCCCCAAGGGTATATATACCCCCTCATAAATGTCATTTGGTAAACTCATTTATTGCACTACAAGTCTACTCGAACTCTTCTCCATAACTCGAGAATGACTTGAGTATCAGAGTGCCGACATAGGGTAAAAGCCCACCAGTCCCTGGTCGGCCTTCAGCTCACATCTCTTTTCCATATTGCAGCTTTGCCAGTTCGGGGTATACCATATCCTATAAATTTTGTGATCAGTCGGCATCCATCGACCATGTCATCAGCCCGGATTTCGACTCGATCATTTGGTGCCGTTTGTGGAAATCTCGGACAGAAGCCTCGCAAATATGGAACTACGCAGTCATAGAGTGTTTGGGGCAGACGGGCAAGAGATTGTTGCTCCCATCGGGGGGGATGGACCCAGCAAAGTGCCAACTTAACAGGGGGCAACCCCCGAGGAGTACCTGTTCCGATGGTCTACTCAGCTCCCGACTTGGATGCTTATCTCGAGAAGTGCCAGGCCGAAGCTGTTGCCGCAGCTGCGGAGGGTCGGGCCTCTGTGTTCCCCGAAAAACCCCAAGCTAGTCCAGCCACCCCTTGGCCCGGTCAGTACTCGTATCAATATGGACCGCCCACACATTATGGATACCCCCTCCGCATTGGGGATATCCCCCAGCGCCTGCTTACTATTAACACGATTACTACAGCCCACCTCCACCACCTGGTCCAGCCCAGGGGCAAGTGGCAGGTCGAAGACAACAGCGCACTGAAGTCTTACCTGTCGAGCAGGAAGCTGAATCGGGTCGTCGCCAGGACAAGCGACCCGCCGAACAGACCCACCAAGGGGCCGATTTCCCTAGGTCCAAGAGAAGAAAGGATGACCGTGGTACCACTCGTACTGTCGGGACTGTCAGTAGGTCCCAGGAATCATCCCTTAGTGGAGAAAGAGATCTGGGGCCAAGAAATTCAGGGGTTTTTGATAGATTGGGGGCTAGGGTCAACCCCGAAGCCCCCAGGTTATCCAATCGAGGCTTTGAGATTGGTAAAGAGGATCTCTAGAATCGCTTGCCCTGGCGAGAAAGGCCACAACACCGCCCACCACCTCGGGCTCCTCATGTCTCATGTTGATGTGCAAGATGAAGAGGAGTCCTACTTTGACCCTTCTCCCCCTCGGCGAGGTCGGGATGCTCCACGGTAGCAAAACCATAAGAATGCTCCCCCTCTATGTGGCTAGCAACCAGCCCGAAAGTTCAGAAGTGCCCGCGAGGCTCGATCCTCATTCTGCGAAGGGATAATAGAGGCGATGGCGGTTGATAAGATGCCGACAAACCTCCCGACCTATAATGGTACTACTGACCCGGAGAGGCATGTCGATCTGTTTGAAATCAAAATAAGCATGTTTGTCCCTTTTTCAAAATTGTCGTGCACTCCAAGTTTGGCCGGCAAATCCAAGGGTGCCACGCAGGTGCTCGCACCGCCACGAGGCCAACACCACCTAGCACGTGCGGAACGGAGCCCGCACGCGCCGCCCGTGTGGCGGCCATGTGTTTGGCGTGTATACTACTCATGCACACACGAGCACCTGCCACGTGTCCAGGTCTGGTTTGACCCGAACTAGACCCGGCTCGCCCCTACCCGATGACCCGGTCCTGACCCTAACCCGAACCCGTTTGTTCGGGCCATTGACTAGCCCAGTCAACACTTGCTCTAGACCGCTGATCCTCGCTGACGCGGCATGATCTCGGTCGTCCACGTGTCGGGGCCTGTTGGCGCCCAGTCAGCGCTACTTGGGATCTGACTCGCTGTCGTGGCGTGACACCTCAGCTGCCACATTAGCACATGCCACGTCAACATTTTTTTTTTTTTTTTTGAAAAAACTTATTTTCTCCAAAATAAAATTTTTGGGCATTTCCAACTCTTTGGAATTTAATTTATTTTCTCAAAATAAATCTCTTAGCTATTTTCAAACTCTTTGAAAATTCATTTCTCTCTCTCCTTTTAATATTTTTTCTTTGATCTTCGTTGGGGCTTGCAGGGAGATCTGCAGGACTAATTAACTTTAGCTCCAAACGGGTCAATCTATTACCATCCCATGACAATAATTGATTACCGTTTAACAATATTTAATTCCACTAAATAAATATTGTTGAACTCTAAAATTAATTAAATTATTCACGAATTTCTGTACAGATCGAGAATAATTTTGCATTTTACTCCTCTGTACAGATATCCATGAAAAATAAATCAATACTACTATCATTTATTTTTCACTTCCAATCTGAAATTTCTTGATTTGCCTTAAGTTCAAATTCCCTGTATGTGAAACATATTCAGCATACAACTTCGGTGACACACACACGAAGTACTTTGGCCAAAGTTTTAATTTGAACTTTTTGCAGATCTATTTCAGGGATATCTTTTAACCTTCTAGCAAGACTACAGATTCCTTGATCAATATTTCTCTTTAGCACATTTCATGCAATCACCGAACGTACAAAGTATTTTGGCCACTCGTTACCGAGACCTCACTTCTGAGTACATCACAGTGATTAACACTACAAGCCTAAAGTAGAAACACTGCCAGCATTAAGAGTCTAATGCTTCCAAGATTTTGTTCAGTTTAGATAGCAGTATAAAATGAACAATCTCAATGGTCCAGTTCGATGTTTCCAATCCCATTGAAAATCATCAATGTGTTATAATCGGAAACTCAATTTCCCTATGACGAAAGATTAATCATCTTACATAACACATTATAGTCTCGATAAGAACATTTTCTTATCATACCGACTAGAACTTTAATGACACGTGATTTTCGGTATTTAAAGTCTTTTCCTATGAAACACATTTCATATAAAAATACCATCACACGTCATTAACTATTAAATTTATAAAATACTCATAACTTGCGATAATTTCGGTTTTATTAATCCAAAATATTTACAATATAATTGGATTTTCAGGCATTAATCCCAACAGGCCCTTTGATCAATGGGGAATTGACATAGTAGGCCCGTTCCCATTAGCGCCGAGGCAGCACCAATTTGTCATAGTCTGCGTTGAATATTTCTCCAAGTGGGTCGAGGCGGCATCGGTCCCCAAGATCACTTACCAAGTCACGTTCTGTTTCCTATGGAAAAACATCATATGTCGATTCGGGGTTCCCAGAGTCCTGATTTGCGATAACGGGCCTCAATTTAGAAGCATGCATTTCAAGAACTATTGCACCGATAAGGGAGTCAGTTTGAGATTCACCTCGGTCGGCTATCCCCAGGCCAATGGGCAGACCGAGATAACAAATCGAATCATCGTGCAGAATTTGAAGACCAGGCTCTATGCGAAGAAGGGAGCCTGGGCAGAGGAGCTCGACGGAGTATTATGGGCTTATCGAACGACACCCCGTAGGGCCATCGGAGAGACTCCTTTCTCGATGGTCTATGGGTTCTAAGCCATGATTCCTGCTGAGTTAATACATCAGACAGCCAGAGTATCTCAATATTAGTTAAATCGAAACCAGAAAAATCGACAGTTCAAGTTAGACACCATTGAAGAGACAAGAGAACTAGGGTTCCGACGCATGCAGCAATATCGGGCGTCTATTGCCAGGAGTTACAACAAGAAAGTCCTCTTCTGGCAGTTTCAAGTAGGAAACCTAGTTTTGAAACGAGTCGACGTAACCAAGCATGTCGGAAAGCAAGCATGTCCCTACCGAATCGCCAAAATTGGGAAGAACCACTCCTACCACCTCGAGGAAAAGAGCAGCAATCCTGTGCCCCGGTCATGGAACGCCCACAACCTTAGAAAGTTCTATGTTTAAAAACATGCAAGTTGTAAGTCGATTGTAATCATATCAATGAAGTTAACTCAATTTCCAACTATCATGCTCAACGTGTGGGTTAAATAGTATAAGGTCAATAATCTTTCCAGCTTAAATTGCTCGACCAATGATAAATCATCATGCTAGATGGTTACTAATTAAACCGAACGTGCATAGTCAAAGGTGTGCTAATTCGAATACTCAGTAATGGAACGATAACATAAAATTTCCTTGAATTTAATACTGGAAATAGTCGACCCAAGGGTCGGAAGGATACAAAATTTGGGCTTTCACCCTTTGGATTTTACAATGGGAACGTTCCTCGACCACCCCGGGCCGAGTTGGTATATCTATTCTACTAAAATAAAAATGGAAATAGACTAAAACAACAAGAAATTACAAAAGACCCGTGTCGGGCTGGTGGGTTCATTCAGAATCAGCATGCACAACATCTTTGGGGGTTACCTCGATGAAGTTGGGATCGACCAGGGGCTCCTCAGTCGTATTCTCCCCAAACAACTCCAGGAAGATAGTGGCAGGCTCTAGCGTGTCCTCGGGGTCGACGCCTTGAGGCATTTTGCTCATATCCTTCTCCTGTCGGAAGTATAATGATTTGGCCAAGATGATAGTGAAGCCAAACTCGTGGGTGTCCCAGTCGACGACCGGAGCCGGGACGGAGGAGGACGTCAAGGATAGGGATGTAAACGAGACGAGCCCGTTCGCGAGCCTAACAAATCGAATCAATAAAGGTTCGGGCTCAAGTTCAAAAAAGTCAAACCCGAACTGAACCCTGGCTCGATTCGTGACCTTCACGAACCAAACTCGAACCTTTTATTCCTGAAATTTGGGTTCACGAGCCGGCTCGCGAACCTTAATATTTTAATAAATAAATAAAATATTTATTATATATATTAATATTAATTATGTAATATTATATATACATATATATTACTAATTATATTTTATATAATATATTATATTTATCACTTAAATATTACAAACCTACCCTATTTCCTGAAACAATTGCGCCGCCCACCACACCATCTTCCTAACCCATTTCATTTTCAATTTGACAAACCCTACTTTCTCTCCTTCACAATTCCACCGCTGCCATCACCATCTCATTTGCCTACCACCCATCGCGCCACCACGAAGACACCCTCGCCCATCGCCGTTCTGCACTCACCGACCCTCGTCCGTCGCCCCTTTCTTTCTCCCTTCTCTTCACCCCATCAACCGTACTTCTTTCTACCGCCGCCCACAATTTCTGGTCTCGCCGCCGTGTTGCCGCACCATGAAACTAAAGCTGTCTTCTCCTCCGCCATAACACCATTTCAGCCGCCACCATCTCATCTCAGATCTACATAACCATCATCCATTGCATCGTCTCCGCTCGTCTTTTCTTTCTTTTTTCCTTTTTTTTTTCCAGAAATATGTCTAGATCTAGATTCTCTCTTTTTTCTTTTCGAACACTCGAACCGAACTCGAGTTGAACTCAAACCGAACTCTTATTCGAACCGAAATCGAACCCAAAATTTATAGGTTCGAGAGGCTCGAGTTCGAGTTCGAGAAAATTTACACGACCTCGAACTCGAACCTTAGAAAAACACTAGGTTTGGCTCGACTCGGTTCGTTTACATCCCTAGTCGGGGATCAGGGCACCGAAGGCCAACCTTCTTCTGGTCATAGTCGCTGGGGATGTACCAGGCCGACTTACATTGGGCAAGGCAAAGTTCAAACCCCTCCTTCAAGTCGTCTATCCCAAAGGCAGAGGTGACCCTCGAGAAAGCAGGAGTGATTTCATGAAGCGGTAGGCCCCGTAGCATTCCGATAGGGCCACTACTTCATCTAGGGACCTCTCGCATCGATCAATGGTTAGTCGGGCCACCCTCCGCTCACTAACTTTCTCCCCCTTCTTGTGGATGTCGACTATTTGGAGAGCCTGGTCATTGATCTTGGAGTTGGCGGTGAGAAGTTTATTTTGCAGATCTGTCACTTGGAGCTGCAACTCAGCTGTTGACTCGTCCGCCCTTTGCTTGACCGCCCGAGCCTCCTTCAGCTCCGCCTCGACTCCTTTTTGGGCCGCCTCCGCCGCCGTCAGCTTGCTCTTTAACCCCTCGACCTCGGAATCGGTCCCGGACTTGGCCGCCAGCCTTGCACGCCCTTCTCGATAGATTTGAGCCCTTCGACTCAAGTGAAATAGATCCTGGGTAACCTGTTAAGAGGCAGACGTCAGTTCAAAATCCGACCAGGTAGTTAGAAGGTAAGATGAGTGACCGAAAAACTTACGGCTATCATTTTCATGAACGCGTTCATTTCGAGCTCTGAGTCGCTCATCTCCCATCGATATTGGTGGTCGGGCACGGTTTGAGAATCGACATAGAGCCATCGCCCGGTTGTCGCGAGGATTGGAGCCTACACGACAAACCTTGCCATCGTGGTTGACACTGCGCAGACCGCCTGGAAAGTGGGGCTCGAGATTTTCAGCATCTGGAAGAAGTCTGCTACATCTTCCTCGGGGGTCTTGAATGTCTCATGGAGCGAGGCCATGGCCTCGCCCGAAAATGGGGCCGGAGTCTTGGCAGTACCAGATGGAGTCGAGGGAAGAGAGTAGGCCGAAATGTTACCGCGGGATAGGCTCGACCCTTTGGGCCGGTCCATGTCCCGACCTGCATTAACGGGCTTGGGAGTGCTAACTCGAACCTCCTTCTTCCTCTGGTGCTTTTTCTTCTGAGGATCACTCTCCTCGAACACAAGATCCTTCTCCCTCTTGGTTTTCTGCGATGGTTGAGGGGAAGGTCGAGTCGGGGGCTGGGGCTGCGTCTGCTCGACAAGAGGGGCCGAAAGAACGACGTCGATGGTTTTATGCTGATCAAGGATTCCTTGTACCCGGGCCTGCTTGGCTCTCTTCTCAGCCTCTTCCATATCTGGCTGCATCTGAGCTAGTCGGGGATGCCATTATCACTCGATCTGCAAGATAAAAGCAACGTTCAATTCGAGAAAGGTGGCAGTGTTGATCTATTACTTGACAAAAGTAAAAGTGTAAGGGGCTTAGCTCGATTCCCCCCAGTACCCCGGTCGAAATCTCCGCTCTGAGCTTCGGGGGCTAGGCCAAAATCCACCAAAATTCTAGTCTCAATTAGCTTTTTACAGTCGAACATCCCCAAGACCCTCATGTCTCTCAAAAAGGTGTTCAACCATTTGGTGGTAGATTCAGGAAGTATCGCCCGGGGTTGCCAGTTCTAAACCCGATTGGTCAACCCGGGCGAACCGACCGGGCTCTCGACAAAGATGAATTGCTCTTTCCACCCCTGGCCGTTAGAGGTAGTCGGGGAAGTGATGAGTTTATGGTTATTCTTGGCGGCCAGTGAAATGAATCCAAACCCTGAGCCCGAATTCTCAGTTGTCACAGACGCCTTGAATAATTCATCCAAGGCCCCGCTTATCGAGATCCCAAAGTACCGTATGAGGGATCGGATCTCGTTTATCATCGTATACGCATTTGGCATCAGTTGGATGGGGCTTATGTTGAGACTATTGAGATACTCGAGGACATCGTCGGTAATAGGAACCCGGAAACCCGAGGTGACCATCTTGTAAGTGATAGAGATGCACCCTCGATGGGGATTTGTTAGCCTATCGCCTTTTCGAGGTCGGATGACACTGTAGCCCTTGAACTCGGGGGCTCCACCGAATAGCATATCCCGGATGGTCTCGAACATATTGGGTGATACCTTGCTCTTAATCTGCCTTGGATCTTTATCCAAATGATAGGTCGGGGATCTCGCCCCAGCAGGAAAGTACTCCTCTTCATCATCATTATCGACCAGCTTGTATCTGCCCGATGTCGAGGACTTGTCTCGGGGGCTCAGGGGATCTGCTCGAGGGTTCAGGGTTGAAACTCATCCCCACAGGTGGGATCATGGATATCGGTTTGGCTGAGATGACTGGGCCCGCTGGGGATAAAGAGTGCCTATCTCGAGAGTCGGAAGATACTTCCATTATATCCACCTCCTGGTCGGGGACCTGCTTAGACTGCAGCGGCTCTCCACTTTGAATACTCGATATATTTTGGTCTGACATGGACCTAGAGGTAGTGGCCCAACTGGAAGCCCCAAAACTTGAACCATCCGAGTTCGAAGAAGACATCCATACACTCGAAATTAAAACGTCGACTGAATCCCTCTTTTTAATTTACCCCTTTCCTCGAGTTAAGGAACGGGGGTTTTATATTCAGGGAGTCGAACACAATTCGAGATGGGGTTCCTCTCACTCGAAAATCAAACCCTCCCCAAAGAAAAGAGAAATCGACAAGAAGCAGCAAAGCTAAACGACTCTAGTCAAAGGAACTTACTTGATGAAAATCTGACGGAGTGTCGACCTTACTTGAAAGTTGAAAGCTCCGGACTCGACTCGAAAATCTTGCTTGCTCTGCTAGAAAGGCTCTGAATTTGCTTAGGTATTTTAGATCGCAAAGATAAAAAATAAAATTACTGAGACGAGGTTTATATAGGGGTACCTTAGGCGGGAACTTTGAAGGCGAACCGTCGCAATGATTAAGCCAGGACCCACTTTCGAATTTGAAAGGCCGCCGCCACGTCATCCTTGCCGCCAATCTTTCCGGGGGCTTGTAACGTGGGCCACGTGGACCAATACGGGAGCGCCATTTGTCGCGAGAGCAGAGTGGACCCCGCAGACAAAGCCATGTAGGCCGGATCCAATGGCCATCTGTAGGTCGGCCCAATCACCAAGTAAAGGGAGGGGAAGTCGGTATCCCACCTCGAGTCGGTGGTCAAGCTTCGATCTGGTCCTCTCTCGGTCGGAGGATTGCTATCGAGCTACCCTTTCGTTACTCGAGGATCGGGTCGACTATCCTGGTGGGACCCCCCAGTCGTCTCAACATTAAATGTGGACTGTACCTCCGTACTGTTCCTGGCGGGAATTAAATGCACCTGCAAAAAGTACAAAAAGGTCATCATTAGCCCCAAGGGTATATATACCCCCTCATAAATGTCATTTGGTAAGCTCATTTATTGCACTACAAGTCTACTCGAACTCTTCTCCATAACTCGAAACCGACTTGAGCGTTGGAGTGTCGACATAGGGTAAAACCCCACCAGTCCCTGGTCGGCCTTCAGCTCCCATCTCTTTTCCATATTGCAGCTTTGCCAGTTCGGAGTATACCATATATCTAAGTGATCAGTCGGCATCCATCGACCATGTCATCAGCCCGGATTTCGACTCGATCAGAATGTATTACAGATATTACATTGTTTGGCTATTTATTTTTCAACATATCTTTTTTTATCTTTTTCTTATTTGATTTCTTATGTTAATTGGCTACTTATTTTCTGCATGAGTTGCAATTTTGATGAATACTTTAATGATTGTACTGCTTATTGTTATAGATTATTTCTTAGTTATCCATCATAAAATTGAGTATATTCCAATAAAAAATTTTACATCAATTTTTTTTTTTTTTTTTGGTACAACTTTATATTAAATATTTTAACTATTTATTTTTTTTTTTTGAAATTACCGCCATAATTTTGAAAAGAGAAGAATAAAGTATAATACTAAATCATCAAATTTATTGATTATGATCAACTTTTTAATAGAATTATTTTTTGTATTCATGTTTTGCTCGATATTTGATACTATAACATTTGGATTGTTGCTTGAATATGACAATGTAAATAGATTTTAGAATTCTTTGATTTATTTACAAATACATGTCAGATTCTAGGGGTTTTCTATGAATAGTACCTAAAAGTTGAAAAAATTCCCTTTAACTCCCAATTTTTAAAAAAGTTCCCATTTGCTCCCTAGATGACAGGCCAAATTCCCTTTAACTCTGGCCAATACATCATTTGGGCATTTAAGTACGTGATTTCGGGGTTCGGGTACGCGATTCTTGAATTTTTATACAACCTTCCAAAAAAACGGGGAGTAAAGAGGAACTTTGATTTTCATCTGGGGAGTTCAGAGGAACTTTTTTGAAAGTGGAGAGTAAAGAGGAATTTGAGTTCTCATATGGGGATTTTTTGGGAATTTCCCGTAAATTGTAAAAGATTTTTTTAAATCAAATTCTCATAGATTTCTTTTGTAATCTTTGTTTCATTTAATTTTTATGATTTTTATAATTTTTTTGGGTTTCTTTAATTATTAAAGAACATTTTTTTGAAATTTTTTTCCACATATTTTACATAAATTAACTTTATCTAAATATAGATTTTTTTTAATATCATTTTAGTTTACAATATTTAAGACTATTACGTAATTCTACAATTTCACATATTTAATTTATATATACAAACCGTGCATTGCACGGGTATATGCTAGTGTATATATATATATATATATATATATGTAAATAAGTAAATTGACCTTTCATAATGCTATAAGCCTATAACGGGAAATTCTTGCATGCACCGGGTGTCGGCCCCGGTGCATGCACCCCCCATTATTTTAATGGAAAAAAATACATTTTTTATTTTTTTTGAATTTTTTTTTTGAATTTTTCCCCATTAAAATAATGGGGGGTGTATGCACCGGGGCCCACACCCGGTGCATGCAAGAATTTTCCGCCTATAATTATGGATGATGTGTACCTTTTAGTTTTAAAAATGAAAAAATTATGGCTCTTTCCGGGAAGTAGTGGAAATTGACGAAAAAATTTAATCCAAATTCAATTCGATTGAATTCAACCAATTATAATAAAAAACACTCACTCTCTCATTATTTCGAATTTAAATTTGAATTTTAGTTCGATTAAATTCATATTTATCTTTATTTCTTAAACAACCTATACATTTCAATTACATTTCATTTATAAACACAAGATATGAATTTAATCAAATTCGAATCACATTCGAGTTAGAATCTCATGACTCATTACAATTATTCAAATATGAAACAGGTATGGCCTTCAATGGAACAGCTTTCCTGAGAGTCAACCCCATTCTCTCAACCATATCCATTTCTTCGGGTCGAATCCCATCGGCTAAAACCCAATCAAACGAGTGGAGAATTGAGCCCAGAGCCAATGGCAAAACCCTACTTGCCAAAGGCACAGCGGGGCAAATCCTCCGACCTGACCCGAATGGTATGAACTCAAAATCATGCCCCTTGAAATCTGGCATGCCCGGATCCAAAAACCTCTCGGGTTTAAATTCCAATGGATCTTTCCACGTTTTCGGATCCCTCCCAATTGCCCAAACATTTACGAGGATTTGGGTTTCCTTGGGAATATGAAACCTTAGCATTTTGCAGGAATCCATGGCTTTGTGAGGGACTAGAAAGGGGAGGGGTGGGTGCAATCTTAGGGTTTCTTTGATGACGGCTTTGAGGTATGGGAGATGATTCAGGTTCTCTTCGTCGAGTTTCTTTCCGAGCGGAACTACGACCCGTAGCTCCGCTTGGACTCGCTGGAGAGTTTTAGGGTTGCGGAGGAGCTCCGCCATTGCCCATTCCAGTGTGCTGGTGGTGGTATCTGTTCCGGCCGTGAACATCTCCTGAAAAAGTCATGTAATCAAAATAAAATATAAAGAATTGATTCTTAATTTTACTTTTATAAATAAAATTATTGGTCTGTTTTGATTAATTGTACATCATAGTGACATAATTCCTAATACATTGACTAATTGCATTGGTAGAACTCGTGATCTTTGAAAACTCATCATTTGACATTATGCTTATTATTTTAATTTGTGATAAATACCAAAAATATACAACTAAATTGTAAAATATTTTAATTTGTAGAATTAAAATATTGCTTTATTATTATTTTTTCTCAGAGTATAAAAACATATACTATTATATTAAATTTGAAAGATCTCAATCTTGCTTTATTATTATTTTTTCTCAGAGTATAAAAACATATATTATTATATTAAATTTGAAAGATCTCAATCTCACTTCAATTATTAGTATGGCTGGCATTATCGATCAACACAACTCAAAATGACTCATATTAAATAATCAATATTATCAAGCTGATGTATGAAGTTATTGTTACTATTAAAAGGTGTTGAACAAACCGTACAAGCAAAAACAAAGAGCCATTTTATTAGTTTATTATAGTTTTGGCTGCAAATTAACATTCTCAATCTTTGCAATAATTTATACGACGGATAATATATATATATATATATATATATATATATATATATATATATATATATATATATAATCTTCATTACATAATAAAGTATAGTACACCCTTATAGAATTTTAACTTGCCACTTTCATTATTCTCATTTTTTACGAATTCTAAGTAAATATTTTAATTTGTCAAAAAAAAAAAAAGTAATATTTTAATTAAATAAAAATAAAAATTAATCTAACTTTTGAACATATTAATGCAATTTCATACTGTAAAGAGAAGAGAGTATGCTTACAAAGACGATGATGTTGATGACCGTTGAGGAGAAAACCTGAGGCCCTTCAACACCATCACCTCTGTATTCCAACAGCACATCCAAATAATCTTTCCTCTTCTTTCCACCGCCGCCGGAACCGTTCCCCGCCTCTCTCATTCTCTCTCTCAAGAACTCTCCGGCGACATCAAAAGCTCGTTTCACGTGGAATTGGGTTCTCCTCCTTATTCTCTGGGGGTCAAACCACCTCAGCACCGGCCAGAAGTCCGCCACGTTAGGTTTCCCGGCGAACTCCGTTGCTTTTCCGGCGTGGTAAAAGAACTCTGCCCCCCTTCGGGATTTCGGGTCCGATAAGTCCTTCGAGAATATCAGGTTTCCGATTAGGTTGAACGCCATCAAGAAGAAAAACCTGTCGAGAACAAAGAGATAACTTAGTAGTATGTATGCATATATATTGTGAATAGCTAGGTCACAGGTGTCCTGTTGAGATTTATGCACCCATGCGAATTTAAGGATAGGGGCAAGATAGAACATGAAATTGACAATACGAATTTCATCCCTAAGTAGTATCTGACACGATATTCATGCATTAGTTGGGAAATAGCAATAATTTTCTTAAGAAAAAGAACCTGCCAACATCAACGGCCGCGCCGCGGCCCTCTGTTGCGGTGGCGTCCCTTATGTACTGCACCATTTGGTCAACGCACCTCGCACGGACGCCAAGCATGGCGTCGAGGGGGCCGGCGGCGAAGAACTCCGACGTGCACAGCCGCCGGAGCATCCGCCAGTGGGGGCCGTACTGCGCTGTGATGAGGGAGCCGTCGTTGCCGATGTCGCCCTTCATGGACTCTAATATCTTCCTCCCCGCCAGAACGGCATCGTGGTTCTTGAACATCTCCCGCGCCGCCGCGCTGGAGGAGATCACCACCGTGGTCATGGAGCCGAGGTGGAGCGTCATGATGTCGCCGTGCTTGCTCGCCAGCTTTGCTAATGATTTATGCGGCGCGGAGGCGCCTCCCGCCAGGTGGAACATGTTTCCGAGCACCGGCCACGGCCGCGGACCCGGCGGCAGCCGCCCTAGTTTTTCCGATCGGCGGTGTTGCTCTACCGCCACCGCCCATGCAACCCAAAGTAATAAGGCTAGAACCACCCCCACAACCTCATACTCCATTCGATATAATCGAATCTTGCTTCTAATTGGTCGAATAATAATCAGATTTATTTTTGTTCGGAATTCTACCTGTAAAAAGTAAACTAACTTTTGATTATTCAAGTAAATTAATGAAAACATTTTGAATTTAAAAAATAAAAATAAAAAAAAAGAAGAAGAAGAAGAAGCAATAATACGTACACAAATTCTCAAGAACTGAGCTGCAGAAGCTGTTATAGCAACATTCTTTCTCTCGCACAATGGTTGTATATATAGCCTAGAAATGATTCTAAAAAAGAGAGAAGAAATTTATATCTTACGTCATATTTCATAATAATATAATTGAAATAGCTAATCTATTTCGTACCCTATAGGCTATAACAAATCGATTACCCTTCTAAAGTCATCTTTTTGTAGCTAATCTATTTCGTTAGGGCTGTCAACGGGTCGGATTCGGACCGAATCAGGAGATTCCGGATCCGAATCCGATAAGAGAATCCGAATATCGGATTCGGATTTATTGTTTTTGAATCCATATATAATCGGGTCGGTTCCGATCCGATAAAAGATCCGACCCGATTAGTAAATTTTTTTATTTTTTTAAATAACAAATTTGATATAAAAAATAAATATAATTACATAATATTTAATAAATAATTATTATTTAATGAATTATTTGATAGTTTTGTGTATATTTATTTAAAATAAATTAATTTAAACTTATTAATAAAAGAAAATATATATTTTTAGAGTAAAAAATTTAAATTTTATTATGTGAAAATTTTAATTTTAATCATTTTACTTAATATTATGTACTAGTAAATAAATTAGTTAATTAAATATTATATATAATATCGGATTCGGATTCTTAACGAATCAGATTCCTTAAATTCATATTCGCTCCATTTATTTCGGATAACGAATATTTACAATCGGATATGATCCATCGAATATTTTTATCGGACGAATATGCTAAAATTCGGATCGGATTCGGATTAAAATCCGATCCATTGACAGCCCTATATTTCGTACCGTCATAACAAATCGATTACACTTCTAAAGTCATCTTTTTGTCGCTAATTTTCTTTCTAATCGCCCCCCTCACCTTTCTAATTTATAACGTGACAATAAATTTATATAGTTTCAATGAGTAGAGGTCTATTTTGTTTCATTACTTTTGAATTTTAATATGCGTACCCTTCTAAAAATCTCATTATTTTGGCTCCATCGTGGGACTAGATTGGGAAAATAGCCAATATTATTTTATCACATAAAAATTATAATGATAAGAAATAATTACGAACTCCCCTCAGAGGTATTGCGAAAATGCGAATTCCCTTTTGAAATTTGAGAAATTAAGGTATACATTCTCTCTCTCACGAATTGCCCCAACAGTTAATGACGGTGTTAACTTTTGAAATGAAATTAGTTTATTATTAAAATATCAAAATATTATTAAGTAACATTTTTTGCTAAATTATATATATATATATATATATATATATATATATATATATATATATATATTAGGTAAACAAAAAATTCAAATACTTACATCAACCCCTCCCCTCACCCCTCCAAAAAATTTCAATACTTACATTAACGCTTTCGAACTTTTATTACATATATCCCCTAAGTTTTAGGATTGAAGGGTAAAATAGTAAAACCATAAATTTTGTTAAATTTAACGGAGGAGATAATGTGTCAGTGGAGAATCCGTAATTTTGCCAAATCTCGAGAAGCGTTCTTAATTATCGCTAATAATAAAAATAAAGATATCTTGCCCGGCTCATAAAAATTCAGTCTCTTAGATATTCTTGGCTCCATGGGGCAATCCACAAGTGTAGACCTATTGGGCTGGAAATGTCCAATAGTAACGTTAATTCAACAAATTGGTTACAAATTTTAATATTTCTATTTATATGTTTGGATGATTAGTTTTAACAAACCATTACTGTAGGGATTAGGAAATTTTTGGTTGCTTCTCAAAATCACTTGTTTACAACTTAGTATACTTCGCAACTTTGTTTCAAGTGACAATTAGTTTTTAACATATTTCAATTTGTAAATTTCGATACATTTCTCTAAATTATATTTCATTGTCGTTAATCTCTCTCTTCTTCATCTCTAATGTTTGTGGTTTTTCTTCATCTTCTTCGTCTCTCTATTTCGGAAAGTTTCTATCGGTGAATGTTTGTTTCTTTTTTTAGCTCTTTCTTTGTGTTGGGAGTAAAATCGGTGAAAGTAATTTTATATAAAATAGAATTTGAGTAAAAATTTAATTTTTCAAATGTGAAGTTAGTACTAAAAGATTTTATAGAAAGGAGATAACCTATGATGCACGAACACTTCTAAAAATATTAGTTTGCCATCACTACCAGAAAAACGCCCTATAGCAACGGACTTCGACTTAGCAACGGATTTAGCAACGAAAATTTTCCGTTGCTATAACCCTCGTTGCTAATCTGTAGCAACGGATTTAACAACGAATTATTAGCAACGGATATTAGCAACGAACTTATAGCAACGAATTTAGCAACGAATTACTACCCACGGAAATTAGCAACGGTTTTAGCAACGGTTTTTTTAGCAACGGATCTTCCTTTGCAAACCAACCAATAATTAATTAATTTTATGCCTTTTTGCAATGGAATTTCCGTTGCAAAATCCGTCGCAAAAACTAATAATTCAAATTAATAAATTAAAAAATTCATTTGCGGGGACCGGATCACCCCACCTAACCGAGCCATTCCCCAACCAAGCGCGTGAGACGAGCCCAACCGAGCCCCACGCGAGCCAACACTCCACATATTCGTATTGAGTAGGAATTGAACCTGAACCTCATGCGAAGAAGGTTGAACCCCAAACCAGCTGAGCTAACTCAATTGTTGTTATTGCTATGTAATTTTTTATATTTAACCACTATCAAATATTCATATACTAATTTAAATAATTAAATACTTGTTATCATATATTTTAAATAAAAATATTTTTAAATATATAATTATTTATATTATAATACATATTCCGTTAAAAATTTAAAAATTTATTAATTAACTACATATCTCAAGTTTTAGTTATGAGATAAAAATATAATGTATATCAACTTAAGTATAACTTTTTATGACATACAAAAAAAAGGATGAAAGTTTTACATAACTAAATAATTAGATTTAATTGGTTGTTGAATAATGAACTTTCAAATTATATGAAGTATTCACTTATACATTTGTATTATTTAACAATCGTAGTTGAATAACTTAATGAAGAATTATTTTGTTAATATGAAATATTTATATTTGAATTTGTAGAATTATATCTAAATATTAAAGAATTATTGTATTAAATTCTATATAAACCCCAAGCATGTATAATAATAATAATAATAATAATAATAATAATAATAATAATAATAATAATAATAATAATAATAATAATACTGTATATCAACTTAAGTATAAGTTTTTATGACATATAAAAAAAAAATGAAAGTTTACATAATTAAATAATTAGATTTAGCTGGTAGTTGAATAAAGAACTAATTTTATGTCAATATGAAGTATTCACTTATAAATCAGTAGAATAATATCTGCATTTTGAGAAACTATTGTATTATTTAGCAATCGTAGTTGAATAACTTAATATAAAGAATTATTTTCTTAATATGAAATATTTATATTTGAATTTATAGAATTATTTCTAAATATTGAAGAATTATTGTGTTAAATTTTATATAAACCCCAAGTATGTATATATATGTATATATATAATAGTAATGTATATCAACTTAAGTATAAGTTTCTATGACATATAAAAAAAAAGATGAAAGTTTACATAATTAAATAATTAGATTTAGTTGGTAGTTGAATAAAGAACTAATTTTATGTCAATATGAAGTATTCACTTATACATCTGTATAAAAATATCTGCATTTTGAGGAACTATTGTATTATTTAGCAATCGTAGTTGAATAGCTTAATATAAAGAATTATTTTCTTAATATGAAACATTTATATTTGAATTTATAGAATTATATCTATACATTGAGGAATTATTGTGTTTCGCAACCGTTAGATGTTAAATTAAGAAGTTTTCTTTTAATATAATGAATTTATATTAAAATTTGTAGAATTAAATCTAAATATTAAGAAATTATTGTATTATGTAACCGTTACATGTTAAATGAAAAACTTTTCTCTTAATATTGAAGTATTTATATGTGAATTTCGAGCGTTATATATGTGAATTTTAAGGAATTATTGTGTTATGCATATCTTTTAATGATTTATAATGTATATTATAAACATATATTATATATATGTACATATATTATATATAAACATAAAATATTAATTATTATTTAATATTTAAGATATAAGATATATATGTCTATATATTATATATATTGATATATAATATTTTATATATATATATATATATATATATATATATATATATATATATATATTATAAATATTTTATATTTATACATAATATACGTATGTATATAATCATAATCATACAATGCTCATACAATAGATACCTAGTCCCGAATTTCATAGACAAATCATAAAATAATCATAATCATACAATGCTCATAAATGATTGAGTTACAATGAAAGTGTGTGACAAGACTCAACTTGACCAAAAGACTTGACAACACGACTCTCCGCCTAGCACTCCAAACCTGCAAGAAAACTGAAAACAATCCGGGTTCAGTCTATAGGAGACTCGTGGGTATAAAATGGGGCATAATAGAATAATAATAATATAACAGAATTTAAACACACCCACATGCAAGCTATAATCCCGTACGAGGTTTTATTAAATATTTCCCAAGTGGGTGAAAGCAAAGGAAAACAACGCTCGGGATTACAACGATCAATTTCATAATTTCATATTCATAATCATTCATGGGGTCAATACGTGAGCCCGGCGAGAGGGCGAATTCTCCAACCTTCTCCTCGTGTGTGCATTAATTAATTAATTAATTCATTCAATCATTCATTAGTGATCATATCACATTCATTCATTTGTTCATGCATTCGTTCTTTAGCATACATTCATAATCATATCATAAAATAAGTTCCAACCTTCTTCCTCCGGGTGGTGGACGGGTTAGCAAGACCCGACCACCTCATGCATTGACCCAGGGGGGTACATGAATCCCCCAAGGGCGCTCAACTACCATTCCACGCTAATCTCCTAGCGAGGTCCGGTCTTTGTTAAATAGTTGGGACTAGTGCACGGGGATCACCGTTAGCCCGAGCTTCCCCGGATAGCCACGTACACATAGTCCCGGGCCCCATTAAACATTGTGTTCACTGATCTCGCCAAAACATTGGGTAAGGGTTCATGAAAGAAAGGCTTACGTTTGAAATCATTTACTCGAGAAAAGACTCTGTATACGTAGTAAATACATTTTGCTTAAAACTTTACACGTTGGTTTATATAGGGTCGTTTTAGCTAATAGAAGAGAAACCCACCTGTTACACCTTACCGACAATACCAAAAGAAAGAAAGACTTGAGGTGTCCTATGAACCAGGCATATCTCCGCCCTGGATAAAACTGTACACAAGATGATACAATGCATTCGTGAGACTCAAGACTCTAAATGAACCATATATGACGCACGGCAATGCAATGAATGTCTTATGATATGCATAAGAGAGGAAGTCATGTCATGGAGATGCATTAAGGCACATAATTAATCATTTCATTCATTCTTGGGGCTTTCATAGTCATTTGAGTTCATATCTCCCATGTATAATATTAAATCCATCCATTAATTCCGAACAAAGATCATAACCCATATTTCAACAAGTATACAATTCATATGAATCATAAAAGAAAAGATAAATACACAAGTAGGGTTCATATTGATAGCAAAGATCCATATGTGCACGTACTTGGAGCATTGACGACATATTAAATCATAACTCGTAAAATATTCCATGAAAAAATCATGAAAATTTATAATAAATAAGATAACACATTATAAAACATGTTAGTATAGCATAGAAGTCATAAAAGAGGTGGAGGAAGCTCAAACAAGCGACGAAAAACGGAACCGGGGTAATAAAAATGGGCAGGGCAGAATCCACCCCCATGGGGAAAAATCCACCCCCATGGATTCTGGTCAGAAGCTCTTTTACATCAAATCCACCCCCGCGGATTTCTTCAAGGCCAAAAATCCACCCTCGCGGATTTAGGTCAGTGGCGAAAAACACACAACAAGCAGGGTAAAACTCATGCTAAACCATATAAACACCAAATTAACACACATAGGTAAGTTAGGGTAGCAAATATTCATGCATTTCAATCCGTTAAGACAACCAAAGATGCAACAAATCAAGCAAGGAAAGAATATGGAACAAGTTCATGCAAACTCTTCACTTTTCACAAATGGCAAAGTCATGGATCCTAATCCACTACCCAAACTAAGTTCATACATATCACATATGATGTGTTAGGAATAAAATACATGCTTCATACCAAAAGAATTCACAAGAAAGCAAGCTAGAATCATCCATTTTCTCCCAACCCATCACTATTCATGCCATATGCCCAAACATGCTCAAATCTTGGAGAAATCATGGAATATGGAACTTAAAATGATTACCAAGTGATACACAACACAAATATGAGTTTACCTTTCAATTTGGAGAAGAAAAGGTGGGGAGATGAGCTCAAAACTCCCATGGCCAAAAAGGGTTTCTTCTTCTTCTTCTTTTCTTCCTTCTTCTTCTTCTCTCCCCATAAAACTGAAAATATCTAAGTGTGGGGGGGTTAGGGTGTCGGTTTGGGGCAGAAAAGGGTGAGGGAGAGAGTGTGCAAGTGGGCTAGGGTCAATGGATAGGGTCTAGGTGCGTAATAATAGGTCTGTGACTTAGGTATAGTCATGATCGGTCAATTTAAGCGCAAGTTGCTCGTTCCGGTTGAAATTTGAGGATCCAATTAGTCTTAGAAAAATATGAGGCTTATCCCATTGTCTCCAATTCATCGATTCGGATCTAATGGAGGTGACGGAACTCGATTACGAGTTCCCGAGCTCAAGATATGCCGCCCGGAACACAAGGTACGCTAAATGCTCTTTAGCCCCCTTTTCGGTTCCGATCACACAAACGAACACAAAACTCAAACATGCAAGAACAAAATCATGCAACGAGCAAATAAATATGATCTTAAAGCACATAATTCACTCATGCCAAGAATCCACGAAAAACAGAAATCAAATCGAATAAGAACGACACTCAAACAAGAGCATATATGCAAATACGATCAAGAATTCATAATTAAACAATAAAACTTAACAAAAGAATCCATAATTAAAAATCATATATAATTAATTAATTTGTGCACTTTAGTAACCACATACGTCAAGCTTAAATCACAGAACTGGGGCGTTACAAACTCACCCCCTTAAAAAGAATCTGTCCTCGGATTCACTAAAACTAAAGCAAACAAAGAGAGAGCCCCGTCCCTCGAAAGCAACAAAGAGAGAACCCCATCTCTCAAACAACAAGAAGAGAGAACCCCGTCTCTCAAACAACAAGGAGAGAGAACCCCGTCTCTCAAACAACAAGGAGACAAGGGAGTCTCCAATACCCCCGAGCGACACAACCCAAACATAAGCAACAACAACAACAAAGAGCAAATAACAAGGAGGAGGTAACAATGGCAATTACAACAATTAACATCAAATAAGACACGTAGGGCCAAGTAATATATATATATATATATATATATATATATATATATATATATATATATATATATATATATAAGGCAAGCACATTATTCATCAATTATACAAGGCAATTATCATGAAAAGAGACCAAGGCACACAACAACAAAATTATTGAATTAAATTGCATGTAAGTATATGCCATGAATGTTTATGATACCGTTCACCGTAGCAATGAGGTTGAAGGTTGATAATTCATAAAGTAGTTGGAGGATCCGATTTGACTCCTGATCAATTCTTGAAGTTTCCTTTTTCTCTTGAGAAGTTGAGTTCGTAAAGGTATTCATCCCTTCTGCTATTACTTCCATGGCTTCATCTAATTGAATCTTGAAATGATAGCAAGTGCTAAACCTTTCCATGAAGCCTTCGTGAAGGGGTGATCGACCACTAGGTAAAGTTGGTGTGTCGTACATTAATCACATCCCTTCAATACTTAGTGGCGTCCTTTGCTAATCTCCGAATTTATTTCATCTTCGACCTTTATACGTGCACTTCACTTCTGTTTCTTTAATTCACTCCTAAGGTTCAATTCAAACCCTTCAATAATTACTTCCTTCTGATCCCCAACTTTTCTCTTTCTTGCTCTTCTTGAAATCTGGACTAATTTAATCCCCTCTTGTATCAAAATTCTTGATAAGCCGTTTCTGGTAGAGAGGTTATCGCCATAAACCCAAATTCGTTGCCCCTCCAATTTCTCACCTAATTCTCTTAATTCTTGGAATATTATTCTCTAGTCTTGTTCTTCCTATAATCCCCGAGGTTAACCCAAAACTTTCTCGCTCCATAAGATTCCAGCTCCATTCGTCCTTTATCCCTCATATGAAGTTTTCGTTACTTGTTGTCTCTTGTATTTCCATTCTTTCAACTAAAGGTAATCCCTTCAAGGATCGAAAAGGATTTACATTATTTCCTAATCAATGCTCCCTTATTTGGAAATTTTAGTTGAATTCGTTACTTCTCCTCTGAGATTAAGGTTTCCCCAAAACTCTTCAACTTAGTTTCTTCGGTGTAGATTGTGCTAGCTAAGCTATATGCCCGGAACTCTTGCTTTCACTCAATTCGACATGATTGATAGGGTTAAGCATCCGTTTTTGCTCTACTCCGGTTCTAATTTCCAAGCCTCCAAATTCCTTTTTCCTTTTTAACTCCCAAGATATAACCCAACTATTCTTCTCGTCTTGATTCGAGTAAGCCTTGATCAAAGAATCGCTTGATGAACAAGGTGGAGCCATTCCCTATCAATTAAACACTAAGCCATGCATGTTGGATTAACATGCCAATGCACATAGTAAACAATTAAAGATGCAACGATGCAACACGTTGGAGCAGTTATATTAATTAAACATAAACGTACATATAGATAAAGAAAGTAATTAATTTAAATCGATGAATGATGCTCGTGCCATGAATATGCAGAACCTGTCACCGAGGTGGTAAGCTTTTAGCTTGATGACGTGTTCCTCATTCCCATGATTGTAGCTTTCTTTGGAGACATTGATAATTCCTTAGCTTTCCATGGTTTTCGAATCTCCATAATCTTCTTGCATCCATTTGTATATCCCACGGCCCGAATGTGCTATTCTTGAACCCAAGGTCTTCTTTGTCCATGGAGTTTACACCTCAACGTACTTCCAAGCATCGACCTCCAAAGGTCGTCCGAATCTTCATCTTGATGTCCTCTCCGGTTGAAGTTCCCTTAGCTTATCCTTTGTTTCCGATCTACTCGCATAATTCATCCATGATAACGCTTTCCATTCTTGCTTGCTTCTTGATGTCTCCATGTTCCAAGGTTCCAAGAAGACGACACGATTTGAATTCCTCGATGGTCTTAAGTCTCTTTGCCTTGTGTCCATTTGTTGTCCCACGCTTGTATTCGTATCAAGTGAGCTTCCATATTTGACCTCATAGTGAGCTTTATGATTAACGGCTCCCTATCCTTGCATCTGAGTTGAGTCGAACCTTTTTAACACATCTTGCATCCGATCCCTTGAAGCTTCCCAATTTGGTCTTCCAATCGCCCAACCATTCCAAACTCGGAGCTTCAATGGTGAACCTTGGAGCATTTAATCTTGTATTAAATGTTTTCAAAATCGGGGTGGTGAAAAGTTCCACACCCCTCTCGTTGTCTCACGCATCCCTCAAGTTAGAACTTGAGTCTTTACAATTCTTGTATGTTGAGAACCTTCAAGGTTTGTAGGTAGGGCATGATTGATGAACCTTCCCGTGATCCAAGCTTCCTCCCATGATACGAGCCATGATAGGCAGTTCCATTGTGCAAGCCGCGGAATTTGAACACTCGGCCTTCAAGTTACTTTGTCAATTGTAGTTGGTGTGAATTGTAGCTTTGTTTGCATGATAGTAGCCTATATAAGAAAAATCAACTCAAATATGGATGCATGAAGATTAGTGTATGCTTATGGCACGTAGTTAAGTTAGTCAATGCACATAGAATGCAAAATGCAACATTTAAAGCAACTAAATAAGAGAATAGATTGTATACATGTATTAAGCAATTTCCAACAATTAGTATCAAAATTAAGCATCCGTTGCTATTTTTTTTCATATATAGCAACGGATTTAGCAACGAAAATTCCGTTGCTAAAGTATTTTGCCACGATTTTTTTTTTTCGTTGCTATATCTGTTGCTAAAAAGCAACGAATAATTTCCGTTGCTATATGATAGATTTCTAGTAGTGCGTGTCGTGTCATGTCGGACACTCGTGTCGAACATCGTGACTGACACTCCTCACGTGGGAAATTAAAAAAAATATATATGTCGCCGTATCCGTGTTGATGGGGTATGAATCTGGAAAAGCTCGAACCACCAACATTTAGTATTTGTTTGAGGGGAAGACCATCATCGACCAAAGGGTCTTAGGAGATGGGTATCAGGATACGAGCATGGGTTCTACAAGCTAGGCTAACACCGTAGGTTAACTCAATGGTGTTTCTGGATGCTGGAAGTAGAAGATGAAAGCAGAGCTGTGATTGAAGGTGCTTCCTCTAGGGGAGTGTATGTATTATGTTTACTGTAGAATGCTCTGTTGGAAATAGTGCCCTAGAAAGCCGATTGTATATCCGCTTTGTACTTTTCCTTATTGTAATCACAGACAATCTTTGAATAAAATAACAAATTCAGGCAACACTTCTTTATATGCTTTTGTTTGGTATGCGTTTACTTTAGCTGTGCCTGTATGAGAACTCCCCTAATCCTGATGACTTTAGGACTCTACCATTAGGTGAAATGGTTCATGAAACTAGCCCTATATCACATAAGTCATCATTAGTAAAATACTCCAAGTCGATGAGTCCAACAGACAGTGGGAGTGTCAACCTGACTCCTCTAAGGCTTGCTTGTGGGATCACTCCCTTAAGAAGGACCACCTTGTTTCATGGAGGTGCAAAGTGTATAGTTAATACGTGCGTGATACATGAGGGTGCTTACTTCAATAAGTAAGTTCACTGAGGTGCCCCGTGTGAGAAGATTCCTAAATGGGAAAGGAAGTTTCTATTTCAGGAAATGGAAACTTCCAGATTAGGAAATATCTCACGAGTCATTGATGTGATTGATTGATCCTTAGACTTGAGGTTACATGTCACTTTATGAGTTAACTCTGTAATCTTAGGTATAAGCTTTAAAGGGTGTCGCCTTAGATAACTGATTCAAGGCTTATGTTGGGGCTGCACAAGTGACTCATGAAAGTGAATGAGAATCAAGAAAGGACCTACACTTACATTTGCAAGGTGATATCTTATTGTGTAAGTCATTCATATGCCATATGGAGTCCTTGGCCAAGGCAGTAGATCAAGACATCAAGAAAAGGGTTTCTTGGATTGAGATCAAATGGATATGAAATGCACTTAGCTTTAAGGCCAGATTATTAGGGTTCTGATTATTCTCTTACCCTAGATCTTGGTTGAGAGATACTAAGTAGGAGGATTGTATCTCACATGAATCAATGACTTAAAGGTTCTATCGAATCGAGATATTCTTATTCAGCTAGGGGTCAAACACCTATTGCTAGACTGTGGTCGTTTGATCTGTGGACTGATTAATTAATTAGAGAATTAATTAATTGGGGTCACTGCTAATTGAATTAAGAACCTAGAGGGTTACACACAACAACCAGGTCACGTGGGTTAAGGCTTGAATCGATTAAACGAGTTGATCAAACCATTAAGTGAATGGTGGGGTCCACACGTGTATGCCTTATTGACACGTGTATGTATGTGTATAAATATTAAATAATTAATGTGTTAATTATTTAATGGACTTTGATTTAATTTTGAATTAATATTAAAGTTCTAATTTGGAGAAATAAAGTCTAATAAATAATTAATTATGAATTAATTATCTTATTAGTCTTCAAGTTATTTATTGTAAAATAAATAAAGTAAAATTAAATGTCTAAAAGAGTTAGACTAGAGTCTTGCTTTCCAAGTTGATCAAAATGAGACTTTTGGTCAAAGTAAGAGACTTGGTCTCGAAGCAAGATATCCCTTTCCAAAAGGAGTTTGGAATCCTTTTCCAAAAGGGATAAGGGGTTCGAACCCTAGCCCTTATAAATAGAGGGGTTCGAACCCCATGGAAAGATGATACAAAATTTCTCCTTCTCCATAATTATACACTAACCCCTTAGAGCTTAATCACCGAATATAGAACTAGCATCCTCCCTATTCGGATCGTGGTCGCGGTTGGTGGACTATTTCTCTAAAGGGCTTCTATCGTGCAGTCTTAAAAGATTCGAAGGAACTTTTGGGGATCAAGCAAAAATGACCACAAGGGATGATGAAACGATTCTGAAACCCAACAGAATACGAGTGAAAAAATCGAACCAAAGAAGATGGCGAAAATAGTTCGTCCATATCCTGAAGGATGAATTTTTTCACGAGGGTTATATGGCAGGCAGATTTCTACTTTCGCAAAACTGGGTTTCGAATGGAGTTTCAATCATGCCTTTCTCGTTTCATGTTTATTTCTTTATGTTATAATGTTAAGCACTTTCCCTTACATGATTTGAATCTACGTTGGTGTGGATTGTTGTCCCTACAATGGATTCTGAAGTAGAAAGAGACTTTCGAGGGACGGGTTACCATTACCGCATGAAGCGCGTTTGAGGGTGGCTCAAAACGTGTCAAGAAAGCTACTACCTAAGTGAGTTTCTTGATCTCTACGAATTCGGATTCACGATTGTGAGTTTCGATCCTTTTTGTTGGAAAATTTTTTAAATTTCCGTTGCTTTCTGATTCCTATTTTCCAACAAGCTCTGTGTTTGATCCAGATAGCTTAGTGAGAGAGATGGGTACCTTGGGTATTTATAGGTTGAGGGTGAGGGCACAGTGGTACTTGATACCAAGTGGTCCCAAAATTGATGTTGCCCTAGACACGTGGGTCAATGAGAGCGATCTGAGTTAAAGCATCTGTAGGCCTACCATAAAGGTGGCTGTAAAGAAATGGTGGCAGGTGCACTGCCAAGTACGGAATGTCAGAGAGCACTACATGGTTGTCACCGAGGGGTTGACGCGCTCGGTGTGAGTAGGCTTGAGGCACCTTTAGGATAGAGGACCTTGAGGGGTCCAAACTTTATTAGTCTAATGAGGGCCCGAGGGCCTCAAGGGGACTCATCCTTATGTAGTCCAATGAGGGCCCGAGGGGACTCATCTCTATGCAATCCAATGAGGGCCCGAGGAGAGACTCGAGCTCGATGGGAGACATGAGCCCTGGGGGACTCGAGCCCGGGGGGAGACATGAGCCCGAGGGGACTCAAGCCTGAGGGGAGACATAAGCCCGAGAGAAGACTCCAACCCGAGGGGACTCAAGCCCGAGGGGTCTCAAGCCCAAGTGAAGTCACGAGCCTGAGGGGGGCACGAGCCTGATGGGAGACATATGCCCGATGGGAGATGTGAAACCGAGGGGACTCGAGCCCGGGGGAGACACGAGCCCGAGGGGACTCTAGCCCGAGGGGAGACTTGTAGTTTTCCCAAATGGAAAGCTTTAGTCATTTTCAAGTACTTTATGAGGGTGGTTGAGTTGGCCTAAAGTTATAAATGGCAAAACCATGAGGGTCCACATGTCATGATGTGGCCTCATTATTTTTGTGCTCCATCATTTGCCCCCCAACTCTATAGTCACAATGTTGTGGCATATAGAGTTTCAATTTGAGCTCCGAGAGAGCGTGAAGGACGGGGACAATGGGCCCCCGGAGCGCTCGTTCTGCAAAGCATTAAATGCAAGATCCTTTTAGCGAAACCCCGATGTTGAAATCAAGGGGATCCCTGATGTTGAAAACGAGGGGGGATCCCCGATGTTGAAATCGAGGGGATCCCTGATCTTGAAAACGAGGGGAACCCCTGTTAGGAATAGTGCCCTAGAAAGCCGATTGTATATCCGCTTTGTACTTTTCCTTATTGTAATCACAGACAATCTTTGAATGAAATAACATATTGAGGCAACACTTCTTTATATGCTCTTGTTTAGTATGCGTTTACTTTATCTGTGCATGTATAAGAACTCCCCTAATCCTGATGACTTTAGGACACTACCATTTAGGTGAAATGGTTCATGAAACGAGCCCTATATCACATAAGTCATGATTAGTAAAATACTCCAAGCCGATGAGTCCTACAGACAGTGGGAGTGTCAACCTGACTCCATTAAGGCTTGCTTGTGGGATCACGCCCTTAAGAAGGATCACCTTGTTTCATGGAGGTGCAAAGTGTATAGTTGATACGTGCGTGATACATGAGGGTGCTTACTTTAATAAGTAGGTTCATTGAGGTGCACCGTGTGAGAACATTCCTAAATGGGAAAGGAAGTTTCTATTTCAGGAAATGGAAACTTCCAGATTAGGAAATATCTCACGAGTCATTGATGTGATTAATTGATCCTTAGACTTGAGGTTCCTTGTCACTTTATGAGTTAACTCTGTAGTCTTAGGTATAAGCTTTAAAGGGTGTCGCCTTAGACAACTGATTCAAGGCTTATGCTGGGGTTGCACAAGTGATTCATGAAAGTGAATGAGAATCAAGAAAGGACCTACACTTGCATTTGCAAGGTGATCTCTTATTGTGTAAGTCATTCATATGCCATATGGAGTCCTTGGCCAAGGTAGTAGATCAAGACATCAAGAAAAGGGTTTTTTGGATTGAGATCAAATGGATATGAAATGCACTTAGCTTTAAGACCGGATTATTAGGGTTCTGATTATTCCCTTGCCCTAGATCTTGGTTGAGAGATAGTAAGTAGGAGGATTGTATCTCACATGAATCAATGACTTAAAGGTTCTGTCGAATCCAAACATTCCAATTCAGCTAGGGGTTAAACACCTGTTGCTAGACTATGGTCGTTTAATCTGTGGACTGATTAATTAATTAGTGAATTAATTAATTAGGGTCACTGCTAATTGAATTGAGAACCTAGAGGGTCACACACAACAACTTGGTTACATGAGTTGAGGCTTGAAAATGATTAAACGAGTTAATCGGGCCAAGAGGGTTCCACACATGTGGGTCACGTGAGTGACACGTGTCCTTGTGACACGTGTCCCACACGTGTAAATATATATATTGTATATATATATATATTAAATAATTAAATGTGTTAATTATTTAATAGACTTTGGTTTAATTTTGAATTAAAAAGAAAGTCTTATTTTGGAGAAAATAATCTAGTTAATTAATTGTGAATTAATTAATTAGATAAAATAAGTTATTTATTTTAAATAAATAAAGTATAAAATTATCCAAAAATAGTTTGGATATTTTAGCTCTCTTGAAAGTTGATTTGAATTTAAATTCAAAGTCAAAGTCAAAATTACTTGATGATCAAGTAATAGGAGAGAGTGACCAAATCCTTAGTCCATTAGGACTAGGAATTTCGGCCACTTCCCTCACCTATATATAGGGGAGCTCGAGCTCCCCTTAGAGCTAATTGGCAATTCTTTTGGTTCATGTGTTGAACACTATCCTTTCTCCAAGATAAACGAAACCCTAGGTTAAGCCTAAACATTAACTAGAGAACTAACATCTTTACTAGTTAGATTGTAGTCAAGTTGGTGGACTATCTCTAGAGAGCTTCAAGTTAGAAGTTTGAAGATTCGAGCTTTACCAAGGAGAGGGGATCAAGCCGCGAGAAGAGCGTTCTTAGGTGGCTTGAAACGCTTCAAGAAAGAATAAAAGAAAAGTAAGTTTCTTATCTCTACGAATTTGGTTACACGATTGCGAGTCCTAGATCCTTTTGTTGGGAAAATTTTTTAAATTCCCGCTGCTTTCTGATTCGTGTTTTCCAACAAGTGGTATTAGAGCCACCTCGTTAATCGTATTTCTGATTCGTCTCAATTATTCTGAATTTGGTAGAAATTCTTAGGCTTAGATGCGAATTAGGTATTCATGAGTTCTTTTAGAAAGCCTGAATTACGAAACTGTAATTTTTCTTGAATTTCTGAAACTGTTTTCTTAAATTGTGTTTTTGAAAAACGTTTGGATTCAAATCTGTTTAAATCGTGTTTTTTGAATTTTGGATTATTATTGGTTTTGAACTAAAAGTACGAAACACGAAATCGCATTACGAAAACACGAGCCTGGACGTGCTAAGGCGTAGCACGCCCAGGCCCCCGCGCCCTCCTGCCCAGCAGTCCGGCAACCGCGCGGGACTGCCCGCCGCTGCCGCCCGCCAGCGCCTAGGCGCGCCGTACATTCCTCCCGCAACCACGCGGGAGCCTGCCGGCCACGCCCGCCCGTCCCCACCCAGCTGATGCGCGCAACGCGCTCGATGGCAGCTCACGCTGCCGGCTGCGCGCAGCGCTGATGCGCATGTCCATGCGTGCGATGCTACGCGTCTGCCGGGCTTGGTCTCGGGCGAGCGTGCAGTCTGTTCCGGGTCCTTCGTTTCGCGATCTTGAATTTCGTGTTTAGTCCAATCCAATCCCGATTTAATTTTTCTGAAAAAATTTATTTATTAAATTTGAATTATTTTTGAAATAATTGTTTAAATTGGGATTTTAAAAAAAAATTTAAGCGATTTAAATTTTGGAAAAATTGCAATCTTTATTTTCTGAAAATATTGAAAGAATAAAATTGTTAATTTTCATAAATTAATTGGAATTTTATTAGTTTGTTGTTTTTCGGGTTTTATTGAAAAGGCTCTTGAACAAGAATTGCATCTAAGTCGTGTTTTAAGCTATTAGAGCTTAAAGCAAGAATTTTAATTTATTGGTTAAATTTAAATTCTTGCAATTTAAGCATGTTAGGTGATCATGGGTTTAGACTTATGTATGGTTTTAATTTATGCACATGGATGGTTTAAATTGGGGTTGGAGCCCTATAGTTGCGTTTTTCAATTGAGGTTGGAGCCTCACTTATGTGCGTACTGTTATGTGATTTATTATGTGGCTTTCCATATTACTGTTTTTGAGGCCGAGGTATGCCCCGTGTAATTGTCTAAGGCCAATATGAAGATTGAGCCTTATTACTTTATGTCCTTTTCTTTTTATTGTAATTTGAGGGTAGAGATAGGTGGTGAGGTTTTATTTTCATTTTGGAGACAATGCACCCATGGAGTAAGATGGACCACATTCAAGTAACAAGGAGGCCATAAGTGAAGACCCCTCAAAATGTTAGGGAGGGGAATCTCAATTGTAAAATGTAATAGAGATAGGGCTCGTATTTTGTTACCGTTTTCCCTTATGTGATTTAAACTGTTTATGTGGCATGTATGTTAGAACTTGTGATTGTGGAGTGGCTCCCACATATCACGCATAAGATAGGTAGAACCCATGATCATTACATGTTAGTATCATGCTAGGACATGTTATCTGTTTATGTGCTTGTTTGAAATGCATTTAAGTGTACTTGCATTAATCAAGACTAATAAAATTGGATAACATATATGTTGGTGAGGTCGAATCGGACAACTCTCCGGTTGATTCGAAAATTCACATTAAATATTAAGCTAATTTCGAACAAATAGGTATTTAATTCGAGATGCAAATTTTGAATTAAATTCCTAGCATTCCATCAATAGGTTTTAAGTTAGATAAGTGAAACTAGTTATTGTCCGCGAGTCGTGGGATAGTTAGTGGAGCTTATTAGTTCTTAGTTACCTAATTGATCATTTTAAATGATCAATATTTCATGATCAATTTTAGCAAGGGCGATGTCCGCGAGTCGTGGGTCGTTCGAACTAAGTTTTGATCATGATCTTATGATTGATGGGTCTAGCTTAACGCCTAAGTAAATATGGATGTCGCACGAGTCGTGGGTCCATATTGAAAGATAGGTGATGCAAAAATAATTACTAAGGGTTCTAAAGGTGTTAGAATTGGTAAGTTGTACCTACCTAGGGTTTTACTTAGAATGTCCGCGAGTCGTGGGTTCGAGGTAAAATGCCTAGGATCTTAGTACCCATTGGGAAACGTGTTCCTCTTAGATCTTTGGGAATTCTAGATCTTTGAAAAACAGTGGGAGCTACATTAGATTAAAGACCTTATCTTTTGTATATCGTTATAATTCAGCATCCTCACTAGTTCTCTGTTTTACCATTTAGGTCGTAGATTCTGTGATTCTCTACGTGTTTTGAAATGGCAACCAAAAACCCTCTTGTATCGATCCTCGAGTCAAACAAGTTGACTGGTCCCAACTATTCTGATTGGCTGAGGAATCTAAAAATCATTTTAGATTCTGAGAAGAGAACTTATGTTCTCTTTGAAGGGGAGGCTCTCACTCGGGTCGAGCGGGACGCGATTCAGAAGTGGAAGGATGATAATCTCCAAGCCCGTTGCCTTATGTTGGCTAACATGTCTCCGGACTTGCAAAGGCAACATGAGGCCATGGAATTTGCTTGGGAGATTTACGACCACTTAGAGCAACTTTACCGCCCTCATGAACATGTTACAAGGTATAACACTTCAAAGGAATTGTTCCACTTAAGAATGAGGGAAGGTTCAAGTGTCCATGAATATGGACTCAAGTTTCTCGCCCTTACTGAGAAACTTGCTTCCATGGACATGCCACTGAAAGATGAGCTTTCAGTGGATTTGTTGCTAGCTTCGCTCCCACCATCATTTAACCCATTTGTCCTTAATTTCAACATGAATCATGCTGGTGCTACTGTAGCTGAGTTGATTAGTCAGCTTGTGACTGCTGAAAGCACGATCAAGAAGGACAATAAGGTTTTGATGGTGAATACTCCATCTTCCTCTTCTGGGCCTTCTAAAGGTAAGGGCAAGAAAGCCCAAAAGAAGAAGAAGAAACCCCTTAGGCCCACTGGTGGCGTTTCGAAGGGGAAGACCCAAAAGAAGAAGCGAGATCAGAAAGAGAATGTTTGCTTCCATTGTGGCAAAGCGGGACATTGGAGGAGAAACTGCCCAGAGTACAAGGCTACTCTAAAGAAAGGTATCTTTCTAGTTGAAGTAAATCTTTCTATTAATTCTAGTTCTTGGGTACTTGATACCGGTTGTGGAACTCATATCTGTAATGATGTACAGATGCTAAGTGAAGTCCAACAACTCAAAGAAGGAGAATGTGTCTTGAAGATCGGCGATGGCTCAAATGTTGAAGCTCGAGCTTTAGGCACAATTAGATTAGATGTAGGTAGTTTTGAGTTAGTCTTAAATAAAGTCCTTTATGTATCGAGCATTATTCGTAATATAATTTCTGTTCCAATTTTAGATTGTAAAGGTTATGAAACTTATATTAAGAATGGTAAATACTTTATCAAACGGAACAACTCTTCCGTTCACATCGGTACTCTAAGTAATGGACTTTATCTAACTCAGAATATCAATATTATGAATATACAACGAGAAACGAAGCGTAAGAGAGATGACAAAGTTTCAGCTCCCTTTTGGCACGCTAGATTAGGACACATTTCCAAGAAGAGAATTAGCAAGATAAACACTTTAGGATCATTCTCTGAAAATGATCTTAAGGAGTTAACTTCTTGCGAATCCTATCTCAAAGGAAAAATGTCCAAAGTCCCTTTTAAAGGAACTGTGGAACGTGCCATTAAGGTTTTGGATTTGATCCATATTGATGTTTGTGGACCGCTTAGTGTAAGCACAAGAAACAATCATCAGTATTTCATAACCTTTACCGATGACTGTAGTCGATATGGTTATGTATACTTGATGAAGTATAAATCTGAAGCTTTTGAGAAATTCTTAGAATTTCAAAAGGAGGTTGAGAACCAAACTGGTCACAAGATCAAAGCACTTCGATCTGATCGAGGAGGCGAATATCTTAGTGAAGAATTCCTTAATCATCTCAAAGATAATGGGATTATCTCTCAGTGGACTCCTCCGGGAACTCCTCAGCTTAATGGAGTTTCTGAGAGAAGGAATCGAACCCTACTAGATATGGTTCTTTCCATGATGAGTTTCACTGACTTACCACCTTCTTTCTGGGGTTATGCCCTAGAAAGTGCAGCAAAGATTTTGAATCTAGTTCCCTCTAAGTCAGTCCCTAAAACGCCCTATGAAATGTGGCATGATAAAATCCCTAGTTATTCTTACTTAAGAATTTGGGGTTGTCCTGCTTACGTGAAGAGGACAGTGGGAGATAAGTTAGAATCTCGTTCTAACTTATGCTACTTTGTAGGTTATCCTAAGGAATCCATAGGATATTACTTCTATGATCAATCTGAGCAAAAGGTGTTTGTTTCCAGAAATGCCACTTTTCTTGAGGAACCGTTCCTTAAAGAAAAGAAAGGCAAGATCATAGAATTAGAGGAAGTACAAAGTGAGCCCACGCCTCCCACTGAAGAAACGTCTCCTTCTGATCAACTACAACCAATCACGAATTTCAATACACACGTAAATCCTCCTCTAAGGCGTTCTGAACGCACTCCTAGACAGCCGGAGAGATGGTATGGATTCTTCCATGAAATCTCTCAAAAGGATAATGATCCTTTAACATATGAGGAGGCACTTTCAGATTCTGACTCTGAACAGTGGATAGAAGCCATGAAATCCGAAATTGACTCCATGAACTCCAACCAAGTTTGGACCTTGGTAGATTTGCCTGATGGGATCAAACCCATAGGTTGCAAATGGATCTTTAAGAGAAAGCTTGGAGTTGATGGAAGCGTTGCAGCCTACAAAGCAAGACTGGTTGCAAAAGGATTTGCTCAAAAACCCGGCGCGGACTTTGATGAAACCTTTTCGCCAGTTGCGATGCAAAAGTCTATTCGGATCATGCTTGCCATTGCTGCGTATTATGACTACGAGATATGGCAAATGGATGTGAAAACTGTCTTTCTCAATGGTGACATTGATAAAGACATTTATATGGAGCAACCCATAGGTTTCACATTCAGTGGGAGTGAGCAAAAGGTTTGCAAACTCCAAAGATCAATCTATGGATTGAAACAGGCTTCTAGGAATTGGAATATTAGATTTGATGAATCAGTCAAAGCGTTTGGCTTCATTCAAATTTCGAATGAATCATATGTGTATAGAAAAGAATTGGAGACCTCAGTGCAATTCTTAGTACTTTATGTTGATGACATCCTTCTTATTGGGAATTCGAAGGATGACATGAAAGTGACTAAGTTATGGTTATCGAACCAATTCGAGATGAAAGATCTGGGTGATGCGTCCTATATCCTTGGAATTAAAATCTATAGAGATAGATCTAGAAGGTTAATAGGACTATCACAGTCGATGTACATTGACAAAGTATTGAAGAGATTCAATATGGAGTCAGCAAAGGTTAAGAACCTTCATATGAGTGTAGGAACATGTCTTTCAAAGAAGATGTGTCCTAAGACTAACCTTGAGAAGGAAAGAATGACTCATACACCTTATGCATCAGCAATAGGTAGCATAATGTATGCAATGTTATGTACTCGACCGGATGTCGCTTATGCACTTAGTGTAACAAGTCGTTTCCAATCTGACCCTGGAGATGGTCACTGGGCTGCCGTGAAGAATATTCTTAAGTACTTGAAAAGTACTAAAGATTTATTCTTAGTTTAGGGAGGTCAGAAAGATCTTACTGTCGAAGGATACTGCGATGCAAGCTTTGCAGTAGTGTAAGATGATTTTAAGTCAATGTCAGGATACATTTTCTGCCTAAACGGTGGAGCAGTGAGTTGGAAGAGTTCCAAGCAAACTACCACTGCAGATTCGACCACTGAGGCCGAATACTTGGCTGCAAATGATGCAGCTAAGGAAGGTGTTTGGATTAGAAACTTCATTCAAGAGTTGAATGTTGTTCCTAGCATGAAAGACCCCATTACTGTGTTTTGTGGCAACACTGGGGCGGTTGCTCAAGCAAGAGAACCAAGATCTCACCAACGGACCAAGCACATTATGAGGAAGTATCACCTAATCTGTGATATTATCAAAAGAGGAGATGTGCAAATTGAGAGGGTCACATCAGCAGAGAACGTGGCAGATCCACTTACTAAACCCCTTAGTCGAGAAGCTTTCCAAGGTTATCTTCAGAATATGGGACTTAGAATAGCTTTAGAATGGCTTTGACGGGCAAGTGGGAGATTGTTAGGAATAGTGCCCTAGAAAGCCGATTGTATATCCGCTTTGTGCTTTTCCTTATTGTAATCACAGACAATCTTTGAATGAAATAACGTATTGAGGCAACACTTCTTTATATGCTCTTGTTTGGTATGCGTTTACTTTATCTGTGCATGTATAAGAACTCCCCTAATCCTGATGACTTTAGGACACTACCATTTAGGTGAAATGGTTCATGAAACGAGCCCTATATCACATAAGTCATGATTAGTAAAATACTCCAAGCCGATGAGTCCTATAGACAGTGGGAGTGTCAACCTGACTCCTCTAAGGCTTGCTTGTGGGATCACGCCCTTAAGAAGGACCACCTTGTTTCATGGAGGTACAAAGTGTATAGTTGATACGTGCGTGATACATGAGGGTGCTTACTTTAATAAGTAGGTTCACTGAGCTGCCCCGTGTGAGAACATTCCTAAATGGGAAAGGAAGTTTCTATTTCAGGAAATGGAAACTTCCAGATTAGGAAATATCTCACGAGTCATTGATGTGATTAATTGATCCTTAGACTTGAGGTTCCTTGTCACTTTTTGAGTTAACTCTGTAGTCTTAGGTATAAGCTTTAAAGGGTATCGCCTTAGACAACTGATTCAAGGCTTATGCTGGGGTTGCACAAGTGATTCATGAAAGTGAATGAGAATCAAGAAAGGACCTACACTTGTATATGCAAGGTGATCTCTTATTGTGTAAGTCATTCATATGCCATATGAAGTCCTTGGCCAAGGCAGTAGATCAAGACATCAAGAAAAGGGTTTCTTGGATTGAGATCAAATGGATATGAAATGCACTTAGCTTTAAGACCGGATTATTAGGGTTCTGATTATTCCCTTACCCTAGATCTTGGTTGAGAGATAGTAAGTAGGAGGATTGTATCTCACATGAATCAATGACTTAAAGGTTCTGTCGAATCCGAACATTCCAATTCAGCTAGGGGTTAAACACCTGTTGCTAGACTATGGTCGTTTAATCTGTGGACTGATTAATTAATTAGTGAATTAATTAATTGGGGTCACTGCTAATTGAATTGAGAACCTAGAGGGTCACACACAACAATTGGTTACATGAGTTAAGGCTTTAAAATGATTAAACGAGTTAATCGGGCCTAGAGGGTACGACACGTGTGAAACCACACGTGTAGGTCTCGTGCGTGACACGTGTCCTTCATGGACACGTGTGCATGTGCGTGGATATTTATTTGGTGATTAAATAATTAATGTGTTAATTATTTAATAGACTTTGGTTTAATTTTGAATTAAAAAGAAAGTCTTATTTTGGAGAAAAATAATCTAGTTAATTAATTATGAATTAATTAATTAGATAAAATAAGTTATTTATTTTAAATAAATAAAGTATAAAATTATCCAAAAATAGTTTGGATATTTTTAGCTATCTTGAAAGTTGATTTGAATTTGAATTCAAAGTCAAAGTCAAAATTACTTGATGATCAAGTAATAGGAGAGAGAGAGACCAAAATCCTAGCCTATAAAGGACTAGGATTTTCGGTCCTCCCCTTTATATAAATAGGGGAGCTCGAGCTCCCCTTAGAGCTAATGGGCAATTCTTTTGGTTCATGTGTTGAACACCTTCCTTTCTCCAAGATCAAATAAACCCTAGGTTAAGCCTAAACACTAACTAGAGAACTAGCATCCTTACTAGTTAGATTGTGATCAAGTTGGTGGACTATCTCTAGAGAGCTTCAAGTTAGAAGTTTGAAGATTCGAGCTTTACCAAGGGGAGGGGATCAAGCCGCGAGAAGAGCGTTCTTGGGTGGCTTGAAACGCTTCAAGAAAGAATAAAAGAAAAGTAAGTTTCTTAACTCTACGAATTTGGATGCACGATTGCGAGTCCAAGATCCTTTTGTTGGGAAAATTTTTTTAAATTCCGCTGCTTTCTGATTCGTGTTTCCCAACATGAGGGTGCTTACTTTAATAAGTAGGTTCACTGAGGTGCCCCTTGTGAGAACATTCCTAAATGGGAAAGGAAGTTTCTATTTCAGGAAATGGAAATTTCCAGATTAGGAAATATCTCACGAGTCATTGATGTGATTAATTGATCCTTAGACTTGAGGTTCCTTGTCACTTTATTAGTTAACTCTGTAGTCTTAGGTATAAGCTTTAAAGGGTGTCGCCTTAGACAACTGATTCAAGACTTATGCTGGGGTTGCACAAGTAATTCATAAAAGTGAATGAGAATCAAGAAAGGACCTACACTTGCATTTGCAAGGTGATCTCTTATTGTGTAAGTCATTCGTATGCCATATGGAGTCCTTGGCCAAGGCAGTAGATCAAGACATCAAGAAAAGGGTTTCTTGGATTGAGATCAAATGGATATGAAATGCACTTAGCTTTAAGACCGGATTATTAGGGTTCTGATTATTCCCTTGCCCTAGATCTTGGTTGAGAGATAGTAAGTAGGAGGATTGTATCTCACATGAATCAATGACTTAAAGGTTCTGTCGAATCCGAATATTCCAATTCAGCTAGGGGTTAAACACCTGTTGATAGACTATGGTCGTTTAATCTGTGGACTGATTAATTAATTAGTGAATTAATTAATTAGGGTCACTGCTAATTGAATTGAGAACCTAGAGGGGCACACACAACAACTTGGTTACATAAGTTGAGGCTTGAAAATGATTAAACGAGTTAATCGGGCCAAGAGGGTTCCACACGTGTGGGTCACGTGTGGGACACGTGTCACAATAAATATATAAATTGTATATTTATATATATATATATATATATATATATATATATATATATATATATATTAAATAATTAAATGTGTTAATTATTTAATAGACTTTGGTTTAATTTTGAATTAAAAAGAAAGTCTTATTTTGGAGAAAATAATCTAGTTAATTAATTGTGAATTAATTAATTAGATAAAATAAGTTATTTATTTTAAATAAATAAAGTATAAAATTATCCAAAAATAGTTTGGATATTTTAGCTCTCTTGAAAGTTGATTTGAATTTAAATTCAAAGTCAAAGTCAAAATTACTTGATGATCAAGTAATAGGAGAGAGGGACCAAATCCTTAGTCCATAAGGACTAGGAATTTCGGCCACTTCCCTCACCTATATATAGGGGAGCTCGAGCTCCCCTTAGAGCTAATTGGCAATTCTTTTGGTTCATGTGTTGAACACCATCCTTTCTCCAAAATAAACGAAACCCTAGGTTAAGCCTAAACACTAACTAGAGAACTAGCATCCTTACTAGTTAGATTGTAGTCAAGTTGGTGGACTATCTCTAGAGAGCTTCAAGTTAGAAGTTTGAAGATTCGAGCTTTACCAAGGAGAGGGGATCAAGCCGCGAGAAGAGCGTTCTTGGGTGGCTTGAAACGCTTCAAGAAAGAATAAAAGAAAAGTAAGTTTCTTATCTCTACGAATTTGGTTACACGATTGCGAGTCCTAGATCCTTTTGTTGGGAAAATTTTTTAAATTTCCGCTGCTTTCTGATTCGTCTCAATTATTCTGAATTTGGTAGAAATTCTTAGGCTTAGATGCGAATTAGGTATTCATGTAGAAAGCCTTGAAAACGAGGGGAACCCCGATGTTGAAATCGAGGGGATCCCTGATGTTGAAAACGAGGGGGGATCCCCGATGTTGAAATCGAGGGGATCCCTGTGTTGGGAATAGTGCCCTGAAAATTCAATTTGTTGAATTAATTAAACTGAATTTACAGCAAGTTGTGAGTATTTCACATATTGACAATTAATGGCGTGTGGTGGTATTCTTATATGAAATGTGTTTCATAGGAAAAGACTTTGAATACCGAAATCACGTGTCATTAAAGTTCTAGTCGGTAAGATAAGAATATGTTCTTATCATGACTATAATGTGGTTATATAAGATGATTAGTCTTTTGTCATAGGGAATGGTGATTCCAATTTTAACACGTTGATGATTTTCAATAGGATTGGAAACATCGAACTGGACCACTGAGATTATTTATTTTATACTGCTATCTAAAATGAATAAAATCTCAGGAAGCATTGTACTCTTAATCCTGATAATATTTCGGCTTTAGGCATGTAGTGTTAGTCACTGTAACATACTCGAAGTGAGGTCTCGGTAACGGGTGGCCAAAATACTTTGTATGATTCGGTGACAACATGAAATGTGCTAAAGAGTTATATTGATCGAGGAATCTGTGGCCTTGCTGGAAGGAAAAAGATATCCTTGAAATAGATTTGCAAAAGTTCGAATTAAGACTTTGGCCAAAGCACTTTGCGTGATACGTTACCGAAATAGTATGATGAATGTGTTTCACATACAGAGAATTTGAACTTAAGGCGAATCAATAAATTTCAAATTAGAGATGAAAAATAAATGATAGTAGTTGCAATTTATTTTTCATGGATATCAACACGGAGGAGTAAAATGTGAAATTATTCTAGATCGAGAAATTCGTGAATAATTTAATTAATTTTAGAGTGCAACAATATTTATTTAGTGGAATTAAATATTATTAAACGGTAATTAATAATTATCATGAGATGATAATATATTAATCCGTTTGGACCTAAAATTAATTAGTCCTGCAGGTCCCCCTGCAAGCCCCAAATTGAAAACCCAAAGAGAAAATATTAAAAGGAGAAAGAGAAATGAATTTTTCAAAGTGTTTGAAAATAACCAAGGGATTTATTTTAAGAAAATAAATCAAGTTCCAAAGAGTTGGAAATGCCCGGAATTTTATTTTGGAGAAAATAAAATTTTATATTTTTTTTTGACAAAAAAAAAAAAAAAAAAGCCTGACGTGGCAGTCCACATAGCATGCCACGTCAGCAGACGGGTCCCAGGTGGCGCTGACTGGGCGCCGCGTGGACGGCTAGGATCGCGCCACGTCAGCGCCCATATACGACCCAGATGAGATCGGGGCGGGTCGGTCAACAACGGGTCAGGACAAAGGGTCGGGTCGGGTAGACTGGTCACGTGGCAGACTCAGGATCCGCCACGTGTCGAACCGGACCGGTTCAAGCCCCTCAAGCCCTAGCCGAGAGTGCTTGACACGCGCCGCCTTTAGGCGGCGCGTGAGATGTCCGATCGGCTCGTGGCTGGTGGCGCTGGACTCGTGGCGACGAGACCTTGAACGTGGTCACCTCGATTTTCGTGTCCAAGTTGGCTATGCAAGTGGGATGTAAAATGACCATTTTGCCCTTGATTTTATATCCAAAATGACCAAAACGCCCTCCGTTTTATGCTTATAAATAGGCTGATCCCCTTGCCATTTTTCTCATTCAATTTTGGAGAGGTTTTGGCTAGTTCTTAGCTTTGAAACCAAATCCCTTTTCTCCTAGTTAATTCCGATTTATTTTGGAATTAATTTTAATTAGGTGTTTATATAAAACGCCTAATTTCGGGAGATTAAACCCTGAAAAAGGGTTTTCTAGTTTAAGTTTATTTTCTCTATGTATTTAGAGAAATACTTTCGGAGCCCACACTCTGAGGGTTTCTCTGGAGTTATTGCAGGGAAGCTCTGCCGGTTTCAAGAGGAGATCGGGTATCGGGTTCACGGGAGGTGAACTCGGGAGTTAGAAAAATGTCGTTAGATAGCCATGTTTGCAGTACGGTAATATTTTACAGTTGTTTTATTTTAAGCATGATAAATTATGTGCTCTTAAGTGTTAATTGCATGTTAGATATTTATCTGCTTAAGTGATTTAAAATTTATTATCAATTGTATGTATATACTTGAGTAGATCCGGCTAGTCTTCCGCTTTTGTATTAAAATGTTTTAGAAATATTTTAATACTTGTATTATAAATAAAAATTTTAAAATGTGGTCCCGGATTGCTACTGTTCTGGGCCCACCACCCAGCAACTGGTATCAGAGCCGTGCTCTAGATATATACATGCATTGATATGATGCATACGATGCATAATTTTAAATCTGCTACTGTGCACGTAAATTCTGTCAAAGGAGGCTGGTTTTTAAGTGGGACCGTTGTGACCCCTCCAGTGTTTCCTGGGAATTTACGTGGAATGGTAATTTTCTGGGAATCGATTTTAATAATCTTGCTGGTTAATTACCGAATCAGTAAACATGATTTAAATTATGAGATAATTTTTTTATAACATGTTTACTTTATGTCATTTATTTTAAGCATGATAATTATGTGATAATTATATGAAAGCATGTTTAATTATTTTATCTTATGGCATGATCATGATAATATGAGATATTATGATATTTAAATTATGCATATTTTATTTAGTGTGATTAAATAGTGTTGTTTAATAGAGATTAGACGCGATGCATAATTGGACTAATATTTTTCGGCCTAATTAATAAATTGTTATTATTGCCTTAAAATATTATTATTGGGATTTTAAATGTGATTTAGTAATCCTAGTGGGAGGGTATTAATTAGATTAATCACTTCCAACAATAAGACGCCAAAAGTGATTATAAGATAATCAAAAGATAATCCACACCTTTTAAAAATTCAAGTAGGAGCGAGATGAAAAGAGTTGGATTCTCACGGCCTCCATTACCCGTCTATAGTATAGTGAATATATACTACTCCCTTCGGCGGGTATGTATTCGCGCTATACAAGATTAGACTTCTACGGATAGTGAATTGAAATCAAGTCTGTCGAAGTTAAGACCGGGAAGAGTTGGACTTGGGTGTTTTGGATTTCGATCGTGATGGGAAACTCATAAACAATAGTTACGGGAATCTTGATCAAGGTGTTGATTGGGATATGAGTTTGTTTTTCCAAAACCAAGCTGAATTGTCATGTTGTGAAGTTGAAATGGAAGATATGGAGCAACAAATGGAAACGGTAAAGAAAGGCAAACACTCCTTGCAAGGAAATCATGCTCTCAAGTAGGGATGCAAACGAGCCGAGCAGGCTCGCGAGCCTGATGAGCAAGCTCGAGCCAAGCCCGAATCCAAGCTCTTTTGTGTGTGGCTCGTGGCTCGCGAGCCAATATATTTAATTAAAAAAATAATATTTTAATTTATATATATATAATATTATAAATATATATATTATTTTTTTATAAAATTAATAAAAAAATAATATATTTATTATAAATATGTATATATATTTAAATAATATATATTATTATATATAAAAATATATTAAATTATTAAAAAAAAGCTATTTTTAAATTAAAAATAATATCCCCCCTCGAGCCTCGAGCCGAGCCGAGCCAGGCTCAAGCCTTGGTCGAGCCATGAAAAAGGGCCAAGGCTCGGCTCGGCTCGGCTCGTTTGCATCCCTACTCTCAAGTATAATCAATTGGAGGTGAATTGAACTCACAAAGGATAAGTGCGGGATTCTTGATCGAGGTGATGATTAGATGAAAAAGGGCAAAAAGGGGCGAATTTAGAAAAAGTTGGATGCTAACTCCTTGGAGGTGGAAGATACAAGTTGATTTATAAAGATGCATAGAAATCTCGAAGGCCGTGGGAAAGGCAAGGAATAATTACCAAGTCAAGTGACCTTGGGATCGGAAGAACGAGGAAAGCTACCGAGCTAATAACTTACCTCATTGGTGACAGGTTCCAAAACATTCATAGCACCTGCATCATACTTAGCATCAATTATTTATTCTTCTTTACTTATGATGTGCGTGCAGTTCTATTTGATTCTGTTGCTCTAATGTGCGTATAATTGCTTGAGGTAAACGTGACACATGCATTGCCATCTTTATCCGACATGCATTTTAGTGTTTACTTAATAGGAAGCTCTGGCACCTCATTTGTCAAGTATATCTTCGCTTGAACCATATCTGAGTTAAGGGAAAGGAAATAATAGGGTGGCACATGACAAGAAAGACGAATTGGGAAATAAAGGATCTTAGGTAAGGGGTAGGTTGGCGGAAGGAACTCCGAAGGAAGGTGAGATTAGATTTGGCTTCGAAGTGTTCGGATTGAATGAGAATAGAGGAAGGAGTTCCGCACCTCAAGAGGATTAGAAGAGAAGTGGAAGGGCGAAACCTTTGGGCCGTCATTTTAGTTAAAACCCTTCCTAATGGAAAAGGCTCATCCAGAATTTCAATAAAAGAAGGATTAATGGAATTCGACATGAAAGGACAAAAAATTTTTTTAAAGGGGAGAGCACCATCGAGAATTAAATTAGAAGACTAAAATGGTGCTCAAAGAATTATGTAGGTAAGAACAACGGGGATGAAGAAGTTAAGGAAGATTTGAAAATTCTAATGGTGGCGAGCAAACAAGACAACTCTATTGGTTAAATCCTAAAGGGAGAACTGAGTCGCTAAATTCGGGTTGAAGATTATCATAAGGACTAGAGAAGATTGTTGGCGAGTATTTCTATATAGGTCAGGTCGACTTGGGAAATAAGGGAGTTATGAGGGAACCGATTCCAGTTATCATAGGAGGGGATACTGTCAATAAAGCTTGACTCGGTGACTTGGAAAGAGATTCAAGAAGAGACAAAACCGACAAGGAGGAACATTGGGGAACCTAAATCAAAACTCAAGAATCATCAAGAACATTCTATCTTCAGTTAATGAAGTGCAGGAGCAAAATACCAAACTGCACCCTGACGGTTTAAAGAAATACGAAGGGGTCAATTGAATGGGAGAATAAAGAAAGATTTGAGTGATATATTAAGGTCAAGCTTGGTTAATTACAAGAGTTGGTTGGTTGAATGAAGATTAAGGGGAATGGTGAAGGGTCGAAGGAGATTGGAAACAATACAAATCGGAAGGGAATAATGGATAAAACCCTTAGGAGAGCTATTAATTGCTTTGCAAGGGTATCATGAAGAGGTTAAAGATAAGCTGGGTACTGAATTTATCTACAGGACAGATCATACATTGGATAACGACAACTCACAAATCTGAATTTTACAGCTACGGTGAACGGTACTTATAGCATTCATGATACATGCATCCATGCAAAATTTAACTTATATATATATATATATTTTTTTTATGTTAGGTGCTATGATTTTGTATTGTGTTAAATTATTTGGAGTAAGTGATAATCAATGTGGGTGTCGTCTATTACTTTCTTTGGGTGCCTTACGTGATTTTAAATTTGGTTTTGCGTGAGTTGCTTGGGAGTATTGGAGACTTCCTTGCTTTATTTTCGGTTGAGAGACGGGGTGCTCTCTTTGTTTGTAAGAGACGGGGATTCTCTTATTTTTGTTTGAGAGACGGGGTACTCTCTTTACTTGCGAGAGACGGGGTTCTTTCATTGTTGTTCGAGAGACGGGGCTCTCTCCTTGTTGCTTGTGAGAGACGGGGAATCTCTCATTGTTTGCTTTCAAGCGTGCTTTGAATCCGAGGACGGATTCTTTTTAAGGGGGAGAGATTGTAACGCCCCGGTTCTTCAGTTAAACTAACGTGGCGTATTTGTTTATAAATTGCGCAATTTAATTATTTAATTATATGATTATTTGTTTATAAATGTTTATATTTGTTCTAAACTATAAACTATTGTTATTTTAATTTAATTCATTTTATCTTAATTTGATCTCTAGTGTTTAACTTCTTAATTAAGGTTTCATGTTATCTTAACTATCACGTTAATTTTGTTAATTAATTTCAACATATTATAAGTTGGCTTTAAATTTATTTAAAATGGAATTTAAGTTTTAGTAATTAATTTATAACGATATGAATTCATTCATGCGCATGAGTGTTCTATTTGTGTTTCGTTCTTATATGTAATGATATCGAAATGTCGTGAAAATTTAATATGTCGTAAATATGTGTGTTATGAACATGTCTATATGCTCGGTTTATGTTTTCGGATTCATTTGACATGTTAACGAATTTAATTTGATTTGTGGAACCAAGTCGGGGGCTAACGAGCAATTAGCGCACCCTTGGTTCCGTACGTGATATCTTGAGCTCGGGAATTCGGATTCGAATTCCGTCACCTCCGTTGCCTTCGTATCGATGATTCGGAGACAATGGAACAAGCCTTGTACCTTTTTGAAATCATTAAGACCTTCGAAATCCAACCGTAACGGACAACTCGTGCAAGAAGAGCTCCTTTTGTTGACTAGTCTTCATGGTGGGACCCCTTAACACCTCCTTAACCTAACCATGCTTTAACCATGACTTGTGTACCTTGAGTTAAAGCCCTTTCTCTTCCCTTTAGCTCTGAAAACCGAGATAATATCCCCCTTTTTCTGCTGGAACTGAACGAGAGAGAGAAGAAGAGGAGAAGAGAGGAAAAACCTTGGCCCTTTGTGATTTTGAGCTCAAATCCCTTCCCTCCTTCACCAAATCTTTAAGGTATGAATATTTATGTCTTCTCTACTTTATTATGCTTGATTTCATCTATTTAATACATGATTTGGATCAGATTTGGGTAGGGTTTGAATTATGGGTTTGATATGAACTTTTAGGGATTTTTGCTCTTGTGACCTAATTACTTGTGTAGCTGATTTTCTTGCTTATACATGATTATATGAACTTTTTTATTGGCCTATTTCTTTCCTAACTGATATTATATGATGTTAGGAGGATTTTATCTATTGACCCTTTAATGAAATTATGAGTTATGGAGCTCCAAACTTGATGATCAAAGTGTCTCCCTTGTTTTGTGACTGCTGTGTGAATTTATGTGTTGTTGCTTGATCATATGGCCCCCTTTTCGTGTGAATTTGTATGGAGATGATATACACTCATTGATCTATATGTTAGCATTCATGTTGCAAGTATTTGGATCCAATTTAAGCCTCAAAACCGAAATACTTGACCTGTTTTTATGCATGCTTCGTGACAGATTTGCTGCTGTTGCAATGGTGTGTTTGTTGGTCATTCTAATGTGCTTCAATTCGTGCCATTTTGCATATATATGAGGTATATTAGTTGTTTAGTATTTTAGCATGCATTCCCCAAGGTTTCAGATCCAAATTCAGCTCCTAAGTACTTGATCAAGGCATGATTTAATCAATAGGGCTCATATGTTCGGTTTTAGGCGACCCAGTTTTGTTGCATGATTTAGGTGCTCTTAATGTGTGATTTAGCCTTTTCACTCTAAATGAGATATGTTCATAACATGCTAAATATGTTGTATATTAAGTTTCAGAGCATTTGGAGTTGATTTGGTATGCTTTTGGATTGGTTTTGTATGGGTTCAGTTTTGCCGGTTTAGCTTTGTGTGCAAGTTTTGGTTCTGTACCGTGACACCCCCGTGTCTCATTTACACTAAAGTGTGAGACACGGGCGTGTCACACCTTCTGGGCAGGTCTGTACTGAGCCACGGTCGTGGCTCAGTTTAGCTAAGGAGGGTGACACCCCCGTGTCCCTTCCCCTGCGCAGTCCTTGTTGCTTCCTTTTCGGTTTTTGATTTGTTTCACCTCTTGAATGACTTTATCTCCTTTTGTGTTGAACTATGAACTTGTTTTGCTATATGTTGGGAGCATTGTGGTTTAATTTCATAGCTTTTGGATGAGGTTTAAAGCATGCTTTTGGTGAATTGCTATGACGTGGCTTGAGTGCTTCTATATGAAATATAAAGTACCTTCTTGCATCCTTTTGATGTCTTAAGTGATGCTCTTTGCCTTTTTATTTATCATACTCAATGTAAACATGTTGAAAGGTATAATGTGACTATGGTTCCAAGATTTTGTGAGATATTGCTATGAATTATGAAGGATATGAAAAGATGGAACTTGAATGTATATGAACGTTTATAATATCAAATGAATGACTTGGTTATATGAGTTAAATTCCTTAATAGTGCACATGAACATGTTCATTACATAACATTATTTCTTATGTACTTATATCATGATTCATTGCATGTCGTGCGTCATAATTGGTTCATTTAGAGTCTTGAGTCTCACGAACACGTCACGTTGTCTTTTGTACAGTTTATCTCCAGGGTGGAGAGATCTTGATCTTTCAGGCACTCGGTTACTCGTATCCTTGTATCGTTATATTTCAGGTGAGGGTGTTTTCGTTCTAGTTATGTATAAAACCCTACAACCGTATGTGATTCTTGACGGGGAAACGCTAACCGGGCTTTGAGGCCTCATGAACCTCATAGCCGCATTGATATGATTGGGTGGTCGGGCCTTGCAAACCCGTCCACCACCCGGAGGAAGAAGGTTGGTTATGATTTATGAGTATGCTTATGAATATGTTATGATATGATATGATTATGCACCGTGCGGGAAGGCCGGGACATGGATTGTCCAAACGAATATGTTTATGATATGATTTATGGTCTGTGTGTATTATGATATATTGCATGATCACCTAATCAACATATTAATGATATTTGTCGTACACGGTCGGAGTTTGGTTGGAGATTGTGCACGCTCACTCGCCGAGCCTTATGTTTATGTATGATTTATGAATGTAATGAATTAATATGTTTAGTCATAAAATCCAAGCATTGATTAGTCATTCTCTTGCCCTTTTTGGGAACTAATTTCAAATAAAACCTTGTTCGGAATTTATGACTTGCATGTGCATGTTTTTATATATGTATATCGCTCCTGCTCACTCAGTCTTCTAGAGACTGACCCTCTCCCTCCCCAACCTTTTAGTGTGCAGGTTTGACTTTGGAGTTTCGAGCTAGGCGGAGGTGTTTGGAGTCGTTAAGTTGGTCAAGTTAGGTTAGGAGAGTCTCTGCACTCACATATGTATTGGAATTATGTATGATTCGATTCTATTATATCATGAAATTGGATACCTATGTATTTATTATGAAATTGGCTTTACTGAGTTTTGCTATGAATTTAAAAGAGGCCGGAAGAGCCCAATTATGCTTATGATTTGTATGTTTGAATTTGAGTACGCCGATGCATTATATTTTGTTGATTGGTTATCATTGCAGGGTCTAGTTCCGCCTAGCTTAGGAAGTTTTTATGTTTGTCTCCCGTTCGCTATGGTTTGATACGGGTGTGGATTTACCCTTTCGATACTCGTGTTGAGCCATAGTGCAGGGGATGTGGTGCCTCACGTGCTGGGTGCTACATGACCTACTCGTACGTACTTCTAGGTAATGGTGCACACTTGACTAAGTAATGTATTAACCTCCCTTCGGAGCTCTGTTACATTTACTTAGAGGCCAAGGGTTGACGTGGTGGATTGACATTGTTTGGTATGAGTTACCTAGATGACATGTTAATTAAGAATAGTTCTTGCTTTTCTAAGCAGTTTTCGACCTCACCTCCGGTGACTCAACTGCAGTTAGTTAAGTCACCATTGCGTAAATCAAAATGCTTACGTGGATTTCGTTTATTGGTTAGACGCAGAAGAAAGTGAAATACATAATCATAACTTACATTTATTTATTTTATTTTAGTTTTATAATTACGATCTCTCTTAGCCCACTCCAAACTATATGTCTATAAGGAAATAGGCTAGTAAGGGTTTAACTATGCTGACTAGGTAATAAATCTTGACATCGTGTTGAGACACGAAAGTTTACGTACTCACTAAACCTTATCCGAAAATTCCGGAAACTACAACCAGTCAGGATTAGAAAGACACTTATCCCAAATAGAACAAGTGTGATGATCTGGCTAGTCTTATATCCTGACATCTGTTTTAAAATGTTCTTGAGCATCAGATGCATGAGATGCCCACTGATAAGAACATGTTTTGAAGACAGAATCGTACGAAGGTACGAGTCAATAAGAAGGTTGTTAGTTATGATGATGTTTGAAGGATTACCGATTCAGAATCATATTATGAATATGATAACTAATCTGAATGAGATTGAAAGCCTCTGTGCTTAAAGAAACAATCTTAACAGATAGGATACGATCCTATACTCTCTGCCGAAGTCATTTGAACATTCAAGATTATTTTAAATAATTTTTTTTTAAAAACCAATGAACGACCTCAATATGGCAGAAAGGGTGATATAGACTAAGGGAAAAGCTCTCTTTAATCAGACATCAATATCCACGGCCTAGTAAGCCAGTAAGTGGAAGAAAGAAAAGGAAAAGTTCCAATCTAAGGTTCAGAAATAGAAAGTCAAATCCGACAATGGAAAATTGTTTCTATTTCAGTGTTAACGGGTATTGAAAAAAAAAATTCATCCAAAATACTTAGCATGTCTATTTGCTGTGCCGTTTAGATAAGATATGAAGATATCTTACTCGTTGAAAGTATGTTTAGTTGGGAATTTACCAGAATCCTGGTATGTGGATTCGAGCTCAACTAATCATATTTGCAATTCGTTGCAAAGATTCAAACTAACCAGGAAGTTTGAAAAACGGCCAACACACAACTACTGCTCAGGGATAATACAATTGAATTATATTAGCAGTAAGGACTATAAAGTCGTATTTTGGCAATAGGGTTTTTTTTATATTATACGTGCCATATATATAGAAATCTGATTTTTGTAAGTTATTTGATAACTAATGGTTCAACTATTTGGTTTGAACAAAATAAAAGGTTTATTTGCTCTGGCACAATAAAAGATGGTCTTTATACCTCAATGAAAAACCTATTTTAAGTTTAACATTAAGAAGCTTGACTTACCATCTAAGAGGAAAAAACTTCTACGTGGCACCCATCTATTGGTCAAATGAATCTGAATAAGATCCAAAGACTGATTGTCGAGTCCTTTCGACTTGACAGTTGTCAGTCTGCGAATCCTGTTTAGAAAGTTATAATGACCAAGAAGTTTTTTTTGAGACAAAGGGTATTAAGCCATGAACTTGCTTGAGTTAGTTCATACGAACTTATGATACTATGAATGTTCAAGCAAGAGGAAGTTTTGGGTGCTTCATCATTCATTTGAATGATTACTCCAGATACAGATATGTTTATTTCATGAGACTTAAGTCTGTAAAGCTTTAGTCATTTTCAAGTACTTTATGAGGGTGGTTGAGTTGGCCCAAGGTTACAAATGGCAAAACCATGAGGGTCCACATGTCATGACGTGGCCTCGTTATTTTTGTGCTCCATCACGTGTCGTGTCGTGTCCGTTCATCATAGGAGATAACTAAAGTTGGTCGTGGATAATTGATATTTATTAGTAATTATTTCTTCAAATTAAGGCTAATCAAATAATTTTTGAATTAGATATTTTATATTTTTTATGCAATTACATACACACATAAATATCCATGTATTAGGTAATTATTTTTAAAATCTACATCTTATTTTTTGAGTGGGAAATGTTTTTCTTATGTGATTAGAATGGTTAGCGACATCATTAAAAAAATAATAATAACACATGTGGTAATTAATTGAAGGAAGAAAGGGAAAATAAAATTGAGAACAACAGGTAACTAATATTACACTAAAAAGTTACCACACTGCCAAAAAAAGCAGGACTCATGACCATTTTCAGTGACCGTTTTATCGGTCACATCAGTGACTGATATTACATATATATAATAATCAGTGATCGATTAGTGACAGCATAAAATTCAGTCACAAATAGGTCATTAATTTTGTGACCCAAGTTTTATCGGTCACTAATCAGACATTAATTTGGTGACCCAGGATTTAATCGGTAACTGATAGTATGATCGATTCTTATTGGTCACAGATCGGTCACAAATTGTTTGATTGTGGTATTGTGGTACTTATTTTGTGACTGATATTTTATCGATCACTAAATTTGTGACCCAAACCCTAATCAGTCACTGATTTTATGACCTAAACCCTAATCGGTCATTGATCGATCACTGATATTGTGACGGATTAGTATCGGTCACTGATTTAGGAAAATACATTAAATACAAATAATGTATACATCAAACTATTTAATTAAAAATTTTCGTTCTATGAACAAGTATAAATTTGATTATTAACTATTTAATCAAATATATACCAAACATTGACTTTTCATTCTTTGAACAAAGTTAAATTTGATCAATACTATTTAAATATGTTTCGAAGTATTAATTGAATCAAAATGATCCACCTGAGAATTTATTCAAAATTCATATTTTGGAAGAATGTTAGAATCGCTTTGTGAATCAGATCAAGTTTCAACATTGTATTTTTTTTATTTAATTAAATTTGAATCTCGACTTAAATTAAAGTGATTTATTAAAATATAATAAGTTTTAATGGTATTTATTGAATCAAAATGATTCACTTAACAATTGATTTGGAACTCATATTTGGATAATGCTTGAATTGTGAATAAGACCAAGTTTCAACATTATATATATTTTATTTAATAAAATTTGAAACTTGACTGAAATTTGTTTGATTAATTAAACAAATATGTTTCTATTTCTTCAGTAGAATCAAAACGATTCAGCAAAGGTTGGTTCAAGTGGTTAATGATTTCATTTTTCAGAGCAATGATTCGGGTTCGAATCTCATTTGGGGGTGTGTGTTTAAAAATAAAAAAAATAAAACGATTTACCTAAGAATTGATTCGAAATTCATATTTTAAAAGAATATTTGAATCGATTCTTAAATTACATCAAGTTTCAACATTATATATATTTTTATTTAATTCAATTTAAAATTCAACTTAAATTTGTTGGATCAATTTAATAATAAGTTCTGTAAATTTAATCCATTGAGCTCGATTCAAGTTTATTTCAATTAAAACTCGTTTTATATAGTAATTGAATCAAACTTAATTAAAATTTAAAATTAATAAAAAAATTAAACATAGATTAAACAACAACTTGAATCACTAACTTCCTATTAATTATATAAACTAATTTTATAATTAAACCAAACCTAAAAAATATAATGCTTTTACATATTTTTAGTGATTGACATAAATCGGTCACTGAATAAATTAGTTACGAGGTTTTTACTGACCGCCCTAGATCAGTCACTGATACAGATTAGTGACCGTTTTTTAATAAATTAGTGACCGATCTAGCTGTCACTAATCCTGTTTCTTTTTTGTAGTGGCGTACGTACTTTCACGATTAATCAACCTGTGTCATGCACACATGCATGATTAAGCCAATCTCAAATTCACCTGAATTGAAATTTATGAGGATTGTTATGCTTAACATACCTTAAATATTCCCAATTAAAAGCAGACTTTGTAGAGTTATGAGTTAAATATTCGTAGTTAAAAGCAGACTTTGTAGAGTTATGGGTTAAATATTTGGAATTAAAAAAGCAGACTTTGTACAGTTATGGATTAAATATTCGTAGTTAAAAGCAGACTTTGTAGAGTTATGGGTTAAATATTTTGAATTAAAACCTGACTTTGTAGAGTGATGCACTTGGAATTAAAACCTGACTTTGTAGAGTGATGCGTTAAATATTCGTAATTAAAAGCAGACTTTGTACAATTATGGGTTAAATATTTAGAATTAAGAACCTGACTTTGTAGAGTGATGCGTTAAATATTCGTAATTAAAAGCAGACTTTGTACAGTTATGGGTTAAATATTCGTAGTTAAAAGCAGACTTTGTAGAGTTATGGGATAAATATTTGGAATTAAAACCTGACTTTGTAGAATGATACGTTAAATATTCTTAACTAAAAACAAATTTTGTACAGTTATGGATTAAATATTCGTAGTTAAAAGCAGACTTTGTACAGTTATGGGTTAAATATTTGGAATTAAAACCTAACTTTGTAGAGTGATGCGTTAAATATTTAGAATTAAAACTGACTTTATAGAGTGATACATTAAATATTCGTAATTAAAAGTAGACTTTGTACAGTTATGAGTTAAATATTCGTAGTTAAAAGCAGACTTTGTACAGTTATGGGTTATTTTGAAACACTAACTAGGAATTAACGTACATAACTAAGTCTGCAGTTAGTGTTCACAAAAGTTACCATTATAATTTAATAACACTCAAGAATAATTGGAAGGACTTCATGATTACATGATGTGGACACCTACATATGTTACCATCATAAACAATAGCACTCAGGTTAATTGGAAGGACTTCATGATTGCATGTAGTGGAGGACACTTACATGCTCTTTATGTATAGTTATTGAATTATAATGGTAATTTTTGTGAACACTAACTACAAACTTAGTTGTACGTTCATTTCTAGTTAGTGTTTCAAAATAAATTGTATTCAGGTTTTCATTACGAATATTTAACTCATCACTCTACAAAGTCAAGTTTTAATCCAAATATTTAACCTATAATTGTACAAAGTCTGCTTTTAATTACGAATATTTAAATCATCACTCTACAAAGTCAAGCTTTAATTCCAAATATTTAACGGATCACTCTACAAAGTCAGGTTTTTATTACGAATATTTAAGTCATCACTCTACAATTTCAGACCCCTTATTCTTATTTTCTCAACAATCTACACAATTAATTTCACATGACCACACCCTTACTCAACAATCTGCACAATTAATCCTATCATGACCACACCATTACTCAATAATCTGCACATCCATTACACCATTTATAACAAACTGAAACAAACTGTCAGTCTGTCATATATAACATAACAAAAAACAAAACCAACAGGATATACTATAATTAAATAACAATAAACATTTCATGGTACTCTGTACGAAATTCATTCCAACCAATAATAAACATTTCATTACAGAACCAGTAATATACACTACAATCAAACTAACTGTAATATCTAAACATTTCATGATACTTAATGGGCGGGAGGAAACTGATTAACATCATCCTGATCATCTTGTGGGATATTGGAATTAACACTCTCCTCAGAGTGTTCATATCTGGGGTAATCCTCGTTGTCAAATGACTCGGGGTCCGAGTCCCTATCATCAATGTTGTACGCGTGGAGGTGCTCCTCTTCGCCCTCCAAAAGGTGTGCCTACCTCACTTTAAAGATAAACCTAAGGTCATTGTAATAAGGGCATCCATGCGCCCTGATCCCAGAATCCCGGTGAATGTCCTATGTAAAATAGTACATTAAATAATGAACAAAAATTAAAAAAAAAATTAAAGGATTGAGTATGAATTTGACTTACATCTATGCTATTCATTCGAAAATATTTTATGGTATCAATTCGGGCATGAATACCATCATTACCCATTTCAACTCCAGGACATCCAAAAAATCTACGAAAGTAAAATACTATTTGCAGTCTCTTCACCGGTTCTATAACATCTAGGGGCCAGTATTGTTTCGTTGGAATTGCACTAACAAATCAACCGACACTTGAAACAGGGCTGTCTCGAAGCCTTCTAGTCGATCGATTTGGTTGTCTGCGGCATATATGCGAAGACGTTCAACCATGTAGGCTTTGGTCTCGCCATTAATGGGTGTTGGATTACCATGGTGATTCATGACTTTGTTTATCAAGGATTCGAGATCTGAGAGAGAAAGAGAAGAAGGACTTTTTGGAGGTGATGAAATGAAGGTGATTTCAGCGTCTAGGGCAAGATATTAATAAAGGTGAATGGGCTGGGAAACCTAGCGTCATACCCCTTCGTCGTCACCTCTGCAATTTTGGGCGGTCAAACTACGATAAACAGTGCAGGCAGTTTTTTATTTAATTCAGGTGCCCCATCGGGAATGCATAACAATCTATTAAGTTTGTAGTGTAAATATTCATTTTATTAGTTATTCAAAGGTTTGTTTGTCTAGTTAAAGAGAAATAAATCGAGAAATTAAAAAATAGCGTTTCGAACGTCGACAGGTAATTTTTGTAGGTACAATAATCTAGCCGGAATAAAAATCGTCGGCGCTAATTTTTTCGCTAGTCGCCGGAAGAGGGTTGTCGAAAAGAGTTTCCGGAAAAGAGTCGGTGCCGATGAGTTTACTGTCAAGAAGAAAACATCAGACACGAGGAAGAAGACAATGAATATTTGTGTCCTTCTGCATTTTATCAAGGGCGTTATGGTACTTGTTGTATGATTTTACTACAGTTAAAAACCAATCGTGCAAGTGTACACTAACATACGCGTAGCACAATAGGATTGAACCCACAGGGAAGGGAAATCAATCACTACTCTATATCATTCTCTAATCTAAAGACCTAACGAAAACAATTGTGGTTTTATCTATTAATCTATTAAAACAGAAATCAACAATTAACTAGAATTAAACACTAGTAATACTAAGACACACGAATAAATTCAGTAAACTAAACAGGTAGGGGAAAAGTAATGAATCATACAATCAAGAGCTGATATGATACTCGTTTGACAAGTGTAATTCTACAACCTAGTCACTTATATTTGTATTACCCTCTCTCAAGGTGTAACCAAGTGCTTAATTAGTGTTCAATGTTACTCTCGCAATCACCAATAGTTAATTAAACTGTAGGAACAAGACTAATGTAATTCAATATTCTAGCGGCTCGGCATGGAATAAGATTACTGTTGTATAAGCTAGAACCAAATCTCTTTGTATCCTACAACTCACAAGTTATGAAAACAATCCAAATTACCATCAATCTTTCAATCTATAGGCAATTCTGAGACATGCTAAGGTTGGTCAGACCGTTGCAATTCAAATTAAGTCCGCTTTCAAAACTAAGAATTACACAAGTCATTCAAGCATTATATCAAACATCTATCATGCATTCATCATCACCCCCCTAGCCCTAGAGAATTAACTACTCATAATTAGAGCAAAACTCATAAAACTAAAGGAAATTCCATTAAAATAATTCATAGTCATCAAATCTAACCAAAGTCTAAAAATTAAACTCATAAACATTTTAGCAATTCTGGAAAATTAAATCTAACTTAAGAAAACTGAATTTAGGAGGAATTAGTTTGAATAATAAAGTAACAATAAAACCGAAAAAATGGAATTAGTCTCAATCGATCCGTCTGAATTCTCTGAAAAACTCTTGAAAACTTCCCGCAGCAACTACCTCCCAGCTAGGTCTGAACTCTCCCAAAGAACTCCCTGAAAATAAGACTCTAAACATACATAAGTATCAGCCCTAAATTCTCTCATCGACAGAGGTAACGGGCGTTACCTATCCCTGTGTATTTCTTGCTAACGCCCATTACAAGGCTAAATCGTGCCTGCGCTTTTATTAGTGGTATCGGGCGTTACCACTTTTCTTCAGTCCAAGGGTAACAGGCGTTACCCTTCCTACACCAGAGATTATCTCCTCCTGTCTCTGGTAACGGGCGTTACCAGATCTGTACTGTCATGGAGTAAAGGGCGTCACTACCATATTTCGCCTAAAGTGATGCTCCTGTGTTCGTTAACGGGAGTTACAGACATTGGACTCTTACTTGTTAACGGGGGTTACCACATTTTCCTCCAAAAATGCGTGAAATTGCTTCGCTTTGCCGTTTCGTCACTCCAACTCTAAAATCACCTAAACGGAGCAAAATGAATACATAAACGCATCAAACGGCACAAAAATATAATCCAAATACACTTAAAATCATGCAATTTCTACACACAATAGTATTTTTACAGGATTTTTTTTTTAGAGGGGTGGGGGGGTTACAAAAAATAGAAAGGATAACAGGGATCTAATACAGCTATTTTCTGTTCTGGATTTGGGGGTTAGGATAAATATTTTGTCTTATTAGAGATTGATCATTAATTATCCGTTTATTTTATTCTAACTTTTCTCTTTCCCTATGCAATGGTTCTAATTGAAGTAGAATTGCGATGTTAGTAGTATGACTAATGGACTCTATATTGACATCAATCATGTAAACACCTAACTTTCAAATTGATTAATTAACAATATAAATCACCATTGTAGAATGTTCGAAGATTGAGAATATTGAGAAAATTGTAATTTTGGTATACCAACTCATCCTAATTCGTAATTTTGGTATAGAAAATTTTCTAGTGAAAAAATTAGCCCATAACTCTAAAAGTTCGTAATTTCATGCACTATTTGACCCAAATAGATATGATCCGTCGGAAAACCCACCGGATCTCCACGTGTCCATTGGAGAATTTTCCATGAAGCGGGTTCTGCAAGCTTCGGGTGGGTTTTCCGGCAAGTCATATCTATTCGGGTCAAATAGTGCATGAAACGCGAACATTTGGAGTTATGGGCTAATTTTTTCACCGAAAAATTTTTTGTATCAAAATTGCGAATTAGGGTGAGTTGGTATACCAAAATTGCAATTTCCTCGATGAATATTTGTCAACCCCAATAAATAAAAATAAATAATCTTTGGAAAACATAAAAGTACTTTTATTTTTGCTATCGATTTCGACCAGGCTTAAGTGTTACGTACACAACGACTATCCAAAATCATACTTTTCTCTTTTCCTCTACAAATTTTCGCAATATGTGGTTTTTATGGGATTTGGATTTCCTGTTTCACTTAATAAACAGTTAAAATTAAAAAAAAAAAAAAGGAGAAATAATTATAATATGTAAATTAAAAATTAAAAGAACGTACAACTTATTAATACACTAGCTAGGGCTGTGTGGCTGAGTAAAATAAGAGGTAAAACATATAATTGAAACAGGAAATCCAAAATCACTCTTATTTGGGATATCATTCTCACCTCTCTCTCACACATACACCAAATTCTATATTTAAGTATCGATTAGAAGATTGTTTCGACGATTTTCTACCACGTATGAATTATTTATCACTTGGCAAAAAAGAATAAAAAGTCATAAAAATATGTTGGGGAAGGTTTGAAAAAAAATGGTCTTTCTAGCTAGGTATGAATGGGGAAGGAAAACTATGTTGTGTGTAGAAAGTCAAAGAAAAAGATTATAGCAAACACAAAACGAAAATTAGTCTTTGTTGTGTGTATTATAGACTTATAGCAAACCCCACGAAAATGGGAAAATTCTTCCATGCACCCCCATTATTTTAATGGAAAAATATATTATTTTGTTTTAATTTTTGAATATTTTTTTGTTTTTTATTCAATTTTTTCCATTAAAATAATAGGGGGTGGACCCCGGTGCATGCAAGAATTTCCCCACAATGTGTCCTAATTAGTATTATGACTGTATATAATAGGACCCGAAAATGACATTAACTTCCATCTAGCTTCCCCCTATATATATACCATGCATGGCGAAGTACTCTTGATTACTTAATTAATTTCACGTCTCTTTCTTTCATACCCAAAAATTTAAACAAACCATTTGCCGATCGAGTTGTTTTGATTAGGCAGTGTTAGATATGCCTTATATATGTTTAATATAATTAATTGTTGGAGAATTAATTAACAAATATATAAAGGCAAATGAAAGGTTGTTTGGGAAATGTGCATTGGTTGCATTGGAACTTGTCCCACATTGAAAGAATAGCATAAGGCATACAGCTTTATATACTAGAAAGCTATGTATGTTATTAAATTGTGGAACTTAAGAGAGGACTAATGGGCTCATACGCGGTGTACTGCACTGCACCACCACGGGCTCAGGCTCGGGCCGGGGTCGGGGCCGGCATGGGCGAATGTGGCGTTTGATGGCACACTTTGCACGTGCACATCGTCGCTAGGAGCTTGGAGCCTCGCCTCCGAGCCCAGAGCCTTACTTTTTGAGCCAAAATCGGCCTGATCCAATCCAAAATTCAAATTACGAACCAATGTCCAAGTACATCCGCTGAGGGATGTCTAGGTACATCCGAATCTGATTCAAAAGTCAGATCCGTTGAGGGATGTAACAGTCAGGTAGTGGGCAATAATAGGGGTGTAATTCAGGCCATTAACACCTGAATTTGACCTATTCAAATTCCTATATATAAACCTGCCAAACTTTTGATACCTATAAATAAGACAACCCTATCACCTAAAAAACATAGCATATACTCACCTGAATTTCTGGAAATCGCTAATTGTCTGAAATTCTCCCCAGCTTGATATATATCCTAAAAGTAAATCGTCTGTAACCTTTTAGCAAAACTCAGAAAGTTAGGGGCGATTAACGCTTTAAGGACAGGGCCTACCCGTGTCATTCTGATCCCATTCCTACCATTTTATCAACAAACTTAAAGTGTTAATCCGTTTGAAGATGGAATCAGAATCCTTCCGCATCATGAACCAACAGAAATTAGATCGATTCGATGGGAACAATTTCAGCCGCTGGCAGGACAAGATGAAGTTCCTGCTCACTGTCTTGAAGCTGACATACGTTCTGGATCCCAACTTGCCACCAATTCCAGAAGATCCTCCTGCTCCTCAGCAGCCTGTAGATCTTGATCCACCTACTACAACAAGTGGTGTTCCTCCAGCCAATCCTACTCCAGTAGGGGGGACTCCTACCAATCCTGCAGCAGCAGGTCCCTCCAGGAATGCCTTGAAATCCATCAAGAGATTGTGAAAACCCTTCAGCAACAAAGAAGGAAGAGAGGAGAGGAAGAACAGCTAGCTCATGGATACATCCTAAACATTTTATCCGACAGGCTGTACAATCTCTATACAAACGTGCAGTCACCTAGAGAGCTATGGGAGGCCTTGGAATACAAATACAAGGCTGAGGAAGAAGGTACAAACAAATATTTGGACTTCAAAATGGTTGACAATAAACCAATCCTATAGCAAGTACATGAGCTCCAGGTAATTGTTAACAAACTCCGAATGGTTAAAAATGTCCTTCCAAAAACCTTCCAGGTTGGAGCTATAATTTCAAAGCTCCCTCCAGCCTGGAAAGATTATGCAAAGAGGTTGATGCATAAATCTGAGGACTTGTCTTTGGAACAAATTCAAAAACATCTGCGTATTGAAGAGGAGGCTCGGAAATGCGATAGAAAGAATTTGGTCCAAGGACAGTCTAGTGTGAATTATGTTGAAGCTGGAAAGGATGGAAATTCAAAGAAAAAGGTTTTTGGTGTTAAAAAGAATTCTGGACAGTTTAAGAAAACTGAACCGAAACCTAAAACTACTAATGTTGCTGACAAAAGAAAAGGCAAGTGTCATGTTTGTGGAGAAACAGGACATTATGCGAGAGAATGCTCACAAAGGAAGAGTGGATCCGGCGTTGCAAACATGGTTGAGGAGAACCTAATTGCCATGGTGATCGATCTTAGCCTCGATGTGGCTATGATTTCTGAAATCAACATGGCAAGTGAACTTTCTGGCTGGTGGTTAGATTCTGGAGCTACCGTTCATATTTGCAATGATCGAGGCTTTTCAAGATCTTTGAAGAAGTTGTTGGGCAAGAGGTTCAGATGGGCAACAGCTCCAAAGCCAATATTGGAGGCAAAGGATCCGTTGAACTCAACTTTACCTCTGGGAAGAAGTTAACTTTCATCAATATCTTGTTTGTACCAGATGTTAGGAAAAGTTTAATTTCTACTGATTTGTTAGATAAGAAAGGTTTTAAGGTTTCTGTTGAGTCGGGAAAAGTTATCATCATGAAAAATGGTGAATTTGTTGGCAAAGGCTATGCTTGTAATGGGATGTACAAGATGTTAATCAATAATATGAATAACGTTTCTGCTTACATGATTTCTTCAATTTCTTTATGACATAGTCGATTAGGACATGTTAGTACAAAGAACTTGAAAAATATGCATGCAAAGGGATTAATTGATATTGGTAAAAATGAACTTGATAAGTGTGAAATTTGTGCAAAATCAAAAATTGTAAGAAAATCTTTTCCAAGTGTTAAAAGAGAATCACAAATATTAGATTTAATTCATACAGATATTTGTAAGTTAAATGGGATTTTAACTAGAGGTGGAAAAAGGTATTTTATTGCTTTTATTGGTGATGTTAATCGATTTTGTTATGTGTCTTTTACGAACTAAGGATGAAGCTCAAAGCTCGTTTGTGCAATATAAATCAGAAGTAGAAACCCAACTTGAGAAAAAGATTAAGGTTTTACGTTCTGATCGAGGCATTGAATATTGTTTGAATGCTTTTGATACACTTTGTGAAGAAAGTAGTATCATACATCAAACAACTACCGATTATACACCCCAGCAGAACGGTGTAGCAGAAAGGAAAAACCGTACCTTTCTGGACATGATAAATTGCATGTTAAATCATGCAAACTTACCTCACAACTTGTGGGGTGAAGCCCTTCTGTCTGCGTGCCATATTCTGAATAGGATACCTAGTTCTGTTGTGAAGATTAGTCCCTATGAAATATGGAAAGACAGAAAGTCCAACATAAGCTATTTTAAAGTGTGGGGGTATGTGGCTTATTTTCGGGTTCCTGATCCCAAACGGACTAAGTTAGGAGTCAGAGCTATTAAAAGTGTATTTGTTGGATATGCTCTTAATAGCAAGGCTTATAGACTTCTTGACTTGGAGTCTAATGTGATAACTGAGTCCAGGGATGTCGAGTTATTCGAAAATACATTTTCAAAAGATGTTGGAAATGAATCTAAGCCACCCCAAATTGAACGTAGAGGTCCTATAAGGCCGGTTGTGGAAAATAACATTCCTGCACAACCAGTTGAGCCTAGAAGAAGTACTAAACCAAGAAAAAAGAAAAGTTTAGACAAAGACTTTATCTCTTCTGAGGGTTTATTGTTCTTGGTGGAGGGGGACCAGGATAATAAAGTGGTAAGTGAAATAACGTTTGTATTTACACTTGAGACGGATCCTAAAACATTTGCAGAAGCTATGGCTTCTCGAGATGCTTCCTTTTGGAAAGAGGTTGTAAACGATGAAATGGATTCGATCTTGGGTAACAATACTTGGGTACTAGCAGACTTACCACGTGGTTCTAAACCCATTGGGTGCAAGTGGGTATTTAGAAGAAAACGGAACACCAATGGCACTATCTCTGCCTTTAAAGCTAGACTAGTTGCCAAAGGATTCAGACAAGTAGAAGGGATTGACTACTTTGACACTTATGCATCGGTGGCTCAAGTTGCTTCCATCAGAATTCTTCTTGCTTTAGTCTCTCTTTACGATCTGTTTGTTCATCAAATGGACGTAAAGACAGCTTTTTTAAATGGAAATTTAAAAGAAGAAATCTATATGAAACAACCTGAGGGTTTTGTAGCACCGGGAACAGAAAATAAAGTGTGTAAGTTAGTTAAATCCCTGTATGGTATAAAACAAGCACCAAAACAGTGGCACGAGAAGTTCGACACTGCTATCTTGAAATTTGGATTCAAGTATAACAGTGCTAACAGGTGCATTTACTCCAAAAGTACAGCTGACTATATGGTGATAGTTTGTCTATATGTCGATGATATGTTGATCATCAGGACGAATATGATTGGAGTAAACGAGACTAAAAAGTATCTATCCTCGGTCTTTAAGATGAAAGACTTAGGTAGATACTATTTTAGGCATTAAAGTTAAAAAACATAGTGGGGGTTTTTCACTAAACCAATCCCACTATATCTAGAAAGTTCTGACTAAGTTTAAACACCTCGAGATTAAGGAGGTGAATACTCCGTTTAACAACGGGCTAAAACTTAAAGAAAATACTGGTAGAGCTATTGCACAGCTTGAGTATGCAAGTGCTATTGACAGCCTTATGTACGCAATGCATTGCACTAGACCGGATATTTCCTTTGTAGTTTCAAAACTTAGCAGATACACGAGCAGTCCCAATGCTGATCATTGGAAAGCTATTAGTAGGGTACTTAGGTACCTTAAAAGAACTATTAGCTTTGGTTTGTTTTATAACAAATTCCCTAGTGTGTTGGAAGGGTACTCAGACACGAGTTGGATAACTAGCGTGGGAGATAACAAATCTACAAGTGGGTGGATTTTCACTCGTGCCGGTGGGGTTGTTTCTTGGGTAAGTAAGAAACAGACAATAATCTCTCATTCTACCATGGAATCTGAGTTTATAGCTTTAGCATAAGCTGGACAAGAGGCTGATTGGATAAGAAATATGTTGTTAGACATAGATCTTTGGCCAAGTCCAATGCCTCCAATTTCGCTGTATTGTGACAGCGAAGCAACGCTTACAAAAGCGTACGCCGTACAGTGGTACCTACAATGGTAAGTCTAGACATATTGGTCTAAGACATGCATTTGTGAGACAATTGATACAAGATGGTATTATAACAATTGTCTATGTGAGGTCTAATAAGAATTTGGCTGATCCATTTACTAAGCCTCTGACGAGAGATTTAGTAGCTTCAACTACAAGAGATATGGGACTTAAACCAACCGAACCAAAGTGATGGTAACCCTACCTATAATCTAGGTTACCCCTGATTATAGGTTCAAAGGGAAAAACAAGTCACTATTTGGTTAAAGCTATTAAGTGGTCTCATATGTAGTAAAAGATAGCTCAGTGAGTTGCAACGTGACAAGGTTAAGCTAAGCTCTTAACCTAATGTTGCACTATTTGCAACAAGTGCTCGAGAAACATTTTGCCTATATGAATTAGAAGCGGAACCGCTTCTTATAGAGAGTTGTGGTTTACTCTCTTAGAGGTTCACGAAAAGGGATATGGCATACGGCTTAATAATCGCCAAGCAGCGGAGTGCCTGTTGTATGAGAAAGAACACGTGTGTGGGTAATTTTAAGCTATTGATTGATTGTATGGAGAAATAGGATGAGGACGCTGACAGTTGACTCGGTCGTATTTGCCTTTTATGTTCTGTTCTTTCTTTTAGGAGTTCTTGTTGGAGTTATGGTAGGTTGTAATAAATAGGGCTGTAAACGGATACTAAACGGAGCGGATGTGCATTATCCGTATCCGAATCCGTTTAGCACATCCTCTATCAGAATTCGAATCCGTTATCCGACGGATAACGAAAATGTTATCCGTATCCTTATCCGTTGGATATTATCCGGATATCTGATTATCCGAATCCGTGAAGATATCCGATTAATGAATTATCCGACATCCGAATCCGTTTACCTATTTCACGTGTATTTTTCCTTTTTTTTTTAATAAAATGGTGTCATATGATATAAGTGATATAACTAGGGGTGTGCTCTGAGCCAAGCTGGCTTGTGAGCCATACAAGCCGAGCTTAAGCTGATTCGACTCAAACTCGAACGATGTCAAGCTCGAGCTAAGCTTAATCGAGATCGACTTGTATGTCAAGCCAAACTCAAGCCTATTTCTTTGAGGCTCGAAGCTTGCAAGCCGTTTATATATATATATATATATATATATATACATATATATATATATATATATATTTATATTATATACATATATTGATATGCATATTGTATTATATATATATATATATATATATATATATATTATAATTTTTAATAATTTATATGCTTTATATATGTTTAATATAATTAATTGTTGGAGAATTAATTAACAAATATATAAAGGTATATGAAAAGTTGTTTGGAAAATGTGCATAGGTTGCATTGGAACTTGTCCCACATTGAAAGAATAGCATAAGGCAGACAGCTTTATATACTAGAAAGTTGTGTATGTTATTAAATTATGGAACTCAAGAGAAGACTAATGGGCTCACTGTACCGCACCGCCCGCACACGGGCTCGGGCCAGTGCTGGGCATGGGCGAATGTGGCGTTTGATGGCGCACGTAACAGTCAGGTAGTGGGCAATAATAGGGGTGTAATTCAGACCATTAACACCTGAATTTAACCTATTCAAATTCCTACATTTAAACCTGCTAAACTTTTGACACCTATAAATAAGACAACCCTATCACCTGAAAAACATAGCATATACTCACCTGAATTTCTGCAAATAAGACAACCCTATCACCTGAAAAACATAGCATATACTCACCTGAATTTCTACAAATTGCTAATTATCTGACACCTATAAATAAGACAACCCTATCACCTGAAAAACATAGCATATACTCACCTGAATTTCTGCAAATTGCTAATTATCTGAAATTCTCCCCAGCTTGACATATATCCTAAAAGTAAATTGTCTGCAACCTTTTAGCAAAACTCAGAGAGTTAGGGGCGATTAACACTTTAAGAACAGGGACTACCCGTGTCATTCTGATCCCATTCCTACCATTTTCTCAACAAGCAGCAACAATGGAACTTACGGCAACGAAGGAGAGAGCTGGAATGTTGCAGCGCGCGAAACCTCCAACATCTTCATCAAAACCATGCCAAAGGAGGACATGCAAAGACTTGATTGATTTAATCAAGAAAAAGAATGTTGGGGAGAAGCTCACTCCCTACACGGTTAATGAAGTGGCATTTTACGACTGTAGCCCCGACGAATATGGTAAGTTTTAAGTATTTCTTGGCCTATATATATATAAGAGTAATTCATTATTAGGGGAAATTACATCCAACTACCCTCACGATAGGCGAAATTACAAATCAAGACGTCTAGTTTGAAAATTTACATATTAGTCCCTAACCTTTATGCTCCGTTTGAGGTCCCTCCATTCCGTTAGGGTTCCGTCAAATTTGACCCCTGTGATGACCAAAATACCCTCGGGGGGATTATTTTGTAATATATTATATAATTTACATAGGTGAGATAAAACGCAGAAACAGTCAACACGAGGAAGAAAGAGCACCAAAACGTCTCCACAATACTGTTGACGACTTCCGAAGCTATCGTCAACACGGTCCTTCAGTCTACATTTCCTCAGCCAGACAACTCGGTCGGAGCTAGCAGCCATACGACGACTCATTTTGAATTTACTCTCGCAGACGAAGATTATATTACAAATTAATTGAATCTGATCGCCGACTGCTGGATACGGATGACTGGATTAATATGTCGTTAGATGGACTTGATGACGTACTAGATTATTTCAATAACGATCAGCTTCCATCCAAGTAGTTTTCTACGGGATAATAATCCAAATTCGAATTCCACTTGTGTTAAAAAAAAAAAAAAAAAAAATCTATAAGCAGCCTGGAACGGATTTTTGCAAGATTTTTAAATTTTTGTACGTCTTGCTTGATTTGTTGGTATTGTAATTTTAAAAGGGTACGTAGGTGATAGATATATACATATATATAGAGAGAGAGTTAATTTCAAGCTCTTCTAGCCGACACCGGATCTTCTACTCCATTTTAGTGTTTCGTTTCATATTCCATGTATTGGATGCTTCACACGTGTAAGATTTTGTCAGACTTTCTAACATATAGAATTATGGTATTATTAATAAAAAGAAAAAAAAATCTTTATATATCTAATATTTTAAAAAAAATATTATATATTCGATAAATTAAAAAACAAGTCCTACTTTTCATTGAAATTATTTTATAATATTCAAAGTAAAAATATTAAATTTAGTGTCGCCTTTTTAAATAATTATTTTTAAGTTATAAATTTTTTAAAAAGTTTGAATATTATAAAATATATTTAATATTAATATTTTTAACTTAAAAATAAAACTTTAATATTAATATTAAAGTTTTAAAGTTTAATATTAAATGTATTGTATAATAATCAAACTTTGAATGTTATAAAATATATTTAATATTAAATATAACAATTTTGAATATCAATTTAATATTTTTAATTTGATATTATAAAATCCTTTTAAGTTTGAATATTATAAAATATATTTAATATTAATATTTTTAATTTAAAAATAAAAATTTTATAACTTAAAAATAAATATTTAAAAAGGACGACACTAATTTAATATTTTTACGTTGAATATTATAAAATAATTCCAATGAAAAGTAGGACTTATTTTTTAATTTATCGGATGTATAATTTTTGGTTTTTTTTTTAATATTAGATATATAAAGATCAATAAAATCTGTTAGAAAATCTGGCAAAAGTTTACAAGTGTCAAGCATCCAATACGTGGAGTATGAGATGAAGCACTAAAATGGAGTAGAATATTTGGTGCCTAGCATTCTTTACTTAATGTGCCCACCAAAAAAAGAAATAATCGGAGTCATGGTTGACAGGAAAATTCTTACATGCACCGGAACCCACTCACCACTAAAATAATGGAAAAAAATTTTAAAAAAAAAAAAATCTGTATATTTTATTTAATTTTTTTCTATCATTTTAATGATGGGTGCATGTACCGGGACTCACACCCAGTACATGCAAAAATTTCCCATGGTACGACATTTATCCCATATGACTTGTGTAAGTAATTGATATGGAATTTATAGATCAAATAAATTTTCTCTCCTTCTAAACTAGTTTTTTAGGATTAATTCTTTTGTTTGACCTATAACAATATATGATCGTTGCGTACTTTTTTCTCCGAAATTTGATACTTAATGTAAGAAAGCAATGCTTCTTAATGCGAAAGATATATATCCCCAAAAAAATTCTTTACAGAATGTCAAAGAAATGAAATTTCGAGCAAACAAATCCTATAATTTCCCCTATTCGCAATCGTCACCAATAGGGATAGGTTTAACCACGAAAATTTCATAACATTTTAGCACTGCATTCAACACACCATGAAAGTGACGGCTAACAGTCCTACCCGACCTTTGGAAAGACTTTTTCACTACACAGTTTTTTGGTGGTGCGAAAGAATACTAAGGAACATGGCCACTTGCTCGGCTATGGAGACCCCCCGTGTTGCACTAAAACCCCCCCCCCCCCCCCCCCCCACCCCCACCACCACCTTGCTCTAGAACCACACATAACTTTGCAAAAGCTTTCCTTCCTAAGCGTAATTGGTCAATACAATCTTGCTCACTTAATTTCACTAAGCCATGGAGATGTTCTATTTGTGCTGGAATCTTGGCTAATAAACTATACTGAACATAACACCGACTTGTTAACTCTGCATCCAAAATACCACTTTCCAATAGCAAGTAAACTAGCATCAACACATTCATTACTTGATACCGAATAAGCTCCAATGCAATGACTGCCTCGTCTTCATCATAAAAACCATCCATTCTACAATTTTTAACAACAGGAAATACAATGAGTACCCCATAATTCTGAATCGCAAGAGCATGCACAAAGGCTAAAAACCATCCATTCTACAATTTTTAACAACAAATTTTTAACAATAGGAAATACAATGAGTACCCGTAATTCTGAATCGCAAGAGCATGCACAAAGGATGTACAAATCACGCAAAAGCAATAATCATGTTAACACATTCACTTATCTATGGAACTCAACATAACATCTGTTCAATTTCCCCTTTTCACACAACTTAACTAGGCCTCGAAATAACAAACTCAAAGTATATGGATAACTTAACAATAATTGAATCCAACATCTGCACAGGCATTGAAGCAAATGGATAAGGCTACCTGATTGTTGCGCAAACCGCGGATACTCAGCAACAAGCAAACCTACGCACAAAACCTACTTGCTGCACAGAAAGCAAAGTCGTTGTAATTGGTTTGAAGGGAAATAAATTCAAGAAAAAATGAAAGCCAATGCTGCACCTATTGTTCGCAAATGCAACAGGATGTCTTCTCTGCGAAATGGTATGCCCTTCCGAAAATATATCAACATTGCGCGATGTGGGGAGTTCAAACTATTTCAACAAATCTTTGCGGGAAAAAGGGGAAATATGGAGGGAACCTAATTTTGGATGGCAAACTCCTATAATTAAACGTAACTCCGGGATTTTATGGTAATTTCTCCTACCCCGGAAAAGGAAGGATGGTTGGCACACGCCAATTTCCCATGTCTAGTTGCTCTGCTCATATCCAGCGGCTCCTACGGGCTGGTACGGCTGTCACAGGCCTTAATTTGTGGAAAGTATGTGGCAGAAAATGGCGGCTTAGGGTTGGAAACACCCAGATACATGAGAAGTAAAGGAGGCCTAAATTTTTTAAAATTATTGATAAAATTTATCCCAAAAATTATTTTCACCGGGTGGGGGTGGGGGTGGGGGGTGCAAATGTTGTTTTCTTTCGGGGCAAGTTTTCTTTTATTTATTTATATATATTTATAGGTAATTGCTAGTTATATTCTACCAAAAAAAAAAAGGTAAGTGCTAGTTATTGTTGTTAAAATATAATTATAGGTGCATATAAATTTAAGGTATAACTCAGTCAGCAATTTTGTTTTTTTTAATTTTTTTATTGTTTATTAAATTTTCTTACTTTAAATATATTTTTTCTTATTTATCTTACCATTAAGTTGTAGAATAAGTCGTTTCCTTGTTGTTTCTCTACCCAAAAAAAAAAAAAATTTAAGTTGTAGAATGATATTTTAATATTGATTTATTTCTCTAATTAAGTGTTCACATCAATAAATTATATATTTCTTTTATCAGCATCAATACTCACGATAAAACTTTTGCAAGTGATTTTATATAATTAAAAAAAATTAAGTATTAACTAATAAAAACATTATATGATAAATTAATAGTTTTAATACTCATGAAAGGTTGATCGTAGAAGATTTAAGGTTTTTGCTAAATAATGGGCGTTCATGTCAGAAGAGTATGGTGGAATTGTGTGAAAATAAAAATAACAATAATAACAACAATAATAGATAACAAAGTCATCTCATTTCATGCTCAACAATTTTTTGCAGTAACATTGGCAGTTCCATTGCCTAATTGAAGAGATCCCTATAGTCTCGTACACAATATTGAAACAAAGACTAATTACCACACAGAAAACAACCAAGCTATATTAAGAGAGAATACATACAAGCAGCACTACAAATTCTTACATTCTGCCTTCAATCATCTTCAAGGACATATTATCCCTATGAAACATGTTGTAACCATCGCACGTCCTGCTGCACGACGACTCCCTCGTCGTTCTCTGATTAATTTCCCCGCCGAATCGGGAGAGAAAATTCAGGCCCATGAGAAGCTCGACAACAGCAGCCTCGGTTTCAACTCGGTTTGCGAAGTAAAGGGTCTGCACAAGGAGCACGTTTGAGCCGAAACTCAGCCTCTGACGGTCGAAATTCCTCTCGGAATGCCATCTGACGGTGCTGTGAGCGAGTGGAGAGAGCCATTCCAGTATTCTGGCAAGTGCTAGGCTCCATTCCCCAGCAAAAGCAGGATCGTATACACAAGAGCCCATGTTTCTTGAAAATGTCTTCAGCTTTGCCCTCAACGAGCTTCTTATGGTTGCAGGCAGCATGTTGTAAAGATCATCTCTCGCATCGAGGCTAATCAAGTGAGGCGCGGAGGATAATTTCTCAATCAATATGATGATGTTTGCATAATGAAGAGTCAATGCAGCGTGACCGAGAGTGGATGGAGGAGCTGTCATCAGACTGCGCTTGGTATGGAAGAAAGATATTTGTTTGCCAGAAATTTTAACGGCTCTGATGTCTTTGGTACCACAGGATGGTGCTGCGGTCTCCACCACAGGAGATTCGCTTCCACTGGTCATGCAACCAGTGAAGCCAACAGGAGCAAATATTCTAGAAGAGTTAGACCGGCGATGCGTTTTCGTGTTCTTTGAAAAACCGATGTTCGAAAACGACCGCCCTAAGGGAACGGAAAAACGCGTCTCTGAGGGATGAACGGATTTTTGCATGAGAGCAGAAATGGAATTGCGACGAACAAGGCAATCATTACTTTCCCCAAGATTTTCAGTCACATAAACATTTTTGACCCTCTCAACAACTGTGAACACGGATCTTAAAAGAAGTTTGACAATGTAGTCATAAGTTTTAACCCAAGGAGACATTTCCCTAAGATTCTTCACTTCCTGACGTTGCCACACAACCTTCTGCTGAAATTCAAGCAATTTAACCTGCCCCGTATCAGCACCGGCTCGCATTCGTCTCAAGGTCTGTTCGAGCTCAGCCAAAACTTCAATCTCTTGATAGAGCTGCTCTGTCGCCCCCACAAATTTCTCCATTTTCTTAACCTTCTTCTCCATCTTCTTCTGCTTATATTGCCAGCCATTGAATTTGGGATCAATCTCACCCACACTATCAAAAACTCGTTCGAGATTGTGATACGTCGGGTCCGTGCACTTTTTTCCAAGAACAGCCACGGCTTTGGCCACAGTCATTAAATTCTCAATTATCTCAGCTAGAGCAAGTTCCATAAGATAGTCTTCATCTCCAGAAACGAGCTTCTGGATGCCAATTGAATTCAAAAACTCTTCTTTCAATCTAACAATCTGCCTATCAGACAAACACTGCCATATAATAACCAGCTTCGACATCAACCTCGACGTCTCGAATGCCAATATTCCAAGCACCGGCTTCTCAGCCTCCCATGATATACTTTTCCGGGAACTCTTCCATAAACTACCAAACCAAGTCTCCGACACAGTTTCCCCCACCATCCCTCAAATGTGCGTATCAGTGTACTCACCACTAAATCAAGCCAAAACCCTCAATCAACTCCACCAATCCCAACTCCTGCAACAAAATTAGAACAAATTCACAAACAATCGACCAAAAAACAGCTAAACACAAACTCTAATTCAAAATCTCCAACAAATACAGCACATCCTCCGATCACAACTAGGGTTCAAAACAAAATTCAACCACGTTCTTCACCAGCACCATCCCAACAACCAAAGGAGAACAAAATCTCACGGGGAACACTAAAGATACAGCAAATCAACAACAATGCGGAAAAAATGATAAACAAATTTGAAGCAAAGTAGAAAATGCTCGAACTCACCGTGGATTCGAAGGATGGCCGACATGATTTGACCTCCGAAACATTATTTAACATTCACGATTCCAATTATTGGGCAGAGATGGAGGAAGAGTGGGACAATAATGTTAATCATAGGTGCAGAGAGTGTGCAGATTTTTTGAGGATAAAGACGAAGAGTGAGGTGTAGAAAGAAGAAGAAGAAGAAGAAGATGAAATTATTTTGGGAGAAAATTGCATTTTTGGTCCCATAGGATATAGGTCAATTTTTTTTTGGTCCCGTAGTTTTTAAATCATTCCGCACTTTTAGCTTTTCGACAAATATAGTCCCAAAATGAAATCTTTTCAATATTAATCCCAAAAATTTTAGAAATATATATTTATAATATTTTTCCTTAATTAAAAAATACATATCAAATATTAGGAAAGTTTTAAAAGAATACCAACCACAAGATATGCATTTTATTTTTATAATAAATAATAAATTATTACATTTTAAAATATAAGTATTACTTTAAAATTATAAAATAAAAAAATAAAAACATATACATAGTAACATAATTAATAAAATAATCTTCAATATTGTATTTAGTTAAAAATATATAACATAAAAAATTGAAAATAATTAATATATATCTACTAATTGAAAATAAAATATTGATGTTATTTTTGAATTCTCATTAAATATATATGGCTACTAATTACTTTTTAATTTTTTAATTAATATTATATTATTGAATAAAATATATATATAAATTTTCTGCTATTTTCAATTTTAACTACACCCAGCGTTAATTATTTTAAATAAATACAATGTTATATATATAAGAAATATGTAAATATTATAAATATTAATGTTTTTTAATTTTTTTAATTTTACATATTTTTAACTAAATGCAATATTGAATATTATTTTATTAATTATGTTATTATGTATATATTTTTATTTTCTTATTTTATAATTTTAAAGTAATACTTATACTTTAAAATGTAATAATTTATTATTTATTATAAAAATAAAATGCATATCATGTGGTTTGATGGGGTCAAAATACGATCGTCCCACATGAAGACACGTGGCATCACCGAGCTGATGACATCTGTCTCCACGAGGCTGCACCCATCAGCGCACGAGCGCTAAGCCATGCGCTAAGCCGGCCGCCATCAAGGGTGAATCCATCGGCGCACGAGCGCCAAACCCAACAAGCGCAATCCTTCTTCAAGGAGTTAAGCCCAACGAGCGCTATCACTCCCACGAGCGTCCAACAAACTGAACGGTTGGTACGCCCACGTGCCAAGGGAGCACTCTTCGAGCGTTACACTCCCTCAGAGTGGCCTCCCCTTTGGCTCGTCACTTGAACTGGAGCCTTCATCCCCCTCAGCGGATATCTTGGCCTCCAAGACTCAAGGTTGTCACGAGCGCGCTCTCAAGCCCTCGTCACCAACCACCCACATGGCTCTCTGACACAACGTACATGCCCGCGCACCTGCCACTGTTGCTAGCACTAACTTTTGGGCCGCTTTTGCAGAAGATTCCTCCTAGGTTTCTCTCTCACAGCGCCACGTGTTAGGGCAACATTCGGCCAGGACCACTTGAGGCAAATGACCAAAGGGCCCTTGACCCTCAACTATAAATAACCCAAGTCATCTTCTACACTGTAAGCATTCTGAAGCATTCTCTAAGCTTTCTTCACTTCTGCAACTGAACTTACATTTCTTCATACACAAAACTGACTTGAGCGTCGGAGAGCCAAACTGGGTATCACCCCCAGTTCCCCCAGCTTGGCCTTCTGACTCTTCTTGTGCTTGTCCCAACAGGTTGAACCCCTTTCTCTTTTTCCGGCGAAGCTCCGGTGGTTTCCTCCACAAAATACAAATCATAAAGTGATCGGATTCGGACTCATCCATTCCTGGACCCATCATTTTTTGCGCCGTCTGTGGGAAAACCAGTCTTCCATATTCTTCCTTTCTTTTTGTTGGTAGAAAAACAAGCACATCTTCGTTTTCAACAGCCATGGTTGCAACGAGATCTGGAGCTGTTGGAGGAGGAGAAAACACCTCCCAAGATGCAAACGTCGTTCTTCCCGTCACCGCTATAGGCGGAGCACTGCCACCTACCGTCGCTGATGGTGGAGCACCTCCCCCCGCAGGAGTGACTCCACAAGCAGAATCCCCCGTACCACCACCTGCTCCGCCGGCACCGCAGGTTCCCACCACCACTGGAGGAGTTTCTTTCTCAGCTCCACCGCCGCTTGCACAGAATCCCTGGGTTCATCCCCAGATGAACCTTGGAATACAAGGTTACATGATGCCTCCGCCTGGCTACACTCTTACTCCGGCTATGATGGCGCCGCCGGTCCAGCCTTACCATGCCGGACAACTCCAGCTCCCAGTGGTGGTCCCCAGGGAGATTGAAGGAGTGGAATTACCTCCACTGACCACCCAACAATTACGGGCTCTTTACGCCCAATGTGAGGTTCAGGCGGCCCAGGGGGCATGGGAAAGATTCCATTCCATGTACTTTCCCTCTGGGCAGGCCACTCAGGTTGCAGCCCCTTTAGGCGGACAGCAGAACTTTCCCCTCAGGGAAGCCCAGGCTGTCCTAAGGGCTCAACCACCACCACCACCAGCGAAAGAAGTGCCCCAGCAAGAGGGCAACGAGCGTGTCTCCGTGGGAAGGAACAAAGAGCTCACGGAGCGAGTGAACGAAAATGAAGGAGACTCTCATGTCTCCAGGAGGGGCTCACGAGCCCACAAGGACAAGCAAGTAGAAGTAAATCCTGACGTCCTCGCGGCTGTGCAAGACCAGCTACAGGGCCTCAAGGATATCGTGGGACAGCTCTCACGAGGGCGCTCAACTCAGATCTCCCATGGTCGGGATGAACGGGTTGACGCCAGGAGCACCCGCACCAAGGACCCTCCACCAAGGGTCCCCCGTCGAAAGGAGCCGGAGGAAAACTTCGGCACGTACGAATACCACCCATTGGCGAGGGGTTCACCCCTCGTCGAGGAAGTCCTGATGGCCCAAGCCGGAATGGCCAAAGTCCCCACATCCATCAACAGATACGATGGGACAACCGATCCAGCGGAGCATTTGGATCATTTTGTGCATCTCATGCACCTTTACGAGCATTCTAGCCATTACTGGGCGAAAGTGTTTGTCACTTCCTTGGTAGGGATGGCTCAAGAATGGTATAAGCGCCTGCCACCGCGCTCGATCCACTCGTATGAAGAGTTGGCCGATGCCTTCCTCAACCACTTCAACTCTTTGAAGGCACCAGTCACCGCACCCACAGCGCTTTACAACGTGGTGCAAGGCAAGAGCGAATCACTGCGCTCGTTCTTCGCTCGTTTTAATAAGGAGATCTTGCAGGTGGAAAGGCCCTCGATGGATTTCTTGATCCCAGTTCTCTTCCAGGCTGTGGATCACAAGCAGTATGTGAGCAAAAAATTTGCTGACGCTATCGTGGAGAGAAGGCCTGGGACCCTCATGGGCCTAAGAGAAATAGCCGAGCCGTTCTTCGCGCTCGAAGATATGTATGGGACGAATGGTCCCCGTCATCACAGCCCGGCCCGGAACGAGCGACCTCATCACGAGCGGGGGCGGGATGTGGCAGTCAAGAAAGAGCGCCCTCAAGAGCGCAGGAGGTCGCCACCACCCCCTCGTCGATTCGAGCGCATTCCGCTCACCCGGCCCAATTCAGAAGTCTACAATCTCTCTGATAAGAAGCTCTTCAAAAGACCCATCAAAATGAGAGAAACAGACTCACTAAGGCGCTCGAATAAATACTGCGCCTTCCACAAGCAGAGAGGGCACGACACGGATGAGTGCCGACAGTTGGAGGCTGAAATCCAAAGGCTCGTTGCAGGGGGCCATCTGAAAGAATTTGTCCGGGTGCTCGAACGTTACGATGAACAATGCAACGAGCGCTCTGGAAGGAGAAGAAGGAGTCCTTCCCGGTCCAAGAGCCCAAGGGGTAGGGGACCCCCGGAAAGCAGCAGTCGCCGAGGCAACAAAGGCAAAGCCCCTGAGCAGGAGAACGAGCCCTTTGCAGTCATAAATATGATTGCAGGAGGCTCATCAGGGGGGGATTCAAACGCCTCCCGACGGAGGCACATACGGAGCTACAACCGACGCCCAGCAGTGCCCAAGCCTATCTACGCTATCCAGAGATCAAGCGCTCCAAAATCAAGAGAAAATGATGTAATAGGCTTTGATGATAGGGATCTAGAACATATTGTAACGCCCCATGGGGAGGGTGTAACCTCAGATTGCCCCATGGTGGTTAGTTTAGATGTTCATAACCATGTTGTAAAAAGAGTATTGGTTGATAGTGGAAGCTCCGTTAATGTTTTGCCTTACTCTACATTCTTAAAAATGAAGGTTGATCTCCCGCTCGAGCCTCTTAAAACAGCCCTCATTGGCTTTGGAGGCTCAGAAGTTGTCCCCCGAGGGCAAATACGCCTGGCTACTTCATTCGGACGAGCCCCTCAGCGCAAAACGCTTTTGGTAACGTACGCGGTGGTGGAGATTGACATCCCGTACAACATCATAATCGGGCGCCCTGCCCTCGTGGATTTTAAAGCTATCATCTCCACCTACCACCAGAAGATTAAGTTTCCTACCTCCGAGGGCGTTGGAGAAGTGCTCTGCAATGTACGAGAGGCTTGGGAGTGTTACATGCTGTCCCTCAGAAAGCCTAAAGCGGAGAAAACCTTCCATATCGGCTCCACCAAGAAGTCAGTGGATTTTCCCAATTTAGACGAGGACAGCCCAGCAAGGAAACGGGCGAAATTGAACAAGAAGAAGAATAAGAAGAAGAGGGGAGACAACGGGGAGAATCCCCTCGAAAATGTCCCCCCAGGGGTCGTTGGTGAATCGTCCTCAGGAGAAGATGAGCCGGAAGAGGGTGAACCAGCATCTGGCGATCGTTTAACAGGAAAGAAGAGGGCGCTCGAATTTCCTCGCCCAGAGGTAAGGATCGAACCCTCGGAAAAATTCCTTACCATTGAGCTGGAACCTGGAAACAAAGATAAGACTACACAGATCGGCTCAAACCTCTCAGGGCCTTCTCAGATCATGATGATTGATTTTCTAAGGGAGAACAAGGATGTATTCGCGTGGAAAGCCTCTGATCTCACAGGGATTGACCCGAGCGTCATTGTCCATAGACTTAATGTGGATCCATCTTTCAAGCCTATCAAGCAGAAAAAACGGGATGTACATGGCTTTCGAAAGAAAGTCATTGAAGAGGAAGTCAATAAGCTATTGGAGGCTCAGTATATCGAGCCCATCTTGTATCCGGAGTGGCTGTGCAACGTAGTCTTGGTGCCCAAGAGCGCAAATAAATGGCGCATGTGCAATGATTTCACTGATCTCAACAAGGCTTGCCCTAAAGATCCTTACCCGCTGCCCCGGATTGATCAATTGGTGGATTCGACCGCTGGCTGCGAGCTCATGAGCATGATGGACGCTTTCCAGGGGTACTATCAGATCTTTATGGCCCCGGAAGACCGCCCCAAAACTTCGTTCGTCGTCCATATGGGGGTATATTGTTTCTTGGTCATGCCCTTTGGACTTAAGAACGCCGGAGCTACCTATCAGCGACTTGTCAATAAGATGTTTGAAAGTGAAATTGGGAGGTCCATGGAGGTCTATGTGGATGATATGATTGTCAAAAGCGAGCGCCAGGATTCCCATTTGGAGGATCTCAAGCGCACGTTTTCAATTTTGCGCCAATATGGGATGAAGTTGAATCCCTCGAAGTGCACCTTTGGTGTACAAGGGGGAAAGTTCTTGGGATACATGGTCAGTCAGAGGGGAATTGAGGCCAATCCGGAGAAGATCAAGGCCATCTTGGAAATTCCTTCCCCTCGAAATTTGCGGGAAGTACAGGTCTTGGTAGGCAAAATCATCTCGTTGAACAGGTTTATTTCACGCTCGGCAGACAGGAACCTTCCCTTCTTCAAAATCTTGAGGAACGCACGTAACTTTGCTTGGACAGAGGAATGCGAAAGTGCGCTGCAGGATATGAAGGCTTATTTATCGAGCGCTCCACTGCTGACTAAGCCTGTCGAAGGCGAAAGGTTATTCATGTATCTTTCTGTCTCTCCTGAAGCCACGAGCGCGGTTCTGGTCGCTGTACGGGAGCGGAAACATTTGCCTGTCTATTATCTGAGCAAAACCTTGCAAGGAGCCGAAAAGAAATATTTGGAGATTGAGAAATTTGCGTTCGCTCTTATTAACGCCTCAAGAAGGCTAAGGCCTTACTTTCAAGCGCATTCCATAACAGTTCTCACCGACCAACCCTTGAAACAAGTATTGTCCAAGCCGGACGTATCTGGCAGATTAATCAAGTGGGCCATCGAATTGAGCCAGTTTGACTTATGCTTCGAGCCCAGGACCGCGATACAAGCTCAGGTTATGGCGGATCTGTTGGTTGAACGTTTTGGTTTCGAACCCGCCGCTGCGGAGAATGAAGGGTTATGGGTACTGCACACGGACGGTTCCTCAACCTCTCAAGGGGGAGGAATAGGAGTGGCCCTCAGAAACCCCGATGGGATTGAACTGGACTTTGCGATCAAGCTGGATTTCCAAGTCACTAACAATGAAGCAGAATATGAAGCTCTCGTGCAAGGTTTGAACATAGCTTTTCAGAATGGAGCCTCCAGAATCACTGCTTATGTGGATTCACAGTTAATAGCGAGCCAGATTGAAGGAACATATGAGGCTCGAGAAACCACCATGATACAGTACTTAAAGAAAGCCAAAGAAATAATTGGGAAGTTCAAGGAATTTCATCTACTTCAGGTGCCGCGAGGAGAAAACGAGCGAGCGGACGCTCTGTCAAAGTTTGCGTCAGCTTTAGAGGGTACTTCTGAACGTTCTGTTACGTTCCTTAGGACTGAGGAACCTTTGATCAAAGAAAGAGTCGCCACCAAGATAATTGCTATGATTGATCCAAACGAGCCCTGCTGGCTTGATGACGTCATCATTTTCCTTAAGGATGGAATTCTTCCCACTGACAAGGTGGAAGCTAGGAAAATCCGAAATAAGGCCCCTCGTTTCGCTTTGGATCCCGAGGGGAGGTTGTTCAAAAAATCATTTCAAGGACCCCCAATGAGATGCCTAAGGCCCTCACAAGCAAAGGAGACGCTCGAACACATTCATAACGGGAGCTGTGGAAATCATTCTGGGGGGCGTATTTTGGCAAAAAAGGTTCTGAGAAGTGGGTTTTATTGGCCTACAGTTCTCCAAGACGCCATTGAATTTTCGAGGAAATGCCCCAAATGCCAATTTCATTCAAATCTCCCTCAATTGCCAGCCGCACAAATGATCCCAATAGACGTCTCTTGGCCTTTTGACCAGTGGGGAATAGACATTGTGGGCCCCTTACCCATAGCTGCAGGACAAAGGAAGTTTGTCATTCTAGCCGTCGACTACTTCACCAAGTGGGCCGAGGCTGAAGCTGTTGCAAAAATCACTTTCAAGGTTGTGAGGGACTTCATTTGGAAGAACATCATTTGCAGGTACGGCATACCGAGGGTGCTCATTTCTGACAATGGATCCCAGTTCATAGCGGCAGACACACGCGAGTGGTGTTCTGAGTTGGGGATAGAACAGCGATTTACCTCTGTAGGACATCCACAATCCAATGGGCAAGCAGAAGTTACCAATAGAATCATCTTGCAGCATCTAAAAACCATGCTGGAAAGCAAGAAAGGTGAATGGGCTGAGGAGCTGCAAGGAGCGCTTTGGGCTTATCGCACCACCCCACGAGCGGCTACTGGAGAAACACCTTACGCGCTCGTTTATGGATCAGAAGCAATGATACCAGCGGAGATTGTAAATGAATCCGCTCGTGTCGGCTATTTCGAGCCTCAGCTCAACGATGGCAACAGGAGCTTGGAGTTGGACCTGCTGGATGAAAGGAGAGACCGAGCGTGGGCTAAGATCCACCACTATAAAGCCTCTGTGGCCCAACAGTACAACAAGCGTGTGAAGGAAAGAACTTTCCAGCTGGGAGATTTGGTCTTGAAGAAAGTGGAAGTATCCAAGCACGTGGGGAAACTGGACCCCAATTGGGAAGGCCCATTCAAAGTCATACAGCTCAGAGCTAACAACACTTACACCCTGGAGACACTTCAAGGTGAGCGCTTGCCTCGCCCTTGGAACGCATGTAACCTCCGGCGGTTTTATGTTTAAAAGCTCTTTACAAATCCTGATGTAACAACCCTCTTTGACGGGTTCTATGTACTTCAAATCACAAGTAGAAGGTAACATAATCTTTTTAATTTCTTTAATATTCCTGTTTCTTTGGTTGCTTGAATGGATAAGTCCCACGTCCCTCGTCGTCGCGAGCGTGGTTGGCAACCCATTCCAATATGAATGCTGTTACCTCTCATGGGTTACGCTGGCCAGCGCTCTACTCCACATGGGGGGACGCCCTCATAAGGATAGACTGGTTACGCTCACAACCAAACAGGTGAATTGGAAGAAGGTTATGGAGAAAATCCTAGTAGGCCTTGGCTGTTTCTTACAACGCCTTGCGCTCGAAAACGGGATATCCTACAAGAACGGATCCTAGTAGGCCTTGGCTGTTTCTTAAAACGCCTTGCGCTCGAAAATGGGATCTACTACAGAAAAAGTCCTAGTAGGCCTTGGTCGTTTCTTAAAACGCCTTGCGCTCGAAAACGGGATTTCCTGCAGAACCAAGAAAACGACAAGAGCCAGAGCGCTCGAACGATGGCCTCAGAATCAAAAAGGAATTGCACAAGTCTTGAACGAGGGCAACCACTCAGTAAGACCCTCGCAAATACTCAAGACCTAGCAAAATCCCCCCAAGGGAGGAGAGAATGTCGCAAGTCTTGAACGAGGGCAACCACACAGTAAGACCCTCGCACACACCCAAGGCTTAGCCAAATTCCCCCAAAGGAAAAGTTTATGCAGATCTTGAGCGTAGGGGCAATTTCACAGTAAGACCCTCACGATCGCTCAAGACTTAGACAGATTTTTAAGAGAAATTTACAAAAGAAGAAATTCATACAAGTCTTGAGCGTAGGGGCAATCCCACAGTAAGACCCCCACGATCGCTCAAGACTTAGACAAATTTACAAAGGCAGAAATTTATACAAGTCTTGAGCGGGGGGGCAATCTCACAATAAGACCCTCACGATCGCTCAAGACTTAGACAAATTTTCAAAGAGCAAAAATAAAATTTATACAAGTCTTGAGCGTAGGGGCAATCTCACAGTAAGACCCTTACGACCGCTCAAGACTTAGGCAAATTTTCAAAAGGAAAAGTTTATGCAGATCTTAAGCGTAGGGGCAATCTCACAGTAAGACCCTCACGACCGCTCAAGACTTAGACAAATTTCAAGATAAATTTACAAAGGCAGAAATTTATACAAGTCTTGAGCGGGGGGGCAATCTCACAATAAGACCCTCACGATCGCTCAAGACTTAGGCAAATTTTCATTGCATCAAAGGAATAAAGCGTTCACAGGAGTATACTACACAGTCTTATTATACGATTCATAAAGGAAATGAAGAACAAAGGTATGGAAAACGGAATCTTTATTCATTGAAAAAGGGGAATTATTACAAAACAAAAGGGCTCAAAGGCCCATGAAATTCTAAATACAAGGAAAAGCAGAGAATCAGAAAAATACAAAGAGGAAAAGTCTTAGGCAGCTGGGGCGACGTCTTCATCAACAACCACCAGAATTGGGCCGTGAATGGGACCTTCAGGCTCTTGCGGATCGTTGGGGGCATTGGCAGGAGCAGGCTCATTGGCATCAAGAGCGTTGGCATCTTCGGCGGCTTGAACTGGGGCTTCTTCTATGAGGGGCGCTTGTGGCTCGTCTTCATGAGCATCAGATGGACCCACACCCCCTTCCCTATGGGCATCGGCGTACTCATCCTGGATCAATTTCACCAGGAAGTCATACTCCATTTCCGCTATACTGTCTGCGGGGTCGTTGGGATCCTCTTCTGCCTCCTCACAGCGCTCATTAAACATGAGCCCCGTACCCTCAGCACCCTTCATCGCCGGATCTGTCAGACCTTTGTGGATGCCCTGATCCACTGCCAGGTTGAAGGCATTTTGAGCCTCGTCCAAGCAGTGTAACGAGGCCGCAAAGTTGAAAGCTTTGGAATGACAGAACTTGATCAGCGCCTCCTTGGTCGCACGCTCTAAGCTCCGAGGCCACTCGCTAACAGTATCGTTAAGCTTGCGCTCGGCCTCCATAGCTCTTGCTCTCAAGCTCTCCCTCTCTGCCTCAGCCTTCTTGACCCGCTCGTTAGCTTGGGCCAGCTGGTTGCCCAAGTTGATTCGAGCGCCATCCACAACCACAAAGTCTTCCTTCAGCTTTGTCAGCTCCACTTCATTTTTGTTGTATAGACCCTTGAGGGTCTCATACTTGGCAGTTTCAGCAGCCAATTCCGCTTGGAAGTGAGCTGGGTCCATCGAGCGGGCCATTTTCTTGTACTTGGCCTTGCGCTCGGCATATATGGAGGCTCGCATCTGCACATTCCGGAGCCGAGGAAGAACTTGCTGCGTAATCGAGGGGAAAAGTGTTAGCAAAAGAATGGTAAATTACAGAACAGAAGAATGCAAGGAAGGAGGACTTACGGAAATCAGGGCATGGGCTGCATCGAGCGTCACCTTCTCTACAGACTCACTGTAGAGATGCCTGTGATCTGCTGAGTACTGAGCCCGGCTGAACAAATCGTCAGTAATAGTCTGGGCGACCGAGCCCGGCCTCAGCAAAACCGGCCCGCCGTCGGGGGCGCCAGAAAAGTCTCTGTCCCCTCGGCGGGGGAACTCCCACATGTGTTCTTCCTCTGAAGAGGAAGTGTCCCCCTCGCCTCGGGGGCCCTCAACCACTCTTTTGCCCTTCCCTATGATCGCGGCGGAGTCAGGCATTCTCTTCCTCTTGCGGGAAGGTCTATTTGCGCTCGCGCTCGGGGAAGCCTCTCTTATCGTCAAGGCAGTCACTGGCCGCCTCGTTGTTTCTGCAGGAACGGGGAGTTGAACATCATCTCCTCTCTCCGTTCGCCTGTTCTCCCTGGGGACCAACCTACGTTCCCCTCGGCCACGAGGGGGTTGCACCTCAGGGTTGGTGCTTGAACTGGCACCCCCACGAGCGTCCCCTCTGTCATTGCGGTTACGGGAACGTTGGGGCTCACGCTGTTGGTTCCCCTGGGCAGCCTGATTCCTCTGAGCGTTGGCGAAACGAGCCGCTTGTCTTATTCCACCGGCCATTTCTAAGATAGTGGCTCCTGCAAATATGAAAATATGAAGGTTATAAATCCTTAGACAAGAATCGTTAAATGCAAATTACAAGTACAATAAAAGCAGTTAGTATTCATTCCTATCTAAGGTTAGTGCCCTAAGGATCTAACCGTCTCTCTCTATGTCACGATCCGGAGGGTTGTCAAGGAAATGAGGGTCGTTGGTAAGACCACACAAGAACATGAGTTCCGCATCGTCTATCCAGTCCTTTGCTTGTATAAGGTGACCCTCGTCCCTTAGGGTTGTGGCCAGGTTTTTAGCCCAGTCTCGGGGGAATGAGGGTGGCAAACGGCTCTTTGAGTACGAGCCCCATTCCGTGCTCACCCCAAAGCCCTCTTCCGCTGGAGCCCTGACAAATATAAACTTTTCCTTCCAGTCAATGCCATAAGTGGTCGAGGGCGAATTGATCAGCTTCATGTGGGCCTTCGCTTGGACGTAATAAAAACCCGCTTCAGGCGAAGAGCGAGAGGAGCTGACCACTTGGAAAAGGGCATTAAAGTTCCTCAAGTAGGGCTCGTATCCCATGGTCCTCATCAGAATTATGTAGCAGGTCAGGAGGGCCAAGCCGTTGGGCACTATCTGGGACGGACACAGGCCCAGGTCGTTCAGCAAATGGGCCATTGAGACTGAGATGGGGAACCTCAGGCCTCCCGAGCTCACGGAATCCACGTATACTGCCATTTCCCCAGGAGGCGGATTATTTGCACGCTCGTGGTTTTGGGGAATTCTCCAAGTATATCGCTCGTCCCAGTAGATGGGGGCCATCATTGTCTTTACATCTCCCACAGTGACGGTGCTGGGAGTTTCGTCAGGCGTGCGCTCGGTAGCCTGATAACCTGAGCCCTCCCCCTCGTTGGGTCCTTTGGATTTCTGGGTTTTCTTACTCTTGCCCTTGTCACGGGCCCTTCCTGAAGGCCCGGTTACGGCTTCCGCCACCGGAAGCGGATTTGCAACACGGGCCCTTTCTGAAGGCCCGGTTACGGCTTCCGCCACTGGAAGCGGATTCGCAACGGCCACTGTCACTCTGTGGCGATGGGGATGTGTGGCACTTTGAGTTATGGGCAGAGTGACTCCTTGTCTTTCTGCCTCTATTACCAAATCCATCTCCTCAAAGAGAGGAGCCACTCCGCCTGGGTTTCGGTCTTCCATAGCCATTACTGCCGCCCCCAACTCTTCATCTCTGGGGGAATTGTGAGAAGAAGAACTCTCCGTGGCCATCTCTTGGATTTCACGGGCAAACTCTTCAATGTGTTGGTCAGCCATGGCAGAAGCAGAGGTTTTGAAAGTTTTTCTTGGAAGGAGATTGGGGTTCAGGAAGGCAAGGATCGGAGAAGGTTATGAAATCCTAAAGTCCGAAGTCTATGGTTAGCAAAGTCAGAAATTCACACTAGAAATTTACCTTGAAAAGTTTCTGAAGAAAGCGGGAGAAGAGGTTGAAGATGCTGGAGATGCGAGAGAATTTTTCTTGCAAAGGAGACTTGGAAAGTTTTGAATGCGTAAAGAATGACAAGATTTCAGAATCCCTTATTTATAGGGATGGGAGTTGGTACCGTTTCAGGCAATAAATTCAAAATGGTAATCATTTCCCGCCTAGGAAACCGCCCACTTTATGGAACCGGCACATGCTTCCCAATGCTCACGCGCCCCACGCGCACCCGCATTTAATGCTCTGACGATTCAAGGGCTTCAGAATAGTACAAGCATTTAATGCGGAACTGATACGAGCGGTCGGTTGAAAAGACCGCATTAATGACACCATCAGAGGAAAAATTGCTCAACACGCCAAGCTTCGCACGAGCGCTATAAACAAGAGATAGAGCGGGATAAAATTCTACAGTCCTTATCACTAAGGACTACAGAATTGGGGGGCAAAATGATGGGGTCAAAATACGATCGTCCCACATGAGGACACGTGGCATCACCGAGCTGATGACATCTGTCTCCACGAGGCTGCACCCATCAGCGCACGAGCGCTAAGCCATGCGCTAAGCCGGCCGCCATCAAGGGTGAATCCATCGGCGCACGAGCGCCAAACCCAACAAGCGCAATCCTTCTTCAAGGAGTTAAGCCCAACGAGCGCTATCACTCCCACGAGCGTCCAACAAACTGAACGGTTGGTACGCCAACGTGCCAAGGGAGCACTCTTCGAGCGTTACACTCCCTCAGAGTGGCCTCCCCTTTGGCTCGTCACTTGAACTGGAGCCTTCATCCCCCTCAGCGGATATCTTGGCCTCCAAGACTCAAGGTTGTCACGAGCGCGCTCTCAAGCCCTCGTCACCAACCACCCACATGGCTCTCTGACACAACGTACATGCCCGCGCACCTGCCACTGTTGCTAGCACTAACTTTTGGGCCGCTTTTGCAGAAGATTCCTCCTAGGTTTCTCTCTCACAGCGCCACGTGTTAGGGCAACATTCGGCCAGGACCACTTGAGGCAAATGACCAAAGGGCCCTTGACCCTCAACTATAAATAACCCAAGTCATCTTCTACACTGTAAGCATTCTGAAGCATTCTCTAAGCTTTCTTCACTTCTGCAACTGAACTTACATTTCTTCATACACAAAACTGACTTGAGCGTCGGAGAGCCAAACTGGGTATCACCCCCAGTTCCCCCAGCTTGGCCTTCTGACTCTTCTTGTGCTTGTCCCAACAGGTTGAACCCCTTTCTCTTTTTCCGGCGAAGCTCCGGTGGTTTCCTCCACAAAATACAAATCATAAAGTGATCGGATTCGGACTCATCCATTCCTGGACCCATCATGGTTGATATTCTTTTAAAATTTTCCTAATATATATTTGATATGTATTTTTTAATTAAGGAAAAATATTATAAATATATATTTCTAAATTTTTTGGGACTAATATTGAAAAAATTTCACTTTGGGACTATATTTGTCGAAAAGCTAAAAGTGTGGGATGATTTAAAAACTACGGGACCAAAAAACAATTGACCTATGTCCTATGGGACCAAGAATGCAATTTTCTCTTATTTTGGTAAAGGTTATGGGGGTAGGGTGGGGTGGGGTGGGTGCACACTTTGTTAACGGGGCGCACCGCCGGCGTCAAATAGGGAGGACGTATTTGACTAAACAGCAATAGCCACTAATCTACGCACCCCAAAACGTTTTTCTTTTTTGTTTTTGTTTTTGTTTTTGTTTTTTCTAAATTATGTGAAAAGGTTGAGATATTCAAATTAAATTTCAATAATTTCAGGGGGCAGTGTATGTATAAAATATTTAAAAATATTGCAGTCTTAATTAAGCTATAATAAAAAAATCAAATATTTTGTTATAAAAAGTTTTATGTGGTTCGACTTTGGCTCCAATATTACAAATTCGGACATTAGTTGGCTCGGCTAAGTTGACTCACAAATCTACTCTATTCGTAAACGTTCCTAATTTCTACTCTATATTTAGTGATTTTGGAGTTTTGAAAATATTATTTTAAATAGAAATAAGTTAGATATTAAAAACATATGAAGAAATGTTTTTGTTAATGTTTCTAACTAATAAATTAAATGTTTTTTCATTATATTTTTCCAAATATTAAAAAAGAAATCATTTGCTTTGAACATGAGACTAATAGTGTACTTCTTTCACCTTCCAAAAATACGGTAACTTCGGTTTGTATATGTCACGTCATTTGTAATTTCGAATTTGATTGTTTAATTTATAGTAGTGTTTATTTATAAAAAATATCATTTGGTTTTTCACTTCTTGTCTTTTTAGTGAGATTCAAAAATATTGCAGCGATATTTAATGAGATAATTTATTTTGTTATTTAATTGGTTGATAATGATATATATAATATAAGTATAACTTAAGAGCTTAATGTCCTCTCATTAGAGTCGCTAAGTGGGTATTTAGTCGAGCCTAATTTCAGTTTAAGAGAATAAATAATGTCACATCATAGTTAAGTAAGTTTGTTAATCAAACTATAGTGAATGTTGCTATCATTCATTAATTATATTTCAAGTGTCTAACCAATCCTTAACAAGTCTATAACCGCAGAATATTATTCGGAGTTTGGGAAGACCTATAGGCTATATGTCAAACATAAAAATAAACTATTATTCAGTTATTGACCTGTAATTTCCATTGCCAAATTGAACAAATATTTGAAACTTATAGGAAAATAACTACTCGAAAATTATTGTACGCCGATGTTGAAATTTTACATATACAGCAAATAATTATATTTCATCTGAATTTATTTTACATGATAAAGAAATTAAAATAAAAAAAATTATGACCATATGATAGATGTATCAAGTCTAACAACGATATATAGAATAATTTTTCCACTTTGCTTAGGTTTCAAGTTCTGTCATTTCACTAACTAAAAGTCGCCTAGTGTTGTACTTGAATTTGGCAATTTACACACCTAACAATCGGTTATATTTCAAATACGAATAGATTGCTTAGTGGTAAGCAACCTACTCTCATAAATAGATAGATGACGATTCGAGTTTTGTTGAGAGTAATTGAAAAATCAACATTGATCGTTTTAAAATAAAAAATTGGTTAAATCTCAAATTGAAAGTTAATAAAACTTTAAGAGTTGTTCGAAAATCATGTACTATGTAGGATTCGAGGATATAAAATCAGCCACTGTAATTGTAGCCGGAGTTTTGTGTTATGTTAAGGATTGTGCTACTTTTAATAGCAACATTTTGTTGATGTAAATATGATACGATCAAATAACCACGAATACCATGTAGTAAAGATAGGGAACCAATTCCACTAAGCAAAGAAATAGTTCTTATTAGAAAGAACAACAATTATTAAAAAATATACATTCAACTGGGGAAAATAACAAGACAGTTAGTTCAAATTAGATTTTGAGTCGATTGAACCAAATTAATCTGAGAGATAAGAAGAGGAAATTCGAAGAGAACATTAGTGTTGTACTTACTTGAGTTAGTGTTGTAAACTCTAATTTTTAATACAGTATTTAATTTTTTTTATTAACATCGTATCAGATCCCCACTCATTCGAACTCAACTAATTATAATAGTAAGTGTATTATATTTGTTATTTGTTTTAACATTATTTCTAAATTTTTTACCAACCACAAGATAAGTATAAAACACTCGTCCTCTTATTACACCGATTTAACCAATCCAAGTTCGAACTAGAATTAGACGTGCATAACATAGATTGTTGCTAGTAACAATATAAAGAAAGGGCCCTATTTATGAAACAATTTGAGTATTTGACAAATCAATAATTGTAGTGGCATGAACAAGTATGTAGCATAATACTTGCAAAAGTAAAGCTGGAAGTTTGTTATACATATAAGTCCAATTAGGGCGTTGTAAAATCTTTCAATTCGTGTCCCCGTAGGTTTGGCCCTGCATCACATTCTTGTTAGGTGTGCACTTTAACTAATTTAAACTTAACCTCCTCATCCTTCTTTGTTTTGAAAAATTAAATGAGAATACGTTTATTTCAACCAAATTTAAATGTGAGAAAATATGAAAATTGAGGATTCCTTCAAAATATTAGATCTCTTAAAATACAAATCTGCAAAAATTGTTTCTTAATTTAAAATTACCATGCAAGTAAACCCATGCATACAGCGGTCTTAATTAATGGGATAAAAAATTTTAAAGATTTTTTTTTTTTTCATTTTTTATGGGGTCAAAAAGCTTATTTTCTAAAATCCAAATATGAAAATATATATATATATATATATATATGCAACTAATATTTTATTTTTAGTGGGATTATTGATTCTACATGAGAGATAACATAGAATAGTTCATAATAATAGACAAGAAATACATTATTAATGAGTAGCACCAACATATTGAACCGATCTCGACAAGAAATACATTATTAATGAGTAGCACCAACATATTGAACCAATCGAGAGATCAGAATCAGAATTTTAATAGGATGAAAATATTTCAAAAGTTACAAAAAGTTTAAATTTTTAATGGGGATCGGGGACGAGGGGAGATAAAAGAATATTAAGACATAATATTTTATTTTCAATACATTAGAAGATTAATTAATTTATGCGATTAAGGGTAGGTTTATCGTTTATGACTGAAAGGATAAGAATAATTAGGTTTGAAGACAGAGTGTAATATTGTGAGCATGCTGCTGGATGTTGTTTTCCTATGTTTATGTTTTTTTGTACTAGACTCGCTGTCATGGACCCTCAAATTAATCTCAATAATTTTTCCTACAACACATACAACTATGTTGCTTGTGGGAAATTTCTAGTCAATATTCAGTTCGGCTGTACTCAATCGATTACGATGACAAACGTATTATATTTGTCATTTTATTTGTCTCTTCCTCCTAAATTTTCCATCAATCACACTGCAAACATAAAATGTTCGTCTCTTGTTACATCAATTTGATGGAACCAAATTCTAGCTATAATAATGGGTTATTTGTGTGGCTTCTTTGAACTTGACACAATTAATTTGGAGTTGATTACCTTTAGAAAAAGAAAGAAAAGGTAATTAACAAAGCCCAACAAGCGAGAACACTTATTTGGGCTTCTTCTCATAAAAAGCCCTATTTTCAACTGTTCGCTAGAAGAGTATGAACTATGAGTGCAGTTCATTTTATGTCGCATCTTATTTTATTATGGCTCGAATCGAGTCAGGTATAAAATTATTTTTACCATAATAAGTCAGTAACTAAGGATTCAAATACAAACTCTTTATTTAAACTAATATAATTATTGAGCTACTAAGTAACACCACTTTTAATCTAACGTCTCGTTTTGCAAAATAATAGAGATATAGGGAAATCAAATTTATTGGGCTTGGATCTTACATTCCACCCAACATTTTTTACTTGAATTATTGGATAATTATAAAGATTCGTATACAAAATCTTTATTTAACTCACTAATTAAGAATTCAAATACAAAATTCCTAATAAAAATAATATAGTTATTGAATCACAAAATTACACCCCTTCTTAATAGAACATGTGAAAGTAAAAAGTTATTGAACTCGTTGAATTTTGCAAATAATAGAGACATATAGGGAAAATGGGAAATCAAGTATATTGGGCTTGGATTTTTAAATTGGGCCCAACATTTTTGCGTGAGTTACCCAATAGAATAAGATATAATTTCACTACTAACTAATATAGTTTAGTGGTTCGGCGTTATGCTAATTTAACTAAAAGTTACAGGTTTGAGTATTTGGGAATGCAACTATCATTATGGGAGGGTTCTACACCTAAGTGGTCTAACGACTCTAGAGTCATCCGTGAAAATGGAATATATATATATATATATATATATATAAAGATTTAAGTTAAAAATAAATAAATAATAATTTGAAGTAAAGATCTCGGTTTTTTTGGCGTGAGGATTAAAGAATCAAATCACATGGGATGGGGTTTATCCATCCCAACTATTTCACTTTAATTATAAGCTGCAGCCTTTTTATTAATTTAGAGCTTATTCAATTGTTTTTCCAATGAAAATAATTAATTTAAAAAAATAAATAGTGGTCCTCACATCTTTTCCACCTTTTAAATAAAAATTAGGGCTAGGGTTTTCTTGTTCTTAAAGATTAAATTTTTGTAATATGTGGGGCATATAGGGAAATTATAATTATTACTATTATCAAGGTACATGTGTTGGAATTCTCAATTAGGTGTAATAGTTTAAGGTAAGTTTGACATTGAAACTATCAAACAATTTAAATTCATATATAATAAATCTATATATTTATAGAAATTAATAGATTTGCACATGGTACTCACTATTTTCACTATTTCTTTTCTTGATATAAATTCTAAAAAACATAATTAATAAGAGAATTTTTTTTTTTTGAAATCCATTGATTCCTTTTTGTACTATTCAAGCAATCAAGAATGAAATGACAAATCACCCCTCTTGAATTGGTTTTATTCTCTAACTTTTTATTACAATTTTTTTAATTATTATTTTTTGTTAGAATCTAACTTTTTATTTGGATTCGATGGGTAGTTTCATAACTATTTTAACATCGATTAAGAATTAATAATATAACTAACGGATAATTTTGTTATAGTTTTTAAATTTACCTAAGTTAATTATGAATGAGAAAATTATTATAGTATTATAACTATTAAGATATAGTGAATATTACACCTCTTAGAGACGTAAAAAAAAATAAAAAAAAATTAATTAGAGTTTATTGAAAATGAAATAAAATTAAATAGCAATATGAAAGAGAATTTAAAAATGAATTTAATTTAAAAAATGGGGAATGCTAATGAGCCAAATAACAGGACATATAAATAATATTTTTATTTATAAAACAAGATAATATATATAGGATCTAAAACAGTATGAAACGAAAAGACAAAACTATCCTCGTGAATTAGATTAAATTATGGTTGTTAAACAATATTCTATATTACAATTATTACGGCCACTTTTTGGTCAAAAAAGAGTTTTGCTCATGAATTAGAGTAATTAAGCAATGGCATCATGAAAGTCGAGAATAATAATAATAGTAATTAATTTTTTAAAAAATATCTCTTTTTTTTTTCAGCTTTAACGACATGAGAATGATTTGAAAAGAAATGTTTTACACTTTTACTCAATTAATGTTAAATTATTTCAATTATGATTTAAGGGAAAATCTTTGAATAGTACCAAAAAGTTGAAAAAATTCCTTTTAGGTCTCCAATTTTGAAAAAGTTCTCATTCAATCCCCAATTGAAAAACAAAATTCCTTTTAGGTCCCCACAAATAGTACAGGTTCGTACATTGTCTTTAGGAATTACGTACATTTTTTAGAGAATTGCGTATAAAAATCCCGGAATCTCGTAACGAGATTCCGGGATTTTTATACGCAATTCCCTAAAAATGTACGCAATTCCTGAATTATTATACAACCTTGGGGAGTGAAAAAAAATTTTGTTTTTCAACTGGGGAGTGAATAGGAACTTTTTCAAAATTGGGGAGTGACAAGAAAATTCAGTTTACACTTGGGGATTTTTGAGGAATTGTCCGATGATTTAAAGTATTATCAAGAGTTCTAAATTGTTTCTAATAAATCTTATTAGTTAACATTTACAATACTCATTATAAATAATTAAAACCCCTTGCCCAAATTGGGGGGGGGGGGGGGGGGGGGGGGGGGGAGGGGGGGAGGTTAAGTAACATTTTAATGATTTATTTATTAATTCAATAATAATTTTGTGAAGTAATAATATATAATTTTAATTTAATTTAAAAAAATTATCATTGATTTTCAACTGCTAATAAAACTCATAATTTACGTATTTATAGATATATATACTTTACAGAGGATTAGTTCTTGACTTCCTAACTTCCCTTTTTTTTTAACTCAATGGTTAAAATCCTAATTTACGTTATTCAAACTCAAGATAAGGTAGTCAATTGAAGTTTCGCAGTGGAGAATTGTCATTGCTTCACCGCTAGATTGAGTGATTGACTCAATTCTATTCGCCCGTCAGCTTCTCAGATTTGTTCCATCGAAATCAACCCAGATCTGTTGTCACTCTCTCGGATCTACCGCCATCTTCTCAGTTTCATCGTCACTCTTCTAGATCTGCCGTCATCCTCTCAGATCTAACCGGATTTTTTGGTTGGTACTTTGTTTCACTATTTTTTTCTTTTAAGTTATGTTTTCTTTCAGCACTGGGGTTTATGTCAATTAAAGGAAAGGGATTACAAAGTTTCTGCAAGTCTTGTAATTTCTTGGATCTTCAAAAGAAGACTTTCTAAGTTTCAGTATGAGAAATGCTATTGATTGGGAATCGTTCAAGTAGGGTATTCAATTTGAATGTGTATTTTGTATCACATGTGATAAGAGAAAATCATTTACGCCCCAATATGTTTGTCAAACAACCCGAAAGATAAAGGAATTTGGAATCGCTAACCAAAAAGGGGGTAGGATCAATAGTTTGCGAACGTACTCCCCAGGTGGGATACTTAACGCGTTAGCTACAGCACTGCACGGGGCGATACACACAGCGCCTAGTATCCATCGTTTACAGTTAGGACTACTGGGGTATGTAATCTCATTTGCTCCCCTAGCTTTCGTTTCTCAGTGTCAGTGTCGGCCCAGTAGAGTGCTTTCGACGTTGGTGTTCTTTCCGATCTCTACGCATTTGACCGCTCCACCAGAAATTCCCTCTGCCCCTATCGTACTCTAACTTGGTAGTTTCCACCGCCTGCGTATGAAAGTTTTGTTCATTCTGTATGAAAGTTTAGTTAGTTTTTTTAAGTTCAGTTTTATTTTTTTTTTTCTGTGATTCTCCGATGAAATTTTTGGCCGAGTTATCTGCTGTAGGCCAAGGTAACTATTCTTCTCAATGCGGAGAAAAGGCGGTTGCGGAACTTCACCCGAATTGGATTAAAATCAATTTGAAATGAACAATCTTCAACTTCAAGAAATCGAATCCTATTAGTAGGGGTTCATTTTTCTTTTACTAGAGGCGATGCACTAATATAATAGCTCATAAATTTATTGGAATTGCGACTTCTTATTTTTTTTTATAATTTCTTATTATATTGTTTCTCTTAATTTGCAATAATATTATGAGGGGTTTGCCTTTAAAAAAGAAAAGGTATATATACTTTACGCCAATAAATGATTTTTAATTTTAATTTTGAACCGTAGAATTGCCTTGCCGCACGCAGAATGTGTAACCAATTACAAATGAAGATCTGATTTTGACCAGAGGCACAGAGACATTTGACCGACAACTTTATGCTCCTATTCTGCCTTTTTTTCCATCTTAATTAAAAAATATTTCGATGTTTCATAATAAATTAGGTTTGGACAAGTTTTCTTTTTTCTTTTGACAGGTTAATTTATCCCCAATAACAGGAATTAGAAAAAAAAATACAGATCACGTTTCTTGAAGACATATATATACATACTAGCCTAAAACCCCGTGCTTTGCACGGAATATTGAACACTATATAAATATTTGTGCATAAATAATTGATTTAATTTACTAAAAATTTCATAATTTGTTAGATCTTTAAAACTATAAATAATGAATGATTAAAAGTCATTACATCAAATACTCATTTTTAAATAAAACCAAAAAAAAAAAAATACCTATTTATGTACAAATATATCAAAATTAAAATAAAACTAAAGTTTCAAAATAAATTATCAACATCCCTCAATTTATAAAATGACATAGGTTGACATAATAAGAATTTGAAACTACAAATTAAAATACTAATATACTATCAAATGCTTATAAATATAGGATTATAAAAATTTTAGAAAATAATAAAACCGAAATATACAACTCATATACATGTGTAAACTTATATTAATTAATTCAATAAATTTAACTGCAATCTATAAAACAATAAGAATTAAATATACGAAAGTTTAAAAAAATATTCTAATCGAATATGTAACTCTCTAGCAGTACTATTCCATCATAACTTCAAATATGTGGTCAGATAAACATGATTAAGAAATTTCATAAAATATAATTATGTCATTGCTCATATTAGAGGGAAAAAAAAACTCCAACAAATCTCTCGAAAAAACAAATATATATATATATATATATATATATATATATATATATATATATATATATATATATATATATATAAATAATAATGCAAATAAAAGTAATAAAAGAAATCAAATCAAAATAACAATACAATATTAAATATTCTAAAAAAAAACAACAAATAAATATGAAAAACATAATAAACTAATTCCTTCGAATAAACAAATTAATCATTACAATAAACAAAAAATAATAAAATTGACGGAGAAAAAGATAAACACAAAACAGTTAACACCAAAGGTAAAACCAATGATAATCAAATATGAACAAAAATAAATAAATAATAAAAAAAATAAGATGAAAAATAAAATGCACGAAAAATATATAAAAAATGTAAAAATCCAATAACTCGGTGAAGTAGAAAATGAAATGACAAGGATATGAGATTTCTCTAGGGTTGTTGTCCCCTCTCTTTTTTCTTTGTATTTTTCTTCATCGCAAATAGTAACAACTCTTTAGTTCTTCTTCAAGGAAAATATCAATAAAAATAATATCTAATATGAGAATTGGGAAACGAAATCGGACACACACAAAAAGAGAGAAGGAAAAACTCTGATGAATGAACTAAGAGCCTAAGATAAAAGATAAAAGAAATATGAAGAAATGAGTTCCATTTTAATATATATTTTTGTTAGTATCCGATATATATGGTAATGAATATTCTTTCATTATGTAAAAGATATTTCTATGTATAAAATCATTAAGCATTAATGGCAAATTTCAAAATTTTGAAACATGAAGAGAGGCAATAAGTTAGTTACTTGATTGAGCAAATTAATTTATCAAAATTTATGTGTTTATATATGTACTTACATAAATAAATCAATTTATCAAAATTTTCTCACTTAACTAAAAGAAATTATAAAGTAAAAAAAAGATGTGGCGAGTCAAAATCAATTTAATTGGGGTCAAACACACCCTTCCTATATATTATAGTATAGATATTATCGCGGCGGATTCCCTACTCAATTTTTAAAAAAATGTCTTTTCCTTTTTGGTTTTCTTTTTATTTGTTTAATGGATATAAATTCATTTTGACCAAAAACTTCCACTAAAAATTCAAATTGTGAGGCAAAATGAAATAATATCCAAAAGTTGGATAGGGAATACTCAAAATTAAAAGATTGAATATAAAGTGCACGACGCTCAAAATATTATAATGACAAAAAAATCCTACTATAATATAATAAATTTATTATGTATGATTATTTATACGATGATATTAATTTGTATTTTACCATAAAACAGAGTATTCGATAATAGAATTAGTAAAATAACATGGTTAGAATTGTTAATTGCCGAATTATGTCACATAAGGCTATAAAAATCAACGTACTTTATCATTTTTAATTATAGAAAAATAAAAAAATTGTTGTTAAAGCAACTGAGTTTGACTTGATTCCCTTTTGGTAATTTTGGTGATAAGTTTTATTTAGAGGGGATAATGATATCACGTGCATTCAATTCAAAGCGTAGACGAAAAAATAATTTACTCAAATATTAAATGCGCACTAACTCTCTTTTCTTTCTTTGCGTAAACAATCTATAAATTTTTTCAAGGGAAAATTACATCCACCTACCCTGTGGTTAGGCGTAATTACAATCCAATCCATCATTATCGCGAAATTACAAATAAGTCCCTATATTTCAAGTTCCGTTTGAGGTCCCTCGGAACCGTTAGGGTTCCGTTAGATTTAGGTCTGTAATGCCAAAAATACCCTTAGGGACTGCAATGTTATTATCATATTATTCAGGGATCGTTTTGCTAAAAAATATAAACTATTAGTATCTTTTTGTCATAATTATATTAATATCATATTTCCTCAAAAATCCAAAAAAGAAATATATATAATTAGTAAACCTTATTTTTCTTGTCTATATTTAATTAGTAAACCTTATTATTATTATTATTATTATTATTATTATTATTATTATTATTATTATTATTATTATTATTATATAATATGTAACATATTATATGTATATGTGCGTATATCCCTTCTCCCCCAAATTGCAGAGGTCGTTGACAAGAGAAATTGCAAGGATCGCCGGCTCACCGGGGACCAAATCTGCCTCCTCTTCCCACCCACACAGCATAACCATTCCACCACGCGCCTCACCTTCTCCTCCGTCATTCCATTACCGCGTGACGGTCCTTCTTCCCCACCACTCCCTCCATTGACAAACAAAAAGAAATACTCCCTCCCTCTGCAAATTTCTATCCGCCATCGAAGAAATTTCTATCTGCAAATTTGTCTCTCTCTCATGGAAGAATCTTCGAAACGGCGGTGATGGCGGATCTGGTTTGGAGGGCCACTGAAAGTGATTGATGGTGGCGGAGGTGTTGATTTAGCGGATCTAGTGATGGTGGTGGTGGTGGGTGATGTTGAGTGGAATTGGTGGCGGTGAAGAATAGGCCGCGGCGGCCATGAAGCTTTTGCATCGCCTCTGTGTGTGTAGCCCTGTGTGTGTATGTTGCAGATCTTGGGGTTGTCTTGGGGTTGTAGGCGGCGGCTGTAGTGAAGGAGGTCGATGGTGCTGGTCTTGGGGTTGTAGGCGTCCTCTGAGAGTGTATTTCTGAAATTTGTGAGTGCGAGTGATTGTGTATGTGGAGAAGAAGAACGGGTGGTGTGTTGGTCGTGGTTGTTGACGGAGATGGAGACACATGAGGGAGGATCTCGTGGTGGTTGACGCCTTGACGGTGATGGTGGTTGACGGTGATCTCACAGGAAAGCCGCAACTTTGATCCTTCACGCAGCCACCATTGCTAAATATCGGGCCACGAAATTTGTATCAATGCAATCCTCATGTTACGGTGATCGAAAAGCACTATCCGTACGTCAAATTCGGAGAAGAAACGAGAATTCTCCAATTCATGCGCCATTCATTTTCTTCACAGTGGGGTGGCGGGGGATTTTTTCTTTCTCTTTTTTCTTTTGAGTTTTGATTTTAATTTAATTTTATTAATAATATATTATGTAAAATAAAATATAATTTGCATTAATAAAATTATTAAAAATATATTAATTTTCTTCAAAATACAAAAATATGATTTTTTTTTTGATTTTTTTAAATATGATTATATAAAAGAATATATATTTAATAAATAATTCCAAAATATAAATATACACAAGAAAAATAAGGTTTACTAATTATATATATTTCTTTTTTTGGATTTTTGAAGAAATATGATATTAATATAATTCTGACAAAAAGATACTAATAGTTTATATTTTTTAACAAAACGATCCCTGAATAATATGATAATAACATTGCAGTCCCTAAGGGTATTTTCGGCATTACAGACCTAAATCTAACGGAACCCTAACAGTTCCGAGGGACCTCAAACGAAACTTGAAATATAGGGACTTATTTGTAATTTCGCGATAATGATGGATTGGATTGTAATTACGCCTAACTACAGGGTAGGTAGATGTAATTTTCCCATTTTTTCAAATTTCAAATTGGGGGATGAGAAAAATATAGTGCCTATATAATTTTGTGTGAAGTGCAATTAAAGTTTCCTAGAGCCTTTACTTAATTATGTTGTAAAGTGGGAGATTTCAAAATCTTGGAGGCACGAATAATAGTTGCATGTTCGGAAATCCAAATACGAACCTTTTAGTAAAATACTAAAATTAGCATGATACAAAACTATCAATTCTCGCTAATTGATACTTGAATTAGTTATATAATGATAAATGAAATTGTTCCAACTATAATTTGTGATTGATTAGTTATTATAATTGATGGGGTCAAAACACACTCGTCCTGCGTTTGGACACGTGGCGACTCGAGATGGTAACACCTGTCCTCTTATGATTAAGGTAGTTATGTACAAGCGTTCAAACCTCTCAAGCGTCAGTCTTCCTCAAAGACACGTGGCATCTCTGCTACGTGTATACGTGATCAACACTGCCGCTCTCCAACGAGCGCGATTCATACTACATTGCTAAGGCTCCAACCCTTTAAGAAAGCCCTCTTCGAGCGCTACACTCATTCAGGGAAATTTTCACTCCCCCTCATTTTATAAGCCTTGGCCTTCATCCCCTAGCGGATTCCTTGGTCTCCAAGGCTCTTGGTGGACACGAGCGTGCTCTTGAGCCCTCGTTACCAACCCCTAGAACGGCTCTCTGACACCCCGTACATGCCCGCGTACCTGCCACTGTTGCCAACACTAACTTCCACCAGCTTTTGCAGAAGATTCCTCCAAGGTTTCTCTCTCGCAACGCCACGTGTTAGGGCAACATTCGGCCAGGACCACACGGTGCAAATGACCAAAGGGTCCCTGACCCTCAACTATAAATATGCAAGTTCATCTCCTTCACTGTAAGCAACTTCCATTACTGCAACTCCATACTTAGCATATTCTCTCTTTCAGATCTTCATCTGACTTGAGCGTCGGAGAGCCAAACTGGGAATCACCCCCAGTTCCCCCAGCTTGGCCTTCTGACTTTGTCTTTGTGTTTGTCCTAGCAGGTAGAACCCCCATCTTTCCCGGCGAACATCAACTGGTTTCTTCACCTAAACAAATTTTAAAGTGATTGGACTCTGTACCCCATATTGAGACCCATCATTTTACTCTTAGCTCATTTCTCTCTTTCCGCTAGTTGAAAAACAAACACCCAATATCTTCTCAACCATGGTGACTACCAGGTCCGGAGCTGCGAGAGGAGGAGAAGATCTTCCCCATGATGCCAATACCACCACCGTCCCGTCCGGCACCGTTGGTGGAGCGCCACCGGTCAGAGGAGTGCCTCCACCGACGGATCCTATGATTCCGCCGCCAGCGCCACCGGCACTACCCGTTTCTAGCACCGTCGGAGGTACTTCCTTCCCCACTCTTCCGCATCCTCCCCAGAACCAGTGGGTTCATCCTCATGCTAATCCGGGAGGGCAACACTACATGATGCCGCCGCCAGGATACACGCTTACCCCCACCGTCGTGATGCCACAGATTCAGCCCTACCATGCTGGCCAGATCCAGCTCTCGGTGGTGATCCCCAGGGAGATTGAAGGGATGGAGTTACCCCCTCTAACCCCCCAGCAGCTGAGGGCTCTTTACGCCCAGTGTGAGGTTCAGGCGGCCCAGGGGGCATGGGAGAGATTCCATTCCATGTATTTTTCCTCTGGGCCGGCCACTCAATTGCCCCTCCTTTGGGCGGATTGCAGACCTATCCACTTAGGGAAGCTCAGACCGTCCTAAGAGCTTAACCGCCGTCCCCGCCCGCCAAAGAGACGCCCAACCAAGGAGAAAATGAGCGTCCCCGCGGGGACAGGGGCAGAGAGCCCACGGAAAGAGTCAACGAAGATGAAGGAGACTCTCACGCCTCCAAAAGGGCCTCCCGAGCCACAAAACAGGGGGATAAAGAAGGAGAAGGAAATCCTAACCTCCTCGCGGCTGTGCAATACCAGCTGCAGGGGATAAAGGATATGGTTGGACAACTCTCTCGAGCGCGGTCTCAGATCTCTCACGGCAGGGATGAACGAGCCGATGCCAGAGACGCTCGTCCCAAAGACCGCCAGCCACTGGTCCCCCACCGCAAGGAACAGGAAGAGAACTTTTGCACGTACGAGTATCATCCACTGGCGAGGGGCTCCCCTCTCGTGGAAGAAGTTTTGATGGCCCAAGCAGGAATGGCCAAAATCCCCACTTCCGTCAACCGCTATGATGGGACAACAGATCCAGCGGAGCACCTGGATCATTTCCTACACCTAATGCATTTGTACGAGCATTCGAGCCACTACTGGGTCAAAGTCTTTGTCACTTCCCTGGTAGGAATGGCTCAGGAATGGTATAAGCAGTTGCCGCCACGCTCGATACACTCATATGAGGAGTTGGCCAACGCTTTCCTAAACCACTTCAACTCTTTTAAGGCCCCCGTCACAGCGCCCACAACACTTTACAATATAGTGCAAGGCAAGAATGAATCTCTTCGCTCGTTCTTCGCCCGCTTTAACAAGGAGATATTGCAAGTGGAGAGGCCTTCCATGGATTTCTTGATCCCGGTGCTCTTTAAGGTTGTGGATCACAAGCAATATTTGAGTAAGAAGTTTGTCGATGCCATTGTAAAAAGAAGGCCAGGATCCCTCATGGCCCTGAGAGAGATTGCCGAGCCGGTTTTCGCGCTCGAGGATATGTATGGGACGAACGGGCCCCGGCATCACAGCCCCGTAAGACACGAGCGTCACCAAGAGCGGGGCCGAGAAGATGTTATCAGGAAGGAGCGCAAGAAATCGCCCCCGGCCCCTCGTCGTTTCGAGCGCGTTTCCCTTACAAGGCCAAACTCAGAAGTTTACAACCTTTCCGACAAAAAACTCTTCAAGAGTTTTGTCAAAATGAGGGAGACGGAGGCATTGAGGTGCTCAAACAAATAATGTGCTTTCCACAAGCAAAAGGGACATGATACGGACGAATGCCGCCAACTGAAGGTGAAAATTCAGAGGCTCGTAGCGGGGGGCCATTTGAAAGAATTTTTGTAAATATTGAAGCGCTATGACGAGCGTTGTTATGATCATTCAAGAGAGAGGAGGAGGAGCCCGTCGCGTTCTAGGAGCCCGCGAGGGAGACGCCCTCCTAAGAGCAGCCATTGCAACAAAGGAAAGGCTCCTGAGCAAGAAAATACCCCTTTTGCAGTCATCAACATGATAGCAGGAGGCTCCTCTGGTGGGGATTCTAACGCTGCCCGGCGACGGTATGTCCGGAGTTATGATCAACGCCCCTCAGCGCCCAAATCAGTCTACGCCATCCAAGAGGCCAAAGATCAACGCTCGAAAGAAAATGATGTAATAGGATTTACCGATAGCTATTTGGAACATATTGTAACACCCCATGGGGTCAGTGAAACCTCTGACTGCCCCATGGTGGTTAACTTGGATGTCCACAATCACATTGTAAAGAGGGTGTTAGTGGATAGTGGAAGCTCTGTTAACGTTTTGCCCTACACCACGTTCCAAAAGATGAATGTTACCAACATCCCGCTCGAACCCCTCAAAACAGCCTTCATTGGCTTTGGGGGTTCTGAGGTTATCCCCCGAGGGCAAGTTCGCTTGGCCACCTCATTTGGCAGAGCCCCACAGCGCAAAATGCTCATGGTCACATACGCAGTGGTGGAAATTGATATTCCCTATAACATCATAATCGGGAGACCGACTCTCGTGGATTTCAGAGCTATTATCTCCACTTACAACCAGAAAATTAAGTTCCCTACCCCCGAGGGTGTTGGAGAAGTTTTGTGCAACGTGCGAGAAGCCTGGGAATACTACATGCTGTCCCTCGGGAAACCTAAAACGGAAAAAGCATTCCAAATTGGGTCCACCAAGAAATCCATTGATTTCCCCAATTTGGACGAGGATGGTCTCGTGCGCAAGAGGGCCAAGTTGAACAAGAAAAGGAACAAGAAGAAAGATCCCAACGCCAAGGGCTCCCTCGAAAATGCTCCGCCGGGGATAATAGAAGAATCCTCCTCCGAGGGGGATGAGTGTGAGGGTGACGAGCCCCTTAATGATGGACGTTTGACAGGAAAGAATAGGGCGCTTGAGCTTCCCCGTCCAGAAGTGAGGATTGAGCCCTCAGAGAAATTCCTTACTATTGAGCTAGAACCAGGGAACAAGGATAAAACTACTCAGATTGGGTCCAACCTCTTCGGGCCCTCGCAGATCATGATGATTGACTTCCTCAGAGAGAATATTAATGTCTTTGCCTGGAAAGCCTCGGATCTTACCGGGATTGACCCGAGTGTCATAGTCCACAGGCTCAATGTGGACCCATCCTTCAAGTCAATTAAGCAGAAGAAGCGGGTTGTACACGGTTTTCGGAAGAAAGTCATTGAGGAAGAAGTTAACAAGCTTTTAGAGGCCCAGTACATTGAACCCATCTTGTACCCAGAGTGGCTGTATAACGTGGTATTGGTACCCAAGAGCGCAAATAAATGGCGCATGTGCAATGACTTTACTGATCTTAACAAGGCTAGCCCTAAGGATCCATACCCATTGCCCCGGATAGACCAATTGGTGGATTCGACCGCCGGATGTGAACTCATGAGCATGATGGACGCCTTTCAGGGGTACTATCAAATCTTTATGGCCCCAGAGGATCGCCCCAAAACTTCATTTGTTGTTCATTTAGGGGTATATTGCTTCTTAGTCATGCCTTTTGGACTCAAGAACGCTGGAGCCACTTATCAGTGTCTTGTCAACAAGATGTTTGAAAGAGAAATTGGAGGATCCGTGGAGGTTTACGTCGATGATATGATTGTCAAGAGCGAGCGTCAGGGCTCACATCTGGAGGATCTCAAGCGGACTTTTTCCATTTTGCGCCAGTATGGGATGAAATTAAATCCTTCAAAATGTACTTTTGGAGTACGAGGGGGAAAGTTCTTGGGCTATATGGTCAGTCAGAGGGGGATTGAAGTCAACACTGAGAAAATTAAGGCTATCTTGGAGATCCCCTCCCCTCGAAATCTTTAGGAAGTGCAAGTGCTGATAGGAAAAATCATTTCCCTGAACAGGTTCATTTCACGGTCGGCAGACAGAAACCTTCCTTTATTCAAAATTTTGCGAAACGCACGAAATTTTGCTTGGACTGAGGAGTGTGAGAAGGCTTTGCAAGACATAAAGGCTTACCTTTCGAGCGCTCCGCTCCTGACCAAACCCGTTGAAGGCGAAAGGCTATTTATGTACCTCTCCGTTTCAACTGAGGCAACAAGCGCGGTACTGATAGCTGTACGGGAACGAAAGCACTTGCCCGTTTATTATTTGAGCAAAACATTACAAGGGGCCGAGAAGAAGTACTTGGAAATCGAGAAATTTGCGTTTGCCCTCATCAACGCATCAAGACGATTGAGGCCTTACTTTCAAGCGCACTCAATAACGGTCCTCACGGATCAGCCTTTGAAGCAAGTGTTGTCCAAACCAGACGTGTCTGGAAGATTGATAAAATGGGTCATCGAGTTGAGTCAGTTTGACTTAAGTTTTGAGCCCAGAACCTCTATACAAGCGCAGGTTGTAGCGGATTTGCTGGTTGAACGCTTCGGTTTAGAACCTGCTGCTCCACGGAACGAGGGGCTATGGGTCCTGCACACGGATGGTTCCTCAACCTCTCAAGGGGGAGGAGCAGGGGTAACCTTTAGAGACCCTAATGGGATTGAGTTAGACTTTGCAATAAGGTTGGATTTTCAGGTTACCAATAACGAGGCGGAATATGAAGCTCTTATTCAAGTATTGAAAATTGCTTTTCAAAATGGAGCCTCCAGGATCACCGCTTATGTTGATTCACAGTTAATTGCGAGCCAGATTGAAGGAACTTATGAGGCTCGAAAAACCACCACGGTGCAGTATTTGGGCAAAGCCAGGGAAATCATTGGGAAGTTCAAAGAGTTCCATCTACTTCAGGTCCCACGGGTAGAAAACGAGCGTGCTGACGCTCTATCAAAATTTGCCTCAGCCTTGGAGGGTACTAGTGAGCGCTCAGTCACGTTCCTTAGAACTGAAGAGCCCTTGATAAAAGAGCAAGGCACCAAGGAAGTGGTGGCCATGATTGATCCGCACGAGCCTTGTTGGCTTGACGATATTATCAGATTTCTTAAAGATGACATTTATCCCACTGACAAGGTGGAGGCTCGAAAAATTAGAAACAAGGCCCCTCGGTTTTCTGTAGACTCTGAAGGAAGATTATTCAAGAAGTCATTTCAAGGACCTCCGATGAGATGTCTAAGGCCCCCGCAAGCAAAAGAAACGCTCGAGCTTATTCACAACGGAAGCTGTGGGAACCATTCAGGAGGGCGTATCCTTGCGAAGAAGGTCCTGAGGAGTGGGTTTTATTGGCCCACAGTTCTCTAAGATGCCATTGAGTTTTCCAGAAAATGCCCTAAGTGTCAATTCCATTCTAACCTCCCTCAACTGCCAGCCACTCAAATGATCCCTATATATGTCTCATGGCCCTTTGACCAGTGGGGAATTGACATCGTAGGCCCTTTGCCCATCGCGGTCGGACAGAAGAAATTTGTCATTTTAGCTGTCGATTACTTTAACAAATGGGCCGAGGCTGAAGCCGTGGTAAAAATTACCTTCAGGGTCGTAAGGGACTTCATTTGGAAAAACATTATCTGTATGTATGGTATACCAAGGGTGCTCATTTCAGACAATGGATCCCAGTTTATAGCAGCTGACACACGAGAATGGTGTTCAGAGTTAGGGATTGAACATCGCTTTACCTCCGTGGGCCATCCCCAAGCCAATGGACTGGCGGAAGTCACCAACAGGGTCATTCTGCAGCATCTGAAAACAATGCTAGAGAGCAAAAAGAGTGAATGGGTAGAAGAATTACAAGGGGCACTCTGGGCTTATCGCACTACTCCACGAGCGGCCACTGGCGAGACACCTTTCGCGCTCGTATATGGGTCGGAAGCAATGATACAAGCAGAAATTGTACATGAATCCGCTCGTGTAGCTTACTTCAAGCCTCAAACTAACGAAGTTAACAGAGGCTTAGAGTTGGACTTACTGGAGGAAAAAAGAGACAATGCTTGGTCAAAAATACACAGATACAAGGCAGCTGTAGCACAACAATAAAACAAGCGTGTAAAAGAAAGAACTTTCCAACTGGGGGACTTGGTCTTGAAGAAAATAGAAGTATCCAAGCATGTGGGAAAATTGGACCCCAACTGGGAAGGGCCATTCAAAGTGATACAAATCAGAGCTAACAACACTTACACCCTGGAGACGCTTCAAGGCGAGCGCTTGCCTCGCCCTTGGAACGCATGTAACCTCCGGCGGTTTTATGTTTAAAAGCTCTCTAGGAATGATGATGTAACAATCCCACTAATGGGTTCTATGTACTACTTCAAATCTCAAGTAAGTTATAATACATTCTCTTGAATATTTCTATACTACTGCTTTTAAATTACGCAAATGGATAAGACCCACGTCCCTCGTTTCCACGAGCGTGGTTGACAATCCATTCCAATACGCACGATGTTATAGCACATGGTTTACGCTTGCCAGGGCTCTACTCCACGTGGGGGGACGCCCTCATAAGGATAGTCTGGTAACGCTCACAACCAACCTGATGAACTGGAGAAAAATGCAAGGAAAATCCTAGTAGGCCTTGGTCGTTTGTCACAACGCCTTGCGCTCGAAAACGGGATCGCATGCAAGTCCTAAAAATTAACGGGTACAAGCGCGCTCGTTCAACGGTAACGTCATTCGGTACGAATTTTCACAAGTCTTGAACGAGGGCAGCCTCTCAGTAAGACCCTCATAATCACTCAAGGCTTAGTAAAATTTTCCAAGTTAAGCAAAATTTTCACAAGTCTTGAACGAGGGCAGCCTCTCAGTAAGACCCTCGTAATCACTCAAGACTTAGTAAAATTTTCCAAGTTAAGCAAAATTTTCACAAGCCTTGAACGAGGGCAGTCTCTCAGTAAGACCCTCGTAATTACTCAAGACTTAGTAAAATTTTCCAAGTTAAGCAAAATTTTCACAGGTCTTGAACGAGGGCAGCCTCTCAGTAAGACCCTCGTAATTACTCAAGACTTAGCAAACTTTTCTAAGTATAAAAGCAAAAAATTTTACAAGCTTTGAAAAAGGGCAATCTTTCAATAAGACCCTCATACTTACTCAAGATTTAGCCAAAACAAGGCCTATTTTACCAAGCATGTTACTCAGAATCCAAGCGTTAAGAGATTTTGTTAACAACAAGCGCAAGGTAAAGGGTCGCAATCGAAAATGATGGCGCAAGAAAAAAAAAGAAGAGACATTACTATGGAAAAGAAGGATTTCATTAATTTGAGGCTTTCGCCAAAGTTGCAAGACAAAGGCGCAGGGGCCCGTAACATTCTTACAAAAAAGGCACTAAGTCAGAAGAAGAAGAATTACAAAATAAACAGATGAGGAAGAACTTCAGGCGGCGGGAGCGACGTCTTCATCCAGAACCACCAAGATATTTTAGGCCACGGGGCCGTATACCGGACCCGCTGGCTCTTGTGCTGGGGGGGGCATTTTCATCTTGGTGTTGGGCAGCTGGATGAGCAGGCTCATTGTTTCCCGGCGCTTGAGGAGCATTGGGTTCATTGGCAGGAATGGGGGCGTTCTCGGCATCAGGAGCGGGAGCGTTAACAACAGGCACTGGAGGCTCGTTCGCCGGAGGGTTTTCAGAAATAGCGCTGGCATTGTTATTCCCCTCATTTTGTTCCACTTGAGAGGCCTCTTCCGGAGGATGAGCCGCCATATACTCATCTTGGATGAGTGTAACCAGAAAGTTGTATTCCGGCTCAGATATGTTAGACTCCGGGGCCTCAGGGTTTTCATCATCTTCAACGCATCGGTCATTGAACATGAGCTCCATGCCTTGCGCATCGCGGATGGATGGATCTGTTAGGCCCTTGTGGATGCCCTGCTCAATCGCTAAGTTGAACGCTTTCTGGGCTTCATCAAGGCAATGAAGGGAAGATGCAAAATTGAACGCTTTGGAATGACAAAATTTGATGAGTGCCTCCTTATTTGATGGCTCAAAACGATGAGGGAGTTGGTTCATGGCATCAGTATATTTCTTTTCCGCCTCCATGACCCTCGTCTTCCAATCGTTGCGCTTGGCAGTGAGCTTCTTATGATTCTCCTCAAGCTGGTTAAAACTGGTTATGCCAACTCCTTCGAGTGTTCACAGCGTTCGTGAAGTCATCTTGCAACTTCTTCATCTCGGGCTCCATCTTGTTGTACTCTTCCTTGAGGGAAAGGTACTTGGCCGTCTCGGTGTCCAACTCCTCCTGAAGCTGGGCAGGATCGTTCGAGCGCGCCATCTTCTTGTACTTTGCCTTCCGGTCAGCGTAAACCGTGGCGTGCATTTGGATATTTCTTGCCATCGGAAACACTTGCTGCACAGGCTCGCAAGGGCAAAAGTGTTAACAAATATATTGAAGAACAACACCTTCAAAAGATAATGAAACTACGAGAGGAAATGAGACTTACGGAAATTACGGCGTGCACCATATCGCCGGTCACCTTTTCAACTGGCTCGGAGAACAAATGCTTATGATCCGCAGAGAATTGGGTCCTTTCATACAAATTTTGGCTGATACCTTGGGACAATATCCCATACCTCAGTAATACGGAACTCCCATCTGCGGAGCCCTTGTAGCTCCTATCCCCCCGGCGGTCGAAGTCCCACAAATGTTCTTCCTCTGAAGAGGAAGTGTCTCCGTGTATCCCGTGGAAAGATTGACTTGCGAAACTCTCTTTGTGGTATTGTCCGAAGGTCTCACATTCTAAATTAAAATCTATCCGATACAAATTGAGTAACTCGAGGAATATTGATATAACACTCTTATTCTGGGCCACATCAAACATCTTAATGGAATAATTAAATTTAATTATAAGGGTGGCATTTATTTATTTAATTTTTCAATAAAATAGTTTATTAAAATTAAATAAGGAGGATTTTGGTCAAATATTAGATAATGACCGTCTAGAAATAAATAGATTAAATATATTTTAAAAAAGAAAACCACAAAAGTTTTTGTTTGTATTTCAAAGATGCATAATGGTATGCATTTATGAAACATAAATATACTTTGAGAGTATATAATGCAAATGTGTTTAATATTATCATTTTTCGAATTTCAAATATACATATGGAGCGGTTGGGTTTTGAATTTGGGACTTTAGAAAAATGTTTATAAAAGTAAAAGCATGTTATTATTTTTAATGTTAATATTTCCATGTTTTTCTTTTTTATTATATTGTCAAAACAATTATTCAAATTATTATATGTTATTGTAAGATTTTTATACGAATCTTGGATGCAAGCTTTTTGAAATTGATAATAACGTGCAACAATAATTTAAGAAGTTTAATATTATTATTCAAAAATAACATTTACTTAAGAGGTATTTTTAGGAGTTAATTATATTAAAAAGAGAAATCCAAATTTTCATATATAAACTACATAGAAATCCCGTCTTACAATGACGTATAATTAAAACTTCTTATATTATTCAAATAAAATTCACCGTCCAATATGGTCCACTAAATTAATCGTCTTATTGTAAAGTTTCAATTTTATGTTTATTATAAGCGTATTAAAAAATTCAATTTTTTTCAAGTGGCTAGAAAATTAGGTCTTAAAAAGACTTAGAAAATATTTGCTCTATTCAAACATGGGTGAGATCTCTTATATCATACATGAATGCAGATATGACAATATAAATACAAGATGATATTGATATGAATATAAATATATATATATATATATATATTTGAAATTTTTTACATAAAAAATGTCTGATATGATATCTGACACGACATGACAAAATAATATTTTTAAAAGTATTCGTTTGTTAAAAACTTTCTAAGATCGCATAGAACGGGGTTTTTGATCCTTGTATTTCTTTATGGCTATAAAGTTTAAAATTGTGAGAGAATATATAATTTTGAATTTTTTTATTTAAAGATGAATTAATGTCTAAAATACAAGTTTAACATGTTACTCATGAAAAAAATATTGAATTTCTTACACAGGTAATAATCAAATGTAATTACATTATTATAAGAAGTGTTTAAAAAAAAAAATACAATTTTAGTCGCACATATCACCCATAAATGAAAATTTCCAACCATTTCAGTTCCATACAATGTTTTCTTTTTCTCTGAGTTTTTATTTTTATTTTATTATAAGGTCTTTTGCCATTATTGCAGAAAATATTAACAAAAAATAGAAAACATTGACAGGATTTCGAAAAATAAATATCCTTAAATTTCTAAATCACATATCAAATGAAATAATTAGTGGCCCGGGTTTTATAATACTAATCATTGGTTTAATCACTTTTTGTCTGTAAAATTACAAAGACAAGCTCCTAAAAGAAAACTAATAAATTGTATTTAATAAATTAATTAAGAAAATTGTTTTTTTATAAGAATTCTCAAATCAAATATTGATCTATTTTCCTACTAATCACTTACGTTACATTCCAAAAAAAAAAAAAAGTTATCAATATTGAGAAATCCATTGAGCATTCATGAATAAAATTTAAAGTTTTATCAGTTAAAAAATCATTAAATATTTATTTTGCGTTATTTTTGCAAATTATATGGTATACACAATCTTTATTGATTACCAAGATTAAAATGGAAAAAAGCTACTAATATTCACCCGCTTTTGCTAAAAATAAAATTAGTTAACATTAAAGACATTTTATAATTCTATCCATAATTTAATCACTACAATATATAAAATCATACCATGATTCATTTTGATCCAAAAATTAATTTTAATAAAAGCAAAATAACTTGAGATAATCCCAATCATTAATTTTCCTTAACGAAAAATCGTCCTCCAAATTAATTAAATTCTAATGCTTTTAAGTTAAAATGAAAACAAATACCATAAGTACGAGTTAGGTAAAAGTATTGAAAAAAAGAATTATTTCTTAATTTATTATATCACGCTATTTAAAATATTCAAAAAATGCAAGTTGTAATCTCCACATTAGCAAACAAAATCTACGCAATTATTTAATATTTTCATAAATAAAATAATAAAGGGCATTATATATAATTAATTATTACCGCACCAAACTCCAGAAAAAAGACAAATATTGATTTTTCTTTTACTTTTTTTCTTTTCCCTTCTTGAAACCTTTTCTACAAACCCCATTAATGGAGGGAACTCAGCTTTACAAACTTTGCCCACAGACAAAATAAAGCTAAGATTTTGAAAGCAACAGCAGATTCAAGTGAGCCCAGAAACATAGAAATCCGCTTGAAATTTCTGGCGCCATTTGTTCAACTACGAATTTCTTCAAAAAATAGAAAAAAATCGGTTCTTTTTCTTGAATTATTTGCAGAGATAGGAAGGAGAGATTTGGGAAGAGAAGCATGGAAGTTGAGGACAGGGAAAGCACGGATTCCGGTTCGCTGAGTGGAAACCCGGATTCGGAGTCGCCACCATTGAGTGGCGGCGATTATGTTGGCCACGGCGGCGGGGTGGCGCCGGGAGTAACGAGCATGGACATAAGCATGGAGAAGAGTGCAGCTGGTACTAACGTATCCGCCGTTGCGGTGGGAGGTGGAGTCGTAGGAGGAGGCGGAGTGATTGGTGGGGGAGTGAGTGACGGCGGCAGCGGCGTATTGGGCGGTGGAGCTGGCGGCGGCCGTGGTGGTGCCAGTGGTGATTTGTCGATGGGGAAGAAGAAGAGAGGGAGGCCCAGAAAGTACGACGCAGATGGGAACCTAAATCCGGCGTACTTAAAATCGCCGTCGATGACTCCGACCGGCTTCACCCTGTCAACGCCGCCGTCCTTCGAAAATTCTTCCGGCCCTAAAAGAGGCCGCGGGAAACATTCCGGTGCCGGCGCCGGTGCCGGTTCCGGCAACTGGCAAATCCTTGCTTCTTTGGGTGAGTTTCCAACAATCTCAACGCTACAGCCTACATGCACTGTTACAACCCTTTTTTTTTTTTTTTTTTCTTGATTACAGCGACTTTCCATCTTTTTTTTGAATTTCAGTCCATTTCTCATGCTTCTTCTTCAAGCCCCCTCACCCCCCCACCCCCACTCCCAACAAAAAAGATTTATTTTCTTGGGTAATTATTGTGATGGGATTTCAGATTTGAAGTGGGAAAAGCTATGTCTGGGTATAATTAAGGCTTAAGAGCCAAGAAATGGCGCATTTTGGCCATTACTTTGATGTTTTCGGATGCTGGGTCAGTGTCATTAGCCATTTCGTTTAATTTAAGATTAATTATAGTTAAATCTCAACACAAAGAATCAATGTCTGAAGCTGAAACGAACACATTTTCTTGATAAAGACTCCTTTTTTATTTTTCTTTTCCTATTGTAATGGAGACCCAACCTTTCTGTAACAGGGTTCCCGGGTGGGTGGGGTAGGGTGGTGGTTGGTGTTGACTATGTCTACAATTTGCTCCCATGTTTTGTTTGTTCTAAGACCTTGTCTTACGTTGTGCAGGTGAACTGTTTGCGACTACGGCAGGAGGGGACTTTACAGCTCATGTCGTCACTGTAAAACCTGGAGAGGTATTTAGCAACTTTGTCTGCTCCACAATGGAACATCCTTTACACACAAACACACTCATATATATATTTACATATATGTATAGATATATATTGTTTGTCTCCATTGATATTGAGATTGAGGTTTGTATTGCAGGATGCAGCTGGGACAATACTTACATTTGCTCAGAAGGGTCATAGAGGGATTTGTGTTCTTTCTGCCAATGGATCTGTCTCCAATGTCACACTTCGCCAGCCCGGTTCGTCCGGGGGTCTGTTAACATACGAGGCAAGAATGTTCATTTACTTCCCTCAGTTCCTTTCTTCATTTCAGCTTTTACTTCGGTTGCTGCTTATGTTCTGTTACGGGTGTTGGTTGTTTTGAATCTTAAATGTGTTTCTTTTTTTGGATGCAAGCTGGTTTACCTAATGTTCGTCCCTTTGTTTTTATGGGTGTTTACAAGCTTCTGTTTTTGAAAAATGCTAAAAGTAGAAGCTAGAGTTGTAAAAGCGGTAAGTTGTAAGAATTGGTGTTTGGAGAAAGTAGTAGTAAAAACAGCTATAAACACCCAATAGATATTTCTGGCTTATTTTAAGCAGAAGCAGCGGTAATTCTCTTCGATTAAGCTAAAAGCAGGAAAGCACTTTTCGTTAGAGTTTGCGAACACTTCTTGATTTTGAGTTGAATGTGTTTTACTAAATTAAGCTAGTTCATGTATTTGCCCATTTATAACAATTAGTTATCTGTATATTTCATCAAACAAACTACCGTGCGGGTTTTGAATCTGTAAATTGTGATTGGATGATCGTTTTAATTATAAATGTTATGTTGGATTGTGATTTGATATTTTGGAAAATATAAATTCAGGGGCGATTCGAGATCTTAACTCTGACGGGCTCGTACACAGTTTCCGACAATGGAGGGATCAAGAGCCGTTCGGGTGGATTAAGTGTTTCGTTAGCCAGCCCCGATGGTCGTGTTATAGGTGGTGGTGTTGCCGGTTTGCTTATGGCAGCTAGTCCAATCCAGGTCCTAATAATCAAATTCGAATCAACATATATAATCTCATTATTATGATACTCACATTAATCTTCACTTTTTCCCAGATTGTAGTCGGAAGCTTCTTGCCAAACGGCTTCCCTCCGCAGCAACAACAGCAGCAGAAGAGAAAGTACAATAAAGAACCGAAGATATCCCCAGCGGTTCCATTCACCGCTCCGGCGACAGTGACTGCAGCAACTCCAATCTCCCAAGCGCCCCCACAGCCGAACATGTGTCCCCTTCCAGCGTCACAGCCACATTTTATGGTGCAGAATCATGGGGAAGGCGACAACAGCTTGAGCAATAAAGATCAGCCGAACTCGGCTTCAACTGACACTGGTGATTGGAACTGTTCTGATCAGAGACCATCACCTGATATTAACATCTCTATACCCGAGCATTGAAGATGAAGCTAGTTAGGCTGCAGTTAACTGTAGGTTTATCTAAGGGGTGACATTGTTATTCTGACTGATGGGATGATCATGACTCTGTCTGTTTAATTCTTGCTGGTGGCTACGTATTTAGATGCTTTAGAAAGTTCTCTGACGAGCGTCGGTTTAGAAGTTGTATCGTTCTCCGTTTTCTGAGAAACTTTTATGATGAGGGCCTGTTTAGAAATCGTATCATTCTTCGTGTTCTTGATAAACCTTCTGACGAGGGTCAGCTTAGAAATCGTATCGTTCTCTCTAGTTTTCACTTGTTATATGGAAATTTTCATTTCAAGTTTTAGTTAATTCCTCGTTTGTAACTGGATTGAAAGAATGTAGTCGGTTCTCTATCTCATATTGTTCGAAACGGAACACCAAAGTAGTATATAATATGCAAAACTGCAAAGCAAACAATACAATCCAATTGAAATGCCTATTTCTTCAGAAGATAAAACATCATATTCAGTAATCATATACTTGCATATCGATCGTTTGAGCTCACAACCATGATGAGCAGACGCACACAACCATGATGAGCAGACGCAAACAAGACAATACAGAAACGGTGCAGGCTTTGAACAATACAAACTAAACCAAAAAGGTTCTTCATAAATCCATTGCATACGCTCTTATTTAGCACTCATAATAGGCATCTCAACCCCACACCCGTTCCACTTTCATTCATCGGAACTACTTTCATCATCCTCATCGGATCTCTTTTCAAGACTACGAACAATTCTTCCATAAAAGTCCCAATTCGGATCCGAAGGAGTGATCGCAGGTTGTCCTAAGGGATGATCCTTCACATAAGAAGGAACATCATCAGCATCAACCAAACCATTCAGATACTTCCGCAGCTCTCCATTCGGACCTAAAAACGTGTCGTTTCTGTTGTGCTTTTTGTAAGGTTCTGGAAAGATTGCAGTATTAGGCTGCAAAACAGGAAAAAAAAAAAATCGAATTTCAAACTTCAGAAATTCGAAAATGTGGTATACTTTCGGGTTACTGTTGTTACCGGATTGAGAAGGGCAGTATGGGGTTCGTCATCAATTAGCAAAGTGTTTGCAGCAGAATATTTTCCTTTCAAGGCTTTGTTGTCCCATATGTCCTTCAATTCTTTGAGAAACAGAGGCTTCTGCTCTTTATGGAGGCAGTGATATTCTGAATCAGTGCACTCGTCTTGGCCCTAGAAAAAAAAAACAAGACTTTCAATTTCATACCGGGACAGTTACATCAACACCCCCTGATATCCTAACTAATTACACAAACATCCCCTATACAAATTCATAACATTAAACTTACCGATTAAAACTTCATTTAAATTCATGACAAGAATAACACGCATTACACCAAAACTCGGGCTATACGATTTACAAGTTTTCAAGGGAAATTTGTGTAATATCTCATTTTAAATTTTACTAAAATCTCTAGAGACATAAGAGTAAAGTTTATGGAAAATATACCCATATAAACAAGAACTTGCTCCTTGTCCCACCAGTTATAGTCCTCAAAACAGGGTCGATATTGCGTCTGAATAAGATCAAAATCCAAAAACATCAACAAGATCACAACCCAAAACTTCAACCAAAATAAAAAAAACAGGCAAAAACCATGTCCACTAACTCTTTGGCAGAGGACCACAGCGCAACGTCAAAACGCTCAAAGCAGAAACTCATAAACTCAGTACAAAACGGCCTCTTAAACACTGTCGCAAACAAAAAGTCACAATCTTTACATCAAAACCATCATCACAGACACAATACACACACAACAAACCAACACATAATCAAAATAAATTACCCAGAAAGTTTCCATGCACGAGATCGGGCCGAAGATGACGAACACCGGCCCTGTTCCTTACGTGCACCCTGTAAACCAAGAGCCCGCCGAGGCAAAGCACAAGAAGCTTCTTTTTGGGGCCCAGATTGAGCTTATCTAAGGAAAGGCCAAGATCGTCGTTGCCTGCGTCCTTACCGTCGTCGCTGGTGTCATCGGAGACGACGCGTTTGAGCTTTGAGTCTGCGGTGGATTTCTGATCTGCCATTTTTGGGAGTGTTCTGTGATGGGGTTTAGTGGGGATGTTGACTTATATAGACTGGAGGAGAATTCTGAGGGTTTGCAACTTTTGGGGTTTTGGATTTAATGTGGGTAAATCTGTTGGAATTCTGATTGGAGGAATCATCGTACGTACGAGGAGAAGGATTATGTTGTTTGGTAGTGTGTTCATGGTTGCTTCGTGGGATGTACGTACTACCACCCTCAATGAGTAGACAGTAAGATATGAATGAAAATTCTATCCAAAATTCGATTCGGTTGAATCCAACAAATTAAAAAGGTAGTGTATTATAATTGTTATTTGATTTGTCGCCCTTTCTGAATTTTCCACCAATCACACGGTAAGGATAAAATACTCACCCTAATTATACCGATTTGCCCGAGTCGGGCTCAGGGTAGAATTCCCCATGTAATAGAGTGGGTTCTAACCCAAAATTGGATTGGTAGTCGGCGTAACGAGGAGCGGAAGGTTTTCTTTTTGCCATGTATTGTTTGGTTGGTGAAAATTTGAAGATGAATGATAAATAAAAAAAGCAAATATTATTAGGGAGAATTATATCTAACTACCCTGCATTTAGACCTAATTATAACGTAGTCCATCATTATTGGGAAATTACATTTTAGTCCATATAAATCTTATTTGGTCTGAGATCCCTTAACAGAATTTGTAAAAGTACACTTATGCCCCTGACGATTTTATGAATGTTATATTGAATATATGACCAAAATTACAAAATCATCCCTAAAGTTTATAAAAATAACAAAGCGATCCCTATAAAATATGACTTTAACAATAAATCAGGGGTATTTTTGAAATGACATAACGGAACCCTAGGGATCACAAACGGTTCTCAAAGTTAGGGATTAAAATGTAATTTCTCGATAATGATGGATTGCGTTGTAATTAAACCTAAATGCAGGGTAGTCAGACATAATTCTCCCATATTATTATAATAAAATTTTCATATAAGAAGTGTTTGAAACAATTTCATATGATGGATAAGATAAAATTATATTATTAATAATGTTTTTACATTACAAAAAAGTAGCACTCTTAGTGTTTTGATATGATTCGATTACTTTTATTTTATTTATTATGTTTTTTCGAGTTTTGGTACGACAAAAAAACAATTAGGTGATACGATTAAGTAAGTAAGTAACAATTCGATGAGAATAACAAGGTACCATTTTTATAGTCAATCTGTGTACATTTTTATGGATGATTACATTCGCATAATGACAATATAACGTACCAAGAAAGAATTTAATTAAGTTAATTAATAGTGGTTATTCCCTGTAATTCATAGTCAATGAACAAAGTCAATACAACCTATTAATTTTCTTCTTTTCCACGAATTTTCCAAACACCTCCACAATACTAAACAAATGCAAATAACTTGATTAAAAAGGTTTCTATTTTATTATGCTTTATCCTTTCTCTATTCCCTTTGGGAAAATGGAGGGTTATCTACTTATCTTTGTTCTTTTCCTTTTGAGTGCTTTTGCTTATGTAGTTTCCTTTATTCTGTTTAGTGCTTGATCCTCGACAATGTAATTGGTTGAGCTTGACTCGTTTAAATTAGTGTAAAAAGAGACGAGATATTTATCGTGTTATTAATGGAGAATAATAAATATAATATATTTATTTTTTTCATTGGTTGGATTGGATCGAGCCGGGTTTAAGTAGAATTTTCCTCTAACGAAGTGATTAAGATGGTATCTGGATAAACTTAGTTCAAATAGCTTATAAGCCTTCACCCCTTTTAATCTGTTTTTGGAGCTTATAATATGTGATTCAAAACTTTTAGATAAAGATATAATCTAAAATTATAAGATATTAATAACCATAGTTGTGTGATTAAAAAATAAAGGGAGATTTTTTTTGCTGATTTTTGCCTCTTTTTGCAATTTGATATCCCCGCAAATTCATCCAAAGTTTATATTTGTAACATACTATCATTCAAACCTTTTTTTTTGTGATTTCGGTAAAAATACAAATGATATATATGTTTTATAAACATATCACGTGTCATGTCTTTTAACCAAAACCACCAAAAGAAAAACTTAGACGACAGTTTATTACGGATACAAACTTTGAATTGTGGTTTACCATGAAAGTTTATTTTAATAATAAATTATAAAAATACATTCGAATGATAAAAAAATCTTATTCTTAAAAATAAATTTAATACTTTCTGCGTGCTTATAAGCCGCTTTGAGGACAGCTTATCACTTGAGCGACATTAAAGTGTGTGTGGGAAGCTTGAATGCATCATTATATCAAATTGTTGAATGGCTTATAGCTTTCAGTTCAAGGCTTCAAGCAATACCACTTTTATTTTCATTATTTTTTATTATACAACCAATACTTACTATTATTTTGACCAGAAAAAAAAAAAGGGTAATTAGTAATTACTATTATCGGTCAAAGTTCCTAAATTAACCGTCTTAATTGAAGACTTATTTATTCTGTCAATCAAATAGCAATAAATAAACAAATATGAAAGAGTAAAATATTTTGGATCAGTTTGGTCCAATTTGTAACCCACCTTTAGGTTATTTTTTGGGTAATTACAAGAAGCCCATTAATATGTTTATGGATTCGGGTCGAGCCGTCGATAAGTTATAATAACTTCTTTTATTAACGGTAGCACTTCAACCATTAAATTATAATATTTTTTTAGTCTATTTATAATACTAAGGTTAAAATATTTCCTATTGAATGATATCTGTATATTCAATAATTCAAGTACGAAAATTTTAATTAACTAAAATAATAAGGAATGGTTAAACTTCTCTTTGGTCTATCCGTCATTATTGAATATTATTAATGTTCATAAGTCACGACCAATTGTTACTTTGTTATTATCAAAAGCCCAGTTATGGTTAATCATAAGCCCAATCGCTTCACTGAAAATATATCCAAGTATATAGGAATGACTCATCAACATACAGACACAGTCCTCTTCAACACAATTCCCTGCAATCAACGTGGCAGCCGCGCACAGGTGGCGCAGCCTCCGACCACCACCTCTACTCTTCCGCCACCGCCATCTCTCTATATATATATACAGATATAACGCAAAGTCATGCATGATTGTCAACCCATCTTCAAAACTACGAAAAACCAGAAACAACAGGCAACCTTCAACCCACAACAATGGCGCAGCACATAGACGAGAGGAAGGAAACGGTGACGTTCCGCGCGACCGTAAAAGACGAGCAAGGGCAGAAGCGCGTCGAGAAGATCGAGGTCGCCGACACCTTGAAACACGTACAGAAGAAACTCGTCGACAAAGGCATCCACCGCCAGGATCGCCACCCGGTCGACGGCCGGCCGATGGGGAGGCAGCACAAGTCCGGCCACGGCGGAAAGTACACGTGGGAGGGACCGGCCGGCAATTTGGCCAATGAACTGGAGCCGGAGCCGGCGGCCATGGACGAGAACGATCCCAACTATGTGGGTGAGGACGAGGCGGAGGAGGGCGGCGGGAGTGGTGGCCGGAGAGATTGATGCGCCGCCGGAAGCGGCGGAGGAAGGAGTGGCTAGAGTTGATCTTGACCCGAAGTTGCAGGGCAATGTTCAATTTCTTTTTTAAGGTGTTTTTGTAATTGTGTTTTAATTTTAGTTTGTTGAATTTTTATTTTTGTAAAGAATAATGATGTGGTTTTATTTATTTTAGTTTTGGTTAGAAAATAATAATGTTGTCAATTATACAATATTGTATGAACTATCCTAGGACCCGTGCGATGCACGGAATGATTATAATTATACTATATTTAAAACAAATAAAAAATATTATATAAAATTATTATAATTATATTATATTTAAAATAGTTGAAAATTATTATCAATTATTTTTTTAGTAATATATAATTATACGCCCCCTGCGACCCGTGCGATGCATATAAAATGAATAAAATATCACTAAGAATATAACTTTAAAGTGAAATTGGTTGTATATAAAAGAAAACTCAAAATTATTAAAAATTTTAAGAATATCAATTTGATAATTCTAAAACCATATATGTAATTTTGCATAAAGAACCATGTGAAGTAAAAGAAGTAAAACATGAACCGTGAAAACCCATCACATTCTTAAAATAAATATCAATTTTGTAATATCATTATATACTAAATAATGAAAATATTATGAATAATATGATAATTTAAAAATTAATTTATAGATTTTTAAATAATATAATATTTATTTTATAGATTTTATAAATTTATAATAGTCGATCATTAAAGGTAATAATTTAGTAATAATAATAATAATCAATTATAATTTTTAATAAAACTTAAATAAGATCACTTCCTCAATTAAAGAGGTAATATAGTCTATAGTCTAACTTAGGATAAAATAACGTATGAATGGAATGAACATTTTCACATTCATTCCTAAAACCCTTGATTGGTATAAAATACAATTAAGAATGCTCATTAGTCTATCCCAAGATAATATCCATTCTTTTATTCATGGTATTATCCATTACCCCAACCTTGATGGTATTAACAATTCTCATTGAGAATCAACTTATATTTCACTTTTATAAAATTATCCTCATTAAATCTAATTAGATCAAATCTTATTCTTTTATGTTCTTCATTTTCTCTTCTCTATTTTTCGAGTATCGTCTTTCCCACAAAATTTAATAAAATCTAAATCAAATCTCATTATTCAAGTGTCTTTTAGGGTTTAAAAAAAAAAATGAAAAATAGAATAAGAATGTTAAAAAAAAGTTAATTAAGAAGATTAAGAAACTAATAATGAAAGGGGAAAGATCATAACACTATTGCATGAATAAGGATAAGAGTTCTTGAGCAAAGAGGCAATATTAAAAAGTAAAAAATAAAGGTAAACTATTAGATATAAATTTAATTGAAAAAGATTACAACAAATAATTACGATGAATAAAAAACTGAAAAAAATAAAAATAATTAATGTTATAAAATTAAAATATAAGAGGATTAATTTTTTTTTTTTGTAAAAATAACGTAAAGAAAGAGGATTGAAAAAGTTTTTATATAACGTAAAGAAATGCATTATATTATAAATCCATAAATACCTAGACAAAAAGTAAAGAAAAAACAGTGAAAATTAAAGAAACAACAGAAATGCTTCAGAAAAAATATATTATAGAAAAGATAGAGAATATGTCTACATAAAAATATATTCAAATATATTAATCATATTAATGAATAGACGAATTAAAAAACATAGCTAAATACAAAAATGAGTAAAACTAAATATGAGATAATTTAAATAAATTGTTGATTCAAAATTATAAAGGCAGCAAGATTTGACTATTAGAAAGGTAAACATCACTAAATTCAATATAACAAATATAAATTAATGCTTAAAAAAATATACATCACATCAACAAATAACGAATTTAAAAATTAAAAATCCACAATAATATGAAGAAACTAAAAAAAATTATAATTCAAAAACACTCAAATTAGTAAAAATAGAGGTATCTTCGGATGCATAAAACTAAAATACTAATTAATAAACAATAATAATAAAAATTTATATATAAATCTACAACATATAGTAGATATTCACATTCTTCCTAATAGAAAAATTAAATGTAATCATTGAACAAAGAGCGATGAAAAGTAAAAAATTTCAATTAAAAAGAAATTCAAAAAACTCTCTTATTTTTAACTTCATCTTTGCATATTATATCATTCATGAAAATACAAAGAAAAAAAATCATGAACCCTAGACAACATCAAAGGAAGAAACAAATATTATGAACACTATACATTAACTGAACCCCCAATATTCAATATAACAAATATAAATTAATACTTAAAAAAATATACATCACATCAACAAATAACGAATCTGAAAATTAAAGATACACAATAATATGAAAAAACCAAAAAATTTTATAATTTAAAAACACTCAAATTAGTAAAAATAGAGGTATCTTCGGATGCATGAAACTAGAATACTAATCAATAAACAATAAAAATAAAAATTTATATATAAATCTGCAACATATAGTATATATTCACATTCTTTCTAACGGAAAAATTAAATGTAATCATTGAACAAAGGGCGATGAAAAGTAAAAAATTTCAAATAAAAAGAAATTCAAGAAACTCTCTTATTTTTAACTTCATCTTTACATATTATACCATTCATGAAAATACAAAGAAAAAAAAATCATAAACCTTAGACAACATCAAAGGAAGAAACAAAAAGATTATGAACACTATACATTAACTGAACCCCCAATCAATATTATGAAATTGCGTTCAAATCTCTACAATTTAAAACATCTTCGATGAATTAGAAATGAGAAAAAAATGAATGATAGAAATAAATCTGAATGAATGCATTTTAAGAGCGGAGATTAGGAGATGGAGAGAATGATTATATAAGCATGACCAAATTTGAATGATATGATATATTGAAAGAAATAAGGAAATAGTAAATAATATCCATTAAATACGTTTGTAATTGCATACAAATAGAGAATTGATTCTTGAGATCTCTGTGAGTTAGTTAAAAAATATGAAAAAGAAAAAACAACTGAAATCATTCTAATTATATTTTTAATTAAAAATAATTTGGAATTATTAAAATTCACCAATAATCAAATGTCATGGATTATGAGGGAGTGGTGACTATATTAGGTAATTCAATTCCGTTAGCTCATTTGTAGGAGTTTTGATTACTAATAACATCTATTTAGTGTTGATTAGTGGAATAATTAATGAATTACATATAATAAGAATTGTGTTTAATAATAATTGAAATATATTGATCCAACAACCAATTAGAAATTATTTTTTTAATAAAATATTTTAGGAAAAACACAAAATAATATTGAGTCAAAATAGTACAATTACATGCAAATATCGTTGTGCTATATATAATAATATAGATATGTATAGTTTTAAAAGAAATTCATAGATGAAAAATATATTATGTATATTGCTGAAAATAATTTATTTTCTTTAGTAATATTTATTTTCATAATAAAATAATATACAAAATAAAAATTTTAATTTTAATTTATCTTTATCTATCTTTTTAACCCTAATTAATGATATCATTAAATATCACCCTAATTATGGGGTGAAAATCGTGATATAGAAAAATTATCATTTCATTCTTTCTTAATTTAAAGCTCATTAATAATGACATTTATTTAATTGATAAAAATATGTATAAAAACAGAAATTCATACATAGAAAGTATATTATAAATCTTGTCAAAGATAATTATTTTCATTAGTTACTATTTGTTTTAAAATAAATAATACATAAAATAAATATAAACCAATTACATTTTTTCTATTTAATTAAAATCCTAAAAAAAACCACAAAATTCCACATCATCGAAATACACAATAAAAAGTCAAACGACGTTTTCAAATATATAATAACTAGCGTATGCCCCGTGCGATGCACGGTATTATACAATATAACTTACGAATAATACGTGTGAATTTTGTAAACTAAAACAGTTTTAAGATAAACAATTAAATTATATAGAATGAAAAATAATTTATGCAATACATAAATTTTATAAATAATAAATGATTTATGCTAAAGTCAAATTTATTACTTTAATATACTTAATTCTAAACTGTATATTAAGTTAAGTATTTTTTATTATAAATAGTAAATAAATAATATTCATGTAATTAAATATCATATTTTAATTTAATAGGTTAAAATATATGGAAAAGAAAAAAATAAACAATTTATATATCAAAATAGTAAATTCTAGCATTTCATCCCAATGCTACGCACATATTTATTAAAAATATTGTTATCTTTTCTAATATATATAAATAAGAACTTTTGCATTAATATTTTTTACAAAATAATAAGTATTAAATTGGCAATTGATTATACTAAAACTTTAATTTAGCTATCATTAACAAATAAATAAATATTTTCTTTTAAAATATCCCAGTACTAATGAATTCAAATCAAAATTTTAAATTTATGTGAAAATAAAATATAAATAATCAACTTAATAATTTGTAGAGATAACAAAAAAAATATCATTATTAGAATCAAGCAAATTATATATATATATGACTATTATAGAAAATCAACAACAAAAAATATAATTTAAACTAAAATGAAAGAACATATGTTTTATATACAATACTATTGATGATAAAAAAAAAAAAAAAAAAAAAAAAAACACTCAAAATGAAAATATAAATAGAGAATAAATTTATTAAGGAACAAAGAACTATAAATGATACATCTTGATTTAAAAATCACCAGCATAATATGAAAATTATGCTGAACTATCATTCAAATTATTTTATAAATTTAATAATTTAAAAATATAAAAAATTAAAATTTGATGAAAATAAAATAATTATGGTAAAAGACCAGCTCAATTACATAAATAAAAAATATTCATGAAAATTTTGCCAATTTAAAAAATAAAAAAAAAGAAATATTTATCTACATACTAAAAATTAGAAATTAAAATCTTAAATATTAAAGTAATAAGCAAATAATATTTTAAAAACAAAGTAAAATCAATGAAAAACCACAAAAATATAAAATTTACTAATAAGTTTAATTATATTATCAGACATAATTGAAGAAGTTATACAAAGTTAAATAAATAAGATAAAAAAAAAACATAAGAACAATTAAAATATAAATTCCGCAAAAAAGAGATCGGAAAAAAACACTCAACAATAGGTTTATGTGTAAAAAATGAAAAGATTCAACGTACTTCATCAACCTAATTTACATTGAGGGGAGTGTTTGAGTCTTTACTTGATTTTGGCCAGTCTCCCGTATTGATGTACAAACAATGGAGCACCTCATATTAAAAAAAAAAATGAATTGATAATATATTAAAATGTAACGAATAATCGAGATGATAAATCAATTGAAAGAAAAATACAACGAAAGACATTAAAAAAAAAGAGAACATTTACGTATGATTTGAACAAAGAATCGATGAAAAATATAAATTGATAACAACGGAAACTCACCAAACATATACATATAATTATATGGGATGAATAATTGCGTCACCTGAAATAAATAATGAAATTTTACCATTATTAATGTAAGAGAAATAAAAAATCCAATTAATAAAATCAGAGCATATAGAATATTAACAAAAGAAATATAAAATATTTAAAAAAATGAATAGAATGTTGGAGGAAAAAACTTTAAAATAAAACACTTTACATAAAAATTGGATAGATCATAGTTGATGAAAAAAAACATATTGTTGTTGAGCATTGAAAAATTACCTAATAGTTTTAATGTTTTATAATCATTAGGGATGATGAATAACCATGTCATGTGTGTATACAATCAAAATCTAGAAATACCTGCACAATAATAAACAAAAATAATGAGGACATATATATATCGTTCAATTTTTTAAAAAAGTGAGATGTATATGAGAAAAAACACAAAACAAAAAATATGAAAAACACAAGAACTAATGAGAGCATAAATCTAAAAGCATAAGCTAAGCAAAAAGTCACACTCAGTTACGTAACAATGGAGTTCAACGGTACATATTTGCTAGATAGAGAATGAGATAAAGTATCTCAAATTTGGGAATGGCCTTTGGTGATCTTGTTTTTGGAAGCCTCTTGTTTGAAACTTGTGACGGGAGTATTGGTTTTAACGCACAGAGAGGAGCCATGAAAGAAAGTGTAGAGATCTTTATGCACTCAAAAGAACATCATGTTGTCCATTACATCAAGCCCCATCATGAGATAAAGTATCTCAAGAATAAATGTAAGCTTTTAATGTTAATCCTTAGATAATTATGGTTAATTTTTATATATAAGGAAATCAAAAGATGGAAATATTCAATTTAATTAAATTCAGTCATCCACCTATATATATTTATTAATAGTGATTCTTTAATAATAAATTTGTAAATAATATCGACCAATGATTTTTTTTTTTGTAGAATTAAAATGTTTCTAAAAGGAAAAAGGAAAAAAATATTGAAGCCAAAAATTGCATTATTTGATCAAATTAAAACCTTAGCACAATGGAATTAAATTTTGAATTTTAACTTTGAGATATTGTTGGTGATTTATTTTCGGTTTTTGTAAAACTGAGTTACATAAAATCTATTTATATTAAGTGAGGATTTTTCTTTAAAAACTTATAAATGGTAGATATAAATATGGAATACATAATTTTGGTATATTTTAAGCATTTCAATCCCCTTAATTGGAGGTTTATTTCCAATTAATCGCAAATTTGCAATCAATCCATTAATTAAGAGATTTCAAAATCCATGTAAATCAATTAATCATTTGATATAAATAAAATATTTTTAATTGGAAGATACCTAAATTAATTATGATATTTATTTATATGGATGAAAATATATATAATTTTAGGAAAGAAATTCATACATAGAAAGTATATAATAAATATTGCCAAAAATAATTATTTTCCTTAGTTACTTTTATTTTCATAATAAAATAATATATAAAATAAAAATCATCCAATCATATTTTTTCTATTTAATTAAAAATCTCAAAAATTCCACAAAATTCCACATCATCAAAATGCACAACAAAAAGTCAAAAATGGTTTTCAAATATATAATAGTATAGATTTCAATCCCCTTAATTGGAGGTTTATTTCCAATTAATCGCAAATTTGCAATCAATCCATTAATTAAGAGATTTCAAAATCCATGTAAATCAATTAATCATTTGATATAAATAAAATATTTTTAATTGGAAGATACCTAAATTAATTATGATATTTATTTATATTGATGAAAATATATATAATTTTAGGAAAGAAATTCATACATAGAAAGTATATAATAAATATTGCTAAAAATAATTATTTTCCTTAGTTACTTTTATTTTCATAATAAAATAATATATAAAATAAAAATCATCCAATCATATTTTTTCTATTTAATTAAAAATCTCAAAAATTCCACAAAATTCTACATCATCAAAATGCACAACAAAAAGTCAAACATCGTTTTCAAATATATAATAGTATAGATAGATAGATATTAACCTACCCAATTTTGATAACACTCTACGAATTTATTTTAATTTTTGAAGAAATCCTCTGGTGTAAATATTGCCCCTCATCGCACGGATTCTAAGTATAAACACCTATCCTTGTTGCACAATTTTTTGTAAAGTTAATGTCTCTCTTATCTCAACTTCATTCTTTTTCTTTTTCTTTTTCATTTTTAATTTGAAACTGATTTTTTATATTTAATAATTCTTTTTCATTTTTGAAACTGAGTGTGTAAATTTTATTTAATATTTACTTTTTACTAATAATAAAATGATTTTACATGAATGTATGTATGATCAATACGTTTGATAATAATTTGATTTGCTTCCCAATGCAAATAGTTCACCGCAATCAATGTAATAATGTTCATATCATAAATTTCGGCTTGTAAAGAGAATTATAATTTCTTAAGAAAGTACTTGCAAAGTTTCAATAATTACACGACTAAATTTGAAAAATAAAAAAGGTAATAAAAATTTCCAAATCGCAATCTATACTATTATATATTTGAAAACGACGTTTGACTTTTTATTGTGTATTTCGATGATGTGGAATTTTGTGGTTTTTTTGAGGATTTTAATTAAATAGAAAAAATGTAATTGGTTATCTTTATTTTATGTATTATTTATTTTAATCTATATATCTATACTATTATATATTTGAAAACCATTTTTGACTTTTTGTTGTGCATTTTGATGATGTGGAATTTTGTGGAATTTTTGAGATTTTTAATTAAATAGAAAAAATATGATTGGATGATTTTTATTTTATATATTATTTTATTATGAAAATAAAATTAACTAAGGAAAATAATTATTTTTGGCAATATTTATTATATACTTTCTATGTATGAATTTCTTTCCTAAAATTATATATACTTTCATCCATATAAATAAATATCATAATTAATTTAGGTATCTTCCAATTAAAAATATTTTATTTATATCAAATGATTAATTGATTTACATGGATTTTGAAATCTCTTAATTAATGGATTGATTGCAAATTTGCGATTAATTGGAAATAAACCTCCAATTAAGGGGATTGAAATGCTTAAAATATACCAAAATTATGTATTCCATATTTATATCTACCATTTATAAGTTTTTAAAGAAAAATCCTCACTTAATATATATAGATTTTATGTAACTCAGTTTTACAAAAACCGAAAATAAATCACCAACAATATCTCAAAGTTAAAATTCAAAATTTAATTCGATTGTGCTAAGGTTTTAATTTGATCAAATAATGCAATTTTTGGCTTCAATATTTTTTTCCTTTTTCTTTTTTAAAAACATTTTAATTCTACAAAAAAAAATCATTGGTCGATATTATTTACAAATTTATTATTAAAGAATCACTATTAATAAATATATATAGGTGGATGACTGAATTTAATTAAATTGAATATTTCCATCTTTTGATTTCCTTATATATAAAAATTAACCGTAATTATCTAAGGATTAACATTAAAACCTTACATTTATTCTTGAGATACTTTATCTCATGATGGGGCTTGATGTAATGGACAACATGGTGTTCTTTTGAGTGCATAAAGATCTCTGCACTTTGTTTCATGGCTCCTCTCTGTGCGTTAAGACCAATACTCCCGTCACAAGTTTCAAACAAGAGGCTTCCAAAAACAAGATCACCAAAGGCCATTCCCAAATTTGAGATACTTTATCTCATTCTCTATCTAGCAAATATGTACCGTTGAACTCCATTGCTACGTAACTGAGTGTGACTTTTTGCTTAGCTTATGCTTTTAGATTTATGCTCTCATTAGTTCTTGTGTTTTTCATATTTTTTGTTTTGTGTTTTTTCTCATATACATCTCACTTTTTTAAAAAATTGAACGATATATATATGTCCTCATTATTTTTGTTTATTATTGTACAGGTATTTCTAGATTTTGATTGTATACACACATGACATGGTTATTCATCATCCCTAATGATTATAAAACATTAAAACTATTAGGTAATTTTTCAATGCTCAACAACAATATGTTTTTTTTCATCAACTATGATCTATCCAATTTTTATGTAAAGTGTTTTATTTTAAAGTTTTTTCCTCCAACATTCTATTCATTTTTTTAAATATTTTATATTTCTTTTGTTAATATTCTATATGCTCTGATTTTATTAATTGGATTTTTTATTTCTCTTACATTAATAATGGTAAAATTTCATTATTTATTTCAGGTGACGCAATTATTCATCCCATATAATTATATGTATATGTTTGGTGAGTTTCCGTTGTTATCAATTTATATTTTTCATCGATTCTTTGTTCAAATCATACGTAAATGTTCTCTTTTTTTTTAATGTCTTTCTTTGTATTTTTCTTTCAATTGATTTATCATCTCGATTATTCATTACATTTTAATATATTATCAATTCATTTTTTTTTTTAATATGAGGTGCTCCATTGTTTGTACATCAATACGGGAGACTGGCCAAAATCAAGTAAAGACTCAAACACTCCCCTCAAATATGTAAATTAGGTTGACGAAGTACGTTGAATCTTTTCATTTTTTACACATAAACCTATTGTTGAGTGTTTTTTTCCGATCTCTTTTTTCGCGGAATTTATATTTTAATTGTTCTTATGTTTTTTTTTTTTTATCTTATTTATTTAACTTTGTATAACTTCTTCAATTATGTCTGATAATATAATTAAACTTATTAGTAAATTTTATATTTTTGTGGTTTTTCATTGATTTTACTTTGTTTTTAAAATATTATTTGCTTATTACTTTAATATTTAAGATTTTAATTTCTAATTTTTAGTATGTAGATAAATATTTCTTTTTTTTTATTTTTTAAATTGGCAAAATTTTCATGAATATTTTTTATTTATGTAATTGAGCTGGTCTTTTACCATAATTATTTTATTTTCATCAAATTTTAATTTTTTAGATTTTTAAATTATTAAATTTATAAAATAATTTGAATGATAGTTCAGCATAATTTTCATATTATGCTGGTGATTTTTAAATCAAGATGTATCATTTATAGTTCTTTGTTCCTTAATAAATTTATTCTCTATTTATATTTTCATTTTGAGGGTTTTTTTTTTATCATCAATAGTATTGTATATAAAACATATGTTCTTTCATTTTAGTTTAAATTATATTTTTTGTTGTTGATTTTCTATAATAGTCTATGATTATATATATATATATATATATATATATATATATATATATATATATATATAATTTGCTTGATTCTAATAATGATATTTTTGTTGTTATCTCTATAAATTATTAAGTTGATTATTTATATTTTATTTTCACATAAATTTAAAATTTTGATTTGAATTCATTAGTACTGGGATATTTTAAAAGAAAATATTTATTTATTTGTTAATGATAACTAAATTAAAGTTTTAGTATAATCAATTGCCAATTTAATACTTATTATTTTGTAAAAAATATTAATACAAAAGTTCTTATTTATATATATTAGAAAAGATAACAATATTTTTAATAAATATGTGCGTAGCATGGGATGAAATGCTAGAATTGACTATTTTGATATATAAATTGTTTATTTTTTTCTTTTCCATATATTTTAACCTATTAAATTAAAATATGATATTTAATTACATGAATTTTATTTATTTACTATTTATAATAAAAAATACTTAACTTAATATACAATTTAGAATTAAGTATATTAAAGTAATAAATTTGACTTTAGCATAAATCATTTATTATTTATAAAATTTATGTATTGCATAAATTATTTTTCATTCTATATAATTTAATTGTTTATCTTAAAACTGTTTTAGTTTACAAAATTCACACGTATTATTCGTAAGTTATATTGTATAATACCGTGCATCACACGGGGCATACGCTAGTTTCGTTATAAATTACAAAAGTGTATGGCGATCTATATATCTATACTATAATATATTGGAAGGGTGTGTTTGACCCTAATTAAATTGATTTTGACTGAATGAAATTTTGTGATTTTTTTGAGATTTTTAATTCAAATTAAAAATTGCGATTGGTTGATGGTTATTATTTTATTTTATTTATTTAAAATTTTTATATGTGCCTTGATTTTTGGAATTGATCTCAATTAAAGTATCAATTTATGGTAATATTTATTTTGTATGCATAAATTTAGAAAAATATTTTTTAATTTAAATTTAAAAAGTCATGTAATTAATGACAATGCTCAAAATGTAATAAAACTCATGAAATGTAATATTTATTTCTCATTTTTTGGAAATATTTTAATTCTAATAAAAAAAGCTTATTGATTTATATTATTTATAAATCTATTATTAAAAAAATTCAATAAATATTTGTAGGTGGATGTTATCTGTTTATATCTATTATAAAAAAAAACTTCATTAATTTATTTTAATTAATAAATAATATCAATTGTGTTTTATATCAAATGTTAAATTTTTTATTTTTCTAATATATATTTAAAATTATGTCAATCATGGATAAATTTATAAAAGATCCTTAATTATATTAGTACACAATTATATATAGGAATGGTGTATTTTGACTAAAATATGTCAATACTTTAAAAATTATTTCATTGGTCAATGAACTTTCCACACTATTTAATATTTGAGTACTTTACTTATTTACCAAATTGTATTAATTAACATATTAATCTCATAAATTTAGAAAAATTTAATTAATAATATTTTATTTATGTCAAGTATTTAATTGATTCCAAATGATAAAAGAAACATCCAAATATAAATATCTTAATTATCTAATTGATTCAATTAATTGGAAACAAACCTAATATATGTTGATATTAATTAAGGAGATTAACTTTTTTTTTTAACTTCTTTAGAGTACAAATTATTTATATAGTATAGCTTTTCATATAGAGTTTATTTTGATCCAATTATTTTAATTTTTCAAAATTTTAAACTTTTTTATTGTCTTAAGAAAATTATTATTGGTAACTTTTTTTAAAATAGTTAAGTTATCAGTTTTTTATGCCATACTTACCAAATTCCTCAATTAATGATGATTAATTTACACCTAATTGTTTACATTAAATATTCTACAAATCATATCTAAGATTTGCTACAAATCATCCCCGATAATTACTACTTTAAATTAGGAAAGTTTTTACAGTTTGAATGTGTACATTTACATGCCTAATTGCCTATAAATAATATTCTTAATCAATTTTTTTTTGGTGTTTCCTTTGTATTTTCTTCTTCTTCGATTTCTTGATATTTCTTCGAATATATTTTTTCTTTCTTCTAAGTTCCATATTATTTTGTATATTTACAAGTTACAGAATATTTTAATATTTGTGCTCTATTTTCATTATATTAGGAGGTGTGTATCATAGATGTTGTTTTGTCTACTTATTTTTTAAGCATTTTTTTTTACCTTTTCTTATTTGATTTTCATCCGTTTTATTTTTTATTTTTAAGTTGCGACTTTGATGAATATTTTAACGTTTTTTGTTTCTTTTTTATTTTAGGGAGGTGTTGCAGAATGTAACTCAATAATATATTCTCTGACTAATCTCTTCTTTGATTATTGGATTTGTTCTTAAACTATACATCATATATTACGGTGCTAATGGTTCACAATATATTTGTATTTTAATTTTTCATGGTGTTTATTTGTATACTAATTCATCTCTCTCTCTTTTTTTTTTTTATAGAGAAACTTTATTTTGAAGTTTTTTTTCAGGTACCATCCGTGAAAAGGTAATTTTATACATATATTTGTTCAATAATAATTTGTGTAATATTTGTATTTTTTTATGTTATATTTTTTTTTTCAATTTTTTGATAGAGAAATATCTCATTTTGAAATTTTTGTGAAAATATGCTATGCGAAAAGGTAACTTTATACATTTTTTTTAGTGACAATTTATGTATTATTTGTGTATTTTTTTGGTATTATAGTCTTTTTCTCAATTTTTGATAAAGAAATATCTCATTTTTTGAATTTTTTTTAGGTACGATCCGTCATCCATGAGAAGATAATTTTATGCATATTTTTATCCAACAATACGTATTATTTGTATATTTTTGGGGTGTTGTACGTTTTTTCTCAATTTTTTTATAGAGAAATATCTCCTTTTGACCCCCTCACCTTTGCAAAATGTTCACTTAACCCCTTTCCGGCGGAATATTCCGTTGAAATAGTTAAAAAAATTTTGACGTTGATGGGTTCAGAATAGGAAGATCCGAATCCTATCACTTTACGATTTGTATTTGTGGAGGAAACCGCCGGAGAATCGCCGGAGATGAAAAGGTGGGTTCTACCTGTTGGGACAAACACAACAAAAGTCAGAAGGCCAAGCTGGGGGAACTGGGGGTGATACCCAGTTTGGCTCTCCGACGCTCAAGTCAGTTCAAGGTATGAAGGAGAAATGTAAGTTCAGTCACAGTTGCAGTGATGAAGAAGGCTTACCAATGTGGAAGATGACTTTAGCTATTTATAGTTGAGGGTCAAGGGCCCTTTGGTCATTTGCCTCAAGTGGTCCTGGCCGAATGTTGCCCTAACACGTGGCGCCATGAGAAAGAAACCTAGGAGGAATCTTCTGCAAAAGCGGCTAAAAGGTGGTGCTGGCAACAGTGGCAGGTGCGCGGGCATGTACGTTGTGTCAGAGAGCCATTTGGGTGGTTGGTAACGAGGGCTTGAGACCGCGCTCGTGACAACCTGGAGTAGTGGAGGCCAAGACATCCGCTGTGGGGAATGAGAGCTCCAGTTCAAATGACGAGCCAAAGGGGAGGCCACTCTGAGGGAGTGTGACGCTCGAAGAGGGCTCCCTTGGCACGTGGGCGTGCCAGCCATTCAGTAGGTAGGACGCTCGTGGGAGTGACAGCGCTCGTTGGGCTTAACTCCAGAAGAAGGATGGCGCTTGTTGAAATTGGCGCTCGTGGATTGATGGGTGCCTCCTTGGGAAGACAGATGTCATCATCTCGGTGATGCCACGTGTCCTAATGTGGGACGATCGTATCTTGACCCCATCATTTTGCCCCCCAATTCTGTAGTCCTTAGTGATAAGGACTGTAGAATTTTGACACACTCTATCTTTCGTGTGTAGCGCTCGTATAGGATTTGGCGTGTTGAGCAATTTTTCCTCTGATTGTGCCATTAATGCGGTCTTTTCAACCGTCCGCTCGTAAGGCTTTGGCACTGAGAGTTGTACTGTTCTTTAGTATCTGGAACGTCAGAGCATTAAATGCGGGCGCGCGTGGGGCGCGTGAGCATTGGGAAGCATGTGACGGTTCCATAAAGTGGGCGGTTTCCTAGGCGGGAAATGATTACCATTTTGAATTTATTGCCGAAAAAGGTACCAACTCCCATCCCTATAAGTATGGGATTCTGATATCTTGTTACTCTTTACGCATTCAGAACTTCCAAGCATCCTTTGCAAAAAAGAATTCTCTCGCATTCCAGTTCTTAGAGCATCTTCAACCTTTCTCCCAGATTTTCTCGGAAACCTTCAAGGTAAACCTCCAGCGCAATTTTCTAACTCTGCTAACTTTAGATTCAGACTTTAGGATTTCATAACCTCTTAGGTTTTCCTGCTTGAGGAAACCCTAATCTCTTTCCAAGAAAGCCCCATTGTCTAACCGAGACTGAATTTCTCCCAAATCTCAGCTTCTGCCATGGCTGACCAACATATTGAGGAATTTGCCCGTGAAATTAATGAAATGGCCACTGAGAGTTCTTCTTCACCCAGTTCCCCTAGAGATGAGGAGTTGGGGGCTGCAGTGATGGCCATGGAGAATAGGAATCCTGGCGGAGTGGATCCTCTTTTTGAGGAGATGAATCTGGTGATGGAGGCAGAGAGGCAAGGGGTTGTTCTTCCCATAACTCAGAGTGCCACTCACCCCCACCGCCATACCGTGACGGTGGCCCTTGCGAACCCGCTTCCGGTGGCTGAAGCCATAACCAGGCCTTCAGAAAGAGCCCGTGATAAAGGAAAAGGCAAGAAATCCCAGAAATCCAAAGGGCTCAACGAGGGTGAAGGATCAGGTTACCAGGCTACCGAGCGTACGCCCGACGAGACTCCCAGCACAGTTACCGTGGGAGACGTGAAAACGATGATGGCGCCCATTTACTGGGACGAGCGGTATTCGTGGAGGATCCCAGAAAGCCACGAGCGTGCTAATAATCCGCCTCCTAGGGAAATGGCCGTATATGTGGACACAGTGAGTTCAGGAGGCTTGAGGTTCCCCATCTCGGTCTCGATGGCTCACTTGTTGAGTGATCTGGGTCTCTGTCCATCACAAATAGTGCCCAACGGTTTAGCTTTGCTGACCTGCTTTGTGATTCTGATGAGGAGCGTGGGTTACGAGCCCTTCTTGCGGAACTTCAACGCCCTTTTTCAAGTGGTTAGCTCCTCTCGTTCATCTCCCGAGGCGGGTTTTTACTATATCCAAGCGAAGGCCCATATGAAGCTGATCAATTCGCCCTCGAGCACTTATGGCCCCGATTGGAAGGAGAAGTTTATCTTTGTCAGTGCTCCAACAGAGGAGGGCTTTGGGGTGCCCACGCAATGGGGCTCGTTCGCAAAGAGCCGCTTGCCATCAGCACTCCCCAAAGATTGGGCCAAAAGCCTGGCAGCAACTCTGAGGGACGAGGGTCACCTCATTCAAGCGAAAGATTGGATAGACGATGCGGAGCTCATGTTCTTGTGTGGTCTTTCCAATGACCCTCATTACATTAACAACCCTCCGGCTCGGGATATAGAGAGAGACGGTTAGATTCTTAGGGCACTAACTTTAGATAGGAATGAATACTAACTGCTTTCCTGTACTTGTAACGTGCAATCTGGGTAGATGGTTTGAGTATTTCTAACTCCCGGAATTTTCATCCTTGCAGGCGTTGCTATATTAGAGATGGCCGGAGGAATCAGACAAGCCGCTCGTTTTGCCCATGCCAACAGAAACCAAGCCCAACAAGGGGACCAACAGCGTGAGCAACAGCGCCCTCGCGGTCGCAACAATCGCGCGGACGCTCGTAGCGGCGCAAGTTCGAGCGCCAATCCTGAGGTTCAACCCCCTCGTGGCCGGGGGGAGAATAGGCTGGCCAACAGGGAGTCCAGGAGGCGGTTGGCCACAGATCAAGCGGGGGACGTTCAACCCCCTATGACCGCGGAACAAACGAGGCCAATAACCACACTAACCATAACCGAGGCCCCACCGAGCGCCAACAGGCCTTCCCGCAAGAGGAAGAGGATGCCCGATTCGACTGCAATCCAGGGCAAGGGAAAACAGGTAGTCGAGGGCCCCAAGGGCGATGGGGAAACTTCCTCTTCAGAGGAGGAACATGTATGGGAGTTCTCCCGCCGAGGGGACAGGGACTACACGGGTGCCCCGGACGAGGGGCCAGTTCTGCTGAGGCCTGGCACGCTCGCTCAGGCTGTCACCAAGAATCTTTTCAGCAAGGCCCAGTTTTCGGCGGACCATCGGCATCTCTTCAGCGAGTCTGTGGAGCAAGTGACCCTTGATGCGGCCCACGCTCTAATCTCCGTAAGTCTCCATTCCTTTCTTTCTTTGCTGATTTCTGTAAGTTAACATTTTTTTTTTTTTTTTTTTTTTTTTTAACACTTTCCTTTCCTCCAACTTATGCAGCAAGTTCTTCCCCGGCTCCAAAATGTGCAAATGCGAGCCTCCAGTTACGCCGAGCGCAAGGCCAAGTACAAGAAGATGGCCCGCTCAAATGATCCGGCTCAAATCCAATCAGAGCTGGACACAGAAATTGCCAAGTATGAATCCCTCAAGGATTTGTACAATAAGACGGAGGAGGAGCTGGGAAAGCTGAAGGAGGATTTCCAGGCGGTGGAGAACGCTCGGAGCGGCTTGAGCGAGCAGTTAGCCCATGCTAACGAGCGTTGTAAGGGGGCGGAGACCGAGCGAGAAAGCTGGAAGGCCAGGGCTCTGGAGGCCGAGAGGAAATTTAACGATGCCGTGAATGAGTGGCCTCGGAGCCTGGACCGAGCGAACAAGGAGGCTCTTATCAAATTCTGCCATTCAAAAGCCTTCAACTTCGCAGCCTCGTTACACTGCCTGGAGGAGGCTCAGAAGGCTTTCAACCTAGCCATCGAGCAGGGCATACACAAGGGGCTAACGGATCCTGCCATGAAAGGGGCCGAGGGCACGGGGCTTATGTTCAATGAGCGCTGCGAGGAGGAAGATGACGAGGGGGATAACCCAGCGGATTCCATTGTGGAGGCAGAATATGACTTCCTGGTCAAACTCCTTCAGGATGAGTATATGGATGCTCATCAGGATGGGGGTGCGGCTCAATCCGCTCAAAACGACGACCCTGAAAATGAGCCCCAAGCGCCTATCTTGGAGGAGGCCCCGGTCGCAGTTGATGAAGGTGCCAACGCCCCCGCTCCAGCTGCCAATGAGCCCAACGATCCTCAAATCCAACCGCAAGAGCCCGAGGGCCCAGTTCATGGCCCCGTGGCCCAAAACATCTTGGTGATCGTTGATGAAGACATTGCCCCCGCCGCCTAAAACTTCCTTTACAGCTTTTCTCTGTACTTTCCTGTTTTAATGCCTCTCTTCTTTCTTTTGAAACAATACTTCATGGGCCTTTGAGCCCTTTGCCTTGTAATATTTCTTGTTGCAATGAATATACATTCTATTTTTCACGACTTTGTTCTTCTGTTTATTTATGAATCATATAATAAGACTGTGTAGCATATTCCGCGGATGTTTTATTTCTTTGATGCAATGAAAATTTGTCTAAGTCATGAGCGATCGTGAGGATCTTATTGTGAGATTGCCCCCCACTCAAGACTTGTATAAATTTTTCTTGAAAATTTGTCTAAGTCTTGAGCGCTCGTGAGGGTCTTATTGTGAGATTGCCCCCTACTCAAGACTTGTATAAATTTTTCTTGAAAATTTGTCTAAGTCTTGAGCGCTCGTGAGGGTCTTATTGTGAGATTGCCCCCCACTCAAGACTTGTGTAAATTTTTCTTGAAAATTTGTCTAAGTCTTGAGCGCTCGTGAGGGTCTTATTGTGAGATTGCCCCCCACTCAAGACTTGTATAAATTTTTCTTGAAAATTTGTCTAAGTCTTGAGCGCTCGTGAGGGTCTTATTGTGAGATTGCCCCCCACTCAAGACTTGTGTAAATTTTTGCTTTGAAAATTTGTCTAAGTCTTGAGCGATCGTGAGGGTCTTACTGAGTGGTTGCCCTCCCGCTCAAGACTTGTGACATTCCTTCTGCCCTTGGGGGATTTTGCTAAGTCTTGATCGTGTGCGAGGGTCTTACTGAGTGGTCGCCCTCGTTCAAGACTTGTGGCATTCCTTCCATCGAGCGCTCTGGCTCTCGTCGTATTTCCGGCTCTGTAGGAAATCCCGTTTTCGAGCGCAAGGCGTTATAAGAAGCGGCCAAGGCCTACTAGGATTTGCTCTTGTAGGAGGTCCCGTTTTCGAGCGCAAGGCGTTTTGAGAAACGGCCAAGGCCTACTAGGACTTTCTCTGTAGGAGATCCCGTTTTCGAGCGCAAGGCGTTTTAAGAAACGGCCAAGGCCTACTAGGATTTTCTTCATAATCTTCTTCCAATTCGCCTAATTGGTTGTGAGCGTAACCAGTCTATCCTTATGAGGGCGTCCCCCCATGTGGAGTAGAATACTGGCCAGCGTAACCCATACGAGATAACAGCATACATATTGGAATGGGTTGCCTACCACGCTCGCAAAGACGAGGGACGTGGGACTTATCCATTCAAGCAACCAAAGGAACAGGAATATTAGAGAAATTAAAAAGATTATGTTACCGCTTACTTGTGATTGGAAGTACATGGAACCCGTCAGAGAGGGTTGTTACATCAGGGTTTGCAAATAGCTTTTAAACATAAAACCGCCGGAGGTTACATGCGTTCCAAGGGCGAGGCAAGCGCTCACCTTGAAGTGTCTCCAGGGTGTAAGTGTTGTTAGCTCGGAATTGTACGACCTTGAATGGGCCTTCCCAATTGGGGTCCAACTTCCCCACGTGCTTGGACACTTCCACTTTCTTCAAAACTAAGTCTCCCAACTGGAAAGTTCTTTCTCTCACACGCTTGTTGTATTGTTGGGCCACGGAGGCTTTATAATGGTGAATCTTAGCCCATGCTTTGTCTCTCCTTTCATCCAGCAAGTCCAACTCCAAGCTCCTGTTGCCATCGTTGAGCTGAGGCTCGAAATAACCAACACGAGCGGATTCATTTACTATCTCCGCTGGTATCATTGCTTCTGATCCATAAACGAGCGCGTAAGGAGTTTCTCCAGTGGCCGCTCGTGGGGTAGTGCGATAAGCCCAAAGCGCTCCTTGCAATTCCTCAGCCCATTCACTTTTCTTGCTCTCAAGCATGGTTTTCAGATGTTGCAAGATGATCCTATTGGTAACTTCTGCTTGCCCATTGGCTTGAGGATGTCCAACAGAGGTAAATCGCTGCTCGATCCCCAACTCAGAACACCATTCTCGTGTGTCCGCTGCCATGAACTGGGATCCGTTGTCAGAAATGAGCACCCTCGGTATGCCATACCTGCAAATGATGTTTTTCCAAATGAAGTCCCTCACAACTCTGAAAGTGATTTTTGCAACAGCTTCGGCCTCGGCCCACTTGGTGAAGTAGTCGACGGCTAAAATGACAAATTTCTTTTGCCCCGCAGCCATGGGCAAGGGGCCCACAATGTCTATTCCCCATTGATCAAAAGACCAAGAGACGTCTATTGGGATCATCTGTGCGGCTGGCAATTGAGGGAGATTTGAATGAAATTGGCATTTGGGGCACTTCCTCGAAAATTCAATGGCATCCTGGAGAACCGTAGGCCAATAAAACCCACTTCTCAGAACCTTCTTTGCCAGGATACGCCCTCCGGAATGATTCCCACAGCTTCCATTGTGGATGAGTTCGAGCGTTTCCTTCGCTTGTGAGGGCCTCAGGCATCTCATTGGGGGTCCTTGAAATGATTTCTTGAATAACCTCCCCTCGTGATCCAAAGCGAAACGAGGGGCCTTACTTCGGACTTTCCTAGCTTCCACCTTGTCAGTGGGGGGATTTCCATCCCTAAGGAAAACAACGATGTCATCAAGCCAACAGGGCTCGTTTGGATCAATCATAGCGATTATCCCAATGGCGACCTTTTCCCTGATCAAAGGTTCCTCAGTCTTTAGGAACGTAACAGAACGTTCAGAAGTGCCCTCCAAAGCTGACGCAAACTTTGACAGAGCGTCCGCACGCTCGTTCTCCTCCCGTGGTACTTGAAGTAGGTGAAATTCCTTGAATTTCCCAATGATTTCTCTGGCTTTACTCAGGTACTGCACCATGGTGGTTTCTCGAGCCTCATAAGTTCCTTCAATCTGGCTCGCTATTAATTGTGAATCCACATAAGCGGTAATTCTGGAGGCTCCACTCTGAAAAGCAATATTCAATCCTTGCACAAGGGCTTCATATTCCGCCTCGTTATTAGTAACTTGGAAATCCAACTTGATTGCAAAGTCCAACTCAATCCCATCGGGGTTTCTGAGGGCCACTCCTACTCCTCCCCCTTGAGAGGTTGAGGAACCATCTGTGTGCAGGACCCATAACCCCTCACTCTTCTGATCGGCAGGCTCCAAACCAAAGCGCACTGCCAACAAATCAGCTACCACCTGTGCCTGTATCGCGGTCCTGGGCTCGAAGCACAAGTCAAACTGGCTCAATTCGATGGCCCATTTGATTAATCTTCCAGACACATCTGGCTTAGACAGCACTTGCTTCAAAGGTTGGTCGGTGAGAACCGTTATGGAATGCGCTTGAAAGTAAGGCCTTAGCCTTCTTGAGGCGTTAATAAGAGCAAACGCGAATTTCTCAATCTCCAAGTACTTCTTTTCGGCTCCTTGCAATGTTTTGCTCAGATAATAGACAGGTAAGTGTTTCCGCTCCCGTACAGCGATCAGAACCGCGCTCGTGGCATCGGGAGAAACGGAAAGGTACATAAATAACCTCTCACCTTCGATGGGCTTAGTCAGCAGTGGGGCGCTCGATAAGTAAGCCTTCATATCTTGCAGCGCCCTTTCGCATTCCTCTGTCCAAGCAAAGTTACGTGCGTTCCTCAAGATTTTGAAGAAGGGAAGGTTCCTGTCCGCCGAGCGCGAAATAAATCTGTTCAACGAGATGATTTTGCCTACCAGGACTTGCACTTCCCTCAAATTTCGAGGGGAAGGGATCTCCAAAATAGCCTTGATCTTCTCCTGATTGGCCTCAATTCCCCTCTGACTGACCATGTACCCTAAGAACTTTCCCCCTTGTACTCCAAAGGTGCACTTCGAAGGGTTCAACTTCATCCCATACTGACGCAAGATTGAAAAGGTGCGCTTGAGATCTTCCAAGTGGGAGTCCTGGCGCTCGCTTTTGACAATCATATCATCCACGTAAACCTCCATGGATCTTCCAATTTCTTTTTCAAACATCTTGTTGACGAGCCGCTGATATGTAGCTCCCGCGTTCTTAAGTCCGAAAGGCATGACTAGGAAGCAATATACCCCCAGATGGACAACGAACGAGGTTTTTGGGCGGTCTTCCGGGGCCATAAAGATCTGATAGTATCCCTGGAAAGCGTCCATCATGCTCATGAGCTCGCTGCCAGCGGTCGAATCCACTAATTGATCGATCCGGGGCAGCGGGTAAGGATCTTTAGGGCAGGCTTTGTTGAGATCAGTGAAATCGTTGCACATGCGCCACTTATTCGCGCTCTTGGGCACCAAGACAACGTTGCACAACCATTCCGGATACAAGATGGGCTCGATATATTGAGCCTCCAGGAGTTTATTAACTTCCTCTTCAATGGCTCTCTTTCGAAAGCCATGTACATCCCGCTTTTTCTGCTTGATGGGTTTGAAAGAGGGATCCACATTAAGCCTATGGACAATGACGCTCGGGTCAATCCCTGTGAGGTCAGAGGCTTTCCACGCAAATACATCACTGTTTTCCCTGAGGAAGTCAATCATCATAATCTGAGAAGGCCCTGAGAGGTTAGATCCTATCTGAGTAGTCTTATCCTTGTTTCCGGGCTCCAGCTCAATGGTAAGGAACTTCTCCGAGGGTTCGATCCTTACCTCAGGTCGAGGAAATTCGAGCGCCCTCTTCTTTCCTGTCAAACGGTCACTGGATGCTGGTTCACCCTCTCCGGGCTCGTCTTCTTCTGAGGACGATCCACCAACGGTCCCTCGTGGCGCGCTTTCGAGGGGATTCTCCCCGTTGTCTCCCCTCTTCTTTTTGTTCTTCTTCTTGTTCAATTTTGCCCTTTTCCGCGCTGGGCTGTCCTCATCTAGATTGGGGAAATCCACTGATTTCTTGGTGGAACCAATTTGGAAGGTTTTCTCCGCTTTTGGCTTTCTAAGGGACAACATGTAACATTCCCAAGCCTCTCGTACGTTGCACAGTACTTCTCCCACGCCCTCGGAGGTAGGGAATTTAATCTTCTGGTGGTAGGTGGAGATGATGGCTTTGAAATCCACGAGGGCAGGGCGCCCGATTATGATGTTATATGGAATGTCAATCTCCACTACCGCGTATGTTACCAAGAGTGTCTTGCGCTGAGGGGCTCGTCCGAACGAAGTAGCTAGGCGTACTTGCCCTCGGGGGACAACTTCCGAGCCTCCAAAGCCTATGAGGGCTGTTTTGAGTGGCTCGAGCGGAAGATCAGCCTTCATTTTCAAGAATGTAGAATAAGGCAAAACATTAACGGAGCTTCCACTATCCACCAATACTCTTTTTACAACATGATTATGAACATCTAAACTAACCACCATGGGGCAATCTGAGGTTATACTCTCCCCATGGGGTGTTACAATGTGTTCCAGATCCCTATCATCAAAGCCTATTACATCATTCTCTCTTGATCGTTGAGCGCTTGGACTCTGGATGGCATAGATAGGTTTAGGCACTGTTGGGCGTTGGTGGTAGCTCCGGACGTGCCTCCGTCGGGAGGCGTTTGAATCCCCCCCTGATGAGCCTCCTGCAATCATATTTATGACTGCGAAGGGCTCGTTTTCTTGCACGGGGGCTTTTCCTTTATTGCCCCGGCGGCTGCTGCTTTCAGGGGGCCCCCTACCCCTTGGGCTCCTTGATCGGGACGGACTCCTCCTTCTTCCTCCAGAGCGCTCGTTGCAGTGGTCATCGTAGCGCTCGAGAGCCCAGACGAATTCCTTCAGGTGGCCCCCTGCGACGAGCCTCTGAATCTCGGCTTCCAACTGGCGACACTCATCCGTGTCATGCCCCTTCTGTTTGTGGAATGCGCAGTATTTTTTCGAGCGCATGAGCGAGTCCGTTTCCCTCATCTTGATGGGTCTTCTGAAGAGCTTTTTATCTGAGAGGTTGTAGACTTCTGAATTCGGCCTAGTGAGCGGAATTCGCTCGAATCGACGAGGGGGCTGTGGTGACCTTTTGCGCTCTTGATGGCGCTCCTTCTTGACTACCACCTCCCGTCCCCGCTCGTGATGAGGTCGCTCGTTCCGGGCCGGACTGTGATGCCGGGGACCATTCGTCCCATACATATCTTCGAGCGCGAAGAACGGCTCGGCAACCTCTCTCAAGGCCATGAGGGTCCCAGGCCTCCTTTCCACAATGGCGTCAGCAAATTTCTTGCTCACATACTGTTTGTGATCCACAGCCTGAAAGAGCACTGGGATCAAGAAATCCATAGAAGGCCTCTCCACCTGTAGGATCTCCTTGTTGAATCGGGCAAAGAACGAGCGCAGAGATTCGCTCTTGCCTTGCACCACGTTGTACAGGGCAGTAGGTGCGGTGACTGGCGCTTTCAAAGAGTTGAAGTGGTTGAGGAAAGCATGAGCCAGCTCTTCATATGAGTGAATCGAGCGCGGCGGCAGTCGTTTGTACCACTCCTGAGCCATTCCTACCAAGGAAGTGACGAAGACTTTCGCCCAATAGTTGCTGGAATGCTCGTACAGGTGCATGAGGTGCAAAAAATGATCCAAGTGTTCAGCTGGATCAGTTGTACCGCCGTAACGGTTGATGGAAGTGGGGATTTTGGCCATGCCTGCTTGGGCCATCAAAACTTCTTCCACGAGGGGTGAACCCCTCGCCAATGGGTGGTACTCATACGTGCCGAAATTTTCCTCCGGCTCCTTGCGGCGGGGGACCCTTGGTGCGGGGTCCTTGGTACGGGTGCTTCTGGCGTCAACCCGTTCATCCCGACTAGGGGAGATCTGAGTTGAACGCCCTCGTGAGAGCTGCCCCACAATGTCTTTTAAACCCTGCAGCTGGTCTTGGACAGCCGCGAGGATGTCAGGATTCACGTCCCCTTGCTTGTCACCGTGCCTGGGGGCTCGGGAACCCCTTCTGGAGACATGAGAGTCCCCTTCATTCTCGTTAACCCGTTCCGTGGGCTCCTTGTTCCTGCCCATGGAGGGACGCTCGTTGCCCTCCTACAGGGGCACTTCTCTGGCTGGTGGTAGTGGCGGTTGCGCCCTCAGGACAGCCTGGGCTTCTCTGAGGGGAAAGTTTTGTTGTCCGCCCAAAGGGGCAGCAACTTGAGTGGCCTGCCCAGAGGGAAAGTACATGGAATGGAACCTTTCCCATGCCCCCTGAGCCGCCTGAACCTCACACTGGGCATAGAGAGCCCTCAACTGCTGGGTGGTCAGTGGTGGTAACTCCACTCCTTCAATCTCCCTGGGGACCACCACCGGGAGCTGGAGCTGACCAGCATGATAAGGCTGGACCGGCGGCATCATAACGGCCGGAGTGAGGGTGTAACCTGGTGGAGGCATCATGTAACCCTGCATCCCGGGAATCACCTGGGGGTGGACCCATGGGTTCTGAGTAGGTGGCGGAGGGATAGAGAGGGAGACCCCTCCTGCGGCGGCGGAAGTCGGCAGCGCCGGCGGTGTAGGTGGAGGTATTGAAGATTCCGCTAGCGGGGTCACTCCTGCGGCAGGAGGTGCTCCACCGGCGGTGGCGGAGGGAGGCGGGGCTCCACCAGTAGCGGCGGAGGGAATAACAGTATTGGCATCCTGGGAGGCATTATCTCCTCCTCCCACAGCTCCAGATCTCGTAGCAACCATGACTGGTAAGAGTAAGAATGTGCTTGCTTTTCTACCAACAAAAAGAAAGAAAGAGATAGAGGAACGGTTTCCCACAGACGGCGCCAAAAATGATGGGTTCAGAATAGGAAGATCCGAATCCTATCACTTTACGATTTGTATTTGTGGAGGAAACCGCCGGAGAATCGCCGGAGATGAAAAGGTGGGTTCTACCTGTTGGGACAAACACAACAAAAGTCAGAAGGCCAAGCTGGGGGAACTGGGGGTGATACCCAGTTTGGCTCTCCGACGCTCAAGTCAGTTCAAGGTATGAAGGAGAAATGTAAGTTCAGTCACAGTTGCAGTGATGAAGAAGGCTTACCAATGTGGAAGATGACTTTAGCTATTTATAGTTGAGGGTCAAGGGCCCTTTGGTCATTTGCCTCAAGTGGTCCTGGCCGAATGTTGCCCTAACACGTGGCGCCATGAGAAAGAAACCTAGGAGGAATCTTCTGCAAAAGCGGCTAAAAGGTGGTGCTGGCAACAGTGGCAGGTGCGCGGGCATGTACGTTGTGTCAGAGAGCCATTTGGGTGGTTGGTAACGAGGGCTTGAGACCGCGCTCGTGACAACCTGGAGTAGTGGAGGCCAAGACATCCGCTGTGGGGAATGAGAGCTCCAGTTCAAATGACGAGCCAAAGGGGAGGCCACTCTGAGGGAGTGTGACGCTCGAAGAGGGCTCCCTTGGCACGTGGGCGTGCCAGCCATTCAGTAGGTAGGACGCTCGTGGGAGTGACAGCGCTCGTTGGGCTTAACTCCAGAAGAAGGATGGCGCTTGTTGAAATTGGCGCTCGTGGATTGATGGGTGCCTCCTTGGGAAGACAGATGTCATCATCTCGGTGATGCCACGTGTCCTAATGTGGGACGATCGTATCTTGACCCCATCAGACGTAATTTCGTATTGCAAATCCATACAAATCAGATGTTAAATGTGTTGATATTATACATCAAATCGAAGAGCTTGATGTAAGGAACACAATGATCATTTCAAAATCAAAATCCGACAACCAACAAAGGAGGAATCGCCGGTCAAAGATGGCGTACCTCCGGCGAAGTTTGTAGGTGAATTCCGACGCTTCCGATGGCCAATAGAGTCGAACGAGATATGAGTTTTGTTCGTCATGGAGAGAGGAACACGATGGTGGTGGTCTTGACTCTTGGGTCGCCGTGACGGAGGAGAAATCGACGGTCAAAGTTAATTTTTGAACGGAATATTCCCAAAATATTCCGCCGGAGGGGCAACATGTTAAGTTTTACCAAGGTGAAGAGGTTAAACGCACCGATTGAAAGGTAAAGGGGCAAAGTGCACCCCACCCCACCCCACCCCAAGGTTTGGGGGTGACTGAAATTAGCCTTTATATATATATAATAATAAGTATATATATAATATATATTATATATTTCTATCAAAAATTATATTTATATATATATATTTGTATATTATATGTACTATATATTATATATTATATACATGTAAATATAAAAAAAAAAATATATTTATATATATATATATACGTGAGTATAAAATATATAATATGTATATATAATATATGTGTCTATAGATTGTATAATATTATAATATATAATATACACACGTATATATAAGTCACATTGTGTGTGTATATATATATATATATATTAAATAATACGTGTATATAATATATATAATAGTTTGGGGTGAAAATATAGAATTTGAATAGTTTGAGGTAGGTTTGGAGATATAAACAAATAAAAAGGGCTTAAAAGTAATTTTTTAAATGGTCAAACGTTTTGTTTAACGGTCAAACGTTTATTTTGGACGAAAAGTGGTTAATGAGACCTAATTTAAGAAAAATATCACTTTATGGGCCGCACCGAGACCAAGATGCCACACCCCCCGCACCGAAACCCTACCCGCGTATGAAATGGATAGTCCATACAGGTGCCAAATCACGGCGAATAGGGACACAACACACATGCTATGCTAGGCGGGAGCTAACCCTTAAACCAATCAATAACCGAGTGCAAGGATATGAAATAGAGCAAAAGTATTAAAGCGGAAGCATTAACAACGTAGAATATATACAATGAGCATTCCAAGCTCCAAAATAGATCATATACAAGCTACGCTCTAATATCCATAATAATACTACCAGATAGGATGAGTGTATACATGACCCAAAAGTAAAGAGCTAGACTCGAATGCAAGACTCAAGTGCACGACTCGAATTCCCGCCTAGCTCTCCCTCAACCTGCACCAAACAATTGAAAAACAAACCGGGTTCAGTCTATAGGAGACTGGTGGGTATAAAACAGGGCATAAATATAAATATCGCGGAATTTAAACACATACACGCAAGTCGTAATCCCGTATGAAGTTTTTTCAAAATTTTCCAAGTGGGTAAGACAAGAAGAACATCTAGGGGATTACAACTATCGTATTCATTTATATTTAAACATGGAATTTCATGGCCCGGCGAGTGGGCATGCACAATCTCCAACCTACTCCTTGTGTGATCATAAACATAATTCATTGGTTATCATACATATATCTTTTGTGCACATTCATATCATGATCATAATCATACATATGCACCTTTTTCCTCCGGGTGGTGGACGGGTTTGCAAGGCCCGACCACCTATACATAGTATTGTGGCGAGTAAGGTACATGAATCCTCAAACGCCTGGTTCCTCTTCCTTGCCAAAACTCCTAACGAGGTCGGTTTTGCCGTAAATTAGTTTGGAACTAGTATATGGGATCACCGTCCGCCCTTGCCTCCCCGGATATCCACATACACTAAGCCCCTGGGCCCGTGTTTTCATATCATGCTCTCGCCAAAATCATAGGTAGGATTTCATGAAAGAAATGCTTACATTTGAAATCATTTACTCGAGAAAAGACTCAATATACTAATATACTAATTTGGCTCAAAACCTTTCACATAAGGGTATATTAGGTTGTCATAGCTATTAGAAGAGAAACCCACCTTGAACGACAAAAGAAGAAGCATAAAAGCTTCAAGTATAGAAAGATTTACTTCAACGAGAAACATACCTTTCTTTAGAGTAGCCTTGTACTCTGGGCAGTTTCTCCTCCAATGTCCCATTTTGCCACAATGGAAGCAAACATCCTCTTTCTGATCACGCCTCTTCTTTTGGGCCTTCCCCTTCGAAATGCCACCAGTGGGCCTAAGGGGTTTCTTCTTCTTAGTTCGAAAACTTAGTTCGAACGACCCACGACTCGCGGACATTGCCCTTGCCAAAATTGATCACGAAATATTGATCATTTAAAATGATCAATTAGGTAACTAAGAACTAATAAGCTCCACTAGCTATCCCACGACCCGCAGACAATAACTAGCTTCACTTACTAAACTTAAAACCTATTGATGGAATGCTAGGAAGTTAATTTGAAATTTACATCTCGAATTAAACACCTATTTGTTCGAAATTAGCTTAATATTTAATGGGAATTTTCAAATCAACTGGAGAGTTGTCCGGTTCGACCTCACCAACATATATGTTATCCAATTTTATTAGTCTTGATTAATGCAAGGCAACTTAAATGAATTTCAAACAAGCACATAAACAGATAACATGTCCTAGCATGATACTAACATGAGATGATCATGGGTTCTACCTATCTTACGCGTGATATGTGGGAGTCACTCCACAATCACAAGTTCTAACATACATGCTACATAAACAGTTTAAATCACATAAGGGAAAGCGGTAACAAAATACGAGTCCTATCTCTATTACATTTTCAATTGAGATTCCCCTCCCTAACATTTTGAGGGGTCTTCACTTATGGCCTCCTTGTTACTTGAATGTGGTCCATCTTACTCCATGGGTGCATTGTCTCCAAAATGAAAATAAAACCTCACTACCTATTCTACTCTCAAAAATGAAAAAGTACTGAAAAGTAATAAGGCTCAATCTTCATATTGGCCTTAGACAAATACACGGGGCATACCCCGGCCTCAAAAACAGTAATATGGAAAGCCACATAATAATCACATAACAGTACGCACATAAGTGAGGCTCCAACCTCAATTGAAAAACGCAACTATAGGGCTCCAATCCCAATTTAAACCATCCATGTGCATAAATTAAAACCATACATAAGTCTAAACCCATGATCACCTAACATGCATAAATTGCAAGAATTTAAATTTAACCAATAAATTAAAATTCTCGCTTTAAGCTCTAATAGCTTAAAACACGACTTAGATGCAATTCTTGTTCACGAGTCTTTTCAATAAAACCCGAAAAACAATAAACTAATAAAATTCCAATTAATTTCTGAAAATTAATAATTTTATTCTTTCAATATTTTCAAAAAATAAAGTTTGCAATTTTTCCCAAAATTTAAATCGATCAATTTCTCAAAAATCCCAATTTAATCGAAATTTTAAAATAATTTTATTTTAGCAAAACTGATTTCAAAAGATAAAATTAAAATAAAATTAAATCGGGGTTTTCAAGGACCGATAACACGAAACATGAAAACACGAAAATTGGCCCGAGACCACCCTCCCAAGGGGCACCGCCGCGCGGCAGCATGCACGCGTGCGGCAAATGCCGCCCGCGTACGTGCGTAGGCCGCGCGCGGCATGGGCGGCCGGTCTTGGCCTGGGCGTCCCGCTCTGTTGCGGGACGGTGCGGGCGGTTGTCCCGCGCGGTTGCGGGACAGGCGAGCGGGCGGCCTCCCACGCGAATGCGGGAGGGCTAGGCGGCGGCGACGGGGCCTGGGCGTGCGACGCGCTAGCACGCCTAGGCTCGTCCTTTTCGTGTTCCGTTTCGTATTTTGGGTTTCTCCAAAACCCGGTTCAATCCAAAATAAGAAAAATACGATTTAAATAGATTTCAATCAAAATGATTTTCAAAAACACAATTTAAGAAAACAGTTTCAGAAATTCAAGAAAAATTATAGTTTCGTAATTCAGGCTCTCTAAAAGAACTCATGAATACCTAATTCGCATCTAAGCCTAATACTTTATACCAAATTCAGAATAATTGAGACAAATCAGAAACACGATTAACGAGGTGGCTTTGATACCACTTGTTGGAAAATAGGAATCAAAAAGCAGCGGAATTTAAAAATTTTTCCAACAAAAGGATCTTGGACTCGCAATCGTGTATCCAAATTCATAGAGATTAGAAACTTACTTTTCAATAATCTTTCTTAAAGCGTTTCAAGCCACCCAAGAACGCTCTTCTCGGGGCTTGATCCCCTCTCTTTGGTAAAGCTCGAATCTTCAAAACTTCTAACTTGAAGCTCTCTAGAGATAGTCCACCAACTTGACTACAATCTAACTAGTAAGGATGCTAGTTTTCTAGTTAGTGTTTAGACTTAACCTAGGGTTTAGTATATCTTGGAGAAAGGATGGTATTCAACACATGAACCAAAAGAATTGTCAATCCCTCTCTAAGGGGAGCATGAGCTCCCCTATATATAGGAAGGGAGTGGCCGAAAATCCTAGTCCTTATGGACTAAGGATTTGTTGGAAAACAGGAATCAGAAAGCAGCGGAAATTTAATAAATTTTCCAACAAAAGGATCTTAGACTCGCAATCGTGAATCCAAATTCGTAGAGATCAAGAAACTCACTTGGGTAGTAGCTTTCTTGACACGTTTTGAGCCGCCCTCAAACGCGCTTCATGCGGTAATGGCAACCCGTTCCTCGAAAGTCTCTTTCTACTTCAGAATCCATTGTAGGGATAACAATTCACACCAACCTGGATTCAAATCATGTTATGGAAGTTCTTAACAATACAACATAAAGAAAGAAACATGAAACGAGAAAGTGATGATTGAAACTCCCTTCGAAAACCAGTTTTCCAAAAGTAGAAATCCGCCAGCCATAAAAACCTCGTGAAAATATTCATCCTTCAGGATATGGATGAACGGTTTTCGCCATCTTCTTTGGTTCGAATTTTTCAATCGTTTTTTGTTGGGTTCAGAATCGTTTCATCATCCCTTCTGGTCGTTTTGCTTGATCCCCACTTTTGGTAAAGCTCGAATCTTCAAAACTTCTAACTTGAAGCTCTCTACAGATAGTCCACCAACTTGGCTACAATCTAACTAGTAAGGATGCTAGTTCTCTAGTTAGTGTTTAGGCTTAACCTAGAGTTTCGTTTATCTTGGAGAAAGGATGGTGTTCAACACATGAACCAAAAGAATTCTCGATTAGCTCTAAGGGGAGCTCGAGCTCCCCTATATATAGGATGGGAGTGGCCGAAAATCCTAGTCCTTATGGACTAAGGATTTGGTCCCTCTCTCCTATTACTTGATCAACAAGTAATTTTGACTTTGACTTTGAATTCAAATTCAAATCAACTTTCAAGAGAGCTAAAATATCCAAACTATTTTTGGATAATTTTATTCTTTATTTATTTAAAATAAATAACTTATTTTATCTAATTAATTAATTCACAATTAATTAACTAGATTATTTTTCTCCAAAATAAGACTTTCTTTTTAATTCAAAATTAAACCAAAGTCTATTAAATAATTAACAAATTAATTATTTAATATATAATTAAATAATCACGTGTGGCACATGTTGGAAAACACGAATCAGAAAGCAGCGGAATTTAAAAAAAATTTCCCAACAAAAAGGATCTTGAACTCGCAATCGTGCAACCAAATTCGTAAAGATAGAAAACTTACTTTTCTTTTGTTCTTTCTTGAAGCGTTTCAAGCCACCCAAGAACGCTCTTCTCGCGGCTTGATCCCCTCTCCTTGGTAAAGCTCGAATCTTCAAACTTCTAACTTGAAGTCTCTAGAGAAAGTCCACCAACTTGATCACAATCTAACTAGTAAGGATGCTAGTTCTCTAGTTAGTGTTTAGGCTTATCCTAGGGTTTAATATAATCTTGGAGAAAGGAAGGTGTTCAACACATGAACCAAGAATTGTCAATTAGCTCTAAAGGGGAGCATGAGCTCCCCTATATATAGGAAAGGGGAGGGGCGGCCGAACCTAGTCCTAATGGACAAAGGATTTGAATTCTAATTCTAGTCAACTTTTAAGAGAGCTAAAAATATCCAAACTATTTTTGGATAATTTTATACTTTATTTATTATAAAATAAATAACTTATTTTATCTAATTAATTAATTCATAATTAATTAACTAGATTATTTTCTCCAAAATTAGACTTTCTTTTTAATTCAAAATTAAACCAAAGTCTATTAAATAATTAACACATTAATTATTTAACATCACATAATCACGTGTGGCACACGTGTCTTAATGACACGTGTCCAATCACGTGAGCCACACGTGTGATTTCACACGTGTGGAACCCCTTAGGCTCGATTAACTCGTTTAATCATTTTCAAGCCTCAACTCATGTAACCAAGTTGTTGTGTGTGACCCTCTAGGTTCTCAATTCAATTAGCAGTGACCCTAATTAATTAATTCACTAATTAATTAATCAGTCCACAGATTAAACGACCATAGTCTAGCAACAGGTGTTTAACCCCTAGCTGAATTGGAATGTTCGGATTCGACAGAACCTTTAAGTCATTGATTCATGTGAGATACAATCCTCCTACTTACTATCTCTCAACCAAGATCTAGGGCAAGGGAATAATCAGAACCCTAATAATCCGGTCTTAAAGCTAAGTGTATTTCATATCCATTTGATCTCAATCCAAGAAACCCTTTTCTTGATATCTTGATCTACTGCCTTGGCCAAGGACTCCATATGGCATATGAATGACTTACACAATAAGAGATCACCTTGCATATGCAAGTGTAGGTCCTTTCTTGATTCTCATTCACTTTCATGAATCACTTGTGCAGCCCCAGCATAAGCCTTGAATCAGTTGTCTAAGGCGACACCCTTTAAAGCTTATACCAAAGACTACAGAGTTAACTCATAAAGTGACAAGGAACCTCAAGTCTAAGGATCAATTAATCACATCAATGACTCGTGAGATATTTCCTAATCTGGAAGTTTCCATTTCCTGAAATAGAAACGTCCTTTCCCATTTAGGAATGTTCTCACACGGGGCACCTCAGTGAACTTACTTATTAAAGTAAGCACCCTCATGTATCACGCACGTATCAACTATACACTTTCCACCTCCATGAAACAAGGTGGTCCTTCTTAAGGGCGTGATCCCACAAGCAAGCCTTAGAGGAGTCAGGTTGACACTCCCACTGTCTGTAGGACTCATCGGCTTGGAGTATTTTACTAATCATGACTTATGTGATATAGGGCTCGTTTCATGAACCATTTCACCTAAATGGTAGAGTCCTAAAGTCATCAGGATTAGGGGAGTTCTCATACATGCACAGCTAAAGTAAACGCATACCAAACAAGAGCATATAAAGAAGTGTTGCCTCAATTCGTTATTTCATTCAAAGATTGTATGTGATTACAATAAGGAAAAGCACAAAGCGGATATACAATCGGCTTTCTAGGGCACTATTCCTAACAATCTCCCACTTGCCCGTCAAAGCCATTCTAAAGCTATTCTAAGTCCCATCTTCTGAAGATGACCTTGGAAAGCTTCTCGACTAAGGGGTTTAGTAAGTGGATCTGCCACGTTCTCTGCTGATGTGACCCTCTCGATTAGCACATCTCCTCTTTTGATAATATCACGGATTAGGTGATACTTCCTCATAATGTGCTTGGTCCGTTGGTGAGATCTTGGTTCTCTTGCTTGAGCAACCGCCCCAGTGTTGTCACAAAACACAGTAATGGGGTCTTTCATGCTAGGAACAACATTCAATTCTTGAATGAAGTTTCTAATTCAAACACCTTCCTTAGCTGCATCATTTGCAGCTAAGTATTCGGCCTCAGTGGTCGAATCTGCAGTGGTAGTTTGCTTGGAACTCTTCCAACTCACTGCTTCGCCGTTCAGGCAGAAAATGTATCCTGACATTGACTTAAAATCATCTAAGTCAGATGCAAAGCTTGCATCGCAGTATCCTTCGACAGTAAGATCTTTCTGACCTCCGTAAACTAAGAATAAATCTTTAGTACTTTTCAAGTACTTAAGAATATTCTTCACGGCAGCCCAGTGACCATCTCCAGGGTCAGATTGGAAACGACTCGTTACACTAAGTGCATAAGCCACATCCGGTCGAGTACATAACATTGCATACATTATGCTACCTATTGCTGATGCATAAGGTGTATGAGTCATTCTTTCCTTCTCAAGGTTAGTCTTAGGACACATCTTCTTTGAAAGACATGTTCCTACACTCATAGGAAGGTTCTTAACCTTTGCTGACTCCATATTGAATCTCTTCAATACTTTGTCAATGTACATCGACTGTGATAGTCCTATTAACCTTCTAGATCTATCTCTATAGATTTTAATTCCAAGGATATAGGACGCATCACCAAGATCTTTCATCTCGAATTGGTTCGATAACCATAACTTAGTCACTTTCATGTCATCCTTCGAATTCCCAATAAGAAGGATGTCATCAACATAAAGTACTAAGATTTGCACTGAGGTCTCCAATTCCTTTCTATACACACATGACTCATTCGTAATTTGGATGAAGCCAAACGCTTTGACTGATTCATCAAATCGAATGTTCCAATTCCTAGAAGCCTGTTTCAATCCATAGATTGATCTTTGGAGTTTGCAAACCTTTTGCTCACTCCCACTGAATGTGAAACCTATGGGTTGCTCCATATAAATGTCTTTGTCAATGTCACCATTGAGAAAGGCAGTTTTCACATCCATTTGCCATATCTCATAGTCATAATATGTAGCAATGGCAAGCATGATTCGAATGGACTTTTGCATTGCAACTAGTGAAAAGGTTTCGTCAAAGTCCACGCCGGGTCTTTGAGTGAATCCTTTTGCAACCAGTCTTGCTTTGTAGGCTGCAATGCTTCCATCAACTCCAAGCTTTCTCTTAAAGATCCATTTGCAACCTATGGGTTTGACCCCATCAGGCAAATCTACCAAGGTCCAAACTTGGTTGGAGTTCATGGAGTCCATTTCGGATTTCATGGCTTCTATCCACTGTTCAGAGTCAGAATCTGAAAGTGCCTCCTCATATGTTGAAGGATCATTATCCTTTTGAGAGATTTCATGGAAGAATCCATACCATCTCTCAGGCTGTCTAGGATTGCGTTCAGAACGCCTTAGAGGAGGATTTTCATGTGTATCGAAATTCGTGATTGGTTGTGGTTGATCAGAGTGGGACGTTTCTTCAGTGGGTGATGTGGGGTCATTTTGTACTTCTTCTAATTCTATGATCTTGCCTTTCTTTTCTTTAAGGAACGGTTCCTCCAGAAAAGTAGCATTTCTGGAAACAAACACCTTTTGCTCAGATTGATCATAGAAATAGTATCCTATGGATTCCTTAGGATAACCTACAAAGTAGCATAAGTTAGAACGAGATTCTAACTTATCTCCCACTGTCCTCTTCACGTAAGCAGGACAACCCCAAATTCTTAAGTAAGAATAACTAGGGATTTTACCATGCCACATTTCATAGGGCGTCTTGGGGACTGACTTAGAGGGAACTAGATTCAGAATCTTTGCTGCACTTTCTAGGGCATAACCCCAGAAAGAAGGTGGTAAGTCAGTGAAACTCATCATGGAACGAACCATATCAAGTAGGGTTCTATTCCTTCTCTCAGAAACTCCATTAAGCTGAGGAGTTCCCGGAGGAGTCCACTGAGAGATAATCCCATTATCCTTGAGATGATTAAGGAATTCTTCACTAAGATATTCGCCTCCTCGATCAGATCGAAGTGCTTTGATCTTGTGACCAGTTTGGTTCTCAACCTCCTTTTGAAATTCTAAGAATTTCTCAAAAGCTTCAGATTTATACTTCATTAAGTATACATAACCATATTGACTAAAGTCATCGTTAAAGGTTATGAAATACTGATGATTGTTTCTAGTGCTTACACTAAGCGGTCCACAAACATCAGTATGGATCAAATCCAAAACCTTAGTGGCACGTTCCACAGTTCCTTTAAAAGGGACTTTGGACATTTTTCCTTTGAGACAGGATTCGCAAGAAGTCAACTCTTTGAGATCATTTTCAGAGAATGATCCTAAAGTGTTTATCTTGCTAATTCTGTTCTTGGAAATGTGTCCTAATCTAGCGTGCCATAAGGGAGCTGAAACTTTGTCATCTCTCTTACGCTTTGTTTCTCGTTGTATATTCATAATATTGATATTTTGAGTTTGGTAAAGTCCATTACTTAGAGTACCGATATGAACGGAAGAGTTGTTCCGTTTGATAAAGTATTTACCATTCTTAATATAAGTTTCATAACCTTCACAATCTAATATTGGAACTGAAATTATATTACGAATAATGCTCGGTACATAAAGGACTTTGTTTAATACTAACTCAAAACTACCTAAATCTAATCTAATTGTGCCTAAAGCTCGAGCTTCAACATTTGAGCCATCGCCGATCTTCAAGACACATTCTCCTTCTTTGAGTTGTTGAACATCACTTAGCATCTGTACATCATTACAGATATGAGTTCCACAACCGGTATCAAGTACCCAAGAACTAGAATTAATAGAAAGATTTATTTCAACGAGAAAGATACCTTTCTTTAGAGTAGCCTTGTACTCTAGGCAGTTTCTCCTCCAATGTCCCGCTTTGCCACAATGGAAGCAAACATCCTCTTTCTGATCACGCTTCTTCTTTTGGGCCTTCCCCTTCGAAATGCCACCAGTGGGCCTAAGGGGTTTCTTCTTCTTCTTTTGGGCTTTCTTGCCCTTACCTTTAGAAGGCCCAGAAGAGGAAGATGGAGCATTCACCATCAAAACCTTATTGTCCTTCTTGATCGTGCTTTCAGCAGTCACAAGCTAACTAATCAGCTCAGCTACAGTAGCACCAGCATGATTCATGTTGAAGTTAAGGACAAATGGGTTGAATGATGGTGGGAGCGAAGCTAGCAACAAATCCACTGAAAGCTCATCTTTCAGTGGCATGTCCATGGAAGCAAGTTTCTCAGTAAGGGCGAGAAACTTGAGTCCATATTCATGGACACTTGAACCTTCCCTCATTCTCAAGTGGAACAATTCCTTTGAAGTGTTATACCTTGTAACACGTTCATGAGGGCGGTAAAGTTGCTCTAAGTGGTCGTAAATCTCCCAAGCAAATTCCATGGCCTCATGTTGCCTTTGCAAGTCTGGAGACATGTTAGCCAACATAAGGCAACGGGCTTGGAGATTATCATCCTTCCACTTCTGAATCGCGTCCCGCTCGGCCCGAGTGGGAGCCTCCCCTTCGGGACTAGGCTCCCCTTCGAAGAGAACATAAGTTCTCTTCTCAGAATCTAAAATGATTTTTAGATTCCTCAGCCAATCAGAATAGTTGGGACCAGTCAACTTGTTTGACTCGAGGATCGATACAAGAGGGTTTTTGGTTGCCATTTCAAAACACGTAGAGAATCACAGAATCTACGACCTAAATGGTAAAACAGAGAACTAGTGAGCATGCTGAATTATAACGATTTACAAAAGATAAGGTCTTTAATCTATTGTAGCTCCCACTGTTTTTCAAAGATCTATAATTCCCAAAGATCTAAGAGGAACACGTTTCCCAATGGGTACTAAGATCCTAGGCATTTTACCTTGAACCCACGACTCGCGGACATTCTAAGTAAGAACCCTAGGTAGGTACAACTTACCAATTCTAACACCTTTAGAACTCTTAGTAATTGTTTTTGCATCACCTATCTTTCAATATGGACCCACGACTCGTGCGACATCCATATTTACTTAGGCGTTAAGCTAGACCCATCAATCATAAGATCATGACCAAAACTTAGTTCGAACGACCCACGACTCGCGGACATCGCCCTTGCTAAAATTGACCACGAAATATTGACCATTTAAAATGATTAATTAGGTAACTAAGAACTAATAAGCTCCACTAGCTATCCCACGACTCGCGGACAATAACTAGCTTTACTTACTAAACTTAAAACCTATTGATGGAATGCTAGGAATTTAATTCAAAATTTGCATCTCGAATTAAACACCTATTTGTTCGAAATTAGCTTAATATTTAATGGGAATTTTCGAATCAACCGGAGAGTTGTCCGGTTCGACCTCACCAACATATATGTTATCCAATTTTATTAGTCTTGATTAATGCAAGTACACTTAAATGCATTTCAAACAAGCACATAAACAGATAACATGTCCTAGCATGATACTAACATGTAATGATCATGGGTTCTACCTATCTTATGAGTGATATGTGGGAGCCACTCCACAATCACAAGTTCTAACATACATGCCACATAAACAGTTTAAATCACATAAGGGAAAGCGGTAACAAAATACGAGCCCTATCTCTATTACATTTAACAATTGAGATTCCCCTCCCTAACATTTTGAGGGGTCTTCACTTATGGCCTCCTTGTTACTTGAATGTGGTCCATCTTACTCCATAGGTGCATTGTCTCCAAAATGAAAAATAAAACCTCACCACCTATCTCTACTCTCAAATTACAATAAAAAGAAAAAGACATAAAGTAATAAGGCTCAATCTTCATATTGGCCTTAGACAATTACACGGGGCATACCCCGGCCTCAAAAACAGTAATATGGAAAGCCACATAATAAATCACATAACAGTACGCACATAAGTGAGGCTCCAACCTCAATTGAAAAACGCAACTATAGGGCTCCAACCCCAATTTAAACCATCCATGTGCATAAATTAAAACCATACATAGATCTAAACTCATGATCACCTAACATGCTTTTGCAAGAATTTAAATTTAACCAATAAATTAAAATTCTCGCTTTAAGCTCTAATAGCTTAAAACACGACTTGATGCGAGTCTTATTTATAAAAGTTTTCAATAAATCCCAAATTACCAAAACAAATAAAATTCCAATTAATTTCTGAAAATTAATAATTTTATCAAGATGTATTTTCCCAAAATATAAACCGTTTCAATTTCTAAAAAAATCCCAATTTTAAGTTTTATTCAAAAATTAAAATAAATATTCAAAAATAAAATTTTAAAATTAAAATAAAAAATTGGGACTGGATTGCACGAAACACGAAAAGGCCGCATCGCGAAAACGAGACCCGTACGCGGAGAAGACCGCACGCACGCGGCGCGCGCGCGACAGGTGCGCACAGCGCGCGGCCAAGGCCGCGCGAGTGCGCGCGCTGCGCACGCACGCTGCGCGCTGCTGCGCGCGGTTTTCCCGCAAGCATGCGGGCGGGGTGGGCGGCCAGTCTCGGCCGCCCTGGGCGGGCGCGCTGCTCCCGCACAGGCGTGCGGGAGGTGCTGGGCGACTGGCCGGTCTGTCCCGGCCAGGCCTGGGCGGCGACGGGCGGCGCGCCCGGGAGGGCCTCCCGCGCGGTTGCGGGAGGGTGGCTGGCGAAGCCCGCGCGCGCGACGCCTTCGCGCGCGGGGTTTCGCGTGTTCGTCGTGATCCGGGTTTTCGTTTCGTGTTTTCGTTCAAAAGCAAAACCAATCCAAGAAATCCAAAAACAGTTTATACAGTTTCAAATCTAAAATTGTTTTTCAAAATTAAATTTTATAAAAACCAATTTTTAGAAACTTTCAGGAAAAAATACAGTTTCGTAATTCAGGCTTTCTAAAACAATTACAAATACTCAATCGCATCAAGCCTAAGAATTTCTACCAAATTCAGTATAATTGAGACGAATCAGAAACACGATTAACGAGGTGGCTCTGATACCACTTGTTGGAAAACACGAATCAGAAAGCAGCGGAATTTAAAAAAAATTTCCCAACAAAAAGGATCTTGAACTCGCAATCGTGCAACCAAATTCGTAAAGATAGAAAACTTACTTTTCTTTTGTTCTTTCTTGAAGCGTTTCAAGCCACCCAAGAACGCTCTTCTCGCGGCTTGATCCCCTCTCCTTGGCAAAGCTCGAATCTTCAAACTTCTAACTTGAAGTCTCTAGAGAAAGTCCACCAACTTGATCACAATCTAACTAGTAAGGATGCTAGTTCTCTAGTTAGTGTTTAGGCTTATCCTAGGGTTTAATATAATCTTGGAGAAAGGAAGGTGTTCAACACATGAACCAAGAATTGTCAATTAGCTCTAAAGGGGAGCATGAGCTCCCCTATATATAGGAAAGGGGAGGGGCGGCCGAACCTAGTCCTAATGGACAAAGGATTTGGTCTCTCTCTCTCCTATTACTTGATTATCAAGTATTTTCCAACTTTGACTTTGAATTCTAATTCTAGTCAACTTTTAAGAGAGCTAAAAATATCCAAACTATTTTTGGATAATTTTATACTTTATTTATTATAAAATAAATAACTTATTTTATCTAATTAATTAATTCATAATTAATTAACTAGATTATTTTCTCCAAAATTAGACTTTCTTTTTAATTCAAAATTAAACCAAAGTCTATTAAATAATTAACACATTAATTATTTAACATCACATAATCACGTGTGGCACACGTGTCTTAATGACACGTGTCCAATCACGTGAGCCACACGTGTGATTTCACACGTGTGGAACCCCTTAGGCTCGATTAACTCGTTTAATCATTTTCAAGCCTCAACTCATGTAACCAAGTTGTTGTGTGTGACCCTCTAGGTTCTCAATTCAATTAGCAGTGACCCTAATTAATTAATTCACTAATTAATTAATCAGTCCACAGATTAAATGACCATAGTCTAGCAACAGGTGTTTAACCCCTAGCTGAATTGGAATGTTCGGATTCGACAGAACCTTTAAGTCATTGATTCATGTGAGATACAATCCTCCTACTTACTATCTCTCAACCAAGATCTAGGGCAAGGGAATAATCAGAACCCTAATAATCCGGTCTTAAAGCTAAGTGCATTTCATATCCATTTGATCTCAATCCAAGAAACCCTTTTCTTGATATCTTGATCTACTGCCTTGGCCAAGGACTCCATATGACATATGAATGACTTACACAATAAGAGATCACCTTGCATATGCAAGTGTAGGTCCTTTCTTGATTCTCATTCACTTTCATGAATCACTTGTGCAGCCCCAGCATAAGCCTTGAATCAGTTGTCTAAGGCGACACCCTTTAAAGCTTATACCAAAGACTACAGAGTTAACTCATAAAGTGACAAGGAACCTCAAGTCTAAGGATCAATTAATCACATCAATGACTCGTGAGATATTTCCTAATCTGGAAGTTTCCATTTCCTGAAATAGAAACTTCCTTTCCCATTTAGGAATGTTCTCACACGGGTCACCTCAGTGAACTTACTTATTAAAGTAAGCACCCTCATGTATCACGCACGTATCAACTATACACTTTCCACCTCCATGAAATAAGGTGGTCCTTCTTAAGGGCATGATCCCACAAGCAAGCCTTAGAGGAGTCAGGTTGACACTCCCACTGTCTGTAGGACTCATCGGCTTGGAGTATTTTACTAATCATGACTTATGTGATATAGGGCTCGTTTCATGAACCATTTCACCTAAATGGTAGAGTCCTAAAGTCATCAGGATTAGGGGAGTTCTCATACATGCACAACTAAAGTAAACGCATACCAAACAAGAGCATATAAAGAAGTGTTGCCTCAATTCGTTATTTCATTCAAAGATTGTCTGTGATTACAATAAGGAAAAGCACAAAGCGGATATACAATCGGCTTTCTAGGGCACTATTCCTAACAGCACACGTGTCACAATGACACGTGTCCACTCACGTGACCCACACGTGTGGTTTCACACGTGTGGAACCCTCTAGGCCCGATTAACTCGTTTAATCATTTTCAAGCCTTAACTCATGTAACCAAGTTGTTGTGTGTGACCCTCTAGGTTCTCAATTCAATTTGCAGTGCCCCTAATTAATTAATTCACTAATTAATTAATCAGTCCACAGATTAAACGACCATAGTCTAGCAACAGGTGTTTAACCCCTAGCTGAATTGGAATGTTCGGATTCGACAAAACCTTTAAGTCATTGATTCATGTGAGATACAATCCTCCTACTTACTATCTCTCAACCAAGATCTAGGGTAAGGGAATAATCAGAACCCTAATAATCTGGTCTTAAAGCTAAGTGCATTTCATATCCATTTGATCTCAATCCAAGAAACCCTTTTCTTGATGTCTTGATCTACTGCCTTAGCCAAGGACTCCATATGGCATATGAATGACTTACACAATAAGAGATCACCTTGCAAATGCAAATGTAGGTCATTTCTTGATTCTCATTCACTTTCATGAATCACTTGTGCAGCCCCAGCATAAGCCTTGAATCAGTTGTCTAAGGCGACACCCTTTAAAGCTTATACCAAAGACTACAGAGTTAACTCATAAAGTGACATGAAACCTCAAGTCTAAGGATCAATTAATCACATCAATGACTCGTGAGATATTTCCTAATCTGGAAGTTTCCATTTCCTGAAATAGAAACTTCCTTTCCCATTTAGGAATCTTCTCACACGGGGCACCTCAGTGAAATTACTTATTGAAGTAAGCACCCTCATGTATCACGCACGTATCAACTATACACTTTGCACCTCCATGAAACAAGGTGGTCCTTCTTAAGGGCGTGATCCCACAAGCAAGCCTTAGAGGAGTCAGGTTGACACTCCCACTGTCTGTAGGACTCATCGGCTTGGAGTATTTTACTAATCATGGCCTCTGTGAAATAGGGCTCGTTTCATGAACCATTTCACCTAAATGGTAGAGTCCTAAAGTCATCAAGATTAGGGGAGTTCTCATACATGCACAACTAAAGTAAACGCATACCAAACAAGAGCATATAAAGAAGTGTTGCCTCAATTCGTTATTTTACTCAAAGATTATCTGTGATTACAATAAGGAAAAGTACAAAGCGGATATACAATCGGCTTTCTAGGGCACTATTCCTAACAAAAAATTCATCAAAAATTAAGTCGCGTCCGCGACTAGAAATCAGCATGGAAGAGGTCGCGGCCGCGACCTCTTTTTGCCCTACTTTCGAGATTTGACGCTTAAAATTGGCAAAAATCATCCGAAAAATCAAGGTAGCGCTCGCGACTGAAAAACGCGACCTCATTTTGGCCAAGTTTCAGGAATTGTTGTGGCAGCTTCTCCAAATCCATGTCTTTCTTGTTCTCGTCCCGTTTTTCGTATGTCTCGACTCCATGATCGTTTGCACCTAAAAATGGGTCATAAATATCGATTTAAGCTCAATGATGTGCAATAAAATGATCAATTCCTAATTAAAATAAGTAAGAAAAACGGAATTAACAGTACTCACGGAACACTTTTGGTGATGTTCTAAGAAATTCACACCATTTGTTGCTTGCTTATATAAATAATTGAATGAAGGTACTATACTGGAATGTAAAGGAAAAGAAATACACACTGAGGGGTAGTCCTGTAAATTCCCCCCTTTACCACAAATACCTAATTGGGCATTCCTCCTCTCATTTGAGCTATCCGCCGCCTCTGATTTCTCTCCTCCTTCATTCCTCATTCCGACCATCCGTGCCGCCATCCCTGTCACGACTCCGATCACTTGAACTGCCGTACTAGTCGCGGCACCGAACGGCTGTGTTGCTGTGTCCGTCGCGGCCTTAGTCTCTGTGGTGCCTACTCCACTGCCAGCCATCATTTTGGCTCTGCCATAGCCCGACGCGACGGACTCACGTCGCCTGCTGCGCCACCCCTTTGGAAACCCAATTACTTCGAAGCAACCCTCTTTCTTATGGCCGACTTGGCCACATTGATCGCATTTCAGGGTGCTCCGGTCGCCGTAGGTGCCTGTTTGTGAGTTGGTTGTGGGATTCTGGTACGGTGGCTGGGGTTTGTATCTGGAGGTGTCTGTCGGTGAAGCTGATACAGGTCCCCGTTGTGGTTGGTGCTTTACGACAAGACCTGTACCGATTCCTGAGATGCCCGCCAATGATGAAGTCCGATCTGCGCTCATGATTTCCCGCCGTGTGGATTCTCGCCGGATGGTGGCGTACGCCTTCTCTACTGTCAGCAATGGCCTCTCTTTTAGGAGATCCTGTCATTCTGTGTCGAAGCAATCATCTACCCCGATGAGGAATTGAAAAAGACGACTTTCGGATTTGAGGCGATTGAACGTCGCAATATCCTTTTCACCGGTCATGGGATTTGGGTCTCGAACCTCTATCTCCCTCCAAACCCTTTAAAGATTACTATAAAATTGTTCGATGGTGTCATTTCCCTGTTTCATGCTATGTGCTCGGACTGTGAGATCATAAATCAGAAAGCTATCTCCACCGTGCCCATATGTTGCCTGTAATCCATCCCATAGGGCTTTTGCAGTGGGGTACTCTATGAAGTTGGCGACCAAATTCTGCTCCATATTGCCAAGGAGCCATGAGAAAACGACCAGATCCTTTTGCTCCTACTGAGTGTAAGTTGGTTCCCCCGCTGCTGGTGGCGGTGGTACTCCAATAAGGTGACTTAGTCTCCCCCTTCCCTCGATTGTCATTCGCATCAACCGGGACCATATTGAATAATTGAATTCGTTTAATTTGATGTTGATCGAAACTGATTGAGAAATAGACTGCTGCTGATTTGGTTGGGTTTGATTTGGCTGCAGATTTTGGATTAGGCTGGATAGTTGAGCGGCTAAGGAATCGACGGGCTGCTTCGATTCATTGCCGGAACTGGCTGAGCTACTATCTGTCGCCATGGCTGAGAAACACGATATGCGTATGTGATGAGCAAGGCTCGGATCCGTCAATGGAACGTCGCCCCGCTCTGATACCATGTTGGAATTATTAGATGCCATAGGTTTTGGGAGAAAACTGATGTATTGATTATGATTTCTGTACACCGTAATAGAAAGTATGGATACACTAAATAATACAAGAGTCCATCTATGTATGGTAACATACCAACCCTAAGAGATATATAATCCCTGATAATTAGGGACCTAATTGTTAGCTTTCCTAACAATATATATATTACATGCACAATTCACAAAACACACATATAATATATAATACATAATACATATGCACACACAAGCACTCACTACAGATTATATTATATATACACATACATTACACAAGAAAGAAATACACAGAACCTCACACAAACAATTCAAAGTGAAGGACGCTTAAAAGAAGAAAAAGGTTAACAGGGGGTTAATGGAGGCAGTGGTCTTCATCTCCATGGTAACAGGAGTCACCAAAATCGCAAGGAATAGGGGTAATGGGCGTTGCCCCTTGCAGCTCCAAAAATGTGCAGCAGTTCGTGAGCTTTCCCCTATTCCAAACCTTTATAGCAGCAGCAGCTCTTGTGGGGATCGGAAGGGAAGAAGGCAACAACAGCAGCACAAACTCACAAAATTCCAGCCACAAAGTCATGAAATTTCAGCCTCAACTTGTTCCACAAACCAGCAACAAAGAAGGATTCAAGTAGCCTCACAAATCCATGGAGAAAACTTGAAGAATCTTGAAGTTCATTAATGGTAACATTTAATACACTCAACCACCATCAAATACAAGTTCATATATGTAATAAAGATGCAAGAGTGATCAATATTCAAGCCTCATACCAACTCAAAACTCAACGAATAAGAGAGATCAAGAATTCCATCAAAACTCATACTATTCAATCAAATCCTCAAAACATGATTGAATCTCCATGAAAATATGCAAACCATAGCTTCAAATGACCACAAGGAAGTGATAATCACAAATATATACTTACCTTCCGGATTGGTTGAGGTTTGAACAAGTTATGAGCTCAAATTTTAGGAGGGATGAATAGTGACGGGAATTGGAGGGTTTCCTTTGCTTGGCTGAATTTTCTCCTCTTTTTGGTGTATGGAACGAGATGGGAGAGGGATTATCAGATAGTGGCTTGAATTGGGGTTAATTGGAACCAAACTATGGTTAATTTGGTTAGGTATAGGTCAAGTTATGATTAAAATGGCTAAGGATGGCAATTCTGCGGACGCAGCCTGTTTCGGTTGGATTTCGGAGGTTCAAACGAGCTTAGAAAAATATAAGGCTTATTCCATTGAATTTGAATCTTCGATATGAGTTCAACGGAGGTGACGGAACTCGAATTCGAGTTCCCGAGCTCAAGTTATGACGCCCGGAACCCAAGGTGCGCTAAATACTCTTTAGCCCCCTTTTTGGTTCCGTTAAACAAAATAAATCCGAAACCAAGTCAAACAAGTTCGAAATCAAGCGTCGAGCATACGAGCACAATCATAACTCACATAATTCATGCATACCAAGTTTTCACAAAAATCGGAATTGAATTCGAATAAGAACGACATGCATTTCATAATCATAGGAATACTTCATTCATAATTCCAATAATAAAAATAAATTTCATTTTTAAAAAAATATATTCATAAAATATAATTTTATAACGAATTAAAATAAAATAATGAAAAGAATAATTATAATAAACAACTAATTACATAATTAATTAATTTAATTGTGCATTTACGTAAACACATACGTCATACCTGTACGATTGAAAAGTCGGGACGTTATACCAAAAGTGAGACATTGACAACTGTTGGAACCAAAATTTAAAAATGATTCACTTTACGAAACGATTTTAATAATTTTTTCATTAAATAAATATGAGAAAAAGGGATCCTCATATACATTCCTTACTTTTATTTCAAAAATCTTAAGGTTTAACTTTCTTGTTCCAATAAGCCAAGAAAGTTTGTTTTCACTTGTTACGAGTTCAAGCCAAATTGAGCGGTAAGATCATGTGAAAGTTTCTCACTAAGTAAATGACAATTGCATGCACAAAAACTCGTTTTTAAAATTTTTCCCAACCACTGAAATACACACTATTGATATGTTTTCAAGATTATATAATCGTATAAAAATATCGAAAAATAATATGTACAGGCGAAGTATAGAAAATTCCCAAATTAATAAAGAGCGATCGTTTAAATTAATATTTACACCATTATTTTTAAATAGCGATCATTTAATAAATAAGAAAGTGTAAAAGATAAAAAATGATCATTTAAATAATAACAAAGTGTAGACTGTAGAACTTATTATATGAATATTGGGAGTTCATCCAAATTAAATCTAGACTAAAATTATCCGAATTTGTCGGGTATTGCCCAAGTTGAACTTGTTATAAGAATAATCACGGTTCATTCAAATTAAATTTAAACTAAAATTATCCAAATATGAATAATCGCGGTTCGTTCAAATTAAATTTAAACTAAAATTATTCGAATTTGTTGGGACTCGCCCAAATTGAATTTAAGCTAGAATTGTCCAAAACGATTTAGTAAGACATATTGCATTAAGGCATGCAACTAAGACAACATTTTCAATTTATAACAAATCTCTCTAAATCAAAGGATCAACTAAGAGTAAGACTAGAATGAGTCAAGGTATAGAAACATACAGATATGTAAGGTAGCATCATCTTTCTAATTCTTGCTAAATCACTCATTACTCCATCGTTAGGGTTTTTCTCATACTTCAAGACTTCCTCCTTCGGAGTTCGGAGCATATTACGTCTTTTGAAGCTCTGAATTTGTAAACAGGTTATATTCTACTCTTCTATTTGAATTTCAGGTAAGTTTTAGTGTTTTCTCCTCGACAAATCCAACCCAATATGTAATTTTTTTTCAATTTTTTTGTTTAGTTTAAGCTCTCTGCATTTAGGATTTATTATGGTGAATTACTACTATTGCAGATTAACAATGCAGAACCGTGTGTAAACTTGTCAAATTTATGCATGGTGTTACGAGTTTTTTGAGTCGGGATAAATTATTAAAATGTAAAACTCTAGTGTCAGATAATTCTGCCCGAGTACAGCACGGACATGCCAAGAAAAAGTGTCCGTGCAATGTTCGACACGCGACTCCGACATGTGTCGGACACAGTTGAAACGTGTTCAAAAAAAAAAAAGGATACGGTGTCGGAGACGGTGGGATGAAGTGTCCGACACGGCTCGGACACGGCGGGGCAAAATTTATAATTATTTAAAGTTTTTTTATGCATTTTTTAATATTTTTAGAATTTTTTGGGGAGAAAATGAAATAACAAATTTATTCTAGTTTTTAATTATGCATATTTTTATAAATATTTTATTTTAACTAGATTATACTTATAAAATATTTTTATTTTTATATAAAATATTTTTATTTACATATAAAATATAACCGTGTCGTGTCCTAAAATTTTTAAAAAATTCATGTTATCGTGTCGTGTCCGTGTCCGTGTCCGTATCCGTGCAACATACATATCCACTAATAATGATAATTACATAATTGATAATGGCATTTATTACATAGTACTCATAATCTCATTACAGTCCGACATTTTAATTTTCAAGAATTCTTCAAAAAAGGAACGTCGGTAGCCTGTAATAAATTTTTTTTTTAAAAAAAAATACAGAAATGAAAGTTGTTGGGAAAAGAAGTAATGCTGAGTGTACATGAAGTATTGGAAAAGGCAGAAAAAACATATGATGTTCAAATCAAATTAAATTTATCAACTGTCATTTGTTCCGATAATAAATACACGAGTGACTAGAATTACCTAAAATTTAAGATCAAAACACGTATTTCGTGAATAAAATAACTGGGCCGATAGAGTCGCCCCCATATCGAATCTCTTCGGCGTTCGAATTTAAATGGAAAAAATAGGAAATAGACAAAAAGAAATAAAATACACAAAAAGTATATAATATTCGTTCTCGTTATTATACTTGTCATTTAATCTGTTATTCATTTTAATTTTTCTATGATAGAAGAAATGTAAAACACTAATATTGAATTTAAAATCAGCTTTTCACAAAAGATGTTAATGTCATTTATAAAATTGAATTTTATTAACGTTACATATAGACCGTTGTGCTAAGCTTTCCTTTTCAGTTAGATTACTCTGATTACCAATGATACAAAAACCACCCACTAAAACTCCCCTCCACATAACTTAGACGGTTTCTTTCGCCGGAGCTCCGCCGGCGACAACAAAACCACCATCTCCAAAACTCTCTCTCCCTCTCTCTCTCTCTCTGTAACAAAACTTTTTCTTTCTGGCAGATTTTCTGGTGGAGAAAGAAAAGAAAGAAAGCTTCCTTCTTCGAGTAGTTCTAAGCAAAGCTTCCATTTGGGACCTGTTGCGTGGAGATCTTTATTGTGGGGAAGACTCCATTACCATTTGGTGCAAAAATTACAGTGTTTCTCTGACACTCCCACCTCTGACACCATTCTTTTTTTGCTTTCCAAATAAGCAAAACTCGAAAACTAATACCCTTGCACTTCTCGCAAACGGGAAAAGAAAACTGTTAACTAAGGATCAAAGCCTATATATACCTCTGCAAGACCCTCACTCTCAGTGCAGCAGCTCTCTGTTTTCCCCTGTTTTCCTCTGTTTTCCCCGAACATGGAGCGGCTTCCTTACACCGCAGCTCTACCCGATTCGTTTTCGGGGGCGAAAGAGGATATAACGGAGACGTTCCGGTTAATGTGGGCTCAAATCAAAGCCCCATTGATCGTGCCTTTGCTTAGAGTTGCTGTACTTCTCTGCTTGGCTATGTCGGTCATGCTCTTCGTCGAGAGGGTGTACATGGCGATCGTCATTTGTCTCGTGAAGCTGTTTGGTAGAAAGCCCGAGAAGAGTTACAAACGGGAGCCGTTAAAGGATGATTTGGAATCCGGGAATTCGAGTTATCCCGTGGTTCTTGTTCAGATTCCAATGTACAATGAGAAAGAGGTTAACTTTCTTCAGATTTTCTTGCATGCATTTCAAGATTGCATTTTTATTGTCCAATGTTTGTAGTGGTTATGACCAAGAAAAGTCCCTTCGATGACAGGTTTATCAGCTCTCCATCGGAGCTGCATGCGGGCTCTCGTGGCCGTCCGACCGCATCATCGTTCAAGTTCTCGACGATTCAACCGACCCCATTACTAAGGTATATATCGAAAATAAGAGCGAATCACATTTACCATGGTTCCACGAAATTACAGTTTCATCCATCAGATTCGAGAGGTTACAGCAGAATTCATTTGAAATTTGCAGAATTTGGTGCAAATGGAATGCCAGAGGTGGGCAAGCAAAGGTGTAAACATCAAGTACGAAATCAGACACAACAGAAATGGCTACAAAGCAGGAGCCTTGAAGGAAGGATTGAAGCATTCCTACGTTAAGGAATGCGATTTTGTAGCCATATTTGATGCAGATTTCCAACCAGAACCTGATTTTCTGTGGAGAACAATCCCGTTTCTTGTTCACAACCCTCAACTTGCTCTGGTTCAGGCCCGTTGGAAATTCGGTATTCAAATTTGGCTAATTAAAATTAATTAATTAGCAAGATAGGGAAAAATTATGTGGAATACGAAAATACGAAATAAACTTTATATTTCAAAAATTAGCATAAAAATGATGATATTTATATATTTTATTGATTTCTTATATATATCATTTCTAACATTTTCTTTTAAATTCCTTCATAATTCTTTAAAAATTTTGATTTATAAATATTTGTCGTTTGATTTTTACTTCTATTTTCATAAAAAGGGTAAAAATATAATTTCCATATTTCATATTGAATTTCCTGACACATGTGGTTCAAAAAATACTTGAGGGTTTTTGCTTCTCATTTTTATAAAACATAAGATTTTTTTATTTTAATTTTTTAAACATAGTGTGTATTTCACATTTTCGATATTTTACGGGATTTTTTCGATAATTATCTCCAATATATAGGATATACTATTAACCCTTTTTTCTTTTTTCGTTTTTACAGTGAATGCTGATGAGTGCTTGATGACAAGAATGCAGGAAATGTCATTGGATTACCACTTTAAAGTGGAGCAAGAAGTTGGATCATCCACATACGCCTTTTTTGGTTTTAATGGTATTAATTTCTTCACTTTTTTTTTTTTTTGAAAAAATTACAATAAATAACACATTGCCTTAAAAATATATAATTATTAAATAATTTTCCAGAAAATATTAAATTTTAATTCTTTTGAAAATACAAGGAACTGCTGGGGTGTGGAGAATCGCAGCTATTAATGAAGCTGGAGGGTGGAAAGATAGAACAACAGTTGAAGATATGGATTTGGCTGTTCGTGCAAGTCTTAAAGGCTGGAAATTTTTATTTCTGGGCTCTCTAAAAGTATTTTTATTATTAATTTTTAATGTATTTTATATTGTAATATTATTAATTTGTTAGGAAATTTAATTTCTTACTCATTATTATAGGTGAAAAATGAATTACCAAGCACATTTACAGCGTACCGATATCAGCAACACAGATGGTCGTGCGGCCCTGCGAATCTTTTGAGGAAAATGTTTTCGGAGATTTTAAGAAATAAGGTAATTAATCTGTTTTCTTACCCTGGTTTGTTATTGTGTCGGATTACTATTACATGGTAAATTTTAAAAAAAAATTATATCGTTATATTCGTATTGCCGTATCATTTTCAGATCCTCGTGTCTCTGTATCTATGAATTAATATTTTGTGGTGTTTTTATTTATATGTGCAGAGAGTGTCGTTGTGGAAGAAGATTCATGTGATATATAGTTTCTTCTTTGTGAGGAAGATTGTAGCCCACATAGTGACATTCGTGTTCTATTGTGTTGTACTTCCTGCTACTGTGTTGGTACCTGAAGTCGAGGTCCCTAAATGGGGAGCAGTTTACATGCCTTCCATTATCACCTTGCTTAATGCTGTCGGAACTCCGAGGTTTCATCTTATGTTTCTATACTTATTGTTTTGATAACTTTATTCCAAACGATAAAACTCATCTTTTGGCCTCTCAAATGATGAAAGTGAAACGGTCATTTTTAATACAAAATTTTGACTTCATCCCTAACTATTACACATATATCAGATCTCTCCATTTGATGGTGTTTTGGGTCCTCTTCGAGAACGTAATGTCACTTCACCGCACGAAAGCCACGCTCATCGGCCTATTGGAAGCCGGGCGAGTCAACGAATGGGTCGTGACGGAGAAACTCGGCGATGCCCTCAAGCTAAAATCAGCGCTCAAAGCTTTCAAAACACCAAGATTCAAAATCGGACTAAGGTATGTCTACACACACATCCCATTCTATAGAATTCACACGCTAATGTTTTGATCGTCACATATATGTTTTCCGAATACAGAGTTCACTTGTTGGAGCTTGCAACGGGGGCGTACCTCGTATTATGTGGCTGCTACGACGTCGTATTCGGGAAGAACCACTATTTCATCTACCTGTTTGTTCAGGCCATAGCATTCTTCGTCGTGGGATTCGGCTACATCGGCACATTTGTCCCCTCTTAGCATCACAAATTGGACACAAGTAAAACCTTGTTAATTATGGCTTCCATATATATATTTTTCGTAAACTATATATAATTTTTGGAAAGAATTTTAATGTTATTTTTGTATCTTTAAATGTAGAGTTCGATACGCAGAGTCGAACTAGTTTGTTTTGTATGTATATTCAAAAATGGGGGACTCTTGAAACTTATATAAAATTATTTATATTAATATTATAATGTTTTATTCGTCTATAGTCTTGATTTTATTGCTTTCCTTTTGGCTTTTTGATTATAGAGTGGGCAGCATAGTTAATGTCGCGGTACAAAAAGATGTACAAGAATTCCATATAAGTGGCCTATACAAAAGAAAAAAGTGTTCCATATAAATGAAATTGAATGCTAAAGAGCAGCTACGATTAATTAGAGGCAACTTACTTGATGGAACCTCGATCAATCCTATAATAAACGCATTATACTTATTGTTCGGAACCTACATATCGATTACCAGGTTCAACTAAATACATGAATAAAATTAAGTTCAAGTCTCGATCCATATATAGCAAGTAAATAGATTAGCCCGAATAGAAGGAGTGTCGCGCAACTAAGGTGGTTGGTGTGTAAGATTTAGGGCTGTCAATGGGTTGGATTTTAATCCGAATCCGCTCCGAGTCCGATCCGAATTTTAGCATATTCGTCCGATAAAAATATTCGATGGATCATATCCGATTGTAAATATTCGTTATCCGAAATAAATGGAGCGAATATGGATTTAAGGAATCCGATCCGTTAAGAATCCGAATCCGATATTATATATAATATTTAATTAAATAAATTATTTACTAGTACATAATATTAAGTAAAATGATTAAAATTAAAATTTTCACATATTTATCATTTTAAACAATAATAAAATTTAAATTTTTTACTCTAAAAGTATATATTTTCTTTTATTAATAAGTTTAAATTAATTTATTTTAAATAAATATAAACAAAACTATCAAATAATTCATTAAATAATAATTATTTATTAAATATTATGTAATTATATTTATTTTTTATATCAAACTTGTTATTTAAAAAAATAAAATTTATTACTAATCGGGTCGGATCTTTTATCGGATCGGATCCGACCCGATTATATATGGATTAAAAAACAATGAATCCGAATCCTATAGGATTCGGATTCGGAACCGATATTCGGATTCTCTTATCGGATTCGGATCCGCAATCTCCTGATCCGGTCCGAATCCGACCCGTTGACAACCCTAGTAAGATTATAACAAATTAGATAAGATTGAATTTGAAAGACACTCAAGTATCAATTATCTAGATATTCTACAAACAAGACTCTTGAGATATGATGATTTAAACTTTTGGTTTGATTTCTTTTAATTAGTCTATTCGAAACTCTAACTTACTACGGTAAAATCTTGAGCAAATAGAGGTTAATCTCATAAGAATCTGATATACTTACTATTTAATTGTTCATCTAAATTTTTCGTTAATTGCATGATAAGTGTAAATTTTTGGTCTCTTTATTATATTCGTTGAGTTGAATTGGGTTTGGAATTAAATTATCCAATTTTGAAAGACAATTAAACTACTAAATGATGTAATTTAACAATATGGTGTTATATATGATGTAACTTAACAGTTCGATATTATGTTAATTTAATCAGAGGTTTTACATGGAGATTTTTGGTATATGCCTATTTCGAATATGGAGAGTTTATACATTATTAATTCGACCCAACTCAAATTCATAAGTATATAAAAAAATAAAAAAGGAAACCAATCACATTTTATTTTAGATAGTTAAATGGTAAGATATTATTATCTCAGAGTGAAGGAGTGACCACTCATCATATAGTTATATCCGCCCTAAAAATCCCATATTTCATCCCCAAATCCCATATTTCTTTATTATTTTCTCCTGCATTTCTCCACCGCAATGGCAGCAGCCACCGCCACCTTCGCCGTCACGAAGCTCCTCGCCTCCTCCTCTCCCAAGCTCAAGCAACCCATTTCCCTCCTCTCCCCGCACAAAACCCCCATCTCCCGCTTCTCCTCTTACTCCTTCGCCCCTCTTCCCCTCCGCCGCCGCCGTCAATCCCTCAAATTCTCCACCGCCGCCATCAAAATCTCCGCCACCATCTCCGTCGGAGACAAGCTCCCCGACGCCACCCTCTCCTACTTCGACTCCTCCGATGAGCTCCAGACCGTCTCCGTATCCGACCTCACCGCCAACAAGAAGGCGATTCTATTCGCCGTTCCGGGGGCCTTCACCCCCACCTGCTCGCAGAAGCACCTCCCCGGCTTCGTGGAGAAGGCCGCCGAGCTCAAGGCGAAGGGCATCGACACCATTGCTTGTATTTCGGTCAACGACGCCTTCGTGATGAAGGCGTGGAAGGCGGATTTGAAAGTGGGGGATGAGGTTTTGCTCTTGAGTGATGGAAACGGCGATTTCACCAAGGCGATTGGGACTGAGCTCGATTTGAGCGATAAGCCGATTGGGCTGGGAGTTAGGTCGAGGAGATATGCGATGTATGTTGAAAATGGGGTTGTGAAGATCCTGAATTTGGAGGACGGCGGAGCTTTCAATGTCAGCAGCGCCGAGGACATGCTCAAGGCGATTTGAGAGTACTGGTTTCTGATTCTGTCCCTTTCTTTATGTTTGGGTTTTGAAATTTGAGGAGTTTGCTTGGGTTGAATCGACTGAGTTGTCTTCCCCTGTTTTTGTTTAGATGTTTTGAGGATTTATAGGATCCATGAAATGATGAATTCTGTTGAAATAAAGTGGGGAAGTTGGATGTGATTTGCAGGGGTTGAATGTTGACAAGTGGGGTTGATTTGGTTGTGTGATGTTTGTGGTATAGTGGCTGTGCTGATTATAGCTTTTGTGATGCTTTTTGATAGAAGGGTTGCTGTTTTTCTGATCCTTGGAAGTGTTTTTGATCTTTCGTTTTCAAGAACTCAACTTTGAATGCTAACTTTTTACAAAATAACTTGTGCTTGAGCTTCTCTGAAAGCAAAAGCTCGACGTTTTTGTGAACCGAGTCGAATGAGAAAATGGGTTGTGTGTAGTTTCAGTGGCAACAGGTTATGATATGACATCAACTGTCATGAGTCTATGGCTGGCTTCTTGTTTAAAGTCAATGATGTGATCTGAAACTTGGTAATGCAGATGGGATGATTATGCTTTGGAATGTCGAATACATATGAACAGGAAGATCATGTTTGGATTCTTCCTTAATGTTTTTGGAGGATAATCTAGTCTTGTATGCTTTCATCTCTGGGTTTCTGCCTTTCTGGGCAACAATAGAAGAAATTGCTATAGGGTTTCAATGCTTTTGGTGCAGTTCGTTTATGTGAGTGAAATGGTGAGAAGATAATGTGACGAATATGCGATTAAGAGGTGATTCATACATTGCTTTATTGTATGTATCGGTTGCTCGGATACATCTATGAAAGCTTGCAGATGGTCGATATATGGGTTTGGTTTAGAAAATTATTGGTTATTTACTGGTGATCTATCTATGTGTTTTGCGGATGGTTTGCCGTTTGGTTTAGGAAATTATTGGTTATTTACTGGTGATCTATTCAGGAATACGATAGTGAACTTACGAACATTATGTCCTTTGCAACGCTCGCACAGCCCCAAATCATTTCTTGCCTATCATGATGTTACCAACATGCATAGGCAAGCTCTACTACTTGTCCTGTCATTTATAAATGACAGCTCTCTACTTACCAAGTGAAATTAGAATTTGTCGATGGGTTTGTTCTTCGAGGCAATGTCTTAGGGTTGAATCTCACTTGGATTTGTGGTTAAAAAAAAAGGTGAAATTAGAACTTAGATATTCAACATATATTTATAAGTTGACTATTTGATTTATATTTCGCATCACGGACCTCCCTATATCGTCTGTGTTGACATACAAAACCATGCGCATGAGACCTGGAATTATTGAAACCACCAATTATTTGCTTAATTTAATCTGGAAAACATTGAACTTTATATTTATGTTTTTTTAAATTATGTATTCACAAGAGTCATGAACCTCACCACTTTTTGACTTTTCCTACAAACAATTACTAAATTTTACGGATGATTATATTTTCTCATTTTCTTTTCTTTCCCTTTTTGTTTTGGAAAGTAAAGAAGTATTTATGTTAGGTGAAGGCGTTCCAGCATCAACTTGAGAATATGCTTTTATTCTTTTCTAATATGATAAATTGAAATTTCTCCAAAATTTTTATGTGGGAATAATTAGGTTCCTACACGGTCCTATTAAACTTCATTTTATTTATTAATTTAATCAAATATCTTGTATTTGATTGTAGGTATATCCATCTTGAGTTTTGTTATTAAAATGGTTTATCTCGATAATCGATATACAATTCTGAAAATTCAATCGAGTTTTGTTAAATGGATGCATTTTGTGGTTAAAATGGTGTGGAAATGAAAGAAAAATACTGTGGTTTTGACGAATTGACCAATCAATTTTCTAGAATGATCTAATTTCTTTGAATTGCAATTTCTAAAGTTCATTTTGAATTATATGAAAAGTATAATAGTTTCTTGTTTCCCAAGCCTGCCTTTAAATGACCTGTGTCGTCAAAATAAATTTCCATTTTTGACCTTTTTTTCTCTTTGGTATATATATTTGTAATAAAATTATGGAATCATGTAATTTAATCTTTGGTAATTATACTGATTTAATTAGAAGTATCTTTCGAGCTTTTTTTTTTTTTTTTTAATCTTTCGAGCTGCTTTATACTTTAGTAAGTTATTTTATTATATATATTTTAATACACGTCTTATCTTAAAATAGATTTGAACCCAAGTCATTACCTTAAAAAAAAAAAAAAATAAATAAAATGAATTTATTAACCAATAAATATGAAATATGGTAACTTAGAATTCCCATTTTGCCCTCGACCTGAACTTCGAAATCTCAAAAGTATTCTGGCTCATCAAACTATCAAAAGCAGTAAAACAATTCCGAGATTTCGATGCAGTTCAGGCAAAAGGAAATCAACCAACCTAGCAAGTAGCAACCCTAGATCACGATATGAATCGACGGCTGTGATTAACGCAGCCTCAACTACAAATACGTGGCGCATTTCCACTTGCCATCTACTTCTTCAATACCAACAACGTTCCTCTTTTCTCTACACTATCGTCTTCGCACTTGAATTTTCTCTCCAGATCTACTCTCTTCCTCTCTTCAATGGCAACTATTCAGTCCGTCAAGGCCAGGCAGATCTTCGACAGCCGTGGAAATCCGACGGTCGAGGTTTGCTGTTTGATCCTGCTCTGATTGTGGTGGTGTTTTTCGATTTATGCTCGCGATTTGTTTTTCGGTTCCAGTTGAATCTGTTGGTTTTGGTTTTTTAAGTGTAGTGATCGAGTATGATTAGTTTTGAGGATAAAGTTGGAGTAATTTGATTTTTGGAAAGTTGTGGCCTGGGGTTTATCCTGGGTGTGTATCTGGTTTCTATTAGTAATGATTGGTCTGTTGATGTAATCGTAGGTTGATATTCATCTTTCGAATGGAGTTTGGGCTAGAGCTGCTGTGCCTAGTGGTGCATCAACTGGTAAGATCTGTGAACATGCACGTTATTTTTGTTGATATTATTGACTTCGTTTGTGGGTTTAAGAGTTCAGATTTAATAATATGGTTTATGGAAGTGATGATAAGCGGGACGTTGGAATGTTTGATTCGGCGTTATAATCTATGCGTTTGCGAATGTTGAGATCCATTTCTACTTTTAATCTTATTTTATACTTTAGGAATTTACGAGGCTCTTGAATTGAGAGATGGAGGATCAGACTACCTTGGAAAGGGTGTCTCAAAGGTTAGCATCTAATACGGATAATTGATTATGGTTGCTCATATATTCAATCACTGATTTTCTGATGTCTGAATCATTGATCTGTAGGCCGTCAGCAACGTGAACACGATCATTGCACCAGCCCTCATCGGGAAGGTCTGTTTTCACGAACTTAATATATTCTTATTATGTGTTTTAGCCTTTAGGAATTCCGAAAACAGGATAGAGGTTTACGTTAACTTTGCAAGTATCAGTTTCCTCAACTTAGCCTGCTGTGATTTCTTTTGCAGAACCCTACAGAGCAGACAGCTATTGATAACTTCATGGTTCAACAACTTGATGGTACTCAGAATGAGTGGGGATGGTGCAAGCAAAAGGTATTTCAGTATTGATAATCTGTGCAGTTTCCTTTTCTCCGGGTTTTATGTTAACTAGGGTACAAATTTTTGTTGATTAGCTTGGTGCAAATGCCATTCTTGCTGTATCTCTTGCCCTGTGCAAAGCTGGAGCTGCTGCCCTTAACATCCCACTATACAAGGTACACTGAAGCTCAGCAGTTATCAACACGTATTGATTAGTGAACTTGATCCACCGAAGATCATATTCTGGTTGTTCAATATGTTTATTGACATCATTATTGTTTCTCCTTTCAGCATATCGCCAACCTAGCTGGTAACAAGAAGCTTGTCTTGCCTGTTCCTGCTTTCAATGTCATCAATGGTGGATCACATGCTGGAAACAAACTTGCTATGCAGGCATGTGGTTTGGTATTTGGGATACTGATTTTGTTTCCATTGCTTTATTCATTGAATCTCACAAACTTGTCATTGCAGGAGTTCATGATTCTTCCCGTTGGTGCTTCCTCTTTTAAGGAGGCTATGAAGATGGGTGTGGAAGTATATCACCACTTGAAGGCATGTTTCTTTTCCTTCTTTTTTATTGAAAAATTATTGGTTTACATCATATTCTTCTCTGTCGCGAATTATGTGTTGAACAATTTTGTGTCCAATTTCATGGTTTTGAGTGCTAAATGTATATGTAATGAAAATTGCAACAGTTGGATTCTTGTATCTTTCAACCATCAATTGACGAAAGAGGTTACAAACTTCTGCCAGGGATTTACCCTGTTTGCCCCATTGTTTGTTAGAAATTCAAAGCTTCAACATTATACCAATCCCAGCTTCCTATAAACTTGTATAATTTGGCCTTTTTTGTTTTTGTTTGTAACAATTAATCCTCTCATTTCAGTCTGTTATCAAGAAGAAATACGGACAAGATGCCACCAATGTTGGTGATGAGGGTGGCTTTGCTCCTAACATTCAGGTAAAAATATGTATATATCTGGGCAGACTAGACTTTCATTATTTTCATTACTAGAATATTTACAGTTCTACTTGATTTGTAATCTCAGGAGAACAAAGAAGGTCTTGAACTTCTCAAGACAGCTATTGAGAAAGCTGGTTACACCGGAAAGGTAAGTCCCTCATCCCTAATTCTATCATCTTATCTTGCCTGTTTTATCATCAAACCACTTCTTAAATATGTATTGAGCCTTGGCTTTTGCTTTGATGCAGGTTGTCATCGGTATGGATGTTGCTGCATCAGAATTCTACGGAACTGACAAGACTTATGATTTGAACTTCAAAGAAGATGTAAGTCTTGATGTTTTATCTTACGACTTCAATTCTTTGATTCATTGACCTTATGTTCCCTTTTTTTTTTCTCCCTCTGCTGGCAGAACAATGATGGATCACAGAAGATCTCTGGTGACCAACTCAAAGATCTGTACAAATCCTTTGTGTCCGAATACCCTATTGTATCCATTGAGGACCCATTTGACCAGGATGACTGGGAGCATTACGCAAAAATGACCGCAGAAATCGGTGCTCAAGTGCAAATTGTGGGAGATGATCTCCTTGTCACCAACCCCAAGGTGACTAATTATTACTGAACCTAGAAAATCATTTCAATCCTTAGTTTGTGAACATTGCTTCCTCACTTTCCTTGGTTATTCATTTTTGTAGAGAGTTGAGAAGGCAATCAAGGAGAAGACCTGCAACGCCCTTCTTCTCAAGGTTAACCAAATTGGATCTGTGACCGAGAGTATTGAGGCCGTCAGAATGTCGAAGCATGCTGGTTGGGGTGTAATGGCCAGCCACCGAAGGTATGATATTAATGACATAAGTTTGATTTAAGCAAAACTCTAACCTCCATTATATATGCTCATGGTTTTTTGGTGCTGGGTGCAGTGGTGAAACTGAGGACACCTTCATTGCTGATCTCTCCGTTGGTTTGGCTACGGTAAAATCCTCATTCAAGATAATGCTTTTTACCTGTCAGTTTATCCTTGATAAAATAATACCTCAAGCTGATGTCTAACTCTTTGATGAAAATTCAGGGCCAAATCAAGACCGGAGCACCTTGCAGATCCGAGCGTCTTGCTAAATACAACCAGGTAATCATCTATACATTTGTGAATTTGTAATTATTAAAAAAGGAAATTAAAAACAACAATTATGAATTTCGTGACCATGATAAACTTCTTTTTTTCTGGTGCAGTTGTTGAGAATCGAAGAGGAACTCGGTTCGGAGGCAGTATATGCAGGAGCCAGCTTCCGTGCACCTGTGGAGCCATACTAAACAACAACTTCTTGTACTCGAATTGTGTTTTGGCGGATGGAGTCTCAACTGTTGGTGAATAATTATCCCTTGTAGTTCACTGGCTGGGTCTTAATGTTACTTTAATAATGGACTGCTTTTTGGTTTGAATGAATTTTAGAGTGGTTTTGAACTCGGAATTACAGTTCCAAAGGCGGAGTGTTTTTGCTCATTTTTTACTCGACTCGGTTAGAATTTGGACTTTGAAAGGCTGTGCCAGTTTTATATTGTGATGAATGAAATGAATCTATTCCGCTGATATTTGCGTGGTTTCAAGCATAGGGCAACTGCTTTACTACATTATGGTAATTAGAAATATTTTGGGTGTCATTTTATATATCTCTACGTAGGAGGGCCTTATGGCTTATGCACCTCTTCAATAAACAAATTAGTCTGAGAAATGATGTGCGACAATTTTACATTTTCGTTTGTATTAAAGTAATCGTCTTTTGACCAATAACAAATAGTAGCATTGGAACATACTTGTGTAATTTTTTAGATTATTTCACTGTTGCATCTTTAGCAAACGCAAAATAAAAATACATGAGAAATAAAGAATAATAGATTATCAACCTATGATGCATTTATTTTTTCTCGAATTTACAATTATTTATTTTTATTTCGTTTGTTCTTATCTCAAGAGATAATAATTTAGTTAAAGTTTATTTTATTGGAGCGGATGGGCCCGAAAATGGGACACCATCATTCACAAATATTTTTTTTGTTTTTTTTAGCTTTCATTTACAAATATTTCGAGTTTAATGCATCAAAAATCCTGTGTTATTTCGAAATGATAAGGAGAACCTTGTGATTTAAAAACTCTCATGAAAAACCCTATGATAATTTTAATTGTTTCACTGCCCCCTTAACATTTAAAGTGTGTTTTTAAATGAAAAATGTCTAATTTGCCCATAGTTATTATGTTTATTTTTTTAAAATTTTAATTCAATTATATATATATATATATGGGGCACTTCCCAAAAACTCCCCATGAGTTTGGAAAGTTCCTTTTTACTCCCCATTTTCAAATACATTATTGGGATTTTAGGTACGTAATTCTGGGATTTAGATACGCGATTCTGGGATTTAGATACTCCCCATTTTCAAATACATCATTTGGGGATTTAGATACGCGATTTTTGAGTTTTTATACATCATTTTTTAAAATGGGGAGCTAAGAGGAATTGGACTTATCATTTGGGGAGTTTTCGGGAATTCCCCGTATATATATATATATATATATATATATATCCCTCACCCTACACCGGCCAGTCGACCACCACCATTACCGCCACCGCGTAACCACCACCACCTAGCCACCACCCGCCACATCACCATAAAAAATACACACAGAAAAGAAAAGGCACGCAAACACACACACCAGAAAAGGCAGACCATCGGAGCACCTGTCGTCGAACCAGCGCCGCTAATCGCACCATAAAAAGGGGCACACAAACGCACACTCATTCGGATCTATATGTAAAAATAATACACAAACAGAAAAGAAAAAAAGTTGAAAAACGCACACACAAACATTCACAACATCTAGATCTAAAAATTAGTTGTGGAGATCAGAAGGTCGGTGGTGGTGTGCCCCTGATTATCTGTGGTTGGTTTGTAATTCGCGTGGTGGGGATGGTAGTGTACAATTGGTGGCGGGTATCCGACGGGTGTTGTGGGCAATGGTGGCGTACAACGGTTGTTGTGGTATCTGGTGTGCAGGTCGTGGCGAGATGGCGGTGGTCGACGACTCGGCGGTGTTGTGGGATGGTAGTGTGCGGGGTGTGTCGAGATGGCGTGTTAAGTTCTGAGTTGATATGATTGAATTTGCAGGAATATAACAGAGAATGGGGATGAGAAACAGAGAGAAATAAGAGATGAGGAGAAAAGACTTAATTCATTACTTGAATGAAAAGAAAGCCAACAACAGCTACTTAAACGTGCTCTCACAAAACAACAAAAATAAGAAACATCACTATCAATAAAACGAGGAATAATCTCTGCAACAAATCCCCTTCACAATCAGCACCCGACCACTGTAATGCCGTTAGAACAAGATGAACCTTAGCCCTCAGATTTGCTCTTGATCAACTGTCCACAAGCTATCAGCTGAAGGAAATGTTATAGCCCTTGGATCAGTATATTTTATTCCAACGTCTGAGATTAATCCTGGATTAGTTGCAACGACGCCGTTTTGGTCCTTTTTAAATCTGATCCTGCGGTCCTCTTTAAATGCGATCCAACGGTCCCCATTAACCCATTCCTTTGCCGCCAAATTAACTTTTGATATTACATTACCCTCCCCTGAGTGAGATCCTTGTCCGCAAGGATCAAATTTTGGGAATCTCCTTGCAATGAAGTTATAATCCTTCTAGGTGGCCTCATCAGCTGTAGAATGCAGCCATTGAATCAGTAATTGAGCCACCGGCCTTTTGTTTCTGGGCACAATTCTTCTACCTAGCACAGCCATGGGGAAAATTTTGAAACTACCATTCTCTGTCAACTCAGGCAATTCCACACAAGTAACCCTCTTAGATCCAACTTTCTTCTTAAGGAGAGAGACATGAAATATTGGGTGGATTGCATTGCTGGGAGGTAGCTTCAGTTTGTAAGCAACTTTTCCCACCTTAGATATCACTTCATATGGCCCAAAGTACTTAGGAGCTAACTTCAGACTCTTCCTTACAGCCACAGACGACTGTCTGTAAGGTTGGAGCTTGAGATACACCCTATCACCAACCTCAAAATTCCTTTCTATCCTTTGCTTATCTGCATAATGTTTCATCCTATTATGTGCAGACTCCAAATTCTCCTTCAAAACAGCATTGAACTTCACTCTTTCCTCCAAGAACTTACTAACATCCACATTCAGACTTTCCACATAAGGCCCAAGAATGTTTTTATCTAGTTTGCAACCATAGAGAGCCTCAAATGAAGTAACCTTCAAACTGGTATGGAAATTAGTATTATACCAGTATTCTGCCAAAGCCAAACACTTCTTCCACAACTTAGGCTTAAGGTGGCACATGCACCTTAAATAAGTCCCCAAGCACTGATTGACCCTCTCAGTTTGCCCATCTAACTGTGGGTGGTATGATGTAGACATGTTAAGATTAATTCCCAACACTTTACATAGTTCCTTCCATAATTGGCTTGTGAAAATCTTGTCCCTATCAGACACAATTGAGTGTGGCAATCCATGTAACTTATATATGTTATCTATGAACAACTTTGCTACTTGTTCAGCATTAAAAGGATGTGACAATTCTGTGAAATGAGCATATTTGCTGAATCTGTCCACAATGACCAAAATAACATTCTTCCCTTCAGACAGGGGTAATCCTTCAATAAAATCCATGGATATATATGTCCAAGCTTGCTCTGGAACTGGTAGAGGTTGCAGCAGCCCTGGATACTTAAAATTCTCATGTTTAGACCTTTGGCATATGTCACATTCCTTAACCCATTCCTCCACCTCTTGCTTAAGATTAGGCCATGTGAACATGGATTTTACTCTCTGAATGGTTCCTCCAATACCAGAATACCCACCAAGATAAGCATCATGTAGTGTTTTGATGATCCTTTGCTTCAATTGCAAATCATTTCCCACACAAATCTTGTTCTTCTTCCTCAGTAATCCCCCATTCCAACTGAATTCTGGAAAACTATTAATATCAACTGCTTTGGCTTGCAAAATCTGAGCATATATTGAATCATTCACATAAGACTCACTAACTTCAGTCACCCAAGCAGGAACAACTGAGGTTATTAAACTGCAATATTTTCTGTCTGCTTCACTTTTGACAAAGCATCAGCCACTTTATTTGCCACCCCTTTTTTGTATTGCACCTCATAGTCAAACCCCAGTAACTTTGAGATCCATCTTTGCTGCAAAATAGTCTCCATCCTTTGTTCTAACATGTGTTTCAGACTTTGCTGATCTGACTTAATAATAAAGTGATTCCCTTGCAGATAGTGTCTCCATTTCTTGACAGCAAGTAGTACAGCCAGGAATTCCTTTTCATATACTAACCGTCCCTTGTTCTTTTCTCTCAATGCTTTACTCAAGTAAGCTATTGGCCTCCCTTGCTGCATCAACACAGCTCCAATACCATCCTTACAAGCATTTGTTTCCAACACAAATGTTTTACTGAAGTCAGGTAGAACTAAAACAGGTGTGGATGTTACAGCTTGTTTCAACTTTTCAAAGGCTTCACTGGCACTTTCACCCAACTTAAAACCATCTTTTCTGAGTAAATCTGTTAAAGGCTTACTGATGAGGCCATAATTTTGAATAAACTTTCTATAATACCCTGTGAGACCCAAGAAACCCCTCAATTCCTTCACAGATTTAGGGACAAGCCACTGCAGCATACTCTTGATCTTATCAGGATCAGTGGACACCCCCTTCTCTGATATAATGTGCCCCAAATACTCCACACTGTCCTTTCCAAAGCTACACTTACTCCTTTTTGCATACAACTGATGTTGCTTCAAAATTTCTAGCACAGTTTGCAAGTGTGTAATATGCTCATTCCAGCTTTTGCTATACACCAATATATCATCAAAGAAAACCAGTATATATTTCCTTAAGTATGGAAAAAATACCTAATTCATTAAGGATTGAAATGTAGAGGGAGCATTGCACAGGCCAAAAGGCATCACCAAGAACTTGTCTTTGGGATATCAGTGTTTCTCATCCTGATCTGAAAATAACCAGATCTCAAATCAATTTTGGAGAAATACTTAGCTCCATGTAGCTCATCCAACAATTCATCTATGATGGGAATGGGAAAATTGTGCTTGACTGTTAAGGTGTTTAAGTATCTGTAGTCCACACACATTCTCCATGTACCATCTTTCTTCTTTACTAACAAAACAAGTGATGCAAATGGACTTTGGCTAGATTGTATGATTCCTTCCTTTAGCATACCCTTCACCAGACCTTCTATTTCATCCTTTTGAGTATGTGAGTATCTGTAGGGTAGTTGTTTCTTAGGAATGGAATCTGTTTCCAGCTCAATTTGATGCTCAATAGATCTCCTTGGTGGTAAGGACTTGGGTTCTTCAAATACCTCATTGTACTGATCCAACAACTCCTTCAATCCCTCATCCTGTACCTCCTCTTCAACTGATGCAATTGTTAATGAGAAGATCTGCTCACACATCCCAGCACTCCCATATTCAACCAACTCATTCAGCTCTTCCACTGTGAGATATTTCAGTTCAACATTGTTTGTTATAGATTGTAATTTAACTCTATCCTCACCCTTAGATATAGTTACACTTTTATCCTTGTAATCCAAATGGACTGAAGTGTGATCATTGAGCCAATCACCTCCCAACAGCATCCCATAACCCCCCAAATCTAAAATTCTGACAGGAAATTTAAACTCATGGCCCTACATTTTCCATTTAAGTTTTGGAAATATAGTATCACTCACTAATTTCCTTCCATCAGTCATCCTGACCCTCACAGGCTTAGCTGCTTCCCTTTTACTTTTCAATTTCATGGCCAGTTTCTCATCAACAAAGCAAGAAGTGGCTCTACAATCAATCATCATTCTAATCTCCATATCCTCAATCATTCCTTCCATTTTGAACATATGTGAGTTCTTTTTCTCAGATATGGCATTGACAGCTACAGTGACCTCTTCACTATCAGAACTTTCCTCTTCATTCATTGATAACTCAGGATCCCCATCATCATCTTCCTCAGGTATTATGATAAAGACCTGCTTCTGCATACACTTGTGTCCTGGTTTGTAAACCTCATCACAATTATAACACAAATTCCTCTCTCTTCTAGCCCTCATTTCAGTAGATGTAAGCAATCTCCTCTGAGTTGATAAGTTCTTGCTGAATGGATTACTCTTGCTGTTGGAATTACCATTCTTTGGTGCTGCAGAATAGCTATTGCTTTTCATGAATGGTTTGGTATGATGATTATGTTTCCCACTACCATTAGCTCTGGCCAAAAGTGCTTCCACAGCTGCTTCATGTCTCTTGGTAGACATATGGCATCACCCAAATTCTGAGGCTTAGCAGCAAAAACAGATACCTGGATTTCCTCCTTCAATCCACAAACGAATGCAGCAGTAAAGTATTCCTCTGTTAGATTTTTACAAAACAGGAGCATCTGAGATTTAATATCCTCAAACTTAATCAAATATTCCTCCACTGTTCCTGTCTGTCTCAGCTTATGGAATTCACCCACTACTAATTGCCTATCCCCCATATCAAAACGTTTCAACACTTCCTCTACCAATTGTTCCCAAGTCAATAGTGGATTGGTCTCCATAACACTCTGCATCCATGTTTCCGCAATACCAGAAAAGTAAATTGAAGCTAAAGTAATCTTCTCGCTTTCTAACACAGTAGGAAGAAGCTGGAAATATTTTTGTGCCTTTCTAACCCATGCTCTAGGGTTAGGCCCATCAAAACAAGGGAAGTCTATATACTTGTGAGATGAAGAAATACCTCCCAAACTACCCTGAGATCGCAGATCCTCCTGTGAAGCGTTATTTGTCGCTGAACCTCCACCTGACCCAGCGGCAGGTGATAATTCTTCGCCCAATACCGACTTGTTTCTGTGATATTGATGCATTTGATCCGCCATGGAGCTCATCTGCATCGCTAGCTTCTCTAATGTGCCGGAAAGATCATTAAACTTCCCTTTCATATGCTGCTCAGCTGCTAAACGCATGGCCCTCTCCTCAATAAGAGATCCTTCCTGTTTTTTGATCAATTCTTGCAGATCCTTCAAACGCAATCCGTCAGCCATGATTCGGTCCTTGTGGATCGAACGACTCTGTATACCACTTGTTAAGTTCTGAGTTAATATGATTCAATTTGCAGGAATATAACAGAGAATGGGGATGAGAAACAGAGAGAAATAAGAGATGAAGAGAAAAGACTTAATTCATTACTTGAATGAAAAGAAAGCCAACAACAGCTACTTAAACGTGCTCTCACAAAACAACAAAAATAAGAAACATCACTATCAATAAAACGAGGAATAATCTCTGCAACAAATCCCCTTCACAATCAGCACCCGGCCACTGCAATGCCGTTAGAACAAGATGAACCTTAGCCCTCAGATTTGCTCTTGATCAACTGTCCACAAGCTATCAGCTGAAGGAAATGTTATAGCCCTTGGATCAGTATCTTTTATTCCAACGTCTGAGATTAATCCTGGATTAGTTGCAACGACTCCGTTTTGGCCCTTTTTAAATCTGATCCTGCGGTCCTCTTTAAATGCGATCCAACGGTCCCCATTAACCCATTCCTTTGCCGCCAAATTAACTTCTGATATTACATGGCGGTGGTCGGCGGTGTTGTGGGATGGTGGTGTGTGGGGGTGTGGGATGGTGGTGGCTGGCGGTTATGTGCCGATGATAGGGTGCAGCAATGGTGTAGGTTGGAAAGGGTGGGAAATAACAACGAAGTATAAGACAAAATAAAATGATAAAATGAAAAGAGAAAACTAATAATCATTATAATAATTTTTAAATATAAATTTGTATATTATTTTCATATTTTAATATATCAAATAATCTACACCATTAAATTCTTATAAAAGAGATCCAACGGTCCAGATTTTAATAGGCATATAACATTTAATCTAAATATAAAGGGTATAATAGTCTTTTTACCCGCCATTATGAAAGAAAATTGCATTATTAGTCACAAGTGGAGCTCGTGAAATAATAAACATGTTTTCAGGGTTTTCTGTGTTAATTAATTTAATTCATGGGGTTTTCGTTGAGATATTTCATTTTACAGGGTTCAGCTTGTTCATTAGGCATTTCACGGAGGTGTCCATGCAAAAAAAACCCCAAATATTTCTACTAAGTCTAAAAGTAGACAATGACCGAGAGGCATGTAAATCACATAATCTATACTGTTATATTATAATAGCCGTTTTGTCTCTTGGACTCTTGGACTCTTTTTTTATTTATTCTTTTTGTCCGCTTTATTTTCTTACGTTTTTCTCTTCTCTTTTCATTTCATTTATTTTTCTTATTTTATCACTCCAACAACTTTCTATTAACTTCTCTTTTCTCTCTCTCTTTTTCTAAAAACTTTTTTTTCTTACCTCATTTCAATTTTTTTCTTTTCTTTTTCTATATAATTTTTATTTTTTTCTCCTCATATTTTAATTTTTCTTAACTAATATAACATAATCTTATACTATTTATTTATCATAATTTTATAATTATATAGCTCTGCCTCTATCCTTAGGCTAAGGGCCCATAAATTGGACTTAGTGCGGTAAGGTAGCTTAGGATTAGTTTTAATATATTTAAATAATAGTAAATTTGTACACGCGTAGAATGTGCACCCAGTAATATATAATGTGCAAAAGAAAAGTTTTGGTATAGTCGTGGTGGTGTAACGGCCAAGTCATCAATTGCTCTCTAATACACTCGTGGGATTCTTAAAATATGATAGGGATGATATAAAAAAATAACAAATATATAAAAATGCTGGCTTGTGTGAAACTTTGGGAATAAAAAATATATAAAAAGTACATAAAAAATGGAGAAAATTTATTAAAAAGAAAATACAAAAGATGGTAAAAAGTAGGGGTGGGCGTCGGGATCGGGATTTTCGGGACCCGTCCCGTCCCGATCGGGAAATAAAAAATATATAAAAATTACATAAAAAATGGAGTGAAAGTATTAAAAAGAAAATACAAAAGATGGTAAAAACTAGGGGTGGGCGTTGGGATCGGGATTTTCGGGACCCGTTCCGTCCCGATCGGGACGGGAAAATCGGGAAAAAAAATATTTTGGGACGGGATCGGGATCGGGAACTATTTTTAAAATTTTCGGGAAATTCGGGATCCCGAAAATCCCGATTATAAATTAATAATATATACATATTATATATATATAATATTATATTACATGTATATTATTATATATATATATATATATATTTTTTATATATTTATATATATAATATACATAAGTCCCCAAGTCAGTTTTTTATATATTTATATATATAATATACATAAGTCCCCAAGTCAGTAATATAGAATATTAACCTATTAATATATATAAACAAGGTTTTATAGAACACTTTTCAAAGCTACAGCAGTAGAAATTTCATCATTTTAAGTCACTAAGTGACTTAAATCAGTAAGTGCAACTGGCGTATAACTCACTTAACTCACAATTCTCACAAGTCTCACTTCTAAAATTCCAATTCCATACATGAATAGGGCCCTAATTACCAATAATATTAAAATCTAGCGTGAAACATGTATGAAGTTTGGAAGAGGGCTCAATTAAATTAGACGTATTTAGCATAGATGTTACTACGTATAAAGATATATTTAACATAAATTAATATGTAGTTAAAAAAATAAAAATTGGAAAAAAAAAAAAAAAAAACTATTTCGGGATCCCGATATTTTCGGGACGGGATCGGGAATATAAAATTCCACCCCGATCCCGAATCCCATCCCGCGCCCACCCCTAGTAAAAAGTACAATTATTCAAAAAAATGCTGGCTGTGGGGTTCGAACCCACGCGCACTTATGTGCAGCAGATCTTAAGTCTGCCCCCTTAACCTCTCGGGCAAACCAGCTCACATGCACAACTTCGTAGTATTATAACTTAATAATCTAACAAAAACAAGCATTCCACAGTTTCATATTTCGGTATTATTTTTACATTTTTCTCGTATCTCAGAAACGAAATACTTGGGCAAAAATTTGTGACCACCAGGCAAGTTCCCTTGAAACCTACAACTTAATTAATACACTTGTGGAAGTTTATTATATTAAGATTTGGAAACAGGTTTTGCTGTTCATCTTCAGGTACAGGCTACATTGTTTCGAAGACAAACGTGGGGTTATCCATTATCCTGAAGCTGTGCCTATGTTTAGACGTTAGCTCGTATGCGATGTCCATTATGAGTTACGGCAGATTGTACGAGTTTGTTGCTATCATTTTGTGTTTTCTTTATCCTAAGTTGCTCTATTAACTGAAAATATTACCTTGTCGAGTCGTGCATTATTGCCCCTTATCTCACCATTTTGTATTTGTTCCCAACCCATCCTTTATCTTACTGGCAGAAAACATATGTTAAGAGTCGTGGTAATATCACTTAAAGGGCGACTATAAGCCTTTTAATGTCTCTAACGAGATGGTTTGTAAATAAAGAAGTCATAAGGTTTCACAAAAGTTGCATCTTATAATATCTTACATAAGTTCCACATAACATTAACTTGAAGTCGAATACTTCCAACTCAAATTTTGAGAAAATTTTCTATAAAAATTTAAGCCTATGCGTATTTCAAAACATTAAGGCCTCGTTTACTTGGAAGGTAACCGAGGGTTTTTCCCCTTTCTCCTCAGTCCTCCCATTACCGCCGTCTACTTTGTGAGGGTTGAAGCCTATGTTTGCCGTAGAGGCCCGTAGGTTCTCCGTGTTTTCGGCAGAGCCATGGAACATGGAATTTTGGCGTGTTGGCTGAGACACGCCTTTTCTCAAGGTGGCGAAATTACCTTACGGACCCAAAGTTGAGTGTACTTACATGAGATTGCCATTGTAAATTAGGGTTCCCTCGTTTTTTTGTTCTTTCGCGCTAGAATCCCCAAAATTGGCTGCTGAAATTTGTTGAGTCTTCCCCCTTCTGAAGGAGTTCTTCTGTCGCATAGAGTTATACATTCCGCGTGAAGCAAAGGCGAGGGCCCTGGTGTGCAAGACGCTCAAGGTAATCAATTTTCCTTTTACCCTAACTTCATCCTCTGCTTGGAAATGATGGTGGAACTCGATATGTGCAAGTAGTAGGTTTTGCTTGAAGTTTTATTGAATACTTGCATTCACGAGGTAATGTCCACATTCCGCTATAATTGTACACTACTTCCTTTGTATATGTATGATTAATTTTGTGCAATAGTTTTCCTATAGATGCCATTTATATGTGTTCCCTGTTTTGAGAGTAAATACCAAAGTGCATGCTTAGGTCTATACTCCATTTGGTGTCTTGGATTGAAGGATGAATGTTATTGAATTAGATTAATGGTAGCAGAATTTTAGAAACATATTCGTAGGTTTTTTGCAAATGATTAGTGTTGTGCTTCTGTATATGGCCCTATTGTGCTTCTCTTGAGGTTCTATTTCGATTTGCACTATTTTCGTACAAGAACCCAGTTTTTCTGAAAAAAGTTTAAAGCTGAAGTTGGTGCTGTAGATTCGATGATCATGAATTAAATGAAACTAAATTACTTGAGAATCATTTTTTTGTAACATATTACCAAGGTGATGCAGTACATTAATATACGGTTGATGTATATGTCTGTGTTGTGTTTATTTTTAATCCATCACTTTGTAAAACTTGTAGAATGGACAGAATGTCCGAAGAGGAGGAGGCTTTGATTGCCTTGGAGATAATTCGTTACCAAGTAATGAATGTCTTAATGTTAGTTTACTTCTTGTTGCAAACTGGGTTGTTAGATAATGAATCAAAGCATCACTGTTCTACGCAATATAGCTTTAATGCATGGATTGTTAAAGAATGTAGAATGAACAATGGGGATGAAGATGAGGAGGCAGTCATTGATCTCAAGATTATTCAATATCAAGTAATGAACGTGTTGATGCTAGTTTACTTTGTCTTGCAAAGTGGTAATTTAAGAATACACTTCAATTAGCACCTTCTGTTTTAAATATGTAATTTATGTGTGTTTGGTGTCAGATGTTGGAACTTATTTATATTCAGTGTGCTTTCCTCTCTTGGTGTGAAATGTATTTTTGTACTTTTGCATTGAATGTGTAGCTCTGTATTAAATTTGGTTGTTCTATAATAATTCTGTAGTTAGTCGATCTTTGATGAATTCTGGTAACCATGTTTGCGTATTGTTAAATGGAATGTATATGTGATTCATTTTGACAGATGTCTCTGCCGCCAACTGAGGGTTCGGGGACTTCTAAAATCAAAGGAAGTCGTGGCTGGATGGTACAAGAGGAGAACAATCTTGTACTTGCATTTAGAAACATAATTGCAACTAGATGGAAGGCGCCGAGTGGGTACCGAAGTGGTTTCTTAGTTCAACTGGAGGCGAGATTTCCTGAATTTGAGGTGAATGCAGATAACGAAGAAACGAACAATGATCCGACCTTTTGACGATGCCAACTGTATTTCCTGAATTTGAGGTGAATCAACCTAATTCTGTTGGTTTGCAGCCTATCCCCGCGACTGGGAATTCCGAAAAACAGAAGCGAAAAAGATCAGAGAAAGCTTTGAGGCAACTAACTTTTGCAGTGAAACGACGGCACCTATACGCGACGTCGCTTCGAGGCTTGGGGCTGCAGAAGATACCATCACGAGACAGAAAGAAATCTTCGAAGCAATTCGATCTTTGCACTTAAATATTGACATCCGAGACCACATGAATGTGTCGAACTGACTCGTTAACAACCCTAGCCAAATGAACATGTTCTTCGGAATGGATACAGATGCGCGCAAGGTGATGGTGCAGATGGCAATTGACAGTACCCTGCGTTAGTTGTGTTTTCTCTCTTGTTTACTGAAGTTTGTGTGGTTCATCAAATCATTGTTGGAAAACTGACCAATGATGATACTTGTTTTCTATTTTTGGGTTCATATCATGACTGCTTCAATTACTTATGATGAAGGCAGACATGTTTTTGTATAGTCCTTGCGAACTATTTCTGGGTATATACTGGATGTAGCATTTTATGTTAGTAAAATTTACCTTTAGTTTAAGGGCTGGATTCCCAATTTCTTTCTTTGAAATTTTTAAGGAATTTGTCCAACGTGCATGCAAGTTTGTGATATAAACAATTGCTTCAAAAATTCCAAGTGCATGATGCATTTCTTTATTGAAAATGAAAATTACAGATAGGTAAAGCATTTCAATTTGGGGATCAGAAGGTGTTTGTGTCTAGCGCTAGTTCAACGAAACAAATGGCACTAAATCATTAAGGGCAATATAGTAATTGAGCAGTAATCATCCGTTTTCATATCTACAAAGTAAACACTGAAACTTAAAACCAGCCCAAATATAAAGAAAAGTAAACAAAGTTTATTGACATATACCGTACATGCACAGACTTCTAATAACATGACCCCCATTTTCCATTCTCACTAAAGTAAACGAGGCCTAAAGGGATCCAAAAGTAGGCAAACATGCAAAAGTTTTAACAAGATGATTGCATATGCATAACATTAAAGCAAGAAAGGAAATGGCACAACACAAATAACAAGGCAAAAGAACCAATCTTGTTTTAGCTTGGCTGCTACTCCTTGCACAGGTTCAAGTATTTCACAGAACATTGAAAAGATACCATATCACCGTAACAATTAAATTCTAAGAGTTCCAAAGACAATTATCCCAAGGAAAAAGCATAACAGTGACGAAAACAGTGACTGGATTTCATAACCTACCCAATACCCTCTACACATCATTGAAACATTGAAAACTCCCTCAAAAATGCCTCGACATGTCAGCAAAATACCGAGATTGTAGATTTCATCACATTACTTTGCACCGGCATGCTTAGCTTTAGAGTGGGACTCCAGGGCTTTATCAGAACCAAACGTCCTGCAGCCAAAACAGGCTTTGTTAGCGTTTGCAAATATGCATTAAAAATTAGTGCTTATAATCAGAGAACGTACTTATTGCAGCTTTTGCAGGAAAATGATCCTCCGGATTTAGGTGTCTGCTGGTTTGGCTTGTTGCCAGGAGTCTTACCGGCCTGCTTTGCAGGGTGAGGTGTAGCTACATGACCACTGCTTTTCTTTCCATCTGCACAGGTGATGGAAGAAAAACTTATTACAGATGGAAAAAGTTAAAGATAAATTTACAACATTAGTTTTTTAAGTTGTGAATTTCTATAACGATGAGCATAATTGGAATTTAACCTGTTTTTTGTGGAGTAGCTTTTGCCTTTTTGTCAGGAACAGGGGTCTTTGTTGCAGATTCTGCAGGCCTCTTCTTGCTTGTTTCAACCTATTTCCAGAGAAAAGGGATTGTTAAAATTAAAGTCATGTTACAGAATCACTTTTGCTCTGATGGTAGATCTTAGTTAAACAAGTTGAAGCTCACCTTCTTTGGGGTCTCCTCGTCACTCTCATCAGAATCGTCAGAGTCATCGTCATCATCATCCTGCAGTTTAACAATCATCAGCACAACAGATAACAGCAACATCTCCTTATTCACACCATAAAGATTTGTTTATCCTCAAAATCACAAAACATGATCAGGGAAAGCACATAGACAATGCATTATTACACCTTTAGATTGATTTAAGTTTACCTCAGAGTCAATGTCGTCATCATCCTCAGACATCAAGTCATCGCTATCATCATCATCATCCTCCTTGCTTGGCTCCACAATCTTCACTTTTTGCTTACCTGCAGCAGACTCTTTAGCTTTGGCAGCATTTGCCTTCTCAGCTTCCACAGGTTTGTCCTGCTTGGCCTTTGCTTCAGGCTTACCTGCAAATTCACACATGATATCAGTTTTTAGTCAGAATTTAAAAGAAATTTAAATTACAAAGAGGAAAGGTGAAGCTTAGTACCATTGTTTGCAATGTTAAGAGGAATATCCTCCTCTGATTCAGATTCATCTGGACAGAAGATATATCATACAAGTCACTTCAAAATTAAAAAATTATATATAGATACAGAATAGCGGGGGCATGGAAGGGATATATGGCCAAAGCCAGTGATGTACATGAGAAAAATACTCACCAGATTCGCCCTCCGGCAGATCAGTGGCAGCAAAAGACAAACATAGAGTCAAGGAACAAAAATCATACAAAAAACTTATGGTTTATAGTACAGAGGAAAACAATATCAAAGGTAGCACTTAAGAAGAACGAATATATATAAGGATATTCTTCATCAAATGGGTTACTGGCCTTGTATCCATAGAAGTATACACTTCCATTTTTCCAGTTGTGGGATAACTCAAAATCCCTGTCGAATACTAAATCAAATTGTTGCTGAGGCAACTTTTCAGTGAATAGTGTTCCAAGGACAAGTTTCTTTCCATCAACATTCACAAACAAGCAGACATTTTCATTTCCTTTCTCCTTTTTCAGCTCACCGAGACAAGCCTGCAGGAAAGACAAAGAAATCATCTTAAGTTGCCCAGTCAAATATCAAAACAAGCAATGCAAATCTGGAAACAGACTTCAATACCTGCGAAAGATGCAAAACCATGCCATCACCAGGCAAGACCTGAAGAGGCTCTCCACTTTTCACTTCAACCCCTAGAAATGACAAATTGAGAATTTAGCGACATCCAATATGTAAAACTATTTGCTTCTAATGTTGAATGCGAAATGTATCATGAGCCATACAAAAGTTCATTATCTAATAAAGTACAACTGCAATTCAAACTGCACCATGAGCTACGTAAAGTAAAACAGAAATTCAATACAAACTCCTTTTGGTTATGACAACAATTACCACCCAAATTAAAAATGATGCAGTAATAGAACTGGAAACACTGAGCTGCTATCACGCAACCTCGCTCCTCGTCATGGATACATTTTTTTAAAACAGACCCATACATTAATTTAATGAGGTAAAATATCACAACAAAATTCTTAGGCAGAGTGCAGCAAGCATACAAATAACACCGCCAACAGATACAGTTGTAACAGAAAATCCTCACACAGAGAGCAATGCGTCTTCTTAGCTTTTCCGCGGAGGAAAAACGTGAATATCATGTCCCTTACGAAGTTTCACCATAATATAGCTCAGAAAAGTAAAATTTACCGATCTAAACGTGAAAAAAACATTTGCAAGTCGAAGACACAACCAAAAATGGAAAACGAAAGCTCCTTCTACTTCAATTTGAGCTAGATCAAGCGAGTATAATCAACACACGAAATCATCAACATTCCAATACGAAACCAGAAAACAAAAACGCGAACTAACGCCATATGAAGCATAAGAAATGACAAATAACAGCAACAATGAATACGAAATCCTCACAAACCAGCATGAAAAACTCAAATCGAAAAACCTAGCGACATCAACGATCACTGCGAGCGAAGTAAGAGAGACGAAGAAGCGAGAGCCTTACCCCAAAACTCCATGACCGAAAGCTACGTAGAGTGAAGGCTGGGTTTTAGAGAGAGAAAGAGGCTTTTAGGGTTTTGGCTAAGTCTGAGCGAGGCCGTGGAAGTGAAGGCGCGATAAATAAAAAATTGCTATTACTAGGGCTGAATACAGAATGTTTATATATAAGGAAAATCGTGATTATTTCCTAATAAAGATAAGGAAAGTCGCGTTACCAAATAGACCTAATTATTATTGGTGGAAAGTGGAAACGAAAAGACACTTTAAGTTTGGGCCTGGTTTTTGGGCCTATTCTTTAGCCATAGTCCCATATGATGGACTCGTAATAACTGGCCCATACAATATATATACACACACAAATATATATATATAGACAATATATTTGCTTTTGTGATTTAGTCGTCCAAGTTGTGTGTAGTTTGAAGCAATTCGGGGTTAAAATTCACCCTATCAAATGTAGTTGTATATTTAATGATTCGACCAAGAAATTTCTAATTAAACTATTATACCGTTGAATCATTAAATTATATCATTTAATGATACAATATATTGATGAATTTTATAAAAAATATAACATAATTAATTTTGAGAGGTAAAACCAAAATCTCTTAAAGAAAGAGTGAAATTGTAAAAAGAAAAAATTATCAAAACATGAGGGACGAAACTATATATCCTCTTAAAAGTTAAAATTTGCATTAAAAAAATAAGGAACGAAAAAATAACTCACAAATAACGACACGAAAAATTAGGGGGCCACGCCCCCATTAGTTCTTCCCATTATTAGTTAGGGCAAATTACATCCAACTATCCTGAGGTTTGCCCTAATTACGAATCAGTCCCTCTTTTTTCATTTATTACATATCAACCCCTAAAAACACTGTTTCAATTACAAATCAGTCCCTCTTTAGGGGTTAAAATGTAATTGAAACAATATTTTTAGGGGTTAATATGTAATAAACGAAAAAAGAGGGACTGATTCGTAATTAGGGCAAACCTCAGGGTAGTTGGATGTAATTTTCCCTATTAGTTATTAGTCTCATTTGGCTTATTCTCATGCATGTGGAATTTCTTTTTACTTCAATTCGGCGATGTTTAGATTGTTACCGTGCGCTATGACTATGAGCTTATGATGCATGAACATATTTAAAAATATTATTTTATTGAGTTGTATTGTGTCGATTATCTATATTGGACATCGTATCTAATACTTCTTATTTGAGAAATTTTTAAAAATTTATACATCATGTCCAATATTTCTCACATGAAAAAATAAAAAAAACTATGTTGTTTTTTTTTTTTTTTAACACACACCCCCCAAGTGGCCCAAGGGATTCGAACTCGGGACCTTCCCTTCGAGAAAGAACCCTCAAACCACTTGACCAACCCCTTGTTTTATAAAACTATGTTGTTGTATCTATATTCATAATATATTATACATCATGTCCAATATTTCTCACATGAAAAAATCAAAAAAACTATGTTGTTGTTTTTTTTTTTTTAACACACACACTCCAAGTGGCCCAAGGGATTCGAACCCGGAACCTTGCTTTCGAGAAAGAACCCTCAAACCACTTGACCAACCCCTTGTTTTATAAAACTATGTTGTTGTATCTATATTTATAATATATTATAAGAAAACTTCTTTTACAAAAAAAAAATTGCCATTAGGTTTATGACTTTATGACTTTCCACCCTTTCTTTGCTAATGGCCTTTATTTTAATTTTATTTATATTTTTTTGACCTAAGTTTGCTTTCTTTTCTGGGCTTTCATACTTAGTTTTTAGCAAGTGGACGTATTAATATGGCCGTCTAATTCAAAAACATTTGAATAAAATGGTACATCAATAATGCTCCTTCCATGCCATATATTTCGAACTATGATGGGTATAATTTTTTAAAAATATCATTTTGTCGTGTTATATCGTGTCCGATGTCGTATCCGATACTTTTTACGTGAAAATTTTTAAAAAAAGTTTGTGTCGTTATATACGTTTCGTGTTGTGCCCGTATCCGTATCCGTATCGTCGAGTTCATAACCATGCATTACAAATTCCAAGATTTGTTTAAGCTGCTTTACTGAAATTCGCAGAAACTTTCTCGTTACAATTGGAGCTGTACGTGCTACTGCAACACGTTACATAACCATAATTTATTCCTAATTGTGATTAAAATTAGTTGTATTTTTATACAATATAGTTTGCAATATAAGCATTTACAATTGGGAATATATTTATATATGTGGAGACATATGTATGTGCGAATATACCCGTGCCAAACTGGCCAATTCTGCTCTTATAAATTATTATTATTCCCAAATGTAGCAATCTGTTGTACTGTTTGCAATATTATATGTCACATATGTTGACAATAATCAAATTTCATAAAGAAAATTACTTGGTTTAGGTAGGAGACAAAATTGTTAGCGGCTAAGTGCTAGAGACATGGACGGAGCTATACTTTAACGGCATGATTGGTATGATGGAATTGGATGTGAATGGAATGAGCATTCCTACATCAATTCCTAAACTCTTGATTAGTACAAAATGTGATTGAGAATGCTCATTAGTGAGGTAATGTCCATTCCTACAAGCATGAGTTTATCCATTCCTTAGGTACCCCATGGTATTAGTCATTCTCAATCTTCAAATTTTATTTACTTTTTATATAATGGCCCCATATTTATTACATGCATGTTATATAATTATTTTTTATTATTAAGAATATTTATTCTAATTAAAAATTTAATAAATTTCATTTAATATATGTAAAAATAAATATAAATATACTATATATTATATATTTAAAAATACATGTTCAATATATTATTTTATTTACTTATAAATTTATAGATATGCATAATAGATTAATATATTCATTAAAAATACAAAATTTGACATTTATATTAAATTTAATTTTAAATATCATACATTATATTAAATATAATAAAATCATATAATTTACGTATAAATATGAAAATATTAATACCTTTCATATTAATAACTTTATAATATTTGTATGCATATATAAATCTCTCTTTCTCTCTCTCTCTCTCTCTCACACACACACATATATTCGATTTGTGCATAAAATAAATGTCATATATATAACTCATTCGATATAAAATAGTTATAATATATTACATACAAAAACATAATATTGCTCAAAATAAAAAAATTAAAAATTATATTAATATATAAAGTATTTTAATCATGTATTTAATCATCATTATTAACAATATTATTACTTATATTTTTATTTACCAATAGTATGACGGAAATAAATGTAAAATTTTCATTCTATTCTTAATTTTATTACTGAACATACCAATCATAGGAATACTATAATAAAGTCATTCCATTCTATTGTCCATACCATTCCAAAATTCATTCATTTCCTACCTTATTCCATTCATGCATACCAATCATGTCGTAAGAATATGGTTGGTAAATGAATATTCGAAAAATTATTGTCCGTCTGCATTTAAATTTGTCTAAATAATTTATCTATATTCGTTTAAATAGGATGTTACGTGTATCTGATTATAAATATTCAAATTATAAACAGGTAAGAATATGATAATCACACATCCGTTTTAACGTCCGATATGTTTATATATTCATTATCCGTATCTGACAATATATTCTTTTATACCTTGACGAAATAAATGTTAATTTATGCGTTATATAATGATAATAAATTTCAGTAACAACAATGAACATTTATTATAAATTATATATTATACTTATGAGTTGATGTTTTTATTATTTTATTAGATTTATAGTTTGTTAAAGCAATAGTTGTATGTATTTAATATTTAATTGTGTTGTGAAATTTTAATTTGCTATTTTTGATTTTTAAAAAAAAGTATATAAAACACGTAAATGGATTCAGATTCAGATTCAAATTTGGTAATTTGATAATTCACTAACGGAATATCCTTACGGATAGGGACAATCGAATATCTGAATAATATATATCAAATATGTGTTTCGGTAATATTTTTATTATTCGTCAAATAAAGGATATGAATTAGGATAACTGGATAACGAATAAGTTAAGCATATTGGAATTTAGATACGAATTCGGATAATGAATAAGTTAAATACACTCAGATTCAAATACTGCACATCCGCTCTATTTATTATCCGTCGAATAACGAATACGAATAACGATTATACTAAACGTATTTGAATTCAGATACGAATTCGGATAACGAATAAGTTAAAACATATTCGGACTCATATACTGCACATCCGCTTGATCTATTATCCGTTGACATCTCTATTGAGATGTTTGACATAAGGGTTTATAATTTTATGTAATAGTGTATTATTATATGATAACCTAACTTGGTTATTTGATAGTTATCATACTATATGATTTTGTGTAATACAAATATTTAGAGACATGTTAACAACTAACAATATAATTATTTTAATTAATATGGATTAACCTACAATTAGTAACGTATTAGAATTAATGAGCCATTATCAGAATAATTAATTTCTTGTTTCTTATTTAGATTGTATTAAATTTTATTTCCTTATTGGTCTCCTATAGCTGAAAGCGGGATTTGCCAGCCCCACTGTTGATACTTGATAGTGCTGAAAATTGGCAGTTCCAACTTGGAGCTAGAAGAAACATTACAGCTATTTACCAAAATTATCCCACTTTTCCGGCAGCCGCGCACGGCGGCGAGTGAGAGAGAAAGAGACTTCCGCAGAGACAGAATCGAGATCGAGGAGGGAGAGAGATAGGGGGGAATAGTTGAGAATTGAGATTTAAGAAAAGCAAAACCTCAAGAAGCGGCGGTAATTCGGATTCTATGAATCGGGGATTCATCTATTTGGCTGAAGAACTTCAATGGAAATGCCAGGTAGGCGATCGAATTATACCTTATTAAGCCAAATTCCTGACGAGCCATTGTATCACCAGCCGCCGCCGTCCAATCCGAAACCCTCCGCCGCGACGGGCGGAGCACTGCCTCAACAACCGTATCACTACGAATCGTACCCCGGGGAGAAGAACAAGCCGAGGTCGGAAAGAGCGAGCTCCTTTGATTGGGAAGTGATTGATCAGAGAATGATTCACGTGCAGCCACAACAGAGCCGGATCGGAGCTGCAGCGTTTCCCGGCTCATTCGGGTTGCAGAGGCAATCGAGTGAGAGCAGCTTCGCTGAGAGCTCGATCTCGGGGGATTATTATGTACCTTCGCTGACGAACACTGATGGGGGTTTTAGTCTTCTGAGTGATGGAGTCGGCGATATGAGGGTGAAGGCGGCTGAGGTGTCTGGTGGAGGCGGCGGAGGTTCATCTTCGTCTAAGAGCTGGGCGCAGCAGACTGAGGAGAGTTACCAGTTGCAGCTGGCTTTGGCTCTTCGTCTCTCCTCCGAAGCTGCCTGTGCTGATGACCCTAACTTCTTGGATCCGAAGCCGGATGATACTGCATCACATGCTTCTTCTTCATCTGGCTCTGTTGAGGCCATTTCTCATCGATTCTGGGTAATATGGATGTTTTTTGTTTAAACATTTTTTTGTAATAATTATCGTTTGTGTTTTACTTTCCGTGGGGTTAGTTGGGTGTTGTTGCCGTGAAAACAATAAATGTGATGCCCAGAGAGAGAGGACAGTGTTTGCTTTGGCGGCCAAAATGATCACATCCAATCTGTTAAATACTGCTAGTTGCGTTAGTATAAAAGGTGACAGAGATAGCAAACGATTAATCCAGACCTAGTTTTAGACAATGATTGAAATTAAATCTAAGTATATAACGAACTGTATACAGTTTGGAAAAGAGTGCTTGGCTCCACTTCGATCCGAGGGATATAAATGGAAAGTGGAACAAGATTTACATCTGAAGGAAGTTTCAGTCTCCTAATTGTTGAGTTTCAGCTGTTGAAGTTTCACCTTTTTCTTCGACATTGTGAGCGTTTTGGGATTCATTTGTGCATGGTATGAGTAGAAGTGGCATGCTCAAGAATTTCTGTGAGTTTTGGATATTTAGACATATGATTGATGGCTGATAGATTGCTGTAAAGAAATTAAGACTAAGCAATCAATCCAACTTTTATGCTTAATAGCTGAGTAAAGAAATCTTTTGGAAATAGGTGCAAGCATTGTGTTGGGTTGAAACATTTCCATATTTTTGTACTTCAGTAGATTTATAGATTTGTTTTCTTCAGGTAAATGGCTGTTTATCGTACTTCGACAAAATTCCTGATGGGTTTTACTCCATTCATGGGATGGATCCACATATCTGGGTTGTCTGCTCTGATCATCAGGAAAGTGGCCGGATTCCATCCCTTGAATCATTAAGGACTATCGATCCTGCCATTGTCTCTTCAGTCGAAGTTATCTCAGTAGATCCACGAGGTGATCCTGCTCTGAGAGAGCTGCAGAATCGGATTCACAATGTCTCATCTAGTAGTTTCACCATGACGGAAGTTGTTGATCAGCTTGCCAAGCTCGTGTGTGATCATATGGGGTGAGAACTTGAAACGCCTACTCAACTATTCCAGCAAATTATGTCTTATTGTAATTATATTTTCTTGCCTTCCTAAGGCGTGCAGCTTCTAATGGGGAAGATGACCTAATCAATGTCTGGAAAGAGTGCAGTGATGACTTAAAAGATTGTTTAGGGTCTATTGTGCTCCCAATTGGCAGTCTGTCTGTTGGATTATGCAGACACCGGTCGTTGTTATTTAAGGTATGTTCCCTGTTCTTTGCAGTTATTAATCTGTTTATAGTTTGAAATTATATCATTGTGTTGCTTGTTTGGACCTGCATTTGACCTAGATATACTATCAAGTGTACTCGTGGTGGTAGTTTTGGTCCATTCCTTGTCCATTTGTCCTATTGTTCCATAGACAGATTAAAGGACTTCATTTGCTTCCCCCTCACCCCCACCTGTGTCCCCAGCCAGGAAGAAGAGAGAATGTTTAACGCACTGCAGTTTGTTACCTAGGAAAACAAAGAAAAGCTTCCTGGTTCTGAATTTTGCAAGACTCTCCGCCTTGCTTATTTGTTATTACTTCTTTTGGATGACCATGTTTATTTGATAACATCTCTCTTCCCCAATCTCTGAAATTTTCTATTGTATGTTGCTCACCATTATTTCTTTCCTTCACATAATATTTACTTGCCTAATTTCAAATGATACACCACTGGACTGACTTGTCTTTTTCGTAAAGATTGATTGTGGAGAACTAGTTTCCTATGACACTTATTATACTATGCTGTAGGTTTTAGCTGATGCTATTGGCTTACCATGCCGAATTGCGAAAGGATGTAAATATTGTACTCGAGAAGATGCTTCCTCTTGTCTTGTTCGCTTTGAGCTTGACAGGTATACTTTTGTTGCTTATATGATTCAATTATGTCAGCCGTTTAATTGATGCTGAACTTGAACAAAGAACAATAGCTTGTAAAACTAAGAAATTTCAGTATTAGATGTATATAGACCCACATTTCTGTTACATATGCAATATGATGTTTCCCAGAGATCATGTGTGGAGTTAGAACAATTTGATAGTATAAGACAATGTGTTTATACTATAGTTTTCTTCTTTTTACAGTAATTATATATGATTTGTTGATATGTGTTACAACAGTAGAAAATAATTATGTTTACAAGATCTTTCCCCATTCATTTCTAACTTTGGATCTATTAAAGTTGATGGAATTTTGGGTTCTACCTTGCTTCAGTGTTTTTACGTTTTCTTTTCACTATGTGAGTTGGTGGTAATTGTTTGATAACAATCTGCTCCTCGGTTTCTCTCTTTATTCTTATAGCCATTCCAATATGCTGAGGCTGATACCTACACTTATGAGATCTTTGTGCTTAAACATTCTAAATTGCTTCAAAACTGGCTTTTATCTATGCTTGTTTATATTATATTTGAGTTGTAAACAGTTAGTACACTGATTTTACCCATGTTGGTATGACATCACAGAGAGTATGTAATTGATTTGGTTGAGAAACCAGGATGCTTATGTGAGCCTGATTCTATGCTAAATGGTCCATCTACAATCTCAATTTCTTCTCCATTGCGCTTCCCACGATTCAAGCCGGTGGAGCCTACAATTGACTTCAGATTGGTGGCCAAACAGTATTTCTCGGATCTTAAATCACTGAATCTTATATTTGATGATTCTTTGGCAGGTGATTATCTGTACAATTGAATCCTCCCCTTCAGTTACTTTTTATTTTTGGTGAATTCTCCCATTAGCTATCATAATCACGAGGTTCTTTCGGGTTCCTAAATTTAAGGCCTCACTTCAGCATCATCTATTAAATGATGCCATGTCTGATAGTATTTAGTTCATGATTGCGTCATCATACCAATTCTTCTTGATTCCTTGTATGACTCTCTGAAATCATTTACTGTTTTTTTATAAGACTGCGGATGAGGCAGTATTCCTGTTGTTGGGAGGAATCCCAGGAAGTCTTTTGATGTGATTGAGGCTGATATCCGTGTTTGAATTCCAATTGAATCTAAATGTCAAGCGATTGCACCTTGAACTCGCCCAAGTATATTAAATCTTCTCCTTTCACCTGTTTCATTGAAACACCATGTATTGAGCAGCCAAAAATTTTGATACTTTAACCTTCTTTAGAGAAAACCGTTTGATTAAAATTAAACAATTGATTCCAAACATATTCTTAAATCTTTGTTTACCTTCAATGTACCTCGTAACAGTTCCATAAAATTTCCAATAATTCCTCATCTGGGTTTATCAATATTTTATATTTCCTGCATAGCAATACTTGAATCTGATTGTCCCTTCAGTATCCTCTTGTTTGATCCATAATATGAAATGTGCATTGAGATGATCCTATTGCCAGCATTTTCTGGACTTCTTTTGCGGGTTTGCTGTTAAAGTATTGGTTAGATGTGGTGGAGATGGTGTTGGCCGTGAATGAGAGAATATAAGTTGGTATGTGTTGCTGGTTATGTCCGGATTTTAATAGGTTTATTTTTGCACTATAAATTAACTAAATATTGACAGAATTACTCTAGCTATACTGCTCTTTGTGAAACATACCTTTGCCATCTTTCTTTTTGTCTTTTAGTTGATTCTCCTCATCAACATCTGATTTGGGCATATAACTTTATTGTTTTTCAATTCTCGAATTATAATTTTATTTTGGTGATCATTCCTATGGGGTTGATCACACGAGTCTCTGAGTTAAAAAAACAAAAATTCTGTGTGACAGCGGGAACTGCAGTTGATGGAGATACTGGTAATTCCATGCATCCTAAACAATCAGACAGGACATGTGAGGATAAAACTAGCTCTTCTCCCAGCTCAAGCAATCAAGAAGAAACTTCTCGTATGCCACCCTTACCCACAAATTCCTGGATGAAGGTCCCCAGTAAACAACCCTTGCTTCCCAAACCATTTAACGCTCAGGATGTTATAAACCCCACAGATAATGTCAGAGGTCCGAGTCCTTTAAAGCTTATCCCTCCAATTGGGCATAAAGTTGTACAGCCACTTATTCAACTGCCAGATCCAAGAGGAAAGGCAAATAAAGTTACGAGGCCTGTTGAAGGAAGTTTATTTTTTTCATCCAAACCAACTGGAGAACTGTCCTTTGATGTCGAGGATCTGATCATTCCCTGGTGTGATCTTGTTCTAAAGGAGAGAATTGGTGCAGGTATTGTTATCTGCTTGCCTCGAATATAACTTATGACGAATTCTATTATATTTTACCATAATAGGGGAAAACTAGCAATTCCGTCTAATTCTGAATTGTTTGCCTAATCAGTTGTATATTTTACCTTTTATAGGTTCTTTTGGTACTGTTCATCGTGCTGAATGGAATGGCTGTGTAAGACATCTGTCCTAATATTCAAGGCTGTTGAGCATATTTGTTTCCATGTGACTTTGAACTTACTGTCCATTCTTTTATTCTACTGGGACTTTTTATGATTTTAACTTATTTGACATTTTTCTTTCCCTTAGACTATTGGGCTTCGGTCTCAATAATGTTATATCTGACAAGAGATGGTACCTTCCAGGATGTTGCTGTGAAAATTCTTATGGAACTAGATCTCCATGGTGAAAGATTCAAGGAATTTTTACGAGAGGTAGTTACTAATTTTCTCTAATCAACTTTAGTCATCCTATATTTGTCCCTTTAGCTGCAATGATTTTTTTGCTGGATTAGGTGGCCATCATGAAAAGACTGCGCCATCCGAATATTGTGCTTCTTATGGGTGCTGTAACAGAGCCACCAAACTTCTCCATAGTAACAGAATACTTATCAAAGTAAATGTTTTCAATTTTGAACTTACATATATTTCTTTTACCATAGCTCATGTAGCATTGTTCTTACTGGTTTGTGGGTTTTCTTTCTCTCTGTAGAGGCAGTCTGTACAGACTTTTGCATAAACCTGGTGTAAGAGAAATATTGGGTGAGAGACGTCGATTGAGCATGGCTTATGATGTGGTACCTCTCTCTCTCTCTCTCTCTCTCTCTCCAGATTCTGAATAAGTGAATATTTGATATTTTTTGGCTTGTGACTAACTTTTGTACAGGCAAAGGGCATGAACTACCTTCACAACCACAACCCTCCAATTGTTCATCGAGACTTGAAATCTCCTAATCTTTTAGTTGACGAAAAGTACACTGTGAAGGTAAGAAAAAAGATTATCTTCGGACATGCTTATCCCGTTTTGTATTCTGAGGTGGTGGATTAATACTTTCTTCTGCTAATTTGCCGAGACAGTGAGGATAACTAGCTTAATGTGCGAATAAGCTTTTGAGTATTCAGTAGCTTATTTCTTGATAGGCAGATATCTTTCGATGACATAGTTAAATATTTATATGCTATGTATGTTTTCTGATTTCTAATGCTAAACATTTCATCTCAAAAGTTCTTTTGTTTCATTGCTCTAACCTTTTGTAGAATAAGTGGATATGGTCTTTTGTATGTTATCCTTCCTCTCCAGTCATTACCTCTATATTATTGGTGCATATTATATATTATAATAATATGCTAATTAGCTATGCTCTTTTTTATCACACTGTTTCTTTATTAACTGGTTCTATTTTCTTTCTATTTTTTTTTAATATCTTCATCTTCATAGATCCTTACCTGACTAACATCTGCAATCAGGTCTGTGATTTTGGTCTTTCTCGTTTGAAAGCAAATACATTCCTTTCTTCCAAGTCTGCTGCTGGAACTGTAAGTTGAATTTCTTCCGCACACTGATATGATTCATTAACCTTATCCCATTTTGGGATTTCGTAAAATAATATAAACTTCTATTCTTTTCTGCTAGCCCGAGTGGATGGCACCTGAAGTTCTTCGCAATGAACCATCAAATGAAAAATCTGATATTTACAGTTTTGGTGTTATCTTATGGGAACTGGCAACCTTGCAGCAACCTTGGGGAAACTTAAATCCTCCACAGGTTAATAATTAACTCTAATTTTTAAAGATTACGAAGTGTCTAAATTGAGAGAGATAACTTAATTTCTTTAATCTACTAGGTTGTTGCAGCTGTTGCGTTTCAGGAGAAAAGGCTTGAAATTCCACTTGATATGAATCCGCAAGTCGCAGCTATAATTAAAGCCTGCTGGGCCAAGTGAGTCAAATGTTTGTTGTTTCGTGTGATTTCCCAAAATTGTAATCTGTTCTAATGGTACCCTGAGGTTGGCTCAATTACAAAGACTTCCCTATAGGTTTGAGAAATTACATTAACTTCCTTCACAAAATCTATGATTTGACATTATAATCATGAACCCTAATGTCAAATATTGATTAGAAGTTCAAGGGCAAAATAAGTTCTTCATAAAACATTGATATGAAATCGTCAAAACGGATGAATCCAAGTGTAACATAAATACGTTGACGGGATATATTCTTTTGTAATATGTTAAACCTGGGGAAAGATGTGTAGTTGTGTCAAACCTCAGGGTCAGTGTTATACTACTCATTTTACTCATCTTATCAATATACTGCAGTGAACCCTGGAAACGACCCTCATTCACCAGTATCATGGAGTCTTTGAGGCCACTCACTAAATCACAGAGACCAACTCAACCAGGTCGTGCTTAAATACCAAAGAAAATTTCATATAATTATCATGCTGAGTTCTTTGCAGATTTTAAGGTTTGTCTACCTTGAAACTGTTCTTTACTCATTTTTTTCCGGATAACTGTCAGGATTGGATACAGATTTGCGTAATTTCCCTTGTGGATGATATAAAATATCACTTGAGAAAATTTTGGAATCTAACTCGTGGAATCGTACGCTTCCGCAGGCATGCCCTTGTAGATAATACCTCAGCATGATCTTCACACAAACTGATACGAAAAAACAAGCTGCAGCAACAGTAAGAGATTTGTTTTTGGCCATGTTAATCAGTTGATAACAGAAAGGGAAGTGTACCAAAATATTCAATCATGTATACTATATTTATGTGTACTATAGCAAAACTATTCCAGTGTACAGACAGCTTTCATTGGCATTGCTACCCTATAAAAGCAACGAATATTGCAGCATACCAAGATGAAATGAAATATATGTTGGTCGAACTCATTTTTAAATCATGGGCCTAAATCGCCTAATAACTTTTTTTTTTTTTTTTTATTTTGGGTGCGAAAATCGCCTAATAATCATTTTGAAGAAACTTAATGATTTTGTATGCACATAAAGATGGCCATATGTGTCTTAGCTATGGTTCCCTATGGTGGTTGCGGGGAACGGAACAGAAGCCACCATTCCAGTTTTGTACGGAACGGAAGCCATCATTCCAATTTTATTGTAACTTCGCGGAACCATGGCGACCACTTCATTAAAAAAAAAAAAAATCCTCAAATATTAAAACATATGAAATTATCAATTATTTTTTAGATTAGTATTTTTAATAGTTATTGAGGTATTATATATTAACCATCAAATGGTATGCTTTACTCGTTCGACGCTCTGTTAGCTTAAGCATTTGAGTTTGAGGGGATTTGAAAATAACTACAATCGATAGAGAGAATTTTATATATTAATGGGCCAACTTGGCTCAAACTATATAAATGAATTATGAAAAAGATAAATAATTAACATTAGTTATTTCATGCTCACTAAATCTATGCTTAGAGATTGGTTTAGCTATTAATTAAATAGAATGAAGAAGCAAAAATATCATTGAGAATTAGAACAATGAAAATAGGCATTTAACAATTAACGGTACTCAGATAATAAAAAAGGTTCCACCAAAAAAAAGATAATAAAAAATAAAAGGCACAGCCCATCATGAAAATAAGAATAATTTAGCCCAATAAATTCTTTTTAATTCCTTTAATTAAAGTACTAAACAAAAACCGTAGCCCAGTCCATGACGAATCCATCGTCAACCCCAAAGGCCAAACAGTCTATCGATCTGAAAATTACTTGAATTTGTGTTTCTCTTCAAATGGCGCCAAATCGACTGGTAGCGACATCCATGGGTTTTACTGATAGTCAAGGCTGAAACTTTGAACTTGCAAATTGCAGTCACTTACTCTTTTTCCCATTTGATTATCTTTCTTGAACAAGAGAAATTTTATGAGTTCAAGCTCACATTTCTCTTTTTTTTTTTTTTTTTTTTTTGAGAAGAGTTCAAGCTCACATTAGTCCGATTAGATGGCAAAAATGGAAGGGAGTATTGATCGGAGTCATTCTTGCTCTCTTATTTTCCTGTTAACAAGAACAAGAGGGTAGCAGCTCTTCTTCTGAAGCGAAGACCCCTTTGAAAGCGCTTGATTCAATATCCATCTTCCTTCTCAAAGAAACCGTACGTGAAACTTCATTTTCTTCAAATGGCGGAAGAGCGACGGCCCGGGTAGTTAAATCTATGTCTTCTATTCGTTGTTAAGATTCGAGGGAGGACGTTCGCTTTCTTCTCATGAGGGTTGTGCTATTATAACCTAGGTTTGACAACCTTGGATTCACATTAGAATCGTGCTAATATTATTTAGGTTTGACCTATATATGTTCTTATTATATCTAACTTGGATGTGCTGTAGAAATCTGTGGCATCTTTCTCTATAGGCAGCTACTCATTTGCTAGGATTGAGTGTAACTGAAAATTGCTGCATCCAAAAGTGGACCTCAGTTGAGCAACATGTCTCTGTCAAAAAACAAAGAGAGGTGGAAGTTGGTAATAACTGAGCACTGATTTCAGTGGTTCGTCATTGGTTATAATTTTAGTATCGATTATATATATATTATTCGGCATCTGTTCTTTCTCTCCATCTTCTCTAAAATTTGCAAATATGTGACTATACTATGCAGGAAAGAGTATATATGTGGTGTTATGGGTATGTTGATGGTTCGGAAATTTACAAAGTGCAATGATACCTGTGATTGTGGGAAATATTATTAGGTATTGACATTACTATAATATGATTGTTTGGAGATTCAAGCTCCAAATTCTTCTAAGGCATACCATGATAAGATCGGATAGACATTGAAGCCTGCATATTCACTTAAGTAATGCATTTTGATTGATCTTGGTTGTTGGTATATATGAAAGAATGTATATATCAAGTGGACATATCATTTGTGTCCAGCATTTTCCCTTTACTTCAGGTATGCAACTGTTTGCTACTCTTATATGATTGATCTTTTCGACATTTTGTTTTATGTGGTTTTACTTGTCTAAGCTCCTTCAATACCTTGCAGATCTATGCTCTAAACTTCTAAGATTTACTTTAGGCTATCAACTGATGGGTCTAAACTCTAAACTGTTACTTTCTTTTTTCCAGTTTACATGGCTCAAAAGACATTCGTTGGTGAAGATAAAAAAGACATTTTGTATGCAGAAGGAGGGATGTACTCTGTAAGCGAAAGCAAACCTCCCTCCCCTACGGCCATAGGTAATTTGCTCAAAGCAAGTGTGCAGCTCACGGGAGGGAGGATAGTGTAATATTCGAAATCTTGATGAGGGGAGATTAGTGTAATATTCAAGACTCAGTAGGGGAAGTATGTGTAATTAAAAAATTTGGTAATTTCATATTCCCTCAGCTTCAGTATTCATTTCTCGAACTCAGAGCTTTTCAGCTTGTTTTGTAAATGCTTCTATGATCTTCGGATGACAATGTCCCTCAACAAATATTATCACAATATTTCATCTATATTATCATCCCCTATAGATATTGCATGCTACAATATTGGCAAACCTGAGGAGAAGTATGTGTAATCTGTTTTAATAGTACAATGTGGCTGTTATTATCTATGGACAATTACACTGAAATACTCTGAGGTTTGGATTAATTACAAAAAAACCCCCTCAGGTTTGAAAGATTACATTAACTTCAAAAACTGAGATTTGACATAACAAATACTACTATAGTCATGAATCTAAAGTCAAATATTGATTGATATGAAATCTTCAATATACTGTAGTCCATGGAAATGACGTGCTTAAATGCCAAATATAACTTAATATAATTAAATATCACGAGTACGGATCCTAATTTCGGGTATAGAATAATTTTTAATAATTAATTTGTATAGTGAACGGTGGATATCAAAATTCTTTCTAAATCAAGAATATAATGTAGGAAGAAGATGAGGTTTTGCAGAAAAGAAGAAGCGTATGCGATGTGTTTAGTTCATCGTTCACCATCGCAATCGTGGAGAACGAAACAAAACCCACCCTTTCCGGTTCCATTGCAACGTCGTTGAACAATCGTACCGCCTCATTAAAAAAAATTTAAATTCCCCAAATATTAAATCATATTAAAATATAAATTAATTCGTATATTAGTCGATATTTCATACAACTTTGTTATTTTTATAGTTATAGAACCGACTAGGTAATACATAATTAACACTGCTACCAAAAAAAAAACCATAATTAACATTATTTATTTTATTATCACTAAACCTATGGTTAAAGGTTTGATTAATTAAATAGAATGAAAAGAAGCAAAAACATTAATTAGAATTAGAACAATAAAAATAGGCCTTTAAATAATAGTGCTCAGATAACGAGAAAAAAACCCCAGCCCATGTAAATAAAAAATATAGCCCAATAATAAAATATCCAGAATTAGACCCAATCCATACCCCATTTGTTTTTTTGATATATACGGGTTTGGATATAGATCCGAATAATACCATTACCCAAATTCTTTTTTTTTTTTTTTTTAAAAATCCACGGGAGTTTTCTTTGAATAGTACTCATAAGTTGAAAAAATTCTCTTTAACTCCCCACTTTTAAAAAAGTTCTCGTTTGCTCCTCACATGACAGACCAAATTCCTTTTAACTCCCCGGCAATTGTTGTATAAAAACTCAAGAACCGCGTACCCGAATCCTCAAATCACGTAAATACATCATTTGGGGATTTAGTTACGTGATTTGGGGATTTTGGTACACGATTCTTGAGTTTTTATACAATATATCAAAAAAATAGGGAGTAAAAAGGAAGTTTGATTTTTATGTGAGAAGTTAAGAGGAACATCTTTTAAAACGGGGAGCAAAGAGAAATTTGATTTCCCTTGGGCAGTTTTCGGGAATTCCAAATTCATATTCTAATACCCTAATTTTCGGAAAATCGATTTCTTCACATTTCTTTTCACAAGGTCTCTTTCTGAAGTCTCACCTGCGAATCTGTTGCTCTCTCATTCTTCCCGGCGCCGGCGATTCTCTCCGGCTCCGGAGATTTTTAATTTTGCTGTAATGAATTCAAATCGACTGGTAGTGGTTGAGGCCACTGATGATGATCATCCCTGGGTTTTTCTTCACCCCGATACTATGGATGAGCTTGTCATAGTCAAGGCTGAAACTATTTTTATCGAGGTTTATAATTTTTAACTTCCAATCACTTATTTATCTATTTTTCTATTTGATTATCTTTGAAGAAAAAATGGTTCATTAGTCATAAGCATATGCATGTGTTCTTGTGAATACTTAGTCTCATGTTAGTCATAGTACGTTGCAGGAATTATGCATGTTTGTAGTGAATACTTGGTGACTATTATTTACTTAAATTTGTTTTCTGTTTTTCTGATTATAATACCCAGTCACTGCTATTTACTTAAATTTGTTTATGTTTTTCTGATTACAGAGCATGAAGGGGAGGGATACGGTTTGCACTGTTGATGCTGACGATAGCTGCGACAAGTCGAAGATCCGAATGAGCAAGGTTGTTCGAAACAACCTCAGAGTCAAACTTGGAGATGTTGTCACCGTTTATGGATTTCCTGATATCAAGGACGGGAAACGTATCCACATTCTTCCGGTGGAGGACACAGTTACCGGAAACCTTCTAAATGATTATCTGAAACGTGAGTTCTTAATTAGTATGATTCAAGAGAATTGGTCTACTCTTTTCCCCCTTATGTTTATTCATTTCTCTGCAGCATATTTCCGTGGGTTTTCTCGGCCGGTGAAGAAAGGTGATCGATTTGTTATCCGTGGTGTGGAATTTAAAGTTGTTGAGACGGAACCTGATGATTATTGTCATGTTGTTTCTGATACCGAGATTTCCTGCCCTGTTGAGATCGTCAGATACGAAGATGTGGGTGGGGTTTGTAAACAAATGAGTGAGATTCGGGAGTTAGTGGAGCTTCCATTAAAGCATCCCGAGGTTTTCAAGCCCCCCAAAGGGATTCTTCTTTATGGTCCTCCTGGAACAGGGAAGACCTTGATTGCCCGAGCCGTGGCCAATGAAACAGGAGCTTGCTTCGTCTGCCTTAATGGGCCTGAAATTATGTCAAAATTCGATGGAGGGAGTGAGAGAAATCTCGATGGAGAGAGTGAGAGCATTCTTAGGGAGGCATTCAAGAAAGCTGAGAGGAACGCGCCTTCAATCATATTTATTGATGAGATTGACTCCATCTCTCCTAAGAGAGACAAAAAGGAACGGAAGATTCTTTCACAGCTTCTGACTTTGATGGACGGGATCCAAGCTCGGGATGACGTTATCATGATCGGTGCTACAAACCAGCCCAATAGTGTCGACCCAGCTTTGAGGCGGTTCGGGAGGTTCGATAAGGAGATATACATTGGTGCCCCTGATGAAGTCGGGCGTCTCGAGGTTCTTCGTATTCATACGAAAAGCATGAAACTTGCTGAAGATGTAAGATCAAGTATATCTTAAAGTTTTATTCAATTTTAGACTTGTTTACATCTAACAAACGTTTAAAAATTACGAAAACCACCCCATTGGGGTGGTTTGTGTAATTTTGAAAATCTTTAGGAATGTGCATCTAACATGTTCTTGATTTTGCAGGTTGATTTGGAAAGAGTTGCCAAGAACACACATGGATATGTCGGTACAGACTTGGCAGATTTGTGCACTGAAGCTGCACTTCGATGCATTAGGGAGAAAATTGATGTTAGCTCGAAAGATGATACAATCGATGCAACCGTGGCTGTTACCAACGAGCACTTCCAGACTGCTCTCACAGAGAGCAACCCCTCTTTTTTACGTGAAACAGTCTGTGTTTTTCATAAAGAATCCAATTTTTATACACTTTTTGTTCACTCTAATCAAGCCCCACTAAAATTAATCAATCGTACAGGTCATTGAAATCCCCAATGTCAGCTGGGAAGACATCGGAGGCCTTGAGACTGTTAAGCGCGAGCTCCAAGAGGTAATAATGTCTACTCTACACACTTCATGCAAATCTTGACAGTGGCGATGGCTTAATTTCCTCTTAGTGATTGCATTCTTGATTAACTGTTCCATCTTTCTAGACTGTTCAATATCCTGTTGAGCATCCTGAGAAGTTCAAAATGTTTGGCTTGTTGCCATCGAAAGGAGTTCTCTTATACGGTCCTCCTGGATGTGGAAAGACTTTATTAGCCAAGGCTATAGCCAATGAATGTCAAACAAACTTCATCTGTGTTAGGGGGGCCGAATCGCTTTCTAGGTGGTTTGGAGAGAGTGAAGCAAATATTCGAGAAATCTTCGACAAAGCCCGTCAATCGGCTCCTTGTGTCCTGTTTTTTGACGAATTGGACTCGATCGCTTCTGTGGTGCTGTTTTCTTTTCTGATTCTTGATATGTTTTTCTTGCTTATTTGGATTTATATTTTGAAACTTTAATTTTCATGCAGAAAGGAAGCAGTGTGAGGGATGCCGCTAACCCTGTGTTGGATCAGCTTCTAACAGAAATGGATAGCATGAATGCAGATGAAACTGTTTTCGTTATCGGTGGCACAAATAGGCCCGATATAATCGATCGGGCCCTTCTTCGGCCTGGTCGTCTTGATCAACTAATCTACATTCCTCTCCCCGATGAGGAATCCCGCCATCAAATATTCGAAGCTTGTTTGAGAAAATCACCTGTTTCAAAAGATGTTGGCTTTAGGAAACTTGCTAAGGGCACTCATGGATTCAGTGGTGCTGACATTACAGAAATCTGCCGACGTGCATGTAGATACGCCATCAGAGAAAACATAGAAAGAGTAAGAGATCAAATCATGTTTAGTTTTTTTTAGCCTTTATTAGCTGAAGTAGTTGTTTTAACATATTGGGCTTTTAGCCTTCATTAGCAGAAGTAGTTGTTTTAACATATTGGGTTTCTTTCTTGTTTCCATCGTTTGAATCAGGAGCTTGAGAGGGAAAAGAGGAGGATTGAGAATCCTGAGGCATTGGAGGAAGATGAGGCAGCGGAGATTAAGGCTGCTCATTTTGAAGAATCTATGAAGTTTGCGAGGAGGAGTGTGAGTAATGCCGATATACGAAAGTATGAGTCTTTCGCCCAGACGATCCAGCAGTCAAGAGGATTCGAGCCCAAAAATGAAGTATAAGTCCTTTTGATCCTTTTGCAGGCTGAAGATAACCTTTATAGTTAGGTTTTCAAGACTTTGGTTTTTGTGTAATTTTCTTGTTTTTGATATGAGATGACCTTTATAGTTAGGTTTTCAAGACTTGGGTTTTTGTGTAATTTTCTTGTTTTTGATATATTTGGGGTTGGTGTGTGTTTTTGATATGCGTTTTCCGAATTCCAATTGAACCTAAATGTAAAGCAATTGCACCTTGAACTCATCCAAGTATGTTAAATCTTCTCCTTTCACTTGTGTCATCGAAAGACCGTGTACTGAGCAGCCTAAAATTTTGATACTTTAACGTTCGTTAGAGAAAAAGGTTGATTGCAAACATATTCTTGAATCTTTGTTTACTTTTGATGTCCCTCGTGACAGTTCCATATAACTTCCAACAATTCCTCATCTGGGTTTATCAATATTTTATATTTCCTGCATATCATTACTTGAATCTGATTGTCCCTTCATTATCCTCTCGTTTGATTCAAAATATGAAATGTGCATTGAGATGATCCTATTGCAAAGCATTTTCTGGACTTGTTTTACAGGTTCGCTGTTGAAGTATTGGTTAGATGTGGTCAGAGGATCAATTTGAAACTATTATTTTGTGATTTTAACTTATCTGACATTTTCCTTTTCCTTACTATAGGGCTTCGATCTCAATAATTTTCTATCTGACAAGAGATGATACCTTGCAGGATGTTGCTGTGAAAATTCTTATGGAACTAGATGCTAATTACCTCTAATCAACTTTAATCATCCTACATTGTCCCTTTAGCTGCGATCATTTTTTTGGCTGGATTAGGTGGCCATCTTGAAAAACTGCGCCATCTGAATATTGTGCTGCTTCTGGGTGCTGTAACAGAGCCACTAAACTTCACCATAGTAACATAATACTTATCAAAGTAAATGTTTTCACTTTTGAACTTACATATATTTCTTTTACCATAGCTCATGAAGCGTTGTTCTTACTGGTTTGTGGGTTTTCTTTCTCTCTGCAGAGGCAGTCATAAGACTCTTGCATAAACCTGGAGAAAGAGAAGTATTGGGCGATAGATGTCGATTTAGCATGGCTTATGTTGTGGTACCTCTGACGGAAAGTACACTGTGAAGGTAAGACTAAAGATTATCTTTGGACATGCTTATTCCATGTTGTATTCTGAGGTGGTGGATTAACACTTTCTTCTGCTAATATGCCGAGACAGTGGGGATAACTAACTTAATGTTTTCTTGTTAGGCAGATATCTTTTGATAACATAGATATACATTGACATGCTATGTATGCTTTCAGATTTATAATGCTAAAAACTTCTTCATCTCTGTTGTTTCATTGCTCCAACCTTTCGTGGAATAAGTGGATATGGTCTGTTGTATGTTATCCTTCCTCTCCAGTCATTACCTTTATATTATTGGTGCATATTATATAATCAGAATATGCTAATTAGCTATGTTCTTTCTTATCAGTTATCACACTGTTTCTTTATTAACTGATTCTATTTTACTTTTTTTAAATATCTTTCTCTTCATAGATCCTTTCCTATCTAATATCTGCAATCAGGTCTGTGATTTTGGTCTTTCTCGTTTAAAAGCAAATACATTCCTTTCTTCCAAGTCTGCTGCTGGAACTGTAAGTTGAATTTCTTCCGCACACTGATATGATTCATTAACCTTATCCCATTTTGGGATTTTGTAAAATATTATAAACTTCTATTCTTTTCTGCTAGCCCGAGTGGATGGCACCTGAAGTTCTTCGCAATGAACCATCAAATGAAAAATCTGATATTTACAGTTTTGGTGTTATTTTATGGGAACTGGCAACCTTGCACCAACCTTGGGGAAACTTAAATACTCCACAGTTTAGTAATTAACTCTAATTTTTAAAGATAACAAAGTGTCTAAAATCTAAATTGAGAGAGATAACTATATTTTTTTAATCTACTGCAGCTGTTGCGTTTCAGGAGAAAAGATTTAAAATTCCACTTGATATGAATCCTCAAGTCGCAGCTATAATTAAAGCTTGCTGGGCCAAGTGAGTTAAATATTTGTTGTTTCATGTGATTTCCCGAAATGGTAATCTGTTTTAGTGGTACAATGTAGGTGTAATCTACCGATAGTTTCATTGCTATACCCTGAGGTTGGCTTAATAACAAAGACTTCCCTTTATGTTTGAGAAATTACGTTAACTTCACAAAATCTAAGATTTGACCTAACACATATTATTATAATCATGAACTGAAAGTCAAATATTGATTAGAAGTTCAAGGGCAAAATAAGGTCTTCATAAAACATTGATATGAAATCTTCAAAACGGATGAATTGAAATGTAACATAAATACTTTGACGGGATGTATTCTTTTGTAATAGGGGCAGTCTCCCATAACTCCCCATGGGTTGGAATATTTTCACATACCTCCCCAAACCACAAATCCATGAATTTATACTACATAATAGAATGAAATTCATACAACATACATTTGAACGTTTACATATGCTGATTTGTCCTAAAACCACAAATCCATGAATTTATATTACTTAATAGGATATAAATACTGTATTCTAACATTTTTGTACTACATTATGTGAAATTTGTATGGGAGAGTTATGTAAAAATGGAATGCCGCATTGAGGAGTTTTGGCGAATTTCCCATTTGTAATATGTTAAACCTGGGGAAAGATGTGTAGTTGTGTCAAACCTGAGGGTCAGTGTTATCATCCTATTATTTTAGTTTCTTTTTCGCACACAAAATTCACCGATGATATACGACTCACTTACTCATCTTATCAATGTACTGCAGTGAACCCTGGAAACGACCCTCGTTCACCAGTATCATGGAGTCTTTGAGGCCACTCACTAAATCACAGAGACCAACTCAACCAGGTCGTGCTTAAATACCAAAGAAAATTTCATATAATTATCATGCTGAGTTCTTTGCAGATTTTAAGGTTTGTCTACCTTGAAACTGTTCTTTACTCATTTTTCCCGGATAACTGTCAGGATTTGATACAGATTTGCGTAATTTCCATTATGGATGATATAAAATATCACTTGAGAAAATTTTGGAATCTAACTCGTGGAATCGTATGCTTCCACAGGCATGCCCTTGTAGATAATACCTCAGCATAATCTTCACACAAACTGATACGAAAAAACAAGCAGCAACAGCAGTTTTTGAGGCTTCTTAAAGAGATTTGTTTTTTACCATGTTAATCAGCGGATTGCAGAAAGGGAAGTGTACCAAAATATTCAATCATGTATACCATATTTATGTGTACTATAGCAAAACTATTACTATGTACCGACAACTTTAATTGACATTGCTACCCTAAAAGTTACAAATATTGTAACATACCCAGATAAAATGAAATATATTTGGTCAAACTCATTCTAAAAACATGGATCTAAATCGCCTAATAATCACTTGTCCAAAGAAGCCCAATAAAATGATAGAAAACTTCATGAATTGTGCAGTCTAACGTTCCGAGGGAAGAAGATGACTAAAGACGTCTTTTGCAGAAAAGAAGAAGCGATTGTATTTTATTGAAGTTACTTAAATCTTTTATGCACATAAAGATGCCATATGAATCTAGGCTCTAGCTCATGGTTCATTGTCGTGGTTGTGGAGAACGGAACAGAAGCTACTTTTCCAATTTTGTTGCAACTTTGCGAATGATGGCGCTCGCTTCATTTAAAAAAGGTATAACATATGAAAATTGAAAGGTACTCAAGTTTTCAAAATAAGGTATTGAACTAAGAACATAAGGAATTAATAAAATAAATCATAAATAAGTACCCAATTTTCAAAATAAGGTACTATAAAAAAAGGTGGATCACCTATTGTGTTGAGTCATATGATGAAAAATTATAAAAAGTTTTTTTTGTTATTGTATAATGGCGCATTAATTCACTTGAATGATAAAAAAAAAAAAAAGATGATAGAAAAGAGAAAAACAATGGAGGTTTTCTGTAACGTAGGACTTCTATGGAAAAAGAAAAATAGATTATTTTTTTTTTTCATGAGAAAGAAAAAAGAAAAAAATAATAAAGGGTATTACGGTGAATTAAAACTTTAGAATATGACAAATTAGTACTAATTATTTAGGGAGTCAACTAAAATTCCCTACACTATTGGTTACTTAAAACTAATTGTCCCCTTAAAAAATTAAAATTTCCCAAAATTAAAGCATATTGATATATCAATTAATTCTTATATTAGTATTTTGTTTGTGTTGAGGTAATACAGAATTAACAATTTAAGTGATGTATCTTAGAGGTTCAATGTGACGCCCCGTCTCTTCGGCATTCCAGGTACGGCGTCACGAGAGAGTTTATTTCAGTATTTTGTGAATTATGTGATTTAGCATGCTTACATGTCAACGTGAGATTTATTTTAATTATGTGCGTTTTAGAATTTAATTAATTGTACTTGGACTCAATTGTCCAATATTTGCAATTTAGGGACCTAATTGTAATTAGGACGTTTGAGCCTTCGTGGCTATTTGAGCTCGGGAATTCGAATTCGAATTCCGACCCTATCATTGAGTTCGTTTCGATGACTCGGATTCAATGAATTAACCTTTTACTTCTAAAGCCATTTGATAACCCTATCGTTTTTAATCCGATCCGCGTGGACCGGATACCGTTTGAACCTACCCGTCTGACCAGCCCCAAAAGGGGCCAGCCTTTCTTCCTCTCCCCATTTCCACGTTCAGCAGCAGCAAGAAAGGAAAGAGAAGCATTTTCCCCATTTTGGCCAAGAAGCCTTGAGCTCGGGTTTGGGAGATCCAACCGTCCGATCAACGACCTAAGGTAGGATTTGTGACCCTTTCGTTACATGCTTTACTTTAATATCTCTTTCGTGCCTCGGATTAGTGCCTACGTGCTTTGTTGGGGAGATGATGAATAGTAACCGGGGTGTGAGTTTTGTATGATTTGGACCGTTTTACAGGTTCTAATGTGGAAATATGTGTTCCATATGTTATATGTGTTTTATTGGGTTAATTTTGCATGATTTTGTTGTTGTTTGTGGTTGTGTTTGTGTGTTGGTGGTGTTTCCCGACGCCATTGCTGTTTCTGCTCTGTTTTTTCGAGCAGGACGGTCCGGAACGGCCGTTTCCGTTTTGGCCTTGGGGCCGGAATGGCCCTTCCCATCCGCGTATGGGAACGGCCGTTCCCGTTTTGTACTTTGGGTGGGAACGGCCCTTCCCGGGCTGGCGTCAGTGCGAGTGTGGGAACGACCGTTCCCTGTTTGTGCTTGGGCTCGGAACGGCCGTTCCCGTTGTCCAGTAACTCTGGAGCGTGTGTGGGAACGGCCCTTCCCGCCTTGGGCGAGGCCGTTCCCAGCTTCTGTTGTGTGTGTGTGTTTGTTTTTCGGTTATTATGCTTCGTTATGACCTCGTTTCGCTTTGTGAGCTTTATTACTTCAATTTAGTTGCATGTTTTAATGTAATTTTTGCATCGTATGCTTTAATATGTCCATGAAAGGTGAATTATTGTTAATGCATAATTGTTTTATGCTTGTATACGTGACTCATGACTTCATGCTAATCATAAACATAAGCCGTGCGTCTAATTGGTTCATTCTTGAGTCTAAGTCCTGTTTTGTATTCAGTTTGTTCAGGTACACCCGGGGTGGTGTTTTGTTGGCCGTGTTGATTCCGGGGTGGATCATCTGTCGTGTTTTCGGCCTCTTCGGTGTCAGGTGAGGTTAGGATAGTTACACCTTATTGCAATGTGCTCGGTTTTGATTGCATGTGATTTAATAAGCCTTATATGTATATAAATAAGTGTGAAATATGTATTTGTTGAATACGCCTCGAGTTTGCAAGTATGTTAAGCAATGTACGAGCCTATGTATGCTCGGTTTGGAATGATTTGCATGATTTGCCACGTGAAGCTATGCTTCTGACCGTATACTTCTCATGAGCCGAGTTTGGCAAGGACCGAGTTTGATTGAAACGGAAAGTGGTATATATACGTATATATGTATAAGTTATATCTGTCTGTCTCTGTTGTAGCGGGTTCTGATATGATATGAGTTTGTTGGGCCCCGGAGCTATGGGTAAGGAACCCTCGGGACGGCATAGGGCCGTCGAGGTTAAGCCTGTGCATAGTCTCCATCTGTCTGCAGAGGATCACCCCTGAACTCACCAGGAGGTTTGGTGAGGGAAGGAATCCTGAGGGTTTGAGTACTCGCAAGGCGCTCCCCTCGTTTGTCTGGATGGTTTGGGCGTATACACCCTTCCATCACCCGGAGTTGAGGATGATATGATATGATTTGATATGTATGTAAGTTTTCTGTTTTGATTCTGATATGATATGTTATGAGGAGATTGGGGAAGTCGGAGCTCGTACCCGCCGAGTTCTATATGATATGATATGTATGTTCTGTTAAGGTTTATGAAACGGGGATAGATTCTAAGTTAAATAAAAAGGGAGTTTTATAAGATAAGTTAAGTTTTGAATATGTTAAGACCTAATAGGTTTTGCTAAGTTGTTCGGTAAGATAAATTGGTTTGTTTGATTTGCTAAGTAAGCCCTTTATATATATGTATATCACGGGAAATGATTTAGTGTGCAAAAACTATCCCCGCGTTCATGAACATTATGAGTTTGATATGTGCTTTGCTCTTATATATATAGTGTGAGTGCGTTAACCCCTCACTCAGTCGAGTTAAGACTGACCCCTCCCCTTTTTCCTTTAGTTTGCAGGTTTTGCTTGGAGTTCGTGCTAGGCGGAGTGTGTCTGTCTTTTGGAGTCTGTTCCGTGTCTTTGTCTTGTAGGTGGTCTTGCATTCACATTTCTTTAATTTGGCTTATGTATAAGATATGTTTGTTTATGCTATTTGGAATTTAATTATGAATATATATGTATATTTCGGGATTAGGTATTTATGCTAGTTGAACCCGTCAACTGTTTATGTATATTTTGATTATGGCACGGTTTATTTCGCTTCCGCAATTTTTGTTGTCTGTTTAGTTCTTTTGCTTCAGGGTCTAAGTTCCGCCTAGCTTAGGTGTGAGTCTGTCAGTCTCCCGTTCGCCACTGTTTGGTTCACGTACGGACTTCCCATTTCGTATGTGGATCGGACTTTGGTGCGGGGGATGTGGTGACCCACCGTGCGGGTGCTACATCCTTAAGTGGTATCAGAGCCCCAGGTTGAAAAACCGGGGTTCAGTGTCAGGTCGTGTCTGTCTAAGTCGAACGGCATAGGACAACTTGATTATGTGTGCATTTGCATCTTGATTTGATAAGCTATGTATGTGAAATTTCAATACTTTGTTGAATTATATTACGTGAGACATTGCATTTCTTTGATGCTCTACTTGATTTACTACGTGACATGAGCACTTACTAATTGACACGCATATATATTGTAGTTGCTGAGTTTTTCAGGGTACCACCGAGTCAACAACCCTACGGTTAACCTTCTCTACCAACTCCGTGATCTCAAGGACAATCTTTTACCAAGTACTAGTAATGGATCCGATGGCAATGATATACCAAGAATTCCTAGTATTCAAGCCTCCCCAATTTCGAGAAGGGAATGATGTAAAGGCTGAAGATTGGCTTTCAGAGATAGAGGGAATTTTTGAAATATGGCCACGAAACTCTCGAGATATGGCTCACCTTGCTACATTCCTCTTGCAAGGACAAGCAAGACAGTGGTGGAAAAGGGTTGCTCAACAACTAGAGACTACGAACGAGGAGTTGACTTGGGAAGTATTTATTCGAGAATTCAGAAAGAGGTTTGCACCAGCTATTCTACATGAGCGAAGACTTGAAGAATTCCTCAATCTGAAACAAGAAGATAGATCCGTTGTGGAATACATGGAAGAATTCGAAAGGTTGGGCTTATATGTGCCTCACATTATGGGTAACGATCAGATGAAGGCCAAATACTTCATGGAAGGTCTTCGGGATGAATTCAAGGAAGCCCTGATTTCAAAGGATACGACTACATGGGATAAAGCCACGAAGAAAGTTTTAAGGGTTGAAACTTGGATCATGACAAGGGGCAAGGAAGAAGAGGTATCGGGGTCTAATGTTGAGCCGGGTTTATGCTCAAACTTGCAAGTGGAAAGAGAATTTCGTCAACATGGAACTCGGGCCAAAAGAATTCGGGGAAAGAAACACAAGACCGGGAATACTTCCAGGTTGGGGAAAAGGCCCCAGTTATGTGCTTATTGTGGAGGAACTACTCATACCTATGAGGCATGTTGGGACAGATTGAAGAGGTGCTACATTTGCGGGTCAGTAGAGCACAAGATCTCCGAGTGTGATCGATCGAGAGCTAATAAGCAAAAGGCACGGGATCAACGACTTCAAATTGGAAACCAACAGAAATCCGAAAGTTGAGGTAATTGCATTCATGGCACGAGCATTCATCCTCCATTTTAAATATTGTAATTATTTGTTCTTGTGCCGTAATTGTTAATTGCCATTAATTGCTATTCATTATTAATTGTTGTTAATTGTTGATGCCACTATGTGTTTAAGTGACGATTAAGTGATGCATCTCATTCGCACTTTGACTCAACATGCATATGTAGTGTTTTATTTTAGGATATTTCTTCATTCAAGTTACCAAGTTGTGTTCGTTGGGAATTAGAAGAGATGGGTTGGATAGGGAATGAAATTAAGGATTTCTTTTGGAGATCGGGTTGAGTTTCTGGAAACGTGGAGAATGTGACGAAGAAGAATAGTTGGAGAAGTCCGGGTACAAGGTTAAGAAAATTTACGGATTGGAGGTATACCTCGAAGGGAAATTAATGATTCGAGGTAACTTATTTCATCAAGCACGATGCATGATTTGTTTTAGAGTTCGGATTTCAGATTAATAAAGGAAACTAACTCTTGAAAATAATTGGGAGAAAGAATTAAGGAGTTTCTATCGGCGAAAGTTTTAAACAAATAACAAGAGTAGAACAAGAGATCAATTTGGGATTTGGGATCAATTACAATCCACTACAACCTTGGGGAAATGGTAACCGCTTTCCATTTAACCGTAAAGAAAATTGATGCCACATTCGAAAGATTTTATGGGAAGGAAACTAATTTTAGAGCAAGAGTTTATCTCAGGATTTGGCAACAAATATGAGTAATTAAAATCCCGGGAGTACTGTGATCAATTGGTTTTTAGTTAACCATGCCTTGAAGAGAAGAACTTGCTAGAAAATTCTAATCGAGTCTTTATTCAACTTCAAGAGAAAGAAATTAAAGTATAGTAGAAGGTATTGGTTCGGGAGAGCCTACGGAACATATTACTACGGGAATTGGGTTATGGGATTCCCTAAATCACTGAGTGGAATAGATCACCTAAGAAGTTACCTCAGGGTTACCAAAGAAAAACAGTAGCATTAATCAAGGGACGACGCACTTCCTTATATATTCAAGAGAAGGATGTTAAGGTAATGAGTTCGGCACCAAATTTGAAGAACACTTATTGGGAAGGAACTAAGATTTCGAGACAAGGCAATTATTGGAAAATTCCACAATACACAAATGGAAGAAGAATTCGGGCCGTGGGATTTGGGAAAGACTTTGAGAAGGAACTACGGTTTTAAGACACGATCTTTTTCTTAAAGTACTTCTACAAGAATTTTGGGAGAAACGAAAACAAGACCCAGAGATCACTTAAGAGATGGAGTTTAAATTAGAGAAATTATCAAGGATTAAATTCGAAGAACTAGCAAGGATAATTGTCAACCGTGGGATGAAGATTTGACTTGATATTTGAAGTGTAAGAGATACCAGGGAATTTCAAGATATAGTCATGAGCAAGGAGAATTGGATTAGAGTTATTTGAGCTAAACCACAACTGGGGGATAAAAATGAGGGTGATATTCGAAGCTCGAGACACGTTGGGAATTTCAGAGCATAACCTGGAACTAAGAAATTCTGGCGTCGATCAATTCATCATAAAGAAAAGATTCCAATGCTTCGGTGAACGATACATTAAACATACATATCACGTGCATCATCCATCTTTTGTTTTGCTTTGCTTTGGGTGTGTGTGTTGTAGTTGTGAGTTGTTGGTTACCCTTTGGGGTGACTTGAGTGTGCGAGTGTTGTTGTTTTACGGTAAGTTGAGGGTCGTGCTTCGCAACGGTCTTCTCCACAAGTTCCCGGAGTTCAAGGTTTGAGGTGATCAACGTTCGAATGTCAACTTCGAACCACAGATTGAAGGCCCTGTTTGGGTTGGAGAGCGAGTGGTGTGAGTTCTTTAACGACTCCACTCGTGGTCCTGAATTGTGGGTTAGTTTGGATTGATTCAAACGGTGGGAGTTGAATCACTTGTGAGCCTCCTATCGTGCGAAAAGTCTGAATTACTCCTAGTCGGGATCAAGTTCGTGTGAAGCTTCAAGCAATGATCGAACCCCCTTCGTGCTTGGAAGACCTTTCTCGGGCTAACCCTTGACGGAGTGTCGCGAACCCCGAACTTGGGTGAATGCGGGAGAGTTGCTCGTCGTTTTGTTACGAGCGGTGGAACCTGGGGGCCAGGTTCTCTTAAGGGGGGGAGATTGTGACGCCCCATCTCTTCGGCATTCCAGGTACGGCGTCACGAGAGAGTTTATTTCAGTATTTTGTGAATTATGTGATTTAGCATGCTTACATGTCAACGTGAGATTTATTTTAATTATGTGCGTTTTAGAATTTAATTAATTGTACTTGGACTCAATTGTCCAATATTTGCAATTTAGGGACCTAATTGTAATTAGGACGTTTGAGCCTTCGTGGCTATTTGAGCTCGGGAATTCGAATTCGAATTCCGACCCTATCATTGAGTTCGTTTCGATGACTCGGATTCAATGAATTAACCTTTTACTTCTAAAGCCATTTGATAACCCTATCGTTTTTAATCCGATCCGCGTGGACCGGATACCGTTTGAACCTACCCGTCTGACCAGCCCCAAAAGGGGCCAGCCTTTCTTCCTCTCCCCATTTCCACGTTCAGCAGCAGCAAGAAATGAAAGAGAAGCATTTTCCCCATTTTGGCCAAGAAGCCTTGAGCTCGGGTTTGGGAGATCCAACCGTCCGATCAACGACCTAAGGTAGGATTTGTGACCCTTTCGTTACATGCTTTACTTTAATATCTCTTTCGTGCCTCGGATTAGTGCCTACGTGCTTTGTTGGGGAGATGATGAATAGTAACCGGGGTGTGAGTTTTGTATGATTTGGACCGTTTTACAGGTTCTAATGTGGAAATATGTGTTCCATATGTTATATGTGTTTTATTGGGTTAATTTTGCATGATTTTGTTGTTGTTTGTGGTTGTGTTTGTGTGTTGGTGGTGTTTCCCGACGCCATTGCTGTTTCTGCTCTGTTTTTTCGAGCAGGACGGTCCGGAACGGCCGTTTCCGTTTTGGCCTTGGGGCCGGAATGGCCCTTCCCATCCGCGTATGGGAACGGCCGTTCCCGTTTTGTACTTTGGGTGGGAACGGCCCTTCCCGGGCTGGCGTCAGTGCGAGTGTGGGAACGACCGTTCCCTGTTTGTGCTTGGGCTCGGAACGGCCGTTCCCGTTGTCCAGTAACTCTGGAGCGTGTGTGGGAACGGCCCTTCCCGCCTTGGGCGAGGCCGTTCCCAGCTTCTGTTGTGTGTGTGTGTTTGTTTTTCGGTTATTATGCTTCGTTATGACCTCGTTTCGCTTTGTGAGCTTTATTACTTCAATTTAGTTGCATGTTTTAATGTAATTTTTGCATCGTATGCTTTAATATGTCCATGAAAGGTGAATTATTGTTAATGCATAATTGTTTTATGCTTGTATACGTGACTCATGACTTCATGCTAATCATAAACATAAGCCGTGCGTCTAATTGGTTCATTCTTGAGTCTAAGTCCTGTTTTGTATTCAGTTTGTTCAGGTACACCCGGGGTGGTGTTTTGTTGGCCGTGTTGATTCCGGGGTGGATCATCTGTCGTGTTTTCGGCCTCTTCGGTGTCAGGTGAGGTTAGGATAGTTACACCTTATTGCAATGTGCTCGGTTTTGATTGCATGTGATTTAATAAGCCTTATATGTATATAAATAAGTGTGAAATATGTATTTGTTGAATACGCCTCGAGTTTGCAAGTATGTTAAGCAATGTACGAGCCTATGTATGCTCGGTTTGGAATGATTTGCATGATTTGCCACGTGAAGCTATGCTTCTGACCGTATACTTCTCATGAGCCGAGTTTGGCAAGGACCGAGTTTGATTGAAACGGAAAGTGGTATATATACGTATATATGTATAAGTTATATCTGTCTGTCTCTGTTGTAGCGGGTTCTGATATGATATGAGTTTGTTGGGCCCCGGAGCTATGGGTAAGGAACCCTCGGGACGGCATAGGGCCGTCGAGGTTAAGCCTGTGCATAGTCTCCATCTGTCTGCAGAGGATCACCCCTGAACTCACCAGGAGGTTTGGTGAGGGAAGGAATCCTGAGGGTTTGAGTACTCGCAAGGCGCTCCCCTCGTTTGTCTGGATGGTTTGGGCGTATACACCCTTCCATCACCCGGAGTTGAGGATGATATGATATGATTTGATATGTATGTAAGTTTTCTGTTTTGATTCTGATATGATATGTTATGAGGAGATTGGGGAAGTCGGAGCTCGTACCCGCCGAGTTCTATATGATATGATATGTATGTTCTGTTAAGGTTTATGAAACGGGGATAGATTCTAAGTTAAATAAAAAGGGAGTTTTATAAGATAAGTTAAGTTTTGAATATGTTAAGACCTAATAGGTTTTGCTAAGTTGTTCGGTAAGATAAATTGGTTTGTTTGATTTGCTAAGTAAGCCCTTTATATATATGTATATCACGGGAAATGATTTAGTGTGCAAAAACTATCCCCGCGTTCATGAACATTATGAGTTTGATATGTGCTTTGCTCTTATATATATAGTGTGAGTGCGTTAACCCCTCACTCAGTCGAGTTAAGACTGACCCCTCCCCTTTTTCCTTTAGTTTGCAGGTTTTGCTTGGAGTTCGTGCTAGGCGGAGTGTGTCTGTCTTTTGGAGTCTGTTCCGTGTCTTTGTCTTGTAGGTGGTCTTGCATTCACATTTCTTTAATTTGGCTTATGTATAAGATATGTTTGTTTATGCTATTTGGAATTTAATTATGAATATATATGTATATTTCGGGATTAGGTATTTATGCTAGTTGAACCCGTCAACTGTTTATGTATATTTTGATTATGGCACGGTTTATTTCGCTTCCGCAATTTTTGTTGTCTGTTTAGTTCTTTTGCTTCAGGGTCTAAGTTCCGCCTAGCTTAGGTGTGAGTCTGTCAGTCTCCCGTTCGCCACTGTTTGGTTCACGTACGGACTTCCCATTTCGTATGTGGATCGGACTTTGGTGCGGGGGATGTGGTGACCCACCGTGCGGGTGCTACATTCAATGCTATTTTAGCTTAATAAAATGTTTCGAGTTCGAGTTACTACGAACGTAACTACTATTGATAGGGAGAATTTTACACCTTTGGTAGGAAGAATTTTATATCTTAGTGATTCAATTCGGTTGGACCCATATAAATAGACTATAGAAAAAAAATATTTAACACTATTTATTTCATTGTCACTAAATCTATCATCTATGCACATCATTAACATTATTTATTTCATTCTCACTAAATCTATGCTTAAAGATTGGTTTTATTATTAATTAAATAGAATGAAAAGAAGCAAAAATATTATTAGCCAATAGGAATTCATCAAAGTGGTTAAAGAGTTAGTTCTCAAAGGCAATGACCCAGGTTCAAATCCCGTTGACCGCCTGGGGGGTGTGTCAAAAAAATTTTTTTTTTTTTCAGAATTAGAACAATAAAAGTGGGTCTTTAATAGTACTCAGATAATAAAAAAGATATGACCCATGAAAATAATAAATGTAGCCCAATAAATTCTTTCTAATTTCTTTAATTAATCAAAAACACTAGCCCAGTCCATTAGGCATCCTTCGTCCACCCCAAAGGGCCAAATTGTCTATAGATTTGAAAACTACTCGAATTTGGGTTTCTCTTCAAATGGCGCCAAATTAACCGGCAGTGGTTGAGGCTACTTGATCAGCCCTGGGTTTACTTGATAGTTAAGGCTGAAACTATTTATTTATGGAGGTTTATAATTTTTAACTTTCAATCACTTTTTTTTTTCATTTGATTATCTTCATTGAACAAGAGAAATAGAAAAGGAATTTTATGAGTTCAACCTTTCAATTATCCCATATCGAATGATAAAAAATGTAGAGTTTAATTTATGATGGTTTGATAACTATCCCTTCAACAATTAGCTTTTGGGGATAAGTTAGGTCAAACATATTATTCATCACATTATACACATTAGTCACGTATTCATCACAATAGTCACGTTAAAGCCATTGTTATTTACTTGTGTAATTTTTTCTCATTCTACTGAAAGAGTTTACTTGATCAAAGTAATTTTTCCTCATTCTATTGAAAGAGTTCACTTCATTCTCATTAAAAGCGTCCATTTTCCTCATTCCACTGAAAGAGTCCGCATTCTACTAAAAGAGTCCACTTCATTCTTATTCTACTAAAAGAATCCACTTTCCTCATTCTACTGAAAGAGTTTAGTTGTTGGTTTTTCCTCATTCTACTCAGAGAGTTTACTTGATCAGAGTAATTTTTCCTCATTCTATTGAAAGAATCCATTTCATTCTCATTCTACTAAAAGAGTCCACTTTCCTCATTCTACCGAAAGATCCCTCATTTTACTAAAAGAGTTTACTTGCTGGGGTAATGATCAAAGTAATTTTCCCTCATTCTACTAAAAGAGTCCACTTCATTCTGATTGTTATTTACTTGTTTCGATAATGATCAAAGTAATTTTTCCTCATTCTGCTGAAAGAGCCCACTTCATTCTCCAATAAAAATTTTCGTCATTCTACTAAAATATCAAAGTAAATTTTATTTATTAAGGTAATGATAAAATAAAATTCTCAAATAAAATTTTTCCTTATTCTACTAAAAGAGTCCACTTCATTCTCATTGTTATTTAGTGGGGGTACTGATCAAAGTAATTTTTGCTCATTCTCTCATTCTATTAAAAGAGTCCACTTCATTCTCATTGTTATGTATTTGTTGGGTAATGATCAAAGTAATTTTTCCTTATTCTACTGAAAGAGTCCACTTCATTCTCAAATAAATTTTTTTGTCATTCTACTAAAAGATCAAAGTAAAATTTATTTATTGGGGTAATGATCAAATAAAATTCTCAAAGTAAAATTCTCCAAATAAAATTTTTCCTCATTCTACTAAAAGAGTCCACTTCATTCTCATTGTCATTTATTGGGGTAATGATCAAAGTAATATTTCCTCATTCTCACATTTAACTAAAAGAGTCCACTTATTTACTTATTGGGGTAATGATCAAAGTAATTTTTCCTCGTTCTACTGAAAGAGTCCACTTCATTCTCACTGTTATTTACTTGTTGGGGTAATGATGGGGTAATGATCAAAGTAATTTTTCCTCGTTCTACTGAAAGAGTCCACTTCATTCTCATTGTTATTTACTTGTTGGGGTAATGATCAGCAGAGCAATGCGCAGCATGACGGGTAGTTAAGCGGCTGGTAGTTGAGGCTCTTGATGATTATCATCCATTGGTTTTTCTTCACCCCAAGACTATAGATGAGTTCCAGATACTCGACGATCATATTATTTTTATAAGGTTTATAAGATAACGGGTTATGGGTTATTCTATTTTATTATGTTTTCTTGAACTAGAGAAAAGATATCGAACGAATTTATGAGATTGCCGACTTACCTGACGATACCTACGACAAATCGAATATTCGAATGAGTAGGATTGTATAAAACAACCCCAATGTAAGAATCCGAAACATTGTCACTATCTATGAATTTCCTGAAATCGAGGATGAGATTCGTGTACACATTCTTGCAATGGTGGTCAGATTGAATAGGTTGTTGGAGACATCCTTGAAGATTATCTACAACGTGGGGAGTTCTTACTACTATTATTATGACATGAGTTAGTTAATTTTCCCCTCATGCTAAGTCTATTCCTCATCTACAGATATTTCCTCGATGAAGCGGAACGACCCGTGAGGAATGGTGATCGATTCATGGGTCATGGCGTGGAATTCAAAGTTCTCGATACGGATCGGACAAATATTGTTTGGTTGTTCAAAAAACCAAGATCGACTGCAAAGGACCACCGTTAAGGAATTGAGATACGCAGATGTAGGCGGGGTCAGTAAACAGATGGAGCGGATTCGGTTGATAATCGATCTTCCGTTAAGGCATCCGGACGTCTTCAAGGTCATGGGGGTCAAGTCCCTAAAGGGTTTCAGGTTCCCGTCGGTGGAGGAGGTCAGCTACTGGCTTAGCAAATCTTAGGACCCCCCGACTGGGGGGGGAGGGGGGTCAGCCAGGTGTGTGGATTGGCCAGCCTCCTACGTCGCAAGAGAATGATGTTGTGCCAGAGAATGTTGCGCCTCAGTTGCAAGAGAATGCTGCGGATCTGGAGATTTTTCCTGCGGCTGGACTTGATCCATTAATAAACCATTACTAAACCATAGCGAGCCCAACTCAGCCCGTTTTTAAACCAATATTTTCCTAACTTATATAAACCCAGCCCAAAACCAAACCAACACAAAATAATTAAAACCAACACCAGCCCAAACCATTTGGGTTGGTTTGAAACCACGGGCTAAAACCTATATTGCCACCCTTAAATCCATGTAAAAACAAGACTAATGCATATGAAAATAAACACCAAGCGCGCAGACCACCCCCACTACCGTGGTAAGCTCCAACTGATTGAGAGCCCTCCGGAGGGTGCATGTGTAAACCACCACTAAAACCCCCCACTGCAACGAGAAGCCACCAAAATATAGGTGACTTTCCTGAATTAGGATCCTGTTTGGGGGTGCCCAAAGCCGGCGGCTTTGGAGGTAACCCTGGTGGGAGACGCCGGAGATGCTAGCTCCGGTATCTTGGACACCTTCATTTTCTTCTTTTTCAGTGTTGCAGTAAGGTCCAAATACTCGACGATCATATTATTTTTATAAGGTTTATAAGATAACGGGTTATGGGTTATTCTATTTGATTATCTTTTCTTGAACTAGAGAAAAGATATCGAACGAATTTATGGGATTGCCGACTTACCTGACGATACCTGCGACAAATCGAATATTCGAATGAGTAGGATTGTATAAAACAACCCCAATGTAAGAATCCGAAACATTGTCACTATCTATGAATTTCCTGAAATCGAGGATGGGATTCGTGTACACATTCTTGCAATGGTGGTCAGCCAGGTGTGTGGATTGGCCAGCCTCCTACACCGTAAGAGAATGCTGTTGTGCCAGAGAATGTTGCGGATCTGGAGATTTTTCCTGCGGCTCAATTTGGGGGGTTTGAGGGGATAGGAGATCTGAAAAAATTTCAGTTTGGGGTAGAAGATCTTGCTCTTGCGAATTTTCTTCTGCAGAACTTTAATATTAATGGGCAATTGCAGGAAGGAGAGTCGATCTGGTTGGATGGTATGGGCATATTAGACTTTGATCCTGATCAGCTCTTAAATGATGAGGATCAGCACGACCAGGAGGATGATGAGCACCAGGACTAGTTTTTGGGTGATGTGCCTATGGGTGATGGCGGGTCCGGGGGGGGGGGGGGGGAAGGGGGTGCGGCGGGCCAGCCTGGGGGTCTCCAGCATGTGGGTGATGGGGAGGTGGGGTGGGGGAAGCTTGCGACGGGTACTGGGGGGTTCTTCTCTATGGCCCTTCTGGGACAGCGAACACCTTGGTTGTGCAAGTTGTAGCCAATGAAACAAGAGCTAAATTCTTCGGTATTAGTGGGAGGTTCAATAGAAAGATAGACATGGGTGTGCTTGATCAACTGATCTACATTCCTCTCTCTGATGAAGAATCCCGCCACCAAATATTTGAAACTTGTTTGAGAAAATTATCGGTTTCGGAACATGTTTCTATTAGAGAATTTGCTGAGCACACTTAAGATTTTAGCGGTGCCGACATTACAGAAATTTGATGACATGCATGAGGATATGCCACCAACGAAAGCATCAACAGAGTAAGCATTTTCTAAAAAGAGATCAAATCATGTTAAGTTTTTTGTAACTAGCAAAACATACGGATGAGATAAGTATTTTTTCACATCAAAACTATAACATTTTTTTTCAATTCGCAAAATATAATTATTGGATGAGATAAATATTTTTTTTCACATCCAAACTATAATGTTTTTTTCAACTCACAAAATAAACTATTTCGACTTGTAAACTATCATCTAATATTTACATTTGTGACACTATCTAAACTCATTTTTGAATATGAGTTGGGACAATTGGTTAATTTTCTCACTTCTATCCTTATGTATGCTAAGTATATTCATCATTTGCACCATTTTTTCACGGATCGTCCTGGCCCATGACGAATGGTGATCGATTACTTTTTCGTGGTGTGGAATTTAAGGTTGCCGACATGAATCCTGATGAATACTGTCTTATTGTTTTTTCATATTCAAACTATAATGTTTTATTTTTCAACTTGCAAAACATGATTATTGAATAAAATAAACTTTTTTTCACATCCAAACTATAACATTTTTTTCAACTCGCAACTTGCAAAACATGACTATTGGATGGGATAAATATTTTTTCACATTCAAACTATGAAGTTTTTTGCAATTCACAAAAACTATTTCGACTTGTAAGCCATCACTAATTATCTGTAGGATTTATGCATGTGTGTTATTCATAATTATTTGTTTAGTCACTATTGTTCTTCACATGAATTTGTTTTTGTTTTCTGGTTATGGGTTAAGAAGGGAAGGGATATGGTTTGTGCTACCGATGTTGATTATATATGCGACAAATCAAACATTCGATAATGAGCAAAATTATACCTCAAGGTCAGTCTCGGAGATATTCTATTTATGATTGGAAAATGAGTTTAATTATTAAGTAAATTGTATTTTTTGTCTCACACTACAAGAAAACAGGCGAATTCCGACGGAAATTTTCAAGGGAATTCCGAGGGAAATCGTTCCCTCGAAAAAAGCCTCCTCGGAATTGGTTCCGAGGGAAAATCTCAATATTTATTTCCCTCGGAATTCCATTGACAATATCATTCCCTCGGAATATAATTCATTTTCCGAGGGAATTCCGATGGATTTTTCCCTCAGAATCTAGTTTTTCAATTTTGTGGAATTTTAGTTTCCGATGGAATTTCGAGGGAATTTTCCCTCGGAATCTTGTTTTCCATTTTGTAAAATTTTATTTCCGAGTGAATTCCGAGGGAATTTTCCCTCTGAATCTTGTTTTTCATTTTGTGAATTTTTATTTTCCAAGGGAATTCCGAGGAACTATTCCATCGGAATCTTATAATTCATTTTCTGAATTTTTATTTTCCCATTGATATTTATAAATAAAATTTATTATTATTTTTTAGATCATTATTGTACCTATTATGAGATATATATTTATATTTTAAAATATAACTATATCAAATCCCAAATCTTAAAATATAATAAATGTACATGTTGATTAAACAAAAAGACAAAGCAAAAATTTATATATTCTTACAAATTGACAACGATTATCTAATAATAAAATAATCCACAAGACATTGTTAAACAGACAATGATCACAATTGGTTGCCTTCTTCATCTTCATTGTTTATTCTCTGGAAAATTTTCATTAGTGAGAGCCTGCAAATTCTCTGCTTCTTGGATTCTTGTATTCCTGTCCAAAAATAAAGGTCACAAAAGTTTAATTCTACAATCATTCAATTGACAATTAGTGTCATAAAAATAGGCGAAATGTTTGGTTCAACAATTTTCACAAAAGCTTAATGGTTTATCATAATCTAATAGATTGCAACATGATTTTGAGAGCCTACAAAAGGATGAAACTGGAAAGTATCTAGTTATTGGAATTATGAAATCTCTAACGACATCAAAACTCTAGATTACATAAATCATAAGTGCAAAAAATATACTAACAAGACATTAAATAAGCAAGCATATGAATTATATTGGGACTGCAGTTGTCTAATTTAGGCAAAAACTTTAACGAACTTGAAATTTTAATTCAAACGAAATCTCGTTCATTTATAGAATTCAAAAATTATATCAAGGTTGTAAGGCAAAAAACATACCAAGAAGACACCAAATAAGCAAACCAAGGAATTATATTGGGACTGCAATTTACGCATAAACTTTAAGATTAACGAACTTGAAACTTTAATCCTATATGCAACTTAATGAAGAAAAGTGTCATATCAAAAGATGCATTTACCTTCCGGGTTCCATCCGATGCTATAAGCATGTCCTTCAACTTTAAGACCTGAAATTCAGCATGTTCACTCAACATCTTAAAATGCCTGGTTCAAACCTGGAAATAAAAAAAGTAAGTAATGATATGGAACTCATTGATATATATAATAAAAGGAGAGAAACGAATATTCCAAATTGTAAAGCACAAAATTCCCAATAAGGAAAAATTGAGGGCTTAAGGGGCTTAAGGCTTGACTAAATTACAAATAACATTTGCACCAAAGATATGTTACGTATAAGGTTGAAGGTAACTTTTGAACGTTAAGTTCCAAACCTGACTGAACATCATATTATATAGTCATTCTTACTTTTGGTTCCATGCTTTTAAAAATTATAATTTTTCAGTCTCGTATTATACTTCCATCCATTTCTAAATGGAAAGTTGACTTTTGACCATTAAGTTGAGTTTTAGTGAGAAATTTATCTCACATCTTCATTTTCTGGCGGGTTTTTATCTATATCAACTCTAATATCTATTCTTTCCTCACATCTCTCATTCATAGCAAAAAAAAGTTTGATATGGGGAAAACATGCTTTTTTTCCGAACTTTTCTTTTCTATCCTAAATTATCTTAAAATTTTGGGGAAAACATGCTTTTTTTCGAACTTTTCTTTTCTATCATAAATTATCTTAAAATTGACAAAATTTAAAAGGTGTGAGATGATTTTTTTTTTTATAGACTAGTAACGAGACGACGGTGGAGTCGAAGGCAGAGATGATGGCAGTAGCGGGTGGAGAGGGATTGATCAATAGGAGAAGATGGGAGGTGGTTTGGGTGACCATGGTGGGTAACGGGCAAGAAGATTGGGGGTGGGTGAGGGCTAGCGAGGGAAGAAGAGTCATTTCTCTATATTCGATTACTTCGAGATTCGCCATTAAGCTTAGCTTCTTGACATGTTAAGGGTCAAATGTGATATATTTGCTTTTTGAAAAATGATATCTTAAAAATAAAATTTACAATTTTTGTCAGATGAATTGTGTGAAAATTTATATATATATATATATATATATATATATATATGGATCCAAACAATTATTTTGTATTTCTATTTATATTTTGTCATATCCTTCTTTTATTTTTATATGTCAATCTTTTTCTACTTTATGTCACCTTCTCTTTCAATTCTCTCTTATCTGATAAGGCATAAAATCACGCTCGAATCAGAGTCGTCCACGTGTCGCCATCAGCTGACTTAAAGATTGGACGTTCACATTGATGGGCTCGCGGGACAACCCAGCCCACTCACTTGACGGCTAATACAGGCCCCTGAGCCTCGGTCAATTGTTTAAATAGAGGGCTCGGACTGTCAGACCTGACGCTCAAACCCCGGTCCTCAGGGCCACCCTTCCCATGGAGGCATCTATACGAGGGCACCCGCTTTCTGACGCTCGGGTAGTTGGCGCTCAAGGATCACCGACCAGGGGAGACGCATTCGCGCGCTCCTCGAGCGTCACCAACGCTCGCGTAGGATCTCCTCTAGGGATGTAAATGAGCCAAGCCGAGCCAAGCCGAGCCGAGCCTTGGTGTTTTTTCAAGGTTCGAGCTCGGGCTCGGGATTAGAATTTTCGGCTTGGGTTCGGCTCGCGAGCCAGCGAGCCATGGGGAGGGGGGTTCGGGCTTGGTTCGTATGAGATTCGGTCGAGCCAAGCCGAGCCCACGAGCCATTATAAAAAAAAATTAAAAATAATTTTATTTTGCCCAGATCTGAAATTTTCCTTCACAAACATCCAATGCATATTTCCCAGAGCAACAAATCTGAGTTTCTCCTTCACACAAATCCAATGCAAAACAAAGAATCCAGATTTCCCCAAACAACATATCTGGATTTTTCCTTCACACATCCCACGGAGAACAAATAATCGAGATTTCCCAAAGCACAAAAGAAGGAAGAAAGGCAAAAAAGAAGGAAGAATTGAGATTTCCCAAGGCAAAAAAGAAGGAAGAATCCAGATTTCCCAAGGCAAAAAAAAACACGATGCAGTACCAAAAATTTGAGGAAAAAAATAAATGTTCAATTTTGAATTTTCAAATCTCTCTGATGGATGGTGCATGACCGGTGGTGATGTTCTTCAATTTGGAAGTGGTGAGTGGTGGCGGCGGCGGCGGCCTGGAGAGCGGTGGCTGAGAGGGTGGTGCTTCGAAAGTTACGGTGGTGGTGGCAGGAAGCGGGAGATGGTAGACACCTGGGTGGTCAGAGGCGGCAGGAGATGGTGAGCAACCAACAGGCGCCGTGAGGGTGGTGCGGGTGATCGGAGGCGGCGTGAGGGTGGTGGCTGGTGGCGTGACTTGGGCTGCGTAAGTTAGGGTTTTCTTTTGAAACATGGAAGAATTGATTTGGGCATTTGCAAGGCCGTGATATATAAATATACATATATAACATATTTATATATAAATATACATTATATATTATATATAATATATAATATATATATAATATATATATTTTTTTTAAAAAAATTATACTAGAGCTCATGAGCCAGCTCGCGAGCCACGAACCCAAACCCAACTGGCTGGGGCTTGGGTTCGAAGGCCTTCAAGCCGAGCCAAGGCTCGGCTCGGCTCGGCATGTTCGAACCTGAGCACGAGCTATCCTCGAGCTGGCTCGCGAAGCTTGCGAGCCAGCTCGTCTCGTTTGCATCCCTAATCTCCTCCCTTATAGGGCGTCCTTACTCCTTTAAGACTGACCTTGAGCCTTCCCAACACCTGGCCCTCGCCAACAACCTCTGACACAGGGGCAGTGGGCACCTTGTACCTAACACGCCGCCTGCTTTTCAGAAACGTCATTCTCATGCCCTCACAGGCCACCACGTGTTAGGGCAACACAGGTTTGGGACCACACGGTCCAATTACCCAATCTACTCTCACCCCTAACATATAAATAGGAGAGAACCCTTGCATTCTCCCCCAAGTCATCTTCCACAAACACATACATACTCACTGTTCTGGGCATTTTTCCTCCATTTTCTTCACCTTCTCAAGCTTGATACTACCTTCCCCATAGTTGCATCACCCCTGCATTTGACACTCTGGGTGTTATCCTAGCTGAAAGAACCTACGCTCAAAAGGAAACCCAGTTCCTGAGGCTTTCACGCCTGTGATGGTCTTCCCTTTTCCATACAAATATTGAAAGTGTTGTTGCATTTTAGGAAGTTCATATTCCTGCACCATCATTATCTATATTTATTTTATTTTATTTTTAAGTTAGCAACTTTTTTAGGTTTTTTTATTCATATGATTTTATGATATAAGATAAAGGTATTTATATTTTTTCAATTTTATCATAATTAATTTTATGTTAAAATACAAAAACATAAAATATAATATTTATTTATTTTCAGTACTAATTTTTTAATCTTTTCCAATTTTTAATTATTTGTTGTTTTAAAGTATTTAATTTACTTTATGTTTATATAATTTGAGCTCAATTTATTTTAATTATTTTTTAGTTTTAGAAGATAAAATTATATTATAATATTTAAAATGACGTATTTATATTTCTTTTTTCACTTTTCATAAAAATAGATGATGAATATCATTTCCAATATAGATGATATTCCGTGTTTGCACTGTTTTAGATCTTTTCGAAATGTTTTTTATTGTAAATTTTATTAATTCCTTTGATCCGGCTCGAAATTGGGTTTGCTGAGTTCGGGATCTAGCTGGTCATATCGGGTCGATCAGTCAAGAATTTGTATACGTGGGCTCTTATCGATCTGGAAACAACAACAAACGTGAGCTAAAGGACCAACTTGGGGACTTGGGGTTTTGCCCAAGGTTGGCTCTCCGACGCTCAAGTCAGCGGAGGAACCTTAGAGAGAGAAATAAATGCTGAGGAAGCGAAATAAATGCTCTTAAATTGCTTACCAAACATTGTTCAAGACTTGGGTATTTATAGTCAAGAGCAATTAACACAGTAGTGCGTGTACCGCGACTATGCATTAATTGCTCTGCAGTCGATCGGTCCATTTGTCGGACGCCTGAGCATGTGACTTGAGGTCGAGTGTACCTTGTTTCCCTTTTTGGCGTAGGCACGTACCGACGACATTAAATGCACTGTAGCGCGTCTAGTCGTGGTGAATAGGGGAGCTACACGTGTCCCGATAAAGATGCTTTATGGCATCTTGTTGCCAGGTGACATAGGGTCTCGATCCGTGAGGTCGAGATCAAGCACATTGTGATGAAGCATATCCGCAATAGGGAACCCGTTAGTGGGGTCGAGTTCGATCCCAAGCCTTGTGCGGGATAAGGATGCTTCATCGTGGTTCCCGTGCGGGAACAAGGGCGGGATCGAGTACGATCCGTTGCGACAAACGGGACCGAGTTCGATCCCTTGAGACATACGGGATCGAGTTCGATCCCTTGAGGCATAGGGATCGAGTTCGACCCGTTGGGGGAACATGGGATCGAGTTCGATCCCTTGGGGTAGAGGGGATCGAGTTCGATCCGTTAGGGCGTACGGGATCGAAATCGATCCGTTGGGGTCACCGGCCTTTGTGATCCCCTTGGAGGACAAGGATCGAACTTTTGACCGACCCCTCATGTCCCTGAAAGCGGGTTGGGGTCTTGAACCGCTTGAGGTGGCGAGATGTCCAAGTGGCTCACTCTAAGGCGTGCCACGTGGCTCGGCCATTTTATGCCATATCATCCTTCATTATTATTATTTTGCTATGAATGGGAGACGTGAGAAAAAAATGGATATTAGAGTTGATACTTGATTGATATAGACAAAAATTCCATCATCAAATAAAATAAACAGTAAAATTTTACATTAAATTTCAACTTAACGGTCGAATGTCAACTTTCGCGCAAAAAATAGTTGGAAGTTCAAATGAGAATAATTAAATAGTACGGAACAAAAAAATAACAAATTTAAAGAGTATGAGACGAAAAGTGAGAATGATCATATAGCACGAGATAAAAAAAATCAATTTGCTTAATTATTCAACTGATTAAATAAATTAAATTTTAGTGTTGAAGAATAACTTAAATTACTCAAATCGAGATTGATTAATGAAATTTTTTATCTAAACTCGATCTCCTAATCATAAAAATTCTAATTAATCAGCTTCTTGTTACTAATTAAAAGTTTAAAATCAAATTACCGTTTTACTATATAAAAATACACCTCTTTACTAATCGAGAGAAATTACATTGAAAAAAGTTCATAAACTACATGCCCAACTCCAAATGGTAAAAACTATCGATCATGTTTGAGGGTCAGTTCAATTCGTGTAAGAAATTACGCACTATTCACCCCTGTATAATTTACTAATAAATTAAAACTGCGATTTCTATTTTTAAAATCCAAACTGCTAGATTAAAACGGTAAGAGTGAAACAATGCCTTCACCAACAACGAACGCAACACCCAATTTTAATTGTTTCATCCAAGCAAAGTCGGTTCTCCTGTGTACTCAAAGTCATTCATCTGAAAATTGAAGTTTGGTGAACAAGTATAAAAGCTGGTTTAGAACAAGTATAGCTAAATACATGAGGCATCGAGAAAATGGGGTAATGTGGGATAAATACCCAATGCGGCATCATATTTTGACATAATTCCTCCGTACAAATTTCATATAATATAATACAAAAACGTTATAATGCAATATTTATATCCTATCATGTAGTATAAATTCATGGATTTTTATGGTTTGGGGGACAACTCCCCATATCTACACGTTCAAAATGTATGTTCTATGAATTTCATATAATGTATTACAATAACGTTCTAATACAGTATTTATATTCAATTATGTAGTATAATTCATGATTCGTGTTTTGAGGAGGTAAGTGAAAATATTCCAACCCCATTGGGAGTTATTTGAGATTGTCCCCGAGAAAATTGACTCGAGAAATCATTCAAAGAAAGCATATAAAAAAGAAGATGGCAATTGAAACCTGTACTATCTCTGTATAGACGATAGAATAAAAATGAGATTATCCATTGTTCTCTCGAACATACAACCACTAAATGTATATTGCAAATTCATTAAATTCTGCAGGATTCCAAAGCCTAATAGCCTGCTATTGCCACTAGGCCAGAAGTGCTCAAACCTCTGATTCACCAATTATAACAACAAGCATTGACAAACCAAAGACGAACACATATACATATATGAAACAACGGGAAGGGGGATGTAATTTTGGGATCGTAACAGTTTCAAGAAAATGCAAATGCTCCATAAAATCCTTACCAGTGATTATAAAAGAGACAGCATTGCAATCGCGCCACCCCAAGCATTTCCCCTGCAAACGTGAAAACCTGCATTTCCACAACCTAAAAGGCACACATTAGTGAAAAATCTTGCACAGTAAGCTAATAACTGTTGCATAGTTCAAGCGCCATATAAAACGAATCAAATCAACAACAACGGCAGTATCAATGAACAGGAATAATGCATTCAACGATCAAATGAATGTAATATATAATGGCTAGCAATAGAGTTCATTACTACTATATATATATATGCAGTCAATCCCAACTATACTAGCAAAGCCAACCCCTACGAATCAATTTATTTAGAACTATCGTCCCTAGACCGGCCTTCTTGATTTTCAGACTCGTTAAAAGGGGGTTCTTCACTTGGCCACCTGTCAATCCCAGAACTTCCGGCCGGATGAAGTGATCCTATATTCCAAACATCTGAAATCCCACCAAACTCCGACACATCATAATTGCTAACTCCACTCCATAACTCGGGTGTGGAAGTGGACATACCACCGGAAGCACCTGCTTCAAGACCCATGGTCCAAACACCCTCTTCTGTGGGTATTGGGAATTCCATAGCAGAGCTATTCTCCACAAATTCCTCTGGAAACGAGACAAAATACTCTGGTGTGGACTGGTGCTCTGAACCAGCTGCACGCTTCCCTTTAACATCTGCTTTAGCTGTCTGATCAGGGATACCGACAAATTCTTGAAATGGGTAATCAGGGAATTGTTCTCCTGTGGATGGTGCATGGTCCATTGCAGCAGAATGCCCTGAATAAATGCCAAGATCATGTTGATACTTCATAATCTGCCCTGTGGGGGAAGAACCAGATGTGCCCACTTCATGCCCTTGATGTTTCACAAATTTTCGCACCGTTTTCGGAGATGTTATTGTTTTCTGATCCCGTTTCTCTTGAAGACGAGCTAAGAATGCCGGGTTTTGGAAAAGTTTACCCAAGAATGAAACCATCTGCTTTTGTCTTTTCTCTGCTTTCTCAAGCTTCTCATTAACACTTACCATATGCTCAACTGTACCACGTTGCTGATGCTGCAATTCAACCACTTCCCGCATCATCATACTTCTCTCTTTCCTCAGCCGTTCAATTTCGCCTTCCAATGCATCGGACGGTCCAGAGGAGCTCCCAATCTGCTGAGATTGAGGAGATTTTCGCCTTTGGATGCTTTTCAAGAGATGCTTCTGCCCTTTTAAGAACCCTTCATTTGCAAATTCCCATTTGTCTGTATCAATCTTGCGAAATCCCTGCATACATGTAGAATGAACAAAAATCGTGATACACCATCGAATATACAAAAACATATCCCATAATAAGCATAAGAGCATCAACTATACACATGCAACGTGCACGATCATTATTTATCAGTAAGGCTAGCTGCACTTAACAATGTCAGAAAGATCAAACATCCAAAAGAATTCAAGAAAGAAATCAAGGAGATAATACAGAGCTTAATCGATGTTTCCATCAAACCTTAAACTCTACCTGTCAAGGGATGAATGCTCCAGTTCCTCTAGTCGTTGCAGAGGAGGCAGTTCGTAATTGTGAAGTAGATTTAATCTCTCAGCAATTTCTAACATACTAAAACAAATCCACCGCATCAACAAGTTTCAAAGAACAACAGCAACATCTACACACAGTTTCAACTTTCAAGGTATGAAAATGGATGAGGTATAATATTACACCCTTTCTGTTTTCTGTACAAACGGTCTCCCATTTTTACAAAATTTTCAGTACAAATTACATCACGAATACAGCAAATACACAATTACAGAAAGAACACTAAACATAAATTACAAAAAAAAAAAAAGAAAAGCAAAAAAAGGAATACAAACGAGAAACAAAAAAAATGTAATTACACAAAAAGAATAACAATCCTAGTGATAAATTAAATGAATACCCACATAAGTATTGAGCTGGCGGACAAAGCTCGAGAAATTGTTGTGCTTGAAATTCCTCGGCAATATCATCCTCGCAAACTCCACAGGGTCCCAAACGACAAAGCTGTCACCTTTCGCACCCCACGAAATTATGGCGTCCAACGAAGGCTCATCGACCAAATCATAGGTCTTGGACAAAAATGGCGGAATCGGAGTTTCATACAACACCTCCAACGGCTGAGGGACAACCGACATACCCTCCCCGCCGCTCTCAGGCTCATCACCAAAGCTGGGCTTAGCTTCGAATTGGGCCTCGAAACAGTCGAAGCTCAAGAAAGGCGAAAATGGCGGCGGTTCGGGAAACGGAGACGCCATTGACAAAGGCATGGGGAATGAAGGAGGACTCGGAAACGACGCCGTATCAGGCGGAACTGGAAAATTTCCACTCTCCCCGCCAGAAGAAAACAACGGCGGCGGAGGATACTGGTTTTGGTTATCATCAGGGTCCATTACAAAATTTCAGCAGACTAATCAGCTCGTAATGAGATTAACCACAAGATTTGGAGCTTAAACAGAGAAAATCCCAGCAGAGAAAAAAATCTTGCACGATAAGCAAAATGGTCGGCGATATGGAGGTGGGCCTGCAGATATATAGGTTATCGCCGACTGAAACCCACCCCCACGCTACCCCCATTAAATAAATGCCAAAAAAAATCAACCAATCTGCATAAGGCGGTGGAGAATTGAAGTTGCCTGGCAGCTTCCTCCACTCTGGAAACATAATTTTCCCAGCTCTCCTCCGCATATAGTTTCAGAGCATTAAAAAATTGAAACAGTGATATAAATTCGATAAAGTGAAATATCAAATATCCATACATATATATGTGGCGGAGGAGGGGAGGCAGCCGGGGTCCACGGCGGCGAGATATTTGTTAGGTTCCCGAATTCCGAGTACAGTGGTGGTCCAATTGGAGGGTGTTTGCGCTGTTTGTTGACTGTTGAGACGGAGTATTGGGGCTTCGAGGTTTTACTGCAACTGTTGAAGGTTTGAATTCGAAGGGCGGCAGCACCTGAGGGTGAAATTAGGGTTTCAGCCAATGAAATTGCGTTCACATTTTGGGGGAAAATCTTGGTCAGAGATTTTGAGGGGGCCACTGCCCCCACGCAGAACTTCCTAATTAAGCAATTTCACCTTTTTGAGTGGGAAATCATGAGCTACCGTTTTGTTCACACACGTGCAAATGCAATAAATCCATATTAATGAATTATTTCTGCATTTTTTTTCTCCTTTTAAGAATCTAATGAAAAATTCTCAAACAAGCAGCCCCTGGGCATTGCCTCCTTTGCCTCTTCTTATTGTACATCCTTTCTGGAGCTGTCCCAAACGGTTACCAATAGAGTTACTCTCATCCTCCAAACTGTTGGATACACCCGTCGTTGGGATGGGTTAAAATTAATTTGGATGCAGCCATCTTCAAGAACTCTAAGGAAATTGGCATTGGCATCGTAGCTCGTGACTCTGCTAGCTCTTGTATCGGATGGGAAATGGCTCGCCGAAACGGCCCTTGCGACCCGGAGCTTGGTGAAACTCTTGCCTGTCTCGCAGCCCTTAAGCTCTCCCGGGACTTTGGGTGGCAGAACATTGTGGTTGAAGGTGATTGCAAAAATCTTCTACACAAGCTTATTGGCAACCGTTCTGATTCATCTCCTCTTGGGAATTTAGTGGAGGATACTCGCTCTTTTACTGGTTGTTTTAATTCTCTCCATTTCTCCCTTGTTTGTCGTGATGCAAATAAAGTAGCTAACGCCTTTGCTAGGAATGCAGCTTCGACTAGCGTTGTTGGTGTAAACCTTGTTCCTTCGTTTGCTCTCAGCTTTGTACTCTCTGATCTTCGTGCTAATGAATAGTTTTCTCCCAAATGGGCTTCTGCAAAAAAATAATAATAATAATAAAATAAAATAAAATTGGCACGCCTATTTGGATATTTTGTACACTTAACCTTCATTTTTTGAAATATTATCTTTTTTCATATCGCATAAATTTTAAAAAAATTATATTACTGTATTCATATCATATTTTATTTATATATATATATACTTATATTTATTACGTAGATTAGTTGAAATAAATAATTATGATTGCTAAAACGAGGTTTGAAGGATGATGTTATGTTTTTCACTGTAAACTGTATTGTAAAGACATACAATCAACCCTAAACATATAGACGTAGACATCCTACAAGTTAGGAAATTTGTTACAGATTGACTTGATTTCCTCCCTAAAATAGGAATAGACACAATCCTAACACTCCCCCTCAAGTTAAGTAATGGGATCCCCAATTCTTAACTTGTCAAGTGTTTTCTGAAATATCTGGCTGGAAACGGCCTTTGTGAGGATGTCTGCTAACTGGTCTTCTGACTTAACAAAGGGTAGCTCAATAACTCCTTCATCCAGCTTCTCTTTTATGAAGTGACGGTCAACTTCAACATTTTTGTCCGGTCGTGCTGTACTGGGTTTCCTGAAATGCTTATCGCTGTTTTATTGTCACATTTTAGCACGCTTGGACTCTGTTGAGGAAAGCCTATCTCGGTCATCAACTTCCTGAGCCAAAGAAGCTCAGTTACTCCTTTTGCAACACCCCTAAACTCTGCCTCAGCGCTCGAGAGAGCATCCACCTTTTGTTTCTTGCTTCTCCATGTCACCACATTACCTCCAATCAGAGTGAAATAACCCGATGTAGACCTCCTATCATTCGGGTTTCCTGCCCAATCAGCATCAGTGTATGCTTCAATATTCAATTGTCCATGTCTTCCAAACATTATCCCATGTCCCACTGTTCCTTTCAGATACCGTATGATCCTTACCACAGCCTCCATATGATTCTTCTGAGGCTGATGCATAAACTGACTGACCACTCCGACAGCATACGCGATGTCTGGCCGGGTGTGAAACAAGTAAATCAATTTTCCCACCAACCGTTGATACTTCCCTCTGTCAGCTGGTTCTCCATCATCTTCTATCACAAGCTTGTGATTAACCTGTATCGGGGTGTCAACTGGTCTACAATCATCCCAACTTCAGCCAATAAATCTAGGACGTATTTCCTCTGGGATATGAAGATGCCCTGTTTTGATCGAAGGACCTCAATGCCTAGGAAATACTTGAGCCCTCCCAGATCCTTCATTTCAAAATCTCTAAACAAGCTCTCTCTGAGTTTCTTCATCTCTTCCGTATCACTTCCAGTGATAATCATATCATCCACATAGATAATCAGACAAGTAACCAAGTCTCCCCTCCGTTTGAGAAACAAAGTATGATCGGAGTTACTCTATATGTACCCATACTGTCGCATTGCCACTGTGAATCTGCCAAACCATGCACGTGGAGATTGTTTGAGTCCGTAGAGAGCTTTTCGGAGCCTGCAGACTTCTCCTTGCTTAAAGTCTGAGGTGAAACCTGGTGGTGCTTCCATGTACACTTCTTCTATTAGGTCTCCGTGAAGAAATGCATTCTTCACATCAAACTGGTGAAGAGGCCATCCTTATTTGCTGCTATTGACAGAAGCACCCTGACGGTGTCAATCTTTGCCACTGGGGAGAAAGTCTCTGAGTAGTCTATGCCATATGTTTGAGTATACCCCTTTGCCACCAGTCTAGCTTTATACCTTTCAATCGTGTCATCTGATTTGTGTTTGATGGTGAAAACCCAACGACACCCGACTGGTTTTTTCCCTTCAGGAAGGTTGCACTTCTCCCATGTACCACTTTTCCGGAGTGCACTCATTTCAGTTTCCATTGCCTGTACCCATTCCCTTGACTGTTCAGCCTCTTGGACTGTTCTTGGTACCTGTTCCATATAGAGTTTCCCAAGAAACCCCTCTAATGTGGGAGAGATGCTCCCCCTGACCAGATTCCCTAAGGGATACCGTGAGCTCCGTGCCACGTGCTGCGGAGAATACCTGTTGGGTGGTACTCCCCTTGTACTTCTCTGTGGCAAGGTGTACCTGTGACTCACTATATCAACTGTGGATGGAGAGTCAGCACTTTCAGTATGATCAATCAGGGTATCATGTAAGGGGACATTATCATCAGGGAGAGTAGAGTCAATTTGATCACTTACCTCAATTAGGATATTATCCAGAGGAGCATGATCGGGAATGGTACTGAGTGTTGGAGCGGAAGCAGGAATATCAGCAAGTGTCGGGTCAAGCCAACCTAGGGATTCACCAGTACTACCCTCCCTCTGAGCCCTGGGTTGGGTAAGGTAATAATATTCATTTTCGAGAAAGTCACAATCCATAGTGACATGAATGTGACGGGTGACCGGATTATAACACCTATACCCCTTTTGATGTGTAGCATACCCCAGAAACACACACTTAATGGCACAAGGATCAAGTTTGCTCCGGTCAGTTTTGGGAACATGCACAAAAACGGTACAGCCAAAGATTCTTGGGGGTAAAGTGAGGGTCGGAGGGATATCGGTTTGGGTTCGTAGCATAGACAGGGGTGTCTTGCCAGAGAGGATCTTTGTGGGAAGTCTGTTGGTGAGATAGGTAGCTGTAGCAACCGCTTCAGGCCAAAAACGGTTGGGAACCTGAGATTCGGTTAGTAGAGCACGGGTTATTTCTAGAAGTGTTCGGTTTTTTCTTTCGGCGACCCCATTCTGTTGGGGAGTATTGGGACAAGTAGTTTGGTGGATAAGGCCATGGGTTTTGCAGAAGTCACTCATTTTTTGGTTTACATATTCTTTCCCGTTATCTGACCGGAGCACACGAATGGTATGATTAAACTGAGTTTGTATCATATGGAAAAAAGCCACAAAGGTGTCATACACTTCAGATTTATGTCGGAGAAAATAAACCCAGGTCATACGAGAGAAATCATCAATGAATAACACAAAATACTGATAATGTCCTTTATTTGAAACAGGGGAAGGTCCCCAAACATCAGAATGAACCAAAGAAAACACAGAATCTACCCGAGAATTGTTCACTTTAAAAGATGTCCGATGACTTTTAGCAGCTAAACAAGTTTGACAATCTAGAGTAGTCATGTGATTATTCTGAAACAATGTGGGAAATAATAAACGTAAATACCCTAAGGACGGGTGACCAAGGCGCCGGTGCCACAGCCAAATTTGCTTATCAACAGTATTTTGTGATAGGAGTGCGGTGGAAGTGGGTTTAACTTCATCGACATAATAGAGGCCTCCCCGCTCAGTACCACGCCCAATAATCTCCTTCGTATGAATATCCTGTACAAGGCAAAAACGGGAATTAATTAGAACTTCACAATTCAATTCTCTTGTAAGATGACTCAACGAAAGCAATTTGCACGACAATGTGGGAATATAAAGGCAATTCTTCAAATTGAGTTTGGGAGTGATGGCGATAGATCCCTGTTTTTTGACTTCAGCTAATTCTCCATTAGCTGTCTGAATGTGACTTTGTGTGGATGGGACAGATTCCAGAATATCTGTTGGATCACACGTCATTGTGTCAGTTGCCCCACAGTCAAAGATCCATGGAGCAGAGACAGATGTCCGAGTATGATAAGCTTGTGTCTTTGTGGGGTCCTGTTGAAATGCCTGATTCACATTTTTAATACCCGGGGGGTTTCTTTGTAAAGCATCAGAAACAAGGGGTTTTAATTGCAATTTCTCAAACATGGGCCAATAATTAAAAATGGAAGCTGCCATTTCATTTCTAAATCTAGGGTTTGAGGACCCAGATTTCTTACCTCCGTCTCCAGCTGCTTCTCCGCCATTTCTGAGATCCATGGCGACGGCGGCGCTGGCATGTCCCAGATTCCTGCCGCCGTCCGCCGCCTCGTTGGTGGTGCTTTGTTCTCCCCTGTTCCCCTCTCCCGCCGCTGTACCGGCGTCTCGTCCCCGACCGACGACGCTGCGGCGGCGTTGGCCCGCCTCTGTCCTCCCGCCGTTGAGCCGGTGGTGTTGCGATTCCCGGGCCACCAATCGGGAAAACCAATGATTTCGAAGCACCCTTCTTTGGTGTGCCGCGGTTTTCCACAGTGAGAGCAAACCAGGCCGGTTTTGTCCTCCCTTTGTGATGTTCTCCGGCCAGCGACGTCTGAGTGGTTTGAGTTCTCAAGCCGCCGCACCCCACCAGATTTGCCCCTCTCTGTTCTCCGTGCAACAAGTCCGGTTCCCACGCCCTGTGATGCAAGATCCTCCTCGCCGCCGGCAGCCGTCTTTAAGATCTGGAGACGGGCAGCCTCCCGTCGGATTATGGCGTAGGCAGACTCTACTGAGGGCCTTTGTTCCAATTTCAGAATATCTCTCCGGATGGGGTCATACCGATCATCAATTCCTGTAAGAAATTGGTATAGTCGATGTTCTTGAGTGATTTTATTGAATATGGTGATATCTTCTGGGCACTTCATCGGATTGGGTTGTTTCCGATCAAGTGCCATCCATATTCCCTGTAGTTTGTTCCAGAAATCTTCAAGACTGTCTTGTCCCTGTCTTTGTGTGTTGGCTTTTCGGTGCAGGTCAAAGGTTTGCAACGGATCGGAGCCACTGCCGTACGTGGTTGCGAGTCCATCCCATAGTGCTTTTGCCGTTGGATACTGTAAGACGTTATTCACTAGACTTACTTCGATGTTTTGTATTATCCATGTGAATACGTTTTGATCCGTTTGTTCCCACTGATCGTATGTCGGATCTGTTTCTGGTGGAGCCGGTGGGATACCCGTTAAGTGTGAACGGCATCCCCTGCCTCCAATTGCCATCTTCATGAGTCTTGCCCATACGGGATAATTGTCGTTGTTTAGTTTGAAGCCAATCGACAAATTATCAGGTTTGGACAGATTTGTTTTGTTGTTTAGTAGGTTTGCAATCTGAGTTGCAAGGTCTGTATTTGGTTCGGTTTTGACCTCTTGGATTTCTGACATGGTGGTTGTTTTTTTTTCCAGTTTATTGGCCTGGTTTTAGGCCGAAAGGTTGGGGAAAGGTATTGAGACGATGATGTTTATGGCTGAGTCTCATGAATCGAAACTCGGCTCTGATGCCATACTAAAACGAGGTTTGAAGGATGATGTTATGTTTTTCACTGTAAACTGTATTGTAAAGAGATACAATCAACCCTAAACATATAGACGTAGACCTCCTACAAGTTAGGAAATTTGTTACAGATTGACTTGATTTCCTCCCTAAAATAGGAATAGACACAATCCTCACAATGATATAGAACAAATCAAGAGATTATCTTTTATTGTCTATGCACACACATGACATGTGGAGGAAAAAGGGCGAAATAAGAGATAAAACATGTAATTATAATAGAAAACATCCAATACATCGGTTGGGATGGTCTGATCAATCAAATACACGTGTTATTTGATTTATCTCCCTAAAATTTGTTAATTCTACACCAAATATAGAACACTCACATCTTATTATACTTATCTAGATGGAATAAATTCTGATTAAAACTATTATGTTTAGTGCGCGGTTCAAAAAATTATTTTTTGTTTATTTTACCTAGGTAATTTAGAATTTCAAAGCACTTACAAATATATTTTTAGCTTGTACTTCTTGTTTTTTTTGTGCGATTTTAACTTGGACTTCTAAGTTCTAACTTAATATTTGTATAGTCTATTGAAACTTTTCTTTTTTAACTTATTTTAAAAATGCTCGACTCGATTTTGTTTTAACTTCTAAGTTTTTTCCCCCCCAAATATCAATATTTCTTTATATTACTTTTTTTTCCCAATGTTTTACTTATTTACGAGGGATAAAAAATTTTTGCTATCCAATTTATAGGCAGTTTGCACTTTTATATCCAAATTAAGTTTCGTTGCATACCGTAATTCCTGCTTTGAGTTTGTTGCATACCGTCATCCGTACTTTGTGCTTTTTACAAAAGACATATGTGGTTAATTTTTAGTGGTTTGGTGGTTTAATGTTATGTGCACATGACTTTAATAAGCGTAATTTTTTCTTAATAAGTCATAAAATAATAAATTTGTTTTTATTAAGTCATGTGCGTATCACATGTTAACTATTTAGGCAATCAAAACCACAAAAAATCGAAAACCAACAAAAATCCACCAAAACCACCAAAAGATAAATAGAGGTAGTTTTTTGGAAAAAACTCGTAATAGAGATGGTGGTATGCAATAAAATTTAATTTGGGTGTGAAAGTGTAAAAATGTGGATGAAAATCTATTTACAATTTACCTTCTTCCACAAATACACGAGTTTTTTTTTAAATAAAAAAAAAAAACTAATTACAAAAGTCATTCCATTTATTGAGCCCAAAAGAAAAGTTGACCCAATAGGCCCAACCAAAATTTAAACTAAGCCTGTTTAGTCACAAGTTATCAACATTTTAGAGCCCATTATTACAAACTCCAGCTGCCCAATATTCCAAGTCGACATCACTATTGGGCCTTTCCCTTTCATCGTCTTTAACTGTGAAATAAAACTCATGCTTTCTGCGCTTCTTCCAAATTCCAGCTATCATTCAACCCCAAAAAACCCTATCCCTCTCTCTCTAGCCCCACTCTCCCTCGGTAGAGGCTCAAATTCACGAATTCTGTTTGAGAATAGTCTCCGATTGTTTTTGTTTTGTTCTTTTTGTAGTTGTAGGAATTCTAATTTTGTGCACCTACAGATCTCAATTTTGTTAGTGTTAGAAGTTTGGGATTCCCGATTTTGTAACCTTTTTGTAATACTGTAGATCTTAATTGTAACTGGCGTCGCTACAGAATAGTTAATCGTGTATCAGTTCTTGGATCTTTATGATTTTTTCGTTGTTGTACTGTAATCGTAGTTTAGGGATGAAGATGCATGTTGGAACATAGTATTAGGGTTTTGTGATTTGTAATGGAAATGGAGAGTACCGGCAGAGCGTTTGATAGATCTCTTTCGAAAGGGGGACTGAAGAAACCTAGACTGATTGAGGACCCTACTGCATCCGATCGAATCTCCAATGGCCGTGCAGGATTTGTTCAACGGCCGGGAATTTCAGGTTCTGGAGCCGGCGTAGGTTTGAGAGCTCAGAGGGACGGAGATTCCGAGAGCAGTGATTCTATTCGTGGGCCCTACCAGAACCAGCAGCTGCATCACGAGTTGGTGACTCAGTACAAGACTGCGTTAGCTGAGTTGACTTTCAATTCGAAGCCAATAATAACGAACTTGACGATTATTGCTGGTGAGAGTTTGCATGCGGCCAAGGCTATTGCTGCCACTGTCTGCAACAATATTATCGAGGTGAATTTGATTTTTCTTCATTCTGCTGGTAGTGTTTAGTGCTGTGTGATGCTGCTCAAATTGTAAAGATGTGTAATTGTAAATTAGTTGCGGTTAATGGATTTCTCGCTATTATGATAAAGGAGTTGGGTGTGTCAGAAAGTAAAGATTTTTCTTCCTTTTTTTTTTTTGAAACTTTTCATTTTGCTATGAGATATGTCTAACCCTACGCTAAAGTACATGTTCAATAAGAACTATCTAATTTTAAGACATGGGATGACAAGCGCAGAAGAGCTCTTGAATAACACTTTACTAATTATTTGATCTTGCAATAACGAGATTAAGATGTTAGCTGACCGACATCCTATAAATATATGAATAATCTCTTACAGCACCAATGTTAAAGATATGAGCAAGCTGAAATGCAATGCCTTACTTTCTTTTATATTTACCCATGTTACCCTTTTCTGCCATGGAATGGCCTTGGTGTACCTATTCTCAGCTGCAGTATATTGTTGTTCCTCGAGATTGTTGCATTTAGTGCTTTTATTGTGGACTTGAATTTCGTTTGATATTGGTTCCATTTGTATCTATCGTGATTTATTATGTTTAGTGACTGTTCAGATACATAACTTGCTGTAATTCCTCCAATTATGTGTATGAATGATTAGAAACACCCTTTTTTTGAATCTTATGTTCCTTTTTTTTTTTGGTACTAGTGAACTTAAATGCTTTTGTTATAATATCTTCTCTTGTTCTTTTATTTATCTTTCTTTCTCATGTTTTTCCCGCCACTTGCATTGAGGAGTTTCGGTAAACTCCTGTAGTAGCAGCTATGCATACACTATAATATGGATGAATTACCCATAGTCGAATTGTTTATATGAGTATGGCTCGCTAGCTATACAGGCGCAGTTATTCCTCTGTGCTTGCAAGTTTTCTTTTTCTCATTGAATATCGCAACTACTGAACTGTTCCTCAGTTTTGAGCTTTGGTTTTGTTGGTGCCTTGCAAATTATTGTTCCACCTTTAAATTGTTCGGGGTAAATTTATTTGTATCATTGTACGGGTATAACTGCTATATATAGGTGATGATTCTCTGTGTTTTGACTTCACCTTTTCTCATTCAGTATTAAAATGTTTGTATCCTTCCTCAGGTTTCAAATTCAATTGTTTTCCATGTGGTTAGAACTAGTAAATTGAAGTTACATAGTTACCAATCGTATCCTTCGTTTGGATTAAGCTATTATGCTTTCTTTTATATTTACTATCTGGAAGGTTACACCCAAAAGTGGCGAAAAGTTTGATGATGTTTCTACAACGAAGTAGTTAATGTGAAAGAGCTTTTGTTTGGACCACACTGCTCTGCTTAAGCCTGGAAAATTATTGATTTTATTCATGTAGAATATTTTCTTCCAATTGTGTTAGATCTTGGGCACCATTGGAACATTGAAATCATTAAATCTGATTCCAATATCATTTTACCTTAGTTTCTTTCTCTCATGCTAATTAGTTTGGGCCAACTATAACATAGTCTAAACTTCTATTTGTGGATATTATACCTGATCCTGGAAAATCATTTACAGGTTCCCAGGGAGCAAAAACTGCCATCTCTATATCTATTAGACAGTATTGTGAAGAACATTGGGAGGGACTATATAAAACACTTCGCACCCAGATTACCTGAGGTTAGATTTTGTGGATATATTTTGTTCTTTATAATTACCTGGAAAAAAGATTGTCAAAGTAGTCTTGGTTCCATCTATATCCTTATAAACATTTCATTTTTGTTGGGAATTAATGGAGGCAAAGAGTGAACTTTGACCCTTCTTGCGTTAGACCCTAAATTTTCCTGTTTTTCAGAGAGGTGGAGGGAACTGCCTGTTGAGTGATCTTGATTTTGAATCCTTTTTCCTATAATATGTCCTTTTGGGTGCATTTTACAGGTTTTCTGTAAGGCATATAGACAGGTTGATCCTTCAATACATTCAGGTATGCGCCACCTTTTTGGAACCTGGAAAGGAGTGTTCCCTCCACAGACACTTCAAATGATTGAGAAGGAGCTTGGTTTGGCTACTACAGCCAGTGGTTCATCTACAGGGTCAGCATCTAGGCCTGATTCTCAATCCCAGCGTCCTGCACACAGTATTCATGTAAACCCTAAGTACTTGGAAGCAAGGCAGCGACTTCAAACCACCAAGGTAATTGCCTCATTTGCTTATGAAATTAGTTTTCGTAACTAATGTTTCTTTCTAGATGTAAAAACCATACTTTGATTTCTGAACACTTGGTGTGCTTAGTGCCACATCCTTCGAATTTGGATGTTATTTAAACTTTTTTATTTTTCTTCACTTTTGCTGACCTAATTGTCATGAAGGCAAGTGAAGCAGGGAGTGATACTAGCGGAAGTTTGGTAAATTCCCATGAGGATGCTGAAGCACTGGAGAGAACTGTTAGTATTAGCTCGGGAAAATCATGGGCTGATCCATATGCTAAGGTACTAACAGAAAATGTTAAATTAGGATGATTATATGCTTTACTTTCTGTTACTATCGTTTTAAGTTAATCAAAACTTGCAGCCCATTCAGCATCATCAGAGAGACCCAGTACATGAGCCAGTTCGTGGCAAAAGTTCAAGTGTGGCATATACAGATCCTGGATATGGTTCCAGCTTATCAGGGCGTTCAGGATTGGGACCTGGACTAGTTGTGGAAAAGCTTAAAGAGCCAGGACATGACAGGCCCTGGCATGGATCTGACAGTGATATGACTGGGATATCCCTTCAAAAGAATGGTTTTGGCCTAAAACGCGGATATGAGAGCTATGCATCTGAGTCTGCAAATTCGGACTTGGATTTACAGGTCAAGCAAAACATTGCAAGTGGGAACTGGAAGAACTCTGAGGAAGAGGAGTTCATGTGGGATGATATGAATCCGAGACCTGCTGCTCACAGTGTTTCCACTTATGATAGAATGGTAAGTTTGCTGAGGATTTAGTGGATTTGAAACAGAAAATGGGGTATTGCGCTTCTTGTTTGGTATCTGCTGATATTTTCTCTCTGATTAATTGGTGGGACTTCATGGCTTGGAGCATTAGCGATATGTTTTGGATTGTTTGGATATTAAGTGGTCATGTTCTTACCAAATACACGAGGTGTTACAAAATAGAAAATGACATGTATTAAAAGCAGTCTGTTGCCTGATATTGTGGGTCGAGGATGGGGATGCGAAGCTATAATATACATGGGGGTGTCAAAGTTTGTTGTGCCTTGGATATTATTTGCTGCGGAGGGTGAAAGAAGTTTTTTGTGTTTGCATAGCACGCAATTTGACATCAACCATTCTAATTTATGTGGGAGTTCAAAGATTTAAAAACTGCCTGTTGCTATAATATTTAGACCTTTGCCTTCTTTTGTGTGTTTGTGCTTCATAGTTAAAAAATGGTTTTACTCTGTTATGGTTTATTGTGATTCTTCTGGATTATTAGTCAATAGCTTCCTAAATTTATATCTACGATGGTGTGCCTTGTGCAGGACTTTAACAGCTATCTGCGGAGGCCTCAAAATATACACGAATTTGGGCCCAAGGATGGTGATGAAGCCTCAAGTGATTCTTTATCCATAGATTTCAGCCAAGTAACACCTGGGACTCAAGTGCCTTCCTGGTCACAAAAGCTGCATCAACCGGAAGGAAGGATGCTTCCAGGAGCTGGTAAAAACATATCAGCTTATTCTGAGGGATATCCCACAGGTTTAAAAAGTACTCAAAGTCCAGTGAACAGGACACAATCTCAGCCCCTGGTGAGCCCAGCCCATATTGGAGGCCCAAGTCTAAAGTGGACAAATGTGGGACAGCCCAAAGTTCCTACACCTCAACCGCTACAGACTCAAATGCACCAACGACCTCCTTCACCTTCTCTCTCTTCTCCAAATCTGAATCAGCTTCTACACAAGTTTGCAGAACGCAATCAAACTTCCAGTGGACCTCCTAAAGATCCAAGAAGGCCTCCGGGACATAAAAGTACAGTGTCAGTTGAGCAAATTTCTGAAGATTCTCTGCCTTTGCCGTTGCAGAATAATGTCTATCAGCCCAACACACAGAGATTACAGCCTCAAACTGGACGGTCGTCGTCTTCTCTGAAGCCTCCTATTCAACAACACCGGAAACATGCTCCTCCTCCTCAGAGAAACCTTGAAGTTTCGTCTAGTCAGGTTTCAGGCTCCGAGAGCCGGAATTCATCATCTGACCAATCAAATGCTCTTACTGTTGATTCCCCTGGAAAGTCGATTACTAGCAATCCATTAGATGCTATACTGAAAAGTGGAATACTAAGTAATAGTTCTATTACAGGTAGCTTAACTAAGCCAGGTTCTCAATTCCATCCAAGGACAGCGCCGCCTACATTTCCTCAAAAAAAGATAGAACCTTTAAGCCCAGATCAGAAGCCAACTGCAGTTACTTCCACCTCCAATCCCGTTTCCAGTCTTTTAAGCTCATTGGTTGCCAAAGGGTTGATATCTTCTTCCAAGTCTGATTCATTAAAGATTTCTGCTCAACTTCTGGACAGAGGTCCAGGAATCGCAAGCACTAGTTCAGCTCCAGTTTCTTCTGTTCCAAAACCTATTTCACCAGTCAAAATCAAAGAAGAGCCTTGCTCCTCTGACCCTCCTGCTAAGACAAAGTCAACTGACTTTATACCCCCATCAGCTGAAAAGATAAAACCTCTTATCGGTTTTGAATTCAGGCCTGATGTAGTTCGTAATTTCAACCCAGATGTCATAAGTGATCTTCTCTCTGACCTCCCTCACGAGTGCAGCATATGTGGTCTTAAACTTAAACTTCAAGAACGACTCGAAAGACACATGGAATGGCATGCAGCAAGGGATCCTGAACAGACAACCTCAAGGAGGTGGTATGCTAACCTAGGCGATTGGGTCACAGGAATTGGTCATTTTGATCCTGATTCGGATGTCTTGGGAGATCCTGATGAAACATTGGAAAATAACGAGCCTATGGTCCCTGCCGATGAAAGTCAATGTGCATGTATTTTATGCGGTGAGTTGTTTGAAGACTTCTACAGCCATGAAAAGGATGAATGGATTTTTAAAGGAGCAGTTTATTTGACTGTCCCATCCGAAGCCCCTCCTGAAGAAATGGGAACCAGTACCAGTAATAATGATGCTAATCCATCTCCTTTAGTACATGCTGACTGTATATCGGAAGACTCGTTTCGTGTCTTGGGATTGGCTCGTGATGTCAAAATGGTAAGCACTTGATAAATTCCCTCTTACATCAAAGAAATATTTTTGTATGAGACCATATACTAATGGTAAAAGCGGCACAGCCTTTTTGCTTTTTGAATTTTCCCAATGTGGTTTAAATTCATTCATTTCCGTAGTTGATTATTTCGCGTTTTTCAATTTGTAGGAAAATAATGCATAACATTGCACGTTGGCAACGGATAAATCTTCCATTATCATATGGTAACAAAGCCTGTAGAGATTTTATATGCTCATAACTAATATGAGCCGAAATTTTGTATGTTAACAATTCAGTTCATATTTGATGATTATTGCCCTTGCAATACCGGCCTGTAAGCCGTTGCCTGTAGTCTTCTGTTCTATCTTTTTTTCCCCTTTTAATATGTTTTCAGGTTTCCTTTATCTGCATTTCTAAGGAAGGGAAAGTATGTAGGAGATGTCTCCGATGATAATGAGATCTGGCTGATGGTATTTCGTGTCGATTTTTTTACCTTTTCTTGGCTTATAATTAGGCTTTATAGCCTCTCAATCTTGAAGAAAATTTCATCTTGATTCTGGCTTGCCTTGCTCATATCACATGTTCATTGAACTACTCTTTAGATGCATCTTTGTTCAGGTTAGAAAGTTGGAAACTCTGAATGCAGGAATCTGCACTCTGGTTTGGATCACTTCTACTTCTGCATTTGTCATCTACAGCATTTGGTACAACATTAAACAATATTGTTCTAGCTGTCTTAATGCTTGAGCTCATGGATGGTTGTAATAATGTGAACCTCACTCAAGAATTTATGCTGCTTTTGAATTTTATCTCATACGTTGGTATGATTTATCTAAAATTTCAAATAATTTTAGCATTTATTATATAATGAAAAGGATTGGCCCATGCAAGTATGCGAGGTAGGTACGTTCTTACAAAGATTGACAAGTTCAGGATAATTGTTATTTATTAATTGATATGAATTATTTATATTGGGTTGTTTATTTTTGCATCTCATGCGAGACTGAATAATTATAATTTGTACCTGGTTAGATAAAAATATTACACAATCCATCACTCCAAGTTTGAAAAAATATAAATGAATTCATTTCGATTGGATTTTTTATAAAATTATTCTTGAATTGATTATATTTTACTATCAATTAGTTTCTCATTGTTAATTGAGGAGAGAAAATATCATCATAAATATCGATTTACAAACGAATTATGTGTTGATTTTTCAAAAAATTTAATAAATTACTTGTTTGTTTTTTAAGAATGATGTGTGAATTATTGTGAGGAATAAATACATAGTGAGATATAGTCAATTTAATAAAAATTCTATAAAATTCTATTGAAATGTGGTAATTTGTAATTTCTCAAACTAGAAAGTATCTATTTTATAATATTTTCATTTAAATGGACAAAAATTGTGATTATCGAACTTGTAATCTTGTAGGGGCTGTAGGTATAAAACTAATCTATTTTTTTATATCAAAATAAAGTATTTATAGGTCAAATGGTCAACCATAGGCCTTCCAATTTCCAATGAGAGTTTGAAATTGACCCGTTTTTTGTGGTGTTGTTACCCATGGAAAAGTAGGCACTAGGCAGCAGCATCAGGCATGACTAATGACTACGATGTTTGATCTCTTCCCTTTTGAAATCACTTACTTTAATCGACCCACCATCTTAGGTAAATGAAAATAATAATTCAAATAAACTTGGTAAAACCTTATACTAGAAGAAGAAATTCCGTGGACCAATTACCACGGGTAGAAGAAGAACATGAGTGAGAGGGAAGATTCCCTTCAATAATTGATGTTTGTTTCGAACAGTCTCTTTGGAAAACAACTACATTATAATCGGAACGGAACTAGAATTTTTGACGAGAACAAGATTACAAATAGAATATCGACTCTTGTGATTTCGAGTTGAATTAAGGTATATTAAAAAATCATTGTGGAATGCATAACAGGTATATCGATATATTGATGCATAAAAAAGATTCCAATTTTTAGAAAACCCTTTATTATATATCTACAAGATGGAGAATATCAAGAACTCACACGAGTATCAGTCTTGATTAACAGACACCATCAGCTTATGGATACACGCATCTATGCATATACACGTTCTAATTTCTGAAAAGCTTAGAAATAATTATTGATTATACATAATTAATGTATAATTACAGAATAGATCACACTGGTTTTATTTATTAATAATTATTAAAAACCTAAGTCTAGGGCTGATGTTTCTGCGTGTAAATGTAGTCCAAGTGAGCTTCTGCCACCATTCTTCTCATATGACAGCCTTCATCTTTATCCCCACATTCCTCCAATCCCATCAACTGTGTTCAAGAAAAGATTCAATCTTTGCATAAAACCCAGAAATCTTGAAATTTTATAACCAAAAAAAGATTAATATTAAATATTCTAAAGATAAAAAGAAAAATTAAATTAATGCTGTAATTCATCTTACGTTTGAAAAGGCATCTTCTTGGTGGAGGTTGATTGTTTCTGCAGGCTTTGTTTCTGGGCTTTCACCTGAACAAACTCAAACAGAATAAGGGAATAAAATCAAAATATTTAACGAAATAAAATTAATTATTCTGGCTGTATTTGAACTTTAATTAACTACAAATAAGCTGAGATAATTCGAATCATAATTTTTTGATTACCTGATTGATGGAGGGCATTGCAGGTGAGAGAAGTTATTAACAGAATAAAGAGAAAAACAGCTGCAACTTGAGAGATTTGCTTCATCGGTTTCTGAAGGTTCTCCGGCGGCGGCGGTGGTGGGCGGAGAGGTTCAGGCGAGGAGATCTTATGGAGACTAGGGTGTGCGTGTGTGTAACAAATATAAATATATTGTGTGTGTGTTTATATCAACAATAGGAGACGTTATGTTATGTATTTCTACACTTTTTATACTAAAATAGTGAAATATAATTACGATTTTTGGATCTTCAACGCCTATTTTATTAGGGAAACTTCCACTGCATACACCAAAAGATATATAATAATTGTGTCGTAAAACATTTGCATTATTGAGATTTAAGGTCATGTTGCTAAAATATTTTGTTATGCATGTGGGGTGCACGTGGTGGTCCGATTCCAATTTCCAAACACGTCACACGGACAAGAAGCAAAGTGACTCAAAAATCTATAGTTCTCCAATGATTATAATTATATATATCACGCCAAATTCCATAATACAAAAGAATATATATCACGCCAAATTGAATTCGAACTCAAAGATATAAATTATAAAATAAAAATTAAAGAAATATATGAAATTGATGCGTTCTAGCCCAAACCCTTAAAGATTAATCCCTCTTTCCTCAAGGATCTTACCGAAGTAAGTCAGGGTTTTAGAGAGACTAATCAAGAGATCAGACCAAAAGCTTGTTTCGTCATATCTCAAGGGTCTATTTTATAGTATCTTGGGACTTAGAGCTTTACTTATTCACGTTATCCTTGAAGTTATCATTAAGATTTGTTCTTATTTGATTTATTAAGATCTTACGGATTTGTTACCTTACCTGCAGGATACTGTTCGGCTTCCTTGTTATCTTTGGATTGAGACTTGGGCTTGATTTTATTCAAGTGTTGGGCTGAACCTTAGGCTCTAGGGTAGGTCCCCAACAGAAACGATGTGAATCATAATGTAAGTTCTTTATAATTGAGAAGCAGTATTATTACAAATTGTGGAACGGTTATTATTATTATTATTATAGTGATTCAGGTAAGTTACGAGTGTTTGTGACTATCTAATTTCAATTTTATTATCCTTATACTTATAGGGTCGTAATATAGCGTGAAAACTATAGTGTTGGATTGTTGATAATTTTCTGATTTTTAGAATTATCTTTATTTAGTATTGATTTGTAATTAAGTTTAGGAAGGGCTCTAACTCGTAACTCTGAAATCCTTGCTCCGACAGTCCGACGTATATATTTATATGTATGTCGATTGCCAACGTACAGTGTCCTCACACTCTAGCTGATATACTCTCATCTGTAAACCATAATACACTTGCAATTTGGGATTGACAACATTGTTGATGGTAAGAAAGACAGATATTCCTTACATTACATGCTCACTTTACCACTCTCCCTGATAAAAGAGAATCTCTTTAATTTCCTCTTTTCTGCCATCTTGCACCACAAACTTTCCATCTGTCATTAAAAAGAATATATATATATATTTTATAAATGTACAAATTCAATAGATATGTTTATTTATTGAACATGCTGCATGTGATATATATGATAGATTCTAGCTAGGTTAAGGACCGACACTACTGATGTACGGATATAAGTATGATAATATATGGATACAACAACATAATTTTTTTTTTGAAATTTTCAGCTGAGGAGCGTCGAATGCTATATCAAACACTCATATCCAATACGACATGGTGCAACAAAATGATATTTTTAAAAGTATTTATGCATTATAGACCCACACTTATTTTCTCTGGCTAAACCTACTTTACTGTTCACATATTAAGAATTAAGAAATATATGAATGATCATCTGATTCGTCGTAAAAACTAGCTGATGAGCTTAGAATTATTCAAGATTAATTATGAGATAGTAAGTAGCTCGGTATTTAATAGATGTATAATTGTTAACCATATCTATGAGTTACAAGGGTTTTAGTGATCACAATTGTCTCTTTTAGTATAATTTTACTTGACTTAGGAAAATGGGAGAAATTACTTAATTAGCTAGCTAGATAAAATGGAATAATTTTTTTTGATATATTGGAAGTGAGTGGAACTTTCGCAGTCACTGAGAAATGAAAGCACTACTTTTCCAACCCACTTTCGGTTTGATTTGATATTCGAATTTTGAATTATATATATGTGTCCAAGAGCATCAAGAATCATGTGAAAAAGTTTCATAAAGTTTTTTTCTTTGAAAGAAAAGGCAAGAAATAACGTTTAATGTGTGATCAGTTTCACAATATTAATATAACCTTTGTAACAGAAAATCAATACTCAAGACTCATAAAAAAATCTCATCGTTTCATGAAAAATCTACACTTGTCATCGATTAAATTGAATCGAATCAAATTTGAATTTAAATTTATCTTTGTAGAGTTGAATTAGTTTGTACATAAGAAGGAAAAATAGAGTGTGCATGCAAAACATATGTTCGTAAGCACTACCGATAGTCCCATACTCTCTATTAATCGTGTCTTTTCAAATATCACTTTCTTAGATCAAAGAAAAAGGAGAGAAAAGAAATATTCATCATTATTTTCCACAAACTTGGGTTAATTAATAAAAAGGAGGTACAACCAAATATTTTCTTGATTTGCAGAAGGAGATTAGACTTCGATTATCAATCAACTTTTCGTTCTTTTGTCGCTCATCACAATAATTGGGGTGAATAAAAAAAGTCTATACAAGTTGGGCATATAATTAATGTTCGGCAAAACGAGTTTGATATCTGATTTGAGTATGAAGGAAATTCCTGACGAGCTGTTTCATCTTTTGCGATATTTTCAAACTCATTGCTGTAATTGATTGTAAATATCCTGACTAAAAAGAATTAATTGTTTCATCATAGAGAGAGATGGTGTATCCATAATTGCGTACGAAACCTTTTCCACAATATGGTTACAATATCATATTCCAACGTTCTATTTTTGGTGTTCGTTTTCTTGCATGACATTAACGTTGGACCAAACCAACGTAATTCTACCTATCTCCCTAACTTTCTTTTTAAATTTTTTTTTTAACACACTTCAAGTGTTATTCGAATCTAAATCATTATCGTGAAAAAAATTTCTTGAACCAATCCCTGTTGGCCCTCTCTTTCTTTTTGAAAACGAGAATCAACGTTGGTTCCCTAACTACCCAACCGACTATAAAGGTTTTATTAAAATATATCTCTCAATTTATATGTGTAAAAAGAATTAACTTATAATTTCCATGAAAATGTTAATTCTTGCTGCCTTCCTGGCTTTAGATGTTTGCAGATTTTCATGGCCCAATCAATTTTGGGCCGGAATATTAAACTAGGCCAGTCTGATATTACCTATACAAGGAGGCTTTTTAATTCAAAGCGGGTTTTTTTCTAGCCCAATTTAGAAAATATGGGCCCAATTTGAGCCCATTTAAGTTGTGACTACATCACATTAGAGTACATCGTGGATTATGAGGTCCGTGACCATGTCACATTGTCACATGTCACGCCTGAAAATTTTTTACTTAGCAATCCATTCAATATTTCAATATAATTAAAGGGCAAATTTTTTAACAGGACCAAATATCTATAATATTTATTTAAAACCTCCCAATTCAATTTTTATATATTTTTAATCTCCACTACATAAAATATTTTTTTTAAATCCTCCCAATCACTTAAAAAGTCAATTTTACCCCCATTTTTTTACTTTTTCCACACCAATTTTACTTCTTCCCCACCTCATCATCTTCATCATCTTCTTCCCCCTTCTTCTCACCGGACCGCCGCCGCCCCACCACCGGACCGCCACCGGACCACCGTCGGCCGCCACCGGAGGTGGTCCAAAAAATCCCAAAAAATTCACCGGGAACGTATTCCTCGTTCTCGTTCCATATCTTCGGTTAGTTTTTAAAAATTCGAATCCATTTGTCCCCAATCTCAAATCTAAAAATTTTAGATCTAAAAAAAAAATACTCATAACTCACAAACCGCTTAACGAAAATCGATTCCGTCAATTGCAATGGATTCTTCGTGTCAATATCTTCAAGATCCGTGCAAAAAACATCGAAAAATATCGTCGGAAATGAGAGACCCATTTCCCATTTTCTATTGAAAAGTTGCAGGTTTTGGCCGAGATTCCGGCGCCTTCTCCGACCATTTTCAATAGACAAGGTTACCACAATGAAGTCGGGATATCGAATCGAGTTGAAGACGGCGCCGGAATGTCAGCCGTAGCCCTGCGTTTTTCAACAAAAAAACGCAGCAGAAGAAAAGGAAAAAAAAAAAAAAAAAAGAAAAAAAGGAAAAAAGGGAAGAAGAAAAAGGATATATGTGGTAATTTTACATAATTTATTAAGGATATTTTAGGCTTTTTACACGAAATAGGGGGGGGGGGGGGGGAGGGGGGGGGGGGGTTTAGAGAAACTTTGATGGATAATTGGTTCTTAAAACATTGAAAAAATCAATTGGGGGGTTTTAAAAAAGTATTGAGGTATGGTGGGGATGTTTTAATAATTATCCGATAATTTTAAACTCCATTATTTAATACAAAAATAAAAAGGAATCTCATTATAGCATAAGACTCTAGGTCATATAGCATGGGTAGATTTAAATTATAAGTTATTGCCTATTGGTTATAACTTATCACCGTTGAATCTCACTAATGTCTAAAATTAATCAGAAATTATAATTAATAATTTAATATATGCCTAAGTTATTTCATCATAAATAATATTTTGGATTGGTTCTTTGAATTAGGTGGCTTCCTATGATACACCGATATTTTAAAAATATTATTTTATTATGTTAGATACTGTGTCTGATACTTTTTATGTAAAAAAATATATCATTATATTTATATTGTATCATGTATATATCGTTATATTCGTATTTATATCATACACAGAGGATTTTTTTACGGCAAAAAAGTTGCTTAATCCGCCCACATGAGTTTTGTGGTATTTTAATTGAATGGTTGTTTGCAATAGGCTTGTTTCTTGTGATTTTGAGGTGGGCCTGGTTTCATTTGCCTTTGTTTTTGACCTTTCTCACCAACCAATTGGCAGCTTTCTGCTTGCGCTTTTCTTATAATCCAACGGCCAATAGCTTTTAGCTTTCAGCTTTTCCACTTTTGTTTCATACCATTTCACATTAATAATTACCTTGATTATGCGGATTCCTCCCGCATTCCCACCTCATACAATGCTATTTAAAAGGTGGTGATAGTGCCATATTCCATATCATTTGGTATAAATGGAAAAATGGAATAAATCATTTGTATCATAGTCATTGACTTCTAACTTCTTGATTGTTAGAGCCAAAAGGAAGCTTAAAAAAAAAACCAATTTTTTTTTCACTATTGAAAAAAACAATTAAAAACAAACAAATACGGTCTCATTCTTTGATATATCTACAATTCATCTATGTTGCACGGATACGGACACGGATACTACACGACACGGACACGGCGACACGAATTTTTTCAAAATTTTAGGACACGACACAGCTATATTTTATATAAATAAAAATATTTTATATAGAAATAGAAATAAAAATATTTTATAAGTATAATCTATGTAACATAAAATATTTATAAAAATATATAATATTAAAAACTAAAATAAGTTTTGTTATTTCAATTTTCTCTCCAAAAAATTCAAAAAATATTAAAAAAAGCATAAAAAATGATCAAATTTGTCGAGCCGTGTCCGATACTCCACCTCGCCGTATCCGACACCGTGTCCCAATTTATTTATTTATTTTTTTCGGACACTCCTTCAGCAGTATCCGACACGTGTCCAAGGCGTGTCCGTGTCCGACACTGTACGGACACATTTTTAGGCGTGTCCGTGCTTTCTTGCAATTCATCAAGAAGATTAATCACCGCAAGTCCGCAATCAACAATTGATGCTCTGATTTTTCAAAAAAAAAAAAAAAAAAAAAGAAAGTAAATTAGTTTTATTTTCAATAATGAACTTAAAACCAGGGATTACATTTCTATTGCATTCGTCGATATCATACTATTTTCTCTCTATTTTTTTTTAACCAGTAGGAAAAAAAACCCTTAATACACAAATTCAAAATCTTGTGTTTTTACAAGTAAAATTCAAATAATTTCAATTTTGCAAAAGTTTTTTTTTTCTTTTTTTTTAAAGAAAAAGATAGAGGGGGTAAAATGATATTTTGAGAATTAATTGGGGCTAAATAGAAAAAAAAAAAAGTTCCCCCCAAAACCGGTAGGTCGTGATTCAGCGATAAAAACGATGGGCCAACCACCCCACCCCATTTGTATAAAAACCCCCTTCTTTCTCCTCTTCACTCCCCACTAAGTTCTCATCTCTGTCACTCTTTCGTTCTCTTCTCGCATTTCTCTTGCCTTCTGCAATTCGCAATCGCAGTAGTGGTCACAATGTCTTGCTACAAGGGGAAGTACGCTGGTAAATGTTTCTCTCCTTTTTTGTTTGGTTTGATTTTGTGTATTCTGCTGTAATTTTGTTGATATGATTGTTTGTGGTGGGATCTGGTTTGTCTTACTTGATTCCGTTGAGAGTATTGATTTTAGATCTGGAATTTTCGTTGTTTTGTGTTGATTTATGGTTATCGGGAAATGCAGCTTCTGTTTCGTCTTGATCAATCCTTTTGTTGTAGTTTAAGGTTGCGTCGTGCGATCGGATTTTGTTTTTCGGTTATGGTTAATCCGGTTCTAGGGATGTCGAAGTTGTTAGTTTTTTGTTTAGGTTCCATCGGTTGAAATGTTGGTTTGTGGAAGTTTTATTTCGTGATCGATTTTGGTTTTCAAATGAATATGTTTATATTCGTTTGGCTTTGATGGTTGTTTATTCGATCCATTCATTTTAAACTGATGAGTTTTTTCAGGTAACAAACCGGTTTGGATCTATTATGGCCACGAATTTACCTGTATCCGACCAGATGTGTCGTTTTTTCTGTGATTAAGTTGATTTGGAAATAATGGTATTTGTAGTAAGCCTCACTTTCTGATCATCTGTGTCTATCGGGTTATACTGCTTGGTTCAGACTTTGTTCCATATTGTTCCATATTGCACGATGAACTGCCAATGGATATATACATTTGGTTTATTATACTTAAAAAGTGAAAGTCCTGTTCTGTTTGTTTTCTTGAAGTCAGATTTCTGCTTGCAAATCTCTTCACAAATAATGCACATGTATGCTTGTTCCTTGCAGTGACGTGGAAATAGTTAGCTATCGTAGTGTAATGTAAAAATCTCAAGAAACTTTAGTGATATTTTTCCACACATTTGCTTTCAAAGAATACTCTGTTCTTTCTTTAATATATGATACTGCGGTGGTGGTTTAAATTTATAATGTATTCACTTTTGATGTTCCGTTTTTCTTTCTAGATGAACTTATTGCCAATGCTTCATACATTGGTACCCCTGGTAAGGGTATCCTCGCAGCGGATGAGTCTACTGGCACAATCGGAAAGCGTTTATCTAGCATCAACGTTGAGAATGTTGAGGAAAACAGAAGGGCTCTTCGTGAACTTCTTTTCACTGCCCCTGGTGCCCTTCAGTACCTCAGTGGAATTATACTCTTCGAGGAAACCCTATACCAGAAAACAGCTGCAGGTATACTTAATTTGCTGAAACAACATTAACCTTATGTTTGGTTCTAGGATCTTAGGGAGGGGATAAAAAAAGAGAGAGTTGAGGAAAACATACCGTATGAAGAAGAAAAGTTCATTTTTTTCTCAAATTGGGTGGGAGGAGAAGCGAGTGAAAACAAGGAGAAGCTTACGATTCCGCATTATTCCAATTTGTCACTCACCTCACTCCTATTATCTAATTTTAACCAAGTTTTCTAAATACTTAAATACTAAACAAGTTGAGGATGTAATATTTCTTTTCCTTGACATTTCTCTAGTCTCAACAATTCCCAGAACAAACATGACTAAACAAATCAAAACTAACTTCAATTTCCCATTTCCAGGAAAAGCCTTTGTCGATGTCATGAAAGAAGCTGGTGTTCTCCCCGGCATCAAGGTCGACAAGGGCACAGTTGAGCTTGCCGGCACCAATGGCGAGACTACCACCCAAGGTTTCGACGGTCTTGCCGAACGCTGCAAAAAGTACTATGAAGCTGGTGCCCGTTTTGCCAAATGGAGAGCTGTGCTCAAAATCGGGCCCAATGAGCCTTCCCAATTAGCGATCAATGAGAACGCCAATGGCTTAGCCCGTTACGCCATCATCTGCCAAGAAAACGGCCTTGTCCCAATTGTTGAGCCCGAGATCCTCGTTGACGGACCCCACGACATCAACAAGTGCACCGATGTCACCGAACGCGTCCTCGCCGCTTGCTACAAGGCATTAAATGACCATCACGTCCTGCTTGAGGGAACCCTATTGAAGCCCAACATGGTGACCCCAGGCTCCGACTCAGCAAAGGTGGCTCCAGAAGTGATTGCTGAGCACACGGTTCGGGCACTGCAGAGGACCATGCCAGCAGCTGTCCCAGCTGTGGTTTTCTTGTCCGGTGGGCAGAGTGAGGAGGAAGCTACTGTTAACCTTAATGCCATGAACAAACTTAAGACCAAGAAGCCATGGAGTTTGAGCTTCTCATTCGGGAGGGCACTGCAACAGAGCACTCTTAAGGCGTGGGCTGGAAAGGAAGAGAATATTCCTAAGGCTCAGGCTGCATTGCTTGCGAGGTGTAATGCAAACTCCGAAGCAACTCTCGGAACATACGAAGGGGGTGTTTTGAGCGAGGGTGCGTCCGAGAGCCTCCACGTTAAGGATTACAAGTACTAAGGTGAAGGTTTTGTATTGTCTTAATTTGATTTTGGGGAAAGAGTAATTGGCGAAACAGCCGTTAGCTTCGAGATTGGGTTTTCTTGTTTCTTTTCGTGTTTTAATAAGGTTGAGGAACATTCAGCACTGTGAGATGGAATGCTTGTTCGTGCTGTGTTAAAGGGTGGTGTTTGTTTAACGTCCGGGGATACTCCTCCATTGATGAATTAATTCTAATTCAACTTCAGTTGGTGCATTTATATTGTAGTTCTATACTTCTATTAGTTTATTTAGGCATCTTTCGTCTCATTTGCCCTTTTTGACATCATCGTTTCTTTAATCGATATTATCAACGGTTGTTGTTGTTGTCCATGAGATAAAAACCCATATTACAGCTAGCCCCCTTCATCTCTGCATGATATTTAATGGCAGTATCGATGTAAATTTGTCCTTTATTTTCAAGTATCAAGTATCAATCACCTCGAAGGAAATAACTCACAATAATAAAAACATTTGTCTGGAGGTTCCGTCTATTTTCCCCTCTATAGTTTCCTGGCTTTTGACGGAACATGCTATTTTCCCCTCTATAGTTTGCTGCTACACTAATAAAATCTTGCTAAGTGTCCATCTAAAAGAAATTGAGGCGTACAAACTACACTAATAAAATCTAAAAGAATTTGAAGTGTAGAGACTAGAGAATCTCTTAATTAACGATAACCTCGTTATACCCTATTTTCTCTATCTAATTTAAACATTAATTCTTTTTTACTCTACTTTCTTTTCTCTCTCTATTTAGATTAGAAGCATACTATTTCAATTAAATAATATATTATGAGTTGTGCTCTCCTCAATTATATAATTTTGAGATGTATATATTTTTTTAAGATTAATATTTCTAACAAGCATTCCAATTTTCATGTAAGTAGACGGCATAAATAATGAATTTCATATTTTTAAGCTTCACATGATGTACATGAAATAATCTTTCTAGTCGAAGAAGACAAATATATCTTTGACTCTTTTGTTGAATTTATGTAATTTTTGTTTTTTTATTCTCTGAATTTTTATTCTTGTAATTTTTGTTTTTTTATTTTTTTTAGATCTTTTTCTTTTATTATTAAAAGTTTGAGAGTAAGATAAATAAGAGAATTCTTTCCTAACCTTGCTAAAGTGAGTTTTTTTTAATGTTGTGAATTATATTGATAAAAAAAAAAAAAAAAAAAAAAAAAAAATTATTGAGAAATAAAAATAAGAAAAATAATTGAGCAAGAAGAGTAATATTTTTTGGATGAGAAAAGGATTTAGATTTTTTCAAAGAATAAGGGAAGAAAAGGAAATAATTGCTATGTTATCTGGAGAGAGAAATCAACGTTAATTATGGTTAAAAATAGAAGAATTGTTGTACAATTCAATTTTTGTATTTGTAATTTAATTGGACACGTGGCAAAATTTGAATGGTGGAACAGGAAAGTCAAACAGAAAAGATAGCAGGAAATCTGCTCCGGGCTTTTGAATACTTGAAGTTAGGGCTATCAACGGGGCGGATTCGGGTTGGATCAGGGGATTCCGGATCCGAATCCGACAAGAGGATCCGACAACCGGATCCGAATCCGAATCCGAATCTGAATCCTATAGGATCCGGATTCATTTATTTTGAATCCATGCATAATCGGATCGGACTATATCCGATTAAAGATCCGACCCGATTAACAATAAAATTTAATTTTTTTATTTAACAAATTTAATATAAAGAATAAATATAATTGCATAATATTAATAAATAATAATTATTTAATGGATTATTTGATGATTTTATTTATATTTGTTTAAAATAAGTTAATTTAAACTTATTAATAAAGGAAAATATATACTTTTAGAGCAAAATAATTCAAATTTTATTGTTAGTTAAAGTGATAATTATGTGAAAATTATAATTTTAGTCATTTTACTTAATATTATGTACTAGTAAATAATTTATTTTAATTAAATATTATATATATAATCGGATTAGGATTTTAAACGGATCGGATTCGTTAATTCCATATTCGTTCCATTTATTTCGGATAACGAATATTTATAATCGGATATGATCCATCGGATATTTTTATCGGACGGATATGCTAAAATTCGGATCGGATTCAGATCGGATTCGGATTAAAATCCGATCCATCGACAGCCCTACTTGAAGTGAATGTGTTTTAGACATCAATATAGTAGATATCTGTTAGTTTAAGCCCATAATTCAATTTAATATTGGACCAGATGTAGTATCATCAAAAGTCTAGGCCCATATTATTATAAGGACGACATTATAAGTTTATAACTACACATTGATGATTTGGTGTAAACTTACCATGTAATTGTTCCCCTACCTCGACACGTTGTTGGGCTCAGAGAGGCACCCAAGATCATATGGGAACATTGTCCGGAAAGGATCATTATAGAATTTGATTCTAAGGTTATTATTCGCCTCATTAAAGACATTAATGTAGTTTTTCACCCTTTGCGTTTTATCGTTAATTTCCATCCTACTTTTCTTAGAAAACATTGACAATGTCGTCTCCAACATACTCATAGAGATAATAATTTCTGCGTGGATATCTTAACTGAAATTGACCATCAATCTTTGAGGCAGGCGGAATGGACTGATCCCCTTCATGCTGTGATTGATCTGCTTGAATTTGACTTATAATTCTCCTTTTATCGGGTCTTTTTTAAACTTTAAATAAAAAAAACCCATGTAATTCATATATTATGATTATCACAATTAACGGATCAAATTTTCTGATCTACCTTCGATATTCCACTTTGTATCCTACTAATTCAATGAATGACAACGGTATAAGATTAAATCAAGAATAATCTTGCGTCTTATCACATTTATCACAAGACAAGGCCGTAGGCCGTAATATCATTGGATGTGCTACGGAGATATCTCATCATCAAGACTTTAGCCCTCCAATAATACATCACCACTGTTTCCACACAGTCTCATTTCATAATGCCCCAATTCATCGAAACCAAGCATCTACATATGAAGAATGAAAAAACAAAATATACAAAAACCAAGAAGAAAATGAAACCTTCCAATTATGGGTTTCCAGGGAAGAGTTTGTCCCAGGAAAGGCCCGACAGGAGTCAGTAATCAGTCAAATCAAAGGCAGGAAACCGAGTGATTACGCAACATCAGTTTTGTGTTTGTTTGCAGTTAATATAAACTACTATTGGCCTGGTGATAGGCTATGTATATTGTCTGCCCACTCTGACTGTCTGTGGCTGTGAGCTTACTCAATTGAAGGACATCAGCTTTTTAGTCTGGCTTCTCTCCATGATGACTGCATGATGATGCGTGTCCATGGGGGTAAAATGTAATTAATTAAATCACTTTTGTTTTGATTTGTTTCTATTTTTGAAGTTTAGTTTAGTTTTGACTTATATACATCATACCATGTGTTAGGTGAAATGAGAAAAAATAATTTTGGGTTACAAAAATTAATACAAAAAATCTTATGTTTTCAAAATTTTTCCATTGCGAACCTTGAAAATTTTTGGTATTGGAAACGTGCTAAAAGCGCGATTAGAACACTAATTTTCTCTATTTATTGGACGTGAAATGACTTATTTACCTTTTATATTCTGATATACATCATCTCATCTCTCTCTATATACTCATTTTTATACTTGTTTGTAGTGTTCTTCATGCAATTTTTATTTTGAATAGGGTCTCTGTGCATATAAAAAAGTATTCAACATATACTTGTTTATAGGGTCTTTATGTAATTTTATTTTGTACAGAGTCTTGGTGTATATAAAAACATATTGAACAATATATAGAGATGTGAGATGATGTATATCAAAATATAAAAGGGTAAATTAGTCATTTTGTGTCCAATAAATAGAGAAAATTAGTGTTCTAGTCGCGCTTTTAGCGTATGTCCAATACCAAAAATTTTCAAGGTTCGCCATACAAATATTTTGAAAACACAGGGTTTTTTGTGTTAATTTTTGTAACACAAGATTTTTTTTACCCATTTCACCTAACAAAGGGATGAAACATGTAAATAACGCTTTAGTTATTAGGTTGAGTTTTATAGATGTTGGTATTTTTATTTTTGGTTTTAAGAACTATACTCAAGTATTTTTCCGTAGTACTGTTGTTTAGCATAATTAATTAAGTCTTTCGGTTGTGGTGATTGATTCAGGTTTTAACCAGTTAGTGTCTGTTTCGATAGTAATCAGTGATAATAGTTGTTATTAATTGACGTAATTTAATTAATGGTTTAATAAATGCTTGTTTAACTAAATGTCCTGGATTCGAAAACTTGAGTGCGTCACTCATCAACGGTAAAGATTTATTCATTCCTACGTGGGTAGGAAAGAGGTATGTAACTGAAGTAAAAATGTTGTTAATATTAAACTTGCAAGGCTATTTCCTTGACATGGATAACATGTGAAATTAATCACTTAATGGATAATTAATGTCAAAGGGCCTCTTTCCTTAATCTATATTAGTTATAGTGACTAAAATTCTATACATATTTATAATGGAAAAGCTCTAATTAAAAATATACATCTTAACCATTATAGCTCAAAATAATTTCCCGACCAAAAAAAAAAAAAAAAAAAAAAAAAAAAATTATAGCTGTACTAACATTACTACGTCCTGATAAGAACTTATTTATTATCATCTATTTATCTTCCTTGGTACTATTGAAAACCATAATTTCTTGAAGAACAGTTTTCTAGGTCCCAAAATTCATGTCATTATTAATATTAACAGATCATTAATAAACTTTTTATTTAATAAATTAGTTATTAAAAAAAATATTAAGGAAAAATTGCAAACTTGATATACCAACTTGATCAATTCACTGTTTTTGATATATTTCAATTTTCGACCACAAAACAAGATTGTATCTTTAAAATCAAGTAATTTAATACTTTTTTACCAAAAATTGATTTCGTTAGTTAGAATTTATGCGTGACGAATTAGAAATACGCCACATGTAAAACTGGGTTGGGTTTTCGACTGACAAAATCGGATTCCAATCAAAAAGTGTATTAAATTGCATGATTTTTCAGATACGTTTCTATTTTATCGATGAAAAATAAAATATACGAAAATTATTGAATCGATCGAGCCGGTATACAAAATTTATATAATTCTTTTTTATTAATTTACGACAAATATAAAACCCTCACAATCCCCTTTGTACTTAATCAGTGCTACTTTCGTTTCAAAAAAAAAAAAAAAAAAAAATCAGTGCTACTTTCGCGCTAAAATTACCATTCAAACATGTATGCCATTTGCTTCTACTTTTAGGTAAAGTTTCTCAAATGACTCATGAAAATACCCCTCTAAGTCCACTAGCAACTATTATGGAGTGTATATATTTCGTTAGCAACTAACCTTGATTTGATGTTACAAAAAAATGAAACGTTTTAATTTTTTGTAACTTTTTTCAAGAATTAGTAATGACGAAACACGTCAAAAGGCACTTTTTTCTATAATAAAATACTAAAAATGGCGTGCAAAATACTAAAAATGAAAATATGAAAAAGTATGAATCATGTCAAATCAATAGTAATACCGCGATATCTTTACATCTGATGCAAATAAAAAGTTGATATCTTTACATTCGATGCATATAAAAAGATGATATCTTCACGCATACAATTTTTTCTACCACGTGCAAATAATATAGAAAATCATTTAATAATAATAATAATATTGTTCGAGCTAAAATCGAATTTGAGGTTGGTCGATTACTCAAGAATTTATATTACGAGAATCTGTCCGAGCTAGGATTATATGAAAGAAAGAGCAAATTTGAGCTCGAGGTCGGCTCATAACATAATGAGGTTGGATCCCGGATTGACATTCTGACGCTTAAGTCAGCGATTTGGTCAGATCGAGTAAATGAGGAAGAAGGTAGAAGAACAATGAATATGCTTACCTATCAAAGTAAACGAGAGAGTATTTATACCTTCAACCGTAGAGTGGTGATGAACGTCGTGTGACTTGCTCAGGTTGAACTTGACGCACTTTATTTTTGGAGCATTAAATATGTGATCGATTACTTACTCCATAAACAATGAATAGATACGTGGCCACATACCGAGTTATGCAAAAATTGAGCCACTAATCAAGTAGGGTGCGTGAGTTTGGGGTCGAGCGGGCTGCATCTAACCTTTAGAGGTCTAATTCACATATGACCTCAAGGAATTGGAGGGGACGGTGGAACTATTCTATAATAATAATAATAATAATAGTTTTTGCTCAGAATTTTACACATACTAACATAATAGGGAAATTTACAAAATTCATGGGGCAGCCTTTAAATATATAGATTTTTAAGATACACTTTTTTGAAAAAATACTAATATTGTCATCTCATATTTATAGTTTTTTTTTTTTTTTTTTTGCAATTTAAATATAAATTTGGCTGCAAAAACTTTTTCGGCCGTAAATTATCACTTGAGGCTCACGTGCGCAAAACTTCCTGATAATATTGTGTGCATGAGCCCCTCATTACAATTTGCGCTGAAAAAGTTCTTTCAGGTCGAATTTGCCAGTAATTGCAAAAAAATTATGTATATGAAATGACATTTTAAAACCCAAAATTTTAAATACTACAAGGGTAAAGTCTACAATTTTCTCAACATAATATATATACTCGACCAGAAAAGCATGATCCGTTCCAATCCAATGCAAACATCAACATCTTCACATCATTCTTCTTCAAGAGAAAATGTGTACAAGGTTATTGATAAATGCTAACCTTACTTGCTACAGTAATCAAATGAAATTACAGGCTAATTATGCAAATCACAATGCCTAAATCATCTCATCACATGCATCCAGCAATTCCCAGGATTCCAAACAAGAAATTACCAGAAGAGATCACAAATTTGTTTTTCAGCTTCAAAGTCACAAGATTCTCCAATCCTCATCTGCCCATGATCACACAGAAATTACTGATTAATTAACTCAGTTCAGAATTCTTCCATAATTATACCTAAAAAACCCGTCGTTTATTGGATAGTTGCCTGCATTTTGATCATTAATCCCTTGTTCATTGCTGTCACAATAATTTGCTGCTACTCCCTGATGATGATCATAGATAGTACTGCCATTATTCTCCTTTCTTTTCTTGTTGCACTTCAGAAGATAATTATTAACGCTATCCCACTTCTCACTGCACATTAATGCACTCCTTTCGTGTCCAAAACAAGCCATTCTTGAAGCTATTTCCTCCCACAAAGCCTCTTCTGAAATCCCATTTTCTCGATTTTCGTGGAACTTGGGCTCCATCTGAGTTCTGAGCTGAATCAGTCTCGTGATCTCGGACTCGGGCCATATTTGATGATCATTTCTCAGTACTGAATTGTTGGACTCGGTACGTGTCAGTTTTCGGAATGCCTCCATTAAAGCTGCGTCACGAGCTTCCATCCATGCTCTCTCACTAGCCCACAAAGTTTGTTGCCTCTCTATCCTATCAGCATCTTGTTTCCGCCATTGTTCCTCCCTCAAAATCCTTTCTTGATCCTTGTTCTCGATCGTGTTCATCATTTTCTCCATCCAGGCCTCCTGTTTCTCAGCCAATTTCCTCATATGCGAATCGATGAAATCTTTTATCTTAGCCTTCAAGCTTCTCCTCCCTCTTCGTTTCTTCTTCTTGGGATCGTTTGTATCGTCTGATGAAGTGGTGTCCGAATTATCTTGGCCCGAAGAATTTGAGACGCTCATGAGACTAGTGTCCGAGAGCTTCGAACCCAGGTAGGATTCTCGATTATCTTCTAAATTAATGTTGTTGTTGGGAAAACTGTGCTGAAAATCGCTGCCAGCGAAGTGGGTTTCTGCTGAATTAGAGTTATTTTCACCATAGAGAGCTTCGAGTTGTCTGAAGAACCTGTAATGCTTCCCATCTTGTCTGCCTGCCTTCCCTTCTTTAGTCTTTTTGTAATATTTGTACAAATTCTCAAACTTCTCTCTGCACTTTTTCCCAGTCCTCTGGTACCCGTGTTCCTCAGACATTAACCTGTAATAAAAAATCAAATCTTTTTCCCAATATTCATCAAGAAAATGAAGAAAGAGGAGAACCCTAGTTTCTTTTTGATTTATTTTCTTATTTTTCCTGCTGTAAACGTCAGCCAAGCTTCATATGATAATGATATTTGCTAAAGATGGCCAAACTCATGCGGTTTCTTCGATTCAGTGGTTTTGACAAACTCTATTTGGAATACGACTGTTCGAAATCAGTCCTGCGAAAAAAGCTGATAATTTGTAGTCTTTTTATGTGTATGTAATAGATTTTTAAATGTTTACTGGCAATACCCAAAAGATAATTGCTTTTTGTTGAAGACAGTGAAAAATTGTTGCCCAGAATAAGTCATTGGTTATACGTATATATGTATATCTTCTTGGAGATTGGGACTGATTGTCGAAAACCAAACTCATAGAGAGCTTGAGTAACTAAGAAAGATGAAAGGAGATTCCTTGATCGGATTCCCGGATTGAGCTTCAGACTGCAAAAGAATTCATTTTCTTGTGAAAAAGAAGCAGATTCGCTTGCTTATAATTAAGAAAATGGCTGAAAAGATGGAACTATATTCGAAACTTAGAAAATTATTAAAAAAATAAAAAATTAGAGAGCTTCTGAATGTTACAGAAGCAACCCTTCAATGAATCCCAAGAATTGGGGAAGGGTTCAAAGAATTTGATGAAAAATAGAACGAATTAAGAAGAAAATTGGGCCAAAGCCACTTCAAGAAAGCTTTTCTTTTTGTTTTTCTTTTGGTTTTTTTAATGTTTTTCAAGTGGGTATTTGTTTCATCGCACGTTTACATTAATCATAAAAATGGCCAAAGAATTAATTGTTAACTCGATTACCTAGGTTTGATTTTGAAAACCTAGAGAGTTAATTGGGTGATTTCATTTTCACTTCTGGTTTAGAATTTAGGTTAAGGCAACAAAAGCCTACAAGTGTGTGTAGAAGAAGAAAACCATACCTTGAGACTTCATCCCACAAGGGCCCCTTCTGATTGGCCTCCTTGAACTTGGCATCAAGCTTTGATCTGATCTCTAGAAGCGCCAGTGTTTGTTGCCTCGGCCACCTCCCCGTGCCACCGTCTCCACCGCCTGAAAAACCAAACATTACCCCTCCGCCGCCGCACTCCATCTCAAACCCACCTCCCGCGGCGGCGGCGCTACTAGTATTAGCTGTAGTTACAACACTACTCGGCCCAATAACCGCAGAATCTGGCTGAAACACGAGCATATCGTAAGGGTACTGCCGCGAGGTCAAACCACCGTGGCTGGAAAGCACGTCGGGAGGAGGAGGCGGCGGCGGCCGTGAGAAGGGCGGGTAGAAAGCTGTGCCGGTCATGTACTGCCGTAGATCTGCCATACCGTATTGATCTTCCATTCTTTGAGCTAGAATCAAATCAAGAAGTAGAGAGATAGAGAGAGATGGAGGAAGAGGAGGGTTTAATGGAGCGGCGGAAACGGATCGTGTCCTTACAGATGAAAAGGGCTTTCAATTCATGTAGAGGACCACAGACCCATTTCCCTGTTTCAACACCTGCATCTATGTAATCGTAATATTACTACAGTAAATCTATCTCTCTCTCTTTCTTGAATAGGGTTTGGAAACGTATAGTAGAGATATATACAACGTATAAGGTACCGTATTGAGGGTATGGCTATGGCGTATGTACAGACAAATTTCGAATAAAGGATAGACAAATGTCAAAAGGTGAAAATTGCAGCATAGCCCTTTCTTGCTTGCGCTTCTACAGTGATCAAGATCCTTCCTTTTTCAACTCTCTCTCTCTCTCTCTCATCTCTCTCTATAAACTAAAAAGTTTCACCAGTTGCCTCAGGAACCACAACTAGGAGTCTAGGAGGAAGGAAACAGACAGAGGTATTGAGGTAAGATCGATCCGTGAATACGTTTGATGCACTCGTATACGTACGTACGTATATACGTACGTATGTATGTAATCATTAATTGCGTACGTTGTCTGTGGCTAAAATGGTCTAGAATCATGTCTGGAAACATGGTATGGTCTGAAGAACACGCAATTTGGAAATTAATGTTTCTTAAGCACCCTCCTATGGCGGCCTAACTAGTCTGATTAGTTAATTTCTTGGTTTAATTATATATGTAGGCGTCTGCTTATTGTTATTCCTTTTGTTCCAACTTCTCGGCTGCCTATTCATTAGTCATTACACCATTTCACAGTAACTACACTGCTTCTGCTTCTGCTTCTGCTTTTTTGAAATTCTTGAAGTGCTGCACAAATTTGATGCTGGAATTGGCCGGGGCTCGAGGGTATGCTTCATTTCAAGTGATTAATTAAAAATATGGTTTGTTTTTCCAGAATTTATTTCCTGTTGGGGAAGGAGGAATTGATTATCTAGGAGAATCTTGTATAGTACTATCTACAATTCTGAGAAATTAAATGTTTACAGTTGATTTAATTCCTTGTAGCAAGAAAGGTTGAATCTCCAATCTTAAGGATCCGCACATTTCGGTCCTATGAAGCAAGTATGGTTTAAAAATTTTCACAATTTCTTGAACATTGAAATTTACTCCTCTTAACGAGAAAATTGCAATTTTGGTATATCAACTCACCATAATTTGCAATTTTAGTATAAAAAATTTTTCGATGAAAAAATTAGCTCAAAACTCTAAAAGTTCGTAATTTCATGCACTATTTGACCCGAATTGATATAACTCGCTTGCAAAACACCTTTGTGGCAAATTCTTCAACAGACACGTGGAGATCCGGGTGAATTTTCTGACGGGTCATATATATTCGGGTCAAATAATGCATGAAATTGCAAATATTTAGAGTTAAGAACTAATTTTTTCACTGAAAATTTTTTTGTACCAAAATTGCGAGTTAGGGTGAGTTTGTACACCAAAATTGCAATTTTCTTCCTATGTACAGCTGCCCAGTGCCCAGCTTGTTAATTTCGTTCTTCATGTGATGACTAATTAAACTATAAATAAAATTTTGAGAATAATCAACAAAGCGAGCCTTTAGATTTGAAATCTAACAAATCAATCCAAGTATTAAGCATTTCAGATAAATCATAAAACAATATTATAATTTTCACTGTCATTATAGGGGGTGATTGCAAGCACTCAAAACTTAGCGCCTAAGACGAAACTATATAGTAAAAGGAATTAACTTGTAATTAGGATAAACTTTAATTTACGTGGATATAAATTTTCTGTACAATTCTCGTGCGACAAATTTATAATTGATTATCAATGATAATAAAAAAAAAATAATTTAACCAGTAAATGTCAATAAGTACAAATAGCAAAATCTAAAGCTCTAATTTTTTGCGCTGTTAAATCCGTGAGAGCTACAATAAACTACGTCAATACTATTGGCAAAAAGTTTTTCAGAAACAAATAAATAACTATTCTATATATATATATATATATATATATATATATATATTATTATTTATTTATTTATTATTTATTATTTATTATTTTATATTTTATTTTATATTATATAAAAGTACGAGTTGAGTTTTTAGTTTCTTACAAAATACGGATCGCCTAAAATATCCTCACAATAATTACTTTAATAACTATTAGTTAAGGATAATGATCACCTAAATACATGTTATAAATTATTAATTTAACTATATTTAAAAAGCACTTATTAACTTAAAATAAGACTCTTGCTAAAACTAAAATTTCTTCAACTTACCCAAAAAAAGATATATAGTTCAATAAGGATTGTTTTAATATTAATTAACTATATTCAAATTTTATAATCGGACAATTCCTCAAAAATCCCCAAGTGTAAACTGAATTTCCTTGTCACTCCCCAATTTTGAAAAAGTTCCTGTTCACTCCCCAACTGAAAAACAAAATTTCTTTTCACTCCCCAAGGTTGTATAATAATTCAGGAATTGCGTATAAAAATCCCGGAATCTCGTATATATACGAGATTCCGGGATTTTTATACGCAATTCCCTAAAAAATGTACGCAATTCCTAAAGACAATGTACGAACCTGTACTATTTGTGGGGATCTAAAAGGAATTTTGTTTTTCAATTGGGGATTAAATGGGAACTTTTTCAAAATTGGGGACCTAAAAGGAATTTTTTCAACTTTTTGGTACTATTCAAAGATTTTTCCTTTTATAATATAAGTTGTCTATTTTTTAATTTTAAGGTCTATAATTTAAAAAGTTATAATAAAATATATCTAACGAATTGGAAAATAATAAATTCATTCACTTTATAAATTTTAATAAAATTTTGTAATTATGTAAAATAAATTATTATTTAAATTGAATGAGTTATATAAGATAACTTTCAGTAAATCAATCCTAATATAAATCTAATTAGATAAGTCCATAGTTCTAATTATCTAAATTCATAAACTTTCTTAAATTATAATCATATTATAATTCTATAAACTTATCTAATTAACAAAATAATATAATTGAATGATTTACATAAAATATTTTTCAATAAATTAATAAATCCTAATGTAATATTTTTTAATTAACTAGTACAAATATAATTATAATTATTTAAATCTAACTAACCATATAATCTTTTTTTAGTTTATATGATAAAATATAAATTAAACACGTAAAAGTACGAATAGCATTTTTGGTTTCTTACGACTTAATATACCACGATTTAGAATTGCATGTCGTCAAACAAAAGTTACTTTAAATTAATAATCCTAAGGAGACTTAATGTGTGTGCATATAAAAATAAGATATAATATAATTTTTTAAATAATTTTATAGCATTTGATTGAACATTCCTTAAATTTTTTATATAAATACACTCTTTTAATTATTTCTACTACATAAAATCAAGTATAAAAAAAAATTAACATAAATCTGAAATATTACTCATTAGACAAATTCAAATAAAAAAATGGAATGGAAGATCAAATGGCAAAAAGAATATAAAAAAGACATAAAAAAATATTTAGTTAAAAGAAATAATTACTTGATTTTAATGTATATAAACACGCATACCAAAATTAAGGACAACTATGAAATATCTTTACAAATATATTTATAAAGGACATGACAAAGTAAGTATTAATATCACGTACAATAATAAACAAAATTTTGAAGATTAGTGTAAAATTTTCAAGATGTTAGATTGGGAAGCACTAGAAACAATAAGGAGAATTTTTTAATTTAATTTGGATGAGATTGATCTAATAGTTGTCAATTTAGCTCTACATTTTCCAAAAGTAGCAATACACAACTTATTGGTCGAATGAAAAATTGAAGGACATTTTTTGACTTGGGATCATTACTCCAAAACAATGGTCCTTGAACATTTTTCAATGTGCTCGAAAAGCAAAAAAATTACAAAAAAAATTACAAAAAATTTCCAAAGCATTATGCATGAGGCAAGCAAGGTAAATGCCCAAAAATTTTGGAGAAAGAACAAGAAGAGATTATTTGGTTTTAAAATTCGAGAATAATTGACTTCAATTTAGGGATAATCATACACGTTTCTTTTATCTCTCAACCTTAACGAGGACAATGAGGAATCAGATGAATGTTCTCAAAATAGGTAATGAATGGACAACCTGTAATGATCAATTGAAGCCACACACTTGGGAGAACTACACCAAACTATTTAGTGGAGATACCATTGAAGAGATGATGAGTCTTGGTATTAGCTTGCGCCAGAGCTACAATGGATGAAGCAAAGTGCATTCAAAGTGTGGTTGAGGCGTTTCGCAAGGCCTTGGGCCACAAATTAAACTTCAGCAAATCACAATTGTTGTTCGCACCTTATGTGTCAAATGATTCAAAGTTGTAGGTTAGTACAATTCTGGGCATGGGAAGTACAGACAACTTAAGGAACTATTTGGGGGTGCAGATGAATTTTAGCTGAAACTATAATGAATATTTCTCGATTGTGATTAACAGAGTTGAAAAGCGTTTCTTGGGATAGAAGCCAAAACGACAAACCTTTTTGGACGAATGACACTTATTCATCACGATCTCGATCTCCATCTACCACATGCACACAAATTGACTCCTCAATCATGTGTCGATACACGTGATCAACTCAAGCACAACTTTCTTTAGGTGACTGATATAACAAAGAAAGGGACTCATTTTGTAGGGTGGAAGAAGGTGACTAGAAAGAAGCGAGAAAGTGGATTAGGTCTTAGAGAAGTTCAAAAAGAAATATAGCAATACTCGCTAGAATGGGATGGAGAATGCTCAACAAGAAGGCAACGGTGTGAAGCTAGATATATAAGAAAAAATACTTAAGAGGGGAGGACATTCTTAATCGAATATATTAACTTATGGCTTCCCGAGCATGGAAGAGGATAGTTAGAAACACTTAAATGGTGGAGCCATTTCCCAAATGGAGGATTGAGAACGGTGAAGGGACGTTTTTATGGAATGATAGATAGTTATCACAGGACAAACTAGCGGATATCTTTGGAGATAACATTCATGAAGAGCAGAAGGATCTTATAGTATGTAATCTCACTGGCACAGATAAAAACTGAAACCTTAATTAGCTGAAAAAATTATTGTCCAAGGACATGGTGAATGAGATACTTAGTGTCCTAACCGCTCTTCATGATAACGGAGATAAGAGAGTTTGGATTGGGTCAACTAACAGATTCTCCTATAAAACAATATATAATTTGCTTATGATGTGGAATGAGACATGCGGGAAAAGTTGGAAATAAATTTGGAAATTACCTCATCTCCAAAAGTTCATGATTTTCCTATGGCTGTCAAGATGATAGCTTGCTCACGAGTGTACTGAAGTATGATAAAAAATTTGGGAAAAGTAATATTTGTACAAGTTGCTGTACAAGACAGGAATATGTGGACCGCGTACGTGCTGAGAAGTTGTCTATATTTTTTATATATTTCTTTTTATTTATTAAATATATTTGAAAGTTATAAACTATTATTTATGTTTAAAAGTTAAAATTATTTGGACAAATTATAATACACCTTAAACTTTTTTTTTTATATAATAATATAATTTAAAATGTTTTTATTGTTTAATTATTTGAATGTTTCTCTACTTTGAATTTCTAGTTATTGTACATGATTTGAAAGAGAGATTTCATATAAATATTTTTGTATGTGTAGCTTTTTAAGATCAAAAGTGTTTATTAAAAATGTTATTATATTTATTTAATTAAATTAGATATTTTTAGTATCCTAATTTATTTAATAAACATAATAACTAAATTTATTTAAATAAAATAAAACGATAAACGTGCAACGCACGCTCATTTCACTAATTGACTAAAATTTATAAGTATTGACTATTGAGTAACCATTATCGGAGGGCTATTTAACGTTTATATTTTCTAGGACACTTTATTTAATGTTTATTCAATCCTTTATGCTACAAAGTGTGCAATTTAAAAGTTCAATTTTATATTAATTTAATTAAAAAATTTGTACTTAAATTTCTTAATATACAGTTAATATCAATAAAAAAATCTTCACACATTAAAAAGGAAGTCTAGATTATTATATATCTATATCCTAAGCTGATCAAAAGCAGCGCTTGAATGTCCTGTAATTAAAAATTAATTACTCGAAAGTCTGAACTTAATGAATGCATGTCTTGAATTCTCAACTATTAGAAGACTCATTCAGTTGAGACTTTTTCCAAAATAATACTTTTTTTATTCAGATTTAATAAAATAGTATTGCTTTTGGGGATCAGTTGAAGATTTTATCACAAATCGCAGGAGATCTTCCACGACTTAAATTTTTTTTATTATTTTAATTTGAATCGTGGAGATCTCCAATGACTCTAATTCTTTTTATTATTTTTTAATGGAGTCGTGGATTAGAGAAACGACTCCAATTATTATTTTTTTATTTAATGTGGAGTTGTTGTCTTCTCTCACAACTCCTTTCCAATTTCTTTTTCATTTAAAAAGTTTTATATTTTGGTTTATTTTATTTTATTTTATATTTATGTTTATCAATTAATCTTTTAATTTTGAAAAAAATTAAAATAATATACCAAACATATGAGAGAGAAAAGAAAAGTTAAGAAAACGTGCAAAAGATAAAATTCCGATGAAAAAAGTTAATAAAAAAATAAAAAGAAAATATTTTTAGAGTCAAAGAGACCAAAATTTTATTATTTAAATATATTAAAATTATTTTTTAATTAATATATATTTTATAATTATTTTTAATATAATTATTAAATTATGATAATTAAATAAATTAAAAAATAAAAGAATAAAACACTAAAAAATACTATCATTGGAAAAAGATAAATTATATAAAAAAGAAAAGAAAAAGTAAGGTTAGAGAAAAGATAAGTTAAAAAAATATTGTTAGATTAATAGAATAAATAAAATAAAATAAAATAAAAAAGAAGATAAAAGAACGCAAGAGAAGAAAATGGATAAAAGATAAATAAATAAAAATGAAAAGAAAAAGAGACACCAAAACGGTTATTACTTCGGTCTCTCGCTTAATATATGATATAGATAGATTATATTGCTTAATATAATAGTATAGATTATAATGTATATCAATATATTGTCAATTATTATAGTGTGGTAGTACATTGATATGACTTTACAATATGTATAAAAAAGCTTTAATGTCGTAACAAAACAATGGTTGGACACGGTATAATTTCCCCCTAGAAAATAATTAACTCAATAATTGATATACATTACAATTAAAATTAAATAAATATTTATAACTTCAAAATATCAATACATATATATATATATATATATATAATTTCTATCCAATACGTGTTTCTGCATTGTATAATCATGTTACATTTTATTTTTTTGATCTCTCAGAGTTTTCCGGGTGAAGGACTAATCTACATTTAATGAGTGTTTGGTGTATTATTTTAATTTTTTTTTAAATCAAAAGATTAATTGATAAATATAAATATAAAATAAAATAAAATAAGCTAAAATAGACCTAAATATAAAACTTTTTAAATTTAAAAAAAATTGAAAAAGAGTTGTGAGAAAAGACAACGACTCCACATTAAATAAAAAAATAATAATTGGAGTCGTTTCTCTAATCCACGATTCCATTAAAAAATAATAAAAAGAATTGGAGTCGTTGGAGATCTCCACGACTCCAATTAAAATAATAAAAAGAATTGAAGTCGTGGCAGATCTCCACGACTCCGCTAAAAATAAGAATAAAATAATAGGAGTCGCGGGGATCTCCCGCGACTTGTGGTAGAATCTTAAACTCCCCCAAAGCAGTACTATTTTGTTAAATCCAAATTAAAAAAAATATTATTTTGGAAAAAATCTCTCATTCAGTTCGACCAATCAAATTTTCTATGAATCTTACACATTATAGTAAATTTGTCCTTTCACAACCAACTGAGTTACGCCTTACCGGCGAGAATTTATACTCATATAACAAGATCAAGCCTTCTACACTAGGATTTTAATTATCTGATAGTTTTTATTACACACCATAATTTTACGATTTTTTTTTATAACATAATTTTTTTTTTTTATAACACAACACCGATTCCATCAACTACAGTAACTAATCCTCTATTAAATGCAGGCATCTAAAGGCTGGAAATCTAAAACAATTTCATAGCAAATAGCAAAGCGAGAATTCCAAATTTAATTTTATGATGACAACTATATATACAATCATATATTCTCAATGCACGAATTCTTCTAAAAGTATTATTTTTTGTAATATCGTATCGTGTTTGATATTGTGTTCATGTTCAATATTCTTATACGGGAAAAAGTTTAAAAACAACCCGTATGTTATCATGTCCTCTTTATTTATATGGAAAATAAGGATTAATTAACGTGATGATTTCCCCCCAAATTTGGTACACTTTCCCTAAAGCACAATGATGACTTTCCAAATAAGAATGCTTCAAATTATAAAACTAGCGAACAAAATTGAAACTTAGGAAACGGCAGAAATATAATTTGACCTGTCGCAATGCCACTTGTGGAAGCCGGACCCAGAATTCATGTTCCTCTTTCATTGCTGTCCAGATAAACGACAGCACAACTATCTACTCATATAAATAAAATTAATACGTACATAGACTTTACCCTAGAAAAAAAACTCTATGAAATTAAATTATTAATCCCCAACATTGTACCAATAGTTTAACATAAATAGTTCTCAACGGTGGATAGATACCCATACGAATTGGTGACCGCAAAAAAACTGCTGAAAACCAAACGAAAAGTTTTAACCTCAAATAGTTGGGGAGAGAAAAGGATCATTTTTCTAAAGGTACTCCCGAAAACAAATTTAGACAGGACGAGACCTGTAGATCAACGGATTAGAGAACATGATTACGAACCACACGAAAAATTTTAACCTCAAATAGTTGGGGAGAGAAAATGTTCATTTTTTTAAGGGTACTCCTAAATACAAATTTAGACAGGACGGTATCTGTAGATTAATGGACTACAGAACGTGATTACGAACCACTGTGTCGGGGGTTCGAATCCCTTCTCCCCCACAAAGAGAAGTTACAGTGTTGCCACTAAAATCCCAAGAGCAGAAAATTAATAAATTACATACAAACAAAAAACAAACACACAATGAGAAGATTCAATCCCATTGTTTATGTGAAAAGATTCAGAGATTTGCATCAGAAACTGAGACATAATTAATAGTGATCTGATGGATTGTGATCGAAGGGAAGAGAAGAGGAGAAGAATACATATATGTATGTATCTAATCTAAGTGGCCCATAAACCAAGCCGATCAGGTGCTGCAACTCTGCAACTCTGATACCTTTCTGACCTTTGTATTCCTGCTAATTTTTTTCTGCAATTTTTGGTGGCTTATTATATGCTTATTAATTACTACACATTAAATCACTTGTTATTTCATATTCTTATAGTTTTATGTCATCAAATTTGGATTTAATTGACAGGAGATAAGAGTAGTTAGTGTAATGAGGTGATGCTTCACTAAAAAGAGTCGGTACTCGCTGTTTGTCTGAATAAACCCTTTTGAACTGCGAATAAATTAACCTTTCACAAATTAGGAAAGTCTAAAGCGGGTAATGCCCGAGGAATACTACCAACACCCAAAACAAAAAGACCCAAAACAAGACCAGTGCATGCACCCACCACTTTTTTATTCAAAAAAATGAATAAAAAATCAAAAACTTAAAAAAAAAAATATTTTTTCTCAATTAAAAAATAATGGGAAGAATTTCCCAAACAAGACTGACGCCATACGTATATACGTATGTATGTATGTATGTGTGTGTGTATATATATATATATATAGTTCGAACTTGGTCCAACCAAACTAATATAAGTATATAACGAGGGGGTCTGGATTAAGATTTTCCGTATGTGTGTGTGCTTCTTTTTCCTTGAGAACTATGTATCACGAGTTAAATCGAAATTTTAATAGAAAATCAAGGGCTCAATAAAATTTCAACCAACATATAATAAATGTATTATATTTATTATTTAATTCGTTATTACTTTTAAAATTTTTATTAATTGTAAGGTAAGCATAAAACAATTGCTTTTTTTTTTTTAGAATGATTTGAAAGAATTAGGGCAGGACATAATTATCCATAGTCAATTTTTTTTCCCTTTTAAGTCAACAAGTAGAATAATGATGTTAAAACAATCTTGTTGGCAATAAATGTATGTATTAAGAAAAAAGGAATGTTGCCACGAACTAGTGGAGTTCTTCTCTATTCTACTCAATGATCTACAATAAGTTGTTAGTTTTTGGTACTAGGTTTTTTTTAGTTGGATAATGTTTTAATAAAATGGACAAAGTAACCACTATAACTGTTAACTGTCATGAGCTGAGAACTGAGGAAATTACATTATTGATATACCAACTCATCTAATTAAACAATTTTGATACATTTTATTTTTTGATGAAAAAATTAATCCATAATTTCAAAAAATTGTAATTCCATGTACTATTTGATCCAAATAGATATGATCCGCCGAAAAACCCATCCAAATCTTCACGTGTCCGTTGGACAATTTGCCACGAAGCGGGTCTTGCGAGTTTTAGATGGATTTTCCGACATACCGTATTTATTCGGGTCAAATAGTGCATGAAATTACGAACTTTTAAAGTTATGGATTATTTTTTCACCGAATTTTATTTTACCAAAATTGCAAATTAGAGTGAATTGATATACCAAAATTACACTAAAAACGAGAATGAAATTCATTACGATGAATATGAATATATATATAGGGCGAATTACATTTAGGTCCCCTGAGGTTTGTCCTAATTACAAATCAGTCCCTCTTGTTTCGAAAATTACATATTAGTCCCTAAAAACACTGTTTCAATTGAGGTCCCTAGACGCCGTTAGGGTTTCGTTAATTTTGACATTTGAATTTTCAAAAAATATTACAAAAAAGTCCCTGAACTATGAATTTTCTTACAAAACGACCCCTTAACTAAATCACATCAACAATGTAGTCCTGTCAAAATTAACGGAACCCTAACGGCGTCTAGGGACCTCAATTGAAACAGTGTTTTTAGGGATTAATATGTAATTTGTGAAACAAGAGGGACTGATTTGTAATTAGGGCAAACATCAGGGAACCTAAATGTAATTCACCCTATATATATATATATATATTCATCGAACTCAAATTCATAAATTTTTTCGTTTAGGAAACCCATTCTTCACTATTAGATAAAAGTATGGTCGTTTTGTCGTCTGACAAAATTATCTATGATGCACATACACTTTAAAAAATATCGTTTTATCGTGTCGTATTGTGTTAGACACTCGTATCCGACACTCCTCAAGTGAGAAATTCAAGAAAAATTTTGTATGGCTATATTCGTATTGTATAGTATTGTATTCGCTTCGCCGTTTCCGTATTCGTACATTAAAGAATAGTACCAGATATTTATCAAAACTTTGGATTTTGTGGTGAGAATGGTTTCAGTATAAGGAATGGTTTCAGTATAAGGAAAACATCTTTTAAACATAGGAAGATATATAAAATGTTGTGTCTCTAATTAATTCGTGACATAAATTTAATTTATCATACGTCGTTTTTAAAATCTTAATATAATATGTATTGATATGATCAGACATGATAAAAATAGGATCATATTTCATGCAAATGCTTTATTCCTCGTACCCGTAAAATCGTTTTTGTATCTTGTAGGATATTATATATGCGTTTGGTCTAACACCTTAATGGTTAGCTGATAAAATGAGTTTTTTTTTTTTCCCCAATAGAAGCCCTCAGCAAGGAGGTCACAAATCAGGCCAAACAGTTGGCCAAAAGAAAATTAACAAGAAAGGGTGGAGTAATAGGACCACCCAAGCAAGCTGAGACTGTATTGTGAGCTAACGTATGAGCCACAACATTGGCATCATGTCTGACAAAAAGGAAACGACAACACGAGAAGGAGCCTGCCATCAATCTGATGTCCTGGAACAGATTTCCAATCGAAGAATAATCATCCAGGGTCGCTTTAATTTTGTTGATGAGATTAAGGCAGTCGCTCTCCATCATTAAAAATTAGTCCACATTGCATAGGTTTATACACTCCCGTAGGTCCAAACAAAATTCCTGAATTTACCCTAAAAGCTAGATGATGAATTGGGAATTGTTAAATATTATTAAGGTAGTACATAATTTAATATTTAATTCATGTGGGATAGGTTAAACGTGAAGAATGATGTGTTTAGTCTAACTCACCCCCAAAAGTTAACTGTTGACAGAGCTTCTCAAACCATTATGAATTGAATACCACATCTTTGAAGTTTCAACCTGGAATATTTGACACACCCCGTCACGTCTAAGACCACGGAGTGCGAAACAAACTAGAGCGTAAACTTTGCAGGAATTTGAACATTTGCGAGGATTGTAGAAACAGACCTAGAATAAAACCTACTCTGATACCATGATAAACAATATGTTAGACTGTTAGGCCTAACTCCCCCCTTAAAAGTTACGTTAAGCCAAAGACATTATTCATCAAAAAACGACAAATTAATTATAAAAAAGAAAAAAAAAGGTTGAATTATATGATTGGTGGTTGTTACCCAAGTGCATTAATTGAAGCAGATTTCCCATGATAATTGGGAATCTTACTAATAATATATGGTCCATTTAAACTTGAAAATTACTGTTGGTGGTATGGCACTTAGAGCAAAGATAGTGGAGCAAATTAAATTGGGGTGGGTCAAAAAGAGAATTGATTGGTAGACAGAGAACATGAGACTCAAACCTTGGGACCTGTTTATCTTTAATCCTCTGTTTACTTCATAGTTGTATTTATTTTAATGTTGTCTAATCGTCTTAGTTGTCACCCTCCAATACTTAATCATTGTACTTCTGAAATTACCCTTAAATTATCTAATATATAATATTAATTGGATTAACCAAATTGGGAGCATCAACTTTGTTGCATATCTGGACACGTTTCATATCGCGAGTGGTAAATGGTACTGAACTACTTGATGCCTTTCTTTTTTATGCTTATAATATTTTAAATGTGTCAGTAATGTTAATTGTTGTAGTTAATTAATAATTAATGACATTTGTATCATGACAAATTACCTTATCTTCTCAATATTTTATAACTAAAACGGCTCTCGATCAAATCAAACTAATTACATATATAAGTGTGTTATATTTGTTATTTAATTATTTAATTTATTTAAATTTTATTCTAACCCACGGACAAGTATAAAATACTCTACTCTCATCGTACTTAACTAATTCAATTTCGAACTAAAATTAACACTCATATAGTTTGTTAGCTAAAATCTTTTCTCACACAAATTTGTTATTATGTGTTTTTTTTTTTTTTTTCTTTCTTTTTTTTTATAGTTCATTTTCATGGGTCGAGTCGAGTTTGACTAATTTGGTATACGCATAAAATTTTTTCTGTCAATGGTAGTTGCGTTCTTAAGAACTCGAATTTGAGATCTCTGCATAAACTAGCATAGCACCGAATCGCTAAAGTACACCACCAAGTGGTGGTATTATTATTATGGGCTATTGTTAATTCCTAATGTTGATAATTAAATTTATAAGTTCCGTAGATATTCAGGTATAGGATGACAACATAAAATAAAATGATCATATAATTTTATAAACTGAAAGAAAGCAAGCGAATTTGTAATTTTCGCTTATAAATGTATTTTGGGCTTCTCAGTTGCTATCAATAGGTGTAATTGTCTAAAAGCCTGAAGTTAATGGGCCACAGGCCCATAATATTGCCTGCTTTCAGATGGGGAAGTTTAAGCGGTCACAATGGATTAACAAAGATAATCTCGTCCCTGACAATTTATTATTTAATTAGGGCTGTCCATGGGTCGGGTTTTAATCCGATTCCGATCCGAATTTTAGTATATTCATCCGATAAATCATGTCTAATTATAAATTTTCGTTATTCTAAATAAATGGATCGAATATGGAATTAAAGAATCCGATCCGTTAAGAATCTGAATCCGATTTTATATATAATATTTAATTAAATAAATTATTTACTAGGACATAATATTAAATAAAATAATTAAAATTAAAATTTTCACATATTTCTCACTTTAAACATTAATAAAATTTGAATTGTTTATTTTGAAAGTATATATTTTCTTATATTAATAAATTTAAATTAATCTATTTCAAATAAATTTAAACAAAACCATCAAATGATACATTAAATAGAAATTATTTATTAGATATTATGTATTTACATTTATTTTTTTTATATTAAATTTATTATTTAAAATTTTAGATTTTTATTACTAATCGAGTCGAATCTTCTATCGGATCTAATCCGACCCGAGTATGCATGAATTTAATAACAATGAATCCGAATCTATAAATCAATAAATATTTGTTAATTACTAATGAAATTATTTTTAATATATATTAACTTAATGATAAATGAATAAGTAATAATTAATAAAATTTCATATTAACTCTTGTATCTGAGCAAGTTGTATTTTGCATTTAAATTTCAAGCTTCACGTTGAAGTTAAATTCTTCTAAATTCATTTAAGTTTCTTGTACCATGTTGAATTTAAATTAAATTGTAAATCTAAGTGGTTAAATGATTTGTTTTTTTTTCAGAACAATGATCGAATTCCTCTAATCATTAGGGAATGTGTGTATTTAAAAAAAAAAAAAATTAAATTCATCTCATTTCATGTTTTGGGTTGAATTTTGATTGGTCGACCCCCTATTAACTCTCATTTTTCGCTTTTAAATTAACCCCTGATTATTCGAAGATGGTTAACTCTCATTCTACTTTCCAAATTGATCCCTTATTATTGGAACCTCAACATATAAAGGTGTGTTAATCAAACACATAATATCTTACAAATTCTAGCTTCTACATATTATCTTAATTGAAACTGGTATCACCGTGTCTGATCCCTACGTTGTACTAATACGGATATTACAATAAGGACACAAAACGATATAAATACGACGAAACATATTTTTTTGTTAATTTTTTATGTGAGAAGTGTTCGACGCGGTGTCTGATACAAGTGTCCAACACGACACAATAAGGTAGAATGATATTTTTAGAAGTATCGGTGTATTAGAGTTGCGCCCCTACTTGAGAGTTGCAATTCCCTACGCTACGCGTAATGTATCCTTTAATCCTTTTGCAGCAGCATACTTAGAAGATTTGTTTAAGTAATTAAACCTCCATAGCTGAACTAAACAGTAATTAGTCGGCTAATCCTTACTTCTTATTCTTTTCACTCGACGCGTCATTGTTTAAGATTAATATCGAAATGATTAGTATAATGCATATTTACAAGAAAATCCGAAATATATAATTTGCCTGGTTAATTCATTCATAGAAAAAACGATGCTGAAATATTTGCAAAGTGGACTTAATGCCAAGTTGGGCAAATTCCAGTCTCATCTTAATTATTAGCCACTTTAATTTATAATTTCTAGAGTACAATTTTCAATTAATTACTTTCGGCTGCCCAAAGATGTACTCAAAATAATAAGTTTGTGTAATAATATATGTAACGCCCCGACTTTTCGGACGTAAAGGTAGAGCGTATGTGTTCACCTAATTGCGCGAATTAATTGTTTTTACGTGTTTTATATTTAATTTTATTATAATTGTTATTACTTTATTATATTATATTATATTATATTATTTTATTTTAATATTATTAATTTTATATATATATATATGTCTCGTAGATATATATATTTATATATGTTTAATTATTTTATTATTGTTTAATGATTATGCTAATTATATATTATGTTAATTAATCATGTTTTAATTAATTACTTATTTATACATATATATATATATCCTACGTGAAATATTATATGCATGAATTTCATTTCTTTGCATGGGATTTAATATAATTATGCATGAATTTTATATTTATGCATGGAGATTTTATTTATGTATGCATATTAATAATTTTGCATGCAAATCATAATTTATGCATGAGAATTAAATTATTGCATGAATTGCATGGAGTTGATATATTATGCATGGAATTTTATGTATTCATGTATAAATTGTTTGGAAAATGCATGTTGTTCATTTTGTGCTCCGTTCTTATATGATATGATATCAAATTGCTACGATTTTGTAATATGTTGAACGTATATGTGTTATGAACATGATTTTATACTCAAATTATGTTTTTGAATTCATTTGATAGGTTAACGGATTTAATTTCATTTGAGGAACCAAAACGGGAGCTAACGAGCACTTAGCGTACCCTTGGTTCCGAATTTAATATCTTGAGCTCGGGAACTCGGATTCGAGTTCCGTCAACTCCGCTGAACTCGTAACGAAAATTCGGGTTTAGTAAACTTAGCCTTACATTTTTCCTAATTCATTTGAAACTCCGAATTTCAACCGAAAAACGAATCGGCGACCAACATGACCTTGTGGCACTAAATCAGCCATATCTTGGCCAAACCATAACCAAATTAACCATGGTTTGATCCTTTGAAACCCTAACTCAACCCTCTATCATGATATACTCAGCCTTGACCGAGATTATCATCACACAAACCCCAAAACTCAGCCAAAGCTTCTGCCTCTCTCTCCAGTCCCGTAACCCTCCATCCCTTGAAGATTTTGGAGCTCAAATCTTCTCCAAACTTCAACCAATCATCAAGGTAAGCTTAAGGTTGTAATATATGATTAATTCTGAGCATTTTCATCCTTTCATTCACAAGTTTGAGCATGGTTTCATCCATTTCTGGGTGTTTTACCGAAAAGGGGAGTTTTTGTACAAATTCTTGATCTCCTTCGTTTCTCTATGGTTTTGATCGATTCCAAGCCTGAGATTAATTGTTTTAACATCCTCATAACATTTATGATCTTTGATTTCATGTTTGTTGAGATATCACTTATGAAATTTTTAGAAAATCCCACATATATGTCACGTATACTCCATGCTTTGATTAATCACTTTTGGAGCTGTTTCCCTTGTTGAATATTTGATGTTTTGCTGCGTATTTGATGGCCTTAACTGAGTTGTATAGATGGAGAAGGTTCGAGTTCAAGCTTGCCCTGTTTTCATCGATTTTTGCTCTGTTTTTCTGGACTATTTTTGCTGTCAAAAACTGCTCATTTCCTTCCTTCTTCTTGCTGTCAATTTCGTGATCTTGTAGCATGTATTCTTGTTGAATTTTGCTGCCTTTCATGCCTTGTTTTGTTGCTCGTATGGCCTGCTATTCCTGCGTACTTAGTTGCCCTGTTTTCTGCATTTTTGCTGTCGAAACTGGGCTGCTGCTGCTGCTGTCACGGGCGTGTCAATTCTCCTCGTTCCAGCGAGGAACGGGGGTGCAGAATGGTCCGGACTTGCTGTACCGAGACACGGGGGTGTCTCGGTATAAGCTTTGTGGGTGACACCCCCGTGTCACCCCGTTTTTCTTGAATTATTTCTGCGTCTTCTGTTACTGCTGCTGTTGTTATATATATATATATATATGTATGTTGTGTATGTGTGTGTTTGTGTGTATGATTGCATGCATGGCTGTGTAGTTATATATATAATTGAGGTGTGTGTTGTGTTATATAATGCATGCATGAGTTGTGATTTTATTTGCATGAAGTATATATATATATGCATGCATGTGTGTGTGTGTTGTACGTGATATATATATATATATATAATGCATATATATATTATTATATTATATAATATATATGTTTATTATTATATTATATATTTATTATATGTTTTTAATATTATTTGATTTAATTCAATTCTATAAATTAATTGATTTCCATTTCGCGTATTTAATTATCGACTTTTGATTGAACGTTTTATTTGTTTTATTCCTAAATGTGAAATTGAATAATATGTGTTATGCTTCTTCAATGAATTTTAGATTAATTGTTATGTACCATGAATATTACGAATGATTCGAATTTATGAAATTTATATGAACCTATGAATGTTATGAATTTATGGACTTAATATGAATTTATGAAATTATGAAATTGAATGAAATGTATGAACGAATGCATGAGTATATGTTTTAAATTTATTAATCGTGCACATGAACATTTTTATGATATAACATGATCATTTATGCATTCATGTCATATGCACCTCATTGCCGAGCGTTATATGTGGTCATTGCGTCTCATACCTTTTCTTTTGCACAGATTCGGGTTTGGTCGGAGGCGAGAACGAGCATTGAGACGCTTGTGCCTTATTTTGCTTTGGTAAAGGTGGGTTTTTCTTCTATTAGTTAAAACAACCGTATAAATCCCTTATGTGCAAAGTTTGAAGCCAAAATAATATATTTATATCAATCGAGTCATTTTGGGTAAATGATTTCAAATGTCTGACCCCTTTTTAATTGCGAAACCCTACCTTATGTTTTGGCGAGACACATTTATTATTTATTACAGAACGGGCCCCGGGACTTAGTATATGTGGCTAACCGAGGAAGCAAGGGCTGACGGGGATCCCATATACTAGTTCCAACCAACTACGGTGATACCGGCCCTCGCTAGGAGTTTTAGCGAGGAATGGGAGCTGAGTGCCTTTGGGGGATTCATGTACCCCCATTGGCCATTGATTTATTCGGTGGTCAGGTCTAGCTAACTTGTCCACCACCCGGAGGAAGAAGGTGTATATGTATGATTACGATCATTTATGTATGTGCACGAAAGATATGTATGATAACCACTAATTATAATATAATTACACGAGGAGAAGGTTGGAGATTGTGCACGCTCACTCGCCGAGCTTAAACCCTTATGAATAATTATGAATGAATATGAACGTCGTAATCCCGTTGATGTCTTCTTTGTTTTAACCACTTGGTAAATTCCTTTCAAACTTCACACGGGATTAGGGCTTGCATGTATGTGTTTAATTTATGCGATATTATATATCTTATGCCCCGTTTTTATACCCACCAGTCTCTTTTAGACTGAACTCGGTTGTTTTCAGCTGTTTTGTGCAGGTATAGGAGTGCTAGGCGGGAATTCAAGTCGTCTAGGTCTTGCATTTATGTTTAGCACCTCTTTTCAGTCTCATACTCATACTATTATTACTACTTTTGTATTTGATCCTGTTATAGATTGGAGCGTTTTGATTTTTGTAGGCCGTGAGTGCCATTGCATATTCGAATGCTCTTGTATATCTATTTTTGGAGCTTGTTAGCTCATTGTACATTTGTTATAAAATTCCTGCTTCCGCGAATTTTCTTTAACTCTGATTTTATGATTCCTGCACTGATTGGTTCAAGGGTTAGTCCCGCCTAGCATAGCGTGTGTGTTGTGTCCCCGTTCGCCGTAGATTTGGCACGTGTATGGACTTCCATTTCATATACGGGTCGGGTCTCGGTGCGGGGGATGTGGTACCTTACGCTCGGGTGCTACAATATATGTATTTTTTTTTTCTACACCGGTGTACCCCGTAATATCGATCCCATGTTCCATGCGAAAAATATAAGAAATAAAATTTGTATAATAATTAAAATTTAGTTGATCAACGCATATTCCATTTGAGTAATATTTTAATCTCAATTTCAAGTTACATTTGATGAGTTTGTAAATTTATTGTTGCATCTATCAGGCTCATGAGCATAGGGCGTGACACATCTACCGTTTATTATAGTAATTAGTTTTCTATCCCCCTTAAATTTTGAACATTTCAAAAAATAAAATAATTAGTTCACATTTATCGTCACCTACAATAACACCAAATGACTCACATTCACCGTAGATTACATTCGCTGAATTGTATCCATTTCCACCAACTAGTACACTCCATCCACCTTCGAGGCTTCGACTATATGTGTTGAGTTGTAGACACTCCAAAAATTAGAACATCTTATCCACATTCACCACCAACTAACATTTGCTAAATTGTAGACATTTTAAAAATTAGAACGCCAATTTACATTCATCCTCCATTGCAATAATTAAGAATGCATGAGATTATGTATATATGTCAGGGCCAGGCATTGACATGAATCATTTCCTAAAGCTTGTTATAATATTTCCTAATTGAAAAAAATACAATTTTGATATGCCAAATTACCCATTTTAGTAATTTTCATACATATACTTTTTTTAGAGAAAAATGTAGTATACAACTTTAAAATTTTACAATTTAATAGAACTTTTTATCGGAAACAACCAATTTTCACCGAAAAACCATGAATGTTTTTTGGTGGGAATTGGTGGTTCCCGATAAAAAGTTGTATTAAATTGTAAATTTTTGGAGTCGTGAATTTAAATTGTAAATTTTTGGAGTTATGAATTAAAATTTTCACCGAAAAAAAGTTTGTATCAAAATTACTAAAATGAAGCATACCAAAATTATATTTTCTAATTTTTAAAAGAAAATGTTGCTGTAAAATATACATTATTATTAGTAATTAATTAACATATTCAACTAAGTAGAGGTAAAACGAAGGTGAAACAGGAAAAGGAACCTAAAACTTTTAGGGTAGGGGACAGAGTGCTAATTATATGATAAGTTTAATTTAATAAAGAAAGTATAATTAATTACCTGGATGTGGGGTTTATGCATCAACTTGACCATTATCTGTCGACAATCGACATCCCTGTGGCCTCCTGGGATGATTATGTCGCACATATATAGGTTTTTAGCTCAACCAAGTCTTCATACAAACTTAGTCATAAACGAATATTACCTTCTAAATTTTAAAATGAACATTTTCATATACACATATGTGCATGCATATACCAATTTATAATTAACGAGCAGGTGGCTTAAGTGAATAAGGATTTGAATTCACTAAAATAAGGTATCGAGTTCGAATCTTACGAATGTAAAAACTACGTTGAGAGAAGTTTCTATGAAAAAAACCTTTAGTATCTCGAAAGATTATAGTCTATCACTCAATTGAATGGAGAGAAATATGAGATCTACAAAAAAAATATACCCATTTATTTAGACAAAATGTGATCATATTCAATTAACTATCTAATCTTTTTTTAATTTTTATCTGTTATTAGGCATGAGTTTGAAACATATCAAACGACTAGATTGTAAAGTTTTATTTGTGTTTCTTAAAAATTCCAACACGAAATTATATATAGATATAGGGCGAATTACATTTAGGTTCCCTGAGGTTTGCCCTAATTACAAATCAGTCTCTCTTGTTTCAAAAATTACATATTAGTCCCTAAAAACACTGTTTCAATTGAGGTATCCCTAGACGCCGTTAGGGTTCCGTTAATTTTGACATTTGAATTTCCGAGAAATATTACAAAAAAGTCCATGAACTATGAATTTTCTTACAAAACGATCCCTTAACTAAATCACATCAATAATATGGTCCTGTCAAAATTAACGGAACACTAACGGCATCTAGGGATACCTCAATTGAAATAGTGTTTTTAGGGACTAATATGTAATTTTTGAAACAAGAAAAACTGATTTGTAATTAGGACAAACCGTAGGGGACCTAAATGTAATTCGCTCTATAGATATACAGTAGCATCTTATTCAGCTACACAATTCGATGCAATGTCACACAAGTCTCCTCATGTTTTGAATTTTGCTCTTATTTCTTTTCTTTTCCTTTTCTTTAACTTATAATTAATTTGACATCTAGCTATTAAGTTAATTTCTATTGAAATTTGAAGACATTTCCAAACTTTATAACATGTATATAGCGTGACAAGAGGTTTTAAGATGCAATATTTTCCCACGACAAATAAAACAACACAGGCATTAACTATTAAAGATGCATCACAACAAAAGTGTATCAAGCTAATACATCAATAGTGTATCAAAATATCAATCATCGATTATAGAAACTAATCAATTCGTTAAATTAAAAATAACTGGGAGAGTAAGATCTCAATATATAAAAGTACTGTTTCATATAAAAGAATAAATTTAAAACCCTGATATTTAATTAGAAACAGTCCTCTATATATATATATATATATATATATATATAATCATGAAACTTTTAGCTGCTATCCAGATGGCAGATACTGGACATGCAATTAATCTAAAGCCTAGCTAGCAAGTAGCTTAAACTATTTGTTAGTTAGTTCAGTTGATCATAAGGGTGAGAAAATATGATACAAATTAATTAGTGAAGTTGGATCTTTTCAAAAATAAAATAAAATAAAACAAATTAGTGAAGTTGGATTAGACATCACATAGGAGTAAAATTCTCTTTAATTATTTTATCTTTACAACTTAATTAATGTTGATCCCCTATTATCAACATCTGACATTACATTTCCAGCTGCTTATGCAACAGATGGAACCAAAAAGTTTCATTTCATTTCTTGTCTCTTAAATCACATCATCAATATCGTTTGGAAAATTCTAATTAAAATCCAATTTATATAAATGCGAAAATTTCTGCCTTTTGAAAAATTAAAGTTATAAATATGATGATTAGTTGGAAAAAAAAAAATTTTTTTTAGAAAAAGCAGTTGATTGTATCCAAAGAAAATTAAAGAACCCTAATTTAATTAAATAAAACTAGCTTTTATTTAATTACTAGAAGTCGAGAATAACATAGAATTTAGAAAAACAAACTACAAATCGGCCATCTGATGCTTGTATCTTCTACTTTATTTTTGCTTGTAATTTAGAAAAAAAAAAACACTATAAATCGGTCATTTGATATTCGTAATTTCTATTTTACTTATGTTTGAAATTTAGAAAAAGAAACTAAAAATCAGTTATTTAATCCTCCTAACTTCTGCTTTATTTGTACTCGTAATTTATACATGATTCGATAGTCGTAATTCCTACTTTAGTTCTACCCATAATTTAGAAAAAGAAAATAAAACCAGTACTCATCTGCTACTCGTAACTTCTACTTTATTTCTGCTCGAACGAAATTAAATTAATAAATCCAAAATTAAAAAAGAAAATGTAATAAATTAATCTCCATTAAGAAAACTTTTCAGATGTAATACTATTGCGGACGTAAACAGATGCGTGAACTAAATCCTTCAAAATAAGATCAGCGCCTTCCAACCCAGAAATCCAACACTTCTTTCTGGAATACACCCCATGTCTTCTCACCTCCCAATTTTCACAAACACCTGTTCTGCACTCACAATTCCGTCTAAGTGATTATCTGCTGCAGCCTTTCATCTTCAAATCCTCAACTCCCGAAGCGTATAAATGGCGGGTGCCCTAATCCTCGAAGATATATCAAGAAGTATTGCCCTTCCATGCACATGCAGTACTACTAATCAAAACCCAATCTTTAAGAACAGACAATGTCGCAATCAGCAGGAGGCGGCGGCCGGAGCAGCCTTTCTCCGCCGTCCGACGGCGGGACATCGGGGCGGCACCCGGTTTACCGCGGCGTCAGGAAGAGGAAGAGCAGCGGCAAATGGGTTTCCGAAATTCGGGAGCCACGGAGCCCTAATAGGATATGGCTGGGGACGTTTCCCACTGCGGAGATGGCGGCGGTGGCGTATGATGTGGCGGCGCTAGCGCTCAAGGGCAGAGAGGCCGAGCTTAATTTTCCCAATTCGGCTTCTTCTTTGCCCGTTCCGGCTTCCACCTCGCCGCAGGATATTCAGGCTGCGGCGGCTAGTGCGGCTGCGGCAGTTGGCGCCGCCGGCGATGCTCTGGGTGGGGGGAATAGGGCTGCGGCGGCGCAGCCTGAATTTCCGCCAGAGGCGGCGGGGTTTAATAATGAGTTTATTGATGAGGACTTGATATTTGATATGCCTAATGTTCTTGCGAACATGGCACAAGGAATGATGATTAGTCCTCCGAGGTTGGCTCCCGATGAGGGTTATGAAAGTTTGCCTGATGAAAATCTCTGGAATTATCCCTAATTAGTTAATAATCTTAATATGTGTGGCTTAATTATATGATATATAATATATACATATATATAATATAAATATGAGTGTGTGTATGCAATTTGGGAAAGAAATTCCAGTTAAGAGTGTGTTGCACGTCCATGAATGTACTTTGCGTTGCTTATAAACGATTTCTTGTTTTTGTAATTTGGTTTGTTTCATAACTTTTAATTTCATAAATTAATGATTCTTGCACCTAATGTCTTTGAACTTTGATAGATGAAAAGAGATATCCCAACAACCTGATTGATCGATCATGCATATTTGTAAAATGAAATTCATTTATATTAACTAATCTCACAGTTAACGTAGTTTAAGCATATGGATGATAAACATTAATTAGGTCTTTTTAAGTACTGGGATATTGATTCTAGGGTTTTCAATCAAAAACTACTGTTTAACTTCTCCAGACAACCTTCCCAATCAAACATTATTAAATAATGCAATTGTGAAGAGCAATCTTGCCTTTACTAGAAAGCAGTTAATTACTTAATTCTGTATAAGTGTGTTTCGTAGGACCAAAAAAAATATGTGTGTGTTTCTGGTAAACTGAAAACTACCTCAATTAGTGCATTTAATATTTAATACCTCTTTTCTATTTGCAATGATGTCCTCCTAATTAATTAATAGCTAAATTTCTTAACTGGGCTCCATTCGGATTTATCTTAGTTTCCAATATAATACAGTAATATGTTAGATTTTTGGAAAAATATCATTTTTCATCCTCTAAAAATATCCTTGATCGATTTTGGTCCTGATCTTTTAATATTTATGACATTGCATCCTTTTTTATTCTATATTTCTCAATTTCAGTCTTTTAACTAACGGATGTTAAAAAATTGACAGAAAAAGGCGCGTGTCACTCACGCGCCACTCACATTTATTCAAGGCGCGTGTTTTCCGTTAAAAAAATTAACGTTCGTTACTAAAGGACTGAAATTAAGAAATGTGAAATAAAAAAAGATGCAATGTGAGAAAAGTTTAAAAATCAGGACTAAAATAGAACAAGGACATTTTTAGAAGATGAAAAATGATATTTTCTCTAATTGTTTTTTTCAACGTCTCCAGAAGATATAAATTCAGGTGGAATTAATTGAAAATTTGAACAAACTCTTTGGTTTGAGTTATGTATGTATAGCATATCAAAAATTTAGTTTCTCTTACAGATCCTCTTTATGTAAATATTATATGGGTTCATAAGACAAAGAGTTTGCTCTGTTATGGCATTTTCGAAAATAGTAGAATATTCGACAAGGTTTTTAATTTTGCAGATGGAATGTAATATACCAATATTAATTCAACTTTACATTCATGCCACCCTAGTGGGAAGATCATTTTCGAGGAACACGTGCCATCATAAGTAATTCGAATTCATTAATCATAGAGAAAAATTGTAATACTAGAGATTATACGGGTATAGACATAAATATAATTAGGAAGAACAGTTATCTAATGCTTGGTTGTAGCAACGTATACGTATGTAGTGATCTCGTATTGTCGAATGTATTTAAAATTTTGACATACATAACAAATGAGAGCCAAAAGTCCAAAATAATAAAAGGAATTTAATTTGAGTTTTGACTTTGTGAGGGTATGTATGAATTAGATTCGTATCTTGAAAATAGGAGAAGAGATAAATTGATTTGAAGGGTTTGGTGAAGGAAGGCTTTCAGGTTGTGTAGTTTAGTCAATAGGAATTAATCATTTAGTCGTTGATTTTCTAGGGCTTTTTTTTCCTGATCAACTTTTACTGTTACATTGATTTCGCGGTTGGTAACTCATTATATATGTTAAGAGGGCAAAAGGTGTTGCTCAACCTTGGCCCTGGTGATTGAATTTCTTTTATTTTCGTGTTTTATATCCTATTTTATTTATATTCATACGTATGTATATCGATAAATGGTTGTAATAATTAAGAGATAAATATGATTGTGATATGAAAAGAATCTCTTCTAATATCAATTGTTTGTCAATATACTTGGCTTGTGTGGATAAATGAAACAATAAAATATGTCACTGAAATACTAAATCTATTTCCGCTCTTACTTGTATGTCTTGCCCTAGTCATTTCTAATTAATTTCTGATACTTAACTGTCACAAATATACATATTAGTATATATTTTAGCAAGTTCTTTTAATAATTAGATATTCTCTAATTATATGTGTCAAACACCTATTAGTGATAAATTTAAAAAATACATATGTTTCATTAATGTGCCCGTATCATGTCCGATCCGTCTCATATCGATTCATGTCGTTGTATTTGTGCATCATAATTTAGCACATAAGTACATAACCATACTTTACAATGATAACTTTTTAATCAGTGAATTGTGAGGAGGAGAACCAATATGTTCAACTAAAATATGCTAATTAAGTAATCAATCAAAAGACTCTACAGTAAGTGAAAAATAAATGAATTTTTTTTAGTACAAAAATTCTATGTTTGAATTTCTCTAATCACTCCAGATATATGTTAAATAATAATAATAATAATAATAATAATAATAATAATAATAATAATAATAATAATAATAATAATAATAATAAACAATACTGATGAGAATTTTCGAGCTGTAATCAATTCATTGGAATTCAATTAATTAAATGGTAAAGTCAATAATATTTATTCATGTAAACCTTATTTTTTTCTTGAAATATTTTCATACTTGCATCCACAATATATGGGATTAAAAACTTTGAAACTTACAATTTGTATAAAAGGCAGCCATATTTGTGGACAAGTACCAATAATTCTGGTGCAGTCAAGATTAGTGATAATTATAGATTAAGTGAAATGGCTAGCGTAATTATCATTTCTCTTGACTACAAAACATTATCATTAGGGACACTGTTTTGTGTCCACAACGTGACATCCCTTCTCGGTTTGCTGCCCTCTTACGATTTTAAGCAAACTAAATTTATTACAAATTAACTTTTAATTATTTTTAGTTTATTCAATTATTTATCCTTACTTGAGTATTATTATTATAGTCCATTACCATTGAGATTTAATCAATACTTTCTTGATCAGCTTATGCTCTACCAAGGACATGTTTATAATGGCTTTAGACTTCTTATTTCAAGTTCGTATTTTATCTCCTATTTCACTCACTTTTACAAGTTAAGTATATTAATAGGTGATTCAGATTATAGGAGAATTTTTTTTTAATTTTTTCCGTATCTCAATTATTTTTTCTTTCTAATTTTAACCGTCTATTAATACACATGGCGTGTGTATATCAGTAAATAGGAGATTCAAGTACTAGCTAGGTACTACCATATGGTTTGTCAAAATAACACCAGGGAACTAATTTATAATTATCCGTAAACTCAGGTATAATTTGCCTTTATATATAATTGAACCATAACTTTGAAACCTTATTTACCTATGTTACAAATTAAGTAAAAGAATGCTGGTCCACAGTTTCCATACAAATATTTAAGAGGAAAATTATATTTTCGCTATACCAATTCAACTTTTTAAGTATTTTTAATTAGTACTTTTCATTTATCGATTGCAAATAGGTCTGTACGTTCAAAAATCAAGCAATTGCATGCACATTTTAACCGGAATTATTTTCTTATTGGAAAACCGGCCCGATTTTACACGTGGCAACCAAAAACCACCCTGTTTCTGGTAGAAAAAAACAGTTCCGGTCAAAATATGCATGTAATTGCTTGATTTTTAAACATACCTTACAACCAAAACATGAAAAGTACCAAAAATATTTAAAGTGTTAAGTTGGTATATCAAAAATGTAATTTTTCCAATATTTAACTATTTCTTTGGTCGCTCCTCCTCCTTAACAACTCCAACACCTATCTTATTTACAATCTTAATTCTGAATTTCTCAAGTTTACTCAAAGTACCACCATCGACACCTCTCTCTCCACCATTACATTTACCTTTCCTTTCCAATTCCTCGACCAACTTTTCCAGCATATCTGAAGCGCCCTTTCCCTTGTAATGATCCCACGTTTGCCAAAAATGTCCTTCATCAACCCTAGATTCAAAACCCTCGAACCATTTGCGCCCTTTTACATCAACTTCCTCCAACACTCCTTTTAGGATCGAAATGATGCCATCGTCGTCTTGGTTCATAAATCCATCTTCTCCTGTGAAACCAGTCGCCCCGTGCAAGTAATGTCGTAAACTCGAGCTCGAATCTACAGCAGCTGTTTCCATGCCTTAGCTTGATTCTTTTAATCTAGCCAATTAGGACAGCTTTTTTGGTAAGAAAACAAGTGCAGTACTGTTTGGTTTGATTATAGAAGTGTACTCTTGTTTTGAAGGTTTTTGATGCCTGTTGGGCTGTGGCTGATGCTGATTATATAGACATGACTACAAATCTATGATGTACGAACACTTCTAAAAATATCATTTTGTCGTGTCGTGTCATGCCATGTCGTGTCGGACACTCGTGTCCGATACTCCTTACGTGGGAAATTCAAGAAAAAATCCGTATCGCCGTATCCGTGTCGTGCCGTGTCCGTGTCCGTGCATCATAGCTACAAAGTCACTGTAATGCTGGCCAAAACATGGGAGAACAAGTCGACTCTCCTCGCAAACCAATTTGACTAATTAAAAAAAAAATCTTGGAACAAATAGCCAATAAATTCTCGTTAGAATTTCCCCCAATCCCAAGTGGAAAAAAAAAAAAGGAAAAATTCAAAATTTTCTCGTTTGAACATGCCTTTTCCTATTTTTTAGAATTGAGAAGAGTTGACCGTTTTAATCGTACAAAAAATAAAATAAAATCAGGGTTTGCTCTAAAATAAAGGAAGAGGTAATATGATGACTTTTGTGGAGAGAAAGAACGAGGAGTATGTATATGTTTGATTAAGAAATGTGGCAAGACATTATTCAAACTATAGAATTAATATTATTATAGCCAACCAGAACAGGGACGGAGCCGCAGGGGTGCCCCCTAAATTTTGAATTTTTTTTAAATTTATATATATATATATATATATATATATATATGTTGAGAATTTTATATTTTTGTCCCCCAAATTAAAATTTCACCCCCTTAATTTTAAATATTTTAATTTTTGTCCCCCTTATCTTAAATACTAGCTCCGTCTCTCTAAACCAGAAGCTTACTTGCAATTGGCCACTTTGGATATAATCGTATAATAAAGTAAGCAACTAGACTAGATGCTCGTCTGGCAAAGAGGATGTTCTTCATAATCTTAGAGACCTTCGACAGTCGAGAGTTATTTGGAAATTTGTGGTTGATCCTTTTGAACTGTATCAGTTTCTTCATATCGATCAAGATAATTGATTTCTTTTAAACTTGAAATGGAAGGGTAAAAACAGTCTCTCTGTGGGATGCTCTTAGCATTTTGTCTTTGTGGCAACAATTTGGTGCCTATGGAAAGCACGTAATACCTTTATCTTTTGTGACACCCCGTTCTACGGTTCGGTCAGGTAAATTATGTGATTTAATTTCTAGTTGTGTTTACAATAGAATTATTTGAATTATGTGACGTAATTGCGTAATTGATTTTAATTTCGTATTTTGAGATTTTGGGGATTTTGGAATTGAACCGATACCTTTTGAACCGAAACAATTAAACCGGGGAAAAACCTTGAACCGAACCGAGACCCAAATAAACCGGACCGAACCACCCCTTATATTCTTGAACCCTTCTCTCCCCTTTCATTTCACAAACACATCAAGCAAAAGAGGAAGAAGAGAGAAAAGCTCCCCAAGCCCTCCAATCTTCACAAGCTCATATCTCTTTCAATTCTCCGTCATTTTTCGATCCAAAGTAAGTTTCGGAATTCCCACGATCTCCTCTAACTTTCTACCAATCGTTTTCTTCTTAATATTGTGATTTTGTTTGAGCTTGGAGAATTGAATGAATAGTATGGGTTTCATGCCAACTTTGTAATATTTGATTCTTGGATTGATTAGCATGAGTTGTGACTTCATTTATATGCTCTATATGATTAATATGTTGCATTTAATTCATGGTTTTGGTTGGGATTGCATTTATTGCTTGGTATCATAAATGAGGTTGGGATGCATTTTGGTGGGCTTGCATATTCTTGAGCTTTGATGCATGATTCTTGGTTGTTTAAGCTTTCCTTGTTGTTGTTATTGCATATGTTGTGGTTGGTATTGATTTTCTTGGCAAAAATTGGTGTTTTTGGAGTTTGGGTTCGAACCTCTGTTTTTCGCGTAACTCACTGCCCAGAAATTCCAGGCGAAACGGGCGTTTGGGCCCTCTTTGTATTTTACAAACGACCGTTTCGAGGGTCAGAATTTGAGGCAGTAGGTTCTGAAACGGCCGTTTGGCCATCCTTTGAAAACTGGAAACGACTGTTTCGGAGGCCGCTGTAAGAAATGTGATTTTTCGACTTTTGCGGTTCGATCCCTTTGCTCCCGAAATACCTTTATATGTCCTTCTTGGGTGTTAAAATGCTACTTCCATGCTTTGTATTTGTTGTATACTTTAATCGTACTTGAGTTACGTTTTGAGCGTTTATATGTTTGGTGTCGGATCATTTTGCCCATGTTTTGCATCTCATGCACACTTTGCATACCGTGCGTCATATTTGGTTCATTTTGAGTCTAAGTCTGGGGTGTTGTATCCTTTTTGTGTTTCAGAGCCGAGTCCGGATACCGTTGACCCGAGGTTTAGGTGTTCCTCTGTTCGTTCGTTTCTGTTTTCGCTCCTTTTGCTGCCAGGTGAGGTTTAGGAACTTTTGTATTAGTTAAATAACCTATGGCCTAATATGTGTTGATTTCTCCCCATGTATGCGAATATATCTTATATATCTATTAAATATGGATGTTTAAGATATGATTTTGGTTTTGTGAAATACCTTTGGGAGTTTTGAGAAACTTGATATATGAATAGGCATATGTAAGCTTGTTTTGAAAATCTTTTGTACTTTTGATGGCTCGAGAGAGTTGTGCCCTGAAAAATGGGAAGTTGGTATGATTTGGATTTGTTGGGCCCCGGAATTATGGGTAAGGAGCCACGGTACGACAAAGGTCGTTGGGTTTGACCTGTGTGTAATTCCATTTGAGGTGAGCACGTGTGACTCTGGAGGTTGGGAAAACATATTCACTTTGAGCCCTCGGTGAACAACCGGGGAAGACATATTGTGGGTTCACAACCCCTTATGTTTTTGTATTTATGGTAGTGAGGGTTTGATTCCCGAATGCCGAGGAGTTGAGGATGGATTGGTGTTCTGATTTGGTATTTATTTTCTGTGGTATAGGTGGTGGAGTCCGTACTCGTCGGACAGTGATTTATCTTTTGATTCGATGAATTGTGAATCGAGATAGGAATTTGGTATATGTATTAGTATACTTTTGGGAATGTCTTGGTTTGTAAAAACCCTAGCCTCGATTCATGATCATCACCTTGTTATTTTCTCTATTATATTTATTATTGGTGTGGACGTACGTTAGCCCACTTACTCAGTCGAGTTGTAGACTGACCTTCTCCTTTTCCCCCTTTTAGTACAGGTTGACTCGAGCTAGGCGGGGAAGTGCTTCTTGGAGTCGTACTTAGTGGTCTAGGTCGAGTCTGCATTCATATGTATATACTTTTGGATACTTGTATTATTTTGGCCCCGTGGGTATTGTGTATAATTGCACTTGTGCCGAGCTTTGCATGGTTGATCCTGTTTGTTACTTCCGCTCTTTGTTTCTTTTTTTTTGTGCGCTCTGTTGGTTTTAGCCCCGCTTAGCTTAGTGTGTGCGAGTGTAGGTCCCCGTTCGCTTAGGCTTGGGTTCATGTATAGACTTCTATTTCATATGTGAACTCGGGTTTAGGTGCGGGGGATGTGGATGGCCACGCTCAGGCGTCACATCTTTTGAGGTAAACGAGAGCCCTCAAGGTTACTGTTAAGACCATTAGCACCTTGATGGAAGATTTGTGCCAAAACTTCAAAGTCAAACTAGAGAACACCATGATGGATAGGTCTCGAGTCATGTGGATCAAACTGCTTAGAAATTCGAATGAAGATTGGGTCAGTGACTTTTCGATAAACTTGGGTAAGTGCACGATGACTTGGGAACATCGAATTGAAAGGATCATTTTTTAAGTGAATTCTCAAACTATATATCATTAAGCTCATTGATGGAGCGGATACAAAATCCCACCCTCTCGAATAGATTATTGAGGATTGTCAATACCTTTTCAGAAGGCCGTGACAAGTGGAACTGCATCACACCTATAGGGAAGAAAATTTGTGTGTTGATACTCTTGCGAGTAAGGGACACGACATGAACGATTGGAGTGTTGTTTGGAACCTTCCCCCGATGAAAGTTGTTCAAATTCTTGATTTAGACTTCATATAACGCATGCTTGTGTCTCTCTTTTATTTAAAAAAAAATAAATTTAAAGACAGTCAAACTTCTCGCAAATTAATAGCTTTGAATTTTGATTGCTTTCCTACTCCATAATGTAAAGGTAAGTGGTCCAATTGGCAACCATAAGCTGTTACCATGTTGATTAATACGCTATATCACAATTAAGTAAACTCCCAGTACTAACACAATTTTCCTCCTTTTCGCGGATCGGGTTTAAGTGCGAGGTTTAGCAGCTGCCTCTTTCTGGAGAATTACATTTTTCTTTTACATTAATAAAAATCTCAATTTGCTTAGTTAGTCGAGTTTTAAATAATTACGAAATAAATTCTCGAGTGTGTTGCAGTCTCGGAGATAATAATATATATAAATTTCAAACCCAAACTTTTTTTGAGTCAGGCAGCTAAACTCACGAGCCGGTTTAACCCGTTAGCATCTCTAGTAACACCCAATATACAAGGGAAAATTGCAAAAATGGTACACCATCTGCACCTATTCAGCAGGATTGGTACACCAACTATTCCGGTGACAGATCTACCCCATATCTCCCAAAATCGCACAAAATGATGCACTTTTTCGTCGGAAAAAATAAAAAACCCGCCGGAAACCCGACTCATAATCCAACGTGGCACTATTCTCGCTTATGTGGCAATACAACCATGCCATATCAAAAACCACTGAACATGTGTCAATTTTAAGACATTAAAACGAACCAAAAAATGCCAAGTAATACATCATTTTTTGCTCAATTAAAATAAACTTAAAATATCACATAATACATAATACCTTGTTGGGGGGGGGGGGGGGGGGAGGGGAACTTGTGTATAATATATATTTGTATTTTTGAAGAAAATATAATATATTTTTAAAAATTTTATTCATACCAATTATATTTTATTTTACCTAATATTGATGGTATAATTACCGGAAATGCACTAAATCACCAACACTTTAAGATTTGTTTGGGGGGAAGACCATCACAGGCGTTTGAGCCTCAGGAACTGGATTTCCCAAAAAAGCGTGGATTCTTCCAGCTAGGATAACACCAGGGGAGAAAATGCAGTAAGAATGCAAAGATGGTGAAGTATGCAGAACTTCGAGCCATATCTGATCCCCTGCCCTTTTTTTCGAACAGAGCATACCCAAACGGGCGTTTGGGTTCTCAGTTCATTCACCAAACGCCCGTGTAGAAAGCTACTGCCTCATCCGCGCCTTTTCAAACGCCCATTTCTGCTTTCAGTACATTTTTCAAACGGGCATTTCTCCCTCATACGAACTCCGTTTGACCTGATTTTTGAACCCACGGAAACCTTTTGAAGTCTAGAACACTTTTCAATTGGAATAACCTCAAAATAATTTCTGTTTTGTGAGTTATAATCAATACATTTTGGTGTCGCCACTTTACCGGAAATCTGCACTCCTTCAACTTCGGACTTACGCCATTTCCTCCTCGATTTGAACCACAATACGGGCCATATACCATTTTAAAGGTCTATGTGTCTAATTTCATATGCAACAAATAAAACCCAATTTAAACTTCTAGAACTTAAGATATCCTTGTTTTACCACAGCTTGCGTATTTTCGGAAATTGTCCGTTTTTGCCAAACTTCACCAAAACCCCTTATATTGCAATCCTTTCACTTCCTTGGCTCCCGTATGTGACTTGTGTGAATTATATAATTGTTTAATTGATATTTATGTTATTATTTGACACTCTTCGATCTTTAATTGTTTAGACTTGTTTGTTAACCCCGTGCCTTACATGAAATGAATTCATTTGATTAAATGGCATGAATCCATGACCTCTTTGAGTTTAATTACATCTTTTATATGTTAATTGAAGGTCACACATGTTATATCACCTCATACCAATGCCGTGCGTCTTATTTGGTCTCATATTGAGTCTCCTCTCCCGAGTACACATTGTTACTTTCTCTTGTATAGTTCATCTCCAGGGCGGAGACTTCCGGATTGAGTAGGCACCCGTATCAATCATGTTTCTTATCTCGGGTTATTCCAGGTGAGGGTGTTTTCGTTCTAGATAAGTATCAAACCCTATAACCTTTATGTGACGCGCGTATATAAATTGATAAGTATCAAACCCTATAACCCTATATAAGCTTTGGCCAAAACCCTAACGTGTATATATATATTGATTTCAAAGTAAAGTCATCAAGTAAATCTTTATCGAGTAAATGTTTTCAAGGAATGAATCATTTGTAACGAAATGTATTGAAATGTTTTAACGTAACAAAATGTTTTGGCGAGATAACGCACGTTACGTTCACGTTTTTGGAGACCGGTATGACATCGGGTCGTCGGATAAGTCATTGCATATAGTACCCTTTGAGAGTATCTTACGGGACCGTGTAGTGTGGAAGGTGGGATACTCTTGAGCCGGTGGTTAACCCATCGAAGGAGCGGGTAGGAGTCATGAGTCCCCGTCTCATAACGTCACGTCACGTCACGAGGTGGCAGGGCCTTGCAAACCCTTCCACCGCCCCTGAGGTAGAAGGTTGGAATGTTTTACGATTATGTTCATGTTTACGTTATGCACCGTGCGGGAAGGCCGGGACACAGATTGCCCAAACGATTATGTTTTACGCCCGCATGTATTATTATGTATTGTATGATCACGTATTCAAATCATTAAATCATGTTCATTGTACATGGTCAGAGTTTGGTTGGAGATAATGCACGCTCACTCGCCGAGCCATAACGATTATTCATACATTACGAACTTAACGAATTTAATATGAATTAGTCGTAAAGTCCGAGCATTGCTAATCTATTTCTTGCCCTTCTCGGGAACTATCTTTAAATAAAACTTTGCTCGGGATTTGTGACTTGCAAGTGCATGTTTTGTTTATATGTATAGCTCCTGCTCACTTAGTCTTCTAGAGACTGATCCCTCTTTTCCCCACTTCTCAGTTTTCTTGCAGGTTGTGCTAGGCGGGAGTCAAGTCTTAGTATTCGTTCAAGTCTCACATGTACACTTGAGTCGCATTGCATACTATTTGTATCTTATTGTGTATTTGGGCCTGTGTGCCAATTATGAATTACTCTTAAATATTGATTCGGGACAGGTTGCAGTTGAACTCGTCGTTAGGTGCATGTTGAAGTTAATTATTTTTTTTGGATTTAAGGCTTGAAGCCATTGTTGTTTATGTTGAGCTTTTGAGCTTTTGTTGTGATAAATTATTATTAATCACTTCCGCATTGCACTCGCCAAGTTGTTGAATTAATTGGTATAGGGTTAGATTCCGCCTAGCCAAAGAGTTGTTTTTTTTATTTTGTCACCCGTTCGCTATGAGTCCGGTTCATGCTGGATTTTCAATTTCACGTGTGGACTAGACTTGTAGTGCGGGGGATGTGGGGCCTATCATCGCGGGTGTTACACACACAATCAAACAAGAGCATATAAAGAAATGTTGCCTTAATTCGTATTATTCAAAGATTGTGTGACGCCCCGTCTTTTCGGCATTCCAGGTACGGCGTCACGAGAGAGTTTATTTCAGTATTTTGTGAATTATGTGATTTAGCATGCTTACATGTCAACGTGAGATTTATTTTAATTATGTGCGCTTTAGAATTTAATTAATTGTACTTGGACTCAATTGTCCAATATTTGCAATTTAGGGACCTAATTATAATTAGGACGTTTGAGCCTTCGTGGCTATTTGAGCTCGGGAATTCGAATTCGAATCCCGACCCTATCGTTGAGTTCGTTTCGATGATTCGGATTCAATGAATTACCCTTTTAATTTCTAAAGCCATTTGATAGCCCTACCGTTTTAAATCCGATCCGCGTGGACCGGATACCGTTTGAACCTACCCGTCTGACCAGCCCCAAAAGGGGGCCAGCCTTTCTCTCTCTCCCACTTTGATCGATCAGCAGCAAGGAAAGGAAAAGAGAAGCATTTTCCCCATTTTGGCCAAGAAGCCCTTGAGCTCGGGTTTGGGAGATCCAACCGTCCGATCAACGACCTAAGGTAAGATTTGCGACCCTTTCGTTACATGCGTTACTTTAATATCTCTTTTGTGCCTCGGATTTGTGCCTACGTGCTTTGTTGGGAAGATGATGAATAGTAACCGGGGTGTGAGTTTTGTATGATCTAGGCCGTTTTACGGGTTCTAATGTGTAAATATGTGACCTACGTGTCTAGCATGCTTTATTGTGTTATTTTTGTGTGTTTTGGTTGTGGTTAGGCTGCTGTTGCTTTGTTGTTTGCTTCCCCGTCGCCATTTTTGGAGCTTCTGCTGTTTTTCAGCTGTTCCAGGTGGGAACGGCCGTTCCCGTTTATGCCTTGTGGTGGGAACGACCCTTCCCGGGCTGGCGTCGGTGCTGAGTGTGGGAACGACCGTTCCCTGTTTGTGCTTGGGCTCGGAACGGCCGTTCCCGTTGTCCAGTAACTCTGGAGCGTGTGTGGGAACGGCCCTTCCCGCCTTGGGCGAGGCCGTTCCCAGCTTCTGTTGTGTGTGTGTGTTTGTTTTTCGGTTATTATGCTTCGTTATGACCTCGTTTCGCTTTGTGAGCTTTATTACTTCAATTTAATTGCATGTTTTAGGGTGATATTGTATCGTATGCTTTAATATGCTCGTGAAATGTGAATTATTGTTAATGCATGCTTGTTTTATATTGTATACATGACCCATGACTTCATGCCAATCATGAGCATACGCCGTGCGTTTATTTGGTTCATTCTCGTGTCTAAGTCTTGTTTTGTATTCAGTTTGTTCAGGTACACCCGGGGTGGTGTTTTGTTGGCCGTGTTGATTCCGGGGTGGATCAGTTGTTGTGTCTTCGGCCTCTTCGGTGTCAGGTGAGGTTAGGATATAGTTACACCTTATTGCAATTTGTTCGGTTTTGATTGCATGTGATTTAATAAGCCTTATATGTATATAAATAAGTGTGAAATATGTATTTGTTGAATATGCCTCGAGTTTGCAAGTATGTTAAGCAATGTACGAGCCTATGTATGCTTGGTTTGGAATGATTTGCATGATTTGCCACGTGAAGCTATGCTTCTGACCGTATACTTCTCATGAGCCAAGTTTGGCAAGGACCGAGTTTGATTGAAACGGAAAGTGGTATATATACGTATATATGTATAAGTTATGTCTGTCTGTCTCTGTTGTAGCGGGTTCTGATATGATATGTGTTTGTTGGGCCCCGGAGCTATGGGTAAGGAACCCTCGGGACGACATAGGGCCGTCGAGGTTAAGCCTGTGCATAGTCTCCATCTATCTGCAGAGGATCACCCCTGAACTCACCAGGAGGTTTGGTGAGGGAAGGAATCCTGAGGGTTTGAGTACTCGCAAGGCGCTCCCCTCGTTTGTCTGGATGGTTTGGGCGTATACACCCTTCCATCACCCGGAGTTGAGGATGATATGATATGATTTGATATGTATGTAAGTTTTATGTTTTGATTCTGATATGATATGTTATGAGGGGATTGGGGGAGTCAGAGCTCGTACCCGCCGAGTTCTATATGATATGATATGTATGTTCTGTTAAGGTTTATGAAACGGGGATAGATTCTAAGTTAAATAAAAAGGGAGTTTTATAAGATAAGTTAAGTTTTGAATATGTTAAGACCTAATAGGTTTTGCTAAGTTGTTCGGTAAGATAAATTGGTTTGTTTGATTTGCTAAGTAAGCCCTTTATATATAGGTATATCACGGGAAATGATTTAGTGTGCAAAAACTATCCCCGCGTTCATGAACAGTATGAGTTTGATATGTGCTTTGCTCTTATATATATAGTGTGAGTGCGTTAACCCCTCACTCAGTCGAGTTAAGACTGACCCCTCCCCTTTTACCTTAGTTTGCAGGTTTTGCTTGGAGTTCATGCTAGGCGGAGTGTGTCTGTCTTTTGGAGTCTATTCCGTGTCTTTGTCTAGTAGGTGGTCTTGCATTCACATTTCTTTAATTCGGCTTATGTATAAGATATGTTTGAATATGTATTTAGAATTTAAATATGTATTGATATGTATATTTCGGGATTAGGTATTTATGTTAGTTGAACCCGTCAACTGTTTATGAATGTTTTGATTTCTGCATGGCTTGTTTCGCTTCCGCATTCTTGTTTTGGTTTGAGTTTTGCTTTCAGGGTCTAAGTTCCGCCTAGCCTAGGTGTGAGTTTGTCAGTCTCCCGTTCGCCAATGTTTGGTTCATGTACGGACTTCCCATTTCGTATGTGGATCGGACTTTGGTGCGGGGGATGTGGTGACCCACCATGCGGGTGCTACATCCTTAAGTGGTATCAGAGCCCCAGGTTGAAAAACCGGGGTTCAGTGTCAGGTCGTGTCTGTCTAAGTCGAACGGCATAGGACAACTTGATTATGTGTGCATTTGCATCTTGATTTGATAAGCTATGTATGTGAAATTTCAATACTTTGTTGAATTTATATTACATGAGACATTGCATTTCTTTGATGCTCTACTTGATTTACTATGTGACATGAGCACTTACTAATTGACACGCATATATATTGTAGTTGCTGAGTTTTTCAGGGTACCACCGAGTCAACAACCCTACGGTTAACCTTCTCAACTAACTCCGTGATCTCAAGGACAATCTTTTACCAAAGTACTAGTAATGAATCCGATGGCTATGATGTACCAAGAATTCCTAGCATTCAAGCCTCCCCAATTTCGAGAGGGAAATGATGTAAAGACTGAAGAGTGGCTTTCGGAGATAGAGGGAATTTTTGAAATATGGCCACGAAACTCTCGAGATATGGCTCGCCTTGCTACATTTCTCTTGCAAGGACAAGCAAGACAGTGGTGGAAAAGGGTTGCTCAACAACTAGAGACTACGAACGAAGAGTTGACTTGGGAAGTATTTATTCGAGAATTCAGAAAGAGGTTTGCACCAGCTATTCTACATGAGTGAAGACTTGAAGAATTCCTCAATCTGAAACAAGGAGATAGATCCGTTGTGGAATACATAGAAGAGTTTGAAAGGTTGGGCTTATATGTGCCTCACATTATGGGTAACGATCAGATGAAGGCCAAATATTTCATGGAAGGTCTTCGGGATGAATTCAAGGAAGCCCTAGCTGCAAAGGATACGACTACGTGGGATAAAGCCACGAAGAAAGTTTTAAGGGTTGAGACTTGGCTCCTAACAAAGGAGAAGGAAGAAGAGGTATCGGGGTCTAAGGTCGAGTCGGGTTTATGCTCAAGCTTACAAGTAGAAGAAGAATCTCCTCAACATGGAACTCGGGTTAAGAGAATTCGAGGAAAGAAACACAAGACCTGGAATACTTCAAGGTTGGGGAAAAGGCCCCAATTATGTGCTTATTGTGGAGGTACCACTCATACCTACGAAGCTTGTTGGGACAGATTGAAGAGGTGCTACATTTGCGGGTCAACGGAGCACAAGATTTCCGAGTGTGATCGACCGAGAGCTAACAAGCAAAAGGCATGGGATCAACGACTTCAAATTGGACACCAACAGAAACCCGAAAGTTGAGGTAATTGCATTCATGGCACGAGCATTCATCCTCCATTTTAAATATTACAATTATTTATTTTCGTGCCGTAATTGTTAATTGTCATTAATTGTTGTTAATTGTTGATGCCATTATGTGTCTAAGTGACGATTAAGTGATGCATCTCATTCGCACTTTGACTCAACATGCATATTTAGTGTTTTATTTTAGGATATCTTTTCATTCAAGTTACCAAGTTGTGTTTGATGGGAATTGGAAGAGATGGGTTGGATAGGGAATGAAATTAAGGATTTCTTTTGGAGATCGGGTTGAGTTTCTGGAAACGTGGAGAATGTGACGAAGAAGAATAGTTGGAGAAGTCCGGGTACAAGGTTAAGAAAATTTACGGATTGGAGGTATACCTCGAAGGGAAATTAAAGATTCGAGGTAACTTATTTCATCAAGCACGAGGCATGATTTGTTTTAGAGTTCGGACTTCAGATTAATGAAGGAAACTAACTCTTGGAAATAATTGGGAGAAAGAATTAAGGAGTTTCTATCGGCGAAAGTTTTAAACAAATAACAAGAGTAGAACAAGAGATCAATTTGGGATTTGGGATCAATTACAATCCACTACAACCTTGGGGAAATGGTAACCGTATTCCATTTAACCGTAAAGAAAATTGATGCCACATTCGAAAGATTTTTATGGGAAGGAAACTAATTTTAGAGCAAGAGTTTATCTCAGGATTTGGCAACAATATGAGTAATTAAAATCCCGGGAGTACGGTGATCAATTGGTTTTTAGTTAACCATGCCTTGAAGAGAAGAACTTGCTAGAAAATCCTAATCGAGCCTTTATTCAACTTCAAGAGAAAGAAATTAAAGTATAGTAGAAGGTATTGGTTCGGGAGAGCCTACGGAACATATTACTACGGGAATTGGGTTATGGGATCCCCTAAATCACTGAGTGGAATAGATCACACAAGAAATTACCTCAGGATTTCCAAAGAAAATCAATAGCATTAATCAAGGGACGACGCACTTCCTTATATATTCAAGAGAAGGGTGTTAAGGTAATGAGTTCGGCACCAAATTTGAAGAACACTTATTGGGAAGGAACTAAGATTTCGAGACAAGGCAATTATTGGAAAATTCCACAATACACCAATGGGAGAAGATTTCGGGCCGTGGGGTTTGGGAAAGACTTTGAGAAGGAACTACGGTTTCAAGACACAACCTTTTTCTTAAAGTACTTCTACAAGAATTTCGGGAGAAACGAAAACAAGACCAAGAGATCACTTAAGAGATGGAGTTTAAATTAGAGAAATTATCAAGGATTAATCAAAGTCCCAAGAATTCAAATACTTTGGGAAAACGAGGACGTTGTAGAGTGGAGAATCAGGTTAGAAGAATTATTCGAGTTAATAGCAACCATAAGAGGAATGTCGGATTAATTTATGAAGCATGAGACTTACCAAGAATTACAAGACACAATGGCGAACAAAGAGACTTCAATGTTGACCAAATCATCACTAAAGATAAGATTCCAACGCTTCGGTGAACGGTACATTAAACATACATACCACGTGAATCATCCATCTTTTGTTTTGCTTTGCTTTGGGTGTGTGTGTTGTAGTTGTGAGTTGTTGGTTACCCTCTGGGGTGACTTGAGTGTGCGAGTGTTGTTGTTTTACGGTAAGTTGAGGGTCGTGCTTTGCAACGGTCTTCTCCACAAGTTCCCAGAGTTCAAGGTTTGAGGTGATCAACGTTTGAATGTCAACTTCGAACCACGGGTTGAAGGCCCTGTTTGGGTTGGTGAGCGAGTGGTTTGAGTTCTTTAACAACTCCACTCGTGGTCCCGGATTGTGGGTTGGTTTGGATTGATTCAAGCGGTGGGAGTTGAATCACTTGTGAGCCTTCTATCGTGCGAAAAGTCTGAACTACTCCTAGTCGGGATCAAGTTCGTGTGAAGCTTGAAGTGTGACCGAACCCCCTTCGTGCTTGGAAGACCTTTCTCGGGCTAACCCTTGTCGGAGTGTCGCGAGCCCCGAACTTGGGTGAATGCGGGAGAGTTGCTCGTCGTTTTGTTACGAGAGGTAGAACCTGGGGGCCAGGTTCTCTTAAGGGGGGAGATTGTGATGCCCCGTCTTTTCGGCATTCCAGGTACGGCGTCACGAGAGAGTTTATTTCAGTATTTTGTGAATTATGTGATTTAGCATGCTTACATGTCAACGTGAGATTTATTTTAATTATGTGCGCTTTAGAATTTAATTAATTGTACTTGGACTCAATTGTCCAATATTTGCAATTTAGGGACCTAATTATAATTAGGATGTTTGAGCCTTCGTGGCTATTTGAGCTCGGGAATTCGAATTCGAATCCCGACCTTATCGTTGAGTTCGTTTCGATGATTCGGATTCAATGAATTACCCTTTTAATTTCTAAAGCCATTTGATAGCCCTACCGTTTTAAATCCGATCCGCGTGGACCGGATACCGTTTGAACCTACCCGTCTGACCAGCCCCAAAAGGGGGCCAACCTTTCTCTCTCTCCCACTTTGATCGATCAGCAGCAAGGAAAGGAAAAGAGAAGCATTTTCCCCATTTTGGCCAAGAAGCCCTTGAGCTCGGGTTTGGGAGATCCAACCGTCCGATCAACGACCTAAGGTAAGATTTGTGACCCTTTCGTTACATGCGTTACTTTAATATCTCTTTTGTGCCTCGGATTTGTGCCTACGTGCTTTGTTGGGAAGATGATGAATAGTAATCGGGGTGTGAGTTTTGTATGATCTAGGCCGTTTTACAGGTTCTAATGTGTAAATATGTGACCTACGTGTCGAGCATGCTTTATTGTGTTATTTTTGTGTGTTTTGGTTGTGGTTAGGCTGCTGTTGCTTTGTTGTTTGCTTCCCCGTCGCCATTTTTGGAGCTTCTGCTGTTTTTCAGCTGTTCCAGGTGGGAACGGCCGTTCCCGTTTTTGCCTTGTGGTGGGAACGACCCTTCCCGGGCTGGCGTCGGTGCTGAGTGTGGGAACGACCGTTCCCTGTTTGTGCTTGGGCTCGGAACGGCCGTTCCCGTTGTCAAGTAACTCTGGAGCGTGTGTGGGAACGGCTCTTCCCGCCTTGGGCGAGGCCGTTCCCAGCTTCTGTTGTGTGTGTGTGTTTGTTTTTCGGTTATTATGCTTCGTTATGACCTCGTTTCGCTTTGTGAGCTTTATTACTTCAATTTAATTGCATGTTTTAGGGTGATATTGTATCGTTTGCTTTAATATGCTCGTGAAATGTGAATTATTGTTAATGCATGCTTGTTTTATATTGTATACATGACCCATGACTTCATGCCAATCATGAGCATACGCCGTGCGTTTATTTGGTTCATTCTCGTGTCTAAGTCTTGTTTTGTATTCAGTTTGTTCAGGTACACCCGGGGTGGTGTTTTGTTGGCCGTGTTGATTCCGGGGTGGATCAGTTGTTGTGTCTTCGGCCTCTTCGGTGTCAGGTGAGGTTAGGATATAGTTACACCTTATTGCAATGTGCTCGGTTTTGATTGCATGTGATTTAATAAGCCTTATATGTATATAAACAAGTGTGAAATATGTATTTGTTGAATATGCCTCGAGTTTACAAGTATGTTAAGCAATGTACGAGCCTATGTATGCTTGGTTTGGAATGATTTGCATGATTTGCCACGTGAAGCTATGCTTCTGACCGTATACTTCTCATGAGCCAAGTTTGGCAAGGACCGAGTTTGATTGAAACGGAAAGTGGTATATATACGTATATATGTATAAGTTATGTCTGTCTGTCTCTGTTGTAGCGGGTTCTGATATGATATGTGTTTGTTGGGCCCCGGAGCTATGGGTAAGGAACCCTCGGGACGGCATAGGGCCGTCGAGGTTAAGCCTGTGCATAGTCTCCATCTGTCTGCAGAGGATCACCCCTGAACTCACCAGGAGGTTTGGTGAGGGAAGGAATCCTGAGGGTTTGAGTACTCGCAAGGCGCTCCCCTCGTTTGTCTGGATGGTTTGGGCGTATACACCCTTCCATCACCCGGAGTTGAGGATGATATGATATGATTTGATATGTATGTAAGTTTTATGTTTTGATTCTGATATGATATGTTATGAGGGGATTGGGGGAGTCAGAGCTCGTACCCGCCGAGTTCTATATGATATGATATGTATGTTCTGTTAAGGTTTATGAAAAGGGGATAGATTCTAAGTTAAATAAAAAGGGAGTTTTATAAGATAAGTTAAGTTTTGAATATGTTAAGACCTAATAGGTTTTGCTAAGTTGTTCGGTAAGATAAATTGGTTTGTTTGATTTGCTAAGTAAGCCCTTTATATATAGGTATATCACGGGAAATGATTTAGTGTGCAAAAACTATCCCCGCGTTCATGAACAGTATGAGTTTGATATGTGCTTTGTTCTTATATATATAGTGTGAGTGCGTTAACCCCTCACTCAGTCCAGTTAAGACTGACCCCTCCCCTTTTACCTTAGTTTGCAGGTTTTGCTTGGAGTTCGTGCTAGGCGGAGTGTGTCTGTCTTTTGGAGTCTGTTCCGTGTCTTTGTCTAGTAGGTGGTCTTGCATTCACATTTCTTTAATTCGGCTTATGTATAAGATATGTTTGAATATGATATTTAGAATTTAAATATGTATTGATATGTATATTTCGGGATTAGGTATTTATGTTAGTTGAACCCGTCAACTGTTTATGAATGTTTTGATTTCTGCATGGCTTGTTTCGCTTCCGCATTCTTGTTTTGGTTTGAGTTTTTCTTTCAGGGTCTAAGTTCCGCCTAGCCTAGGTGTGAGTTTGTCAGTCTCCCGTTCGCCACTGTTTGGTTCATGTACGGACTTCCCATTTCGTATGTGGATCGGACTTTGGTGCGGGGGATGTGGTGACCCACCGTGCGGGTGCTACAGATTGTCTGTGATTTACAAAAGGAAAGTACTAAAGCTGACTATTACATCGGCTTTCAGGGCACTATTCCTAACAAAAGACTCTACTTGCACCTGCTTAACAAAATGAATTTCTACTCTTACTTTTCTTTGTTTTTCCTATGAACCATGTTGAACTTCTGTATTAATTCATTTGCTTTTGCAATGTACTTTTTCTGCTCCAATACTGTAATTTCCTTTCTTTTAATGGAATTTGTCTCTCTCAATGTGTTGTTATGTTTTGAATGATATCTTCTCTTGATCATTGGGTAGATTGTGAAAAACGGATAAGTATCCGGGCACGAGGGTATCCAGCTTGAGGGATATCCTGGCCACACAGGGTAGAACTTAGACAAGGAAGTAATAACTTAAGTAAAAATTACTCAAGTGTTTGATATATTTTTGAGCGTAGCTGTAGTACAAATTGAACTCAGAAACCAACCAAGGGGTATGCTAAGCGTTTAATCACTACGAGCGTACGTCAGGAGAGGGATCCGTATTTAAGAGATGTTGAACGTAGCTAGTAATTTAAACTTGAACTTAGAAATCAACAAAGGGATTTGCTAAGCGTTTATTTACTGTGTGCATACATCAGAGGTGGGATCCGTCCAGGGACCGCGAGCGCAAACTAGAATGATGGGTCTAGTTGGCCTTAATAGTAATAACAGCGTCCCAGCGGGATCCGCTCTTTTAAGAGGGATCCGCATGAATAATATACAAAGCCGTTCAACGTGGAGTATCCTCGACATGGAGGAGCTGTTGAGCGTAGCTAGTAATTTAAACTTGAACTTAGAAATCAACAAAAGGATTTGCTAAGCATTTATTTACTGTGTGCGTACGTCAGAGGTGGGATCCGTTCAGGGACCGCGAGCGCAAACTAGAGCTATGGGTCTAGTTGGCCTTAATTGTAATAACAACGTCCCAGAGGGATCCGCTCGTTTTAAGAGGGATCCACATGAATAATATACAAAGCCGTTCGACGTGGAGTATCCTCGACACAGAGCTAGCGTTGATATAATGCAAAGTAGGTTACCACAAAATAATAATTTAGGCAGAACTGTTATGAAAAAAGAATATAGATGTGCCTGATTTGTATTTCTGTCAAAAGAAAATACACGGTGCCCCGAACGGGGGTTTTACTATGTCTGTATTTTCACATAGAACCTTCTGAGCTTGGACGCGTTCCATGGTCGAGGGAGACGCTCGCCTTGGAAAGTCTCTAGTAGGTAGGTATTGTTCGCTCGTACCTGAATGACTTTGTAGGGGCCTTCCCAATTGGGGTCTAACTTACCTACGTGCTTGGACACTTCAACTTTTTTTAGGACCAGGTCCCCCAGCTGGAAGGTCCTTTCCTTGACACGTTAGTTATACTGATGGGTTACTGTTGCCTTGTACTTGTGGATTCGAGCCCAAGCAGTGTCCCTCATTTCGTCTAGTAAGTCTAATTCGAGCGCCCGGTTATTCTCGTTGGTTGTTGGCTCGAAGTAAGCAACGCATGTGAACTCTTGAGCGATCTCCGCAGGGATCATGGCTTCGGAGCCATAAACGAGGGAATAAGGGGTCTCTCCTGTTGCCGCTCGTAGGGTAGTACGATACGCCCAGAGGGCTCCTTGGAGCTCTTCAGCCCATTCACCTTTCTTACTCTCAAGCATCGTTTTTAGATGCTGGAGTATGGTTCTATTGGTGACTTCAGCTTGACCGTTGGCCTACCGATGGCCCACGGAAGTGAAGCGTTGCTCAATGCCTAGCTCCGAGCACCACTCTCGAGTGTCAACAACAATGAATTGAGAACCGATATCCGAGATAAGCACCCTCGGGATGCTATATCTGCAGATGATGTTCTTCCAAATGAAGTCTCTTACCACCTTGAACGTTATTTTCGCGACCGCTTCGGCCTCTGCCCATTTGGTGAAGTAGTCCACAACGAGGATCACGAATTTCTTTTGCCCAACCGCCATTGGTAGGGATCCCACTATGTCAATGCCCCACTGGTCAAAGGGCCAGGAAACGTCAATCGGGATCATTTGGGCCACTGGCAGTTGAGGGAGGTTGGAGTGGAATTGGCACTTAGGGCATTTCTTGGAGTAATTGATAGCATCTTGCAGTACCGAGGGCCAGTAGAACCCACTCCTTAATACCATCTTAGCCAGGATTTGACGTCAGAATGATTCCCACAGCTTCCACTATGCACATGCTCGAACACTTCTTTGGCCTGCGAGGGTCTCAGGCATCTTAATGGCGGGCCTTGAAAAGATCGTTTGAAGAGCCTACCTTCACTGTCAAGTGAGAAACGAGGGGCCTTACACCTGATTTTCCTTGCTTCTACTTTATCCGTGGGACAAACTCCATCCCTTAAAAACCTGATGATGTCATCGAGCCAGCAAGGCTCGGATGGATCAATAATACTTACCACCCTCGAGGGTTTCTTTTCGCTTATCAATGGTTCCTCCATCCTGAGGAAAGTGACTGAGTGTTCGCAGGAGCCTTCCAGAGCGGATGCAAACTTTGAGAGGGTATCAGCGCGCTCGTTTTCTACTTGTGGAACCTGTAGTAAATGGAACTCCTTGAATTTTGAAATTATTTCCTTAGCCTTTGCTAGATATTGCACCATGGTGGTTTCTTGAGCCTCATAAGTGCTATCAATCTGACTTGCAATTAGCTGGGAGTCAACGTAGGCGGTGATCCGGGAGGCTCCATTCTGAAGGGCAATTCTGAGCCCTTGGATGAAAGCCTCATACTTAGCCTCGTTGTTGGTGACTTGGAAGGCTAGCTTGATTGCATAATCAATCTCAATTCCTTGGGGGTCTCTGAGGGTCACCCCCACTCCTCCCCCTTGTGAGGTTGAGGAACCATCTGTGTGCAAGAGCCAGGGACCTTTATCAGACGAGGGTGTGGGTCCTAGGCCAAAACGTACAACCAAGAGATCCGCCACTGCTTGAGCCTATATAGCGGTACGAGGCTCGAAGCTGATGTCAAATTGGCTGAGCTCAATGGACCATTTTATTAATCTTCAAGAGACATCTGGCTTCGAGAGAACCTGTTTGAGCGGTTGATCTGTGAGCACCGTGATGGAATGAGCCTGGAAATATGGCCTCAATCTTCTTGAAGCATTAACGAGGGCGAAGGCGAATTTTTCAATCTCCATGTATCGTTTTTCGGTGCCCTGCAGAGTTTTGCTTAGGTAATACACATGTAGGTGCTTACGCTCAGGTACTACTACAAGGACTGCGCTCGTGGCCTCCAAGGAGACGGAGAGGTAAATGAACAAATTTTCTCCTGGGACCAGCTTCATCAGTAAGGGTGCGCACGAGAGGTATTGTTTCATGTCTTGCAACGCTTTTTCACACTCCTCACTCTAGGCAAAATTTCGAGCGTTATGTAGAATTTTGAAGAAGGGCAAGTTTCTGTCAGCCGAGCGGAAAATAAACCTGTTTAAGGAGATGATTTTGCCCACCAACACTTGGACCTCTCTAACGTTTCGAGGGGAGGGGATGTCTATGATAGCCTTGATTTTCTCCGGATTGGCCTCAATACCTCTCTGACTGACCACATATCCCAAGAATTTTCCCCTCGGACGCCAAATGTACATTTAGAAGGGTTCAACTGTTAGGAATAGTGCCCTAGAAAGCCGATTGTATATCCGCTTTGTACTTTTCCTTATTGTGATCACAGACAATCTTTGAATAAAGTAACAAATTGAGGCAACACTTCTTTATATGCTCTTGTTTGGTATGCGTTTACTTTAGTTGTGCATGTATGAGAACTCCCCTAATCCTGATGACTTTAGGACTCTACCATTTAGGTGAAATGGTTCATGAAACGAGCCCTATATCACATAAGTCATGATTAGTAAAATACTCCAAGCCGATGAGTCCTACAGACAGTGGGAGTGTCAACCTGACTCCTTTAAGGCTTGCTTGTGGGATCACGCCCTTAAGAAGGACCACCTTGTTTCATGGAGGTGCAAAGTGTATAGTTGATACGTGCGTGATACATGAGGGTGCTTACTTCCATAAGTAAGTTCACTGAGGTGCCTCGTGTAAGAAGATTCCTAAATGGGAAAGGAAGTTTCTATTTCAGGAAATGGAAACTTCCAGATTAGGAAATATCCCACGAGTTATTGATGTGATTAATTGATCCTTAGATTTGAGGTTCCATGTCGCTTTATGAGTTAACTCTGTAGTCTTAGGTATAAGCTTTAAAGGGTGTCGCCTTAGACAACTGATTCAAGGCTTATCCTGGGGCTGCATAAGTGATTCATGAAAGTGAATGAGAATCAAGAAAGGGCCTAAACTTGCATTTTCAAGGTGATATCTTATTGCGTAAGTCATTCATATGCCTTATGGAGTCCTTGGCCAAGGCAGTAAATCAAGACATCAAGAAAAGGGTTTCTTGGATTAAGATCAAATGGATATGAAATGCACTTAGCTTTAAGACCAGATTATTAGGGTTCTGATTATTCCCTTACCCTAGATCTTGGTTGAGAGATAGTAAGTAGGAGGATTGTATCTCACATGAATCAATGACTTAAAGGTTCTGTCGAATCGATACATTCCAATTCAGCTAGGTGTTAAACACCTGTTGCTAGACTATGGTCGCTTGATCTGTGGACTGATTAATTAATTAGTGAATTAATTAATTAGGGTCACTGCTAATTGAATTGAGAACCTAAAGGGCATACACAACAACTTGTTTACATGAGTGAAGGCTTTAAAATGATTAAACGAGTTAATCGGGCCAAAGGGGCTCCACACGTGTGAAGCACACGTATAGGGACGTCACGTGCGTGACACGTGTCCTATATGGACACGTGTGCAATGTGCGTGTATATTTATTTATGTATTAAATAATTAATGTGTTAATTATTTAATAGACTTTGGTTTAATTTTGAATTAAAATGAAAGTCTTATTTTGGAGAAATTAATCTATTTAATTAATTGTGAATTAATTAATTAGACAAATAAGTTATTTATTTATTAATAAATAAAGTATAATATTATCCAAAAGGGTTTGGATATTTTAGCTCTCTTAAAAGTTGATTTGAATTAGAATTCAAAGTCAAAGTTTAAAATTACTTGATGATCAAGTAATAAGAGAGAGGGACCAAATCCTTAGTCCATAAGGACTAGGATCGGCCACCCCTCTCCTATATGTAGGGGAGCTCGGACTCCCCTTAGGGCTGATCGATTTTCTTTTGGTTCATGTGTTGAACACCATCCTTTCTCCAAGATCAAATAAACCCTAGGTCAAGCCTAAACAGTAATTAACTAGAGAACTAGCATCCTTACTAGTTAGATTGTAGTCAAGTTGGTAGACTATCTCTAGAGAGCTTCAAGTTAGAAGTTTTTAAAGATTCGAGCTTTACCAAGGAGAGGGGATCATGCCGCGAGAAGAGCATTCTTGGGTGGCTTGAAACGCTTCAAGAAAGACTATTGAAAAGTAAGTTTCTTTATCTCTACGAATTCGGATTCACGATTGCGAGTTTCTATCCTTTTGTTGGAAAATTTTAAAATTTTCGCTGCTTTCTGATTCCGTTTTTCCAACAAGTGGTATCAGAGCCACCTCGTTAATTGTGTTTCTGATTCGTCTCCACTTAACTGAATTTGGTAGAAATTCTTAGGCTTAGATGCGAATTAGTTATTCGTGAGTTCTTTTAGAAAGCTTGAATTACGAAACTGTAATTTTTCTTGAATTTCTGAAAACTGTTTTTGAAAAGCTGTTTTAGTTGAAATCTGTTTAAATCGTAATTTTAATTTGGGATTGAATTGGTTCTGAGAAACTTGAGATACGAAACACGAAATCGCGTTGCGAACGAAAGAGGCAAGGCTCGCGCGTGCTAAGGAGTAGCACGCGAGGCCTCACCAATCGCCGCCGCCCATAGTCCTGCAACCGTGCGAGACTGCCCGCACGAGGCTCCTGCAACCGCGCGGGAGTCACCGCCTATACGTCCCGCAACCGCGCGGGAGGCTGGCCGAGACCGCCCGCCTGCGCCGGGTGATAATGCGCTAAACCTCGTATTTTTCGTATATTTGTGACTGCACTTTTAGAGCCTAATTTGTGTATATATTGGTGCTTTTGATTAGTTTTCGTGTTTTCGAAGTGTAGGGGCCTTGGAGATATTTTTGGAATAAGTGTTGTTGAATATGGCAAGAATTTAAATTGGGAAGTCTGGAGCCTAGGATAATCACATGTGCATGCGGAGAACTGATGCTAATTGGATTTAATTAATTTGTGGGCTTTGCTTAATGGGCTACTCGAAATGTTCTTGGTTTAATTAAAGAATAGCTCAATTTGGTAATGATTTGGAGGGTTGACTTATTTTATGTGAAGATGGACTGTACGTGTACTTGGAAATTAATTGGAAGAAGGCCCATTTTGAGCACGACTTGGGGAGTAAGTCATTGAATCCAATTTGGATTTGGAATCCTTTATGTGGGTTGGTAGTGCAAGCTATTTAATCACTTTGGTGCAGCCAACTTTGGAACAACTTTTCACGGAGCATCTAGGCGAGATTGGGGCACGCAATCGAAGAGCACAATCATTCCCTTAGAGTTTTCTTAATTTCTTAATTTTAATTAGTTTATGCTTTTTATTTATTTTATGTTTTGGACATTATTTTTATGAGTGGCTAATTTTCGTAGTACTTAGCTAGGATTTTACAATTTATGTTTTTGACATCGTGAGACCTAATTGGCAGTTATAATTCAGTTTTAATTCAAGTATTTATTAATTCTGCGAGTATTGTGTTTATTGTGATTTATTTGCTTAAGTGATTACGGCCGGAACATCTAAGCAGGTTATTGCTTATTTCCATTCTTGATTTCATGAAGTATACGTAGTGCTTGATAGATAATTAGTAGTACGTTAGTGATAGGAAGTCGTAAAGTCGAATCTGATTCACTAAGGGAGTTAATAATCGAATTTGAATGTTGCACGTGTCGTAACTAGGTTAATTCGGGCTAGTGTTTTCTTAATTCTTAAGGCTGTTGACTCATTGAATCCTGTCGAGTGTCTCTAGGGGTTGTGAGTTGATTAGGGAATAACTGTCGAGTGTCTCTAGGTTATTCTATTATTTAAGAGAAAACGAGGCGGAGTCGAGTGTCTCTATCTTCTCTAGCTAGTCTATTTGAATAACTGAATTTATTTTTGCGTCTATGATTGATGTCCTAAACTGAATGGTGATTCCTAGCTAGGTATTGTTTTCCCATTGATTTATCAAAACCCGACTTTCAAGTGATTATTTCTTTTTCTTCTAATTTGTTTAATTGTTAGTTAATTAGTTAGTGTAGTAAATCTCAAAACCCCCAATTTTTACTCGTTAATTTAGTGAGTTCTCTTGTGATTAATTAGAATTATTTTCAACCAATCTCTGTGGATTCGACCCGTTTGCACTATACTTAGTTTTAGTTGTGAATTGGATTACTATTAATTTTTGACGGATTCGACACTTGTCAAATTTTGACGCCGTTGCCGGGGATTGGTGCTAATCGAATTTAATTCCTTTTTATGAACAGAAGCATTCGCGGAGTTGACGAGCCAATTTTCGATTCCGAGATCGGAAAAAAACAGCGAAATCGTTAAGGAAACAAGCTAAGAAACGCACGAACTTAGCGGGAAGTTCCAATCTGGTCCAATCTGAAGAATCTAACACTGAGTCGGAATACCCAGAAGACGAACATAAAGGATTGACTGTGAAGTTTGATCGTACCTTAACGATGGCAGTGCCACCAGCAGCAGTACGTAGGACCATGGAAGATTTGGTGCGCCCTGATAATGCACAGCAACCCCTCTGTATCACTTTTTTCGGAGGTGGGTGCTGGCTTCGATCTAAAGACGGGTACAATTCACCTACTCCCCGTCTTTCGCGGTCTGGAAAACGAAAACCCTCACCAACATCTGAGTAAACTCATGGAATTACTGAGGACCAAATCAAGCTCCGTGCCTTCCCATTGTCCCTGCAAGATTCAACGGAAAAATGGTTGTACTCTCTACCGTCAGCAACCATTACTACTTGGCAGCAGATGCACGATAAATTCTTGGACAGGTTTTTCCTAGCTGAGTGATACTTGGATCTCCTTCAGGAGATAATTACTATTAAGCAAAAGGAACATGAAAGCTTGCATGAGTATTTGGAACGATACCAGAACTTGCTTGCAATGTGCCCACATCACAACCTGCCTGAAAATTCAGTTGTCCATAACTTTTATAGGGGCCTGAAGCCTGCGGACAAAAGGCAGTTGGATGCTTCGAGTAGAGGTTCCATTATGATCAAAACACTTGTAGAATTGACGGATATGATTAGCAGAATCTCTAGAGTCTCACAAAAATACTATGCTAAGTCCAACATGACGAGACAGGTAAAAGAGGTAAATTCTTCCCAGTTTGATGAACTCAAGAATATGATATCTGCTTTGGCATCTAACATGAGTGCAGGAATACCACAAGTGGCAACGGTTTGCCAATTATGTGCTAGCCCATCCCTACAAGAGGCACCTTAGAGAATACGAACTCCGCTGGGTTCCAACAACAAAACCACAACCCTTACTCTAACACATACAACCCCGGATGGAAAAATCATCCTAACCTTAGCTATGCCCAGACACCAAAGCCAACCAATTTCCAGAATTTCTTACCTAGACCTCCGCAATCCCAACAATACAACCAACAACCGAATCAACCCAATCAAACCCTCAACCCCCAAGATATCCGAATCAATAGCTTGGAAAACCAAGTCAAGAATTTGGAAACTCAATTGGGACAAATTGCAATGGTTTTGAGCAGGATTGAGAATCAGGAGAAATTGCCCTCGCAAACGGAAGACCCCAGGAAGAACGTTAGTGCAATCACGCTCAGAAGTGGCAAGGAGCTTCCTCCACCACCAGAAAAGTGCCAAGGGAGAAAAGCTGAGCCAGGAGACGTTCGAAAGGAGGGTACTGATTCAAAGAGTGACCGTGCCTCAACCTCTAACCACGACGACGAGGCAGAGATTGTCGTACAACCTAAGCCCCTGGTAATAGCACCCCCGTTTCCGCAACGTCTAGTCGAGATGAAAAGGCAGAAGGAAGAAAAGAACATTCTAGAGACGTTTCGGAAAGTTGAGGTGAACATACCGCTGCTTGACGCCATTCAACAGATACCCAGGTATGCTAAGTTTCTCAAAGAACTCTGTACCAATAAGAGGAAGTTAAAGGGGAATGAAAAGGTTAGTGTGGGGGAAAAAATGTCTGCTGTTTTACAAAAGAAACTCCCCCCTAAGTGCCATGATCAAGGTATGTTTTCAATACCGTGCACAATTGGTAATTTGGGAATTAAGAAGGCAATGTGTTATTTAGGTGCATCTATTAATGTTATGCCTTTATCTGTTTATAATACACTTAATCTTGGTCCCTTGAAAGGTACAGGTGTTATCATACAATTGGCGGACCGTTCTATCGCATACCCGAAAGGTGTTTTGGAAGATGTCCTCATTCAAGTCAACAATTTAGCTTTCCAGACTGATTTCTTTGTGTTGGATATGAAGGATAATTATTCTGAGAAATCCTCTGATATCCTTTTGGGTTATCCCTTTTTGAGTACTGCTAATGCTAAAATAGATGTTAAAAAAGGCTTGTTGACTCTAGAATTTGATGGTGATATTGTGAAGTTTAATGTTTATGAGTCAAATAATGGTCCTAATAAATTTTCTAGTGTTTTTAGCATTGATGTGATAGAAAACCTGCCTAATGAGCTGAACAATGTAGAGGAACTAAGTCTTGAAAATCTTGAGAGTAAGCCAAAATATATTGGGTTGTCTATTGTTCCTTGTGGGATGGTTTTACCATTAGAGGCTTTTAAGTCTATAAATAGAGATGTTCTGATTCTTGATGTGCCTATTGCTATAACTGAACTAAATTCATTCGTGTTTCAGGCACCGATTTTGAAACTTAAGAAATTTTTGGACAATCTGAGTTATGCCTTCAAATCTGGAGGAAATTATGCAGACTCAAAGCCTACACAAGCTGAATTGCTAGATGAGCAGTTTTTTTAGATATGTGACCATAAGACGTGGCCACGCTCTAAGGTCACGCTCTGATATGCTGATATTATTGTTTACATATTTTCCATAGATCTCACATATTTTTCGAGTTTAGGAACACAAGAGCCATGGTGGAGGATCGTGGAAATTTTTTTATAAGAGGTTGACGAAGTCTGTGCTGAGAAGGTACAAAACTGTGCTACGAATCTCTATGAGTCATCATCCCCAATCTAGAGGGCGCAATAGATTAGAAGATTCAGCTCCAGCTCCACATAGTTGAGGGGATTTGTATGGAGGTTCTACCTCCATTTGAGTGGATTGATCTCTTGGTTGTCTTGCAGGCGCGCCTTGTTTGCCCAAATTTTGCGGATTTACTGTTGTTACACTGCTGATGCATCTGTATAGGTTTGATAGAAAGGTTGGGCCATACCTGGACCCCAAACAATTTTTGCGGAAAAAAAAAAAAAAAAAATGCCCCCAGATCCACACTTCAGGGAAGTCCTCTTTTCTCTCGATTTTCTTATGCCTTGCGGACAATGCATGATTTAAGTGTGGGGGAGGGATAAGCCTATTTACTTTTTGGCTTACGTGCTTAAATTCGATTTTTTTTTTCCTGCGTCAACTGTTTTGACTTGTTGTTTACTTGAATTTGAGGATGTTAGAAATTATGAATGATTTGCCCCATTTTGAACGTGTTTGCCTAAGCTTGAGCCTTGAATTTTGTTAGAACTTATTAGGCAATTGAATGCGTGAAAGATTGTTTGAAATTTGATGAATTAGTATGACTTCATGCCCTTAATTTTCGCGCACTAATTGAATAGTTTATGTACTCTGTTTAGATAGCTCGGTTATATTTTTCAATAAAGTGCTGAAAATTGATTAGAATACACTTTAATTCCCTTTGAGGCGAAATAAAATGGTTGACAAGTAATTCGGGAGATGGCTTAGGCATTTGTTGTCGGTGTTTTTGGCCTTTTATTTGATTTTCACTAAATAGCATTGCCCTGTTGACCCCACTGAGCCTTAGTATTGTGCAAAAATTTCTTTCTTAGCCACGTTACAAGCCAATGCACAATATTATTTCCTATCCTCATTTATTCACACCTTGCTTACTCATTTTCTTTTCGGGATTGTATTGATTGATGTCTAGACTCCTTTTTCCTTGGTTTGAAGAAAAAATTTCATTATGTTGGAATAGAAAATTTAGAGAATGATGAAAACAAAAGCAAAAAGAAAAAAAAAAGAAGTCAAGAAGACAAGAAAAGAAAAATGAGCAGAAAAAATTTGAGTTGAAAAAAAGAAAAAAAAAAGGAAATAGTGAAGAAAAAATAAGAGAGTTAGAGTGTTGTTCAAAAATTCGATAGAAGAGTTGGGAATTAATTGTGAGAAAGGGGAGTCTTTCTGGGAAGAAATTAAATGGAAGCACTTGGGATTAATTTTAAATGTGTAAGCTTGGTGAGTTAGCCTTTGATTTACTTTTTCCTACCTTGACCCAAACCTACATTACAAGCTCCAAAAGACCTTTCGATCCCGAGTTATTAGTTAACCAAATTAGTGGAGATTGGAGTGAAGGGTGTATTCGGAATTGATGATCGGTTCCTATACGAAAAATATTAACTTATTTATCTAATTTTTGTACATTCTTTTGTTCAATCCACACTACACACGAGGTATGATTTTTGTACTAATTGGTTGAATTTTATGTGATTGAGTAATGTGTTTAATTTACTAAATTCGTTTAGGCGAAAATTCGAGGTTTGCTTTACTGAATATGCTTGATGGGAGTGATGTTTCATTTGATTTTTATTTCCCTCGAGGACGAGTGAATGGACAAGTGTGGGGGAATTTGATAACGCGCTAAACCTCGTATTTTTCGTATATTTGTGACTGCGCTTTTAGAGCCTAATTTGTGTATATATTGGTGCTTTTGATTAGTTTTCGTGTTTTCGAAGTGCAGGGGCCTTGGAGATATTTTTGGAATAAGTGTTGTTGAATATGGCAAGAATTTAAATTGGGAAGTCTGGAGCCTAGGATAATCACATGTGCATGCGGAGAGCTGATGCTAATTGGATTTAATTAATTTGTGGGCTTTGCTTAATGGGCTACTCGAATTGTTCTTGGTTTAATTAAAGAATAGCTCAATTTGGTAATGATTTGGAGGGTTGACTTATTTTATGTGAAGATGGGTTGTACGTGTACTTGGAAATTAATTGGAAGAAGGCCCATTTTGAGCACGACTTGGGGAGTAAGTCATTGAATCCAATTTGGATTTGGAATCCTTTATGTGGGTCGGTAGTGCAGGATACTTAATCACTTTGGTGCAGCCAACTTTGGAACAACTTTTCACGGAGCATCTTGGCGAGACTGGGGCACGCAATCGAAGAGCAAAATCATTCCCTAGAGTTTTCTTAATTTCTTATTTGAATTAGTTTATGCTTTTTATTTATTTTATGTTTTAGACATGATTTTTATGAGTGGCTAATTTTCGTAGTACTTAGCTAGGATTTTACAATTTATGTTTTTGACATCGTGAGACCTAATTGGCAGTTATAATTCAGTTTTAATTCGAGTATTTAGTAATTCTGCGAGTATCGTGTTTATTGTGATTTATTTGCTTAAGTGATTACGGCCGGATCATCTAAGCAGGTTATTGCATATTGCCATTCTTGATTGCATGAAGTATACGTAGTGCTTGATAGATAATTAGTAGTACGTTAGTGATAGGAAGTCGTAAAGTCGAATCTGATTCACTAAGGGAGTTAATAATCGAATTTGAATGTTGCACGTGTCGTAACTAGGTTAATTCGGGCTAGTGTTTTCTTAATTTTTAAGGTTGTTGACTCATTGAATCCTGTCGAGTGTCTCTAGGGGTTGTGAGTTGATTAGGGAATAACTGTCGAGTGTCTCTAGGTCATTCTATTATTTAAGAGAAAACGAGACGGAGTCGAGTGTCTCTATCTTCTCTAGCTAGTCTATTTGAATAACTGAATTTATTTTTGCGTCTATGATCGATGTCCTAAACTGAATGGTGATTCCTAGCTAGGTATTGTTTTCCCATTGATTTATCAAAACTCGACTTTCAAGTGATTATTTGTTTTTCTTCTAATTTGTTTAATTGTTAGTTAATTAGTTAGTTTAGTAAATCTCAAAACCCCCAAATTTTACTCGTTAATTTAGTGAGTTCTCTTGTGATTAATTAGAATTATTTTCAACCGATCTCTGTGGATTCGACCCGTTTGCACTATACTTAGTTTTAGTTGTGAATTGGATTACTATTTATTTTTTACGGATTCGACACCTGTCACCGGGCGCTGCAGCGCGCTGCGCGCACGCGGGCTGCAACTGCCGCACGCTGTGCTCGCTCATGCTGCCTCGCGGCGGTGCCCCTTGAACGGGTGGTTTCGGGCATGTTTTCGTGTTTTTGTGTTTCGTGTTTTCGGTCCTTAAAAATCCCGATTTAATTTTATCTTTTGAAATCAGTTTTATTAAAATAAAATTAATTTTAAAATTTTGATTAAATAGGGATTTTGAGAAATTAAAATCGATTTAAATTTTGGAGAAATTACAAACTTTATTTTCTGAAAATATTGAAAGAATAAAAATCATTAATTTTCAGAAATTAATGGAATTTTATTAGTTTATTATTTTTCGGGTTTTATAGAAAAGACTCTTGAACAAGAATTGCATCTAAGTCGTGTTTTAAATCATTAGGACTTGAAACGGGAATTTTAATTTATTGGCTAAATTTAAATTCTCGCAAGAAGCATGTTAGGTGATCATGGGTTTAGACTTATGTATGGTTTTAATGTATGCACATGGATGGTTTAAATTGGGGTTGGAGCCCTATAGTTGCGTTTTTCAATTGAGGTTGGAGCCTCACTGATGTGTGTACTGTTATGTGATTTATTATGTGGCTTTCCATATTACTGTTTTGAGCCTTATTACTTTTCAGTACTTTTTCATTTTTTTTAGAGTAGAATAGGTGGTGAGGTTTTATTTTCATTTTGGAGACAATGCACCCATGGAGTAAGATGGACCACATTCAAGTAACAAGGAGGCCATAAGTGAAGACCCCCTCAAAATGTTAGGGAGGGGAATCTCAATTGAAGATGTAATAGAGATGGGGCTCGTATTTTGTTACTGCTTTCCCTTATGTGATTTAAACTGTTTATATGGCATCTATGTTAGAACTTGTGATTGTGGAGTGACTCCCACATATCACACATAAGATAGGTAGAACCCATGATCATCACATGTTAGTATCATGCTAGGACATGTTATCTGCTAAGTGCTTGTGTGAAATGCATTTAAGTTGTACTTGCATTAATCAAGACTAATTAAACTTGGATAACATATATGTTGGTGTGGTCGAACCGAACAACTCTCCGCTTGATTCGAAAATTCCCATTAAATATTAAGCTAATTTCGAACAATAGGTGTTTAATTCGAGATACAAATTTTGAATTAAATTCCTAGCATTCCATCAATAGGTTTTAAGTTTAGTAAGTGAAGCTAGTTATTGTCCGCGAGTCGTGGGATAGCTAGTGGAGCTTATTAGTCTTAGTTACCTAATTGATCATTTTAAATGATCAATATTTCGTGGTCGATTTTGGCAAGGGCGATGTCCGCGAGTCGTGGGTCGTTCGAACTAAGTTTTGATCATGATCTTATGATTGATGGGTCTAGCTTAACGCCTAAGTAAATATGGATGTCGCACGAGTCGTGGGTCCATATTGAAAGATAGGTGATGCAAAAATAATTACTAAGAGTTCTAAAAGTGTTAGAATTGGTAAGTTGTACCTACCTAGGGTTTTACTTAGAATGTCCGCGAGTCGTCGGTTCGAGGTAAAATGCTTAGGATCTTAGTACCCATTGGGAAACGTGTTCCTCTTAGATCTTTGGGAATTATAGATCTTTAAAAAACAGTGGGAGCTACATTAGACTGAAGACCTTATCTTTTGTATATCGTTATAATTCAGCATGCTCACTAGTTCTCTGTTTTACCATTTAGGTCGTAGATTCTGTGATTCTCTACGTATTTTGAAATGGCAACCAAAAACCCTCTTGTATCGATCCTCGAGTCAAATCAGTTGACTGGTCCCAACTATTCTGATTGGCTGAGGAATCTGAAAATCATTTTAGATTTTGAAAAGAGAACTTATGTTCTCTTCGAAGGGGAGCCTAGTCCCGAAGGGGAGGTTCCCACTTGGGCCGAGCGGGACGCGATCTAGAAGTGGAAGGATGATAATCTCCAAGTCCGTTACCTTATGTTGGCTAGCATATCTCCGGACTTGCAAAGGCAATATGAGGCCATGGAATTTGCTTGGGAGATTTACGACCACTTAGAGAAACTTTACCGCCCTCATGAACGTGTTACAAGGTATAACACTTCAAAAGAATTGTTCCATCTAAGAATGAGGGAAAATTCAAGTGTCCATGAATATGGACTCAAGTTTCTCGCCCTTACTGAGAAACTTGCTTCCATGGACATGCCACTGAAAGATGAGCTTTCAGTGGACTTGTTGCTAGCCTCGCTCCCACCATCATTCAACCCATTTGTCCTTAACTTCAATATGAATCATGCTGGTGCTACTGTAGCTGAGCTGATTAGTCAGCTTGTGACTGCTGAAAGCACGATCAAGAAGGACAATAAGGTTCTGATGGTGAATGCTCCATCTTCCTCTTCTGGGCCTTCTAAAGGTAAGGGCAAGAAAACCCAAAAGAAGAAGAAGAAACCCCTTAGCCCCGCTGGTGGCGTTTCGAATGGGAAGACCCAAAAGAAGAAGCGTGATTAGAAAGAGGATGTTTGCTTCCATTGTGGCAAAGCGGGACATTGGAGGAGAAATTGCCCAGAGTACAAGGCTACTCTAAAGAAAGGTATTTTTCTCGTTGAAGTAAATCTTTCTATTAATTCTAGTTCTTGGGTACTTGATACCGGTTGTGGAGCTCATATCTGTAATGATGTACAGATGCTAAATGAAGTTCAACAACTCAGAGAAGGAGAATGTGTCTTGAAGATCGGAGATGGCTCAAAAGTTGAAGCTCGAGCTTTAGGCACAATTAGATTAGATTTAGGTAGCTTTGAGTTAGTTTTAAATAAAGTCCTTTATGTACCGACCATTATTCGTAATATAATTTAAGTTCCAATTTTAGATTGTGAAGGTTATGAAACTTATATTAAGAATGATAAATATTTTATCAAACAGAACAACTCTTCCGTTCACATCGGTACTCTAAGTAATGGACTTTATCTAACTCAAAATATCAATATTATGAATATACAACGAGAAAATAAACGTAAGAGAGATGACAAAGTTTCAGCTCCCTTATGGCACGCTAGATTAGGACACATTTCGAGGAACAGAATTAACAAGATAAACACTTTAGGATCATTCTCTGAAAATGATCTCAAAGAGTTAACTTCTTACGAGTCCTGTCTTAAAGGAAAGATGTCCAAAGTTCCTTTTAAAGGAACTGTGGAACGTGCCACTAAGGTCTTGGATTTGATCCATTCTGATGTTTGTGGACCGCTTAGTGCAAGCACAAGAAACAATCATCAGTATTTCATAACCTTTACCGATGACTTTAGTCGGTATGGTTATGTATACTTAATGAAGTATAAATCTGAAGCTTTTGAGAAATTCCTAGAATTTCAAAAGGAGATTGAGAACCAAACTGGTCACAAGATCAAAACACTTCGAGTATCTTAGTGAAGAATTCCTTAATCATCTCAAAGATAATGGGATTATCTCTCAGTGGACTCCTCTAGGAACTCCTCAACTCAATGGAGTTTCTGGGAGAAGGAACCGAACTCTACTCGATATGGTTCGTTCCATGATGAGTTTCACTGACTTACCACCTTCTTTCTGAGGTTATGCCCTAGAAAGTGCGACAAAGGTCTTGAATCTAGTTCCCTCTAAGTCAGACCATAAAACGCCCTATGAAATGTGGCATGGTAAAATCCTTAGTTATTCTTACTTAAGAATTTGGGGTTGTCCTTCTTACGTGAAGAGGACAGTGGGAGATAAGTTAGAATCTCGTTCTAACTTATGCTACTTTGTATGTTATCCTAAGGAATCCATACGATTCTACTTCTACGATCAATCTGAGCAAAAGGTGTTTGTTTCCAAAAATGCTACATTTCTTGAGGAACCGTTCCTTAAAGAAAAGAAAGGCAAGATCATAGAATTTGAGAAAGTACAAAATGACCCCACGCCACCCATTGAAGAAATATCCCCTTCTAATCAACCTCAACCAATCACGAATTTCGATACACACGTAAATCCTCCTCAAAGGCGTTCTGAACGCACTCCTAGATAGCAGGAGAGATGGTATGGATTCTTCCATGAGATCTTTCAAAAGGATAATGATCCTCTAACATATGAGGAGACACTTTCAGATTCTGACTCTGAACAGTGGATAGAAGCCATGAAATCCGAGATGGATTCCATGAACTCCAACCAAGTTTGGACCTTGGTAGATTTGCCTGATGGGGTCAAACCCATAGGTTGCAAATGGATCTTTAAGAGAAATCTTGGAGTTGATGGAAGCATTGCAGCCTACAAAGCAAGACTGGTTGCAAAAGGATTCACTCAAAGACCCAGCGTGGACTTTGATGAAACCTTTTCACCAGTTGCAATGCAAAAGCCTATTCGGATCATGCTTGTCATTGCTGCATATTATGACTATGAGATATGGCAAATGGATGTGAAAACTTCCTTTCTCAATGGTGACATTGGTAAAGACATTTATATGGAGCAACCCATAGGTTTCACATTCAGTGGAAGTTAGCAAAAGGTTTGCAAACTCTAAAGATCAATCTATGGATTGAAATAGGCTTCTAGGAATTGGAACATTCGATTTGATGAATCAGTCAAAGTGTTTGGCTTCATTCAAATTTCGAATGAATCATGTGTGTATAGAAAGGAATTGGAGACCTCAGTGCAATTCTTAGTACTTTATGTTGATGACACCCTTCTTATTGGGAATTCGAAGGATGACATGAAAGTAACTAAGTTATGGTTATCGAACCAATTCGAGATGAAAGATCTTGGTGATGCGTCCTATATCTTTGGAATTAAAATCTATCGAGATAGATCTAGAAGGTTGATAGGACTATCACAGTCGATGTACATTGACAAAGTATTGAAGAGATTCAATATGGAGTCACCAAAGGTTAAGAACCTTCCTATGAGTGTAGGAACATGTCTTTCTAAGAAGATGTGTCCTAAGACTAACCCTGAGAAGGAAAGAATGACTCATACACCTTATGCATCAACAATAGGTAACATAATGTATGCAATGTTATGTACTCGACCGGATGTGGCTTATGCACTTAGTGTAACAAGTTGTTTCCAATCTGACCCTGGAGATGGTCACTGGGCAGCCGTGAAGAATATTCTTAAGTACTTGAAAAGTACTAAGGATTTATTCTTAGTTTACGGAGGTCAGAAAGATCTTACTGTCGAAGGATACTGCGATGCAAGCTTTGCATCTGACTTAGATGATTTCAAGTCAATGTCAGGATACATTTTCTGCCTAAACGGCGGAGCAGTGAGTTGGAAGAGTTCCAAGCAAACGACCACTGCAGATTCGACTAGTGAGGCCGAATACTTAGCTGCAAATGATGCAGCTAAGGAAGGTGTTTGGATTAGAAACTTCATTCAAGAGTTGAATGTTGTTCCTAGCATGAAAGACCCCATTACTGTGTTTTGTGACAACACTGGGGCGGTTGCTTAAGCAAGAGAACCAAGATCTCACCAATGGACCAAGCACATTATGAGGAAGTATCACCTAATCCATGATACTATCAAAAGAGGAGAAGTGGAAATTGAGAGGGTCGCATCAGCAGAGAACGTGGCAGATCCACTTACTAAACCCCTTAGTAGAGAAGCTTTCGAAGGTCATCTTAAGAAGATGGGACTTAGAGTAGCTTTAGAATGGCTTTGACGGGCAAGTGGGAGATTGTTAGGAATAGTGCCCTAGAAAGCCGATTGTATATCCGCTTTGTACTTTTCCTTATAGTAATCACAAACAATCTTTGAATAAAATAACGAATTGAGGCAACACTTCTTTATATGCTCTTGTTTGGTATGCGTTTACTTTAGCTGTGCATATATGAGAACTCCCCTAATCCTGATGACTTTAGGACTCTACCATTTAGGTGAAATGGTTCATGAAACGAGCCCTATATCACACAAGTCATGATTAGTAAAATACTCCAAGCCGATGAGTCCTACAGACAGTGGGAGTGTCAACTTGACTCCTTTAAGGCTTGCTTGTGGGATCACGCCCTTAAGAAGGACCACCTTGTTTCATGGAGGTGCAAAGTGTATAGTTGATACGTACGTGATACATGAGGGTGCTTACTTCCATAAGTAAGTTCACTGAGGTGCCCCGTGTGAGAAGATTCCTAAATGGGAAAGGAAGTTTCTATTTCAGGAAATGGAAACTTCCAGATTAGGAAATACCTACACTTGCATTTTCAAGGTGATCTCTTATTGCGTAAGTCATTCAGATGCCATATGGATTCCTTGGCCAAGGCAGTAGATCAAGATATCAAAAAAAGGGTTTCTTGGATTGAGATCAAATGGATATGAAATGCACTTAGCTTTAAGACCAGATTATTTGGGTTCTGATTATTCCCTTGCCCTAGATCTTGGTTGAGAGATAGTAAGTAGGAGGATTGTATCTGACATGAATCAATGACTTAAAGGTTCTGTCGAATCGATACATTCCAATTCAGCTAGGGGTTAAACACCTGTTGCTAGACTATGGTCGTTTGATCTGTAGACTGATTAATTAATTAGTGAATTAATTAATTAGGGTCACTGCTAATTGAATTGAGAACCTAGAGGGTCACACACAACAACTTGGTTACATGAGTTAAGGCTTTAAAATGATTAAACGAGTTAATCGGGCCAAAGGGGTTCCACACGTATGAAGCACACGTGTAGGAACGTCACGTGCGTGACATGTGTCCTATATGGACACGTGTGTAATGTGCGTGTATATTTATTTGTGTATTAAATAATTAATGTGTTAATTATTTAATAGACTTTGGTTTAATTTTGAATTAAAATAAAAGTCTTATTTTGGAGAAATTAATCTATTTAATTAATTGTGAATTAATTAATTAGATAAATAAGTTATTTATTTATTAATAAATAAAGTATAATATTATCCAAAAGGGTTTGGATATTTTAGCTCTCTTAAAAGTTGATTTGAATTAGAATTTAAAGTCAAAGTTTAAAATTACTTGATGATCAAATAATAAGAGAGAGGGACCAAATCCTTAGTCCATAAGGACTAGGATCGGCCGCCCTTCTCCTATATATAGGGGAGCTCGAGCTCCCATTAGGGCTAATCGATTTTCTTTTGGTTCATGTGTTGAACACCATCCTTTCTCCAAGATCAAATAAACCCTAGGTCAAGCCTAAACACTAACTAGAGAACTAGTATCCTTACTAGTTAGATTGTAGTCAAGTTGGTGGACTATCTCTAGAGAGCTTCAAGTTAGAAGTTTTTAAAGATTCGAGCTTTACCAAGGAGAGGGGATCAAGCCGCGAGAAGAGCGTTCTTGGGTGGCTTGAAACGCTTCAAGAAAGATTATTGAAAAGTAAGTTTCTTTATCTCTACGAATTCGGATTCACGATTGCGAGTTTCGATCCTTTTGTTGGAAAATTTTAAAATTTTCGCTGCTTTCTGATTCCGTTTTTCCAACATCAGCTTCATACCATAGTGGCATAAGATATTAAAGGCTCGACTGAGGTCATCCAGGTGTGAATGATGGCGCTCGTTCTTGACGATCATGTCGTCCACGTATACTTCGATAGATTTTCCAATCTCACGCTCGAACATTCTGTTGACAAGGCGTTGATACGTGGCACCGACGTTTTTTAGCCCAAATGGCATAACCAGGAAACAGTAAACGCCCACATGGACCCCAAAGGATGTTTTTGGGCGATCCTCGGGTGCCATAAAAATGTGGTAATACCCCTGAAATGCGTCCATCATGCTAATAAGTTCGCATCTTGCCGTCGAATCCACTAGCTGGTCAATCCTCGGTAGAGGGTAAGGATCTTTGGGGCATGCCTTGTTGAGATCTGTGAAATCATTATACATGCGCCATTTATTAGCGCTCTTGGGCACGAGGACCACGTTGTAGAGCCATTCAGGATATAAGATTTCTTCATTATACTGAGCCTCGAGGAGCTTGTTGACCTCCTCCTCGATGACTTGTCTCCGAAATCCATGAACGTCCCTTTTCTTTTGCTTAATCGGTTTGAATGCAGGGTCAACATTTAGCCTATGGACTATGACGCTCAGATCTATGCCAGTGAGGTCAGAATCTTTCCAAGCAAAGACATCAACGTTTTCACGCAGAAAATCGATCATCATGATCTGAGATGGACTGTCGAGATTTGAGCCAATCTAAGTGGTCTTATCTGGATTTCCCGGCTCTAACTCGATGGTTAGAAATTTCTCAATAGGCTCAATGCAAACCTCTGGTCTTGGGGCTTCCAGCTCCTGTTTTTTACCGGTTAGGCGGTCGCTTACTTCCCCCGAGGGTCCGTTCCCCTCGCTGTCAGAGGAGGACCCTCCTACGACTCCTGGGTAGCGCTCGCCTCTCTTTTCTTGTTCTTCTTCTTGTAAAGCTTGGCCCTCTTACGCTCGGGGCCATCCTCATCCAACTTGGGAAAATCCACAGATTTCTTGGTGGATCCGGCTTGGACTGCTTGCTTGGGTATGTGACTGCAAAGAGAAAGGATGTAGCATTCCCATGCTTCCTTAACATTGCAAAGTACTTCCCCCATTCCCTCGGGGGTGGGGAACTTGACCTTCTGATGGTAGGTTGAAACGACCGCTTTGAAGTCCACGAGGGCTGGTCGCCCAATAATCATGTTGTAGGGTAGATCCACTTCAACGATGACATATAGGACGCTCAAAGTTTTTCGCTGTGCGGCGCGACCAAAATAGGTGGCCAAGCAAATTTATCCGCGAGGGACAATCTCGGAACCCCCAAAGCCAACGAGAGCTATTCTGAGGGGTTCGAGGGGAATGTTAGTTATGTTCATCTTTTGAAACGTTGAGTAGGGGAGAACATTCGCTGAGCTTCCACTATCAATTAAGACCTTCTTTACAACATGGTTGTGGACATCTAAGCTAACCACCATGGGGCAGTCAGAGGTTTCATCGACCCCATGAGGTGTTACAATGTGCTCTAGATCTTTCTCAGTGAAACCTACAACCTCATTCTCCCTCGAGCGTGAAGTGCTATTGACAGAGAGTACAGTCATGGACTTGGAAGGCCTTTAGTCATAACTGCGCACGTGGCGGCGCCTGGAAGCATTGGAGTCTCCTCTCAAGGGTCCACCAGCGATCATGTTGATGACGACGAAGTTGGTTCTCCATCTCGGTGGCTTTCTGCTTGCCGCGGTCGCTTGCCTCAGGGCGATGGTTGCGTGGGCTCCTTGAGAGTGAACGGCTTCTCCCTCTAACCCTGGCACGCTCGGCACAGTGCTCATCATACCTCTCAAGCACCCTCACAAACTATTTCAGATGCCCCCCGACAATGAGCCTTTGAATTTCACTCTCAAGCTGACGTCATTCGTTGGTGTCATGCCCTTTCTGCTTGTGGAAGGCACAGTATTTCCCCGAGCGCTTTTGAGCCTCGGTTTCCTTCATCTTTGGTGGTCTCTTGAATAGTTTCTTGTCGGCCATGGAATAGACCTCAGCAATAGGTCTGTTGAGGGGGATGCACTCGTATTTGCCAGGGGGAGGAGAGTTCCTTCGAGTGGGAACATGGTTGCGGCGGCGATTTCTATTGGACTCTCCTCTGTCCTCAGGGTCTTTGTCCGCTCGAGGGGCTTTGGCAAGCTTTTGTGCCCTCACTATGTACATGTCCTCAAGGGTGAAGAATGAGTCAGCGATCTCCCTTATTTCCACCAGGGAGTGTGGCTTTTTCTTGGCTACCTCCTCGACGAACTCCTTGCTCACGTAGTTTTTCATGTTGATTGCTCCAAAGAGCACATGCTTTAGGAAGTCCATCGAGGGTCTTCCACCAGCAGGATCTCCTTATTGAATCTCCCCATAGAGGATCTGAGGGTCTCGTTTGGTCATTGCACCAAACTGTACAACGCCATAGTCGCGGGAGTCGGTGTCTTTAGTGAGTTGAGATGGTTCAGGAAGGCATTGGCTAAGTCATCGTACCCTCGAATGGAACGAGGAAGTAGCTTCTTGTACCAATCTTGTGCCATTCCTACTAGGGAAGTGACAAAGACTTTGGTCCAGTAATGACTGGAATGCTCGTAGAGGTGCATCAGGTGCACAAAGTGATCCAGATGCTCGGCGGGATAAGTGGTTCCGTCGTAGCGGTTAACGGAAGTGGGGATCTTACCTAATCCAGCGCGAGCCATTAGCACTTCATCCACGAGGGGCGAACCGCCTGTCAAAGGCTTATGGTTCTCGCCCTTGTTGTCATGGTCTTCATAATGTTCCTTCCTCCAGTGGCGAGGGACTTGGTTCCTGGGGTGGCGAGTGTCTCTGGCCATGGCCCTCTCGTCCGCTACGTGGGGGACTTGAGACCGCGCTCGAGAGAGCTGCTCCACCACGTTTTGCAGTCCATTCAGCTGGTCTTGTACAATCTCCAACTGCGGGTTGCCTCTATCTCTCCTGCTTGTTCTTCTAGAGATCCTTGACTGGACCTCCTCCTCTGCATCCCCTCTCACTTGAGGGAGTTTCTCTCTCTCAGCTGGGTTTTGTTCCTGCTCAGCCCTCGGGGGAGCTTTTTTTCCTTGCCCTGGAGGAGGGGGTGGTGGCTGAGCCCTCAGCACATTCTGGGCAGCCATCAGAGGATGTACTTGTAGCCCTCCCAACGGAGGTGCCATCTGAGCGCCCACACCCTGAGGAGAAGTAGGCAGAAGTAAAGTGTTTCCAAGCATTTTGAGTAGCTTGTACTTCGCATTGAGCGTAGAGCGCCTGGAGTTGCTATGGTGTCATTTGTGGTATTTCAACTCCTTGAATTTCTTTAGGAATGGAGACTGGGAGTTGTAGCGTGCCCACTTGATAGGGCTGAATCATGGGCATCACGTCCTTAACTACCCTGGACATCGCGTTGGGCTGCACGTACATGTTCCCCGGTAGAGGCATTGCCATGGAATATGCGGCAGGATTGGTGACAGCGGCGGAAGGCACGAGCGCTGCAGGTGGAATAGCAGAACCTGATCCTCCAGCTCCAAATCCTTCAGCTCGGAGGGATCCTACCATAGTTTCCTTGCCCTTTCCTCCTGCGACAGCAAGGGGAATATTCTCATCCACGGGGGTGTTACCGGTTTGCACGGCGGTGACGTCAACTACGCTGGCACCGCCACCTGGGTTCTCCTCGCTCACTGGGGAATGAGCTCCTCTGCCGTCCAAAATCCCAGATCTCATTGTTGTAACCATGTTTGAAGGTTTGCTGATGTTACTGTTCAACTAGCTATGAAGGAAAATAAGAATGAAGAAGATGGAGATGATGGTTCCCACAGACGGCGCCAAAAATGATGGTGTAAATACTAGAAATGTACTAAATCACCGACACTTTAAAATTTGTTTGGGGGGAAGACCATCACAGGCGTTTGAGCCTCAGGAACTGGGTTTCCCAAATAGCGTGGGTTCTTCCAGCTAGGATAACACCAGGGAAGAAAATGCAGTAAGAATGCAAAGATGGTGAAGTATGCAGAGGTTGGGAAGAAGAAAATGGAGGAAAGAGTGCCCAGTTCTGGAGTGTCTGTATGCAGTATGAGTTTGTGTGTGGAGAATCACTTAGGGAATGTGAGTGAAAATTCCCATATTTATATGTTAGGGGCAGGAGCGTTTTCGTAAAAGCGGCCATGTGATCCCAAACCCCGGGTTGCCCTAGACACGCGGCAGTGTGTGATGGTGTGAGGGTGACATATCTGGAATATACCCATGTACGGGTGGTAGTGGATGTCAGGGGTTGGTGTGCGCATTACCTGTGTGTGTTAGAGGTAGTTGTACAACAACTGTATGAGCGCTGGGTTACCCAGAGAGGGTTATACGAGTATAGGGACACTTGAGGGTGCGTCCCAGAGATGACCATACATGAGCGTCGGAACTCTCGAGGGGAAGGATTCCTCGGAATGCCCTGAACGAGCATAGGGACGCTCGGGGGAAGCTCCGGCCGTGAGGTCGTTCGTACCGTCGAGAGAGGCCTCGTACCCTACTGTGGTGGACCCAGGCGAGCGTGATATACTTCGAGGATCAGGTTAGCGCTGTGAGGGACGCGAGCGTCGGGATGGTCTCGAGCATGGAACAAGCAAAGGAGTGTCCTGTGCCTCTGACGCGAGTCTTGAGCTGTGATTGTCCCTGTGAGGTAATATTACGAGCATAAGGCGAGACTGGGAGAGGGATTTCCACGCTCGAAGGATGCTCTCCGGCAGGCGGGCCTTAGGTAATAAGACTGTAGGTAGATGGGCTAGAAACGCTATTGCGAGCCCATCTTCTCGAGTGCCCAAGCCCAAGTGTTCCAGGTTGATCTGACTGAGTCGTCCAGATTTCGACACATATATGGTGGTGATCCGAGCATGATTTGGGCCCATCAAATATATTATTAATGAAACTTAAATTAAAATCAAAACTTAAAAAATTCAAAAAAAAAAAAAAAAAAGAACGAAAGAAACCAGAACCAGACCTGATGAGACATAAAACCACGCTCATATCAGAGCCGTCCACGTGTCACCACTTGCCGGCTGAGGGATTGGACTCTCGCATTGATGGGCTCGCGGGCCAACCCAGCCCACTCGCTTGCTTACTAGTACAGGCCCATGAGCCTCGGCCAACTATTCAAGTAAAGGGTTCGAGCTGACAGGCCTAACGCTCACACCCCGGCCCTCAGGGTCACCCTTCTCAGGGAGGCACCCACATGAGGGCCCCGCTCCTGATGCTCGAGGTTTTGACGCTCAAGGGTCATCTACCGTGGGGAACCCATCCGTGCACTCTTTGAGCGTCACCAGCGCTCGTGTATGATCCTCCACCCCCGCGACGGATCCGAACCCTAGCAAAACGGACCTTGGGCCTTCCCTTCACGCGACCCTTGCCAACAACCTCTGACACAGAGGTGGTGCGCACCTTGTACCTAACACGCCACCTCCTTTTCAGAGGTGTCGTTCTCATACCCCCACGGGCTGCCACGTGTTAGGGCAACATAGGTTTGGGACCACACGGTCAGTTACCCGATTTACCCTCACCCCTAACATATATATAGGAGAGAACACTTGCATTCTTCATCTTCCACAATCCGCACTGCAGTCACTGTTCTGGGCATTTTCCCCCATTTGTCCTCATCTTCTCAAGCTTTGTGATTATTCTTACCACAGTTGCATCACCCTTGCACTTTGCACTCTTGGTGTTATCCTAGCTGGAAGAACCCACGCTCAAAAAGGAAACCCAGTTCCTGAGGCTCCTACGCCTGTGATGGTCTTTCCCTTCTCATACAAATATTGAAAGTGTTGTTGCATTTAGAAACTCAGATTCCTGCACCATCATTTTTTGCGCCGTCTGTGGGAAACCATCGCCATCTTCAGCTTCATCTTCATCTGTTTCTTCTGTAAGCTAGTTGAGATATAACACCTATTACATTAAACATGGTAACTGCAACAAGATCTGGGGCGGTAGAGAACAGGGGTGTTCTTCCTCCCATCAATGAGGAGAATGCAGGGAACAACGTCCCCGCCGGGGGTACGCCCCCACCCACGGATGGGAATGGGGCCGGAAACACGAAAACCGCTGATGCAACTCATCCTCCCAACGGAAACGGGGTAGGAGGATCTGGCTCCATTCCTCCCCCCTCAGCCTTCATCCACAACGTTCCTGCTTCCCATCCTGGCGTGTACTCCACGGCCATGCCGCCGCCGGGATATGCTTATATGTAACCTGGGATGATGCCCGGAGTGATGCCCCTGGTCCAGCCCTATCAGGTGGGGACCCTAAATCTCCCCATGTCGCTTCCGAGAGAGATACAAGGGGTGGAAATGCCCCAGATCACCGCTCAGCAACTTCAAGCGCTTTACGTGCAATACGATGGGCAGGCGGTGCAGAACGCCTGGGAGCACTTCACTGCTGTTTACTTTCCATCAATGACAGGTGCTCGAGCGGCTCCGCCCGTAGGAGGACTCCCAATCCATCCCCTGTTAGCCGCCCAAAATGTGGTGGGCCCAGCCGCCTCCGCCACCCCCTGCTCAGGAAAAAGATGTCCCACCGAGGGTCCAGCAAGGGCAGCAACCCGCTGGAAATGAGAGGGCTGAAAACAACGAAGAGGTCCAATCGAGGGCCACAGAGAGGGTAAACCGCAGAAATGTCGGTGACCCTCAGCTTGCCGCAATACAGGATCAGCTTAAGGGGCTCCAGAATGTGGTGGAGCAGCTCTCTCGAGCAAGGTCTCAAGCCCCCCGCGACGGGGGCGAGAGGTCCAGGGCCAGAGACGCTCGCTGACCACGTAGCCAAATTTCTCACCACCGAAGAGAAGCCAGTTATGAGGAGCACGATCCCGAGGACAGGGATTACAGAATCATGACGGGCGATTCCCCCCTCATCGACGAGGTTCTGATGACCCGTGCGGGGAAGGGCAAAATCTCCACGTCCATCAACAGGTATGATGGAACGACTGATCCGGCCGAGCATCTGGATCACTTTGTGCACCTGATGCACTTATACGATCACCCGAGCAACTATTGGGCCAAGGTGTTTGTCACTTCCCTCATTGGAATGGCTCAAGACTGGTATAAAAAGCTTCCCCCGCGCTCAATCCGAGGGTACTCTGATCTGACAGACGCCTTCATAAGCCACTTCAACTCCCTGAAGGCACAAGCCCCAGCCGCGACAGCTCTCTACAGCTTGGTCCAGGGGCCGAACGAGACGTTCAGTTCCTTCATGGGAAGGTTTAACAAGGAAATCCTGCTGGTAGAGAAGCCCTCCATGGATTTCTTGAGGCATGTACTTTTTGGGGCCATCAACATGAAGCATTATGTTAGCAAAGAATTTGTGGAAGAGGTGGCCAAGAAGAAGCCACGCTCATTGATAGAGATCAGAGATATAGCGGACTCCTTCTTCACCCTCGAGGATATGTACATCGCAAGGGATCAGAAAATGGCGAATGCCCCTCGCCCCAGCAAAGCCCATGAGGACAGAGGAGATTCTAACAGGGGTCGCCACCGCAGCCCTATCCCCGCTCGTCGAAATCTTTCGCCTCCGCATAAGTTCGAGCGTATCCCCCTCAACCGCCCAATTGCCGAAGTATATTCCATGGCGGACAAGAAACTATTGAAGAGACCGCCAATGTTGAGGGAGACTGAGGCTCAGAAGCGCTCGGGAAAGTACTGCGCTTTTCATAAGCAAAAGGGGCATGATACAAACGAGTACCGCCAGCTTGAGAGCGAGATTCAGAGGCTTATCGCTGGGGGGGCACCTCAAGGAGTTTGTAAAGGTGCTGGAGAGGTATGATGAGCATTGCGCTGAGTGAGCACGTATTAGAGGGAGAAGCCGCTCGCGCTCGCGAAGTCCCCGCCACCATCACACCGAAACGAGTGACCGCGGCAAGGGGAAAGCTGCGGGTACGGAGAATCAGCCCTTTGCGGTCATTCACATGATCGCCGGTGGACCTTCTGGGGGTGATTCTAATGCTTCCCGGTGCCGCCACATTCGGAGTTACGACCAGAGGTCATCCCTGCCTAAGTCTGTGCTCTCCGTTGATAGCTCTCCACGCTCGAGAGAGAACGACACTGTAGGGTTCACAGAGAAAGACTTGGAACACATTGTAACACCCCATGGGATTGGTGAAACCTCTTACTGTCCCATGGTGGTTAGTCTAGACGTTCATAACCATGTTGTAAAGAGGGTTCTGATTGATAGTGGAAGCTCTATGAACGTTCGCCCGTACTCAACATTTCAGAAAATGAATATAACAAATATTCCGCTCGAACCACTAAAGACTGCCCTAGTCGACTTTGGGGGTTTCGAGATTGTCCCTCGCGGACAGATTCGCTTAGCCACCTCTTTTGGTCGCGCCCCACAGTGAAAAACGTTGAGCGTCCTCTACACGGTCGTCGAGGTGGACCTCCCCTATAATATCATCATTGGACGTCCGACCCTCGTAGACTTCAAGGCAGTAATCTCCACTTATCACCAGAAACTCAAATTCCCCACTCCCGAGGGCACGGGTGAGGTTCTATGCAATGTCAAGGAGGCTTGGGAATGTTACGTCCTTTCCCTTCGAAGCCATAAGCCCAAACAAACCATTCAGGCGGGATCCACCAAAAAATCAGTTGACTTCCCCAAATTGGACGAGGATGGCCCGGAACGCAAAAGGGCCAAGTTGTACATAAAGAAGAACAAAAAGAAGACCCCCAGTGGAGCCCAGCGCCCGGAGGACGGGCTGCTTGGGGCCGTCGAAGGATCTTCCTCCGAGAACGAGGGTGACGGGCCCTCGGGTGAGTTTCTGATCTCACTGGGATAGATCAGAGTGTCATAGTCCACAGGCACAACGTGGACCCGTTCTTCAAGCCAGTCAAACAAAAGAAAAGGGACGTCTACGGTTTCAGAAGACAAGTCATTGAAGAAGAAGTGGGTAAGCTCCTGGACGCTCAGTACATTGAGGAAATCTTATACCCAGAATGGCTTTGTAATGTGGTACTCGTTCCCAAGAGCGCCAACAAATGGCGCATGTGCAATGACTTCACGGACCTCAACAAGGCGTGCCCCAAAGACCCTTACCCCCTGCCGAGGATTGATCAGTTGGTAGACTCAACAGTGGGGTGCGAGCTCATGAGCATGATGGATGCCTTTCAAAGGTATTATCAGATCTTCATGGCGCCCGAGGACCGTCCCAAGACCTCGTTCGTGGTGCACGTAGGCGTTTATTGTTTCAAAGTCATGCCGTTCGGACTCAAAAATGCGGGAGCGACTTATCAACGCCTCGTCAACAGAATGTTCGAGTGCGAGATAGGAAAATCTATGGAAGTATATATGGACGATATGATAGTCAAGAGCGAGCGCCAGCATTCCCATCTAGAGGATCTCAAGCGAACTTTCAACGTCCTACGCCATTATGGAATGAAATTGAACCCCTCCAAATGCATATTTGGCGATCGGGGTGGTAAATTTTTGGGATACATGGTTAGTCAACGAGGCATAGAGGCAAATCCGGAAAAGATTAAGGCGATTCTTGATAGTCCTTCCCCTCGGAACGTGAGGGAAGTCCAAGTGCTGGTAGAAAAGATCATTTCGTTGAACAAGTTCATCTCCCGCTCGGCGGACAGGAACTTACCTTTCTTCAGGATTTTGTGCAACGCTCGTCACTTTGCCTGGAGCGAAGAGTGTGAGAAGGCTTTGCAGGATGTGAAGCAATACCTCGCGAGCGCACCACTGTTGACCAAGCCTAGCCCTGGAGAGAGCTTGATTATTTACCTTTCAGTCTCCGCAGAGGCTACGAGCGCTGTCCTAGTGGCGGTCCGCGAGCGTAAGCACATGCCTGTTTACTATTTGAGCAAAACTTTGCAAGGGGCGGAGAAGAGATATATGGAGATAGAGAAATTCGCTTTTGCACTCGTTAATGCGTCCCGAAGGCTAAGGCCTTATTTTCAGGCTCATTCTATCACAGTGATCACAGACCAACCCTCAAGTAGGTGCTCCCAAAACCAGACATCTCGGGAAGGTTAATTAAATGGTTGATCGAACTCAGTCAATTTGATATCACTTTCGAGCCCCGCACCGCGATATAGGCTCAGGCAGTGGCGGACCTGTTGGTAGAGCGCTTCAATTTAGATACAGGGCCCCCAGTGGAAGGAGGGTTGTGGCTCCTGCACACAGATGGCTCCTCGACCTCACAGGGGGGGAGCCGGGGTGACCCTCAGAGACCCTCACGGTGTGGAAGTCGATTACGCAATTAAACTGGCTTTCCAGATCACCAACAATGAAGCTGAATACGAGGCGCTAATCCAAGGGCTCAGGATAGCCTTACAAAATGGTGCCGTTCGGGGCACTGCTTATATTGACTCCCAGCTGATCGCAAGTCAAATTGATGGAACTTATGAAGCTCGAGAAGCCACTATGGTGCAGTATTTGGAGAAGGCTAAGGATGTGATCGCCAAGTTCAAAGAGTTCCATCTGTTGCAGATCCCACGAACAAAAAACGAGCGTGCAGACGCTCTTTCCAAGTTTGCTTCGGCCCTCGATGACGCGTGCGAGCGCTCAGTCACGTTTCTCCGGACAGAGAAACCGCTAATTAGTGGAACGGAACCCTCGCGCGGGGTAAACACGATTGATCCCTTTGAACCCTGTTGGTTGGATGACATCATTAGGTTTATCAGGGATGGAACTTGCCCGAGCGATAAGGTAGAGGCTCGGAAGGTTAGGAGTAAAACCCCTCGCTTTTCTCTTAACAGCGACGGACGGCTATTTAAGCGATCTTTCCAAGGTCCGCCGCTGAGGTGCTTGAGGCCCCCGCAGGCCAAGGAGGTGTTGGAACATGTGCATAACGGAAGCTATGGGAATCATTCCGGCGGTCGAGTCCTGGCAAAGAAAGTCTTGAGGAGTGGGTTCTACTGGCCCTCGCTATTGCAGGATGCTATCAGTTACTCTAAGAAATGCCCTAAGTGCCAGTTTCATTCTAACACCCCCCAACTGCCGGCAGCTCAAATGGTCCCTATTGATGTCTCTTGGCCCTTCGACCAGTAGGGCATTGACATTGTGGGACCCCTTCCAACGGCGGTCGGGCAAAAGAAGTTTGTAATACTCGCCGTGGATTATTTCACTACGTGGGCCGAGGCTGAAGCGGTCGCCAAGATAACGTTCAAAGTTGTGAGGGATTTCATCTGGAGGAACATCATCTGCAGGTATGGCATCCCGAGGGTGCTCATCTCGGACAACGGTTCCCAATTCATTGCGGCTGACACGCGGGAATGGTGTTATGAGCTGGGGATTGAACAACGCTTCACTTCCGTGGGCCATCCTCAAGCCAACGGTCAAGCTGAAGTGACCAACCGAACCATACTCCAGCATTTGAAAACGATGCTCGAGAGTAAGAAAGGGGAGTGGGCAGAAGAACTTCAAGGTGCCCTCTGGGCATATCGTACTACCCCACGAGCGGCGACAGGGGAAACCCCTTACTCCCTCGTATATGGCTCCGAGGCTATGATACCTACGGAGATCGCTCAAGAATCCGCACGCGTTGCCTACTTCGAGCCCGCAATCAACGAAGCCAACCGGACATTCGAATTGGATTTTCTAGATGAGAGGAGGAACATTGCTTGGGCTCGCATCCACAAGTACAAGGCGACCGTAGCCCACCAATATAACAAACGTGTTAAGGAGAGAACCTTCCAGCTAGGGGACTTGGTTCTCAAAAAGGTTGAGGTCTCCAAACATCTGGGTAAGTTGGATCCCAACTGGGAAGTGTAACAGCCCGAAAACCCGCCTGTCGATATTGTCCGCTTTGGTGGGCTAAGCGACACCACCCTCACGGTTTTGTTTCTCCCGGTGGAATTTAAGCCCGAAGGCGCCCACCCAGGAAAAGGCCTCAACAGGGAAGAGGTATCCACCCCCTTATAAGGAAGGCTTCGTTCTCCTCTTCTTCCGATGTGGGACAAGCACTTTGAGCTTTACAGGAAGGCCCCTTCAAAGTTATTCAAGTACGAGCGAACAACACCTACTTGCTAGAGACTTTACAAGGCGAGCGTCTCCCGAGACCGTGGAACGCGTGCAATCTTAGACGGTTCTACGTATAAGTGTCAACCTTTGTAATCGCCCGTTCGTGACACTTTGTACTTTCTTTCGGCAGAAAGCATGTTGTAATCATCTTTAAATTGCGAGCATTACAGTAAGTATTTTATCCATTATTATGTCATTTATTTGCTTTCCCTTTGATTAATGATCTGGGTAACAAAAGGCCTACTCCGTGTTGAGCGTCTTCCACGTCGAACGGCTTAATTAATACCCCGTTGATCTTAAATCAACGCTACCTGTGTGTCAAGAACTCTCCACACTGAGTACGCTGATGCTCATAAGCGTGAGAACCCTAAGGATGAGCGTGCCAAGAAGTGGGATGCTAAACGCTTAATTTATGCTAATTGGGTGTTCACCACGCCAATTCGCGCACGTAAACCCCCAATGACCCTTACCCTCATGGATTACCTTATGAGGTAGAGGTACGGTCGTGGATGGCAGACCCTGGGCTAATCCTTCTACGGACGCCTAAGGATGAAGCCAATTCCACGGCTACGCTCGCTTTAAATTCCATGGGTGGCGAATGCAACAGCGGGCTTCTAGGTCCATTCAAATTACTGAAGCCCTTAAATTAGAAGTATGGGTTATATGCTTAAGGCCAATACTTAGTTAAATCCTTAGAGGTTTTCTAAGTTCAAATTCGAGCCTCATTGGGAATATGGCCAGGGAATCCTCATAGGAAATACCCTCGCGCTCATGATTGCATCTCTCAAACTGTAAGACGTTTCCAAGATTTAAACTTCAGATGCGTGGCGGTAAGCGCCAGGGAACCTTCAAAGGAAACACCCTCGTGCGCGTACACACCCCTCATAGACATTCGAATAACCGGAAAGATAAGCATGCAAACGTCGAACGCAATAAAACAACCATGCACAACATTCAAAAACAGAAGAAAACGAATAGAAGCGTTCAGATAATAAGGAATCAAGTTCGGATACTTTATCAAAGGTACATAGATCAGATGCAGAAATTAAAAATGTTCATAAACAAGAATGGAAATTTAGCAAGATCTTGAAGCGGCAGTTGGAAGAGCATCATTGGGCTTGGTTTTCAGGCTCTGGAGGGGCCATTGCAATAGGAACTACGACCAACACGTTGGCGTCAGAAGTCTGGGCTTCTCCAGGTTCCACATCGTCCGGCGCGTCCATGACGGTACCCTCGTCGTCTATTTGAATGGGCTCGGGGTCTATGGGATTGGCCGCTATGAACTCCTGCTAGAGCATCGTCACCAGTTCTTGATACTCTGGCTCCGCCAGACTCTCGGAGGGATCCTCGTCGCAATCCATAGGCTCACAGTTGTCATCTAAGTCCATGCGCAAGCGCTCATCAGTTCGAGCGCTCTCAGGAGCCAGTCCTAGTTTTACCATTTGCCCAATCGCCTTGTAAAAGAATCGCCGAGCGTTGTCGAAACAATGGATGTTGGCCGCGAACGCAAAGGCCTTGGAGCGTACGAATTTCCTCACCGCATCCCATGATACCTTCGCTTCAAAACCTGCAACTTTCTCCTGCAACTCAGCGAGGGTCTTCTTTGTGGTCTCATTCTGGCGAGTGCTCTCCGCCAGTTGCTCGCCTAGCTCTCTATTCTAGACCCTCAGCTGGTCACGCTCCTCTTTAAGCTTCTTGTGACGCTCGTCAAGGGCCAGATAGGCATCATCTGACTGCTTCAACTCTTCCTTCAACCTGTCCTTGTCAAGGTTGGCGTCAGTCAGTTGGGCACTGACGGTGTTGTAATCCTCCTGCAGCTGGCCAGGATCAGAGATGCGCAGCAATTCCTGTACTTGGCCTTATGTTCGGAATAGGCCTGCGCTCGGCCCTGCAAGTTCTTCAGCCTGGGGATTACTTCCTAGAAAGCCAGAAGTGAGGGTCAGTATCAAAGTTAGAATAGAAAAGGTTGGAACTCCACAAGGAACACTGGAGACTAACCGTCAGGAGGGCGTGGCAAACATCGTCCGCGACTCGAGCGGCGTCGTGCTCATTCAACTTGTCGTGGTCGCCGGAGAATTGAAGTTTTTTTACGATGTCAGAGATTAGGTTCACAGAGTAAGCGCTCTTCTTCAGCAGAACTGGACCATCCGTTCGTGGGCGTTTGTACCGAGCGTCGCCCCGGCAGCGCATTTTCCAGAAGTCCTCATCCTCCGATGAGGAAGTGTCGCTGCCCTCGCCGCGGTGACCCACGACCACCTCTTTCCCTTCGCCAGAGATAGGGATGGAATCTGGCAATCTCTTTCTCTTCCCCTGGCGGTCGGCCCTGATTGCATCGTGGAAGCGGGCTAGCTCCCCCGAGCGGTTGCGAGAGTCGCTAGAGCTGAGCGCAATGGGACCCTCGTGGGCGGCCGACGGAGGTCTAGCCCCTCGAGCGCCATCTACTGTCAAGTCTTCGATGGGGCCCGCACGGGGAGCTTCGTTCCCGGTGCTACCGCGAGCGCCTTCGTTGCCACGTCCCGCCCCTCGTCGGGCTCCTCTCCCCCGCGGGGCGTTGGGAGGGCGTGCTTGTTGCTGTTGCTGTTACTGAGGGTTGACGTCAGGTCTCTGAGCGCGCATCATTCGGGCAAGTCTTTCGGCATTCATCCCTGATGTTAGTATCTGGATATCTGCAAATGGGAAATACGAGCATCAGAAATTGGGTATTTGGATGGTGATTACAAAAGTATAACAAGTCAAGTAAAGTCGGCGATGCTATCCTAAGAGTTAGAATAGTCAGTTCCTAGAATCTAACCATCGAGGGCCATGATTTGAGCGGGGGGATTATTATCATGCTTGGGGGGCAAGATAGACCATAGCGGAATAATATTCCCTCATTCTTCATCAAGGCCTCAGCCTTGATCCATTTCTTCTCATTCTTCATCGCGAGGGCCAACCCCTTCGCCCAATCCTCGAAAGCTTTATTCTTTGTCCTTTCTTTAATCAGTGGCCCTTCACCATGTATAAGCCACCCTCGGTGAACCCTGAAAATTCCCCCAGGAGCCCCAACGAAGAAGTACTTCTCCTTCCAATGCTCACCATATGAGGTGGAGGGGGAATCTGTCATTTTGAAGCTAGATTTGGCTTGAACGTAGTAGAACCCATCTGTGGGGGACGAACACGTTGAGCGAGCCACTTGGATCAAACTATCAAAATTGTCAACGGAAGGTTCATGGCCTAATGCCCTCATCAGTATCACAAAAGTGTTTATTAAGGCAATACCGTTGGGGAGGATTTGGGAAGGGTAGAGTCTAAGGTGGTGGCAGATGGCACAAACGACGGGTGGAATCGAAAACCTTAGACCCCCGGCCAGGACCGCGTCCCAGTAAACTGTCATCATCCCCGGCGGCGGTAAATTTGCTCTCTCCCCCTCCTCGGGAAGGCGCATGGGGAATACCGCCTCATCCCAGTATGCTTTTGTCCTTAACTCCACCAGATCTTCGAGCGTCAAGATGCTCTCAATCTCATCCGGAGACCTGTCGGTTTGGTAAGGGTTATTTTGCCTCACTCGCGTAGCAGGCTCTTTTCCCTTTCTTTGGCGTTTTCTGGGAGGTTCAGCCTCAGCATGACGCTTGGAAGGCCCTGCACCGCCCTCAGGAGCCGCGATTGCCACCGTGATCCTATGACCCTGGGGTCTTACAGCGCTGTTGAGCACGAGAAATACCCTTTCCCCTTGCCTCTGCATTTCCATGACGTTACCCTTCTCTTCGAAGAGATCATCTACCCCCTCCCCCCCCGGGTGCGTGCTCGCTCATCCCTTGAACAGCGGCATCAACCTCTTCATCCCCAGCTTCAGCCGGAGCCCTAGCCACTGGGATGGCGATTGGAATCTCATCGCCAGGAGAGGCTCTGGCCATTGGGACCGCCGTGGGTACGTTACCATGAGGGGAGGAGCTCCCAACCGACATCACATCTATCTCCCTCACATAATCATCTGCTTGGTGCCCTGCCATGTCTGCTCTTTGATTTTGAGAGGCGAAGCTTCTCGTAGAAAACTCAATGAAGAAGGAAATTTTTTAAATGAATTCAACGGCAGAAAGGGGCTCTTCACTCAAGAGTTTCACTCACCCAACCTAAATCTAAAGTTAGTACAAGAATATCAAGGATTATGGAGTTTTACCTAAAGACTGAAGGAGAATTCGCCGGAATCCGTAAAATTTTGCAGAAGAAGTTCTTGCTTTTTGATTGCTTAAAGAAAGTTGAATGCGTGAAAGAGGTGCAAGGGCTTTGCAAGGCCCTATTTATAAGGGGGGATTTACATCGTTTAGGTCATGAAAATTCAAAACGCAATCATTTTCCGCCTAGGAAATCCCCCCACTTTTGGTAACCACCTCACGTCTCCCGGAGTGCACGCGCCCACGTTCCCACTCAGCATTTAATGCGGACACGACTTCATTTAATGCGATGTCAGAACATGTCCGTTACGGAAGCCAAGCGGTCACTTCTCTTGTAGAGGCTTGACCCTCGGATATTCAAAAATTCAAGGCTCGCTTCTCTTAAATTCTACAGTACGCTCAAGCGATACTACAGAATTTGGGGGGTAAAATGATGAGACGTAAAACCGCGCTCATATCAGAGCCGTTCACGTGTCACCACTTGCCGGCTGAGGGATTGGACGCTCGCATTGATGGGCTCGTGGGCCAACCCAGCCCACTCGCTTGCTTACTAGTACAGGCCCATAAGCCTCGGCCAACTATTCAAGTAAAGGGTTCGAGCTGACAGGCCTAACGCTCACACCCCGGCCCTCAGTGTCACCCTTCTCAGGGAGGCACCCACACGAGGGCCCTGCTCCTAATGCTCGGGGTTTTGACGCTCAAGGGTCATCTGTCGTGGGGAACCCATCCGTGCACTTTTCGAGCGTCACCAGTGCTCGTGTATGATCCTCCACCCCCGCGACGGATCCGAACCCTAGCAAAACGGACCTTGGGCCTTCCCCTCACGCGACCCTCGCCAACAACCTCTGACACAGAGGTGGTGCGCACCTTGTACCTGACACGCCACCTCCTTTTCAGAGGTGTCGTTCTCACGCCCCCACGGGCTGCCACGTGTTAGGGCAACACAGGTTTGGGACCACACGGTCAGTTACCCAATTTACCCTCACCCCTAACATATATATAGGAGAGAACACTTGCATTCTCCCCCAAGTCATCTTTCACAATCCGCACTGCAGTCACTGTTCTGGGCATTTTCCCCCATTTGTCCTCATCTTCTCAAGCTTTGTGATTATTCTTACCACAGTTGCATCACCCCTGCACTTTGCACTCTTGGTGTTATCCTAGCTGGAAGAACCCACGCTCAAAAAGGAAACCCAGTTCCTGAGGCACCTACGCCTGTGATGGTCTTTCCCTTCTCATACAAATATTGAAAGTGTTGTTGCATTTAGGAAACTCATATTCCTGCACCATCAAGACCCCCCACGGAGAAGATGAAGGCAACAACCACAACAAGAATTGGGTATTTCTCCTTTCTTCTCCGAATTTGCCGCAATACGCGGATAGCATTGATACCAATTTCGTAACCCAATTTTCAGCGGTGGTGGCTCTATGAAGGAGCAAAGTCGTGACGGTGGTGATTGTTGCCGCTCCTTTTCCGACGATCTCTTCCTCCCCCTACCCCCAAAACAAAACCTTTTTCTATCTCCACATTCTTAGAAAAAGCACTCGTCGTGGTTGACCGAGGTGGAGAAGATGAGGATGACATTGTAGATCGAAGGAAGAGAATGGAGTTGTTGGATGACGGCGGTGGCGACGATGGTGGTTTGTAGATTTGATTCGATTCGAGGGCGGCGGCGGCGATGATAGTTTGTAGATCTGGTTCGATCTAGGAGGCCCCAGTGGGGGTGGAGATCTAGTTCGATTGGAGGAGGATGGAGGTGGTGGGTGAAGGTGGCGGCGGCGATGGTGGTTTTGCATATGGCGGAGTTGATGGTGGTGGGTGAAGGTGGAGTTAGCGGCAGCTGTGCGGTGGCGTTGCCGGCGACGGTGCGGTGGTGTTGCCGGTGGTGCTATGGCGGACTGAAAGGTTATATATATATATATATATGTGTGTGTGTACTGTATTTATACATATGAATTATATATAATTCTGTTTTAATATGTATACATATAATATATTTATATACTTTCTAAAACATATAATAATATAATTTAAGATTTATTTTATTTATTAATAATTATAATAAAAATGATGTACAATATTTGGAATTTATATATTTCTTTATTCATTAATATAATATTTAATTAGAATTTTAAAATATTATAAATTATTATTTAATTTGAAAATATTCATTAATATAATATTCAATTAGTATTTAATAATTTATAAATTATTATTTTTTCCTTAATTATTGTAATTTTTTTTTTAAAAAACTAATTATGGTGTAATGTTAATAAAAATATGTATACATATTACAATAACATAGTGAAAAAAAAAAATTCTTTAAATATAAAATATTTCCTCTTGAGTGTTTGCAGATTTTAAAAGAAAATGAATGTGAACAGGTTGGGGTGAGAAATTAAATCGTCTGATAGTTGTAATGATTATGCATATTTTATGTTTTTGAATTTTCTTTGTGTTTGTTTATGTTTTTTAATTTTCTTTGTGTTTGTTAATTGTTGTCAACCAAGCCAGCTACTTTGTGGCAAAAATAAGTTATGTGGCACACCTATCACAGCCACGCGGAATTCAGTGCCACGTCATACGTGGTTTTATAAAACTTGGACTGGTTTTCGACGGGTTTTATTTTTTTCGGTGAAAAAGTGCATCATTTTGCACGATTTTGGGAGATATAGGGTAGATCTGTCACCGGAATAGTTGGTGTACCAATCATGCTGAATGGGTGCAGATGGTATACCATTTTTACAATTTTCCCCACTATACAATATAAGGCAGCGCTGATGTAATAAATCTATATATATTATAAAAGTGCGAGTTGAGTTTCTTGGTTTCTTGAAACTTTGAGATCGGTCAAAATACCCTTATTTTAAGTCTTTTAGTAAAATACAATTAAGGGTATTTTTGTAAAATATTAAATTGATACATAAATATTCTTTTTGTGATCGACCAAAATCTATAATTAAGGATAATGATGTAAGCGCATGTTTTAAATTATTAATTTAATTATATTTAAAAAACACTTGTTAACGTAAAATATGATTTTTGGTAGAATTAAAATTTCTCAAACTTACCCAAAAAAGATATATAGTTCAATAAGAATTGTTTCAATATTAATAGAAATTGTTCATTTTTTTAATTTTAAGTCTTATAACTTAAAATGTTATAATAATATATATCTAACAAATTGTGTAACAGCCCGGATTTTGAGATCAGGATAGCACGGGTAAGTAAAGGGTTAAGAGGAAAGCGTTTATAGCCTTAGTCCATTACACATTTCATTCTATGTGAATTATGTGCATCTATGTTTCGATTTATAATTGTGCCTCTTGAGAGAACCATATCACTATTCATTCACCGAACCCTAGACCTTTACCTAAACCTTAAGAAATCTTAGAAAGCTGATTTCCATATTTTCTAAATTCATATAATAGCTTTCATCATTCCGAAATACATTTTAAAAATTTTTTGTTGAAAATTCCATTTAGGTCCCTAGTTACTATTCACCTTTAATTGTAGGAATTTTCGAAACACTTTTACCTATTCAATATTGGGCTCGATAGAATCCTTGCAAAATTTTATGAATTTTGGTATGATTTCCAAACCCTAATTCTTAACATAGCTTCCGTAGAAATCAAAACCGGCCGAAAAACCCTAGTTTTTCCCTAAATTAGAAATTTCCGAATTTCAACGTTTTTCCTATACAATATTATAACCATTACGATCCTTGGATTATTTTATGAATCTTAGGATCTTTTCCAAACTCTAGTTCAAATCCTAGCTCGATTTATAAATTTTTCTTTATTTTTCCCAAAGTTCTATTTCCACCGTAAAAACTAATTTTCAAACCGTCCAACATTTGGTATCCAATATTACAGTCAAAATGATCCTTGAATTATTTCAAGAATCATGGACACTTTCTCGGAAATCAATTCACATTCTAGCTTCGTTTATGAATTTTATCGTATTTTTCAAAATTCCCGAACGACTACTACTTTAAATTTAGATGTTCAAGCATTAAGTGTTTATAACCATTAGAAAGCTCTTTCGATTCTCTTTCTTTTGAAATTTCTCTCATTTCAAACTAAACCCTAGACATTCCTCTACGAATTTATTATCATTTTCATCCTATTTTAGAATTATTTTTATTTTGTCATGATTACTAAATAAATTAATTATATCTTAAACATACACATAAGTATACAACTAAACCCCCCTAATAAATGAACCTAGCTTACTCACACCACGATTCATCTAATTAAGTCCCCAAAATTGCAACATAAGCCCCCAAGACATACCTATAAATAGCCTCCCAACTTCACACAAAAATCACACCAAAATCTCCCAACTCTCTCTCTCTCTCTCGCGTGACCCTCTCTCTCTCTCACTAAGGTATAATTTTCTTTTATTATTTCATGCTTGATGTTATGTTTTTAATATAATAATATTAGTAGCATGCTTAGGAATAATAAAATTATGCTTTAAGAATTTATTTTTATAATATATATGCATAATTGTTAGCTTTATATGTAATGTGCCTACATTATGGAATTTTATTTAATTAATTGCATGAATTATGATATGATGTAGCATGAGTATGTATTTAAATAATTATGTTCTTGTTTGATTAAATCTATGCTTAGAATAATTTATTTAAATTTAATTTATGATTAAAGTGTTACATTTGAATTTAATTATATGTTATGAATTCAAAAATTTATTGAATGTGATCATGAACTAGTATGAACATCTTCATAAGCTTAAGAACACATTCATAATGTTTTTGAATCAAAATCATGTGCGCGTGTGATAGTGTGTGTGTGTGTGTGTGTGTGTGTGTGTGTGTTTAATTTTGTGTTATAAAGTGTTTAATTCATCAGAAATTGAATAGTAAATGTTTTTAATAGTAATTTTGACTTTTTGGTCAACATTTAATTAAATAATTTCGAAATTAATTTAAAATTAATTATAAAATGGGATTTTGGAATTTTAAATAAAGATTTTTCCAAATTAATTCAAAAATTAATAAAATTATAAAATAATTTCAAAATCAACCTACATTGTTGAATTAAATTCTAAATTTAATTCCTAATACTCTAATTAAGGTCACAACATGATTAATAAATATTTAAGTGGTTAAAGAATTTTTGAAACCTAATTAATTAATTAAATTTTCTTAAACAAGTCAAAATTAAATTTTACCGGGAAAATTTCTAATTGTTATAAGAATTTTCTAATATATTATATTTCTTAAACCTTGTGTGATTGTTTGATTAGAATAATAAGAGCCTAGTTCTAAGTCAGTAGTAATCATTTTCAGGCGACAATTGCACTGAACAGTGGGATCTGTTCCAATCTGTTTGAATTTCGATACTAGGTGAGGGTTAAAACATTTTCAACTGGAATCATGTATATATCTATATCTAATAATAAAATGGTTTCCAAATCTACCTATCTATTATTTGATTTCCTATTTATACATATTAATATAATATAATATTCCTCTTTATGAGGAAAATACCATTAAGTCGGAATCAGAATCTTATCCGGACAATATATATATTTCAGACCTATTAATATTAAGAACCGATTCCCGACTAAGCAAATCAATTATCATTATCATTTATCAAAATGGCCCGGCGTGCAGCTTTGTCGAGCAATACCTGGAAGGCATCGGGCCGAGGGTATTGTTGGTGCCACAGACCGCCACCAACTCTTGGTAGTGGTTTAGCTGGAGGTTAGTTACTCCACGCCAAGAGACTTACAAGGGAGAATAACCTCCCTGGGAGAGATAGCTTCCTCCCACATATTACATATCGTCGGTAGGGTTTGCTCCCCTACTGACACCATGGTGTTGCGGAGTTATTATCTTACTTAGTTTTATTAAAGTACTGGTGCCTTGATCAGCCCGGTACTTTTTTACAAATATTTTAAGGAGATTGGAGGGAGACGCCTTACTTGCAGGCGGTACAAATCTTTTATCAAACGGTTCATCAATTATAAACTAAACTCCAACTACCCCTATCCCGGTTTTAAACTTATGAACCGTATCATATTTGCTATATCCTATTGCTATCATTTTATATATATATATATAAATCTAATCTTCCTTCACTTAGTCACTTTGACTAATTCCTCGCCTGTTTCAAATACATGATTTCAGGGAGCGAGGACAACGACACCTAGAGGTATCTTGAAGCTATAGGTGTCATATTTATTAGATCAGGTTTAGATTAAGAGCATTTAATCCTGATCATGTATATATTGCTAATAAATTGCTTTTATATATTAACTCCGTACACTACACTACCATATTACCCCCTTACAATATCATGCACCATTCTGTGTGTTACCATGTTGCTTGTTGCAAATTTTAAATTCTTTTATCTTCCGCTGCATTTTACCCTACGCTCTACTTAAGTACCGTCTATACCGTTCGCCGTAGTATTTCTCGAGTGCTAGGTCTCACATCCACTCGAGGGTAGTACGGTGCGGGAGTTGTAGTGTTAGGTGGCGCTACAAATTGGAAACAACAAATTGATTCACTTTATAAATTTTAATAAATATTGGTAATTATATAAAATAAAATATTATTTAAATTGAATGAGTTACATAACATAACATTCAATAAATCAATCATAATGTAATTCTAATTATCTAAGTTCATAAACTTTCTTAAATTATAATTATATAAACTTATCTAACTACAAAATAATATAATTGAATGATTTATGTAAAATATTTTTCAATAAATTAATTAATCCGAATGTAATATTTTTAATTAACTAATACTAATGTAATTATAATTATCTAAATCTAACTAACCATATAACCTAAATTAAAAAAAAAAAACAATATAATCTTCCTTTAGTTTATATAATAAAATATAAATTAAATACATAAAAGTACGAATAGGGTTTTTGATTTCTTATGACTTAATATGTAATGCCCCTACTTTTCAGTCGTACAGGTATGGGTTATATGATACTTACGTGTGCGTTTAAATTATTTAAATTACGTCATTATTCGTTTTGTTTTATATTATTTGAAATTCTTGAATATTTGAAATTGAATTTATATGAATTCTTGCACTATTTGCGCTTGTATAACTCGTTTGCTTGTCGTTTCTATATGAAATGAATTCGAAATTTCGTGAAAATTCAATATGTTGGAGATATACATGTTATGAATATGGATATATGCTTGTTTCATGTTTTCAGATTTATTTGCATGAGTTCTGAATTTATTTCGATCTTGGAATCCAAAAACGGGGCTAACGAGCAATTAGCGCACCCTTGGTTCCGTATGTGATATCTTGAGCTCGGGAACTCGAATTCGAGTTCCGTCAATTTCGTTGAACTCGTATCGAAGATTCGGGTTTAATGAACTTAGCCTCATGTTTTTACAAAATTATTTGAACCCCCGAAATTCAACCGAAAAGTGAGACGTCCTCAAAATTGCCACACTTAGCCATTTTCCTCATATCTTCTACAAACCTTGACCAAATTAACCATGGTTGGAGTCTTTGGAACCCTAGTTCAGCCCACTATCACTCTCCACTCTCTCCCAACCGAACCACAATCCACACATAGAAGAAAACTCAGCCAAAGTCCCAAAATTCCAGTCCCATTTTCGCTACTTTACCATTCTTAGAGATTAAGAGCTCAAATCTCTTCCAACCTTCAACCAATTCAAAAGTTGAGTTTAGGGTTGTAATATACATTCATTAATGATCATTTTGAACCATGCATCCCTAATTTTAAGCATGCATTCATGGAGTTTGGAAGAGATGATTGAATAGTTAGGTTATGACTTGATTTCTTGATCTCATGAATTCCTTGAAGCTTTTGATTGTTTTACGGCATGAAAGTGATCACCTTATCTTCTTTATTTCATTTATGATCATGTATTTGGTGGTAGTTGAAGAGTAGATGAGATACCATTAATGAGTTTTGAAGAAAATTGGATGAAATGATCTCCCACCTCCCTTGTTCACGTATGAATGAATTTGGTGCATGATTAAGTGTTGTTTTGAGGTTGTGTTGTTGTATATTTTAGGCTCTTTAACACCTGATCATGTTAGCTTTTTGTTAGGTAAAGCTTTGCATCGTAACTGCTCAGTTTTTTGTTGTTGCACTTGAAGGTCGTGACCACGACAGCGAATAGAGCAAAAACGGTAGCGGCCCCGACTCACTCTCACATCTGGCATAACTTCAGGTCACGCCCGCGACCTGAAATACACATAAATCATGTCGGGACTGCTACTCAAATTTGTCCATGTTTTGACTTGTGAAAATTGCATGAAAATTTTGGAAAAATAATAGGTAGTGGCAGCTACCATTTTGTGAGCAAAATGGGTCGCGGCCGCGACCCTCATACATTCTGCATGAAAATTCAATTTTCAAACTTAATTTACATGACTTTCTCGACTTGTTTTCGGTCCATGCACTTCATTAACATGTCATATTATAAGTTAACATATATGTTATGAACTTTGGCATGATTTCGTGGATTATTTTTCGAGTTATGGTTCAATATGTCATCTTTGCTCCAAGAATATAAATACATGCTTTGTTGCTTCATATATGGAACCTAGTTGATGCCTTTCTCCTTCTTTATGGCTTATATGAATAGTATGCATGCTAGAGTACGTGTTATGATCGCTATATGAATTGCACGCGTTGATTGGATATGAAATATGGAAGCTATGAACTTGAATGTATATGAACGCTTCTTATAACGAATGAATGGCTGGTTTATATGCTTTAAAGGCATTAATCGTGCACATGAACGTTTCCATGACATGATATCATCTCTTATGCATTCATATCATACTCATTACTTAGCCGTGCATCTTAATTGGTCATTTTGAGTCTCACTTCACCTTCCTTGCACAGATTTGGATCCTGTTGGTGGCGAGGCCGGGCAGTGAGGTCTTTGCACCATTTCTTTTGTCTTTCAAGGTGGGTTTCTCTACTATTTAGTTAAATGACCCTATATACTCTCAATGTGTAAAGATTTCGGCCAAAATTATTATATGTATATAGAGTCGTTTTCAAGAGTCAATGATTTCAACGTAAAGCCTTTCTTTTATGAACCCTACCGAATATTTTGGCGAGAAATGAATGAATGCACTAAATGGGGCCCAGAGACTTAGTGTGAGTGGCTATCCGGGGAGGCATGGGCCTACGGTGATCCCTTACACTAGTTCCAACCAAACCACGGCGTAACCAGACCTCGTTAGGAGTTAGCGAGAAATGGACGTTGAGCGCCATCTGGGGAGTCATGTAACCCCTTTTGGTCAATGAATGGGTGGTCGGGCCTTGCAAACCTGTCCACCACCCGGAGGAAAAAGGTGTAAATGATCATGAATGTACACAAAGAATGTAATGTATGAAAAGAAAGAATGAATTGTTGGAAACGGGAATCAGAAAGCAGCGGAAATTTAAAAATTTTCCAACAAAAGGATCTTAGACTCGCAATCGTGAATCCAAATTCGTAGAGATTAGAAACTTACTTTTCAATAATCTTTCTTGAAGTGTTTCAAGCCACCCAAGAACGCTCTTCTCGCGGCTTGATCCCCCTCTCCTTGGTAAAGCTCGAATATTCAAAAACTTCTAACTTGAAGCTCTCTAGAGATAGTCCACCAACTTGACTACAATCTAACTAGTAAGGATGCTAGTTGTCTAGTTAGTGTTTAGGCTTGACCTAGGGTTTATTTGATCTTGGAGAAAGGATGGTGTTCAACACATGAACCAAAAGAAAATCGATCAGCCCTAAGGGGAGCTCAAGCTCCCCTATATATAGGAGAGGGCGGCCGATCCTAGTCCTTATGGACTAATGATTTGGTCCCTCTCTCTAATTACTTGATCATCAAGTAATTTTAAACTTTGACTTTGAATTCTAATTCAAATCAACTTTTAAAAGAGATAAAATATCCAAACCCTTTTGGATAATATTATACTTTATTTATTAATAAATAAATAACTTATTTATCTAATTAATTAATTCACAATTAATTAAATAGATTAATTTCTCCAAAATAAGACTTTCATTTTAATTCAAAATTAAACCAAAGTCTATTAAATAATTAACACATTAATTATTTAATACATAAATAAATATACACGCACATTGTACATGTGTCCATATAGGACACGTGTCACGCACGTGACGTCCCCACACGTGTGCTTCACACGTGTGGAACTCCTTTGGCCCGATTAACTCGTTTAATCATTTTAAAGCCTTAACTCACTTAACCAAGTTGTTGTGTGTGACCCTCTAGGTTCTCAATTCAATTAGCAGTGACCCTAATTAATTAATTCACTAATTAATTAATTAGTCCACAGATTAAACGACCATAGTCTAGCAACAGGTGTTTAACCCCTAGCTAAATTGGAATGTATCGATTCGACAGAACCTTTAAGTCATTGATTCATGTGAGATACAATCCTCCTACTTACTATCTCTCAACCAAGATCTAGGGTAAGGGAATAATCAGAACCCTAATAATCTGGTCTTAAAGCTAAGTGCATTTCATATCCATTTGATCTCAATCCAAGAAACCCTTTTCTTGATGTCTTGATCTACTGCCTTGGCCAAGGACTCCATATGGCATATGAATGATTTACACAATAAGATATCACCTTGCAAATGCAAGTGTAGGTCCTTTCTTGATTCCCATTCACTTTCATGAATCACTTGTGCAGCCCCAGCATAAGCCTTGAATCAGTTGTCTAAGGCGACACCCTTTAAAGCTTATACCTAAGACTACAAAGTTAACTCATAAAGCGACATGGAACCTCAAGTCTAAGGACCAATTAATCACATCAATGACTCGTGAGTTATTTCCTAATCTGGAAGTTTCCATTTCCTGAAATAGAAACTTCTTTTCCCATTTAGGAATTTTCTCACACGGGGCACCTCAGTGAACTTACTTATGAAAGTAAGAACCCTCATGTATCACGCACGTATCAACTATACACTTTGCACCTCCATGAAACAAGGTGGTCCTTCTTAAGGGTGTGATCCCACAAGCAAGCCTTAAAGGAGTCAGGTTGACACTCCCACTATTTGTAGGACTCATCGGCTTGGAGTATTTTACTAATCATGACTTGTGTGATATAGGGCTCGTTTCATGAACCATTTCACCTAAATGGTAGAGTCCTAAAGTCATCAGGATTAGGGGAGTTCTCATACATGCACAGCTAAAGTAAACGCATACCAAACAAGAGCATATAAAGAAGTGTTGCCTCAATTCGTTAATTTATTCAAAGATTGTCTGTGATTACAATAAGGAAAAGTACAAAGCGGATAAACAATCGGCTTTTAGGGCACTATTCCTAACATGAATGTTTCATGAATTACACAAGGTGTTGGTTGGAGATAATACACGCCTACTCGCCGGGCCACGAAAGACCTAATGGAAATTGGTTGTTATAATCCTCTTTGATGACTTATTTATCTCACCCACTTGGGAAATATTTCGAAAACCTCATTTGGGATTATAACTTGCATTTGAATGTTTAAATATTGTCTTATATTATACTTATGCTCCGTTATTTTATACCCACCAGTCCCTTTTGGACTGAACCCGGTTAGTTTTCAGTTTGTGTAGGTTTTGGGGATTTGCTAGGTGGAATCCGAGTCTTTGGGATTTGTCTTTGAGTCTAGCATCTCTTCTGTTATAGTACACTCATCTCATGTTGATATTATGACTTGATATGGTATATATGGAGCGTATATGATAGACGAGACCGTGATGGCACTTTTGTATAATTGCACTCTTGTATTATTTATTTTTGGAGCTTGAATGCTCATGGTATATATTATAATAAGTTAATGCTTCCGCTCTTGCCTTGCTCTGTTTTAATACTTTTGTTGTTGACTGGTTTAAGGGTTAGTCCCGCCTAGCATAGTGTGTGTGTGTGTTTTATCCCCGTTCGCCGTGATTTAGCTCGTGTATGGATTATCCGTTTCATATGCGGGTCGAGTCTTGGTGGAGGGGATGTGGTACCTTGCGCTCGGGTGCTACATAATATATTACAATTTTTAATTGCAGGTCGTCAGACCAAAGTTACTTTAAATTAAGAATCCTAAGGAGACTTAATGTGTGTGCTTATAAAAATAATATATAATCTAATTTTATAAATAATTTTTATAATATTTGATTAAACATTCCTTGAATTTTTTATATAAATATACTTTTTTAATTATTTCTACTACACACGCAAAATCAATTATAAAAAAGTTAACATAAATCTTAAATAATACTCATTAAAGAAACACAGGCACGAAAATGAAATGAAAAATCTAATGGCAAAGAGAATATAAATAAGATATAAAGAATAGTTAGCGATGGTGTCCAAATCTGGGCTGTGCGTTAGACTGCAGATTAGGTCTCCCAATCACCCAAGATATTTGTAAAGTGGGGAGACTCTGATGCTTTCCTGAGCTGAAAGAAAAGGGGGAAACGTGAGCTCAAAGGCCAAAACAGGGGAAGACAGGGGTTTGACCCATTTTGGCACTCCGACGCTCAAGTCAGTGAACTGAGTAGGGAGAATATACTGGAAATGAGGAACTCAGTGCGCAAAGGAAAGCTTACCTCCAATGGTGATGGAGAATGGTATATATAGGGCCAAGGAGGCCTCAATGCGTGCAAGTACACCCTCAGGAGAGTGGGGATCTTGTCTGGTGCAAAAGGGGCGCCGGGTGGCCGGAACAGTGCTTTTACGGCTAAAGCACTGTTTTCTTGTTCCAGCCAGAGACCCGGGTACAGAACTTAACGCGGCCGCAATTAATACGGCCTGTAGAGGTAGTACGCGTATTAATTGCGGTTGTCCGCTAGCTCCTGGGTCGACCGGCCGTCGGGTCGTACCTTTCTAGGTCGAAAGGGGGCTCTAGGTCGAACTCCCATTGCTTATCATTGAGCTGCTTTCCCCAAGTGTTAGGTCGAAAGACAACATACCTGGGTCGGATCCAGAGGGGTGACGTGGCACAGGCTGCCACGTGGAGGCGACACTTGGTGCTCAGTCATACTCCCCGATTTGCCCCTTATCATCTCCCCCCCAGGTCCGGCGGTATTAAGCGTGTGGCAACGGACCTTGAAGGAAGAGGAGATATTCAATGTTCGAAATGAGGTGGGGTCGCACGACACCCAGTCCGGGCCAGATATTCCGACCCAGGGCGCCGAGCCGGTGTTCGTCGACCCAGAGTCGATCTCGACCCAAGGAGTGGTGCAGTCACGCGCGGATGACTATTGGAGACTTCTAGGATGGAAACGCTAGGTTTTCCCCCTTGTCAGTGCAATGATTACACTTTTTGAATTTTGAGGGGCTTGCACGAACTTAGAGGGGCGGTTGCGTGTTGCCGCCGTTGGATAATGGGCCATGCTCTTCCCTAAACAGGTTAATCCTCCTACATGTGGAATAGAAGCATCCTCATTAAGGGTGACCGCAGCTATAAATTGGGGACTTAGGCGGTTTCTTCCCTTTTTCACGTCACTCACAAGAGAAAAAACCCTTGAGTCAAAAGCTTCAGGCATTTGAAACGTTCAAGCAAACCTTATCCAGAAAGTATTTCTGCCGAATCCCTAAGGTACGTCATTCATCTCCCAAACTTTCTCTTTTCTCCTTTACCTTGAGTACTGAAAATGGCCTCCAAGAAATCCTCCACCGTGCCGGCTGGTAGCCAACCCAAAGAAAAGCAAACTAAAAACTACGGGCCCAGAGACATCCCGTCCGACCCTGAAGTGTCTGTGGAGTGCATCGGAATTAGGCGCCTTGGAAAGAATAGATGGGAGGACCCAGATGCCGAAATGTACATTCCCACCATGGAATAGGAGGTGACGGGTCCCATTTTAGGCGATGCCCTGGGGGAAGCACAAAGGATGCCCCCGAGGGAAGAAGGAGAGACGGGAGTTGATCCCGCAACGGTAGAGGACACCGCAGCCGAAATAGAGGAGATGTCACTGGAGGAGGAGTCTCGTGACCAAGGAGGGGATGCCTCCGCTTCCGATATCGAGCCAGAACCCAAAAGGGGTAGAAAAAAGAGGAAAGGGCAACAGAAATGCCCAAAATATTATTATGAGTTCAGGGCCGATATCTGGGGGTTGGAGAGGACGACTGCATTTAAAAGGTTGACCGGATGGAGAGACTTGGACACAAGCTGCGAGGTTTATACTCCTAACTCCGATGAACATATGGGGGCTCCGCCTGAGGGGTGCATCGCCATATCGCTACAGGCGATTGACTACGGATTCAGGCTTCCCTTGTCACCCTTTCAGATTGCGTTGTTCAATCATCTCCAAATTAGCCCTATTCAACTACTCCCCAATGGCCATGCGATGATAACGGCATTCAGGATGTTGATGAAAATCTTGGGTCAGGTAGAGTGCGTGGAGCACTTCGCGGAACCATTTTGTGGCCTCAGTTGACGCAGCAGCTTCCCCCAACAGAAGGGGATTTGTGAAGCTCCAGTCCCGATCCGGCAATAAAATCTTCGACACAGAGAAAACTTCCCACGGGGTGGATTGGAAGAAGAAGTTCGTGTTTGTAAAGCACGCAAAGGGGTGGGACGGCTTAGAGCATACCTCCTGGAATGACGTTGCTCAGGTCCGTTTGGAAAGGGGACCGGTGCGTTGGCCAAACACTCTGTTGGCGGCACTGAGGGAGGTACATCCCCTCGATACTGGGATTTTTACTAGCACGCACCTACTAATGAACCTTGGGTTGGCTCCGGGTACGGCGAGGCATATTGACTTCAGATTGGGTAACTACACCGTCAATTCCCTTAGGCCAAGCACGTTCTCGCTCCTAACCCTCAACTTTTACATTTCTGTCATACATCAATCCCTGCTTACTAACTTTTTTTGTCTCTTTCGCGCAAGATCGATAATGGTTGCCGCCCGCGCCAAGGTTTTTGATCGTAGACTCAAGAAGAAGCAGGCTGAAAAGGCCAAAAAGATCCAAGAAGAGAAAGTGGAGGGCCCGCTTCCCACAATCCAGGAGATAGCCCAGGCTGAGGGCTGGACAGAGAAGGATTCCCTAGAGAAGATCGCCGCGGTGGAGAGGGCAGCGGGACAAAGGTGGGCGGACGCGTATGTCCCCGTTGAAGGAGGAGACGCAGACGCACGAGGGGTCACCTGGGTCGCCGAGGATGACGTTCATGCGGCCCCCGGGGTCCCCGATAAGAACACTCGCCCTCCCAAGGCAAAGGGGAAGTCAGTACCTTCGGCTGGGCTACCGGAGTGGGAGGCGGGAACTACTGCTGGGTCATTTCCAGTTGGGGTGCCTAAGGGGAAACGGTCCCAAAAAAGGAAAGACAGCGAGTAGGCCACAAGCGGGGTTCCGGCTAAGATGCCTCGGAGGGACCAGACCCTTTTCCAAGCTGCCAGCGGGTGGGCACCCCCTTTCTTCAAATCTGGCACTTCCCCTGGGTTCGCCATGCTGCAGGGGGATTATGAGAAAATTGTGAACGTCCCCAGCTTTGAGGGCCCGAAGTACCCTTTTGGCGTTTCGGATTTTCGGGCGGATGGGTCAGAGAGGCGGGTCGTGACCGGCGACATTGACCAAGACGTGGTGGGGGCCATTTACTCTGCAGCGCCGACCACCAAAAATTGGCTAAGGGGACTAACGCGACCCTTAGCTACAACAAAATAGCTTTGCTGAACGCGGTATGGATTTGCTTTTTCCTGATTCTTCCTTTTCTTCTCTTCCTTTTCCTCAGTTTTCTTATATATTTTCCCCTTATTTCCGTGTTTCAGTTGATAGTGAGGGAGTATCAGTCTGCCTCACGCTTAGAGATAGCCGATGAAGCCCGTCGCAGACTATTATCCAAGAGGGCTGAGGTGTTGGAGGGGAAGAGTTGGAAGGACGAGACGGCCAAGTTGACCCAAGAACTGGGGACTGCCAAGGCAACGTACATGGAGCAGATAAATAAGATGGATCAAGTCATCAAGGACTCGACCAAGGAGAAGTCTGTCCTGGAAGCTGAGATAGGCCGTTTGAGGGCCGAAAATGAGAAACTCCAGACCGAGGTCGCTCAGCGCCAGAGTCTGCTTGACATCGCCAAGAAGAAAACGGAGGCCGCCTACGCCAAAGGGAAGCAGGATAGGTGGAAAGAGGGGTTCGTGGATGGCCAATAAGATGGGACCAAGACAACTTTCTGGACCATCGAGAAACTATTGCCGCAAATAAAAGATGAAGTTGTGGCGGAATTCTTGTGGTCCGAGGTGTTTGACACCGTTTCTGGTACCTTGGGGCTTCAGATATCGAGACGGGGTTCTTGAGGTGTCTGTCTCAGGTTCACCTTGATCATCCCCTCCCGAATGACCTACTCAACGACCCCCAGAAATTAAATGCTGTTAATGGCTACATTCCGAAACTCTCCCTGAGTTTTTCCTGGCTCGCATAGAGCATGAAGAAGAGAAGGTTGAAGAGACAGCAGAGGGCGAAGGCGATGATGCAGAGCCTGATTGGGGCAAGGTTCCGTACGGCTGGGCCGTGGAGTGGGCTGACGCCAAGGCTGACAATCGGTTGGAGTCTGAGATAGAAATGCCCAAACCGGTCGATTTGGAAGAAGCCAAGAGGACGCTTTTGGCGGCATACACGCCTTCTAGTAGCGGGTCGAAATGCTCTGAGATCCAAGGCACAAATTCTCATAACCCAGCATTGGCAATTCCCCCACTGGCGGCTCTTCCTCTTGCTCAAGTGCTTGCCGCGATCGGCTCTCTTCTTGCGGAGGCTCAATCCGCGGAAGGGCCAGGATTTCCAACCCCGTCCGACAATATCGCCCCTGCTCTGGCGGGTCCTCCTACTTCCGTTCCTTAATTTTTGCAAACAACTTTTTAAACCCTCTGTAATTTTCCTTTACTTTTCCTTTGTAAGTCATTGGGGCCTAACCCCGCTTATGAATGAAATCTGATGGAGATTTAGCCTCATCTTTCATTTTGTTTATTTGCCTTTTGATATTTTTGATTCACCATTTGGCTCAATCAATTGAGATGATAACTTGAGATTTTTAACCTTGCCTGATTCAAGAAATTTTTCAACAGGTGCTGGCTCGATTCGTGCAGTCGTTCCTGGGTCGGGACAAGCTGTCGACTCGTATAATTTCTCTTTTTTATTGGGGGGACCCAACACTCCCCCCTAAGGCATTGATAAAATATTGAATGCGCTTGCTCGAAATGAACTCGATGTATTCAAAATAAGCGTTCATAACTTGAATAAACATGCCCAGACTGACCGGTATGATTAAGAATATGGATTGACTAATAATAATGGAGCATTCAAATTGACTGACAGTAAAAGGGCCATTCAGATTGACTGATAACACTTTTATTATTGCGAATAGGTCAAAACAAGTACAGAATAGCACTTACAACCGATAGTAATTTTAAACGTAAAAATTTCTTGAGGTTGTGAGCATTCCATGACCTGGGGATGGTGTTTCCCTCCATGTCTTCGAGATGATAGGTTCTCTTGCGCCCCACCTCAGCAATGCGGTATGGGCCTTCCTAGTTGGGCTGCAACTTGCACACATGTTTTGTCACTTCTACCTTTTTAAGAACTAGGTCGCCGATTTGAAAGGTGCGAGGTTTGACTCCTTTGTTATAACTTCGAGCCACTTCGGCCCGATATCTGTCAGATTTCTTCAATGGTATCGAGCTCATGCGCTCAGTCTTCTGTGTTCCTGGCAAGTTGGTAGTTGGATACCCTCGCTGTTTGGTGTAAAAGCTCTGCAGGGATCATGGCCTCAGACCCGTAAACCATTGAGAAGGGGGTTAACCCTATCGCGGTTCTGGGAGTGGTGCGGTAGGCCCACAAGACCCCATCAAGTTCGTCGACCCAGGCCTCCTTATTGGCCTCCAGCCTGGTTTGGAGGTTCTGGATGATGATGCGATTGATCACTTCGACCTGGCCATTTGCTTGAGGATGACCAACTGATGCGAAACATTGACTAATTCCCATATCTGAGCAATAGGATCGAGTACTGGCACTTTGAAATTGAGTTCCGTTGTCGCAAATTAGGACCCTGGGGACCCCAAATCTGCAAATCATGTTGCGCCATAAGAAATTCTGGATAACTTTATCCGTAATCCTCGCAGCAGGCTGGGCTTCGACCCATTTAGAAAAATATTCCACTGTGACCAAGAGGTATTGGCGCTGGCCCATCGTAAGCGGTAGGGGTCCCACGATATCTATACCCCCTTGATCAAAGGGCCAGCAAATATCCACGGGGACCATCTCCGTGGGGTGCTGGTGTGGGATGTTGGCATGCTTCTGGAAATTGACACATCTGCGGGCGTATTCCTTAGCGTCTTCGTTCAGCGTTGGCAAGTAAAACCCACTTCTAGAAACTTTCTTGGCTAAGGATCGACCGCCCGCGTGATTTCCACATTGTCCACTGTGGATTTCCTCCAACACCTCTAGGGCTTGCGAGGGACGGAGGCACCGTTTTGTTGGCCCCATGTACGCTCTCTTGTATAATCTCCCCTCTAAATCTAAGGAGTAACCTGCAGCTTTGTATTTGAGGCGTCTTGCGGTGTTTCGGTCGGCGGGCAGCACTCCATCTCTGAGGTAAAGTATGAATTCGTCGACCTAGCATGGCTCGGCTGGGTCGATGGAGCATATCAGCTCTGCCTCGCCATCTATCACCCTCCCCTTGCTTGACAAGTAGGCGATGTTCCGGTCCTTGGAGCCCCTTATTCCGTTCGCGAATTTGGATAAAGCGCCGCGTGTTTTCTTCTCTAGGGACTTGCTTCAGCGTGAATTCTTTGAATTCGGATGCCAGGGATTTGACTCGGGCTTCATAGGAGCCTTGAACCTGGCTTGCCACCAATTGCGAGTCTGTTGTTACGGAGATTCTTTCGATCCCGTGTTCCCTTGCAATTTTGAGGCCAGCGATGAGCACCTCATATTCTACTTCGTTGTTGGTGGCTGGGAAATCTAGGGAGATGGGGAAGTCAAGCGCCTGGCTTTCCGTACTCATAAGGGATATCCCCACGCCCCCTCCCTGAGAGGTTGAGGAGCCATCGACCGACATAGTCCATAGCACTGAGCGCGGAGTTTGCTTGCTTGGGTCGTTCTTCTCAATGATGAAGTCTGCAAGAATCTGGGCTTGATACGCGGCTCTGGGTTGGTAGCTGATATCAAACTGGATTAGCTCAATGGCCCATTTCACAATTCTTCCGGATGCTTCTGGCTTTTCCAATACTTGGCGCAAGCCTTGATCCGTGAGGACGACTATGGAGAGATTGGAAATAGGGCCTTAACTTTCTGGAAGCGTGCACCAAGGCCAATGCAAACTTCTAGATCTCCAAATAGCGTACTTCCGCTCCGTGTAGTATTTTGCTCACATAGTGATATGTTGCATATTCACCTTATAATTGAGCTTAAAAAATATGATATTTTGGGCCCTTGATTAAGTTTCATGATGGATTATTGATTGGTTTAATGTTCTCTTGTAGGGAATTATTTCTTGCATGAATTTGAGGGAAATTGGGCTCAATTGTGTTACAACTCCTTCAGCTCCAAATCAAGCCCATGCCTCCTCATTTGGAAGGCCAAGTTTAGGGAAAGCCCACAAGATCAACCCTTAAGTTGATAAGAATTTTCAGGTGTTACACACGTTCAGCACGTTTCTTGGGAGTTATGGCATTATATGAAAGAGTTAGTGGGCATTTATTGAAGAGAGAATGTGGAAAAATAGTGAAGCAGCTTGCCTGAGGTCACGATCAGGAACCCTGACCCGTTTTTCGGGCAGTAACTTGTACAAAATGTGTGGAGAACGTGGCCATTTATTCTGGCAGAACTTAAAGATAGTGGAGTTACGTTTCTTTTGGAGAATGGGGCAATTACTCTACAGAACATGGGGGTTACAAATGTTGAAGCAAATGATGGAGATAGTGGCCTTCATAACGGACGAACATGGGAGAAGTGGGAAGAGCAACAACAGCCCCACCTTGCATTATTTAGTTGGGAGAAAATCATGCAGGCACGGGACACAACTTCATTCTCCTATTCAAAATTCACGCAGCAGAAACTCTAATTCTGGAGGGGAAAGGAACTTTGGAGCATCAATAGTTTTATTCCCTTTCCTTCCTTTTATTTTTATTTGAGTACTATGTTATTTCTAGAACTTTGTTTGTTTAATTTCGTTATGAGTAGCTAATTTATATTTTAGTTGGGATTTTCCAAAGTATGTATTAGATTATGTGAGACAATTTGCTTTGGGTTGATTAATTAAGTTATCCGTTTTATTTCCGATTTCACGATATTGTGTTTTGCCTTATTCTTTGATTTTGGCGCCGAATCTTAGAGTTAGCAATTCACATAAAGCTAGTTAATTTATTTGGTGGAGTCTAGCCGGGTAATTAACGGAGTAGCAATCAACACTAGGTTGTTAAGTTCGGCTGATTTTGTGTTGTGGAATATTACGGTCTAATTAGGCGAAGTAGGAGTTTCTACCTAGTCGGTTAGGGTTAGTGTTTCTTTAGTTCGTAAAGCAATTAACTAATTGAATCCTTGAAGGAGTTTCTGATAAGGGTTATTAGTTGGTTAGGGAGTAGTCTTTAGGAGTTTCTTCAGATTATTCTAAAAATACGAAGAAACGAGGGAGCCTAAGGTAATTGGTAACTATAGCTAACCTAACGAGGAATTAATCACCCTGTCCGTGATCATAGTCAGATGCATGCATAGGAAAATCCCAGCTATTCATCATTCACTGAGTTAATCTAAGTGTCAGCTGAGTTAATTGTTATCTTTCGTCTATTTAGTCAGTTTTACTCTTATTTATTTAGTTTCTTTATTAGTTTGGTTAAAATCTCAAAACTCCCCCCCTATTTTAATTAATCGTTTTATTTTCTGGCATATTAAAAGGTTACAAACTCGTCCAATCCCCGTGGATCGATACCCGTTGCTACTATTCTACGTTTCAATTGTGTGCAATATTCGGGATTTATTATTGGTGGCTTCGACACCCATCAATTTTTGGCGCCGTTGCCGGGGAGCTGGTTTTTAATTGACTTTGTTTCTTTTCTTATGCCTAGGAACCTTCGTTCGGGACAACTCGTTGCATACGATCCCGAGATCGAAAAAACCGCTAAGAAGATTAGGAAGTGGACAAGACAAAGGAAAGAACAAGTAGCAGTTGGTGAAAGTTCGAGTCTATTTGAATTGGGTTCGGACATTGAAGTTGAACAGCAGTTAGAATTTGAAGAACAGACTGTCAGTGAACCTGACAGTGATCACGGTCAGGATATGGCTCATAACGGAACGCTTCGTGAGCTTGCCCGACCAACTGAAGCTCAACAACCACTGTGCATAACCTTTCCAGCACTGCAAGAGGGCTTCGAACTGAAGTCAGGTCTCATCCATTTGTTGCCTACTTTCCGTGGTTTGGAAAATGAAGATCCGAATAAACATTTGAAAGAGTTCCACCTTGTGTGCACGTCCATGAAGCCACACAACGTTACGGAGGATCAAATTAAGCTTAGGGCCTTCCCATTCTCATTGCAAGATGTAGCTAAGGATTGGTTGTATTACTTACCTTCGGGTACGGTCACTACTTGGGCTGAAATGTCGAGGCAATTTCTAGAAAGGTACTTTCCAGCCTCCCGTGCCACCAATATTAGGCGGGAGATTTGTGGAGTTAAACAAAAAGATTCCGAAAGCCTCTACGAGTATTGGGAACGATACAAGAGGTTGCTAGCAAGTTGCCCTCAACATGGAATTTCGGATCAATTAGTCATCCAATATTTCTATGAAGGCTTGACTCCGATGGAACGCCGAATGATGGATGCCGCAAGTGGTGGAGCTATCGTTAGCAAGACCCCCGCCGAAGCTAGAGAGCTTATTTCTACTATGGCTGCAAATTCTCAACAATTTGGAGCTCGAGAAGACATCCCTCGAAGGGTGAACGAGGTAACTCTTAGTCCTCTTAATAAAATTGAGTCTTTGCTAACAACCTTGGTGCAGAAAATGAATGTAGGTACTAATCCACCCTCGAGAGTATGTGGCATTTGCACTAGTCCCGAGCACCCTACCGATGCGTGCCCTACACTCCATGAGGAGACACCCGCGGATGTAAATGCAATGGATTTTCAGCAGAGAAAGTTCGATCCTTATTCGAACACTTACAACCCCGGATGGAAGTACCACCCGCATTTAAGCTATGCCAATAATCAACCAAATAATCAGAATTTCCGTCCACCGCCTCCACTGCAGCCAAGACCACAACACCCTCAGGGTTCAGGTACGCCTCTTAGTGAAATTGTTCGTTTGTTGGCCACTAATTCCGAGAAATATCAACAGGATACGACGAACAGAATTCAAAAGATAGAAGACACTATCAAGACCATGGAGACTCATATGGGACAAATTGCCTCTTCGGTGAGTAAATTGGAGACCCAAGGAAAACTCCCGTCGCAAACCCACGACCCTAGACACAATGTGAGTGCGGTTGTGTTGCGAAGCGGGAAAGAATTGCAGCCTCCAGTAGACAAGATTTCGAAAAGTGATCAGATGCAAGCTTCTGATACAGAAACTGAAAAAGAAATTGAGAAGAATCCTGCCAGTGATCACGGACAGACTTCCAGCCAGGCTGAAATCACTCAGAAGCCTAAACCCCTGGTAGTACCACCACCATTCCCTCAAAGATTGGCTCAGAACAAGAAAGATAAAGAGGATAAGAGCGTCTTGGCTCTTTTCAAAAAAGTTGAAGTAAACATTCCACTTCTCGAGGCCATCAAACAGGTTCCACGCTACGCCAAATTCCTTAAGGAATTATGCACCAATAAGCGTAAGTTGACAGGTAATGAGAAGGTGAGTGTTGGTGAAAATGTTTCAGCCGTCTTACAAAGGAAATTACCACCTAAGTGTCGCGATAGAGGTATGTTTTCTATCCCTTGCAAAATTGGTAATATTGGTATTGGTAAGGCTATGTGTGATTTGGGAGCTTCTATCAATGTGATGCCTCTGTCCATTTACACTTCCTTAGGTCTTGGTCCATTAGCTAATACCGGGGTCATTATTCAGCTAGCCGATCGTTCGCTTGTTTATCCCGAGGGTGTCTTAGAAGATGTTTTGGTACAAGTGAATGAATTAATTTTCCCCGCCGATTTCTTTGTTCTTGATATGGAAAAGGATAGTTCTACTAAGTCTTCGGACATTCTATTGGGTAGACCTTTCCTTAGCACGGCTAAAGCGAAAATCGATGTTCATAGTGGTTCTTTGACTTTGGAGTTTGATGGTGAAATGGTCAAGTTTAATATGTATGATGCTATGAAATATGGTGATGATGTGTCTTGTGTCTACAATGTTGATATCATAGATAACTTGACTAATAAAGTGTTTGCTTTGAACCATGATGATGAATTGAATTATGTCTTATGCCATAGCTTGTCCGTTGATAAAATAAAGAAATTTGATGATAAATTCAGACTTTCTGAAGATATGCTTAAGATAATTTATGCTATGGAAGTTCTCCAAGTTACAAGTTCTAAATTTGTACCTTTTGAGCTTAATCGGTCTGAATCTAAACTTTTACCTTCTGTTTTGCAAGCCCCTAAGCTAGAACTTAAGACACTGCCGCAACACTTGAAGTATGCATATCTGGGAGACAAAGAGACACTGCCAGTGATCATAGCCAGTACGCTCAACAGTCTGGAAGAGGAGAAATTGATCAGAGTTCTTCGGGAGTACAAACAGGCTATTGGATGGACCATTGCTGATATCAAAGGACTCAGTCCTTCCACGTGCATGCATAAAATCATTTTGGAACAAGGCGCCAAACCACGCCGTGAAGCACAACGAAGACTCAACCCACCAATGATGGAGGTAGTGAAAAAGGAGATCATCAAACTCCTTGATGCAGGTATGATCTATCCGATATCCGATAGCGAGTGGGTAAGTCCCGTTCAAGTTGTGCCCAAGAAAACGGGAATTACGGTTGTTGAAAACAAGGATGGTGAGTTAGTTCCTACTAGAGTTCAAAATGGTTGGAGGGTGTGTATGGATTATAGAAGTCTTAATTCTCTTACTAAGAAAGATCATTTTCCCCTCCCCTTTATTGATCAAATGCTCGAACGATTAGCTGGAAAAACTCACTATTGTTGTCTTGATGGTTATTCAGGGTTCTATCAGATTCCGGTGGCACCCGAAGACCAAGGAAAGACGACTTTCACATGCGCATTTGGGACCTTTGCGTTTAGGCGAATGCCTTTTGGACTTTGCAACGCGCCGGCCACCTTTCAAAGGTGCATGGTAAGTATATTTTCTGAATATGTTGAGCAAATTATTGAGGTATTCATGGACGATTTTACGGTTTATGGAAACTCTTTTGATGAATGCCTCAATAATCTTGCTACAGTATTAAAACGTTGCATTGAAACGAACTTGGTCTTGAATTATGAAAAGTGTCACTTCATGGTTGATAAAGGTTTAATTTTGGGACATATTGTTTCTGCACATGGTATTGAAGTTGACAAATCTAAAGTTGATGTCATTAAGTCCTTGCCTTACCCCGCAAGTGTGCGGGAAGTACGTTCCTTTCTTGGACATGCAGGTTTTTATAGGCGCTTTATTAAGGACTTCTCAAAGATCACCAAACCATTGTGCAAGTTGCTCCAAAAAGATGTGAAGTTCGAGATTGATGATGAATGTAAAGCTTCTTTTGACTTGTTGAAAGAAAAATTGATTTCGGCCCCGATCATTCAACCACCGAATTGGGAGTACCCGTTCGAAATCATGTGTGATGCAAGCGATTATGCTGTAGGAGCTGTACTTGGACAAAAGATCAACAAAAACTCTCACGTGATCTTTTACGCCTCGAAGTTGCTAGACAATGCCCAAAGCAACTACACTACTACCGAAAAGGAGCTTTTGTCAATTGTTTATGCTTTAGATAAATTCCGTCCTTATTTGCTTGGTACTAAAGTTGTTGTGTATTCTGATCATGCAGCTTTACGGTATCTTCTCACCAAAAAGGATGCGAAACCAAGGCTCATTCGATGGATTCTACTCTTACAAGAGTTCGACTTGGAGATAAGAGACAAGAAGGGATGCGAGAATCTGGTAGCTGATCATCTCAGCCGAATTCCAATACTTAAGCCAGATTCTCTGCCCATCAATGATGAATTTCCAGATGAACAACTTTTTGCTGCTCAAGAATCCTACCCGAGGTCACAGACAGGTTTCCTGACTCCCTGGTATGCTGATATTGTTAATTTTTTAGCTACTGGTGCTTTTCCTGATCATTTGTCTAGGTCTGAGAAAGATAAAATCAAGTCTGATTCTAAACACTATATTTGGGATGACCCTTACTTGTGGAAAATAGGCACCGATCAGATTATTAGGCGTTGTGTAGCTGAAAATGAAATCAAATCCATACTAGAGTTTTGTCATGCTTATGACGGCCACTTCGGTCCTAAACGAACAGCTCATAAAGTGTTAGAAAGTGGATTTTTCTGGCCTACACTTTTTAAGGATGCATATTTGTGTTGCAAAAGTTGTGCTAATTGTCAAAAGACAGGAAATATAGGTCCTAGAAACCAAATGCCTCTTAATCCTATACTTATTTGCGAAATTTTTGATGTGTGGGGTATGGATTTTATGGGTCCTTTTCCTTCGTCTTATGGTAATCTATACATCATTCTTGCTGTTGAATATGTGTCGAAGTGGGTGGAAGCGAAAGCCACCCGAACTAATGATTCTAAAGTTGTCGTGGATTTTGTTAGGTCTCACATTTTTGTCAGGTTTGGAATTCCTCGAGCCATAATCAGCGATAGGGGTACCCATTTTTGCAACCGTACGGTCGAGGCGCTTTTCAAGAAGTATCATGTGACCCATCGTACGTCCACGGCCTATCATCCACAAACAAATGGCCTCGCCGAAGTCTCGAATAGGGAGATCAAGTCTATTCTGGAGAAAACGGTTAGTCCTAACCGTAAAGATTGGAGTTTGAGACTTGATGATGCACTTTGGGCCTATAGGACGGCGTACAAGACTCCGATCGGTATGTCACCTTATAGAATGGTCTTTGGGAAAGCTTGCCACCTCCCGGTTGAGCTAGAGCATCGAGCTTATTGGGCGATCAAGAAGTGTAACTTTGGCTTAGACGAGGCCGGGACACATCGAAAGCTTCAATTGCAAGAGTTAGAGGAAATTAGAAATGATGCCTATGAAAATTCCAAAATATACAAGTCTAAAACTAAGGCATTTCATGATGGGATGTTGTCTAGGAAGAGTTTCGAAGTCGGACAAAAGGTGTTGCTTTATCAATCCAAATTGAGACTTTTTCCTGGCAAATTGCGATCAAGATGGTCTGGTCCGTATGTTGTGACTAAAGTCTTTCCACATGGAGCTGTGGAAATTGGGGAAATTGATACGGATAAGACATTCAAGGTGAACGGGCATCGACTTAAGCCATTTTACGAGGGATTCGAGCCACACACGGTTGAAAAGATGAATCTAGAGGATCCCCCTCTAGGGGCTTGAGTGTGAAACCAAGAACTCGTCGAGTCCGCGACGTTAAACAAGGGCGCTGTATGGGAGGCAACCCATAATTCTTTTCCCTTGCTTTCGTTTCCTTTGTTTTTCGTTTTCTTTCTTTGCTCGTTTCCCTTGCCCGTTGTAATTTCTTCTATTTGCGTGTTTTCAGGTGAGTTGAAAGCTGGATTATTTGGATAAGTGTGTGGGAGTGTTCCAGGTTGATAAATTTTCGGATTTGGTGATGCAAAAGACCGATAAATTTGGTTTAAAGCTACTGTGAGGATACCTGTCTGAGGTCACGGGCAGGATTCTGGACCCAATTTTACAACAAAAGGAGCCCCAACCCATAAACTAAACCTGACCCGTGACCCGCTCCGCTCACCAAACCGACCCGCCCCATCTCCTCATCCTAACACCCAGTTTAGCAGCTTTCCTCCCCAAATTCCCCTAATACACTCCCTACACGCACCAAACCTTCCCCCAAATTGCACAACCCTAGCTTTCAAATCGCCCATGGGGAAGAAAAAGGTCCACTAAGCACAACAAACCACCGCTCATGATCGATGGCGGCACACGTCCTCACCACCGCCACTACCACTACGCCCTCATAGATCTACCGCCTAGTCTTCACCACCATCCACGCCATCCTGTTCCATTCCTCTGCCTCCAGTTTGAAAACAATCAAGGCCAACAAGCAGTCAGACAAATTGAAGAAGGGGGTCGAATGCTACTGACAGGAAGGCTATCCGTGATCCTAGACACGATTCCTCACGTCTCCCTCTCGCTAATCACACCCCCCCGGGTTCAGGGAAGTCCTCGTTTTTACTCTTTTTTGCTTTACTTTATGTTGAGGACAACATGCTTTAAGTGTGGGGGGGTTATAGGCAGGATAGAAGTCAATTTTTTTAGGTATTTTGAACACGGCTAGGGGCTGATAATTTGGGGCATTTAGGACTGAGAATTTTGCTGCTACTGTTGTCTTTGCTTTTTGGGTAATTTTTGGCGATTTTAGATGCATGACTAGGGCGGTTAGTTTAGAGTTTATATGCTGCTAATGCTGCTGCAAATCAGTCATTCTCATGATAGCATGGAATTGTTTACTATGGCATTATATCCTCTCTAATGAACTTCCTACAGCTCCTTGTTTGTGATGGAATCGAATTTTGAAAAGGAAACTAAGTTTGAACCCTTGATTATTTATGATTCGCATGACATGAAGTTGAGTTTGTTTGACACTTGACATAGTAGGAATTATGTGAGCTTGAGCGTAAATAGTTGAACTAAGTTTGTGTGTGCTAAATTGGAACCATGCTACGAGTGAATCTTGTCTAAAGTGGTTAGTTGATTTAATATCTTTTAAATTTTGCAAGTATGTTGAGAAACGGTAGTTTGGTGTTGAGCTAAGTTAAGTTTGACTTGATAAGCGTTTAGTGTGAGGGAGAGCTTGCGAGGGGCCAACTAGAGAAAGGTTGGTCAGTAGAACTCGCGCGACTACTCCTCTGGCCTTGGAAGAATTCCAAATCATTAAAGTGCCATGAGTAGGGCCGAATGCCGGCCGCTCTCGAAATTGTTTCCCCAACACTTAAAGGGATAAACAACTGGAGTTCGCCCTGCTTTGCGAAAAACTCAGAAAAGAAACGAAAAAAAAAGAGACAAAAAGAAAAAAAAAGAGTTGCTGACAGAAAAAAAGGGAGTGATGGAAGCAAGAAAAGAGAGATATTTTGGAAGAGTATTGTTTTTTAAAGCTCTCTAGGTTTTATAGGTTGCTTATCTAGAAGAATGAAACTTAGCTCCTCTCCTATCTTTGGTATTCTTTAACATATGCGCAAAATTGATTGATATTGGATTAAGCTAACCACATTATACTTGTTTCCTTTGTTTGCATTGGATTAATGAACTTGAACTCATCGTGCATGAGTATAATTGGAATTCAAGCTCATTTATTCTTGCTTTGGAAGGTTGATTTCAAACTTGGCTTTGTTGATTGCGTTTTTATACATAGTCTTTGGTGACAACAAATGTTTCCTAGTTTACACAACGGATTGCTGTAGTTGGAATTTAGATGGTGAGTGTAGCCTTGATTCTATGTTATGCTTGAGGACAAGCATTGCCTAAGTGTGGGGGGAATTGATATGTTGCATATTCACCTTATAATTGAGCTTAAAAAATATGATATTTTGGGCCCTTGATTAAGTTTCATGATGGATTATTGATTGGTTTAATGTTCTCTTGTAGGGAATTATTTCTTGCATGAATTTGAGGGAAATTGGGCTCAATTGTGTTACAACTCCTTCAGCTCCAAATCAAGCCCATGCCTCCTCATTTGGAAGGCCAAGTTTAGGGAAAGCCCACAAGATCAACCCTTAAGTTGATAAGAATTTTCAGGTGTTACACACGTTCAGCACGTTTCTTGGGAGTTATGGCATTATATGAAAGAGTTAGTGGGCATTTATTGAAGAGAGAATGTGGAAAAATAGTGAAGCAGCTTGCCTGAGGTCACGATCAGGAACCCTGACCCGTTTTTCGGGCAGTAACTTGTACAAAATGTGTGGAGAACGTGGCCATTTATTCTGGCAGAACTTAAAGATAGTGGAGTTACGTTTCTTTTGGAGAATGGGGCAATTACTCTACAGAACATGGGGGTTACAAATGTTGAAGCAAATGATGGAGATAGTGGCCTTCATAACGGACGAACATGGGAGAAGTGGGAAGAGCAACAACAGCCCCACCTTGCATTATTTAGTTGGGAGAAAATCATGCAGGCACGGGACACAACTTCATTCTCCTATTCAAAATTCACGCAGCAGAAACTCTAATTCTGGAGGGGAAAGGAACTTTGGAGCATCAATAGTTTTATTCCCTTTCCTTCCTTTTATTTTTATTTGAGTACTATGTTATTTCTAGAACTTTGTTTGTTTAATTTCGTTATGAGTAGCTAATTTATATTTTAGTTGGGATTTTCCAAAGTATGTATTAGATTATGTGAGACAATTTGCTTTGGGTTGATTAATTAAGTTATCCGTTTTATTTCCGATTTCACGATATTGTGTTTTGCCTTATTCTTTGATTTTGGCGCCGAATCTTAGAGTTAGCAATTCACATAAAGCTAGTTAATTTATTTGGTGGAGTCTAGCCGGGTAATTAACGGAGTAGCAATCAACACTAGGTTGTTAAGTTCGGCTGATTTTGTGTTGTGGAATATTACGGTCTAATTAGGCGAAGTAGGAGTTTCTACCTAGTCGGTTAGGGTTAGTGTTTCTTTAGTTCGTAAAGCAATTAACTAATTGAATCCTTGAAGGAGTTTCTGATAAGGGTTATTAGTTGGTTAGGGAGTAGTCTTTAGGAGTTTCTTCAGATTATTCTAAAAATACGAAGAAACGAGGGAGCCTAAGGTAATTGGTAACTATAGCTAACCTAACGAGGAATTAATCACCCTGTCCGTGATCATAGTCAGATGCATGCATAGGAAAATCCCAGCTATTCATCATTCACTGAGTTAATCTAAGTGTCAGCTGAGTTAATTGTTATCTTTCGTCTATTTAGTCAGTTTTACTCTTATTTATTTAGTTTCTTTATTAGTTTGGTTAAAATCTCAAAACTCCCCCCCTATTTTAATTAATCGTTTTATTTTCTGGCATATTAAAAGGTTACAAACTCGTCCAATCCCCGTGGATCGATACCCGTTGCTACTATTCTACGTTTCAATTGTGTGCAATATTCGGGATTTATTATTGGTGGCTTCGACACCCATCACATAGTATACCGGCATGTGTTTCCTTTCGCACAAAGCCACTAGCACGGAGCTCACAGCCTCCTCTGTGACCTCCAGATAAAGGTACATGGTTTTCCCTGAAATAGGTTTGGCAAGCAGAGGGGGGGAAGCAAGATATTCATTGAGCCTTTCAAAGGCCTCATCGCATTCGTCAGTCCATTCAAACTTTTTAATATTGTGCAAAATCTTAAAGAATGGAAGATTCTTCTCAGAGAAGCGAGAGATAAACCAGTTTAGAGAAATGATCCGACCGACGAGACGTTGGACATCCCTGATGGTATGAGGCCTGTTGATGCTTTTCAGAGCCAGGATTTTGTCTGGGTTGGCCTCGATCCCGCGCTGGCTGACGATGTAGCCCAGAAATTTCCCTCCTTCCACACCGAAGGAGCACTTGTTGGGATTCAGTTTCATTCTGTACTTTCGCAGTAGGTCAAAAGTCCGACCTAGGTCTGCCAGATGCATTTCAGCCCTCTCGCTCTTGACGATCATGTCGTCGACATAAACTTCCATCGTTTTACCTATCTCATCCTTGAAGACTGTGTTAACTAGTCTCTGGTATGTGGCACCGGGATTTTTCAATCCAAAGGGCATGACCTCAAAGCAATAGATCCCTTTAACTACAATGAAGGCGGTCTTCTTCTTGTCTTCCTGAACCATGAGAATTTGATAGTAGCCTTGGAAAGCATCCATCATGCTCAAGAGCTCACAACCGGCGGTGGAATCGACCAGCTGGTCAATCCGCGGAAGTGGATAGGGATCTTTGGGGCACACATTGTTTAAGTCAGTGAAGTCATTGCACATCCGCCACTCCCCCCCGGTCTTGGCGACCAACACAACGTTGCAAAGCCAATCCACATACTTGGTCGGGGTAATGTAGCCTGCGTCCAAGAGCTTGTTAACCTCTTGCTCTATGATTTCATTGCGTTCATCGCTTTGCGCCCTCAGTCGCTGCTTGATGGGTCGAAAGCTTGGATCGACATTCAAGTGATGTTCTATAACCTTTGGGTCGACGCCGACCAAGTCGGAGGATTTCCAAGCGAACACATCTGCATTATCTTGCAAGAATTGAATGAGCATACATTGTTGTTTACCTTTGAGGTTAGCTCCCACATTGGTGGTCTTTGTATCATCACCTGGAACCAGTTGGACAGGGACGATTGCGCCTGCGGCTTCTATTTTCCCGTCGTCAATTTTCTTTTTCTTTCTGGCGATGGTTGACATCATTTGTTTTGAGCACATCTCCGCCGTTGGGTCATTGGGATCGGCCAGTTCCGTATCCAAGAAGTCATCCACATTTATGAGCGGTACGATAGTTTTGTTGGAAAGTTTTACCTTTTCCATGGAGATGGAGTAACATTCCCAGGATTCTGGTATATTGCACCAGAGTTCACCTATCCCGTGCGGAGTTGGCAACTTGATTGTTTAGTGGTAGGTGGAGATTACAGCTCTGAAGCTTATGAGAGCGGGACGCCCTATGATGACATTATAAGCAGAAGGTCCTTCCACTACCAGGTATTCCAACAGCTGCGTGGCTCTTTTGGGCAATTTTTCCATGGAGGTAATGAGCTTGACTCGCCCCTTGGAGTACACCTCCGACCCACCGAAACCTGTCAAGGGTGTCCTAATTGGCTCGTATTCGAGCGAGTTATGAATGTTCATCTTTTGCAAGGTGGAATAAAAGATAATGTTTGCGGAGCTTCCACTATCAACGAGGGTCTTGTGTACAGCACAGTTAGCAACGTCAAGCGTGACTACCATCGGACAACTCGGCATTCCGTCGTCCCGTGGCATCACAGGTACAAAGTCCCTATCGCTAAAGGAGATCTCTTGCTCGCACCACTCCTGTCCGACTTCCACTTGCATTACCTCTCTCGGGCCGTAGAGCTCTCTTCCCACCTGTCGCCTCGACCGCTTGCGAGCAGTTTTAGAATCTCCCCCTGCTGGCCCCCCGGCTATCATAAATATCTCGTTAATGGGCAAGTTCTGTGGGTTTTCTTCTCCGAACTTCTCAAGCGGTGGCTTACGTCCCCTTCTCGGTGGCGGGGAATCTCTAGGGTCGAACGTCTGGCGGGCCCGTTTGTCCAACTTCTTGACGAACTCCATCAGATGCCCTCACTGGATTAGCCGTTCCACCTCTTCCCGGAGGGCAATGCATTCAGAGGTCTAATGACCAGGCTGCATGTGGTAAGCGCAGCGTTTCCCCGACTCCTTGGCTTTTTTGGTCTCCTTCAGCTGCTTGGGTTTCTTGAGCAGCCCCCCATCCATGACCTCATAAATTTCTTCTACAGGGCAGACCAGCGGAGTATAGGCTTTCTTGGATCCGCTACCGGAGGGCATTTCCCGCTTGAGCCTTTGCTCCATTCTGTTAAAAAGTCTGGGCGGTTCCGACCGAGGTGGGTCGGATCGCTAGAATCGATCAGGGGCTGGCTCGGTCATTCACCGGTCATGCTTCCGACCCAGTGCTTTCGTGGTGGATTTGACTTCTTCTAATCGCATAAAACGGCAAGCGATGACCATGACTTCCTCCATATTCTGCGGTGATTGAAGGATGATTTCATCGGCGCACTCTTCGTGTCGAATGGCCTTGTGCAATGTCTGGGTCAAGACATCGATCCCCAGGTGCTCCACCTTAACAAACGCTTCATTGAAGCGGGTAAAGAAGCTCCTCAAAGTCTCGCCTTCTCCATGAATGATGTTATACAAATAAATGGATGGGAGCTTGACTCCTGCCATGGAGGAGAAGTGAGCCTTGAATTTTTGCGCCAGATGGGCGTAGTCCCTGATGCTATGGGGAGCGAGACGTTCGAACCAGTCTTGGCCCAGATGAGTTTGGTGTGGCCATAGAGGCTGACCTGAGCCTCAAACTTAGAACAGTGTTTCACGGGATCAGTGTTTCCGTGATAAAATTGGCAAATTGGTGGGAACCCTGTCCACCACCTTGGGGTCAATGATTTCGTCGCAAAAGGGCGACCGTGTCTCCCTTTCACTTCGGTACATCCTTCCCTGACGCTGGGAGGATGGTCATTCTGATAGGCGGGTGCCAAAATCTCTTGCCCGCGAGGAATGTGTGATGACACCTCCTCTTGTGGGTCGAAATATTCCGACCCATGAGCTGGGTAGGGGAGATAGTGTTGTGGTTGCTGTTGTTACTGTTGTTGTTGTTGTTGCTGTTGCTGTTGCTGTTGTTGTTGATGTTGTTGTCTTCTAGGAAGTTGATTCAGGAGGTCGTCTGGACCCACCCAGTGGCCACGATTGGCACGCAAGTAGGCGTCGGGATGGACCCTAGCCCCCAAGCGGTCAAAAATTGGAACATTTCAAGGGACAGGCGCATCCCTGTGCATCTCGCTGGCCGTCCCCGCAATGTGGCGAGCGCCCCTATCCTCATCCCTCACATTTCTGAGTGTCTGTGAAGGGCGCTCCTCCTCTACTTCCTGTCTTCTCCTCCTTGGCTCTCTGCGAGGCAGGAGATTGTCGTTATCATCCACCCCCTCCTCCACATGGGCTGGACTTTGGGTGGGACTCCGGTGGCTGGGGCCAAATAAATGGCCTGCAGCTGGGCGTAAGGGTTTTGTGCGTACGGCAGAAGCGGGTATCCCCAAAAGCTAGGTTGGTTGGCAGGCTGTTGGATAGCGTAAGCCAATGGGGTCGAAGGGCCTTGGACAGTAGGGTAAGCGATGTTTTGAGGGGTCAGCGCCAAAGGACTTTCTCGTGGCGGGGCCGGCATATTAGGCTCTCTATTTTCCCTGGCCGCCGCCAGGGCCTCTGCCCGGCATTGTTCGACGTAGGCGGTCAGATCTGCCTCCGTCAGGACTAGACGTCCCTGGGTGCTGGGGCCGACATCCATGGCAGGTACACACACCGCAGGAGGCTGAAAATTACCTCCAAAGGTATTGAGGTCAGGGAAGATCTCTTCCATATTTTCACCGTAGACACGTCGGCTGTGGCGAGTTTGAAACATGATGATTACTGGGAGGGATGCTTGTCTTAAAAGAAGTTTAGGCTTTTCGTTTAGAGTTTCCCACAGACGGCGCCAAGATGATGGTGTCCAAATCTGGGCTGTGCGCTGGACTGCAGATTAGGACTCCCAATCACCCAAGATATTTGTAAAGTAGGGAGACTCTGACGCTTTTCTGAGCTGAAAGAAAAGGGAAAAACGTGAGCTCAAAGGCCAAAATAGGGGAAGACGGGTGTTTGACCCGTTTTGGCACTCCGACGCTCAAGTCAGTGAACTGAGTATGGAGAATATACTGGAAATGAGGAGCTCAGTGCGCAAAGGAAAGCTTACCTCCAATGGTGATGAAGAATGGTATATATAGGGCCAAGGGGGCCTCAATGCGTGCAAGTACACCCTCAGGAGAGTGGGGATCTTGTCTGGTGGAAAGGGGGCGCCGGGTAGCTGGAACAGTGCTTTTACGGCTAAAGCATTGTTTTCCTGTTCCTGCCAGAGACCCGGGTACAGTACTTGACGCGGCCGCAATTAATGCGGCCTGTAGAGGTAGTACGCACATTAATTGCGGTTGTCCGCTAGCTCCTGGGTCGACCGGCCACAGGGTCGTACCTTTCTAGGTCGAAATGGGGCTCTAGGTCGAACTCTCATTGCTTATCATTGAGCTGCTTTCCCCAAGTGCTGGGTCAAAAGACAACATGCCTGGGTCGGATCCAGAGGGGTGACGTGGCACAGGCTGCCACGTGGAGGCGACACCTGGTGCTCAGTCATACTCCCCGATTTGCCGCTTATCAGTTAGTTAAAAGAAGAATTATTTGATTTTAATGTATATACACCCGCATATCAAAATTAAGGATAACTGTGAAATACCTTTACAAATATATTTATAAAGGACATGACAAGTGAGAATTAATATCGAGTATAATGACAAAAAATTTGAAATTTAGATTAAAAATTTTAAGATGCTAGATTGGGTGTCAGCTCAAGAAACAATACGAATAATTTTTGAATTTAATTTGAATGAAATTGATTCATCAACTATAAATTTAGATCTATATTTTCCAAAGTAACAATACACGACTTATTGGCCAAATCAAAATTTGAAGGACCTTTTGTCTTGCATCATTGCTCCAAAACAATGGTCCTTGAATAGTTTTCAATGTGTTCGAAAAGCGAAAAAATAAAAAAAAAATTACAAAGAATTTCCAAAGCATTATGCATGAGTAAGCAAGGTAAATATTCAATTTAGGTAAAAAAAATTAATGGTAGAATATAACAAACTATTGCAACAAGAAAAGATTATTTGGTTTTAAGAGTCGAGAATTAATTGGCTCCAATTCAGTGATAAACATAACACATTTCTTTCATCTCTCATCCATAACAAGAAAAAGGAGGAATTAGATAAATTCTCTCAAAATAGGCAATGAATGGGTAATCAATAATGATCCATTGAAGGCGTGCTCAAATTGAATCTTGAAAAGGCATACGGCAAAATCCGGTTGAATTTTCTAAGAAAAATTTTAAATTCCTTTAAATTCTCAACCAAAATTATCAATATCATTATGAGTAAAATGTAGAGGATGCAACCAAAAATTCTATAGATGGTGAACCGATGGAGGCTGTACGGATGTGAGGCATTAGATAAGATAATCACTCTCGCCTTATTTATTTGTACTCTGTATAAAACAACTTACATATATGATTGAGGAGACTATTTTACCCGAACCTGGAAGTCAATTATAGTATATTAGAGAAGCCCTCATATCTCATACTTGCCTTTTGTGAACGACTTAATTAAGGATCGAAGCTACCGTGAATAGAGAAAAGTGCATTCAAAATTAAGGCGTTTCGCAAGGCATTGAGCCTCAAATTAAACTTTAGCAAGTCACATGTATTGTTCGCACCTTAAATGATTTAAAGCAGTAGGTCACTAGAATTCTCGGCATGGAAAGTATAGACAATTTAAGTAACTATTTGGGGGTGCAAATGAACTTTAGCTGAAACTATAATGAGCATTCTCGATTGTGATTAAAAGAGTCGAAAAGCTCCTCTTTGGATAGAAAGTCAAAACGACAAACTTTTTCGGATAAATGACACTTATTTAGTCCATCACGATCTCGATCTCCATCTACCACATGCACACAAATTGGCTCCCCAATCACGTGTGCGATAAACTTGATTAACTCAAGCACAACTTTCTTTAAGCGACTGATATAACAAAGAAACGGACCTATTTTGTAGTGTAGAAGAAGGTGACTAGAAAGAAGCGAGAAGGTGGATTGGGTCTTAGAAAAGCTTAAAAAATTGTATAGCGATGCTCGCCAAAACAGAATGGAGAATGTTCAACAACGAAACCACGGTGTAAAACTAGATACATAAGAAAAAATATTTAAAAGTGGAGGACATTCTTGATCGAATATAAGCCTCAACTTATATTTTCCCGAGTATAGAGGGGGATAGTTAGAAACACTTGAATGGTGGAGCCATTTTGCAACTGGAGGATTGGGAACAATGAAGGGACGTTTTTATGGAACGATAGATGGTTATAACTAGATAAACTAGCGGACATCTTTGGAGATAAAATTTATGAGGAGTATAAAGATCTTATGGTATGTAATCTCATTGACACAGATAAAAACTAAAACCTGAATAAGCTGAAAACATTATTATCTAAGGAGATTGTGAATGAGATACTTAGTGTCATAATTGCGTTGCATGATAACAGAGATAAGAGAGTTTGGACTGGATAGACTAACAACTAATTCTCCTATAAAACGACATATAGTTTGCTTATGGTGTTGGAAGAGACATGCAAGAAAAATTGAAAATGAATTTGGAAATTACCTCACCCACAAAAGTTCAAGATTTTCCTATGGCTTTGCCAACATGATAGCTTGCTCACGAAGGTACTGAAGTATGATAGAAAATTTAGGAAAAGTAACGTATGCACAAGTTGTTGTACAAGACATGAATAGATGGACCACGTACTGAGAAGTTGTTTCGCACTCCGGTGTAGGATCGGGTGGCGAACTGAGGAAGCGGCGTGAAGCGAATCGATAAGAGTAAAACTGAGAGGGGTTAGCACATATGGGATTCTACAAAATGTCCAATAATTCATAACTAAACTTGAAAATAAGAATGAATCTAGGTTAAGAAGAGAACTAATAACTGAGACTAAGAGGTGTTTGATATCTATAATAAAGGAAGAAGAATCAAAGACATCAACGAGAATACGAGAGAAAATGAGAGAAAAAAGTGACTAGGGAGGAACCCAACAGTAATGATGATATACCAAAATTATAATTTCTCAAGATTAAAAAGAAAAATAATAATATTCTCATTTTAAATGATGGAATCGAAGTCAAAATTATAGAAAAAGATTAAGTGCAAAAGTTATAGTTTTGAAAGTGAAAATAACTATTACATCTTGGATGACAACAAAAAGATTCTTCAAAATTTTAAAAATTAAAAATAATCATAAATTATATTAAAGAAAATAAAACAATAGAAGTAATAAAATATATATAGTTAATATATATATAATATGATTTTTTAGGTTTTTGTCTATATTTTTATACGTGTCTTTTTATTTATTAAATATATTTGAAAGCTATAAACTAATACTTAAAAGCTAGAATTATTTAGATAAATTATAATACATTTTAAACTTTTTTTTAATTTAATAATATAATTTCAAATATTTTTATTTTTTATTTATTTGAATGTTTTTCTACTTTTAAATTTCTACTTATTGTACATGATTTAAAAGAGAGATTTCATATAAATATTTCTGTATGTGTAGCTTGAAAAGATCAACATGGTTCATTAAAATCATTATTATATTTATTTGATCAAATTAGATAGTTTTAATATTCTACTTTATTCAATGAATATAACAGCCAAACTTATTAAATAAAATTAAATGATAAACGTGCTATGCACGTTCATTTCACTAGTAATATAAAAAGAACTACCTTATAATCATCTTGAAATTCATGGGATGATACATGTTATTTGCCCTTGAAATAATTGAACCATAACTATGAAACCTATTGTCCAAATTAATTACAACTTGAATAAAAGAATGTCACAAATTGAGTTAGTTATTGCCCAATTTACAAATTGAATAAAAGAATGTGAGACCTTAATTTCCTAATAACTCTGTATAACTATTTCTTTTGTTGCTCCTCCTCCTTAACAACTCCAACACCTATCATATTTACAGTTTTAACTTTGAATCTCTCAAGTTTATTCAAAGTACCACCATGGACACCTCTCTCTCCACCATTACAATTACCTCTCCTTTCCAATTTTACGACCAACTTTTCCAGCGTATCTGAAGCGCCCTTTCCCTTGTAATGATCCCACGTTTGCCTAAAATGTCTTTCGTCGATTCGGACACGATTCTCAACCCTAGAAACAAAACCCTCAAACAATTTGTGCCCTTTTACATCAACTTCCTCCAACATCCCTCTCAGGATCGAGACATCATCGTTTTGGAACGTATACATGATTCTCTCTTCTCCCTTGAAACCATGATAGGTCGCCCCGTGCAAATAATTCGAGCTCGAAGCTGCCGCAGAGGTTTCCATAGTGCCTTAGCTACCTTGATTCTTTTAACTTAGCCAATTGGGACAGCTTTTTTGGTAAGAAAATAGATGAAGTGTTTGGATTTGATTATAGAAGTGTGTTCTTGTTTTGAAGGTTTTTGATGCCTGTTGGTTGGGTTGTGGCTGATGCAGCTTATAAAGGCGCTACTCGTGACTACAAAGTCAATGTAAATGCCTAGACGTGGGAGAACAAGTCCTGCTCTCACCTCGTAAAACAATTTGACTAATTAAAAGAAATCTCCGAAACGAAGAAGCTATAAATTCTCGTACGAATTTTCGACAATCCCAAATAAAAAATTAAATAAATTCAAAAATTGATTAGTCAACCAAACACCATTGAGGGTTGTTTTCTTTTAATCGGAACCGGTTAAGAGATCGTGGAGTTAAGTAGATGGCCACCTCATTTATTACAACCAAACTTAAATAAAAAACAAAGAGAGTAAGACCGAATATGATTTATTTTGTCTCAATCATCTAAAAATAAATTGATATAAGAAAAAATTACAAATTTAATATTCCAACTCAACCAATTTCAGTATTTTTAATATATTTTAATTTACAGTACATTTTAATTTCCTGTTACAATAGAACTGAATCTTTAAAATTAAGCAATTTAATGTATATTTTTTGTTAAAAATTAATTTTACCGTCATAATTTACACGTGATGAACTAAGAGTTCGTCAGGTCGGACTTCCTACGGGCAAAACTAAATTGTGATTAAAAAAAATGTATTAAATTAAATAATCTTTAAAATACAATTTTATTTTATTACGAAAAATAAAATATATCAAAAAAAATATTGAATTAGTCGAATCAGTAAATCAATTTTTTTTTCTTTCATTCTAAAATAAAGGATGAGGATAAATATGGTGACTTTTGTGGACAGATTTAGGAGAATACGTTTGATTAAGAAATGTGGCAAGACACGATTCAAAGTTCAAACTATAGAATATTTATTATAGCCAATCAGAAGCTTACGTGCATGTGACCACTTTCGATAAAAATAAAGTAATTAAGCAACTAGAGACATGTCAAACTTGTCGCAAACAATAGCTTCATTACTGTCCCACTCATAATTTAAAGATAAGTGGTCCAATTGGCAGCCACAAGCTGTTATCATGTTCAATTTTCCTTTTTCCCAACTATGCCACATCACAATTACATAAACTAAGTCTCACTTAGGGCTGTCAATTCGGGTGGGTCGGGTTGATGTGAGGATATTACACAAAAAATTTCAACCCGAACCCGAAATGAACCCGAAACCCCCAACCCGAACCTGAACCTATCAGGTTCGGGTTGGGTTCGGGTTGACCTGATTTTTTTCAGGTCACCCGATAACCTGACCAACCCGAATAACCCAACCCGACCTGATTTTTTTTTTCCTTTTTTTTTAAACTTTTTCCCCTTCTTTTTTATATTTCCTATCAATTAAAACTGATATAACAGGACATCCGACCTTATGTAAATAATGAAATAAAACATAAAAACTAGCAATTAGTTCCATAACAGATCATATTTAAGAAACAACCAATTGCATCAAGCCCTGCATTACAGGTCATCCCTGCTCATTACAAAACATACAGTGCAAGTAGAACTAATATAACAGAACAGTCCAATAAATTAAGACTCCAAAGTCCAAACTAGAGACTTCAAACTTCAAAAAAATAGAGAGCAAGACTTCAAACTTTAAAATGAAATACAGAATGTGTTGTATGCAAATGAGAAACATACCTCATTTTTAAATGATTATGGCAGTGTATTGCTAGCCTAATAACAAACTTCACATCACTTAAAATCTAATACACTAATAAACATGACAACATTTAAAATCCAATACAGTTCAGATGGCTGTATGAAGCAAATATTACAATATTATCTACCATCAAACAAACATCACAAATTTTGCAAAGTTAGAAAGCCCACGCATAGATAGAAAACAATCTCACAAACTTCACATAACATTTAAATTAAAAACACTTCATCAACTTCCCAACAAAGTCTTCCTCAGGCCATCCTACCAAAAATAATAGGCAAGTTAATTAGGATTAGATTCTTATTATGATATTCAAATATAAAACATAAGAAAGATTACTTACTTGTCAATCATCAACATAAGTAGCCACACTAGATTGATCGTCGTTTTGATTCAAATACAAAGACATGATATTCTCAGTCAACTCGTCCAATTGCACATCATTAGAAACAACAAATAAAATGTTAAAGAACACATTTTAACACTCACTTTTTTGTAATTTCTTAAACCTTAGATACAATTTGTGTATAAAAAGTGGCAACTTTTAATAATTAAATGGCCTAAAAGAAGTAAAGCAGGAGGAATCTTCAAGTACCTGACAGATGGAATTATTCAATAATATTGGAAGCATCAAAATTGACAACTCACCATGTACTTCAATCATGCCTTGCTTATTCCATGAAATAAGCATTAATAATACTTGAATCTTTTCTCATAATGATTGTAATTAACACCCTATACAATAATACTTTAAATCATCCTAATATCTGTTTGAATTTGCTAATGGGAACCGAACTGAGTTCAAAAATTCCCAAAGTGATTAGGACCCATTTAACACATGCTTACCATCATTTTTTAATTTGATCAGAAGTTCACTTTCTTCTCCAACTTCAATCACTGTAAAACAAGAGGGTGCTAAGTTTAGACACAATTCAAAGAACAGAAGAGGGAAACAAAACACAACAAAGGATAACTAATAAGCATCTCGCTAAAGATTGAACTAACATTTCTTGGGGTTTTGGGGGAAAACACAGGCAGTTTCCAGTTTCCAGTTTCCACGTCTAGAGATGAACTAAATCTCCCTACATCAAAATTTTGGCCATCATCACCAGATATCCCAAGATCTACTCCTTCAGAAGAATCAACAACTACATCTATATAGTAAAAAGCACTCCCAAATCCCACTTAAAATCACAAAAAAAAAAAACGGAAAAAAAGAGGAAAACTTGAATAATATACCTGTTGTCGACACGGTGAAGGCGGAGGCGAGATGGGAAAAGCGCGGCGGTAAGTGGTGGGCAAGATGGAAGAGTAACGCCGCTGTTATGCCTAAATTCCACAGTTAAGCTAGAAGAAATTTAAAAAGAAAGAAGAAGAAGAAAACAGAGGAAGAGCTTGACGTACCTGTTACCGGTGGCGAGAAGGCGGCGGCGAGATGGTGGGTGAGAATGGAAGCAGCGCCGCTGCAGCTCCTGAATCGTAAGAATGAGACGGGGAAAATGTGATTAGGGGTAGGGTTTTTCTCTTTTATACTATCCACTTTTATTAGGGTCAATTCGGGTTAACCCGAAACCCACCCGAACCTGCTCTCTCATTGCCGGGTTCATTTCGGGTCCGACCCGAAAAGCCCCAACCCTAACCTGATATTTAGACGGGTGGGTCGGGTTGGGTTTTCGGGTCGGGTTGTGTTTTGACACCCCTAGTCCCACTAACACACTATCCTTCAACATGGCCGAAGTGGTTCCTCCTCTCTCAACTGAAGAAGCAGACTCCATTCGAAGGAGTAAGAAAAAGATTCGAACAGCTTCCGACGCCGGTCTGGATGAGATTTGGGGACAGCCTCCCCCTCCGCAATCCACAGAGAACAAAGCCGCACCACCTAACACATACCTCCACTCGTTAATTGGGAAATCACCAATCAGCGACAAGAAGTTTGAAGAGATAGGCATGGCTGATTTAGATAAAATCAAGATCCTGGAACCCACGCCAGAACACCCGATTCCACGAGTGATAATCGATGATGATTACAGGGAATCCCTTCAAGCCCCATGGCGGGACTCCCTCATCCTGAAGATTCTCGGACGTTCGGTGAATGTGCATTTACTGTCAGCCAGGATTAACAGCATGTGGAACCTTAAGGGAGGCTACGAGCTGATGGATCTAGGACACAATTGCTACATTCTCAAGTTACAGGATAAAACAAAGGCCACGTTCATCTTGACGGAAGGCCTTTGGGTGATTTCCGGACACTACTTAACGGTTCGAAAGTGGCAACCAAAGTTCCAAGCCTCCAAAGATCGCATCATGTCGGCCATTACCTGGATACGTATACCGGAATTATCCGTGGAGTACTACAGGGAAACGCTTCTCTACAAGACAGCTTTGAGTGTTGGCATTTCTATCAAGGTAGATAAAAACACGTACCATGGCGAAAAAGGCAGGTACGCCAGGGTTTGTGTACAGATTGATCTAGCCAAACCACTCAGGAGCGCCGTTGAAGTTGACGGAGAGATACGAAACATTACGTACGAAAATCTCCCTGCAATTTGCTTTCACTGTGGCCGCGTTGGGCACAGAATTACCAGTTGTCCGGAAAAACCAGCACCTGCCACGACAGCCCCGAACTCTTCCGGTTCCAGCCACCGGAATCCAGAAAACAACAGCCAGCATGACGGCATAAAACACGCGCAATCAGGTACGGCGGTGAATAGTAGCGGCGATGGAAACAAGGATGAAGGAACGGGCTACGGCCCGTGGATGATTGCGACCAAGGGCAGGCCCAGAAAACAAGGCGAGAATCACGCCAGGAACAGAGATGACGGAGGAAGGCGTAATCAGGAGAATAACAACCCAAACAGACAGAATCGTTTTGATATTCTGTCACCGGATATTGGGGCAACTGAAAAGGAAACGTACCATAGAGAACCAGCCAAGACTCCTCAAACAACTTGGCAGCCCAGGCAGTCTAACGTGGAAAAAGGAAGGAAAAAGATTTCTGTTACCAGAAATGCGAAAGTCACGGCGATAAACAATAATGAGGATTCCGAGAAATCCAACCCAAAACAAAATCCTGAAAGCACAGAGATTCACGCCAAATTCACTTTTTCGGCGAAGGATAAGCCAGCTTCGTCTGGAGTGAAAAGTAATCAAGTTAAACAGCAAGACATCCCCACTGTTAAGGGTCGTTCCATTCTTAAAGATATAACAGCCCCATTCACCAACAAGGAGACGCCGGACAATGGACGAGGAGTATGTGGAATACGACCGGATAGAGGAGTACTTGGAACAGCCGGGGACTCGGGATGGATACGATTTGACAATCCACTTCATACGGACCCTGATAATCAACCCACTGTTCCATCAAGTGAAGACACATTTGAACACGAGTTTGATTGGGAACCCGGCTCGCAAAATGTGCGTGATGGAAGTCGATCTCCCACCGCAAGAACGCGAGAGACAGTGCAGGATATCGATGAGCCTATGGAATCAGATGATAACCGATGTGATGGGGAATCCAATTGACAACCCTATCACGTCCCGTAACCTTCTTTCTACTCCAATGAAGATTCTTTCTTGGAATTGCCAACGTAACGGAAACGCAGATTTTAGGAGGAATTTCCTAGAGATCACTAGAGAACAACAGCCTGATGTTGTGTTCTTACTTAAAACCAAAGTTAACGAAACCAGGGCCGATGCAATCGCTGACAACCTTGGATACCCAAACGTCTGCAGAGCCCCGACTGACGGACGCGAGGGAGGAATTTGGATGCTTTGGAACCAAGATAAGATTCAAGTCGAAGTCACCCACATCGAGCGCCAAGCTATTCACGCTATCATTGGACCTCGCCAATCGGCTTTTCGCTGCTCTGGCATCTATGCCAGCCCTTCCAAGCCTCGAAGGGATGAGCTCTGGCGGGAGTTGGAGCAAAGAAGCAGTAATAGCCCCCTTCCGTGGATGCTAACCGGGGACTTCAACGATCTTCTAAGGCCAAGCGAGAAGCGGGGGGGTCGCGAGGCAAACTGGAACCGTTGTCTTGACTTTAGAGACAACATAGAGAAGTGTAATCTTATGGATGTTGACATGATTGGTCCGTGCTTCACCTGGCCAGGGCGTGTAAGTGGGGGAGCAGAGGTGCATGAGAAGCTGGATCGGGTCCTCGCTAACCCGGAATGGTGTCTCAAATTTTCGGAAGCCATGGTTCGTGTTTTGCCTAGAACGCACTCGGACCATCACCCAATCATCACCCATTGCCTCGGTTTGGAGCCACCACCATCCAACCGCCCCTTCCATTTTGAGGCGATGTGGAATTCACACCCGGGATGCAAAGATATCATTGAAGGCACTTGGCAACGCGAGGAAAGCATATTTGACGCTATAGCCAAATTACCGGATGCTCTGAGAAGCTGGAATCGCACTCAATTTGTTAATGTTTTCATCAAGAAACGGCAATTGAGAAATCGGATTCTTGGGATCCAGAAGATTGATGTAAGCCGTAGGCACCCAAGACTGAAAGATTTGGAGCTTGAACTGATCCAAGAATTTAACGAAATCCTTAAAAACGAGGAAATTCTGTGGGCACAGAAGTCATGAATCAACTGGCTTCAAGCAGGGGACAAAAATACTCGTTTTTTTCACCTATCAACCATAACTCGGAGACGTAGAAGCAGAATTCTTTCTCTGAGGTTGGGCGACGAATGGCAATCTGATCAATCTTTGTTAAAACGCCATGCGCAGGATTTTTTCAGTGGGCTCTTCACTTGCTCCCCAGACAGCCACACGGTTCCACTCCCACGGAGCCAATTACAACGAGTCCTTAATGAACGGTGCAAAACAAAGCTGATTGAGAGCACAAATTTGGAAGAAGCTGGATCCATAGTTAACAGTATGCACCCAAACAAGGCCCCAGGCCCTGACGGCCTTCAAGCTCTTTTCTACCAAACCTACTGGAATATGGTAGTACCATCAGTCGTGGAATTCGTCAACAACTGTCTCCACCAAGGGAAAATTCCAGACACGGTGGGGAAAGCCTTCATCGTACTTATCCCGAAGAAGGCGAACCCGGAAGTTATCAGCGATTTCAGGCCAATTGCTCTCTTGAATGTGCTCCTCAAAATCATGACTAAGCTATTGGTTTCTCGGTTTCAACCACACATTGCCGATGTGGTAAGCCCGAACCAAAACAGCTTCATCCCGGGCCGGAGCACTCACGACAACATCTTAGTGTTGCAAGAAATCATGCATATATTACACCATTTAACGGGCAAGAAAGCGGGGATGGTGATCAAACTCGATCTCGATAAGGCCTACGACAAGATAAGATGGGATTTCCTGAGAGAGACACTGGAGTTTTTCGAGTTCCCCCAAAGAATTACGTCTGTTATTATGCGCTGCATTGAAGTGGTCAAACCGGAAGTGCTATGGAATGGAGAACCGTCTGATAAGATCACTCCTAACTGCGGCATTAGACAAGGTGATCCCTTGTCCCCGTACCTCTTTGTACTTTGCATGGAGTGCCTATCTTATTTAATTAACGAAGCGGTAACTACGGGAAAGTGGAAACCTATTACGGTTTGCCGCCAAGGACCGAGGATCTCCCACCTCTTATTTGTTGACGACATCATTCTTTGCGCGAGTGCAACAATTCGGGAAGCTGACTGTATTCGTCGAGTCATAGATAAGTTTTGTATGGCCTCAGGACTCAAACTCAATTTTGACAAATCACAGGTTATCTTTGCGCCTCAAATCCCTATTCCAACGCAACAAAGAATCACGGGAAGCCTTGGCATCGCGGCTTCTCCTTCTCTTGGCAACTATCTTGGAGTGAGGATTGGCTTCGGGAGAAATAGCGGTCAGCTTTTCTCTACCGTCATCGATAGAGTTGAGCGAAAGTTAGCAGGTTGGAAAGCAAAAAACTTGAGCCTTACGGGTCGTACCACTCTCATACAGGCGGTGACAAACTCGATTCCGATCTATCACATGCACACAAACTGGTTTCCGGAACATATATGTGATAAATTGGATCGCTTAAATAGGAATTTCCTTTGGTCCACGGATACCACCAAGAGAAAGACTCATTTGGTTGGCTGGGATAAAGTGATTAAACGGAAAATAGACGGTGGCTTGGGAATCAGGGAAGCTCGTAAAAGCAATGTGGCGATGCTCGCAAAAGTGGGATGGCGAGTTTTACAAGATGATAACACCATCTGGAATCAAATTTTTCGAAGCAAATATCTAAAGGATGACGACATCATGGACCACACTCCAAAACAAACAGCCTCGCGGCTGTGGAAAGGCGTGATCAAGAGCACTCATTTAATTGAACCTTTGGTTAAATGGCGAATCGGAAGGGGAGCTGCGGTTTCACTTTGGGACGATCGGTGGCTTGAGAGAGGCAAACTTCGGAACCTGGCCGAAGGACATGTGCACGCCAACGAAGAAAATATGCTGGTTAGTGACATCCTAGATCAAAGGACTGGTTGGAGGGTGGGTGAATTACAGACAAAACTGCCAGCGGAGGTGTTAGAAGACATCAAGGCCTTGCCTTTCTCTTTTGAAGGCCAAGTAGATAAACGCATATGGGGGGGGAACAAGTAATGGAAAGTTCTCTTGCAGTTCTGTTTATAAATTCTTGATGTCGAATCCTCAGAACATGGGCCGGAAATGGAGTTGGGTATGGTAACTTAAATGTCCACAGAAGCTTAAGATTTTCCTTTGGCTTATTGGCCACAATAGTCTTCTCACGAACGCACTCCGACATGATCGCAAATTCGGAGTTAGTGATACCTGCACGAGGTGCTGGGAAGACCGTGAGAACATCGAGCACTTGTTGAGAGGTTGCAAAATGGCCGAACGGGTGTGGAAACGTATCATCAGACCAGCCGATTGGTCGTTATTCATGGGAAGTAGAGGACTAGCATGGGTTGAGAATCTGTTCAAAATGGAGCTTAAAAATGTACTCATACCCAATTGCCCTTGGTGGATTATATTTCTGGCAGGCCTTTGGAATATTTGGAAGTCCAGAAACAAAGACCAATATCAAAATGTTGAGGAACCAACCATGATTACCTTGAATAACATCAAGCATCTCGTGGCTGATCTCCAAATGGGGTTACTGAATAGCCCCAGTCATCACCTTCGCGTGGACAGAACCCAAAAGTGGAGGAAACCGACGGCTGGTTGGGTCAAGCTCAACTGTGATGGAAGCGTCTTCCAGCAGCAGATGACAGCGGCGGCAGGCGGAGTAATCCGCGACGATGAAGGAAAATGGGTTGTAGGCTACGCGATGAAGTTAGGAGACATGCCCATCAACACTGCTGAGCTCATGGGATTACGACAAGGACTCTCGCTTGCTTGGGAAAGGCGTTTTCCCCGTATCGAAGTGGAAACGGACTCTGAGATTGTGGTGAATTGGGTCATGAAGGAAGAAATTTCTGATCACCCACTCAAAGAGATTATTATGGATTGTCGCAAACTTCTTCACAATCCTTGGGACATCGTTCTCCGGCATGTTCCGCGTGAGATGAATCATATGGCTGATGCTCTTGCTAAGAGAGGACACTCGGTGCATGACGGGTTTGTTATTTGGGATGGGCCGCCCATGGCGGAGATTGATAGCTGATGTTTGCTCTGCCTCGCTAGGACCAAAAAAAAAAAAATTAGTAAAAATTCCAAGTTGCTTAATTATGATAGAAGACACTTCTAAAATATTATTTTATTATATTATATTATATTTGATATTTGTGTTGAATATCGTATCTAATATTTTTTATTTGAAAATTTTAAAAAAAAATTAGTGTCACTATGTTCGTATTCGTGCATCATAATTACCTAATTATTCATATTGTGTATTTAATTACGGAGTAAGTTCTTTAGGTGTTGCAGATAATAATATGATCCCTAAATACAATTTTTCAGTAAAAACATTCTTACTATATGGATGTTTGGGTAGTTAGGTAATTTTTATAGGGGATTATTTTTAAATCACTAATAAAATTAGGGTCTTTTTGAGGGAGTTTGTCTAATTGAAATTGGCTAAAATCTCCACTGTGCTAGCAGCAGTTAGATTGGCTTGTAACTTCGGCTGGAGAAAGATTGTACTCGAGAGGGACTGCCTTAACATCATCGACCGGAATAATTCTACTCATATTGACAAATTACTTGGGAGCACTATGCTCTTAGATTTACATTCTTTATGTCACATTGATTTTTATTTGTTTTGTTTTGTTCAGTGAGAAACTAACTGTATCCCTGGTACATCAAAAATTATTACAATTTCAGCTTGCATACGCTGTAGCAACATTCCAATCAAGGCCGAGTTCTTTGTTATTATAATATTAGAGAGTAAATAGTCTTTCTTTTTAACTTTTAAAAAAACAGATAAAGACACAAATTCTTATAATAACTAAATTGCAAGATAATTTACAACATCATGCACCCACTTTGAATCAAACATCAAATGGCAAAAAACAGAGTATACTCATGTCTCATGCATACAAGACAGCATCCAACAAACAAAGAATCATACCAAGAATCAGCCGCCAGATGGTCTTACATAGCCAGCAATGGTAAAATACGTCTGCGCCACCGTAAGAACCAGCAAAACGAAAGCAGCCAAGGCGGAGATGAACGACCACGGCGTGTTGAAATACGTATACTTGAAGCTCGCCCAATGCACATGCCAATGGTTCCTGTAATAGTTATTCACCTCGTTGAACAATCCCGACAGGTAACACATGTCGATGTCGAAGGAAACATCTTTGCCAAGATTGTTGATGAACTTGGCGACCTCGGCGTCTGTTCCGAAGTAATTCTCGACGATGTTCTTCTCGCAGAGATACTCGACGTCCTTGGCGGTGTTTACCAGGCAATCCAACAGTGTCGCGTAGGTAGTCATGTGTTTGGAGCAATCCCGGTGGCATTGCTCGTAGGCGACGCAGTTGAGCAGGAATGAGCTCATGAAGTCGTCGATGGTGATGGTGGGCATCTGGATTACGCCGCGGCGGAACCTTATGATTAGAAAGCTTTCGTCTTTGGTGGGCCGGAGCTGGATTCCGGCGCGGCGGAGATGGGAGATGCTATGGATTACGTGGGTGTTGGAGAATGTGTTCTCGGTGGGCTCCGCGTACCCGTCGGGGATGAAGCTGGATCGGAGGAAATCGAGTAGGTGTTTGCCGTTTTGGTTCTGAAACCGTTCGACGAATTGCTCCGATCGTTGTAGCGCGTTGTTGAAGAATTTTAGGGTTAGGGTTGATAAATTGGGGCCGGATTCGTCTCCAGGCATTCGGGTTAGATCGAACAAACATTGAAGGATGAAGAAAGGTACCTGATTTTCCAACCTGATCAAATCCCTCAAGAAAAAGGAGTAAACCCAGGACAACGAAAGAAGGGGATCATCGGCTTCGAACGCCACCACGCCTCCGAATTTCCTGAACAATTCGATCACGAAGCAACCATCTATCACCAACATTTCGATGAATTCGTCGGTGGAGAAGTGGATTGTGGCGGAGTAACACTCTCTCGCTCTATCTTCAAGCGGCTGAACGGCTTCAAGAAAGTTCTCGAGCTTCAATCCTTTGCCCTGCATTCGTTTCAGCAGAGTTCCCAAGAAGCGCCATTTGTGCTCTTCGATCATTTTCAGTTTGGGATCGCCGTGGTGGTAGGGCCCGACGGAGACGATGTGGGGCTGATAGCTGCGGCCATTGATGTCGATCAAGCTCTGAGGAACTCTGAAGATGCAGCAGGAACTCCGGCCGGCGGATCGGCTCAGTATCCGCGGCGTATCGGCGATTTTCTGCTGCATCCATGTAAGTCTGTCCTTGTTGACTTGCCAGATTTTGATTGCGTGTTCATCGGAATCTTTTGCTCCGATCGAGCTGTTCATCTCTTCTGCGAATTCTTGCCCACAACCATTAATTCTTTCTTTTTGATATAAAAACAGGGGTGGGGCAGTAACAAAAGCGTGGGAAAAAATAAATATTTTGTTGAAACTAATATTTTTGAGACATTATTACAAGATTTATTGAGTGTTTATGATATTTATTATCACGGTAATCGGTATTCGGGTCTGCTGAGAATATAAGAAACGATGACTTAAGAATCTGAATCGCTGTCGTGCGGGGCCAAAAGTCTGACAAGGAGCCGACTGGTTTTTGTCAAAGCGTGTATTAATTTAGATTATTATTTGAAAAAGATTGTTTATTGGAGTTGGATCTTCACCTAAAAGCGAAACTTGAATTTGGATCCTGCAATAATTTGATGAGAAAAGGTTAAGGAAGCACACTATTTGGGTTAGAATTATTCGGGTCTTTCTGAAATTTCGAGATTTTGATTCTTGGGAGGCGGCTGCATGGGTTCCGGCTGCTTTTTTGTGATGGATTAGTTAGCCAATTCCCAAAAATTTTACCCAAGAAGATGAAGGGTAAAATTACAAATAATAACTTGACAAGAAGAGAAGTCTTGTTAATTATTTTTAACCCTTTTTAAGTGGGAATTTGGTAGACTGGGTATTGAACAATTTATTTAGTAATACTTGATATTGTGCTTGACCATATTTGAGTTATTAGATATATGGCAAGTGTAATTGTAACTTTCATGTGATTGGTTGACAATTCAATGTAATTAATTGTACAATTTGATAGTAAACAATGTATTATTAGTCGCTAAATGCATTTGAATAGACCAAACACTAGTCACTAGTCAGTGTGTCCATTTAAGGTCACAGGCCATTTTTGTTATATGGGCCGCTAAGCACAAACTTTTAATAGCATGGGGTACATAGATTACTGGCCCAACATATTGCCAATGGGCTTATTTCATTGCTCATTTAAGATTTGCAATAATAAAAGTAAGAAAATTAAAACTGAATTTGTTGGGGTCTTTTCATAGAGAAAAGATCCCTCCAAAAAGTGGCGTATGCTGCTTGAATTGCGGCGAGCACACGGTATTCTTTAGTAAAAGGCGAAAGAATAATTCGCTATGTGCTCACCGCGCAGCTGCTTGTTTTGCTGTTGTGAACATCACTTTGTTTTATAAATCCACTTCCCAGCTGTGGTGTATCTTTTTACCGATGTGGGATTTAGGCGTGTTCTATAACGCTGCCCTGTCCTCATCCTTGAGCGTACCTTTCCTGGTATTTCCTTGCTCAAAAGCCAACTATTCCCAGCCCTTGAACAAAACATGACTATTCTCAACATTTAGTGGCTCTTTCTCATCAACAGTCTTAAAAGGCTTCTTATTATCTAACTCAGTCTTTTCTTTAATTACTCTTGTGGTAGATTACAACCATGCTTGTTGTGGTAGATTACCTACTCATGTATGTTATAGTCCCAGCGGAATGAAATGATAATCTTGGGATCCATGTTATCCTTTCCTCTGTTCACAGCAAGCAACTTCAAAAGACAGATTTAACTTACTTATGTAGACTTACTCCTACAACCATTTAAGCCTTCATGTGATCACTGTCACTTCCAGCTGACATACGATTACGGCCTAAAGAGCTTGAATCCTTAATGTTCAATGATGTCACTTAAAGAAGGTACTGAACTACCGACTACATCTCCACAAGTCGACAGCCTAAGCAACGCAAAACAAGAAGGTGCTGAGCTACGTCTCCACAAGTCAGACAACCTAAGCAACACAAGAGTTCGTTATAGGGTAAACGTTCAGAGAAGTTACCCATGGAGAATCTGAGACACAAGAAACAAAATTTGAAACGGGAGTGTACTATATTGAAGCGTACTAGAGCCATTTGAGAAGTTACCCATCTGAGGCTTTTAGAGCTCGGGTTGGGCTTTAAGCTAACACCATTTGAAACCCTTAAGACTTGAGAGTGTCTTTGTTGTTTCTGGCTTGCAGTACAAAGCATTTGTTGGGCTAAAGCCTAAAGTCTTACAATTCCAACACCAAAATTTTAGACTGGGCTTGGGCAGGGGTTCCAACACCAAAATTTTAGACTGGGCTTGGGCAGGGGCCGCGCGAACGCAGGCCCCCTCTAGCACAAATTATGACGTAGGCTCGACCACTTGGGCCGACCTTAGGCGGGCGCCCCTCCCAAGTGCAATGGAAGTCGCCAACCTAGGCCATGGGGCTTCTTGATCGCCAATCGACCCCGTCCAGGTAAATATGTTTCATATTGTAAATTCTTAGCTTTATCTAACTCCTCCTGCTACCATCTCCTTGCTAACAAACCGATGTGGGATAATAAAATTGGTAACGTTCTATTCACTTTCTTCCTCCTTCCTACCCTCCTACTTAGTTCACGTCACGTCACCCTTACATTGGTTTGTACTGATTATTTATGATGCACAAATACCAGTATGAATACGATGACACGTAATTTTTCTTGAATTTTTCATATGAAGAGTATAGAATACGAGTATCGAACCCAACACGATAAATGATATTTTTTAAAAGTGTTTGTGCATCATAAGTGATAGTACATATTTTTTATTTTGTAATTTCTCACGTAATAAATGCTCAAACAGATATGAGACGATACCACAAATTGATAATTTCATGAATCTTGTCCATTGAGGTGTGGTGCGTATATTAAATTACTTTATTGTATCATATTATTATGACATTTTGGCTAAAAGAAATGGGAAGGACAAAATAATGATCAGAGTATAGCTTATTCTGTGAATAATTTGAAATTATTAACTTGTTATATTTTAATGGACTAAAGTATATTAAAATTGTATTAATTACTTTTTGTAGTATCCGTTGCAACACACAGAGATATTAACAACAATTTTGGTTTCTTTTTGTTCGTCAATAGAAGCATCTCATGATTTAAATTCAGACATACTTGTGCTTTTCCTCCTCTTTTTGGGGAGACTTTACAAAAGAAAACTCTTTTTTATTGAATTATTAAATTAATTAATCCATCATATTAAGCTCCACTAATACTAAGCTGAGTCATTAAAGTAAAGCCACTGAATCACCTCGATTTAATTAATCCATAATATTATCACTTAATTATACTGATAATCTTCTAGTAAAACCATGAGAAACAACTCGATATAGAATTACTTTAATTTATTTAATTTTATTTTCGATGTATTTAGAGCTACATAACAAATACTTCTATTATTGACACAATATTGAAATCATTTTATTCAAATTGCTTTAATTAATTATATACGTAATGATAAAATTTGTTTTGTTATTGAGCTGTACGTCATCATTTGGTGGCTCTAAGTTATCAAGATTAATGATAATTGACAACTCATGCCTAAATACTATTAATACTAGACTACTGAAAAATAATTATTTAGATAAACTAAAAAATGTTATCAGTTTGTACATACAATTAATATATACTATTAGTTATATCACTCTAAAATCAATATGATGAAAAGTATATGGATTAATGGGCAGTTAGCATATCATCTTCTGAAAAGTTAATTAAAATAAATATGATTTGTACATGCACATGGTCTGTACTGATTTATTTAATTACTCCACTAACTATTGCATATATTTGTATGTATCCCGGTAAAAATTAAAATTAAATTTTGGGTCATTTTTAACTATATATATAAAAATATTCTGAGATAAACATTATTCAATATATATTCCAGAAATCTCATGTACGCTTAGAACAACTTTTTGGATACTTTAGTGAAGCGCGCAATAATGGAGGAATATCAACTACTCCCAATAGCTGCTGCTGCTGCTGCTGCTGCTTCTTCTTCTTCTTCTTATTATTATTATTATTATTATATATATATATATATAAACTAAAATTCCACAAAAAATATTAAGTAATAATTCATCTTTTGGCTCTGCGAATCGACAAAGGCAAAATCTCGAAGTTAAGGTTTTACTTATATGTTCGAAATATACACTATATACATAGGGGTGGTTTTGAATTAAAAAATCACAATTAGTTGAATACTCTTGAATTGCCACGATTTATATTACATATGTAGAGAAAAATTTCGAAGTCGGGATATCACGGGCAATCTTCAATTTGGATGGTTTAGCACTGGCTCTCCTTTAGAAAACAATTAGTATGAATTTTTTGATATACTAATATTTTTAAAAATACTATTTTATCGTATTGGGTCGGGTTGGTATTTATGTTCGATATTGTGTCTGACACTTTTTACATAAAAATTTTTACAAAAAAATATTTATGTGATCGTATTTGGATCGTATCATATTTGCATAATCACGTCATACGCGATAAGTATGAATCATTGTGTTGCAAATAATTGACAACTTGGTTAATGTTTGCTTTTGGAAAAGCTCCTTTTAATTCTTTAATGTTACAGAAACTATAATTAACATGATCCAAAAGAATCCTCGTTGAACCTTTTTGGGTAAGTCGTGATTATTAATCTAGTAAATGTAAGACAAATTTTATAATTTTTGCTAGTACATACTAGTATGCAACATATAAAGTATAAACCTTTATTCGTAACGGAATTCTATAATAAGCTACAAATTTAATATTAGTATAGTGCTTTTGTCCGGTCGAAACCAAATTCGGGTTAGAATTTTCAATTACATAAACAAAATATTTCGTCTAGCAAACTTGATGTCCTAAACAAATTAATTCAAACTATAGTCACCAAAACTGCATTCAGACCAGAATTTTCAACTACGCAAGGAAAACTCGTTCTCTCTCTAGGACAATTCAAGATTGGATTAGTTATGGTTCGTTCCATAATAAATTTTACGAACACCCTTTATTAATATTATTTCAATCGTACACCTCTCCAACTACAATCCTAATAATCCTAAGACCCAAAGGAAAACAATAACTTAGAATGGTAATCTCACAAAGATCATGTGCATCCTACGTTATACATACAATATATAGTTCCTAATGTTCACCATTGTGAAACAGCTCCTCTGTTATTTCTTCCACCAGCAACCCGAATATCGCAACCTCGATTTCTGCTCCCGTCTCTTCGACCTGATCGGTAAATTTTTTCCATCCTTCGCAAGCTCTCTTGGAGTCTAACTCGATCATCGCATCGATGGTGTTGAATTTGATCTCCTTAAACAAATCCGACCTGTTGCAGATTCTTCCGCACACAACTTCTTTATTTTTGGAGCAAATGATTTTGCTTTTATCCTCAGTTATCAGATTCAGATCATCAGTAGACAGCTTCCTAGGATGGTTGTCTTGAAGGCTTACAGAAGTGTCCACAAGTTCCTTTTTGTGGTCATCGTCCTCAGATTCTACGCTTTCCTGTTGGCACTCGTCATCCGAAACTTCTAGAAGCTTCTTCTCGAGTTCCACTGGATCCAATTCTGCAAGCTGCTCGAACCTTCGAAGCCTGTATAAGAGCTGCTCTTTTGCTCCTGCAACATTTAGTGAGGGGAAAACAGCTATATCAACAACCCCATAGATCGAGAAAAATTATTTTCATTTCCAAACTCATAAATGCATAAGAAAAATAAAAACTTACGGTACCAGATTCGAATAAAGGTTAAGTACTTAAGTTATGGTACAAAAATTGAGATCAACCCTACTCGGTAAATTGCATCACTGTTGTCATACAGCAAGTATTTCAGACATTAACGAGTGTACATGCGAAAACTACTTTCAAAACATGTTAAAAGAACCAAATCACTGACACGATGTATGGAGAATTCTAGCCCGACCCAGCTCAACCGAACCTCAACCAATCAGATCACAACTATATTACGCGTGTTATTTAAATAGTCGGTCTCCCCAAAATTTCCACCAATCACACGACAAGAGTAAAACTATCGCCCCCTCCCTACACTAGTTTGACCAAACCGGATTCAGATTAGAATTACCTCACGACGAATTATGAACAGCCAAAGTGCATGCTAGAATCCAGATCATATTTCAAAAGAAACTCAATAATGGGCGAGGAATGTGACAATGGAGATAATAGCCCAACCACCTGTTGTGGGCCTTATAAGAAGTTAATAACATGCTTTTCCTATGACCTTTGAAAGGACAAAATGATGTACAAGTTACAACAATAGTAACTTCGAAAGGTCTGCCCGCATGTGGTTGTCATCAGTAAAGAAACTACTGTAGATTACGAGAAACAAACAACACATCAAATTCATGGCAATCAACTCCAATGTCATAAAAACTAAACAAACATGCCTATGAAGATGATAAGGACAGTGCAACTGATGAGCTAATTACCACAAACCAAGTGTAAGTAATTTGAAAGAAGTTAATAGAAGTCGACACGTACTTTGTACATTGGCAAAGCTGCATTCGAGGTCATAATCGTTCTCCTCTTCCTCTTCATCCTCTGCATCCAGACTTGCCTGTCCTTCATCTTCAAAGAAAGGATCCAAAACCGAAACCGGACTACATTGTTCCTTGTCCTCTTCTCCTCCTTGCACTTTATTCAAATCGTCGGCTGCATTACTTTCCTTCTCCTATCAAGCAGTCAGGGAAAACGGTTCAAATTCAAGCCAAAAGGTTATAAAATCATGCATGATCACGGACTAAACCTCGAATTTGTATTCAACTATGGCCTTTTCGATTCATTTCACAATTCATTACTAAAGATTTCATCTTTGACCCCCGTTTTTTATACAATTCTGGCTCTGCGTTCGGGGGCTCCACCCCCCGCCCCCACGCGTAGTCATGACTCTTACGAGAAGACGATTCGAAAGCTCGAGAGCCCACATTCTCACCATACACCATAGGAACTAATTAAGGAGGACACTCACAATTCATGAAATTCGATTGCAACTACACTCCCATGTAGGTCACAACATAAAATTTGCATACAAGGGCCTCAAGAATGGTGAATTTTCACTAGGATCCAACAAAATAAAATAAAGGATCAAGATCTGTACTTTTCTTGAAAAATTATTTGGGGGGACAAACCTTATTAAAAAAAGATTTTAGGTGCAGAGGCGTGATCCCAAGTACGAGTATGCAAACACAGGTGCTGATGAGAAAAGAACAAAAAGGGCATATTATTGATACACAGAGACTGATGGTTTGAGCACCAGATCAAAAGGGTAGAATGGAGATTTCAACTCGACATTCCGGCCACCGTATCTGACCGGCTGAAAACGATTTCCCGACAGCACGAGATCGTCCTACGTAAGACATAGTTCGACCGAGTTGTGCTCACTGAGTTTGACTGACTCACTAGAATCCAGAATTGGATAACGAAATTAATTCTGGGCATTTTGTCATTAGTGAGTCAAATTAATGACTCGTTCACAATAACGAGAGAGAGAGAGAAGAACCTGGTTAGCGTGGCGAGTGGGAGAAGCCGCCGGAGAACAGAATTCCGGCGTGCGGCGGCCGGAGGAAGACGACGGGCTTCTGTGGAGAGAAAATACAAAAGGACTGACGCAAAATCGAGTTTCCCGGAAAGTAAAATCGCCATTGATCTCGTCCAATTCCTGACTTCTACAGGGACTGCTGGAGGCCTCCAAATCGCAAGAACACGAAATTCTGAAATCCCCATTAAACTTCTGCTTCTCTTCAAGCTCGTCGACGTTGTTCCTCAAACCTTTGAGCTCGTCGCGCTTTTTGTTCTTACTCCGATCCTTCAACCTCTTCACAAACGACCCAAACAGCCCAAACCCCACCTGCGATTTGGGCTTCCTCCGCCGCTGCTGCTTCTCAATCCTCACGGCGGCCTCGGATAGTACGGCGGCGGTCCTCGTCGGCACGTGCAGGAACACGGCGGCGGGGGACTTACAGGGGCTCATCGCCGGCGGCGTGAACCCAATGAACGGCGAATTTGTGGCGTCGCGGGCGTTTTGGAACGGCAAGAAACAGGCGGCGTGGTGGCAGAGATTGGTGGTGGCTTTTGTGGGGTTTTCGATGCGCTTTTTGACCTGCAAACTGGTTTTGGGAGACGATTTTTTGATCTGGGAGCGTCTGTCGGCGATGTAGCTCTTCAATTGAAAGGGCTCCTGATCTTCTTGCAGCAGCTCATGCAACATCTGCTTATGGGCCATCATCACTGACGATTATTATTAATCAAGTGTTTGTGATGATGATGGGTTCATAAAGGTGGAGAAGGAAGAGAGAAGAGGATTGAAAAGATTTCTAGTCCAGTTTTTAACATGTTGGGAAGAGCTGACTGAAGTGGTACTTATATACAAAATATTGGGAAGTGAAGAGAGAGAGGAATGTGGAGATTTTGGTGAGTCAAATCGGGGTTTAAGAGACCGAGGCGAGATGCTTGTAATCTAATGTAGATTAGTAAGATGCTAATTATGATTAATTACTCACTTGGTTTGAAGCAAAATAGAAAGTGAGATGCTAATTATGATTAACTACTCACTTGGTTTGAAGCAAAATTGAAAGTGCAGTCTGCCTCATAATATATACCATCATTTATAGCATATAATTTAGTTGTTTAATATTATGTGAATTTAACTAAAATTTTTGTATCGGATTGAATTGTTTAAATATGATTTTTTTTTATATTTATGATAATTGCATTTTTATAAATTTAAATACGAGATTTCTGATTAATTTAGTATATCAATAAATCAATACACTATTGATAATACCTATACATAAATAAGTCTAAACTTTTGAAAGAATTGTCAATAATTCAACACTCATTTGTATGTAGTTCCAGTCCCAATTCGTTTACTCTTTTGATCTTTTCATAAACTATGGTAACAACCAACACTTGTTAGTCTAAATAATAATTCTTTGTTTAGAATAATAATTTTAATTACGAATTCTTCTAGCTATTTTAGGAGCATGCATTAAAAAAATATTAACAAATTAGTATTTTCTGTTCAAATGGCATTTACATGCACGGACAGGTAGTTATCTACTGTCGACTATCGACCCTTGGCTTAGGTGAGAGCTCAATCTCTTTAGAGCCAAATGTGGCATGTTTGATGCTCAGCTTAAGGGTACTATTCGATAAGTAGCCTCGACCCTCACTAGTTCAGCAAGTGATCATGTGGCCACTTACCATTCACATGAGTAAATGGTCAACCACGTATTTAATGTACTGGAATAGTGCATCCGTTGTTAATCTGACCACACTACACGGTATCCGCTACCACTCTACGATTAAAAATGTATAAATACTTTCTCATTTACTCCGATAGAAAAGTATATTTATTATTTATATTTGATTTAAATAACTCGTTCTAATCAAATCACCGACTTGATTATTCGAGTGAACCTCATTCTGTCTTGAATTGACCTACAACTCACATTTGCTCCTTCTTTCGAACAACTCCTACGTCGAGCAGATTTTCAAAAATACAAAATCTTGAATTCTCGACCGATTTCCACCTCGAGCACCACTCATCGGGTTTTGGCCCGATCACAAATGTTGTAAAATTAAATAAAAGTGGTTAAAACAATTTAAATAAAAATAAATAATAAAGGTGGCGCCAATTTGGGCTTCTATGACTGTAGACTGTAGTGTGGGGTATGTGAAATTTAGAGTAACAGAAAATCTGAGTTTACACTAGAGTAAATCTCAGATTGACCACACTTACTTCATAGGAGTACCATAAAGTACTGTTACAAAGTTACAACCACAGCCTTTAATCATTTTTTTAATTCAGTACTATATACGTATATAAATAAATACAACAAGAATAGTACTATGTATGTATAAAAATACATTGCATGTTATAATTTAACTTTTTGATTACGCTAGGAATACTAAAGTAAAATATAATTTCTCATAGATAAAATTAAATTTTTCGTAAAATGATAGTACAAGTTGGACGATTTGAGAGGAATGAAAAATATTGATTTTTCTGAAAATAGTCAAAATACACTTGAAAGTTCATAGCTAAATAAGATTTGCGGGGTCGTGCACCTTTGCTTCCTTCCTTCCCTAGCTCTCGGCTTGATTAGTGATGGAGGTAAAGTTTTATTCTGAGGTGCAAAAATAATTTAAAAAAATTAAAATTTTAGGGAGCGGAAATACCGAAAATTATAATTATTTAGTGGAAAATAATTAATATTAATTTTATTTGATATTGAATTTCTTGTGTGATTTCAAGATTTTGTGTTGAGATAAGAGCAGTATCTTTTGCTTTTTATTCCTTTTTGCCTTTCTTACTTTTAGGTAAAAAGAGAAATTCCATTATTATCTTGTGCACAGAATTAAGAAAGGTATATTTGACATGGATGGTCAAAGTACTGGGCAACATTTACTGCTCATTCTCTTTTACTTCCCTTCCGTGAACCATCTTCACAGTTTACCTTATTTTGTAATTTTCAAATTTTAACCGCATGACATAATAATAATAATAATAATAATAATAATAATAATAATAATAATAATAATAATAACAATTATTATTATTATTATTATTATTAATAGAAAAATATTTTAATAGCGCAATTAAAAATTAGGGGAAAGAAATATAGAAGAAAGAAAAGATGTATTGAAGTGAGGAGGACAAAAAAGAAACTAATATGCTACGGACCGCCATGATGAAAAAAATGTTAATATAATTACTATAGGTATATAGGTAGTAATTAGTACAGATAATTTAAATTACCCCTAGTTGATGTCTAATAATTGAGTAAAATATTTTAACTTAAAAATGTGCCCTAACTCGATTTAGAAAAATATGTAGCTTGACCCGCTCTTTGATATTACAATACTATGATAGTGAATAGTCCTACCTATTTTTTTTATTTTTTTTAAAGAATCAATATTGATTTTCCAATTATCCTCAATAAAACTCGAACTCGTGATCTATCAGTTTACAGGAGCAGATTCTTACAATTTAAGTCATCTACTCGTCTTACTTAGTTCAAAGGAATAGTCCTACCTAGGGATGTATACGACTCGAACCGAACTTTGCTGTTTTTTTCTGGCTCGAGCTTATTTTGCTCGATTCGGGCTCGAGTTCGAGTTCGACGAACCCTATTTTTTTTTTTCGAAGTTCGGTTCGTACAATAGTTCGAGTTCGGTTCGGCTCGATCTCGAGTTCGAACCCAAGATATAATTTAAAAAAAATAAAAAACAAAACATTATATATATATATATGTACATATAAATATATATATAATATATTTTTTAAATATAATGGGTGGTTCGCGAACCGGCTCGCGAGCCATGAACATGAATAAAAAGGTTCGGGTTTGAGTTCGAGTTCGGTTCGACCTCGGTTCGAATTTTTCGAATTCGAATTCGAACCTTAACCAGCTCGGCTCGGACAATTCGCGAACAGGCTCGGTTCGTGAACATCCCTAGTCCTACCTATTTAAACTAATTTTAATATGTCTGACACGATACGACACAAAAAAAATGATATCTTTAAAAGTACTTGTGTATTATAGATTTTGATTAATCCATAAATATTGAAAAATTTTCAAAATTTGAAACAAGAAAATGTTGGGATCATCAATCATATATAGCGGTATTGTGTTTGCCATTAAAACTTAAGAGTAGTGGGCCTTTGTTGCTGATGAGGTCCAACTCAGAACTTGGCAATAAGTGAGGCACGGCACGAAACTCCCAAACTCCTTATTTTGATGAAACACTACTTCTCATTTACATCGAAACCATCAACATTAATGAAAAGTGAAAAACAAAAGTACAATTCGGACAAGGAATCCTATCCTAAGATCCAATTTGATGTGTTTTTTTTTTTCTTTCAAAACCACACATGCTTGCACAAAGTGGATGTACTTTATTTGAACATGGTAAAAATTTATGATCTACTGATATGAGTATTAAGATACTGATACGATATGTATTTTTATGAAACTTTTCATGTGAAAAGTGTCGAATACGATATCCGATAAGATAAAACAACACGATATAATAAAATGATATTTTTATAATTGTGTGTGTATCATGGATAAAGACTTATCTATACATACATGCTTTTATATGTGTGGATTAGTTGCTGTACTTTAGTCCTGAGCACCATTATTATCTCCACTCTCCCGTGCTTAAATGTGGATTATTACATTATTATGTTAATTTTGTCACATTTGGTATGGGATGCTAAATAAATAAATTAATTAATTAATTGTTTCATGTGCTGTTTACTTGCTAAAGGCAGGCCATACTGTACTTATATGTAGATAAGAAGAGAGAGAGAGAGAGAGATTAATCCTGTCTAGTTTGGATAAACAAACAGAAAAGGTGTTCCTAGAATGAGTTAAACGCTTAGGCTTATTAGAATAAGTCCAATTAAGACAGCTGAGAGAACATAATGGGACATTAATCCATGTTATTTAGATCTAGTTTAGGTGTGTTAGTTCTATATCATTTATTGAGAGAGCTCAATGTGTTATCCACTGAGATATCAAACGCACACTGATAATTGTTTTTTCAAGAACTTAAATACGTGATTTCCGTTCAAATTAACTAACACGATATTAAACCGTTAATAAATTTAATTCATTCTCTTCTGATATTCAAAATATTTAAAATACCTCCTTAAAAAAAAATTATTTTAATCTAACTCCTTGTGATATCTAAAAAAACTCACACCACTTCCCTAATTAATTTAGAGTCTAATTTTATATTTTTAAAACTAAAATACCCTCTTATATGTTAATTAGATTGAAATGAGTATTAATATTCTTATATTGACCACATATTTATCTTGTTAAATAGTTTTATTTTATTTATTTTTGTTATTTAAAGCAGATTTTTGTTGTTAAAAATCTTTTATCTTTTATTTGAAATTGATTTAAAAGAAGAAAAGTATAGTTCTTTTTAATTGTTGTTAAAATTTTATATTTGAAATTGAGAGTAAGAAAAATATAATCTTTTATTGTTATGGAAGAAGATGATGTTGTTATCTCTCCTAACTAACTTAAAACTAATAAGAAATAAAAATAAACTAAAAATAAGAGAAAAAATAGGAAAAAGTTTGAAGAAGAAAGAGGAAAAATATAAATGAAAAATCAAGATGAAAAAAAAAAATTAAAAAGAGAAAAAAATATTTTATATTAAAATAATAAAATATTTTAACATCTAAATATGAATTACACTCTCAAATTTGGAAAGTGACGTTCATATGCCACTTTTATGGAGGCTATTTGAAATTTATTTAAAATGAAAAGGAGTCTAATTGAAATAAAATTAATATAAGAAGGTATTATAAATATTTTGAATATATATCATAAGTATATAAATTAAATTTTACTCCGTTAATATATATGCAGCAATTGCACTGTGAAATCCTGATCATTATAAACATGATCCATTCCACTGAAGAAAAATGAAAGAGATACATAAAATAGCGGGAAATTAATTACTTTTTATTTGAAAGGACGAGAGTTTGAATCTTTAACAATATTTTTGACTTAACAGACTTTTGAATTATGCGAAGAAATGCAAATATGTATGTACGTATGTATAGTTGGACGAAGTAATTAATGATTATATAAGTGACAAAAGGTAATGATACGTACATATTTGCATGGTAAAAGGACGTAGGTGCGCGCCAGACAACTTGGTAATACTTCACTTACCCAATCAAAATTGTAAACATGGTTTAATATTTCTGCTGGGTATAATAATCCAAATCCAGGAGAATTTGTCTTTAATACTCAAGAATATTATATTTGTTTCTATATATATATATGCGCTCTCTCTCTCTCTCTCTCTCTCACAGGTATGAGGATCCAATGCTTTTAGGCCCTTAGTTGCTAGTTTGCTACCAATTTAGTTTTACAAGCAATTAATTTAATACGGGGTTTTTTCTAAAGTGTAAACTATAAGTAAGCCACAGAAACTAAAGATGTGGGATTGAATGAAATAAACTCATCAATTAATTATTAAATATTAGGAGTTGGACCTTTTATTTTGAATATGAAGCATATTTAAATATCCTAGTCAATTGTGTCTACAATATTTAACGAGAGAATTAATTACTGTATTTTATGGTGAGTATTCTAATTAAAATAATTTTGTTATTATAGTTAAAGACGAAGGTGGTAATTAAAAAAAGTATAGTAATTGGGTTCTAAAAAACAAAATTGATGTTAGAGAATATACACACACAGACACAATCAGTATTAGATTGTGAGAATATAGATAACAGATACTTTGCCGGTTGGTTACACGAACATTTTATATTCTTGTCCAATAATCCATTTTACCTAAATATTTCAGAACATCGTTTTTTGCTGAAGGAGAGGGCGCAAGGAAATTGCTAATCTTGGTTCTCTTTCATTTATTTAGTATGTTAAAAATGGGAGTTCGTTTCCATTATATTTGGTCTTACCCAGTAAACGATTGTTAAATTATTATATATTAAATTTCATATTCGTCATGCGACTCTCCACATCTTCCGTTACGTCCAAAGTCATGAAATAATGCGGGACAAATTGAAGCGTGAACATTGCAGGAATCGGAACATGTGTAAGTTAAGAATCGGAATATTTGACGGGACGGAAAGACAAACCTAAAATCAAACCTGCTTTGATACTATGATAATTATCCCAAAAGTTAATTTTTAAAAGGAGATCATCAAATCCTTATATATCGAACTTTAAATTATTTATTACTCGATATGAGATACTTCACCTAGTTTCCAAACAAAGAGATAATGCAATACATTTACGCACACAATGGAGAAGTTTCTTAATAGAAGACAAAAGGGATGAATAATTAATGCATCGTCATTACATAGATACCATGTATTCCACCTCCTTTTGTTGGTAGGAAGTTTTGGCTTACGTCCAAATAGTTTGGTACTTTTAGAATACTATATTTTAATTAAATAATTGTGACATTATATTTCAATTTTTGTAATGATATGCAATAAAGATAAGTCACCGTTGGATTACAGACATCGGAATTCCATAAATCATAAATGAATTGGAGCAGAGGAGGCTTCAATCGGTGCATCTTTTGCTTTCAAAGTTTTCATCTAATTAAATTCATAAATAAATTAGCCTTTCCAAGATGCTATATTCGCCCAATCTTGTTCTTTTAGGTATAATCACCGGTAGTCGGTTGATCTGTGTCGGGTTAGCTTATAAGAGTGAATTATAATTAGTGGTAGATTCTATTTTCTCAGGATGGATGCGACCCTACTATAAATCGTATTAGTTAGGTATCAGTGTTTAAAAGGAAATTCATGTGAGTACATACTGTCATGGAGAGACTTACTCTGAACGAAAATATATATGTATCGAGATGATAGAAAAATATCGACAATTCTCAATCCCTCAATGATGCTTGACGTGGAGCAAATAAACATAAAATCTGAAAGTCGATCTCGTCTTGAATAGCTTGTAATGACTAATATTGATTGACAAAGATTATTCAACCTTCATTATGCAGCAATCATTGTCACTTCAATCTAACTAGTTTATATATTTTGAATCTTACGCAGCAGGATTTCATATTCCTATTGCAATTAATGTAATCAAATGCTTGATTTTTCCATGTCTTAATCCAAGGGTCCAAGCAGCAAATTCATATATATAATTGGTATACTAACTGCAATGTCATTTTTCTCTACTTATTTGTTCACATTTCAGATCGAGTGATTTGGACTTTTATTAATTTTCTCTACTTAAATTTCTTCCATTTTTAAAAAATGTGTTTCCACTTAAAATTTAAGGTGGTTTTCAATGATAAAAGCAAAATAAAATAAAAGTAGGTGTGAAACAAATTATACTTACCCGGAGCCAGCCGGATGATTCCCCCTCTTCTTCTATATTACTTTATGGATTCGAGTCCAATTAGACCAGTAGAGTGTAAAGCTCTTTATACTAATAATAGCTACATATCCATAGCCAAAAAACTTAATTATGTATATATTAATGGTAACTACATGTCTTATGTCTAGAATAAAAAACTTAATTACGAGATATCTGATTAAGCGTCGAATCACACAGTCTAGGAAGGATCCAATTAAGATCCAATTAAGATCACCATGGGCTTGGAACTTCTTTATTGGGCTTCACACAATCTCCGGCCCATCTGAACAGCCCACTAATAATCCTTTACAATCTAGCTGCAAGCGGAAAGGTGTTATCAGACTGAATAATAGCCTATTGGCTTCCGGGTTGGGCCTTTTGGGCTGCTTGAGCAATGGGCTTTTCCATAAATTTGGCCCAAATGACAAAATTCAATAAATTAAATCATCTTCATATTACTACGATAATTGAATATACCTGAAGGCTGAATAAATCAATATTGATTTAAAAAAAAAAAAAAAGAATGCTTCGCGAAAAATATTCAAATAATAATAATTTAATATGTAAATGTATAATCGACCATATTACTTTTAGAACATCGGTTATTGTTAGGTACATTAGGTGGGACTTTTTCACATAATTACAACAATACTTGCAAAACAATACTGTCAACCAAAAAGCTGCCTCACCATGTGTGTATGAGAGAGGATAAAATACAAATGAAAGTGTAGTTAACTCGCCTGCGATGCGGGATTCTATTCTGATGCACGGACACAGTTGATAATATTATTTTATATTATTGTGTCGAATATTTTTTACGGAGAAAATTTAAGAAAAAAAATTTATGTTTAGCACTGTGTTTAATATTTAATTAATTGTCATTAAAAACTTTATTATGAATATTGGGATATATGAATAGTGTGAGAAGAAGCAAAAACATAAAGGAAAAAGGTGCTACGGATTAGCACGCGGGCACGCAATACGACTATGGTTGCCATGTAATCTGTCACGTGACTTATTTCTTCGAGGATTTATTACTATTTTTAGTTTTTACAAACCTTAAAATTTTGAATATTAAGATCTGCATTGCAAGCATTGAATTCACTCTCCATTCTCCAAATGCGGACAGCGAGAAATTATAATACATGAATAAGAAGAATGTGGTGATATGGATACGATGATGCGATAAGAATACATCGATACGAATTTTTTTAAAAATTTCTCACGTGAAGAGTATTGGATACGATATTGGATACAAATGTCTGACACAACACGACACGGTAAAATAAGATTTTTAAAAGTGTCCGTGCATCATAATTGAGAACTAATTACCATAATCAACGTTTCAGTACTTAAACTTTAAACGAAAAAGAGAATTTAAGTGAGTTAATAATATAATCTATTTTATTATCGTCGTTTATTGTTGAAACAATGTGAGAAGTTGCAAATCACCATTACAAACTCCACCCCAAAAAATGTACCGTGTCGCTAATTAAAATGTTCTCTTGATGCAGTAAATATTGCTCGTTTAAATTTTCTATAAAAAATAAACTTTCTAACTTGTCAATTGAATTTTTCCAACTTTCTCCACCTCAAGAATCTCTCTAAAACATTTTTAATCTGAAATACTAATTTATTTATTTTTTGGTCCTAACCTGAAATACTAATTTATACTGATGGTAAAAAGACAAAAGGGTCGATGAAGCCTAAAAAAATATATGATACATGAGGTGAAGGATAAGTATCTTCTTCTCAATGATATATTTTATCTTTCTAAAGGGTTTAAAAAAAGATGACACGTCCTATAAAAATTCGAAGTATACAAATTATAATTAAAAACAGAATAAAATTTAATATAAGAGAGACGAAAATTAATATCAAATGATAGTAATGCAACAACAATTCTAAAAATATTATTTTGACGTATTGTGTCATATTGAATACTCGTATTTGATACCGTATCCGATACTTTTCATGTGAAAAAATTATAAAAAAATTCGTATCGTCGTATTCATATCGTGTTATATCTGTGTCTTTGCAACATAGAATGATACCAAATTGTCGCCGCTTACGATTGTGATCTTTTTGCTTTGTCCTTATATCAAAGCCCACTCTCCAAGTCATTAATTGCAATTAGTCATACTAAATTAGGTTAGGACATTAATTTGACCAGAAAAGTTAAAATTGGGAAGCTCGCAATTATCATTGTGATAACATGTGAAAACCCTTATTTTACAATGTCCGACGCAGATGATCTTCTCTCTGAGAATAACACCTAGAGAAATTATTTCTTTTTTCTATGTACATTATTATTAAGATTGGGCCAATCTAGAATATCTTGGTAAATGTAACATATTTAGAAACTTGAAAACAATACTGTTGGATTATTATTTTCCTTTATCTTTTATTTGTTTTCCTTTTGTACCAAGAGTCGAGTACTCTTATCTTTGTAAATATCTTTGTTTGTAGCGTTTTTATACACGCTCCTCTTTTAGCCGTTTGACAAGTGTCCTTATATAGGGCTATTGTACTCCACCTATGTACATAATCTCTTTACAGCAATAATATTTCATATTGAAACCCTAGCCGCCTTCATTTCGTGCTCGGTAAATTGTGCTTCCGCCTTAGGGTTTCTACATGGTATCAAGAGCAGGACTCCAGATCCTGTCCTCTTGCCTCTGATTTTCCATAGATCCACTGTTTTCCGTGATAGATCTGTGTTTATTACGCCTTTCCACCGATTGTTTTTGTGCTCCGGTGTCTCGCTGCTTTGATTCGTCCCTTTTCACGGCGATTCACCGATTGATTCGTTGTTCTCCGGCGTTACATCGTTTTCAGGTTCGTTTCACCGATTGTTTTACTCCTTCCTTTGATTTCTGACCTTTTCTCCTGTATTCATCATGTCTGTTGACGACAAGAACAAAGCTGCCGTCGTCTCTGCCTCATCCTCACAGGATGAGTCGCTTACCATGTCCAATAGCGATTCATCTCTCCTTGCTGTTGTTACCGTCACTATGGACGGTAAGAATTATCTCACTTGGCGCAGAACGATGAAGATAACGTTAGAATCCAAGATGAAACTTGGATTCGTTGGTGGATCGATTGAACTACCACCTGCTGAGGATCCTTCTTACAAGGCCTGGAAACGAGTTGACTGTACAGTCAAGGCCTGGATCCTTAATTCTCTGGCCCCTGAGATTCAACAAACATTCCTCTATGCCACCACAGCCAGAGAACTCTGGCTGGACCTTGAGCAGAGGTATGGTCAAAGCAATGGACCTCTGCTATACCAGTTGAAGCGAGATCTGGCTTCCATTTCTCAAGGTAATCTATCCTTGGCTTCATACTTCAACCGCTTAAAGATTCTTTGGGATGAACTTGGAAATCTCAACGATCCGCCTGCTTGCGCTTCTGGTAACACCTGTGCTGTTTCTCGCTACATTACTGAATCTCAGTCCTCTGATATGTTAATCCAATTTCTTATGGGGTTAAATGCTTCGTACAATGCTGTGAGGAATCAGATTCTTGTTATGGAACCCCTCCCCAGTGTTAATAAAGCATACTCTATTATTTTTAGGGTTGAGGCACAGAGGGATGTTCAGGTTGCTTTCAGTGATATTACTAATAACTCTGTGATGTTTTCTCAGAATGTGCCTAATAATAGAGAGAATGGTATGGGAAGGGGTCAGATTAAAAGGAAGGACAAATCTGATAGGCATTGTGACATTTGTAATCGCAATACTCATAATACTGATGCCTGTTTCAAACTCACTGGAGAGCTGGATTGGTATAAAACCTATAAAGAAAACAGGTCCAATGGAGTTGGTTCTACCAAAAAATCTTTTAAGAATGTGGCCAATGCTTTGGCAGAAACTCCATTGGACTTGTATCAGGATTCTACCAATTCTGCCCCTCATGTTTCTGGTGTCAACATGTCTGAATTGATTAGACAGGAACTGATTAAGTTTTTCAAGGACAGCAAGGGTGGAAACTCAGAACAGTTGCTCTTTACCTCTGAGTTCTCAGGTATCTCTTGGCATAATACCCTTATATGTTCTAATGAGATCACTCCTTATCATTGGATTATTGATTCAGGAGCAACTAGTCACATTTGTTCCAAACTTGAGTTTTTTACTAGCTACTGTGCTCCTGAAAACAATATACCAATTTATTTACCTGATGGTGCTTCCCATCAAGTTAAGTTCATTGGAACTGTTAAATTGTCTTCTAAACTTGAACTTGCTAATGTCCTCTACATACCTTCCTTCAAGTTCAATTTGGTCTCAGTCAGTAAAATTACTGAAACCACTGATGGTGAATTTGTGTTTTGTAAAAATTATTGGACATTGCAGGTAACTAAGGAGATTTTGGCTTCTGGACAAGTTTATAATCACCTTTATGTCCTTAATAATGCTGTTTTGAATGTACCTCAAAATACTGATGTTTCCCAAGACATTCCTACTATTCATTTCAATTGTAAGTCCCTTCAGGGAAGTGTTAATAAGTCTGTCTCTACTTGTAGCAGAAACAATGGTTCTTCTCCTGTAAAAACTCAGGATTATGGTGTGTGGCATGAGAGACTTGGACATGCCTCTGCTGAAGCATTAAGACATCTTCATATTCCTATATCTGTTTATTCTAACCTTTTTGTTTGTGATACCTGTCAGAGGTCTAAACAGCAGAGGCTTCCTTTTCCTACTAGCAGTATATCCTCTAGGGAACCTTTTGATCTTATACATTTAGATCTCTGGGGACCCTATAAGATCAAGACCCATTCAGGTTGCCATTATTTTGTCACTGTAGTGGATGATTTTACCAGGTGTGTTTGGACTTTTCTTTTACCTTACAAAGATCACACTTATACCTGTATTAAAGATTTTTTGACTTATGTTCAAACACAGTTTGGTAAAATTGTTAAAACAGTGAGAAGTGATAATGGAAGGGAGTTTGTAAATTCCAATTGCAAAACTCTCTTCCAAGAAAAGGGTATCACACATCAAACCAGTTGTGCTTACACTCCACAACAAAATGGGGTTGTGGAGATAAAGCACAAACATTTACTACAAATAGCTAGAGCTCTTATGTTTCAATCTAATATGCCCATCCCTTTTTTGGGAAGATGCTGTTTTAACTGCTACCTATATTATTAACAGGTTACCTAGCAGGGTTTTAAATTGGGAAACTCCTTATTATAAGCTTTTTCGTAATAAACCTTCATATGATAATCTCAAGGTTTTTGGTTGCTTGTGCTATGCTGTTAATAATGGACCTAGAAAAGGTAAATTCTCTTCCAGAGCCTCTAAATGTGTCATGTTAGGGTATGTCAATGGTAAGAAGGGATATAAACTGTTTAATCTTGACACTAAATCTATCCTAGTTTCTAGGGATGTTAGGTTCTTTGAGGATGTGTTTCCTTATAAAATATTGCAAACCTGTCTGCCTAATGCTCCTAAAATTATTACCAGTGATTCTCTTATTTCTGATGAAGTGAGGGAACCAGAACCTGTTATTAATAATGATAATCAAGTGAGCCATGATTCTGTTAGCTCTGGTTTACCCGCTGATTCTACCTCTGTTACTGATGTTCATTCCTCTGAGCCTGAACGTAGAGAAAGTCAAAGAACTAGGACCTCTCCTGCTTGGATGTAGGATTATGTTTGCAATAGTAATTTTACAGTTACTTGTGATGTTACTAACTGTAATTTTGTTTGTACTAAAGATCAATATCCCTATGCTTCTTCTTATGTTGCTTTCATGGCCAAAATAGCTCCTATTCCAGAGCCTATCACATATAAACAAGCTGTTAGATTTCCAGAATGGGTGAAGGCTATGGAAAGGGAGCTTGAGGCTCTTGAAACCAATAATACTTGGGACCTTACTAGTTTGCCCTCCGGTAAGAGAGCCATTGGTTCTAAATGGGTTTACAAAACTAAGTATAACTCTGATGGCTTTGTCGAAAGGCATAAAGCCAGGTTGGTCGCCAAGGGTTTTAATCAAACTTTTGGCATAGATTATTTTGACAGCTTTTCACCTGTTGCCAAATTGGTTACTGTCAGAGTTTTCCTTTCCATTGCTACTATTAAAGGTTGGGGTTTGTACCAGTTAGACATTAATAATGCTTTTCTCTATGGGTTTCTTGACGAAGATGTGTATCTGACCCCTCCTGAGGGATACACCATAAAGCTGTGGCAGGTCAAGTGTGCAAATTGAGAAAATCATTATATGGCCTTAAATAGGCTTCTAGGAAATGAAATCTTGAGTTTACGAATAAATTGATTGCCTATGGTTTTGTGCAGTCTGCTCATGATAATTGTTTGTTTACTTTGACCTCAGATACATGTTTTCTGATATTACTGGTCTATGTTGATGATGTTTTGGTTTCAGGGTCTGATGATCAGGCTATTCTTGCTGTTAAGCAGTATTTGCATAACGAATTTACTATTAAAGACTTGGGTTCTGCCAAGTATTTCTTGGGACTTGAAATATTTCGTTGTTCTAATGGGTTGGTTCTTACTCAGACTAAGTATATTACTGATTTGCTTAAAGATGCAGGGTTTCTTGATGCTAAACCAACCCCTACACCATTGGCAAGTGGACATAAGTTTTCTGCAGGAAATGATGATCTTTATACTGATCCTGCACAATATAGACGTTTAATTGGGCGTTTACTTTACTTGAATATGACTAGACCTGATTTGAGCTATGTTGTTCAACAATTAAGTCAGTTTGTGTCTGCTCCTCAACAGGCACATTGGGATGCAGCCATGCATGTGCTGCGCTATCTTGCTGGAACTAAATCGGCTGGGATTTTCTTTCCTGCTAACAGTTCATTTAATCTTACTGCTTTCAGTGATGCCGATTAGGCTGCATGTACTTTAACTAGGCGATCTCTTACTGGTTTATGTGTTTTGCTAGGTGGTTCGTTGATATCTTGGAAAACTAAGAAGCAGGCCACCGTTAGCAAATCCTCCTGTGAAGCCGAGTACCGGAGCCTTGGTGCCACTGTTGCCGAGTTACAATGGCTCAGCTACTTGCTTTCCGACCTTCAGATTTCAGTTTCATTACCTATTCCTGTCTGGTGTGATAATAAAGCTGCCGTTCACATTACCGAAAACCCGGTGTTTCATGAACGTACTAAACACTTGGAGATAGACTGTCACGTTGTTCGTAACCAGTTCAAGAAAGGTTTTATTGCTCTCAAGCATATTTCTACGACTCAACAATTGGCCGATGTTTTCACTAAGTCTCTGGGAGGCCCGTTATTTCGACATATTCTTTGCAAGTTGGGTTTCCTGTTTAATGAAGCTCCAACTTGAGGGGGGGTGTTGGATTATTATTTTCCTTGATCTTTTATTTGTTTTCCTTTTGTACCGAGAGTCGTGTACTCTTATCTTTGTAAATATCTTTGTTTGTAGCGTTTTTATACACGCTCCTCTTTTAGCCGTTTGACAAGTGTCCTTATATAGGGCTATTGTACTCCACCTATGTACATAATCTCTTTAGAGCAATAATATTTCATATTGAAACCCTAGCCGCCTTCATTTCGTGTTCTGTAAATTGTGCTTCCGCCTTAGGGTTTCTACAAATACTATTAATAAATAACAATATCGACTCATTAAACTTGGACCTCTCCCTAGATATAGCCCTTGCATGCGTCAACGTGAATTTGGTCCAATCCGTTCTATTTAAATAAATAAATATCAAGAAGTGGTGGAATTTAACAGTTGAAATTAATAAAGAATTTTGTATTTGAATTTTTCGGACACGTTCAATGCTGCTCGGGAGAACTTCATTTCTTTCTAATTAAAATGAGCGGATTATAAATATCACGTAAGTAATCTAAACCAGCGAAGGATTTAGGTCTGTACACATGTTATACTATATTACCGGAAGGATGGAGACTTGGAGAGGGAGGGCTGGGCCGATGAGAATACTTTTGGCTTTATCGAAAAGTCCTTTATTTTTAGTTACAAATATTTAAAAATCAGTGATTTCGTCTCCCCTCAAATTTTATTTTACTTAACAAACTCATCTCCCTCGTTATAGATATCAACTCTCTTCTTGGTTAGGCAAACCCTAGACATGGAAAAAAAAAATGTTATTTGATATATCACATGACTAGCTATTCCGGTCTTTAACTACATTTCTCTTTTTTAAAATTACTAGGGTTTGTTATGCTGATGCATTTCAAATATTCTTTGGTGTAATGCATGCATAGTTCCTGCAAAATTCCATGCAAAATGGGAATAAAATATCGTACAATTCTTTTGAATCTTTGTATGTTGAAACTGACCTGCTAGCTTCTGGACACTGATCACAAATCTATATATATATGCAGACAAATGAATATTTGCAAAGAAATTAAATTTCTGGAAATTGGGTGAAATGAGATTTAGCAGTGTCAGCTCTCTTTATATATATATGGAAATGGTCCAGAAATATTTTGACTCGTTGCACAGATACAGAAAAAGTTAATCTGATCAACTCCTAATAATAGAATGCCAAGAAATTATATATATATATATAATAATAATAATAATAATAATAATTATTATTATTATTAATGGTATTGCTCCCTCGAAACCCTAATAGTAGCTGTTGCTGCTGCTTTTTCTGTTGTTGTATTCCCAAAGCTGCACAGACAAGCTGCACACTACCCCCACTCTTACCCCTTTTTACTCTTAATAAATATCTTTCTTTTCTTTTTTTCAATTATTTCTTTTAATTTAATTTAGGTTCTTTTTTTAATAAGTTTCTATTGCCAGTGTCTTGTCTGAGTGTCTTCTCTTAAGTTAAGTGCCCTGTACTTGTAATGTCCACTGCTCAGTCAATGTGCCTACTAACCACACAAGATTCCATTATTTTAGTTTACATTTTTAGCCCTTATGTAAGAAATAAGTTGTTTATATGAATTAATGTGTTCAGATCTATGTTTTGAAACCCGGACCGGACGTCGAACCGGGATGCCTTACTGGTTACTGGTTTTACTGGTTCGACCGGTCGGACCATCGGTCGAACCGGTATGACGTAATAATTATATTTAATTATATATATTTATATAATATTATAAATATTAATTAAAAATAATCAAATACGCTTAATAATATGAAAAATTAGATATAATTTTAAATTACTTCTGACTATTTATTAATTTTTAAATAAAATTTCTAATATTTCAAATTATAGATCTACAAATATATAAATAAACTAATTAACTAAATAGTAAAATAATATACATCTAGTAAATTAACAATATAGATAAAAGATGATTTAACAAATATCATATTTTTATTGTGAAAAAGAAAATATCTCACATAGTCTATATATTTATAAATATATTATATAAAAAAATTAAATATTGTTAGCACATCACTAAGTTATATTTAATTTGAATATCAAATTCCAACAATTCAAGTAGCACAATTGGTTAGAGTATTCATCTATTATCCAAAGGGTCTAGGGATCAAACCTAGTAGTCTCCAAAATAAAAATATTTGATTTTTTTCAAAAAAAAAATAAAAAAAATATAAAAAACCGGGCCACCGGTCTGTTAACCGGTCCGGTCCGGTCCAATCACCGGTTTTAGACCGGTTTTTAGCGGGTCACACCGGTCCGTTAGGCAACTGGTTTTAGGGGGTCAACCGGACCGGAATGGCGGCCGGTCACCGGTCGAACCGGTCCGACCGGCCGGTCCGGTCCGGGTTTCAAAACGTAGGTTCAGATGTAAGTAAATATTAATATATTTTATGGATGGTGATTTAGATTCAATTTCATATTATATTTAAGGATTCGGATATTAAACTCACATTCAACGAGTTCGCTCGCCGGAATAGTAACAAGGGGTTACAATAATATTATTCTCTAGTTATGTAATTATAGCTAATAAAGAAAAAAAATGTAAAATTGAGCTATGCTTGATTTTGGGATTAAAATTTTGAGACTCTATCTAAAAGATTGTTGCAATTTAAAGATTTTCATCGCCCAAATCCGTTATAGTAGACGAGAAACAGCGAATAAAACACACACACTTAATAAAACAGTTATATATGTCTACAATTCTGACAGGTACCTGATCATTTAGTGCACGAGATAAAATTTACCCACGCGTATTGCCATGTAATTCAGAACTCTCGACATTTACTCACTTTTTTTCTACGACTAAAACGGATTTCGTTGATCGAAATTCAGAAATTACAACAATTTTTTAAATAGAGTGTCAAAAATTTTATTGAGAAAAAAATCATTCCAAAGTTACAAATGAGATATAATTAGCATCCCATTTTACATTTTTTCCATTTAACAAAACATATGTTTTGCAATTGTAATGCAAATTCTCAGTGTTACTCGTGCCCTCCAAATATAAAAAAGCAATCAATCAAATTAATGACGTAAAAATTCAATATTGTGAAAAATAAAAGAAAAGGGATAAGAAAATATTAAAGTGTCTATAGAGAAGCAATTACTAGCAAGTCCCTGCAAAAAGCCTTGTACCAGCTTTCTCTTAACATGCTCAACACACCAAACAAACACAGCTTTATTATACCAAACTACGAAATCAATCCCCAACCAACAATCTTCTTTTCATCTCTCTCTCTCTCAAAACTCTTTTGCTTTATTCCATGGACTTCAATCTGAAGCAATGGCGAGATCCTCAGTCAGAAGAACAACGACAACAACAACAAGAGGAAGATCAAGACGCGCATTCTCATCTTCACAGCTCAACTGCACTCCCTTTGTTTGTACCTCAACCAAACAGCACCATGTCAGCATACTCTAATGCTGATCACTCAACCAAATTCCCCAGTACTCTCTCTCTCTCTCTCTCTCTCTCTCTCACAGACACACACAAACACTGCTGCTGGTGGCAGTAGCAGTGGTGTTTTCAGAGACTGTGTTGTTCTTGCTGCTCTGAAAAGTTTTGTGGATTTTTAGCTTCCAAGTTTCTCTTATCTGCTTCTTTTTTCTAAAAAAAGTATGAATCTTGTAGTTTGTATATTGTGGGCTATGCTTTAAATTTGCAAATGGTGTGTGCAGGGATGGAGAGCTACTTCAGCTTGTCACAATGGCAAGAGCTTCAACTGCAAGCCTTAATCTTCAGACACATGATTGTTGGTGCAGATGTTCCTCCTGAACTCCTCCATCTTGTCAAGAAAAGCCTGATCGAATCTCCATATTACCTCTCGCACTCTCTTCACCAGTATTATCCTCATTACCAACCAGCTTGTAAGTAAAACCCAGTTGATAAAAATTGAATCTTTTTAATCCCCGTCTGCTTTAAATCGCTTAATTTGCAAATGGGGTGGTGGGGTTTTGGAAATATCGAGTTTTCTGGATTTTTACGCTAATCTTGAAATGTTCTTGATTTTCTGGGTGAGTTATTGAAAATATGAATGTTTATGGTGGATCAGTGCTGCAATCGGGGTATTGGGGTAAAGGTGCCATGGATCCTGAGCCAGGGAGGTGCCGGAGAACCGACGGGAAGAAGTGGCGGTGCTCGCGGGATGTGGTGGCGGGGCAGAAGTACTGTGAACGACACATGCACCGTGGCAGAAACCGTTCAAGAAAGCCTGTGGAAATCGCCACATCCGCCGCCTCCCCCTACGGCGAAGCTCAAACACTCAAAACTAACCACTCCATTTTCAGACAAGGAGCGGCTGCCGGCGGTGGTTCTCCTCATTTCACACTTTCCGGGACTTCACATTCCTCGGATCTTTTTCATCTTGATCGAAGGTAGATAGTTAATTTCTTGGAATTTACAAACACCTAACACCTTATATGTATCATGTATGTGTTTGAATGAAAATTAACACAGAATCAAGATAATGGGGTTTTAGTTACATTACATCACTCTGAATTTAGGAATAATAAGTTAAGAAGTAGGCCGTGTCTATCCTTAATAATCCTCGTCTTTTGCTAAAACTAAGTAATATAATACCCTAAAAGGGATATTTGTAAGGATTAGTACTTTTAATGCTGTCTTAAAACAGGCAGGTAATTGTTGGACTTTTGTGATGGTATTGCATATAAGCAGTACAGAGCAAAACCTTGTTCCCCAAAAGGAAGAAAGTCACTAATCTTGAAATACAATGATCCAAGCCATCAATTGGTTTGGTGGTCGAACAACTTTTTCATTCTTGTTATTGATTGAGGGGTCCTCAAAATGAATGCACTTTGGACACTTAATGCCTCAATGGAGTGGGAATAGACCCACTACCGTCTTCTTTGTAGGACCCCTTTTTGTGATATTTCTCTTGATTGTGCTCACATTCATCCCCAACCACTTGTTATGCTACCCTTATCTTTAACTCTAACTCTTCCCTTATCAATGTTTTACCCACTTCTTGATTTGGGTTGGGGTGTGTAAGTGTCATTTTCATGGTTGCAACGGTACGATTCGTAATATATCGTTTCTTGAGGGGGTCTTGATGTAATTTGCATTTCACAGTGATGTAAAAAATCCTAACTATAACGGGGTGGGAATGTAATTTTGGAATTCATAACCGGGTGTAAGTGTAACTACTGTAATTTTCATTAGAGTGGTACATCTGGTAAGGTATCAATTCTTGGAGGGATCTTCTTTTCATGTGTGACATCTGCAGGCCTTGTGACTCCATTATTGAGACAAAGGTTCCTTTCCAACCACAACATGATGAGCATCCAGCTAACACCCGAACCCTTCGTCATTTCTTCGATGATTGGCCTAAACCGGACAACGCCAACGCTGCAACAAGCTTGTCGATTTCAATGCCCGAAAACCTGTCATCGGACTTCTCGCTGAAACTCGGCACCGGCAGCGAAGAAGAACCTAGTACTAATCTAAGGGACATCAAACCTCAAATGATCAATTGGGGTATAACATCATGGGACACCAATCTTGTGGCTAACCCAATGGGAGGACCATTGGCTGAGGCTTTGAGATCTTCCACATCAACTTCATCACCAACAAGTGTGCTGCATCGATTGCCACCTCGAGAAGTTAGCTCATAAGTGATTTTCCATTACTGGCTTGGGGAGCTTTTTTTTTTAAAGAATTTCCCACACGGGCCATGCTTACCTTTCTTTTTACTGTTTTTTTCTCGAGCTTTTCGGGTGTTTCTGTGATTTTGATTCACTTTTTACTTTAATGGTGGTTTCTTTTTACAATCTTGAGAAGTGTAAAAGGTGTGTGTGGTGTACAAATTGCTTCAAGTGTGATGTACGAATGGTTCGTGAAGAGCTAGCTGTGTTTGTGCTGTGATTTTCAATGATGTTTTCTTGGAATGTATCTAGCTTTTGAAGAGAGATAAAATTACGTCTTTGGTTAAAAAGCTGTTGTAAAACTATAATAGCTTGCTTTTTTTTCAAAGTATTATTGTACGGATATTTTGAATCGTTAACTAGTTTCAAAAATATAAAAAATTATTCCTATTTTTATAATATAGTGAGATATTTGCGAAAAGGAGCAAAATAACCCTTTAAAAATAATAAAACTAAAAGAAAGAAAGAGAAGTAGCCGCCACCAATGTCTGATACTAATATCTTGCAGTGTAACTTAATGTTCGATGTTATTCTATCTTAACCGAAGGATAACCATCACGTAGTGCAACCGAAGGCCTCATCCCTCATGGATGCATATCCATAAGAATGCAGCTGCTTAGAAATCACAAGTAACAATAATGCACACTAGTTACAAAAACAGTGTATTAAATCAATCCAGTCAAGGGAGAAAGGAATCAAATCGTAGCAAGTCTTTCAATTGAGTTTGCACCATAAGTTAGCGACAATACTCTAAAGATCATATGCAAACTCCACATAATTGTACACAGATTACACATTCAGTTTAAATGCACTCAACTAATTAATCCCCACTTGCACAACCACCACAGCCACAATGCACACATTCTATAACCTTCTCCTCCCGTAAATGCCTGGGGACTCGACAAACGCAAGTCGTTTGAAAGTTATGGTCGCGAGGCTGAATGCACCGCAGGCAGCAAAGCCTTTCATAACCGGGCTGCAAATACACACAATCAATCATCAGTGATCAGTGAAAAGACCAAATAATGAGTGGCGGAGCTAGCGAGATTAATAAAATGAGAAACTTAATCATGACAGTCAAAACACCGAGAGACAGGATATAAAATGATATGCGATTTCGGTATCAAGAAACATAAGAAATTGAACCAACCTTTTTCCACTTTGCAATTAAGTTTCGATCTGCAAATCTCTGGTCCAGGCAGAACTCATATAATTCTTTGGAGATTTCCTTCCTCCTGTGATAAAGGTCAAATATGTACCGACTCTTCTGATGGGCTATTTTGAAAATAGGCCACAACGCCTCACATTTTCTTTTCCCATCGTGAGGATCATTCTCAGCTGCCAACCAAAGAGAAGAGAGGAGGTTATCAGAACTTGTTTCTCTATTCCTGGATATATTTAGATACACACAATAATAAGGGAATGACGGCAATAACTTTAACAAACAAGAACTCTAAGACATATAATTTGTTGTAGAAATTTCAAAATCACCTTCTCTCATCTTTGCTTGTAGTTCGGTCAGAGTAGGTTCAATCAACTCCCATCCCTCTGGGTACTTTATCCGGTTCGTCTTCACCTTGGGCATGATTTTCTATGCAAGAGACATGGAAAGAAAAGATGAGAAACTAAGACCAAAATATGTATAACTTCTGCCCACCACTCATACCACACCAAAGATCTTTGTTCACAAACCAGTTCAGTATATCATTCGCATACATAAAAAGTCTGTTGCTTTTACTATATCATCAAGAAATTTACAATATCTTTATGTTGCAAAGAGTAAGGATATCTTTATGAGGAGAATCAAGAGGCTTCTGGATTCTAATTCATTGAAGCATATAACTTTGAATGAGAAATCTCCAATCCAATATATTAAGTCTAAGCCCGCCAGTAACAAAACAATTAACATTTGAAAAGGGAAGTCAGAATTCGGAAAAACCCTAGAGCAGATTCTGGGAAAACATCTAAATTAACCTCATCAACCGCAGAGATGTTCAACCTCAACAAAAAGAAAGCTCAATTGATGATTACATACGAATTCACAAAGCAAACTATAAGCATACATCAATTCAATACACACATCACGCACTCAATTAAAACAAAAAAAAGGATTTCAAGGCGGAGACGGGATTACCGCGGAAAAGTAGGTTCTCGTCCGGAGGCGGTGGAAGAAGCGGCGGCGACGGAGGCAGGTACAGCCAACAATTATGACAGAGTAACCCAAATTTCGAATGATTATGAGAAAAATCGAGAAGGTTTTTGCTCTGGGCGAAAACAGTTCTTCGCAGGCACCTTAAGGAATTTTAGAAAGAGATAAAGTTTGCGTTCGGATTTGATACGCAAGAAATCGCGGTTTTGAGTGGTTTTGTCGATTTAGAGTTTCTAAGCCAAATTAAAACAAAAGAGAATCTATTTACAAATATTTTAAAAAGTACTACACAAAGTATAACATTTTAAGATAAATATATTAATAAAATTTTATGTGCATGTCTTTCGATTATCTAGCTATCTACATATATTGGCAAAAATGCAATTTTAGTATCGTAGGACATAAAGTGGGTTAGTATGCGTACTACTATTTTCACTTATCCAATTTTACTCCTGAAATTTTTGAACGGGTAATGTGGGATAAATTCATAATTGGGTATCATATTTTTATTTAACTCTCCATTTTGACAAAATATCATATAATTTTCACATAATGTAGTATTTAAAATACCTCTCAAAATATGTTATATAATTTTTACAAAATATAGTACTAAAACATTCTAATGCAGTATTTATATCCTATTATGTTGTACAATTTTATGAGGAGTAAAGTAAAAATATTCCAAATTGATGGGAGTTATTTCAAACTGTCCTTTTTTTTAAAATATGTAATTGGTTTTGTTTGTTAGTTTTTGGAATGGAATTTTCAAGTGTCACTCACATGTACAGTTAGTAGGTCCTATTAAAATCAATTATTCTTGTCTAAAATCTAATGATGAAAAATCATCATATCTAATTATAATTATAGTTATAAAAAAATTGCTTAAAAAACAACTAATGAGTTTCAGTAATAATGCATGTAAGAAATACATAAGAATTTGGGCTTTTTCTAAAAATATTATAGTTTTCCAAACATATTGTACATCTATTGTACTTTCTGGGGATATTGCAAAAATATTGTAAGCCGGTTTCTATGAAACCGGTTTTCAGGTATTATTTTTTTCTTAAATTATTTTATACAGCCGGTTTCCATGTAACCGGTTTATTTTTGATTTATTTTTTTCGCCAAATTTCCAAGACTGAAACTATAAATAATTTTTAAAAAAACTTATTGTAAGCCGGTTCCGGTTTTAGTGTTTTTTTTTAATTTTTTATAAAGCCGGTTTCAATGTTACCGGTTTATTTTTGATTTATTTTTACACCATTTTCCCAAGACTGAAATTAGAAATAATTGAAAAAAAACTTAACCGGTACGAGAACAACCGGTTTCATTTGAAGAAAATTATTTTTCCCGCAAACTTTCAATTCTCAAACCATGTTTATTGAAAAAATTTTCACCAAAGCAATATATAGCATTCTGTATAGCATGTTTTCTATTTCCAAAATTTTATAGAGGCCGTTGTAGATGCAAAGAGTTATAATATTAATATTTTTTTATCTTATAACGATATCTTTTTTTTTTTATTTTTTTTTAAACACTCTTATAACGATATCTTGTCTATTAATAATGGAAACCGTTATTCTAAACTTAATTGAAATTAATATGTACACTTGATGATTTTCTTTAAATTGAATCTCTCTAAATGCAATTAAAATTTTGAAGTTTTCAAAAATTTTGTTTTTCGCTTATTTTAATTCGAATATGAAAAGGAAAATTTTCATTTAATATGATTCCATGTCAAAATGAAATATTGCAAAAATTGAACCCAATTTATTTAATATGAGGCTAGGTGTTGTAATCTCAAACATTTCTCTACGTAGGGAATCATAAAAACATGCAAATAATATAAGCTCTAAACTCTTCCAACACGAGCACCACGGGCCCTTGCCCGCATTTGTGAACGATCCATTTCCATCTGATAGCGTGTTGTCCGATCTCGACCTGCCCGACTAGTTGCATTATTTGTTCCTCGCAATCTTCGGGGCCTTATCTCAGTGGTGTTTATCAAATTGAATGATGCTTCCGGCCAGTAATCCTCATCCCAAATCGGTGCGAATCCACCGATATATGTTTCCAAATAATGATCAATTTCGTAATACCAAGTTACGTAGTAGGATGGCATCATATCAAATGATATGGCTGCTTTCATGGCATGAGAGCAAGGTATCCTGTACCTTTTCCAAAAACTGCATGAACATGTTTGCTCGGATAAGCATACGATATTTTTCCTAGATCTCCCACCTGACTCATGATTTTACGTAACTACTTCTGCTCGAAGATCTCGGTGATCGTACTTTGTAATAATATGCTGACCACAACATTCAAGATTCGTTTTGAATATGTTCTATGCGTAATCAATCCAGGCATGGCTCATGCTTTTGGTGTGCAGGCCACTCTTTTGACGGTTAACAAAGTACGGCGTTGTACGGTTTAGTGTCGCTTCAACGATTGATACTATTGGTAGTCGACGAACATTCTTTAACACACCATTGAAACACTCAGAAATGTTGGTTGTTGTCATTCCGCAGCGCACCCCCCCCCCCCCCCCCCCCCCCCCCAAAATCGTGTGAAGCTGCCCACATTTCAGGTTGGAGGTTGTCAAACCACTCGATAGCCCTCATATCCAATAAAGCAATTTGTCTCATTATTTTGTCGTAGGTTTTGGTCTCCATTGCATCCACTGCTTGCCAACACAAATCCTTTAGAGTTTGTGAAGAATGAGCCTTGTAGAAGTTCGAACAAATGTGGCGCAAACAGTAACGATGGCACCCCCTTGGCTCTTGGAACTCTACGGTGCTGTTAATGGCGGATAGAATGACCCTATGACGATCTGAAATAAGACAAACACGGCGTGATGATGTACATAAAATTTTTGCCAGATGGTATAAAAAGAATTTCGAGGAGATTTCTGTCTCTTCATCAACTAGCGCGAAAGCCAATGGTAGTATATTTTGGTTACCATCCATGCCCACCGCGAGTAGGAGTTTGTGTTTGTATTTTGTATATAGATGTGTGCCATCGACACTGATAACAGGACGCATGTGCTGGAATGCATCAATGCATGGCTTGAACGCCCAAAAGACATGCTTCACCATGTACGTGTTAGGGATGGTAGATCTAAAATGGGTATTATGAAGCCATTCTACAATGGTTCCTGTAAAATATTGAATTTTTTAGTGTATATGCATACTGAAAAATTATAATTCATCAAAAGTTTATCTTACCTGGGTTCCACTTTTGTATTGCTTTCATGTACCAAGGCAGTTTTTGAATAGAACTATCCCATGTTCCAAATTCGATAGCTCGTGCCTTCTTCAATCCCTGCCATGCCTTTGAATACGAAATGTTAATACCATATATGCTGTGAACTTGTGTTTGTACGTTACTAACCTCGTACCCATAGTTAGTACGTACGAACGGTAGTATCAGACTCGCTACAAAGGCGGCGTCCAAATTTGCATGATCGCATGTACGTTCATTCGGCAGGCAATGGTGACGAGGCGCCAATTTTGTTATTTTCCAGAACCCCTTGTTGTGTTTCTCGCTTGCACGCATAATCCAGGGGCAAGAACTATTTATGCATGTGATTTTCCAAATCTTAGGGGTGCTTTCTTTGACTGTATATTCGCGCTTCGCCCATTTTATGCAATGATCCTTGACGGGGACTATGACGTGTGCTTTATCTTTGAAAGTCATTCCAAGAATTATATTGGACCCAACTACAATATAAGAAAAATACAATTTAATAAAGAGTCAATGCCAATAAGTAATATTAAACAAAAGGAAACCGTCAAACCTCGCTCCGTAAGGTGCAGGAGGCAAATCATAACCGTTTATAGCAGATATGCCAGGATAAATTTTTGAACGCTTCGGTTCAGGAGTAATGGTTTTGATACGAATCCACGCCCATATCTTCAATGAAAATTACACAAAAATAAAAGCAAAAAAAATAAAAATGTCGAATAACTAGTAAACAAGTTGCAATTTTAAATTAAAAAAAAAAAAAAAAAAAAGCAAATACTTGCAACAGTTGAAGCGCGCCACCCATCCCCCTAGCCTCACGCTCTGATGCATTGCACAACTCACGATATAAGTTAGCCAACAATGCGCTTCCCCAACTATAACTCGACGATTCTGCGAAAACCCCACTCACATCCTCCACCCATTCTATGTTCTCAGTAGGGCGGGGTCTATATCCGAGCTGCAACAAGTAAATAACGTGAACGCTGTTTCCATTTGTATCTGGCCACATCAAGCACCCCATCATCAGGAGTATGGCACATCGTGTCCACTGCATCACCTGCGTGTCTGTACTCTTATACGTAATTGGACGACGTTGCATGTGCTCTCTAAGTTGGTTTAGTTTTTATCTTGGTCCCATCTAGTCGTGGCTCTCTCAACCCAAGCATTCTCTTGCAAGCGTCGGCCCAATCAATGTCAGTTGGGTCTCTCGCAATAACTGCACGACCAACGATGGGCAAACCCCAAATAATTGCCACATCCTGAAGCGTGACAGTAGCCTCACCGATTGGCAGATGGAAGGTATGTGTTTCCGGTCTCCATCTTTCAACTAAAGCTGTAATTAGGTAATGATCGACATTCATTTCTCCAGATCGATACAGACCGTAAAAACCCATCTTGTATAGGTATTCAACTACCCGCGGATGAATGGATACATACTTCGGACTCGAGCTCTTGCCTTAGAAACCAGGTTTCCCGCTTCTACATTTCAATTTAAAATCAATATCTGCATTGGTGCTGTCAAACAAATTTCGACACCTGTGTGATTTTTGTGCATATAAAACGGTGTTGTCGTATGGGCCGTATATATCTTCCATAATCACCTGTTACCATAATAAAAATATATATATAAAAAACATATCAATAATTACCATTATCACCATTACAAATCACCTATTAAATTAGCATGTCATTAATATTTGTTGCGTCTAATAAACAATAATCACCTATTACCACGTCAAGAGAAAATAAATGCCAATCACCTGTTACCATTTAATAAACACAAACACACAAGTCAAGATCAAATATAATACACCTCCATTACATACCAATAGCTACATACATAGATTAATATAGTTTAATATATTAATCTCAGTTCACCTAAAATAATAAATATATAAAAGTTTCTCTTGCTAGTATTACATACTGAAAAAACCTATTTACCTAATTCAAACTCTTCTCATTTGGAATCTATATACACTGGGGGAAGTTGGGTGGGGGAAGATTTATCTAGTGTTAATAAATATTTAGATAATTCTGGTCTTCATAAGAGGATTGGACACATTTTAAAATAATTCTAGTTGGTCATGCATGTGAAGATGAAATTTTCTGTAATCCCTCTTTCTAGTTGTTTAAAGTTGCAACTGCAAACAATATTTAATCCAAACAAATGACAATTAATTAAGATAATATATTTTCATTAATTAATCAATTTAGGGAAGATATTGTTTCTTAAATAAGCACTAGATACAATGTTAGCCTTTAAAGAACAAATACAAATTTACACGAATTGCACTATACCAAGCCTCAACAATATGATTTCAAGAAATTTACCACACATCCAGGTCATAAACATAAGGAACGCCACACCCTGAGTTATTAGATTGAGGTCACCATCAACAGAAAAAATAATTTCAAAAATAAACCGCACATACCGATATTTGATAAATTAACGTTTGTGTTCAAGATTAGCCACCACTTTTTCCCCCTTCAATCCAACTTCCAAGTTTTGGCCACCACTTTTTTCCCCTTTAGACCAACTTCGCTTTCTTCAGTTGGCTGATAAAATAATGTAACGACTTTTCAACAACAAGATTTCAAAAAATTTATCCCAAATCCTAGTCATATACATAAGAAGACCCACACCTTGAATTATTACATGGAGGTCCATATCAACAAAAAAAAAAAAAAAGGAAAAATTCCAATAAAACCAACATACCAATAATGGATGACAGATCTAGAGCCTTCAATATTTTTTTCCCCCTCCAACATTGCTTCTTCGAAACTTGGCCCCAAATGTTTTCCTCCTGCCCCTGTTCAGTTTTGAAGCAAAGAGGACTTCCCTTGGAATGAAAAGGAAGAGTCAAAAGAGTAACAAAATCCATTTACAGTCAAAAACCTAATCTAAGTGTCAAAGAAACTATTTTCGTGGGGACACGGTTTTGTACAAGGAAACCGGTTCTTTTTCTCCCGGATAAGTTGTTCAAAAAAAAATTTTTTTTTACTTCAATTTCAGTCTTGGAAATTTGGCGAAAAAAATAAACCGGTTACATGGAAACCGGCTTTATAAAATAATTAAAAAAAAAAAAAAAACCCGAAAACCGGTTTCATAGAAACCGGCTTACAATATTTTTGCAATACCCCCACAAAGTACAATAGATGTGCAATATGTTTGGAAAACTATAATATTTTTAGAAAAAGCCCTAAGAATTTCATTCAAAAAAAGTGTCAGGACCAACATTACATTCTTTTTAAAAACCCTGACTAAAATTGGATAAGTAAAAATAGTAATACACACACTCATACACTTTAGACCCTATTGTACCAAAATTACATTTTTCCCACATATGTATCTAAGTTATAATATTATAATTTATAACAGCAATTAAAACCTTGATATACCATTACTCGTGTGACAAAACAACCAAATATAATACTAGTTTAGTCCCAAGTCTTAGTTTTAAGGACAACATAAAATCCTATCTGAATATAATATCAACTTTACACTTTAGTGATCTGTCCCGATATCAAAGTATAATATCAAACTTCAGAATAACGACTAACACGTACAAATACGTTTCAAATATTATACATGCTTTCCTCGAAGCAGCTAAATTAATCTGGAACTATATTTGTATTAACGGACAATAATACATGTATTTGCGAACTGCTGAATTGTCTTATAATCTTTCCTTCACCACTGTTCTCTCCAGCTTTCCACTGTTCCAGACCAGGACCAATGTCTCCTTATGCACTGGGGTTCTTCGGCCCTCCATATTCGGCAAATCTAAACTGTTCTTTTGAAGCTTACATCTCGCAATCTTTGCAATCCTTAGGAAGTGCCTGTCGCCAAACTGAAGCCGATCCGTATATCAGCACAATAACTAAAATAAATGTCTCTGTATCGAAACAAATTTCATGCAAATTGGCATTTGATTGATTACTACTTACACTTGGAATTTCGAAATCGGACTCCTTTGAGTCGCATATGTCGAGCGAGATTTTTCGAAGCATAGGTAACTGGAATTATAAAAGCAGCACAGTTGATAAATAGAAATCGTTAATCAATACTGCTTAAGCTCACTTTTTGCACAAGTAGTTACCATAGTTACCTAATACTCTCCTTCCCCCCTCGAATTGCGTACCAATACTTGCGTACCAATTCTCAATACTTTTGCGTACCAATTCTCTATGGTACTCGAATTGGTACTCTAAATTAGACGTACCAATTTTAGATCTAGCAAATCAAATTATAGTGATTTTTAGAAAGATATATATGTTTTTTGATTTGTTATTATCAGTTAGGATTGCTTTTACACAGAATTTAATAGAATTTCTAAGGCCTTTATTACTGATTATAGTTGCATTAGTTCAAGCAAAATAGTTAATACAATAATTAGTAATAAAAAATATATATATATACCTATATATTTGTATATATTTCATTATATAATTTTCATCAATATCTCTGATATGATGTATTTATAGAATAAGAGTACCGATTAATCATTATAAACGTACCGCGTACCAAAAGAACGTACCGACTAAACCTACCCCCGACGTACCAAAATTTTAGCACACTAGCGTATTGCGTACTCGTACCGCGTACTGGGAGTACCGCGTATTAGGTAACTATGGTAGTTACCTTAGAAGCAGCGTATATGATGAAGTTTATGGGAATTCCAGGGCCCTGAAAGTTTAATGCCACTCTAGAATTAGACGCTGGAATTTTTACAGTCCTTTTAAGATCTAATTTATAATATTGAACTATATTAGAAAAACAAACGTAAATCCATTAAATTAAATGTCAAATAGTGTTGGAGGTAGAGAACTAACATTGTGACGTATTACAAGATCTTCAAGGGCATGACAATCCAAAAGAGAGCTTACGCCATTTGCAGTTATTTCTCCACATTCCTGTAAAGAAAATGACATTGTGCTGGAAATGTGAAAGCGAAGACAGCTTCAATCCATGCTAAATAAGATAAGTAGCAAAGACAACGAGCATATGTTATTTTATGCTGGGGATGAATTGGCCCCCTCTCATCTCAAGACTTGAAACTATACTTTTAACGATTAATTATTTGGTTGGTTTCGAAATCATGTACGCCAACTAGCTTTGAAGTGAGGGTCCTATCCCTAAACAAAATAGCTTGAGGTCCTCCCTGAATTTCAAACAAGTCCAGTAACAATTTTAGGCAGGACGAGATCCAAGTTTGCTCCTTACTTATGGCAATTTAGCGACTTAAACACACTTCGCTCTTCTTTTTCATAAGTTTTTGTTTGCTTCTCACTTCAAAGATCTACCAACATGCAGCGAAAAAGATTATATACTCTCAAATAAAGGATCTTAGAGAGAAAAAGGTTGCAGCAAACCTCAATATGAAGAAATGTCAACCCTGGCCAACCACTTGAAATTATAGCTTGTGACTCTACATATGACAAAATAATGAAAAAGTTTAATCATGTCTCTGCTGGCATAAAATGCCACTTTTAGCTCGAGTGGCATCTCTGGTACAGAGAAGCATTCAAATGAAGCACACGAACTTATTCCAAATTCTTCATAGACAATACACTCACCAGCACAAAGCAATTTGCATCCTATCAACGAAAGCTTCACCAAGTTGGCACAGTTCTCAGCCAGAGTAGCCAATTCGGCATTAGTCATCCATGGCGTTACTCTTTCAAGTTTCAAGCTCCTCAAATTTTCCATCCTCAACTTAAAGCTTAATGAGGATATGTCACCAAAACAATAGCAGAGAGCCAAGACTTGCAAGTCTGCCAAGGTTTCCATTACGTTGATTATGGCTGAATCAGATATCACCTGTGAAAATAAGTAAATATAATGTATAATGAAACTAATTAACTCGCAGCAATCAGTACAATGAAAAGGAATAGTTATACTAGAGCACCAAATAGATAAAGCAACAGCACTTAAATATATACTTTTCCTGATAGAATTACAGAAACGTAAAAGTCACCTAGGTTTTCAAACAGATGATGACATTTAGTGTAGATATTCTCTGCTCTCATAAACAAAATCAATAAATAGATTGGAAGATAGAGTCATGACTCCATCAGTAAAAGACCATAACCATTCCTTCTGTCACTGTAGTTGTATAAAATGGTATTCGTGATGCGAGAAAAACATACTAAAGTTAACACTCAACCTTTTAGCATTTTTGTACTCCTCATTATTACTAGTTACAATGAAATGAATGTTAAATCATATTACCTGAAAATAGAGGATCAATGTCCGAAGCATTGGACAGATACTGGGTAACAGCTTCAAGCCATCACGGCCTAAAGATCCACCTAAACCAACCACTAAGGATTTTAATGTTGTAATTGCTGGCTTGAGGGCTCCAAGAGAGAAATAAGAAAATCCCCATCCAAGTTCAATCTCCTCGAGTTTATGCAACTTGCCTAAACCAGTGCACAGTTCTTCTGCAGCATAGGTTGAATTACACAATTTTCTTTCTGCAGTTTCATTTTCCCGTGGTAACAGGCCCTTACAGCCTCTTGCTTTTAGAGATTTTAGATCTGGATTTCTACAAATAATATTAGACAATGTTGTAGAGGAGACCTGAAATTTCAAAAAAGTTGCACATCAGGATTAGATATGCATGTTTAGATGCACTTAACTCATTCGTAAATCATCGTACTAAAAGTAATAGAGTAGATAGCAACTGAAATCGCTTGTTCTTAAGTCATTGCACCAAAAGAAAGCAAGTTAAATTTATTTAAATGTACTATAGAAAAGGACTTGTGGAAGCTGATTGAGGGAACCCGAGTTCTGTTTCATAATCCAATATGGTCATTCAACATATATGATACATAACGCAGTGATATCCCATTCAATAATATGAGTGATGATTAAAAGTAATTGTCTTCTAATAAATGGCTTGAGGTTCCTTTAAGACAGCCTCCACACCTTTGAGTCAGAAACATCAAGCATCTCCAAGGAGGTCCCCAAGAAGCTAGAAAGAGCATCTTCAGCAGGTTGAATTTCTCTGAGACATAGACTCCTCAAGTGACCCGCAACAGACATAAGCTCAGACAAAATCTTTCCATTTATCCCTGGCAAAAGAATGAAAAAGAAGTAGTATTATTTACAGGCTTTAAATTGAGAAAATGTCCCTTATGTTATTTGAAGGGTTCAACTCATAATGAAAAATATTCCTTTGAGTTAATCAGGGTGTTAGATTATTCAAATTAAAACCAGTGAATCAGTAAAAGTAAACAATTTATACCATGGCAGCCACCAATGTGCAGTGATAGAAGTTTGTAAGCCATCAACTCAGAGTGCTTTTGACTTTGCTGTGTTAGACTGGAAATACATGAGCAAAGTGCTAGAACGGAATTGTTTCCAAAAGAAGTGTCACATGCCAAAACTGATTGCAGCATTTTGCAATTTAGAATCATCTTTGATATACCCTGGTCCGTGACCGACGTACACCCTTTCATGTTAACATAATTCAACGAATGGCAGACTTCTGAGATGATAAGGAGATCAGAATCTGCAGCACATTGAAATATTAGTTTGACTTTGGAAGGTTTACTTGTTAGTATACCACGCAACAGTAAATCATATAACACGCCAAAATATCAAGACCATGGTTGAGGTTGAAATATAACTACACATAACACATCATCAAACCTTTCATTCCAATGGGAAGAGGAAAGAAAGGTGATTTAGAGAACTTTTGGTGTTTTTAGTTAAGATACATGATCCTTCTCGACCTAACTGATACAAGAATGGAAACCCCAGCAGCCCTTGGCTCATTTTACAACCAGGCATGAAATTGATATTTCATATCAAATATTTAGATTTTAGCTTCCTGATTACAACCTTGATCAAATACTAAAAAATGGAGCTGCAGGTGTGCATGGATAAATGAGAATGGTAGAATGACTTCATCTTAATAGGATGCAGAAAAAACTGCTAAATGATCAACCCTTGGTCAGCTAATACATTCCTGGCTGGGATTGTGTGGGTGGGTGGGTGGGTGGTGGTGGAGACCAAAAAGAGATATTTACCACTTATGTCAGTGCGGCCCTCCAAAGTGAGCTTCATGATATGTGGTAGCAAGCGTCTGGATGTATAGCACAATGATGGCATTGGTCTTTCTGGATTTAGAACTGATGAGGATGCTGTAATAGATACTTGTGCAGGTATAACAGGGCTGATATCCAAACTCAGGTCAACATTGGTGAGCAGAGGAAATTTTTGCGCTAATTGACACAACTTATTTGTTGTGAAGTTTAACAAATAAGCTGCCTTTAATGTTCGTAATGATGGAAACGACTTGCAGAGACAGTTAAGTACCGACTCTAGGGAAATAGACGGACAATTTGATATGTCCAACTCTTCTACTGATTCAAAAATCAGTATCTGCTCCAGTTCCTGAAAGAATTTGAAACCATCACAACTACTGTTTCCATCGTTAATCAAAGACCTCTTAATGATTTTTCTCAAGATCGAATCTGTCCAGGATGATGGAAGCACAGAAAGAATAAATAGTCCTGCTGTCATCTGAGGGCAACTGGAAACATCCACTTTCTGAGCAATGACACGGAAAAGTAAGCACTTAACTGAAAAGTAACCGATATGCATAAGATCTAATGTAGAAAGAGAAAAATACTAATTGGGTTTGTCCAAGCAAGATCCTATTTCGAGAAAATAACTCCTTTCTAGAAGAAAGCGAAAAAAAAAGGTTGCAACAAAAAATGTTATGATAGCAGTGAGGATGAAGTTTCCATAGTAAAAACCTGTGCATATTTTGTTAACCGGAGTCTAAGGCAACTTAAGTCACCTTCTCTAAAGACGCCTGCCAAAGACGTACAAGAATGATGAGCTAGACTAAGAATATCAGCCGTTGCTTTATCAGCAAACTTTGAAAACAAATGGCATCTTCGTTTTCCTAGAACATAAACAAAATGTTATGTATATATAGATAGATCATATTACTGAGCATTCAGCATTTCTTTGGCTAGAGCTCAAAAGTTACACAAGCAGGCTTACCAGCAGCAAAGCACAAAGGAAGAAGGCTTGTACGTATCTGTTCATGACAAAAATGAGCAAGCAATAAATACAAATGACAGTTCTAAATTTCATCAAGCAAAGAGATGGAAAGTGTTTTATTCCCAACAATTGCTTCACACTGATTTGCCCTCCATACCTGGTATTTATTTGACAAACAAGTAATCTAATAAGATTCCATTACTCATTCATGCCTACAATTTTGTATTGGAGATTGCTAACAGTCACATACTACTGAACTTGATCTACCGACTACCAATAAATATGTTCACTGTCCAGGAAAAGTTGCACGAAATTGCAAAGAGCAAATAAACTATGTGAAAAAAGACAAAAGCTAGATGATAAAACATCCACACAAAAAATTATGGCATAGTGTATTATGATGCTTAACAGCATCGACTAATCCAACTTGATCGATATTCTTTTTTACAGCTGTTCAATGACCAATCTGGCAACAGCCATTAGATGTCTCAAAGAAAATAGGGTGGTGTATAACAGATATGTTAGAGCAGGCTATACAAACAGGTAATACATCTCTTAGGACATTTCCAAAGTGTCTAATACTGAAGAATATCATGAAGCCCCATTTGCCACATTCCAATGTCGATATCATTCCATTTTGTCAATTTATGCTGTGGCTTACAAAATAGATTTCTCACCCCCTACCTCATGACATAAATCATTGCTTGGACCTGCTGATCTTGCAGCATTTGCATTGAGCCAAACTAGAATACCATCGCAAAGATGCTTCTCACTGTGAAAACAATTAATAATAGCATCAACCAAAAATTTCACGGTACGTTGCAAAAATGTGTATAAAACCTAACCTGTCTACAGTCAAATCAGGATGCTGGATACAAGAATGGAGAAGTTTCTGCGGGATTTCAGTGTAACAGTTGAATGATAACGCCCACATCTACAAAAGTAGAGCATCATATACCAGGTGTACATGGGGAAAAAGTGATCAAAGTCAGTGGAAAACACTTAAAGAATAGAAAGGACGTCAGAATTGGTTCTGCAGCCTATTAATAATATGAATTCAAGTGCACTGTGAAAGTAACAATATAATCATGGCAAGAGTAATTAAATTTCTATGTGCATGGCTTCATGCACATCTTCAAGACCACAAGCAAGAAAGCATAACCATGACAGTGTCGAGGAAATACAAATATAAGTATAATTCACAAAATTAAACAGTGGTAGTAGGCACAAAGTCCAGACACTTACAAAGTTCCGAGACAGATAGCTTGTGCATAGTTGTAGGACAAAATCATCTGCTGCAATACATTCCACTTGCATCTATAAGAACGAGTTCCATAATATCGATGTTAAAATAATAATATTAAGGAAAATTCATACTTATAGAGGAAAAAACAGTTTTCCTGCCAAACTATGGCCAAATTTGCAACTAATTGTTTAAACTTTGAAATGCTTCAAAGTGCCGCCTGAACTATATTAAATTTCTCAAATCACCACCTCACTCCGTTTTGGTGCTAATTTTTGGCCGGAAATTGCTAACATAAGGGGAAATCCCCGGCCAAAAATGAGCACAAAAACGGACTGAGATGGTCATATAGTTCGGATGGCAACTTGAAAGATATCAAAATTTGGATAATTAGTTGGAAGTATCGCCATAGTTTGTGGGGTAATATGTTTTTTCCTCTATCTTATATATACATCTTTATCATAGACCTCTAGGACCACATGGAAAACCTTACCACGCTCCAAACCATACTTCCAGATATTGATCAAGTCAAATAGACATAATTGCGGTGATTGAAGCCCTCTGAATGAAGTAATTTCGTCCAACCAAACTCGACATTTCGAGAGAAGCTTATCCACCCCAAAAAATAAAGCTGCCTGAGTACATATCAAAGCAATTTCACAAATTCAGATTAAGAATCTCCCAATAGAACAGCATTTCAAGGACTGAAATATAATCGAAATACTCTCACTTAGGAAGGCACAATTTTTTTTGCATTAAATCATGATAGCAATATTCCAATAACAACAAAAGAACAACTCCACAGTCCATACCTCATTCAATAGAATAAAATTATCCGAGGAGATTTCAACAGTGCAGCCAAATATAATCCTCAAAACAGTCACAAAAGACTCCACGTCCCAATGTATCGATACAGAATTGAGCCTAGATTCACTGAACCATGCAAAAAAAACAACATCACTCTTAGGATACTAGCCATACAGTGAAGGCTTCACTTCAAATTTGAACTCACGGCTCATAAACTAAATCATTACCTAAAGCTTCCACTTAGGAGTCCACGGAAATACGAAGATTCTTCAGCGAGCCTGCGAATTAAAGCGAGAACTCAGAATTTCTTCAAACTTCCAGCAATCTATTCACAAAAAATTTATTTAACTAATTTAGATCGTTGAGTTCAGAGCTGAGCTGAAATAGCTTGCCTGTTGGGATTGGCGTCGACTTTGAGCACTCTGTGAGCTAGAATTGAAGGCAAGTCCCAGCAACTGATCTCCTCCGTTGAAATTGCAATTCCGTCGAGATCACCGGTTTTCTCATCCGGATCCGCACCGTTGGTTTCGCTGCATATGAGAGTCAAACTGTCACCGGAATCGCGCTCCGACGCCATTAATATTTGAAGCCTGTTACAGGAAGGAAATCTCTGCACTTATCTAGCTTCTACTTCGAATGACTTCGCCGTCTCATAAATCATAATTACCCCAGTTTGGATGTATTTTCGTTATTTTTAATAGGAAAAAAAATAATTTATCTATCCTACAATAAACTTTTGTTATAAATATTCATCCAATCTTTTACATGGGTAACAAATCGTCATCTATAACTTTTTCTTTTTGATTTTAATAAAATTAAAGCTGATATATATTAAACATGCTGCGTATCAGTTTTTTTTTTTTTTTTCTAAAACTATCTTAAAAAAAATTTAGATGATAGTTTATTTCAAATACAAAGATTGGAAGATGAATTGTAATAAAAATTTATTGGAATGATAAATTATAAAAATACGTAAAATTTGAATGACAAAAAAATCTTTTTCTCTTTTTAATATACTTATTTATATATATATATATATATACACTTATTTGGGAAAAGATACGGATACACCCCCATTAAATAAACTTAAATAATATAAAGTTATTATTTAAAATACCTATTTCACAAGACTAGTGTTTTTTATTTTTCTATTCTCTATTTATACGAGTCAAACATATCGAACTATTAAAATATAAAATTTTCCCTTTCAATAATGGTTGTATATCCAATAACTCAAGCACGAAAACTCTAATTAAATTAATATAATATTAAATCACTAAATTATATCGATTAAATTAGTATAATATCAAATCACAAAATTACATCACTCGATAATTACCAAATTTAGGTTTGAACTTTATTCCTTCCTTAAGAAATCTAATACCTCATTTAACAAGATTTATAGATGTTTGGTCATTATTGCTCCACACATATAATAATTTGATTTATGGAGAACCTTCCGATGATGACTTGAAAATTTTCGTAAAAGAAATTGTCTTTTATTTTTTTATTTTTTTTATACACATAACTTCGAATAGAATTTGATCTTAAGTTATTATCCATAAAAAAACGACTTGAACCAACTATTATTAACGAAATTGTTATCTTAATTGAGGCTCGTTGAATTTCCTTTTGACATATAATAATAATAATACTTAATAAAAGCATACAATCATAATCTCTAATGCATGGATATTTTTTAAAAAAATCATTTTATTATATTGTACGTGTTGAAGGCTTCTCTTTTTTTTTTTTTTTTTAATTTGTATTATATTTGTATCATAGTGATCTTGTTTGTACTTCATATGTCATGATTATTATTATTTTTTATTTAGAATAGGACATTCAACGTCGACTACAACAATTAATTCATTTATTTCATGATCATTATTGATTGTTATTGTCTAATTTTATATGAGTATTAATTTTATTTATTAGTAAATCTTTTTAAGTGTCTGATCAATTATTTTTCTCGTCACTCTATCACGGCACTTAATTGTATTAATTTAGTACTGTCAATTGCCAAATCTTGAAAGTCCTTGATATCCACTCCCTCCCAATAAACATTAAACAGGAGGAAAGAAGATAATATTAATAACTCTCAATAAATAGCAATTTTCCACTCTTACTCAAATAAAATATATGATAAAATTCAACTAATTTGATTATTTTCTGAGTGATGACGATGACAATGAATTATTTGTTCAATAGCAATGGATGACTTTCCATTCTTGATTTTGCTTTTTTAAGTTTCCAAAAAAAAAAAAAAAACACAACCAATTATTTATATGATTTTTTTATTATATCATTTATATAATTTTTACAAATAATGAACTTATTATGCTGCCAATTAATTCGATAAAAATGACTGATTGTAGTTTCTATTTTCTATTGTTTTTGTTTTATATATACATATATATACACACAAACAAAAAAATACATTTTCACCCATTTAATTGTTTATTTGGCTCAAGTAGGGTTTTTTACATATTTCACTCCTGTATCAGGTGAAATGGGCAAAAAAAATATTATACAAAAGACCCTGTATTTTCAAAATATTTGTATGGCGAACCCTAAAAATTTCTGGTATTGGACACGTGCTAAAAGCACGACTAGAATACTAATTTTCTCTATTTATTGGACGTAAAATGACTAATTTACCCTTTTATATTTTGATATACATCATCTCACATCTTTTTATATTATTCATACTTTTTTATGTGCACCAAACTCTGTACAAAATAAAATTACATGAAGAACCATATAAACAAGTATATTTTCAATATTTTTTTATATGCACAGAGACTGTAACGCCCCGAATTTCAAACAGTCAGGTACGCTCGACACGTGTGAGTTTCGAGCGTTAGGATTTTATTTTATTATTTTCGTTTATTCAATTTATACTTGTTATATTAATTTTTATAAATTATTTTCAACATGATTACATGGAAAATTATATGAAATTCATTACATTTTGAGAATTCTTGTATGAATGGAATTTAATTGTACATGAATTAATTGTCCAATCTGTATTAATTACTTAATTGTCCTTAATTGTTCATTTCCTTTTCTTTAAGGACCCAATTGCATGAAAATATTAGGGGACCTAATTGATCTTTTCCCACACTTTATATACCTAATTGCATAACTTACACAATTGAGGGATTTAATTGCAAATATTACAATATTTCCCCAAATATATCGGTATATGATATGCATCTCTTCCACAACCTTCATTTGATCATATATCATACAATCATTCATCTCCATTGCTCTCTCTCGGTTCTTTCACCCAAGGAGGAAGAAATTGGGAAAATCATCTTCAAGCTAGAAATTGCTAAGGAAATTCCATGCTTAGGAGCTCAATCATCTAGTTTCATCACCTTCTTCCTCCTATTTCTCATTCAAGGTATATATGAGCATATATGTGATTTCTTGATTATAGTTCTTGAAGCTATAATTGGTGTATTTGTGCTAGAAGTATGATTACATGCTCAAGGCTTGAATTCTGTAGCACCCGGAACGCCGAGATGCCACACCCCCGCACCATAAGTCTAGCTCACACATGAAATGGGTAGTCCATATATGAACCGGACTCATGGCGAACGGGTGACAATAAAAAAAACTCACTAGCTAGGCGGGACTAACCCTCAAACCAATCAAGTTCAAGTTTAGGAATTCAAAGCGTAAGCATAATAATTCCATTAACATATATCAAATATCTCAAAAGAATTAACTTACAACTGTATATCAATACATATAAGTACCAACACTTATCAATACATTATCATCTCCAACATATCCATAACATGAAAATGCAATGCTAGACTCAACTCGACAACAGGACACGACTCGGACTCCCGCCTAGCACGCCACTGACAGTACCTGAAAAGTGTGAGGTGTCAGTCTACCACAGACTGAGTGAGGGGTTTAAAAATAAATATTCACGCAGATAACATGCAGGTCATATTCTCGGGTAAAGATTTATAAAATATAAATATACAAGTTCAATAACAATATAACTTCGCCCGAGAATACAACTATCAATATTAAACACTTGTTCCTTTTCATGCAATCAATAAGCATGCTTACGTGTTTGTTAATCATTAGGTGACCACGCAATTCCATTATCGTGCAATCATATAACACGTTCATGGAATGGAGTGCATGCAATCACTACATGGCTGGCTTGTAACATGGTAGGGTTATTTCTCCTGTGGTTGGACGGACAACCACCAGCTCTAAAAACCAGCCCAGCGCCCTCCCTAAGGAGAACCTGGCCAGGAGAACACGGGTACACGATAGGTCTTTGTTCTTCTTGTGGTTGGACGGACAACCACCAGCCCGAAGACCAGCCCAGCGCCCTCACTAGGGAGAACCTGGCCAAGAGAACACACGATCACGATACGGTATTGTTCTTCCTGTGATTGGACGGACAATCACCAGCCCGAAGACCAGCCCAGCGCCCTCCCTAAGGAGAACCTGGCCAGGAGAACACAGGTACATGCTTTCATGACATGACATGCTTGATTGGGTGCACACTAACATGACCTACTTGCTTGATTCATGAACAATAACATGCTTGGAATAATAAGAGCTTTCAGGAAATTATAAATATAAATACCTTTGGCCAAAAACCACGTAAAGGTTATACGGGTTCTAAATAACTAGAAATTAAACCTCACCTCGACAAACCAACCAAAAAGGAAGCAAGAGAGCACCCTACGGAGCGGGCTCCTCGAAACCGGGACCGTGATCTGTGTAACAAGGACAAGTGTACATGAAACTCGACTCTTATGAACCAATTAAGACGCACGGCGAAGTCACAATCAAGATATCATGCAATAACAATCAAGGAGTGTCAAGTAGGAGCATGATTATCAATTAAACAAGTATATATATCATATAACTCACATATGGGAGCCAAGAGAGTGAAAGGAAAGCAATAAGAAAGGTTTTGGTGAAGTTTGGCCAAAACCGACAATTTTTGGAAATGTACATGTTGTGGGAAAACTGAAATATCTTAAATTCTAGAAGTGGGAATCGAGTTTTGTTTGTTGGAAATGAAAGTAGACACATAGACCTTTCCAACGCTATATGGCACGTTTTCTAATTCAAACCGAGGTGAAAATGGCGTTGGTTCGAAGTTGGATAAAATGCAGGAAAAGGTGACACGCCCGTGTCACCAAAATACACTAAGCCGTGACACCCCCGTGTCACGGTACAGAAACTCAACCCAACGAACACCCCCGTGTCACGCTGAAGAGGGGAAAAGCGACACCCCCGTGTCACTGTACGCAGCAGAAGAAACAGGGCCAAAAACAGGGGATTGCACGGGAAAAGCTCCAAAATCAATCCCACTCTCAAACATATGTAAGGAATCAACTTAAAACTAACGCATAACATACATATAACTCATATTCTTCATTTAAGCCACATTAAAACCAAGAAATATGCTTTGATCATAGAAATTCATCAAAAGCAAACCCATATAATATCATGTCATCAACTCCTCCTTTCCTTAAGAATTCATGCAAGCTTCAAGTATTAAGGTCCTAAACATGCTTCTAATCATTTACACACAAGAAATCATACCAAGATCATCAAACCCTACTCAATCAATACTTCAAGAATTCATACAAATCTCAATTCTACCTTGAATGAAAGAAGAGATGGAAGAGATGATGGTATGATGATGTTGATGCTCCAACTTATGCAACTTTCCTTCTTGAAATCAAGCTTGAAATGATGAAATTTACTTCCTTCCTTCCTTGGTGTTAATACCGTGATTTAGTGTGTGTGTGTGTGGTTTTGATAAAATGGAATGAAATGTAATTGGAAGAGATAAGTGTATATGATATATATGATGTATGTGATGTATAGATACATACAAAAGTCTTCCACTAACATGTATGAATCACTACTTTTTGCAATTAAGTCCTTGCCTCACATTAATTTACAAATTAGAGATTTATTATGTGTTTGTGTGTGTCTTGCATATATGTTATATTTTATACAATGTATGTAATGTAACATAATTATATATATATATATATATATATATATATATATATATCATGCATGTATAGAGTTAGATATTATGCATATTATACATATATATAATTGCATGTCCCTCACATGAATGCATAAAATAATGCATATGTTAGAAAATAGAATGAAATGAAATGAAAGGAAATTAAATCATATGATCATATACCCAAATAGTGAATTAATTCACATGAATCCAATTAGACACATTAACAACTAATTTTCATACAAGTTCATGGACATAAACTGCATCTAATGTCATGAAATCTATATAATATCATATAAAGCCTAAATGGAAAACCGGGGCGTTACAATTCTTCCCCCCTTAAAAGAATCCGTCCTCGGATTCAAAACACGCTTGAAATTAAACAATGAGAGATTCCCCGTCTCTCGCAAACAACAAGGAGAGAGCCCCGTCTCTCGAGCAACAATGAGAGAACCCCGTCTCTCGCAAACAAAGAGAGTACCCCGTCTCTCAAACAAAAATAAGAGAAGCCCCGTCTCTTAGAAACAACGAGAGCACCCCGTCTCTCAAACAAAAATAAATAAATCAAGGAAGTCTCCAATACTCCCAAGCAACACACGCAAAATCCAGTTCAAAATCACACAAGCCACCCCAAGGCAAGTAACAGATATCATCCACGTTAATCATCAATTACTTCACGTAGTTTAACTTGATAAGGAAATAAAGCACCTAACAAAGAAATTAATAAATTGAATTGGCATGAATGTATGCTTCATGAATGCTGCAAATACCGTTCACCGTAGGTCACGAAGTTTTAAAATTGTGAGTTGTCGTTGTTCAGTGTATCATCTGTCCAGAAGATAGATTCAGTGCTCAGTTTGTCTTTAACCTCTTCAGGATACCCCGATGAAGCAATTAATGAATCCTTCAGGGATTATACTTCTTAGATCCCTTCTGCCTGGTACTGCTCCCAGTCTCTTCTCGAATACCCTTAGACCATCCGTCTTGAAGTTAGGTCCATAACTACTATCTTACCCATATCGGAGCTTGAGATACCCTCGAGGATAACTACTCCTGACAACCCTGACGATTCAATCCCAACCTTGAGGTATTCTTCATTAGGATCTACCTTAACACGAATCCTTTTCTATCTTCCGTTCATATTATCCATTCATTCTCTTTTAACCCCTTTAAGGTTGTATTCTGCATCTGACCCTACATTTCTTGGATCAAAGACAGAATGTTCTTGATGCGTTTTGAAGTTTGTTGTAAATCCTCCAATGATCATCTTTTCCGGTTTGGTTCCTTCTTAGATTTCCTTCCGAAGTAACGTGGGACTAATTGAAGACTTGATAATATTGTCATTATTGAACCTCCTTTCATACCCTATTGGATTACTCGTGATTGCCATCATTCCATCATATGCCAACTTGACTCGACACTCTCTCTTGTCAATTCTGACTTAGGAGTTTCCAGAAGCTCCCGTATAATTCTGTTATCCCCAGATCCATGTTCTATACATAGGAATATTCTCCAAGCCATTTCCGTTATACCTAATGCGAGACTCCAACCCTATTTGAATAACTTAACTCTCCACTTAACAATTTAACTATTCAAGCCGTCTTGTTTATTTCTGATCATCACTAATAAGACTCCCAGGTCTTCTTTAATTTGCAATTTCGTTATCTTTACTGAAATATTCCTTCGAGCACGCTTTCAATCGTCCAATTTGTTCCTCGGTCGTGCTCTCCCCCCTTAATTTTCTGTTGTCCCGAGTTGAACTCCATCGATTCCTCTTTTGTCGAAAGTCTTGATGAGTAATTTCCATTAAGTGGAGTTTAACTGATATAGAAATCAAAGATTTGGCCTTTCACTCCTTCCCTAGTTCTCTTGATTTCCGAAACTCCTTTCTTAATCTTGTCCGGAACTCTAGTCTCATCTCTCCTTCTGAATTCTTGTTTCCGTTAACCTATCCCTTAATAGAAGTTCTTATTTCCCCCAATTTCACCTTCCTTCTAACGTCATCCTATTATTTCTCCTCCTCATAACTTAGATGCGGTTCGGTTGAACTGACACTTGATAGTTGAGGCGAAAGGGCTTCCTATCAAGTAAACACTAAAATGCATGTTGGGTTAAAATGACAATGCATGGGTCACGTTTACATCAAGCAATTATGCAACATATGAGCGCAACGAAACCAATTAGAAATGCACGGATAAACATAAAGTCACGAGAATAAATAACTAATGCAAGATATGATGCACGTGCTATGAATGCTTTGGAACCTGTCACCAAGGTGATAAGTAGTTAGCTCGGTAGCTTTTCCTCGTTCCTCCAATCCCGAGGTTACTTTAACTTGGTGAGTATCCCTTGCCTTTCCCACGGTCTTCAGGTTTTCCATGAGTCTTTTTGCATCACTTGTATCTTCCACTATCCGAGATTGCAATTTCTTAACCCTTAATTCTTCCACGTCCACAGAGTTAGTATCCAAACTTCTCCCCGAAATTCGACCTTTACTTCTAATCGTCACCTCAATCAAGAATTCCACGTTTATCCTTTGTGGGTTTAATTCACCTCCAATTGTTTCTACTTGAGCGCATGTTTTCCTCTCTTTCTCGTTTCCATTTGTTGCTCCATATCTTCCACTTTAACCTCACAACATGACAATTCAGCTGGGATTTGGAAAAATGAACTCAAATCCTGTTCTCCATATCGCCACCTTCCCTCTATTTGCGTTTACCCAATTGCTTGTCTTCTAGAACCCGACTTCTAATCACTAGGTTTAGTTCGAAATCTTTCTTTGTAGACCCTTGATGCACAACCTCTACCAGATCCCTGTTATCTCTACTCCTCTTAATTACTAGTACCTCTTCCATGATCCAAATCCGGGACCAATATATCTTCAAGGTTTTGTTCCCTTCATTCCTTAGGTTGCAAGATCCTGTTGCATCCAATTAATGCACTTCAGGTAGTGGATTCACATAAGTTGTTCTTCTGAGTTACAACCATCCCTTGATTAACCCATATTCCTATACCACCAAATGTTCCTCTGCCATCGCATCGCCAAGGTCGAACCTCCCATTCTAAATCCTAACCGTTAATTGCAACTCAGTCTGTAAAGCCACGCGGCTAACATTCTCCACATTCCTCCTCGGGCATCCTTCCTATCTTCCATGCCTCCGAAGGAATTTGCAATAGATTGTTGTGATCATAAAATTTGGCCGTGGTTTGATATCATCTTTATAACCTCGAAACCATAACTCGTTTCAAGAATGGATGCATGCGATTAGTGCATGCTCATGGCACATATTCAATACGAAAAACAAGAATCCAAAAAAAAAAATGCAACAAGTAATTCAACGAACTTCTTAAGGAAACCAAATTCCATATTCAAGATCGATGCAATGCACATAATATCACATAGTCCCTATGCCGTTCGACTTAGACTGACTCCGACACGACTCAAGAACACCGGTTTTGCAACCGGGCTCTGATACCACCTAAGATGTAGCACCCGGAACGCCGAGATGCCACACCCCCGCACCATAAGTCTAGCTCACACATGAAATGGGTAGTCCATATATGAACCGGACTCATGGCGAACGGGTGACAATAAAAAAAACTCACTAGCTAGGCGGGACTAACCCTCAAACCAATCAAGTTCAAGTTTAGGAATTCAAAGCGTAAGCATAATAATTCCATTAACATATATCAAATATCTCAAAAGAATTAACTTACAACTGTATATCAATACATATAAGTACCAACACTTATCAATACATTATCATCTCCAACATATCCATAACATGAAAATGCAATGCTAGACTCAACTCGACAACAGGACACGACTCGGACTCCCGCCTAGCACGCCACTGACAGTACCTGAAAAGTGTGAGGTGTCAGTCTACCACAGACTGAGTGAGGGGTTTAAAAATAAATATTCACGCAGATAACATGCAGGTCATATTCTCGGGTAAAGATTTATAAAATATAAATATACAAGTTCAATAACAATATAACTTCGCCCGAGAATACAACTATCAATATTAAACACTTGTTCCTTTTCATGCAATCAATAAGCATGCTTACGTGTTTGTTAATCATTAGGTGACCACACAATTCCATTATCGTGCAATCATATAACACGTTAATGGAATGGAGTGCATGCAATCACTACATGGCTGGCTTGTAACATGGTAGGGTTATTTCTCCTGTGGTTGGACGGACAACCACCAGCTCTAAAAACCAGCCCAGCGCCCTCCCTAAGGAGAACCTGGCCAGGAGAACACGGGTACACGATAGGTCTTTGTTCTTCTTGTGGTTGGACGGACAACCACCAGCCCGAAGACCAGCCCAGCGCCCTCACTAGGGAGAACCTGGCCAAGAGAACACACGATCACGATACGGTATTGTTCTTCCTGTGATTGGACGGACAATCACCAGCCCGAAGACCAGCCCAGCGCCCTCCCTAAGGAGAACCTGGCCAGGAGAACACAGGTACATGCTTTCATGACATGACATGCTTGATTGGGTGCACACTAACATGACCTACTTGCTTGATTCATGAACAATAACATGCTTGGAATAATAAGAGCTTTCAGGAAATTATAAATATAAATACCTTTGGCCAAAAACCACGTAAAGGTTATACGGGTTCTAAATAACTAGAAATTAAACCTCACCTCGACAAACCAACCAAAAAGGAAGCAAGAGAGCACCCTACGGAGCGGGCTCCTCGAAACCGGGACCGTGATCTGTGTAACAAGGACAAGTGTACATGAAACTCGACTCTTATGAACCAATTAAGACGCACGGCGAAGTCACAATCAAGATATCATGCAATAACAATCAAGGAGTGTCAAGTAGGAGCATGATTATCAATTAAACAAGTATATATATCATATAACTCACATATGGGAGCCAAGAGAGTGAAAGGAAAGCAATAAGAAAGGTTTTGGTGAAGTTTGGCCAAAACCGACAATTTTTGGAAATGTACATGTTGTGGGAAAACTGAAATATCTTAAATTCTAGAAGTGGGAATCGAGTTTTGTTTGTTGGAAATGAAAGTAGACACATAGACCTTTCCAACGCTATATGGCACGTTTTCTAATTCAAACCGAGGTGAAAATGGCGTTGGTTCGAAGTTGGACAAAATGCAGGAAAAGGTGACACGCCCGTGTCACCAAAATACACTAAGCCGTGACACCCCCGTGTCACGGTACAGAAACTCAACCCAACGAACACCCCCGTGTCACGCTGAAGAGGGGAAAAGCGACACCCCCGTGTCACTGTACGCAGCAGAAGAAACAGGGCCAAAAACAGGGGATTGCACGGGAAAAGCTCCAAAATCAATCCCACTCTCAAACATATGTAAGGAATCAACTTAAAACTAACACATAACATACATATAACTCATATTCTTCATTTAAGCCACATTAAAACCAAGAAATATGCTTTGATCATAGAAATTCATCAAAAGCAAACCCATATAATATCATGTCATCAACTCCTCATTTCCTTAAGAATTCATGCAAGCTTCAAGTATTAAGGTCCTAAACATGCTTCTAATCATTTACACACAAGAAATCATACCAAGATCATCAAACCCTACTCAATCAATACTTCAAGAATTCATACAAATCTCAATTCTACCTTGAATGAAAGAAGAGATGGAAGAGATGATGGTATGATGATGTTGATGCTCCAACTTATGCAACTTTCCTTCTTGAAATCAAGCTTGAAATGATGAAATTTACTTCCTTCCTTCCTTGGTGTTAATACCGTGATTTAGTGTGTGTGTGTGTGGTTTTGATAAAATGGAATGAAATGTAATTGGAAGAGATAAGTGTATATGATATATATGATGTATGTGATGTATAGATACATACAAAAGTCTTCCACTAACATGTATGAATCACTACTTTTTGCAATTAAGTCCTTGCCTCACATTAATTTACAAATTAGAGATTTATTATGTGTTTGTGTGTGTCTTGCATATATGTTATATTTTATACAATGTATGTAATGTAACATAATTATATATATATATATATATATATATATATATATATATATATATATATATATCATGCATGTATAGAGTTAGATATTATGCATATTATACATATATATAATTGCATGTCCCTCACATGAATGCATAAAATAATGCATATGTTAGAAAATAGAATGAAATGAAATGAAAGGAAATTAAATCATATGATCATATACCCAAATAGTGAATTAATTCACATGAATCCAATTAGACACATTAACAACTAATTTTCATACAAGTTCATGGACATAAACTGCATCTAATGTTATGAAATCTATATAATATCATATAAAGCCTAAATGGAAAACCGGGGCGTTACAAATTCCATGTGTAATTCTTGAGAATTAGGGGATTATATGATGAGTTCATATATATGCCAAAGTTGGTGATTATGATAATTGGAGCATGGATTGTGTGTTTATATTGAGTATTATTGTACCTAAGGCATGCACATATGCTCTTTTCCATGAATTATAATGTTAGAAGTTGAATTATGATGAGTATAATGAGCTTTGATGGTGGTTCATGTATGCTCTGATACCACCTTAGAAGTAGCACCCCTTACACGTGGAGGAGCCATACCCCCGCACTATAAGTCAATCCACATACGAAACGGTCAATCCATACATGAACCAACCTATAGTGCGGGGGTGTGACTCCTCCACGTGTAAGGGGTGCTACAGAGACCCTGTACGAAATAAAAAGTGCATGAAGAACCCTATAAACAAGTATAAAAGGGGGTATATAGAGAGAGGTGAGATGATGTATATCTATAAAAGGGAAATTAGTCATTTCACGTCCAATAAATAAAGAAAATTAGTGTTCTAGTCGCGCTTTTAGCACGTGTCCAATACCAAAAATTTTCAGGATTCACCATGTAAATATTTTGAAAACACAGGGTTTTTTGTGTTAATTTTTGTAATACAGAGTTTTCTTTACCCATTTCACCCAAAACAAGAGTATGGTATAAATAACTCGGCTCAACCATATAACTAAACTTATTTAAGAAAATAGGGATAATTACGAACAACCCCTTGAGGTTTAGCAAAATTACAGATTACCCCCTGAGGTTTGAAAAATTACGAACTCCCCCTGACCTTTACACTCTCTCTCACAAATTTCACCACCATTAATCACATCGTTTAAACTCATATTTTTATTCCAAAAAAACCCTTAGGGGGTATATTGTAATTTTACTGAGAGCTTAATCAAATAATTGTAATATTAGTTTGATACTAGTGGAAATTTGTGTTGTCAAGCCCAAGAGATGACCCAATATGTTTTAAGAAATGACCAAGCCCATGAATACTCATTGTGACCAGCAGCCCGTTTTAGGCCTGCTCATCAGATAGGCTGACCAGTATAGCAGTCCTGCCGGAAGCCTCACACTTCAGTAAACAAGTATGTTGTAAATTGTATGCAAATAGCTGGTGTGCCAAAAGTTGGAGAATAAAGTTGGTAGAAAGCCTTTTATAGCGTTGAGGAGTTGGCGGGTGAAAGCTGGGGTAGGTAGCACCCGGACAGGCAGCCGGTTGAGAGGTTTGCGGGGATGTCTCTTATAGGGGAGGCCAGTTATTTGAATTTTGAGTCTTTGACAGCTAATTCCCACGTCCTAACTAGCTGCTATCATCCCCCACGATCAGGAAGGGTGGTTAGGCCTATCTGATAGGCTGACCAGTATGCCATAGAAAGCTGTTATACTTTGGGACTTTCCCTTTATCACACACAATCTTTGAATAATATACGAATGATTATAATCACAGGCCAACATTTCTTATGTGTTAATACGTGTTTTGTATGTTTCCATTACGTGTGCATGTCTAGAACTCCCCTAATCCGATGAGGCCGTTAAGAACTTTTTCATTATGGGAATGATACATGAAACAAGTTCTTAACTCCATAGGCGAGGATTAGAAAATTCTCCAAGTCAATGAGGCCGATAGACAGTGGGAGTGTCGACTTTACCTCTGTTGAGACTTGTTTGTGTAGTTATGTCCTTAAGAAGGATCACCCAGTTTCATGGGGTGATAAGTGCATGGTTGATGCGTTCATAATACATAAGGTTGATCATTACAAGAACTTCATCACTGAGAGTGCCCCGCGTGAGAAGATTCCTAAGTGGGAAAGGAAGTTTCCTAAAACTTAATATCTCACATGTCAATGACGTGAGGAATTAATCCTTAGACTTGAGATTCCACATTGTCTCATATGAGCTAACTCTGTAATCTTTGATATAGGCTCAAAAGGGTGTCGCCATATAGACACCTGAACCACGACCTATGTTGGGATTACACAAGTGGCATATGAGAATTGTTGGAATCAATAAAGGACCTACACTTGATGTAGGCACGATGATCTCTTATTACACAAGTCATTCATGATTCCATCCTAAAATCCTTGCGCAAGGTGGTTAGATCAAGACATCAAGAAAATGAGGTTTTCTTGGATTGAGATCAAATGGAATATGAAGGAAACTTTGTTTTAAGATTAAGATTAGTAGGGCTCTCTATATTCCCATGTCCTAGATCTTAATCGAGAGATAGGATGGTAGGAGGATCGTATCCCACATGTTGTCATTGACTGAAAGGTTCTTTCGAATATACATCCACATTTCTGGTAGGGGTCACACACTTGTTGCTAGACTATGGTCGTCTAATCTATGAGGTATTTAATTAATAAAGTGTATTAATTAATTAGGCTCACTGCTAACTGAAATTGAACCTAGAGGGTCACATACAAATACCGGGTTCAAAGCGTATTATGGAAAGATCAAATAGTTGATCAAAACGAGACCACAGTGTAAAGTACACGTGTGGATATCGAGAGCAATGTTTGGACGCGTGGTTCCAATTAAGGAATTGGACCATGTGTTAATTAATTGGAGAATTAATTACTAAGTCCAAATATAATTAATTGGAGAATTAATTATAAAATCAATATATAATTAATTCTCCAATTAATTATAAATCCCTAAATATAATTAATTGGAGAATTAATTATATAACCGAATAAAATTAATTGGAGAATTAATTTTAGCCCGTTAGAATTAATCGGTGAATTAATTCTAAAGTCCTTGATGAAATTAATTGGAGAATTAATTCTAAGTATTTAATTATTTAATTGTTCTAATTTGATTAAAATAAATAAATAACTTCTATTTTATTATTCTAATAAAGTATTAGGATAAGATATTTAATTATTGTTAGAATAATTAAATATTCCTAAATTAGTTAGGAACTCTTTTTCTATAAAATAAATATCTTATATTAGATAAGATATTATTTACTTGGAGAGAAAGAAAGAATAGGAAAAAAGTCAAAGTAGGGGATCATCTCCTACATGGGATTAGGGTTTCGAACCCTAGCCTATAAAAGGGACTAGGGTTCGAATTTTTGGACTACATGTGATTTGAGAATCACGTCCAACCTTCATGGAATTTGGGGATAATTCTCTTGCTCTCTATTTCTCGTTTCTTGTTTTTTTAATACGCATGTTATAGAACTAGCATACTCACTAACATGATTTGAATTTAGATTGATTTGGATTATTACTCTAGAGGATTTCTACTTTGGAATCTCGAAGAAAGAATCAAATGGGGATTTTCATGCCGCATGAAGAACGTTTGAGGGTGGCTCAATACGTTTCAAGAAAGTTTCAATTCGTGTGAGTTTCTTAAGTCCCAATATTGCAAGTCTTTTAGATCCCTTTTGGAAAAAAAATTTTAAACTTCCGCTGCGTTTACTCTGTTGTTTTCCAACAGGAAGTAGTTGTCAAAGAGTCAAAATTCAAATAACTAGCCTCCCCTAGAAGAGACCACCCCGCAAACCTCTCAACCGGCTGCCTGTCCGGGTGCTACCTACCCCACCTCTCACCTCTCAGCTCCTCAACGCTATAAAAGGACCCCTACCAGCTTCATTCTCCAACTTTTGGTACACCGGCTATTTGAATACAATTTACACATACTTGTTTACTGAAGTGCGAGGCTTCCGGCAGGACTGCTCTACAAGCTGCTCAAGCACCCTGCTGCTCTTTACTTTCATTATTGCTTTCTTAGTCATTTTTATTACTTTCTTTTATCTCTTTTCCGACCGATTACTGACTTAATTCAGTGGAGGGTGACCCCTTTGTTTTGCAGGTCTCCCCCCTTTTATTCCAGGAGGTTCGAGTCGGTGAAAAGAGGTGGATCGAGGCTTGGAACGCTATCATCTCTCGATAAATTCAGTCGGTGAAAAGAGGTGGACCGAGGCTTAGTTAATTTTTTATTTTTTGTATTTAAAAAGTTGTTATTTAATTTATATTTAATATTTTATCTATAAATATAAATTAAATTAGATATTACATGCATATTTATTTTTATGAAGTATGATAGAAAATTATAAATTCCCTCTTATGTTTATATCTTAGTTTTAAATATATTTTGTACAAGTTCATTTAAAATTAATTTAAAATAATTTATTTGCAATTATAACAATCTTTTCCTCAATATAAAAATTCATATAAAAAAAAGACACAAGTATCAATTAGTGCATTTCCAAATTTTCCCCTCAAAATTGAAAATCATAACAAACACACCAACATCGATAAATGCATTAGTAAATTCACATAAATATCCGTCAGAGTCATTTAAACAATTATTTCAAACGTTGAACATGCATGATCAATATATGCAAAAAGATATTAGGCATCCATAAACTCTATATATGAAATTAGTTTATCATAAAAATATTAAAATATCATTAAGTAGTATTCATTGCGGAAAAAAAAAAGTTAGGTAGACACAAAAACTCAAGTATTTACATCAAACCTCCTAAAAATTTCAGTTATTGCATTAATCCCCTTACTTTTGGGCTTTTTATTACATATACCCCCTTAAATTTCAGTATAGTAGGGGCAAAATAGTAAATTTCGTACATTCTGTTAAATTTAGCGGAGGAGATAACGAGTCAGGGGGAGTTCATAATTTCTCAAACCTCAGGGGCTAATCTGTAATTTCGCCAAATCTCAGGGGGCAGTTCGTAATTATCCCAAGAAAATATCATACATGTTTACTATTTATTCGCTAAAGAAAAGGCAATTAAAAAATAAAAAACCTCATCTAATATAAAATTAAATCATAATACTACAACATGACATTCCCCCTGAAAATGAAATACAAATCTTGAAAAATAAAAAATAAAAAAGAATTCTATCAAATTCAAATGAGAGAATGTTTATTTCATTTAAGCTCAATTAATCATGATTCATGCAAAATATTATTTAAACCCAATTAATCAAATAGTCCGGAAAACAAATAATGATATTTTAACAAAGAATAGTTAGGAAAGAGTATTTTGTATTAATTATGTAATTGACATAAATTAAAAAAAAAAGTAGTAAAATATGATCTATGCATGCGTTCATATGATTTGTGAAAATTCTAACTCAAATTCAGCAATAGAACATTTATTACTCTTTCTAAATTTTTTATAAATTATATAATAAGTGTAAAATAATTATCATCCGATTTGACCGAGCCAAACTTGGATTAAAATTATCTGTGATTTGTTGAATTTTGACTTGAATTTGTGGGAAGAGATGAGAGAGAGAGAGAGAATATGGACAAAACAGTGAACATGCAGTTACGTATTCAGAAAATGCATATTTGCTTCAATTTGCAGCTCCAGCCGCAAGGATTAATCCAGATAAACATACAATTAATGGCGTCGCCAAGTGATTTTCCCCCACAATTAAAAATCAAAGAAGCAAAAAATGAAAACCAAAAAAACCTAGAATTCTCCCGAATCGAATTGGATCTTCCGGTATTATTTGGGAGTTGAAGGTACGAAGGAGAATCCATGGCAGTAGCTCTCCGGTTGGCGCACCACCTTCCTGTGAAAATTCCTGTGGCAGCCGCAGGCGGCGCACTTCAAGGCGGCGCCGCTCCCCTCCTCCCCCGCCGGCATGAACTCGCAGCATCCATCGACGGCGTACTTCCCGATGCTCGCCGCGTGGTTCTTCCGGCACTCCTCGTAAGTCACCACCGATCTCTCCTTGGAAATCTTCCTCTGATCCGATCTCTGAAAATTCATTTTCCAGAAACCGAAGCAACAGAGAGACGAATTTCAACAGCTACTTATAAATAAATAAATAAATGAAAATCAAGCAAAAGAAATCTCTAGGTTTTGAATTGGGGCAAAATATAATGCAGTTGTAGGAGGAGCATTATTTAGAGAAGGTCTGCAGATGCAGTAGGGGGTGGCGCTGGCAGCCGATTTTGATTGATTTCTCCGCCGGCATAAGTAGATCACTATAATGGCGACCGAGTGAAAAGGTAGGTTTCTTGTTGGCATTCAATAATTGTGACTGTATCCATTATTTCTCTCGTGCATATCATGTTGTTTTTGAATGGCGATCGTTTTCGTGTAGCCTGCCCATTTGCTGCTGCGTTTTAATCCATGGTCCTGTCACATTCATACGCCTTTTTCGGGAAAGATATCACAAAAAAGCTTTGCATTTATTACACTTTTCACCATCTCTACTTTGCCTGCATACTTCTGCATCTGCTAATTTCCAGAATTAATTTAATGTCCTTGGCTTACACAAAAACCTATCAATAGAATTGTCCTACGCTAATTCGTATGCGAAATTTTAAGTGTGTAATTACTGTTCCAATTAATTTAATGCCCTTGGCTTACACAAAAACCTATCAATAGAATTGTCCTATGCTAATTCGTATGCGAAATTTTAAGAGTGTAATTACTGTTCCAATTCTTTGGAGTGCAGCTATCATTACTCTAACGAAATTAGAGTAATTTTTAACGCACAATCTAGAATATTACACTGACTCTTGAGTATAACAATTTCGCTGTATGTGATCTTGTTCTGCCTGAAGTGACATGCATTAAGGAGGTCGAAAAAATGGTTGAGTATGCCATCGGGTCTGGCTGTCCATATTATTTTATATGTATACCTAACTTGCATGCATATAACTTTGTCAAGTATTAATGCTCAAGAAAACTTTGTAATTTTTTAATTCGATTATAGAATTTGAATTTTAACTGTTCGAATCATTGTAAATTTCTCGACATCTATACTGCATGCAAAGCCTGGTCATTTTTTACCTGTGAATGTGATACATGCACAATTATAAAAATATCATTTTATTATTAGTATGTTAATTTTTTTTTTAAAAATTGTATCTTATAACCATGCCTTATTCGTATTTGTACTTATTATCTAATTCAGTTTGTGTATACTTCTGGTTGTGGGTTCTCTCTCATGTACAATAATTCATTGAGAAATTTATTAGCCATTACTTTTTGAGCCCCAGCTATGTACTTGGACCATTTCAGTTCACTAAGAGAGAATAGTACATCATAAAAAAAAAAGCGGGCGTACAGTAACTCTAGAAAATCTCCTTTTTCACCTAGGAGATTAAGTTCAATCAAGAACCTAAAACTTCACTTCTGTAGAAGTTTACAAATAGAAAACCTCGGATGCCTTAGGTAATTACATAACAAGGATCCAGTTCTTACTAAAAGCTAACATAATAGCTGCATGGCTAAAACTCTCTGCTTCATACATTGTCCCCATCATGTGAAAATACCCAGTAATCTTAATAACCATACCTATAACCAACTTCTCCAACAATACACATCTACCGGATACATGGGAAGACGTCAAGCAAAGAAACAGCAGCATTACCTTTCCTAGAACAACTCGAACTCTAAATGCTCCCCGTTACCAACAGCATAGAACTCGGGCACTTGTGGTGGAATGGCACACCTAATCAAGGCCCAGTTCAGCCCTTCAAAGAAGGGGTGCCGTTTGATCTCAGCAGCACCCGTTTCCGTCCCCAGTCTATTCTCAGGCTCCTTAACCAACAGCCCTCTGATCAACTCCCGAGCCTGAAAACTAACGATTGGGCCATCAGGAAACTTCAGATTCTGCAGAACCACATTTGTCAAAGTTTCTTCATTTCCAGCCCCTTTAAAGGGGGTTTTCCCGTAAAGAAGCTCATAGAGGAAAACACCAAGAGTCCACCAATCAACAGCAGAACCGTGTCCTTCTCCTTTGATGATCTCGGGAGCTAAATACTCGTGTGTCCCAACAAAGGAGTTTGAGCGAGCCTCTGTCGGCTCGGCTACAAGCTGAGGTAAGGATCTGGCTTGAGCTGCTAAAGCTTCTGCTTTAAGTCTTCTTGATGTGGGAAAAAAGCGAGGGCTAAAGCACGACATTTTGCATGTGGGCCCCGTGCAGAATGGGTCGATGCAGTTGGATCCTGCACATGGACCAGACATTCTGGCTGGGTCCATTGCTGCTGATGTGGATGATGTGACGAGTGTTGGGTTGACCGAACATCTTAGTGAGAGGTCGAAATCCGTTAGCATTATATGACCATCTTCTCGTACTAGGATATTTTCGGGCTTGAGGTCTCGGTAGACAATGCCGAGCATGTGGAGGTATTCGAGAGCTAGAAGGACCTCAGCTACATAGAATCTGGAAGAATAAAATGTTAATAACACTAGTTTGGTTCTAGGATTTTAAATAAGGAAAGAAAATACTGAGGAAAAGAAAACATAAAGACTCGACATGTTTGCAGGGGTGTGTGGAGCTATTAACTGAAGAAAAATATCATTTCATATAGATGATACGAAAAGGATTAGATAATCTACTCAATCGAATTATACCGCGTACAGTGATATAGAAATTGATCCCTTTATACCGACAGTTGGTAAATTAGACACATAAAGAACAATGGAAACTGATCAGTTTATGGGACACACAGAATTTGAAATCCTGTAAATGCAGATTCATATAAAATGATTCACGAAAAATTAAGAAACATAAACAACAAAAGCAGGACAACTATATTACAAAAACTAACTAATCTAAACTAACCAGGTTAGAGGCCAAATCAATTTTCATTTTAAGTTACCAGGAAAAGTTACTTCATTCAATCCTACAGTAATATAGTTCCAGCAAAACTTAGTTCACAACAAAGATAAGCAACGGGTCAAAATCTGGGGATTCATTAGAATCCATTCTAATATTTTCAAAACTTGGTAGGAACTCATAAGTACAATTTTAAAACCAGACAACTGTTCGAGCTAATTCGGTGTCGTAGGTACCTTAAAGAGAAACCAGATTAAAGTTTAATAGGTCAGGATTAGTAATATACCTTGCAGCCTGTTCAGGCAAATATCTACCAGGTTGTTTCTGCCTTAGGACATGTAAATCTCCACCAGGACAAAATTCCATAACCAAACACGACAAATTATCAGAAGTAAACTGAGCATAAAGTGTAGGCAGAAATGGATGATCCAACATTCTGAGAATTTCCCTTTCAGTTTGTGCCCTAGCCATCTTCTTCCTTCTTGCCAAAAACTCATTATCCATTACCTTTATCGCAAAAGGGCAGTGTGTTCCCACTAGTTCGGCAAGATAAACAGTTCCAATATCTCCAGAACCGAGTTTCTTCAACAAATTAAAGTGATTAAGCCCTAGAAAACCATGCTGTTTTCTCACATGGTTTATTGCTTCCCATCTCATATCCTTTGACATGTGGGGCCTATTTCCACAACTCGATCCACTTAGATTGCTGTCATCACTTAGGCTCGTGTTTGTGCTACTGCTGAAATCACAGATGCTGTCCTTTGAGCTCTGAGATATATCCCCTTTGCACGTTATAGTAGTTTTAACAACAGAAGTATCTTCCTTAATTGTGTCTGTCAAAGAACATTGACATTTCTGGCAAATTAGTTTCGCGTCACTATTCACTTCATCAGATGTTTGGGAATTTCCATTACTTGACAAAACCAGCACCTTCTTCGGTTTCTTTATAACAACATTCTTGTTCCTAATGACCGGTTTGACAGCACGAGATGTACTTTTTGGTAAATTCACATCTTTTTTCCCTTTTACCACACTTGAAGAAGACACATTTTGTAACCTAGATTTCCTTCTTAACTTTGGCGCCGGTTTATCCACTACTTTCATACAAGCGGCTGAATCCTTACTTGGAATATTTGCTACCTTGTTTGAGCCAAAAAACTTCTTCTCCTGCTTCGGGACCTCATAATCTTCTCCATTTAGGTCATCTTCACACTTAACAACATGATTGTGGTCTGAATTCTTGATAACGGAATTATCATCAAAACAAGGAGAAGAATTGGAATCCCCGGTTGTTACTGACATCCCCACCGAAGGACTAGCTGTATTTTCTTCCGGCACTAAAGGAACCTCAACTCGGGAGCTACCACATTCTAAATTCTTGATGATTGGACTAACACCAAAACTAGGAGATGATTTTGAAGAACTAGCTGCATTTTCTTCCGGCACTAAAGAAATCTCGATTCTCCGTTCTCCACCTTCAAAAACAGAGGTACCACATTCACCAGTTTCTACTACAACAGATCTGTACTTGCTACTAATCCTCCCAACTTCAGAGACTCTAGGAGATGCCGGCATTGAGGATCGTTTCAAGGCAGCCATTTCTGCTGCCTGAGAAATGCACAAGCCTCTTAACGCCTGTTTCAGAGAAACGGGCTCAGAAAATCCAATCCCTGGCGAATGAGAACCATTGGATCTCATTGGCTTCTTTGAAGGATTTCTTCTCGAGTCGGAAAGGTCAAGACTCTTACATGTTCTGAGATTGACTGATTCGAAGAGTTTGTTTATATCATCTTCCAACGTTTTGTTATATCCCTTCTTCAGCATCGGAGGCTTCCGTCTGGATGCAGCAAACTCATCTTTTGCCTCTTGTATCTCGTGATTTCCACAAAAAGACCCCATTTGAGAACTGCTTGCCTAGTGACGGATCAGTTGAATTCGGAATCATAAATTAAACACCTTGAAATTAGGAGCTTCCTTAAATTCATTTCTGGAAACATTTCCAAGCTGTACCTGCAGCAACGATCAGGGCTAACATGGGTAAATCCAACTTATGTATTATCAGAATATGAAATTGTTTTACCGCATAAGGCCAACAAGATAACAAATATAAACACATTATTTTCAAATATTTGAATCATTTCTTCAAATTAATGAAATGAGATTTCAAATCCTTAACTATCAAAATCAACTTCAATAAAAGAAACAGAGCACTTCATAATTGCCTACCCAGAAAATTCAAATCTGAAAATTACAAGAAAACAAAAACAAACAATTTGCATAAAAGTAATGCGAATAGGACTACAACAAACAATATCAGCTTATTAAAAGCACTATTCACAGAAGAAATTGGAAAGAACAAATTCCCAGAAAACACGAAGAACCCAGAGAGAAAAAGCTGAGAAGCTGAAGCATTCAAAGATCCAATCCAATGCTACTTCCAAAAAAAATTACACAAAAACCCAAAATACTAACCTTGTCTCCAGGAAACCCCACTTGCTGCTAGCTCCAGCTTCTTAGCTTTTACCAAAGAATGCAAAAGCTGAAAACCCTAAGAGAGAACGTTTTTGGGTTTCTGATTCTCAAGAAGGCTCTTCTTCGGTGGACAAAGATGGGAGGAGATAGATGACAAAACTATACTGTCTCTCTCACATCAATAATCTCTCTCTCCCTGCATTATTTTACTACTATTCTCTCTCTCTTTCTGTGTTTTTTTATTACACAAAATCGTTTGAGTTAGACCCACTAAATTCAGGAAGGGCCCACTAAATTGTCTTTGGATTCGGATTTGCATGTAATTAATCTATAATTTTCCTATTTTTGAAATTTTATTTTAACGTGCGTATATGTATGATGGAAAATTCTAACCCAGACCCGGCTTGGCCGGACCAAACCAATTAAAAAGGCAAGTGTATTACACTTGCCATTTGATTGGTCACTCTCCCCAAACTTTCCACCAATCACACGGCAAGTGTAAAACACTCGCCCCCTCGTTACACCGGTTTGGCCGAGCCAGGCTCGGGCTAGAATTACCCGTATGATGGATCTGCCATGTCAGCAGAGCGCAGTTAATATTTGTTTCTTTTACCTCATTTATTAGCACTAATTTTGAGTAAATGCGACCTGGGCTTGCGTAATTGCACTCCAAACATCTTTTTCCAATATCTTTTCAACTTCTTATAAACTTATTATTGAGCTATATTTTTTTTGGGGTAGATAATAAGAATATTTTAAATGTTGTATTAGTATTATGTTTATAATATAAGAATTTGGAATTAATAGAAATAGTATCATCAAAGTTTCGTATAAATAGGCTTTTATATTTATTTTCATAAATTCGGTAGTCGGGACGTAAAATATTGCATAATTTCTTCCATATAATTGAGATAGGAATATTAAAGGTATTTTAATGTGTAATGGACGAATTCTTTTAAAAATATTATTTTATCGTACTATGTTGTATCACGTATATTTGCATCAAATGTTGTGTCCATCTCACGTAAAAAATTTAACAAAAAATTCATATTATTGTATACATATCTTACTGTGTTCGTCTCATCACATCTATATCCATACATTATAATTCAATACATATGAAATTAACCAAAGTTTTGACAAAAAAAAATAAAAAGAAATTAACCAAAGTATTTCCATGAAATAAGTCATTAATTTAAGTGGGTATCATCTTTTATTTCAAATTAATTTTAAGTTTGTTGAGCATATTAAAATCTAAATTAATGAAATTAAGGTCATTCCAATTTTCCAGCACAATCATATTTCTAAACAGTAAACAACCGAGGTAGCTACAAGGAATAAATTATTATTTTAATTGAGAATTATATTTGAACTTGTTGAACAAGTTAATATTCTTTGTGCATGGTATGATTAAATATTAAAGTTTATTTTTTTAAGAAAAATGCTTGCTTATAAGGTAAGGTGAAATCCTCATAATTAATATGAGTGGTTTAGCCAAACCATATATACTTTTGTCCCCTCATTAATATATAAATGTATTTGCATGCATATTTTTAATTTTTAAATCAAATTCATGCAATTGCACTTATATATTTATTTAAATCAAATTCATGCAATTGCACTCATTAATATTTTTATTTTTAATTAGTGAAAAAACTTATATATTTATTTAGGATTAATTACACTTTGTTGTCCACGTTACAATTTTTTTTTTGAACTTTATTATTTGAACTTTCAATAATATTGATTATTATCGAACTATTTAAGTAATTGTAACCGATCATGTATGCAATGTTTCAAATCAGTTATTTCAATACGTGGTTGGTGAGCATAAATTTTCTAATGACGATGGTTGATTGAAAACACTGCATATGTAATAAATTTTAATATCTGAATGATTTAAATAATAATCAGTGAGATGATGGAATAGAGAGTTCAAACAGTAAAATACAATAACATACATAGATTTACCATTAAGTAGTACAATTTAACAGTTCGATACTGTACTAATTTAATCAGAGGTTCCAAATTTGATCTCTTGGAAATGTAGGTACCATTGGTAGAGAGAGTTTCATACCTCATTGGTCCGACCTAACTTGATTTATGGAGATGACCTATAAATCAAAAGTGTACGCGATTAGAATATCAAAGTGTAATTAATAAAGTTATGGCTATTATTTAGATAAGATTGGTCAAATGCAACAAATATTAAACAAAAAATAATAATAATATCATATAAAAAGTAGTTTTTGTTATTCAATATATTGTTAAAATGAAATGACAAGGACCATAGTCCATAGGGCATGGATATGATCTTGATGGACAAGAAATTAAGCTGTCGGCAGATGAAGCCACACATAATGAGGCTGCCCACATTTCCCTACATACATATCTTTTCCATGCAGCAATTCGAATTATATTGAAATTCGTTATTATAAATTATGTGTGAACATGCTCTATATTAAAAAAAATGAAAATAAAGTACATTTCTTGGTTACGGAATATCTTAGCATAATGTGCATGATTCATAACAAAATATTTTGTTGATTTAATTTGTGGTAAGTTTAGATGAATAACACGATTATTGTAATAAAATTTGATGATATTGGAGACGAACACAACATAATAAAATATAATAGGATTTCGACATCTCCTTCCTCATATAATTACTTTAATTACTTTGGCAAAGATACTAATGTGCATGTATACATATTTGTAAAAGGAATTTATATTATCTATTATTCAAATTTTAAAAGTCGATTACAATATTATGCATTTTGATGGGAAAAAAATTTTAATTTTTTTAAGGAACTTTAGATAATTTTGATTTAGTGAGTAAGAAGACATAGTGTGTTATAAAATTTTGAAACTTTATTATTTTGTGCATTAATTAATTTATTACACAAAATATACGGTGTGTTTGGAAAATATCAGACATGTAGTTGAATATCAACTTTATTATAATTTAATTTAATTCATGAACTTACATATCCAATATGGTGTCTAAAATGCTATATCCGACACGGTTACTATACACATCTAACGCTATAATTTTATAAACTTTCAATGCATGAAATTATGATTTTTATCAAGAAAAATAATAGAAAAAAAATATTGGGAAGAAGAAGAAGAAAGAAATGGCACGTGCATTAGGTAAGACTAATGGTGGGTACATGAAATTTAACCTAATTTCTTACCTACTTGGCAACCAAACTCTTCATTGGTCATTTATATTGTTTATTTATTCTAATTAATGTCGTCATTTAATTACTATACAATAAAAGACTTAATTGGAAACAATATGTATGCTTGACGGATCATGTAGTTATACGTACGCGACCATTCTTTATAATTAAGCTACACGTTTTACAAAACAATTCAAATCTCAGTTGACAATTTTTGAAATAATATTTTATAGTACCTTTTTTTATTTTACTTTTCGACGCATATATACAAACATCGAAATACAAATATAAACATAGACAACATCAACTTATTATTTAAATTTATTATGAGAGATGTATCCACTATAAATATACAATTTTATTAAGTTGAATTCCGGTCATAAGGTTATAATATGAACGGATATAATTAGTTAATTATATTACATCACAATAATTAAATGGGGTTGTGTGCCTAAAGTTTAGGCGTACAATAACATTTTTTTTAATTTTTATAATTAAGTTCCTTTCGGGAAAGATAGACCAAATCTCCCAAACTTAATCTTGTAATAAACTACAAACAAAAGGGTGGCTATTATATGTGTTGGGATGAGTAAAGTGACATCAATTATATAATTAGAGGTGCAAAGTGATATTCAACCAAAAAAAGTGGTGGCAAATGAGGGGTTTTCTTTTTCTTGGACGGTTCTTTTCAGGCAATAAGCATTCAAGAATTGCTACAAAAGAAAATTATCAGGGCTCACACAAAATCACGTGGTGTATGCCAGAAATTTGGCAAATTTTTCACCATTTCTTCTATTATTATTATTATTATTATTATTATTATTATTTCTTTTCATTTAGTGGGGTTTGTAAGATTTGGAGATATTCTTCTTGAATTAGAGTTTTATGGATGACTTCGTCTACCATGGATCACTAATTCAAAGTACTAATAATACGTACAGAAGAGAGGGACAAGAGGACATAGATTGCATAAATTTGGCTGTTAACTCGTTTTTATTATGTCATTTCAATAGATCCGTCTAATTTCCAATTTGTATGCTTACATTGTCCTCTCCTTTCTTCTTTTTCTTTGGTAGGTAGGTTACTCTCTTGGTCTTATTCAAAACAAATTTTTTTTTTTTAAATCGATCGACGAGACTGTATAATTTTTATCAAGACTCTTTCCTTATATAAAATCAATCGAACCCAAAAAATACAATAGTTAATGATCCAAGGATCCTTAAAAAAAAATAAATTATAGTACTCGCAAAAATAAACACAAAGGTTACAGAGAATTTGAGAGCACTAACAGACTACAATGTTACAACCCCTAACGCTAGACAACCAAAGTGAATCATCGATCGGTCTCCAATAGGGAAGCCTAGTATCCCGGGCAGAGTTGATGCACGCCAGTGTAGCGTCCATTCAGCAACCAATAAACTCAACTGTGTTGACAGATTCCTCAGGGCTTATGGTAATGATGGTCAGTTGAAATCTGACACTTTGTACAATCCTTCAGCCGTCAATTACCCAGTTGCTGTCTCACCGACATTGTAGAAGTCGACTATGCTCCACTCCCTTGTGCTAAGAAACCATATAGTTATTCTTTTTCTGCATCCAAATTAATAACTCTCTCTCAAGACAACGTCAAGTGCATTATCTCCAAAACTGTGAATGAGGTGGCAACCATCTAAAAGCATATTATCTAAATTATAGAGAATTGAGAAGAATTAACCAAAATGATTTAAACGAGAGCAATAGGTAATGGTAGGGTCCAATGATTTGATATTCATGTATCCGTTGGTAGTTTTGCCAACACACCTACCTTGCATCCACAAATTATTTCCCTTTCTAGTCAAGATCAGTGAGTAATCAAGTAACCTAAAATGAGACGTATTAAAACAAGGAAGATAGAGCTCCCTGTCATCGTCTAGAACATACATCCTTCTCATGTTAATAATTCCATGAACCAGGCTCATAGAATCATTTGGTCAGATCGTTTTATATTATACCTAAAGTTGGGCATACCTCATTTATCTACAAGAATTAACTCTCTGAAATTTTGGAGAATCGGCTTTGTAGCACCCCGCACGAGAGGTACTACATCCCCCGCACCTAAGCCCAATCCACATACGAGATGGAAAACCCGTACATGAACCAAGCAGAGGCGAATGGGAGACAAACAAAACAAACTCCTAAGTTAGGCGGAATGTAGACCCTGTCACAAAAAAAAAAACCAACCAACAAAATAGAAAGCAGCGGAAGATAAAATTCAAACACATGCATTGGTCACGGACCTGCAGAAAATAAACATACGATCCACAAGCAGACTTGGACACATCAGGCCTCTTTTAAACGCAAACCAAAGCCCGGGTAGGGCAATTCAAATAACCAAATGCATAAATTTTACAAGTCCAAATCATACATAAATTAAATACATATGCGAATGCAAATATTCGACTAACTCAGACGGACTCAACAGATTTGACTCAACTCCGCCTAGCTCGAAACTCCAAGAGCAACCTGCACACTAAAAGATTGGGGAGGGAGAGGATCAGTCTACAACTCGACTGAGTGAGGGGCTACCCACACAAGCTACATATATATAGAGCAAACCACATTTCAGACACATGCACAGTCCATGAACTCGGGGATAGTTTTTGCATACCAAAAATTTTGCCCGTGATACTTATATATAGGGATTTAAATCAAAACAAAGTAAAACAAAGCCTAATAGATTCAAATAACTCAAATCATACGGAGGCATAACGAATCTTACCAATTCATATAAATTCATATTAATTCAAATCATATTTAGCTTACGTATTCAAAAGGATCCATATTTTATCTTACTTAAGAATCTATCCCCGTTTCATGAACTCTACAAAACATACATACAAGCATACAGAACTCGGCGGGTACGAGTAGCAAAATCCCATCCTGGGCTCCTCAAAAGAAACAAACAAATCATATAAAGCAGACAAATCAGATGCATAGATTCAAATAGACCTCCTTCTCCGGTGATGGAAGGGTTGCGCGACCCTAACCATCCATTACAGTCGAGGAGAGTGCAAGCTTCTCAACTCTCAGGATATCCATCCCCCACCAAACCTCCTGGCGAGTTCAGGAGTAATCCGAACTAACTGTGGAGATGTGTACAGGGGTCATAACCGGCGACCCCATGGCCGTCCCGGGTCTCCCTTACCCACAACTCCGGGGCCCATCATTACCATTACATTACTTAACCCGTTACAAATCAAATTCAAAAGCAAATCAGACACGGATACGTACCTCACTTTGCTACAACTACACTTTACATACCTCTCCGTGTCAAATCCATATCCGATCCCTTAGCTCGTATCTCCCGGCTCATAAGAGGCATACGGTTTGAAGCGTAGTTGAGCGATACCAAACATAACGGATCAAATCAAATCAAATTAAACATACATAGGCTATAGTTCGCATACAAATCAAACGGGCATATATCATAGGGTTTAACTGTAACCTAACCTCACCTTACACCAAAGAAACCAAGAACGTGACAGATGATCCACCCCGGAATCAACATGGCCAACGAGACACCACCCCGGGTGCACCTGAACAAACTGGTGACAAAATGCAAGACTTAGACTCAAGAATGAACCACATAGACGCACGACGTATGCATAAGCACTTAAAAGATGCAAACACATAAGCAAAGCTCATATTCAAATTAATATCATCCAAGAGAAGTCATACCACACTCAACATACTCATTAATATCATATGGCATGTTAAGAATAAGCTCATGTATACAAACAATGCATAAAACAACAATTAATCACCTAACAAGGCACATATGCTATTCATACAAATAATTCACATTACTCAAGCAACATAAAATGCATATAAAAACAATTGCATACACATAAACATGCTAAAACAAGTTAGGAATAAGTTCGGAGGTGGGAAGATACGAGAAAAACGGAATAAGAACACAAAAAGGGGTTCCGAGCGAAATCGGGCGAAAGCTGACAGTTTTGTCGAAACGGACAAGCTGTACGAAAACAGGAATATCTTGAGTTTTAGGAATGGAAATTGGGTTTTGCTTGTTGGAAATGAAACTAGACACATATATCTTTTCGATGATATATGGCACGAATCATGGTTCAAAGGGATCCGAAAATGGCGGAGGTTTGAATTTGAATGAATGCAGAATTTCGGCGTGGTGGCGACACCAAAATAAAACGATTATAACTCATAATCTAGAATGAATTTTGGGGTGATTCCAATTGAAGATTGTTCTAGACTCAAAAAGGTTGATCATGTCAGAAAATCAGCTCAATCGGAGGTCATATGAGGGGGTACCCGTCCGGGGAAAAACAAGGTAGAAATCTACCCGGCCGGGGAAAACAGTGCAGAAACTTTCTACACTAAATCTACCCGCCCGGGTACTTTCCTTCACAAAATCTACCCGCTCGGGTAGAGGTTTGGGGGAGAAACGAAGCACAGCAGTAGGGGTACCCACGGGAAGAAGCAAAAATCACCAAAGCTTCAAGAAAACTCAACCGGAAGCTCTCAAATTCAAGGAAAAACATCACATAAACATGCTCCAACACATATCTCAAATTCAAAGCAAGAAAACAAGAATTGAATGAGTTGCCATGGAAGCTCAAGCAAGGTACATTGATGGAAATTCAAGAAATAAACAAGTACCGAACAAGTTTTCTATGAACAAATAACGAGGAAACTCACACGAACAACATACTTGACACTTAGCTCAAAAGGATAACATAAGGAGGCATTAGAAGCAAATTTCACATTTTCACACTATTCATCTTCTTCACCAAAAAGCATGGATTCAAGCACTTAAACAAGATTCAATCGGGAAGAAACGAAGCACTCGAAGAGGAGAATATATTGTTTACCTTGGATCGTTGATCGGGTGAAAAATGGAGATAAAATCTTGAGCTCAAAGGTGGGGTGTGGGAAAAACCCTTTCTTCTCTTCTTTCTTCTCTTGATCACGATATGCAGCAAAAATGGGGAAAAAAAAGGGCTGGTCCAGTTTTAAGGTAAGAGAAATCGGTTCGGTTTGGTTCACGCAGGGTTCGGTTCAATCGGTTGGAAAATAACTCGGTAGAAAGGTCAAACGCTTCAGAAAATGGCAAGATTAAATCCATTGGACCCGAATCAACGAAACAAATGAAATGGCAAAGTCAGAATTCGAATTTGAATTCCCGAGCTCAAGGTAGCCACGAAGGCTCAAACACCCTAATTAACAATTAGGTCCTTAATTTGCAAATATTGGACGATTGAGTTCAAGTACATTTAATTAAATTCTAATGCGCACATAACTAAAATAAAATTACAAATTGACACTTAAGGCATGCGAGTCACATAATTACTGAATTAAACTCTCTCGAGACATCGTACCTGGACTGTCGAGAAGACGGGGTGTTACAGGCTCCCCCAGAAAGGACCATTTATTTTGCCACTACGCACCCCAGGACGCCAAAAAATCTAAGATTTTATCATTGTCTTCCCTGTATACGTGCACAATCCTTAAATTCATGTTTTTTACATATTTGTCAGCTTATTTTGCTTAAAACCTCCTGAGGTTCCGCATATTTGAGAATGTTGATAATCACTTCAGCGTCCACATCGATCCATAACTTTGTGCAGCCAAGCGTTGTTGCCCGTTTGGCACTCTCGACTACTGCTAGAAGTTTAGCTTTGGTGTTCATACCAAGACCAATGCCCTCACTGAAGGGAGTACATCTCTAGTAGAATTCCTAATGATTCCGTCGATGCCCGCCAACCTTGGGTTCTCTCGCTCAACTACATCGGAATTTAGTTTTAGCCAATTCGTACTAGGCTAATTCTAACGAACCAATATTGCTCTTGAAGGGCAACTTGGTTCCAACTTAACCCCCGAATCTTTTTGAAACTTTAAAAGTCTAACAGCGTGCACAATGTGGATACGATTTAAAACCCGCCTAATGATGTTAAAGGTGGTGAACACTTTATCGTGTTTATGAAGATTTCTTTAAGTCATGTGTACCATAGAATCAACAAAGGGATCACTACTCGCACATGCCTCATCTTGCTGAAATTGGAGGAGAAAATCTAATGCAACAGCATGTTGGTCATTGAGTTCGTGTCTGGAACCAGCACATGAAATAACTCATCAAAATACTCCCAAATAAGATTTAACTTAGGGTTGTTAATAAACAAATGGTCTATAGTTTTGGAGTCATTGTAGCAAGGGCATCTACATGTGATAACGATTCCTTCTTTCCACAGCCTAACGAAAGTCATCTATTTATAATTCGCCAAAGGAAAATAAAAATAGTAGGCGTTAGCTTTGTACTCCACACATTTCAGAGAAGTTCCGAAATAGGTCTGGCTCTCCTCAACATTTTCCAAGTTGATTTTAGAGTGAATCTTCCCTCATTACTCCATTGACAGAAAGGATTATCCTTCTCATTATCTGTGATGGCCACTACGAACAGCTGCTCTGCCAAGTCCTACCCCACTTTGTTGCAAATTTCCTAAATGTATTTCAAATTTTCCATATCCAATGATCTGAGACGGTATCCTCCTAATCTCAATTCTCTTTCAGCTCAGCCTAAGGATGCGAACTCCACCATCTATCTTTCTAGAAGCTGATCTTTCCCGGTCCCAGAGTTCAAGCAATGTGTTGATCAATCTTGTCCCGAATTTTACCAAGTCTGCACCAGATAGTTGAGTGTTGAATGGAACATAAAGCTGTCAAAGGGTGCTCGTTCTTGCAATACTTGGTGTGCATGAAATGTGCCCAAATTGATTCTCTCCAAGACATGCTTCCAGAATATCCTCAAAGTGTTATACTCCAAGCCCCCTACCTTAGTCAAATACCAAACCTTATCCCAGGAGGCCCAATTTATCTGTTTCTTATCCTCCGACGATCCCCAAAAGAATTTATTGATGATTCGGTTAACGAACATGATCACACCCTTAGGAGGTTCAATGATGTAAAGGGTATGCATTAGCATGAACTAGATGATATACTTGATGAGTTGCAACCGGCTTCCTTGCGACAAAAATTTAGTTTTCCATCCCTAAATTCTCCATCTTATTTTAGCAATGGGATCATGAAAAAGAGAAATTTTCCTCTTACCTTGGAAGATTGGAGTCCAAGGTAAGTAAATGGCAACAGACCTCTTGAAAAGCCAAACACTTTATGGACAATATCGGTGGCTTTCGTGAAATTATTACTAATTATAAATGAACTCTTTGTATAACTAAATTTTTGTCCAGCAAGATCCTCGTACTCTTCCAAAATTAACAGCATTGGCAAAAACATGTTGGAAAACACGAAAGAGTTAAGCAGCGGAAGTTTAAAATTTTCCAAAAGTTTAATCGTTGTCTTGTAATTTTCGTATCGTATCGTAGGGTGTTTAGAAACTTACAATGATAGAAGCTTTCTAGTGATGCCGTTACCGCCTAACAGACACCTTCAAGCGAAATCCCTCGAACATCCTTCGAATTAGACTCCAAAGTAGAAGCCCTCCAAAGCGTATCCACGCCAGTCCTGGAACACGATCAAGCGAGTGAGAATGTTAGTTCTATAACTTGTGTTTGGCTAGGATTTACTTTGAAAACTTTTCTGTTGGATTTGGTAAAAAACTTAATACTTCGTGAGTGTTGGTCTAAAGAATAAGAGAAGCACCACCCCTAGTATAAATACTAGGTTGGTTCGAACCCTAAGAGACTTCTCCAAGTCTCTTGGAATTTGTTTTCTTGCTCATTAATTAATTAACTAATTTAATTAGAATTATAAGTTCTTAACTTATTCTCCAAGTCTTGTAAGAATAACCTTCTCTCTCCTACAATAGGAAGTTGGACTTTTCAACTTTCCTAAAGTTAAAATTCAATATTCAATAAATAAATTAATTCCCAATTAATTATTTATTGGGTTGAGTTTATTTGAGAATAGTCTTAACAATTAATTCAAAATTAATTAAAAGACTAAAATTAATTAATTACAATTTAATTAATTAATTCTAAAAAAGAATTCACGTACAAAATAAATCGCACGCATGAGGCCACGTCAATGACACGTGTACGTGACACGTGGCAGTCACGTACCGTGCGTGACATGTAGTGGGTCCAAGTCATCGTGGGCCTTTTTCGATCAACAATTTGATCCTTCGTTAATCATATTAACATCCTACCATAACCCTCATATTTTGATATTTGTGTGTGACCCTTTAGGTTCATTATTCAATTAACAGTGATAATAATTAATTAATTCTCTAATTAATTAATCACTTCACAGATCACACTACCGTAATCTAGCAATGGGTGTGTGACCCCTAGCTGAATAACGAAATGAATCGAAGAACCTTCAATGACAATCAGTGAAATACGATCCTCCTACAACTCCATCTCTCAATCAAGAACTAAGGCATGAGAACATTCTTAGAGCCTAAATATTCTTGATCTTTAAAGTTAAGTTCGTTTCATATCCATTTTGACCCCAATTCTAGAAAACCCCATTTTCTAGATGTCTTGATCTTTTATCCACATTGGCCAAGGGTTTAATGTTTAATGGACTACGAACAACTTAATCAGTAAGAGATTATTCTTGTTCTTAACAAGTGTAGATCCTTTATCGATTCTACTAATTCTATAAATGCCACTTGTGTAATCCCAACATGGGCCGTGGTTCAGGTGTCTATATGGCGACACCCTTTTGAGCTTATATCAAAGATTACAGAGTTAGCTCATATGAGATATTATAGAATCTCAAGTCTAAGGATTAATGAATCACGTCATTGACCTATGAGATATTTCCTAATCTGGAAGTTTCTAGAATCTTTCTTTCCCATTTTGGAATGTTCTCACGCGAGATATCTCAGTGATGAAGTTCTTGTAACAATCATCCTTATGTATTATGAACACATCAACGCATGCACTTATCACTCCATAAAACTTAGTGATCCTTCAAAAGGACGTAATCACATAAGCAAGTCTCAACAGAGTCAAGGTTGACACTCCCATTGTCTGTCGGACTCATTGACTTGGAGAAGTTTCTAATCCTCGCCTATGGAGTTAAGAACTTATTTCATGTGTCGTTCCCATAACGATAAGGTTCTTAACGGCCTCATCGGATTAGGGGAGTTCAATCAATGCAAAATAAAGTCAAACCCAAACAGACATAAATAATCACATAAAGAAGTGATTGCCTATGAACAAAATCATTTCGTTTATTATTCAAAGACTGTTTGTGATTTTACAAGAAAATAGTAAAGAAAACATCTACTTTAAGGGCACTATTCCTAACAATACAATGGTATCATCTGCATAAGCTAGATGGGAGACGTGCGTCTTAGCCTGTGCCTCACTTATTTATTTTCCTGTTCAACCTATTCATAGAGAAAAACAAATAATCAGCAGTAATAATGAAGAAACAGGGTGATAACGGGGCGCCTTGCTAAAGCCCCCGTGAAGATTTGAAAAAATCACTGCACACCCCATTCACCAACACTAAGAACCATTAGTTTTCGACGCAATTACGAACCTATTGTATATACTAGTCCATAAAGCCCTTTTGCCTCATAATTTCAAATAGAAAATCCCATTTGACGTGATCATATACTTTAGCCATGTCAAGCTTAAGCACAATGTGCTAATAGGGGTTGACCAAGTGGTTTGAGGGTTCTTTCTCGAAGGCAATGACTCGGGTTCGAATCCCTCTGGCCACTTGGGGTGTGTGTGTGTTTTTTATAAAAAAAAAAAAAAAAAGCTTAAGCACAATGTTCTTGGTGCATCCTTGCGTATCCAAAGCAAGAATCAACTCCTGCATTAAAAATATTTTCCCTTTTTTTTTCAAGAACTTTGTTAAAATCAAATAATTTGAATGGAATTGACCACGAGTTTTCACAGAGTTATTAAACAGTGTAAGTCCCAATTGATTACATGAACAACTGCATTCTTAGTTTTTAACATTTTGATTTCTCAAATACTTCCATAATATCGCACTAGAACTAGAACAGAGTTTTGTTAATACTCCTTCAAAAATTGCCTAAATCGTTAGTGGTAGTATTCAAAAAGTGTCTAAACTGTTGCTGGTAGTTCTATACTAAGTGACTTCCACTCTTTAGTCGGATTCTTTAGGCCCCTTTATCAAGAAATCGTTTGACTTGGTACGTGACAAAGAAAAAAATTCCTCCCAATAGAACAACAACAAAGGCGACAACAATGATGAACAGTTTCCAAAATAACTTTTAATCAATATCCCTCTTCCATGAAAGAATGCACTATATTTTCATATACTCTACAAAGGAGTAATTCTGCTTCTCCTTCATATTTTAAAAACAAAATTTTCCCTTATGTTTTGCTTTAACCTGCTCCTCTAGTGCTGCCATACTTCGGATATATATCCCTTATTTAATAATGACATTTAAAAGCCCCAATTTTTTACTTTTTCATTGATGGTCATCGTTATCTTTCCATCTAGTGTACTTCTCTCTTGGAACGTCTTACATAGAGTTACTTTACTGAACTCACGGTGTGTTACACTCTTTGTAGCCTTAATCACATTATACGACAAATTTTTAACTTTGCGTCCATTGTCTTGACAAAGAGAACTACTTTAATTTTAAGAGTGACTTTATCATTCGTCATAGGAAACTGATTGAGAATGGAAATAACCTTTTCTTGTAAAGAATGCACATGAGCAATCTTATCTATAAATGGTACCAAGACATGAATCCCAGTAGTCAATGTCTTAGTTTACTTCTCAACCATCTTGATAATATACCCTTCCTTTTGGAGAAAAAATTTCTCCCTACTTTGAAATTTCAAGTAAATCAACAAAGATACTTTGAACATTTGAATCTCATTGAAAGTATTTGAAAAACCAATAATGATTATTTTTCTTTTAACAAAAAAACTTTGACGTATATCAAAAATTACTAGTTGACCTATTGCATTTTGCCAATGGATTACAAATGTTTCCTTTATTGGGCTTTATTAGAGATTCTTAAATAATTTTTTTTATTAGAATCAATTAGTTTTAAACAAGGGTTGTATGAAAAATCAACTTTCTCTATTTAATTTTAATCAATAATGGAGAAAATTTTCCATCCCTACTTTGGAACTTTTTTCACAGAGCTAAGCTACTTTGAACTTTTAAATCTCACTTGGGTAGTTGAAGAACCCAAATTATCTTTTTGAAAGAAAAAAAAAAACAACGTATTTTCAATACTCAAAAGTAAATTAGGTATAAACTCTTTATAGTGTTTCTAATCACACAAATTTCATAAATAACATGTGTATATTTTTAGTAGGATCCATTCAACAAAAGAAGTCATTCTCAAACTAACAATCTTCCTGCACACAAATAAAGGAAAGAAGATGAAAAAGAAAATAACAAAAATTGTACCCAAGCCAATTTGCATCCCCTCAACCTTCTCTTCTGCCATGTCCTTCTTGTCCCACAAACTCAGCCTGTTTTTCTGCCATGTCAACCTTCTTATGCCGAAGGAAAGAATGTGAGAAAGTCACCTCGAGAAGCTGCCTCAAACTCCAAGGCAGTATTATGATTTCTGGGTTCTATACCCTAAGTCGGCGGATGGTCTCTTATAGTGAGTAATATTTAAGTATGCGAGATATTACCAATTGACCTCTTACGGTTTGACGATGGATTACAAATATTTCCTTTGTTGGGCTTTATTAGAGAGTTTTGAATCATCTTCTATTGAATTAATTATTGTTAAACAAGGGTCGTACGAAAGATCAACTTTTTCAATTTAATTTCTATCAATATAAGTGGAGATTTTTTTTTTATTCCTACTTTGATTTTTTTTTTTTTTCAACTCTTCAAGTGAATCGCCTAATTGATTTTTTGAGTTGAACAGAGTTGAATTACCAATAATAATTATCTTTTTGAAAAATAAAATGTGTTTTCAATACTCGAAACTTTAAGAAGTAAATTAGATCGAAACCCTTTATAGTGAATAATGGGTAGCATTTACACATGCGAGATATTACTGTTGACTTTATTAGAGATTCTTCCATCATTTTTTATTGAATCAGTTACTCTTAAATAAGAGTTGTATGGAAAATCAATTTTTTCAATTTAATTTCAATTAATAATTGAGAAAAATTTTCATCCCCTACTTTGATATTTTTTCCATGTCTTCAAGTAAATCGGATAGGCGTTGAATTGAAAAAAGGTTGAGAGTCTTGAGAGCTCGAATCTATCTCTCCGGGAGGCTGTCTTCTCCATCAATAACAGTTTTTCTAGGGCTACGGAGATTCGGTAGCCATGATGAAGTGGATTTTGTCTACTTTGATCCTTCTGTTGAAGGAGGTGTTGTCGACTTTGATGCTTCTGTCGAAGGTGGTTTTGTCGACTTTGGTGCTTCTGTCGAAGGGGGTTTGGCTGCTTTGATGCTTCTGTCGAAGGGGGTTTCGTCTACTTTGATGCTTCTATCGAAGGGGGTTTTGTCTGCTTTGATACTTCTGTCTGTTATTGGATTCATGATGCTGCAGAGAAAGAAGAATAGAAACAAAAACACCATCCTGAAAAAAATTATTGTGAGGAGTAATAAAGGGGGATTTGAGATTCAAATGAAAGCGCAAGAAACTGTGGCAGACCTTAAAAGGTCCATTGAAGGAGTTCACACTGATTATCCGATTTGTCTTCAAATGCTCGGCTATCGAGGGACTGTTCTCAGAGACAACATTATATTGGAGAACGATAACATTATGGATATTAAGCTGAAGGCAACTTTTGTTGAGACTTTACTGATGTCTCAGAACAAGAACAAGGTAGTGCCTCCTGCCCGTGCTCATGAAGCTGCCCTTGGTTCTGCTCCTGCCGTGCTCTTTGCGTATGAAGTGTGTTGCCTGGGGAAAACTGATTGACATTCTTAGTTTAACTTATTAAATGAATGAATGTACATGGTTTGTAATGACTTGTGTGTTAGGAATAGTGCCCTAGAAAGCCGATTGTATATCCGCTTTGTGCTTTTCCTTATTGTAATCACAGACAATCTTTGAATGAAATAACGAATTGAGGCAACATTTCTTTATATGCTCTTGTTTGGTATGCGTTTACTTTAGCTGTGCATGTATGAGAACTCCCCTAATCCTGATGACTTTAGGACTCTACCATTTAGGTGAAATGGTTCATGAAACGAGCCCTATATCACATAAGTCATGATTAGTAAAATACTCCAAGCCGATGAGTCCTACAGACAGTGGGAGTGTCAACCTGACTCCTCTAAGGCTTGCTTGTGGGATCACGCCCTTAAGAAGGACCATCTTGTTTCATGGAGGTGCAAAGTGTATAGTTGATACGTGCGTGATACATGAGGGTGCTTACTTTAATAAGTAAGTTCACTGAGGTGCCCCGTGTGAGAACATTCCTAAATGGGAAAGGAAGTTTCTATTTCAGGAAATGGAAACTTCCAGATTAGGAAATATCTCACGAGTCATTGATGTGATTAATTGATCCTTAGACTTGAGGTTCCATGTTACTTTATGAGTTAACTCTGTAGTCTTTGGTATAAGCTTTAAAGGGTGTCGCATTAGACAACTGATTCAAGGCTTATGCTGGGGCTGCACAAGTGATTCATGAAAGTGAATGAGAATCAAGAAAGGACCTACACTTGCATATGCAAGGTGATCTCTTATTGTGTAAGTCATTCATATGCCATATGGAGTCCTTGGCCAAGGCAGTAGATCAAGACATCAAGAAAAGGGTTTCTTGGATTGAGATCAAATGGATATGAAATGCACTTAGCTTTAAGACCGGATTATTAGGGTTCTGATTATTCCCTTGCCCTAGATCTTGGTTGAGAGATAGTAAGTGGGAGGATTGTATCTCACATGAATCAATGACTTAAAGGTTCTGTCGAATCCGAACATTCCAATTCAGCTAGGGATTAAACACCTGTTGCTAGACTATGGTCGTTTAATCTGTGGACTGATTAATTAATTAGTGAATTAATTAATTGGGGTCACTGCTAATTGAATTGAGAACCTAGAGGGTCACACACAACAACTTAGTTACATGAGTTGAGGCTTGAAAATGATTAAACGAGTTAATCGAGCCTAGAGGGTTCCACACGTGTGAAGCCACACGTGTGGGTCACGTGAGTGACACGTGTCCTTGTGACACGTGTCACACACGTGAATATATATGTATATGTTAAATAATTAATGTGTTAATTATTTAATAGACTTTGGTTTAATTTTGAATTAAAAGGAAAGTCTAATTTTGGAGAAAATAATCTAGTTAATTAATTACGAATTAATTAATTAGATAAAAATAAGTTATTTATTTTATAATAAATAAAGTATAAAATTATCCAAAAATAGTTTGGATATTTTTAGCTCTCTTAAAAGTTGACTAGAATTAGAATTCAAAGTCAAAAGTTGGAAAATACTTGATGATCAAGTAATAGGAGAGAGAGGGACCAAATCCTTTGTCCATTAGGACTAGGTTCGGCCGCCCCTCCCCTTTCCTATATATAGGGGAGCTCATGCTCCCCTTTAGAGCTAATAGACAATTCTTGGTTCATGTGTTGAACACCTTCCTTTCTCCAAGATTAAATTAAACCCTAGGTTAAGCCTAAACACTAACTAGAGAACTAACATCCTTACTAGTTAGATTGTGATCAAGTTGGTGGACTTTCTCTAGAGACTTCAAGTTAGAAGTTTGAAGATTCGAGCTTTACCAAGGAGAGGGGATCAAGCCGCGAGAAGAGCGTTCTTGGGTGGCTTGAAACGCTTCAAGAAAGAATAAAAGAAAAGTAAGTTTTCTATCTTTACGAATTTGGTTACACGATTGCGAGTCCTAGATCCTTTTGTTGGGAAAATTTTTTAAATTCCGCTGCTTTCTGATTCGTGTTTTCCAACAAGTGGTATCAGAGCCACCTCATTAATCGTGTTTCTGATTCGTCTCAATTATACTGAATTTGGTAGAAATTCTTAGGCTTAGATGCGAATTAGGTATTCATGAGTTCTTTTAGAAAGCCTGAAATACGAAACTGTAATTTTTCTTGAATTTCTGAAACTGTTTTCTTAAATTGTGTTTTTGAAAAACCGTTTGATAGAAATTAATTTAAATCGTGTTTTTGAATTTGGATTGTTTTGGTTTTTGAACTAAAAATACGAAACACAAAATCGTATTACGAAAACGCGAGCCTGGACGTGCTAAGGCGTAGCACGCCAGGCCCGTGCGCCTACCCGCCCAGCAGTCCCGCAACCGCGCGGGACTGCCCGCCGCTGTCGCCCGCCCGCGCCTAGGCCCGCGCCTAGGCGCACCCGCCAGCAGCTCCCGCAACCGCGCGGGAGCCTTACCGCCGCCCGCCTGCCTTCCGCCTAGGCGCAGCGCGCGCCTTGCGCGCGAGAAGGCGTGCGCGCTGCGCGCGCGCTCGCGCGCGATGCGTGCTCCGGCCTGGGCTGGCGCGCGGCAAAACCGGGGCCTTCGTTTCGCGATCTTGATTTTCGTGTTTAGTCCAATCCAATCCCGATTTAATTTTCCTAAAAAAAAAAATTTTTTTTTAATAAATTTGAATTATTTTTGAAATAATTGTTTAAATTGGGATTTTGAAAATTTGAGCGATTTAAATTTTGGAAAAATTACAATATTTATTTTCTGAAAATATTGAAAGAATAAAATTATTAATTTTCAGAAATTAATTAGAATTTTATTAGTTTATTGTTTTTCGGGTTTTATTGAAAAGGCTCTTGAACAAGAATTACATCTAAGTCGTGTTTTAAGTCATTAGGACTTGAAACGAGAATTTTAATTTATTGGCTAAATTTAAATTCTCGCAAAAGCATGTTAGGTGATCATGGGTTTAGATCTGTGTATGGTTTTAATTTATGCACATGGATGGTTTAAATTGGGGTTGGAGCCCTATAGTTGCGTTTTTCAATTGAGGTTGGAGCCTCACTTATGTGCGTACTGTTATGTGATTTATTATGTGGCTTTCTATATTACTGTTTTTGAGGCCGGGGTATGCCCCGTGTAATTTTCTAAGGCCAATATGAAGATTGAGCCTTATTACTTTATGTCTTTTTCTTTTTATTGTAATTTGAGAGTAGAGATAGGTGGTGAGGTTTTATTTTCATTTTGGAGACAATGCACCCATGGAGTAAAATGGACCACATTCAAGTAACAAGGAGGCCATAAGTGAAGACCCCTCAAAATGTTAGGGAGGGGAATCTCAATTGTTAAATGTAATAGAGATAGGGCTCGTATTTTGTTACCGCTTTCCCTTATGTGATTTAAACTGTTTATGTGGCATGTATGTTAGAACTTGTGATTGTGGAGTGGCTCCCACATATCACGCATAAGATAGGTAGAACCCATGATCATTACATGTTAGTATCATGCTAGGACATGTTATCTGTTTATGTGCTTGTTTGAAATGCATTTAAGTGTACTTGCATTAATCAAGACTAATAAAATTGGATAACATATATGTTGGTGAGGTCGAACCGGACAACTCTCCGGTTGATTCGAAAATTCCCATTAAATATTAAGCTAATTTCGAACAAATAGGTGTTTAATTCGAGATGCAAATTTTGAATTAAATTCCTAGCATTCCATCAATAGGTTTTAAGTTTAGTAAGTAAAGCTAGTTATTGTCCGCGAGTCGTGGGATAGCTAGTGGAGCTTATTAGTTCTTAGTTACCTAATTAATCATTTCAAATGATCAATATTTCGTGGTCAATTTTAGCAAGGGCGATGTCCGCGAGTCGTGGGTCGTTCGAACTAAGTTTTGGTCATGATCTTATGATTGATGGGTCTAGCTTAACGCCTAAGTAAATATGGATGTCGCACGAGTCGTGGGTCCATATTGAAAGATAGGTGATGCAAAAACAATTACTAAGAGTTCTAAAGGTGTTAGAATTGGTAAGCTGTACCTACCTAGGGTTCTTACTAAGAATGTCCGCGAGTCGTGGGTTCGAGGTAAAATGCCTAGGATCTTAGTACCCATTGGGAAACGTGTTCCTCTTAGATCTTTGGGAATTATAGATCTTTGAAAAACAGTGGGAGTTACAATAGATTAAAGACCTTATCTTTTGTATATCGTTATAATTCAGCATGCTCACTAGTTCTCTGCTTTACCATTTAGGTCGTAGATTCTGTGATTCTCTACGTGTTTTGAAATGGCAACCAAAAACCCTCTTGTATCGATCCTCGAGTCAAACAAGTTGACTGGTCCCAACTATTCTGATTGGCTGAGGAATCTAAAAATCATTTTAGATTCTGAGAAGAGAACTTATGTTCTCTTCGAAGGGGAGCCTAGTCCCGAAGGGGAGGCTCCCACTCGGGCCGAGCGGGACGCGATTCAGAAGTGGAAGGATGATAATCTCCAAACCCGTTGCCTTATGTTGGCTAACATGTCTCCGGACTTGCAAAGGCAACATGAGGCCATGGAATTTGCTTGGGAGATTTACGACCACTTAGAGCAACTTTACCGCCCTCCTGAACGTGTTACAAGGTATAACACTTCAAAGGAATTGTTCCACTTGAGAATGAGGGAAGGTTCAAGTGTCCATGAATATGGACTCAAGTTTCTTGCCCTTACTGAGAAACTTGCTTCCATGGACATGCCACTGAAAGATGAGCTTTCAGTGGATTTGTTGCTAGCTTCGCTCCCACCATCATTCAACCCATTTGTCCTTAACTTCAACATGAATCATGCTGGTGCTACTGTAGCTGAGCTGATTAGTCAACTTGTGACTGCTGAAAGCACGATCAAGAAGGATAATAAGGTTTTGATGGTGAATGCTCCATCTTCCTCTTCTGGGCCTTCTAAAGGTAAGGGCAAGAAAGCCCAAAAGAAGAAGAAGAAACCCCTTAGGCCCATTGGTGGCATTTCGAAGGGAAAAGCCCAAAAGAAGAAGCGTGATCAGAAAGAGGATGTTTGCTTCCATTGTGGCAAAGCGGGACATTGGAGGAGAAACTGCCCAGAGTACAAGGCTACTCTAAAGAAAGGTATCTTTCTCGTTGAAGTAAATCTTTCTATTAATTCTAGTTCTTGGGTACTTGATACCGGTTGTGGGACTCATATCTGTAATGATGTACAGATGCTAAGTGAAGTCCAACAACTCAAAGAAGGAGAATGTGTCTTGAAGATCGGCGATGGCTCAAACGTTGAAGCTCGAGCTTTAGGCACAATTAGATTAGATTTAGGTAGTTTTGAGTTAGTATTAAATAAAGTCCTTTATGTACCGAGCATTATTCGTAATATAATTTCAGTTCCAATATTAGATTGTGAAGGTTATGAAACTTATATTAAGAATGGTAAATATTTTATCAAACAGAACAACTCTTCCGTTCACATCGGTACTCTAAGTAATGGACTTTACCTAACTCAAAATATCAATATTATGAATATACAACGAGAAACGAAGCGTAAGAGAGATGACAAAGTTTCAGCTCCCTTATGGCACGCTAGATTAGGACACATTTCCAAGAACAGAATTAGCAAGATAAACACTTTAGGATCATTCTCTGAAAATGATCTCAAAGAATTAACTTCTTGCGAATCCTGTCTCAAAGGAAAAATGTCCAAAGTCCCTTTTAAAGGAACTGTGGAACGTGCCACTAAGGTTTTGGATTTGATCCATACTGATGTTTGTGGACCGCTTAGTGTAAGCACTAGAAGCAATCATCAGTATTTCATAACCTTTACTGATGACTTTAGTCGGTATGGTTATGTATACTTAATGAAGTATAAATCTGAAGCTTTTGAGAAATTCTTAGAATTTCAAAAGGAGGTTGAGAACCAAACTGGTCACAAGATCAAAGCACTTCGATCTGATCGAGGAGGCGAATATCTTAGTGAAGAATTCCTTAATCATCTCAAAGATAATGGGATTATCTCTCAGTGGACTCCTCCGGGAACTCCTCAGCTTAATGGAGTTTCTGAGAGAAGGAATCGAACCCTACTTGATATGGTTCGTTCCATGATGAGTTTCACTGACTTACCACCTTCTTTCTGGGGTTATGCCCTAGAAAGTGCAGCAAAGATTTTGAATCTTGTTCCCTCTAAGTCAGTCCCTAAGACGCCCTATGAAATGTGGCATGGTAAAATCCCTAGTTATTCTTACTTAAGAATTTGGGGTTGTCCTGCTTACGTGAAGAGGACAGTGGGAGATAAGTTAGAATCTCGTTCTAACTTATGCTACTTTGTAGGTTATCCTAAGGAATCCATAGGATACTACTTCTATGATCAATCTGAACAAAAGGTGTTTGTTTCCAGAAGTGCTACTTTTCTTGAGGAACCGTTCCTTAAAGAAAAGAAAGGCAAGATCATAGAATTAGAAGAAGTACAAAGTGACCCCACACCACCCACTGAAGAAACGTCCCACTCTGATCAACCACAACCAATCACGAATTTCGATACACATGAAAACCCTCCTCTAAGGCGTTCTGAACGCACTCCTAGACAGCCGGAGAGATGGTATGGATTCTTCCATGAAATCTCTCAAAAGGATAATGATCCTTCAACATATGAGGAGGCACTTTTAGATTCTGACTCTGAACAGTGGATAGAAGCCATGAAATCCGAAATGGATTCCATGAACTCCAACCAAGTTTGGACCTTGGTAGATTTGCCTGATGGGGTCAAACCCATAGGTTGCAAATGGATCTTTAAGAGAAATCTTGGAGTTGATGGAAGCATTGCGGCCTATAAAGCAAGACTGGTTGCAAAAGGATTCACTCAAAGACCCGGCGTGGACTTTGACGAAACCTTTTCACCAGTTGCAATGCAAAAGTCCATTCGAATCATGCTTGCCATTGCTGCATATTATGACTGTGAGACATGGCAAATGGATGTGAAAACTGCCTTTCTCAATGGTGACATTGACAAAGACATTTATATGGAGCAACCCATAGGTTTCACATTCAGTGGGAGTGAGCAAAAGGTTTGCAAACTCCAAAGATCAATCTATGGATTGAAACAGGCTTCTAGGAATCGGAACATTCGATTTGATGAATCGGTCAAAGCGTTTGGCTTCATCCAAATTTCGAATGAATCATGTGTGTATAGAAAGGAATTGGAGACCTCAGTGCAATTCTTAGTACTTTATGTTGATGACATCCTTCTTGTTGGGAATTCGAAGGATGACATGAAAGTGAATAAGTTATGGTTATCGAACCAATTCGAGATGAAAGATCTTGGTGATGCGTCCTATATCCTTGGAATTAAAATCTATAGAGATAGATCTAGAAGGTTAATAGGACTATCACAGTCGATGTACATTGACAAAGTATTGAAGAGATTCATTATGGAGTCTGCAAAGGTTAAGAACCTTCCTATGAGTGTAGGAACATGTCTTTCAAAGAAGATGTGTCCTAAGACTAACCTTGAGAAGGAAAGAATGACTCATACACCTTATGCATCAGCAATAGGTAGCATAATGTATGCAATGTTATGTACTCGGCCGGATGTGGCTTATGCACTTAGTGTAACGAGTCGTTTCCAATCTGACTCTGGAGATGGTCACTGGGCTGCCGTGAAGAATATTCTTAAGTACTTGAAAAGTACTAAAGATTTATTCTTAGTTTACGGAGGTCAGAAAGATCTTACTGTCGAAGGATACTGCGATGCAAGCTTTGCATCTGACTTAGATGATTTTAAGTCAATGTCAGGATACATTTTCTGCCTAAACGGCGGAGCAGTGAGTTGGAAGAGTTCCAAGCAAACAACCACTGCAGATTCGACCACTGAGGCCGAATACTTAGCTGCAAATGATGCAGCTAAGGAAGGTGTTTGGATTAGAAACTTCATTCAAGAGTTGAATGTTGTTCCTAGCATGAAAGACCCCATTACTGTGTTTTGTGACAACACTGGGGCGGTTGCTCAAGCAAGAGAACCAAGATCTCACCAACGGACCAAGCACATTATGAGGAAGTATCACCTAATCCGTGATATTATCAAAAGAGGAGATGTGCTAATTGAGAGGGTCACATCAGCAGAGAACGTGGCAGATCCACTTACTAAACCCCTTAGTCGAGAAGCTTTCTAAGGTCATCTTCAGAAGATGGGACTTAGAGTAGCTTTAGAATGGCTTTGACGGGCAAGTGGGAGATTGTTAGGAATAGTGCCCTAGAAAGCCGATTGTATATCCGCTTTGTGCTTTTCCTTATTGTAATCACAGACAATCTTTGAATGAAATAACGAATTGAGGCAACACTTTTTTATATGCTCTTGTTTGGTATGCGTTTACTTTAGCTGTGCATGTATGAGAACTCCCCTAATCCTGATGACTTTAGGACTCTACCATTTAGGTGAAATGGTTCATGAAACGAGCCCTATATCACATAAGTCATGATTAGTAAAATACTCCAAGCCGATGAGTCCTACAGACAGTGGGAGTGTCAACCTGACTCCTCTAAGGCTTGCTTGTGGGATCACGCCCTTAAGAAGGACCATCTTGTTTCATAGAGGTGCAAAGTGTATAGTTGATACGTGCGTGATACATGAGGGTGCTTACTTTAATAAGTAAGTTCACTGAGGTGCCCCGTGTGAGAACATTCCTAAATGGGAAAGGAAGTTTCTATTTCAGGAAATGGAAACTTCCAGATTAGAAAATATCTCACGAGTCATTGATGTGATTAATTGATCCTTAGACTTGAGGTCCCATGTTACTTTATGAGTTAACTCTGTAGTCTTTGGTATAAGCTTTAAAGGGTGTCGCCTTAGACAACTGATTCAAGGCTTATGCTGGGGCTGCACAAGTGATTCATGAAAGTGAATGAGAATCAAGAAAGGACCTACACTTGCATATGCAAGGTGATCTCTTATTGTGTAAGTCATTCATATGCCATATGGAGTCCTTGGCCAAGGCAGTAGATCAAGACATCAAGAAAAGGGTTTCTTGGATTGAGATCAAATGGATATGAAATGCACTTAGCTTTAAGACCGGATTATTAGGGTTCTGATTATTCCCTTGCCCTAGATCTTGGTTGAGAGATAGTAAGTGGGAGGATTGTATCTCACATGAATCAATGACTTAAAGGTTCTGTCGAATCCGAACATTCCAATTCAGCTAGGGATTAAACACCTGTTGCTAGACTATGGTCGTTTAATCTGTGGACTGATTAATTAATTAGTGAATTAATTAATTGGGGTCACTGCTAATTGAATTGAGAACCTAGAGGGTCACACACAACAACTTGGTTACATGAGTTGAGGCTTGAAAATGATTAAACGAGTTAATCGAGCCTAGAGGGTTCCACACGTGTGAAGCCACAAGTGTGGGTCACGTGAGTGACACGTGTCCTTGTGACACGTGTCACACACGTGAATATATATGTATATGTTAAATAATTAATGTGTTAATTATTTAATAGACTTTGGTTTAATTTTGAATTAAAAGGAAAGTCTAATTTTGGAGAAAATAATCTAGTTAATTAATTACGAATTAATTAATTAGATAAAAATAAGTTATTTATTTTATAATAAATAAAGTATAAAATTATCCAAAAATAGTTTGGATATTTTTAGCTCTCTTAAAAGTTGACTAGAATTAGAATTCAAAGTCAAAAGTTGGAAAATACTTGATGATCAAGTAATAGGAGAGAGAGGGACCAAATCCTTTGTCCATTAGGACTAGGTTCGGCCGCCCCTCCCCTTTCCTATATATAGGGGAGCTCATGCTCCCCTTTAGAGCTAATAGACAATTCTTGGTTCATGTGTTGAACACCTTCCTTTCTCCAAGATTAAATTAAACCCTAGGTTAAGCCTAAACACTAACTAGAGAACTAGCATCCTTACTAGTTAGATTGTGATCAAGTTGGTGGACTTTCTCTAGAGACTTCAAGTTAGAAGTTTGAAGATTCGAGTTTTACCAAGGAGAGGGGATCAAGCCGCGAGAAGAGCGTTCTTGGGTGGCTTGAAACGCTTCAAGAAAGAATAAAAGAAAAGTAAGTTTTCTATCTTTACGAATTTGGTTACACGATTGCGAGTCCTAGATCCTTTTGTTGGGAAAAATTTTTAAATTCCGCTGCTTTCTGATTCGTGTTTTCCAACATTGTGCTCTTTGTGGCCTCTCGCACGCATTGAAACTAATATAGGTGCTAGTGTTTAGCATATCCTTGACAAGGGTCAAGGATATTTGAGCCGAGACGTAGTTTGTGATGCCTTGAATGCTGCAAATTACGACACAAAACAGACGTTAGAGTCTTTGTGTTCACTGCCTGTAGCACCGCCCGCAGCACCACCCCCAACACCTTCATTACTGAAATTATGTTGTTCGATGTGTAAAAGAACATTTGATAGCTACAAGGATATTAAACATCATGCTGACAAGGTGCACAAAAGTAAATCGGAGAGGCTCTTCACTTGTCCAGTATGCTATCGCCCGTATCCAAATAAAGCTGTGTTAGACGAGCACACAAACAACTTCGACCACCGTAGAGAAAGGAGGGGACTTCCCCAGAAGGAAAAGAGTGTTAAGACAACGGCCTGTGATTAGTGGGGGCTTCCCAAAAAAAAAAAAAATGTTAGACTGATTGGTGGGGGCTTCCCCAGAAAGAAAAAAATGTTAAGACAATAGTTTTAGGATGAAAAAAAAAAAAAAGTAAATCAGATAGGCTACTATGCATAAATATTATCCTGATTTCAGGATACTAACCACACCCTTAGCCAAAGCTATATATTAAGTACAATTATTTCAAAGTGGCCGAAGCTATATATCTTTTGAAGCTAAAAGTTCACTTCGAATGTGCAGCTTCACGACTTGAAACGAGTTTGAATTTTCCATTCCACTTTTGTATTTTATTTGTATACACATCTCATGAATTACTAAAAAATAAAGATTAAAAGAGAAAAATAATTAAATTATTTTTGAAAGATTTTGTTTTAATTTTTAACCATTTAACAATACATTTACTTTGTGTAGATAAATGAAATAACCAATCGAACACATAATCTAAATATAGTAATTCATATAAATAAATAAAATAAAAGATAAAACACATCACAAACAAATAAAGGGATGTTTAATATGTAACTTTCTTACCCCAAAAGAGTCATTTTCATTAGATTTTTGTCAGTGATATCATTTATGACTCACCTTTCTCCCTTCTGAAACTTAAGAGAAAAAAATGGTTCCTTTCCCTTGGTACAAGAAAAGGCTGATGTTAACCAATGCTATCAGCATTTTGGGCTAAAACGTGTACACAACAACGTTGTGGTCCAACTACCTTTTGGGCTAATCAAGTCTTAGGTTGTCCATTGAGACAGATCTAAAGGACTAACTAAGATCAGATGGTCCCCCATAATTGGGCTTTTTTCAACTGTTAGGTTGCTTATCACAATCTCAGTCCTCATATGGTCCCCATTTATATTACATGGTCCATGCATTTTAAAAAGAAACTTCTCTTTCTCGTCTCAGCAGGATCGCGTATGTTAGCTTAATGAGAAATTTCGAGTCGATTAAGAAAACTATATTTTGTTATATTTGAGATAGAGTTAAGATTCGTGCACTTGGGTAGACTTTATCGTAAATGAGTCGAGTTTGAATTCAAGAATTTAAAACGGACGTGAGCTTCAACTTGTTCTTTTGTGAACTCGACAAGTACAAGTTTGTTTTAAGTTTTTTGTAATGGGTTGAACCTGGACTTCTTTTAAATCCTCTATTAATTTACAACACACACTGGTTCAGAATAACATTAAATTTAATTTGTATTGTAATGCTGATAAATTTGTTACGACAATGACAATTCATGGCTTTCTTTTGGCTCCCCAATGTTTCGAAAGCAATTTTATCATTGTTAGCTAGCTTTTGAAATTCCAATTCATAATCTATTGTATGTAACTAATGATAATACTAATTAATATTAACATGTAGCTCTAAATCTTTGCTTAATATAGGCAAAATTATCTTTAAAGGGTTTAAAGGGATACAAAAATTTGAGAGAATTAAGTATCCGCCTCCAATAGGTAGGGTGTACTTTGTCATCACCCGGTTATAATGTATAGATACGGAAATGACACGGCACAGATACAACAATATATATTTTTTTAAAAAAAAAAATTTACGTAAGGAGTATCAGACATAATATTTGATACGATAAACTTTTAGAAGTATTCGTGCATCATAAGTTATACCCCAACGAACAAACTTTGAACACAGTTTTGGTGAAGATTTACATCACAACAACAAGCTGGTTTTTATGAGGAGTTAAAAGGGTGCATTTGTTATCACAGCAGAAAGGTAGTCATAAGGTGAAAGGGAGTGTTTGATTTATATAGGTTGCATATTAAATGATAATAAATGACATTGACCATCTTTATGTCATGCTCTGTATATAATATAAGAATGTAAATTTGAATTCCGTGAGATGAATCACATATGTACTAAAAATTAGGTAAATTTTGATGATTTTGTTGAGATTTAATCGCACTCCAGATGCGACTAAGAAACGGATTATGATATACGGATACAAACACAGTGATACGGACATGATCATGACACGGGTACAATGACACAAAATTTTTCTTGAATTTTTTATGTGATGAGCTTCCGATACGAATATCTAACACAACACGACATAACAAAATAATAAAATTTTTTAATGTGTTCGTGCATCAGAGAAAATATGAAAATTTCGGCGAATAGTTTGATCGACTTAAATCTTGCATATTAAACATGTGAATAGAGTTAGGTCAAAAGAGCTGTTCAAGACTTCAAGTAGCTCCATTTGAACATGAATTTATTATGTTACGATTACAATTCGGCCGTTTTTAGTATTACACATTCATGCACTATCTTTGTTGATATTATGATCGAAAATGAATTTATATTCTAAATGTATATATAAGTATTATAATCGTATTGAATTATTTACTTTTTTTAATTAAATCGGTTAATGTGATCATAGGATTATTATCGAGTACCCCCCTTATATATAAATCAATCAGAAATCAAGTGTTCATATAATGAGTCATGATCCACGTAACAAGCAAGACATACAAATTAAAATGCCTTATCCAAAAGCAAAAATCACATAAGCACGAAAAGGGAAAAATTATAAATATGATCCTTATTACACATCGACTCCAAAAAGATAATTCATTAGCCTAAAAAGGCGTTCAGTCATCCAGACAAGGTGTATCATTAGTGAAGCTCCATCTATGACATCCTTAGGGCCATTTTGTGGCTTCATTGAATTATTTCTTTATTGGGCTAGGCCCACATAGAACTTCCATTTTAATCCATAATAATTTTGGGCCGTAGACCAAACTGCATTTGTTTAAGCAAACTATATGGGCCTGTGGCCCATTTATGAACTAAATAAAATTTGCCTTTAGATAAAGGCGTAGTAGGAGCAATCCACGGCCTAAACGTTGGCCTCGTGGCGATTGCACTGTCAGCAGATTGGACGGTAGATATCATGCCACGTGTACAAGTTCGGTCAGCCAATCACGACCTTTCTCCCCATTCTCGATGCATATTTACATTATCTCTCAGCTCTCCAGAAATCTCGTCTGGAAACAAAACATTGTACTGAAAGTGAAAGAGGAGTGGAAATATCAGCTGCTATTCGTTGTAAAACATTGATAATTGAATCTGTTCGATGGCGGAGAAGTCGTTCAAGTACGTGATCATCGGCGGCGGAGTTTCTGCCGTGAGTATTCTCTTCATGGATCGGTCTTTTTTTTTTTTCCCGATGTTTTGCGGTTTGAGCTTATGTTTTGTTTAATTGCTGTATGTTCTGGTTATTGGTGATTTATTATCGTATTCTATGATTAGTTAGTCTGAAGTTTCGATGATGGAGAAGTTGTAAATTTGTGTATAGAAATGTATTTTGGATGTCAAAATGAAAACGAGAAGGAGTGGTATCGGAAGTGCTGATAACTACATCTATTTGCTCCACTAAGTGTTGCATAAATTTTTTGTTTAGTCGTGTGATAGTTCTAATTTTCTGGCTACAACGATATTTCTTATGTGTAATTTACCTTTACCGGTGTATATGTTTAGCGTAAGATGAAAGAAATTGAACTACTGAAAGTTTCAAAACCAAATAATAGAGCGTACGTGTTACCTCTGTTTGTGTGAATTTGATCACAGTGTAGAACTATATGAAGCAGTTGTTGTATAACGGTCAATGGATTGAAATTCTTTTTATGGTTTCAGGGATATGCTGCTAGGGAATTTGCCAAGCAGGGAGTTAAACCTGGTGAACTGGCTATCATTTCCAAAGAGGCCGTATGCACTCCAAACTTTTGCCAATAAATTTTCTGTTTATTTCAACAAATGTTGATTAGTTAAGCTCTTATCAAATGAGGTTGGACATGACCATGAGCGTGATAAAATTTACTATTAACTTTTTTCTAAGAAATGGAACTTCAAGGGTACGACGTCCTATGGGGATTTTTGGTGCATCGCTAAGCAAATCAATTGGATGCAATGTTCTCTTTGTCAATAGTTATTAATACGGATTCCGATTGAAAATTCTTCTTAGCTATGAGTTGAGTTATGTAGCCATTTTGGTTATTCTACTTGGCATATTCAAATGCATTACATATATTCAAATGAAAGTATTGGTGTTTCTGTTTTAGTTGTGTTAATATTTTGGTTACTCAAATGCTGCTAGTTTGATACTTTTTCCAATTTCTAACTTCCAAGATGGGTTATTATCCATCTTATCTTAGATGAATCTCTTTTAATTTTGTATTCACACTATTGGATTCTGGTTTCCTGGAATCAAAAAATTCCAACATAAACCCAATGCTCTTGCTTGACATGGTTTCAGGTTGCTCCTTATGAACGTCCAGCACTTAGTAAGGCATACCTATTTCCTGAGGGTACGTGGTTAACATTCAGTTAGCTAAATATAACTCACTCTGTACACTTGCAACCGTTCTTCTTTAGTGGATATATTTTAGATGCTATGAGGAAGTTGATAAAACAGACAAAATGTATTGTATTCCCAGGATGCCTATTCATTCAATAATGGTGGGAAACTTAAATGCCATCTTCATATTTCGAAACAAATATTAAGCACATGAGTTATATTGCGGGTTTACATCTACCTTCAGAGTCTACTGCGCTGTCTCTCAATATATTTACACAGCGTATATTTCTCCAGGAACTGCAAGACTTCCAGGTTTTCATGTGTGTGTTGGAAGTGGTGGCGAGAGGCTCCTTCCTGAGTGGTACACAGAGAAAGGTAATGTCTTCTTCTTGTTTGTTAATCAGCCAAAATTGCTGTTTTTGGTTCATCTTTTGGCCTAAAGCATCTTTAAGCGGGGCCTCCTGTAGGAGATTGTACAAAGTATTCCTTATGTATGTCTTTCTTGATGATTTACAGGGATATCCTTGATACTTAGCACAGAAATTGTCAAAGCTGATCTTGCTTCGAAGACACTTACCAGTGCATCTGGTGAAACATTTAAATATCACACATTGATTATAGCTACTGGTTCTACAGTTAAGTATATTTTCTTTAAAAAAATTTATATTTCTTTCTTCTTTCATGCCGTTGGCTACCTGTTTCTGATTGTGTGTATTATTTTGGTCAGGTTTTTAAATTGACAGACTTTGGCGTCCAAGGAGGTGATGCGAAAAACATTTATTATTTGAGAGAAATTGATGAAGCTGATAAACTTGCAGACGGAATCAAAGCAAAGAAAAATGGAAAGGCTGTGGTTGTTGGTGGAGGATACATAGGACTGGAGCTAAGTGCAGCTTTGAGAATCAACCACCTTGATGTCACCATGGTTTTCCCAGAACCTTGGTGCAGTAAGTTATTCTTGCTCTTGTTTATTTCCTAAAATCCTTCAATGACTCAATTTTGTGGTTGATGCGAATAAAACATCTCATATATAAGCAGAAGTTCTTGGTACCTTATATTTATGTCTAAAAGTATTGTGACATGCTATTAACTCTGCTTACGTGGGTGATTTATAGTGCCTAGACTATTCACTGCCGACATAGCTGCCTTCTATGAAAGTTACTATGAAAACAAGGGAGTCAATATCATCAAGGGCACAGTAGCTGTTGGATTTGGCACCAATGGAAACGGGGAGGTGCGTTTTCTAGCTTATAAAACTTAATCTCTAGTTCATTAGGGCTTGACAGTTTCCATGCAATGTGTGATGATTCTTTCTCATTTGTTTCAGGTGACAGATGTAAAACTGAAGGATGGCAGGGTGTTGCAAGCTGACATTGTTGTTGTTGGAGTGGGTGCAAAGCCACTTACAGCATTGTTTAAAGGCCAGGTTGAGGAAGATAAGGGTGGAATCAAGGTTTGAAACTTCACGTTTTTTAAACTCTCTAAACTAACCTCATATGCTTGTTACCGCTTTTATGTGTAACACATTTACTGTGTATGCTCGCCTTTTCAAGCAAATTAGTGATACCAAAGGTAGTGTTTACAAACTCGATCCTTTATTTCTACTTTTACCTTTGAAAAAAGTAGAATTAAGCTAGAAGCTAAAAAAACCTAAGGTTGCTTTGTCAACTTCTGGGTTGTTTCTTCTATTATTTAAATGTAAATTTATCCTATTTTGTCCAAACATCCCCAACTCTTGCTGCTTAATAACATTATTCTACATTTGCTTTTCCAAAACCCCTCATAATCAGCATATCAAAACAAAAAAATTTCTTTTTGAGCTTCTCACGTCATGGAATTTTGCTTGCAGACTGATGCTTTCTTCAAAACAAATGTTCCCGATGTATATGCCGTGGGTGATGTTGCTACCTTTCCCATGAAGATGTATGGTGACATCAGAAGGGTCGAACACGTCGACCATGCTCGCAAATCTGCCGAACAGGCTGTAAAGGTATGCAGCTGGTCTTCCTAAATTTCTGAATCTCACCACATGTAGTGAAACTTATATGGGGATGTAGAGAGGGGAATTTTACCTGACCCTTTCCTGAACTTATGCTATATTTTTTGCAGGCAATTTTCGCAAGTGAGCAAGGAAGATCAGTTAGCGAATATGACTATCTCCCATACTTCTACTCCCGTGCCTTCGACCTGTCGTGGCAGTTCTATGGCGACAACGTTGGTGACAGCGTGCTGTTTGGGGACAGTAGTCCTACATCTGCAACCCATAAGTTTGGATCATATTGGATCAAAGACGGGAAGGTTGTCGGTGCATTTCTGGAGAGTGGTACTCCCGACGAGAACAAGGCCATTGCTAAAGTTGCAAAGGTTCAGCCTCCAGTTGGGAGCTTGGAACAGCTCGCTAAGGAGGGCCTCACTTTTGCCAGCAAAATTTGAAACTATTCTTGCAATATAGTTTATGATTGGTGGCCTTACAAACTATGAGTTATACTGTTCCTGTACAAGACATGTAAGAATAGCGAGCGAGCGTGATAATAATAATAAGATTTATCGGCACTTGTATTGCACAATGTGTATACTGGACTGATAGGTTGAACATGCTGATGTTTGTATTTCACTTTGTTTTCCTCCAGCATGAGCTCTAAGCTCTCATCCGGCGTGTCGAAAATAACCATTCCACACATTTTATGATCCCTATGTGTGAGACGTCTGCACATGTATTATCATTTTTTAACGTGTGTATGAGTCAACTCTCTTCCGAAGGAGTCCCAGCATCGCTCTGCAGTTCAAAATAATATTAACCAAAGGGTGGTCATCTTTCTTAGCACCCGTAATGAGGTGCCAAAACAGTTTTTGAATTTATTTCCACAGTAATTTTTTTAAACTTTCTACTCCAAACAAGACGAAACCCCTTTTGAATTGCAAAATGTTTCGCTACAGTGATATAGACATTACTCAAGTTGTAAGCAAAATTAAAAATCTGCTCTGCGGACAAGACCTCCAACGGCAGCCGAATTGTCATTCTGATACATACTGCCAATGGTATTCAACTCATTGTCATTTCGTATCTTTAGCTAAAACTTCACAAATCGTTGGTATACGTGTATATACAAACGCACACTCAATTGCTAGAGAAGAATTTAGGGAGGAATTCTTGTGTACACTTAGTTTGACTCCTACATATGCATCACGTTGTGCAATTCTTTTAGAAAGACAACACTAGAAAGTAATCTCAGTTGTTTGCCATATGTGGCAGTACCAGACACCGATTCAATTGAAAAATTAAGTGTACGGGAGGAGAATTAAGGCCAAGGACCTATGATGTACGGATACGATGACATAAATATGACACGATATGAATATGTTAATATAGACTCTTTTTTTGAATTTTTCACGTGGAACTGGGAAGTATTGAATACACTGTTCAACACAATACAATACAACAAAATGATATTTTTAGAAGTATCGGTGTGTTAATGACAACGACTAATCATGTTAGTTTTAGGCTGAGATCGTACCAACACTAGGTTAAACATGATTGACATATTAGTTCTTGAGGACGACGACTTAAAAATAGAGTGACGCATTCATTTAACAGCGACGTCCAAAGACAAGAATGGAAAAGGAGGCTAAATATGAAAACGAGGTATGCATGGCTCCAATTATATAAAGAAAAATTAGGTTTTCAACGGCTTTGACCATTGAGCTTCCTTCTAATTTGGCACATTTTTGGCCATACCTATATTAATTAATTATCTCATTTTTTTGGGATTTTAATAGAGGCTAATATAATAAAAAATGACTGGAGTGGGACCCAAAATGGCTCCTAATAATCACCCAATTATTACTTAATTTTCTAATCCCTACATGCTACAATAATTAATTATAATCCGTCAGCTGCCCTCTTAATTTATCTTAATTTACACTTAAGACTTATCGTTTGAAAAAGAAAATGGTAAAAGATTCGACCCATATTTGGTATTTTAAAATATTTAATCAAACAAAAACAGGTAATCATGGAGTTACAAAAACTCATAGTAGAGTGATCCTTGAGGGGGATAAAATACACTTGGCCCATGTTTTGACATGTGGCGCCGTCAACGACGGACACATGACCTCTTGATCTCCAAGCAAGCTTTCCTCGAGCGTCATTCGCCTTCCTTGACCGAGGCCCATGTGTGACACGTGGCGTCATCATCGCGAGACACGTAGATCTCCTTGCCGTCCTTCAATGAGCGTCATCCCAGTTTCCGAGCGTGTCCCAATTCCCTCAAGGGGATGAGCCTCCAGTGCTCACTCCCTTGGGATGAGCTTCCACATGCACGTGAACAAAGGAGCCAGGCACCCCCCTCATTGTACAGCCTAGGCCCAGGTCTACCCTTGGATCTGCGAGCCCCTCAGGCTCATGGTTGACATGAGCGTGCTCCTGGCCCTCGTTACCAATCCAAAGCGGCTCTCTGACACCCCGTACATACCCGCGCACCTGTCACTATTGCCCGCACCACCTTTTCACCAGCTTTTGCAGGAGATTCCTCCTAGGTTTCTCCTCATTACGCCACGTGTTAGGGCAACATTAGGGCAGAACCACAAGGGGCAAATTACCAAAGGGTCCCTGACCCGCAACTATAAATAGGAGTCTTCATCTCCACCACGGTGAGCAATCTTCATTACCGAAACTCCTGCACTTTGCTTTGTTTTATCTATTTCAGATCATCATCTGAATTGAGCGTCGAAGAGTCAAACTGGGTAGCAACCCCAGTTCCCCCCAGCTTGGCTTTCTGACTAATTGTTTGGTGTTTGTCCTAGCAGGTAGAATCCACAACTTTTCTGGTGAACTTGAGCTTCATCCCCTGTTTCCCCATTAGAACAAATAGGAACTAGGAAGTGATCGGGATCTGATTGTCCGTATCTAGACCCATCAATAATGAAATATAATAAAGAGCACAAGGGTGTACTTGCCAGATAATTTTAACATTAGATCTTGTCTAAAATCTTATAATACCATGAGGCATAAACAAGTAACGAATGACTCACATGCCATGCAAGAATAATGTGTTTTTTAGGGCATGTTAGTCAAAGCTTCAATCTCTATGCATGTTTTGCGTCAAAAGATCAAAGGTATTCTTTCTTAAGTACACAAAATTTAAATTTTATATAATCCTCCTTTTACCAGGTCTAACCTTGTTGATCCCATTTACTAATAATTAAGGACTCGATGACATAGATAATCGTGTAATTACGATTCGAATACTAGACTTCCATATCGATATGTTAAACTATATTACACGGTGGGCTCATAACACTTGGCAAATTGCTGGAACTTATTTATTCACACGCACTACATTTAATATGTATAAATATATTATTACGAAACGAGAGGATGACCTGTACGAAATAGTATATGCTCCATAATTTATGTTACCGTAATAATCTAGTTAGTTTAGGTGAAATCACTACTCACTAAGCATTATTATATACAAATGAAAACCTCGTATTTGTTGACTAATAGATGAATTTCAGATTTTATTCCTTTTTCCAATCTTATTTAGTCAATAATTAATGTGCAAGAACGAATTGACAAGTTCTTCGCTAATACCAACAAACATATTATCCTACGGTATAACTTAGTTATGCTAATTTAATTAGAGATTTGTTCTTCAGCACTATGCTAATTTAACTAGAGATTTTGAATTCATTATACTAACTTAATTAGAAATTTTATATTTGAATATCTCAGAGCACAACCATCATTAGTATGAAATTTATATTTTAATCATCCGACCCGATTCGAGTTCGAGCTTTTGAAAATACATCCATGATCCATCATTGGTAGTGAACTTTACAACATAAGGATCTGATAAGAATTCGAGTTTTTGGAAATACAACTATCATTATTAGAAAGATTTTTATATATTAGTGGTTCAATCCGATTTCACCCAGACTTATAAATAATAATAATAATAATAATAATAATAATAAAATTATCCCGTGTTGTTTTCCAACTCTGGAGCTCCATTCTCTCTCCAAAACACTAAAACTAACACTATAAAACTCGTCGTTGAGGCTCCTCCGACTCGTACGGAGTATTGATTGGCTGAGTTTATAATGCAGGTCCAAACTCTCAACTCCACCCATTTTCGCAATTCCTTTTCCTTCATAAGCCACTCCGAGTTTCGTGTCTCTGATGATCTCCATGAAATGGCGGGAAACGCAATCGAGACAGACCTCGCCGGAGCTCCGGAGAGCCCGGCCAGTGATCCTACGTTGACTGCGGCAATGAGAGTTCAGAAGGTCTACCGGAGCTATCGTACCCGCCGCATGTTAGCTGACTCCGCCGTCGTCGTCGAACTCTGGTAAGTGGTAATTGATTTTGTTCCTATTTTTTTAATTTTGTTTTTCTGGTGTTTATGTTTGTTCGCGTGACCGAGATTCGGTTTTGTATGCATTTCCACGTGATGATCCGAATATTTTTTTGGTCCTCTCTGTTTCCGCTCGCGCAAAATTGGTAAACCGCATTTTTTTTTTCCCCGGTGCGGGGTGTGATGATTTGAAATTTGAATTACGTTTGGTTAATCACTCTGTTTCTCTCTGTTCGCGTCTTGTTTCTGGTAATTATTCTGATGATTCGATTTTCGTGATGAAAATTGAAGGTGGCAAGCGTTGGATTTCGCGCAATTGAATCACAGTACAAAGTCGTTTTTCAACTTGGTGAAGCCGGAGACGGCAGCTTCGCGGTGGAATCGTGTCGGTTTGAATGCGTCCAAGGTATATATACGTATGCATAAGAAATGTTTGTGAATTTTCTCCAAAGGCATTGCAGATTATTAAATTAAAATAAGCCAACGACAAGGCGTGAAAAGGATATACTTATATAATTGAAGTTTAAAAATTGTAAGATCAGCGCAATAGTTGCTTGTGGATTTGAATAATTGTGTTTATTTTGTCAAAATGTGGTGACAGGTGGGCAAAGGTTTGTCTAGAGATGCTAAGGCACAGAAGTTGGCTTTTCAGCACTGGATTGAGGCTGTGAGTTCTTTTTGTGCTTTTGTTGTCTTTTGTCCTTACCTATTGAGGTTCTTTCTGGTTTGTAATCCATTTGAAATGGTGATTGTTTTGTCATTTCTGAAGTTTGATATTGTTGATTCTAAACTAGGTTGATCCGAGGCACCGATATGGACACAGCTTACATTTTTACTTTGATGAGTGGTGTAAAACTAATTCTGGTCAGCCTTTCTTCTACTGGTAAGAAAAATCTCAAGAATATGGACAATCTTATTTATTCACTTATTAAAATATTCTGGAATTATAGCTTCATAGACTACACCAGAAAATCCATTATCAGTTTTCTGTAATCCAAGTAAAAGAACATGTTGATCAAATATCTGGTGATCGTTGTTGTACAGGTTGGATCTCGGGGATGGAAGAGATGTTGATCTTGAAGAGTGCCCAAGATCAAAGGTTCGTCAACAATGCATCATGTATCTCGGACCAGTATGTTACTGAAGTCCCATTATTGTCAAATTATTTTCTCAGATTTAATCATGTGATTGATACAAATGGAAATTAAAGTATATATTCGAAATGAAAGTCACTGATGCATTGATCTTTTCTTGGTTTATGACTCATTCTATTACAGCATGGAATATTATCATGACAATCTAATATCATTAATAAACCATCCTTTTTTACTGTCAGAAAGAGAGAGAACATTATGAATACTTGGTTGTTGATGGGAAATTATTGCACAAACTAAGTGGGAAACCTCTTGATACAAATGAAGGATCACCAGGATCTAAATGGATCTTTGTCATGAGCACGTCTAAACAGCTCTACAGTGGAGTGGTAAGCCCTAAAAATATTGTAGAACAAGAAGTTTGATTCTTTTTTCTTTTTCAAAAACATCTAAATGATGATTAATTGCCTCCAGAAAAAGAAAGGATTATTCCACCATTCGAGCTTTCTCGCTGGAGGGGTTACTTTAGCCGCCGGAAGGCTCACGGCGGAAGATGGTCTACTTAAGGTACATTTTTATCATTTTGACCTAATTAATCTTGGTTTGATTTCCACTGTATCTTTCACATGAATCCCCTTTCATTTTGACCTAATAAGTCATGTTTTATATTGTCTTCAGTGCATTTCAGCTTACAGTGGACATTATAAGCCAACAGATGATAACCTTGACATGTTTATGACATTTCTCAAGGAAAATGGAGTCAACCTGGATACAGTGGAGGTATGTTCTTAGCTAATTAACTATTCATATGAACTTTGCACAATATTACTCATTTCATGCAACTAAACTGGGCATATATGATGATATCATTATTTGCTTTATAATCAAATCATCACATTTCCATGAAATGGCTTTCTTTATCGACACATCTCTTTGATAGATATGCTAAGAATTATTCTTTAACCAGTACAAAACATGATAAATTTGACAAGAATAACCAGACTGGAAGACCACAATCCTTATCTCAATTAAAATATAGTCCTATCCACAAATAGTTTCTCAAGCATATATATCATCAATTGAGATAATTACATTGACATATACCATGAATTATGACCTAATTGCACAAAATTTTCTTGAGGTTTGAGAAATAACAAAAACTACCCCTGGCGTTTGAGGTTTGGATTAATGCATGGAATAGCGTATTCATAAAAAGTCAAGAGATGATATCATAAAAACTCGATAACTTCCAAACCTCAGGAAATATATATGTAATTAAGCCAAAACTCAGGCTATGTCGGTTTAATTATCACAAACCAATTCAACAGACTTTCGAGCCACACTCACACACGTAAAACAATACTTTTATTGACATGCTCTAAAAATACGTACGCAGATACAAAAGCCAACCGAAGAGGGCGAAGGCAACGACCCCGCAAAACCAGCCGAAGACAAGTCTACTCCCAAAATCCCGTCCACATCAGATTCCTTACCAATATCCATTCATCCCAATGAAGACAGAGACTTATCCTCACAACCATCCGAAGAAGTAGCATCTCACAATACCGAAACTAAAGCCGAGTACAAGCGAACGCTATCAGGCGGTCTTCAGAGCCCCGAAGCAGACGTCCCAAAGACAGCAATACTAGAAAGAATCAACTCCAAGAATGCTGCAAAGTCATATCAATTAGGCCACCAACTCTCTCTGAAATGGTCGAGTGGAGCTGGCCCCAGAATCGGCTGCATCGCGGACTACCCTATGGAGCTGAGGTTGCACGCGTTGGAGCTTACTAGATTCTCTCCACGATCATCTTCTCCGTCACCGGGACTCGCTGCTCTGCTTTCGCCTTCTTCCCGTCAGTCGAATCCTGATAATGGTGATGCAATTACAAGCTCTTGACCTTTTTCTTTCTCTTTCTTTTTTTCTAGTATTTTAAAATTTGGTATAGGAAAATGAAGTGTATAGTAGATTAGTAGTATTTCTTCGAAATTAGAGGGACATTCTTTCTTCTTGAAAGATACGTCTTTGTATTTGACTTGTGTTATGTACGTTGTCTATGCATATAATCCCATATTTCTTGAGAAGAATAAATATAAAATTAAGAAAATAAAAAGAAGTGAAAAAGAAAAGGGAAAACCTATCAGCATCACATGGGGATATTTCGGGTTTAAATCTCCAATTTTCTTTTTAGAATTGATTACATAACTCCCAAAATAAATAATGTAATTACAACTAGAGCAAATTACATTTTTAGTCCCATAGGATTCGACTTTTTGTAATTTTAGTCCAATTTCTTTGAAATTAAACATATTTAGTCCCATTATTTTCAAAAAGTTACAATTTTGGTCCCATCCATCAAATAATCGATAAAATATGTATATTTTTGCCATTAAGTACAATTTCGGGAAAAAGTTATTGTTCATTAGTTGTTAGTTTTTTTTTTTTTTTTTTTGTGTGTGGTAGTTTGCTTATTAATATCTCATTTTAGCGCCACATTACCATAATGAGAGTGACTCAGGGTAATGCTTCAAAGTTGATTCAGGATCCCAAAATGGGGTATTAATAAGCAAAACCCCACAAAAAACAACCTAATGAACAGTAACTTTTCCCTCCAAATTGCACTTAACGAATTTTTTTTTTGCATTTTTCATCAATTATTTGACGGATGGGACCAAAATTGTAACTCTTTGAAACTTATGGGACTAAATGTGTCTAATTTCAAAGATATGAGACTAAAATTGCAAAAGGCCTAATCCTATTTGACGGGGAACTTTTTGAGAATGCCACGTGTCGCCACGTGGCCTAATGACTAAGGGGTAACACGTAAGCAAACGTATTCCTCGGGAAGTGACACGTCACCCTAGCACCCCACCGCCGCCGGGGGGGGGGGGGGGTCGGTCGCCCTCGATCACCCATATCCCATTTGGTCGATGAGAACCCCCGAGTCGCCAAATCGACCAGATCAGGTACTCGAGTTCTTCCCATCTCTGCGTGGGTCTCCCGACCTCAAGAACATCTCGACCTCCTAGTCCGTCGACCACTCGAGCCGTACAATAGGCAAAGGACAAGATAAGAGGTCGAGACACGTGAAAGGGACAAAAGGACCAAGCCTGACATAAAGGTGTTGTACAGTACCTTTTGTCCCCTAACAAATTGGCTAGAGCATTAAATGCCTCTCCAGTGCGTGAATAGGTGTCACAGGCCTGCCTTGGGCCTATAAATATTCACAATATTTATGGTATTGGTAAGTAAGTTCACTGTTTATTCGATCGTCTTTACTTCCTCTTCTAATTTGAGCAAGTACCTGACTTGAGCGTCGGAGTGCCAAATCTGGGATAAACCCTCATTTCCCCAGGTTGGATTCTAGCTCAGTTTGTTATTCTCTTATAGATTCACTCGAGACTCTTCCCGTTTTTACAAATTCTAAGTGATTCGAGCTCCCGGAATCGACCGTAACTTTCTGACCGATTTTGAGCACGATCATTTTGACACCGTCTGTGGGAAATGTTGAACAAAAAGCAATTTCCATTTGAACTATGAGGATCAAAAGCGGACACACTTTTGGCCCAGACGGCCAGGAACTTACCAACGTGGTAGTCGCCGCCGGAAAAAGTACAGCCCAACCTCAGGCAGGGGATAACCTGACGGGGGTACATCTCCAGGCGGTTTACTCCGAGCCTGAGCTCGATGGTTACCTGGCTCGATGCCAGGCAGAAGCTGTCGCAGCTGTGGCAGAAGGGCGAGCCTCGATTCATAGGTGCCGTATGGGTATGCCCCTTCTAATCCATGGAGATACCCACCACCTCCACCGAGCTATTACCAAGCTCCATACTATCCACCACCTTAAGCTCACTCATACTGGCGAGGGATAACCCTTGGGGGTGCGCCGTCTTGAGATACGAGCCAGAGGCCCGTCAAAGGAAACAAGGAGGCTGAAGCTCAGCCAAAGAAAAGGCCCGCCAACCAAGGAGCCTTTCATATCGCCTGAACTGGCAGTGAGTTTCGGGCTTGATCTCCCGGAGGCAGAAGAGCTGCCGACCCAAAAACTGTGCGAGTCTTCTACCGACTCAGGGCCAGGGTCGATCCAAAAGCCCCAATTAGGGCAAATAGGGGGTTCCCAGTGGGGAAAGACGACCTCCGCAATAGATTGCCCTAACGTGATCGACTAGATCCACCCCAGGATAGGGCGCCCCTCGAGCACCCGAAGTCTAGGGCCCAGAACCCACTAGTTTATGAGGTCAAAGACGACGAGCCTTATGGCGAGGACAATGAGCAGTCGCAGAACCAAGAGAGGAGTGGGCTCCCGCCACCCCCTCCTCAAGAGGGTTACCGGAGTATAAGGGAAGCAAGGTCCCCTTTCTGTGAGAAAATTATCTCAGCTATGGTAGAAGATAAGATGCCTACAAATCTGCCAACTTATGGAGGGACCACCGACCCCGAGAGGCACATCGACCGTTTTGAGATCAAAGTGAGTATGTTTGGCCATTCTTCGGATGTACGAGCTAAGAACTTCGTGACCAGTTTAGTTGGGGCTGCCCAGGACTGGTTCTCAAGGTTACCCCCATTAAGTATAAACTCTAATGATGACCTGGTCGAGTAGTTCATCGCTCACTTCTCCTCGGTCAAGAGGGATAAGCTGCCCTCGACCTACCTCTATAACCTCGTGCGGAGGGAGGATGAAACTTTAAGGGAATTCTTCACAAGGTTCTTTCGGGTGGCCGTTCAGGTCAAGACGCCCAGTATGGATATACTGACCACCATTTTGCACTCTGCGATCAGGAACAAGGACTGTGTGAACCAAGTCATAGTCTAGAAGCCTGAATCAATTGCCAAAATCCTGAAAATTGCAGGAGATTGGATGAAAGTGGAAGAGGTTGAGCAGAACCAGCGCAACAAGCACAGGAGAAAGGAGGAGTCGAATTGAACCCCCAGAGTAGAAGTAGCACGCGACAAAAAGCTATTCTAAAACCCAAAACCAATCAAGGAGACCCAGAAAACATGGGACTCCGGAAAATATTGTAATTTCCATAGGCAGACCGAGCATAACACCTCAGAGTGTTTTGCCCTCAAGGAATAAATAGAGCGGCTAATCAAAGGGGGGTACTTACAAGAATTCATCAAGAAAATCGATGACCTGGCCCTCCGAGTAGAAGAAAGGGTAAAAAACAGGCCCCCCCCGGATGAGGAACGCTAAAAAACCCATGGAGCGCGACTAACACAACCTGTCTTGCCATGGTCGCATTGATATGATCGCGAGAGGACCCATAGAGGGCGATTCCAAAATCGCTCGGACGCGCACTAGGAGAGAGGCCCAAAGGAGCTACAATGGGCTAAGAGAAGTGATGATGGTCGAGCCTCAGGAGTCGTGGGTTGAAGAAGAGATCACATTTAGCAATAGGGGCTTAGTCAATGTACCCCGTCGGGAGCGTAAAACTCCCAGCTGTCCGATGATAGCCACTTTAGATGTGGGTAATTTTGCTGTATCCAAAATTTTAATTGACAATGGAAGCTCCACAAACATTATCTTTTACTCGACTCTCGAAAAAATGAAACTTCATAAACGCATTCAATTTGAAACTATCTGAACTCCTTTGACGGGTTTTGGATGATCCGAGGTATACCTTAAAAGTCGAATCCGACTGATCACCTCTATGGGAACCTCCCTAAGAGGGCGACGTTGGAGATCGAATACCTTGTGGTTGATCAACCGTCAGTGTTCAAAATTATCTTCGGACGACTAGGATTGATCGACTTTAGAGCCATTATTTCGACTTATCATCAACTCGTCAAGCTGCTGACCCTGGAGGGAATAGCGGAATTGAGATGCGACGTCTCAACGGCTTGGGCGTGCTACTTGATTTCCATGGAAAAAGTGAAATTGCCAAATAAGCAAGTGTTGCCTGTGGTTTCTTTGCTGAACCTCGATTTTGAGGATTTGGTAGATCGAGACCTCTTCGACCCAGAGAGGTTAAATAAAACGACCTCTGCCTTGGCTGCCAAAAGGAGAAAACTTCTCGACGGGAAGATTGAAGCAACCAACGAAACTCAGCAGATCGTGCTGGTGCCGGGTCAGCCTAAAAAGACAACCAAGATTGGAGTATCCCGAAAGGGTAAGGAGGTCAAGCACTGTATGCTAATCCGATCCTTATAAGAGAATGCAAACGTGTTTGCATGGAGTGCTTCCGATCTGGAAGAGGTCGACCCAAGTGTGATCATGCACCATCTGAATGTCGACCCCACCTTCAAATCGATCAAGTAAAAACTCAAAAACCAAAGTGTGGCCCGGAACAAGATCATCGAGCAGGAACTCAACAAGTTGCTCGAGGCAGGATACATCACTCCTGAGAAATATATTGATTGGTTGTGCAACATTGTTTTGGTGGCCAAAACAGGGGGCAAGTGGAGAATGTGCAACTACTTCACAGATCTTAATAGAGCTTGCCCCAAGGATCCGTATCCCCTGCCTTTTAGGGGTACTACTAAATGATGGATGCCTTTCAAGGGTACTACCAAATCTTCATAGCCCCAGAGGACGAGAAGAAGACAACTTTCATAGTCGTTAAGGGAATATACTGTTTCAAAGTCATGCCCTTCGAACTTAAAAATGTTTTAGCTACCTACCAGAGACTTGTCAATAGGGTTTTTGAGGAGGAGATCGCAAGGACTATGGAGGTTTATATTGATGACATGATCGTTTGAAGCAGAAAGTCTTGTGATCACTTGGAGGATTTGGGTCGAGCTTTCGAATTACTTCGAAAGTATCGTTTGAAGCTCAACTCGAGCAAGTGCACTTTTGGGGTTGAAGGGGGAAAATTCTTAGGATACATGGTAAGCCATCGAGGCATTGAGGCAAATCCTGAGAAGATCAAAGCCATCACCTTACTATATCGACCTCAAACGGTGCAAGAAGTACAGTACTTAGTTGGAAGGATAATCTCCCTTAATCGATTCATCGCAAGATCAGCTGAAAGAAACCTCCCATTCTTTAAGATCCTAAGAAATATCAAGAACTTTGAATGGACAGAAGAATACGATCGAGCCTTCGAGGAATTAAAAGCCTTCCTAGAATCCTCGCCTTTGCTTGCCAAGCCCGAGTCGGGAGAAAGGTTGTATAAGTTGCAAGGAATAGTGCCCTTAAAGCAGCATTTATGCTTTACTATTTCCTTGTAAAATCACAAACAGTCTTTGAATAATAAACGAAATGATTTGGTTCATAGGCTATCACTTCTTTATGTGCTTATTTATGTCTGTTTGGGTTTGACTGTGTTTGCATGTTTTGAACTCCCCTAATCCGATGAGGCCGTTAAGAATTTTGCCCTAATGAGAATGGCATATGAAATAAGTTCTTAACTCCATAGGCGAGGATTAGAAACTTTTCCAAGTCGATGAGTCCGACAGACAGTCGACCTTGACTCTGTTGAGACTTACTTACGTGATTATGTCCTTTTGAAGGATAACTCAGTTTCATGGAGTGATAAGTGCATACGATGATGCGTTCATAATACATAAGGGTGTTCATAATGCATAAAGGTGATTGTTACAAGAACTTTAACACTGAGATGTCTCGCGTGAGAACATTCCTACATGGGAAAGAAAGTCTCCTAGAAACTTCCAGATTAAGAAATATCTCACAGGTCAATGACGTGATTAATAATCTTTTGACTTGAGATTCTATAATGTCTTATATGAGCTAACTCTGTAATAATTGATATAGGCTCAAAAGGGTGTCGGCATATAGACACCTGAACCACGGCCTATTTTTGGATTGTACAAGTGGTATATGTAGAATTAGTAGAGCCAATAAAGGACCTACACTTGTTAAGAACAAGAATGATCTCTTACTGGTTAAGTTGTTCGTAGTCCATTAAATGTTAAACCCTTGGCCAAGGTGGATAAAAGATTAAGATATCAAGAAAATTGGGTTTTCTTGGATTGAGATCTAAATGGATATGAAACGAACTTAACTTTAAAGATAAAAAATAACAAGGCTCTGAGTTTATTCCCATGCCTTACCTCTTGATTGAGAGATGGAGTTGTAGGAGGATCGTATTTCACTGATTGTCATTGACTGAAAGGTTCTTCGATTCATTTCGTTATTCGGCTAGGGGCCATACACCCATTCACTACAAAAAAACAGGTATTTTCCGGTGAATTTTTTCGACAAACCTTTTTCGTCTGTAAATTTCAGACAAAAATCGGACGAAACTCGTAATATTCCATTTTTCTTATAAGATGAAAAATTTTCGACAAAATTTCGATGAACCAAAATTTTATTTTAAAAAATATTTATATTTTATACTTCAGACGAAACTTTGTGATGAAATTTCGCCTGAAATTTTAAATTATTTTCGAAAATTATTTCTCAGATGAAAATTATTCTGAAAAGCGTGTGAAAATGATTGGGAATTTCAAACGAAACTCCGATCAAATATTTTGTCTGAAAATATTTTATATTGCAGCGCAATTCCAGCGAATCTCTTCGTCTGAAAATGCTTGGGGTTTTTTTAGCAAGCGCCAGACCAATCTTCGTCTGAATATCGTTGGAAAATGATGGTGTTCTGGCTAAACTGCGACGATAGTGTTTGTCGGAAAATGAATCAACTAAAATCAAATTTGGCTATGAAAATCAGATATACAATATCGCCTTTTAACTTTTTTCTGCGATGAAATTTCGGCGACATATCGGTTGGAAAATTCGTGCCCTAATTAGTTCCTTAAGTTTCAGACCCGCGTCTCCCTCCCTCATTTCACCCTTTTCCCTCCCTCATTTCAGCCTTTCCCTCCATGAAAATCTGAACATTTCAGCCACACTTTCCCCTAAAATCGTCCCTCCAGCATTTCAATATCATCATCTTTTTCTTGAATGTGTGTTATGAAGACAATGGGCTTCGACTGGTCACATATGTAGAGTATGATTGTGGCTTCAATTTGAAGAAAAGCTTGGTGGGGTTGTGATTTGTAGGTAGTGACTCAAGTTAGCTTTGACAAGATTCATTCAATTGAGCTTTCAGGTGATGTTCTCATACTCAGTTAATATATATATATCTTAGCTTAATTCCGTGCTAGTTGCTTCATAGATTATTCTAGATAATATATATGCAGCTATAAGACATAGATCTGTGAAAGCCTGAAATGAGATTTGCTTAATTTGTTCATACTCAGTTTAACATATATACATTCTATTAGGTATGGATTTGCTTGATTTGTTCATGAGTTTGGTGTACTCTGTTACATTTGAAGTTGGAAAAGTGTTTGTTAGATTGTTCTACTAGTTACATTCTATTAGATGTTTTTGATTTTGGCTTAGAGTAGTGTATGATCTGGCTCAAATCTGGTCGATCTGACTTGTCGATCTGACTGTCAGATATGGGTCAATCAGTCAAGAATTTGTTTGAGTGGGTTCTTTATCGACCTGAAAGCACTAGCAAACGTGAGCTCGAAACCAACTTGGGGGACTTGGGGTTTGACCCAAGGTTGGCACTCCGACGCTCAAGTCAGTAATGGGGCTCTCTAGTGAGAGAATAAATGCAATTGAATGCGTATTAAAGGCTTACCAACTACTGTTCAAAGGGCGAGTATTTATAGCCATGGCCAAATGACACAGTAGTGTGTGTACTGTAGGTGTGCATTAATGGCGTTGCCAGTCGCCGATCTGGATATCGGACGATGGAACCGGCTTGAGGCGGGTCGTTTGTACCTTCTTTCCCCTTTGGGTAAAAGCAGGGACTGGCGGTCATTAATGAGCCGTAGTACGCCTGTTCCAGGGAATGGGAAGGGTACGCGTGTCCCGACAGGAGTGCTTTACAGTATTCGGGTGTCCGGTGACGTATGATGTCGATCTGGAGATCGATGTTGCCTTCCGGGATCCTTAATTCTGTGGATTTCTTCGTAGAAGAGAGTAGATCGATCTGTTGATCTGGTGATCGGGTAGTATGCCCATCGATCTGGTGTCCATAAACAAATCTGATGACCTGAGGACCTGGTATCGATCTGATGACCTGTCCAAGAGGTCGTTCTTGGTTTGTCCAGGTTGGCGTGAGGGTCCACGTGGCACCAACCGGGGGCGGCCACGTGGCCTTGTACTATTATGCCATATCAGAGGCCCCCCAAATTACCAGTGTGAATTTTCTCAGTGGTAATTTCATCGATCTGGCATTGGGTAGGGGAACCGTCATGACTGTTAAAATCGAACCGTCATCTTGATGATGAGGCGCGTCTTTTGAGTTCCTCGATCTGACGCCGCATTTAATGCGACGTGACTTTTGAGGGAGGTGGCATGTCCGGGGTAATAATGGCGTCGTTTCGTATTTCGAGACGTTACTTTTTCAACCCCTATAAATAGGGGTTACCCTCAGTCCACACTTCACCGCTTTCATATTAAATCCAACGAGCTGCTCCGATCTGCAACAGTGGCCCGCCGCTCTTTCGAGGCTCATTCGATCTGCTTTCAAGGTAAATTTCCCTCTCTTTCCATCTTCTCATGGCTCGTGGCCAGATCGAAACAGGAGGGAACTTGGGTGTAGTTGCTTTTACGCCGTCTCCTGAACGAGAGATCGATCAGAGTATCCCCCCGCTCCCAGATGCGAGTTTTGAGTCACTCACAGGGTCGGGTGGTACGGCCAATCGCGGGGGACCCGCTTCGACCTCAAGAGGGAGGGGTCCGATGAGATTGGTGGACGAGTCGGAGGCGCAGGAGGTCGCGGAAGAAGAGGAGGTTCAGGAACGGGTGAACCCTCCGGTGGTGGAGCCACCACGCCATGTTTACCGCACCCTCACCCATGTGACGCAAAGGGCTACCAAGCTGACCCCTGCTGAGTTCGCGGAAGTAGAAAGAAAGTTGGGTTTGGGCCCCCAGTATGTGGTTCGAATGCCGGTGACTGGGGAGACTGTGGGTAACCCTCTGAGGCCGAGATCGATTGGGTTGTATTACCATGCAGTCAAGTACGGCCTGCGCCTTCCTTTGCCGCGGATCGTTTCCGATCTCCTCGTCCGATTCAATATGTGTCCTGCCCAGCTGACCCCAAATTCGTTCTCCTTGGTTCACTGCATGATGATAATCGTGAAGTGTTTGGGGTTCGCGCCAGAGTTTGAAGATTTCGGAGAGTTTTTTACTTTGAATAGCGCTGCAAAATCTGGCCCTGGCTACTTTAACCTTCAGTCGAAACCCAATCGGAAGATGGTATCGATCCCATCGTCGTCGCATGGGGTGGACTGGAAATCCAAGTTCTTCTTCGTCGATCTCCCCATCGCCCCCTCGTTCCGAACTACTTGGGGCTCTGATGATCCGAAGCGTCTTCCGACTAGATCGACCTCCTGGCTTCATGACCATTTCGATCTGCTTCCCCGTTTGGGCCTTCTTGACCACACAAACCTGACGAGGACGGGGCATCTGGTCGAAGCGGGCATTATCCTTGGAACCCGTCGGAGGAACTTCCGTCTTGGTATGCTCCTGCTTTGACCGGACCCCACCTCGATCAGGGTCCTTTTAATAGTGAATTTTCCTCATTATTATCGATCTGACGATGGTTTTGTTCGATCTGCAGATCTTCGGGTGCTAATCATGTCTCGAGCTTCACAGATGAGGGCACGGCGTCAAAGGGAGGCTACAGCCACTGAGATGCAGCCCGTGGTCGATGCGGCCCGCTCGATTCTCAATGCTCTTCCCGACGCACAGCGAGTCCACCTGGAGGGGTTCAGAAGGGAGCTGCAGGATCAAGGCCCTCCACAGGTCGCTCAGAATGTGGCGACGGAGCCAGCTCGTGGTCAGGAGTTCGTCGGTCTGGTTGGGCCTTCAGGGGGTCAGGAAGAGGTCGATATAAATTTAGATCATTTAGACATTTATTTTGATGAAGCCATTGACCCTTATGCCCAGTTTGTTCAGGCAAGGCACGGTGTGGGAAAAAGGCCCCTTAGTGAGACAACTCGCCAGGTCGAAGAATCTGAGGAATCAGATGAAGAAGCTGAGCTGATGGATTTCCCAACGACCCCACTTCCCCAATGGCCGGCCGGACTCGAGCTAGAGAAGGCAGACGGATCGAAGCGTCATCTCGCTTTCGGTACCCCGGACATCGACCTGATATCGGCCTTGTTCAATACTGGATGCATCATAGATGAACAGAAGAAGCTTTCCTTCACAAGATCTTTCGACCAGAAGAGGGCTAAGGCTGCCAGGGGGCTTTTTTGTGTTAGTATCTTTTCCTCCTTGCTTTCTCCATCGATCTCACGTAAATTCGTTCTGACCCTTGCCCCTTCTTCAGGATGTCCTCCCCGTGTTGGTCAACTCGATCCAGGAGGCAGAGGTCTTTAAAGCTGGCAAGCTGAGGTACAAGGAGAAGTACCAGACTGCAAAGGCCCAGCTCGCCTCGATGAACCCTGATGCTTTTCTGCAGCTCGAGGACGAACTTCGCAAAGCTAGAGAGGAGAAGCGGGTCCGGACTGAGGAGAAGCAATCGATGGAGGTTCAACTTCAGAGTTCTATTGAGGCCCTGGCGAAGGCGGAGAAAAGCCACGAGCATGAGCTGGCTAGGATGAAAGAGGAGTTTGCCAAGCAGCTTGCAGATGCCCAGGCTGCTTCGAAAGAAGAGGGTAGGGCTGAGGTTTTCGATCTGGCCCTGTCGAGGATCCAGAAGGCTGCCTCCGACCTGCAACGGTATAAGCTCGAGATCGAGCGTTATGCTGTCCGGGAGTTCATGGAGGGCCCTGGCTTTGAGGAAGCGAGCCTGATCGTTGGGGAGGGCGACCTGGCCGAAGGGTTCCAGATATGTGTGAACCAGCTCAAGGCCCAAAACATTTTCCCTCCGGAGTTCGACTTCAACACAATAGGTCCTCTCCTGGCTGATCCCGGAGCTACTGAGCAGGAGGAGGAGGAGGAGGAGGAGCCCGTTCAGATCGATTGGGCGACCCATAAGTATGGCCATGCTATAGAAATTGCCAAGGCCAAGAGATCGAAGAGCCGGGTGGAGTGCGAACTGCCACAGCCGGTCGAGGTCGAGCATCTCCTTCCTCCTCTCCGCGAGTTCGACGGGTCGCGGACCAGATCTGGTAGGGAATCCTCTGCTCCTGTTGAGCTTGATTAGATCGGACCTTTGATTCTAAAACATTAAATCCGACCTACTAGCCGGGGTTGTGGCTAGGTGAATATTTGCTTTAATTTTGATTTTGAACATCAGCCCATCGAGCCACGTCGCGTGGTGAGCTCGATGCGCTAGGTATAATCGATCATTGTCAATTTTTTAGATCGACTTTCGCATGAATGAATTATGTTTTTCATACTTTGTGCTTTCTTTTACTTTGCAAGTTGAACATTAATTCGATCTGGCATGCGCGTGGCTTATCGATCTGGGTTTTGCTTACCCCTTAGCTTAGATTTTTATCGCTTTCGGATCGATAGGTCCACGGAGCTATTCGATCTCTTTTGGATGTCGATCTAGCTTCATTGGGCGTGCGCATTTTTCCTTAGTCGTTTTCCCTTCGCTGCATTCTCGTCGGATCGATAGCGATCTCTGAGACGCGCAAATCTCTGGACCCCTTTGGATCTAACTCGATCTCTGGATCCCCTTGGATCTAAGTTGATCTCATTAGGTCTTAGGATTCACCTCTTCGAAGATCATGAATCACTGGATCTCCTTGGATCTACAACGATCTCCTTGGATCTCTGGATTATTATTTTTTGAAAACCATTAATCTCTGGATCTCCTCGGATCTGAAACGATCTCCTTGGATCTCTGGATCTTTAGGTTCGTTAGGATTTTTTAGGATCTCTTTGGGTCTTAAAAACGACCTCACTGGATCTCGATCTCTAACAAGGGTTTAAAATCACTCAATACGTTAGGATTTTTAGGATCTCGCTGGGTCTGAAAACGACCTCGTTGGATCTCGATCTTTAACGATGATTCAAAAAGCATTAAACACGTTAGGACTTAGGATCTCCTTGGGTCTAAAAACGACCTCATTGGATCTTGGTCTCTAACGATGATTCAAAAAGCATTAAACACGTTAGGACTTAGGATCTCCTTTGGTCTAAAAATGACCTCATTGGATCTCGGTCTCTAACGGTCGGATGCGGGGTGGCTCACTCTCTCCTCGACTCATGACCGTAGGTCGAATGAGAGCTTAGTCGAAGGGATAGTGGCCTGACGCGGGATTACGGATTGACTTTAATCGGATACCCCAAAACATGTGAATTAATTGACTGATCAGAGATCGATTCTCAGGCGAATTCGACCTCTTTAACTACAGAGATCGATTCTCAGGCGAATTCGACCCCTTCAACTATTACAATTTTTGAAATAAATTTGAAGGCTAAGTGTAAAACTTCTTCAAGTTGTGCGCGTTCCACGGTCTGGGTAACGGTTCCCCGGCCATGTCTTCAAGTCGGTAGGCCATGTTTTTCCCGATCTCGGTGACGCGATAAGGTCCTTCCCAGTTAGGCTCAAGTTTTCCGACATGTTGCAAGACTTCGACCTTTTTTAGCACTAGGTCACCGATCTGAAACGATCTGGGCCGTACGTGTTTATTGTATGATAGGGCTGCTGCTGCCTTGTACTGCCTGAGCTTCTGATAGGCATGCTCTCTACTTTCTTCAATCACATCTAGATCTTCGGCTCTGATCTCCGTATTCCGATCGAGCTGGTATTGTGATACACGAGCAGTTTCGTGTAACAGCTCCGATGGGATGATGGCTTCGGATCCGTAAACCAGAGAGTATGGTGTTTGCCCAGTGGCTGTCCACGGGGTAGTTCGGTAAGCCCATAGCACACCGTCGAGTTCGTCCGCCCATGCGCCCAGTTTGGCATCAAGGCGGGTCTTGAGATTTTGGATAATGATTCGGTTGGTGACTTCAGCTTGGCCATTTGCTTGCGGGTGACCAACTGTAGTGAATCTGAGGTCGATCCCGAGATCTCGACAATAGCTCTTGGTATTCTCAGATCGAAATTGAGGGCCATTGTCACAGATGAGTACCCTCGGAACCCCAAAACGGCAGATTATATTCTTCCAGAGGAAATTTCTTATCACTGCATCAGTAATTTTGGGGACTGCCTCGGCCTCAACCCACTTTGAGAAGTACTCGACGCATACTATGGCAAACTTTTTCTGTCTGGGTGCCAAGGGGAAGGGACCAATGATGTCGATCCCCCACTGGTCGAAGGGCCAGCACACATCGATCGGTATCATGGACGCAGGGTGAGTGTGGATTAGGTTGCCGTGTTTTTGGCACTTGGGGTATTTCCTAGAATGGATCTTCGCATCCCACACCATAGTCGGCCAAAAATACCCACTCCTTAAGATTTTTCGAGCTAGAGCTCGACCTCCGGAATGGTTCCCGCAGCATCCCTCAAGGACTTCTTCTAGGACATCTTGGGCTTGGCTAGGTCGCAGGCACCTTAGAGGGGGACCTGTGAAGGATTTTTTCAACAACCTGCCTTCCCGATCCATCATATAGAGCAGAGATCGATATTTTATTCTCCTGGCCTCAGTTCGATTTTGGGGCAAAAGCCCGTCCTTAAGATAAGCGATTAGGCCGTCCATCCAGCAAGGTTCCAGCGGATCGATGGCCGCGATCTCGACCTTTCCTTCATCGATCGTACGGCCCCCCGAGACCATGAACGAGATGGTCGCATCCTTTGTTCCCTGGAATCCGTTGGCCAACTTCGATAGGGCATCAGCTCGACCGTTCTCTTCGCGAGGGACCTGTTCGATTTTGAACTCTTTCAGCTTAGAGGCCAGCTCTTTCACCATTTTGAGATACGCTGCCATGGACTCTTCCCGAGCTTCGTACGTGCCGTTGACTTGGCCCGCGACGAGCTGGGAGTCAGTTACAACGGCTAACCTGTCGATCTGGTTCTCCGTGGCGTACCTTAGCCCTGCCACCAGTGCTTCGTACTCAGCTTCGTTGTTTATCGCTTTAAAATCGAGCTTAATGGCGAAATCGAGCTGTAGTCCGTCTGAATTTATAAGGGATATGCCCACCCCCCCTCCTTGAGAGGTCGATGAGCCATCCGTGTACATGGTCCAACTAGGCGTGGCACGGACGATCTCCATCGAGCTGGTGTTCTTTTCGACTAGAAAGTCAGCCAGAACTTGAGCTTGTTGGGCGGCCCGGGGTTGGTAGGTGATGTCATGCTGACTCAATTCGACCGCCCATTTCATCATTCGACCCGACACGTCGGGCTTGGATAAGACCTACCTAAGGGGTTGATCCGTTAGGACGATTATGGGATGAGCTTGGAAATATGGACGTAGCTTCCGAGCCACATGCGTCAGAGCGAATACGAACTTCTCGATCTCAAGATAATTTCGCTCCGTGCCGTGTAGGATCTTGCTCAGGTAGTAGATCGGTAGGTGTTTTCGATCTCGAATAGCGACCAAGACTGAGCTGAAGGTTTCATTAGAGAGGGATAGGTAGAGGTACAAGGTCTCTCCTTCATTCGGCTTGGCCAGCAATGGCGGGGAGGCCAGGTACTCTTTCAGTTGATCTAACGCTCGATCGCATTCTTCGTTCCACTCGAATTTTTTGAGATTCCTTAAAACTTTGAAGAATGGGAGGTTTCGTTCGGACGATCGTGATATGAACCGGTTAAGTGAGATTATGCGACCCACCAGGGACTGTACTTGGTTGATGCATCGAGGTCGCGGGATGACCTGGATTGCCTTGATCTTCGTAGGATTCGTCTCGATGCCTCGTTGGCTCACCATGTATCCTAGAAACTTTCCTCCTTCGACCCCGAACGTGCATTTGTCGGGGTTGAGCTTCATACCGTATTGCCGTAAGATCTCAAACGATCTACGCAGATGATCTAGATGATGGTACGCCCAGCGACTCTTCACGATCATGTCGTCGACGTAGACCTCCATGGTCTTTCCGATCTCGTCTTGGAACATCAGGTTGACCAATCTTTGGTACGTAGCTCCCGCGTTCTTTAGCCCGAAGGGCATGACCTTGAAGCAGTATATTCCCTTTACTACAATGAAGGCCTTGTGCTTCCGGTCTTCGGGAGCCATAGAGATCTGGTAGTAGCCTTGAAATGCATCCATCATACTGAGCATCTCGCACCCAGCTGTCGAGTCGACGAGCTGATCGATTCGGGGCAGTGGATACGGGTCTTTTGGGTACGCCTTGTTGAGGTCGGTGAAATCGTTGCACATTCTCCATTTCCCGCCCGTTTTTTGTACGAGGACTACGTTGCACAGCCAGTCAACGTATTGAGCTGGAGTGACGTATCCTGCATCGAGGAGTTTATTGACCTCAGGCTCGATTATATCATTCCTCGCCCGACTTTGAGGTCTTAGCTTTTGTTTTATGGGTTTGATCGATGGATCGATTCCGAGCCGGTGGCAGATCACCTTCGGGTCGACTCCGATCAGATCTTTGGCAGCCCAAGCGAAGATGTCAGAGTTGTCCCTCAAGAATTCTATCATCATGACCTCGTGTTGCGGATGCATATTCGCCCCGATCTTGGTGGTCTTATTGCTGTCTCCGGGGACTAGGGCAATTTCTTTCAGTTCTTCAGAGGGCTCGAGCCGCTCGCTGGCCTTTCTTTTCCGAGCTGCGGGGGATCTTTCCGCCTCGATCTCCCCGTCTGCATACGTCTGGAGGTCGAGCTCTTGCTCCACCTCTTTCCCGGACGGCTTTTTCAGGACGATGGCATAGCAAGCCCAACTGTCCATGACATCGCAAGTCACCTCTCCGACCCCGTTTGGGGTGGGCATCTTCAGTTTTTGATGGTACGTTGAGATGATTGCTTTGAATTGAATAAGGCCAGGTCGGCCGAAGATCATGTTATACGCTAGGGGCATATTGACGATGACGTACTCGACCTCCTGGGTTACCCTTTTGGGGGATGTTCCCATCGAGGTGAGGAGTCGGATGCGCCCTAACGGTATGACTTCCGATCCACCGAACCCGGAAAGCGGTGTTCGGATCGGATCGAGCTTTAGGTTATGCAACTTCATTTTTACAAGAGTCGAGTAAGGGATAGTATTCGAGCTGCTTCCATTATCAACTAGGCATTTAGTTACATCATAGTTAGCCACGCCCAAGGTCACCACCATCGGACAGCTAGGCGTGTCGCCTTCCCGATGGGGGCCCGGGCGGCTATCACTCTCACTAAAGCTAACCTCCTGCCTTTCCCACTCTCTACCATGATCGATCTGGAAGACTTCTTCATGCGGACCGTTGTACTCTCGAGCTGCTCGCCTGATGTTCCTTTTTTGAGCCGCATTTGAGTCGCCGCCCTCGTGCCCCCCGGCTATCATATAGATCTTGCCGTGAGTGGGGGGATTATCTTCTGCTCTCTCCAGCGGCTGCTTCCCAGATCGTTTTGGGGGAGATCTAGATCTGGACCTGTCACGGTCGGTCGACCTCCCCGCCTTTTCAGAGTAGTGGTCGATGCGTCGAACAAAATCCTTCAGGTGCCCCCCTTGGATGAGTCTTTCGATCTCATCTCGGAGGGCGTTACATTCCGCGGTCGTGTGGCCCCATTGCTGATGGTAGCCACAGTACTTCCCTGATGCCTGAGCCTTCGGGCCCTCCCGGATGGGCTTTGGTTTCTTCAGAAGGCTTTGGTCCATGACCACGTAGATCTGGTCTAAGGACTTGGTCAAGGGGACGTAGTTTCGTCGGTCGACCTGGGTCGGTTGGTCGACTTTCCCCTTGATCTTCTTTTGCTCGCTCCCTTTCCGGTGTTGGGGCGAGCTGGACCCAATGACCTGCCTCTCAGATCGAGGAGGAGGTCCGTGCGCGAGGGCGATCTCCTCAACGCGCATGAAGCCGTGGGCGATATCCTGGATCTCCGTCAGGTTGCGTGGCCCGGCCCTGACGATCTCATCCGCCCATAGGCGGTTGCGGAGAGCTCGATGGACCACAGAGAGCAGGGTGTCCATCGTCGGGTTTTCGACCCGAACTACTTCCCTCGAAAAGCGAGTCATGAAATCTCGCAGGGACTCACCCTCCCTCTGATAGATGCTGTTGAGATAGGAAGGGGGGAGTTTTTCTCCTGTCATTGAGGAGAAGTGCGCCGTGAATCGATCTACGAACCGGTTGTAGGTCGTTATGCACCGTGGCGGCAGGCGGATGAACCAATCTTGAGCGGGGCCCGTCAGCGTAGTGACGAAGAGCTTAGCCCAGATCTGTTGGGGATGGGAGTGTAGAAACATCCGATTCTCGAAGGCCGTCACATGTTTTTCGGGATCTGTGGTCCCGTTGTACATGGGCAGGCCGATCGGAATTCGATCTCCATCACAGGTTGTGCGGAGAATGTCCTCGCAGAAAGGGGAAGCTTCTTCCCTGTCGCTGCGGTATCGGAGAGGTCGTCGGTTCAGCCCTTCCCGAAGGTCGACCTGCCTCTGGGTGACGTGGGAGCCACGGTCACCCAGGCGGTCTTGGACCCTTTTTCGGGGTGGGTCCTCACAGTAGTCTTGTTCTCTCCCCGCGCGAGCCGCGGCGATTCTGGCGGCCTCCTCCCTGGCTGATCGGGGGGGGATCCGATCTCTGAGGTCGTCGAATTCGTCATTGTCCTCGTCGACCACGCGCTTGCCGCGGTTGTTGCGGCTGGGGTGGTCGGAGTCCCCGTGGCCTTCTCCAGGAACTTTGTCTGCTGCGGGAGGTGGTGGTGGCGGAGCGATTCCTTGGATCTGCCCCGCCCCTACCTGGGGACTAAGGCCCCAAATGATCTGCGCGGGTCGCCCGTCGAGCGGTTGAAAGACATAGGGAACTGGGTTCCCGTATGCTTGGACAGTGGGGGCCAACGCGTTACCCACCACGGGGCTAGGTATGGTGGTAGCCGGGCTGGCCCTTGGTAGCTCCGGGCGCCTGGGTTCGCGGCCCTCCGTTTGGGCGCGTTCGATCTCGACCCGCCACTGGTCGAGGAAGGCTTCCAGGTCCGACTGGGTGACGGTGTACCTGGGAGTGGCCTCCAGTGGAGGCTGGGGAACGTTGGTGCTGGGACCGTCCGGCAGGACAATGGAGGTGTTGCCAAGCGGCGCGTTGTAGTCATGCCTGCCTTTGGCAACCTCATCCAGGTCCTCGTCCCGGTTGGTGTTCCTTGTGTTAACCATCGTGTTTGAAAAGATGATGAAAGGGCTTTTATCTAGGTCGATGTGAAAAAGAGAGTTTCCCACAGACGGCGCCAAACTGATCTGGCTCAAATCTGGTCGATCTGACTTGTCGATCTGACTGTCAGATATGGGTCAATCAGTCAAGAATTTGTTTGAGTGGGTTCTTTATCGACCTGAAAGCACTAGCAAACGTGAGCTCGAAACCAACTTGGGGGACTTGGGGTTTGACCCAAAGTTGGCACTCCGACGCTCAAGTCAGTAATGGGGCTCTCTAGTGAGAGAATAAATGCAATTGAATGCGTATTAAAGGCTTACCAACTACTGTTCAAAGGGCGAGTATTTATAGCCATGGCCAAATGACACAGTAGTGTGTGTACTGTAGGTGTGCATTAATGGCGTTGCCAGTCGCCGATCTGGATGTCGGACGATGGAACCGGCTTGAGGCGGGTCGTTTGTACCTTCTTTCCCCTTTGGGTAAAAGCAGGGACTGGCGGTCATTAATGAGCCGTAGTATGCCTGTTCCAGGGAATGGGAAGGGTACGCGTGTCCCGACAGGAGTGCTTTACAGTATTCGGGTGTCCGGTGACGTATGATGTCGATCTGGAGATCGATGTTGCCTTTCGGGATCCTTAATTCTGTGGATTTCTTCGTAGAAGAGAGTAGATCGATCTGTTGATCTGGTGATCGGGTAGTATGCCCATCGATCTGGTGTCCATAAACAAATCTGATGACCTGAGGACCTGGTATCGATCTGATGACCTGTCCAAGAGGTCGTTCTTGGTTTGTCCAGGTTGGCGTGAGGGTCCACGTGGCACCAACCGGGGGCGGCCACGTGGCCTTGTACTATTATGCCATATCAGTGTATAATAAGGTAGTTTGTTGGCATTAACTATGCTATAACTTGTTATGTTTCTAGATAAATAACTCAATGCGTTTCTGGATAAATAACTCAAAGGGGAGTTTCTATTTTGTATTGCTTCTGTTGTATGAAACTAGGTTAGTGGGTTCATTTGGATGCCAAGAAACTAAGTGTTGCTATATTATTTGACATGAGTTTTGAACTTTTCATTCTGCAGCACTTGAATATTGAATATTTTAATACATATTTCTTTATTTTTATTGTGGTTCAGTGAGAGAGATGGGGCTTAGCTTAATTGATGTAGTTTCTAAATATCCAAAGAACAAGAATTTCACTTAAAGGAGCAAAGGTAATGGAGTTTTTTTCTTGTAAGCCTCGTGTTCTATTCACGAGTGCCTCTAGGAACTAATTTGAGAGAGAGTTGGGGTGGGAATAATAAAATGACAAAGATCCTTTGGCCAATAATCTTTTCATTCACTTGACATAGCTTTGTGCTGCAGTGGTGAATTAGATTGAGCTAGGAGATAGGAACTGTAAGGAAGAACATACATCTTGCCAGGTATTTTGTATAATCATAGTCTAATTCTAGAAATTTTCTTGGATCTCAATGTTTGGCTATAATTTTTTGTGTTGATATCTCACTTCAAAAGTTTCAACATCTAAGAATGAAGGAATAGGATATTGTATCTCCGATATCCATCTTTGAAATGTAACCATATTTCCCCAGAAAATTGGATTACCTAAAGTTACTACCCTGCTAAGTTGTACTTTCTCGTGTCTTATTACAACTATTATACTGATCTGGAAGGGGAGGAGCAGATATTCAAAAGCTACAATTCTCTTGTATTTTCTGATTTCCTTTTGTTCTTTGTCATCGTTAGGATTATATATCCATGAAGTTGCTCAAGTATTTGAGATGATGTGAATTTAAATTTCTCCTGTCAAATGGGATTCTAAGATTCTTGCACTTGTGCTTAATTATTAGGTAAAGCAGATATGTTTTTGTAGTACTTGTGCCCTTCTTTGCTGAGATTTCCGAATGAACTTTCATGTTGTCAGTTGGTGGACATGTGAGAACTATTTAGATTCTAAATTTTATCTTATTCTTTTTACGATATGTGTCAAATTCCAAATAATTAGTCTTTTATTCATACCATAAAGGTATTACTAGCAATACAGGATCTAAAAAACTGCTTTAAGTTGTTGTAAAGAGTGGTCCTCCTCCATTTAAATGGTACCTGGTGAGAACTGAAAAGCCATTTGAAACTCCAAACAATTGTTGGCATTTGAACAGTTATGAACAAAAGCTGTTTTCTTTAAAGATCCCAGCTTTATGATATTTTTGTGTATAATCAAAAGTTATTCCGAGCTGAAAGTGTTTTGTTTAATGTTAATGCGTTTATGGGCCAACTTTAACTTGAATGCTCTCCAGAAAATGACCCCCGAAGTTGATTTGTGTTGATTTGTTCTACTAATTGATTTGTTAGTTCTCCAAATATCTATAGGAATCGATAACTTTTCAGATTTAAATATGTTATTTTTTCTATTAACTTTTTTTTTTTTGCTTCTTTTCTGGTAAAGGTTTGGATAGCTGCTCTAAAGGGAGATCATTGTGAGAATAAAGAATGCATTGATGTTCGCAATCATCCAAAGGAGTTAAGTCTTGCTCTTCTTTCTCTTGAAACTGCCTTGGTTTCTATTGATACTAGAATTAAGCATAAGTAGTGCCCATTTTTGGAATTTACATTGCTGATATTTTGGTTAGTTGAGAAAGAAAGTACATATTTTTGCCAAAACTATTGAAATTTAATTTGTTTTGAAGGATAGAAACCTATTATACATATATTTATATAATTCAAAATAATGGAAAACTTGTGTTGAAGAGGATTGAGGTCAGTGTAGTATTATTATATTCTGAACACGTGAAAAGTTACATATTCTTAGCCACTTTTCATTATCTTTAGCCAATCAAGTAGAAATTTTTGATGATGAGGTGAAAGGATGTTGTGAGAAAGTTTTAAAAGCTTGAAAGTTTTAAGATTTCAAACTTTTTATGCAAATTTTGGTTATTAAAACATGATTTTTTGGCATTTCTAAATCTAGAAAGCTTTTGATATTTTTGTCGTTTCTTGATATTAGCTTCTATGTTTGCATATAAAAGCTTACTAATATGCTTATTTACATAATTATCAATTGAAAAACTAACAAGTTGTGCTTTTTTGCATGATCAATCCTATAATATCTTACTTCAGCCCATTAGCAAGCATTAATTTAAGCGATCACCTGTTATCAGACATCAGTGGATTATCCGAACTGCAGATTATGTAAGTTTCAAGATATATATTTATGCTATAAATTTTTGATATATATTTATGCTTCAAATTGTTTGATATATCCGCAGACTATCCTATTTTAAAGTTAAGTCCCATATTTTGACAGGAAATAGAAAGAGATCATTTGTCCCAGTTTATAACAGAAGGTTTTACTTCCAATTGTAAGAGGAAGAGAAGAGATAAAGTAATTGGCTCTATAGTCTTCTTTTCAATGAAATTTCTGGTTAACTTATATTTCTCTCCATTTTGCCTATTTCTTTCTCTTTCCAACTCCAGATTATTATTTCCTCTCCATTTTGCTTGTTAAGGCATTTATCTCTCTAACCAGTAGCTAATTCTGTATCTAAATCTCTCTAGTAGATAAGCGCAGTGTGTAAGGGCATTCTCTCTCTAACGGAAGCTAATTCTGGCAGGTAATTACACTTTTCTCTCTCCCTAATTGTAGTGTGCAAGTGCAGAAGACATGAGTTATCCCTAATTGTAGTGTGTAAGTGCAGAAGACATGAAAATATGCACAAATAAGAGTAAAAAATCTGAGAATTTTAAATTTCTCAGAGGCAAAATCATCCCATTGTGGTTTTGTTTAAATTTCATGTTGTATTGTCATTAGAGAACTTTTTGTGTTATTTTTTGTGCTAATAATGATGATGCTTTCGATGATAATTTGATAGACATGTTCACATATTTAAATTCATGAAAATGGCATGTCAGGGGAAGTTTTGGTAATTTTCCATCATTCGGGGGGAAGTTTGTGTAATTATTGCAAAGTGATATTCTGTTCCAAAGTGATCGGGGTTTCCGTACAAGCATGCCCAATACACAGCATGTCATAGTATTCCTTCTTACCAAAATTAGTGATTGTCTTTGCCGTCTCATCCCAGGGATTCCAGACAACTGCAAATGTAGTGAGAAATATATAAAATCATGATGCACTTTTACATTGTTAAGAAAACCTTTGCCATATTAGGAGCCTCTGTACTGCATATATGATCATCATTTAGCAACATCCTTTGTACTGCTTTTGTACCAAGTTGAGATCTTCATCAACCTATGATCATCATTTAGCAACTTAATTTTCTGCATGTTGTATAATATGTGGGAATACCATCATTGATAAATCATATATGGGATAATGACACTGACATACCTTGAGGGGCTAATGCTATTAATATGTTAAGATTGAAAATTTTAATCTTGATCGTGTACATTTTTCTGTCCAATATTCCAATTGTTATATTGACATTTCTCTATTTGTATATGCATATATAGTTTAATAAGATACATAAAATATGCTAACTTATATCATTTTGATGCATTATCTTATATATTCATGCATTTACGTTTCTTTAAAGTTTAAATCCTTAGTCAGCAAATAACCTTTGTAGGTTTAATGTTTTTATTGACAGATCAACAAATGGCTTAAGTGGCAATGTAGCAACACTAGGTAAATTTTCAAATGGTGGAGAGAAGTTTTCGCTATATACTTAGTGTTGGCGTATTTTACGTAGTGTTTGCAAAATATGGATTTATGTAATAGTACATGAAGATTTTGTAATTCGGCATGTTTTATCGAATTTCGTGTAGAATCGGATTTGTTATTACAATATTGTTGGATTTATGGACATGGTTGAATTTCTAAATTATTGTTAGCATATTACACATCATTGTCGAATTTTAATTTTTTTTATTATTTTATTTTGGGGTATATAATTGCTGAAAAATAGGTTGAAAATTCAAATAAAAAAATAAAATAATTTTTATAGTAATTTTGCTACGAAAATCGCGACGAAATTCGTCTAAAAAAATTTAGAAATTCCAATAATTTTCAAATCTTCGTCTGAAAATCGTCTGAAAGATATTGAAGTTCGTCTGAAATATAAAATAAAAATAATAAAATATATATTTTTTGGTCAAACATTTCGTCGAAAAAGGAATTCAGACGACATAATTTGGTCACAATTTCATCGAAAAAAGATACGATGAAAATTTGGTCAATATGTTTCGTCGGTAATTTCGTCTGAAAATTAGGCGATGAATATTTCGTCCATATCTTTTCGTCGGTAATTTCGTCGCAATTTCGCCGGAAAATTATCGATTTCGTGCGAGATAATTTTTCGTCTGAAATTCGTCAGATTTTCATCGAAAAAATGGTTCGTCGGAATTTTCCTCGGAAATTTCGTCTGAATTAAACTCCGACGAGGGTTTTTCGGTCGAACTTGAGTTCGTTGGAATTTCGTCTGAAGTTGGTCGGAAATCAACGATTTCAGACGAAAAGGTCCTAAAGTTCGTTTGAAATTTTCATCGAAAATTGATTATTTTTTTGTAGTGATTGCTAGATTACGGTAGTGTGATCTGTGAACTAATTAATTAATTAATTATGAGAATTAATTAGTTAAGTGTCACTGCTAATCGAATAATGAACCTAAAGAGTCAGACAAAAATGCCAGATCATGAAGGTTATGGTAGGATGTTAATTGGACTAACGAAGGAACCAAATGTTGATCAAAATGGAGCATTCACATGTGGACTGCTGCCACGTGTCACGTACACGTGGCTTCACGCGTGGCTCCAAACGTGTGATTTATTTCGCACGTGAATTCTTTTCTAGAATTAATTAATTAATTTTGGTCTTTTAATTAATTATGAATTAATTGTTAAGTCCAATCTCAAAATAATTATGAATTAAGTTATTTATTAAATAAATTGATTTTTGACTTTATATTAGATAAAGGTTGAAAAGTCAAACTTCCTATTGTAGGAGAGAGAGAAGGATCTCTTGCAAGTCTTGGAGAATAAGTTAAGAACTTATTTTCAATTAAAAGATAATAATTAATTGTTAATTAGTGAGCAAGAAATCAAAGTCCACTAGGTTTGGAAAGCCTAGGGATTTTCGAACCCCACTAGTATTTATACTAGGGCTGGTGCTTCTTTTACTCTTTAGACCAATATTCTTGAAGCGTTAATTGTTTTTTGAGAAAAATTAAAAGAAAAGTTTTCAAAGTAAATCCTAGCCAAACACAAGCCATAGAACTAGCATTCTCACTAGCTTGATCGTGTTCTCGGACTGGTGTGGATAAGCTTTGGAGGATTACCTACTTTGGGATCTAATCGAAGGACGTTCGAGGGACAATCTGATTGAAGGGTGTTTGATAGGCGGTATCAACATCGTAGAAAGCTTCTATCTTCATAAGTTTCTTGAATCCCTCTTAGATACGATACAAATATTGCAAGTTTTAAGATCTAGTTTTGGAAAAAATTTTAAACTTTCGGCGCAATCTCTGTGTTTTTTCAACATATGTATCTGGCCATCTCCGATCAGGTGATTAGCTCAGTTTTGGTCGCAATTTAAAAAAAAGCACATGCTCGTGTACTACATCAGTAAGATCCTTTATGGGGCAGAAGTTCGATACTTAGAGATCGAAAAATTCACTTTGGCTCTGGTGCACTCCGCTTGAAAGCTGAAACCTTACTTCCAAACTCATTTTATAACTGTGTTGACTGACCAACCTTTGAGGCAGGCGCTCGAGAAACCGGATGCATCTAGAAGGCTAGTCAAATGGGCGGTCGAGCTGGGACAATATGATGTAAATTATCAACCTCGCACCGCTTATCAGGCACAGGTCTTAAGAAATTTCTTAATTGAAAAGGGAACCCCTCTATCACCCCGAAACTTTAGACCATCTAGATTCTGTCGGTGGATGGCTCTTCAACCACGTCTGGAGGAGGTATAGGGGGTATCCCTGAGAAATGCCAAAGGAAACGAGCTCGATTTCTCCATCTGTTTGAATTTTCCAGCTACGAACAATGAGGCTAAATATGAAGCGCTTATCGCCGGAATGAAAATCGCCCGAGAACAAAGAATTGAGAAGTTGACAGCCCTAACATACTCTCAACTGGTGTCTAGTCAAGTGGCCGGGACCTATGAGGCCAAAGAAGAAACGATGGTGAAATATTTGGTTAAGGTAAAATCATTGGTAGGAGAATTCAAGGACTTCAGGCTCGAGTAGGTGCCTCGAGAGGAGAACGAGAGAGCGGATGCTCTATCCAAAGTAACAAACGGACTAAGGGGAACCAGAGATAGAACCATCACATTCCTGTCCACTTCTGCTCGGGTGATCGACGCTGCAACCAATGTGGTCATGACTATCAACCCAGCAGAGTCATGCTGGTTGGACGAAATCATTTTGTTCTTAAGAGATCGAGTCCTTCCATAAAATCGAGCGAAAAGGCACCGTTTGGTAGCACGAGCAGCCAGTTATGTACTCGATCCTGACGAAAAGCTATTCAGAAAATATTTCACAGATCCGGGCAAGAGATGCCTTCGACTTTCCCAGGCAAGAGATCTGTTGGAAGAAATACATGGTGGATCTTCTGGGGGCAAGTCATTGGCCAAAAAGATCGGTCAAAAAGGGTTTTACTAGTCAACCATGGTCAAAGATTTGATCAATTTTGTGAAGAGATGCCCAAACTGCCAAAAGGTACTCAAATCTCACCTATCAACATCCGGCTAAAATGATCTCGATCGATATAGCGTGGCCATTCGATCAGTGGGGGATCGATATTGTGGGACCCTTCCCCTTGGCCCCACGGCAGTGCCAATTTGTGATCGTTTGAGTTGAATATTTCTCTAAATGGGTCGAAGCAGCAACAATCCCAAAGATCACCTTCAGGGTCATAATGCATTTCTTATGGAAGAATATCATAAGTCGTTTTAGGTTCCAAAGGTCCTTATCTGTGATAACAGGCCTCAATTCCGAAGCGAGCAACTTCGAGTATACTGTTCTGATATGGGGATCAATCAACATTTCATGTCAGTCGGACATCCTCAAGCGAGTGGGTAAACTGAAGTGACCAATCGAATCATCGTTCATAACTTAAAAACTTGCCTCGAAGCTAAGAAGGGAGTTTAGGCTGATGAGCTCGATGGAGTCCTATAGGCCTATCGCACCACTCCCCGCACGGCCACGGGTGAAACCCCTTTTTCGCTCGTGTATGGCTCGGAGGCGGTGATCCCGATAGAAGTATTACATCAGACCGCTCGAGTATCGTATTACCAGTTGAATGGGAATAACGAGAACAGGGCCTTCGAACTCGACACCATTGAGGAAAAAAGAGAGCGAGCCTATCAATGCATGCAACAATATCGAGTGTTCGTCGCTCGAAGCTACAATAAGAAAGTTCTGGAAAAAGACTTCAAGGTTGGGGACCTGGTTCTAAAAAGGGTCGATGTTACCCGACATGTGGGGAAACTTGACCCCAACTGGGAAGGATGGGAAGAACAAGTCCTATCGCTTGGAAGAGATTAATGGAAGTTAATTCCTCGATTATGAAATGCCCATAATTTAAGGCATTTTTATGTTTAAGCGCTATTTGTAAGTTTGGACTTATCATTCAATGAAAGAGTTTCATTTGCAAGATCGATTGTCGCTTTTGTCACATTATTCTTGATTCAGTTTTATCTAGTCGAATTGAACATGTGTTATTAGTAGATGCTAATTCAATCGACCACTTAGTCTTTTGTTCGAACATACGTTATGAGTAAACGTTAATTCAAGCAATAAGGCAAAATAATAGTAATAAACAAGAGATCGAACATGCATAATAAATAATGCTAATTCGACTTGAAAAGGAAACTTCATTGATATAAAAAGAAGTTACAAAAGGCGAGCATAAAGCTCTTTGGATTTTTCTCGATGGGAGCACTCATCGACCCACCCGAGCCGATAGGAGTTGTTACATATTTGGATTTTGAAACGGGAGCTAAGCTATCGACCTATGCAAGCATTGATTCCCTACAAACTACCTATTTAAAAATAGAAATAAAACCCCATTCGAGGGGAAGATGTTACAATAAGAAATGCATCATTTCAGGGGGCTGGCTTAAAGGGACGTCGGGCTGACCGGTCGAGGCTTTCTTGGACCTGTTTGTCAATTTATAGGACTTCAACCTATACATCATTCTGCTATGGAAATCGACCACATCATGCATGTTGGGAATAGTGCCCTGAAAATTCAATTTGTTGAATTAATTAAACTGAATTTGCAGCAAGTTTTGAGTATTTCACATATTGATAATTAATGGCGTGTGGTGGTATTCTTATATGAAATGTGTTTCATAGGAAAAGACTTTGAATACCAAAATCACGTGTCATTAAAGTTCTAGTCGGTAAGATGAGAATATGTTCTTATCAAGACTATAACGTGGTTATATAAGATGATTAGTCTTTCCTCATAGGGAATGGTGATTCCGATTATAACACGTTGATGATTTTCAATGGGATTGGAAACATCGAATTGGACCACTTAGATTATTCATTTTATACTGCTATCTAAAATGAATAAAATCTCAGGAAGCATTGTACTCTTAATCCTGATAATATTTCGGCTTTAGGCATGTAGTGTTAGTTACTATAATATACTTGAAGTGAGGTCTCGGTAACGGTGGCCAAAATACTTTGTACGTTCGGTGACGACATGAAATGTGCTAAAGAGTTATATTGATCGAGGAATCTGTGGCCTTGTTGGAAGGTAAAAGATATCCTTGAAATAGATTTACAAAAGTTCGAATTAAGACTTTGGCCAAAACACTTTGCGTGATACGTCACCGAAGTTGTATAATGAATGTGTTTCACATACAGAGAATTTGAACTTAAAGCGAATCAATAAATTTCAGATTAGAGATGAAAAATAAATGATAGTAGTGGTAATTTATTTTTCATGGATATCTACACGGAGGAGAGAAATGGGAAATTATTCTAGATCTAGAAATTTGTGAATAGTTTAATTAATTTTAGAGTGCAACAATATTTATTTAGTGGAATTAAATATTGTTAAACGGTAATTAATTACTATCATGAGATGATAATATATTAATCCGTTTGGAGCTAAAATTAATTAGTCCTGTAGGTCCCCCTGCAAGCCCCAAATTGAAAACCCGAACAGAAAACATTAAAAGGAGAAAGAGAAATGAATTTTCAAAGTGTTTGAAAATAGCCAAGGGATTTATTTTGAGAAAATAAATCAAAGTACCAAGAGTTGAAAATGCCCGAAATTTTATTTTGGAGAAAATAAAATTTTCATCAAAAATAAAAATAAAAATTTGATAACGTGGCAGCTGACGTGGCATGACAGCGGTGATTGCGCCACGTCATTGCCGCGGACGGTCCAGATTAGATCTGGACCGGGCCGGGTCGAAAATGGATAGGGTTGGTTCAAACCGTGTCCGGTTGGACCGACCCGGACACTTGGCCGAGTCAGAATCGGCCACGTCAGCCAGGAACCCTAGGCCGTGTGTGTTTCACACGCGCCACCTTCAGGTGGCGCGTGAGGCCCCGTCAGGTGGCCAATCGGTGCGTTCTTAGCGGCGTTGGACTCGTGGTGATGAGAGCTTCAACGTAGTCACCTTGAAATTCGTGTCCAAGTTGTGCACGCAAGTGGGGGTGTGAAATTACCATTTTACGCTTGGTTTTTCCCCTATAAATAGGGGGTTTGGCTCTTCATTTTTACATACAACTTTTGGGAGAGGTTTTGGCGGAATTTTGGCTTTGAAACCATATCCTTTTTCTTCTAGTTAATTCCGATTTATTTTGGAATTAATTTTAATTAGGTGTTTATATATAAAACGCCTAATTTCGGGAGATTAAACCCTGAAAAGGGTTTTCTAGTTTAAAGTTTTATTTTCTCTAAGTATTTAGAGAAATACTTTTGGAGCCCACACTCCGAGGGTTTCTCTGGGGTTATTGCAGGGAAGCTCTGCCTGTTTCACGAGGAGTGATCCTATATCGGGTTCTCGGGAGGTGAACGCGGTAACCGTCTTCTGTGAAAGCAAAGGTGTTGGAAAAATACCGTTAGATAACCATATTTGCAGTACGGTAATATTTTACAGTTGTATTATTTTAGGCATGATAAATTATATGCTCTTAAGTGTTAATTGCATGTTAGATATTTATCTGCTTAAGTGATTTAAAATTTATTATCAATTACATGTATATACTTGAATAGATCCGGCTAGTCTTCCGCTTTGTAATAAAATGTTTTAGAAATGTTTTAATACTTGTATTATAATAAAAAATTTAAAATGTGGTCCCGGACCGCTACTGTTCTGCGCCCACATCCCAGCAATGCATACCATTAGGAATCCGCATTCCTAAGATCTGGGCTCGTACCTGATCGAGCGTGAAGTTGAAGTCCATTTCTTTCCAATCCGGCTCCTCGTCCCATGGCGCTTTAGGTTTTTCTTCATCCAGGCGGGGTTCAGGGAAGCCCATCCCGACTATTTCGATATCATAACTAGTCAGAAGATAACCTGTTTCCCTCATTTGAGACAAGTTGAGCTCGAAACTGTAACACCCGCATCGTAGGGTGTCACATCCCCCGCACCACTAGTTCAATCCTTGCATAAAATTAATTTCCATACACAAACCAAACACGTGGCGAATGGGTGACAAATAAAAACAAAACCTAGCTAAGCGGGGCTAACCCTTAACCAATTAAAACCGATGATGCAATAACATAAAGCGGAAGCATAAACCATAATCAACATATATTCACAAGATACAATCAAAGGCCATCTCGGCCACCACATAATAATTACATCAATACTCCAAAATAGAATAATTCATAATAGGACATGAGTATGTAATGCTAAAGAGTAATACAAGCTAGGACTCAAGGAAAGACTACAAAAGACTCCAAGTCCCCGCCTAGCTCGAAACCTGCAAAAGACTAAAAAAAGTGGGGTGTCAGTCCTAAGACTGAGTGAGGGGCTTAGTACGTATATCACATGCATATGCAATCCATAATCCCGAGTAAAGTGTTACAAAATCCCAAGTGGGTACTTTAAGAAAGGCATTACTCAGGATTATAGATACTAAATTATTACTTGACTAAACATAGCTTAACGTGGCCCGGCGAGTGGGCAATTCTCCAACCTTACTCCCATAGTGTATTTGAAAACATTATTAAGCGTTCATGCATTCATAACCATATCATTAACATAATCATATTCGTGATCGTGACGTGAGAAAACATAATTTTCCATCGTTCTTCCTCCTGGGCGGTGGAAAGGTTTGCAAGGCCCTACCACCTCGTGACGTTTCGAGATGGGGGCTCATGACTCCTTCCCGTTCCTTTGGCGGATTAACCACCGGCTCAAGAATATCCCGCCTTCTTGCCACCAAAGTCGCATGAGGATATTCTCAAAGGGTACTATATGAAAGGGCTTAACCGACGACCCGATGTCGTACCGACCTCCATTAACATATTTCCCCGGGCCCAATAATACGTTCGTGATTCTCGCCAAAAGAATTTTCATGAAAACATTTGAAAACAATCGTTCTTGAAACCATTTTCGAAAGTATACATATACTTGATGCGTTTTGGCTTGAATAATCACACAAGGTATTAGGGTTCTAGTTTAACTAAAATAAACCTCACCTTGACAAAATAGAAAGGATACGAGAAGCCTACGGACCCTGCTCCTCGACCGGATCGAGCTCTGTGCAAGAAACACGAGTGTACATAAGACTCTAGACAAATGAACCAAATAATCGACGAACGGCATGCTTATGATATGGGATGATGATAATTATAAGTCATGAGAATGCTCATTCACAAATAATACTTCAAATAATCACATATGGGAGCCAAGGGAGTGGAAGAAATGCAAGAAGATGGGTTTTGGCGAAGTTTGACAAAAGTTGACAATTTTGGAAACGCGCAAGCTGTGGAAAATTGGGAATATCTTGAGTTCTAGAATTTGGAATGGAGTTTTGTTTGTTGTATATGAAAGTAGACAAATAGATCCTTTCCAAGCAAATATGGCTCAAATTCTATTTCAAAACGGAGTGAAAATGGCGTAGGTCCAAAGTTGGGTTAACACAGATTTTCGGTAAAATGGCGACACCAAAACTAATTGATCATATCTCACAATCTAGAAATGATATTGAGGTGATTCCAATTGGAGAGTATTCTAGACTTCAAGAGGTTTCCAACTGTTCAAAAATCAGGTCATTTGGAGTTCATTTGAGGGGTAAACGGGCATTTTCAAAATGAACTAAAAGCAGAAACGGGCGTTTGGAAACTGTCTATCGATGCAGTAACGTCTCACACGGGCGTTTGGTAAATGAACTAAGGGGCCAAAAGGGTGTTTGGCATGCCGCTGGGCGAAAAAACAGGGGAAAAATAGGGTATGACTCGGAAATTAGCTCCCAAATGCATCCAACACCAAACAACAACAATAAAACACCCCAAATCTAACCTATAACACCAATATACATCTCATACTTCATCGACAACTCATAAAACACAAGTTTGGGCAATTAAATTCATCCAAGCAATCATATAAACCCTCCAAGGTTTCATGAGATCAAATAACCGAGATTTCAAAATATTCATGCAATAAATTCAAAATACATACCCACATGATCTAATATTCATGCTCAAAGGTAAAGAAAATCAACTAAATCATCCAACCCTATCTATTCATCACATATAACAATTATGAATCAACAAGCCTTGTATGAAAGAAAGGAAATGGTGAAAGGATGATGATGAAGGTGATGATCTTGATGATGCTTATGATTCTTGCTGAATGATCCTTCCTTTCCTCTCCTCTTCTTACTTGATCATGAGTGTGTGAGTGATGGAGATGAAGATGAGTGTGTGTAATTGGTGTAGTAGAAATGTTGTGTGGGAAATGTGTCTTGCAAATATGATATAAAGTATAAGCAATATATGTATAGATATATAATGTATATGTATAAAGGTAATAAAGTGGAGATATTATGTATATAATATCATATAATTGAATTTAGTGCTATAATAATATATACCTATCTAATGAATGTGAGAGTATTAGTGTAGGTAAGTTATATATATATATATATATATATATATATATATATATATATATATATATATAATATGTTATGAAATGAATGTATGAAATATGCATATGTTAGAAAATGATATAAGATGAAATGAAATTAAATTGAATCGAATGACAATTAGTTTATATAAATTCAAATAAACACATAATTTCCTAAAGCATGCGCACAATTTCTAACACTCAAACTCACACGTGTCACATGCATACCTGGAATGAAGATACGGGGCGTTACAACCCTCTCCTATTAAAAGAATCTGGTCCCCAGATTCACTTGGCCTGAAACAACTCCGGATAGAAACCTTTCATCTTGTCCTCGGTTTCCCAAGTAGCTTCCTCGGTTTTGTCACTTCTCCATAAGACCTTTACCAAAGGAATTTGCGATCCATAATTCTTATCTGCTTCTGAACGAAGGTTAAATTTGGTTGTAGATCCACTTCTTCAATCTCATCAACGGAAATAATCTCAGAATCGTCGGGGTAGTATTTCCTTAACTGTGACACGTGGAAGACATTGTGAATTCCCGTTAAGCTCGGTGGAAGGTCCAAACGGTAAGCAACTTCTCAAATTCTTTCCAGAATCTCAAATGGACCTAAATATCGAGGGTTAAGCTTCCCTCCTCTTCCAATCCGAGCAAATCCTTTTCGAGGAGACGCCTTTAAGAACACTCGATCTCCAACTTCAAATTCAAGATCTCTTCTCCTATTATCGGCGTAGCTCTTCTGTCGATCCTGAGCTGCCTTCATCCTTTGTTGGACCATCTGAACCTTCTCGATCATATCTCTTATAGCCTTAGACGGTTTTTCCACTTTCTCACCCTTCTTTTTCTTCTTAACGCCCTCTTACTTTGTCCATTTCCACTCCTCGAGATCGAAAAACAAAGGGGATCGACACTTCCGTCCGTAAAGTAACTCATAGGGTGCCATACCTAGGAAAGCTTGGAAGCTATTGTTGTAGGAGAACTCGATCAAAGGTAATTGTCTATCCCAATAGGTTTGATAATCCAACACACAAGCTCTTAGAAGATCCTCAAGATATCGAATCAACCTCTCGGACTGACCGTCTATCGGCGGATGAAAAACAGTGCTGAACTTAAGCCTCGTACCCAACATTCCTTGTAACTCTTGTCAACCTCGAAGTGAACCTCGGATCTCTATCCGATACAATGCTAACTGGAATCCCATGAAGACGGACAATCTCACTGACATAAAGCTCAGCTAGCTTATTGATCTTATCAGACATCCGTACCGACAAGAAGTGAGCTGACTTAGTTAAACGGTCGACAATCACCAAAATTCCAGCATAATCGCCCTTAACTCTTGGTAGCCCCGAAACGAAATCTATAGTTATTTGTTCCCATTTCCATTCCGGGATTGGTAGCGGTTGTAGAAGACCTCCGGGCTTTTGATGTTCAGCTTTCACCTTCTGACAAGTCATACAATGCTTCACAAATTCGGCAACATCCTTCTTCATTCTATTCCACCAATAATATTCCTTCAAGTCCTTATACATCTTATTACCTCCCGGGTGGATCGAATACGCTAATTTGTGAGCTTCCTCAAGTAACAACCTTCTCAATTCTACGGGAACAACCACTCTTTTCTTAAACCAAAATAAGCCCGCCTCATCATACCCGAACGGGCATTCCGGATCATCCCTTGCCTTGGCCACGAGCTTTTGAATTCTCGGATCCCTTTTTTGAGTCTCAAATAACCGGTGCTTCAACTCCGGTTGTATGGTGATGTTAGTCACCCGAGCCTTTACCACAATTGGCTCATCCTTACTTTCTTCATCCACTTTTAAACCCGATACATTAGCCTTCCTACTAAGTGCATCGACAATGACATTGGCTTTACCGGGATGATATTTGATCTTGTAATCAAAGTCCTCAAGAGTCTCCATCCATCTTCTCTGCCTCATATTAAAATCCTTTTGTGTAAACAAACATTGAAGACTCTTGTGATCGGTGTAAATCTCGAAAGGAATTCCATACAAGTAATGCCTCCACTTTCCAAGAGCAAATACCACGGCACCAAGTTCCAAATCTTGTGTAGGATAGTTCTTCTCATGATCCTTTACCTTTCTAGAGCCATATGCAATAACTTTCCCGTTCTGCATCAAGACACAACCCAATCCTTCCTTAGAAGCATCCGTATATACTGCATAACCTTCGGAGCCTTCGGGAAGTGTCAAGACCGGGGCTGTAGTCAATTTCTCCTTCAAGAGATTGAAGCTCTTATCACACGCCTCATCCCACACGAATTTCACCTCTTTCTTGGTCAACCGGTTTAAAGAAGCGGCGATTTTTTAGAAGTCCTTCACGAATCTTCTATAATATCCCGCTAAACCCAAGAAACTTCGAACTTCATAGGCGTTCTTAAGTCTCTCCCACTTAGAGACTGTCTCAATTTTAGAGGAATCCACTTCAACTCCCTTCGCCGAAATCACATGACCCAGAAATGAAACCTTATCGATCCAAAAGTCACACTTGCTGAATTTCGCGAACAACTGATTATCCTTGAGGGTCTGTAGAACCAACTTAAGGTGCCTTGCATGTTCCTCGGTAGACTTCGAATACACAAGAATATCGTCTATAAATATCACCATGAACTTATCCAAGAACGGCCTGAATATTCTGTGCATCATGTCCATGAAAGCTGCGGGGGCATTAGTTAATCCGAACGGCATCACAACAAACTCATAATGCCCGTACCGAGTGTTGAACCCTGTCTTTGGGATATCCTCTTCCCGAATCCTTAATTGATAATACCCTTGTCGAAGATCAAGCTTGGAATAAACTGTCGAACCTTGAAGTATATCAAACAACTCTTCAATCCGTGGAAGGGGGTATTTGTTCTTAACCGTCATCCGATTCAATTCTCTATAATCTATACACATTCTCAAGGTCCCACCTTTCTTCTTTACAAACAGGACCGGTGCACCCCAAGGTGATGAACTCGAACGAATATACCCACTTGACAACAATTCCTCCAATTGCTTCCTTAATTCCTTTAACTCGGCAGGAGCCATCCTATACGGAGTCTTAGAAAATGGCTTAGCATCCGGGTACAAGTCAATTACAAACTCTATTTCTCGTTCCGGAGGTAAAGACCCCAAACTCTCCGGAAAGACCTCGAGAAAATCCTTTACAACCTCTGTATTCTCAAGCTTAACTTGATCCTTTGGCTTATTGAGAATGTAGGCCAAGAAACCCGAAGCACCATCACGAATCAACTTGGAAGCCTGAGTGAAAGATAACAACGGTGGAATCTTCGAACCCAAACCCACAACAACATCGGAACCCAACTGGACTCTCTTAGTTCTGTAATCAATCTTAGCATCATGTTCAAAGAGCCAATCCATACCCAAAATCGCACCATACCGACTGATAGGCATCTCAATGAAGTCCGTTGGATAGTCACGACCTTCAATTCTCACTGGAACTCGCCGAAACACCCGATCAGAAACAAGGCTCCCCCCCAACGGGGAACTAATCACATAACAAGCAGAGGTACACACAACAGGCAAAGATAAGGAAGCAGCTATGCCACAAGAAATAAAGGAATGTGTGGCTCCAGGATCAAACAATGCATGTATGCTCGTGCCATGAATGTATATTGTACCTTCAACTACGGCAGCGGGATCAATCTCGACGTTCTGCTCCTCGCCATCAATGGTATAAGCTCTCGGCCGTATCATCGACCTTTGTCCTCCCCTAAGACCCGGAATATATCGATCACACCCAGCGACTTGATGTTCCATCGAGCCACAATCAAACAAGCTCCGAGTCGGCGGTGACAAGTCTCCCAAGTGTGTGTAGGACCCCCCGCAATATGAACAAGGTTTAGTTTGTTGAGGGTTTAAAGGAGCTTGTGGAGGTGGTTGTGCCGGCCCTGCCACTCGGGGTTTCTCTCCCGGACCTTTTGCAAATGGAGCCTTAACGGGAGGTTGCATCGGATACGCAGGCCTCTTGGAACCTGACCCCAAACCTTGTCCCGACTAAAAAGACCGAGGCACGGGATCTTTCTTCTTAAACTCCTCCTATTGAACAAAGGCTCGTTGAATCGTGTCGGCAAATGATTTGAAATTATACCCGGCTTGTCCATGTCTTAGAGTCTCTCTCAACCCGGCAATAAACTTCCTGGCTTTCTTCTTCTCAACACGAGTAACTTGGGGAGCATACATTCCCAGACGATTAAACTCCGCCAAGTATTGATCCACCGAACGAGCCCCTTGTTTGAGGTCCATAAACTCTTGTTCCTTCCTCTCACGAACTACCTCGGGAATGAAAGCCTCCCGAAATTCCCTCTTGAATACATCCCAATTCAAAGCTTCCCCGGCAACCTCAAGCTTCTCACGAGTCCGCTCCCACCAATCATAAGCTTCTCCATCAAGTTGGAAGATAGCAAATTGGGCCCTTTCTAAAGAAGTAAAGGGGAGGATGTTGTAGATCCTTTCCAATCTAGAAATCCAATCCCCCGCTATAGCATCATCCGTCGTACCCGCGAACCTTGGAGGATTATAACTAAGAAACGTCCCATGAGAATCCCTAACCGGTGGTGGAGGTTGAATCGGTTGTTGTGGTGGAGGTGGAGCTGGAGCTCTCCTATGCTCAACATAGTTATATACGGCTTCCATGAAACCTTCCATATTCATTTGAGGTGGTTGTTGAGGTGGATGACGTCTCGGAGGTGATGGAGATCTCCTTTCTTGTCGAGCGGGTCTACCACAGGCCATCTACAGTAATAAACATTTAAGAAATGCATGTCGAGATTAGGCAATATATCCATGATATGTAAATAAAATGCACCAAATAACCAATCAAGAATGCTTGAATAACAATGCAAGACCTTCAAGTTGACACGTAATTCCTAAGCCGTACGACTTAAACTGACAAGACACGACTCAAGAGCCCGGTTTTGCAACCGAGGCTCTGATACCACCAAAGGAGTGTAACACCCGCATCGTAGGGTGTCGCATCCCCCGCACCACTAGTTCAATCCATGCATAAAATTAATTTTCATACACAAACCAAACACGTGGCGAACGGGTGACAAATAAAAACAAAACCTAGCTAAGCGGGGCTAACCCTTAACCAATTAAAACCGACGATGCAATAACTTAAAGCGGAAGCATAAACCATAATCAACATATATTCACAAGATACAATCAAAGGCCATCTCGGCCACCACATAATAATTACATCAATACTCCAAAATAGAATAATTCATAATAGGACATGAGTATGTAATGCTAAAGAGTAATACAAGCTAGGACTCAAGGAAAGACTACAAAAGACTCCAAGTCCCCTTCTAGCTCGAAACCTGCGCATATCACATGCGCATGCAATCCATAATCCCGAGTAATGTGTTACAAAATCCCAAGTGGGTACTTTAAGAAAGGCATCACTCAGGATTATAGATACCAAATTATTACTTGACTAAACATAGCTTAACGTGGCCCGACAAGTGGGCAATTCTACAACCTTACTTCCATAGTGTATTTGAAAACATTATTAAGCGTTCATGCATTCATAATCATATCATTAACATAATCATATTCGTGATCGTAACGTGAGAAAACATAATTTTTCATCCTTCTTCCTCCGGGGCGGTGGAAGGGTTTGCAAGGTCCTACCACCTCGTGACGTTTCGAGACGGGGGCTCATGACTCCTTCCCGTTCCTTCGGCGGATTAACCACCGGCTCAAGAATATCCCGCCTTCCTGCCACCAAAGTCGCGCGAGGATATTCTCAAATGGTACTATATGAAATGGCTTAACCGACGACCCGATGTCGTACCGACCTCCATTCACATATTTCCCCGGGCCCAATAATACGTTCGTGATTGTCGCCAAAAGAATTTTCATGACAACATTTGAAAACATTCGTTCTTGAAACCATTTTCGAAAGTATACATATACTTGATGCGTTTTGGCTTGAAATAATCACATAAGGTATTAGGGTTCTAGTTTAACTAAAATAAACCTCACCTTGACAAAAGAGAAAGGATACGAGAAGCCTACGGACCCTGCTCCTCGACCGGATCGAGCTCTATACAAGAAACACGAGTGTACATAAGACTCTAGACAAATGAACCAAATAATCGACGAACGACATGCTTATTGTTAGGAATAGTACCCTAGAAAGCTGATTGAATATCCGCTTTGTACTTTTCCTTATTGTAATCATAGACAATCTTTGAATAAAATAACGAATTGAGGTAACACTTCTTTATATGCTCTTGTTTGGTATGCGTTTACTTTAGTTGTGCATGTATGAGAACTCCCCTAATCCTGATGACTTTAGGAATCTACCATTTAGGTGAAATGGTTCATGAGACGAGCCCTATTTCACATAACTCATGATTAGTAAAATACTCCTCTAAGGCTTGCTTGTGGGAGTGTCAACCTGACTCCTCTAAGGCTTGCTTGTGGGATCACGCCCTTAAGAAAGACCACCTTATTTCATGGAGGTGCAAAGTGTATAGTTGATACGTGCGTGATACATGAGGGTGCTTACTTCAATAAGTAAGTTCACTGAGGTGCCCCTTGTGAGAAGATTCCTAAATGGGAAAGGAAGTTTCTATTTCAGGAAATGGAAACTTCCAGATTAGGAAATATCTCACAAGTCATTGATGTGATTAATTGATCCTTTGACTTGAGGTTCCATGTCACTTTATGAGTAAACTCTGTAGTCTTAGGTATAAGCTTTAAAGGGTGTTGCCTTAGACAACTGATTCAAGGCTTATGCTGGGGCTGCATAAGTGACTCATGAAAGTGAATGAGAATCAAGAAAGGACCTACACTTGCATTTGCAAGGTGATCTCTTATTGTGTAAGTCATTCATATGCCATATGGAGTCCTTGGCCAAGGCAGTAGATCAAGACATCAAGAAAAGGGTTTCTTGGATTGAGATCAAATGGATATGAAATGCACTTAGCTTTAAGACTATATTATTAGGGTTCTGATTATTCCCTTACCCTAGTTCTTGGTTGAGAGATAGTAAGTAGGAGGATTGTATCTCACATGAATCAATGACTTAAAGGTTCTGTCGAATCGAGACATTCCAATTCAGCTAGGGGTTAAACACCTATTGCTAGACTATGGTCGTTTAATCTGTGGAATGATTAATTAATTAATTAGGGTCACTGCTAATTGAATTGAGAACCTAGAGGGTCACACACAACAACTTGGTTACATGAGTTGAGGCTTTAAAATAATTAAACGAGTTAATCAAGCCATGAGGGTTCCACACATGTGAAACCACACGTGTGGGTCACGTGACTGGACACGTGTCCTTGGGACACGTGTATGTTTGTTTATATATTAAATAATTAATGTGTTAATTATTTAATAGATTTTGGTTTAATTTTGAATTAAAATGAAAGTCTTGTTTTGGAGAAAATTAATCTAGTTAATTAATTATGAATTAATTAATTAGATAAAATAAGTTATTTATTTATTTAATAAATAAATTATAAAATTATCCAAAAGGAGTTTAATATTTTTAGCTCTCTTAAAAGTTGATTTGAATTAGAATTCAAAGTCAAAGTTGGAAATTACTTGATAATCAACTAATTAGAGAGAGGGACCAAATCCTTAGCCCATAAGGACTAGGATTTCGGTGTCCCTCCCTTTCCTACATATAGGGGAGCTCGAGCTCCCCTTAGAGAGTGATTGTCAATTCTTTTGGTTCATGTGTTGAACACCATCCTTTCTCCAAGATCAAATAAACCCTAGGTTAAGCTTAAACACTAACTAGAGAACTAGCATCCTTACTAGTTAGATTGTAGTCAAGTTGGTGGACTATCTCTAGAGAGCTTCAAGTTAGAAGTTTTGAAGATTCGAGCTTTACAAAGGAGAGGGGATCAAACCGCGAGAAGAGCGTTCTTGGGTGGCTTGAAGCGCTTCAAGAAAGACTATTGAAAAGTAAGTTTCTAATCTCTACGAATTTGGATACACGATTGCGAGTCCAAGATCCTTTTGTTGGAAAAATTTTACATTTCCGCTGCTTTCTGATTCCTGTTTTCCAACAAGTGGTATCAAAGCCACCTCATTAATTGTGTTTCTGATTCGTCTCCACTCTTCTGAATTTGGTAGAAATTCTTAGGCTTAGATGTGAATTAGGTATTCATGAGTTCTTTTAGAAAGCCTGAATTACGAAACTGTAATTTTTCTTAAATTTCTGAAACTGTTTTCTTAAATTGTGTTTTTGAAAACCGTTTTGATTGAAATCTATTTAAATCGTATTTTTCTTATTTTTGGATTGAACCGGGTTTTGGAGAAACCTAAAATACAAAACGGAACACGAAAAGGACGAGCCTAGGCGTGCTAGCACGTCGCACGCCTAGGCCAAGACCGGCCGCCCGTGCCGGGTGTGCGCGCGCCCGCCATGCTGCCGCGCGGCGGTGCCTCTTGGGCCAATCTTCGTGTTTTCGTGTTTCATGTTTTCGGTCCTTGAAAATCCCGATTTAATTTAATTTTAATTTTATCTTTTGAAATCAGTTTTGCTAAAATAAAATTATTCTAAAATTTTGATTAAATTGGGATTTTTGAGGAATTGATCGATTTAAATTTTGGGAAAATATCAACCTTTATTTTTTGAAAATATTGAAAGAATAAAATTATTAATTTTCAGAAATTAATTGGAATTTTATTAGTTTATCATTTTTTCGGGTTTTATAGAAAAGACTCTTGAACAAGAATTGCATCTAAGTCGTGTTTCAAGTCATTAGGACTTGAAACGGAAATTTTAATTTATTGGCTAAGTTTAAATTCTCGCAAAATCATGTTAGGTGATCATGGGTACTAGTCTATGTATGCTTTACATTTATGCACATGGATGGTTTACATTTGGGGTTGGAGCCCTATAGTTGCGTTTTTCAATTGAGGTTGGAGCCTCACTTATGTGCGTACTGTTATGTGATTTATTGTGTGGCTTTCCATATTACTGTTTTTGAGGCCGGGGTATGCCCCGTGTAATTGTCTAAGGCCAATATAAAGATTGACCCTTATTACTTTATGTCTTTTTCTTTTTATTGTAATTTGAGAGTAGAGATAGGTGGTGACGTTTTATTTTCATTTTGGAGACAATGCACCCATGGAGTAAGATGGACCACATTCAAGTAACAAGGAGGCCATAAGTGAAGACCCCTCAAAATGTTAGGGAGGGGAATCTCAATTGAAAATGTAATAGAGATAGGACTCGTATTTTGTTACTGTTTTTCCTTATGTGATATAAACTGTTTATGTGGCATGTATGTTAGAATTGTGATAGTGGAGTGGCTCCCACTTTTCACGCATAAGATAGGATAGACCCATGATCATCTCATGTTAGTATCATGCTAGGACATGTTATCTGTTTATGTGCTTGTTTGAAATGCATTTAATTGTACTTGCATTAATCAAGACTAATAAAATTGGATAACATATATGTTGGTGAGGTCCAACCAGACAGCTCTCCGGTTGATTCGAAAATTCCCATTAAATATTAAGCTAATTTCGAATAATAGGTATTTAATTCGAGATGCAAATTTTGAATTAAATTCCTAGCATTCCATCAATAGGTTTTAAGTTTATTAAGTAAAGCTAGTTATTGTCCGCGAGTCATGGGATAGCTAGTGGAGCTTATTAGTTCTTAGTTACCTAATTGATCATTTTAAATGATCAATATTTTGTGGTCAATTTTGGCAAGGGCGATGTCCGCGAGTCGTGGGTCGTTCGAACTAAGTTTTGATCATGATCTTATGATTGATGGGTCTAGCTTAACGCCTAAGTAAATATGGATGTCGCATGAGACGTGGGTCCATATTGAAAGATAGGTGATGCAAAAATAATTACTAAGAGTTCTAAAGGTGTTAGAATTGGTAAGTTGTACCTACCTATGGTTTTTACTGAGAATGTCCGCGAGTCGTGGGTTCAAGGTAAAATGCCTAGGATCTTAGTACCCATTGGGAAACGTGTTCCTCTTAGATCTTTGGGAATCATAGATCTCTGAAAAACAGTGGGAGCTACATTAGATTAAAGACCTTATCTTTTGTATATCGTTATGATTCAGCATGCTCACTAGTTCTCTGTTTTACCATTTAGGTCGTAGATTCTGTGATTCTCTACGTGTTTTGAAATGGCAACCAAAAACCCTCTTGTATCGATCCTCGAGTCAAACAAGTTGACTGGTCCCAACTACTCTGATTGGCTGAGGAATCTAAAAATCATTTTAGATTCTGAGAAGAGAACTTATGTTCTCTTCGAAGGGGAGCCTTGTCCCGAAGGGGAAGCTCTCACTCGGGCCGAGCAGGACGCGATCCAGAAGTGAAAGGATAATAATCTCCAAGCCCGTTGCCTTATGTTGGCTAACAAGTCTCCGGACTTGCAAAGGTAACATGAGGCCATGGAATTTGCTTGGGAGATTTACGATCACTGAGAGCAACTTTACCGCCCTCATGAACGTGTTACAAAGTATAACACTTCAAAGGAATTGTTCCACTTGAGAATGAGGGAAGGTTCAAGTGTCCATGAATATGGACTCAAGTTTCTTGCCCTTACTGAGAAACTTGCTTCCATGGACATGCCACTGAAAGATGAGCTTTCAGTGGACTTGTTACTAGCCTCGCTCCCACCATCATTCAACCCATTTGTCCTTAACTTCAATATGAATCATGCTGGTGCTACTGTAGCTGAGCTGATTAGTCAGCTTGTGACTGCTGAAAGCATGATCAAGAAGGACAATAAGGTTCTGGTGGTGAATGCTCCATCTTCCTCTTCTGGGCCTTCTAAAGGTAAGGGCAAGAAAGCCCAAAAGAAGAAACGTGATCAGAAAGAAGAAGAAACCCCTTAGGCCCACTGGTGGCATATCGAAGGGGAATACCCAAAAGAAGAAACGTGATCAGAAAGAGGATGTTTGCTTCCATTGTGGCAAAGCGGGACATTGGAGGAGAAACTGCCCAGAGTACAAGGCTACTCTAAAGAAAGGTATGTTTCTCGTTGAAGTAAATCTTTTTATTAATTCTAGTTCTTGGGTACTTGATACCGGTTGTGGAACTCATATCTGTAATGATGTACAGATGCTAAATGAAGTCCAACAACTCAGAGAAGGAGAATGTGTCTTGAAGATCGGTGATGACTCAAATGTTGAAGCTCGAGCTTTAGCCACAATTAGATTAGATTTAGGTAGTTTTGAGTTAGTTTTAAATAAAGTCCTTTATGTACCGAACATTATTCGTAATATAATTTCAGTTCCAATTTTAGATTGTGAAGGTTATGAAACTTATATTAAGAATGGTAAATACTTTATCAAACGGAACAACTCTTCCGTTCACATCGGTACTCTAAGTAATGGACTTTATCTAACTCAAAATATCAATATTATGAATATACAATGAGAAACTAAACATAAGAGAGATGACAAAGTTTCGGCTCCCTTATGGCACGCTAGATTAGGACATATTTCCAAGAACAGAATTAGCAAGATAAACACTTTAGGATCATTCTCTGAAAATGATCTCAAAGAGTTGACTTCTTGCGAATCCTGTCTTAAAGGAAAAATGTCGAAAGTTCCTTTTAAAGGGACTGTGGAACGCACCACTAAGGTCTTGGATTTGATTCATTCTGATGTTTTTGGACCGCTTAGTGTAAGCACTAGAAACAATCATCAGTATTTCATAACCTTTACCGATGACTTTAGTCGATATGGTTATGTATACTTAATGAAGTATAAATCTGAAGCTTTTAAGAAATTCCTAGAATTTCAAAAGGAGGTTGAGAACCAAACTGGTCACAAGATCAAAGCACTTCGATCTGATCGAGGAGACGAGTATCTTAGTGAAGAATTCCTTAATCATCTCAAAGATAATGAGATTATCTCTCAGTGGACTCCTCCGGGAACTCCTCAGCTTAATGGAGTTTCTGAGAGAAGGAACCGAACTCTACTCGATATGGTTCGTTCCATGATGAGTTTCACTGACTTACCACCTTGTTTCTGGGGTTATGCCCTAGAAAGTGCAACAAAGATTTTGAATCTAGTTCCCTCTAAGTCAGTCCCTAAAACGCCCTATGAAATGTGGCATGGTAAAATCCCTAGTTATTCTTACTTAAGAATTTGGGGTTATCCTGCTTATGTGAAGAGGATAGTGAGAGATAAGTTAGAATCTCGTTCTAACTTATGCTACTTTATAGGTTATCCTAAGGAATCCATAGGATACTACTTCTACGATCAATCTGAGCAAAAGGTGTTTGTTTCCAGAAATGCCACTTTTCTGGAGGAATCGTTCCTTAAAGAAAAGAAAGGCAAGATCATAGAATTAGAGGAAGTACAAAGTGACCCCACGCCACCCACTGAAGAAACATCCCCTTCTGATCAACCACAACCAATCACGAATTTCGATACACACGTAAATCCTCCTCTAAGGCGTTTTGAATGCACTCCTAGACAGTCGGAGAGATGGTATGGATTCTTCCTTGAGATCTCTCAAAAGGATAATGATCCTTTAACATATGAGGAGACACTTTCAGATTCTGACTCTGAACAGTGGATAGAAGCCATGAAATTCCAAATGGATTCCATGAACTCCAACCTAGTTTGGACCTTGGTAGATTTGCTTGATGGGGTCAAACCCATAGGTTGCAAATGGATCTTTAAGAGAAAACTTGGAGTTGATGGAAGCATTGTAGCCTACAAAGCAAGACTGGTTGCAAAAGGATTCACTCAAAGACCCAGCGTGGACTTTGATGAAACTTTTTCACCAGTTGCAATGTAAAAGTCTATTCGGATCATGCTTGCCATTGCTGCATATTATGACTATGAGATATGGCAAATGGATGTGAAAACTGCCTTTCTCAATGATGACATTGATAAAGACATTTATATGGAGCAACCCAAAGGTTTCACATTCAGTGGGAGTGAGCAAAAGGTTTGCAAACTCCAAAGATCAATCTATGGATTGAAACAGGCTTCTAGGAATTGGAACATTCGATTTGATGAATCAGTCAAAATTCAAATTTCGAATGAATCATGTGTGTATAGAAAGGAATTGGAGACCTCAATGCAATTCTTAGTACTTTATGTTGATGACATCCTTCTTATTGGGAATTCGAAGGATGACATGAAAGTGACTAAGTTATGGTTATCGAACCAATTCAAGATGAAAGATCTTGGTGATGCGTCCTATGTCCTTGGAATTAAAATCTATCGAGACAGATCTAGAAGGTTAATAGGACTATCACAGTTGATGTACATTGACAAAGTATTGAAGAGATTCAATATGGAGTCAGCAAAGGTTAAGAACCTTCCTATGAGTGTAGGAACATGTCTTTCTAAGAAGTTGTGTCCTAAGACTAACCTTGAGAAGGAAAGAATGACTCATACACCTTATGCATCAGCAATAGGTAGCATAATATATGCAATGTTATGCACTCGACCGGATGTGGCTTATACACTTAGTGTAACAAGTCGTTTCCAATCTGACCCTGGAGATGGTCACTGGGCTGCCGTGAAGAATATTCTTAAGTACTTGAAAAGTACTAAAGATTTATTCTTGGTTTACGGAGGTCAGAAAGATCTTACTGTCGAAGGATACTATGATGCAAGCTTTACATCTGACTTAGATGATTTTTAAGTCAATGTTAGGATACATTTTCTGTCTAAACGGCGGAGCAGTGAGTTGGAAGAGTTCCAAGCAAACGACCACCGCAGATTCGACCACTGAGGCCGAATACTTAACTGCAAATGATGCAGCTAAGGAAGGTGTTTGGATTAGAAACTTCATTCAAGAGTTGAATGTTGTTCCTAGCATGAAAGACCCCATTACTGTGTTTTGCGACAACACTGGGGCGGTTGCTCAAGCAAGAGAACCAAGATCTCACCAACGGACCAAACACATTATGAGGAAGTATCACCTAATCCGTGATATTGTCAAAAGAGGAGATGTGCAAATTGAGAGGGTCACATCAGCAGGGAACGTGGCAGATCCACTTACTAAACCCCTTAGTCGAGAAGCTTTCGAAGGTCATCTTCAGAAGATGGTACTTAGGAATAGTGGGAGATTGTTAGGAATAGCCCTAGAAAGCCGATTGAATATCCGCTTTGTACTTTTCCTTATTGTAATCACAGACAATCTTTGAATAAAATAACGAATTGAGGCAACACTTCTTTATATGCTCTTGTTTGGTATGCGTTTACTTTAGCTGTGCATGTATGAGAACTCCCCTAATCCTGATGATTTTAGGACTCTACCATTTAGGTGAAATGGTTCATGAGACGAGCCCTATTTCACATAAGTCATGATTAGTAAAATACTCCAAGCCAATGAGTCCTACAGACAGTGGGAGTGTCAACTTGACTTCTCTAAGGCTTGCTTGTGGGATCACGCCCTTAAGAAAGACCACCTTGTTTCATGGAGGTGCAAAGTGTATAGTTGATACGTGCGTGATACATGAGGGTGCTTACTTCAATAAGTAAGTTCACTGAGGTGCCCCGTATGAGAAGATTCCTAAATGGGAAAGGAAGTTTCTATTTCAGGAAATGGAAACTTCCAGATTAGAAAATATCTCACAAGTCATTGATGTGATTAATTGATCCTTTGACTTGAGGTTCCATGTCACTTTATGAGTTAACTCTGTAGTCTTAGGTATAAGCTTTAAAGGGTGTCGCCTTAGACAACTGATTCAAGGCTTATGCTGGGGCTGCATAAGTGACTCATGAAAGTGAATGAGAATCAAGAAAGGACCTACACTTGCATTTGCAAGGTGATCTCTTATTGTGTAAGTCATTCATATGCCATATGGAGTCCTTGGCCAAGGCAGTAGATCAAGACATCAAGAAAAGGGTTTCTTGGATTGAGATCAAATGGATATGAAATGCACTTAGCTTTAAGACCAGATTATTAGGGTTCTGATTATTCCCTTACCCTAGATCTTGGTTGAGAGATAGTAAGTAGGAGGATTGTATCTCACATGAATCAATGACTTAAAGGTTCTGTCGAATCGAGACATTCCAATTCAGCTAGGGGTTAAACACCTGTTGCTAGACTATGGTCGTTTAATCTGTGGAATGATTAATTAATTAATTAGGGTCACTACTAATTGAATTGATAACCTAGAGGGTCACACACAACAACTTGGTTACATGAGTTGAGGCTTTAAAATGATTAAACGAGTTAATCAAGCCATGAGGGTTCCACACATGTGAAACCACACGTGTGGGTCACGTGACTGGACACGTGTCCTTGGGACACGTGTATGTTTGTTTATATATTAAATAATTAATGTGTTAATTATTTAATAGATTTTGGTTTAATTTTGAATTAAAATGAAAGTCTTGTTTTGGAGAAAATTAATCTAGTTAATTAATTATGAATTAATTAATTAGATAAAATAAGTTATTTATTTATTTAATAAATAAATTATAAAATTATCCAAAAGGAGTTTAATATTTTTAGCTCTCTTAAAAGTTGATTTGAATTAGAATTCAAAGTCAAAGTTGGAAATTACTTGATAATCAACTAATTTGAGAGAGGGACCAAATCCTTAGCCCATAAGGACTAGGATTTCGGTGTCCCTCCCTTTCCTATATATAGGGGAGCTCGAGCTCCCCTTAGAGAGTGATTGTCAATTCTTTTGGACACGTGTGGGTCACGTGACTGGACACGTGTCCTTGGGGACGAGCCAATTTCAAAAATAATATTTTTTTCAAAAAACTTTTATAAAGTAATACTACTTTTATATACTTTAATAAAATAGCATAAATTGCCACAACCAATGGCAACTTTGAATAGTATAATTGCCATTCCCTATGGCAACTTCTAAAATCGATAGACTTTGAGCTTTTCTAGATTGATAAATTACAACAATTGATACAATAGTTTCTTGAAATTATATTTATAACCCAGAACCATTTTATAAAAAGATCTATATCTTTTCTAAAAATATTAAATAGACCCCTAAATTTTTGCAATAAACAAAATATATTTAAAATAAATTGTAATGGACAAAACGTCAACACACCCCCTGTATAGATGGTATCAGAGCCTAGAAGACGATGTCTTTTGGGATAAAAAATATAAAATGTTGATAAAAATAATTATAGATACAATGTACAAATTATTTGAAATTGGAATCATGATATGGTTTCAAATTTTAGATGAAGATAAAAGATTAAATGATATAGAAGAAAAATTAAATTATCTAGATATCGATGGATATTATACAGATATATCCTATGATGATACAGATTGGCAATATCCTTCTCCTTAATATGAGAATTTTAAATAAACGCGAGTTAGCTAATTTATATAATTTTTATAATGATATGCTAAAATATTTCCTAAAAATGAATAAATTAAATCCTTCCAATTACTATAAAAAGAAGATAAGGAATTTTAGAATAAAAAGAGATTATTATTCAAATCTCCTTTCTATATGACTCGTTATTGGAAAGATTGGATTAACAATATAAATAAAATATTAGAATTGGACACTAAAATAGACAAATTAAGAGATGAAATAAAAACTTCAGTGGATAAAGAACTTTGTAATAAAAATAAAAATGAGATAAAGAAGCTAAAAAATCTATTAAAGAAGGAAAAGAATAAGGCTTTATTAAATAGAATAAAAGCTGGAAAAATATGAAAACTATAGATATAAACCTTCAATCTATAATAGAATCTGTTAATAGAATCAAAGAAGAAATGTTAAATCTTCAAGATTCTATAAGAGAATTAAATAATGAAGTTCAATTAAATAGAATTAATATGAAGCAGCTTGAAATAGCTATTAAAGAAAAAGAAAAAAGATCAAAGGCTGAAAAATTAAAAGATATAGAAAAGGAAATAAAAACTCCTTTCAAAGTAATAAATTTAGGAAAGACCAAACCATATGAAAAAGACTCTTTTGATGATTATGTGCTAAATACTATAGTTCCGAAAATGCTAAAAGAACAAGAAGAGAGTTCTAAAAAAGCTCTTGAAAGACTTAAAGCTAAAGGAACTAATATAGAAAATGAAAATAAACAAGAAGAAAATCAAAATCAAATATATACATGAATGAAATAAATGATTTAATAGAAGATTTTGAAAAAATAAATTTGGATGATATTGTAGAATATGAAATAAGAATGAATAACGCCGGTTCTTCAGGAACTAAAAGAGAAGATGGATCAACATTAGAAGATCCAGATGAATCTATGGGATCCAACGAACCAAAAAGTTATCCAACATATTTTAACACAAAGAAAAATAAACATCAAGATAAGAAAAATAAAGGCTATAACTCTAAATATCAACTAAATGATGATTATTCAGAACCTATAAATGTAAATGGAAGTAAATTAAATTTAAATAATAAGAGAGATAAAAGAAAAGCTCTAGCCAAATGGATAAATGATATGATTGCATATTTCCTAAACCAAGATGAAATATACGCTACAGCAACTAGAAGAACAGAATATATAATATCTACATTTGATGGAATTATAAACAGTTGGTGGAAAGGAATTTCTTCTGACGTACAAGGAATAATGAGAACTGAAACAGAAACTGGTTTTGATAAGATATTAGAACCGGAGTAGAACGAATGGCATACTATATAGCTGATGAATTTTTAGGAGAACCCTGGATAAATGATGCCGAAAAAGAATATTTAAAAGAAAAAGAAGAAGCTAGAAATGATCTTATAAATCTTTCTATATGCTCTATGAAATCCTTAGAAATTATATAGAAGAATTTTGTGACTATTATTATAGACAATATTGGAGTGGAGAGTCACAAGACATATATCTTAAAATGTTCTATTCGAAACTCCCAAATCCATGGAATACACATATAAATAAAGTTTGGGAAAAGGAAAAGGAAAATGTAAGTAATAATTTAGGTGGAAGAATAAGAGTTTTAATAGACGAACTAAAAAAGTTATGTCATGAACAAGATTTATACAAGAAATCTAGAAAAATTTCAGGACTTTATTGTTCAAAATTAGAAATGCCTACCCAATGGGGTTGTATAGATAAAAGTAGAAATAAACCGTATAGAAAGAGAAAATTCAAAAGAAACAAATACAAAAAATATAAGAAGTTTGATAGAAAAAATATAAAACAAAAAAGAAGGTTTTTCAAAAGAAAGGAAAAAATTAATAAAAAATCTACGAAATGCAGATGCTGGAATTGTGGCGAAGAAGGTCATAAATCACCTGAATGCCCTAAACCTAAAAAGGTAAGAACAATAGAAGCTGAATTTATAGAAATTATAAACGAACTTGAAGAAGTTTTAGATATAGAAAATCATATAGGAAAAGAAATATATGTTGAAATAAGTGAAGAAAGTTCTTCAGAAAATTCTGAGTTTGAATCCGAATCTGAATAAATGGATTCTGAAATACAGAATTATAAGGAAGAAGAAATAATAGAAGATGAGAGTACAACAGGATATGCTAAACGAATAACATTTAGCCAAGAAACACTTGACAAAATAAAAAACTTAAAATTAAGTGCAACAAATCCAACAAATAATATATTCTCTGGATTAGCAAATCTAGTAAAGAGAAATAAGATAAATATCTATGACTATCATGAGGTAGAAAAGGCTATAAGTATAGAAAATACCTCTGGAAATGTCAAGATAAGTCTTATAACAAGAGGAATAGCTAATAATGCTATAAATAAAGTGAAAAAATCTCTTAAACCAAAGATACAATATATATATTTGGGAAGAGTACAATTTCTAGTTAAATCTCTATTTAGAGAATGTATCGATAGTCCATTAGTGCTATCTTTACATGACCAAAGATTTAGAGATGCTAAAACTAGTCATTTGGGAACAATAGAAGGAAACTTGTTTTATAAACAATTTCTTTTTGATGTTTTTCCAAAATACAGTATTAATTTGCAAGATGAGAATATAGACGAAGTTTTAAACTTACACTATAAATTTCTAAAAGATATAGGTTTAAAGGATGGCAGTAAGGCTTTCACTATTTATTATAGAGCACTTTATGTGTTAAGCAATAGCAATTATGGTAAAACTTATCAAGATGAACCATACTTAAAAATAGATGAAGAGTGTAAAGATATAGCTACAGCAAAATTGCCGCTTTTGGAAGAAATACAAAAAATAGAACCATATCAAATAGAAATTAATAATAAACCAAAAATAGAAAAGAGATTATTACCCTCTAAACTTAGTTTCCTAGGAAACAGGTTATTAGGAGGTAGTTCTAAATATTCTCTTACTGGAGAAAGTTCTGGAATAAAAATAGAAAGAAAGTTAACTGTTAACAAATCTCTAAGATATACAAATTCAATGATTATAGAAGGAGAATATTTTAACGGAACTGATAGAATATTTGGACCTAAAATATTGATAGACACAGGAGCTAGTGTTAATCGCTTTGCTCAAGTAAAAAATAAAGGACTAATAGGGATGATTACTAGCCTACCAATTCAATATACAACCTTTGATGGATTTAAGGCAACGTGTAATCAAGAATTATATGTCCCAATTACTTTACAAGGAATAAAATTGAAAGTTAAATGTTGTATAGATACATACATGAATGGAGAGTTCTTTGATATAATTCTAGGAAATGAATTTCTCAATAATTGTGACTATTACAAGATAGAAAAGAATGAAGTTACACTCCAAATACAAGAAAATGAAATATTTTGTTCAAAATATGAAAGGGATTAATTTTCCTTTAAGTGTTTTTATACAATTAACACTTTTAAAAGGAAATATAACAACTTGTGCTTTGATAGATACGGGATCAGAAATAACAATATTTAAAACATTCTTAATCAAAGAATGGAAAACAGATAGCAATATAAGAATTAGAGGGATAACGGGACAATCTCAAGCTATTAATAAAGTAGCTAAAGATGTAGAAATAATACTTGGTAGTAAGATAATTCTTATTAAACAAGTATATGAATACAATTCTTTAGAAGCTGATATATTATTAGGAAATGATTTCCTTGAACAATTTCAATTCTATACACAAAACGTATATATGGTAACATTAAAAACATCTTGCGGACATCTTCTTAAAATACCGAGAGTCAATAAACCATTCAGAGTTCAGCCAGCTGAGCGTGGTGGACGACAGGTATTTGAGAAAATTCCAATACAGATAAATACCATCTCTATAACAAGGATAAACTTAGATGTTATTAAAAAGAAAATAGAAGAAAACTATAACAATAATCCATTAGCTTTTTGGAAAGAAAGCCATCCCAAAGCTAAAATAGAATTAACTGAAAATGTAATTATAAAAGAAAAACCTATGTTATACACTATTGAAGAAAGACAAGAATTTAAAAAACAAATAGAAGAATTAATGAATAAAAAACTCATTCGAAAAAGCTTCAGTCCTTTCTCTAGTCCTGCTTTTATGGTTATGAATGAAGCAGAAAAGAAAAGGAATAAAGCTAGAATGGTGATAAATTTTAAAAGGTTAAATTATTTTACTAAAAATGATAGTTATCCTTTACCAAATAAAGATGTTATTATAAACCTGGTCAAAAACAAGTCTTTCTATTCTAAATTTGATTGCACTTCAGGTTTTTGGCAAATAAAAATGGAAGAGGATAGTATTCAATACACTGCATTTAGTGCTCCTCAAGGACATTACGAATGGCTTGTAATGCCTTTTGGGCTAAAAAATGCACCTTCGATATACCAAAGGAAAATGGATAATATCTTTTCAAATTACCATAAATTTATGATAGTATATATAGATGATATCTTAATTTCTTCAGATACAGAAGAAGATCATAGAAAACATCTTTTACTATTTGCAAAAATTTGTAAAGAAAATTGAATTGCTCTCTCTGAGAGAAAAGCCATAATAGAGAAAAAGGAAATAGAATTTTTAGGGTTAAAATTGAGTGCTGCAGGAATAAAATTGCAACCTCATATTTCTCGAAAGATCTTAGAGTTTCCAGATAAACTAGATAATAGAAATCAAATAGAAAGATTTCTTGGATGCTTAAACTATGCTGAAGGATTTATTCCAGAATTAGCAAAGAAAAAGCACGAGATACAAAAATTGCTTAGAAAAAATAATACAAAAGGATGGAATGCTAAACATACAAATATAGTGGTTAGTCTTAAAGAAGAATGCAAAACATTACCAGAATTAAGATTACCAGAAGATAAAGACAATCTTATTGTCCAAACTGATGCTTCAGAGCTATATTGGTCTGCAATATTGAAAACAGATCTAAATGAAATCTGTAGATATACTAGTGGAACTTTCAGTCAAGCTGAAGTAAACTATACGACACATGAGAAAGAACTACTTGGTATAATAAGAGGAATAAAAAAGTTTTCACTTTTTCTTTTACAAAAACCTTTTGAAGTTCATACAGATAATACTCAAATTCAGAGTTTAATTCAAAATAAACTTCCAAATAAACCTCAATATAGGAGACTTCATCGTTGGCAAGTTTTCTTGTCACACTATAATTTTAAGATAAAACATATTAGAGGAATGGATAATTTCTTAGCAGATTTCCTTTCTCGAAATGTTGAATTCGGACTTGATTAAAGGCGAGTATATGCGTTTACATATACCTAGTCCATCTCAAACGGTAGATGGTAAAGACATTATCAAATCCGTTAATGGGTGATGATTTCCCAAAAATCATATTGAGACGAGTATATGCGTATACATATACCTAGTCCATCTCAAACGGTAGATGGTAAAGACGATAACAAATCCGTTGAAGGGTGGTGATTTCCCAAAAATCACTTCAAGGCTAATAAAGTTTTAATTCTTCTTCGTTTTGCAGGATGAAGGACATACAGGAACTAGCCGAAATAAAGACAGAGGTTGATACATTAAGAGTAATCTCTCTTGATATAAATGAAGCACTAAATATCTTTGAAGACTCCATACAAGACAGTCTCAAAGTTTTATCTGATCTTGTCATAGAAAATGCTAACAGAATGGATAATTTATATAAAAGAATTGAAAAATTAGAGAATGATAAAGAAAAGACAGAGTGTTCAGGCAGCAAAAAGCCAGAAATGCCTATGAAAATAGAGGAAGAAAATAAGAAAAAAGAGATAAAAGTCGAGGAAGAGAAAAATACATCCTCTATAAGAACAATAAAAATAGAACCACTTCAAAAATCTGGTTCTTTCAAGACTGTTCAAATAAAGGGTGAATATATACCAAAACACTCCTATGATAAAGAATACAAGCGAATGTTTGATCTGGCATATAATTATCCAGATTGTGATGAAATCTTTTACTCAAGTGGAAACACAATATACCCAAGATTGACAACAATCGATGGGGCTGATCCTAACCAAGTTCTAAAACTTGCTGAATTTGGTTTTCTCGATTTGATATACCTTAGCAAAGATCAAAAAGAAATAAGTGGATTTGAGGATACATTCAAGTCCAAAGTTTCTCAATTTGCTAAAGGAAGACAATGCGTCTTGAAATTCTACACCATATCTCCAGAATTGGATGGAAATAGATGGTATGAATCACTTCATATTGTCTCAATAAATCCATTATACAGCAACGTCAGCTTGGAAGTTGGAAGAAAAGGCTTCAAGACTGCAATATACTTCCCTGAATGGGTTATTACTAGAAGAGCTCTTGGGATAAAAGCCATACAAAGTATCTCAGAGAACCTTCTGAATAAAGATTTCCAAACCATCTTTACCGCTGGTAACTGGTTACTGGTTACTAAAGGCTCTCCAAATGATCCAAAATCTGGATTACTAGAGGAATACTACAGGTGCCTTGTTACCCATAGAACTATTTGCTCCACTGCTACAAGACAAGAGGCGTGCAAATTGATTGGGTGCCATACAGACATCAGAATGTGACTGCATAAAGAAAAGTCCAATAAAGAGACGTAAGCAATGACGTCTGCAACCACTATAAAACTGTCGGCAAGATCTCAGCCATTGAAGAAAAAGATAGATCGAGTGGCTACAAATACAAGTCACGATTTCCTTATCTGAAGGAATCTTATCTCTTTACTCGTTTTGAGTTGTATAAATAAAGGTGGTCTGTAATATAGAAGGGCATCGAAAAATCAATAGTCAAGAGTGAGAAAGAGTGTTTGAAAATAGTTCAGAGTTGAATTTTGAGTGCTTTCTTTGTAATGGAAAAATAAACCCTTGAAGGGGAAATAAAATCCTTTCTTTCATAAATCACAAGTCTTATTTTGTTTTGAGCTTATTAAATTTCTTTACTCCCTTATCCTTCAAAAATAGATTATCATTCTATAAGCCATAGTGATTTTTCCGTTAAAGATCGAAGCTTGTTTTCCGTGGATGTCCATATAGGCAGGAGGCCGTCAGGACTTTAGGAATGTTAAGTTGATCGAGGAAGAGGAAGACGAGTCTTAGAAGAATCCGATAGATCTTTATTGAAGACGAAGGAGATAAAGAAAGGTAACAAACTTTACTCAAAATATTCTGTGTTATATGACTCTAGAATGGATTTTAGAGTACTCTTGTTAAAATCAATATTTGATGAATTTTGTTACTAAAATTGATTATTCTAAATATAATTCTCGGTGCATACTCATAAAACATATATAAAACCATGGATGATAATGATGATTATAGTAGGGAACTACTTTACGCATGCAATTTTTGTAAATGTTTTGATGAAGATACATCTAATAGACATTTTAGGTATTTTGTAAAGAAATTCCTAAATGATAGAATGAAGAGATTGGTAAATGAACATGCTGATAAACATAAATCAAAAGAAATAGATTGTGAAGAAGAATGCAGAAAAACAAATAAAAAATTGAATTTTATAAATAAAGTTATAATTGCATTTGAACAAGTTTATGAGCAAGAAGGATTTTCAGATTCATAAAAAATGATTTCCAAAATAATAAAAGCAGATATAAAATGGTTAGGAATAAAATTAAGATCATTTACAGCAAGATTTAAAAATTTTAATTTTATGATGAAAATTTATAGGATACTTGAAAAGGAAAATAGAGTATCAGAGGATTCAAAAGAAGAATATAAACAAATTAAAACGATAAACAAAAGGTTAGTAGAAAAATTACATCAAAGAGAAATAAATGGCTAAAAATGGATCTATTTGAAAAACAAACGAATAGACAACAAAGAATAAAGGCAGGAACGACAATAAAATATAATAAAGAAAAGTTAAAAAATATAGAGGACCAATTTCAGAAAAATATGCATGAATATATATTAAAAGGTTTAAAAGAAAAACAACGATATCTTATTGATGGTGCAGGAAAGTGAGTTTCCTAAAATGCAACAACACTTTGAGATTTGTTTAAAGAAGGGAAGACCATCACAGGCGTAAGAGCCTCAGGAACTGGGTTTCCTTTTGTGCGTGGGTTCTTCCAGCTAGGATAACACCAAGAGATCGTGCAGCAAGGGTGCAGGAAACGGTGAAATGTATGAAGCTTCGGAGAAGATGAGGATGCAGAGGAAAATAATGCCCAGTTCAGCAGTGAGATGTCTTGTGTAAAAGATGACTTAAGGGAGAGTGCATGAGTTCTCCCTATTTATATGTTAGGGGTGAGGGTAGAAGGGTAAATTGACCGTGTGGTCCCAAACCTGTGTTGCCCTAACACGTGGCGGCCCGTGAAGGTATGAGAAGGACGTTTCTGAAAAGGAGGCGGCGTGTCAGATGCGTAGTGCGCACTACCTTTGTGTCAGAAGTCGTTGGCGAGGGTGATGCGGGGGATGGGCCTAAGATTCTCTCTGCCGAGGTTCGGATCCAACGCAGCGGAGCATGGTCATGCACGAGCGTTGGTGATGCTCGAAGAGTGTATGGATGGCCTCCCCACGATAGACGACCCTTGAGCGCCGAAATACCGAGCATCATTAATGGGGCCCCCCCATGCGGGTGCTTCCCTGAGAAGGGTAAGCCTGAGGGCCGAGATGCGAGCGTCAAACTCGTCGGTTCTGGCCCTTTACCTGAATTGTCGTCCGAGGCTTGACGGTTTATATTAGCTGGCAAATGAGTGGGCTGGGAAGGCTCACGAGCCCATCAATGCGAGCGTTTTGGCCTTAGCCAGCGATGTGCTGACACGTGGACGGCTCTGATTCGAGCGTGATTTTAGGTCTCATCATTTTGCCCCCCAAATTCTGTAGTATCGCTTCGAGCGTACTGTAGAATTTATAAAGAAGGAGCCTTGAATTTTGAATGTCCGAGGGTCAGGCCTTTACTTAGAGATGTGACCGCTGGCCTTCCGTAACGGACACAAACTGACACCACATTGAATGTTGTCAAGTCCGCATTTAATGCTGAGTGGGAACGTGGGCGCGTACACTCCGGGAGACGTGAGGCGGTTACCAAAAGTGGGGGGATTCCCTAGGCGGGAAATGATTGCATTTTGAATTCCCAGCCCTAAATCATGTAAATTATCCCCTTTAAATAGGGTCCTATAGAGCTTTGGAACCTCTTTCACGCACTCAGATATCTTCCAGCCTTTAAGCAGTCAAAGAATTTTCTGTAATTTTTACAGACTCCGGCGAGCTTCCATTCTTCCAACTTTAGGTAAAGCTCCACGAATCTTGATATTCTGATACTAACTTTTAGATTTAGGTTGAGTGAGTGAAACCCTTAAGTGAAGAGCCAGTTCCTGCCATTGCATTTGCTTCAGAAATTTCTTTTCTCTCCTTGAGTTCTCTGCCAGAAATCCCGTTTCCAAAAGTTGAAAACTGAACATGGCCGGAAACCAAGCTGATGATTATGTACGGGAGATTGAGGAGATGTCGGTGGGGAGCTCTTCCCCTCATGGCGATGTCCCCATAGCTGTTCCCCTAGTTAGGGCGCACCCAGATGAAGGAATTCCCATGGCGATCTCGGTGGCCCAGGCTCCGGCTGACGCCGGGGAAGAAGAGGTGGACGCCGCCGTTCAAGGGATGAACGAGCGTGCTCCCGGAGGGATGAACGACCTCTTTGAGGAGATGCACAACGTGATGGAGATGCAGAGACAGGGGGAGAGAGTATTCCCAGTTTTGAACAGCGCTGTGAGACCCCAAGATCACAGGATCACAGTGGCTATGATGGCTCCCGAGGGTGAAGCGGGGCCATCCGGGCGTCCATTTGAGGCTGAACCTTCCAGAAGGCGTCAGAGGAGAGGAAGGGAGCCGGCCACTCGAGTGAGGCAGGATAATCGTCATCAAACTGACAGATCTCCGGATGAGATTGCAAGCATTCTGACGCTCGACGATTTGGAAGAGTTGAGGGCGAATGCTTATTGGGATGAGGCAGTATTTCCCATGCGACTTCCAGAGGAGGGGGAAAGAGCCAACCGACCGCCGCCTGGGATGATGACGGTCTACTGGGATGCGGTCCTTGCCGGGGGCTTGAGGTTCCCAATTCCGCCCGTCGTTGCCAACATCTACCATCACTTGAGGCTTTGCCCTTCACAAATTCTGCCGAACGGCATAACCCTGATTAATACCTTCGTGATTATGATGGTTGCTCTAGGTCGCGAGCCCTCGATCATCAACTTTGATAGCTTGATACAGATGGCCCGCTCGACTCGCTCATCCCCTACTGATGGATTCTATTACGCTCAAGCTAAATCAGGCTTTAAGATGATAGATTCCCCATCTACTTCCTATGGCGAGCATTGGAAGGAGAAGTACTTTTTCGTGGGGGCTCCAGAAGGAATTTTCAGGGTTCACCGCGGGTGGTTGATACATGGTGAGGGTCCTCTGATTAGGGAAAGAACGAAGAATAAAGCCTTTGAGGATTGGGCACAGGGGTTAGCCTTCGAGATGAGGGCTGAGAAAAAATGGATTAAGGCTGAGACTCTGATGAAGAATGAGGGAGTGTTGTTCCGTTATGGTTTATCTTGCCCCCCAGACATGATACTCAACCCTCCAGCTGACATCATGGCCCTCGACGGTTAGATTCTAGGAACTAACAGCTCTAACCTTTAGAATAGTCCTCTAACTTACAGTGATTGTTGTATTCTTGTATATACGATCCAAGCAATCAATCTTCTGATGCTCGTTCCTTTTTACTTGCAGGCATCCAAATATTATCCCAAGGCATGAATACTGAAGCCCTTTCCCGCATGTTGGGTGCTCAGGGAGCTGGTGCTAACTCTCAGCAACAACAACAGCAGCAGCAAGTGCGACCCCCAACTGCGCCGAGGGGCAGAGGAATTCGGCGAAGGCAAGGGCGAGGCGATGGAGGCAGAGGTGCTGGGAACGAGGTTCCAGTTGTTGGTCCTGTCGAGGATTTCACCGTGGATGGCGCTCGGGAGGTTACCCCTACTCCAGTTGCTCCCGAGGGGCCTATAGCACTTAGCTCCAGCACCTCCCACAACCGATCCGGGGAGTTAGTCCGCATCCAAGAAGGGATTAGGGCTGAGCGCCAAGGCAAAAGGAAGAGGATGCCGGACTCTATCCCAATCTCCGGTAAAGGGAAGGAGGTGGTTGTAGGCCACCGCGGTGAGGGTAGCGACACATCCTCCTCCGAGGATGAAGATTTCTGGAGAATTGGCTGCCGGGGTGACGCTCGGTACAAGCGCCAAAGGAAGGACGGTCCTGTCCTACTGAAAAAGAGCGCCTTTTCTGTCAACATGGTCTCCGACATTGTCGGAAAACTCCAGTTCTCCGCCGACCATGACAAACTGAACGAGCATGATGCCGCTCGTGTTGCTGACGATGCCTGCCATGCCCTTCTGACGGTAGGTCTCTACTTCTCTTTATAAAATTCCCCCCTTCTTCCTTCTATGTTCTGACAGTGACCCTCGTTAACGGCTTCCCAGAAGGTAATCCCGAGGCTGAAAAATTTGCAAGGACGAGCGCAAGCCTATTCTGAGCATAAGGCCAAGTACAAGAAGTTGCTGCGCATCACGGACCCGGGCCAATTGCAGGAGGATTACAACAATGTCAGCGCTCAACTGAATTCTGCCAACCTTGAGAACGTTCAGCTGAAGGAAAACCTGAAGAAGTCCGATGACGCCTTTCTGGTCCTAAATGAGCGTCACAGGAAATTGAAGGATGAGCGGGACCAGTTGAGGGTACAAAATGGGGAGCTGGGCGAGCAGCTGGCGGAGAGCACTCGCCAAAACGAGGAAGCTAACAAGGCCCTTACTGACTTGCAGGGCAAAGTACAGGGCTTGGAGGCGAGGGTATCCTGGGAGGCAGTGAAGAAGTTTGTGCGCTCCAAAGCTTTCGTATTCGCAGCAAACATCCAGTGCTTTGACAACGCTCGACGCTTCTTCCATAAAGCGATCGGGCAAATGGTGAAGTTGGGACTGGCTCCTGAGAGCGCTCGATCCGACGCTCGTCTACGCATGGATCTGGATGAGAATTGCGAGCCAATGGTCCAGGATGAGGATCCAACTGAGAATCTGGCGGAGCCCGAGTACCAGGAGTTGGTGGAAACACTCCAAAGGGAGTTTATAGCTGCCAACAGGGTAGATCCCGAGCCCCTCCTGATAGAAGACGAGGGCACCGTCATGGACACAGTGGATGCCGAGGAACCTGGCGAGGCCCAAACTTCTGGCGCTAATGTGTTGGCCCCGGTTCCTCTAGCAACTGCCCCTCCGGAGCCCAACTCTCAAACCCAGTGAAGGTCCATTGGATGCTGATCTCTCTCCTTGTTGGTTCAACTTCCTTATCACATTTGAACAATTTATGTCTGTAATTAATCTTCAAACTATTCCCTTGGATGTTTTGGACTTCTCTATGCTCCTTTTCCTCATCTATTATAACTCTTCTGTTTCTTGTTGGGATGTTTGAATGCTTTATCCTTTATTTTCGAATGATGAATGATGTTATTTCATTGCGCTCGCTGCTTTTATATCGGCATATTTTGTTTGAGCGTTCATGATGGGCGTGTGTATGCACGAGGGCGTTATCTTTGAGGGTGCCCTGGCGTTTATCACAATACGCCTTCAGTTTAAAGTTCGGCAGTGTCTGGCAATTTGAGGGACGTAGATACGGGCGCGAGGGTGTTTTATGCGTATTCCCTGGCCGTATTCGCAATGAGGCTCGAATTTGAACTTAGGAAACCTCTGGAGATTTGCCTAAGTATTGGCCCAACGATGTGCACCCTTATCTCAAACGCTTCATTAGATTGTATATACTTTAGAGATCAACAACAGGACCTGCTAAGTAGGATATTAAAGCGAGCGTAACCCTGGGGTTAGCGTTATTTCGAGAAACACATGAAGGGATTGAGTTAAAATCCATTATTTTATGAGTGTGCTTTTACTCAATAAGTTGAGGGTCATTGGGGTTCTTGCGAGCACGAGCTGGAGTGGCGAGCACTCAGCTGGCGTAAATTGAGCATTGTGCTCCCCGTTGTTCGACGCGCTCATTTTTAGGATTTGCTCTTTCCAATTGTTCAAACTGTTCCGGGTGGATGATTATCAACACCTGGACAGTGTAGCTTTGGGACGATTGATGTGTCGTGTAGGCCGTTCGACGTGGAGGATGCTCGACACGGAGTAGGCCTCTCGTCGCTCGAATCATTAGATCAAATAAGAAAGCAAGCAAATAATAAGAGCAAAGAATTAAATACTTACTGTTATATGGATGCATTTTTGGAAATGATTACAACACGCTTTCCGTCGAAGGGAAGCATTCAATGCCGCAGACGGGCAATTTTCAAAGAAGATGATGTTTATACGTAGAACCTTCTAAGGTTACATGCATTCCATGGCCTAGGGAGCCGCTCGCCTTGCAAAGTTTCCAGTAGGTAGGTATTGTTTGCTCGTACCTGGATGACTTTGAAGGGGCCTTCCCAATTAGGGTCCAACTTACCTACATGTTTGGAAACTTCAACTTTCTTGAGGACCAAGTCCCCCAGTTGGAAAGTCCTTTCTCTAACATGTTTGTTGTATTGGCGGGCTACGGTCGCTTTGTATTTGTGGATACGTGCCCACGCAACACTCCTTCTTTCGTCCAACAAATCTAACACTAACGCTCGATTGGATTCGTTGGCAGTAGGCTTGAAATAGGCAACGCGTGCGGATTCTTGAGCAATTTCCGCATGTATCATGGCCTCGGAGCCGTACACGAGGGAATAAGGGGTTTCCCCCGTTGCCGCTCGCGGAGTAGTACGGTACGCCCACAGAGCTCCCTGAAGTTCTTCAGCCCATTCTCCCTTCTTACTCTCGAGCATCGTTTTCAGATGCTGGAGTATGGTTCGGTTGGTCACTTCAGCTTGACCATTAGCTTGAGGATGACCTACGGAAGTGAATCGTTGTTCGATCCCTAGTTCATAGCACCAATCCCGTGTGTCAGCGGCGATAAACTGGGAACCGTTATCCGAGATAAGCACCCTCGGGATGCCGTATCTGCAGATGATATTTTTCCAAATGAAATCCCTCACAACCTTGAACGTTATCTTAGCGACCGCTTCTGCCTCAGCCCACTTAGTGAAATAATCCATAGCAAGTATTACGAACTTCTTTTGCCCGACCGCCATTGGGAGAGGTCCCACGATATCAATGCCCCACTGATCAAAAGGCCATGAAACATCAATAGGAATCATTTGAGCTGCCGGCAACTGAGGAGTGTTGGAATGGAACTGGCACTTGGGGCATTTCTTGGAATACCTAATGGCATCTTGCAATACCGAAGGCCAATAGAACCCACTCCTTAAGATTTTCTTTGCCAAGATTCGTCCGCCTGAGTGGTTCCCACAACTTCCACCGTGCACATGCTCTAAAACTTCTTTAGCCTGCGAGGGTCTCAAACATCTCAGCGGTGGGCCCAGGAAGGATCGCTTGAATAATCGACCCTCGGCATCCAATGAGAAGTGAGGGGCCTTGCTCTTGATCTTCCGAGCCTCAACTTTGTCGCTCGGGCTGGTTCCATCCCGGAGGAATCTGACAATTTCGTCAAGCCAACAAGGCTCGGAGGGGTCAATCATGTATACTTCTTTCGAAGGTTCGCCTTTACTTATCATCGGTTCCTCCGTTCTCAGAAATGTGACAGCGCGTTCGCTGTGGCCGTCCAGGGCGGACGCAAATTTCGAAAGAGCGTCAGCATGTTCGTTTTCTGCCCTCGGGATTTGAAAAAGGTGGAATTCCTTGAACTTGGCTATCACCTCCTTAGCGCTCGCCAGATACTGCACCATAGTGGCTTCTCGAGCCTCATAAGAATCGTCGATTTGACTCGCGATCAACTGCGAGTCCACATATGCGGTAACCCGAGTGGCGCCATTTTGAAGCGCGATTCTGAGCCCCTGAATGAGGGCTTCATACTCTGCCTCGTTGTTAGTGACTTGGAACGCCAACTTGATGGCGTAGTCAACTTCAGCTCCAAGAGGGTCCCTGAGGGTCACCCCGGCTCCCCCCCCCCTTGCGAGGTCGAGGAGCCATCTGTGTGTAGCAGCCATAGACCATCTTCTTCCGAGCGCTCGGTACCTAGGTTGAAACGTTCCACCAATAGGTCGGCTACAGCCTGAGCTTGTATCGCTGTACGAGGCTCAAAGGTGATGTCGAATTGACTGAGCTCAATTGACCATTTAATCAATCTCCCTGAGACGTCCGGCTTTGCGAGCACTTGTTTGAGGGGCTGATCTGTGAGCACCACGATAGAATGTGCTTGAAAATATGGCCTTAATCTCCGAGAGGCGTTAACGAGCGCGAATGCAAACTTCTCTATTTGCATGTATCTTTTCTCCGGTCCCTGTAGAGTTTTGCTTAAATAATACACCGGCATATGCTTACGCTCGCGAATGGCCACTAAGACAGCGCTCGTGGCCTCCAAGGAAACTGACAGATAGACAAACAAAGTCTCCCCCGGGTTAGGTTTGGTCAGCAGAGGCGCGCTCGAAAGATACTGCTTCATGTCCTGCAGGGCCTTTTCGCAGTCCGCGCTCTAAGTAAAGTTGCGAGCGTTACGCAAAATTTTAAAGAAGGGTAGGTTCCTATCCCCTGAGCGAGAGATGAACCTATTTAATGAAATGATCTTACCCACAAGCACCTGGACCTCTCTCAGATTGCGAGGGGAGGGTATGTCCAGGATTGCTTTAATCTTCTCGGGGTTTGCCTCTATGCCACATTGACTGACCATGTATCCCAGAAATTTACCGCCTCGAACGCCAAAGGTGCATTTTGATGGGTTCAACTTCATTCCGTAGCGACGAAGGATATCGAAAGTCTGCTTGAGATCTTCCAGATGGGAGCGTTGGCGCTCACTCTTGACTATCATGTCGTCTACATATACCTCCATAGATTTTCCAATTTCGTGCTCGAACATTCTATTGACAAGGCGTTGATAGGTTGCTCCCGCGGTTTTGAGCCCAAATGGCATGACTTTGAAACAGTAAACACCCAAATGCACAACGAACGAAGTTTTGGGGCGATCTTCGGGCGCCATAAAGATTTGATAATATCCCTGAAAGGCGTCCATCATACTCATGAGTTCACACCCGGCTGTAGAATCTACCAACTGATCGATCCTCGGTAGTGGGTAATGGTCTTTGGGGTACGCTTTGTTGAGATCTGTGAAGTCGTTGCACATACGCCACTTGTTGGCGCTCTTTGGGACGAGCACCACATTGCAAAGCCATTCTGGATACAAAATTTCCTCTATGTACTGAGCATCAAGCAATTTACTAACCTCTTCTTCGATAACCCGTTTCCTAAAGCCATGAACGTCCCTCTTCTTCTGTTTGATGGGCTTGAAGGTTGGATCCACGTTCAGTCTGTGGACAATGACGCTCGGATCTATCCCGGTGAGATCAAAAGCTTTCCACGCAAAAACGTCTAGGTTCTCCCTTAGGAAGTCGATCATTAAAACTTGTGAGGGCCCATCCAGGCCCGAGCCAATCTGGGTGGTTTTATCCGGATTCCCAGGCTCCAATTCAACGGTCAAAAACTCCTCGGTGGGCTCAATCCGAACCTCCGGCCTCGGTGCCTCTAACGCTCGTTGCTTCCCAGTGAGCATACCCTTGGGCTCATCACCCTCGTTTTCTGAAGAGGAACCCTCGACGGCCCCCGGTGGCCTATTCTCTGAACGCTGAGCATCTCCAGGGGTCCTCTTTTTATTCTTCTTCCGGTACAGCTTGGCTCTTTTGCGCTCGGGGCCATCTTCGTCTAATTCGGGGAAGTCGACGGACTTCTTAGTAGACCCAGGTTGAATGGACTGCTTGGGCTTGTGGCTTCGAAGTGAAAGTATGTAACATTCCCAAGCTTCTTTGACGTTACACAGAATTTCTCCGATACCCTCGGGGGTAGGGAACTTGACCTTCTGGTGATATGTGGAAATTACGGCCTTGAAATCCACGAGGGCTGGGCACCCAATGATGATATTTTAAGGAAGATTCACCTCAACGATGGTGTAGAGGACGCTCAAAGTTTTTCGCTGTGGGGCGCGACCAAAAGAGGTGGCCAAGCGAACCTGTCCGCGAGGGACGATCTCGGAACCTCCAAACCCTACGAGGGCAGTTCTGAGAGGTTCGAGGGGGATGTTCGTTATGTTCATTTGTTGAAACGTTGAATACGGGAGAACGTTCACAGAGCTTCCACTATCAAATAAAACCCTCTTTACAGTGTGGTTATGAACGTCTAAACTAACCACCATGGGACAGTCAGAGGTTTTTCCTATCCCATGGGGCGTTACAATATGTTCAAGATCTTTCTCAGTAAACCCTATGACATCATCCTCCTTCGAGCGCGACGAGCTATCCACGGAGAGCACTGGGCGAGGGAATGACGTTCTTTGGTTATAGCTCCGGACATGGCGACGGCGAGAAGCATTGGAATCGCCTCCTGAGGGCCCTCCAGCGATCATGTGAATGACCGCAAAGGGCTGATTTTCCATATCCGCCCATTTCCCTTTGCCGCGTTCGCTTGTCTCAGGGCGCTGGCGACGAGGACTTCGGGAGCGTGAACGGCTTCTTCTCCTCCCGAGCGCTCGCTCCGTGCAATGTTCATCGTACCCCTCTAGTACTTTCACAAACTCTTTGAGGTACCCCCCAACAATCAGCCGCTGAATTTCCTTCTCTAGGTGGCGGCATTCATTAGTGTCATGCCCCTTCTGCTTATGGAAAGCGCAGTACTTCCCCGAGCGCTTCTGAGCCTCGGTTTCTCTCAGCTTGGGCGGTCTCTTAAACAGCTTCTGGTCCGCCAGGGAATAAACTTCGGTAATTGGGCGGTTGAGGGGGATACGCTCGAGCCTCCGCGGAGGAGAGGAATGACGGCGAGCGGGTATTGGGCTGCGGCGGTGACTCCGGTTGGGCTCCACTTTGTCCTCGTGGGTTCTGTTGGGACGAGGGGCATTTGCCATCTTCCGATCCCTCGCTATGTACATATCCTCGAGGGTAAAGAAAGAATCGGCAATCTCCCTAATTTTCATCAACGAGCGCGGCTTCCTCTTGGCCACTTCTTCCACAAACTCCTTGCTGACGTAATGCTTCATGTTGATGGCCCCAAATAGAACGTGCCTCAAAAAGTCCATCGAGGGCTTTTCTACCAACAAAATCTCTTTATTGAACCTCCCCATGAAGGATCTGAGAGTCTCGTTCGGCCCTTGGACCAGGCTATAAAGAGCGGTCGCAGCCGGAGCTGGTGCCTTCAGCGAGTTGAAGTGGCTGACAAAAGCATCCGTCAGGTCATAGTACCCTCGGATGGAGCGCGGGGGGAGCTTTTTGTACCATTCTTGGGCCATTCCGGTGAGGGAAGTGACAAACACCTTGGCCCAGTAGTTGTTCGGATGGTCATACAGGTGCATTAGGTGCACAAAATGGTCCAGATGCTCGGCTGGATCCGTGGTTCCGTCATATCTGTTGACGGTCGAGGGAATTTTACCCTTCCCTGCGCGAGTCATTAGAACCTCCTCGACGAGGGGGGAATCGCCCGTCATGATCCTATAATCCCGGTCGTCGGGATCCAAGTAGCTGGCTTCCCTCCTGCGCCGAGAAATGGGGCTACGTGGTCGGCGAGCGTCTCTGGCCTTGGACCTCTCGCCCCCATCGCGGGAGGCGTGAGACCGTGCTCGAGAGAGCTACTCTACCACGTTCTGGAGCCCTCGAATTTGGTCTTGTACTGCGGCAAGCTGAGGGTCACCGACATTTCTGCGGTTTGCCCTCTTTGTGACCCTCGACTGGACCTCGTCCTTGTTTTCAGCCCCTTCATTTTGAGGGGCTCTCTCGTTTCCTGCTGGCTGCTGCCCTTGCTGGACCCTCGGAGCGGCCTCATTTTCTTGAAGCGGGGGAGGGTGAGGTTGCTGGGCCCTTAACGCATTTTGAGCCATCGTTAAGGGATGTGCAGGGAGCCTGCCCAAGGGTGGGGCTATCCGAGCGCCCGCCTATGAAGGGAAATAAGCCATAGTGAAGTGTTCCCAGGCATTCTGCACAGCTTGACTCTCGCATTACGCATACAGCGCCTGAAGTTGTTGCGTAGTGATTTGGGGCATCTCTACCCCCTGTATTTCCCTTGGCATTGATAAGGGGAGGTTCAACGTCCCCACTTGATACGGCTGGACCAAAGGTACCGCTCCAGGCATTACCCCGGGCTGCGTGAGAGTGTATCCTGGCGGCGGCATGGCCATAGGGTATATCCCAAGATGGGAGGCAGGGATATGTCGGGCGAAAACTGGGGGGGGGAGGATTGGAGCCCGATCCTCCCGCTTCATTTCCAGTTGGGGGAGGAGCAGCAGCGGCATCAACGTCTCCGGCAACAAGAGGAGGTGCGCCCCCGGCGAGGGCGGGGCTTTCAGCGTTCTCTCCATTGGCGGGAGGAAGACCTCCTCTGTTCCCCAGAGTTCCAGATCTTGTGGCAGTAACCATGATGAAAGACTTTGGTGTCACTTTTCAACTAGCTTTTAAAGGAAGAAACTGGTAATAACGAAGATGGTGGTGATGGTTTCCCACAGACGGCGCCAAAAATGATGGTGCAGGAAAGTGAGTTTCCTAAAATGCAACAACACTTTGAGATTTGTTTAAAGAAGGGAAGACCATCACAGGCGTAAGAGCCTCAGGAACTGGGTTTCCTTTTGTGCGTGGGTTCTTCCAGCTAGGATAACACCAAGAGATCGTGCAGCAAGGGTGCAGGAAACGGTGAAATGTATGAAGCTTCAGAAAAGATGAGGATGCAGAGGAAAATAATGCCCAGTTCAGCAGTGAGATGTCTTGTGTAAAAGATGACTTAAGGGAGAGTGCATGAGTTCTCCCTATTTATATGTTAGGGTTGAGGGTAGAAGGGTAAATTGACCGTGTGGTCCCAAACCTGTGTTGCCCTAACACGTGGCGGCCCGTGAAGGTATGAGAAGGACGTTTCTGAAAAGGAGGCGGCGTGTCAGATGCGTAGTGCGCACTACCTTTGTGTCAGAAGTCGTTGGCGAGGGTGATGCGGGGGATGGGCCTAAGATTCTCTCTGCCGAGGTTCGGATCCAACGCAGCGGAGCATGGTCATGCACGAGCGTTGGTGACGCTCGAAGAGTGTATGGATGGCCTCCCCACGATAGACGACCCTTGAGCGCCGCCGAGCATCATTAATGGGGCCCCCCCATGCGGGTGCTTCCCTGAGAAGGGTAAGCTTGGGGGCCGAGATGCGAGCGTCAAACTCGTCGGTTCTGGCCCTTTACCTGAATTGTCGTCCGAGGCTTGACGGTTTATATTAGCTGGCAAATGAGTGGGCTGGGAAGGCTCACGAGCCCATCAATGCGAGCGTTTTGGCCTTAGCCAGCGATGTGCTGACACGTGGACGGCTCTGATTCGAGCGTGATTTTAGGTCTCATCACTTATGAAAGATATAATAATTTCTAAAAATACTTTACTGAGATTAGAGGATGGTATTAATAATATTAAAAGGCAAAATAAAGAAATAAAATGGTCAATGAAAAATATACCTCGTTATAATATATTGGATAAAAGAATACTGGAAGAAAATGTTGAGACCATCGAATGGTATAAAGAAAAAATGAGAAAAATTTATGTAATTTCATCAGCCATACATAAAGAAATGATATGAGAAAAATAAAACATAATTATGAATATTGAAAAAATGGGAAAGAATTTAGAAACAGCCATACATAAAGAAAAAATATATGAGAAAAATTATGAACGAACATTAAATAAAATTGTAATAAATAAAAATACAATTTTACAAGGTATAAAAGAACAAAGAAAAATAATAAACAATATAAATAACAAATTTGTAGAAAAAATACATGAAAGAGAATTTAATGGACCAAATTAAAACTATTTGGGTCTTTATGAAAAAAGAAATCTTCATATACCTTTTTAAAATATTTCAAAAAATTTGGGGTTAAATGTATAAATAATAGAAAGTGTAGGGTAATGATACAAAAAGTCATCTATGCTACTATTCATAAACGCCAAACTCTATGGCAACTTATAGTAGAAAATAAAGAATTTATAAATTGATATTACTTTAGGAAAAACCAAAAATTTAAATAATAGTTTTGATAAAAGCCCCCTTGGGGACACGTGTGTCACACGTGTATGTTTGTTTATATATTAAATAATTAATGTGTTAATTATTTAATAGACTTTGGTTTAATTTTGAATTAAAATGAAAGTCTTGTTTTGGAGAAAATTAATCTAGTTAATTAATTAGATAAAATAAGTTATTGATTTATTTAATAAATAAAGTATAAAATTATCCAAAAGGAGTTTGAATATTTTTAGCTCTCTTAAAAGTTGATTTGAATTAGAATTCAAAGTCAAAGTTGGAAATTACTTGATAATCAACTAATTAGAGAGAGGGACCAAATCCTTAGTCTATGATTTCGGCGTCCCCCCCTTCCCTATATATCGAGCTCCCCTTAGAGAGTGATTGTTAATTCTTTTGGTTCATGTGTTGAACACCATCCTTTCTCCAAGATCAAATAAACCCTAGGTTAAGCCTAAACACTAACTAGAGAACTAGCATCCTTACTAGTTAGATTGTAGTCAAGTTGGTGGACTATCTCTAGAGAGCTGCAAGTTAGAAGTTTTGAAGATTCGAGCTTTACCAAGGAGAGGGGATCAAGCCGCGAGAAAAGCGTTCTTGGGTGGCTTGAAACGCTTCACAAAAGACTATTGAAAAGTAAGTTTCTAATCTCTACGAATTTGGATACACGATTGCGAGTCCAAAATCCTTTTGTTGGAAAATTTTTAAATTTTCGCTGCTTTCTGATTCCTGTTTTCCAACACTTATGATATGGGATGATGATAATTATAAGTCATGAGAATGCTTATTCACAAATAATACTTCAAATAATCACATATGGTAGCCAAGGGAGTGGAAGAAATGCAAGAAGATGGGTTTTGGCGAAGTTTGGCAAAAGTTGACAATTTTTGGAAACGCGCAAGCTGTGGAAAATTGGGAATATCTTGAGTTCTAGAATTTGGAATGGAGTTTTGTTTATTGGATATGAAAGTAGACAAATAGAGCTTTCTAAGCATATATAGCTCAAATTCTAGTTCAAAACGGAGTGAAAATGGCGTAGGTCCGAAGTTGGGTTAACGCAGATTTCCGATAAAATGGTGACACCAAAACAAATTGATCATATCTCACAATCTAGAAATAATATTGAGGTGATTCAAATTGGAGAGTATTTTGGACTTCAAGAGGTTTCCAACGGTTCAAAAATCAGGTCATTTGGAGTTCATTTGAGGGGTAAACGGGCGTTTTCAAAATGAACTGAAAGCAGAAGCGGGCGTTTGGAAACTGTCTGTCGATGCGGTAGCATCTCACATGGGCATTTGGTAAATGAATTAAGGGGCCAAACGGGCGTTTGGAAACTGTCTGTCGATGCGGTAGCATCTCACATGGGCATTTGGTAAATGAATTAAGGGGCCAAACGGGCGTTTGGCATGACACTAGGCGAAAAAACAGGGGAAAAACTGGGTATGGCTCGGAAATTAGCTCCCAAATGCATCCAACACCAAACAACAACAATAAAACACCCCAAAACTAACCTATAACACCAATATACATCTCATACTTCATCAACAACTTATAAAACACAAGTTTGGGCAATTAAATTCATCCAAGCAATCATATAAACCCTCCAAGTTATCATGAGATCAAATAACCAAGAGTTCAAAATATTCATGCAGTAAATTCAAAATACATACCCACATGATCTCATATTCATGCTCAAAGGTCAAGAAAATCAACTAAATTATCCAACCCTATCTATTCATCACATATAACAATTATGAATCAACAAACCTTGTATGAAAGAAAGGAAATGGTGAAAGGATGATGATGAAGGTGATGATCTTGATGATGCTTATGATTCTTGATGAATGATCCTTCCTTTCCTCTCCTCTTCTTGCTTGATCAATGAGTGTGTGAGTGATGGAGATGAAGATGAGTGTGTGTAATTGGTGTAGTAGAAATGTTGTGCGGGAAATGTATCTTGCAAATATGATATAAAGTATAAGCAATATATGTATAGATATATAATGTATATGTATAAAGGTAATAAAGTGGAGATATTATGTATATAATATCATATAATTGAATTTAGTGCTATAATTATATATACCTATATAATGAATGTGAGGGTATTAGTATAGGTAAGTTTTATATATATATATATATTATGTTATGAAATGAATGTATGAGATATGCATATGTTAGAAAATGATATAAGATGAAATGAAATTAAATTGAATCAAATGGCAATTAATTTATATAAATTCAAATAAACACATAATTTCCTAAAGCATACGTACAATTTCTAAAACTCAAACTCACACGTGTCGCATGCGTACCTGGAATGAAGATACGGGGCGTTACAGAAACCGTCTTCAAAGTCTGTACAACTCTTGATCATGGAGGCCCGAGTAAACATAAGGCTCTCGACGAATTTGACGATAGCGTAGTTTTCGATCTCCGGAATGAGGTAATTATAAGCCTCTACTGCAGCTTCAATACCATTCTTGTGGCCCTCCTCGACCCCAACCTTGTGTCCGGCCAACCAAGCCTCGTTGGAGTCCAAGTGCAATTTCTCGAGCTCAGCAGACATTTGTTCGATCTTCTCCTCGAGCTCGGACTTTTCCTTAACAGCCTTCACCAGGTCCGTGTCAACCTTCTCGAATGCTTTCTCCCTCTCCTTATGCTTCCCTCTCAGTTCTACAGTAACCCTCTTTTCCGCCTCGAGCTACCCTTTGACCTCCCTGGCCACCTGGCGGATATCGCTCAGCTTAGCATTATCTTTCTCCATCTACGCACGGGCAGTTCGAGCCACTCTCCATCATCGGCAGTTGTGGAAAACTCGAATGGTGGCCTAATCGGAATAATTTGAGCACTAAGTTCGCAGAAAAGGAAATAATGGAAAGGAAGAAAAATCTTAAGCAAGGTAAATGCTTACGGAGAATAGATCACGGGCGAAGTTGTCCTCACTCGCTTGGTCATCGTCTTGTCACAACAGATTGTGGTCGGAGTCCATCTGAAAAGTGTGCCATAAATGGCGCACGATATTTAGATCATAAAGGTCTCTCGCTAAGATCCTTTCGCTCCTTTCCAGTCGAAGAGTTGAAATACCCCCCCAGATACTTGGGCTCAGGCACTCGAGCGTACTCGAAGAACTTCTTATAGTCATTAGGGTGAGGGGCCCAATCGACCTCTTTCCCTTTGCTTTGGGAAGTAACATGTATACGCGACCCAGACTCGGGGGCTGGGGCATGGATCGACTTTCTCTCCCCGGGAGGCAACGGTCGAAGATTTTCCCTTCTTGGTCTGAGAGCCTCCACTCTCTTCATTTCTTCTTTTCCCTCGACCCAGGCCTTGAACATTGGCTATTGGGGCTGGGGGGCTTGAACGATGGCCGCTTAGGCCCCCTACATGGCCATCCGTACGACCCTGTCAACCGCCTTTTGAGTCTCTTGCTCGTAGGCCGCAGTATCGGCCGTGGTCAAGGGAGGCTGGTTCTTTTTCTTCCTGTTGGCGTTGAGAGCCATGACCTCGGCCGCTAAGATATCTTTGCGGGACGCCATTAGGATTGAGCCTACAGTAAGAAGAGATCGATCAGTACAACCTCGACACCCCTTCGCCCACCCCCACAAAAAAAAAAAAAAAAAAAGTAGTTGTGCAGATAACTAAGATGTAACAGATCAAGGTGAGAAAGGTAATGTGCTTGGGTTATTGAAATTGAGGACTATATTGCTTGTACCCAAGGTGAAGTCCTTATATTGAACGGTTCCAGGACCCATCCCCGCCTCGATAATGAGTTGGGGTTGAGTCAAAAACCAAGCGCACATTGGGCCGACCTCCCTAAGGCACTGGATCAAAGTAGGGGGCTAGGTTCGTCTTCCCCTAGGCATCTTGGCCTTCTTGATATCGTTCCAGGAGGTGTGCTGATCCAGGCCACCCGGCCGGAGACTTGATGTAGAAAAAATTGTGCTTCCATCCCAAACCCGTGAGAAGTGGTCGGAGCTTTGACAATCTGGTAATTGGGTCGGGCCTGCAGCTTTACTAAACCTCGACCGTCCGGGGCAGCCACTGGGGAGGTCGATGCCACAAAAACTTCTCCAAAGTGAGTGAGGGAATCCGGAAGTCTCAAGCAATGGAGCAAAAGTTTGAAGGCATTTACCAGACTGTAGGCGGTCGGTAGTAGCTGTATGGGAGCGATATCCAGGGCATTCAAGAGGTTGATAAAATCTGGGTCGAGTGGCACCCTCATCCCCGTACTTTATTGCGTAAGTGGTAACGGCGATGTAGTTCTCCGGTGGCTCACCCATCCTCTGCTCGAGGGTAGGTTTTATTATCTCGTAACCTTCGATCGGCCACTCACCCGCTCGAGATCGGACATATCCAATAAGAATACCCTGGAACTCCTCAATATCTTCATCTGAAACTGTACTCCAAGTCTGTGAGTGATGGAGGACAGTTGTTTAGGGCCCATCTTGTTTCTTCTTGGAGCCAAAGGTTGAAGTCTCGGCCCCGGTCGGCTGCTCCGCATGGGTGTCTTAGGCATTTTCTCCGGTCGAAACCCCCGTTTGTTCATTCTCGTTCTCTATCCCGGTGGTTGGACCGATCACCTCATTTTCTTCTTGTTCCTCGAGGATCGCCTCATTCTCATAAGTGATCGTAACAGAATCTGACTCCTTGTCGGAAGAAGATGAACCCCAGGAAAGGGTTACTGGTTAGACCCCTGGCATTCCGACTGGGGCAGAAGCCGGTTCAGGCTAGTCAACCAGACCCCTCACGTAGTATTTGGGGATGTTCTTCCTTTGGGGCACAGGGATTTGTTTTTTGGAGGCCATTTATATGAAAAAGAGAGAAGTGCGGGAAAGAAAATGAAGAGGTCGAGAAGAGTACCTTGGGAGATGGGACTTGAAAACTCTCGGTCGACCTCCGGAACGATCACCTAGTACGCTCTTAAAAATACTTCGCTCGAAAAAGGTGCCTGGGTCTAAAAGCGCTCAAAAGTCTTTTTGAGTAAGGTGAGAAATACTGGACGGGGACCCCCTATTTATAAGGAAGGTGCTCGGAATGTGAAGAGTCACAATGATTACACTCTGAACCGCCATCAAAAGCAATGATTACGCCTTTTCTCGCCCCCCAAAAGTCAAAATTCAAAACTTGTGCTAAAAAAGTCAACGGACACATCGGTCGACAGGTGTACGGACGCGGCCCTCTCGTAGAAAGTCTGCCAGCTACGTCATCACGTACCAGCCAGCCTGGGGGCTTATGACAGGGCAATTTTCGAGAATACCACGTGTTGCCACATGGCCTAATGACTAAGGGGTAACACGTAAGCAAATGTATTCCTCGGGGAGTGACACGTCACCCTAGCACCCCGCCTGGTGGGGTCGGTCGCCCTCGATCACCCATATCCCATTCGTTCGATGAGAATCCCCGAGTCGGCAAATCGACCAGATCAGGTACTCGAGCTCTTCGCGTCTCCGCGTGGGTCTCCCGACCTCAAGGACATCTCGACCTCCTAGTCAGTCGACCACTCGAGCCATACAACGGGCAAAGGACATGATAAGGGGTCGAGACACGTGAAAGGGACAAAAGGACCAAGCCTGACATAAAGGTGTTGTTCAGTACGTTTTGTCTCCTAACAAACTGGCTAGAGTATTAAAGGCACTTCCAGTGCGTCAATAGATATCACACACCTGCCTTGGGCCTATAAATATTCACAACATTTATGGCATTGGTAAGCAAGTCCACTGTTCATTCGACCGTCTTTACTTCCTCGTCTTATTTGAGCAAGTACTTGACTTGAGTGTCAGAGTGTCAAATCTGAGATAACCCCCCATTACCCCCAGGTCGGCCTCTAGCTCACGTTTGCTATTCTCATATGGATTCACTCGAGGCTCTTCCCTTTTTTACAAATTCTAAGTGATTTGAGCTCCCGGAATCGACTGCAACCTTCTGACAGATTTCGAGCACGATCACTATTGGACCAAAAATGTAATTTGCTCTTACAACTATTGCCCCACCTTTAAATATAATTACATTTACACTTCTTATGGAAAATTTTAGTTACACTACTTTGCAAATATACCTTATTTTTTTACGTAATTAATATATTTTATATGAGAGCTATATGTAATTAATATATTATTTGTGGGGTTATGTGTAATTAAAATTTCTAAGTAGAATATAACTGTAATTATATCTGAAACTGAAGTACTATTTGTAATTAGCCCATCTAAATTGGGACCAGATGTAATTGACCCTTTATTTTTATATTTCATCTCTTATCTTATTTGCATGAATTTCATTCTTTAATCTCACATGTCAACATATTCGCAACTTTCGTAAAAGAGTAAAATAAAAGGTAAAATACATAATTTTTAAATAAAAAATTTAGTACTTTAGACTAACAAATATCTATGAGTGGAATAATAGATAAAAGATATAATTTAAATAAGAAAGCCAAATATTTCGGACAAACAAATATGTAGGAAATACAAGGATATTTTCAAAGGTAGTTTAGATGGAGCTGAAGGTAGTTAATACAAGGATATTTTCACAAAACAATTAGAATAATCTAAAAACCCCACATTATCCTATACTTTAATTTAAACTTTAATAAAAAATATATATTTAAAGACAAAAATGCAATCGGCTAACGTGGAATATCCCTCCAAAAAAAAACCAAAAAAGGTTTCTACTCTGGAAAAATCGCCACTTGGCGGATTTTACACATGGAAGGGACTTTGCTGACAAGCGTAGAATTCACCAACACGCGTCAATTCCTTTACCCTCTCCAACTTCTTGGACGTTTCTGCTTCACTCGTACACTCATACACAGAGAGAGAGAGAGAGAGAGAGAGAGAGAAGGGGTGAAAACTGGTTGCTGGATGGAGCTCAGGGAACGATACGCGGCGGAGAAAGATGTTCGGATGGTAACTTCTGAGATGGAGGCGGCGGAAGCTCTGGCCGGACTGGCTTGCTGCTCCGCCGTGCGCGGCGGCGCTTGTTTGGGTACCGATGAGTTGGAAATCCACAGTCAGAATCTTGTGAAAGAATTGATGGTTGCTTCGGCCCTCCGCCCTTCTCAGGTTTTCAAGTACTTCTCCTAATTACATAGTTTTCTTGCAAAAACATTTGGTACTAGGGACATTTTCGTGTTTCTAGTACAAAAGTATTGTTTTTTTTTTTTTTTTTCTTTTTCCTTTTTGGGTTGTGGTAATGAGGATCGAGGTTTTCAAAGGTAATGGCCCTATTTCCAATTATAAGAGATGGTGCGTTGTTGCTTCTTGAAGTCGTGCTCCGATTGCGTTTTTATTGCGTGGGCGGGCTTGTCTGCCAGGTGTTTGATTATATTCTCCAGTGAAGATTGAAGGGAAACAGTGATTTAGTCTTCACGAACCTTTGACCTTTTTCTGTAGAATGATTGGAATTTCATTGCCCAGTAATTGGGGAATTCTCAAAACATGTTCTGCATTGCTCACTCAGCAATTTCATAATAAATGCTTCACGGAAACAATTTTGTCTTTAACTGCAACACAATAATCTTTCTGGGCTTGAAAGATGTTCTTTTTATGACTCAGGAAGCAGCAATGGCTAGAGGTAGCTCTGAGACTGAGGAAACTGTTAGGATTCTACCCAGCCAGTCGTGCAGTACAAGTTATGAACCAAATTCTGCCACTAAGCTAAGGCAAAGTTTGACGGAGGTAAATTGAATTAGGTTTGTTTTCTTCAATTATTATATATTTATATTACGCTCTTAATTTGTCTTCTTTCTCTGCCCTGCAGGCTGAAAAGGAGGAACAAAGGCTTCGTCGTGTCTTAGCTAACAGAGAATCAGCCAGGAAAACAATTCGTCGCCGACAGGTTAACACAGGGTTGCCCATTAGCTCTGAATAGTCGATACTATTATTTTATGAGCATTTCTTTTAATAATCTTATTGTAATTATTAGTGGTGGTCCTTCTAATATTTTTAATATTAATTTTATTGAAAATAAATAATTAAAAAGAATCCCTTGAAAGGAAGTTTATTTCCCCTTATTTATTATCTTTTAGTGGGGCTTGAGAGAGCATTTTATGAAATGTGAGAACAGTATGGACTTTGGGTAAGATAGTGAGTTTTAGATAACTTGTTATTAAGCTCTGTCTGCTAACTTTTGGAACTTGAGTATAACCTGATAACCTTTGTTATGGTGCTTACTATTAATTAACATTTTCATTTATTTTCTGTATCAGGCAATGCATCAAGAGCTGACGAGGAAGTCGGCTGATCTAACAGAGGAGAACAAGAACTTGAAAAAGGCAGGTCCCATCTCTTTCCCTACCTTCTAAAGTCATTAACTTATGTTTATTTTCTTGTTTTTATAGAAGATTTTACTGAAGTAATCTTATTTTTGGATGGCAAACTCCTATGCATGAGAAGGAAAGGGAACGTGTCATGGAGGAGTATAATTCCTTGAAAAGTAGAAATGATTCTCTCAAACTGCAGATGGCTAATGTAAAGAAAGCCGAAGTGAGAGAAACGGAAACCGAGCCTGTAAAGTCATCACAGAGAGAAACATCTACTTCTGCTAATGTTACCACGCCTATTCTTTTATATAACCATCCTTCTTTAGTTCCTTTCTTCCTGCCCTCAGTGGTGCCGTCTTCAAATGTTGTCCAGATGCAATTTCCCATGCAAGATAAGGATACTGCACCTTCTCTACATCAAGGAAACCAATTGTTTATATTGCCGGTACCTTGTTTACTTCCTATTGGCATTATGCCTCACTCCTGTTCTGATAGTAACAGGAGACAAACTGAGACTTCATCAAAACATGAATGTAGTATTTCTTCATCTTCAGAGACATTCCTTGTGTCTGCTAAATGTTCCTTAAAAGGTAATATTAACGATCGTGATGCCAATTCTGCCCCTGATCATGTCATGCAAAGTTCAGGGAAGAAGATTCGCAAGCCAATTATCTGCAGCCATGGGAGACTAGGTGACACCTTTGCAGCAACCACGGCCAGGAGAAGAAGGAAAGAGTTGATGAGACTAAAGGATACCCGTAATCGTACTCGCAACTATTGAGTCCTTCTGTAGTGGACAAGAGAATCTTCTCCTTTTGTTTTCCTTTTTTTTTAGGATAATTAGGCTGGCATACCCTAAGGTCTGGCCTGGTTACAAAACTTCCCCTAAGGATTGAGAAATTACAGGGAAGTTTGCATTATTAGACAAAACCTCAGGTATGTCTGTGTAATTATCCCTTCCCTTTCATAAACGTTTTTTTTCTTCTATCCCTTCAAATTTTCCTTTCTTCTTGTGAAGCTAGAATAGATAGGAGCAGAGTTCATAACTTATACATAGTGTTAACTAAGCACAAGTTTTAGCTTGTTTCTACAGGATTTTGTATCTTTGTTTGATGGATTTATTTATTTTCTTCTTTTTTTTTTCACCCTTTTTCTTTTAATACTTAAGTTTATAGGAAATTACATCCTTTTCGTGCTCATCTGGCCGGTTTCTTTTTACGCTGCTCAAGAGAAATCAGTCTTTCATTATCAATATGCACAAGAAAGACCAGTTTTTCATGCAGATGGCGAATAAAAATAATTTCCTGCAAAGCTCAATGTTCTGACAATACAACACTAGTAACCAGAATCATAGCAGACAAAAATTGGGCTCCTAACATTATGATGCTTGGAGTCACTCCAGATCAGAGACCCAGACAGGTACCATGAATGCTTATGAGGCAATTTACCCCTCAGCATCACTTTAAATGATCTCTTCTGGTACAGCCGGTCGAACGTTAGAATATTTGGCGTGACGGTAACGGAAAGACCCTTTGGGACCTTGATCTTGGCCCTGTATGATCTTTTACCAGCGTCGACATTAGTCACTGCACGGTGGAAGACCGCAGAGAAGGGTGATGTTGAGTAGTTGAGCTGCAGATATATTGTAGGATAGTTGAGGCCATCTTGTCCTTTTGTCCGTGGAGCTTTGGAGCAGTTGTATCTGTTGTTGCCTGTCATCAGAGCAATTTCTTTGTCGCTGTAACCTAGTCTGCAGAGGTAACTTATGTAGGAGTTTGACTTGATGTCGTAAACGAGGCCGGGATTGACGGCTGTTCTGGGGTTGATTTGTCCTGACCCGGAGGCTAGCTCGGCCTCATGTGGCTTTATCTTCATTCTCTTGGCTGGAAAAAGAAATGATGTCTACATCAGTGGTGTTATTGAAGTTTCTTGATAAATTTTGTCAATGATTGGATCTTGACGGTTATAAGGGGTTCTTGATCTCTTTGAAGCTTTCAACATGAGATTTCCAAAACAGTTTTAACTCTTCAATCTTTAAAATCGCATCAACACAAATTCACTAATCAAGAAGATAGTATAATTAAATCCTACCAACATATCTTTAGATTGTACAAAATTTCCTTTCAAAGAACATGCATTCTATATCTATTTGGTTTGATGAATTTTGTTGACGATGTATATATGAATTGTATGAATATCTTATTTTCTATCGACATTTACTGTTCAATGTTCCATAACGAATTCGCTGCTATTGCAACATGCATTAAGCCAAACCTCAACAAAATTAGGGTGTTTGTGTAATTTTGCAAACTTTAGGAAACGTTTGTGTAATTAGACCAAATCTGAGGATATACCACTATAACTAACCGATGTTCAAAGTTGTATTCGACTTTCAAATTTCAAACAGAACAATTTTATCAACATATGAGGGGGGCGGAACGTATAATTGATGCTTACAAGTGGTCATTAGAGCAGACTTAATAGCAGCAGGAGACCATGTTGGATGGAAAGACTTCACATATGCAGCAGCTCCTGAAACATGGGGACAAGCCATTGAAGTTCCAGACTCTAAGTTGAATTTCACCACTCTTTTATCATCTTTGCTTCCAGTAACCGTGGCGAATTTCGTGTAAGCCGCCAATATGTTAACCCCAGGCGCAGCAATGTCGGGCTGCACAGTTGTTCGAACTTAAATTAGTGAAAAAACAGAGTATGAAAACAGGGACAAGTTCTTGAAGTGGGAAAATCTTGTCACCTTGAGTATGTTTGGAGCTAATGTTTGAGGTCCTCTAGATGAGAATGAAGCTATGCCGGGTGCAGTGATGTTTACGGTTCTTGTTTTGTATATAACGGCCTGCGCCGATCTGGGAAGATGAAATCACAACTAAAATCAGAAGCTGATAAGTGTTTGTGACGGATTTCTTAGCACACTTAACATAAAATGTGACTAAACATCAAGAAAAGATGAACTTTTTCATCATTGAAGGGATTATTGTCTTGCACTACCGAGGACTACTAGGATTAAGAATGAAAAGCTCACTTTGTGGAGTTAATGTAGCTATCGATCCTTAGGCCGTCTTTGGTACTGACGTAGGTTCCGGGCATGACCGTGGGGAATGCAGTATCCGCCATAGCATCATTCGACATGATTGTGCCAAATCCGCCTAGTTCTTCGATGGTAGTATCACCGCCGGCGCCCTGGCAATACACGATCTTCCCTTTTACCATAGTCTTGCTCAACGTGCCAGAATCACAGGCACTATCACATAATCAAAACAGTTCAGTGCATCTGTGGTAGTTAATGTTGAGTTTGTATATGAGTTTGCCCAAGTATAGATAAACTTTGATATACCTTGCATTTCCATACGCATCTCCACTAAAGTTCTGTGCATGAGGCCCATTTGTCAAAGGGTAGAACTTTTTCTTCGGTACAAATGTATTGATTGCAACCCCCTATCATAACAAAAACAGTATTTATATTATGTGCCCTAAAGATCAAGAATAAAGGAAGAGACGAAGAAAAGGGGAGGAAATATCTTACCACCGGAGCAACGAGCGTGATATCATTTTACTGTTGTCGTATTATTGGTATAAAGTTTAAAGAAAATGATCAAGTATAATATACTTACTCATATAATCGTTTAAGTTCAGAGATAATCAAGTTAAAAAAAAACACCCTAGCAAAGTAGTTGCTGTAATTTTTCAGAATGTTTGTTATAATTTTTGTTCAAACAACTGAATTTTTTTATAAAATTTCATGAACTGTGAGAACTTTCTTTTGTAAATTTTCCCTTATCCACAATTAAAACACTTGTTAAGCTTTATACTAATTTGGCCGAATCAACATCTGGCTCGAATTATATTCAAAACAAGAATATTTGGGAAAATTGTAAATTCGGTATACCAACTCGACCAATTTAGTATTTTTGGTCCATTTTTCATTCTTCGACTATAAAATATGATCGTATCTTCAAAATCAAGCAATTTAATGCATATTTCTTTGCCAAAAACTGATTTTGTCCGTAGAAGTTCGTCAAGTGTAAAATTAGATCGGGTTTCGGCGGGCAAAATAGTATTTTCCCATTAAAATGCATTAAATTACATGATTTTTAAGATACGGTTGTATATTATGCTTGAAAAATAAAATGTTACAAAATTGTTCAAAAATAAAAGTAAAAACATACCGAAATCTCTTCCCCGTTCCCCAGCTTGACGCTAGTCTCAAACTTCCTATCCACCGTCGTCGCCGCCACCGTTATCACCCACGGCGCGACGTTTGACACGCTTCCGACCGTCGGTCCAGCGTTCCCCGCCGCGCAGACGGTCAGGATTCCTTTCATAGAAGCATGAAACGCGCCAATGGCGACCGGATCCTCCGTGAAGCTCCGCGAGGCTCCTCCTAGAGACACCGATATGATATCAACTCCGTCAGCAATGGCAGAGTCGAACCCCGCCATTATGTCCATGTCCTGACACCCGATGCCCCAACACACTTTGTAGCTAGCCACGCGCGCTGCCGGCACGGCGCCACGGGCGGTGCCTTCTGCAATGCCGTATAAACTTGCGCCTTCCACGGCCACGCCGGCCGCCGTCGAGGCGGTGTGGGTGCCGTGACCGTCGACGTCCACCGGCGTCGGCGCGTCGTCGGATTGGTCGTCCATTGCTAGGTTGAAGTATTGTGCTCCAATGACTTTGCTGTGGATGTTAATAAGATCGTGAAGGAGTGAGAAGCAATTAATCTTGTTTATTATTATTATTAAGGATAAATAAATTTTGATATTCAAACTATAGTGTTTTTTGTTATTCTTACGAATCGTTTGTATTTGTGACATACAACAATTTTAACTCAATTTTAAGTAATTTTAGCAAAAAACGCTTGACATGTACATGATGCATTATAAATATGTAAATGTTACGTCTCTTGTTTTTTAGATAAAATCACTACAAAATAAATTCAAATGGTGGTATAAGAATATATAGATATATACTGCACTTGTCATAATATATTTGGTAAAAAAAGATAACATATGATTATTGAAATTTAACGTGACATTGTATCAGACACATAATGAACATAACTATTAATAATAATAGCATCAGTCAGTTTCTAAGAAAATTTTAAATTTCTGGAAGAAATTGAAGGAGGGCCTATATAACTTTAAAAAAAAAAATAATAATTATGTAACCATAATTTTAATTAGGAGAAGATTTGAGCTTACTTATTGCAACCAGTAAAATTTCCACCCTTGGCACATTTGCCCTTCCATTTTCTTGGGGGAGGTCCAAAACCCTTATCATCAAAACTTGGGGATTCTACTAATATTCCTGCAATTATTCAACAAATTAATAAAAGTAATTAAGCATAATGGCAAAATGGACTTCTAAATTAACTAATTCGTAAGTTATAATTAATAACTAGAGTGACCTGTATCAAGGAGAGCTACTATAGTATCGCTCTCAACAGGATAATTTCTCTGGGCTTTCTCAGTCAATCCCACAAAATCCCATGATCTTGTCGTCATAAGCTGCTGCACCCTGTTTGGGAACACCGAAACTATGCCCTCTTTCTCTGAAAAAAAAAACATATATATACATATATATTTTTAGTATTTTCGTATGTTGGGGTCATTCCTAACGGTCCAAACAAGGCCAACACCGAGGATCAGCTCCGTTTAGGATAGTAGTTAGTCCCCAATTCACTTGTACCGGGGCGAACTGGTGAACAGGAATAAGTGAATCCAGTTCGCCCATAAGCATGCAAACCGATTCCTATTCACCAGTTCGCCCATAAGCATGCAAACGGGTGATGAACAAGAAAACGTAGTAAAATTTGAATCCTTCCTGAAGTGTCCAACAATCAGTGGAAGGAAGAAGATAACAACGAACTTAGGGTAAATCTAGACTGCGAGATAAATAGGAAGGGCAGGATATTGAGAAGGAAGAGCTATAAATTAGAGAGAATCGGAGAAAGGAGAGGCCAGAACAGAAAACAGAGAGAATAGAGGAAGAAAGGTGAAAATATTTGGGAGTGGATGCAACATTGTGGTCTTCCTTTTTGTTATTTTTGTCAGAGACAACTGTATGATAGACGGATTTATGTGATACGCCTATATCTGTCTTTACATTATAATAGACATGAAACAAAGTGATACATATACAACACTGTATGAACACTACAATACATATTTTTTCACAAATTTGCATATAACAGGTGTCTGCCACACACAAAATAATAAAATTTTAATACTTTTTTATTAAAATTAATGCTCGTGTATCATGACTTTCGTTTCATTATATATACATTTTCACCTGATAACATTTTGGCTTCATGAGGCAGTAGTCGTGCCGCGAACCCATTGAAGCTCCTCCCATAGCTGTGTATCTTGGACTTCCTAGCTATTGCTTCACTGAAATAGTCACATACATTAAACAATTAATCTTCTTTCTTAAAGAAAAAACATTATTTCATTCTTATTTCAAGAAAATAAATTCAAATATATATAGAATTGTGAAATTACTCTCCAATAATCTCTGAAAGAAGGCTGTGATGCACATCCCTCAAGGATATCCTGTCCTCAGGCACTTCTCCCATGTATACAATGTAGGCCTGTTTGGATATCATCACATCACAAAATTAATCTTAGCTCAACATATAGACATGTTTTAGTAACTCGAATCGAAGCCAGAATTTTGTTCGAGAGACAATGAAATAATTGCATGATATATTTTTCTTTAATTTTGCTCGAGAGAAGTGAAACACCCTCATATTTTACTCCTATATTTTCCGTTTTAGGAACGAAAAATTATTTTATATTTAAAAACAGAAAATCGATCTCGTCCCACAAATTAATAAAATCAGTTTTCACTGATCAGTAGAAGAGGTTTTTGTAGTACACACAATCATATATGTAGCTATCTTTTTTTATTTTATTCAAACCAACAAAAAACAATCATAGGTTATTAACGTGACCCCCTTCTTATATAAACCAACCAAACATACATACAAAAGTACACTTGCCTGTCTTTCATTGTCGTTAGAAGCAACGGAGACCCTTGAGATATGAAGGAAAAGACACAAAAATGTGAAAGTACTTAGGGTTTCTGATAACTTCATTGCACTTAATTAACGTACAAGAATTTAGTGTGTGTAATACAGTGTTACTGTGGTGTGTGCTAAGGAAGTAATGTGGAGCTAAGTGTGATGATGATAATTAATATATATAATTGCTGGTAATTAAGAAAGTGATTAGAGTTAATCGGCATGGAAAATGGATCATGCCCTGTGAGGAAGAAGATTGACCACATGAAATCCTGATACTAATGCGGTACGACATCCGTGCACTGTAATTGTCAATTTATTTTACCAATTCAGCCTAAATAATTCAGCCAAAGTTAGCTGTAAAAATAGCAAAATAAATAGGGAATTAAATGTTATTTATTTCAGTAAAAATTTAGATAATTGTAATTAAAAAGTTTTATAATACAGGTGTATTTATTTGTCTTTTCTATACAAAATGTAACGTAAATTTACAAAAGAATATAAAAACTGTCTAAATTATATGTATTTTTATTACTATGGACGTACGGCATATGAAATATCAAAGACAAGTTTAGAACGTGGGCTTTTTAGTTTTTACCAAAATTCTGCTTCTAGAAAAGTTGTAGAATGTTGAAAGTGAAAAATGAAAATAGTTTCAGAAAAATGAAAAAAAAATACGTATAAATAAGAGAATAAAAAATTATTTAGAATAAAAAATTTAAATTTCCAATTAAATTATAAATGGGGTCTAATTAGGAAAAAAATAAAAAAAGAGGATCCAAACATAAATATACGTTTAATTATAAAATTCTAGATATAATTTCCATGCTGCACCAAACACTATATAATTATGTAAATTTTGATGGATATATCGTTGATATGTTAATTATTTCATATGAACCTAAGATTTTATAATAGCCGCTTCATCTCTAGTGTATAATTATTTCTAATTATATTATTTTATAGTATCATATCGGATATTTATAAAATAAAAAATATATAATTTTTTTTATATTGTTATATCTATAAGGTGTTACATTCAAATTGTTTTGTTGGTATCTATATGATATAAATACATATATCATATCTTTATATATTTTTCAATCAAAGTGCAAAAAGTTGTAAGCTATTATTTTACACATGTTTCCAAATATAAATTAAATATATAATGGAATAATCCTATACTTTTTTTTTTGGTCCCCAATAATCCTATACTTTAAATGCGAACAGAATTAATTAATGCAATTCGTGAATCTCCATCATTAATAGACAAAACAACGTACGAGGTGCCTGTATTTCACCAATTAATGTCAGAAAAAAAATATACAAAAGTCACATGCACGATCATGGAAAGAACCCGCCCTCTATGCCCCAAATTGAATTTTACTATGATTTTCCCTATTCCATCAAGGGGCAAAATTATATTTTTGACTAAAAATAAAATGTTAAAAGTCTCAACAATATTAACAATAATAATACTTAATATTAATAATATTCGATAGATTATATCGTAATTCCCTAAAATTTCAGTAATTATGTATATAATTCGCCATACATTTAAATGATCACAAATTTTACTTCCCACCGAAAAAAAAAAATGATCACAAATTTTACAGGTGTTCATACGTAATGATTTCTGATCACTAGCTCCAACGGGTAAATTGCAATAATAGTGTCATTTTTTGGAAGTATTATAAAACTAGTGTAGTTTTTCATCTTATTTTAATTTTAGTATAAGACGTTTCCTTACAAACGTTTTCATCATAGGTTTTTATTTTTGTTTTACTTTTTGTATATTTTATAGTTAAGATCCATAGTTTATAAATGTTTTCAATTTGGTTCATTAATTTTCCTTTCTTGTATTTTTCCGATAAACTTGTTATTTATCTTGTTAATCATTTTTCCTTGTTCTTTTATATCCTGTATAATTGTATCTTTATTTATTACATCTCTATTTATTGTTCTTTCATAAATTTTCTCGTATATTTTTTCTTTTTGTAAAGCTGTTTCTAAATTTGTTCCCATATGTTTAATATTTTCAGAATTCATAATTTATTTCTGTTAAGTATATGCTATTTGATATGCTATATTTCTTTTTCTTTGTAGTTTCTTTAAATTTTCGTTTTCTAATTGTATCATTATTTCTTTAGTTCTTAATGATATATTATTATCATAATTTAAAGTATAATAATTCATCTTAACCAGGTATTCACTTATAATTATTTGCTCTTCTGTATCTCATATGTCTCTTGATATTTTGGACTTATAATCGAATCTTTCCATAAAATATTATGTTATAGTTAATTGAGTAACTATTTGTTTAGATTTTTCGAGACTTATAATATTTTTTAAATATTGTGTCATATCTTGTTTACGACTTTCGTTTTTAGCTTTTAGATAAAGTTTTATTTCTTTATTATAATATCTATATATTACTTTTATATTGTCTCTATAGAATTTGTGTCTATTATATTCATACATATTGTGAATATGTAGTTTTTAATCTTAATATTTAGAATCGTATACGGGCTCTGATACCAGAGCGACAATCTGAGTGTTTCCTTTAAAACTGTAGTAAGTTTAGCCATTTGATCAGCTAAATGTGTGAATTCGTTTTCAGCTATTTCATTAAAAGATTCTTCTTGTTTAATATTACTTGTGGATGTGCGAGCGGGAGTGTAAATTGTTTCATCTGTTCTTTTATTTGGTGGTAAATATGTGAAGCGTGTGCTTGTGCTTTTTAAAAGTCTAGGTGTTTTCTTTTGAAAAACATTAGTATTAACATGTTGTGTAATAGGTGTCTTTGGTATGTATTTTATACAAGATATTTCTCGAAAAAGGTCTTCCATATATATTTTATCAGTATCTTTAAATTGTATACTATGATGACTGTTTGTTAGTGCATATCCAATACAGTATGTTATTGAAAAAGGATAGTCGTTTTTCTCCATTAAATCTTGTCTTTCAAATTTATAAGCAATGTTTAATGATTTGTCTAGTTTTTCTGTTACAAGTGGTATAGCGTAGTGTAATGCTACATTAAAAAGTAACTTTGTATATGCAAGGTTTCCTTCAATTATTCCCAGTATTTTATCTTTTATATTCATGATTCTGTTGTTACATATTGCTAGTTTTATTGGTGAATCTATTCCTTCAGCAAATGTACTTTTGATTAATATCTGTATTGTAGAAATATGAATATATCTTATTTCTCCTGGTGTATATTTTGCTTTATTTATTTTCTTAATTATATCGGCCTTTTTTATTAAAGAAATAGCTTGTGTCCCTTTCGTTGTAGAAATTTCGATAGGTGTCTCACATGTAAATTTTCCATATAGTATGATATTTTTTCTACTTAACTCTTTTTTTCTAACTTTGTTTAATTTTTTGTTGTCTAAGATAATATCTTGAGAAAAATATTCATATTCTTCGGTTGTTTCGAGATGTTCAATTTGATCTATCAAACTAGTTTCCATCTGTATATTTGTCTAATTATGCGAAAATGTAAATAACAGTTTCAGAACAAAGTTTGTATTGTTTACCTGTTTGCGTATGTCTATCTACTGTCTTCAAGCACTCCATGTTACCTGTTCATCTTTCTCCAAAATATCTTGATGTAGAAATGAGTATATATGTATGGATATGGTTTGTGTATGGTTGTATAGGGTTCTGCTATTCAGGCTTGAGGCCAACAGAAAAGAAAAAGCTCAAAGGCTTTAAAACTCAGAGAGTTTTTGATCAAAGTTGATCCTTTTCCATTAATGTCTGAGAAGCAAATACAATATTGAGGCCATTATATAGGCACTCAACAAACTATTACAATCGCTATAATGCGATACAACTCATACACCTTAATGTACAGAAAGTAAAAAAGATAAAAAGTAAAAAAGACTTAAAACCTAACAACAATAATGGCGCCTATAATGCGCACTGAGAAAAGCAGACAAAGACATAAAGTCTGCATTATTGTTGAGTATTCGTCATTGCTTAAGCGTTTTCTTCATGATTGAGTTTTTGACGTCACTGCGTGCGTCAGTCTACATTATTCTTCAGTAACAGTGTCTTCTTTCATTGATTCATCTGAATGGTTTGACCCTGTTGTTTCTTTAGCTCCATCTTCGGCTTTGTCTTGACAAATTTCACAATCATGTTCCTCTTTGTCCTCACTGTATTCGCAGAAAATGAGCTTGATTTCTTTTGGAAGTGTTTTCAGACTGTATTTCTCAATTTTGATGAATGTTTTTTCAAAGTTTTCCAACGTTTTTAATTGTAACGATGGAATTATATATCTTGAAGATCCATATATTAAATGGTAATTAGATTTATAATTAATTTTGACATTACTGACTTTGTTTATTTCTTGTGATGCATGAAATATCTGATTTAGTTGCTTAGCAACTATTTCATTTATTTCACCAAGTGTCTTCATTGACTCGATGCAGGGGTATTCTCCTTTTAAAACTATCAGTTTGATAATTCCATGTGAATATGCTGCTACTCCTTCTTCGTCGAACATGGGGTATGAAAGTGTAGATTTGAAGACTAGCTCCTTATCCATGTTTCCATTAGAGACTCGTCTGACATAGTCTTGAAGTGTCGACATTAGTTTTGGACTGAATTTTCGAAAATAGTTTGGGTTTTTGAAATATAGGGTGTCAAGAAATCCATGTATGAAAAATTGGTATATCAAGTCTGGATCTGCTTCTTCGAATATAATGACCTTTGGGCCATTTCTGTTTACTGGATACCAATATAGTTTATTTTTGTCGGTTTCAAGTTTGTATTCAAAGATGCATTTCAAAAGGTTGTCAAAATTTTCTTTGGTAGGTTGTATTTGGGCCTCTTTTTGGGCTTGTGTTTGGACTCGATCCATTGGGTTTGTTGTGGGTATGTTTCCAAGAACTCTCATTCTCTCTTTGAGACTGTTTTGGGTTTGGAGAGTAAGAGTAGTTTGGAGAGTATTTTTATAAGTTTTGGTTTCTTCAAGGGCTTGTTTGGCTTCTTCAAAGCTGGTGTAGGATTTATGTGTTATTCTTGAGTGTCCGAGTATATGAATACTTGCTTTGGACCAATGGTCGTAGATCCCACGACTTGGGCCATTGAATATTGCGTACCATTTTTTGACTTGTTTTCTTTCATCGTCTTCACCCATTTGTTTCTGTTTTCCCTTATCTGAAGTTTCTGCTTTGGTGTCAGTATTTGTTTGTGTTGATGGACCCACCATGCTTGCTGCCAAGTCTGATAGAGGGAGTCCTGCTGCCTGTTGAATGGCGTGTAATGCGGCAATAAGCTCTTGTCTGCGAACCATCTTTGATTCTGTGAATCGTTGTATCTCCATTTATTTGGCCTTTGTGAATTGTTGTATCTCATGATCAATTTTTTCAATGTTTTGTTTCATCAAGGCTATCGCGGCCTCCATTCTCGTGTGAGTGTGTCTGCAAGAGCGTTGTCTTCTGATTTTATGTATACAATGTGGAACTGATATCTTCTTATTTCGAGTTGCCAACATATCAATCTTCCTTGATTATAGTTGTCTCGAAGTGTATACCTGTAGAAGTTTGTTAAGTATTTTGAGTCAGTTCGAAGTTCGAATTATCGAGGCAATAGCTCAAGTTTCCACTTTCGAAGTATTTTTAGACACACAAGTGTTTCTTTCTCATGTACTGTATAATTTTTCTGGGTTTCTGTAAATGTCCCAGATATATATTTACAAAGTTGTGTAATTTTGCGAACCTTGTTGGTTCTTGTATTCATATGACCCTTTTCATCAAGGTCGTTTGTATTCATTTTTTTTGCTGGTATTGCAAGCATGCAACCAGACCATGTATCATTCGAAGCATCCGTTTCTATGATAATAAAATCATTTTCCTTCGGGTTGTATAAAACAGGTAGTGTTTCACAGTACTGTTTTATTTTCTGTACTTGTATTGAATCAGCAATTTGTCAATTCCATTGTATTTTTTCAGAAAATTTCTTTTGTAATTGTGTTTTTTCCTTAGCAAGGTTTTTTATGAATCCTTGATCAGAAATGTAGTTTAAACATCCAAGAAATCTCTGCAATTGTTTTCGATCAGTTATTTGATCTGGAAAATCATTTAATGTTTTCAAAATATTTTCTTGAAGAACTAAAGTATTCCCTAGAAAATCAATTCTTTGTTTACATAAGACTGCTTTCTTTTTAGAAAGAATCAATCCTTTGTCTTTACATCGTTTTAAAACTATTTTTAGTTTCGTCAAATGATCTTCTTTATCTTGATTACTAAAGATGATAATATCATCAATATAAGCAAGACAAATGTTTTCTAAACCTTCAAGATTTTTATCCATAAATCTCTGATATATACCAGGTGCTTGTTTCAATGCAAATGGTAAAACATTCCATTGATAATGTTTCTGTGGAGGACATGTAAAGGCTGTTAAAGGTTTTGTGTTCTCATGCAATCTCAATTGCTAGTATCCTGATTTAGCGTCTAATGTACTAAACCATGTTTTTCCTTTTAGCCTATCTTTGATATAATCAATTCTAGGAAGTTTATATGTATCTCCTACAGTTTTCTCATTTAATCTTTTATAATTTATAACCATTCGTCGCTTTCCTCGTTTTATTTCATTTTTATTTTCTACATAAAATGCAGGTGCTGCGTATGGACTTTTACTTTTAGATATCAATCCTTTCTCTAAAAGTTGTTTACATTCTTCTTTAAATTCATCAATATCTTTTTTAGAATAAGGTATATTATTTTTCACGTTTACTTCTTCTAAAGGATTTTTTTTTTGTTTAATTTCAACTGTCATATAATTATTATTTTTATCTTTGTCTAAAGGATCTTCACTGGTGATAGAGTCTAAGATTTCCTCTATTTCTTTTTCAAGACTTATTTTTATGAAAAATATCAATTCATGATTAACTAGATAATCTAGTTTGTCTATGAGATTACTTCTGATTTCCATTTTTTCTATGGGTATTTTTACCGTTTCACTTTTTTGAGATAGTTTTTCAATAACAGGTGATTTTAAAGTAATATAATTTAAATCTTGACAAAAAGGTCTATATAGTTTTAAGAAATTATTTCCTAGGATAAATGGTATTCCTGTTTTATGCCTGTATATGGATGGTATAGTAAAACAATATCCTTGTATCCAAATTTTTTCTAAGTATGTAACATGCCAAATATCCTTGTATCTAAACTTTTAGCGGACGTGTAAGTTTTGTCCATTTGAATATTTTAAGAGCAGGTGAAGCAAAGCATAAACTAGATCCTGTATCTATAAATGCTTTAAGTGTTTTGTGTTTTATTTTTACTTCTATAAATGTAGCGTTTGTGTTCTTCATTAAAAATCTTCATCTGAACTATAACAATTTTCTGATTATGTAACTGTTTCTATTTCATATATGTTTTCCAAATCAGAATAGTCTTCTTCTATTGGTTCTAGATCGTATGTTTGAGCTATTTGAAGTATGTGCAGTCTTTTTTCAGACTGTTTTTTTTGTTTAGGACATTCTTTTGCATAGTGTCCTTCTTCATGGCATAGCCAACATTGACACTTTTTCTTTCCTTCCGGACAATATTTCTGTTTTGGTTTATATTATTTCTTTTTAAAGAAATGTCTTCGTCTTTTTTGGAATTTATGTTTATTATTATCAATCCATTTCCTTGGTTTCTTTCTCCATCTATATTTTTTTATCCTTTCTTTTATATTTTCTTTTTTTATTTGATCGAATAATATACGGGCTTTGTCCATATGTTTGGGGTACTAACGGGTTTCCTTCACAACATATCGTAACTTTATTTTTAACTGCATTATGTAATTCTCTTTCATAACATTTATCAGCTATAAATTGATCTAGTATAAGTTGTGCTCCTCCTAGTGTTTCTACTGCAAATCCTTCATTTACTTGTTTCTTAAATTCTGCATATACAATTTGTCCTACTGGATAAGGTAATTTATTAAAGTATAAAGATAAATATTTTTCTTTGTTTTCTAATGATAAGTCATAATAATACATATTATATTCACAGTTAAAATTGTCTATAGCACACATGTCTAATATTTGTGTATTAGCGAGATGATATGCTGCTCTATCATGTTCTTTTTTTGACACAATTATTCCCGCGTCTTGTCTAGCCACTCCAATAAATTCTGCATATATTTTATGAGCTATATTCCAAAATGTTTCAATAGAATCCTTCCCTTCTAATAATGTTTTTTGTTCGTCTGTTAAAGACATCAAGAAATGTGTTACAATTCCTATTGTTTTATATTGTACAAAATTAAATATTATTTTAAAGTTTTCATATCTTAATCTGTCTTCAGTTTCTATAATTAATCCTAGTTTATGTGCCCATTCAGTAATGAGTGTTGATTTGTTTGTTGCACAATCTATATTTAGTATTCCATCAACTCCTAGTATTCCTTTTGCAGGTACATATTGTTCTGGTATTTTAGACCATCTTCCTTTTTTATTTGGAATATATCCTTTTTTGAAATTATATTGCATACTTGTGTTTTTTAAAGGATTGGTATATTGATCTTCTTGAGCATATTCAAAATCTCCTTCTTTATATCTATGACTAGATTCTGGAATATCTTTCTTATCATTTTCTTGTTTTAAATTTCCTTCCATCCCTAAGACTTCGTCTTCTGATGACTCATATCCGTATATTACTTCTTCATTTTCTACTTCTGGTTTTATAGTTTCTAATGTACGATTTTGTTTATTTTCTTCATCAATTATTTTTAATGATTCTAATAAACTGTTTAATTCTGCAATTTTCTCTTCTAATTCAAAAGATTCCATTATAATCGTGGAGGTTGTATTTGAAATGGTTTAAGATTTTTGTTTCCAAGATATATTTCAAGATCAGCAATGGTTATGTGTCTAGTTTGTTCTTTTCGTATAATTACTTATTTGAGTTGTTTCAATAATTCTTGACAATTTGGCATAGGATGTATTATTTGTTTTTCTTCAGATATAACTATTTGGTTTTCTTTTTCTTTTCCTTTGAGTTCTCTTAAAAGTTTATTTAAAATTTTTTGCATATTATCTATTTCGCTTATAACATCTTGTTTTTTATCTAAAAGAATTTGTTGTAACATATCTATAATAGTGTTTAATTGTGGATTTGTAGTAGTATGAAATAAATGTGGATATTCATCCCCCTCCTGATGACAAGAGAAAATGTTTTGATCTATTTGACAATATGATTCTATTTCCTGATTATTATTATTGTTATTTTTTATAATTTGTTCTAATTGTGTCATTTTTTCATTAGTATTTGTTAGTTGTTCAGTGCATTTGCTGGTTTAATGTTTCTACGAATTTTTGTAATTCTTGTGTAATATTCATGCCGATGAAAGTATATTTAGTCAAGTCATTTGTTCTTTACACCAATTTATTCTTTTGTCAATTCGATCAAAAGATTTTGTTGTTTCCACATGATATTCTTTCAATTTTTTAATATATTCTTCTAATCGTATTATTGTAATAGGGATGTATATCCTATTTTTTATAAGATATTGTTCTCTTCATCTCAAACTTTTAAGAATTTCTTCTTTGATTTTATATAAAATTGGATCGTGTATATTATTTAATATTTCTATTTGTTGTCTTATTTGTATTCGTGTTATCCTTAATTCCTCTCGTTTGCGTTGTTTATTATATTGATCCATTCTTATTTCTTATGAGTTTATTAGTAAGATAAATCTTTGTATTTGTTCTTGATAGTATATCGCCCATTGTAGATGATATCTCATAATAAACCAATGTCTCTTATTTTTTGCTTCCAATATATGACTTATTATTTATGATGCACGGATACGGACACGGCGACATGGACACGACACGACACGGATACGGCGATACGGATTTTTTCTTGAATTTCCCACGTGAGAAGTGTCGGACACGGTGTCCGACACGACACGACACGACACAATAAAATGATATTTTTAGGAGTGTCCGTGCATCATAGCTTATTATGGTAAATAAATTCTTCATTTGTTTCTACTATATATTCGTTATATATTTTTAAGAATTTTGATTTTAGCATAGAAGGTATTGTGGTGGAAAATATAATATCCAAGAGTTGTTGTATTGTTTTGTAAAAAATAGCGACTGTATCATGAAAATGTGAAGACGTTTTTCAAATCTACATTTTATACTAGTTTTTCAATATGTTTTGAAGGTGTACTAGTTTTATAAAATGTTTTGAAAAGTATACCTATTATAAAAAGTCTCCCGCTCCAGCACTAGATAAAGAATAAGGTGAAATTCTAACTCTGGTGTACTATCCATACGTGTATTTTAAAAAAGGTGTGAATTCCCAAAATATTTTAATTCTAGGGTAAAACGTGTTTTAAGAAAACGTCTTCATCATGTACTGCAGAAATGATGAAAACGTTTTTTTAAAAACATTTTTATTAAATTTTCTGTTGACCAATTTAAATGGCTCGATTGACTAAAAAATGCTAAAGACGTTTTCTTAAAAAACGTCTTCATAAGAATCTTATATTAAGTTAGACAGTTCTGGGTTATCTGCGCAGAGAACCTAAATTCCCAAAATAAGCGAGGCCGATTCAAGACTGAGAAAATTTAAAAATTCCAAAAAAATCTTCAAATAACCAAATGAATTCAAGCTCGAAATTATTAAATTTTTTTTATTATTATATATAAAATTTAAAGTTTTTATTATTTTGTCCCCCATAATTTATAAATTTGCCCCCCCCCCCCCCCCCCCCCCCCTAAAATTACAACTCACCAATCATAATAATTAGGATTTATTTTTAGATTAATTTGAGTTTTAGCATTAGTTTATTTTAATTCCGATTTTTTTTCCCTCAATCAAATGCACTTTTTACTTCCCAATAAAAGTCTTTTAATCTTCTTTGGCATATTAAAAAATCTCAAACCAATATTTTTTTTCCTCTCTCTTTACCGTCTTCTCCCTCTTTCATTTTTCTATTTTTCTCTTTTTCTTCTCATCAACTTAAAACTCTTATTTTTCTAATCTTCAAAATCTACACTTGTTGGGAAAAAGAAATTGATTGTGGTGCAATAAAACCAAAAGGTAATATTAACTTATATTTAATTTTAAATTTTCTTTTATAATTTTATTATGAATAAATTATTTAGATAAAATTTATAATTGATTTGTTAATTATAAATTAGTTCAGTATTTTGAGAGAAGATTGTATCTTTATGAGAATAGGTTAAAGATACGTAGATAACTGTGATATGTGATTAATTTTTGATAATTTAGTATCGCTTTGACAATAGGATAAAGATAATTGTGTTTAATTATAGTGTAAAGATAACTGTGTTTAATTTTAAATAGTATATTGTATTTAATTTTAGATAATTTCATATCATAATATATTGCATTTAATTTTAGATAATTTAATGTTGATATGAGTTCTGTGTATATATTAAGAAAATATGGTTTCTTTATCTATTATTAAGATAATTTTCTCAGTCCTTGAATCGCCTCTCGCTTATTTTGAGAATTTAGGGTTCTCTGTCGCGTCTCGCTTATTTTGGGAATTTAGGGTTCTCTGCGTAGAGAACCCAGAACTGTCTGATTTAATAAGGATTTTTATGAAGACGTTTTTTTAAGAAAACGTCTTTAGCATTCTTTAGTCAAACGGTCCATTTAAATTGGTAATTAAACTGAAAAAAAATAATTTTCTTCATCATTTCTACAGTACATGATGAAGACATTTTCTTAAAACACGTCTTACCCAGACTTAAAATATTCTGGGGATTCACACCATTTTTAAAATACCCTTGTGAACAGTATACCAGAGTTAGAATTTCACCTTAGAATAACAAACCCCACATATTAATAATTTATGACTAGTAAATTACGCACACTCTATGCGTGTGCTCGGAAAAAAATATATTATTATTAAAATATATTAAAATTAAACTTTTTATACTAATAAAAATTAAATAATTCCTAAATAGGTCTTAATATAATAGTATAGATATAAATAATTACGCACACTCTATGCCTGTGCTCGGAAAAAAAATATATTATTATTAAAATATATTAAAATTAAACTTTTTATACTAAGAAATATTAAATAGTTCCTAAATAGGTCTTAATATAGTAGTATAGATATAAATAATTACGCACACTCTATGCCTGTGCTCGGAAAAAAAAAAAAATTATTATTAAAATATATTAAAATTAAACTTTTTATACTAATACAAATTAAATAGTTCCTAAATAGGTCTTAATATAGTAGTATAGATATAAATAAATTAAAAAAACAAAAAAAGAGTTAGAATCATATCAGTGAAAATAATAATAAAAAATATATATATATATATAAGATAAAAAGATAAATGAAAATGAAAAAGATTAACTTATGTGAGAGAAAAGGGGAATTAAGAGATAACAGAAAATAAATTAAAAGAAAAGAAAAGATTTTAAAAGTTAGCGGAAAAAAAAGAGAGTTAAAAGAAAAGAAAAGATTTTAAAAGTTAGGGGAAAAAAAAGAGTTAAAAGATAATACGTGAATAAATTAAACTTTTTATACTAATACAAATTAAATAGTTCCTAAATAGGTCTTAATATAGTAGTATAGATATAAATAAATTAAAAAAACAAAAAAAGAGTTAGAATCATATCAGTGAAAATAATAATAAAAAAAAAAAAAATATATATATATATATACACTACAAGAAATTCGCCGAAATCCGACGGAAAATTCCGAGGGACACAGGCCGTCGGAATTCCCTCGGAATTCCCGAGGGAATTCCGACGGGATTCCGACGGAATTTGTTTTTTTTTTTTAAAATAAAAATTAAATAAATCCGACGGAAATTCCGTCGAAATTCCATCTGATTTTTTTAAAAATAAAATTTAAAAATAATATTAAATAATTCCGACGGAATTCCGATGGGATTCCCGTCGGTTTTTTTAAATACAAATTATAAAAATAGAAATTAAATAATTCCGACGGGCATTCCGTCGGAATTCCGTCGGATTTTTTAAAAATAAAAATTAAAAATAATATTAAATAATTCCTACGGAACTTTCCGTCGGAATTCCGTCGGATTTTTTAAAAATAAAAATTAAAAATAATATTAAATAATTCCGACGGAACTTTCCGTCGGAATTCCGTAGGATTTTTTAAAAATAAAAATTAAAAATAATATTAAATAATTCCGATGGGATTTCCGTCGGAATTCCGTCGGTTTTATCTATGCTTAAATTGATTTCTTATGACGTATTATAATATTTGTAGTTATAATTAATATTTTCTTAGAACTCAATTTTAAATATAGTCTACAAAATTTATGATTTTATTATTTCAAATGATATATAAATATTTGTATCAAACTAAACCAATGAATTGATCTAGCTCAACTGGTTTACCTTGGTTTCCATAAGGTCTTACTACCACAACGTCGGGTGTTTGAATCCCCAGGGGCGCATTAAGTTTTTATTTTTCCCGTAAATTCCGACGGAATTCCGAGGGAAATTCCGTCGGAAATAATTAATTAAAATTTTTTTTTCCAGTAAATTCCGACGGAATTCCGAGGGAAATTCCGTCGAAAATAATTAATTAAAACTTTTTTTTCCAGTAAATTCCGACGGAATTCCGAGGGAAATTCCGTCGGAAATAATTAATTAAAAATTTTTTTAAAGCAAATTCCGACGGAATTTCCCTCGGAATTCCGTCGGAATTTTTTAAATTTAATTTTTTTTTTATGATTTTTGTCCCTCGGAATTCCGTCGGTTTTGAATTCCGAGGGAGGGTTTTCCTACGGCATGTGTCCCGTCGGAATTCCCTCGGAATTCCGTCGGAATTTACTATTTCAGTCGGAATTCCCTCGGAATTTTCCGTCGGAATTTGCAGGATTTCTTGTAGTGATATATATATATATATATATATATATATATATATATAAGATAAAAAGATAAATGAAAATGAAAAAGATTACCTTATGTGAGAGAAAAGGGGAATTAAGAGATAACAGAAAATAAATTAAAAGAAAAGAAAAGATTTTAAAAGTTAGCAGAAAAAAAAAGAGAGTTAAAAGAAAAGAAAAGATTTTAAAAGTTAGGGGAAAAAAAAGAGTTAAAAGATAATACGTGAATAAATTAAAAGAAAAAAAAAAGATTTTAAAAGTCAGCGATAGAAAAGAAACGAGTCCAAGAGTCGAAGACACTAAAACAGTTTCTATCTACCCCTAACGCTTAATATAATAGTATAGATGCATGTATATGAATACAAATATAATATGATACTGTTACAGTGATACAATTTTATTTTAATTTTTTTTTAATTTTTCATGCGAGTATTTGACAAGAATGTCCGATAAGATATGACACCAAAAAATGATATTTTTAGAAATATCGGTATATTAAAGCTAATAACTAATAAAATACCGAAAATATGACAAAATTCAGCCTCCTCTAAGTGGAAAATAGAAAAAGAAAAAAAAAGACTTACATCAAAAATAAGATTTTTTTTCTTTTTTCTTCTACAACCCATTTTCATCTGTCGACGGGGGACCGTCCACTTAGAGCGTAAAACTTTTCCAATCAATAGTAGTTGCGTTCCCAAATATTCGAACTCGAGACCTCTAATTAACCTAGTATATTGCCGACACCACTTAATGGTGAAAAATCCCCTCACATAGGGACACATGGGGTGAAAGATTCTATTTTTTGAGTACAAATAGGATATTGAGTTATTTAAAAATGGTGGTACGTAGGTAGGATGTATTTATTTAGTTGGGGGCCGTACGTAGGTGACTTGTGAACCACATGTGCCAAATTTAGTACCGACATGACAGTTGCAGAACTGGTGCTTGCCAGAACGATCCCCTCCCCAAATCTCTTCCATCCTCCCCATGGCGTAAGGATGGTAAGTAACCCTAGTACCCTTCTTCACAAAGCTCCCATCAGGCAAAACATCATCATTCAAACAAAACTTTGAATCAAATTGAATTGGAGGCGATAGTCTCATACTCTCATAAATTGCTGCATGCAAGTAGTGAAGCTCTCGCATTTGATCACAGCTTGTGACAACATTTTCCGGCCCGATTATCCCCTCCGCCTCGGCTAATATCACCGCCTCCACCTCTGGGTGGCGCGCCACCAGCCAAAAGAAACTCGTCAGGGCGGATGCAACCGTATCACGGCCGGCGAGAAGGAAACTGACGACGATGTCTCTTAAGTAAACATCGTCGCTAATACTACTCATGAATCTCGACAGAAGATCTTTCTGATCTTGAAACCCGTATTTGCGCCGCTTCTTTATCACCTCATCGGCTAAAATATGAACACCTTTGATAGCTCGCCGGAGTTCTCTCTCACTTCCAACGTTCAAGAGGCGTTTGAGCTTCCAAATCAGCGGCGCCGCCGCCATGGCCCTCTCGGCGGAGAGCTTCGACGCTAAATCAAAGTTAACTGCAAATTCGGAAATGGATTTTGATAGCTCCAAACACTTCGGGTCCAACCCGAATGAGAATCTGCAAATACAATCAAACGAGAATCTTCGAAAAACTTCTTGTAAATCAATTGTTTGCATCTCACCGGAGATGGAATCCAACAACGGTATCAAACGGAGGTTAATTTCTTGATTCACGACTTCGAATGCAAAAACCCGGATCGTGACCCGACCCAGTTCAAGACTCGCCATTTTCCTCTGAAACTTCCATGAATCTCCATCAACGTTGAAGATCCCACGTCCCAGGAAATCACCCAGGATTGTCGAAAAGGGTTTTCCTTTCGGAAAATTGTCGAACTTTGTTTTCAGCATGTGTTCAACGTTGTCGGGGTTTGCTGTGATCGTGTTGTTGAGAACGTGGATATGGATTGTCCGATTTGGGGATTGTTTCAGGAGGTGTGTGTACCAATCGCAGAGATTTGGGAAATGGGTTGTCCAGCTTGATTTAATGTATGTTTGGCAGATTTCACAGGTGCAGTACCAAACCCTAATCCTCACTAAGTGGAGGATAAAAAAGATTATCAACGTAATACTGGTGATTAAAGCCAGGAACATGATACAGAACCAGGAGTCATGAAAGGATTGAACACAAGAAAATTCAGACTCCATGGGAAAAAATCGTGCAATAAAAATTATAGTTGTGAAAGAAAAAGAGGAAAAAATGGACTGAAAAGATGATGATGAAAGAATACTCAAGAAGAACCGAAGATTGTATATATATATATATAGAAATAATTACATTTAACTATCCTACATTTAGGTCTAATTACAATATAACCCATCATTATCAAGAAATTACATTTTAATCCCTAACTTTGAGAACCGTTTGTGGTCCCTTGTGTTCTGTTATGTCATTCCAAAAATAACCTTGATTTGTTGTTAAATTCATAATTTGTAGGGATCATTTTGTTAATATTTGTAAACTTTAGGGATGATTTTGTAATTTTGGTCATACATTAAATGTAACACTCGTAAAACCGTTAGGGACATAAGTGTACTTTTACAAATTGATGCAATTATGTTGGTATTATTATTTCTTCCTTTCTAGCAAATCTCTCCATTCGAAACCAATTGATCAGCTATGCCCTATGGACAAATAATTAATTATTATTTATTTCTTTGGATTTGAGTTGGGTAGTACCAATTAAATCTAAGACTCTCTCCATGTATCAATGATAATTGTGTTTTAGAAACTTGAATATGAAACTTCGCTCTAGTGCTTCGAATATGTGATAGATGATTAAAGTTTCATCGTGCCAAATTATTAAACCACACGTGTTAGTGTTATACTGTTATTATATTATTACCACCGTGCTGAACTATTAGACTATACCACTTGTCGTTAGCATATACTATTAATGGCACGTAAGAAGAAAAAGAATTTGGGATTATATATATATATATATATATATATATATGTGTGTGTGTGCGTGCGCGCGTGTGAGAGAGAGAGAGATGTATAAAATGAGGTCCACTTACCAATAATTGAGCAAGAAAACAGCAATGTTTTGAAGAGAAGAGTATAATATAAGCATGAATAAGGCGTGGGAGAGAACAAATAGTAGAGAAGGATTTGGATAATTGAAGTGAAGGTGTGTAATTGTAGAGATTCATATATCCTCGTGCTATTATTCTTTTCCATCATTCGAAACAACCACTAATTAAAAGAATTGATTAAAAATCAGTATATACGTAAGCTCAATTCCTAATGGTGGGACAGCCGAATCATGCTCTTGATACTATCTCTAATTAAGAATCATTATCTTTAATTTAAGGAGTTAATTATGGCCAACATATTGACTATGTAAAACTGTCCCTTCGTTACCCAAATGGTAGCATGCAGTGACGGAGCCAGAAAATTTTTTTAGGCGGCTCAACCAAAGTATAATATTAAAGGATGATAAATAATTTATTATATTGACCCTGACTAATATTAATTTTAACTTTGGTGAAGGGATTCAATAATAAAAAATCCCATAAAATTACATATACAAATATCTATATATACGCATTAATAAAAAAATTTTTTTTTTGAGAGGGGTTAATTGTAACCGCCCAATAAAGAGTGGCTCCGCTATTGGTAGCATGGGCTTTTGTCTTAAATGTTCCACGTCATAAGTATAAAAAATAAAGATTGATATATAATAATTTGATAGTTTTCTTTTTTTAAATTACTTAATTAGTTTTTTAAGTTAAATTGATCTAAATATATTATTTGGAACAATAATATACCCCATTTTGTATGTAAGTGTCCCTAAAAGTAAAAATATCAAATTAAAGTCCAAAAATATAAAACGGGATATGTTACTGTCCCAAATTTACGTACAGTTTTTCCTATTTAATATAATATCCAAACGGGTTATATTCTACGTCTATCTTTCTATTGTTACAACCGCGGAGATTTCTTTATTTTTTTTTTTTTGGGTAATTTAATTTCTATTACTCTTCAAGACTCTTGCATAAATACATCAAACCTTTAGGTATAGTTGGTGTGAGCCAACGTTATTATTAATTTGAAATGAGTACAACTAAAAATATCACTTATTAGGTCACGTTTAAACTACTAATTACTAAAATTAAAAAATATATATATGTGATGAGCTAAACTAATATTTTGTGGCTATTATATAGTACTTTTGGTAGCTATCGAATCAAAGTTAATTATTTAACTAATATAATGTATGTTCATTATGTGACTTATGTATATATTATAATATGAATGACAAATATAAATTATTATTATTATTATATGAGCCCAGATAGCATAATTAGTGGATTTAATGTGGCCGAAATTAACGTTGATAAGACTAATATTGTGGCTTTTAATGATGGCCTCAACTTTTTATGTGTTTAATTTCTACTTTTTCCATAAATCAATGTTGGGCAAGTGACAACGTTGGATTCTTGTTTGGCAGAAAGAAAGTGGATATATGTCGACAAGTTCATCACGTTTCCAGGCAGACATAACTTGAGACATAAGTTGCACAAAAATATTGTTTAAAACATGTGATCATGCTTAATTAGCTTAATTAGGATCGAAAAACATGTCAATTTGATCAAACCCTTTGAACTAATTAATTCTTTAATCTTGAAACTATAGTTTAGTTTGGCATGTAATATGGTGGATTAAATAGCCTACTACTATTTCTAGAATTTTATACATTTAAATCTAATTGGCTTAAGTTAGACATTGAGGTTGCTCCACGATACGTATTAATCCTCCAAAGTCCAAACATAACATACTCTAGTAATATACTTGGTTAGTTGTGTGCTCAGTTGTGGACTCTGCAGGTTGTATTTAACGTACTTCGAATGTGTCCCACACTAGAGTACACATAAAGCTCACCATTTACATCTGATAAGCATAATTATATAAATAGGTCTTAATATAGTAGTATAGATATAAATAAATTAAAAAAACAAAAAAAGAGTTAGAATCATATCAGTGAAAATAATAATAAAAAAAAAAAAATATATATATATATATATATATATATATATATAAGATAAAAAGATAAATGAAAATGAAAAAGATTAACTTATGTGAGAGAAAAGGGGAATTAAGAGATAACAGAAAATAAATTAAAAGAAAAGAAAAGATTTTAAAAGTTAGCGGAAAAAAAAGAGAGTTAAAAGAAAAGAAAAGATTTTAAAAGTTAGGGGAAAAAAAAGAGTTAAAAGATAATACGTGAATAAATTAAACTTTTTATACTAATACAAATTAAATAGTTCCTAAATAGGTCTTAATATAGTAGTATAGATATAAATAAATTAAAAAAACAAAAAAAGAGTTAGAATCATATCAGTGAAAATAATAATAAAAAAAAAAAAAAAAAAATATATATATATATATATATATATATATATATAAAAGATAAAAAGATAAATGAAAATGAAAAAGATTAACTTATGTGAGAGAAAAGGGGAATTAAGAGATAACAGAAAATAAATTAAAAGAAAAGAAAAGATTTTAAAAGTTAGGGGAACAAAAAGAGTTAAAAGATAATAGGTGAATAAATTAAAAGAAAAAAAAAAGATTTTAAAAGTCAGCGATAGAAAAGAAACGAGTCCAAGAGTCGAAGACACCAAAACAGTTTCTATCTACCCCTAACGCTTAATATAATAGTATAGATGCATGTATATGAATACAAATATAATATGATACTGTTACAGTGATACAATTTTATTTTAATTTTATTTTAATTTTTCATGCGAGTATTTGACAAGAATGTCCGATAAGATATAACACCATAAAATGATATTTTTAGAAGTATCGGTATATTAAAGCTAATAACTAATAAAATACCGAAAATATGACAAAATTCAGCCTCCTCTAAGTGGAAAATAGAAAAAGAAAAAAAAAGACTTACATCAAAAATAAGATTTTTTTTCTTTTTTCTTCTACAACCCATTTTCATCTGTCGACGGGGGACCGTCCACTTAGAGCGTAAAACTTTTCCAATCAATAGTAGTTGCGTTCCCAAATATTCGAACTCGAGACCTTTAATTAACCTAGTATAGTGCCGACACCACTTAATGGTGAAAAATCCCCTCACATAGGGACACATGGGGTGAAAGATTCTATTTTTTGAGTACAAATAGGATATTGAGTTATTTAAAAATGGTGGTACGTAGGTAGGATGTATTTATTTAGTTGGGGGCCGTACGTAGGTGACTTGTGAACCACATGTGCCAAATTTAGTACCGACATGACAGTTGCAGAACTGGTGCTTGCCAGAACGATACCTCGTCATTTTCCAGGACCCAACACACATACAATTTTAGGTATGATAACATAAAAGTAGTATCATAATCTCCTTGAAATATCTTGATATATCATATAATTAGGTTTGATTGCATTGGTTCCAATCACAGGAAAGATGATTTTTCCTTGTCATACTATTGGCACAAAAATTATGTAGCGGTTTAACCACCAACTACTATAATTTAGCGGAACCACCAACTACTATAATTTAGCGGTTCTGTGCCCTACTAATTTAATCAGAAGTCTTGAGTTCGAGTCTTGGATAAGAAGAGCGTATTAATGGCTTTTTTCAGATAAAAAGTGTTTAAATCAGATAGTTGAAGTAAACTAATCTGTTAGGTAGCTAGGATAATTAGAAATGTCAATATATATTAATTGAAATAAACAAGTTTAAAATGAAATATTATTGAACAAGTTCACACATTTTTTTGAAATATTGCAATTATTTGTACATCAACCATATGTAATTTGAACTTATATGTGTACATATATATTAACAATCCTTATATGCGAATATGTGTAACATATGTGAACAAAGGCCGGCGGACCCTCTTGCCGGAGAAAAAAAAGCCATTTAAGCATCTTCAGTGACAACTTCTGCGAAATAGATCCCAATTCACATGTTTACAATTTATGAATCATTTGCGAGACGTATATTAGGGATCAATAATCGGCGTCATCCGTCACCATTCCTGTCATGAACCGAAACTTGTAAACCGTCGCGATAGGTCGCAATTAGGCCAGGCGAGAAACGAGGAGTTTGCTTACACGATCTATCAGCAAATTCGACACGATACCATCTCAACAAAGCAATTGCGACGCATTTGATCGCCACCAGAGCCATTTCTTTCCCCAAACACACCCTAAGCCCACCTTGGAACACCGGATAATTAAACGGGCTCTCGTGACGGAAAGCCCCGTCCCGAATCCATCTCTCGGGCCTAAAATCCAAACAATCCCCTCCCCAAATCTCTTCCATCCTCCCCATGGCGTAAGGATGGTAAGTAACCCTAGTACCCTTCTTCACAAAGCTCCCATCAGGCAAAACATCATCATTCAAACAAAACTTTGAATCAAATTGAATTGGAGGCGATAGTCTCATACTCTCATAAATTGCTGCATGCAAGTAGTGAAGCTCTCGCATTTGATCACAGCTTGTGACAACATTTTCCGGCCCGATTATCCCCTCCGCCTCGGCTAATATCACCGCCTCCACCTCTGGGTGGCGCGCCACCAGCCAAAAGAAACTCGTCAGGGCGGATGCAACCGTATCACGGCCGGCGAGAAGGAAACTGACGACGATGTCTCTTAAGTAAACATCGTCGCTAATACTACTCATGAATCTCGACAGAAGATCTTTCTGATCTTGAAACCCGTATTTGCGCCGCTTCTTTATCACCTCATCGGCTAAAATATGAACACCTTTGATAGCTCGCCGGAGTTCTCTCTCACTTCCAACGTTCAAGAGGCGTTTGAGCTTCCAAATCAGCGGCGCCGCCGCCATGGCCCTCTCGGCGGAGAGCTTCGACGCTAAATCAAAGTTAACTGCAAATTCGGAAATGGATTTTGATAGCTCCAAACACTTCGGGTCCAACCCGAATGAGAATCTGCAAATACAATCAAACGAGAATCTTCGAAAAACTTCTTGTAAATCAATTGTTTTCATCTCACCGGAGATGGAATCCAACAACGGTATCAAACGGAGGTTAATTTCTTGATTCACGACTTCGAATGCAAAAACCCGGATCGTGACCCGACCCAGTTCAAGACTCGCCATTTTCCTCTGAAACTTCCATGAATCTCCATCAACGTTGAAGATCCCACGTCCCAGGAAATCACCCAGGATTGTCGAAAAGGGTTTTCCTTTCGGAAAATTGTCGAACTTTGTTTTCAGCATGTGTTCAACGTTGTCGGGGTTTGCTGTGATCGTGTTGTTGAGAACGTGGATATGGATTGTCCGATTTGGGGACTGTTTCAGGAGGTGTGTGTACCAATCGCAGAGATTTGGGAAATGGGTTGTCCAGCTTGATTTAATGTATGTTTGGCAGATTTCACAGGTGCAGTACCAAACCCTAATCCTCACTAAGTGGAGGATAAAAAAGATTATCAACGTAATACTGGTGATTAAAGCCAGGAACATGATACAGAACCAGGAGTCATGAAAGGATTGAACACAAGAAAATTCAGACTCCATGGGAAAAAATCGTGCAATAAAAATTATAGTTGTGAAAGAAAAAGAGGAAAAAATGGACTGAAAAGATGATGATGAAAGAATACTCAAGAAGAACCGAAGATTGTATATATATATATATATATAAATAATTACATTTAACTATCCTACATTTAGGCCTAATTACAATATAACCCATCATTATCAAGAAATTACATTTTAATCCCTAACTTTGAGAACCGTTTGTGGTCCCTTGTGTTCTGTTATGTCATTCCAAAAATAACCTTGATTTGTTGTTAAATTCATAATTTGTAGGGATCATTTTGTTAATATTTGTAAACTTTAGGGATGATTTTGTAATTTTGGTCATATATTAAATGTAACACTCGTAAAACCGTTAGGGACATAAGTGTACTTTTACAAATTGATGCAATTATGTTGGTATTATTATTTCTTTCTTTCTAGCAAATCTCTCCATTCAAAACCAATTGATCAGCTATGCCCTATGGACAAATAATTAATTATTATTTATTTCTTTGGATTTGAGTTGGGTAGTACCAATTAAATCTAAGACTCTCTCCATGTATCAATGATAATTGTGTTTTAGAAACTTGAATATGAAACTTCGCTCTAGTGCTTCGAATATATGATAGATGATTAAAGTTTCATCGTGCCAAATTATTAAACCACACGTGTTAGTGTTATACTGTTATTATATTATTACCACCGTGCTGAACTATTAGACTATACCACTTGTCGTTAGCATATACTATTAATGGCACGTAAGAAGAAAAAGAATTTAGAATTATATATATATATATATATATATATGTGTGTGTGCGTGCGCGCGTGTGAGAGAGAGAGAGAGATGTATAAAATGAGGTCCACTTACCAATAATTGAGCAAGAAAACAGCAATGTTTTGAAGAGAAGAGTATAATATAAGCATGAATAAGGCGTGGGAGAGAACAAATAGTAGAGAAGGATTTGGATAATTGAAGTGAAGGTGTGTAATTGTAGAGATTCATATATCCTCGTGCTATTATTCTTTTCCATCATTCGAAACAACCACTAATTAAAAGAATTGATTAAAAATCAGTATATACGTAAGCTCAATTCCTAATGGTGGGACAGCCGAATCATGCTCTTGATACTATCTCTAATTAAGAATCATTATCTTTAATTTAAGGAGTTAATTATGGCCAACATATTGACTATGTAAAACTGTCCCTTCGTTACCCAAATGGTAGCATGCAGTGACGGAGCCAGAAAATTTTTTTAGGCGGCTCAACCAAAGTATAATATTAAAGGATGATAAATAATTTATTATATTGACCCTGACTAATATTAATTTTAACTTTGGTGAAGGGATTCAATAATAAAAAATCCCATAAAATTACATATACAAATATCTATATATACACATTAATAAAAAAAAATTTTTTTTGAGAGGGGTTAATTGTAACCGCCCAATAAAGAGTGGCTCCGCTATTGGTAGCATGGGCTTTTGTCTTAAATGTTCCACGTCATAAGTATAAAAAATAAAGATTGATATATAATAATTTGATAGTTTTCTTTTTTTAAATTACTTAATTAGTTTTTTAAGTTAAATTGATCTAAATATATTATTTGGAACAATAATATACCCTATTTTGTATGTAAGTGTCCCTAAAAGTAAAAATATCAAATTAAAGTCCAAAAATATAAAACGGGATATGTTACTGTCCCAAATTTACGTACAGTTTTTCCTATTTAATATAATATCCAAACGGGTTATATTCTACGTCTATCTTTCTATTGTTACAACTGATGAGGCCTAAAAACACTCTCGAATCAGAGCCGACCACGTGTCGGCATGTCGCTGACTAAATCCCCGACGCTCGCCTTGAAGCGCTCGTGGGCCTTCCCAGCCCACTCATTTGCAAGCAAGGATAGGCCGTCAAGCCTCGGACGACTACTCCGGTAAAAGTCCAGATCCGACGAGTCTGACGCTCGCGTCTCGGCCCTCAGGGTTACCCTTCACAGGGAAGCACCTACATGGGGGTCCCATGATTGACGCTCGTGATCTTGTCGCTCAAAGGTCATCTCTCGTGGGGAGCCCATCCGTGGATTATCCGAGCGTCATCAACGCTCGGGAATGAATCTACCCCTCATGCGATGGATCCTAGCCTTCAGGAGAAGACATTAGTCCCTCATCCTACGCGACCCTCGTCAACAACCTCTGACACAAAGGTACTGTGCACCGCGCACCTGACACGCCGTCTCCTTTTCTGGAATGTCATTCTCACCCCACCAAAGGCTGACGCGTGTTAGGGCAACACAGATTTGGGACCACATGGTCAATTTACCCATTTACCCCCATCCCTAACATATAAATAGGGGAGAACACCTGCTCTCTCCCCCAAGTCATCTTTTACACAAGACATCACACTGCTGAACTGGGCATTATTTTCCTCTGCATCTGCATCTTCTCCAAAGCTTCATACCTCCCACCATTTTCTGCACCCTTGCTGCACGATCTCTTGGTGTTATCCTAGCTGGAAGAACCCACGCACAAAAGGAAACCCAGTTCCTGAGGCTCTTACGCCTGTGATGGTCTTCCCTTCTTTAAACAAATCTCAAAGTGTTGTTGCATTTTAGGAAACCCACTTTCCTGCACCATCATTTTTGGCGCCGTCTGTGGGAAGCCATCACCACCATCTTTGGTATTACCAGTTTCTTCCTTCGAAAGCTAGTTGAAAAGTGACACCAAAGTCTTTGATCATGGTAACTGCGACGAGATCTGGAGCAGTCAGAGAGAAAAGCGCTCTTCCCCCCGCCAACGAGGAGAACGCGGAAGGCAACATCCCCGCCGAAGAAGCAAACCCCCCAGCCGCCGGAAATGGGGACGAGAACACAGAGCCAGCGGGGACAACTCTCCCACTAGGTGGGAACGTTGCGGGAGGACCCAGCTCCATTGTTCCACCTGCAGCTCACACCGCCCACGCTTCCTACCCTTACTCTGGGATGTATCCCATGGCCATGCCCCCTCCGGGATACCCATTTGGGCAGCCTAGAATGATGCCCGGGATGATACCGGTGATCCAACCCTATCAGGTGGGGACTCTGAATCTCCCCACGTCGTTACCAAGGGAAATACAGGGGGTGGAGATGCCCCAAGTTACCAGCCAGCAACTTCAGGCGCTATATGCGCAGTGCGAAAGCCAGGCCGTTCAGAACGCCTGGGAGCATTTCATGGCCGCATATTTCCCCTCTCAGGCTGGCGCTCGTCTGGCCCCGCCACTTGGCGGGCTCCCGGCGCATCCCTTGACGATGGCCCAAAATACGCTAAGAGCACAGCAACCTCCCCCACCACCGAATCAAGGAAATGAAGCCCCACCGAGGGTCCAGCAAGAACGACCAGTTGTAGGAGATGAAAGGGCCCCTCGAAATGAGGCGGCCGGAGATAATGAAGAGGTCCAATCAAGGGCCACAGGGAGGGCAAACCGCAGAAATGTCGGTGACCCTCAGCTAGCAGCAGTACAAGATCAAATTCGAGGGCTCCAGAACGTGGTAGAGCAGCTCTCTCGAGCGCGGTCTCACGTCTCCCGCGAAGGGGGCGAGAGGTCCAAGGCCAGAGACGCTCGCCGACCACGTAGCCCAATTTCCCACCGAAGGAGAGAAGCCAGCTATGAAGATCCCGACGAGCGAGATTACAGGATCATGGCGGGCGATTCCCCCCTCGTCGAGGAAGTCCTAATGACTCGCGCAGGGAAGGGTAAAATTCCCTCGTCAATCAACAGATATGATGGAACTACGGACCCAGCCGAGCATCTGGACCATTTTGTGCACCTAATGCACCTGTATGACCATCCGGACAACTACTGGGCCAAGGTGTTTGTAACTTCCCTCACCGGAATGGCCCAAGAGTGGTACAAAAAGCTCCCCCCGCGCTCAATCAGAGGATACTATGACCTGACGGATGCCTTTGTCAGCCACTTCAATTCGCTGAAAGCACCGGCCCCGGCCGCGACCGCTCTTTATAGCCTGGTCCAAGGGCCGAACGAGACTCTCAGGTCCTTCATGGGGAGATTCAATAAAGAAATTTTGTTGGTAGAAAAGCCCTCGATGGACTTTTTGAGGCACGTTCTGTTTGGTGCCATTAACATGAAGCATTACGTAAGCAAGGAGTTTGTGGAGGAAGTAGCCAAGAAGAAGCCGCGCTCGTTGATGGAAATTAGGGAGATTGCAGATTCTTTCTTTACCCTCGAGGATATGTACATAGCGAGGGATCAGAAGATGGCAAATGCCCCTCGCCCCAGTAAAGCCTATGAGGACAGGGGAGATTCAACCAGGGGCCGCCGCCGCAGCCCCATTCCCGCTCGGAGGAACGCCTCTCCTCCTCGAAAATTCGAGCGAGTCCCTCTCAACCGCCCTATAGCTGAAGTGTATGCTATGGCGGACAAAAAGTTGTTCAAAAGGCCATCGAAACTAAGGGAAACCGAGGCCCAGAAGCGCTCAGGAAAATATTGCGCTTTCCACAAGCAGAAAGGGCACGATACCAACGAGTGCCGGCAGCTTGAGAGTGAAATTCAGAGGCTGATCGCCGGAGGGCATCTCAAAGAGTTCGTTAAGGTGTTGGAACGTTATGACGAGCATTGTGCAGAGCGAGCACGCACCAGGGGGAGGAGCCGGTCACGCTCACGAAGTCCCCGACACCATCACTCTGAGCCCAGTGACCGTGGAAAAGGGAAGGCATTGGATATGGAAAATCAGCCCTTTGCGGTCATTCACATGATCGCGGGAGGACCCTCAGGAGGTGATTCCAATGCTTCTTGCCGTCGCCATGTTCGGAGCTATAACCAAAGAGCGTCGCTCCCTCGCCCAGTGCTCTCCGTGGACAGCTCGTCGCGCTCGAAGGAGGATGATGTCATAGGGTTTACTGAGAAAGATCTTGAACATATTGTAACACCGCATGGGGTAGGAAAAACCTCTGACTGTCCCATGGTGGTTAGTTTAGACGTTCATAACCACACTGTAAAGAGGGTTTTATTTGATAGTGGAAGCTTTGTGAACGTTCTCCAGTATTCAACGTTTCAACAAATGAATATAACAAACATCCCCCTCGAACCTCTCAGAACTGTCCTCGTAGGGTTCGGAGGTTCCGAGATCGTCCCTCGCGGACAGATTCGCTTGGCCACCTCCTTTGGTCGCGCCCCACAGCGAAAAACTTTGAGCGTCCTCTACACCATCGTTGAGGTGGATCTTCCTTACAATATCATCATTGGGCGCCCAGCCCTCGTGGATTTCAAGGCCGTAATTTCCACATATCACCAGAAGGTCAAATTCCCAACCCCCGAGGGTACCGGAGAAATTCTGTGTAACGTCAAAGAAGCTTGGGAATGTTATATACTTTCGCTCCGAAGCCACAAGCCCAAGCAATCCATTCAACCTGGGTCTACTAAGAAGTCCGTTGACTTCCTTGAATTAGACGAAGACGGCCCCGAGCGTAAAAGAGCCAAGTTGTACAGGAAGAAGAATAAAAAGAGGATCCCTGGAGATGTTAAGTGTTCAGAGAATAGGCCACCAGGGGCCGTCGAGGGTTCTTCTTCAGAAAACGAGGGTGATGAGCCCAAGGGTATGCTCACCGGGAAAAAACGAGCGCTAGAGGCGCCGAGGCCGGAGGTTCGGATTGAGCCCACCGAGGAGTTTTTGACCGTTGAATTGGAGCCTGGGAACCCGGATAAAACCACCCAGATAGGCTCGGGCCTGGATGGGCCCTCGCAAGTGTTGATGATCGACTTCCTACTGGAGAACTTAGACGTTTTTGCGTGGAAAGCTTCTGATCTCACTGGAATAGATCCGAGCGTCATTGTACACAGACTGAACGTGGATCCCACCTTCAAGCCCATCAAACAGAAGAAGAGGGACGTTCATGGCTTTAGGAAACGGGTTATCGAAGAGGAGGTTAGTAAGTTGCTTGATGCTCAATACATCGAGGAAATCTTGTACCCTGAATGGCTTTGCAATGTGGTGCTCGTCCCAAAGAGCGCCAATAAATGGCGTATGTGCAACGACTTCACGGATCTCAACAAAGCATGCCCCAAAGACCATTACCCACTACCGAGGATCGATCAGTTGGTAGATTCTACAGCCGGGTGTGAACTCATGAGTATGATGGACGCCTTTCAGGGATATTATCAAATCTTTATGGCGCCCGAGGATCGCCCCAAAACTTCGTTTATTGTGCATTTGGGTGTCTACTGTTTCAAAGTCATGCCATTTGGGCTCAAAAACGCGGGAGCGACCTATCAGCGCCTCGTCAATAGAATGTTCGAGCGCGAAATTGGAAAATCTATGGAGGTATATGTTGACGACATGATAGTCAAGAGTGAGCGCCAACGCTCCCATCTGGAAGATCTCAAGCAGACTTTCGAAATCCTTCGTCGCTACGGAATGAAGTTGAACCCATCAAAATGCACCTTTGGTGTTCGAGGCGGTAAATTTCTGGGATACATGGTCAGTCAACGTGGCATAGAGGCAAACCCCGAGAAGATTAAAGCAATCCTGGACATACCCTCCCCTCGGAATCTGAGAGAGGTCCAGGTGCTTGTGGGTAAGATCATTTCACTAAATAGGTTCATCTCCCGCTCAGCGGACCGGAATCTACCCTTCTTTAAAATTTTGCGCAACGCTCGCAACTTTACCTGGAACGAGGATTGTGAAAAGGCCCTGCAGAACATGAAACAGTACCTTTCGAGCGCGCCTTTGTTGACCAAGCCAAACCCGGGGGAGAACTTGTTTGTCTATTTATCAGTTTCTTTGGAAGCCACGAGCGCAGTCCTCGTAGCTGTCCGCGAGCGTAAGCATATGCCAGTGTATTACCTGAGCAAGACTCTACAGGGAGCAGAGAAAAGGTACATGGAAATTGAGAAATTTGCCTTTGCGCTCGTTAACGCATCCCGAAGGTTGAGGCCATATTTTCAGGCTCACTCCATCACAGTGCTCACAGATCAACCACTCAAACAAGTGCTATCTAAGCCAGATGTTTCGGGAAGGTTAATTAAATGGGCGATTGAGCTCAGTCAGTTTGATATCTCCTTCGAGCCCCGTACGGCCATACAGGGTCAGGCAGTGGCCGATTTGTTGGTTGAGCGTTTCAATCTGGAGACTGTGCCATCGACGGATGAGGGTTTATGGCTTTTGCACACGGATGGCTCCTCGACCTCACAGGGGGGAGGAGCCGGGGTGACCCTCAGGGATCCCCTTGGGGCGGAAGTCGACTACGCAATCAAGCTGGCGTTTCAAGTCACCAACAACGAAGCTGAGTATGAGGCCCTCATCCAAGGGCTCAGGATTGCGCTCCAAAATGGGGCCACTCGTGTCACAGCATACGTTGATTCGCAGTTGATCGCGAGTCAAATTGATGGTAGTTATGAGGCTCGAGAAGCCACCATGTCACAGTACCTGTCGAGCGCCAAGGAAGAGATAGCCAAGTTCAAGGAATTCCATCTTTTGCAAGTTCCGAGGGCAAAAAACGAACATGCTGACGCTCTTTCGAAGTTTGCGTCCGCCTTGGACGGCCACAGTGAACGCGCTGTTACATTTCTGAGAACGGAGGAACCATTGATAAGTAAAAGTGAACATTCGAAAGAAGTGCACATGATTGACCCCTCCGAGCCTTGTTGGCTTGACGAAATTGTCCGATTCCTCCGGGATGGAACCAGCCCGAGCGACAAAGTTGAGGCTCGGAAAATCAAAAGCAGGGCCCCTCGATTCTCATTGGATGCCGAGGGTCGATTATTCAAGCGATCCTTCCTGGGCCCACCATTGAGATGTTTGAGACCCTCGCAGGCTAAAGAAGTTTTAGAGCATGTACACAGTGGAAGTTGTGGGAACCACTCGGGTGGACGAATCTTGGCTAAGAAAATCTTAAGGAGTGGGTTCTATTGGCCCTCGGTATTGCAAGATGCCATTCGATATTCCAAGAAATGTCCCAAGTGTCAGTTCCATTCCAACACTCCTCAGTTGTCGGCAGCTCAAATGATTCCTATTGATGTTTCATGGCCTTTTGATCAATGGGGCATTGATATTGTGGGACCTCTCCCAATGGCGGTCGGGCAAAAGAAGTTCGTAATACTTGCTGTGGATTATTTCACCAAGTGGGCTGAGGCAGAAGCGGTCGCTAAGATAACGTTCAAGGTTGTGAGGGATTTCATTTGGAAAAATATCATCTGCAGATATGGCATCCCGAGGGTGCTCATCTCGGATAACGGTTCACAGTTTATCGCTGCTGACACGCGAGATTGGTGCTATGAACTAGGGATCGAACAACGGTTCACTTCCGTGGGTCACCCTCAAGCTAATGGTCAAACTGAAGTGACCAACCGAACCATACTCCAACATCTGAAAACGATGCTCGAGAGTAAGAAGGGAGAATGGGCTGAAGAACTCCAGGGAGCTTTGTGGGCGTACCGTACTACTCCGCGAGCGGCAACGGGGGAAACCCCTTATTCCCTCGTGTACGGCTCCGAGGCCATGATACCTGCGGAAATTGCTCAAGAATCCGCACGCGTTGCCTATTTCGAGCCTGCTGCCAACGAGGCCAATCGGGCGCTCGAGTTAGATTTGCTGGATGAGAAGAGGAACGCTGCTTAGGCACGTATCCACAAGTACAAAGCAACCGTTGCTCGCCATTACAATAAACGTGTCAAGGAAAGGACCTTCCAGCTAGGGGATTTGGTCCTCAAAAAAGTTGAAGTCTCCAAACACGTAGGTAAGTTGGACCCCAATTGGGAAGGCCCCTTCAAAGTCATCCAGGTACGAGCAAACAACACCTACCTATTGGAAACTTTGCAAGGCGAGCGGCTCCCTAGGCCATGGAATGCATGTAACCTTAGAAGGTTCTATGTGTAGACATCAGTTTCTTTGAAATGGCCCGTTTATGGCGTGAAGGGTTTTCCTTTGACGGAAAGCGTGTTGTAATCATTCCCGAAAATGCATCTATATAGCAGTAAGTATTCAACTCTTTGTTTTTATTATTTGCTTGCTTTCTTATTTGATCTAGTGATTCGAGCGTCAAAGGGCTTACTCCGTGTCGAGCATACTCCACGTCGAAAAGCCTACGCGAAACTTCGATCGTTCCAAAGCTACCCTGTCCAGGTGTTGATAACCATCCACCTGTAACAGTTTGAACGGTTTGTAATATAAAGTCCTAAAAGTGAGAGTGTCGAACAACGGGGAGCGCAATGCTCAGTTATAGCCAGCTGAGTGCTAACCACTCCAGCTCGTGCTCGCAAAAACCCGAATGACCCTCAACTTATTGAGTTAAAACATACTCATAAAATAATGGATTTTAACTGTCCCTTCATGTGTTTCTCGAAACAACGCTAACCCCAGGGTTACGCTCGCTTTAATATCCTACTTAGCAGGTCCTGTTGTTGATCTCTACAGTATATACAATCTAATGAAGCCAGGGAACCTCCATAAGGATCGCCCTCGTGCCCATATTTGCATCTCCCAATATTACCGTCATAAGCCAATTCTTGGCTAAGGGTTTCCTAAATCTGGATTCGAGACTTCATTTCAAAAACGGCCAGGAAACCCTCACACGGGACGCCCTCGCGCCTATGGATCCCTCAAAGATTTACTTAATCCAAATTCAAACCCCCTTACGAATGTGGCCAGGGAACCCTCTTAAGGGTCACCCTCGCGCCTGTATTTCCTCAAAGATTTATTTAATCCAAATTCAAACACCCTTACGAATGTGGCCAGGGAACCCTCTTGAGGGTCACCCTCGCGCCTGTATTTCCTCGAAGGTTTCTAAGTCCAAGTTCAAGGTTCATTTCTACTATGGCCAGGGAACCCTCCTAAGGGTCACCCTCGCGCCTATATTTGCAAAAGGCCAATTGCCTAACGTCGTGGGCTTCCAAGCTTAATATGCATGGTGATGAGCGTCAGGGGACCATCGTAAAAGACGCCCCTGCATGCTTGCACTACCATCGCAAGCGTTCCAAACAGAAGACTGTAATATAGAAACGGCGAGCGTAACAAAACAACATCATTCACCATCCAAGAGTAAAGGAAAAAGCATTCAGACATCAAAGCAGTAGAGAAAGAGTGCTAAAGTATGAAAAGAAACTCAAAATGTTAAGGGAATAACGGGAAGATTAAGTACAAGCATAAATTGTTCATAATTATGACAAGGGATTTAAATCAACAAGGAAAGGGATCAGTGTAAAGAGTTTCACTGGGCCGGAGCGTTGGGCTCGGGAGGAGCAGTTGCAAGGGGAACCGGGGCCAACACATTAGCGTCAGAGGTTTGGGCCTCACCAGGCTCCTCGGCATCCGCGACGTCCATGACAGTGCCCTCATCTTCTATCAGGAGAGGCTCGGGATCTACCCTGTTGGCAGCTATAAACTCCCTTTGGAGTGTTTCCACCAACTCCTGATACTCAGGCTCCGCCAGATTATCCGTGGGATCCTCCTCCTGGACCATTGGCTCGCAATTCTCATCAAGATCCATGCGCAGACGAGCGTCGGATCGAGCGCTTTCCGGGGCCAGTCCCAATCTCACCATTTGCCCAATCGCTTTATGGAAGAAGCGTCGAGCATTGTCAAAGCACTGGATGTTGGCCGCGAACACAAAGGCTTTGGAGCGCACGAACTTCTTCACCGCCTCCCAGGATACCCTCGCTTCTAAGCCCTGTACTTTGCCTTGCAAGTCAGCAAAGGCCTTGTTGGCTGCCTCGTTCCGGCGAGTGCTCTCCGTCAGTTGCTCACCTAGCTCCGCATTTTGTGCCCTCAACTGATCCCGCTCATCCTTCAGTTTCCTGTGACGCTCATTTAGGACCAGAAAGGCGTCATCAGATTTCTTCAGATTTTCCTTCAGCTGAGCGTTTTCAACGTTGGCGGAGTTCAGCTGAGCGCTGAGATTGTTGTAATCCTCCTGCAGTTGAACAGGGTCTGAGATGCGCAGCAACTTCTTGTACTTGGCTTTATGCTCAGAATATGCTTGCGCTCGCCCTTGCAAGTTTTTCAGCCTCGGGATTACTTCCTGGGAAGCCGTAAACGAGGGTCATAATCCGAACGTGGAAGGAAGAAAGGAGAATTTGGCAAAGAGGAGTACAGACTTACCATCAGAAGGACATGGCAGGCATCATCAGCAACGCGAGCGGCGTCATGCTCGTTCAGCTTGTCATGATCGCCGGAAAATTGTAGTTTCCCAACGATGTCGGAGACAAGGTTGACGGAGTAGGCGCTCTTCTTTAGGAGCACCGGGCCTTCAGTCCGCTGGCGCTTATAACGGGAGTCGCCCTTGCAGCCTATCTTCCAAAATTCTTCATCCTCGGAAGATGAAGTGTCGCTGCCCTCGCCACGGTGGCCCACGACCACCTCTTTTCCCTTGCCTGAAATAGGGAGGGAGTCCGGCATCCTTTTTCTTTTCCCCTGGCGGTCAGCCCGGAGAACTTCGTGAATACGGACAGGCTCCCCCGACCGGTTCCGTGACCCACTTGAACTCAGTGAAATTGGGCCCACGGGGGCCGCCGGCGGAGGAGTGGCCTCGTGGGTACCCTCCACTGTCAGATCCTCGATAGGGCCCCTGGGAGGAGCCACATTCCCTGCTCCACCTCGAGCGTTGTTTTGCCCTCGGCCAGCTCCTCATCGGTTTACCCTCCCTCTCGGAGCATTGGGAGGGCGGTTCTGCTGCGGTTGCGGGTGTTGGGGATTGTCTGCGGGCCCTTGGGCACCCAACATACGTGAAAGGGCTTCAGCATTCATGCCTTGAGATAGTATTTGGATGCCTGCAAGGAAAGGGGAACGAGCGTCAGAAGATTGGTTGTTTGAATCGTATAAACAAGAAAACAATGATAACTGTAAGTCAGAGAGCTATTCTAAAGGTTAGAGATGTTAGTTACTAGAATCTAACCGTCGAGGGCCATAATGTCAGTTGGAGGGTTGAGTATCATGTCAGGGGGGCAAGATAATCCGTAGCGGAACAACACCCCTTCGTTCTTCACCAATGTCTCCGCCTTAATCCACTTCTTTTCAGCCCTCATCTCGAGGCCTAACCCCATCGCCCACTCCTCAAAATCCTTGTTCCTCATCCTTTCCCTAATCAAAGGACCCTCGCCATGAATCATCCATTGCCGGTGAACTCCGAAAATCCCCCCGGGAGCCCCCACGAAAAAGTATTTTTCCTTCCAGTGCTCGCCATAGGAGGAAGATGGAGAATCTATCATCTTAAAGCCTGATTTGGCCTGGGCGTAGTAAAATCCGTCTGTAGGCGACGAGCGTGGCGAGCGGGCTACTTGTATCAAGCTGTCAAAGTTGACTATCGAGGGTGCTTTGCCCAAGGCCCTCATCGTTATTATGAACGTGTTGATTAGGGCTATGCCATTGGGTAGAATTTGTGAAGGGCAAAGCCCTAGATGATGGTAAATGATGACAGCGTCATGAGCGATTGGAAACCTCAGACCCCCAGCAAGAACTGCGTCCCAATAGACCGTCATCATCCTAGGCGGTGGTCGATTGGCCCTCTCCCCCTCCTCAGGAAGTCTCATGGGAAACACGACTTCATCCCAATACGCTTTCGCCCTCAACTCCTCCAAATCACCGAGGGTCAGAATACTCTCAATTTCGTCCGGAGATCTGTCAGTCTGATGGCGGTTGTCTTACCTTACTCGAGTGGCAGGCTCCTTGCCTCTCTTCTGACGCCTTCTGGAAGGTTCAGCCTCAAATGGACGCCCGGATGGCCCCGCTTCACCCTCGGGAGCCGTCGTAGCCACTGTGATCCTGTGATCTTGGGGTCTCACAGCGCTGTTCAGAACTGGGAATACTCTCTCCCCTTGTCTCTGCATCTCCATCACATTGTGCATCTCCTCAAAGAGATCGTCCGTCCCACCGGGAACACGCTCGTTCATCCCTTGAACGACAGCGTTCACTTCTTCCTCCCCGGCGTCAACCGGAGCCTGGGCCACCGATATCGCCATGGGAATACCTTCACCTGGGTGCGCCCTAATTAGAGGAACAGCTATGGGGACATCGCCATGAGGGGAGGAGCTCCCCACCGACATCTCTTCAATCTCCCGTACATAATCATCAGCTTGATTTCCGGCCATGGTCAGTTTTCAATTTTTGGAAACGGGATCTCTAACAGAAAGCTCAATGGAGGATAAGATTTCTGGAACAAATTCAATGGTAGACAGTGGCTCTTCCCTCAAGGTTTTCACTCACATAACCTAAAACTAATGTTAGCACGGGGAAAGTAAGAAGAAGGGTAAGGAATTTTTTACCTAAGATTTGAAGAGAAGGAGTTCGCCGGAGCTTGTAGAACTGGCAAAGATTTCTTGCTATGTATATGCTTGGAAGAGTTTGAATGCGTGAAAGAGGTACCAAGGCACTGCAAACCCCTATTTATAGGGAAGATGGTACATGGATTAGGGTTGAAAATTCAAAAACGCAATCATTTCCCGCCTGGGAAACCCCCCACTTTTGGTAACCGCCTCACGACTCCCGGAGTGCACGCGCCCACGTTCCCACTCAGCATTAAATGCGGATTTGACAGCATTTAATGCGGTGTCAGTTTGCGTACGTTACGGAAGGCCAGCAGTCTCCTCGCTGGTAATGGCCTAGCCCTCGGATGTTCGAAATTCATAGTTCCTTCTTTATAAATTCTACAGTACGCTCGAAGCGATACTACAGAATTTGGGGGGCAAAATGATGAGGCCTAAAAACACTCTCGAATCAGAGCCGACCACGTGTCGGCATGTCGCTGACTAAATCCCCGACGCTCGCCTTGAAGGGCTCGTGGGCCTTCCCAGCCCACTCATTTGCAAGCAAGGATAGACCGTCAAGCCTCGGACGACTACTCCGGTAAAAGTCCAGATCCGACGAGTCTGACGCTCGCGTCTCGGCCCTCAGGGTTACCCTTCACAGGGAAGCACCTACATGGGGGTCCCATGATTGACGCTCGTGATCTTGTCGCTCAAAGGTCATCTCTCGTGGGGAGCCCATCCGTGGATTATCCGAGCGTCATCAACGCTCGGGAATGAATCTACCCCTCATGCGATGGATCCTAGCCTTCAGGAGAAGACATTAGTCCCTCATCCTACGCGACCCTCGTCAACAACCTCTGACACAAAGGTACTGTGCACCGCGCACCTGACACGCCGTCTCCTTTTCTGGAATGTCATTCTCACCCCACCAAAGGCTGACGCGTGTTAGGGCAACACAGGTTTGAGACCACATGGTCAATTTACCCATTTACCCCCATCCCTAACATATAAATAGGGGAGAACACCTGCTCTCTCCCCCAAGTCATCTTTTACACAAGACATCACACTGCTGAACTGGGCATTATTTTCCTCTGCATCTGCATCTTCTCCAAAGCTTCATACCTCCCACCATTTTCTGCACCCTTGCTGCACGATCTCTTGGTGTTATCCTAGCTGGAAGAACCCACGCACAAAAGGAAACCCAGTTCCTGAGGCTCTTACGCCTGTGATGGTCTTCCCTTCTTTAAACAAATCTCAAAGTGTTGTTGCATTTTAGGAAACCCACTTTCCTGCACCATCAACAACCGCGGAGATTTCTTTATTTTTTTTTTTTTTGGGTAATTTAATTTCTATTACTTTTCAAGACTCTTGCATAAATACATCAAACCTTTAGGTATAGTTGGTGTGAGCCAACGTTATTATTAATTTGAAATGAGTACAACTAAAAATATCACTTATTAGGTCACGTTTAAACTACTAATTACTAAAATTAAAAAATATATATATGTGATGAGCTAAACTAATATTTTGTGGCTATTATATAGTACTTTTGGTAGCTATCGAATCAAAGTTAATTATTTAACTAATATAATGTATGTTCATTATGTGACTTATGTATATATTATAATATGAATGACAAATATAAATTATTATTATTATTATATGAGCCCAGATAGCATAATTAGTGGATTTAATGTGGCCGAAATTAACGTTGATAAGACTAATATTGTGGCTTTTAATGATGGCCTCAACTTTTTATGTGTTTAATTTCTACTTTTTCCATAAATCAATGTTGGGCAAGTGACAACGTTGGATTCTTGTTTGGCAGAAAGAAAGTGGATATATGTCGACAAGTTCATCACGTTTCCAGGCAGACATAACTTGAGACATAAGTTGCACAAAAATATTGTTTAAAACATGTGATCATGCTTAATTAGCTTAATTAGGATCGAAAAACATGTCAATTTGATCAAACCCTTTGAACTAATTAATTCTTTAATCTTGAAACTATAGTTTAGTTTGGCATGTAATATGGTGGATTAAATAGCCTACTACTATTTCTAGAATTTTATACATTTAAATCTAATTGGCTTAAGTTAGACATTGAGGTTGCTCCACGATACGTATTAATCCTCCAAAGTCCAAACATAACATACTCTAGTAATATACTTGGTTAGTTGTGTGCTCAGTTGTGGACTCTGCAGGTTGTATTTAACGTACTTCGAATGTGTCCCACACTAGAGTACACATAAAGCTCACCATTTACATCTGATAAGCATAATTATATAAATAGGTCTTAATATAGTAGTATAGATATAAATAAATTAAAAAAACAAAAAAAGAGTTAGAATCATATCAGTGAAAATAATAATAAAAAAAAAAAAAAAAAAAATATATATATATATATATATATATATATATATATATATATAAGATAAAAAGATAAATGAAAATGAAAAAGATTAACTTATGTGAGAGAAAAGGGGAATTAAGAGATAACAGAAAATAAATTAAAAGAAAAGAAAAGATTTTAAAAGTTAGCGGAAAAAAAAGAGAGTTAAAAGAAAAGAAAAGATTTTAAAAGTTAGGGGAAAAAAAAGAGTTAAAAGATAATACGTGAATAAATTAAACTTTTTATACTAATACAAATTAAATAGTTCCTAAATAGGTCTTAATATAGTAGTATAGATATAAATAAATTAAAAAAACAAAAAAAGAGTTAGAATCATATCAGTGAAAATAATAATAAAAAAAAAAAATATATATATATATATATATATATAAAAGATAAAAAGATAAATGAAAATGAAAAAGATTAACTTATGTGAGAGAAAAGGGGAATTAAGAGATAACAGAAAATAAATTAAAAGAAAAGAAAAGATTTTAAAAGTTAGGGGAACAAAAAGAGTTAAAAGATAATAGGTGAATAAATTAAAAGAAAAAAAAAAGATTTTAAAAGTCAGCGATAGAAAAGAAACGAGTCCAAGAGTCGAAGACACCAAAACAGTTTCTATCTACCCCTAACGCTTAATATAATAGTATAGATGCATGTATATGAATACAAATATAATATGATACTGTTACAGTGATACAATTTTATTTTAATTTTTTTTTAATTTTTCATGCGAGTATTTGACAAGAATGTCCGATAAGATATAACACCATAAAATGATATTTTTAGAAGTATCGGTATATTAAAGCTAATAACTAATAAAATACCGAAAATATGACAAAATTCAGCCTCCTCTAAGTGGAAAATAGAAAAAGAAAAAAAAAGACTTACATCAAAAATAAGATTTTTTTTCTTTTTTCTTCTACAACCCATTTTCATCTGTCGACGGGGGACCGTCCACTTAGAGCGTAAAACTTTTCCAATCAATAGTAGTTGCGTTCCCAAATATTCGAACTCGAGACCTTTAATTAACCTAGTATAGTGCCGACACCACTTAATGGTGAAAAATCCCCTCACATAGGGACACATGGGGTGAAAGATTCTATTTTTTGAGTACAAATAGGATATTGAGTTATTTAAAAATGGTGGTACGTAGGTAGGATGTATTTATTTAGTTGGGGGCCGTACGTAGGTGACTTGTGAACCACATGTGCCAAATTTAGTACCGACATGACAGTTGCAGAACTGGTGCTTGCCAGAACGATACCTCGTCATTTTCCAGGACCCAACACACATACAATTTTAGGTATGATAACATAAAAGTAGTATCATAATCTCCTTGAAATATCTTGATATATCATATAATTAGGTTTGATTGCATTGGTTCCAATCACAGGAAAGATGATTTTTCCTTGTCATACTATTGGCACAAAAATTATGTAGCGGTTTAACCACCAACTACTATAATTTAGCGGAACCACCAACTACTATAATTTAGCGGTTCTGTGCCCTACTAATTTAATCAGAAGTCTTGAGTTCGAGTCTTGGATAAGAAGAGCGTATTAATGGCTTTTTTCAGATAAAAAGTGTTTAAATCAGATAGTTGAAGTAAACTAATCTGTTAGGTAGCTAGGATAATTAGAAATGTCAATATATATTAATTGAAATAAACAAGTTTAAAATGAAATATTATTGAACAAGTTCACACATTTTTTTGAAATATTGCAATTATTTGTACATCAACCATATGTAATTTGAACTTATATGTGTACATATATATTAACAATCCTTATATGCGAATATGTGTAACATATGTGAACAAAGGCCGGCGGACCCTCTTGCCGGAGAAAAAAAAGCCATTTAAGCATCTTCAGTGACAACTTCTGCGAAATAGATCCCAATTCACATGTTTACAATTTATGAATCATTTGCGAGACGTATATTAGGGATCAATAATCGGCGTCATCCGTCACCATTCCTGTCATGAACCGAAACTTGTAAACCGTCGCGATAGGTCGCAATTAGGCCAGGCGAGAAACGAGGAGTTTGCTTACACGATCTATCAGCAAATTCGACACGATACCATCTCAACAAAGCAATTGCGACGCATTTGATCGCCACCAGAGCCATTTCTTTCCCCAAACACACCCTAAGCCCACCTTGGAACACCGGATAATTAAACGGGCTCTCGTGACGGAAAGCCCCGTCCCGAATCCATCTCTCGGGCCTAAAATCCAAACAATCCCCTCCCCAAATCTCTTCCATCCTCCCCATGGCGTAAGGATGGTAAGTAACCCTAGTACCCTTCTTCACAAAGCTCCCATCAGGCAAAACATCATCATTCAAACAAAACTTTGAATCAAATTGAATTGGAGGCGATAGTCTCATACTCTCATAAATTGCTGCATGCAAGTAGTGAAGCTCTCGCATTTGATCACAGCTTGTGACAACATTTTCCGGCCCGATTATCCCCTCCGCCTCGGCTAATATCACCGCCTCCACCTCTGGGTGGCGCGCCACCAGCCAAAAGAAACTCGTCAGGGCGGATGCAACCGTATCACGGCCGGCGAGAAGGAAACTGACGACGATGTCTCTTAAGTAAACATCGTCGCTAATACTACTCATGAATCTCGACAGAAGATCTTTCTGATCTTGAAACCCGTATTTGCGCCGCTTCTTTATCACCTCATCGGCTAAAATATGAACACCTTTGATAGCTCGCCGGAGTTCTCTCTCACTTCCAACGTTCAAGAGGCGTTTGAGCTTCCAAATCAGCGGCGCCGCCGCCATGGCCCTCTCGGCGGAGAGCTTCGACGCTAAATCAAAGTTAACTGCAAATTCGGAAATGGATTTTGATAGCTCCAAACACTTCGGGTCCAACCCGAATGAGAATCTGCAAATACAATCAAACGAGAATCTTCGAAAAACTTCTTGTAAATCAATTGTTTTCATCTCACCGGAGATGGAATCCAACAACGGTATCAAACGGAGGTTAATTTCTTGATTCACGACTTCGAATGCAAAAACCCGGATCGTGACCCGACCCAGTTCAAGACTCGCCATTTTCCTCTGAAACTTCCATGAATCTCCATCAACGTTGAAGATCCCACGTCCCAGGAAATCACCCAGGATTGTCGAAAAGGGTTTTCCTTTCGGAAAATTGTCGAACTTTGTTTTCAGCATGTGTTCAACGTTGTCGGGGTTTGCTGTGATCGTGTTGTTGAGAACGTGGATATGGATTGTCCGATTTGGGGACTGTTTCAGGAGGTGTGTGTACCAATCGCAGAGATTTGGGAAATGGGTTGTCCAGCTTGATTTAATGTATGTTTGGCAGATTTCACAGGTGCAGTACCAAACCCTAATCCTCACTAAGTGGAGGATAAAAAAGATTATCAACGTAATACTGGTGATTAAAGCCAGGAACATGATACAGAACCAGGAGTCATGAAAGGATTGAACACAAGAAAATTCAGACTCCATGGGAAAAAATCGTGCAATAAAAATTATAGTTGTGAAAGAAAAAGAGGAAAAAATGGACTGAAAAGATGATGATGAAAGAATACTCAAGAAGAACCGAAGATTGTATATATATATATATATAGAAATAATTACATTTAACTATCCTACATTTAGGCCTAATTACAATATAACCCATCATTATCAAGAAATTACATTTTAATCCCTAACTTTGAGAACCGTTTGTGGTCCCTTGTGTTCTGTTATGTCATTCCAAAAATAACCTTGATTTGTTGTTAAATTCATAATTTGTAGGGATCATTTTGTTAATATTTGTAAACTTTAGGGATGATTTTGTAATTTTGGTCATATATTAAATGTAACACTCGTAAAACCGTTAGGGACATAAGTGTACTTTTACAAATTGATGCAATTATGTTGGTATTATTATTTCTTTCTTTCTAGCAAATCTCTCCATTCAAAACCAATTGATCAGCTATGCCCTATGGACAAATAATTAATTATTATTTATTTCTTTGGATTTGAGTTGGGTAGTACCAATTAAATCTAAGACTCTCTCCATGTATCAATGATAATTGTGTTTTAGAAACTTGAATATGAAACTTCGCTCTAGTGCTTCGAATATATGATAGATGATTAAAGTTTCATCGTGCCAAATTATTAAACCACACGTGTTAGTGTTATACTGTTATTATATTATTACCACCGTGCTGAACTATTAGACTATACCACTTGTCGTTAGCATATACTATTAATGGCACGTAAGAAGAAAAAGAATTTAGAATTATATATATATATATATATATATATATGTGTGTGTGCGTGCGCGCGTGTGAGAGAGAGAGAGAGATGTATAAAATGAGGTCCACTTACCAATAATTGAGCAAGAAAACAGCAATGTTTTGAAGAGAAGAGTATAATATAAGCATGAATAAGGCGTGGGAGAGAACAAATAGTAGAGAAGGATTTGGATAATTGAAGTGAAGGTGTGTAATTGTAGAGATTCATATATCCTCGTGCTATTATTCTTTTCCATCATTCGAAACAACCACTAATTAAAAGAATTGATTAAAAATCAGTATATACGTAAGCTCAATTCCTAATGGTGGGACAGCCGAATCATGCTCTTGATACTATCTCTAATTAAGAATCATTATCTTTAATTTAAGGAGTTAATTATGGCCAACATATTGACTATGTAAAACTGTCCCTTCGTTACCCAAATGGTAGCATGCAGTGACGGAGCCAGAAAATTTTTTTAGGCGGCTCAACCAAAGTATAATATTAAAGGATGATAAATAATTTATTATATTGACCCTGACTAATATTAATTTTAACTTTGGTGAAGGGATTCAATAATAAAAAATCCCATAAAATTACATATACAAATATCTATATATACACATTAATAAAAAAAAATTTTTTTTGAGAGGGGTTAATTGTAACCGCCCAATAAAGAGTGGCTCCGCTATTGGTAGCATGGGCTTTTGTCTTAAATGTTCCACGTCATAAGTATAAAAAATAAAGATTGATATATAATAATTTGATAGTTTTCTTTTTTTAAATTACTTAATTAGTTTTTTAAGTTAAATTGATCTAAATATATTATTTGGAACAATAATATACCCTATTTTGTATGTAAGTGTCCCTAAAAGTAAAAATATCAAATTAAAGTCCAAAAATATAAAACGGGATATGTTACTGTCCCAAATTTACGTACAGTTTTTCCTATTTAATATAATATCCAAACGGGTTATATTCTACGTCTATCTTTCTATTGTTACAACTGATGAGGCCTAAAAACACTCTCGAATCAGAGCCGACCACGTGTCGGCATGTCGCTGACTAAATCCCCGACGCTCGCCTTGAAGCGCTCGTGGGCCTTCCCAGCCCACTCATTTGCAAGCAAGGATAGGCCGTCAAGCCTCGGACGACTACTCCGGTAAAAGTCCAGATCCGACGAGTCTGACGCTCGCGTCTCGGCCCTCAGGGTTACCCTTCACAGGGAAGCACCTACATGGGGGTCCCATGATTGACGCTCGTGATCTTGTCGCTCAAAGGTCATCTCTCGTGGGGAGCCCATCCGTGGATTATCCGAGCGTCATCAACGCTCGGGAATGAATCTACCCCTCATGCGATGGATCCTAGCCTTCAGGAGAAGACATTAGTCCCTCATCCTACGCGACCCTCGTCAACAACCTCTGACACAAAGGTACTGTGCACCGCGCACCTGACACGCCGTCTCCTTTTCTGGAATGTCATTCTCACCCCACCAAAGGCTGACGCGTGTTAGGGCAACACAGGTTTGAGACCACATGGTCAATTTACCCATTTACCCCCATCCCTAACATATAAATAGGGGAGAACACCTGCTCTCTCCCCCAAGTCATCTTTTACACAAGACATCACACTGCTGAACTGGGCATTATTTTCCTCTGCATCTGCATCTTCTCCAAAGCTTCATACCTCCCACCATTTTCTGCACCCTTGCTGCACGATCTCTTGGTGTTATCCTAGCTGGAAGAACCCACGCACAAAAGGAAACCCAGTTCCTGAGGCTCTTACGCCTGTGATGGTCTTCCCTTCTTTAAACAAATCTCAAAGTGTTGTTGCATTTTAGGAAACCCACTTTCCTGCACCATCATTTTTGGCGCCGTCTGTGGGAAGCCATCACCACCATCTTTGGTATTACCAGTTTCTTCCTTCGAAAGCTAGTTGAAAAGTGACACCAAAGTCTTTGATCATGGTAACTGCGACGAGATCTGGAGCAGTCAGAGAGAAAAGCGCTCTTCCCCCCGCCAACGAGGAGAACGCGGAAGGCAACATCCCCGCCGGAGAAGCAAACCCCCCAGCCGCCGGAAATGGGGACGAGAACACAGAGCCAGCGGGGACAACTCTCCCACTAGGTGGGAACGTTGCGGGAGGACCCAGCTCCATTGTTCCACCTGCAGCTCACACCGCCCACGCTTCCTACCCTTACTCTGGGATGTATCCCATGGCCATGCCCCCTCCGGGATACCCATTTGGGCAGCCTAGAATGATGCCCGGGATGATGCCGGTGATCCAACCCTATCAGGTGGGGACTCTGAATCTCCCCACGTCGTTACCAAGGGAAATATAGGGGGTGGAGATGCCCCAAGTTACCAGCCAGCAACTTCAGGCGCTATATGCGCAGTGCGAAAGCCAGGCCGTTCAGAACGCCTGGGAGCATTTCATGGCCGCATATTTCCCCTCTCAGGCTGGCGCTCGTCTGGCCCCGCCACTTGGCGGGCTCCCGGCGCATCCCTTGACGATGGCCCAAAATGCACTAAGAGCACAGCAACCTCCCCCACCACCGAATCAAGGAAATGAAGCCCCACCGAGGGTCCAGCAAGAACGACCAGTTGTAGGAGATGAAAGGGCCCCTCGAAATGAGGCGGCCGGAGATAATGAAGAGGTCCAATCAAGGGCCACAGGGAGGGCAAACCGCAGAAATGTCGGTGACCCTCAGCTAGCAGCAGTACAAGATCAAATTCGAGGGCTCCAGAACGTGGTAGAGCAGCTCTCTCGAGCGCGGTCTCACGTCTCCCGCGAAGGGGGCGAGAGGTCCAAGGCCAGAGACGCTCGCCGACCACGTAGCCCAATTTCCCACCGAAGGAGAGAAGCCAGCTATGAAGATCCCGACGAGCGAGATTACAGGATCATGGCGGGCGATTCCCCCCTCGTCGAGGAAGTCCTAATGACTCGCGCAGGGAAGGGTAAAATTCCCTCGTCAATCAACAGATATGATGGAACTACGGACCCAGCCGAGCATCTGGACCATTTTGTGCACCTAATGCACCTGTATGACCATCCGGACAACTACTGGGCCAAGGTGTTTGTCACTTCCCTCACCGGAATGGCCCAAGAGTGGTACAAAAAGCTCCCCCCACGCTCAATCAGAGGATACTATGACCTGACGGATGCCTTTGTCAGCCACTTCAATTCGCTGAAAGCACCGGCCCCGGCCGCGACCGCTCTTTATAGCCTGGTCCAAGGGCCGAACGAGACTCTCAGGTCCTTCATGGGGAGATTCAATAAAGAAATTTTGTTGGTAGAAAAGCCCTCGATGGACTTTTTGAGGCACGTTCTGTTTGGTGCCATCAACATGAAGCATTACGTAAGCAAGGAGTTTGTGGAGGAAGTAGCCAAGAAGAAGCCGCGCTCGTTGATGGAAATTAGGGAGATTGCAGATTCTTTCTTTACCCTCGAGGATATGTACATAGCGAGGGATCAGAAGATGGCGAATGCCCCTCGCCCCAGTAAAGCCTATGAGGACAGGGGAGATTCAACCAGGGGCCGCCGCCGCAGCCCCATTCCCGCTCGGAGGAACGCCTCTCCTCCTCGAAAATTCGAGCGAGTCCCTCTCAACCGCCCTATAGCTGAAGTGTATGCTATGGCGGACAAAAAGTTGTTCAAAAGGCCATCGAAACTAAGGAAAACCGAGGCCCAGAAGCGCTCAGGAAAATATTGCGCTTTCCACAAGCAGAAAGGGCACGATACCAACGAGCGCCGGCAGCTTGAGAGTGAAATTCAGAGGCTGATCGCCGGAGGGCATCTCAAAGAGTTCGTTAAGGTGTTGGAACGTTATGACGAGCATTGCGCAGAGCGAGCACGCGCCAGGGGGAGGAGCCGGTCACGCTCACGAAGTCCCCGACACCATCACTCTGAGCCCAGTGACCGTGGAAAAGGGAAGGCATTGGATATGGAAAATCAGCCCTTTGCGGTCATTCACATGATCGCGGGAGGACCCTCAGGAGGTGATTCCAATGCTTCTTGCCGTCGCCATGTTCGGAGCTATAACCAAAGAGCGTCGCTCCCTCGCCCAGTGCTCTCCGTGGACAGCTCGTCGCGCTCGAAGGAGGATGATGTCATAGGGTTTACTGAGAAAGATCTTGAACATATTGTAACACCGCATGGGGTAGGAAAAACCTCTGACTGTCCCATGGTGGTTAGTTTAGACGTTCATAACCACACTGTAAAGAGGGTTTTATTTGATAGTGGAAGCTTTGTGAACGTTCTCCAGTATTCAACGTTTCAACAAATGAATATAACAAACATCCCCCTCGAACCTCTCAGAACTGTCCTCGTAGGGTTCGGAGGTTCCGAGATCGTCCCTCGCGGACAGATTCGCTTGGCCACCTCTTTTGGTCGCGCCCCACAGCGAAAAACTTTGAGCGTCCTCTACACCATCGTTGAGGTGGATCTTCCTTACAATATCATCATTGGGCGCCCAGCCCTCGTGGATTTCAAGGCCGTAATTTCCACATATCACCAGAAGGTCAAATTCCCAACCCCCGAGGGTACCGGAGAAATTCTGTGTAACGTCAAAGAAGCTTGGGAATGTTATATACTTTCGCTCCGAAGCCACAAGCCCAAGCAGTCCATTCAACCTGGGTCTACTAAGAAGTCCGTTGACTTCCTTGAATTAGACGAAGACGGCCCCGAGCGTAAAAGAGCCAAGTTGTACAGGAAGAAGAATAAAAAGAGGATCCCTGGAGATGTTAAGTGTTCAGAGAATAGGCCACCAGGGGCCGTCGAGGGTTCTTCTTCAGAAAACGAGGGTGATGAGCCCAAGGGTATGCTCACCGGGAAAAAACGAGCGCTAGAGGCGCCGAGGCCGGAGGTTCGGATTGAGCCCACCGAGGAGTTTTTGACCGTTGAATTGGAGCCTGGGAACCCGGATAAAACCACCCAGATAGGCTCGGGCCTGGATGGGCCCTCGCAAGTGTTGATGATCGACTTCCTACGGGAGAACTTAGACGTTTTTGCGTGGAAAGCTTCTGATCTCACTGGAATAGATCCGAGCGTCATTGTACACAGACTGAACGTGGATCCCACCTTCAAGCCCATCAAACAGAAGAAGAGGGACGTTCATGGCTTTAGGAAACGGGTTATCGAAGAGGAGGTTAGTAAGTTGCTTGATGCTCAATACATCGAGAAAATCTTGTACCCTGAATGGCTTTGCAATGTGGTGCTCGTCCCAAAGAGCGCCAATAAATGGCGTATGTGCAACGACTTCACGGATCTCAACAAAGCGTGCCCCAAAGACCATTACCCACTACCGAGGATCGATCAGTTGGTAGATTCTACAGCCGGGTGTGAACTCATGAGTATGATGGACGCCTTTCAGGGATATTATCAAATCTTTATAGCGCCCGAGGATCGCCCCAAAACTTCGTTTATTGTGCATTTGGGTGTCTACTGTTTCAAAGTCATGCCATTTGGGCTCAAAAACGCGGGAGCGACCTATCAGCGCCTCGTCAATAGAATGTTCGAGCGCGAAATTGGAAAATCTATGGAGGTATATGTTGACGACATGATAGTCAAGAGTGAGCGCCAACGCTCCCATCTGGAAGATCTCAAGCAGACTTTCGAAATCCTTCGTCGCTACGGAATGAAGTTGAACCCATCAAAATGCACCTTTGGTGTTCGAGGCGGTAAATTTCTGGGATACATGGTCAGTCAACGTGGCATAGAGGCAAACCCCGAGAAGATTAAAGCAATCCTGGACATACCCTCCCCTCGGAATCTGAGAGAGGTCCAGGTGCTTGTGGGTAAGATCATTTCACTAAATAGGTTCATCTCCCGCTCAGCGGACCGGAATCTACCCTTCTTTAAAATTTTGCGCAACGCTCGCAACTTTACCTGGAACGAGGATTGTGAAAAGGCCCTGCAGAACATGAAACAGTACCTTTCGAGCGCGCCTTTGTTGACCAAGCCAAACCCGGGGGAGAACTTGTTTGTCTATTTATCAGTTTCTTTGGAAGCCACGAGCGCAGTCCTCGTAGCTGTCCGCGAGCGTAAGCATATGCCAGTGTATTACCTGAGCAAGACTCTACAGGGAGCAGAGAAAAGGTACATGGAAATTGAGAAATTTGCCTTTGCGCTCGTTAACGCATCCCGAAGGTTGAGGCCATATTTTCAGGCTCACTCCATCACAGTGCTCACAGATCAACCACTCAAACAAGTGCTATCTAAGCCAGATGTTTCGGGAAGGTTAATTAAATGGGCGATTGAGCTCAGTCAGTTTGATATCTCCTTCGAGCCCCGTACGGCCATACAGGGTCAGGCAGTGGCCGATTTGTTGGTTGAGCGTTTCAATCTGGAGACTGTGCCATCGACGGATGAGGGTTTATGGCTTTTGCACACGGATGGCTCCTCGACCTCACAGGGGGGAGGAGCCGGGGTGACCCTCAGGGATCCCCTTGGGGCGGAAGTCGACTACGCAATCAAGCTGGCGTTTCAAGTCACCAACAACGAAGCTGAGTATGAGGCCCTCATCCAAGGGCTCAGGATTGCGCTCCAAAATGGGGCCACTCGTGTCACAGCATACGTTGATTCGCAGTTGATCGCGAGTCAAATTGATGGTAGTTATGAGGCTCGAGAAGCCACCATGTCACAGTACCTGTCGAGCGCCAAGGAAGAGATAGCCAAGTTCAAGGAATTCCATCTTTTGCAAGTTCCGAGGGCAAAAAACGAACATGCTGACGCTCTTTCGAAGTTTGCGTCCGCCTTGGACGGCCACAGTGAACGCGCTGTTACATTTCTGAGAACGGAGGAACCATTGATAAGTAAAAGTGAACATTCGAAAGAAGTGCACATGATTGACCCCTCCGAGCCTTGTTGGCTTGACGAAATTGTCCGATTCCTCCGGGATGGAACCAGCCCGAGCGACAAAGTTGAGGCTCGGAAAATCAAAAGCAGGGCCCCTCGATTCTCATTGGATGCCGAGGGTCGATTATTCAAGCGATCCTTCCTGGGCCCACCATTGAGATGTTTGAGACCCTCGCAGGCTAAAGAAGTTTTAGAGCATGTACACAGTGGAAGTTGTGGGAACCACTCGGGTGGACGAATCTTGGCTAAGAAAATCTTAAGGAGTGGGTTCTATTGGCCCTCGGTATTGCAAGATGCCATTCGATATTCCAAGAAATGTCCCAAGTGTCAGTTCCATTCCAACACTCCTCAGTTGTCGGCAGCTCAAATGATTCCTATTGATGTTTCATGGCCTTTTGATCAATGGGGCATTGATATTGTGGGACCTCTCCCAATGGCGGTCGGGCAAAAGAAGTTCGTAATACTTGCTGTGGATTATTTCACCAAGTGGGCTGAGGCAGAAGCGGTCGCTAAGATAACGTTCAAGGTTGTGAGGGATTTCATTTGGAAAAATATCATCTGCAGATATGGCATCCCGAGGGTGCTCATCTCGGATAACGGTTCACAGTTTATCGCTGCTGACACGCGAGATTGGTGCTATGAACTAGGGATCGAACAACGGTTCACTTCCGTGGGTCACCCTCAAGCTAATGGTCAAACTGAAGTGACCAACCGAACCATACTCCAACATCTGAAAACGATGCTCGAGAGTAAGAAGGGAGAATGGGCTGAAGAACTCCAGGGAGCTTTGTGGGCGTACCGTACTACTCCGCGAGCGGCAACGGGGGAAACCCCTTATTCCCTCGTGTACGGCTCCGAGGCCATGATACCTGCGGAAATTGCTCAAGAATCCGCACGCGTTGCCTATTTCGAGCCTGCTGCCAACGAGGCCAATCGGGCGCTCGAGTTAGATTTGCTGGATGAGAAGAGGAACGCTGCTTAGGCACGTATCCACAAGTACAAAGCAACCGTTGCTCGCCATTACAATAAACGTGTCAAGGAAAGGACCTTCCAGCTAGGGGATTTGGTCCTCAAAAAAGTTGAAGTCTCCAAACACGTAGGTAAGTTGGACCCCAATTGGGAAGGCCCCTTCAAAGTCATCCAGGTACGAGCAAACAACACCTACCTATTGGAAACTTTGCAAGGCGAGCGGCTCCCTAGGCCATGGAATGCATGTAACCTTAGAAGGTTCTATGTGTAGACATCAGTTTCTTTGAAATGGCCCGTTTATGGCGTGAAGGGTTTTCCTTTGACGGAAAGCGTGTTGTAATCATTCCCGAAAATGCATCTATATAGCAGTAAGTATTCAACTCTTTGTTTTTATTATTTGCTTGCTTTCTTATTTGATCTAGTGATTCGAGCGTCAAAGGGCTTACTCCGTGTCGAGCATACTCCACGTCGAAAAGCCTACGCGAAACTTCGATCGTTCCAAAGCTACCCTGTCCAGGTGTTGATAACCATCCACCTGTAACAGTTTGAACGGTTTGTAATATAAAGTCCTAAAAGTGAGAGTGTCGAACAACGGGGAGCGCAATGCTCAGTTATAGCCAGCTGAGTGCTAACCACTCCAGCTCGTGCTCGCAAAAACCCGAATGACCCTCAACTTATTGAGTTAAAACATACTCATAAAATAATGGATTTTAACTGTCCCTTCATGTGTTTCTCGAAACAACGCTAACCCCAGGGTTACGCTCGCTTTAATATCCTACTTAGCAGGTCCTGTTGTTGATCTCTACAGTATATACAATCTAATGAAGCCAGGGAACCTCCATAAGGATCGCCCTCGTGCCCATATTTGCATCTCCCAATATTACCGTCATAAGCCAATTCTTGGCTAAGGGTTTCCTAAATCTGGATTCGAGACTTCATTTCAAAAACGGCCAGGAAACCCTCACACGGGACGCCCTCGCGCCTATGGATCCCTCAAAGATTTACTTAATCCAAATTCAAACCCCCTTACGAATGTGGCCAGGGAACCCTCTTAAGGGTCACCCTCGCGCCTGTATTTCCTCAAAGATTTATTTAATCCAAATTCAAACACCCTTACGAATGTGGCCAGGGAACCCTCTTGAGGGTCACCCTCGCGCCTGTATTTCCTCGAAGGTTTCTAAGTCCAAGTTCAAGGTTCATTTCTACTATGGCCAGGGAACCCTCCTAAGGGTCACCCTCGCGCCTATATTTGCAAAAGGCCAATTGCCTAACGTCGTGGGCTTCCAAGCTTAATATGCATGGTGATGAGCGTCAGGGGACCATCGTAAAAGACGCCCCTGCATGCTTGCACTACCATCGCAAGCGTTCCAAACAGAAGACTGTAATATAGAAACGGCGAGCGTAACAAAACAACATCATTCACCATCCAAGAGTAAAGGAAAAAGCATTCAGACATCAAAGCAGTAGAGAAAGAGTGCTAAAGTATGAAAAGAAACTCAAAATGTTAAGGGAATAACGGGAAGATTAAGTACAAGCATAAATTGTTCATAATTATGACAAGGGATTTAAATCAACAAGGAAAGGGATCAGTGTAAAGAGTTTCACTGGGCCGGAGCGTTGGGCTCGGGAGGAGCAGTTGCAAGGGGAACCGGGGCCAACACATTAGCGTCAGAGGTTTGGGCCTCACCAGGCTCCTCGGCATCCGCGACGTCCATGACAGTGCCCTCATCTTCTATCAGGAGAGGCTCGGGATCTACCCTGTTGGCAGCTATAAACTCCCTTTGGAGTGTTTCCACCAACTCCTGATACTCAGGCTCCGCCAGATTATCCGTGGGATCCTCCTCCTGGACCATTGGCTCGCAATTCTCATCAAGATCCATGCGCAGACGAGCGTCGGATCGAGCGCTTTCCGGGGCCAGTCCCAATCTCACCATTTGCCCAATCGCTTTATGGAAGAAGCGTCGAGCATTGTCAAAGCACTGGATGTTGGCCGCGAACACAAAGGCTTTGGAGCGCACGAACTTCTTCACCGCCTCCCAGGATACCCTCGCTTCTAAGCCCTGTACTTTGCCTTGCAAGTCAGCAAAGGCCTTGTTGGCTGCCTCGTTCCGGCGAGTGCTCTCCGTCAGTTGCTCACCTAGCTCCGCATTTTGTGCCCTCAACTGATCCCGCTCATCCTTCAGTTTCCTGTGACGCTCATTTAGGACCAGAAAGGCGTCATCAGATTTCTTCAGATTTTCCTTCAGCTGAGCGTTTTCAACGTTGGCGGAGTTCAGCTGAGCGCTGAGATTGTTGTAATCCTCCTGCAGTTGAACAGGGTCTGAGATGCGCAGCAACTTCTTGTACTTGGCTTTATGCTCAGAATATGCTTGCGCTCGCCCTTGCAAGTTTTTCAGCCTCGGGATTACTTCCTGGGAAGCCGTAAACGAGGGTCATAATCCGAACGTGGAAGGAAGAAAGGAGAATTTGGCAAAGAGGAGTACAGACTTACCATCAGAAGGACATGGCAGGCATCATCAGCAACGCGAGCGGCGTCATGCTCGTTCAGCTTGTCATGATCGCCGGAAAATTGTAGTTTCCCAACGATGTCGGAGACAAGGTTGACGGAGTAGGCGCTCTTCTTTAGGAGCACCGGGCCTTCAGTCCGCTGGCGCTTATAACGGGAGTCGCCCTTGCAGCCTATCTTCCAAAATTCTTCATCCTCGGAAGATGAAGTGTCGCTGCCCTCGCCACGGTGGCCCACGACCACCTCTTTTCCCTTGCCTGAAATAGGGAGGGAGTCCGGCATCCTTTTTCTTTTCCCCTGGCGGTCAGCCCGGAGAACTTCGTGAATACGGACAGGCTCCCCCGAGCGGTTCCGTGACCCACTTGAACTCAGTGAAATTGGGCCCACGGGGGCCGCCGGCGGAGGAGTGGCCTCGTGGGTACCCTCCACTGTCAGATCCTCGATAGGGCCCCTGGGAGGAGCCACATTCCCTGCTCCACCTCGAGCGTTGTTTTGCCCTCGGCCAGCTCCTCGTCGGTTTACCCTCCCTCTCGGAGCATTGGGAGGGCGGTTCTGCTGCGGTTGCGGGTGTTGGGGATTGTCTGCGGGCCCTTGGGCACCCAACATACGTGAAAGGGCTTCAGCATTCATGCCTTGAGATAGTATTTGGATGCCTGCAAGGAAAGGGGAACGAGCGTCAGAAGATTGGTTGTTTGAATCGTATAAACAAGAAAACAATGATAACTGTAAGTCAGAGAGCTATTCTAAAGGTTAGAGATGTTAGTTACTAGAATCTAACCGTCGAGGGCCATAATGTCAGTTGGAGGGTTGAGTATCATGTCAGGGGGGCAAGATAATCCGTAGCGGAACAACACCCCTTCGTTCTTCACCAATGTCTCCGCCTTAATCCACTTCTTTTCAGCCCTCATCTCGAGGCCTAACCCCATCGCCCACTCCTCAAAATCCTTGTTCCTCATCCTTTCCCTAATCAAAGGACCCTCGCCATGAATCATCCATTGCCGGTGAACTCCGAAAATCCCCCCGGGAGCCCCCACGAAAAAGTATTTTTCCTTCCAGTGCTCGCCATAGGAGGAAGATGGAGAATCTATCATCTTAAAGCCTGATTTGGCCTGGGCGTAGTAAAATCCGTCTGTAGGCGACGAGCGTGGCGAGCGGGCTACTTGTATCAGGCTGTCAAAGTTGACTATCGAGGGTGCTTTGCCCAAGGCCCTCATCGTTATTATGAACGTGTTGATTAGGGATATGCCATTGGGTAGAATTTGTGAAGGGCAAAGCCCTAGATGATGGTAAATGATGACAGCGTCATGAGCGATTGGAAACCTCAGACCCCCAGCAAGAACTGCGTCCCAATAGACCGTCATCATCCTAGGCGGTGGTCGATTGGCCCTCTCCCCCTCCTCAGGAAGTCTCATGGGAAACACGACTTCATCCCAATACGCTTTCGCCCTCAACTCCTCCAAATCACCGAGGGTCAGAATACTCTCAATTTCGTCCGGAGATCTGTCAGTCTGATGGCGGTTGTCTTACCTTACTCGAGTGGCAGGCTCCTTGCCTCTCTTCTGACGCCTTCTGGAAGGTTCAGCCTCAAATGGACGCCCGGATGGCCCCGCTTCACCCTCGGGAGCCGTCGTAGCCACTGTGATCCTGTGATCTTGGGGTCTCACAGCGCTGTTCAGAACTGGGAATACTCTCTCCCCTTGTCTCTGCATCTCCATCACATTGTGCATCTCCTCAAAGAGATCGTCCGTCCCACCGGGAACACGCTCGTTCATCCCTTGAACGGCAGCGTTCACTTCTTCCTCCCCGACGTCAACCGGAGCCTGGGCCACCGATATCGCCATGGGAATACCTTCACCTGGGTGCGCCCTAATTAGAGGAACAGCTATGGGGACATCGCCATGAGGGGAGGAGCTCCCCACCGACATCTCTTCAATCTCCCGTACATAATCATCAGCTTGATTTCCGGCCATGGTCAGTTTTCAATTTTTGGAAACGGGATCTCTAACAGAAAGCTCAAGGGAGGATAAGATTTCTGGAACAAATTCAATGGTAGACAGTGGCTCTTCCCTCAAGGTTTTCACTCACATAACCTAAAACTAATGTTAGCACGGGGAAAGTAAGAAGAAGGGTAAGGAATTTTTTACCTAAGATTTGAAGAGAAGGAGTTCGCCGGAGCTTGTAGAACTGGCAAAGATTTATTGCTATGTATATGCTTGGAAGAGTTTGAATGCGTGAAAGAGGTACCAAGGCACTGCAAACCCCTATTTATAGGGAAGATGGTACATGGATTAGGGTTGAAAATTCAAAAACGCAATCATTTCCCGCCTGGGAAACCCCCCACTTTTGGTAACCGCCTCACGACTCCCGGAGTGCACGCGCCCACGTTCCCACTCAGCATTAAATGCGGATTTGACAGCATTTAATGCGGTGTCAGTTTGCGTACGTTACGGAAGGCCAGCAGTCTCCTCGCTGGTAATGGCCTAGCCCTCGGATGTTCGAAATTCATAGTTCCTTCTTTATAAATTCTACAGTACGCTCGAAGCGATACTACAGAATTTGGGGGGCAAAATGATGAGGCCTAAAAACACTCTCGAATCAGAGCCGACCACGTGTCGGCATGTCGCTGACTAAATCCCCGACGCTCGCCTTGAAGGGCTCGTGGGCCTTCCCAGCCCACTCATTTGCAAGCAAGGATAGACCGTCAAGCCTCGGACGACTACTCCGGTAAAAGTCCAGATCCGACGAGTCTGACGCTCGCGTCTCGGCCCTCAGGGTTACCCTTCACAGGGAAGCACCTACATGGGGGTCCCATGATTGACGCTCGTGATCTTGTCGCTCAAAGGTCATCTCTCGTGGGGAGCCCATCCGTGGATTATCCGAGCGTCATCAACGCTCGGGAATGAATCTACCCCTCATGCGATGGATCCTAGCCTTCAGGAGAAGACATTAGTCCCTCATCCTACGCGACCCTCGTCAACAACCTCTGACACAAAGGTACTGTGCACCGCGCACCTGACACGCCGTCTCCTTTTCTGGAATGTCATTCTCACCCCACCAAAGGCTGACGCGTGTTAGGGCAACACAGGTTTGAGACCACATGGTCAATTTACCCATTTACCCCCATCCCTAACATATAAATAGGGGAGAACACCTGCTCTCTCCCCCAAGTCATCTTTTACACAAGACATCACACTGCTGAACTGGGCATTATTTTCCTCTGCATCTGCATCTTCTCCAAAGCTTCATACCTCCCACCATTTTCTGCACCCTTGCTGCACGATCTCTTGGTGTTATCCTAGCTGGAAGAACCCACGCACAAAAGGAAACCCAGTTCCTGAGGCTCTTACGCCTGTGATGGTCTTCCCTTCTTTAAACAAATCTCAAAGTGTTGTTGCATTTTAGGAAACCCACTTTCCTGCACCATCAACAACCGCGGAGATTTCTTTATTTTTTTTTTTTTTGGGTAATTTAATTTCTATTACTTTTCAAGACTCTTGCATAAATACATCAAACCTTTAGGTATAGTTGGTGTGAGCCAACGTTATTATTAATTTGAAATGAGTACAACTAAAAATATCACTTATTAGGTCACGTTTAAACTACTAATTACTAAAATTAAAAAATATATATATGTGATGAGCTAAACTAATATTTTGTGGCTATTATATAGTACTTTTGGTAGCTATCGAATCAAAGTTAATTATTTAACTAATATAATGTATGTTCATTATGTGACTTATGTATATATTATAATATGAATGACAAATATAAATTATTATTATTATTATATGAGCCCAGATAGCATAATTAGTGGATTTAATGTGGCCGAAATTAACGTTGATAAGACTAATATTGTGGCTTTTAATGATGGCCTCAACTTTTTATGTGTTTAATTTCTACTTTTTCCATAAATCAATGTTGGGCAAGTGACAACGTTGGATTCTTGTTTGGCAGAAAGAAAGTGGATATATGTCGACAAGTTCATCACGTTTCCAGGCAGACATAACTTGAGACATAAGTTGCACAAAAATATTGTTTAAAACATGTGATCATGCTTAATTAGCTTAATTAGGATCGAAAAACATGTCAATTTGATCAAACCCTTTGAACTAATTAATTCTTTAATCTTGAAACTATAGTTTAGTTTGGCATGTAATATGGTGGATTAAATAGCCTACTACTATTTCTAGAATTTTATACATTTAAATCTAATTGGCTTAAGTTAGACATTGAGGTTGCTCCACGATACGTATTAATCCTCCAAAGTCCAAACATAACATACTCTAGTAATATACTTGGTTAGTTGTGTGCTCAGTTGTGGACTCTGCAGGTTGTATTTAACGTACTTCGAATGTGTCCCACACTAGAGTACACATAAAGCTCACCATTTACATCTGATAAGCATAATTATATAAATAGCTCTTAATATAGTAGTATAGATATAAATAAATTAAAAAAACAAAAAAAGAGTTAGAATCATATCAGTGAAAATAATAATAAAAAAAAAATATATATATATATATATATATATATATATATATATATATAAGATAAAAAGATAAATGAAAATGAAAAAGATTAACTTATGTGAGAGAAAAGGGGAATTAAGAGATAACAGAAAATAAATTAAAAGAAAAGAAAAGATTTTAAAAGTTAGCGGAAAAAAAAGAGAGTTAAAAGAAAAGAAAAGATTTTAAAAGTTAGGGGAAAAAAAAGAGTTAAAAGATAATACGTGAATAAATTAAACTTTTTATACTAATACAAATTAAATAGTTCCTAAATAGGTCTTAATATAGTAGTATAGATATAAATAAATTAAAAAAACAAAAAAAGAGTTAGAATCATATCAGTGAAAATAATAATAAAAAAAAAAAAAATATATATATATATATATATATATATATATATATAAAAGATAAAAAGATAAATGAAAATGAAAAAGATTAACTTATGTGAGAGAAAAGGGGAATTAAGAGATAACAGAAAATAAATTAAAAGAAAAGAAAAGATTTTAAAAGTTAGGGGAACAAAAAGAGTTAAAAGATAATAGGTGAATAAATTAAAAGAAAAAAAAAAAGATTTTAAAAGTCAGCGATAGAAAAGAAACGAGTCCAAGAGTCGAAGACACCAAAACAGTTTCTATCTACCCCTAACGCTTAATATAATAGTATAGATGCATGTATATGAATACAAATATAATATGATACTGTTACAGTGATACAATTTTATTTTAATTTTTTTTTAATTTTTCATGCGAGTATTTGACAAGAATGTCCGATAAGATATAACACCATAAAATGATATTTTTAGAAGTATCGGTATATTAAAGCTAATAACTAATAAAATACCGAAAATATGACAAAATTCAGCCTCCTCTAAGTGGAAAATAGAAAAAGAAAAAAAAAGACTTACATCAAAAATAAGATTTTTTTTCTTTTTTCTTCTACAACCCATTTTCATCTGTCGACGGGGGACCGTCCACTTAGAGCGTAAAACTTTTCCAATCAATAGTAGTTGCGTTCCCAAATATTCGAACTCGAGACCTTTAATTAACCTAGTATAGTGCCGACACCACTTAATGGTGAAAAATCCCCTCACATAGGGACACATGGGGTGAAAGATTCTATTTTTTGAGTACAAATAGGATATTGAGTTATTTAAAAATGGTGGTACGTAGGTAGGATGTATTTATTTAGTTGGGGGCCGTACGTAGGTGACTTGTGAACCACATGTGCCAAATTTAGTACCGACATGACAGTTGCAGAACTGGTGCTTGCCAGAACGATACCTCGTCATTTTCCAGGACCCAACACACATACAATTTTAGGTATGATAACATAAAAGTAGTATCATAATCTCCTTGAAATATCTTGATATATCATATAATTAGGTTTGATTGCATTGGTTCCAATCACAGGAAAGATGATTTTTCCTTGTCATACTATTGGCACAAAAATTATGTAGCGGTTTAACCACCAACTACTATAATTTAGCGGAACCACCAACTACTATAATTTAGCGGTTCTGTGCCCTACTAATTTAATCAGAAGTCTTGAGTTCGAGTCTTGGATAAGAAGAGCGTATTAATGGCTTTTTTCAGATAAAAAGTGTTTAAATCAGATAGTTGAAGTAAACTAATCTGTTAGGTAGCTAGGATAATTAGAAATGTCAATATATATTAATTGAAATAAACAAGTTTAAAATGAAATATTATTGAACAAGTTCACACATTTTTTTGAAATATTGCAATTATTTGTACATCAACCATATGTAATTTGAACTTATATGTGTACATATATATTAACAATCCTTATATGCGAATATGTGTAACATATGTGAACAAAGGCCGGCGGACCCTCTTGCCGGAGAAAAAAAAGCCATTTAAGCATCTTCAGTGACAACTTCTGCGAAATAGATCCCAATTCACATGTTTACAATTTATGAATCATTTGCGAGACGTATATTAGGGATCAATAATCGGCGTCATCCGTCACCATTCCTGTCATGAACCGAAACTTGTAAACCGTCGCGATAGGTCGCAGTTAGGCCAGGCGAGAAACGAGGAGTTTGCTTACACGATCTATCAGCAAATTCGACACGATACCATCTCAACAAAGCAATTGCGACGCATTTGATCGCCACCAGAGCCATTTCTTTCCCCAAACACACCCTAAGCCCACCTTGGAACACCGGATAATTAAACGGGCTCTCGTGACGGAAAGCCCCGTCCCGAATCCATCTCTCGGGCCTAAAATCCAAACAATCCCCTCCCCAAATCTCTTCCATCCTCCCCATGGCGTAAGGATGGTAAGTAACCCTAGTACCCTTCTTCACAAAGCTCCCATCAGGCAAAACATCATCATTCAAACAAAACTTTGAATCAAATTGAATTGGAGGCGATAGTCTCATACTCTCATAAATTGCTGCATGCAAGTAGTGAAGCTCTCGCATTTGATCACAGCTTGTGACAACATTTTCCGGCCCGATTATCCCCTCCGCCTCGGCTAATATCACCGCCTCCACCTCTGGGTGGCGCGCCACCAGCCAAAAGAAACTCGTCAGGGCGGATGCAACCGTATCACGGCCGGCGAGAAGGAAACTGACGACGATGTCTCTTAAGTAAACATCGTCGCTAATACTACTCATGAATCTCGACAGAAGATCTTTCTGATCTTGAAACCCGTATTTGCGCCGCTTCTTTATCACCTCATCGGCTAAAATATGAACACCTTTGATAGCTCGCCGGAGTTCTCTCTCACTTCCAACGTTCAAGAGGCGTTTGAGCTTCCAAATCAGCGGCGCCGCCGCCATGGCCCTCTCGGCGGAGAGCTTCGACGCTAAATCAAAGTTAACTGCAAATTCGGAAATGGATTTTGATAGCTCCAAACACTTCGGGTCCAACCCGAATGAGAATCTGCAAATACAATCAAACGAGAATCTTCGAAAAACTTCTTGTAAATCAATTGTTTTCATCTCACCGGAGATGGAATCCAACAACGGTATCAAACGGAGGTTAATTTCTTGATTCACGACTTCGAATGCAAAAACCCGGATCGTGACCCGACCCAGTTCAAGACTCGCCATTTTCCTCTGAAACTTCCATGAATCTCCATCAACGTTGAAGATCCCACGTCCCAGGAAATCACCCAGGATTGTCGAAAAGGGTTTTCCTTTCGGAAAATTGTCGAACTTTGTTTTCAGCATGTGTTCAACGTTGTCGGGGTTTGCTGTGATCGTGTTGTTGAGAACGTGGATATGGATTGTCCGATTTGGGGATTGTTTCAGGAGGTGTGTGTACCAATCGCAGAGATTTGGGAAATGGGTTGTCCAGCTTGATTTAATGTATGTTTGGCAGATTTCACAGGTGCAGTACCAAACCCTAATCCTCACTAAGTGGAGGATAAAAAAGATTATCAACGTAATACTGGTGATTAAAGCCAGGAACATGATACAGAACCAGGAGTCATGAAAGGATTGAACACAAGAAAATTCAGACTCCATGGGAAAAAATCGTGCAATAAAAATTATAGTTGTGAAAGAAAAAGAGGAAAAAATGGACTGAAAAGATGATGATGAAAGAATACTCAAGAAGAACCGAAGATTGTATATATATATATATAGAAATAATTACATTTAACTATCCTACATTTAGGTCTAATTACAATATAACCCATCATTATCAAGAAATTACATTTTAATCCCTAACTTTGAGAACCGTTTGTGGTCCCTTGTGTTCTGTTATGTCATTCCAAAAATAACCTTGATTTGTTGTTAAATTCATAATTTGTAGGGATCATTTTGTTAATATTTGTAAACTTTAGGGATGATTTTGTAATTTTGGTCATACATTAAATGTAACACTCGTAAAACCGTTAGGGACATAAGTGTACTTTTACAAATTGATGCAATTATGTTGGTATTATTATTTCTTCCTTTCTAGCAAATCTCTCCATTCGAAACCAATTGATCAGCTATGCCCTATGGACAAATAATTAATTATCATTTATTTCTTTGGATTTGAGTTGGGTAGTACCAATTAAATCTAAGACTCTCTCCATGTATCAATGATAATTGTGTTTTAGAAACTTGAATATGAAACTTCGCTCTAGTGCTTCGAATATGTGATAGATGATTAAAGTTTCATCGTGCCAAATTATTAAACCACACGTGTTAGTGTTATACTGTTATTATATTATTACCACCGTGCTGAACTATTAGACTATACCACTTGTCGTTAGCATATACTATTAATGGCACGTAAGAAGAAAAAGAATTTGGGATTATATATATATATATATATATATATATATATATATATATATATGTGTGTGTGTGTGTGCGTGCGCGCGTGTGAGAGAGAGAGAGATGTATAAAATGAGGTCCACTTACCAATAATTGAGCAAGAAAACAGCAATGTTTTGAAGAGAAGAGTATAATATAAGCATGAATAAGGCGTGGGAGAGAACAAATAGTAGAGAAGGATTTGGATAATTGAAGTGAAGGTGTGTAATTGTAGAGATTCATATATCCTCGTGCTATTATTCTTTTCCATCATTCGAAACAACCACTAATTAAAAGAATTGATTAAAAATCAGTATATACGTAAGCTCAATTCCTAATGGTGGGACAGCCGAATCATGCTCTTGATACTATCTCTAATTAAGAATCATTATCTTTAATTTAAGGAGTTAATTATGGCCAACATATTGACTATGTAAAACTGTCCCTTCGTTACCCAAATGGTAGCATGCAGTGACGGAGCCAGAAAATTTTTTTAGGCGGCTCAACCAAAGTATAATATTAAAGGATGATAAATAATTTATTATATTGACCCTGACTAATATTAATTTTAACTTTGGTGAAGGGATTCAATAATAAAAAATCCCATAAAATTACATATACAAATATCTATATATACACATTAATAAAAAAAAATTTTTTTTGAGAGGGGTTAATTGTAACCGCCCAATAAAGAGTGGCTCCGCTATTGGTAGCATGGGCTTTTGTCTTAAATGTTCCACGTCATAAGTATAAAAAATAAAGATTGATATATAATAATTTGATAGTTTTCTTTTTTTAAATTACTTAATTAGTTTTTTAAGTTAAATTGATCTAAATATATTATTTGGAACAATAATATACCCCATTTTGTATGTAAGTGTCCCTAAAAGTAAAAATATCAAATTAAAGTCCAAAAATATAAAACGGGATATGTTACTGTCCCAAATTTACGTACAGTTTTTCCTATTTAATATAATATCCAAACGGGTTATATTCTACGTCTATCTTTCTATTGTTACAACCGCGGAGATTTCTTTATTATTTTTTTTTTGGGTAATTTAATTTCTATTACTCTTCAAGACTCTTGCATAAATACATCAAACCTTTAGGTATAGTTGGTGTGAGCCAACGTTATTATTAATTTGAAATGAGTACAACTAAAAATATCACTTATTAGGTCACGTTTAAACTACTAATTACTAAAATTAAAAAATATATATATGTGATGAGCTAAACTAATATTTTGTGGCTATTATATAGTACTTTTGGTAGCTATCGAATCAAAGTTAATTATTTAACTAATATAATGTATGTTCATTATGTGACTTATGTATATATTATAATATGAATGACAAATATAAATTATTATTATTATTATTATTATATGAGCCCAGATAGCATAATTAGTGGATTTAATGTGGCCGAAATTAACGTTGATAAGACTAATATTGTGGCTTTTAATGATGGCCTCAACTTTTTATGTGTTTAATTTCTACTTTTTCCATAAATCAATGTTGGGCAAGTGACAACGTTGGATTCTTGTTTGGCAGAAAGAAAGTGGATATATGTCGACAAGTTCATCACGTTTCCAGGCAGACATAACTTGAGACATAAGTTGCACAAAAATATTGTTTAAAACATGTGATCATGCTTAATTAGCTTAATTAGGATCGAAAAACATGTCAATTTGATCAAACCCTTTGAACTAATTAATTCTTTAATCTTGAAACTATAGTTTAGTTTGGCATGTAATATGGTGGATTAAATAGCCTACTACTATTTCTAGAATTTTATACATGTAAATCTAATTGGCTTAAGTTAGACATTGAGGTTGCTCCACGATACGTATTAATCCTCCAAAGTCCAAACATAACATACTCTAGTAATATACTTGATTAGTTGTGTGCTCAGTTGTGGACTCTGCAGGTTGTATTTAACGTACTTCGAATGTATCCCACACTAGAGTACACATAAAGCTCACCATTTACATCTGATAAGCATAATTATTATTTTCGAGATAATTCTATTATCTACCTTCGATTAAGTTCTCGGTACTGTTCGCCGATTTAAACATCGGAGGGTCTAGGGGCTAGTTAACATAGTTCACTGTTTAATTTCTTTTCTTTGTCCAACTTTTAAATCGGAGATTCTTACCTTATAAATATTTGAGTGTCCGGTCGGTCAACAGACAACCATCTCAAACAACAAGATTCTGACGCAATCACATATAACCATCAGTAGCTTTTTCTATAAATACCAAATGAAAAAATTAGAAAAAACATTATAGTATTTAATTATAGTAACATTAATTCTCAACATCTTTTTTTTTTTGGTGGGAAGCAGGTGCCTACAACCTAGGCATCCTCCTTCAGCAGACTAACCAAACAAAAAGGAGCTTCCTCCCAGATCGTGGAGACATCATGAATCTCATGCCCCAACCTAGCCAGTTTGTCCGCACACGCGTTCCCATCTCTGCGAATATGATCCAATTTGATATCCCAAGGTTTGTTAAGAAAGCCAAGACAATCAGCCACCCTTAATTCTCAACATCTGAAATGATATTATTTTTCAGAGTAGGAACTTTATCGAGGTAACCACAAGATTGGCGAAACGTGGGAGCTGACCACTTGCTTGCCTGTCATGGTTGGCCAAATATTGTTGGCTATCATACCAATCGTTTCCCGAAACTGACTGTTTACTTAATGAGTGCGTTATGTTGCCTTACTCTTCTTTCCAATCTCAAGTTACTGTGTTGAGATATATATATACTCCTACATGCGAGTACCGTACAGAGCTTAATGACTCAGATTGTGTTATCCCTGAACCCAGGGGCGGAGCTAGGATTTTTTGGCAATCGGAGTTGGAAATTCTTGGACCTCAACAATTTTGCTCAAAAAATCCCTTCAATTTTGTGGAGGGAAAAAAAAAAAACAATTTTGCTCAAAAAATCCCTTCATTTTTGTGGATGCTCTACAAATTTAACCAACAAGATAAAAAGATAATTAACAAGATTACCTAATTTCGTAGAGGTTTTAAATTTCTTGATGGCCGTCGAAAATGGAGGTGTTTCGAGACTGAGCGTTTTTAATTTGGTGTGTATTGGAGATTATGATTAAGATATATGTGATGTGGTTCGGTGGTTGGTTGAGGCAGGGGAAGGGAGTATTATTAAAGTTAGGATTTAATTAAAGGGGCTATATGGAATTGTGGTGGTTGGGCCGTGGGGGAGAGGGGGGCGGGCTTTGGGGTTTATTAAAGCTAGGATTTAATTAACTTTGGGCTATATGGAATTGTGGTTGTTGGGCTATATGGCTTGAATATATATTTTTTTTATATGGGGGTAGGGGTCAGTAGGGCTGTCAATGGGGCGGATTTTAATCCGAATTCGATCCGAATCCGATCCGAATTTTATCATATCCGTCCAATAAAAAAGTTCGATGGATCATATCCGATTATAAATATTCGTTATCCGAAATAAATGGACCGGATATGGAATTAAGGAATCCGATCCGTTAAAGATCCGAATCCGATTTTTTTATAATATTTTATTAAATTAATTATTTTATTAGTAAAGAATATTAAATAGAATAATTAAAATTAAAAATTTCACATATCTTCACTATAAATAATAATAAAATTTAAATTATTTATTCTAAAAAATATGTTTTTCTTTATTAAAAATATTAAATTAACCTATTTTAAATGCATATACACAAAACCATTAAAGAATTCATCAAGTAATAATTATTTGTTAAATATTATATATTTATATTTATATTTTTTTATTTATTTCTTTATAAAAAAAATTTAAATTTTATTGTTAATCGGGTCGGATCTTTTATCGGATCTGATCCGACCCGTTAACATACGGATTTAGTATTAATGAATCCGAATCCTATAGGATTCGGATTCGGATCCGGTTATCGGATCTTCCTGTCGGATTCGGATCCGGAATTTCCTGATCCGGTCCGAATCCGACCCGTTGACAGCCCTAGGGGTCAGTGTGGGGCGGAAGCCCCCCTTGGCCTACATTGGCTCCGCCCCTACCCGAACCCAATAATTCGTTAGGTATGAGTGCAGTCTCAAAACCCACAAAGTATATTTAAAATTGGATCGTAACTATTATCCAAATGAGAAATATGACAAATATAGTGAAATATAAATTGTTTGTTGAAACCGACCCATACGCTTGAATGCGAGGACTTCATTTTGGTAAAAGTGATTATGATTGTGACAAAGAGAATCACAGTGCTAAAATTAAGTGGCTAATCAAGTTGCTAAAATTAAGCAATACATGTCTAATCAAGTTGCTAATATTATAAATATAATACATGTTTTTCTGTCTTACCACGAAAAAACCTTCCACCTTGAGACTTCAAATATGAATGAGAACCCAACAACCCGGGCCCAAAAGGGCAGCCCGTTACTGGTTAGGCTAATTTAGCAATTATGTCGGGGCACGGGTATCCATAGACTGGTTTGGGAATCAGGTGAAGCAATGAAGCTTCCAAATGATATATTTATTTTATATATATATATTATTATTATTTCTCTCTCTCTCTATTAATCCATACACGTGTCACATATATGTAACACTATAAAACTAACGGTCATTTTCTGCAAACTTTAAACGAACTCTAAATAAACGGAAAAACCTTGTTCAAATTTATTTCATACGAATATTTGAAGGGGGAATGTTTGAAAACTCCCCATAGGTTTGAAAACTTCCTTTTAGCTTCCCATTTTCAAATACATCATTTGGGGTTTTAGATACGCGATTCTGGGATTTAGATACGTGATTTTTTCCTTTTATTTCAAATACATCATTTGGGGTTTTAGATACACGATTCTTGAGTTTTAATACATCATTTTTAAAAATGGGGAGCTAAAAGAAATTGGACTTATCATTTGGGGAGTTTTCGGGAATTCCCCGATATTTGAATTAACTTTCGGACGAACTTAAATTTCGGTAAAGTTCGTTGACTTCTCACAAACTCATATAATCATATTATGATAAACTTATTCTGACGCATGTTGCGACCAACTTTCAGCCATTAGACTCAAATAAGAGATAAAACACCACACTGAAAAAGGATCCCTTCTTCACTCATTTGAACAAGTCTTTATACACTTGAATCTTAATCAATCTGTTTTCTATGTGAGATTCCATGGTGTGGGAAAGGATTTTTTGTATTTCTTGATGTATGAATACACCGTACATACAAGAGAGAATAAACACAATATAGTATATGCTAGGAAAGGAAAAATAATCACTGTACAAAAGAGACTCAATCACACATCCCTAATTTCTAGCTTTCCATATTTCTACACTCCCCCTCAAATTGTAAAGTCGGATCCCGGATGTACAACTTGCTTAAGACTTCTCCAAAAAACCTCCCGTTAACTACTTTCGTCAAGATATCCGCCAGTTGGTCCTCTGACCTCACGAATGGAAGCTTAATAATCCCTTCCTCGATTTTCTCCTTAATGAAGTGACGATCCACTTCCACATGTGCTTCATACGATCATGTTGTACTGGATTCTCAGATATACTGATCGTAGCCCGATTGTCACACATTAGGCTGCAGGCTTTGGTTGGAGGTATGCCAATTTCCGTAAGTAATTTTCTCAACCAAAGGATCCGAGCAATCCCCCGGAACTCTGCTTCTGCACTCGAGAGGGCCACTACTTTTTGCTTCTTACTTTTCCACGTTACAACATTTTCCCCAACTAACGTGAAGTAGCCGGATGTCGATCTCCGATCACCTGGACTTCCTGCCCAATCTGCATCTGTGTAGGCCTCAATCTCTTAAGTGTCTCTGTTTTTGAAGCAGAACACCTATTCCCGGACACCCCTTCAAATAACGGCATACCTTGAGTGCCGCATCCATATGTTCCTTCTGAGGTCGGTGCATGAACTGACTTAGTACTCCAACTGCATAAGCAATCTCCGGTCTGGTGTGGGACAGGTAGATCAATTTTCCCACCAGGTGTTGGTAATGTGGTTTCTCTGCCTTTTCTGCTCCTTCTATTATTCTCTACCCGTGATTTACTATCATGGGAGTGTCAGCTGGTCTACACTCCAACAACCTCGTTTCAGCTAACAGGTCAAGAATAAATTTTCTCTGAGAGATGTATATCCCCTTCTTGGACCGAAGCACCTCTATCCCGAGAAAGTTCTTCAACTGCCCTAGGTCCTTCATCTCAAATTCTTTGAAAAGGTTCTTCCGCAACTGAGAGATCTCCTCTACATCGTCCCCTGTAATGATCATATTATCCACATAGATGATGAGACACGTCACTAGCCCATCTCTTCGCTTGATGAAAAGCGTATGATCTGAATTACTCTGATGGTAGCCATATTTCTTCATGGCTGCTGAAAATCTCCCAAACCATACCCTGGGTGACTGCCTCAACCCGTACAGGGCTTTTGTCAATCTGCACACTTCCCTATTTCTGAATTCCCGGTCGAACCCCGGTGGGGGTTCCTTGTACACCTCCTCTTGAAGATCTCTCCATGCAGGAACGCATTTTTAACATCGAATTGGTGTAACTCCCAATCTCTGTTGGCTGCTACCGAGAACAGTACTCTGATGGTATCAATCTTGGCTACCGGGGAGAACGTCTCTGAGCAGTCGATACCATATGTCTGTTTATCCTTTTTGCCACCAACCTTGCCTTGTACCTTTTAATGCTTCTGTCTGCCCGGTGCTTTACTGTGAACACCCACCGACACCCTACCATCTTCTTTCCTTGAGGAATAACACATTTCTCCCATGTTCCATTTGTTGGGAATAGTGCCCTTAAAGGTGCTTTTTGATTTTACTATTTCCTTGTAATATCACAAATAGTCTTTGAATAATAAACGAGATGATTTTGTTCATAGGCATTCACTTCTTTATATGCTTATTTATGTCTGTTTGGGTTGACTGTGTTTTTGCATGCATTGAACTCCCCTAATCCGATGAGGCCGTTAAGAACTTTGTTGTTATGGGAACGACACATGAAACAAGTTCTTAACTCCATAGGCGAGGATTAGAAACTTCTCCAAGTCGAGAGTCCAACAGACAGTGGGAGTGTCGACCTTGACTCTGCTGAGACTTGCTTATGTGATTATGTCCTTTGGAAGGATCACTCAGTTTCATGGAGTGATAAGTGCATACGATGTGTTGGGAATAGTGCCCTGAAAATTCAATTTGTTGAATTAATTAAACTGAATTTACAGCAAGTTGTAAGTATTTCACATATTGATAATTAATGGCGTGTGTTGGTATTCTTATATGAAATGTGTTTCATAGGAAAAGACTTTGAATACCGAAATCACGTGTCATTGAAGTTCTAGTCGGTAAGATAAGAATATGTTCTTATCAGGACTATAACGTGGTTATATAAGATGATTAGTCTTTCGTCATAGGGAATGGTGATTCCGGTTATAACACGTTGATAATTTTTAATAGGATTGGAAACATCAAACTAGACCACTGAGATTAATCGTTTTATACTGCTATCTAAAATGAATAAAATCTCAGGAAGCATTGTACTCTTAATCCTGACAATATTTCGGCTTTAGACATATAGTGTTAGTCACTGTAATATACTCGAAGTGAGGTCTCGATAACGGTTAGCCAAAATACTTTGTACGTTCGGTGACAACATGAAATGTGCTAAAGAGTTATATTGATCGAGGAATCTGTGGCCTTGCTGGAAGGTAAAAGATATCCTGAAATAGATTTGCAAAAGTTCGAATTAAGACTTTGGCGTGATAGGTCACCGAAGTTGTATGTTGAATGTGTTTCACATACAGGGAATTTGAACTTACGGCGAATCAATAAATTTCAAATTAGAAATGAAAAATAAATGATAGTAGTTGCAATTTATTTTTCATGGATATCTACACGGAGGAGTGAAATGCATTGAGAAATTCGTGAATAACTTAATTAATTTTAGAGTGCAACAATATTTATTTAGTGGAATTAAATATTGCTAAACGGTAATTAATTACTATCATGAGATGACAATAAATTAAGCCATTTGGAGCTAAAATTAATTAGCCCTGCAGGTGCCCCTACAAGCCCCAATTGAAAACCCGAAGAGAAAATATTAAAAGGAGAAAGAGAAATGAATTTTCAAAGTGTTTGAAAATAACCAAGGGATTTATTTTAAGAAAATAAATCAAAGTTCCAAAGAGTTGGAAATGCCCGGAATTTTATTTTGGAGAAAATAAAATTTTAAAATTTTTTTTTAAAAAAAAAATGAAAAAATTGCTGACGTGTCATGCCACGTTAGTGGGTCGGGTCCCAGCTAGAGCTGACGCGGCGCCCGCGTGGGACGCCGCATGTGCGGCTGAGATTGAGCCACGTCAGCACCGATGCACTGTCCAGATTTGATCTGGGATGGGCGAGTCAACGGGCTAGGGGTCGGTTTATGGATAGGGTCGGACCAGGTCCGGTCCGGGTCGGACCAGATCCGGACATGTGTCGTGATTTGATGGCATGACGTGTGTGAAGCACGCGCCAACCACATGGCCATCTTGTGGCCACGCGTGCGGGCGAGTGGCGCCATGTGGCCGCACGTAGTTGGTGGCAATGGATTCACGGCGGAGAGTTCTACACGATGGTGCAATTTGATTGGCCGGTTTGTACGCGGGACGTGTATAATGACCATTTTTCCCTTTCATTTATGTGAAAAATGACCAAAACACCCTCAATTTCATGCCTATAAATAGGCTGCACTTTGGCCATTTTTTTTCCATCCGAAATTGGCAGTAACTTTGGCCTTTATGGCTGAAGTTCTCCTTGATTAGTTAATCATTGATTAATGATTAATTAATTATATAATTAGGTGATTATATAATTAGTATATAAACCACTTAATTATTAGAAAATAGGGATTTTCTAGTTCTACAAAAAAAAAAAAAATTCTAGAAAATATTTTCTCGAGTATTTAGGGAAATACTCGTGGAGCCCATACTCCGAAGGTTGAGTCGGGGATATTGTGGGGAAGCTCTGCTGGTCTCATGAAAGGGAAAGGAGTTGGAAAAATGCCGTTAGATAGTAATGTTTGCAGTACGGCAATTTTTTACAGTTATATTATTTTAAGCATGATAAATTATATGCTCTTAATGTTAATTGCATGTTAGATATTTATCTGCTTAAGTGATTTAAAATTTATTATCAATTGCATATATATACTTGAGTAGATCCAGCTAGCCTTCCGCTTTGTATTAAAATGTTTTTGAAATATTTTAATACTTGTATTATAAACAAAAATTTTAAAATGTGGTCCCGGACTGCTACTGTTCTGGGCCCGCCTCCCAGCAACTGGTATCAGAGCCGTGCTCTAGATATATACATGCATTGATATGATGCATGCGATGCATAATTTTAAATCTGCTACTGTGCACATAAATTCTGTCAAAGGAGGTTGGTTTTTAAGTGGGACCGTTGTGACCCCTCCAGTGTTTCCTGGGAATTTACTTGGAATGGTATTTTTTGGGAAATAATTTAATTGCTTCTCCTGAAAAATTACCGAATCCATAAACATGATTTAAATTATGAGATAATTTATTTATAACATGTTTACTTTATGCTATTTATTCTAAGCATGATAATTATGTGATAATTATATGAAAGCATGCTTAATTATTTTATGGCATGATCATGATAATAAGAGATATTATGTTATTTTTAATTATGCATATTTTATTTAATGTGATTAGATAAATAATGTTTAATAGAGATTAAACACAATGAATAATTGGACTAATATTTTTCGGCCTAATTAATAAGTAGTTATTAAATTGCCTTAAAATATTATTGGGATTTTAAATATGATTTAGTAATCCTAGTGGGAGTGTATTAATAAGATTAATCACTTCTGACAATATGACGCCAAAAGTGATTATATGATAATCAAAAGATAATCCACATCTTTTGAAAATTCAAGTGGGAGCGAGATGAAAAGAGTTAGATTCTCACGGCCTCCATTAACCGTCTATAGTATAGTGGATACATACTACTCCCCTCGGCGGGTATGTATTCGCGGTATACAAGATTAGACTTCTACGGATAGAATGAAATACGGGAAATTCAGCTCGACCACGCCTCCGTGGAGTGTCTTGACCTACTCGTACGGACTTCTAGGTAATGGTGCACACTTGACTAAGTAATGTATTAACCTCCCTTCGGAGCTCTGTTACATTTACTTAGAGGCCAAGGGTTGACGTGGTGGATTAACATTGTTTGGTAAAAGTTACCTAGATGACATGCTAATAAAGAATAGTTCTTCTTTTCTAAGCGGTTTTCGACCTCACCTCCGGGGAGTCAACTGCAGTTAGTCACTACAAGAAAACTGTCAATTTCCGACGGATTTCCGACGGAAACATAAAATACTGACGGATTTCCGACGGAATTTCGACGGATGTTTGTTGTCGCCTATGATGCACGGACACGGATACGGACACGGACACAGACACGACACGACACGACACGGATACCGCGACACGGATTTTTTCTTGAATTTCCCACGCAAGGAGTGTCGGACACGGTGTCGGACACGAGTGTCCGACACGACACAGCATGACACGACACGGTAAAATGATATTTTTAGAAGTGTACGTGCATCATAGGTTGTCGCATAGGTAGTCCTCGGAAAAATTTACCGACGGATTACCGACGGCTTTCCGACAGAAAATTCGTCGGAAATCCCTCGAAAAATATATTTTCCGACGGACAGTCCGTCGAAAAATATAAATCCAAAAAATTTAAAAAATTATTTCCGACGGAATTTTCCGTCGGTATTCCATCGGAAATAGAATTAAAATAAATAAACTAAAAAAAATAAAAAAATCGTTTGTGAGACCCGAACCACCCCGGAAACGAGCTACACCAACACCTCAGACGAGCCACGAGACGAGCTTAAAGCTCGGCGAGCCAACCAATGCGAGAATTAATTCCCGTGATTATTGCGCCCGCGGGGATTCGAACTCGGGTCTCCAAGGAAGAATGGTGACCCCCTTACCAACTTGGGAAACTTACCTCTTATTAATATTATGTCTTTAAATATATTTATGTACTTATTTCAAATAATTATTTAAATACTTTTTGTTATCAATTTAAAATATAAAATTTCAAATATATGATTATATGAATTAAATATAATCATATTTATTGAAATTTTTTAAAAATACTTATTCGAATGAAAATAAAACTCATTAGTGTTAAGAGTTCTCCGATCTATTGAAAATATATAGAGTATGATAATAAGAATTCTTTCTAAAATTAATATATTAATTATAAGTTACATTATAAGATATTTGTACATTTAAAAATAAAATTAGTAATTAGAAAATTTTTTATTTATTTAAATTTAATAGTTTCCGATGGAATATTCCGTCGGAAGCTTTCTTGAATTTTATTTTTCGAAGCTTTGTTGAATTTTATTTTTGCATTTCCGACGGATTACCGACTGAAATTCCATCGGAAAATTTATTTTTATTTTAATATGTTTTTAGCAATTCCTGTCGGAAAACCGTCGGTTTTCCGTCGGAAACTTTATAATTTTCTGACAGCTTTGATCCCATCGGAAATTTCCCTCAGTAAAATTTTAAAATATAGAAATAATTATAAAATTTAATAGTTTCCGACGGAATATTCCGTCGGAAGCTTTCTTGAATTTTATTTTTCGAAGCTTTGTTGAATTTTATTTTTGAATTTCCGACGGATTACCGACGGAAATTCCGTCGGAAAATTTAATAGTTTCCAACGAATTACCGACGGACTTTCCGTCGGTAAATTTTTATTTTTATTTTTATATGTTTTCAGCAAATTCCGTCGGAAAACCGTCGGTATTATTTTCCGACGGACTTGATTCCGTCGTAAATTGACAATTTTCTTGTAGTGAGTTAAGTCACCATTGCTTAAATCAAAATGCTTACGTGGATTTAATTTATTGGTTGGACACAGAAGAAAGCAAAATACATAATCATAACTTGCATTTATTTATTTCAGTTTTATAATTATGATCTCTCTTAGCCCTTTCCAAACTATTTGTCTATAAGGAAATAGGCTAGTAAGGGTTCAACTATGCTGACTAGGAAATGAATCTTGACATCGTGTTGAGACACGAAAGTTTACGTACTCACTGAACCTTATCCGAAAATTCCAGAAACTACAGCCATTCATGATTAGAAAGACGCTTATTCCAAACAGATCAAGTGTAATGATCTGGCTAGTCTTATGTCCTGACATCTGTCTTAAAAGTTCTTAAACATCAGACGCATGAGATGTCTACTGATAAGAACATGTTTTTGAAAACAGTATCGTACGAAGGTACGAGCCAATAAGAAGGTTGTTAGTTATGAAGATGTTTGAAGGATCACCGATTCAGAATCATATTATGATATGATAACTAATCTGAACGAGATTGAAAACCTCTGTGCTTAAAGAAACAATCTTAACAGACAGGATACGATCCTATACTCTCTGCCTAAGTCATTTGAACGTTCAAGATTAATTTTAAATAATTTTTAAAAACCTAACTTGAACCAATGAACGACCTCAATATGGCAGAAGGATGATATAGACTAAGGGAAAGGTTCTCTTTAATCAGACATCAACATCCATGACCTAGAAAGGCAGTGAGTGGAAGGAAAAGAAAAGGAATGGTTCTCAATCTTAAGGTTCAGAAATAGAAAGTCAAATCCGACAATGAAAAAATGTTTTTATTTCGGTGGTAACGGGTATTAGAAAGGAATTTGTCCAAAATACTTAGTTTGTATGTTTGCTACACCATTTAGATAAGATATGAAGATATCTTACTCGTTGAAAATATGTTTAGTTGGAAATTCACCAGACTCCTGGTGTGTGGATTCGAGCTCAACTAATCATATTTGCCATTCGTTGCGAAGATTCAAACTAACCAGGAAGTTTGAAAAACGGCTAACACACAACTACTGCTCGAGGATAATACAAGTCTAATTGTATTAGCAGTAAGCACTATAAAGTCGTATTTTGGCAATAGGGTTTTATATTATACGTGTCGTATATACAGAAATTTGATTTTTGTAAGTTATTTGATAACTAATGGTTCAACTAGTTGTTTTGAACAAAAGTTTACCATTAAACAAAATAAAGGGTTTACTTGCTTTGGCACAATGAAAGATGGTCTTTTATACCTCAATGAAAAACCCTAATTTAAATTTAACACTGAATAGCTTGACTTACCATCTAAAAGGAAAAACTTCTACGTGGCACCTATCTATTGGTCAATTGAATCTGAATAGGATCCAAAGACTGATTGTTGAGTCCCATTGACTTGAAAATAGTATCAATCTGCGAATCCTATTTAGAAAGTTAAAATGACCAAGAAGCCTTTTTGAGATAAGGGGTATTTAAGCCATGAAGTTGCTTGTGCCAGTTCATACGGATATGTGATCCTATGAATGTTTAAGCAAGAGAAAGTTTAGGGCACTTCATCATTCATTTGAATGATTACTCTAGATACAAACATGTTTATTTGATGAGAGTTAAGTCTGTATTTTTTAGAGTTCAAGGAATATAAGACTGAAGTCAAAGAGTCAAATTGAAAAACATATCAAGGCACTTCGATTAGATCGAAGTAGTGATAAGTATCTATGTTCAGAGATAAATAGAATTTCTCAAATGAGATTAGATCTCAACTATCTGTATGAGATACATCTTAGCAAGGATGTATTACAGAAAGGAGAAATAGAACTCTGATAATGATGGTAAGATTCATGAAGAGTCATGCTACCCTACGAAGTTCGTTTTGGGGTCTTGCGCTCAAAACAACAAATACACTAAACCTAGTTCTATCTAAGTCAGATCCTAAAACACTGATAGATCTGTAGCTGGGGTGAAAACCCTGTATCTCTTATCTTCGAATTTGAGGTAGCCTTGTCCACGAGTTAAGGACGGATCCTGACAAGTTAGAATAAAGAACAAAGGTTTACTTGTTCTAAGGTTATCCTAGAGGAACGAGAAGTGGTATATTTTGTAATTTGAGAAATCACAAAAGATGTTTGTGAATATTTCAAAGATAATTACATAGATAACCACAAAGGATGGAAGCAAAGTAGTGTTAAAAGAAATAACAGTATTAGATACTGATTTCCAAAAACCCATGATAACTGAAAATATATTGGATACATGTGATGTACCAAATACAACATGTGATGTAGAGACGTGTACATGAGAGCATCATTATAGTGGGAGGATTGTCAGGACACCTGACAAGATACCTAAGATTAACCCAACTGGTTGAATCTAACGTACCTGATCCTGTCACATGTAATGAAGCTGTGGAAGATATAGACGCAAACCGTTTGGTCAAAAGCCATTGAATCATAGTTAGAATCTTGGTATTCTAACAAAGTCTTGAACTTGTAGAGGCGCCTGAAGGCATTAAACCCTATTAGATACAATTGGGTTCTACAAGAAAATAAAATGAGAGAATGGACGAAAAAGTAGAGACTTTAGAGCAAACTTATGGCAAGGGAGCCATGATTAAGTCCATTATCTGCTCCATTTTGTCTCATTATCGATTATGAGATTAGATAAATGGATGTAAAGACTATATTCTTGAACGGGGACCTTCAAGAAGAAAAACATGGCACACCCTGAAGGCTTCACAGCTAGAAATCAGACGCATATAGTATGCAAATTTAATAGATCATTTTGTGATCTTAAGCAAGCGTCTGAATCATGAAACATCAGAATTAAAGAGGCAATTTAAAATCTTTCGATTTATGCAATTGCCCGATGAATCATGAGTGTACAAAATAACATCATGATAATGTTGTAACATTTTCAATTTGTACGTAAACGATATTCTGCTAATTGGGAATGATGCAAGAATTTTGTCGGTGGTCAAGATTCGGATGTCAAATCAGTTTGACATGTAAGACCTTAGTGAGACCAATAATATTCCAAGGACCAGACTTTTGTCGTGATCATGAGAATAAGAAGATTGGTTTATTACAAGAAGCATATATAGATAAGATACTGGTAAGGTATAATATGACAAATTCCAAGAAAGATTCATTACCTTTTAGATATGGAATTTATCTATCTCGAGATCAGTATCCTGACACAACTGAAGAGATAGAAGACATGATTAGAGTTCCGTAGCGGAAGCTTTATGTATGTCATATTATGTACAAGGCCAAACGTCTATTATGAATTAGGTTTAAGTCAGCAGATATTAGTCAAACCCTAGAATCTGACACTAGGTAGTAGTAAAAGCGTATATTGGAGTACTTGAGAAGAACTCAAGATTATATGCTTGTCTACCATAGTGATGAGCTCATTTCAATAGAGTACACAAAGTCGGATTTATAATCTGATTTGTATTCTAGATGTATGACATCAGAATGCGTGATTACTCTAGAAAGAGCAACCATTAATTGGGGAATGTTAAGCAGACTCACATTGCTTACTTCACCATAAAAGATAAATACACGGTAGCTTGAGAAGTAGCCAGTTAGATGTATTGGATTCATGATTTCCTAGTTGTTGGCTCAGAGAAATATCTAATAGATTCCTTCACTAAAGTATTGGCGCAAAAGAGTCCAAAACAAGTTTTAATGCTCATGTGAAAGGAATAAGACTTAGATATGTGGCCAAATTGAATTTAGGGCAAGTGGGAGATTGTTGGGAATAGTACCCTGAAAATTCAATTTGTTAAATTAATTAAACTGAATTTACAGCAAGTTGTGAGTATTTCACATATTGATAATTAATGGCGTGTGGTGGTATTCTTATATGAAATGTGTTTCATAGGAAAAGACATTGAATACCGAAATCACGTGTCATTGAAGTTCTAGTCGGTAAGATAAGAATATGTTCTTATCAGGACTATAACGTGGTTATATAAGATGATTAGTCTTTCATCATAGGGAATGGTGATTCCGGTTATAACATGTTGATAATTTTCAATAGGATTGGAAACATCGAACTGGACCACTGAGATTATTCATTTTATACTGCTATCTAAAATGAATGAAATCTCATGAAGCAATGTACTCTTAATCCTGACAATATTTCGGCTTTAGGCATGTGGTGTTAGTCACTATAATATAATCGAAGTGAGGTCTCGGTAACGGTTGGCCAAAATACTTTGTACATTCGGTGACAACATGAAATGTGCTAAAGAGTTATATTGATCGAGGAATCTATGGCCTTGCTGGAAGGTAAAAGATATCATTGAAATAGATTTGCAAAAGTTCGAATTAAGACTTTGGCGTGATAGGTCACTGAAGTTGTATGTTGAATGTGTTTCACATACAGGGAATTTGAACTTACGGCGAATCAACAAATTTCAAATTAGAAATAAAAAATAAATGATAGTAGTTGCAATTTATTTTTCATGGATATCTACACGGAGGAGTGAAATGCGAAATTATTCTAGATCGAGAAATTCGTGAATAACTTAATTAATTTTAGAGTGCAACAATATTTATTTAGTGGAATTAAATATTGCTAAACGGTAATTAATTACTATCATGAGATGATAATAAATTAAGCCATTTGGAGGTAAAATTAATTAGTCCTGCAGGTCCCCCTGCAAGCCCCAATTGAAAACCCGAAGAGAAAATATTAAAAGGAGAAAGAGAAATGAATTTTCAAAGTGTTTGAAAATAGCCAAAGGATTTATTTTAAGAAAATAAATCAAAGTTCCAAAGAGTTGGAAATGCCCGGAATTTTATTTTGGAGAAAATAAAATTTTAAATTAAAAAAAAATAAAATACTGACGTGGCAGTGCTGACGTGGCACCTGAAGTGTCATGCCACGTCAGCGGGTCGGGTCCCAGATAGAGTTGACGCGGCGCCCGCGTGTGCGACTGAGATTGCACCGCGTCAGCACCGATGTACGGTCCAGATTGGATCTGGGATGGGCGAGTCAACGGGCTAGGGGTCAGTTTTCGGATAGGGTCGGACCAGATCCGGACACATGTCGTGATCTGGTGGCATGACGTGTGTGAAGCACGCGCCAACCACATGGCCACCTTGTGGCCGCGCGTGGTTGGTGGCAATGGATTCACGATAGAGAGTTCTACACGATGGTGCAATTTGATTGGCCGGTTTGTACGCGGGACGTGTAGAATGACCATTTTGCCCTTTCATTTATGTGAAAAATGACCAAAACACCCTCAATTTCATGCCTATAAATAGACTGCACTTTGGCCATTTTTTTCCATCCGAAATTGGTAATAACTTTGGCCTTTATGGCTGAAGTTCTCCTTGATTAGTTAATCATTGATTAATGATTAATTAATTATATAATTAGGTGGTTATATAATTAGTATATAAACCACTTAATTATTGGAAAATAGGGATTTTCTAGTTCTACAAAAATTATTTTTTCTAGAAAATATTTTCTCGAGTATTTAGGGAAATTCTCGCGGAGCCCATACTCCGAAGGTTGAGTCGGGGATATTGTGGGGAAGCTCTGCCTGTCTCATGAAAGAGAAAGGAGCTGGAAAAATGTCGTTAGATAGCCATGTTTGCAGTACGGTAATTTTTTACAGTTATATTATTTTAAGCATGATAAATTATATGCTCTTAAGTGTTAATTGCATGTTAGATATTTATCTGCTTAAGTGATTTAAAATTTATTATCAATTGCATATATATACTTGAGTAGATCCGGCTAGTCTTCCGCATTGTATTAAAATGTTTTTGAAATATTTTAATACTTGTATTATAAACAAAAATTTTAAAATGTGGTCCCGGACCGCTACTGTTCTAGGCCCTCCTCCCAGCACGATGATGCGTTCATAATACATGAGGGTGATTGTTACTAGAATTTCATCACTGAGATGTCCCGTTTGAGAACATTCCTAAATGGGAAAGGAAGTCTCCTAGAAACTTCCATATTAGGAAATATCTCACAGGTCAATAACGTGATTCATTAATCCTTAGACTTGAGATTTTGTAATGCCTCATACACTACAAAAAAACTGCCGAATTCGGACGGGCAAATTCCGACGGGATTTTCGAAAATCCCGTCGGTTTTCCGTTGGAAAAGCTGATTTCTGACGGAAAACCGACGGGATGGCGCCAGTTGGAAAATACATCGTCGGAATTGGGTCCCGACGGGTCCGTTCCGTCGATTTTCCGTTGGAAATATATTTCCAACGGAGTTCCAACAGGATTCCGATGGGCAAATAATTTTTTCCAACAAAATAATTTCCAATGGAAAACCAACGACCAACTTCCGTCGGAATTTTTTTCCAACGGAAAACCAACGGATTTCCAACGGAGCAAAAATAATTTAATTTTTAAGTTAACCGATGGAATTTTCCGTCGGTATGCCATCGAAAATTGAATAAAAATAAATAAATTAAAAATAATAAAAAAACTCGTTTGTGAGACCCGAACCACCCCAGAAACGAGCCACACCAACACCTCGGACGAGCCACGAGCCGAGCTTGAGCGAACCGAGCCAACTAATGTGAGAATTTAATTCTCGCGATAATTGCGCACGTAGGGATTCGAACTCGGGTCTCCAAGGAAGAATGGTGACTCCCATACCAACTTGGACAACTTACTTCTTATTAATATTATGTCTTTAAATATATTTATACACTTATTTCAATTAATTATTTAAATACTTTTTGTTATTAATTTAAAATATAAAATTTGAAATTTATGATTATTTTAATTAAGTATAATCATATTTATTGAGATATTATATAAAAATTGCTAGCTTATATACTTTTGTGTTTTAATTATAATGTATATACTTAAAATTATATCAAATATTATTGTAGATGAACAAATAAACTTTGTATTATTAATTTAATTTACTATTTTGAAAATATCATAAATTTAATTTCAAAGTTAAATTAATTAATATTATAATGTTTCTTTTCTCAACAAATCATATGGCAACACGTGCCGTATTGTATGATATTATCTCTTTCAAAATAAAAACATAAAGAGATAAATATTCATGTGATATTATCTCTTTAAAAAAACAATATTCAAGTGATTTTATTTGATATTATCTCTTTATTAAAAAAATACAAGAGATAATTATTAAATAAGTTTGAGTTGAACTCTAACTCTTCAATCCTAAACCTATATAAAGGCGTTCTTCCCCAAAGTTATCAAATCAAGGCGTTTGATCCGTTATTAAGACATTATACCGACGAATCGACGTTATATTCAAGCTAAATCTTCGTAGTTACCGACGAGTTCAAAGGCGTTCTTGGCGAAATTCTCCAAAATCTAGCGTTTGATTCGTAAATAAGTCGAAGGACCTGCGTTCTGCGGATTAACGTTATTAAAAGCTAAATTTGAAGTTGAAGAAAATCAAACCAATTAATAAAAGTTAAACAAGTTGAAGAAGATCGAAAATTGAAGATCCACTTTGATATCAAAATTTACAAATTATTTGTACTATTTATCCGATGTTTACAAAAAATCAATAAACACGAATTACTAGTGCGAACAATTAGATTAATAATTTATAATTTGTATATTATATGATTTTTAAATATATAATTATTTATATTAACTATAATCGTATTTTTCTAATTAAATATTAATAATTAATAATTTGTATATTATATGATTTTTAAATATATAATTATTTGTATTAACTATAATCGTATTTTTCTAATTAAATTTGATAAAAAAAATTCCAACGGAAAACCAACTGAATTTTTATTTCATTGAAATTCCAAAGGAAAACCGACGGGAAAATCCCGTCGGTATTTTTTTATTAAAGAATAAAAAAAACCGACGGGAAAATCCCGTTGGTATTTTTTTTAATGAAGAATAAAAAAAACCAACGGGATTTTCCCATCGGTTTTCCGTTGGAATTTTTATTTCATTGAAATTCCAATAGAAAATAGACGGAAAATTCCCGTCGGTATTTTTGGTGTAATTTTTTTTAGAATTGCACCAAAATTTCCGACGGAATTCTAACAGAAAACCGACAGACTTCCGTTGGAATTTTTGGCGCAATTTTTTTAAAATTTCCGCGAATTTTTTTGACGGATTTCCGACGGAATTCTGACGACTTTTCCGTTGGAAGGCAATTTTGCTTGGCCGTGGGAATTCCGTTGGAATTCCGTCAGAAATCCCAACGGAAAACCGATGGAATTTTCGTTCGGTTTTTTCCCGTCGATTTTCGGCTGTTTTCTTGTAGTGATATGAGCTAACTCTGTAATCTTTGATATAGGCTCAGAAGGGTGTCGCCATATAGACACCTGAACCACGACCTATGTTGGGATTACACAAGTGGCATATGTAGAATTAGTAGAATCGACGAAGGACCTACACTTGTTGCAAGAACAAGAATGATCCCTTACTGATTGAGTTGTTCGTAGTCCATTAAACTTAAACCCTTGTCCAAGGTGGATAAAAGATCAAGACATCAAGAAAATGGGGTTTTCTTGGATTGAGGTCTAAATGGATATGAAATGAACTTAACTTTAAAGATAAAAAATATTTAGGCTCTAAGAATATTCCCATGCCCTAGTTCTTGATTGAGAGATGGAGTTGTAGGAGGATCGTATTTCACTGTATGTTATTAACTGAAAGGTTCTTCGATTTATTTCGTTATTCGGCTAGGGGTCACACACCCATTGCTAGATTACGGTAGTGTGATCTGTGAAGTGATTAATTAATTAGTGAATTAATTGTTGTCACTGCTAATCGAATAATGAACCTAAAGGGTCACACACAAATGCCAGGACACGAGGGTTATGGTAGGATGTTAATTTAATTAACGAAGGATCAAATTGTTGATCGAATTGGAGAGAGTAATGGGCATTGCCACGTGTCATACGTAGCCACTGTGTGGCTGCCACGTGTCATGCACACGTAGCACGTACGTGTCTCCAAGCTTGTAATTTTATTACACGCGAATTCTCTTCTAGAATTAATTAATTAAATTGTAATTAATTAATTTAAGTCTTTTAATTAATTTTGAATTAATTATTAAGATTTTATTTCTCAAGCTTAACCCAATAAATAATTAATTAGGAATTAAATTATTTATTGAATCTTGACTTTTAACTTTAGGAAAGTTGAAAAGTCCAACTTCCTATTGTAGGAGAGAGAAAGTTGATTCTTGCAAGACTTGGAGAATAAGTTAGGAACTTATTATTCCAATTAAATTAATAATTAAATTAGTTAATTAGTGAGCAAGAAAATAATCCATTGGTTCTTGGAAACCCTAGGGGTTCGAACCATATAGTATAAATTAAGGGGTTGGGGCTTCTCTTATTCTTTATACCAACACTCACGAAGTGTTAAGTTTTTGAGAAAAATAAAAGAAAAGTTTTCAAAGCAAAATCCTAGCCATTAACACAAGGCATAGAACTAGCATTCTCACTAGCTTGATCGTGTTCTAGGACTGGTGTGGATACGCTTTGGAGGATCGCTGCTTTGGGATCTATCGAGAACCGTTCGAGGGACTTTCCGCTTGAAGGGTGTTCAGTAGGCGGTACTGACATCACTAGAAAGCTTCTACCTACGTAAGTTTCTAAACACCCTGTGATACGATACGAGAATTGCAAGTCCATGATCAATCTTTTGGAAAAATTTTAAATTTCCGCTGCGTTTCTGTACTCGTTTTCCAACAAGTGGTATCAGAGCCACCTTGCAAAGCTCGTATTATTTCGTTACAGCTTTACGAATTTTGACGAATATTCTTGAATTTGAGTAAATGTTGTGTATTCATGGTTTTGGTTTGAAATACGAAATTGCCGGAACAAAATTGTTTCTTGAAAATTTTGCAAAAATTGGTTCCTGATTAATCTGGTTTTAAAGCTGTTTAGATTCAGAATGATTTGAACTGTTTTAATTCGAAATTGGATTGCTTGAATTTATCGAAATTGCGAAACGAATTCAGAACCGGGATATAACCGCGCGCGACCGCGTGCGGCCTTGCTCGTTTCGCTCGCCCCGCCTAGGCGACGGTGTGTGGGTCACCGTGCGCCCGCATCGCCCAGGCTTGACCGCCACCCGCCCGCCTTGTCTGGCATCTGCCCGGCAGAGCGCGAGTGCTGCACATCCGTGCGCAGCCATGCTCGCAAGCTTGTGCGGTGCTGCGCGGCGTTGCTGCCTCTCGTCCTAGCACAGCCGCGCGGGCAGTGTGAGCAGTGTTGCATGCTCGCGCGCGCCTCGCCCGGGCTGTTCCGGGACATCTCGTTTTCGTTTCGTGTTTTCCAATTTCGTAAAATCCCTTTTGTAAAATCTAATTTTAATTTAAAATTTGATTTTAATTTTATAAAATTATTTATTTGAAATAATTATAAAATTTGGGATTTTATGAATTAAAGTCATGTTCTAATTTTTCGAGAAAATAATAAATATCACTTTGAATGATATTTTAGACAAAAATTTAATTTTGAATTAATTGTTGCTTTGTCAAGATCCGGTGATTCGATTTTGAATAAATTCTTGAATAATGAACTATATTCAAATTACTTAAGTTAATTGTAACTTGAAGTCAAGGGAATTTTAAATATAATTGGTAAATTTAAATTCAAACGGAAGCATGCTAGTTTTGGTGATCATGGGTTAGTCTTATGTATGGTTTTAAATTCTGCACATGGATGGTTTCAATTGGGGTCGGAGCCCCATAGTTGCGCGTTTTCAATTGGGGTTGGAGCCCTACTTATCTGCATACTGTTATGTATTTATTATGTGGCTTTCCTTATTATCGTTTTTGGGCCGGGGTATGCCCCGTGTACTTGTCTATGGTCAATATGAAAATTGAGCCATATTACTTTATGTAAAGAGAGTAGAACTTAGGAATTGAGGTTTTTATTTTAATTTTGGAAACAAGCACCCATGGAATACGAAGGATCCACAAGGAGCACTTAAAGAACGGTTGCCATAAGAAGATCCCTCAAAATGTTTAGGAGGGTTTCTATTAATGTAATAGATAGGGCGTTTTATCCATTAAATTCTGTACCCCTATGTGATATGAATTGTCTTATGTGGCATGAATGTTAGAACTAGTGATTTTGGAGTGGCTCCCAAATTCACATATAAGATAGGATACCAATGATCATCACATAATTAGTATCATGCTAGGACATGTTATCTGCTAATTGCTTCTGTGATGCACTTTTATGTGAAACTGCATTAACAAGACAATTAAAATTTGGATAACATTATATGTTGGTGAGTTCATTCGAAAATCCCATTTAAATATTGAGCAAAATTCGAATAAATAGGTATCTTTATCACAGTAATAAAATCCCTAGCTTTCCATCAATAGGATATAGGACTTAATAAGTGAACCTAATTGCTGTCTCACGAGTCGTGGGGTAATTAGTGGATCTTATTAACTCTTAGTTTCCTGATTAGTTATTTTAAATAATTAATATTTCTTAACCATTTTAGAATGGGCAATGTCTCACGAGTCGTGGGTCGTTCCAGACTAAGTTTGGTTGAGATCTTATGATTGATGGGTCTAGCTCAACACTGAAGTAGATATGGATGTCTCACGAGTCGTGGGTCCATAGTTGAAAGATCAGTGATGCAAAAACATTACTAGGAATTCAATGAGAGATCAAATTGGTAAATAGTACCTACCTAAGATTCTTAGACTTTTGGATGTCTCACGAGTCGTGGGTCCAAAACTAAGATTGCTTGGGATCCTAGTACCCACTGAGAAAATAAGTTTCTTCTAAAGTCGTTGGGATTTCTAGACTTTCTAAAAACACTGGGAGAACATATTTCTAAAGACCTTGATAATATGTATAATCGTTATTATTCAGCATGCTCATGATTTCTCTGGTTTTCCATTTAGGTTGTAGTTCTGTGATTCTCTACAAACTGAAATGGCAACCAAAAACCCTTTGGTATCCATCCTCAAATAAAACAAGTTGACGGGGCCCAATTACTCTGATTGGCTTTGGAATCTAAAGATAGTTTTAGATTCTGAGAAGAGAAGATATATTCTCTTTGAGGGAGATCCTACCCTTGAGGGTGAGGGTCCGACTCGGGCCGAAAGAGACGAGATTGCGAAATGGTCTGAAGACGATCTTCAAGCCCGTTGCCTCATGTTGGCTAACATGTCTCCGGACATGTAAAGGCAACATGAGTCTATGGAATACACTTGGGAGATTTAAGACCATCTCGAGCAATTGTACCACCCCAAAGAGCGTGTTCTAAGGTACAACACCTCTAAGGAGCTGTTTCATCTCAGAATGAAAGAATGTACAAGTGTCCACGAACATGGACTTAAGTTCCTCGCTTTGAACGAGAAGCTTACTTCTATGGAGATGCCTCTAAGCGAGGACCTCGCCGTGGATTTGTTGCTCGCATCGCTTCCACCATCGTTCAATCCTTTCGTGCTGAACTTCAACATGAATCATGCTCATGCTACTGTCGCTGAGCTGATTAGTCAACTTGTGACTGCTGAAGTCACGATAAAGAAGGATAACAAAGTAATGATGGTCACTTCCTCTTCTAGGCCTTCTAAAGGCAAAGGGAAGAAAGTTCCCAAGAAGAAGGGATCTCTTAAACCCGATGGAGGGGTTAAGAAGAGAAAGGCCAAGAAGAAAAGGGATCAGAGAGAGGACGTTTACCACCACTGTGGCAAGAAAGGGCATTGGAAGAGGAACTGCCAAGAGTACAAGGATACTCTAAAGAAAGGTGTGTTTATTGTTGAAGTAAATCTATCTATTGATTCTAATTCTTAGGTATTTGATACCGGCTGTGGAGCTCATATTTGTAATGATGTACATATGCTAAATGAGGTTCGACAGCTCGAAGAAGGAGAATGCGTCTTGAAAGTTGGGAATGGATCAAGCGTTCAAGCCCAAGCCATTGGGACATGTAGATTAGATTTAGGTATCTTTACTTTAGTTTTAAATAAAGTCCTTTATGTACCTTCTGTTAGGAATAGTGCCCTAGAAAGCCGATTGTATATCCGCTTTGTGCTTTTCCTTATTGTAATCACAGACAATCTTTGAATGAAATAACGAATTGAGGCAACACTTCTTTATATGCTCTTGTTTGGTATGCGTTTACTTTATCTGTGCATGTATGAGAACTCCCCTAATCCTGATGACTTTAGGACTCTACCATTTAGGTGAAATGGTTCATGAAACGAGCCCTATATCACATAAGTCATGATTAGTAAAATACTCCAAGCCGATGAGTCCTACCGACTGTGGGAGTGTCAACCTGACTCCTCTAAGGCTTGCTTGTGGGATCACGCCCTTAAGAAGGACCACCTTGTTTCATGGAGGTGCAAAGTGTGTAGTTGATACGTACGTGATACATGAGGGTGCTTACTTTAATAAGTAAGTTCACTGAGGTGCCCCGTGTGAGAACATTCCTAAATGGGAAAGGAAGTTCTTATTTCAGGAAATAGAAACTTCCAGATTAGGAAATATCTCACGAGTCATTGATGTGATTAATTGATCCTTAAGACTTGAGGTTCCTTGTCACTTTATGAGTTAACTCTGTAGTCTTAGGTATAAGCTTTAAAGGGTGTCGCCTTAGACAACTGATTCAAGGCTTATGCTGGGGCTGCACAAGTGATTCATGAAAGTGAATGAGAATCAAGAAAGGACCTACACTTGCATTTGCAAGGTGATCTCTTATTGTGTAAGTCATTCATATGTTATATGGAGTCCTTGGCCAAGGCAGTAGATCAAGACATCAAGAAAAGGGTTTCTTGGATTGAGATCAAATGGATATGAAATGCAATTAGCTTTAAGACCGGATTATTAGGGTTCTAATTATTCCCTTACCCTAGATCTTGGTTGAGAGATAGTAAGTAAGAGGATTGTATCTCACATGAATCAATGACTTAAAGGTTCTGTCGAATCCGAACATTCCAATTCAGCTAGGGGTTAAACACCTGTTGCTAGACTATGGTCGTTTAATCTGTGGACTGCTTAATTAATTAGTGAATTAATTAATTAGGGTCACTGCTAATTGAATTGAGAACCTAGAAGGTCACACACAACAACTTGGTTACATGAGTTGAGGCTTTAAAATGATTAAACGAGTTAATCGGGCCAAAGGGTTCCACACGTGTGAAATCACACGTGTGGGTCACGTGCGTGACACGTGTCCTTCATGGACCCATGTGCATTTGCGTGAATATTTATTTGGTGATTAAATAATTAATGTGTTAATTATTTAATAGACTTTGGTTTAATTTTAAATTAAAAAGAAAGTCTTATTTTGGAGAAAAATACTCTAGTTAAATTAATTACGAATTAATTAATTAGATAAAATAAGTTATTTATTTTAAATAAATAAAGTATAAAATTATCCAAAATTAGTTTGGATATTTAAGCTCTCTTGAAAGTTGATTTGAATTTGAATTCAAAGTCAAAGTCAAAGTCAAAATTACTTGATGATCAAGTAATAGGAGAGAGGGACCAAATCCTTAGTCCATGAGGATTAGGAATTTCGGCCACCCCTTTCTTTTAAATAGGGGAGCTCGAGCTCCCCTTAGAGCTAATCGAGAATTCTTTTGGTTCATGTGTTGAACATCATCCTTTCTCCAAGATAAACAAAACCCTATGTTAAGCCTAAACACTAACTAGAGAACTAGCAACCTTACTAGTTAGATTGTAGTCAAGTTGGTGGACTATCTCTAGAGAGCTTCAAGTTAGAAGTTTGAAGATTCGAGCTTTACCAAGGAGAGGGGATCAAGCCGCGAGAAGAGCGTTCTTGGGTGGCTTGAAACGCTTCAAGAAAGAATAAAAGAAAAGTAAGTTTTCTATCTCTACGAATTTGGTTACACGATTGCGAGTCCTAGATCCTTTTGTTGGAAAAATTTTAATTTTCCGCTGCTTTCTGATTCGTGTTTTCCAACAAGTGGTATCAGAGCCACCTCGTTAATCGTGTTTCTGATTCGTCTCAATTATTCTGAATTTGGTAGAAATTCTTAGGCTTAGATGCGAATTAGGTATTCATGAGTTCTTTTAGAAAGCCTGAATTACGAAACTGTAATTTTTTCTTGAATTTCTGAAACTGTTTTCTTAAATTGTGTTTTGAAAAACGTTTGGATTCAAATCTGTTTAAATCGTGTTTTTGGATTTTGGATTGTTGTTGGTTTTGAACTAAAAGTACGAAACACGAAATCGTGTTACGAAAACACGAACCTAAACGTGCTAAGGCGTAGCACGCCCAGGCCCGCGCGCCCGTCCGCCCAGCAGTCCCGCAACCGCGCGGGACTGCCCGTCGCTGCCGCCTGCCAGCGCCTAGGCAAGCCGCACATTCCTCCCGCAACCGCGCGGGAGCCTGCCGGCCACGCTCTCCCGTCCCCACCCAGCTGATGCGCGCAACGCGCGCGCACTGGCAGCTCACGCTGCCGGCTGCGCGCAGCCCTGGTGCGCGCGTCTGCCGGGCTTGGTCTCGGGCGGGCGTGCAGTCCGTTCCGGGCCTTCGTTTCGCGATCTTGAATTTCGTGTTTAGTCCAATCCAATCCCGATTTAATTTTTCTGAAAAATTTTATTTATTAAATTTGATTTATTTTTGAAATAATTGTTTAAATTGGAATTTTGAAAAATTTAAGCAATTTAAATTTTGGAAAAATTGAAATCTTTATTTTCTGAAAATATTGAAAGAATAAAATTGTTAATTTTCATAAATTAATTGGAATTTTATTAGTTTGTTGTTTTTCGGGTTTTATTGAAAAGACTCTTGAACAAGAATTGCATCTAAGTCGTGTTTTAAGCTATTAGAGCTTAAAGCAAGAATTTTAATTTATTGGTTAAATTTAAATTCTTGCAATTTAAGCATGTTAGGTGATCATGGGCTTAGATCTATGTATGGTTTTAATTTATGCACATGGATGGTTTAAATTGGGGTTGGTGTTAGGAATAGTGCCCTAGAAAGCCGATTGTATATCCGCTTTGTGCTTTTCCCTATTGTAATCACAGACAATCTTTGAATGAAATAACGAATTGAGGCAACACTTCTTTATATGCTCTTGTTTGGTATGCGTTTACTTTATCTGTGCATGTATAAGAACTCCCCTAATCCTGATGACTTTAGGACTCTACCATTTAGGTGAAATGGTTCATGAAACGAGCCCTATATCACATAAGTCATGATTAGTAAAATACTCCAAGCCGATGAGTCCTACAGACAGTGGGAGTGTCAACCTGTCTCCTCTAAGGCTTGCTTGTGGGATCACGCCCTTAAGAAGGACCACCTTGTTTCATGGAGGTGCAAAGTGTATAGTTGATACGTGCGTGATACATGAGGGTGCTTACTTTAATAAGTAAGTTCACTGAGGTACCCCGTGTGAGAAGATTCCTAAATGGGAAAGGAAGTTTCTATTTCAGAAAATGGAAACTTCCAGATTAGGAAATATCTCACGAGTCATTGATGTGATTAATTGATCCTTAAACTTGAGGTTCCTTGTCACTTTATGAGTTAACTCTGTAGTCTTAGGTATAAGCTTTAGAGGGTGTCGCCTTAGACAACTGATTCAAGGCTTATGCTGGGGCTGCACAAGTGATTCATGAAAGTGAATGAGAACCAAGAAAGGACCTACATTTGCATTTGCAAGGTGATCTCTTATTGTGTAAGTCATTCATATGCCATATGGAGTCCTTGGCCAAGGCAGAAGATCAAGACATCAAGAAAAGGGTTTCTTGGATTGAGATCAAATGGATATGAAATGCACTTAGCTTTAAGACCGGATTATTAGGGTTCTGATTATTCCCTTGCCCTAGATCTTGGTTGAGAGATAGTAAGTAGGAGGATTGTATCTCACATGAATCAATGACTTAAAGGTTCTGTCGAATCCAAACATTCCAATTCAGCTAGGGGTTAAACACCTGTTGCTAGACTATGGTCGTTTAATCTGTGGACTGATTAATTAATTAGTGGATTAATTAATTAGGGTCACTGCTAATTGAATTGAGAACCTAGAGGGTCACACACAACAACTTGGTTACATGAGTTGAGGCTTTAAAATGATTAAACGAGTTAATCGAGCCTAGAGGGTTCCACACGTGTGAAGGCACACGTGTGGGTCACGTGAGTGACACGTGTCCTTGTGACACGTGTCCCACACGTGTGAATATATATATTGTATATATATATTAAATAATTAAATGTGTTAATTATTTAATAGACTTTGGTTTAATTTTGAATTAAAAAGAAAATTTTATTTTGGAGAAAAATAATCTAGTTAATTAATTATGTATTAATTAATTAGATAAAATAAGTTATTTATTTTAAATAAATAAAGTATAAAATTATCCAAAAATAGTTTGGATATTTTTAGCTCTCTTGAAAGTTGATTTGAATTAGAATTCAAAGTCAAAGTCAAAATTACTTGATGATCAAGTAATAGGAGCGAGAGAGACCAAAATCCTAGCCCATTAAGGACTAGGAATTTCGGCACCCTCTCTCTATAAATAGGGGAGCTCGAGCTCCTCTTGGAGCGAATTGACAATTCTTTTGGTTCATGTGTTGAACACCATCCTTTCTCCAAGATCAAATAAACCCTAGGTTAAGCCTAAACACTAACTAGAGAACTAGCATCCTTACTAGTTAGGTTGTGATCAAGTTGGTGGACTATCTCTAGAGAGCTTCAAGTTAGAAGTTTGAAGATTCGAGCTTTACCAAGGAGAGGAGATCAAGCCGCGAGAAGAGCGTTCTTGGGTGGCTTGAAACGCTTCAAGAAAGAATAAAAGAAAAGTAAGTTTTCTATCTCTACGAATTTGGTTACACGATTGCGAGTCCAAGGTCCTTTTGTTGGGAAAATTTTTTAAATTCCGTTGCTTTCTGATTCGTATTTTCCAACAAGTGGTATCAGAGCCACCTCGTTAATCGTGTTTCTGATTCGTCTCAATTATACTGAATTTGGTAGAAATTCTTAGGCTTGATGCGATTGAGTATTTGTAATTGTTTTAGAAAGCCTGAATTACGAAACTGTATTTTTTCCTGAAAGTTTCTGAAAATTGGTTTTTGCAAAATTTAATTTTTGAAAACTATTTTAGATTTGAAACTGTATAAACTGTTTTTGGATTTCTTGGATTGGCTTTACTTTTGAACGAAAATACGGAATACGACGAACACGCAAAACCGCGCGCGAAGGAGTCGCGCGCGCGGGCTTCTCGCGCACCGCCCGCCTGGCCTGGGTGCACGCAGGGCGTCCCGCCCAGCACCTCCTGCACGCCGTGCGGGAGCCTTCCGGGCGCGCCCAGGGCGGCCGAGACTGGCCGCCCACCGCCGCCCGCAAGCATGCGGGAAGACCGCGTGTAGCATTGGCCGCACCCTTTGCGCGCTTGTCGCGCGCGCGCGCGCGCGCATCACGTGCGTGCGGTCTTCTCTGCGTACGGGTCACGTTTTCGTGATCCGGCCTTTTCGTGTTTCGTGCAATCCAGTCCCAATTTTTATTTTTAATTTTAAAATTTTATTTTTGAATATTTATTTTAATTTTTGAATAAAACTTAAAATTGGGATTTTTGAGAAATTGAAACGGTTTATATTTTGGGAAAATACAATCTTTGATAAAATTATTAATTTTCAGAAATTAATTGGAATTTTATTTGTTTTGGTAAATTGGGATTTATTGAAAACTTTTATAAATAAGACTCGCATCAAGTCGTGTTTAAAGTTATTAAGACTTGAAACGGGAATTTTAATTTATTGGCTAAATTTAAATTCTCGCAAAAGCATGTTAGGTGATCATGGGTTTGGACTTATGTATGGTTTTAATTTATGCACATGGATGGTTTAAATTGGGGTTGGAGCCCTATAGTTGCGTTTTTCAATTGAGGTTGGAGCCTCACTTATGTGCGTACTGTTATGTGATTTATTATGTGGCTTTCCATATTACTTTTTTTAAGGCCGGGGTATGCCCCGTGTAATTGTCTAAGGCCAATATGAAGATTGAGCCTTATTACTTTATGTCTTTTTCCTTTTATTGTAATTTGAGAGTAGAGATAGGTGGTGAGGTTTTATTTTCATTTTGGAGACAATGCACCCATGGAGTAAGATGGACCACATTCAAGTAACAAGGAGGCCATAAGTGAAGACCCCTCAAAATGTTAGGGAGGGGAATCTCAATTGTAAAAATGTAATAGAGATAGGGCTCGTATTTTGTTACCGCTTTCCCTTATGTGATATAAACTGTTTATGTGGCATGTATGTTAGAACTTGTGATTGTGGAGTGGCTCCCACATATCACGCATAAGATAGGTAGAACCCATGATCATTACATGTTAGTATCATGCTAGGACATGTTATCTGTTTATGTGCTTGTTTGAAATACATTTAAGTGTACTTGCATTGATCAAGACTAATAAAATTGGATAACATATATGTTGGTGAGGTCGAACCGGACAACTCTCCGGTTGATTCGAAAATTCCCATTAAATATTAAGTTAATTTCGAACAAATAGGTATTTAATTCGAGATGCAAATTTTGAATTAAATTCCTAGCATTCCATCAAGAGGTTTTAAGTTTAGTAAGTGAAACTAGTTATTGTCCGCGAGTCGTGGGATAGCTAGTAGAGCTTATTAGTTCTTAGTTACCTAATTGATCCTTTTAAATGGTCAATATTTCGTGGTCAATTTTGGCAAGGGCGATGTCCGCGAGTCGTGGTTCGTTCGAACTAAGTTTTGGTCATGATCTTATGATTGATGGGTCTAGCTTAACACCTAAGTAAATATGGATGTCGCATGAGTCATGGGTCTATATTGAAAGATAGGTGATGCAAAAACAATTACTAAGAGTTCTAAAGGTGTTAGAATTGGTAAGTTGTTCTTACCTAGGGTTTTACTTAGAATGTCCGCGAGTCGTGGGTTCGAGGTAAAAAGCCTAGGATCTTAGTACCCATTGGGAAACGTGTTCCTCTTAGATCTTTGGGAATTCTAGATCTTTGAAAAACAGTGGGAGCTACATTATATTAAAGACCTTATCTTTTGTATATCGTTATAATTCAGCATGCTCACTGGTTCTCTGTTTTACCATTTAGGTCGTAGATTCTGTCATTCTCTACGTGTTTTGAAATGGCAACCAAAAACCCTCTTGTATCGATCCTCGAGTCAAACAAGTTGACTGGTCCCAACTATTCTGATTGGCTGAGGAATCTAAAAATCATTTTAGATTCTGAGAAGAGAACTTATGTTCTCTTCGAAGGGGAGCCTAGTCCCGAAGGGGAGGCTCCCACTCGGGCCGAGCGAGACGTGATCCAGAAGTGGAAGGATGATAATCTCCAAGCCCGTTGCCTTATGTTGGCTAACATGTCTCCGGACTTGCAAAGGCAATATGAGGCCATGGAATTCACTTGGGAGATTTACGACCACTTAGAGCAACTTTCCGCCCTCATGAACGTGTTACAAGGTATAACACTTCAAAGGAATTATATCACTTGAGAATGAGGGAAGGTTCAAGTGTCCATGAATATGGACTCAAGTTTCTCGCCCTTACTGAGAAACTTGCTTCCATGGACATGCTACTAAAAGATGAGCTTTCAGTAGATTTGTTGCTAGCTCCGCTCCCACCATCATTCAACCCATTTGTCCTTAACTTCAATATGAATCATGCTGGTGCTACTGTAGCTGAGCTGATTAGTCAGCTTGTGACTGCTGAAAGCACGATCAAGAAGGACAGTAAGGTTTTGATGGTGAATGCTCCATCTTCCTATTCTGGGCCTTCTAAAGGTAAGGGCAAGAAAGCCCAAAAGAAGAAGAAGAAACCCCTTAGGCCCACTGGTGGCGTTTCGAAGGGGAAGGCCCAAAAGAAGAAGCGTGATCAGAAAGAGGATGTTTGCTTCCATTGTGGCAAAGCGGGACATTCGAGGAGAAACTGCCCAGAGTACAAAGGCTGCTCTAAAGAAAGGTATGTTTCTCGTTGAAATAAATCTTTCTATTAATTCTAGTTCTTGGGTACTTGATACCGGTTGTGGAACTCATATCTGTAATGATGTACAGATGCTAAGTGAAGTCCAACAACTCAAAGAAGGAGAATGTGTCTTGAAGATCGGCGATGGCTCAAATGTTGAAGCTCGAGCTTTAGGCACAATTAGATTAGATTTAGGTAGTTTTGAGTTAGTCTTAAATAAAGTCCTTTATGTACCGAGCATTATTCGTAATATAATTTCAGTTCCAATTTTAGATTGTGAAGGTTATGAAACTTATATTAAGAATGGTAAATACTTTATCAAACGGAACAACTCTTCCGTTCACATCGGTACTCTAAGTAATGGACTTTATCTAACTCAGAATATCAATATTATGAATATACAACGAGAAACTAAACGTAAGAGAGATGACAAAGTTTCAGCTCCCTTATGGCACGCTAGATTATGACACATTTCCAAGAACAGAATTAGCAAGATAAACACTTTAGGATCATTCTCTGAAAATGATCTTAAAGAGTTAACTTCTTGCGAATATTGTCTCAAAGGAAAAATGTCCAAAGTTCCTTTTAAAGGAACTGTGGAACGTGTCACTAAGGTTTTGGATTTGATCCATACTGATGTTTGTGGACCGCTTAGTGTAAGCACTAGAAACAATCATCAGTATTTCATAACCTTTACTGATGACTTTAGTCGGTATGGTTATGTATACTTAATGAAGTATAAATCTGAAGCTTTTAAGAAATTCTTAGAATTTCAAAAGGAGGTTGAGAACCAAATTGGTCACAAGATCAAAGCACTTCGATCTGATCGAGGAGGCGAGTATCTTAGTGATGAATTCCTTAATCATCTCAAAGATAATGGGATTATCTCTCAGTGGACTCCTCCGGGAACTCCTCAGCTTAATGGAGTTTCTGAGAGAAGGAATCGAACCTTACTTGATATGGTTCGTTCCATGATGAGTTTCACTAACTTACCACCTTCTTTCTGGGGTTATGCCCTAGAAAGTGCAGCAAAGATTTTGAATCAAGTTCCCTCTAAGTCAGTCCCTAAAACGCCCTATGAAATGTGGCATGGTAAAATCCCTAGTTATTCTTACTTAAGAATTTGGGGCTGTCCTGCTTACGTGAAGAGGACAATGGGAGATAAGTTAGAATCTCGTTCTAACTTATGCTACTTTGTAGGTTACCCTAAGGAATCCATAGGATACTACTTCTATGATCAATCTGAGCAAAAGGTGTTTGTTTCCAGAAATGCCACTTTTCTTGAGGAACCGTTCCTTAAAGAAAAGAAAGGCAAGATCATAGAATTAAAAGAAGTACAAAGTAACCCCACGCCACCCACTGAAGAAACGTCCCCTACTGATCAACCACAGCCAATCACGAATTTCGATACACATGTAAATCCTCCTCTAAGGCGTTCTGAACGCACTCCTAGACAGCCGGAGAGATGGTATGGATTCTTCCATGAAATCTCTCAAAAGGATAATGATCCTTTAACATATGAGGAGGCACTTTCAGATTCTGACTCTGAACAGTGGATAAAAGCCATGAAATCCGAAATGGATTCCATGAACTCCAACCAAGTTTGGACCTTGGTAGATTTGCCTGATGGGGTCAAACCCATAGGTTGCAAATGGATCTTTAAGAGAAAGCTTGGAGTTGATGGAAGCATTGCAGCCTACAAAGTAAGACTGGTTGCAAAAGGATTCACTCAAAGACCCGGCGTGGACTTTGACGAAACCTTCTCACCAGTTGCAATGCAAAAGTCTATTCGGATCATGCTTGCCATTGCTGCATATTATGACAATGAGATATGGCAAATAGATGTGAAAACTGCCTTTCTCAATGGTGACATTGATAAAGACATTTATATGGAGCAACCCATAGGTTTCACATTCAGTGGGAGTGAGCAAAAGGTTTGCAAACTCCAAAGATCAATCTATGGATTGAAACAGGCTTCTAGGAATTGGAACATTCGATTTGATGAATCGGTCAAAGTGTTTGGCTTCATCCAAATTTCGAATGAATCATGTGTGTATAGAAAGGAATTGGAGACCTCAGTGCAATTCTTAGTACTTTATGTTGATGACATCCTTCTTATTGGGAATTCGAAGGATGACATGAAAGTGACTAAGTTATGGTTATCGAACCAATTCGAGATGAAAGATCTTGGTGATGCGTCCTATATCCTTGGAATTAAAATCTGTAGAGATAGATCTAGAAGGTTAATAGGACTATCACAGTCGATGTACATTGACAAAGTATTGAAGAGATTCAATATGGAGTCAGCAAAGGTTAAGAACCTTCCTATGAGTGTAGGAACATGTCTTTCAAAGAAGATATGTCCTAAGACTAACCTTGAGAAGGAAAGAATGACTCACACACCTTATGCATCAGCAATAGGTAGCATAATGTATGCAATGTTATGTACTCGACCGGATGTGGCTTATGCACTTAGTGTAACAAGTCGTTTCCAATCTGACCCTGGAGATGGTCACTGGGCTGCCGTGAAGAATATTCTTAAGTACTTGAAAAGTACTTAAGATTTATTCTTAGTTTACGGAGGTCAGAAAGATCTTAATGTCGAAGGATACTGTGATGCAAGCTTTGCATCTGACTTAGATGATTTTAAGTCAATGTCAGGATACATTTTTGCCTAAACGGCGGAGCAGTGAGTTGGAAGAGTTCCAAGCAAACTACCACTGCAGATTCGACCACTGAGGCCGAATACTTAGCTGCAAATGATGCAGCTAAGGAAGGTGTTTGGATTAGAAACTTCATTCAAGAGTTTAATGTTGTTCCTAGCATGAAAGACCCCATTACTGTGTTTTGTGACAACACTGGGGCGGTTGCTCAAGTAAGAGAACCAAGATCTCACCAACGGACCAAACACATTATGAGGAAGTATCACCTAATCCGTGATATTATCAAAAGAGTAGATGTGCAAATTGAGAGGGTCACATCAGCAGAGAACGTGGCAGATCCACTTACTAAACCCCTTAGTCGAGAAGCTTTCCAAGGTCATCTTCAGAAGATGGGACTTAGAGTAGCTTTAGAATGGTGTTGACGGGAAAGTGGGAGATTGTTAGGAATAGTACCCTAGAAAGCAGATTGTATATCCGCTTTGTGCTTTTCCTTATTGTAATCACAGACAATCTTTGAATGAAATAACGAATTGAGGCAACACTTCTTTATATGCTCTTGTTTGGTATGCGTTTACTTTATCTGTGCATGTATAAGAACTCCCCTAATCCTGATGACTTTAGGACTCTACCATTTAGGTGAAATGGTTCATGAAACGAGCCCTATATCACATAAGTCATGATTAGTAAAATACTCCAAGCCGATGAGTCCTACAGACAGTGGGAGTGTTAACCTGACTCCTCTAAGGCTTGCTTGTGGGATCACGCCCTTAAGAAGGACCACCTTGTTTCATGGAGGTGCAAAGTGTATAGTTGATACGTACGTGATACATGAGGTTGCTTACTTTAATAAGTAAGTTCACTGAGGTGCCCCGTGTGAGAAGATTCCTAAATGGGAAAGGAAGTTTCTATTTCAGGAAATGGAAACTTCCAGATTAGGAAATATCTCACGAGTCATTGATGTGATTAATTGATCCTCAAACTTGAGGTTCCTTGTCACTTTATGAGTTAACTCTGTAGTCTTAGGTATAAGCTTTAAAGGGTGTCGCCTTAGACAACTGATTCAAGGCTTATGCTGGGGCTGCACAAGTGATTCATGAAAGTGAATGAGAACCAAGAAAGGACCTACACTTGCATTTGCAAGGTGATCTCTTATTGTGTAAGTCATTCATATGCCATATGAAGTCCTTGGCCAAGGCAGAAGATCAAGACATCAAGAAAAGGGTTTCTTGGATTGAGATCAAATGGATATGAAATGCACTTAGCTTTAAGACCGGATTATTAGGGTTCTGATTATTCCCTTGCCCTAGATCTTGGTTGAGAGATAGTAAGTAGGAGGATTGTATCTCACATGAATCAATGACTTAAAGGTTCTGTCGAATCCGAACATTCCAATTCAGCTAGGGGTTAAACACCTGTTGCTAGACTATGGTCGTTTAATCTGTGGACTGATTAATTAATTAGTGGATTAATTAATTAGGGTCACTGCTAATTGAATTGAGAACCTAGAGGGTCACACACAACAACTTGGTTACATGAGTTGAGGCTTTAAAATGATTAAACGAGTTAATCGAGCCCAGAGGGTTCCACACGTGTGAAGGCACACGTGTGGGTCACGTGAGTGACACGTGTCCTTGTAACACGTGTCCCACACGTGTGAATATATATATTGTATATATATATTAAATAATTAAATGTGTTAATTATTTAATAGACTTTGGTTTAATTTTGAATTAAAAAGAAAGTCTTATTTTGGAAAAAAATAATCTAGTTAATTAATTATGTATTAATTAATTAGATAAAATAAGTTATTTATTTTAAATAAATAAAGTATAAAATTATCCAAAAATAGTTTGGATATTTTTAGCTCTCTTGAAAGTTGATTTGAATTAGAATCCAAAGTCAAAGTCAAAATTACTTGATGATCAAGTAATAGGAGAGAGAGAGACCAAAATCCTAGCCCATTAAGGACTAGGAATTTTGGCACCCTCTCTCTATAAATAGGGGAGCTCGAGCTCCTCTTGGAGTGAATTGACAATTCTTTTGGTTCATGTGTTGAACACCTTCCTTTCTCCAAGATTAAATAAACCCTAGGTTAAGCCTAAACACTAACTGGAGAACTAGCATCCTTACTAGTTAGATTGTGATCAAGTTGGTGGACTATCTCTAGAGAGCTTCAAGTTAGAAGTTTGAAGATTCGAGCTTTACCAAGGAGAGGGGATCAAGCCGCGAGAAGAGCGTTCTTGGGTGGCTTGAAACGCTTCAAGAAAGAATAAAAGAAAAGTAAGTTTTCTATCTCTACGAATTTGGTTACACGATTGCGAGTCCAAGGTCCTTTTGTTGGGAAAATTTTTTAAATTCCGCTGCTTTCTGATTCGTATTTTCCAACAGTTGGAGCCCTATAGTTGCATTTTTTTCAATTGAGGTTGGAGCCTCACTTATGTGCGTACTGTTATGTGATTTATTATGTGGCTTTCCATATTACTGTTTTGAGGCCGGGGTATGCCCCGTGTAATTGTCTAAGGCTAATATGAAGATTGAGCCTTATTACTTTATGTCTTTTTCCTTTTATTGTAATTTGAGAGTAGAGATAGGTGGTGAGGTTTTATTTTCATTTTGGAGACAATGCACCCATGGAGTAAGATGGACCACATTCAAGTAACAAGGAGGCCATAAGTGAAGACCCCTCAAAATGTTAGGGAGGGGAATCTCAATTGTAAAAATGTAATAGAGATAGGGCTCGTATTTTGTTACCGTTTTCCCTTATGTGATTTAAACTGTTTATGTGGCATGTATGTTAGAACTTGTGATTGTGGAGTGGCTCCCACATATCACGCATAAGATAGGTAGAACCCATGATCATTACATGTTAGTATCATGCTAGGACATGTTATCTATTTATGTGCTTGTTTGAAATGCATTTAAGTGTACTTGCATTGATCAAGACTAATAAAATTGGATAACATATATGTTGGTGAGGTCGAACCGGACAACTCTCCGGTTGATTCGAAAATTCCCATTAAATATTAAGCTAATTTCGAACAAATAGGTATTTAATTCGAGATGCAAATTTTGAATTAAATTCCTAGCATTCCATCAAGAGGTTTTAAGTTTAGTAAGTGAAACTAGTTATTGTCCGCGAGTCGTGGGATAGCTAGTAGAGCTTATTAGTTATTAGTTACCTAATTAATCCTTTTAAATGGTCAATATGTTGGAAAACAGGAATCAGAAAGCAGCGGAAATTTAAAAATTTTTCCAACAAAAGGATCTTGGACTCGCAATCATGTGTCCAAATTCGTAGAGATCAAGAAACTCACTTGGGTAGTAGCTTTCTTGACACGTTTTGAGCCGCCCTCAAACGCGCTTCATGCGGTAATGGCAACCCGTTCCTCGAAAGTCTCTTTCTACTTCAGAATCCATTGTAGGGATAACAATCCACACCAACCTAGATTCAATTCATGTTAGGGAAGTTCTTAACAATATAACATAAAGAAAGAAACATGAAACGAGGAAAGCAGGATTGAAACTCCCTTCGAAAACCAGTTTTGCGAGAGTAGAAAACTGCCAGTCACAAAACCCTCGTGAAAAAATTCATCCTTCAGGATATGGACGAACGGTTTTCGCCATCTTCTTTGGTTCGATTTTTTCATTCGTTTCATGTCGGGTTCAGAATCGTTTCATCATCCCTTTTGATCGTTTTGCTTGATCCCCACTTTTTGGTAAAGCTCGAATCTTCAAAACTTCTAACTTGAAGTTCTCTAGAGATAGTCCACCAACTTGGCTACAATCTAACTAGTAAGGATGCTAGTTCTCTAGTTAGTGTTTAGGCTTAACCTAGGGTTTCGTTTATCTTGGAGAAAGGATGGTGTTCAACACATGAACCAAAAGAATTCTCGATTAGCTCTAAGGGGAGCTCGAGCTCCCCTATATATAGGAGGGAAGTGGCCGAAAATCCCTAATCCTTATGGGCTTAGGATTTTGGTCCCTCTCTCCTATTACTTGATCATCAAGAAATTTTGACTTTGACCTTGAATTCAAATTCAAATCAACTTTCAAGAGAGCTAAAAATATCCAAACTATTTTTGGATAATTTTATACTTTATTTATTTTTATAAATAACTTATTTTTTATCTAATTAATTAATTCACAATTAATTAACTAGATTATTTTTCTCCAAAATAAGACTTTCTTTTTAATTCAAAATTAAACCAAAGTCTATTAAATAATTAATCACATTAATTATTTAACACATAAATAAATATACACATATATTTACACACGTGTGAGACACGTGTCACAAGGACACGTGTCACTCACGTGAGCCACACGTATGGAACCCTCTTGGCCCGATTAACTCATTTAATCATTTTTAAGCCTCAACTCATGTAACCAAGTTGTTGTGTGTGACCCTCTAGGTTCTCAATTCAATTAGCAGTGACCCTAATTAATTAATTCACTAATTAATTAATCAGTCCACAGATTAAACGACCATAGTCTAGCAACAGGTGTTTAACCCCTAGCTGAATTGGAATGTTCGGATTCGACAGAACCTTTAAGTCATTGATTCATGTGAGATACAATCCTCCTACTTACTATCTCTCAACCATGATCTAGGGTAAGGGAATAATTAGAACCCTAATAATCTGGTCTTAAAGCTAAGTGCATTTCACATCCATTTGATCTCAATCCAAGAAACCCTTTTCTTGATGTCTTGATCTACTGCCTTGGCCAAGGACTCCATATGTCATATGAATGACTTACACAATAAGAGATCACCTTGCATATGCAAGTGTAGGTCCTTTCTTGATTCTCATTCACTTTCATGAGTCACTTGTGCAGCCCCACCATAAGCCTTAAATCAGTTGTCTAAGGCGACACCCTTTAAAGCTTATACCTAAGACTACAGAGTTAACTCATAAAGTAGCATGAAACCTCAAGTCTAAGGATCAATTAATCACATCAATGACTCGTGAGATATTTCCTAATCTGGAAGTTTCCGTTTCCTGAAATAGAAACCTCCTTTCCCATTTAGGAATGTTCTCACACGGGGCACGTCAGTGAACTTACTTATTAAAGTAAGCACCCTCATGTATCACGCACGTATCAACTATACACTTTGCACCTCCATGAAACAAGGTGGTCCTTCTTAAGGGCGTGATCCCACAAGCAAGCCTTAGAGGAGTCAGGTTGACATTCCCACTGTCTGTAGGACTCATCGGCTTGGAGTATTTTACTAATCATGACTTATGTGATATAGGGCTCGTTTCATGAACCATTTCACCTAAATGGTAGAGTCCTAAAGTCATCAGGATTAGGGGAGTTCTCATACATGCGCACATAATGGAAACACTCAAAACACGTATTGGCATATAAAGAAGTGTTTGCCTATGATCAATCGTATATTATTCAAAGATTGTCTGTGATACAAGAAAAGTCCCAAAGCAGATTACGTCGAATCGGCTTTCTAGGGCACTATTCCTAACAATCTCCCACTTGCCCGTAAAAGCCATTTAGGTACTCTAAGTCCCATCTTCTCAAGATGCACTTTGAGAGCCTATTGACTTTGGGCGTTTCCAAAGTGGATCTGCTATATTCTCTGCTGATGTGACCCTCTTGTTTACACATCTCTTAGGAAACACCTTTTCCTTATAAAGCTCTCTTGAAAGTTGATTTGAATTTGAATTCAAAGTCAAAGTCAAAATTACTTGATGATCAATTAATAGGAGAGAGGGACCAAATCCTTAGTCCATGAGGATTAGGAATTTCGGCCACTCCCTTCTTATAAATAGGGGAGCTAGAGCTCCCCTTAGAGCTAATCGAGAATTTTTTTGGTTCATGTGTTGAACACCATCCTTTCTCCAAGATAAACAAAACCCTAGGTTAAGCCTAAACACTAACTAGAGAACTAGCATCCTTACTAGTTAGATTGTAGTCAAGTTGGTGGACTATCTCTAGAGAGCTTCAAGTTAGAAGTTTGAAGATTCGAGCTTTACCAAGGAGAGGGGATCAAGCCGCGAGAAGAGCGTTCTTGGGTGGCTTGAAACGCTTCAAGAAAGACAATTAAGAAAGTAAGTTTCTAATCCCTACGAATTTGGTTACACGATTGCGAGTCCTAGATCCTTTTGTTGGAAAATTTTTAATTTTCCGATGCTTTCTGATTCGTGTTTTCCAACACCTTCTATTATTCGTAATATTATTTCCATTCCAATATTAGATTGTGAAAAATATGAGACTTTCTCCAGAAATGGAAAATTTTATCTTAAGAAGAATAAAACTTCCGTTTTACTTGGTACATTATCTAATGGACTTTATACAACCAAAGACACCAATATTTTGAATATACAACAATTAAATAAACGCAAAAGAGATGACAAGATCTTAGCTTCTTTATAGCACGCACGTTTAGGCCCCGTTTCTAAAGATAGGATTGCTAAGTTAACCAATTTAGGATCATTCTATGATAATAAACTTAAAGAGTTAACTCATTGTGAATTATGTCTTAAAGGAAAGATGGCTAAATCTCCCTTTAATGGTAAAGTGGAACGTGCCACTAAAGTATTGGATTTAATCCATACTGATGTTTGTGGACCACTTAGTGTAAGAATTAGAAACAATCATCAGTATTTCATAACCTTCATAGACGACTTTAGTCGTTTTGGTTATGTGTACTTAATGAAGTATAAATCCAAAGCCTTTGAGAAATTCTTGGAATTTCAGAAGGAGGTTGAGAACCAAACTGGTCACAAGATTAAGACACTTCGATCTGATCGAGGTGGCGAGTATCTAATTGGTGAATTCCTTAGTCATCTCAGAGATGATGGAACTATCTCTCAGTGGACTCCTCCGGGAACTCCTCAATTAAATGGAGTTTCGGAAAGAAGGAACAGAACCCTACTTGATATGGTTCGTTCAATGATGAGTTTCACTGAATTACCACCATCATTCTGGGGCTATGCCCTAGAATCAGCAGTTAAGATTCTGAATCTTGTTCCCTCCAAATATGTACCCAAAACCCCATATAGGAGTGGGCATCGGGATCGGGGAATTCGGGATCCATCCCGACCCGATCGAGTATTTCCCGATTGGGACGGAAAAATCGGGCTTTTGAAATAGTCGGGACGGGTACCCGATCCCGACTAAAAAATGCGGGATCGGGATCGGGATCTAAGATACTACCCGATCGGGGAATTTGGGTACATATAATTTTTTTTTAATATATATATATATATTTATGTAGTTAATATAATAAGTAATAATTTATATATATATATATATAATTAAAGTTATATTAATATTTAATACTCAATGCATTAAATTAACACATAGCAAATTAGCAATAGCAGGCAGTGGCAAATTAGTACTCAAGATTAATGTTGTTTTTGTTTGTGTATGGAACTGGACTACTTTAATGAGTTAATCTTTGTTAGCTACTTAGCTTGATATTTTAAGTTTTACTTTTTATATGTTGTTAGTTTTTTGTTTTTTCTTGTTAGTTTTTTGTTGTTTTATGCTAGACAACATTAATCTTTGTTAGCTTGTACTAATTTCCACTGACTGCGGTTTTCTTGTTAGTTTTTAAGTTTTCAAATTTAAAATTTAAAATCATATATGTTGTTATACTTATATAATCTGGACTCAATTTTCTTATAATATGCATAGCCACAGACCAACTCGGCAACTCATGTAGATTGTAAATTGAAAAATAAAAAGAAAGCTCTTAAATTTGAAGTTTGAAATTTAAAAAAAAAAAATTAAAAAAATGGCGGGATCCTCGCTCGGGTACCCGACTTTTGCGGGACGGGAGTGGGATCCATTTTTTCCTCCCCGATCCCGAATTCCCTGAATCCTGAATTCCCCCGTCTTGCGCCTACCCCTAACCCCATATGAGATGTGGTTTAGCAAAATCCCTAACTATTCTTACTTAAGAATTTGGGGTTGTCCTGCTTATGTGAAGAGGACAGTGGGAGATAAGCTTGAAGCTAGATCAAGCTTATGTAACTTCGTAGGATATCCTAGAGAGTCAATAGGATATTATTTCTACGATCCTCTTGAACAAAAGGTTTTTGCGTCAAGAAACGCCACTTTTCTAGAGGGCTCGTTCCATAAAGAAAAGAAAGGCAAGATCGCAGAACTCGAGGAGGTTCGAGACCAAGGTCCCACGCCAAGCTTGGAGAATAACGTCCCTATCCTTACCCAAGAGAGTGATACACGCGAAAATCCTCCTCAAATAAGACGTTCTGAACGCATTCCTAGACAACCAGAGAGATGGTATGGTTTTCTCCACCAAACATCTCAAATGGATAATAATCCATTAACTTATGAGGAGGCACTATTAGATTCGGACTCTGAACATTGGAAAGAAGCAATGAAATCTGAAATGGATTCCATGTACTCTAACTAAGTTTGGACCTTGGTTGATCCACCTGATGGGATCAGGCCCATAGGGTGTAAATTGATATATAAGCACAAGCATGGAGTAGAAGGGGAATCGTGGCAGCCTTTAAAGCAAGATTAGTTGCTAAGGGCTTTACTCAAAGACTAGGTGTAGACTTGTTGGGAATAGTGCCCTGAAAATTCAATTCGTTGAATTAATTAAACTGAATTTACAGCGAGTTATGAGTATTTCACATATTGATAATTAATGGCGTGTGTTGGTATTCTTATATGAAATGTGTTTCATAGGAAAAGACTTCGAATACCGAAATCATGTATCATTAAAGTTCTAATCGGTAAGATAAGAATATGTTCTTATCAAGACTATAACGTGGTTATGTAAGATGATTAGTCTTTCATCATAGGGAATGGTGATTCCAACTATAACACGTTGTTGATTTTCAATAGGATTGGAAACATCGAACTGGACCACTGAGATTATTTATTTTATACTGCTATCTAAAGTGAATAAAATTTCATGGAACATTGTACTCTTAATCCTGATAATGTTTCGGCTTTAGGCATGTAGTGTTAGTCACTGTAATATACTCGAAGTGAGGTCTCGGTAACGGGTGGCCAAAATACTTTGTATGATTCGGTGACAACCACTACAAGAAATTCCCGAAATTCCGACGGGACACAGTCCCTCGGAAAAACCCTCATCGGAATTTATAAACCGACGGACTACCGAGGGACCAAAACCAAAAAATAAAAATTAAAATTAAAATAATTCCGACGGGATTCCGAGGGAAATCCCGTCGGAAATGTCCTAGGGTGATTAAAGAAAATATATATTCCGACGGAATTCCCCTCGGAAACCCGTCGATTTTTTATTAAAAAAAAATTTTAATTAATTAATTCCGACGGGATTTCCCTCGGAATCCCGTCGGTTTTTATTAAAATAAAATTTTAATTAATTAGTTCCGACAGGATTTCCCTCGGAATCCCATCGGTTTTTTTATTAAATAAAAAATTAATTAATTAATCCGACGGGATTTCCCTCGGAATCCCGTCGGTTTTATTAAAACGGAAAAAAAATTATTAATTCCGACGGGATTTCCCTCGGAATCCCGTCGGATTTATTAAAATTGAAAAAATAAATAAATAAGGGAATTCCGTCGGAATTTAAAAAAAAAATTATATTACAATCATTCACAATTATTTATTCAGGACTAATTCTTCAAATAACATTACAAAAGTGCAGCAGCCTCTTTATCTAATCTAGGGTGAACGCGAACAAAATAAATCTTCAAGAAGATGCTTCCGCTCATGTATGCAGGGCAAAGCTCAATCCTCTAAGCAGCCAATCTTGTTGGGCATCGGAGATATCAAAATCTACTACAAATAAACACCTGTCAAATTTCTCCGTTGCAAATTCATAATCAAATATTACAATCTATAACTATAAACAAGATAAATGGATCATCAATTTATAGCTCACTCTTCAACTGGTTATAGGATTATATTATATAAAAATGGGACATGAGCATTTGGTAACTCTATAAGTTTAATGTTAATGAGATAATCAATCAACAATGGGAACTGCATAAGTTGCTTAGAATGATTATCCATGACTCGGACATATTTTATTCCTTTATTAAGTAATATATAGACCAAATTGTAAATTTTTAGCTTCACAAAATTTTGAAACATATAATCGCAAACACAGACAAACATATCAGTTCCAATTCATGATGCATTGCCTTTACTTGTGAACTATCCTCCTCAACCAAATTCTAGCCATATTCTTTCTCAATCTCTTCTAACATCCCTTAAACTTTAAATTAAAGACACACGCAATAGTTCATCATTTAATCCATCAAGAGCCATCAAAATCAAGCAAAACATTATTCTAAACTAAAACATGCTTAAAATTTCATAAAATTGATTTGCTATCAGATATTACATCTATCTAAATCCTCAAATTATACCAAGATAACAGCAACAATGGAATAAGTACCTGATATAGATCTACCAGCACATTATTTCTTTAACAAGGCCTCATCTTCAAAATGTTCCCTTGCCTCTACTAAATTACTACGTGTGTTGCATTGAACTTAGCACTAAACCATGACAAGATTAGCATCAGACAAGTATAAATCAGATACATATTTTTAATGTTCGTAGCATCCATAACCTGTTATATTCCCTTACTCAACAATAAAAACAAGTACGAGATCAACTATTATCACGACTTCAATTCTCACAAGATCTCTCTCGCATAAATAGCTAAGTAGTGCAGATTTTATCACATTCGCCATGAATTTTTATCACATTCGGCTGAACAAACAGTGGCAAATCAGAAGCGGTCGCTGGGGAGGCGAGAGACGTCGACAAAGTAGGCATAGATGAAGAAGAGATGGTGGAGGCGGGTGGAAGAGAAATTGGGGATTTTCCACAAAAGTGTGAGTTTGAAATTTTGGAGTGCCGCGTTGAATTTTTATCCATATGAACCGATGGAAAAGCGACGGGACTTCTCCCGTCGGTTTTCATTTATTCATTTTTTTTAAAGTTTAAAATTCCGATGGAATACCGACGGGTATTCCCTCAGAAATTTTAATCAATTAATATTTTTTTTTTTTTTTTTATATTTTAAAAAAACCGACGGGAATTCCCTCGGAATACCGTCGGAATAATTTACTCTTACTTTTTAAATTTTGTATTTAAAAAACCGACGGGATTCCGAGGGATATCCCGTCGGAAATATTTAATTTTTATTTTTATATTTTATATTTAAAAAAACCGACTGGATTTCCCTCGGAATCCCGTCGGAATTATTTAATATTGGTTTTAAATTTTTTATTTTAAAATAACCGACGGAATTCCGAGGGAAATTCCGTCGGAATTATTTAATATCTATTTTTTAAAAAAAAATTGAACCCCGTCGGAATGCCGTCGGAATTCCCTCGGAATTTTCCGTCGGATTTCGGCGAATTTTTTGTAGTGAACATGGAATGTGCTAAAGAGTTATATTGATCGAGGAATCTGTGGCCTTGCTGGAAGGTAAAAGATATCCCTGAAATTTATTTGCAAAAGTTCGAATTAAGACTTTGGACAAAGCACTTCGTGTGATACGTCACCGAAGTTGTATGTTGAATGTGTTTCACATACAGAGAACTTGAATTTAAGGCGAATCAATAAATTTCAAATTAGAGATGAAAAATAAATGATGGTAGTTGTAATTTATTTTTCATGGATATCTACATGGAGGAGTGAAATGCGAAATTATTCTAGATCAAGAAATTTGTGAATAATTTAATTAATTTTAGAGTGCGACAATATTTATTTAGTGGAATTAAATATTGTTAAACGGTAATTAATTACTATCATGAGATGATAATATATTAACCGGTTTGGAGCTAAAATTAATTAGTCCTGCAGGTCCCCCTGCAAGCCCTAATTGGAAACCCGAAGAGAAAATATTAAAAGGAGAAAGAGAAACGATTTTTCAAAGTGTTTGAAAATAGCCAAGGGATTTATTTTAAGAAAATAAATCAAAGTTCCAAAGAGTTGGAAATGCCCGGAATTTTATTTTGGAGAAAATAAAATTTTAAATTTTTTAAAAATAATAATAAAATAACGTGGCAGGTGCTGATGTGGCAGCTGATGTGTCATGCCATGTCAGCGGATCAGGGACTAGTTGGCGTTGACACAGCGGCCGCGTGGCGCACCACGTGTGCGGCCGAGATCGCGCCGTGTCAGCGCAAACGGGCGACCCAGATTACATGTTGGCCGGGTCGGTCAACGGGTCGGGCCAACGAATAGGGTTGGACCGGATCGGACACGTGGCATCACCAGGACTGGCCACATGTCGAACCAAGTTCGGTCGGACCGGTTCAAGGGTTTGGAGCCCTAGCCGCGAGTGCTTGACACGCGCCGCCTTTAGGCGGTGCGTGAGGGCGCGTGAGACGTCCAATCGGCGTGTGGCTGGTGGTGCTGGACTCGTGGCGAGGAGACCTTGAACGTGGTCACCTCAGATTTTGTGTCCAAGTTGTGCACGCAAGTGGGAAGTGAAATTACCATTTTGCCCTCGGTTTTTCCCCTACAAATAGGGGTCTAGGCCCTTCATTTTTTCCATCCAAGTTTGGGAGAGGTTTTGGCTGAACTTTTGACTTTGAAACCATATAACTTTTCTCCTAGTTAATTCCGATTTATTTTGGAATTAATTTTAATTAGGTGTGTATATAAAACGCCTAATTTCGGGAGATTAAACCCTGAAAAGGATTTTCTAGTTTAAAGTTTTATTTTATCTAAGTATTTATTGAAATACTTTCGGAGCCCACACTCCGAGGGTTTCTCTGGGGTTATTGCAGGGAAGCTCTGCCGGTTTCACGAGGAGATCGGGTATCGGGTTCTTGGGAGGTGAATTCGAGAACTGGAAAAATGTCGTCAGATATCCATGTTTGCAGTACGGTAATATTTTTCAGTTATATTATTTTAAGCATGATAAATTATATGCTCGTAAGTGTTAATTGCATGTTAGATATTTATCTGCTTAAGTGATTTAAAATTTATTATCAATTGCATGTATATACTTGAGTAGATCCGGCTAGTCTTCTGCTATTGTATTAAAATGTTTTAGAAATATTTTAATACTTGTATTATAAACAAAATTTTAAAATGTGGTCCCGGACCGCTACTGTTCTGGGCCCACCTCCCAGCAACTGGTATCATAGTCGTGCTCTTGATATATACATGCATTGATATGATGCATAATTTTAAATCTGATACTGTGCACGTAAATTCTGTCAAAGGAGGTTGGTTTTTAAGTGCGACCGTTTGTGACCCCTCCAGTGTTTCCTGGGAATTTACATGGAATGGAATTTCTTTGGGAAACAATTTAATTGCTTTTCCTGAAAAATTACCGAATCAGTAAACATGATTTAAATTATGATATAATTTATTTATAACATGTTTACTTTATGCCATTTATTTTAAGCATGATAATTATGTGATAATTATATGAAAGCATGTTTAATTGTTTTAATTTATGGCATGATCATGATAATATGAGATATTATGTTATTTACAATTATGCGTATTTTATTTAATGTGATTAAATAATAATGTTTAATAGAGATTGAATGAGATGCATAATTGGACTAATATTTTTTGGCCTAATTAATAAATAGTTATTAAATTGCCTTAAAATATTATTATTGGGATTTTAAATGTGATTTAATAATCCTAGTGGGAGCGTATTAATAAGATTAATCACTTCCGACAATAAGACGCCAAAAGTGATTATGTGTTAATCAAAAGATAATCCACATCCTTTTAAAAGTTCAAGTTGGAGCGAGATGAAAAGAGTTGGATTCTCACGGCCTCCATTACCCGTCTATAGTATAGTGGATGTATACTACTCCCTTCGGCGAGTATATATTCGCGGTATACAAGATTAGACTTCTACGGATAGAATGAAATACGGGAAAGTCAGCTCGACCACGCCTCCGTGGAGTGTCTTGACCTACTCGTATGGACATCTAGGTAATGGTGCACACTTGACTAAGTAATGTATTAACCTCCCTTCGGAGCTCTGTTACATTTACTTAGAGGTCAAGGGTTGACGTGGTGGATTAACATTGTTTGGTAAAAGTTACCTAGATGACATGTTAATAAGGAATAGTTCCTGCTTTTCTAAGCGGTTTTCGACCTCGCCTCCGGGGAGTCAACTGCAGTTAGTTAAGTCACCATTACGTAAATCAAAATGCTTACGTGGATTTCATTTATTGGTTGGACGCAGAAGAAAGCAAAATACATAATCATAACTTGCATTTATTTATTTCAGTTTTATAATTACGATCTCTCTTAGCCCTCTCCAAACTATTTGTCTATAAGGAAATATGCTAGTAAGGGTTCAACTATGCTGACTAGGAAATGAATCTTGACATCGTTTTGAGACACGAAAGTTTACGTACTCACTGAACCTTATCCGAAAATTCCAGAAACTACAAACAGTCAGGATTAGAAAGACGCTTATTCCAAACAGATCAAGTGTAATGATCTGGCTAGCCTTGTATCCTGACATCTGTTTTAGATGTTCTTGAGCATCAGATGCATGAGATGCCTACTGATAAGAACATGTTCTGAAGACAGAATCGTACGAAGGTACGAGCCACGAAAAAGGTTGTTAGTTAAAGATGTTTGAAGGATCACTGGCTCAGAATCATATTATGAATATGATAACTAATCTGAACGAGATTGAAAGCCTCTGTGCTTTAGGGGTGCATTTCGAGTCGAGGCGAGTCGAGTTTGGGTAAAAAAATTCAGCTTGAGCTTGAGCTTGAAAATTATGTGCATGGCTTGAGCTTGAGCTTGTCAAGCTTATTTTTTGGGAGCTTGAGCTTGGCTTGCCCAAATATCGAGTCGAGCTCAATTTGACTCGACGAGCTAACATATTTTTCATGGACCTTTTAGTTCTCATTCAAAAATAATATTAAACAATAACAAGGATTTTAAGATATATACTATATATATAGTATAGTAATATTTTTAAGTTTTATATCATTATTAATAAATAATAACCATTATGAATTGTATTATAATAAACTATAAATCATGTAATTACACAATATAAATAATTAATTAATATTTTATTAAGATATATACTTATGTTATTAATTAGTTAGTATGGTATATGATATTTATTATTTATTAAATATTTGAATGAATATATTTTTGTATTAGTAATATTATATGATCCAATGCGTCATTGTAAAATAATATATTATTAAGACATATTATGATACAAAATTTAGTAAGGATTATACATTTATTATAGATAATATATAATATGGTATAAATTATGTTATATATCTTGTAATTATACCAGATAAATTATTAACTAATATTTTATTATGATATATACCTATGTAATTAATTATTTATTATAGTAGATTGAGTCTATTTTTTATTAAATCATTTTTTTGAATAAATATTATATATTATCATAGTAATATGTTAGTAGTATTGTATATAATATATATATATATATATATATATATATATATATATATATATATATATATATTAGCTTGCGAGCTGGCTTGCAAGCCTCGAGCCTCAAAGAAATAGGCTTGAGCTTAGATTGACACACAACTCGAGCTCGATTAAGCTTGGCTTGAGCTTGACATCGTTCGAGTTCGAGTCGAGCCAGCTTGAGCTCGGCTTGTGCGGCTCACAAGCTAGCTCGGCTCGGAGCACACCCCTACTGTGCTTAAAGAAACAATCTTAACAGACAGGATATGATCCTATACTCTCTGCCTAAGTCGTTTGAACGTTCAGGATTAATTTTAAATAATTTTTTTTTAAACCTAACCTGAACCAATAAACGACCTCAATATGGCAGAAAGGGTGATATAGACCAAGGGAAAAGTTCTCTTAAATCAGACATCAATATCCACGGCCTAAAAAGCCAGTAAGTGGAAGAAAGAAAAAGAAAAAGTTCCCAATCTAAGGTTCAGAAATAGAAAGTCAAATCCGACAATGGAAAAGTGTTTCTATTTCAGTGGTAACAGGTATTGGAAAGGAAGTTGTCCAAAATACTTAGTTTGTCCATTTGCTACGCCGTTTAGATAAGATATGAAGATATCTTACTCGTTGAAAGTATGTTTAGTTGGAAATTCACCAAACCCCTGGTGTGTGAACTTGAGATCAACTAATCCTATTTGCAATTCATTGCAAAGATTCAAACTAACCAGAAGGTTTGAAAAACTGCTAACACACAACTACTGCTCGGGGATAATACAAGTGTAATTGTATTAGCAGTAGGGACTATTGTATTGTATTTTGGCAATAGGGTTTTAATTTTATATGTGCCATATATACAGAAATTTGATTTCTGTAAGTTATTCGATAACTAATGGTTTAACTGTTTGCTTTGAATAAAGGTTTACCATTAAACAAAAGAAAAGGTTTATTTGCTCGGGCACAATAAAAGATGCTCTTTTATATCCTAATTAAATCCTAATTTAAGTTTAACATTAAGAAGCTTGACTTACCATCTAAGAAGAAAAATTTCTACGTGGCACCTATCTATTGGTCAAATGAATCTGAATAGGATCCAAAGACTGATTGTTGAGTCCTATTGACTTGAAAATAGTGTCAATCTGCGAATCCTATTTAGAAAGTTATAATGACCAAGAAGCCTTTTTTGAGACAAAAGGCATTTAAGCCATGAAATTTCTTGTGCCAGCTCATATGGATATGTGATCCTATGAGTGTTCAAGTAAGAGATAGTTTTGGGTACTTCATCATTCATTTGAACTATTACTCTAGATACAGATATGTTTATTTGATGAGACTTAAGTCTACATTTTTGAAGAGTTCAAAGAATAAAAGACTGAAGTCAAAGAGTCAAATTAGAAAACATCTCAAGGCACTTCGATTAGATCGAAGTAGTGATAAGTATCTATGTTCAGAGTTAAATAGAATTTCTCAAATGAGATTAGATCTCAACTATCTGTATGAGATACGTCTTTACAAGGATGTATTGCAGAAAGGAGAAATAAAACTCTGATAATGATGGTAAGATTCATGAAGAATCATGCTGCCCTGCGAAGTTTATTTTGGAGTCTTGTGCTCAAAAACGACAAAACACACTAAACCTAGTTCTATCTAAGTCAGTTCCTAAAACACTGATGGATCTGTAGTTAGGGTGAAAACCCTGTATCTCTTATTTTCGGATTTGAGGTAGCCTGGACCATGTGTTAAGGATGGATCTTGACAAGTTAGAATAAAGAATAAAGGTTTACTTGTTCTAAGGTTATCCTAGAAGAACAAGATGTGGTATATTTTGTAATTTGAGAAATCACAAAAGATGTTTGTGAATATTTCAAAGATAATTACATAGATAACCACAAAGGGTGGAAGCAAAGTAGTGTTAAAAGAAATAACAATATTAGATATTGATTTCCAAAAATCCGTGATAACTGAAAATATATTGGATACATGTGATGTACCAAATACAACATTTGATGTAGAGACGTGTACACGAGAGCATCATTGTAGTGGGAGGATTGTCAGGATACCTGACAAGATACCTAAGATTAACCAAAGTGGTTGAATCTAATGTATTTGATTCTATCACGTGTAATGAAGCTATAGAAAACATAGACGCTGACCGTTTGGTCAATATCCATGGAATCTAAGTTAGAATCTCTGTATTCTAACAAAGTCTTGAACTTGTAGAGGTGCCTGAAGGCATTAAACCCTATTAGATACAATTGGGTTCTGCAAGACGATAAAAGGAGAAATGGACAAAAGTAGAGACTTTAAAGCAAAGGTTATGGCAAGGGATTTTACCTAGAAAGAAGAAACCATTTATTAGATCTTCTGACCTATAACAGTTCTAAAGTCCATAAGAACTCTCCTCTCCATTGTTTCTCATTTTGATTATGAGATTAGATAAATGGATGTAAAGACTACGTTCTTGAACGGGCACCTTCAAGAAGAAGAAATACATGGTACAACCTGAAGGCTTTACAGCCAGAATATAGGTGCATATGATGCAATTTTAATAGATTAATTTATGATCTTAAGCAAGCGTCTAGATCATGGAACATCAGAATTAAAAAGGCAATTTAAATTCTTTGAATTTGTGCAATTGCCTGATGAACCATGTGTGTACAAATGACATCAAGATAATATTGTAACATTTTCATTTTGTACGTAAACAATATTCTGCTCATTGGGAATGATGCAAGAATTTTGTTAGTAGTCAAGATTCGGTTGTCAAATCATTTTGACAAGAAAAGACCTTTGTAAGACCAATGTTGTTCTAAGGATCAGACTTTTTTTGTGATCATGAGAATAAGAAGATTGGTTTATTACGAAAAGCATATATAGATAACATACTGGCAAGGTACAATATGACGAATTCCAAGAAAGGATCATTACCTTTGACATTTGGAATTTATCTATCTCGGGATTAAGAACATGATTAAGAGTTCCGCAGCGGAAGCTTTATGTATGTCATATTATGTACAAGGCCAGTTGTCTATTATGAAATAGGTCTAAGTCAGCAGATATTAGTCAAACCCTAGAATCTGACACTCGGTAGTAGTGAAAGCATATATTGGAGTACTTGAGAAGGACTTGAGATTATATGCTTGTCTGGGGTTATTGCAGGGAAGCTTTGCCGGTTTCACGAGGAGATCGGGTATCGGGTTCTCAGGAGGTGATTCGAGGAGCTAGAAAAATGTCGTTAGATAGCCATGTTTGCAGTACGGTAATATTTTACAGTTATTTTATTTTAAGCATGATAAATTATATGCTCTTAAGTGTTAATTGCATGTTAGATATTTATCTGCTTAAGTGATTTAAAATTTATTATCAGTTGCATGTATATACTTGAGTAGATCCGGCTAGTCTTCCGCTATTGTATTAAAATGTTTTAGAAATATTTTAATACTTATATTATAAACAAAATTTTAAAATGTGGTCCCGGACCGCTACTGTTCAGGGCCCACCTCCTAGCAAGACTTTGATGAAACCTTCTCCCCGGTTGCAATGCAAAAATCCATTAGGATCTTGCTTGTCATTGCTACATATTATGACTATGATATATGGCAAATGGATGTGAAAACTGCCTTTCTCAATGGAGACATTGACAAAGACATTTACATAGAGCAACCCATGTGTTTCACATTCAGTGGGAGCGAGCAAAAGGTTTGCAAGCTTCAACGTTCAATCTACGGATTGAAACAAGCTTCTAGGAATTGAAACATTCGATTTGATGAAGCAGTCAAATCGTTTGACTTTATTCAAAATCCGAATGAGTCCTGCGTGTACAAGAAAGAATTGGAAACCACGGTTCATTTTTTGATACTTTATGTAGATGACATCCTACTCATTGGGAATGCGAAGGATGACATGAAAGTGACAAAGTTTTAGTTATCGAACCAATATGAGATGAAGGATCTTGGCGATGCATCCTACATTCTCGGTATAAAGATCGATCGGGATAGATCTAAGAGATTGTTAGGATTATCACAGTCGGTTTACATAGACAAACTACTAAAGAGATTTAGTATGGAAGAATCCAAACGTGGAAAACTTCCAATGGGCCCGGGAACAGTTCTTTCGAAGAAGCTGTGTCCTAAGACTGAACTTGAAAAGTCCAGGATGTCCAAAATTCCTTATGCATCAGCTATAGAAAGCATAATGTATGCGATGCTATGTACTCGACCAGATGTGGCTCATGCGCTTAGTGTGACTAGCCGATTCCAATCTGACCCTGGTGAACGTCACTGGAGTGCTGTAAAGAACATCCTTAAGTACTTACGAAGAACTAATGATTTATTCCTAGTTTACGGAGGCCAACAAGATCTTGTCATTAGAGGATATTGTGATGCAAGCTTTGCATCAGACATGGATGACTTTAAATCCATGTCAGGATACATATTCTGCCTGAATGGCGGACCAGTGAGTTGGAAAAGTTCCAAGCGAGCGACCACTGAGGCCGAATACTTAGCTGCAAACAACGTAGCTAAGGAAGGTGTTTGGGTAAGAAACTTCATCCACAAGTTGGGTGTAGTTCCTATCATTAAAGACCCCGTTACAGTATTTTGTGACAACACCGGGGCGCTTGCTCAAGCAAGAGAACCAAGATCTCACCAAAGGACCAAACACATTTTGAGGAAGTATCACTTAATCCGTGATATCATCAAGAGAGGAGATGTGCAAATTGAAAGGGCCACATCGACAGAGAACATGGCAGATCCACTTACTAAAGCCCTTAGTCAGCAGGCTTTCGTAGGACATCTTCAGAAGATGGGTCTAGATTAGCTCCTGAGTGGCTTTGACGGGTAAGTGGGAGATTGTTGGGAATAGTGCCCTTAAAGCTGCTTTTTGGCTTTACTATTTCCTTGTAATATCACAAACAGTCTTTGAATAATAAATGAGATGATTTTGTTCATAGGCATTCACTTCTTTATGTGCTTATTTATGTCTGTTTGGGTTGACTGTGTTTTTGCATGTATTGAACTCCCCTGATCCGATGAGGCCGTTAAGAACTTTGTTGTTATGGGAACGACACATGAAATAAGTTCTTAACTCCATAGGCGAGGATTAGAAACTTCTCCAAGTCGAGAGTCCGACAGACAGTGGGAGTGTCGACCTTGACTCTTCTGAGACTTGCTTATGTGATTATGTCCTTTTGAAGGATCACTCAGTTTCATGGAGTGATAAGTGCATACGATGATGCGTTCATAATACATGAGGGTGATTGTTACTAAAACTTCATCACTGAGATGTCCCGCGTGAGAACATTCCTAAATGGGAAAGAAAGTTTCCTATAAACTTCCAGATTAGGAAATATCTCACAGGTCAATAACGTGATTCATTAATCCTTAGACTTGAGATTTTGTAATGTCTCATATGAGTTAACTCTGTAATCTTTGATATTGGCTCAAAAGGGTGTCGCCATATAGACACCTAAACCACGGCCTATGTTGGGATTACACAAGTGACATATGTAGAATTAGTAGAATCGACAAAGGACCTACACTTGTTGCAAGAACAAGAATGATCTCTTACTGATTGAGTTATTCGTAGTCCATTAAACTTAAACCCTTGGCCAAGGTGGATAAAAGATCAAGACATCAAGAAAATGGGGTTTTCTTGGATTGAGGTCTAAATGGATATGAAACGAACTTAACTTTAAAGATCAAGAATATTTAGCCTCTAAGAATATTCTCATGCCCTAGTTCTTGATTGAGAGATGGAGTTGCAGGAGGATCGTATTTCACTGTATGTTATTGACTGAAAGGTTCTTCGATCTATTTCGTTATTTGGTTAGGGGTCACACACCCATTGCTAGATTACGGTAGTGTGATCTATGAAGTGATTAATTAATTAGTGAATTAATTGTTGTCACTACTAATCGAATAATGAACCTAAAGAGTCACACACAAATGCCAGGACACGAGGGTTATGGTAGGATGTTAATATGATTAACAAAGGATCAAATTGTTGATCGAATTGGAGAGAGTAACACCTGGGCATTGCCAAGTGTCCCAAGTAGCCACAGCGTGGCTGCCACGTGTCATGCACACGTGGCACGTATGTATCTCCAAGCGTGTAATTTTATTACACGCGAATTCTTTTCTAGAATTAATTAATTAAATTGTAATTAATTAATTTAAGTCTTTTAATTAATTTTGAATTAATTATTAAGATTTTATTTCTCAAGCTTAACCCAATAAATAATTTATCGGGAATTAAATTATTTATTGAATCTTGACTTTTAGCTTTAGGAAAGTTGAAAAGTCCAACTTCTTATTGTAGGAGAGAGAAAGTTGATTCTTGCAAGACTTGGAGAATAAGTTAGGAACTTATTATTCCAATTAAATTAATAATTAAATTAGTTAATTAGTGAGCAAGAAAACAATCCCATTGGTTCTTGGAAACCCTGGGGGTTCGAACCATATAGTATAAATAAAGGGGTTGGGGCTTCTCTTATTCTTTAGACCAACACTCACGAAGTGTTAAGTTTTTGAGAAAAATAAAAGAAAAGTTTTCAAAGCAAAATCCTAGCCTTTAACACAAGCCATAGAACTAGCATTCTCACTAGCTTGATCGTGTTCTAGGACTGGTGTGGATACGCTTTGGAGGATCACTACTTTAGGATCAATCGAGAACCGTTCGAGGGACTTTCCGCTTGAAGGGTGTTCAGTAGGCGGTACTGACATCACTAGAAAGCTTCTACCTACGTAAGTTTTGTAAACACCCTGTGATACGATACGAGAATTGCAAGTCCATGATCAATCTTTTGGAAAAATTTTAAATTTTCGTTGCTTTTCTGTACTCGTTTTCCAACACCATTTTTTTCGAGCGTCTTCGTTTCCATTTCCATGGCCTTTACCCATTTCTCGTCTGTGAGTGCCTCTTCAACTCAGCTCGGGACCCTGGTGGAATGTATGGTTGCAATGTAGGCTTGGGCCTGTGGAATCAGGTTCCCTCTGGTAATATTAGCTGGGAGTATCTAGGAAGTTCGGTCTATGTGCTCAGGCTCATACCGCTTCGGTGGGACACCTCTGTTGGAGCGAGGTGGTAATACATATTTTTCAGTACCATTCTGTACTGCACTCTCCCCCTGTTCCTTACTGTTTCCTGCACTGTTAGGGTCATAGGGAATAACAAAAATAGGACTGTCCAAGACTTGGTTGCTTACCTCAGGATTATTCGTCGAGGTGATGGGCTCTGTGGAGGAAGTGGGAGGTTATACCACAGGAGGTGATGGCTCGGTGGTTCCACCTACTTAGTCTGTTGGGACTGTGTCTGGCCAATAAACTGGTGGTACTTCTCTACTCAGTGGGTCCTGCTGTCGGCTATCCCCCTGACCATTGAGTGGAGAAGTAAAAAAATACTCGGACTCAACAAAGTCACAATCCATAGTGGTGTAAACACGCCGAGAGGGCGGGTGGTAGCATCTATACCCCTTATGATGAACCCCATACCCAACAAAGACACACTTAATAGAACAGGGATCAAGTTTGGGTCGTGTGGCTTTAGGGACATCAACAAACACTGAGCAACCAAACACCCGTGGCTGGAGGATTAAGACTGATGGGATACTCACGTGGCTAGCTAGACACTTAAGTGGGGTATCAAAGTTGATGGATTTTTTGGGCAACCGGTTTACGAGATAGACTAAGGTAGCAACAGCTTCTGGCCACATAGACTGGGGATAGTGTGACTCGATGAGCAGTGACCTAGACATCTCAAGTAACCGGCGCTTGGTTCTTCTATTTTGCCAGCTCAAGAGGTTTCAATGACTCCCCAAGCCATGACCTATTTGATCCTTCAGAACCAGATTCAGCATTGAGTAACCAATTAGTCCAACTTTTCTCTCTTCACGTAATAACCAGTGCAATTTGCCCATCTGTTGGTAGAGGGTTCAGATAAAGTAAGTAATTCTCGTTCGATAGGAATTCGATGTTGGAGGAAGAGAAGACGGATGGCGGGAGATCTAAGAAGAGGGCGACCGGCGTTTCCTCTCTTTTCTTCTCGCCCCTTAGCGCATTTACTGATCCCATCTTTCACAGAATCGGTCCCCCCTTTTACTACCACCTTTTCGGCCGTACAATTCTTAGGCAAGCAGCAGAACAAAACTTCGTTCGCGAGCTCGGAACGAACATTGCACACTATATTCGTATAGTCTATTTTATAAATATTATATGCAATAAGCTTATCGCTCATTTTTTTAAATGACTTCAAAAAACCGAAAATTTTCACCCACCATCCTCAACAATTCCATAGTAATTCCCTGGAGGGTCACCTAGTCTATTTCGTTCTCGGTACGGTTCGGAGGCTGAGCCCCACCCTAGCAGTCAGGGTGCGACTTAGGTCAACTGACATCCGATTGCAAGTCGTCGTTGGACACTTTCGATTTGACTTGGATCCGGTTCCCCGAATGGAATCTTCTGTCTTAGAATGACGATGTTCTAAGTGGTAACACGATGTATAGAGTCTGACACCTGCCCGGTGCTGGAAGGTCGGAAGGAGTAGTGTTAGTTGCTTTGAATGGAAACCCCGATAAACGGCGGCACTGGAGGACGAAACATTAGGAGATTGGGGTACTATATATCGATCTGGAGAACTTACTTTCCTCTAACTCAATCACTTTCCCACGATCAGCAGATACAGATCCAAGATGAGCTTTCTACCCCACTTGCTAGTAAGGAATGCCCAGAGATGTGTTTCCTCCTGGATGAGGGACCTGATTCTGATGAAGAGGATGACAACCTGGATCGAATGTGTAGGATAGGTGGGAGGTGGGGAATGCAAAAAGGTAAATAAAGACCATAGCCAAAAGCAAGGGATTCCCGGGGCCCGAACGAGAGCAACCCATTTTGTTGAGGATTATGAGGGCACGAGGTTTGGTGAATAATCCCATGCTCAAGAAAAATTTGTTTTAGGGTAGAGTGAATATATTCCCCCCCATTATCAGATCTGAGCACCTGAATATGTGAGTGATACTGCGTACGATCCATTTTGAAAAACTCAATAAATTTAGAAGGAACCTCGGATTTATTTTTGAGAAAATACACCCACGTCATCCTCGATCAGTCATTAATAAATTTAAACTCATGGCTTGAATCAGTATTTAGAGTTAGCCCCCATATATCTAAATGTACTAAAGAAAACACCGTTTTAGATCGAGAACTGGAAATAGGAAACGACTGTCTATGACTCTTAGCAAGAATACAGGTTTCACACGAAAACAGACTATCTTTCAAAAAAAGTTGTGGAAATAACAACTGAAGATACCCTGGGGACGGATGTCCCAAACGTCGGTGCCACAACCATTATTCGCAGTTCACTGTCCAGTGAGCAAGCACTGCAGTTCCTTGTTGAGACACCTCGTCCACATAGTACAACCCGCCTTCCTCAGTACCACGCCCAATCACTTTCCCCGACCGAATATCCTGCAAGAGACAAAATGTGGGAAACATTTGCACCATGCAGTTCAACTCCTTAGTCACTTGACTTATGGAAAGCAACTTGTAGGACAGGCTAGGAACATAAAGACAGTTTTTTAATTTCAACTCTGGGGACAGAGTCACTGTCCCGGCTCCGTGAACAGATGACAGTCCTCCATTTGCACTTAGAATTCCTGTTTTAGGTAGAGCTGTTCAAAATAATAGAAAACCGAAAACCGAACCGAAACCGAACTGAACCGACCGAACCGACCTTGTTTCAGTTTGGTTTTCGGTTTTTTCGGTTCGGTTGACCGACTAAACCGAACTGAACCGAAAACCGAATGTGATTTTTTTTTTAATATATATATATATCATATATTTTGATTATTTGGCAGAAATACATATATATATATATACCATATATTTTAATTATTTGTCATTTAGGTTGCTTACAATTTTTACATTTTTCACAAAATCTCAACTCCAGTTTTTTTTTTTTTTTTTTTATATTAATATTTTCAGGGTTTGGTTTTTCGACCGAAAACCGAAACCGAACTAAAAAAATTCGGTTAAAACTGAACCGAACCAAACGTGGTTCGGTTCGATCGGTTTTGGATTTCGAAAACTGAATTTTTCTGTTAACCGAACCGAAATTTCGGTTCGGCCCAAAAACCGAACCGTGAACACCCCTAGTTTTAGGTGGATTCGTAGACTCAACCAAGTCGGTTTTATCATAAGTCATCGAATCTGTGGCCCCACAATCAAAAATCCATTGGGGATTTCATTTGTCTTGGTGAGTGCCGATTTGGAGAGGGCCCTTTTGCAATTATTTAAAGTAGTGTGATCCCGCGACCCGCTCCTCCTGTTTCTTGATTCTGGCTACCGGTGGCAAGTGCTGCTCCTACGCCGGAATCCATCGCCGATGAAGAGCTCCGATGTCCCAGGATTTCACGTCGGGTTCCCTCTCTGTGGATGGTGGCATAGGCCTTCTTGAGAGTAGGTAACGGATCCTCTTTCAGCTCTCCGTTCCGTGTCGTACCTATCATCGATCCCGCCGAGAAATTGGAACAGCTGGGTTTCTGATCTGAGGCGATTAAAGGCGGAGATATCCCGTTCACATGTCATCGGGGTTAGGCTGGCGTATCTCGATCACCCTCCAGATCAGTTCAAGGCTGCTGTAGTATTTCTCTATGCTATCGGACCCTTGCTTCAGATTGTTGGCTCGGACGGTGAGATCGAAGATTTGAAACCCGTCACTACTCTGGTTGTATGTGGATTTCAATCCGTCCCAAAGTGTCTTTGCGGTCGGGTATTCAACATAGAGTGGTATTAATTCGAGTTCCATGTTGTCCAGGAGCCACGAACAGACAATTAAGTCGGTTTCCTCCCACTTTGGGTACGCCGGAGAACTGTCCGTCGACGGTGGGGGAATCCCTGTGAGGTGGCTGAGTTTACCTCTCCCTCCAACCGCCATCTTCATTAAACGAGCCCAAAGGAAGTAATTGAAATTGTTTAGTTTGATGCTGATTTAAACTGTTTGTGGTATGTAAGTTTGATTATTTTCGGTTTGGGGCTGCAAGTTATAGATTAGGCTAGCGAGTTACATGTAGGGTGTGCACAAATCGGTAAAGCCGACCGAACCGACCGAAACCGAAATTTCGGTCGGTACCGATTATCGAACCGAAATTTCGGTTCGGTATTCGGTTATTTTTTTAAAAAAATTTCGGTATCGGTATTCCGGTACGGTATACCGAACTGTACCGAATACCGAAATTATATAATATATTTTTAAAAATTATATGTAATATATAATATATATATATAATATTATTAATATATGTTATATTTATGCATAATAGAGTCAGATTATTATTAATATATGATATATATATATATAATACTTTTAATATATAATATAATATATATGATATAATATATATTTTTTTGGGTTTTTTTCCAGTATTTTTTTTTAATATGATTTCGGTAAAACGGTTTTTTACCGAACCAAACCGAAATAATTTCGGTTTTTATCGAACCGAACCGTGAAATTCGGTTCGGTATTCGGTTCTTCAAAATGATGTACCGAAATTTCGGTTTACCGAAATTTTGGTTCGGTTTTACCGAATGAACACCCCTAGTTACATGGCCAACGAGTCGATCGGTTGCTGTGACTCCTTGCCGGTGCTGGGTTGATTACTGCTGTGTTAGGCCTTGGCCGTGGAAGGTAAGGGTACGTGATGAATAAGGTTCAGGTCCGTTTCAATAGATCGTCGCCCGCTTTGATACCATGTTTTCTATGTGAGATTCCATAGTGTGGGAAAGGATTTTTTGTATTTCTTGTTGTATGAATACACCGTACATACAAGAGAGAATAAATACAATACAGTATATGCTAGGAAAGGAAAAATAATCACTGTACAAAAAGAGACTCAATCATACATCCCTAATTTGAACCTCTGACCTTTGATTGAAACACTGGCCTTTGGTTAAGATGAATGAGTCCTTCCACTTGACCACATAATCCCGTTTTAATTAACCTTTTGTAGATGCTGAATGGTGGAGATCGTTTTGTCTCCGTTGGACTGGGCTGGACCACTCTTAAAATAGAATTGGGCTCAACTCAAGCAACAAGCCCAACCCAATTTCAAGACTTTATCAGATTAGAAACAACAAACAAATAAATTCTTTAATTTCAAAATGTGCCCTTGATCTGTACCAAAAATTGTTTGATAGGGAACACGTACACTGAAGACACAACAAAGTTAGCTAATTTTTCCCTTGTTTCAGTTTATTTTGATTCAAACCGCCCAAAACTCTAAAGCACGGACACGCCTAAAAAATGGCCCGTGCAGTGTCCGACACGTGTCGGACACGGACACGGCCCGGACACGGCTCGGACACGGCTGAAGGAGTGTCCGAAAAAAAAAAAAAAAAAAAAAATTTGGGACACGGTGTCGGACACGGCGAGGTGGAGTGTCCGACACGGCTCGGACACGGCGGAGCAAATTTGATCATTTTTTTATGCTTTTTTTAATATTTTTTGAATTTTTTGGAGAGAAAATTGAAATAACAAAACTTATTTTAGTTTTTAATATTATATATTTATATAAATATTTTATGTTACATAGATTATACTTATAAAATATTTTTATTTTTATATAAAATATATTTATTTATATATAAAATATAGCCGTGTCGGAGCCGTAGATTTTGAAAAATCCGTGTCGCCGTGTCCGTGTCATGTCGTGTCGTGTCCGTGTCGCCGTGTCCGTGTCCGTGCAACATAGGCCCAAAATTTTTCCTATCAAGAAGTCAGTGATCGACATGACTACGAAATATCTAACTTTAAATAATTATAATATCAAACCATTAAATTACACTCATCTGTACATGAAAATTAATAATTTTGATACTTTTACATTTGAACAAATATAAGAGTATTTTACAAGAATAAAAATACCAAATATATCCACACAATCAAAGTTGAGGGGATAACACCTCAATTCGAGGAAGAGAATGTATTCGGGCTCAATGAGATAAGGAAAATTTGAAATAGCGACCTTGTCAGAATCAAACTCTGTCATGCTCCATTTAATCAATCACATAGGGTTATCAAAAATTTTCTTTTACTAAATGGCCTTTGATCGAATTTAGGTGGGTTTTAGAATATATTTTCTGAATTGATTCTAAAAGAAACCCGATTAATTACAAATGAGAAAATACTAATTTTATTTAGGATTGAGTTAGAAACATAGCCATATTATTCAACTATTAATGTGATTTACTTTCTTAAACAAAATATATTAGAAGTAGACAGCTTGAACTTTCCAAGATTAAGGTTGGTGGGAGGATTCTTCCATGATCAAGAAATGTACCCCACAAAAACATGATTTATCCTAGTGCCAAGATAATCAATCCATTGATAATGTTGGAAGAAAGGCAGACATTACAAACAAAAAGTTGATCATTCTTTCAAATCCAATCAAGACTTTAGAAAAACAATGGATTCTCATTTTAACTCGCCCTAAATCTAATCCCTTTCTTGGATAGTTTCCAATCAATGTCAATCTCATTTCAAAGTTACAATAGATCGGTGGGAATTGAATGATGAGTGCTTTATGTTGTGCCACAAATTATTGTATAGTTTCTTTATGTTTAATAGGTTCTTAAGTATTAATTGTAGCTCATCATTTCAAGGGCAATAGTTGTTGTACCTGTTTCTTTTCTTTCTTCCTTTTTTTTTAATTAAAAAAATACCTAACTAATGCGATACCTAATTAAAAGTTATAGACATTTCCATACTCAAAACCAGCCAACCAGGAGTCGAATTTGTAAGTTGTTTAAATATTCGATAAATTTATATTTATTTTTTTTTAAAAAGAAAAAGAAAAAGAAAAGATTCCGTCTTTGCTAGAATAATAGTTTGTGTTTCGTCTTTTAAAATTTAAAAAATTTTATTTAATTTTTCGTATCTCCACAAATAAAATTTGGCATGCTCATTATAAGGGACAAAATCAAAATTTACAAATATAAAAAATAGGGTTAATTACACCTAACCCTCAAATTAGATGGGGTAATTACAATTCACCGCCATTTTTAGATTAAATTACCGACACCATCGTTCAAAAAATAAATAATTACACTTTGATAAGGGGAAAATCGGGGAGTCTGACTAAGCACCTGATGTCATTGCCAAGTGGCAGCCTATGCCGCGTGAGCTCTCCGCGACCGAGCCGCTTAGTCAATCATCGACCCAGCACTTGGCCAAAAACCTCGAAGTCCTAGCCTGGCGGTAGTCTCCCGCGACCTAGGGTCTCCTTTCGACCTAGAGAGAGGTGCGACCCAGCGGAGCTCCGACCCAGTCGCTACCGGACAACCGCATTTAATGCAAGCACCACCTACAGCCCGCCCCATTAATTGCAGCCGCGTCCGGTACAATGTCAGGTATCTTGGCAGGAGCAGGCAAGCAGTGCTTTAGCTGGAAAAGCACTGTTCCGGCCAGGGGCGTCGCTTTCCTCTCCAAACCAGATCCACACTTTCGGGGAGGTGTACTTGCACCCACGGAGTCCATCTCCACCCTATAAAAGCCTCCCTTCTGGACCGTTAAAGGTAAGCTTTCCTACACGCACAAAAAACTCTTTCAGTCTTTGGGCGACCCAGAGCCTTTTGCTGACTTGAGCGTCGGAGTGCCAAAACGGGTCCAACCCCCTCCTTCCCCGTCTTGGCCTTTGAGCTCACGTTTGTTTCATCCTTTCAGTTAGGGAAAGCATCAGAGTCTTCCTCACCATACAAATATCTTGGGTGATTGGGAGTCCTAATCGGCCGTCCAGCACATAGCCCGGATTTTGACACCATCATCTTGGCGCCGTCTGTGGGAAACTCTGAACAAAAGCCTTATCTTCTTATTACTACTATTTAACTTTCCATTGAAGATGGTCCAAACACGTCACGGACGACGCGTCTACGGCGAAAATGGTGAAGAGATCTTCCCGGATCTCAACACTACAGGGGGAAACTTCCAACCCCCGGTAGTGGGAGTCATCGCTGTGGATGCCGGTCCTAGTGCTCCCAGCCGTTTAATACTCTCCGAAGCAGACTTAGCTGCTTACGTGGAGCAATGCAGGGCAGAGGCGTTAGCTGCTACAAGAGAAAATAGGGAACCAGTCCCGGCTCCCCCCAAGAGGAAGTCCTCTGGCTTTAACTCCTCAGAATGTCGCATACCCCACGGTTCAAGGGCCCTCTGCCCCAATGGCGTATGCTGTCCAACAGCATGCCCATCAACCGAGTATCTGGGGGTATCCGCAACTCCCCTACGGCCAAAACCCCTACGTGCAACCTCAGACCATCTACATTGCTCCGGCCCCAGGAGCCCAACACCCAGTCCACCTGGGTGCGCACCTTGAGGAGGGTTTCGATGACAATGAAAACCCGCCCCGCCGCCGGGAGCCAGCTAGAAGAAGAAATGATCAGGATGTGGAACGCCCCTCGCAACTTTTACTCAACATAAGGGAAAATGATAGGGGCGCGCGTCACATTGCAGGGACGGCAAGCGAAATGAATAGGGGCGCCCCCGTCCCTAGAAATGTGCCTATTTTCGATCGCCTGGGGGCTAGGGTCCATCCCGACGCCTACCACAGGGCCAACCGAGGACATTGGGTCGGCCAGGGCGATCTCCGGAATAATCTCCCCCCGGTGACAGCAACAACAACAACAGCAGCAGCCTTATTTGCTCGACCCAGCGCAAGGGTCGGAGTATTTTGATCCACAAGAGGAAGTGTCATCACACTTCCCCCAAGGGCAAGCCCCCGAAGTAAGGGCACCTGCCCACCGCTACGATCACCTCCCCCCTCGTCAGGGGATGATGTACCGCAGCGAAAGGGAGGCGAGGTCCCTTTTTTGCGACGAAATCATCGACGCCAAGGTGGTGGATAGAGTCCCCACCAATTTGCCAATTTATCACGGGAGCACCGACCCCGTGAAGCATTGCTCCAAATTCGAGGCGCAAGTCAGCCTCTACGGTCATTCCAAACTCATTTGGGCCAAGATCTTCGAAACCACGCTCGAGGGTCCAGCCCAAGACTGGTTTGAGCGGCTAGCTCCTCATAGCATCCGCGACTATGATCATTTGGCCAGAAAATTCAAGGCTCACTTCTCCTCCATGACGGGGGTCAAGCTCTCATCCACCTATCTGTATAGCATCGTGCAGGAGGAAGGCGAGACCTTGAGGAGTTTCTTTTCACGCTTCAACGAGGCATTCGTCAAGGTGGAGCACTTGGACATTGATATCCTGACCCAGACCCTCCACAAAGCCATCCGCCACACGGAGTGCGCCGACGAAATTATCCTCCAGTCTCCCCAGATTATGGAGGAAATAATGGCCATCGCGCGCCGTTTTATACGATTGGAGGAGGTCAAGTCCACAACTCACGCGTTGGGGCGCAGAAGCGACCCCCGGACGAACGGCCCAGCTCTCGATCGATTCCCCAGATCCGACCCACCTCGGTCGGAGCCTCCTAGGCTCTCCAGCAGAATGGAACAGAGGCTTAAGCGAGAAATGCCCTCAGCGAGCGGGGTCAGGAAGGGATACACTCCTTTGGTTTGCCCCATCGAGGAAATTTACGAAGTCATGGATCGGGGGCTTCTTAAAAAGCCAAAACAGCTGAAAGAAACCAAGAAAACTAAGGAGTCTGGGAAGCGCTGTGCTTACCACATGCAACCCGGTCATTGTACTTCAGAATGCATAAGACCCTTGTTGACAGTGGAAGCTCCGCCAACATTATCTTTTACTCCACCTTGCAAAAGATGAACATCCATAATTCCCTCGAATACGAACCTATTAAAACACCATTGACAGGTTTTGGAGGCTCGGAGGTCTATTCCAAAGGAAGAGTCAAGCTCGTTACCTCCATGGGGAAGCTGTCGAAACTGGCCACACAATTATTGGAGTACTTGGTGGTGGAGGGCCCCTCTGCTTACAACATCATCGTGGGACGCCCCGCCTTGATCAGCTTCAGGGCAGTGATCTCCACTTACCATCAAACCATCAAGCTGCCAACTCCGCACGGGATAGGGGAGCTCCGTTGTAATATACCGAAATCGTGGGAGTGGTACTCCATCTCCATGGAAAAGGAACAACTTCCGAACAAAGCTATCGTTCCTTTGATAAACGTTGACGATTTCCTGGATACGGAGCTTGCCGACCCAGACGACCCCACCGCAGAGATGTGTTCCAAGCAAATGACCTCCACCATAGCAAGGAAGAAGCATAAGCTTGACGACGGCAGGAGCCCTTGTTCCGATCACACTGGTTCCAGACGATCCAGAGAGAACCACCCACATTGGAGCTAGCCTCAAAGGTAAACAGCAATGTATGCTCATTCATTTCTTGCGGGAGAATGCAGACGTTTTTGCCTGGAAATCCTCGGACCTGGTCGGTGTCGACCCAAAAATCATTGAACATCACCTGAATGTCGACCCAAGCTTTCGACCTATCAAGCAGCGCCTGAGGGCCCAGAGCGATGAGCGGAACGAGATAATCGAAAAAGAAGTCAACAAACTGCTAGACGCTGGGTATATCACCCCGACAAAGTACGTTGACTGGCTTTGCAATGTCGTCTTGGTCGCGAAAACAGGGGGAAAATGGCGAATGTGCAACGACTTCACCGATTTGAACAAAGCCTGCCCCAAAGATCCTTATCCCTCCCGCGCATTGATCAGTTGGTCGACTCTACAGCCGGTGCGAGCTTTTGAGCATGATGGACGCCTTCCAGGGATACTATCAAATCTTTTTGGCTCAGGAAGACAAGAAAAAGGCCGCATTTATTGTGGTGAAGGGGATCTACTGTTTCGAGGTCATGCCTTTTGGATTGAAAAACGCAGGCGCAACCTATCAAAGGCTGGTCAACAAGGTTTTCGCAGATGAGATCGACAAGACGATGGAGGTGTATGTCGACGACATGATCATCAAAAACGAGAGGGCGGAGATGCACTTAACTGATTTGGGTCAGACTTTTGACCTCCTCCGCAAGTACAGAATGAAGTTGAATCCCAGCAAATGCTCTTTCGGCGTGGAAGGAGGAAAATTCCAGGGTTACATAGTCAGCCAGAGAGGAATCGAGGCTAACCCAGAAAAGATCTTAGCTCTCAAAAGCATCAACAGACCCCACAACGTGAGGGACGTCCAGCATCTCGTCGGTCGAATCATTTCTCTAAATAGGTTCATCTCTCGCTCCTCTGAGAAAAATCTCCTGTTCTTTAAGATTTTACGCAATATTAAAAAGTTCGAGTGGACTGATGAATGTGATGGGGCCTTTGAAAGGCTCAAAGAATATCTGGCTTCTCCTCCCTTGCTTGCTAAACCTATTGCAGGAGAAACTATGTATCTTTATCTGGCGGTTACGGAGGAGGCCGTGAGCTCAGTGCTAGTGGCCGTGCGCGAAAGGAAGCACATGCCGGTATATTACGTAAGCAAGATACTCCACGGCGTGGAAACGCGCTATTTGGAGATCGAAAAATTTGTCCTGGCCCTCGTGCACGCGTCCAGGAAGCTAAGGTCCTACTTCCAATCCCATTCCATCATCGTCTTCACAGACCAAGGCTTACGCCAAGTCTTGGAGAAACCGGAAGCATCGGGAAGAATTGTAAAATGGGCCATTGAGTTGAGTAAGTTCGATATCAGCTACCAGCCCAGAGCTGCATATCAAGCCCAGATCCTGGCAGATTTCATCATCGAAAAGAACGATCCATGTAAGGAAACCTCGCGCTCGATGCTCTGGACCATGTCGGTCGATGGCTCCTCCACCTCTCAAGGAGGCGGCGTGGGGATCTCCCTAATGAGCACGGGGAGCCAGACGCTTGATTTTGCCATCTCCCTTGACTTCCCAGCCACCAACAATGAAGCAGAGTACGAAGCGCTCATCGTTGGCCTCAAAATCGTAAAGGAGCATGGGATCGAAAGGATTGCCGTAACAATAGATTCCCAGCTGGTGGCGAACCAGTTTCAGGGTTCCTATGAAGCACGTGAAGAGACAATGATTAAGTACCTTGCTAAGGTCAAATCCTTGGCGTCCCAATTCAAAGAATTCACGCTACAGCAAGTCCCCAGGGAAGAGAACACGCGAGCGGACGCATTATCAAAGTTCGCAAACGGAATGAGAGGCTCCAAGGACCAGAACATCACTTACTTGTCAAGCAAGGGGAGAGTGATTGATTGCGAGGCAGAGATGATATGCTCCATCGACCCAGCCGAACCTTGCTGGGTCGACGAATTCATACTTTACCTAAGAGATGGAGTGTTGCCTGCCGACCGAAATGCGGCGAGACGCCTCAAATACAAGGCCGCGGGTTACTCCTTAGATTCTGAAGGGAGATTGTACAAGAGGGCATTCATGGGGCCAACCAAACGGTGCCTACGCCCCTCGCAGGCTTTGGACGTCTTAGAAGAAATACACAGCGGGCAGTGTGGAAATCATGCGGGCGGTCGATCCTTGGCCAAGAAAGTTTCTAGAAGTGGGTTCTACTGGCCCACTCTAAACGAGGATGGTAAGGAATACGCCCGTAGGTGTGTCAATTGCCAGAAACATGCCAACATCCCGCACCAACACCCCGCAGAAATGGTCCCTGTAGACATTTGTTGGCCCTTTGATCAGTGGGGCATTGATATCGTCGGGCCACTGTCGCTCGTGACAGGTCAACGACAATACCTGTTGGTCGCGGTGGAGTACTTCTCTAAATGGGTCGAAGCCCAACCCGCGACGAAGATCACGGACAAGGTTATCCAAAATTTCTTGTGGCGCAACATCATTTGCAGATTCGGGATCCCCAGGGTCCTAATATGCGACAACGGAACTCAATTTCAAAGCGCCAGCACTAGATCCTACTGTACAGACTTGGGGATCAGCCAACGCTTCGCATCGATCGGCCATCCCCAAGCGAATGGCCAGGTCGAAGTAATTAATCGGATCATCATCCAGAACCTCCAAACTAGGCTGGAGGCTAAGAAGGGAGCCTGGGTCGATGAACTTGATGGGGTCCTATGGGCTTACCGTACAACTCCCAGAACCGCGACAGGGCAAACCCCCTTCTCGATGGTTTACTGGTCGGAGGCCATGATCCCCGCGGAGCTTCTACATCAAACAGCGCGGGTGTCCAACTACCAGCTCGCCAGAAACACAGAAGACCGAGCGCATGAGCTCGACACCATTGAAGAAACTCGACAGAAGGGATTCCAACGCATGCAGCAGTATTGAGCCACAGTGGCTCGAAGCTATAACAAAGGGGTCAGGCCTCGCGCTTTTCAAATCGGTGACCTGGTTCTCAAAAAAGTCGAAGTGACAAAACACGTGGGCAAGTTACAACCCAACTGGGAAGGCCCGTACCGCATTGCTGAGGTAGGGTGCAACAAAGCTTATCACCTGGAGGATATGGAGGGGAAAACCATTCCCAGATCTTGGAATGCGCATAACCTCAAGAAGTTTTATGTTTAAAAATTTCTCCAAGTTGTAAGTACCGTTTTGTACTCTTCCTAGTTCGTCTTCAAACAATGAAAAGTACCTTCAGTCCGTCTGAATTGTCTTTTATTTTCAGTTAATCTGAATGTTGTAACATACCCGTTAATCGGGGTTTACGCTTAGAATTTGAAACATCCTAAGGCATACGTAAAGCGCATTTGATATACTATCAATACCCAGAGAAGGGTATGAACCCTCTTCTACCCGGCAAACGAAAACCCGATAAACGAGAATCAAGGAAATCCTAAGTAGTAGCTCATGACGACTCGCGATGTAGGTTCCCAACGAGCCAGCTCTGGCTCGCAAGGGTGACTTTCTCCGACCCACAGCATGAGCACTTTCCGAGCCAACACTTACCAACAAGTTTCGTTTAAAAGGTTGTGAAAAGCCATACTTACCAACAAGACCAATGTTTTGTGAAAACAACGTTAAAATGACTCAGAGTCAGAAGCAAATATGCGATTCTCATTCATAAGAAAGGGGGTCAGGCCCCGGATATTTACAAAGGAATTGCAGAAAAGAAAATACAAGTTCCGTGCGCCCTCAAGAGCTGGGAGCAGGAAGGTCAGCGACTTCAGTAGCAAGTTCCGGGGCCAGAGTTGGAGGATTAGGCTGAGTCATTGAGGGAATCTCTTCAATGGCGGGGGGGAGTGCTGCCAGCGGAGGGATCACCAAAGTAGGACCACCTGGGTTCCCGACCGAGGGGCCATCCTCTTTCGACCCGCTACTTGACGGAACATAAGTGGCCAGTAAAGTTTCTTTCGCCCCCTCTATATCCAGAGAGCCCGGCAGTACCACCGCCTCGGACTGCTTGTCGAGCTGAGATTCGGCCTACTCCACGGCCCAGCCGTAAGTCACTTTGTTCCAATCCGACTCCTCATCGTCTTCCTCGCCGTCTGCTGCCTCCAGGTTCGCCCCCTCATCAAAATCAACGCGAGCCATGAATTCTTCCGGCAGTGTATTGGGAACATACCCGTTCGCCGCATTGAGCTTGCGTGGGTCGTTAAGGAGTGCATGGGGGATTGGGTGATGAAAGTGGATCTGCGATAGGGCTCTCATGAAGCCGGTCTCTATGTCTGATGCCCCCAGTGTGCCCGAGACGGTGTCAAACACCTTGGACTGAAGAAACTCCACCACTGCACTATCCTTTATCTGCGGCACTAGTTTCTCGACCGTCTAGAAGGTCACTTTGGTCCCATCCTTCTGCCCCTCGACAAAGCCGGCTTTCCACCCATCCTGCTTGCCTTTGGCGTAGGCAGCCTCAGTCTTTTGCTCCGCTGCATCCAACAGACTTTGCCGCGTAGCCACGTCGGTTTGCAGCGTTTCCTTCTCTGCCTTGAGATCCCCCAACTCCTTCTCTAAGGCAGACCTCTCATGGAGGGAATCCTTTACCAGCTTGTCCATTTTATCAAGCTTCACATTATATGCCTTCTGGGCATCTTCCAGCGCCTTGGACAGCCTCGCCGCTTCGTCCCTCCAACTTTTCTCCTGCAATACTTCAGCCCTCTCCGCCAGCAGTTTGCGGCGGGCTTCATCGACCAACTCCAGATGCATGGCGGACTGGTGCTCTCTCACAATCAACTGAGAAAGGGAAAAAGAGAGGGGAGTCAAATGCAAAGTAATGAGAGGAGCGATCCAGAAGAAAAGATAGTTCGAGGGGCCTTACCGCGTTCAGGAAAGCAATTTTGTTGAAGGAGAGGGTCGCATTGCTCTCCTTGGCCAGCTCCCGGTGCTCACTAGCGGTTTGGAGGGAATAGTAATTGGCCTCCAATACGTCCTGATCGACCTCTCCGGTCGCGATCCTCCTTTCTGATCTGTCCGGCTTAAGCTCAGAAACTCCAAAAGGATATTTGGGCCTCTCGAACTTGGGGACATCGATTATCCGTTCGTAATCCCCCCTCAACATAGAAAACTCGGAGGTGGATCCCGGTCGAAGGGTGGGGGGAACCCAGCCACCCGATGGTCGGAACGGAGTATCCCTCTGTTGCACAGTCCTCTCGGAGGCTCCAGCCCCAGGGTCGTCCCCCCCGTTTAGCAGCTTTCTTGGGGGTCCCACCCTCTGGGTCATCTCTCTCCCGTCTTTTCTGTGTACGTCGGCCCTTGGGCACTTCTGAAGGAAACGACCCAGAGTGAGCCTCTGAGTCCGTATCTGGCCGCCCAGCAGATATAACCACTTTGCCCTTGCGCTTCGGAGGGCGAACGTTTTGATCTTCCGGGGGAGCCCAGAGGCCCCCTGCGCATACGCCCCCTCCCCCGCCGTGGGAACAGGGGCGTCAGCCCATCTTTGCCCGGCTGCCCTCTCTACAGCCGCGATCTTTGCGAGGGAGTCAGCCTCCGTGAGGCCCTCATCTTGTGCTATTTCTTGGACGGAGGGAGGGGGGCCAAGCGCTTCCTCCCCAGCAATCTTCTTGGCCCTCTCGGCCTGCTTCTTCCTCAGGAGACGGTCTAAAGCTTTGGCTCGTCCGGCCACCATTATCGACCCTGCACAAAAGAAGAGGAGGAATAATTACTCCGGCGGGCAGGATTAGAGTCTAATGTAGAAAAGAAGAGATGAAGTCAGGGAAGGAAACGTGCTTGGCCTATGGGTGTTGAGGGTATAGTTACCCAAATTGAAATCTATATGCCTCCGTGTACCCGGAGCCAACCCCAGGTTTATTAGCAAATGGGTGTTTGTAAAGACCCCTGTATCTAGCGGGTGCACCTCCCTCAGAGGGGCCAGCCAGGTGTTGGGCCAACGAACCAGGCCCCTCTCCAACCTAACCTGGGCAACGTAATTCCAGGAAGTGTGTTCTAGACCGTTCCACCCGTCTATGTACCTCAAGAAGACAAATTTCGTCTTCCAATCCACGCCATGGAAGGACTTTTCTGTATCAAAGATCTTACTCCCCGACCGAGATTGTAGCTTCACGAACCACCTCCTATTGGGGGAAGCAGCTGAGTCAACAGAAGCTACGAATAATTTCGCGAAGTGCTCTACACACTCTACTTGACCCAGGATTTTCATCAGGGACCTAAATGCCGTTATCATCGCATGCCCGTTTGGGAGCAGTTGAATGGGGCTGATCTGGAGATGATTGAACAGAGCTACTTGGAAGGGAGAGAGAGGGAGCCAGAATCCGTACTCAATGGCCTGCAGGGACATGGCGATACACCCTTCCGGCGGTGCCCCCATGTGCTCATTTGTGTTAGGAGTGAAAACTTCGCAGCGGTCGTCTAAATCCCTCCACCCGGTCAATCTCTTCGGGGCGGTGGTCCTCTCCGACCCCCACACCTCAGCCCTAAATTCATAGTAATACTTCGAGCATTTTTGCTGCCCTTTCTTCTTCTTCCCCTTTTGTGGTTTCAGCTCCGCATCCAGGGCCACGGCACCCCCTCCTACACCTTGAGTTTCATCCTCCAAAGACATCTCTTCTATTTCGGCGGCCGTATCCTCCACCGCCGCACTATCAACTCCTGGCTCCCCCTCTTCGCTCAGAGATACACTGGGGCTTCCCCTGGCCGCCCCATCAAAGGAAGGACCTGCGACTTCCCCATCTACAGTGAGGACGTACATCTCGGCCTCAAGGTCCTCCCATCTATCCTTACCCAGTCGTTTAACCCCTATGCATTCAACGGACACCTCCGGATCTGACGGGATGTCTCGGGGTCCATAACTCCTAGGTTGCTTACCCTTGGGTGGGCTTTCGGGGAACACAGAGACATTCCTTTTGGGAGCCATTTCCAGTGAGTGGGTGGGAAAGGAAGAAAGGAGAGATCTGTTATGGAAAAGCGTACCTCTAGAGTGTGCTTGAGAGTTCTCCCGGAGTGCGTTTTTAGCAGAGTACGACGGAGGGCAAGAGTCACTCCGAAATCTAGGGTTTGCTCTTGTGGAAGGCGTGAAAGGGGGAAAAAACTGCCTAAGTCCTCAATTTATGGCAGCGGTTTCAATTGAGCGTGGTTATCCTTCTCCACTTGTCAACAGACTAGTTTACTTGGGGAAGAACGTGGCCCGTTACCCCCAAAACGGCTGCCTGTAACCGCTCCTCAGAACCGCGCCAGCCCCCCCAATTTTCAAAAAGTGTAATCATGACTCTGATAAAGGAAGTTTCCAGGGTTTCCCGCCCAGTGGAACACAGCTAGCGTGCGCGCATGAGGCCACGCCTTATATCCTGGGTCGAAACCAATCTTGGGTCGAAGGAAGTTGGCTCGCCGCTTTGGCTCGTCGTAGTTTGGGTCGAGCAGCTTTCCGAACGACCCAGATTATCACAAGATAATCGCGACCCAGGTCTCCCCTTTCTTCCTCAGTTGCAAAGCCTTCCTCAAGATCAGGCACCACTCTCTCAGTGGCACCCAATCTGGGGGGGGAGATGATAAGGGGAAAATCGGGGAGTCTGACTAAGCACCTGATGTCATTGCCAAGTGGCAGCCTATGCCGTGTGAGCTCTCCGCGACCGAGCCGCTTAGTCAATCATCGACCCAGCACTTGGCCAAAAACCTCGAAGGCCTAGCCTGGCGGTAGTCTCCCGCGACCTAGGGTCTCCTTTCGACCTAGAGAGAGGTGCGACCCAGCGGAGCTCCGACCCAGTCGCTACCGGACAACCCCATTTAATGCAAGCACCACCAACAGCCCGCCCCATTAATTGCAGCCGCGTCCGGTACAGTGTCAGGTATCTTGGCAGGAGCAGGCAAGCAGTGCTTTAGCTGGAAAAGCACTGTTCCGGCCAGGGGCGTCGCTTTTCTCTCCAAACCAGATCCACACTTTCGGGGAGGTGTACTTGCACCCACGGAGTCCATCTCCACCCTATAAAAGCCTCCCTCCTGGACCGTTAAAGGTAAGCTTTCCTACACACACAAAAAACTCTTTCAGTCTTTGGGCGACCCAGAGCCTTTTGCTGACTTGAGCGTCGGAGTGCCAAAACAGGTCCAACCACCTCCTTCCCCGTCTTGGCCTTTGAGCTCACGTTTGTTTCATCCTTTCAGTTAGGGAAAGCATCAGAGTCTTCCTCACCATACAAATATCTTGGGTGATTGGGAGTCCTAATCGGCCGTCCAACACATAGCCCGGATTTTGACACCATCGCACTTAAACCTCATTTTCGTTTGAAAATTGCTGACGTCAGCAAAAATTTGATTGAAAACCCAATATGCCCTCTGTTGACTTTAGTCAGTTTTTTTATTCCAATATTACCCTTGGGGGTTAACTGTAATTAACTCTACTAATTTGGGGGTTAAGTGTAATGTTTTTAATAAAGTTTTCAACTGTTATTTTTTGACAAAATATAACTGTATTTTGGACTTTAATTTGACATTTCTGATTTTAGGGATAATAACTCTAAAAATTTTACAGTTTCAGCCAAATCTCAATCGGAAACCTAATTCTATATATGAAAACTGCCCGTGATCGCCTGAAACCGGTTGAAGTCATACGTGGCAAAACAACCTATCAGAAAAATTGCAAATTTGGGACAGTAACATATCCTAATTTGCATTTTTGGACTTTAATTTGACATTTTCGATTTGAGGGACAGTAACTCTAAAAGTTTCGCAATTTCAGCCAAATCTCAACCGGAAACCTAATTCTGCACTAGAAAACCGCACGTCATCGCCTGAAATCGGTTGGAGTCATGATAACAATGGCTATCGTAGGAGACGTTAGAGCGGTCTCGAGCTCGTAATTCGATCGAGAAAAAAGGGGTGAAGGGTCCGGTAGAGCCGCCGACTGCGAAAGTTAAGAGGGAGAGATAGAGAAGCAGGAGATAAGGAAAATAGAATAATTGTATTGCTTAATAATAATAATGTTCGGCAACCAGCACAAATAAATAGCATAGACTCCAAGACCTAACTCAACTCAAACTAATAGCTGACTAAGGACTCACAAATTAAACTAATTACTAAATAACCCAAACTAACTAATTAACAGCATGATGAACATCAACGGGAAACATAATCCTTTTGCCAAGCTGGTTTCTTCGTTTGCCTAACACTTCGCCGAGGAACAGGATCACCATCATCTTCCCCACTACCAGCCTTATCCTTATGCTCCAGTTCCTCACCATCCCTCGTATCACTCTCCCGACCTTCAGAACCCACCTTGTCCTCAAGGTGTAAACTAGGAAAAAATTCGCGAACCACCGCAACGGGCTCCCAAGAGGCATCATCCAAAGAACCGTCAGACCACCAAACTAACCACTACTCTTCCAGCACACCATTACGCAACATGGTCCTCGACTCATGCACACTGACCGGTCTCGAAGAAACTCGCCCATTCAACAAATCACGCGGCAACTCCTCACCCGCTAAGCTATTCGTGCCATGAACAAACTTCTTCAAAAGGGAAACATTAAAAACAGGATAGATCCTGGACGAGTCAGGCAATCGTAACTTATATGCCACGGGACCAACCTTTTCGATCACCTCAAACGGCCCAAAAAACCGCTTAGCCAACTTCTGATTTCGGCGCCGATACACCGAATGCTGCCAATACGGCTGCAATTTCAATGGCACCTCATCACCCACAGCAAACTGAACGTCCGACCGTTTTCGATCAGCCACCATTTTCATCCTATGCTGCGCCGCTAACAGATTAGCCCTCAACTGCCGCACCAATTCATCACGCTCCACCAACAACTCCTCAACAGCCAGTAACCTACTGCGCCCATGTAGAAATGGAACTAAATCCGGCGGGGGACGCCCATATACCGCTTGAAATGGAGACATTTTCAAGCCAGAGTGATAGCTCGTGTTTAAAGCAAACTCGGCCCAAGGTAACAAAACCGTCCAACTCGATGACTTTTCATGACAAAAAGCTCTCAAGTATTGCTTCAAAGTTCCATTCAGTACCTCTGTTTGCCCATCCGTTTGCGGGTGGAATGCGGAGCTATGTTTCAGAGTCGTGCCGCTCATCGCGTGTAATTCATGCCAAAATTTGCTAGTAAAAACTGGGTCTCGGTCTGACACAATAGCTGAAGGAATACCATGATGTTTAACCACCATGTTGGTAAATAAAAACGCAGTCCGATGCGCATCGAAATCCGATGGGAGAGCCCTAAAATGTGCATATTTAGAAAGACGATCCACGACGACTAATATAACAGTGCACCCCCGCGACATAGGCAAACCTGTGATGAAATCCATACTGAGCTCATCCCAAATATGTTCCGGTATGGGCAAAGGCTGAAGTAGGCCCACAGTCGGAGTTGTAGCATATTTAGTCGCCTGACAAACAACACACGCCGCGACGTGATTACGTACGTCGACCCGCATTTTTGGCCAATAAAATGACAAGGCTAAGCGCTGAAAGGTTCGCTCGACTCCCGCGTGACCTCCGGATTGCGAGTCATGGTACTCCCGCACTAATTCGGTCCGCAAATCAGAATGTTGGCTCACACATAGCCTATGCTTATAAAAAATCATTCCATCAAATACTGAAAAGGGTGAAGATAAAGTGCCCGCTGCATTAGCCTCATGCAATTCCACCAAATCAGATTTTTCTTTGTTCTCCCGCCGTATTACAGCCATAATATCCGCTGCTGTCCGAGAGACAAAACTCAGCAGATGCCGCGACTCCAAATCCTCTTCCCGTCGTGACAATGCATCGACAATCACGTTAGTAGACCCCGGTTTGTATTCAATACGAAACCGAAATCCCAACAACTTCCGGACATAAAACTGCTGGTCCGGTGTCTGAATCACTTGTTGAAGTAATTCGCGCTCCTTTGGTCAGTTTGAATAATAAATTCTCGTCCCAATAAATATTGCCTCCATTTTTGAACGGCCTCCACAATTGCATAAAGTTCCTTATGATATGTCGAAGCCAATTTGCTCATTGGTCCCAACTTCTTACTAAAGTATGCAATCAGTTGGTCATTTTGTAACAGTACAGCACCAATCCCCACAGCCGAAGCATCGGTGTCCACCACGAAAGGGGCATCAAAATTCGGCAAACGCAGCACAGGGGCCGAGCTCATCGCCCCTTTCAATAGTTTAAAGGCGGCATCGGCTTCCGCAGTCCACACGAACCCGTCGCGTTTCAGCAAATCAGTAAGGGGTGCCGCGATATGAGAATAGCGCTGAATAAAGCGCCGGTAGTAGCAGGTGAGACCGAGAAAACCCCGAAGTTGCTTAAGGGTTGTCGGTACAGGCCATGTTACCATGGCTGAGATTTTACTCGCATCCACCTTAAGAAAACCCCTTGATATTATATGTCCCAAATATGGAATTGAATCTATAGCAAACGAACATTTGGATAACTTGACATAGAAATCATTAGAATGCAACAGAGCGAGAACAACATCCAAATGAGTTTCATGATCAGCCATGGTCGCACTATAAATCAGAATATCATCGAAAAAGATAATAACAAATTTACAAAGATAAGCTGCAAATAACCTGTTCAGGCATGCCTGAAAAGTGGATGGCGCGTTCGTAAGCCCAAACGGCATAACTAGAAACTCATAATGACCCTCATGCGTGCGAAACGCCGTTTTGTAAATATCCCGATCATGCATCCGAATTTGATGGTAACCGGACCGTAAATCGAGTTTAGTGAAAACTCGAGCCAATCCAAGTTCATCGAATAGTTCATCCGCCATTGGTATGGGAAAATGATCCGGGATTGTAACTGCGTTGAGAGCACGATAGTCCACACAAAATCGGTAAGTATTATCTTTCTTCTTGACCAATAACATCGGAGATGAAAACGGACTCCGACTAGGTCTAATGAACCCCTGCTCCAACATATCCTTCACAAAATGTTCAATCTCATTCTTCAAAAACTGAGGATAATGGTAAGGTAGTACATTAACCGGAGAAGATCCCGATAAAAGCCGAATACGATGATCACTCCACCGAGTTGGCGGAAGGTGATCGGGCTTCTTGAATACCGTCCCATACTTGCACAGCAACGCCCCAACCTGTGGCGCCACGTCTGGCCAAGTTACATCCTCCGTAGGCAAGCTCTAGGCCTCAAGTGACCACAACTCAAAACACGCCGCTATTGCATCGGTTGATCGCAAAGCGAGAAAATAGTGAAAAGTAATAGCCTTTGGGGCTGTTGGGCTACCTTTCAGTGTCACCATTTGACCATCCCAATTAAACTCCATAATAAGATTCACGTAATCGTGGCATACACAACCCAATGTTTGCAACCATTGGACACCCAAAACCGCCTGCTGGCCGTGCACAGGCAATACGAACACATCAACAGGAAATGTCGTTCCCTGCAAAAGTAACGGAACGCCAGTGCATTGCTGTTTACATAGGAATGAAGACCCGTTCCCTACATAAACTCGAAAAGGTTGCACCGCGGTGACCGGAAGCTGAAGCTTTTCAACGACATGGGGCTGGATGAAATTATGAGTGCTCCCCCCGTCGATTAAAACCTCAACAACAATATACCCGATCATGCCAGAAACTCGGAGAGAACGCAGGGTATTAGTTCCCGCAAGACTATGCAACGATGAAACATCAGCGGTCACCAAAGTCTCTTCTTCTTCAGACTCATCCACAACCTCATCATCGTCCTCGTCACCCAACAACAACAAATAACGACCAAAACGGTGTCCCTTGACCCACTTCTCGTCACAATTATAACAGAGGCCCTTGGCATCGCGAGCAAGACGCTCAGCCCGAGACAGACGCCGAATAGGCGGGCTTGCAGGATTCGCGGGCTTCACTAGGGGTGATGGTAATAAAGGAAACGAAGGCGAGGGCGAACTAGAGCCCCCCGCGGACCGGACCGAGTTGCGCGCTGGCGGGGTGGACACACCCAGCGGTCGTGGAGGCAGTGCCGAAGACCAGGCACGATGCTTCGCCTCGAGTTCCCACGCCAGAGCAAACGAAGCCGACAAGGAGTCCGGCTTCATGAGGATTATTTCATGTTGCAGATGGGGTTTCAGACCCGCGTGGAACAAAGATTGCAAATTCGGCTCCGATACATCCGTCACATTGACTAACACTTTTTCGGACGCAGCCTGATAATCGAGTACTGATCTCGTTTGTTGCACCTTTGCCAGCATCCCAAAATAATCGACATAGTTCAAAGGGTCGAAACGAAGCTTAAATTTCATCACGAAATCCGACCAGGACGACAATAAGTGATTACGCTGTCGCCAATGAAACCGATCAAGGGCAGGCCCCTCGAGTATCAAACCAACCGTCGCCAAGCGTGCGTCCTCAGGGACGTCATAGAAGATAAAATATTCGTGTGCTTGAAATAGCCAACCCAACGGGTCAGTACCGTCGCACTTCGGCATCTCTAAGCGGAGTTTATTAAGGGCGTTCCCGATGGGGTTCAAAGTAGAGGCACCGGTGCGCGGTGCACTCGTCGATTCATACTCCGGCTGGGATCTATCCCCGCGCTTTCCCAGCGCCGCCAATTCAAGCTAAACCTGTTTCATAGTTTGGCTAAGTTGCTAGACAGCCCTCTGTTACGAAACCATCTGTCCATCATATTGTTTCTGAAATTCCTCAAAACGTGTCTCGGACATAAATTCTGCCATGAGATTAGCAATGAAAGCACCAGTGATAACAACAGTTATCTTAGGAGACGTTAGAGCGGTCTCGAGCTCGTAATTCGATCGAGAAGAAAGGGGAGAAGGGTCCGATAGAGCTGGCGACGGCGAAAGTTAAGAGGGAGAGATAGAGAAGCAGGAGATAAGGAAAATAGAATAATTGTATTGCTTAATAATAATAATGTTCGGCAACCAGCACAAATAAATAGCATAGACTCCAAGACCTAACCCAACTCAAACTAATAGCTGACTAAGGACTCATAAATTAAACTAATTACTACATAACCCAAACTAACTAATTAAAAGCATGATGAACATCAACGGGAAACATAATCCTTTTGCCAAGCTGGTTTCTTCGTTTGCCTAACACTTCGCCGAGGAACAGGATCACCATCATCTTCCCCACTACCAGCCTTATCCTTATGCTCTAGTTCCTCGCCATCCCTCGTATCAAGTCATGCGTGGCAAAATAGCCTAGGCCACATAAGCAAAAGAAAGTAATGTCAATTACAAGATAATTTCACATGTGACATAAGGACTTTAAATTAAAAATGCAAAACTGACAAAAAGAAAAGAGGGTCTTATTCTTTCCCCTATTTATTTAAATTTAACACCGAAAAAAAATCATTGGCTTATCAAATTCTCTATTGAGCCATGAAAAAAATTCGACAAAAGACAGAAATAAATCCTTTATTTGTTTTACATCAAGGAACACGTGGAGTAACTCCCAATATAGCAGTAAAACCACGACGTGTAAGTGGATCGACACATCAAATTCCCATTGAAATAGGATCCGCACAAGGAAGAACACTTGTCATTCGTTGGTTATTAACGGCATCTCAAAAACGTTTAGGTCGAAATATGGCTTTCAAATTAAGTTTCGAATTGGTGGATACTACCAAAGGGAGTGGCGATGTCATACATAAAAAGGAAGAGACTCATAAAATGACAGAGATAATTTTTAAATAAATAGGGGAAAGAACATGACCATTTTTTCTTTTTGTCAGTTTTGCATTTTTAATTTAAAGCCCTTATGCCACATGTGAAATTATGTTTTAATTGACATGATTTTCTTTTGCTTATGTGGCCCAGGCTATTTTTTCACGCATGACTTATACGAGTTTTAGGCAATCACGTGCGGTTTTCTGATGTAGAATAAGGTTTCTGGTTGATATTTGACTGAAATTGCAAAATTTTTAGAGTTATTGTCCCTGAAATCGGAAATGTCAAATTAAAGTCTAAAAATGCAAATTGGGATATGTTAATATCCCAAATTTGTAATTTTCCTTATAGGTTGTTTTGCCACGTATGACTTCAACCAGTTTCAGGCGATCACATACTGTTTTCCGGTGCAGAATTCGGTTTCCGGTTGAGATTTGGCTGAAATTGTAAAATTTTTAAAATTACTGTCCCTGAAATCAGAAATGTCAAATTAAAGTCCAAAAATACAAAATGGGATATGTTACTATCCCAAATTTATAATTTTCCCTATATATTTATATCAAATAAAAAAATATAAAATTAAAACAGAAGATCCGAACACAGCTGCCCGTGCCCGGTTTTCTTAGATTATTTGTCCTGGATATTGACAGTGAGATTTGAAGTGTAACCATGTCGGAAGATCAAAATGGGAAAAAGGGGAAAGTGAATGATTTGGAAATTGTCCCAAATTATCATAATGAGTGCCTTATAAACAATAGTTTTATGAGCTCACGTGTAGGGCTCAATACCCATAGGTCATATCCATCACTGCCCATAATATTTAATGGCATCATTAACCCCTGCTGCAGTGATTCACATAATAATAATGTGAAATGATTAGGGTTTACATATATATGAAAGCAGCTCAGTTAATCGAGAGGCCATATATGATATATGCATGCATGGGGACTTACTGGTAATTAAAGTGAATTCACATGTATTTGTACCCCAAACTATAGCAACTCCTCACATGTTACAATTATAGCCAATGAATTTCTCTGTTGAAATTTTGGGCAGTCATCATCATCCTCAGCCCCCACCGCCCCCCTAAACAAGTGTTATGTCAGTTTCTGAATCTATGTATATGTTACTTATGGCATATCCAATCAAGATACGTAATCAAGATACTTATTCATAGATGGAAGTATGAAACTATTGTAAATCAACTTTGTGGTAGCATCAGATTATCAAATATAATAGATAATCAGGTTTTGCAATATACATACGATATACAACATGGATAAGTGATTCAAAACATAAGTACTAGAATCATGCCGAAACATACCTATTAATATGCAAATACCAACAACATACATGCTCAATATACCAGTGGAATAACCAGAAGACAGATCTTGCATACTTGTCATAGTGTAAGTTCCAGTAGAGTACAAAACCATATGAAATTAAATATCAGTAATGTTCCAAAAACATATTCACATGATTACGAAGATCAAAACAATACTATATATAAAAGGTAAACCGAGAGACTTATCGTTTGATATGACTGAATTGTGGCAAATGCCGACTTTCCTTAAAGAAGTATTCGCCCCACTACCGGTGTGTTGGGTTGCGCGAAGTTCTTTCCAGGATACGACAGTCCAGAGATTTCCGAATCGCAGATACACACGATCTCAGGAGAATCTCACTTCGGCTACTAATCAGGGCTCTTATGAGAGAGTGTGGTGTCTCCTTGATACTTAAGAAAACGTGTTGTGTATGTGCAAGTATTTTTTCTGACTTGAAATGGCACAATATTACTGGGCCACGTGGCGTGCCCAACGCGGAGCCACGTGGACCCCGCGTCACCTTGACCAACCCGAGTTGAGATCTGCACCCCAATGGGCCATCTCGATCTCGACCTCAACTCCACCCCCAATGTGGTCAGATCGATGCGGCACATAGGCCAAGTCCCATATCCAAAGGTCCAACGTTTTGGTCCTTTTGGCAGAATAAGCAGGGCTAGGAGGCCGTCGACCCCGATCACCGACATCGTGCGTCGAACCCCTCTCTGTACGCCCGAGGCACGTTGCTATCAAGACACGTGTCCCGCTCTCATTCCCTGGTACAGATACACGCCGGTGTAATTAATGCCTACTGCATTAAGTCTTACCAGAAAGAGGAAATTGGAGCGCTTTATACACCTTAGCGAGGTCGAGCTAATCCAATTCAGGATAACCGCTCAACCGTAATTAATGGATAGCTGTTGTACACACACTAGTGTGTTAATTGCATAAGGCTATAAATATGTCCCCCTTCTACAGTTGTCGGTAAGCCTTTATGAGCATTTAAAAGCCTCTTTAGCATTATTTCTCTCTCTAAGCGTACCTTGTACTGACTTGAGCGTCGGAGAGCCAAACTTGGGCCCAACCCCAAGTTCTCCAATTTGGCCTTTGAGCTCACGTATGCTTGAATGTTTTCAGATCAATAAAGAGCCCATTTCTATAAATTCTTGACTGATCGACCCAGAATTGCCAGCTAGACCGCCACTTCAACAAAACCAATTTTGAGCCAGATCAGTTTGGCGCCGTCTGTGGGAAACTTCTCCATTTGGATCTAGAGGAAAAAACACCCACACACCCTACTCACAACAATAGTGAACACAAGATTGACCATTCGCGATGACAACATGGAAGAGGTCGCCAAAGGTAGGCATGACGCTAATGCATCACTTGGCAACACCTCCACTGCTCTTCCCGCCGCTGGGAATTTTGGCACTACCGCCAGTGTCATCTTGCCCCAGCAAGCAGCGACTCCCAAGATCACCGGCACCCAAGCGGACCTGGATGCCTTTCTCGACCAATGGCGAGTCAAGATCGAACAAGCCCATGCGGAAGGCCGTGAACCCAGAGGCCCGGAACTACCTTGGGCAAGCCCGGTCACCATTCCAAGCCCCGTCGTTCCCAACGCTGCGGGGACTTCTGTCCCAACATTCCCGCAGCCCATCCCCTACTTCTTCCAGCCGATCGACGGCCAAACGCCCCAAGTCATTTGGGGTAAGCCGTGAGGTTCGCACCTCCACCACCGCCCCCGCCCTCCCCCCCCCCCCCGCCCCCGGTGGGAAGCAAGCATGGCCTACCCGAAGGCCAAGACGAATTCGACCACCCTAGTCGTGACAACCGCGGTAAGAACGTGGTCGAAGAGAACCACGAAAAGTTCGATCACCTACGGACCCGGATCTCGGACTGGTCCGCAAGGGAAGAAGCGGCCAGGATCGCTGCAGCCCGGCAAGGGTATGAGCCGGATCGACACGTCGACCCACCCCAAAGGCAGGCCCAAGACCGCCTGGGAGATCGAGGGTCATATATCTCCCGGAGGTAGGCTGATCTGTGGGAGGGACTAAACCGACGCCCTCTAGACTTCAGGAGTGATAGGGAAGAAGCCTCTCCCTTCTCCGAAGATATCCTCCGCATAACCTGTGATGGAGAAAGGATCCCGACGGGGCTACCACACTATAACGAGACCACCAATCCCCGAGAAACACGTGATAGCCTTCGAGAACACCATGCTACTTCATCCACATCCGCAACAAATATCCAGACAGGCCCGGCGCAAGACTGGCTCATCCACTTTCCGTCTCGGTGCATCGTCACCTACAACCGATTCGTGGATCGCTTCCTTGCGCACTTCTCCTCCATGACTGGAGAGAAGCTGTCGTCATCTTACCTCAGCAACCTCCGCTAAGAAGAAGACGAGTCCCTATTTCTTCACCAGGTTTTCCAGAGAGGTGATCCGGATCGAGGACCCCACCATCGACCATCTGCTCCCGGTCGTCCATCGTGCCCTGCGCAATCGATCCTGGGCCGATGAGATCGTAAGGGCCGGCCCGCGGAACCTTACCAAGATCTAGGACATCGCCCATGGATTTATGAGGATCGAAGAATGGCCCTCGCTCACAGACCGACGAAATTATATCCACTTGAACACGACCGTCGAGCAAATTTTCACGGTCATTGACAAAAAGCTTCTGAAGCAGCCTAAGACCATCCGTGAAGGTCCAAAGGCTCAGAAGTCAGGCAAATTTTACGGCTACTACCAGCAGTGGGGTCACACCACCGAGGAGTACAATGCCATTCGCGATGAGATCGAGAGACTCATCCGCGGCGGGCACTTGAAAGAGTTCGTCCGCAAACTCGACCACTTCTCTGAGAAGGCTGGTCGACCCCGGGAGCTCTCAAATCCCGATCCAGATCTCCAACCCGTCGATCCGGGAAACAGCCGCTCGAAAGGAAGGATAACAAAAACAACGATGCGACCCATGGTACAATATACATGATCTCCGGAGGCCACGTCAACGGAGATTCGAACGCAGCACGGAAGAGAGCTCATCGGAGAACGGCTCGAGAGTATGAGGGCCCACATGAAGAAGTCTACTGGATCGAGCAGGGAGAGGATTGGGTAGGCCAGGAGGTTAGCTTTAGTGATAGCGATAGCCGTCCAGGCCCCCATCGGGAAGGCGATGCGCCTAGTTGTCCGATGGTTGTGACCTTAGGCATGGCAAACTATAATGTAACCAAATGCCTCGTTGACAACAGAAGCTCCACGAACATTATCCTTTACTCCACACTTGTTAAAATGTAATTACACAATCTGAGATTCGATCCCATCCGAACTCCTTTACAAGGATTCGGTGGATCTGAGGTTTTACCCTTTGGCTATTCGGCTACTCACCTCGATGGGGTCTGACCCGTGTCGGGTAACCCAGGAGATCAAGTACGTAGTTTTAAACATGCCCCTACCATACAACATCATCTTTGGCCGACCTGACCTCATCCAATTCCGTGCCATCATCTCCACTTTCGACCAAAAAATCAAGATGCCAACCCCAAACGGGATCGCAGAAATCGAGTGCGACGTGATGGATAGTTGGGCATGTTATGCTATTACCCTGAAAAAACCCAAGGACAAGGAGGTCAACGAATGCCTCGACCTGCAAACCTACACGGACGGTGAGGTCGAACTACCCACCTCCCTACCCGATGAGGAGGGTTCCCAAACAACAAGAAATAGGAAGCTCAGCGAGTGACTTGAACCCACAGAGTCATCCAAGGAAGTGTCGCTGGTGCCCGACAAAGGGAGCAAAACCACGCGCATCGGGGCAAACAAGTACCCCGAACATGAAATCATGATGATCGAATTCCTCCGCGAAAATGTCGACATTTTCGTTTGGGCAACCAAGGACCTATCAGGCATCGATCTGAAGGTCTTCCGCCATCACCTCGGGCTTGATCCCACTCACAAGCCCATCAAACAGAAATTGAGGGTCCAAAGCAAGGAGAGAAATGAGATCATCGAAGGCGAGGTCAATAAGCTCCTCGATGCGGGCTACGTAACACCCTTTCAGAACGTGGGACTAGTTGTGCAATGTAGTTCTTGTGCAAAAGACTTACGGGAAATGGAGGATGTGCAACGATTTCACCGATTTCAACAAAGCCTACCCAAAGGATCCGTACCCATTACCCCGAATCGATCAACTCGTCAACTCAACAGCGGGTTGCGAAATGCTCAACATGATGGACGCTTTTCAAGGGTACTATCGGATCTCAATGGCGCCAGAGGATAGGCCCCACACTGCCTTCATAGTGGTAAAAGGCACCTACTGCTTCAAGGTAATGTCGTTTGGTTTAAAGAACGTGGGTGCCACCTACCAGAGATTAGTAAATTTGATGTTTAAGGACGAGATCGGGAAAACAATGGAAGTCTACGTCGATGACATGATCGTAAAAAACGAAAGAGCCCGGGATCATCTTGACCATTTAAATCGAGCCTTTGAGATATTGATACAGTATGTCATGAAACTCAACCGGATAAATGCACATTCGGGGTCGAGGGTGACCGCTTCCTTGGCTACATGGTAAGCTAACGCGGGATCGAGGCCAACCCCGCCAAGATCAAAGCAATCCAAATCATACCCCGACCCCAATGTATTCGCCAGGTTCAATCCCTAGTCGGTCGGATATCTCGCTGAACCGCTTCATCTCAAGATCTTCAGAGAGAAACCTCCCATTTTTCAAGATACTGTGCAATTTGAAGAAGCTCCAATGGGACGAAGAGTGCGGTAGAGCTTTCGAACAGCTTAAAGAGTACATGTCGTCCCCACCGCTGTTGGCCAAGCCCAATGAGGGAGAGACTTTGTACCTCTATCTATCTCTTTCCCATGAAACTTTCAGGTCGGTCCTTGTCGCCATTCGGGATTGAAAACACCTACTCGTATATTACCTAAGCAAAATACTTCATGGAGCTGAGCTCAACTACTTGGAAATAGAGAAATTCGTATTCGCGTAGGCTCATTCGGCTTGCAAGCTAAGGCCCTATTTCCAAGCACACCCAATAGTCGTGCTCACCGACCAACCCCTCAAACAAGTCCTGGCCAAACCCGATGTTTCGGGTCGGATGATGAAGTGGGCAGTCGAGCTCGGGCAGCACGACATCTCTTTCCAACCCCGAGCCGCCTAACAAGCCCAAGTTCTGGCTGACTTCCTAGTCGAAAAGAACGTCCCTCCTCCAAAATCGATCCCCTTGAGTTGGATAATGCACGTAGATGGTTCATCAACCTCTCAAGGGGGAGGTGTGGGGATATCCCTGGTCAGCTCAGACAATACGCGATATTTGATCCTCCCCAATTTCGAGAAGGAGATGATATAAAGGCTGAAGAGTGGCTCTTAGAGATAGAGAGCATATTTGAGATATGGTCGTGTAATTCTAAAGACATGGCCCGTCTTGCAATACAACTTCTACAAGGACAAGCAAGATAACGTTGGAAAGAAGTTACCCAACAATTAGAGGTAACACACAAAGAGATGACATGGGACGTGTTTGTTCGTGAATTTAGGAAAAGGTTCACACCGGCCGTTTTACAAGAACGAAGACTCGAAGAATTCCTCGCATTGAAATAAGGAGATAAAACGGTTATGGAGTACTTTAAGGAATTTGAAAAATTGGGTGTGTATGTGCCCCACATTACGGGTAACGACGAGATGAAGGCTAGGTATTTTATGGATGGTCTTCGGGATAAAATCAAGGAAGCTTTAATTGCAAAGGATACGAGTACGTGGGATAAAGCCACAAATTTAAAGGTCGAAACGTGGATAATAACAAGAGGTAAAGAAAAGGATGAATCGGAGCTTAGACTTAAATCGGGTTTATGCTCCCATCTACAAGTAGAAGGAAAATCTCCCCAATCCGGGAATCGAACCAAGAAAATTCGTGGGAAGAAGCATAAGACCGGGAACCCTTCAAGGCCAAAGAAAGAGCTTCAACCATGTACCCACTACGGAGGGACCAACCATGCCTACGACGCGTGTTGGGATAGATTAAAAGAGATGCTACGCTTGCGGGTCAACCGAGCATAAGGTCTCCAAGTATGATCAATCGAGAGCAAACAAGCACCGAATACGAGGTCAACGGCTTCAAATTGGAAACCTACATGAACCTAAGAATTGAGGCACTTGCATTCATGGTACGTGCATCCTTACCATAATCCAATTTTTTTTATTTTTTTTGCGAATTATTTACCCTACGTGCTTTGGTTTTATTTGATTATTTGCGCTATTACGTGCTCGATTTGTTGACTACATGATACATCCCATTAGCATAAACTGACATGCATATTTAGTGTTTAATTGATAGGGTATTGCTTCTTCATACAACTGAGTTTGGTATTCAATGAGGTTGGAAGAAATGATTGGGGTGAGATGAAGATGCGCTGAAGGAGATTGGATTTAAAAAATAAAAAATAATACGTCTAGGTTGAAAATTTTAGAATTTGGGACACATCTTAAAGGAAGGATAATTATCCAAGGAAGCTTATATTATTGGGTCTGAGGCGTAAATTGTCAAAGGTTCAGGCTCGAGGAATAACAACGGTTTCGGGATTATTCAAGGGAGATAAAGTTTGGAAGATCTTCAAGTAACTCTATTGGCAGTTTAAACCGAGCCCAAGCAACTGTGTTCGAGCAATAGTTCGATTTAAGATTTCGGGGACATGGAGATCGATTCATGGTTCAACAGTGCCTGAGAAAAGGAGGTTCCATGGGACCTTGAGTTTCAAAGGATGAAGGAGATGGAATTGTTTCTTGAACCCTTTACAAAGAAACAAGGCCAAGCGAACACTCAAGAATGAAAGATCTTCTTGTATTCAATAGTAGACAACAACCATGAATGGAGATAAGGAAATTGTTGAATTGTCAAGAGCATCAAAATTTCAAGAATTGATGGTGGGCAAAAGGCTTCGGCAATTTTAGTAGCATCACGAGCATTCATACATCGGTGAACGGTACACTTAAACATACATATCATATGCATCATGCATTTTAGCTTTGCTTGTGTGTGTGTTTGTTGTTAGCTACCTTTTGGGGTAGTTTTGAGCGTGAGAGTGCTTTTGTTACGTGGTTAGTTTAGGGTCGTGCTTTGCAATGGACCTTGCGTTGTGTTCTTGGAGGCCAACGCTTGGGAGCTCAACCTCAAGCCACGAGTCGAAGTGGTGTTAGAAGAACCATTTGGGTTGAAGAACAATTGGTAGAAGTTCTTTAACGACCCCATTCGTGATTCCGAGTTGTGGGTGGTTTGGATAGATTCAAACGATGGGAGTTGAATCACTTTGGACCCTCCTATCGCGCGAAAACGTTCGAGCTAGTCCAAGTCGGGATTGAGTTCGTGTGAAGCTTGAAATGAAGATTTAAACCCCCTTCGTGCTTGAAGACTTTTCTCGAGCTAACCCTCGTCGGGATGTCATGAACCTCGAACTTGGGTGAATACGGGAGAGTTGCTCGTAGTTCTAACTCCAGCGGTAGGACCTAAGGACAGGTCCTTTTCAATGAGGAGAGGTTGTAACGCCCCCCTTCTTTAGCATTCTAGGTACAGTGTCATGAGAGAGTTTAATTCAGTATTTTTGCATGATTTATGTGAGTTCGCATGCCTTATGTGCCAACGTGTAATTTATTTAAGTTACATGCGCTTTAGAATTTAATTAAAATGTTTGGGCTCAAATGCCCAATATTTGAAAGATTAGGGACCTAATTGTAATTAGGGTGTTTTCAGCCTTCGTAGCTATCTTGAGCTCGGGAATTCGGATTCGAATTCCAACCTTACCATTGAGTTTGTTTTGACGATTCGGAGCCATTAGAACAAGCCTCACCTTTTTCTGAAGCCATTTGAATTCCCTACAGATTTAATTTTCTAACCGATCGAATCGAACCCCGTTTTGAACCAAACCGAACCAGTTTTCTTAGCCTTAATAAGAACCGAACCAACCTTTCTTTCTCTTTATTTTCTTGTATCTCGATCAAGGGAGGAAAGAAGAGAAGAAGATGGTTTTCCCCAACTCCAACCTTTGAGCTCAAGTTCCGACTTCATTTTGCGCCCGATCAACGATCCAAGGTAAGCTATAAATTTATCTCTTCGTGTGCTTCTTTTTCCTCCGATTAGATTCCATTTCTCTTACTTGAATCCATGCTTTAGGAGAAGATGTTTAATAGGTCCTAAATACGAAAAGTTGCTCCCAACGTGTTCATATATGGATTAAATGCTCTAAAATTGATATATGTTGTTCCCGTGAACTCCCTTGTCGTTTATTCATCGAAATTTTGATCGTTGGTTGAGTATTTCTTGAAACTCCATTAATGGAGCTTGATTTTTGAATGGTAGAACTTGATATGCTTCAATACATGCTTCTTTGATGATCTTGGATGATAATATATGTGTATTTTGATGCATTTTGGTGTATAATTTGATTGGAATGTGATTTGGAGTGGTTTGGGAACCACCCCCGTCAATCCCCTGCTTATTTGCTGTTGATTTACGAAGAAGATGACCCAACACGGCCGTGTCAACCCTCAGTTCATTTCCAACACGGCCGTGTTAAGACTTCGAGTTGGAATTTTTTTATTCCGACACGGCCGTGTCAGCTTCTAGGCCAATTTTGACACGGCCGTGCAGCCTTTGTTTGTACTCTGTTTGGCCTGAATTTTGGACTGTAGAAACCTTTTTGAGTCTAAAACATTCTTCAATTGGAATCACCGCAAAATTCATTCTAGATTGTGAGATATAACCATTTGGAAATTGTGTCGCCACTTAGCCGGAATTCTGCTTTCATTCAACTTCAAACGTACTCTATTTTTGCCTCTCTTTGAACCACGTTTCGAACCACATATCATTTGAAAGATATTTGTGTCTAGTTTCATTTCCAAGAAATAAAACTCAATTCCCATTTCTCAAACTCAAGTTATGATCATTTTCCAACAGCTTGTCCGTTTCGAAAAATTTCCAGCTTTTGCCCGTTTTTGCTCGGAACCATCTCTTATGCTTTTCTTCCGCTTTTCTTGCACCTTTTCACCTTCGAACTTTTTCCTAACTTGTTGTATCTTGTTTATGTGTATGGACTTGTTCTTATATGCCTTTTTATGTTGCTTAAGTAATGTGAATTGTTCGCATGAAGCACATATGCACCTTGTTATGTATCTCCACCTTATGATATATATTAATTGTACACAAGAATGTGTTATATGATTATAAATGAATATGTTGAGCTATGTAACATCTCTCTTTACATATAATTGGTACGAATATGTGTTATACCTACGTGATTGCATCTCCTATATGAATGAACATACACCGTGCGTCTATGTGGTTCATTCTTAAGTCTAAGTCTTGTACTTTTGTCTCCAGTTTGTTCAGGAGCACCCGGTGTTAGGAATAGTGCCCTAGAAAGCCGATTAGTCATAATCCGTTTTGGGACTTTCCTAGTATCACAGACAATCTTTGAATAATATACGATTGATTAATATCATAGGCAAACACTTCTTTATATGCTCTTGTTTGGTATGCGTTTACTTTAGTTGTGCATGTATGAGAACTCCCCTAATCCTGATGACTTTAGGACTCTACCATTTAGGTGAAATGGTTCATGAAAAGCCCTATATCATATAAGTCATGATTAGTAAAATACTCCAAGCCGATGAGTCCTACAGACAGTGGGAGTGTCAACCTGACTCCTCTAAGGCTTACTTATGGGATCACGCCCTTAAGAAGGACCACCTTGTTTCATGTAGGTGCAAAGTGTATAGTTGATACGTGCGTGATACATGAGGGTGCTTACTTCAATAAGTAAGTTCACTGAGGTGCCCCGTGTGAGAAGATTCCTAAATGGGAAAGGAAGTTTCTATTTCAGGAAATGGAAACTTCCAGATTAGGAAATATCTCACGAGTCATTGATGTGATTAATTGATCCTTAGACTTGAGGTTCCATGTCACTTTATGAGTTAACTCTGTAGTCTTTGGTATAAGCTTTAAAGGGTGTCGCCTTAGACAACTGATTCAAGGCTTATGCTGGGGCTGCACAAGTGACTCATGAAAGTGAATGAGAATCAAGAAAGGACCTACACTTGCATATGCAAGGTGATCTCTTATTGTGTAAGTCATTCATATGCCATATGGAGTCCTTGGCCAAGGCAGTAGATCAAGACATCAAGAAAAGGGTTTCTTGGATTGAGATCAAATGGATATGGAATGAACTTAGCTTTAAGACCAGATTATTAGGGTTTTAATTATTCCCTTACCCTAGATCTTGGTTGAGAGATAGTAAGTAGGAGGATTGTATCTCACATGAATCAATGACTTAAAGGTTCTGTCGAATCCGAACATTCCAATTCAGCTAGGGGTTAAACACCTGTTGCTAGACTATGGTCATTTAATCTGTGGACTGATTAATTAATTAGTGAATTAATTAATTAGGGTCACTACTAATTGAATTGAGAACTTAGAGGGTCACACACAACAACTTGGTTACATGAGTTGAGGCTTTAAAATGATTAAACGAGTTAATCGGGCCTAGAGGGTTCCACACGTGTGAAACCACACGTGTGGGTCACGTGACTGGACACGTGTCATAGGGACACGTGTGCCACACGTGTTTATTTGATTGAATATTAAATAATTAATTTATTAATTATTTAATAGACTTTGGTTTAATTTTGAATTAAAAAGAAAGTCTTATTTTGGAGAAAAATAATCTAGTTAATTAATTATGAATTAATTAATTAGATAAAATAAGTTATTTATTTTAAATAAATAAAGTATAAAATTATCCAAAATTAGTTTGGATATTTTTAGCTCTCTTGAAAGTTGATTTGAATTAGAATTCAAAGTCAAAGTCAAAATACTTGATGATCAAGTAATAGGAGAGAGAGGGACTAAAACCCTAGTCCATAAGGACTAGGATTTTCGGCCACTCCCATCCTATAAATAGGGGAGCTCGGGCTCCCCTTAGAGCTAATCGAGAATTCTTTTGGTTCATGTGTTGAACACCATCCTTTCTCCAAGATAAACGAAACCCTAGGTTAAGCCTAAACACTAACTAGAGAACTAGCATCCTTACTAGTTGGATTGTAGCCAAGTTGGTGGACTATCTCTAGAGAGCGTCAAGTTAGAAGTTTTGAAGATTAGCTTTACCAAAAAGTGGGGATCAAGCAAAACGATCAGAAGGGATGATGAAACGATTCTGAACCCAACATGAAATGAGTGAAAAAATCGAACCAAAGAAGATGGCGAAAACCGTTCGTCCATATCCTGAAGGATGAATTTTTTCACGAGGGTTTTGTGACTGGCAGTTTTCTACTTTCGCAAAACTGGTTTTCGAAGGGAGTTTCAATCATGTTTTTCTTGTTTCATGTTTCTTTCTTTATGTTTTATTGTTAAGAACTTCCCTAATATGATTTGAATCTAGGTTGGTGTGGATTGTTATCCCTACAATGGATTCTGAAGTAGAAAGAGACTTTCGAGGAACGGGTTGTCATTACCGCATGAAGCGCGTTTGAGGGCGGCTCAAAACGTGTCAAGAAAGCTACTACCCAAGTGAGTTTCTTGATCTCTACGAATTTGGATACATGATTGCGAGTCCAAGATCCTTTCGTTGGAAAATTTTTAAAATTCCGCTGCTTTCTGATTCCTGTTTTCCAACAAGTGGTATCAGAGCCACCTCGTTAATCGTGTTTCTGATTCGTCTCAATTATTCTGAATTTGGTAGAAATTCTTAGGCTTAGATGCGAATTAGGTATTCATGAGTTGTTTTAGAAAGCCTGAATTACGAAACTGTAATTTTTCTTGAATTTCTGAAACTGTTTTCTTGAATTGTGTTTTTGAAAACCGTTTTGATTGAAATTTATTTAAATCGAATTTTTCTGATTATGGATTGAACCGGGTTTTGGAGAAACCCAAAAATACGAAACGAGACACGAAAAGAATGGGCCTGGGCGTGCTAGCACGTCGCACGCCCAAGCCCCGTCACCGCCGCCCAGCCCTCCCGCCACCGCCTAGGCGCCCCGCTCGCCTGTCCCGCAACCGTGCAGGACGGCCCCTGCTCCTCCTACAACCGCGCGGGAGCGTCCGCCCAGGGATGGGCGGGACTGCCTGCCCACGCCGCATGCCTGTGCGCAAGGGCGCGCGCCTGGCATGCGCACGTTGGCGGCAATCGCTGCCGACTGTGTGCGCTCCTAGCGCGCGTTCCTGTACGGCGGTCGGCGATCCCGCGTCGTCCCGGGCCCGTGTTTTCGTGTTTCTCGTGTTTCGTGTTTTAGTCCTTAAAATCCCATATAAGTTTATTTTAATTTTATCTTTTAAAATCAGTTTTGCTAAAATAAAATTATTTTAAAATTTTTGATTAAATTGGGATTTTTTAGAAAGAGATCGATTTAAATTTTGGAAAAATTACAATCTTTGTTTTCTGAAAATATTGAAAGAATAAAATTATTAATTTTCAGAAATTAATTGGAATTTTATTAGTTTATTGTTTTTCGGGTTTTATTGAAAAGGCTCTTGAACAAGAATTGCATCTAAGTCGTGTTTTAAGCTATTAGAGCTTAAAGCGAGAATTTTAATTTATTGGTTAAATTTAAATTCTTGCAATTTATGCATGTTAGGTGATCATGGGTTTAGACTTATGTATGGTTTTAATTTATGCACATGGATGGTTTAAATTGGGGTTGGAGCCCTATAGTTGCGTTTTTCAATTGAGGTTGGAGCCTCACTTATGTGCGTACTGTTATGTGATTTATTATGTGGCTTTCCATATTACTGTTTTTTAGGCCGGAGTATGCCCCGTGTATTTGTCTAAGGCCAATATGAAGATTGAGCCTTATTACTTTATGTCTTTTTCTTTTTATTGTAATTTGAGAGTAGAGATAGGTGGTGAGGTTTTATTTTCATTTTGGAGACAATGCACCCATGGAGTAAGATGGACCACATTCAAGTAACAAGGAGGCCATAAGTGATGACCCCTCAAAATGTTAGGGAGGGGAATCTCAATTGTAAAATGTAATAGAGATAGGGCTCGTATTTTGTTACCACTTTCCCTTATGTGATTTAAACTGTTTATGTGGCATGTATGTTAGAACTTGTGATTGTGGAGTGGCTCCCACATATCACGCATAAGATAGGTAGAACCCATGATCATCTCATGTTAGTATCATGCTAGGACATGTTATCTGTTTATGTGCTTGTTTGAAATGCATTTAAGTTGTACTTGCATTAATCATGACTAATAGAATCGGATAACATATTTGTTGGTGAGGTCGAACCGAACAACTCTTCGGTTGATTTGAAAATTCCCATTAAATATTAAGCTCATTTCGAATAATAGGTATTTAATTCGAGATGCAAATTTTGAATTAAATTCCTAGCATTCCATCAATAGGTTTTAAGTTTAGTAAGTAAAGCTAGTTATTGTCCGCGAGTCGTGGGATAGCTAGTGGAGCTTATTAGTTCTTAGTTACCTAATTGATCATTTTAAATGATCAATATTTCATGGTTAATTTTGGCAAGGGCGATGTCCGCGAGTCGTGGGTCGTTCGAACTAAGTTTTGATCATGATCTTATGATTGATGGGTCTAGCTTAACGCCTAAGTAAATATGGATGTTGCACGAGTCGTGGGTCCATATTGAAAGATAGGTGATGCAAAAACAATTACTAAGAGTTCTAAAGGTGTTAGAATTTGTAAGTTGTACCTACCTAGGATTTTACTTAGAATGTCCGCGAGTCGTGGGTTCGAGGTAAAATGCTTAGGATCTTAGTACCCATTGGGAAACGCGTTCCTCTTAGATCTTTGGGAATTATAGATCTTTGAAAAACAGTGGGAGCTACATTAGATTAAAGACCTTATCTTTTGTATATCGTTATAATTCAGCATGCTCACATTTTCTCTGCTTAGCATTTAGGTTGTAGTTCTGTGATTCTCTACAATATGAAATGCAAACCCATTTGTATCCATCCTTAAGTCAAAAGAGTTGATTAAGTCCTAACTAACTCTGATTGGCTTCGGACCCTAAAATTCGTTTTAGATTCCGAATAAGAGAAAGGCGTTCTCTAAAGGGCGAAGTTTTCAATTGTGAAAATTCGACCCGGGCCAAAAGAGAAGCAATCTGAGGTGAATGGATTTTTTCCAAACCACTTAAGAGCAATTGAACCACCTCATAAAAATGTTACAAGGTATAACATTATGGAATTATTCAATATTCCAAATGAGGAAACAAGTGCACACGAACAAGGTCTAAAGATCTTATTTGAAGATCTTATGGTCTCGATCATCAACCGAGAAAAGAGTTCTCCATGCACTGATTGCTTACATTGCTTCCACCATCATTCAAACCCTTTATGCTCAACTAGAATGATGCTAATGTAGCATAGTTAATCATTTAGTTGATAATGGTTGAGAGCATCCTTATGAAGGAATAAAAGGTTGAGATGGTTAATTCTTCTTCTAAACTCCCTAAGTTAAAGGCTTGAACGCCTAAAGAAGAAGAAACCCTTAAGAGCCCAATGGAGGGGCATGTAAGGGGTGCGCCCAAAAGACACTAGAGATCAAATAGGACGTTTGCTTCTATGGTAGCAAATAAGGACTTTGAAAGGAAACAACGAGGAGTATGAGTACTCTGAAATGTTACCTCGTTTAGTAATTCTACTAGGAATAGAATTCACTAGTCTTGAGTCAATTCTGCATAATCCGTTGTGCAAAGACTCAAGGCACTAATGTTCTGAACATACAACGAGATAACAAAAGTAAGTGAGATGACAAAGCTTCGAATTACTTTGGAACGTTGAGATATAAAAGGATTAGCAAGTCAGACACCTTAGGATCATTCTATGAAAATGAACCTATAGAGTTGACTTCCTGTGAATCCTATCTCAAAGGGAAAACGTTCCCGGAACATTGTTTAGGTGAAACATGGAACGTTCCAAAATTATAGTGGATTTCGATCCATGCTGATGAGTGTAAGATACTTAATGTAAGCACTAGATACAATCGTCAGTTTAATCATTATGAATGAATGTACTTGTTAAAGTACAAATTCGAAACTTATATGAAATTCTTAGAATTTCAAAAGGAGGTTAGGAACCGAAGTAGTCATAAGTTATAGGCAAATCGATATGATCGAGATAGCCAATATCTTATCAACTAATTCCTTAGTCATCTTAGAAATAATAGGATTATCTCTTAATAAACTAATTCGAGAACACCTTAGTGTTTCCGAATGAGGGAATGAAACCTTATAGGATATGGTCCATTCCATAGCAAACTTTACTGACTTATAATCATTCTAGGAATATCTCCCAGAATATGCAGTTAGAGATTTTGAATTTTGCACCTTCCAAAATCAGTCCTTTAGATGCACTATGCAATGTGGCACACTAAATTCCCTAATTATTCTTGTCCAAGAATTTAGTGGAATCCTCTTAAGTAAAGAGGATAGTGGGAGATAGGCCTGAAATGAGTTCAAGTTTATACAAACAATATTGGATATCATTTCTGCGATTCCCTTAGACAAAGGTTGTTTGTCTCAAGGAATGTATCTTTCTTAAGGAATCGTTCCTATAGAAGAAGAAAGACAAGCAAGCAGACCTCAAAGAAATTTGAGAATAAATATCCACGCCACATATAGAAGAAATGAGCCCATCTGATAAAACTTAGCCAAATTTTAGAGCATGTACACGTGTGAAACCCTTCTCTTAAGACGTGTTTAGAACGCATTCCTAGATAGCCAAGGAATTACTTGAAGAGGATACACTATCAGATTTGGAATCTGAGTAGTGTAAGCAAGCCTTGAAATCCAATATGGATTCCATATACTCAAACCAAGTTTTGACCTTGGTTGATCTACCTGATAGGATCAAGCTCGTGCAGCTTCGAGTGAATGAAAGCATTACAACCTTCTTGACGGTTGAAATGCAAAAGACCATTTGGATTGTGTTTATCACATCCTCATATTCTTACTATGAGATATGATAAATGAATATGAGAACTATCTTGTTCAGTATGAGATTGAAAGAGACTGAAATAAGGTATTTCTATAAATCTCATATTCAATGGGAGTATGCATAAGGTATACAAATCCCTAAAGTCAATTTGTGGATTGATAAAGGCTTCTAGGAGTTAGACAATTCGATTCCATAGGATAGTCAAATCGTTTGGCACAGATGGAAGTCGAATAAGTCTTAAAAGTGTACATATGAAAGTTAGTGATGCAAGAGTCAATTTTTGGTTCTTTAGAAGACGACGTCCTTCTCATTAGGAATGTCAAGGATAACGTGAAAGTTACCAATTCTTGTTTAAGAAACAATTTGACATGAAAGATCTTAGTGATTATCCTAAATTCTCGACATTCAGATCTATAAAAGATAGATCTAAGAGAATAAAAGGATTATCACAAAACGAGTACATAACCATAATACTAAAAGGAGTTTAGTAGGGACAATGGAACATCTCTTTTGAAGAGTATGTGTCCTAAGATAACTTTAAGAAAGTTAGAATGTCCAAAATCCCTTTAAGTAAAAGGGTGCATAATGTATGAAATGTTATGTACTAGACTTGATATGGCGCAACACTAAGCGTAGTGGGCCGAATCTAATATGACCTGAGAGAAGGTCATTAGATCTCTGTAAAGGATGTCCTCAGAGTACTCGAGAAGAAATGAGGATATGTATTAGTTTACAGAGCCCAAAAGATCTTATCATTGAAAGGATATTTTGATGTAATTGTTTCATCAAACATAGATGATTATGAAATCATTGAAAGGGTACAACTTCTACCAGAATGGTAATGCAATGTGTTGGAAAGGGGTTCCAAGGACGGACATTGCAAAACTCGACTACATTAGTTGAGAACTTAGTCGTATTGTATAACGCTAAGTTAAGTGTTTGGGTAAGAAACTCCATCTAACTGGTTAGATGAAGTTCCTAGCATGAAACAACTCCTTTATCATATTGTATGATAAAATGGATGGTTGCTCAAGTAAGAGAACCAAGACCTCACCAAGAGACTGAACACGTGATTACGAATCACTTTATAAGGAAAAGGTGTTTTCCTAAGAGATGTGTAAACAAGAGGGTCACATCAGCAGAGAATATAGCAGATCCACTTTGGAAACGCCCAAAGTCAATAGGCTCTCAAAGTGCATCTTGAGAAGATGGGACTTAGAGTACCTAAATGGCTTTTACGGGCAAGTGGGAGATTGTTAGGAATAGTGCCCTAGAAAACCGATTAGTCATAATCCGTTTTGGGACTTTCCTAGTATCACAGACAATCTTTGAATAATATACGATTGATTAATATCATAGGCAAACACTTCTTTATATGCTCTTGTTTGGTATGCGTTTACTTTAGTTGTGCATGTATGAGAACTCCCCTAATCCTGATGACTTTAGGACTCTACCATTTAGGTGAAATGGTTCATGAAATGAGCCCTATATCACATAAGTCATGATTACTAAAATACTCCAAGCCGATGAGTCCTACAGACAGTGGGAGTGTCAACCTGACTCCTCTAAGGCTTGCTTGTGGGATCACGCCCTTAAGAAGGACCACCTTGTTTCATGTAGGTGCAAAGTGTATAGTTGATACGTGCGTGATACATGAGGGTGCTTACTTCAATAAGTAAGTTCACTGAGGTGCCCCGTGTGAGAAGATTCCTAAATGGGAAAGGAAGTTTCTATTTCAGGAAATGGAAACTTCCAGATTAGGAAATATCTCACGAGTCATTTATGTGATTAATTGATCCTTAGACTTGAGGTTCCATGTCACTTTATGAGTTAACTTTGTAGTCTTTGGTATAAGCTTTAAAGGGTGTCGCCTTAGACAACTGATTCAAGGCTTATCCTGGGGCTGCACAAGTGACTCATGGAAGTGAATGAGAATCAAGAAAGGACCTACACTTGCATATGCAAGGTGATCTCTTATTGTGTAAGTCATTCATATGCCATATGGAGTCCTTGGCCAAGGCAGTAGATCAAGACATCAAGAAAAGGGTTTCTTGGATTGAGATCAAATGGATATGGAATGCACTTAGCTTTAAGACCAGATTATTAGGGTTCTAATTATTCCCTTACCCTAGATCTTGGTTGAGAGATAGTAAGTAGGAGGATTGTATCTCACATGAATCAATGACTTAAAGGTTCTGTCGAATCCGAACATTCCAATTCAGCTAGGGGTTAAACACCTGTTGCTAGACTATGGTCGTTTAATATGTGGACTGATTAATTAATTAGTGAAATAATTAATTAGGGTCACTGCTAATTGAATTGAGAACCTAGAGGGTCACACACAACAACATGGTTACATGAGTTGAGGCTTTAAAATGATTAAACGAGTTAATCAGGCCTAGAGAGTTCCACACATGTGAAACCACACGTGTGGGTCACGTGACTGGACACGTGTCATAGGGACACATGTGCCACACGTGTTTATTTGATTGAATATTAAATAATTAATTTATTAAATATTTAATAGACTTTGGTTTAATTTTGAATTAAAAAGAAAGTCTTATTTTGGAGAAAAATAATCTAGTTAATTAATTATGAATTAATTAATTAGATAAAATAAGTTATTTATTTTAAATAAATAAAGTATAAAATTATCCAAAATTAGTTTGGATATTTTTAGCTCTCTTGAAAGTTGATTTGAATTAGAATTTAAAGTCAAAGTCAAAATACTTGATGATCAAGTAATAGGAGAGAGAGGGACCAAAACCCTAGTCCATAAGGACTAGGATTTTCGGCCACTCCCATCCTATAAGCTCCCCTTAGAGTTAATCGAGAATTCTTTTGGTTCATGTGTTGAACACCATCCTTTCTCCATGATAAAAGAAACCCTAGGTTAAGCCTAAACACTGACTAGAGAACTAGCATCCTTACTAGTTGGATTGTAGCCAAGTTGGTGGACTATCTCTAGAGAGCTTCAAGTTAGAAGTTTTGAAGATTCGAGCTTTACCAAAAAGTGGGGATCAAGCAAAACGATCAGAAGGGATGATGAAACGATTCTGAACCCAACATGAAATGAGTGAAAAAATCGAACCAAAGAAGATGGCGAAAACCGTTCGTCCATATCCTGAAGGATGAATTTTTTCACGAGGGTTTTGTGACTAGCAGTTTTCTACTTTCGCAAAACTGGTTTTCGAAGGGAGTTTCAATCATGCTTTTCTTGTTTCATGTTTCTTTCTTTATGTTATATTGTTAAGAACTTCCCTAACATGATTTGAATCTAGGTTGGTGTGGATTGTTATCCCTACAATGGATTCTGAAGTAGAAAGAGACTTTCGAGGAACGGGTTGCCATTACCGCATGAAGCGCTTTTGAGGGCGGCTCAAAACGTGTCAAGAAAGCTACTACCCAAGTGAGTTTCTTGATCTCTACGAATTTGGATACACGATTGCGAGTCCAAGATCCTTTTGTTGGAAAATTTTTAAAATTCCGCTGCTTTCTGATTCCTGTTTTCCAACACCCGGGGTGGTGTTTTCTCGGTCAAGTTGATTCCGGGGTGAATCAAGCGCTTTGTCTTCGGCCTTGTTTGGTATAAGGTGAGGTTAGGATATAGTTATACCCTAATGCAATGTGCTCGTTTTGAATGCATGTGACCTATAAGCCCTACGTATATGTGAATATGTGCAAAATACATATCTTGATGGCTTTGTTACACGTTTGAAAGTATGAAAGCCATGTATGAGCCTATGTATGCTTGCTTTTGGACTTGGTACGTTTGTATGTATGTATAGTATGTACGCATGTGATGGGTTTGCAAGAATGTATGTTGGTACGTATGCATGTGGCAAGTACATATGTGTATATGTATATGATACGCATGCTTGTGGCACGCACGATATGTCTTGGTTTGCACGTTCGTAGCGGGCTTAGGACTTGACTTGAACTTGCACGTTTTGCTTTTGTCTTGCTTGATGGGGCCCCAATGTATGTACATTATAAGGATGGAGTCCTGAGGGTTTGAGTAGCATTGAGCACTCCCCTCGCTTGTTCTTGGATGGCTAGGGTCGCGCAACCCTTGCATCACCTTGACTTGAGCTTTGACTTGGTATGTCTTTTTGTTTATTTTGTTGTTTTACACGTTTTATCTTGAGGAGCCTGGGAGTTATGAACTCTTGCCCGCCGACTCTTGTTACGTTTGTCTTGAGTTCGTGAAACGGGGGTAGATTCTTTAATTAAGATAAAATTTGGAATATTAACAATTTAATTAAAATGTTCCTGATATGCATGCCAAGTTTGTTTTGACACGTTTGTTTTGCTTTGTAATATAAACCCCGTTTTGAAACGCTAAGCCATGTTTCGCGTTGTTTTGTCAAACTACCCTATATTTATATTATCACAGGCAAATGTTTTGGAGTGCAAAAACTAATCCTGGATTCACGAACATTTACGTTTGACTTGATTTACTCCATATATTTGTATAGTGTGCGTGTGTTAACCCCTCGCTCAGTCAAGTGTGACTGACCCCTCCCCCTTTACGTTTTTAGCCTTGTAGGTTTGCTTTGGAGTTTAAGCTAGGCGAAGTTTGTCAGTTTGTGGAGTCCGTTTTGAGCCGGGTCTTTTGCTAAGTCTGCATTTCGCATCTTGTATCTTATATTCGGATATGCTTTTATTTTATGATCACGTTTGTATAAGTATGATTTATTAAATTATGTTATGAATTCGAGACAGGCTTCTAGGGCTAGTATGAACCCGTTTGCATTAATGATTTATGATTTATGTTGGATTTTCGGGATTAGGAGTCTATGCTAGTTGAACCTGTCACTTGTTTGTATTGTTTTAAATTTTTGTATGGCATGATCACGCTTCCGCATATTTGGCGAGTTTTGTGATGTGCAGGGTCTACGTTCCGCCTAGCTTAGGTTTGGTTTTGTTTTGTCTCCCGTTCGCTACGGCTTGGTACGTGTGCGGAGTCCTTGTTTCGTTACACGTGTTGAGTTATAGTACGGGCATGTGGTGCCCACCGCTTGGGGTGCTACAGGGCTGTTCCCCCTTGCCCCGCGACAGAAGCGTTTTGCCATCGTAGCGGTTGAGAATACTTCTCAAAGTGGGTCGAGGCCGAAGCAGTCCTAAAGATAACTGATGCGGTAATAAGGAATTTCATCTGGAAAAACATAATCTGCTGCTTTGGGGTTCCGAGAGTCTTAATATGTGACAATGGGCCACAATTCCAAAGTGAAAACACAAAGCACTATTATCGAGACCTCGGGATCGACCTCCGATTCACTACCGTCGGCTATCCTCAAGCAAATGGCCAAGTCGAAGTCACCAACAGGATCATCATCCAAAACTTGAAAACCCGACTCGACGCCGAACACGGCACGTGGACAGATGAGCTCGACGGGGTCCTGTAGGCCTACCGAACCACACCCCGCACCGCGACAGGCCAAACCCCATTTTTCTTATTTTACTGGTCCGAATCCGTAATCCCGTCAAAGTTACTCCATGAAACGGCTCGGGGTCTCATAATACCAGATCGAGCAAAACAACGAGTGTCGATCCGACGACCTGGACCTAATCGAGAAAAAGAGAGAACGCGCCTACCAAAAGCTCATCCAGTACAAAGCCGCCGCAGCCCGTTCCTACAATAAGCACGTCAGACCCCGAACTTTCCAAATTGGGGATCTAGTACTGAGAAAGGTCGAAGTCCTTCAGCATGTCAGAAAGTTAGAACCCAACTGGGAAGGCCCTTACCGAATAGTCAAGATCGGTAAAAACATGGCCTATCGACTTGAGGACATAGCTGGCGAGCCCTTACCCAGACCATGGAACGCCCACAACTTAAAGAAATTTTATGTATAAGCTTTTCGTATTGCAGTGAAAGCGGAACCGATTAGGGATCTAACTTCACTCCTAAGTTTTTGTACACATTCGCGGGAGTCGAGTTTGTACCAACCTACCCATCCATAATGCAATGTTCCCTGTACTTAATTGTTTGCATTCGATCTACGATCATGCCTCGAAGGGGGAGAAAGACCCCCCACTACCATCAAAAGATAAAATCTGAGGGCGACATCCAACGAGGTCAAATTTCGACCCAAAGAGACCTGACCCTCGCGACCTATTCACACAATTGTTAAGTCAAGTCCAGCGAGATAGTGCGTTGGTCCGATCTGACATGGCCGCGCATCGATCCGATGAGGTTAAAACTTAATTGAAACTCTTAGCCCAAACTATCTGTTGGGATCGATTTCTAAAACTAAGCAGGGCTAACTAAACATCCCTTGAGATCGAGTCAGACGGACCGATCTCACAAGAAAGGATAAGACGCCTACACCAACAATTAGAAACTTACATCCACATCGATACGTTTAAAGGGAAAATAACAACATACGCCAACTTGTAAATTTAAAACACAAGGATGAAAAATGAAACATGCATTCATAAATAAAACCGACCTCGCCCTCGATGTGAGCCGGTTGACGGTTAAGCAAAAGGCACTGACCTCACCCTCGATGTGGGCCAGTGCCTCAAAGCATTAAAACATCAAAAAACTAGAATGTTTACCCGGTTGGAGGGTCGAATCAACTAGTTAAGGAAAGCAGAAGTTAAAACAGATCATGGCTAAAAGGATTCCGCAACAGCTGGAGCCTTGTCATGCCGAAGTCGGGTCGGAGTTAAAAAGTTGTCGATCTTGATGGGCTGAGGGAGTTCGCATTCAGCTGGGTGCTTGTCCCGCTTCGAATACGCCATCTCAATGGCGAACATGTACTTGTGATTGGACCAATCGATCTGGACTGGTTCTTTATCTTTTTCTTCAGGTTCGGGATCGGGATCGAGAAGGTGAGATCAAATCGATGCGAAATTGAAGCCCTCGGGGAATAAGTTCAACTTTTTAATCTGATTAACGGCCAACCTAAACCCTTCCTACACGTCGGAGGCGGCTCTAATTGCGTTGGCCTCTTCAAAGGTTGGCCCTTCGAGGAACTCCCTCAAGGCATACCTCTCGATCCCGGATTTCGCCTCGCGAACCGATCTCAAGATCGCATCGATCTTCGCTTGTGCTTCTGCATGCACCTCCTGTTTGCCCTCATCTCGACCGTCTGCCTTAGCTTTCTGGATATCTTCGGCGGCTTTTACCTCGATTTGGCTGAGGTCATCTTCATTCTTCTTTGTAACGCGATCAATCTTACCCAATGCGCTCTCCAGCTTGACAGAACGGGTCTTCAAATCTTCCTCTTTCTGACTTCTCTCCCGCCTCAACTCCTCCAGCTCCTTCCGCATAGCCTCGACATCGACGGCATTGATAGACCTCAATTTCTCATTGGCTGCCTAGTACTTCTCTTTGTACTTGGTCTTGTCGTGCTGGAAAACCTCCAACTGTTGAAAGGTGTTCACCAAAACGAGAAGTAGGTCCTGTCCCAATGCCAAAATATTGGTCAACAAAAAAAAAAAAAAAAAACTTCAGATTTAACAAAGCAAAAGAAATCGACGCGAGGACACTTATGGAGAATATGGCTTTTCTAGCGAGTGCACACTTGCGGTCGATCGAGTAAGTGTACAACTCTTTCTGGTCATCGATGACGCACCCGGTATTGAACAGAGTAGTGAGTAAGTCGAGATCGGGTAGCCCCACTACGAGGTTCCGCTTCATGCCATCCCCCCTCTCGACCTCAAGCCCGGCTGGACAATGGGGTGGGGGAGTCCTGTTAAAGTTCAAAAGCCTCTCCCCTCATCAGAATCTTCAGAGTCCTCATCGGCATCGAAATACAGACGCATCTTTTTCCAGATCCCATGCCGCACCTGGGGAACCAGGGGAATGGTCAAGTCATAAATATCTTCGTTGGGATCGAAATAAATGTCTAATTTATCTAGATTAATTACTTACTCTTGACCCAATACCATAAGCGGACTCGATCCCGATGCACCCGCGACGACGGATAACCCTTCGTTGGTGGGTTGATTATGCTGCTGACGTACGGCAGGGTGAGTTTATCTCCTGGGACGTTGGGCTAAGACTTGAGCCTCTGGAAGATATTGGTTAATGACGGCGATGTCCTGATCGATCCGATCTTCTTCGACCACTGGGATCGGTTCATCTCTATTCATCCCCATGGTTGCCTGCATCCTCCTCATTCTAGCCATAAAATATGAGTAAATAAATCCCGAGGCCTGGTCGAGACAAGCTTAGGTCGAGGAAAGGGACGTACCAAAGTTGAAATTCTTCAACCTCAACACCTTGACCAGGCCTGCCTTGACCAGATGCCTGGTCCGCGTTAGGAATTTGTGGTCGAGTTATCCCAGGTCAGTTAAGAGATTGAAACGATCTTGGAGCCAGGATCGGTGCAAGCGAGGCAACTTTATGGGATCGGAGTTGGACCAGGTGAACCGGAAAGGCAGAGAGAGGGGGCAGTCTAGGAAGAAGAACTTTTCTTTCCAGCCCTTGCTGTTGGATGAGGTCGGGATATCCACAAGTTTACCATCAGCCTGCCTGCAAATAGAAGTACCCCGCCCCAGACTTGGTGGAGTGGTTGAGAGTGAAGAACTCCCCAAGGTCCTTGATCCTGGGTTCGAACCCTGAGGTAACGGACAATGATGATCATGCTATGTATGAGCGCGATCGAGTTTGGTACCAGTTGGGCCGAACATAGATTGAGCCGCTCGAAGAAGGTCGACACCAGTGGGATGAGGGAAAACCTAAACCCATGTTGGACCGATGCGTAATACAAACCAAAGGAGTTCCTGCGTCGAGGGGCCCCAACTATTTCCCCCTCATCCGGAATCCTGATCGCGAACCCCTTCGGGAGATCAAAGAGCCAGTTTTGGATATCTCTAAACTCGGCATTAGTCAATTTGCAGGTCCGCTGCTCCACCGACGTCAGAGTGCAGAACACATGTTTGGCCGTCTTCTTTTTCTTGGGTCGAGGATTCACATCCGCCTCTTCCACCCTCGTGACCACCTCCTCTGCCCTTTCGACCTCACCTTCAACCTCAACGTTAAGTTGGACTCCCCGCGTTGAGGTCAAGGCTGGTCCACCATGATTTGCTATAAACTTCACCTCGACCTCATCTGATGTGTCTAACGATGCGAAACTCCGATCAAGAAACGGATGCGCCGCCTCCCCAGGCCGATCCAGAGATGGAGTGAATGGCGGGTTAGAGCTATCACCCACGTCGGATGTCGCTGCCTTAGGGTTGCGAGCCATACTTACACTAAGAAAGGGATGAAAACTCTGAACTCAGAAAAATTTACCTAAACCCTGAAACTCGAACTGGAAATCGATCCCGCGAACACCTCAGAAAATGGGAAACATTGCGGGCTCAAGTTCTCTCTTCTCAATAGGTGAAAATGAGAAAGGGCCAGCCGCCTATTTATAGGAGAAGGGGCATTTAATTTCCTCGAAATACGAAATAGTGCCATCATGGCGTAAGTCGGATCGGTTGCCTTAAAAGGCTCGCTGTATCATTACGGCACTGGATCGGTTACCTTAAAAGGCGTGCCTCATAAACCAAGCATCGGATCGATCCCCTCAAAAGGAGCACCTCCTTAATGTAACCTCAAATCGAGTTCCTCAAAAGATACGCCCGTTCAATACGACGGCGGATCGATTCCAATAGCCAAGGCGATTCTCGTACCCTATGCCAGGTTGATGAAATTACCACCGCAAAATTCTCACGCTGGTAATTTGGGGGGCCTCTGATATGGCACAATATTACTGGTCCACATGGCGTGCCCAACGCGGAGCCACGTGGACCTCGCATCACCTTGCCTGACCCGAGTTGAGATCTGCACCCCAATGGGCCATCTCGATCTCGACCTCAACTCCACCCCCAATGGGGTCGGATCGATGCAGGTTTGCTACGCATAGTAAAAGTCCCATCTCCAAAGATCCAACCTTTTGGTCCCTTTGGTAGAGCAAGTAGGGCTAAGAGGCCGTCGACCCCAATCACCGACGCCGCGCGTCGAACCTCTCTCTGCACGCCCGAGGTACGTCGCCATCAAGACACGTGTCCCACTCTCATTCCCTGGTACAGACACATGCCGACACATTTAATGCCTACTGCGTTAAGTCTTACCAGAAAGGGGAAATTGACGCGCTTTTATACACCTTAGCGAGGTCGAGCTAATCCGATTCAGGATAACCGCTCGACCGTAATTAATGCATAGCTGCCGTACACACACTACTGTGTTAATCGCACAAGTCTATAAATATGTCCCCCCTCTACAGTTGTCGGTATGCCTTTATGAGCATTTAATAGCCTCCTTAGCATTATTTCTCTCTCTAAACGTACTTTGTACTGACTTGAGCGTCGGAGAGCCAAACTTGGGCCCAACCCCCAAGTTCCCCAAATTGGCCTTTGAGCTCACGTGTGCTTGAGTGTTATCAGATTGATAACGAACCCACTTCTATAAATTCTTGACTGATCGACCCGGAATTACCAGCTAGACTGCCACTTCAGCAAAAACAATTTTGAGTCGGATCATGACTGAACTCACAAGTACCAGTGCGTGTGTGTTTCGTACCATAGTGTGTTTTTCAGTACCAAACCAGATATCTATCTAGACTTCTAACACTTCCTAATTCACCATATTTTACATACTTGTCTCTCTATTTCTCTCTCATATTCTGAGGTCTGGAACTGCAGATTTATATGGTATAAACCATCACATACATGGCTAGTAACTGTCATGTCTATGGCTGGTCATAACCTTACAATTAATGCAGTCATAATACTGAAATAAACTCTCAAAAACATCTGGAACGTTTTGTAACAGATACCAGCACATGAACAAAGTCTTTAATGCCATACAATTAACATTGTAACTGCCTAGTATCAACTTTATTTCAAATTCAAAATAAATGTCCAGCAATAAAACTCATGTTTATACTTGCAAATTTGCAATCCTTTGTGCATATCATAATATACAACACTTAATTGCATATAAAGTACAAACATCTTAATATATCATGTGGACTATAACATACCACAAAGTTCCAGTCTTTATTGCTTTCAATTTATTTATTATTAGTTTATGGACTTTATTCTATGGATTCCTACCAAGGAATTTGGTATCCCTCCAAGAATAAACTCATCCATAATGTCAAATTCGAACAATCCCCCACAAATCCATAGTATAAAGTGTGACATCCAAGGGTAGGTCACCACATCCCCCGCACTAAGACCAAACTCATATACGAATATAGTCTGCATACAAGTTCAATCATAGCGAACGGAGACACAACATGGACCCAGGCTAGGCGGGACTAACCATGTACCAACAATTCAAATATCCAACAGAAGCAGGAATATACAAAGGAGTTGCGGAAGTATAATCATATCAAGTCTATCAACATACCATCCTCCAAGGTTCAGGTACATATCAACCGCAAGATAAAAGTGTTCGACCCACACGGCTTCCAAAATAGTACAAGACTAAAGAGATATAAGTGTGTGATACATAGCATTCGTGTAACCTAGCTAGACTAGAAAATACATTAGACAAATGTAGTTTCCCGCCTAGCTACGCCAAGAAGTACCTAAGGGACAAAGTAGGGAGGGGTCAGTCTCTACAAGACTGAGTTATTGGCATAAATAATATATAGCAATCAGTAAAGTTCATACAAGCCATAATTCCATACAGGGTTTTTCAAAGAAACAAGTAAAACACAGGATATCAATGTGATATGGCATAAAATGACTAAGCTACGTGGCACATCCTAAGAGGAGCCGCGCGGCCTTCAAGCCACCTCGAACGGCTAACGGGCCGCCATGTGGATCCTACATGGGTCGCTGCCACGTCGGATCGGTCGTTCGATCCCAAGTGCTGGCCAGCTCCGGTGCCGGTCACGGTCTCGTCGACCCGCGACGAACCCGACCCCATTTCCATATATCGATCCCGACACAGGCTTCCAATGCGGGAGCCCCGTTATTCGATCCCGGGGTCAAGGTCTGACTTTACTAGACATCAAGATGTTATTCCCAGAAACTAGGCGTGCTACAGTGCATTTAATGGCCATAGTGTTTGTCTAAGCCAAAAGGGAAAATAAGGTATGCTCGACCCGTATACAGTCTGATCAGGCATCCGACAAACGGATCGATCTCCTGCAACGCAATTAATGCATAATCGTGGTACACGTACGACTATGTGAATTGGCTAAGACTATAAATACCCATGCTTTGAACAGTAGTTGGTAAGCCTTTAAGAGCATTTATTTCGCATTTCCCTGTATTTATTTCTCTCACTAAGATTGAGTTTGAAATCTTTTAATATGCCAAGAAATGAAACAAACAATTAAAATTGGAGGGGGGGGAGGGGGGGGTTGTCAAGTTTGGATTAAACTAATAATGATTTAACTTAAAATAAACGATTAATCTAACAAGAATTAGAAGTAATCTTGGAATAAATCTGCACAAATTCAATGGATGATAAATAGTCGGGATTTTCCTACGCATGCATCAAACTATGATCACGGACAGGGTGATTAATTCCTCGTTAGGCTAGCTATAGTTACCAACTACCTTAGGCTCCCTCGTTTCTTCGTATTTTTAGAATAATCTGAAGAAACTCCTAAAGACTATTCCCTAACTAGCTAATAACCTTTTCAGAAACTCCTTCAAAGATTCAATTAACTAATTGCTTTACGAGCTAAAGAAACACTAACCCTAACTGACTAAGTAGAAACTCCTACTTCGCCTAATTAGACCGAATTATCCCACAACACAAAATCAGCCGAACTTAACAACCTAGTGTTGATTGCCACTTCGTTAATTACCCGGTTAGACTCCACCAAATAAATTAACTAGCTTTATGCAAATTGCTAACTTTAAGATTCGAGCTCTTAAATCAAAGAATAAAACAAAACTCAATATCATGAAACCGGAAATAAAACGGATAACTTAGATTAATCAACCCAAAATAAATTGTCTCACACAATCCAACACATGCTTGGAAAATCCCAACTAAAAGATAAATTAGCTACTCATTACGAATTTAAACAAACGAAGTCTTGAAAATAACATAAAGTTTTAAACGAAAAAGAAAGGGAAAGAGAATAAAACTATTGATGGTTGAAGTCTCTTCCTAAACGAAATTAGAACTGCTGCTCTCCTCTCAATGGCGTGATCTTCACCCAAATAAATAGTGCCAATCTTCACATGTTTCAGCTTCCCCACTTCGTTGCCCCATGATCTGCCATGAATTGGAGACATAATTCCTCAAAGTAACTTCCATCTTTTCTCCCACGTATGGTTGCCACATTCTGAATTTATTCCAGCCACTAACTCCACTTTGTAACATCCTACTTTGTGCCATTTGTTGTGAGAACGTGTTTTCCCCCATTAACTTATGCTTTTAATTCTTCAAAAACCAAAGTTGGGCTTGTGTGCCTCTTTCCACCGTGGCAAACAATCAAATGTGGGCTTCCTTTATAATGTGGCATGGGCCACACGCCTATTTCTTTATTCCAAAGGAAACGGATTTACTTTGTTTTAATGTTCTCGGGCCGCCATCATGCATGACTGTTGCTACAAAATCCAAAATCCTTTGCAAACACAAATTAGTTCAATTAACACAATTAATCCAAATTAAGGGGAAGAATATAACAATTATAGGCCGAACAAATTCGTAAATATGCAACATATCAAATCCCCCCACACTTAGGCAATGCTTGTCCTCAAGCATAACATAGAATCAAGGCCACAATCACATTCTAAATTCCAACTACAGTAGTCCGTTGTGTAAACTAGGAAACATTTGTCGTTACCAAAGACTATCTACAACGAACACAATCACAAAGCCAAGATTGAAATCAACCTTCCAAAGCAAGAATAAATGAGCTTGAATCCCAATTATAATCATGTATGGTTAGTTTGATTCCATTAATCCAATGCAAACAAAGGAAACAAGTATAAAGTAGTTAGCTTAATCGAATATCAATCAATTTTGCGCATATGTTAAAGAATACCAAAGATAAGTGAGGAGCTAAGTTTCATTCTTCTAGACAAGCAACCTATAAAACCTAGAGAGCTTTTAAAACAAATACTCTTCCAATATATCTCTCTTTTGCTTTTTTTGCTCATCATTTTTTTCATTTTTTCTGTCAGCAACTCTTTTTTTTTTTTTCTTGTCTCGTTTCTTTTCTGAGTTTTTCGCAAAGCAAGGCGAACTCCAGTTGTTTATCCCTTTAAGTTTGGGAAAACAATTTCAAGAGCGGCCGGCATTCGGCCCTACTCATGGCACTTTAATGATTTGGAATTCTTCCAAGGCCAGAGGACTAGTTGCGCGAGTTCTACTGACCAACCTTTCTCTAGTTGGCCCCTCGCAAGCTCCCCCTCACACTAAATGCTCATCAAGTCAAACTTATCGTAGCTCAACACCAATCCACCGTTTCTCAACATAATTGCAAAATCAAGAGTTATTAAATCAACTAACCACTTTAGACAAGATTCACTCGTAGCATGGTTCCAATTTAGAGCACACAACATTTAATTCAACTCTTTATGCTCAAGCTCATATAATTCCTACCATGTCAAGTGTCAAACAAACTCAACTCTATGTCATGCAAATCATAAATAATCAAAGGTTCAAACTCAGTTTCCTTTTCAAAAATCAAATCCACCACAAACAGGATGCTGTAAGAAGTTCATTAGAGAGGATATAACGCCATAGTAAACAATTCCATGTTATACAAATATTCAAATGCTAAGCAGCCCTAAAACTGAACTAAGCACAGCCCAAAAAAAAAAACATTTTCATGCAGAAATTTCATCCCAAAAACATCAGAATATCAACAGCAGCATTAGTATTAAAATGATCAGCCCCTAGCACCCGCAAAATTATCCCGAAAACATGCAAAAATGAACTTCCATTCAGCCCTAGTACCCCCCCACACTTAAAGCATGTTGTCCTCAACATAAAGTAAAGCAGAAATGAAAAACCGAGGACTTCCCTGAACCCGGGGGGTGGAGATGTGCCATCCGCCGCCATGACAGGTGGAGGAGAAGCGGCGGTGGGCGGAGATCAGTGAGGGCGGAGCCGTGCGGAGGTGCGACGCGGAATAGGTGGTGGTGGCGGTGGAGACGCGGTGCCTCCGTCAATTTTGAGTGGCGGTTTTTCGGGGCGGTGGATCTTCACGTTCCCCAAGGCCGATTTAGGGTCTAGGGTTTTGCAATTTAGGGAGAGTTTTGGTTAGATGGAGGGTTTGGGTGGAATTGGGGGTGGAATGACGTCTGAAAGAGGTTTAGGGGTGTTAATGAAATGGGACGGGTCGGGGGCAGTGGGTAGGGCGGCGGATCAGGGTTAGTTTATGGGTTGGGGCTCCTTTTTTGTAAAATTGGGTCCAGAACCCTGTCCGTGACCTCAGACAGGTCTCCTCACATTAGTTTTAAACCAAATTCACCAGTCTTTTGCATCACCAAATCCGAAAATTAATCAACCTGGAACACTCCCCCACACTTATCCAAAGATGTCAGCTTCCCATCCACCTGAAAACACGCAAGTAGAAGACATTACAACGGGCAAGGAAAACAAAAAACAAAAGAAACTAAAGCAAGGGAAAAGAAATATGGGTTGCCTCCCATACAGCGCCCTTGTTTAACGTCGTGGACTCGACGAGTTCTTAATTTCACACTCAAGTTCCTAGAGGAGGATTCTCTAGATTCATCTTTTCAACCGTGTGTGGCTCGAATCCCTTGTAAAATGGCTTAAGTCTATGCCCGTTCACTTTGAAAGTCTTATCCGTATCAATTTCTCCAATTTCAACAGCTCCATGTGGAAAGACTTTAGTCACAACATACGGACCAGACCATCTTGATCGCAATTTGCTCGGAAAAAGTCTCAATTTGGATTGATAGAGCAACACCTTTTGTCCGACTTCGAAACTCTTCCTGGACAACATCCCATCATGAAATGCCTTAGTTCTGGACTTATAGATTTTGGAATTTTCATAGGCATCATTCCTAATCTCCTCTAGCTCTTGCAATTGAAGCTTTCGGTGCGTCCCGGCCTCTTCTAATCCAAAGTTGCACTTCTTAATCGCCCAATAAGCACGATGCTCAAGCTCTACCGGAAGATGGCAAGCTTTCCCAAATACCAATCTATAAGGCGACATACCGATCGGAGTCTTGTAAACCGTCCTATAGGCCCAAAGTGCATCATCGAGTCTCAAACTCCAATCTTTACGGTTAGGACTAACCGTTTTCTCCAAAATAGACTTGATCTCCCTATTCGAGACTTCGGCGAGGCCATTTGTTTGTGAATGATAGGCTGTGGAGGTGCGATGGGTCACATGATATTTCTTGAAAAGCGTCTCGACCGTACGGTTGCAAAAGTAAGTACCCCTATCGCAGATTATGGCTCGAGGAATTCCAAACCTGACAAAAATGTGAGACCTAACAAAATCCACAACAACTTTAGAATCATTAGTCCAGGTGGCTTTAGCTTTCACCCACTTCGATACATAATCAACGGCAAGAATGATGTATAGATTACCATAAGACGAAGGAAAAGGGCCCATAAAATCCATACCCCACACATCAAAAAGTTCACAAATAAGTATAGGATTAAGAGGCATTTGGTTTCGAGGACCTATATTTCCTGTCTTTTGACAATTCACACAACTTTTACAACACAAGTATGCATCCTTAAAAAGTGTAGGCCAGAAAAGCCACTCTCTAACACTTTATGAGTTGTTCGTTTAGGACCGAAGTGACCATCATAAGTATGACAAAACTCTAGTATGGATTTGATTTCATTTTCAGCTACACAATGCCTAACAATCTGATCGATGGCTATTTTCCACAAGTAAGGGTCATCCCAAATATAGTATTTAGAATCAGACTTGATTTTATCTTTCTCAGACCTAGACAAATGATCAGGCAGAGCACCAGTAGCTAAAAAATTAACAATATCAGCATACCAGGGAGTCAGGAAACCTATCTGTGACCTCGGGTAGGATTCCTGAACAGCAAAAAGTTGTTCATCTGGAAATTCATCATTGATAGGCAGAGAATCTGGCTTAAGAACTGGAATTCGGCTGAGATGATCAGCTACCAGATTCTAGCATCCCTTCTTGTCTCTTATCTCCAAGTCGAACTCTTGTAAGAGTAGAATCCATCGAATGAGCTTTGGTTTCGCGTCCTTTTTGGTGAGAAGATACCGTAAAGCTGCATGATCAGAATACACAACAACTTTAGTGCCAAGTAAATAAGGACGGAATTTATCTAAAGCATAAACAATTGACAAAAGCTCATTTTCGGTTGTAGTGTAGTTGTTTTGGGTATTGTCTAGCAACTTCGAGGCATAATAGATCACGTGGGAATTCTTGTTGATCTTTTGTCCAAGTACAGCCCCCACGGCATAATCGTTTGCGTCACACATGATCTCGAACGGGTACTCCCAATTCGGTGGTTGAATGATCGGGGCCGAAATCAATTTTTCTTTCAACAAGTCAAAAGAAGCTTTACATTCATCATCAATCTCAAACTTCACATCTTTTTGGAGCAGCTTGCACAATGGTTTGGTGATCTTTGAGAAGTCCTTAATGAATCGCCTATAAAAACCTGCATGTCCAAGAAAGGAACGTACTTCCCGCACACTCGCAGGGTAAGGCAAGGACTTAATGACATCAACTTTAGACTTATCAACTTCAATGCCATGTGCAGAAACAATATGCCCCTAACCTTTATCAACCATGAAGTGACATTTTTCATAATTCAAGACCAAATTCGTTTTTATGCAACGTTCCAATATTATAGCAAGATTATTGAGGCATTCATCAAAAGAGTTTCCATAAACCGTAAAATCGTCCATGAATACCTCAATAATTTGCTCAACATATTCAGAAAATATACTTACCATGCACCTTTGAAAGGTGGCCGGCGCGTTGCAAAGTCCAAATGGCATTCGCCTAAATGCAAAGGTCTCAAATGCACATGTAAAAGTGGTCTTTCCTTGATCTTCGGGGGCCACCGGAATCTAATAGAATCCTGAATAACCATCAAGACAACAATAGTGAGTTTTCCCAGCTAATCGTTCGAGCATTTGATCAATAAAAGGGAGGGGAAAATGATCTTTCTTAGTAAGAGAATTAAGACTTCTATAATCCATACACGCCCTCCAACCATTTTGAACTCTAGTAGGAACTAACTCACCATCCTTGTTCTCAACAACCATTATCCCCGTTTTCTTGGGCACAACTTGAACGAGACTTACCCACTCGCTATCGGATATCGGATAGATCATACCTGCGTCACGGAGTTTGATGATCTTCTTTTTCACTACCTCCATCATTGGTGGGTTGAGCCTTAGCTGTGCTTCACAGCGTGGTTTGGCACCTTCTTCCAAAATGATTTTATGCATGCACGTGGAAAGACTGAGTCCTTTGATATCAGCAATGGTCCATCCAATCGCCTGTTTGTACTCCCGAAGAACTCTGATCAATTTCTCCTCTTCCAGACTGCTGAGCGTACTGGCTATGATCACTGGCAGTGTCTCTTTGTCTCCCAGATAGGTATATTTCAAGTGTTTTGGCAATGTCTTGAGTTCCAGCTTTGGGGCCTGTAAAACAGAAGGTAACAGTTTAGATTCAGACCGATTAAGCTCAAAAGATATAAATTTAGAACTTGTAACTTGGAGAGCTTCCATAGCATAAATTATCTCAAGCATAGTTTCAGAAAGTCTGAATTTATCATCAAATTTCTTCATTTTATCAACGGACAAGCTATGGCACAAGACATAGTCCAATTCATCATCATGGTTCAAGGCAAACACTTTATTAGTCAAGTTATCTATGATATCAACATTGTAGACACAAGACACATCATCAACATGTTTCATAACATCATACATATTAAACTTAACCATTTCTCCATCAAACTCTAAAGTCAAAGAACCATTATGGACATCAATTTTAGCCTTGGCCGTACTAAGGAAAGGTCTACCCAATAGAATGTCCGAAGACTTAGTAGAACTATCCTTTTCCATATCAAGAACAAAGAAATCAGCGGGGAAAATCAATTCATTCACTTGTACTAAAACATCTTCTAAGACACCCTCGGGATAAACAAGCGAACGATCGGCTAATTGGATAATAACCCCGATGTGAGCTAATGGACCAAGACCCAAAGAAGTGTAAATAGACAAAGGCATCACATTGATAGAAGCTCCCAAATCACACATAGCCTTACCAATACCAATATTACCAATTTTGCAAGGGATAGAAAACATACCTCTATCACGACACTTAGGTGGTAATTTCCTTTGTAGGACGGCTGAAACATTTTCACCAACACTCACCTTCTCATTACCTGTCAACTTACGCTTATTGGAGCATAGTTCCTTAAGGAATTTGGCGTAGCGTGGAACCTGTTTGATGGCCTCGAGAAGTGGAATGTTTACTTCAACTTTTTCAAAAAGAGCCAAGATGCTCTTATCCTCTTTTTCTTTCTTGTTCTGAGCCAATCTCTGAGGGAATGGTGGTGGTACTACCAGCGGCTTAGGCTTCTAAGTGATTTCAGCCTGTCTGGAAGTCTGTCCGTGATCACTGGCAGGATTCTTCTCAATTTCTTTTTCAGTTTCTGCATCAGATTCCTGTACCTAATCACGTTTTGAAATCCTGTCCACTGGAGGCTGTAATTCCTTGCCGCTTCGCAACACAACCGCACTCACATTGTGTCTAAGTTCGTGGGTTTGCGATGGTAGCTTGCCTTGGGTCTCCAATTTACTCACCGAAGAGGCAATTTGTCCCATATGTGACTCCATGGTCTTGATAGTGTCCTCTATCTTTTGAATCCTGTTCGTCGTATCCTGTTGATATTTCTCGGAATTAGTGGCCAACAAACGAACAATTTCACTAAGAGGCATACCTGAACCCTGAGGGTGTTGTGGTCTTGGCTGCGGTGGAGGTGGTGGACGGAAATTCTGATTATTTGGTTGATTGTTGGCATAGCTGAAATACGGGTGGTACTTTCATTCGGGATTGTAAGTGTTAGAATAGGGGTCAAACTTTCTCTGCTGAAAATCCATGGCATTTACATCCATGGTTGTCTCTTCATGGAGTGTAGGGCACGCATCGGTTGGGTGATCGGGACTAGTGCAAATGCCACATACTCTCGAGGGTGGATTAGTACCTACATTCATTTTCTGCACCAAGGTTGTTAGCAAAGACTTAATTTCATCAAGTGAATTTGCTTTTACCTCATTTACCGTCATTGGTATATCCTGTCGAGCTCCAAATTGTTAAGAATTTGCAGCCATGGTAGAAATAAGCTCTCTAGCTTCGGCGGGGGTCTTGCTAACAATAGCTCCACCACTTGCGGCATCCATCATTCGGCGTTCCATCGGAGTTAAGCCCTCGTAAAAGTATTGGATGACCAATTGATCCGAAATTCCATGTTGAGGGCAACTTGCTAGCAACCTCTTGTATCTTTCCCAATACTCGTAGGGGCTCTCGGAATCTTTTTGTTTAACTCCACAAATTTCTTGCCTGATATTTGTAGCACGAGAAGCTGGAAAGTATCTCTAGAGAAATTGTCTCGACATTTCAGCCCAAGTAGTGACCGTACCCGAAGGTAAGTAATACAACCAATCCTTAGTTGCATCTTGCAATGAGAATGGGAAGGCCCTAAGCTTAATTTGATCCTCCGTGACATTGTGTGGCTTCATGGATGTGCACACAAGGTGGAACTCCTTCAAATGCTTATTCGGATCTTCATTTTCCAAACCACGGAAAGTGGGCAAAAAATGGATGAGGCCTGACTTCAGTTCGAAGCCCTCTTGCAGTGCTGGAAAGGTTATGCACAATGGCTGTTGAGCTTCAGTAGGTCGAGCAAGCTCTCGAAGCGTTCCGTTATGAGCCATATCCTGACCGTGATCACTGTCAGGTTCACTTACAGTCCGTTCTTCAAATTCCAACTTCTGTTCAGTTTCAATGTCCGAATCCAGTTCAAACAGACTCGAACTTTCACCAACTGTTGCTTGTTCTTTCCTTTGTCTTGTCCACTTCCTAATCTTCTTAGCGGTCTTTTCGATCTCGGGATCGTATGCAACGAGTTGTCCCGAACGAAGGTTCCTAGGCATAAGAAAAGAAACAAAGTCAATTAAAAACCAAGGCGTCAAAAATTGATGGGTGTCGAAGCCACCAATAATAAATCCCAAATATTGCACACGACTAAATGGTAGAATAGTGGCAACGGGTATCGATCCACGGGGATTGGTTGAGTTTGAAATCTTTTAATATGCCAAGAAATGAAACAAACAATTAAAATTGGGGGGGAGGGGTTTTGTCAAGTTTGGATTAAACTAATAATGATTTAACTTAAAATAAATGATTAATCTAACAAGAACTAGAAGTAATCTTGGAATAAATCTGGACAAATTCAATGGATGATAAATAGTCGGGATTTTCCTACGCATGCATCAGACTATGATCACGGACAGGGTGATTAATTCCTCGTTAGGCTAGCTATAGTTACCAATTACCTTAGACTCCCTCGTTTCTTCGTATTTTTAGAATAATCTGAAGAAACTCCTAAAGACTATTCCCTAACTAGCTAATAATCTTTTCAGAAACTCCTTCAAAGATTCAATTAACTAATTGCTTTACGAGCTAAAGAAACACTAACCCTAACCGACTACGTAGAAACTCCTACTTCGCCTAATTAGACCGAATTATCCCACAACACAAAATCAGCCGAACTTAACAACCTCGTGTTGATTGCCACTTCGTTAATTACCCGGTTAGACTCCACCAAATAAATTAACTAGCTTTATGCAAATTGCTAACTTTAAGATTCGAGCTCTTAAATCAAAGAATAAAACAAAACTCAATATCATGAAACCGGAAATAAAACGGATAACTTAAATTAATCAACCCAAAATAAATTGTCTCACACAATCCAACACATGCTTGGAAAATCCCAACTAAAAGATAAATTAGCTACTCATTACGAATTTAAACAAACGAAGTCTTGAAAATAACATAAAGTTTTAAACGAAAAAGAAAGGGAAAGAGAATAAAACTATTGATGGTTGAAGTCTCTTCCTAAACGAAATTAGAACTGCTGCTCTCCTCTAAATGGCGTGATCTTCACCCAAATAAATAGTGCCAATCTTCACATGTTTCAGCTTCCCCACTTCGTTGCCCCATGATCTGCCATGAATTGGAGACATAATTCCTCAAAGTAACTTCCATCTTTTCTCCCACGTATGGCTGCCACATTCTGAATTTATTCCAGCCACTAACTCCACTTTGTAACATCCTACTTTGTGCCATTTGTTGTGAGAACGTGTTTTCCCCCATTAACTTATGCTTTTAATTCTTCAAAAACCAAAGTTGGGCTTGTGTGCCTCTTTCCACCGTGGCAAACAATCAAATGTGGGCTTCCTTTATAATGTGGCATGGGCCACACGCCTATCTTTTTATCCCAAAGGAAAGGGATTTACTTTGTTTTAATGTTCTCGGGCCGCCATCATGCATGACTGTTGCTACAAAATCCAAAATCCTTTGCAAGCCCACTCGTCCCTAAAAGGAAACACAAATTAGTTCAATCAGCACAACTAATCCAAATTAAGGGGAAGAATATAACAATTATAGGCCGAACAAATTCGTAAATATGCAACATATCAATTCCCTACTGACTTGAGCGTCGCAGAGCCAAACTTGGGCAAAACCCCAAGTCCCCCAAGTAGGCCTTTTAGCTCACGTGTGTTGGTGTTTTCAGATCGACAAGAGCCCACGTATATAAATTCTTAACTGACCGACCCGAGATTGCCAGCTAGGCCCCCAACTCAGCAAAATCAATTTTGAGCCGGATCAGTTTGGCGCCGTCCGTGGGAAACCTTATTCTCTTTCCGTCGATCATGATAAAAACCTTAACACCCTCCCTTCTCTTGCAAACATGGTGAACACCTGAGCGACCCGACACGATGAGGACTTGGAAGAAGTCACCAAAGGCAGGCACGATATCAACGCGCCACTTGGTAACCCCTCCACTACTCCCCCAGTCGTTGGGAACGTTGGCCCCAGCGCCAGCATCCTTTTGCCTCAACAGGAGGCTGCTCCAAGGGTCGCTATCACTCAAGCGGACTTGGACGCATTCCTCGACCAGTGGAGGATCGAGATCGAGAGATCCCGGGTTGAGGGCCGTGAACCTAGGCGCCCCGAACTACCAAGGGCAAGCCCCGCTACCATACCAAGTCCGATGATGGTTAACGCCCAAGGGCCCGTCGCCCAGGGTTATGGACCTCCTGTCCCCTACGACTTTCAGCCGCTCAACGGCGGACTAACCCAAGTCAGTTGGGGACTTACCCCTCTCCCCCCCCCCCTAATCCAGGATTGGTTCAGGCTCAGGGGTCGATGCCTCCACGGTAGCAAGTAGGTCCCTTATGAGGGGCAGGACCAATCCGACCACCCAAGCTGCGCAAATCGCGGCAAACGCGCAGTGGACGAACATAACAAGGGATTCGATGACCTCCGAACCCGGATCCCTGTTCGATCTGCCCGAGATGAAGCGGCGAGGCTAGCCGCGAATCGCCAAGATGACGAGCCAAGCCATTACGTCGACCCCCCAAGGAGGAGGGTCCAAGACCGCCTGGGAGATCGAGGATCCGTGATCTCCCAGTGGCAGGTCGACCTATGCGACGGGTTGTATTGTCGCCCCTTGCGCTTCAGAAGTGATAGAGAAGAGGCTTCGCCCTTCTCTGAGGACATTCTCCGCACGAACTGTGACGGAGATCGAATCCCCTCTGGGCTGCCTCTCTACAACGGGATGACCCATCCCGAAAAGCACATGGCAGCCTTCGAGAATAGAATGTTGCTCACCCTCACCCTCAATAAATCTGGGCCAAACTATTGGTCACCATGTTGACGGGCCTAGAGCAGGACTGGTTCATCTGCCTACCGCCTCGACCTATCGCGACCTACAACCGGTTCGTGGATCAATTTCTAGCGCATTTCTCCTCCATGTCTAGAGAGAAACTCCCGCCCTCCTACCTCAACAACCTCTGCCAAGAAGAGGGCGAATCCCTATGAGACTTCTTCACCAGGTTCTCGAGGGAAGTAGTTTGGGTCGAGGACCCAACGATGGACACCTTGCTGCAGGTCGTTCATCGAGCGCTCCAAAACCGCCTATGGGCAGATGAGATTATCCGGGTAGAACCCCGGAACCTAACTGAAATCCAAGATATCGCCCGCTGCTTCATGCGGGTCGAAGAGATTCAGCTCGCACATGGGCCTCCACCGCCATCCTCTCGACCCGACGCGCAGCACTTTGGGTCAGGCTTGACCTCAAAGCGAAAGGGAAAGGAGCCCAAGAAGTCCAAGGGGAAAGTCGATCCACCGACCCAGATCGACCGAAGAAACTATATTCCCCTCAACACGACCGTCGATCAAATTTTCACGGTCATGGACAAAAAACTCCTGAACAAGCCCAAGACCATCCGAGAAGGTCCCAAGGCCCAAAAATCAGGGAAGTTTTGCGGGGATCACCAGCAGTGGGGTCACACCACTGAAGAATGCAACGCCCTCCGCGATGAGATCGAGAGACTCATTCGAGGAGGGCACTTAAAGGACTTTGTTCGCAAGCTGGACCACTAATCTAAGAAGGCCTGTCAAATACAAGACCAGCCCCGGGATCGATCGAGACCGCCACCCAGAAGGACCGAAAAACAACCCCTCGAGAGGATCGAGGACAACCACCCAACCAACGGCACTATCTTCATGATCACTGGGGAGCACGAAGGTGGTGACTCCAACTCTGCAAGGAAGAAGAACATTTGGAAAGCGACTCGAGAGTACAACGATCCCCGCGAGGAGGTCCTCCAGATCGAGCAAGGTAGAGAGTGGGAGAGGCAGGAGGTTAGCTTTAGTGAGAGTGATAGCCACTCAGGCCCACATCGGGAAGGCGAAAATCCTAGTTGTCCGATGGTGGTGACCTTGGGTGTGGCTAACTACAATGTAACCAAATGCCTTGTTGACAATAGAAGTAGCACGAATATTATCCTTTACTCCACACTTGTAAATATGCAACTGCATAACTTGAAGTTGGATCCGATCCAAATGCCTCTGTCAGGCTTCGGGGGGTCTCAGGTTGTTCCTCTTGGGCACATTAGATTGCTCACCTCGATGGGAACCGCGCCTCGGCGGGTCACCCAAGAGGTCGAGTACGTCGCGGTAAACATGTCCCTCGCTTACAACATGATTTTTTGGGAGATCTGGCCTCATACAATTTTGGGCGATAATCTCTACATTTCATCAGAAGCTAAAGATGCCGACGCCTAATGGGGTCGGGGAAGTGGAGTGCGATGTCCCAGATAGCTGGGTTTGCTATGCTATCACCCTGAAGGAACCCAAAGACAAAGGCGTCGACGATTGCCCCGACCTCCAAACCTACACCGGTAACGAGATCGACCTCCCAGTACCAAATAAGGAGGTCGAAGGGTCCCGGGCGGCCCAAAAAAGAAAGACCTATGAGCGGATCGAGCCTTCTGATGCCCTCAAAGAAATACCCCTTGTGCCAGGAGACAACAACAAATCTACCGAAATTGGGGCCAATATACATCCCCCAACACAAGATTATGATGATCGACTTCCTACGAGGAAACTCAGATATTTTCACTTGGACTGCCAAGGACTTGGTCGGGATCGACCCCAAGGTGATCTGCCACCGCCTCGGTCTCGACCCCTCCTGCAAACCCATAAAGCAGAAGCTGAGAACTCAAAGTAGAAAAAGGAATGAGATCATCGAGGCCGAGGTCAACAAGCTACTCAACGCAACCACGTGACTCCAGCCCAACATGTCGATTGGTTGTACAATGTGGTCCTTGTACAGAAAACCGGGGGTAAGTGGAGGATGTGTAACGATTTTACGGACCTGAACAAGGTATGCCCAAAAGACTCGTACCCACTTCCTCGCATCAATCATCTCGTCGATTTGACAGCTAGATACGAGATGCTGAGTATGATGCACGTCTTCCAAGGATATTACCAGATCTCCATGGCCCCCGAAGACCGACCCCGCACGGCCTTCATTACTATCAAGGGCATCTATTGCTTCAAAGTAATGCCGTTTGGTCTCAAAAACGCTGGAGCGACCTACCAAAGGCTGGTGAACAAGATGTTCAAAGAGGAGATTAGTAAAACAATGGAGGTCTATGTGGACGATATGATGGTCAAAAGCAAATGGACGTATGATCACCTCGACCACCTGCGTCGAGCTTTCGAAATCCTCAGGAGATACAACATGAAGCTTAACCCGGATAAGTGTACGCTTGGGGTTGAAAGGGGAAAATTCCTAGGATACATGGTCAGCCAACGGGGGATCGAAGCAAACCCCGCGAAGATCAAAGCTATCCAAATCATACCCCGACCCCAATGCATCAAACAAGTCCAATACCTTGTCGGACGGATCATTTCCCTCAAACGGTTCATTTCTCGATCGTCCGAACGAAACCTCCCGTGTCGATACCTCTGGTTATCGATAGGCTCCCTAAAAAGCACCCTCTGCTCATCAATCACATAGCCGGTGTTGTAGAGGGAAGACAACAAGCTAATATCGGGCTTGCCGATACCAAGGTTCCTTATCGTCCCATCATCCTTCTCCCTCTCGAGTCCACCTAGCTAATGGGGTAGGTGGGTCTGTTTGAAGTCTAGCAACTTACCCTCCAAGTCAGAGTCCTCGGACTCGGCGTCAACTTCGACTTCGACCTCCACCGTTGGCGTCTTCTTCTTCCACTTACACAGTCTCTTACAGACCCCATGCTGCGAGACCTGAGGAAGAACTAGGTCATAAGGGTTGGAGTTGGGGTCGAAATAAAGATCTAAATGATCCAAATCAATTACTTGTTCTAGGCCCTCAAGCTCGGGCTCGACCGCATCTGATGCCTGCCCCACCCCTTGTCCTTCATCTGGGATCTAGTCCTGGGGTCGAGGTGTTGGAGGAGCTAGGCGACGGGGTCGTTGAGCAACATCTTGGGCCTCCGGCAGAGCCTAATTGATCGTCTCGATCGAACTGTCGATCGCCATCTGCTCGACCTCGAGGATGGGATCATCCTTCTTCAAACCCAGATTCTTTTGAACTCTTCATAGCTAACTCATAGCTAAAGAGTGCAAACCTGCAAAACGAATGGGGTCGATTAGCACCCATTGGAGGTCGAGAACAGACATGAAAGCAAGTAAAATAACGCCTAGGGACAAGGCCCGAAACCCGACCAGGTGGGGTCGGGTCGAAGAAAGAGGCATACCAAACTGGAAATTGCGTAACCTCATCCTCGAAACCAGACCCGCCGTGACCAAGGGTCTGGTCCTCATCAAATAAGTGGGGTCGAGTTGCCCCAGGTCGGTCAAGAGCTTAAAGTTGTCATCATTATGCAGCCAGGTACTTCCGACAATTGGGAGCTTCTTGGGCTCTTTCGTGATCCATGTCGTGCGAAACGGAAGTGACATCGGACAATCAATGAAGAAGAATTTCTCCTTCCAATTTTTACCGTTCGAGGAGATCGGGATATCGACCATTTTTCGACCTGAGTTGGCCTGCAAGTAGTAATAACCAACCCCGGACTTGGATGAATTGTTGAGGATAAAAAACTCCCCAAAGTCCTCGACCCTCGGCTCGAACCCAAGGCACCTGATTATGATAATGGTGTTGTGCATCAGACTGATAGACTTCGGGACAAGCTGAGCAGGGCATAGGTTGACTCGCTCAAAGAAAGTTGTCATGGGGGTTGGATCGGAAACCTGAATCCGTGCTTCATCGATGCGTGATATAAGCCAAAAGAATGCCTCGCCTGAGGGGCTCCCACCGTCTCCCCCTCGATGGGTAGTCGAACGATAAACCCTTTCGGCATCCCACTCGCCCAGTTGCAGATCTCATGGAACTCACCCTCGGACATTGTGGATACCCTCTGAGTAACATGAGTCAAGGTTCGATAGACATGCTTCGACCGGTCCGTAGGGGGTTTCGCCACCGTCACCGGCTCCACCATTTCGACCTCGATCTTAGGCTCATCGGCTAACTGTCTATGTCTCGAGGTCGAAGCCTATCTGTAACGCCCCAGTTTCTCAGTTTTAAATAATGTGGTGTATTTGTTTATAAATTGCGCGATTCAATTATTTAATTATATGATTACTTGTTCATAAGTGTTTTTATTTGATTTAAACTATAAACTATTAATATTTAATTTAATTCATTTTATTTCTACTTTGATATTTAGTGTTAAATTCTCAATTAAGGTTTTGTGTTACCTTAACTATTTCTGTAATTTCGTTAATTAATTTCAACATGTTATTAGTTGGTTTTAATTTAATTAATATGGAATTTAAGTTTTAGTAAATTATTTATAACAATATGAATTCGTTCATGCGCATGAGTGTTCTATTTGTGCTTCGTTCATATATGTAATGATATCGGATTGGTATGGAAATTTAGTATGTCTTAAATATGTGTGTTATGAACTTGCCTATATGCTCGGTTTATGTTTTCGGATTCATTTGACGTGTTTATGAATTTAATTTGATTTGTGGAACCAAATCGGGGGCTAATGAGCAATTAGCGCACCCTTGGTTCCTACGTGATATCTTGAGATCGGGAATTCGGATTCGAATTCCGACACCTCCGTTGCCTTCGTATCGACGATTCGGAGACAATGGAACAAGCCTCATACCTTTTTGAAATCATTAAGACCTCCGAAATCCAACCGTAACGAGCAACTCGTGCAAGAGGAACTCCTTTGGTTGACTAGTCTTCATGGTGGGACCCCTTAACACCTCCCTAACCTAACCATACCTTAACCATGGCTTGTGTACCTTGGGATAAGCCTTTCTCTTCCCTTTTTGTTCTGAAAACCGAACAAATATCCCCCTTTTGCAGCTGGAACTGATCGAGAGAGAGAGAGAGAGGAGAAAGAAGAAGGAAACCTTGGCCCTTTTGTGATTTTGAGCTCAAATCACCATTTTTCTTCACCAAATCTTCAAGGTATGAATATTTATGTCTTATCTACTCTATTATACTTGATTTCATCTACTTACATCATGTTTTGGATCAGATTTGATTAGGGTTTGGGTTAAGAGCATGAATAGGGTTTTGGGGGAAATTGCTCTTGTGACCTTGCTTGGTTGTGCAGCTGTTTTCCTTGCTTGTAAATGATTATATGAGCTTGTTTCTTGGCCAATTTCTTTCCCAACTGATAGTATATGATGTTAGGAGGATTTCATCTCTTGCTCCTTTAATGAAATTATGAGATATGGAGCTCCAAACTTGATTATCAAACTACTTCCCCTGTTTTCGAATTGCTGTGTGAAATATTGTGTTGTTGCTTGATCAAATGGTCTCCATTTCGTGTGAAATTGCATGGAGTTGATGTACACTCATTACTTTATATGTTAACATTCATGTTTCAAGTATTTGGATCCATTTGAAGCCTCAAAACCAAAGTACATGGCCTGTTTTTATGCATGCTTCATGACAGAATTGTTGCTGTTGTGTTTGGTAACTTGTTGGTCATTCTAATGTGCTTTAAATTGTACCATTTTGCATATATATGATGTATATTGGTTGTTTAGTATGTTAGCATGCATTCACCAAAGTTTCAGATCCAAATTCAACCCCTAAGTACTTGATCAAGGCATGATGGAATCATTAGGGCTCATATGTACGATTTTGGCGACCCAGTTTTGTTGCATGGATTCGATGATCTTAACGTGTGATTTAGCCTTTTCACTCTAAATGAAAAATGTTCATAACATGCTAAATATGTTTTATATTAAGTTTAAGAGCATTTGGAGTTCATTTGGTATGTTTTTGGATTGATTTGGTATGAGATCAGTTTTGCCGGAACACTCTGTGAACGCTTCAAGTTCTGTACCGTGACACCCCCGTGTCTCATTTACTCATAAGAATGAGACACGGGCGTGTCACACCCTCTGGTCAGGTCTGTACTGAGCCACGGTCGTGGCTCAGTTTGGCTAGGGTTGGTGACTCCCCGTGTCCCTTCCCCTGCGCAGTCCGTGTTGCTTCCTTTTCGGGTTTTGATTTGTTTCACCTCTTGAATGGCTTTATCTCCTTTTGTGTTGAACTATGAACTTGTTTTAATATATGTTAGGAGTATTGTGGTTTAATTTCATGGCATTTGTATGTGTTATAGGCATGCTTTTTCTTAATGCCGTTTATGTATGTTTATATGTCGTTTATGAATCGCATCACTTATTTTCTATATCATATGACTTCTTCTTGTTGTCAAAACTTGGGAATATGCTATGTTATGTAATGTGAAGTATGTAGTAGCGTGTTGGGAGAGCGTGAACATGTTCTATGCTCCTATTTGAATTCTTGAATTATTGGATTGGAAATATGAATTGAATGATAATGAATGAATGAGTGAATGACTTGGATATATGAGTTAAATGCCTTAATAATGCACATGAACATTTTCATGACATGATTTTATGAGTGAGCATTGCCGTGCGTCATATATGGTTCATTAAGAGTCTTGAGTCTCACGAACACGTCTTGTGGTCTTTTGTACAGTTTGTCTCCAGGGTAGAGAGCTTTTGATCGTTCAGGCACTTGGTGCTCGATCCTTGTAACTTCACGGTTCAGGTGAGGGTGGTTTTTGTTTTAGCTATGTAACAAACCCTACAACCCTTATGTGAAAAGCTTTGGCCAAAACCTTATGATTATATATATATGATTTTCAAATGAAGTTATCGAGTAAACCCTTTTCAAATGATTTATGAATTATGATATGTACTTATGAATTGATATGTTTGGCGAGACACATTTATGATTTATGATTGAACGGGCCCCGGGACCTAGTATATGTGGCTAACCGAGGAAGCAAGGGCTGACGGGGATCCCATATACTAGTCCCACTATTGAACAGCGGTACCGGACCTCGTCAGGAGATTGGCGGGGAAAGGGAGCTGAGTGCCATCTGGGGAGTCATGTAACCCCTTTTGGTCAATGATTGGGTGGTCGGGCCTTGCAAACCCACCACCAACCCGGAGGAAGAAGGTTGGAACTTATTTATGATTGAAATGATTGATTGACTGATTGATTATCGATTGATAGGCACTGTGCGGGAAGGCCGGGAATCGGATTGCCCAAACAATATATTTAGGACATGATTTATGGTCTGTGTGTATTATGATATATTGCATGATCGCTTAATCAATATATTAATGATATTTGTCGTACACGGTCGGAGTTTGGATGGAGATTGTGCACTCTCACTCGCCGAGCCTTATATTTATGTATGATTTATGAATGTAATGAATTTAATATGAATTAGTCGTAACAGTCGAGCATTGTTTATCTATTTTCTTGCCCTTTTCGGGAACTAAATTCAATTAAAACCTTGTTCGGGATTTATGACTTGCATGTGCATGTTTTATATATATGTATCGCTCCTGCTCACTCAGTCTTCTAGAGACTGACCCCTTTCCCTCCCCAATCTTTTTAGTGTGCAGGTTTGATCTTTGGAGTTTCGAGCTAGGCGGAGGTGTTTGGAGTCTTTAAGTGGGTTGAGTTAGGTTAGGAGAGTCTTTGCACTCATTCATGTATTGGATTTATGTATGATTCGATTTCATAGTCTCTAGAACTTGAATAATTATATAATTGTTAGTGAATTGCTTTTACTGGGTTTTGTTATGTTTTAAAAGAGGCCTGAAGAGCCCAAATTCCGTTTATGGTTTGTATGACTGAACTTTGGCTTTGCTATGCATTATACTTCGTGGATTGGTTTTCATTGCAGGGTCTAGCTCCGCCTGGCTTAGGAAGGTTTTTATGTTTGTCTCCCGTTCGCTATGGTTTGATATGGGTGCGGATTAGCTGTTTCGTTACTCGTGTTGAGCCATAGTACGAGGGATGTGGTGCCTCACGTGCGGGGTGCTACAATATCCCCCTCGATTGGCCATGAACTGGTGGGCCCTAGCCTCGTCGGAAGAATCGAAAAAGGACCTGAAATTCAGATTCGAAAGTGGGGGGATGTCGCCCGATGCACTTGATCGATCCGGTGACGGGGTCAAGGGCTCTTCGACCTCCCTCTCATCATCCGAAACCAAAAATCTCCCTGGTACTCTCGCCATACTCACACCAAAGAAAACGCGTTGAGAGAGACGGAGAAGTTACCTTTTTCGACGCAAAAGCTAATTCTCTATCTGGGAATTAGCTGGAGCAAAAGGGGTCGATCTCTGTTAAGCGAAAAAGTGTGAAATGGGAGAGGAGGTGGTCCCCTATTTATAGGGGATGAAAAAAGTAATTTCTCGAAATGCGAAGCGTCGCCATAATTACCCCTTGGAGAACGGTCCGCTCAAAAGATACGCCCATTAATAAGGTAATGGATCGGATCCAACGATCGCGACTGTTCCCCTCTCGAATACCGGATCGATGAAAATTGCCCCCCGTAAAAATTCACGCCGGTAATTTGGGGGGCCACTGATATGGCATAAAATGACTGAGCCACGTGGCACGCCCTAAGAGGAGACGCGCGGCCTTCAAGCCACCTCGAACGGCTAACGGGCCGCCACGTGGATCCTACATGAGCCACTGCCACGTCGGATCGGTCGTTCAATCCCAAGTGTTGGCCAGCTCCGGCGCCGGTCACGGTGTCGTCGACCCGCGACGAACTCGACCCCATTTCCATATATCGATCCCGATACGGGCTTTCAATGCGGGATCCCCGTTATTCGATCCCGGGGTCGAGGTCTGACGTCACTAGACATCAAGATGCCGTAAAGTATCTTTGTCTGGACACGTGTAGCCCTCTCATTCCCCAAAACTAGTTGTGCTACAGTGCATTTAATGGCCATAGTGCCTGTCTACGCCAAAAGGGGAAATAAGGTACGCTCAACTCGGATACAGTCTTATCAGGCATCCGACAGACGGATCGATCGCTTATAACGTAATTAATATATAATTGTGGTACACGCACTATTGTGTTAATTGGCTAAAACTATAAATACCCAATCTTTGAACAGTGTTTGGTAAGCCTTTAAGAGCATTTATTTTGCATTTCCCTGCATTTATTTCTCTCAATAAGAATTCCCTACTGACGTGAACGTCGGACAGCCAAACTTGGGCAAAACTCCAAGTCCCCCAAGTTGGCCTTTTAGCTCACGTGTGTTGGTGTTTTCAGATCGACAAAAGCCCACGTATATAAATTCTTGACTGACCGACCCGAGATTACCAGCTAGGCCCCCAACTCAGAAAAATCAATTTTGAGTCGGATCACAATGTATGAAATTATAGCAATCAAGTTTAAATCAGGACAAGTGATCAGTGGCTCGGCGAGTGAGCAGTCTCCAACCTTACTCCTTTAGTGTACAAGATAAAGTTATTAAGTGTTCATGCAATAATTAAGTTTCACTTGTTACAGGATTCAATTGAGGTTCACAAATACTCTTTTTTCCTCCGGGTTGATGGTTTGGGTAGCTAGCCCTTACCACCCAGGACAGGGTGATCAATGGGTACATGAATCCCATTGACCGGAATTGCATCGATCCACCAAACCTCCTGATGGACGTCCGGGCTGCTCCGAAAAGGTGGGACTTATGCAAGAGATAGTTGTCAGCCCATGCTTTCCCGGTTCTCTTAATACACAAGCCCCTGGGCCCCAAGAAGTGCAAGATTCTCGCCAAAAACAGGACAGGATCTGGTATTGGTTTCATTTTGAAAACATTTAACATTTGAAATCAAGGTACATATATAAAGGATAACTTTTTGGCCAAATTTTCACATAAGAGGGTTATAGGGTTTATAATATGTAACCTATCAATTCCTCACCTGTATCGAAACAAAACAAGGGAACAAACTCCCCGGACCCTACACGGTTGGCTCGTCGCCCTCCTGAGAACCCTCTGGACAGGAGAAACAGGATACTAGTGAGACTCGATTCAATATGAACCAAGTATGATGTATGGCAATAATTCAAATTCATATAGCATGAGTATGAAATCATATTATATCAATAACATGTTCATGTGCACAATTAATGCTCCACTTATTGAGTAAACGAACATAAAGCATAAATCGAAAATTTAAGTTCAAGTATTTACTCATGTATACGCGAGATTAATCATGAAAGTAATTCAAATTACTTAAAAGAGTCGAGAAAAGGGTATAAAAGTGAAAGCACGTAAAACGAACGAAACTCAAAAACAGAACAGACACCACCGAAACGGCCGTTTCTAGTTTACACAGGAAACCCAAACGGCTGTTTCGAGGCTCACTGAAGAAGGGATCAATAGCCTTCCAAACAGCCGTTTTCAGAATAAACCGGGGTCCCAAACGACTGTTTGGGGAGCTGTTGGGCGGAAAAATAGAGCAGAACAAGGCAGCTCTTGGGGATGGCTTCCAAGTCGTTCCCACACCAAACCAAGGCAACCAAACACTCCAAAAACAATCACACAACAAGCATACAATTCATCTGTATCATTTAGACCACATAAGAACCAAGATAACATGCTTTGATTCATCAAAAATGCATCAAGAAACCCTCAAAGTGCTAAGTGATCATCTATGCTCCAAGTTTCATGAACTCAAGACATATATATATATATCAACTCATAAACATCATACATGCTTCATATTAACTCATGAAAGTATAAGAATCATTAAACCCTAACAATACTTCAAGAATCATCAATTATACGCACACACCTTACCTTGAAAATGGAAGAAATGAAGGGGAAGAAGAGATGGAGGTATAGAGCTTAGATTCTTGGTGAAGGTGGATGAATATTCTTGGCCTCCTAGCTTCCTTTGATCAACCGAGATGGAGAGGAAGATATGGGGAAATGTTTTTGCCTTGTGTGTGTATGGAATGAGGAAGAAGAAATGTGTTTGTGTATATACATGTATGCATCGTGCAAGTTGAAGGGGAAAGAATCAAGTACTCAACTTATAAATGTTACAATTAAGTCCTTATCAAATTATCAATGAAGTCCACAAGTTTTATAAGGTTGCAATTAAGGTCAAATAAGCATAAAATCTCACAATTACAATTAATTAAAACACCTAATCATGGTCGGAAAATTAAATATATAACTCACGTAATCAAATTCACAAAAGAAGAATTTATTAATCGCATAAATCACAAGAATTCAAATTAAATAAATCCTAAACCTCAAAAACTCACACGTATGGCGCGTATACCTGTACAGTCGAGAAATCGGGGTGTCACGTAAAGGCCATCAGAATTACAGTAATATGCTTTCAGTAGAACAGTACCTTCTGGTTTGAATCGCTACCTCAGTTATCCAACTTTCCTGTCATAGGGACAAATGGAATGTTTTACCTTGAATTTGGCACTTTGGATATGACAGAGCCATCGGTAACAACATATTACAAAGAGCTTTAGCAACCTGTCTGGTTGACACGTTACGGCTATGTGTCATGTCCTGTTCATAAATATTTTCAAAGAATAACCCATTTTCTCTAATAGCGGCCACACGATAGTATTCAATTAGTTGGGATCTCCAAAGACGTACTGCTAATGTCTCATCATAAAATAGATTTTGACCCCATTCAGAGTATAACTCTTACTTTTGTTTGCAACTTCAGCACCTACCAGGTAAGTACTAGAGGATAGACACAGGTACTAAGTACAAATTTTAAATTAGGTGCAACCAATACATTCGACAGCTTGTTTATACCACATTGAACCTCCGCATGGGATCTCCACTTGGTAGGTTGGATTCCTACTGAAGATGTTTCACGACATGGTTTTCAGTCTCATCCTCAACCTGGATTTTCGAACCAAAGGATAACTCAAGTCCTTAATTAAAGAACAATGATGTTTTCTTCTAGTTCCAGCCAAATCGATGGCCATTTATCCTTCCAAACACGTGTTTTTTTGTTTTACAATCGTATATGTATTTTTAACCTTTGTAATAGTGGATTAACTATCACAATGCACAACAATAGCTGGTACCCGCCTGGTAAGCATTAACTCATGTTTCCATTCAACCTTAGTTCCAGTTGTATCCATTGCACATAACTCTACCTCAAAAGTAGCAAGAGTTATAACAGTCTGTTTAAAAGACTTTCAGGGGACAACACCTCCATCTAGGGTATATAAATACCTTGTACACCCATCAGTACTAGTGTTTTTGGAAGTTCGGATTACATCACTAAATTCCTCAAGCGTTTCAGGGAACTTTTTCACAATGCAACCTGAGTGAACTGGTACCTTTATGGTACTTCATCACTCGATCCAAAACCTCCCAATGTATATAATTTGGGCAACTGGTACATCGAGCTAACTTAGAGACTTCAGACGAGATGTCAGCCTCGTACCATTAGCAGCATATTGCAGGCTTCCAAATATTGAGAGTATCTCCATTGAGTCACAGGAATGCCAATTTTATTTGTTTACATCCAATCGTAATACACCTCGAAGTTTTTAATATATTTTACTTTAGTAGAAGGCATAACTTCTTGGAAAGTATCAGAATCGTCCTTGATTTTTGTAAATGACAAGTCACTTCCAAAATCCTTAACAATCCTTACATATTTACTCCATTTAGGTACAACTTCATGAACATAAGTTGAACTGGTATTACTTGGATAAAGCCCACAATTCTTATTCTTTTCAAGTGACCAAAATTGGAACTAGATGTAGGGACTCACCCCCACATTTGTCATCCAATCGACATGATCCAGAAAGAAACTAAATGTTAGGGACCCCCACATTTTTCATCCGTTCCAAATTATCAGGAACGGAACTAGATGTGAGAATTAAAACTAAACTTTTATAATCACAAGTGCTTTGGAATCAGATTTAAATGTATAGTCCTTTTTATAGAAATACAATTTAAATCATCCACATCCTTCTTCCATATTACTGGAACTTTTAACATTAATACCAATGAAGTCACTACCTCAACTTCATACCAAATACCAGAATTTACATACTCAACCCTTACTTAAACAAACCATAACATAATAGCACTTGCCCATAAAGCTTCATAACATGAAATTATAACTTTACTCAATTTATAAGAAAACTCACAACCATCTTTAACTACCCTTGAACCAACGATGTACTCGTACCAATGATAGTATGCGAACCGAAGAAAGTTTTAGGTTCACGGGTCTTATCCCATGAACTTGTACAACACTAGAGTATCTCATGCTTATGGATTTTCCATCAATTGATTGATAGAATATATACAAATATTTATCAGCACATATGTGCATATTTGCTCCAATGTCCATAAGCCAACAGAATGGTTCATACATAATTAAAATTTCAGGTTTTCAGAAATACAAACTCGTAATTAGTATCATGAGTTACCACTTCCACAGGTTCACTCAAAACCATATTGACAACAGCGGAATTTCCAGTGGATTCAGATCTAGAATTTGCTTTCTCGGAGTGAGACTCCTTAGCACAAAACCGAAACCACACTCCAACATGGTTTGTTTCCTTCGTTTCTTTTGAATTTTGGTCTTGCCATTATTCATAATTTTAGAGTTTGGGTCAACAATCAAAACAAGTTTCATTTAACTTGTACCTATCTGGTACCACATGAATATCACTAGTTTTTGGACCATATTCAATTGGTACAGATTTATCCCTTTGGAACAACGACAAGAACTATTTTTCGATCATCCACATTTTCATTCGTTGTTGCCAACGTTTGGAAAACTTGACCCTAGGACCTTCCAAGCGAATCAACCAAGCTTACTTTGCATCAGATTGTCGTAAGTGAGACAGAATCACAAACTCAAGTTGACATGATATGTGTAAAGTAAGTAAAGATAAGAATACTTTTTTAAGATTGTTGGAAATCAGCTTTGTGGTAGTACCAGATTATCAAATATAGTAGATAATTAGATTTTACGATATACATACAATATACAGCATGGATAAGTGATTCAAAACATAAGTACTAGAATCATGCTGAAACATACCTATTAATATGCAAATACCAGCAACATACATGATCAATATACCAGTGGAATAACCAGAATACAGATCTTGCATACTTGTCATAGTGCAAGTTCTAGTAGAGTGCAAAACCATATGAAGATAAATACCAGTAATATACCAGAAACATATTCACATGATTACGAAGATCAAAATAATACTATAAAAGGTAAACCGAGAGACTTATCGTTTGATATGACTGAATCGTAGCAAATGTCGACTTTCCTTAAAGAAGTATTCACCCCACTACCGGTGTTTGGGTTGCGCAGAGCTCCTTCTAAGATAAGACAATCCAAAGATTTCTCAATCGCAGATACGCACAATCTCAAGAGAATCTCACTTCGGTTACTAATCAGGGCTCTTATGAGTGAGTGTGGTGTCTGGTTGGTACTTCAGAAAACGTGTTGTGTGTGTGCAAATATGTTTTCTGACTGAACTCACAAGTACCAATGCGTGTGTGTTTCGTACCAGAGTGTATTTTTCAGTACCAAACCAGAGATCTATCTAGACTTCTAATACTTACTAATTCACCACATTTTACATACTTGTCTCTCTATTTCTCTCTCATATTCTGAGGTCTGGAACTGCAGATTTATAGGGCACAAACCGTGACATACATGGCTATTAATTGTCTTGTTTATGGCAGGTCATAACCTCACAATTAATGTAGTCATAATACTGAAATAAACTCACAAAAACGTCTGGAACATTTTGTAATAGATACCACCACATGAACAAGGTCTTTAATACTATACAATTAACATTGTAACTGTCTGGTATCAACTTTATTTCAAATTCAAAATAAATGTCCAGCAATAAAACTCATGTTTATACTTATCAATAAGCGATCCTTAGTGCATAGTATAATATACAACACTTAATTGCATATAAAGTACAAACATCTTAATATATCCTGTGGACTATAACATACCACAAAGTTCCAATCTTTATTGTTTTCAATTTATTTATTATTAGTTTATGGATTTTATTATATAGATTCCTACCAAGGAATTTGGTATCACTCTAAGAATTCATAATGTCAAATTCCAACAGGAACTATAGGGGATGGTGGATCCTTTAGAAATAAAAATATGAATTGTTTCTCAACTTATTATTTTTATGCAAAATTTCTTTTTAAATAAAATATAGTTTTAGCCCCTTTAATCGATAAATTTCGTCTCTTTCTCATTTCTACGTTCTATCCCCAATTTCTAAATTCTTCTCTTGTTATGACAGAGCAATTAATTAATAGAGATGCAATGGGTTGCGTATTAATCGAATTGTCTTCCTTTCTTTCTTTGCATCCAACTCCTTCAGATTTGGCCTAATTACAACTCAATCTCTATTCTTTACATATTTACAATGTAATCTCTAAACTTTACATTCCGTTTGAGATCTTTGACGTCCATTAGGATTCTGTTAAGTTGATCAGTTGTCTTTCCAAAATTTCAAAAAGAATAGAGATCGTTTTGTTATTAAAAAGAAACTGTAGGGATGTATTTGTAATAAATTCAAATGCAATTTAATAAGGACAACTAACCAACCTAACAGACGTAAGGGACCTCAAAAGCAATGTAAAGTTTAGAAACTACATGGTAAATATAGAAAAAATAGGAATTAAGTTGTAATTAGGTCAAACCTAAGGATAGTTAGATATAATTATCCTTATATATTATTCGTCTATATACTTTTCGTTTGACCCAAACTATTTTTTTTATAAAAGAGAAGTCCTGTTAGGATTTTTGTCTTTTACATTTAGTGGTTCTTTATCTGGCCCGATTTGCTCTTATATGTTTGTACTTATAAGATCCTTACTTGATATGGATTGAGCAGAACCTTGATGTCGATTAGAGTTTTTGAACTCCTGAACGCCTTGTTAGTCTGGACTCTCTTAGAGCTCGCCCCTTAGCTTGTGAACTCCAAAATTAAGACCATATCGTAATCATGTATTCTTGGGGTGGGATCCCATCACAATGAATTACCATTTGGCCCCATTTTATGAGAAACCTTTTGATATGTATACATTAGTGATGATTTCTGATAAATAAAGGGTAAATGTCACCCAGCTACCTCGTGTAATTTGAATGTATCACTAAAAACCCTGACAAAAAAAAAAATACTTTAAAAAACCTTATGTTTTTTAAAGTATGCAAATAAAACCCTGAAACCAAACGGTGCAATTCACGCGCGTTGACTGCAAATATGATAGCGTTTTCTGCCACTTTTGAGGTGTAAAATGACTTATATACCCCTCTTGAGAATCTTTTAATATAGTTGGCTAAATTTTTACCAAATACCCTATGTTTTCATAATCTATCATGGAAAACCCTGTGTTTGTAAAATGAATCCCGGCAAACCCTATCAGACAATATTTATATATATATATATATATATCGTCGTCGTCGTCCCCAACCTCTAGTGGCCATCCCCTTCACCGCCACCGCCGGCGCCACCGCCACCGCTACCTACCTTACACCACCACAACAACGACGACCACCACGAACAAATCACCCAAAATCGAATTCAGATCTACGCCACACATCAACTCAAATTGAAACTCAGATCTACACACACATACTTGAACTTAGGGGCGAACCTGAGGGAAGAAAGATAAGGAGGCATTTGGGTGCTCGTCGGGGTGGAGGGGCGGCGGATCTGCTTGTCCGGACGCGGAAGAGGAGGCGGCGGAGCAAATGGGCATTGGGCGGCGGTGGGTCTGCATGTGGGTTGGAGCGAGGAAGAAGAAGAAGTACTCAACGACGGCGGCGTGGTCTGGGTGAAGTTGGCGTGAGGCTAACCCAGGGTGGCGGTGGAGGTAGAGAAACAGATCCAGCGGCGGCGTTGGGCGGTGGAGGTAGAGAAACAGATCCAGAAGCGGCGATGGTGTTTCGTTGACTGAAGGTGGAGAGACGGCGGCGGCGTTGGGCGGTGGAGGTGGAGAGAAAGAGACACGGTGGAGGTCGAGGTAGAGAGAAGGAGAGGCGGCGACTGCTGCGGCGGCGGCGGCGGCGGCGGCGGCGCTTCTGGGTTTGGAGAGGAAGAAGATGATGTATCTATATGCATATACGTATATATCATATCATATATATATATAAACATAATTCATATATAAAATACATTTACAAATATATATATATATATATATATATATATATATATATATATATTTAGTAAATTTGAATTATATATATTAAGTATAAATATAATGTATAATATTTAAGAGTTTATATATATAATTTATTCATCAATAAAATATTTAATTAGAATTAAAAAATATATATCAAATTAAAATACATTATGATAATATAATACATAATTATATTTATATTATAATTAAAATATTTATATGTATTTTTATATATTAAATAAGTTTATATATATGTATATATATACATATATACTATTTTTATAAATTTGTTAATTTATAAATATTTATTTTTAGATATTAAATAAGTATATAATATATACAACTGCTACCGTGCATAAGGGTATTATGGGCATTTTACACTTTTTTGTTGACCAAATGGGATTAGGGGACGGTGAGATTATTTTTAAAAACATAGGGTTTTTTAAAGTACTTTTTTTTTGTCGGGGTTTTTTGTGAACATTTCGAATTACATAGGGTTTTTGGGGTTGTTAGCTCGATAAATAAATTAATTAAGCAACCCCAAACACTTAGAATCATGAGAGTAACCATCTTTTACTTAAAGGGTGACAGTAAATGGCTGCGCAAGAAAACCTAAAAACCCAAGAGGAGGCCATTATTAGTAGTCTTAATTTGCCATCATTAATTTTGCATTTATATTTTCCAAAGGGCCAAATTAATCACTTTATAGACAAAGAAGAATCTCATTAGCTTACCTAATTAATAATAACTCTTTACTTTGTGAGAAAGCCAGAAAGGCAGTACACTTTAATTGTCCCATAGATTTGGATGGGCCCGCTATCTCAATTTAATAATAATTAAAATTAAAAATTTTATATTAATAAAAATTAAATAATAATTAAATGGGTCAGATGCATAATATAATAATATAGATAAAAATAATTAAAATTATAGAAAAAAGAGCATAAATCAATAATAAAAAATAAAAAATATGAAGAAAAAAATAAAAAAATATGGAAAGCATTAACATGATGTGAGAAGAAAAAAAGAATAGTTAAAAGATCATACGTGAATAAATTAAAAGAAAAAATAATTTAAAATCCAGGAATAGGAAACAAAAAGTATACGAGAACTCGAGAAGTTTAGACAAAATAAAAGATAAAATATACCTAAAAAAAATTACTATTAAAGAAATTACAATGATTACAAAAAAAAAAAAGGATTTACTTCGAAGCCAAGAAGAAGAAATTAGAGATTTAGAAAAAAAATGAAATATTTATGTTTACAAATAATTTATACATAAATAATTCAAATGAATAAAAGATATAAGAATTTTCTTACAATATTATACATATATATATATATATATATCAGCAAAGTTACTAAATAAATTATAACCGTTAAAAAAATTACCATTTTTTATAAGGAAAGATCGAATATCAATTCAAGAAAGAAAAATTGAAAATTTATAAAAAATAAAAATTTTGCACTTACAAATAATATGGACATAACAAATAAAAAATATATAATCAAAATATATAATTATTACAAAGATTGATTACATCGTTCACAACAAATATATAAAAGAAATTCTTGTAAATACTATAAAGAAAGAGTAGAATATGCACAAAAAGAGATGAGATTTTATCTAAATTTAATATCTATATGAATTAAATACAAACTCAACTTATAAATTATCAAAAACAATTAAAAAGGAAGAAAAAAATTAGAAATATATTATGAAGAACTAAATTTCGTTACTATACATAATCTTAAAAATAACATAAAACTTCGTAAAAAAATATATAAAAAGATATACTATCTATGATGCACGGACACTCCTAAAAATATCATTTTTGCCGTATCGTGTCGTGTCGTGTAGGACACCGTGTCCGACACTCCTCACGTGGGAAATTCAAGAAAAAATCCGTGTCGTCATATCCGTGTCGTGTCGTGTCGTGTCGTGTCCGTATCCGTGCATCATAGTATACTATCTATTAAGTGAGAGAGCCTCAATTTTGGTCTCTTGGAGTCTAAAAATAATTTATTTTTTATTTATTTATTGATTGATTTCATCCGACTTTAACTCTTCCACTTTTTTTTTTTTTTTGGAGGGGGGCCACAATGGCCAAAACTAACTCACATCCCTACTAACAAAGTCCGAAACGAAAGAAGGAAAATCGGAAGAGCCAACGCATGCATAAGCCGCATTACGAGCAAGAAGGTGGGCTACTACATTAGCACCACACTTACAAAAAGAGAAACGAAACTCCTCAAAGCATGCACAAGTGCGTTTGATGTCTTCAAGGATGTGTCCAATATCCGAGAGATCCTCACCGACACGTTGGAGGCCATTAATCACATTCAAACAATCACCCTCAATAATCACTTTCCTCCACCCAAAGTCGCCTCCGAGCCGAGCAGCTTAAACTTCTGAAACAATCACCCTCAATAATCACTCTTCTACGTTTTCTTAATTTCTCTTTTCTGTGTCGTCACTTATCTTCTAACTTCTCTCTTTTATTTTTTCCTCATTACTTGCATTCTTTTTTTATTATTATTATAGTTTTTATCAATTTTCACTTATATTTTAAATTTCTATAATTACGAATATGACATTATCTTATGCTACTTATTTATATTTTTATCAGAAATTAGTGACTATATTAAAAATAACTATAGAATATATATTTAATAAAAACTTTTTAATTTTAATATGTTTATATAATAACAATTTTTTAATTTGCACATGCAGCGGATGTGCAAAGTTAGTAGTATTTATTAAGGTATCTATATTATTATATTAAGCGAGAGAGCAGATAATAACCGTTTGCTCTCTTTGATTCTTTTTTTTTTTTTTTTTTTTATTCATTTTGTCTGCTTTGTTTTCTTAAGTTTTTCTCTTCTCTTCTCTTTTCTTTTCATTTATTTATTTTTTTATCACTCCAACAACTTTCTATTAACTTATCTTTTCTCTCTCTTTTTTTCTAAGAACTTCTCTTTTCGTTTACCTCTATTAACTTATCTTTTCTCTCTCTTTTTTTCTAAGAACTTCTCTTTTCTTTTACCTCATTTCAATTTTTTTCTTTTCTTTTTCTATATAATTTTTATTTTTTTCTCCTCATATTTTAATTTTTCTTAACTAATATAACATTATCCTATATTATTTATTTATCATAATTTTATAATTATATTAATTACAACTATAAAATATATATTAATATAAAAATTAATTTTAATATATTTAGATAATAGTAAATTTGCACACGCGTAGAGTGTGCCGGGTTACTAGTTAATATATTAAGCGTTTAGGACTTATTTGAAAAATTTTATAAATTTTGAAGTCAAAACTAAAAATATAAAAATTAAAAAACCATTTATAAAATAAAAAATTACACAGCCTGCGTGTTAAGTACAATTGTCACTTGTCAGGTGGGAATATTTTGTGTATATTTTTAAAAACATAAGTTCTTCTACGATAATTTTTAAATCATAAGATTTCTTTTAATATTTAGACATAACACGAGATTTTATAGGCTATCATGTGTTACGGGGAAATACAAATTTTGCGGCCAATTTGCGCGATGCCCTGAATAAAGTAAAAGAAGAAAGAAAAACATCTGTCAAGCTATGATGTTTCTCGTTAATGCACTCAAATAACCAATGAAGTTGGCCCAACTTACCCTATCCAATCACCATTATTTCAAATTTGCCCCTTAATTATATAGCCCAAGAAAAATGCTTACCTTATCATACGAGGCAAAATTATTACCATTATTAATTATTATTATACTTTTATTATTATTTTAACGTAAAACAAAAGATCATCATGGGGGCACTCTGCCAGATAGCTCGGGGGTCTGAATCGTCATTTGCCTTTTCTTTTTCTTTTTTGACAAAATAAAATATTTCTAGAGGGAAGAAAAATAAATAACGGTATTATTTAGTAATTCACATCTTTTTATTTCTGAATTAGTTGTGCGCCCGTGTCAAATTAATTATATGTTTTTATTTAATGTTTCACTTGTGAATTAAGATGGGTAAAATTAAACTCAGACGGAAGCTACGTTGAGCACACTAAGCAGGCTGCTGCCGGATGCGAAAGAAAAGTGACTTATTTGATAAGAAAGAAGATTGCAGAAGTAATTTTCATTGAAAGACATTAGGGAAAGTTCTACAGAATACACTGACTCAGCTTCCTTTTATAATTGTAGCTGGAGGCTTTGTACACGTGTAATAATTGGGAGGCTAATAACTAACCTCAACCCTTACTCTATTGGCTAATATTAAACTGTTTTAACTAACTTAATTATGCATCTTAATTACACTTAATTTGTACGGTAATACCCCCCTCAAACTGGCGTTGTGATGTTAATCATGCCCAGTTTGCACAAGTGTGAATGAAAGAGAGGTGAGGCCAACGGTTTTGTAAAGATATCTGTTGTTTGATCTTGAGTACGCAGCGGAAGAAGATGTATGAGACCTCGTTGTAACTTTTCGCGCACAACGTGGCAATCGATTTCTATGTGTTTCGCTCTTTCGTGGAAACTTGGGTTGGCAGCTATGTGGATGGCTGATTTGTTGTCACGGTAGATTAATGCAGGTTTGGTGGTCTGAATTCCGAGATCATTGAGTAAGTATGTGATCCATTGGATTTCACAGGTGGTGGCAGCTAATGCCCTGTACTCTGCTTCTGAGGATGGACGGCTGATGGTAGTCTGCTTCTTCGATTTCCAGCTTATGAGTGCATTCCTAATGAAGATGCAATAACCAGTTACTAATCTTCTGGAGTCCAAGCATCCGGCCCAATCAGAGTCACTGTATCTGTATGCTTTGATGTCTAAGCCAGATTTGGCTGGAAAGAAAAGACCTTGACCCGGGTTCCCTTTGATATATCTCAAAATTCTCATTGCGGCTTGGTAATGCTCTGTTGTTGGGGCAGATAAGAATTGACTAAGTTGCTGAACATTGTAAGTTATATCGGGTCTTGTTGTGCAAAGATATAGAAGCCTGCCAATCAATCTCATGTAGCTTTGAATGTCTGAATGTGGTTCACCTTCCTTTGTTATCTTGATGGTAGAGTCCATTGGAGTCTGTGTGGGTTTTGCAGCCAACATGCCAGAGTCTTCAGTAGTTCCAAGGCATACTTTCGTTGATTGATTGTGATTCCAAGTTTGGATCTGGAAATTTCAAGACCTAAGAAGAATTTTAGCTGTTCAAGGTCTTTGATCTTGAATTTGTCATCCAGGAACTGTTTGATGGAGTTAATATCTGCCTGATTGTTTCCACAAAGTATGATGTCATCTACATATACCAAAAGGAAAGTAAAAGAGTCAGCAAAATGTTTGACAAATAAGCTATAATTTGACAGGGATTGAGTTTAGCCTTGAGATATTAGTGAGGAAGAAAGCTTGTTGAACCATTGCCTAGAGGCCTGTTTCAATCCATATAGAGATTTCTTAAGCCTGCAAACCTTGTTAGTGGAGTCAGTCATAAAACCTTGTGGTAAAGTCATATATACTTTTTCATTTAAATGACCATGAAGAAACGCATTATTGACATCAAGTTGTTCAAGTAACCATCCATTGCTGGCAGCTACGGCAAGTAATAATCTTATTGTTGTGATTTTTGCAACTGGGCTAAAAGTATCAAAGTAATCTATTCCTTCAGTTTGTGTGTACCCTTTGGCAACTAAGCGTGCTTTATATCTCTCAATGGAGCCATCTGTTTTATATTTTATTCTATATACCCATTTACAACCAATGGGTTTCTTACCTATGGGAAGATCAACTACTTCCCATGTTTGTGTTGTTTGTAAGGCTTCAAGTTCCTTAGACATAGCATCTCTCCATTCAGCATGTAAAACAGCTTGTTTATATGTTTTTGGCTCAGTGTTAGAGGAAATATTGAGACTAAAGTGTTTGAATTTAGATGACAGTTTATTGTAGTTAAGTACAGCAGACAGTGGAAAGGGTACACCTGATGAGTCATGAGAATGATCTTGCAAATTGCTGTCAGGTGCAGAGGATGAGTTTATCTGATTACAATGGTAATTTTGTAGATAAGATGAGGCCTGTCTGATTCTATGAGGCCTAGCTTGTTGAGGTGGTGCATCTGCAACAATAGTGTTAGGAATAGTGCCCTAGAAAGCCGATTAGTCATAATCCGTTTTGGGACTTTCCTAGTATCACAGACAATCTTTGAATAATATACGATTGATTAATATCATAGGCAAACACTTCTTTATATGCTCTTGTTTGGTATGCGTTTACTTTAGTTGTGCATGTATGAGAACTTCCCTAATCCTGATGACTTTAGGACTCTACCATTTAGGTGAAATGGTTCATGAAACGAGCCCTATATCACATAAGTCATGATTAGTAAAATACTCCAAGCCGATGAGTCCTACAGACAGTGGGAGTGTCAACCTGACTCCTCTAAGGCTTGCTTGTGGGATCACGCCCTTAAGAAGGACCACCTTGTTTCATGGAGGTGCAAAGTGTATAGTTGATACGTGCGTGATACATGAGGGTGCTTACTTCAATAAGTAAGTTCACTGAGGTGCCCCGTATGAGAAGATTCCTAAATGGGAAAGGAAGTTTCTATTTCAGGAAATGGAAACTTCCAGATTAGGAAATATCTCACGAGTCATTGATGTGATTAATTGATCCTTAGACTTGAGGTTCCATGTCACTTTATGAGTTAACTCTGTAGTCTTTGGTATAAGCTTTAAAGGGTGTCGCCTTAGACAACTGATTCAAGGCTTATGCTGGGGCTGCACAAGTGACTCATGGAAGTGAATGAGAATCAAGAAAGGACCTACACTTGCATATGCAAGGTGATCTCTTACTGTGTAAGTCATTCATATGCCATATGGAGTCCTTGGCCAAGGCAGTAGATCAAGACATCAAGAAAAGGTTTTCTTGGATTGAGATCAAATGGATATGAAATGCACTTAGCTTTAAGACCGGATTATTAGGGTTCTGATTATTCCCTTGCCCTAGATCCTGGTCGAGAGATAGTAAGTAGGAGGATTGTATCTCACATGAATCAATGACTTAAAGGTTCTGTCGAATCCGAACATTCCAATTCAGCTAGGGGTTAAACACCTGTTGCTAGACTATGGTCGTTTAATCTGTGGACTGATTAATTAATTAGTGAATTAATTAATTAGGGTCACTGCTAATTGAATTGAGAACCTAGAGGGTCACACACAATAACTTGGTTACATGAGTTGAGGCTTGAAAATGATTAAATGAGTTAATCGGGCCAAGAGGGTTCCACACGTGTGAAATCACACGTGTGGCTCACGTGAGTGACACGTGTCACTGTGACACGTGTCACACACGTGTGGATATATATATATATATATTATATATATGTATTAAATAATTAAATGTGTTAATTATTTAATAGACTTTGGTTTAATTTTGAATTAAAAGGAAAGTCTTATTTTGGAGAAAAATAATCTAGTTAATTAATTATGAATTAATTAATTAGATAAAATAAGTTATTTATTTTAAATAAATAAAGTATAAAATTATCCAAAAATAGTTTGGATATTTTTAGCTCTCTTGAAAGTTGATTTGAATTAGAATTCAAAGTCAAAGTCAAATTACTTGATGATCAAGTAATAGGAGAGAGAGAGACCAAAATCCTAGCCCATAAAGGACTAGGAATTTTCGGTCCTCCCCTCTTATAAATAGGGGAGCTCGAGCTCCCCTTAGAGCTAATTGACAATTCTTTTGGTTCATGTGTTGAACACCATCCTTTCTCCAAGATAAACAAAACCCTAGGTTAAGCCTAAACACTAACTAGAGAACTAGCATCCTTACTAGTTAGATTGTAGCCAAGTTGGTGGACTATCTCTAGAGAACTTCAAGTTAGAAGTTTTGAAGATTCGAGCTTTACCATAAGTGGGGATCAAGCAAAACGATCAGAAGGGATGATGAAACGATTCTGAACCCGACATGAAACGAATGAAAAAATCGAACCAAAGAAGATGGCGAAAATCGTTCGTCCATATCCTGAAGGATGAATTTTTTCACGAGGGTTTTATGGCTGGCAGATTTCTACTTTCGCAAAACTGGTTTCGAAGGGAGTTTCAATCATCTCTTTCTTGTTTCATGTTTCTTTCTTTATGTTATATTGTTAAGAACTTCCATAACATGATTTGAATCTAGGTTGGTTGGATTGTTATCCCTACAATGGATTCTGAAGTAGAAAGAGATTTCGAGGAACGGGTTGCCATTATCGCAAAAAGCGAGTTTGAGGGCGGCTCAAAACGTGTCAAGAAAGCTACTACCCAAGTGAGTTTCTTGATCTCTACGAATTTGGATACACGATTGCGAGTCTAAGATCCTTTTGTTGGAAAAATTTTTAAATTTCCGCTGCTTTCTGATTCCTGTTTTCTAACAAGTGGTATCAGAGCCACCTCGTTAACCGTGTTTCTGATTCGTCTCAATTATACTGAATTTGGTAGAAATTCTTAGGCTTGATGCGATTGAGTATTTGTAATTCTTTTAGAAAGCCTGAATTACGAAACTGTATTTTTTCCTGAAAGTTTCTGAAAATTGGTTCTTGCAAAATTTAATTTTTGAAAACTATTTTAGATTTGAAACTGTATAAACTATTTTTGGATTTCTTGGATTGGTTTTGCTTTTGAACGAAAACACGAAACGGAAAGCCTGGATTACGAACACGCGAAACCCCGCGCGCGAAGGCGTCGCGCCCGCGGGCTTCGCGCGCCGCCGCCCGCCTGTCCTAGGCGTGCGCAGGCCGTGCGCCTACTCCCTCCCGCAACCGCGCGGGAGGCGTTCCGGGCACGTCTAGGCACACCCGCCCAGGGCTGCCGACGCCGTCCGCCCAGGCTGGGCGAGAATCCCGCAAGGCGTGCGGGATAGCTCGCCCAGGCCGCCCGCCATCCTTGCCGAGAGGGCCGCGCGCAGGCACGCGCGGCGTGCACGCCCAGGGCGCGAACTCGGGCGGCCTTGGCCGCGTGCTGTGCGTGCCTGTCGCGTGTGCGCGAGCGTACGCTTGCGACGAGCGGCCCTTCTAGTGCAAGGGCCCCCGTTTTTCGTGCAAGGGCCCCCGTTTTCGTAATCCGTTTTTATTTTTTGAATATTTATTTTAATTTTTGAATAAAACTTAAAATTGGGATTTTTGAGAAATTGAAACGGTTTATATTTTGGGAAAATACAATCTTTGATAAAATTATTAATTTTCAGAAATTAATTGGAATTTTATTTGTTTTGGTAATTTGGGATTTATTGAAAACTTTTATAAATAAGACTCGCATCAAGTCGTGTTTTAAGTCATTAGGACTTGAAACGAGAATTTTAATTTATTGGCTAAATTTAAATTCTCGCAAAAGCATGTTAGGTGATCATGGGTTTAGATCTATGTATGGTTTTAATTTATGCACATGGATGGTTTAAATTGGGGTTGGAGCCCTATAGTTGCGTTTTTCAATTGAGGTTGGAGCCTCACTTATGTGCGTACTGTTATGTGATTTATTATGTGGCTTTCCATATTACTGTTTTTGAGGCCGGGGTATGCCCCGTGTAATTGTCTAAGGCCAATATGAAGATTGAGCCTTATTACTTTATGTCTTTTTCCTTTTATTGTAATTTGAGAGTAGAGATAGGTGGTGAGGTTTTATTTTCATTTTGGAGACAATGCACCCATGGAGTAAGATGGACCACATTCAAGTAACAAGGAGGCCATAAGTGAAGACCCCTCAAAATGTTAGGGAGGGGAATCTCAATTGTTAAATGTAATAGAGATAGGGCTCATATTTTGTTACCGCTTTCCCTTATGTGATTTAAACTGTTTATGTGGCATGTATGTTAGAACTTGTGATTGTGGAGTGGCTCCCACATATCACGCATAAGATAGGTAGAACCCATGATCATTACATGTTAGTATCATGCTAGGACATGTTATCTGTTTATGTGCTTGTTTGAAATGCATTTAAGTTGTACTTGCATTAATCAAGACTAATTAAATTGGATAACATATATGTTGGTGAGGTCGAACCGAACAACTCTTCGGTTGATTCGAAAATTCCCATTAAATATTAAGCTCATTTCGAATAATTGGTATTTAATTCGAGATGCAAATTTTGAATTAAATTCCTAGCATTCCATCAATAGGTTTTAAGTTTAGTAAGTAAAGCTAGTTATTATCCGCGAGTCGTGGGATAGCTAGTGGAGCTTATTAGTTCTTAGTTACCTAATTGATCATTTTAAATGATCAATATTTCGCGGTTAATTTTGGCAAGGGCGATGTCCGCGAGTCGTGGGTCGTTCGAACTAAGTTTTGATCATGATCTTATGATTGATGGGTCTAGCTTAACGCCTAAGTAAATATGGATGTCGCACGAGTCGTGGGTCCATATTGAAAGATAGGTGATGCAAAATAATTACTAAGAGTTCTAAAGGTGTTAGAATTGGTAAGTTGTACCTACCTAGGGTTTTACTTAGAATGTCCGCAAGTCGTGGGTTCGAGGTAAAATGCTTAGGATCTTAGTACCCGTTGGGAAACGTGTTCCTCTTAGATCTTTGGGAATTATAGATCTTTGAAAAACAGTGGGAGCTACATTAGATTAAAGACCTTATCTTATGTATATCGTTATTATTCAGCATGCTCACCTAGTTCTCTGCTTAGCATTTAGGTTGTAGTTTTGTGATTCTCTACAATATGAAATGCAAACCCATTCGTATCCATCCTTAAGTCAAATAAGTTGACTAAGTCCTGACTAACTCTAAATGGCTTCGGATCCTAAAATTCATTTTAGAATCCGACTAGAGAAAGGCATTCTCTAAAGGGCGAAGTTTTCAATTGTGAAAAGTCGACCCGGGCCAAAAGAGAAGCAATCTGAGGTGAATGGATTTTCCAAACCACTTAAGAGCAATTGAACCACCTCATAAAAATGTTACAAGGTATAACATTATGGAATTATTCAATATTCCAAATGAGGAAACAAGTGCACACGAACAAGGTCTAAAGATCTTATTTGAAGATCTTATGGTCTCGATCATCAACTGAGAAAAGAGTTCTCAATGCACTGATTGCTTACATTGCTTCGACTATCATTCAAACCCTTTATGCTCAACTAGAATGATGCTCATGTAGCATAGTTAATCATTTAAGTTGATAATGGTTGAGAGCATCCTTAAGAAGGAATAAAAGGTTGAGATGGTTAATTCTTCTTCTAAACTCCCTAAGTTAAAGGCTTGAAGGCCTAAAGAAGAAGAAACCCTTAAGAGCCCAATGGAGGGGCATGTAAGGGGTATGCCCAAAAGACACTAGAGATCAAATTGGACGTTTGCTTCTATGGTAGCAAATAAGGACTTTGAAAGGGAACTGCAAAGAGTATGAGTACTCTGAAATGTTACCTCGTTTAGTAATTCTACTAGGAATAGAATTCACTAGTCTTGAGTCAATTCTGCATAATCCGTTCTGCAAAGTCTCAAGGCACTAATGTTCTGAACATACAAACGAGATAACAAAAGTAAGTGAGATGACAAAGCTTCGAATTACTTTGGAATGTTGAGATATAAAAGGATTAGCAAGTCAGACACCTTAGGATCATTCTATGAAAATGAACCTATAGAGTTGACTTTCTGTAAATCCTGTCTTGTGGGAAGCGTTCCTGAATCCCGTTTATAAGAAACGTGGAACGTTCCAAAATTATAGTGGATTTTGATCCATGCTGATGAGTGTAAGATGCTTAATGTAAGCACTAGATACAATCGTCAGTTTAATCATTATGAATGAATGTACTTGTTAAAGTACAAATTCGAAACTTATATGAAATTCTTAGAATTTCAAAAGGAGGTTAGGAACCTAAATAGTCATAAGTTATAGGCAAATCGATATGATCGAGATAGCCAATATCTTATCAACTAATTCCTTAGTCATCTTAGAAATAATAGGATTATCTCTCAGTAAACTAATTCGAGAACACCTTAGTGTTTCCGAATGAGGGAATGAAACCTTATAGGATATGGTCCATTCCATAGCAAGCTTTACTGACTTATAATCATTCTAGGAATAAACTCCCAGAATATGCAGTTAGAGATTTTGAATTTTGCACCTTCCAAAATCAGTCCTTTAGATGCACTATGCAATGTGGCACACTAAATTCCCTAATTATTCTTGTCCAAGAATTTAGTGGAATCCTCTTAAGTAAAGAGGATAGTAGGAGATAAGCTTGAAATGAGTTCAAGTTTATACAACAATATTGGATATCTTTTCTGCGATTTCCTTAGACAAAGGTTATTTGTCTCAAGGAATGTATCTTTCTTAAGGAATCGTTCATATAGAAGAAGAAAGGTAAGCAAGCAGACCTCAAAGAAATTTGAGGATAAATATCCACGCCACATATAGAAGAAACGAGCCCATCTGATAAAACTTAGCCAAATTTTAGAGTATGTACACGTGTGAAACCCTTCTCTTAAGACGTGTTTAGAACGCGTTCCTAGATAGCCAAGGAATTACTTGAAGAGGAGACACTGTCAGATTTGGAATCTGAGTAGTGTAAGCAAGCCTTGAAGTCCAATATGGATTTCATATACTCAAACCAAGTTTTGACCTTGGTTGATCCACCTGATAGGATCAAGCTCGTGGAGCTTCGAGTAAATGGAAAGCATTACAACCTTCTTGACGATTGAAATGCAAAAGTCCATTTGGATTATGTTTATCACATCCTCATATTCTGACTATGAGATATGATAAATGAATATGAGAACTATCTTGTTCAATATGAGATTGAAAGAGACTGAAATAAGGTATTTCTATAAATCTCATATTCAGTGGGAGTATGCATAAGGTATGCAAATCCCTAAAGTCAATCTGTGGATTGATAAAGGCTTCTAGGAGTTAGACAATTCAATTCCATAGGATAGTCAAATCGTTTGGCACAGATGGAAGTCGGATAAGTCTTAAAAGTGTACATATGAAAGTTAGTGATGTAAGAGTCAATTTTTTGTTCTTTAGAAGACGACATCCTTCTCATTAGGAATGTCAAGGATAACGTGAAAGTTACCAATTCTTGTTTAAGAAACAATTTGACATGAAAGATCTTAGTGATTATCCTAAATTCTCGACATTCAGATCTATAGAAGATAGATCTAAGAGAATAAAAGGATTATCACAAAACGAGTACATAACCATAATACTAAAAGGAGTTTAGTAGGGACAATGGAACATCTCTTTTGAAGAGTATGTGTCCTAAGATAACTTTAAGAAAGTTAGAATGTCCAAAATCCCTTTAAGTAAAAGGGTGCATAATGTATGAAATATTATGTCCTAGACTTGATATGGCGCAACACTAAGCGTAGTGGGCCGAATCTAATATGACCTCAGAGAAGGTCATTAGATCTCTGTAAAGGATGTCCTCAGAGTACTTGAGAAGAAATGAGGATATGTATTAGTTTACAGAGCCCAAAAGATCTTATCATTGAAAGGATATTTTGATGTAACCGTTCATCAAACATAGATGATTATGAAATCATTGAAAGGATACAACTTCTACCAGAATGGTAATGCAAAGTGTTGGAAAGGGGTTCCAAGGACGGACATTGCAAAACTCGACATCGTAGTTGAGAACTTAGTCGTATTGTATAACGCTAAGTTAAGTGTTTGGGTAAGAAACTCCATCTAACTAGTTAGATGAAGTTCCTAGCATGAAACAACTCCTTTATTATATTGTATGATAAAATGGATGGTTGCTCAAGTAAGAGAACCAAGACCTCACCAAGAGACTGAACACGTGATTACGAATCACTTTATAAGGAAAAGGTGTTTCCTAAGAGATGTGTAAACAAGAGGGTCACATCAGCAGAGAATATGGCAGATCCACTTTGGAAACGCCCAAAGTCAATAAGCTCTCAAAGTGCATCTTGAGAAGATGGGACTTAGAGTACCTAAATGGCTTTTACGGGCAAGTGGGAGATTGTTAGGAATAGTGCCCTAGAAAGCCGATTAGTCATAATCCGTTTTGGGACTTTCCTAGTATCACAGACAATCTTTGAATAATATACGATTGATTAATATCATAGGCAAACACTTCTTTATATGCTCTTGTTTGGTATGCGTTTACTTTAGTTGTGCATGTATGAGAACTCCCCTAATCCTGATGACTTTAGGACTCTACCATTTAGGTGAAATGGTTCATGAAACGAGCCCTATATCACATAAGTCATGATTAGTAAAATACTCCAAGCCGATGAGTCCTACAGACAGTGGGAGTGTCAACCTGACTCCTCTAAGGCTTGCTTGTGGGATCACGCCCTTAAGAAGGACCACCTTATTTCATGGAGGTGCAAAGTGTATAGTTGATACGTGCGTGATACATGAGGGTGCTTACTTCAATAAGTAAGTTCACTGAGGTGCCCCGTGTGAGAAGATTCCTAAATGGGAAAGGAAGTTTCTATTTCAGGAAATGGAAACTTCCAGATTAGGAAATATCTCACGAGTCATTGATGTGATTAATTGATCCTTAGACTTGAGGTTCCATGTCACTTTATGAGTTAGCTCTGTAGTCTTTGGTATAAGCTTTAAAGGGTGTCGCCTTAGACAACTGATTCAAGGCTTATGCTGGGGCTGCACAAGTGACTCATGGAAGTGAATGAGAATCAAGAAAGGACCTACACTTGCATATGCAAGGTGATCTCTTACTGTGTAAGTCATTCATATGCCATATGGAGTCCTTGGCCAAGGCAGTAGATCAAGAAAGGGTTCGCATGGAGGAAGAAAGGGCTAGACGCCGTCAATTGCGACTCTGCTGCAGCTATAGCTTCCTGTGAAGCCATGGAATCGGCAAGAAAGAGCAAGAACAGCACAAGAAACCACACGAAAACTAGAAAAAAACGAAGAAACCACACAGATCGAAAGGAATTTAGGGTTTGACTCTTGATACCATGATAAGAAAGAAGATTGCAGAAGTAATTTTCATTGAAAGACATTAGGGAAAGTTCTACAGAATACACTGACTCAGCTTCCTTTTATAATTGTAGCTGGAGGCTTTGTACACGTGTAATAATTGGGAGGCTAATAACTAACCTCAACCCTTACTCTATTAGCTAATATTAAGCTGTTTTAACTAACTTAATTATGCAGCTTAATTACACTTAATTTGTACGGTAATATTATTGGTTCTACAACGAAGCTTGGGAGGGTCTCCAATCTCCATTAATGTGACAGAGCTATTTGGGTTTCGTAAAGAATTACAATTTGCTTGGGAGAGATGTTTCCCCAAGATCGAAGTTGAGGTTGACTCTGAAATTATTGTAAATTGAGTTACTCGTGAGGATATAAAGGACTACCCATGAAAGAATATCATTAATGATTGTCGAAAACTTCTCTGAATGCCTTGGGAATCTAAAATTTATCATGTCCCACACAATCTAGGGTCGCTACCTTATTTGGGATCTGCCCCGAAAAGAGTTTAGTTGAGGATTTTTTTTGCTTTTCTTTTGCCCGGACAAGGCTCTGTTTAACCAAAAAAAAGTTTCACTTGCTCTACAATCCACGAGCCGAGAAAAATATTATATTATCATATCGTAATATGTCGGATATAACATCAGATATTTTCACGTAAAATATTTATCATCTTATTCATATTATCGTGTTGGATGCTCATGGATCATAAATGCCTAAATTTATTAATAGGTGGATGAAATTAGGAGAAATAATCTTTTAATTTTATTCCATGTCCTAATTATTTATTTTTACTAATAAAATCGTCTATCAATACTTATAATACATAATAAAACGAAAAATAAAATGTAAAAAAGAAATAAGAGATCTGAACCCGCCTTAAAGTGGAAGATAAATGTCGTAAATTCACAACAAAACTTACTCTGAATAATAATAATTATGTGAAAACTCGTATAGATATTAATTGATTTCTTACTCTTGCTTTGGAGAAAGAATAATCAATAAGTAGATTTTAAAAACTCATTAAGTCGTAATTAATTGCAGAAGATCGTTTTACTAAATCAGGCCCGTGGAATTTCTTTGTTAACTTGTCTGGCTATATCCCCAGTCTAGTCTATAAAGTGGATTTCCTTCTAAATCCCAATAGATTTGGTCGCAAATTAAGTGACTTGATCATTTAATTTTTAACTTAATAATTAAAATAAATTAAGAAAATCTGATTTTTTTAGCTGCCATATTTAAATATTTAGAGTTTCCTTTATTTTATCTTGAATTGAATTTTCAAATATTCCTTATTTTTTTATCTTTTTCGTCTATACTATTATATTAAGTGAGAGACCCTTACGACATGATTGGTATGCATGAATGGAATGAGGCAGGAAATGAATGAACTTTGTAATGGAATGATCAAAGGAATTGAATGACTTTATAATGACATTGCTATAATTGGTACGCCAAGTAATAAAGTTAGGAATGAAATAAAAATTTTAAACTTATTTCATTAATAATAATAATAATATAAAAATATATATATATATATATAATTAAAAATGTTTTTATATTAAATATATATTAAAAAATTTTATTTTGAGTAACTATATATTTTCATATATAAATATATTATTACTATTTTATATCTAACGTACATATTATATATATGACATTTATTATATGACATATTATTTGAACTATTATATATATGACATTTATTATATATATATATATATATATATATATATATATATATATATATATATATATATATATATATATATATATATATATATATATAATATTTGTCTATTCATGCATAGATTATGTATTAATTATTTATTGTATTTAATATATTTCTTGACATTTAAAAATAAATTTTAATATAAATATCAAAATTCGTTCTTTATAAAATATCTAAATTTATAAAATTTTATAAATAAAATAATATTTTGAACATGTTTTTTAAATATATAATATATTTATATTTACATATATTTAATATAATTTATTAAATTTTCAACGTGATTAATATTATTTAATTTTTATTTATGAAAATAATAAAATATAATATGCATTTAACAAATATGTGGCGATATTATAAAAATAATAATAAATTTTAAACATTTGGAATGACTAATACCATGGGGGACCAAAGGAATGGGTAATCCCATGCTTGTGGGAATGAGCATTACCGTGGGAATGAGCATTCCTAATCATGTTTTGGTACCAATCATGGGTTTAGGAATGGACGAGGTAATGCCCATTCCATTCTAACCCCATTCCATCATACCAATCATGTCGTTAGAGTAACCGTTTTGGTCTATTGGATTCTAAAATTATTTTCTTTATCACACTCTCAACGTCTTATTTTGTATTTATTTCTTAACTTCTTTTTTCTTTCCTCTCACTTACTCTCATTTTCTTTATTATATATTTCTTTTATTTTTCTCATATTTTTAATTTTTATTTTGTATTATCTTTTTAATTTATAATTATATTAAAATAATTACAAAATAAGTAGTAATATAAAAATGTTAATTTAATATGTATTTAAATAATAATAATCTTATTATTTGCACACGCATCGAATGTGCAGGAATTACTAGTTTATAAATTAAGAGTTACCCAAACATAAAAACTAACAATTCAAAATGGAGTGTATATAATTTTGAGAATTCATAAAAATAAAATTTATAATATTTTTATCTTAAATAACTGGTGGAAATCATAGAATATTTATTTCCGAGAGATTCAATACTTATTAATTATTTTTCCATAAGTTTAAAAAAATCAGCCAATTTTGTGATTTTGAAAGATGGTGATGATGGGCTACTCGATCGGTTCGCACTTCGCACCAATCCAAACCATCATTGCGCATCTTCCGTTGGATTGCCTCCCCACGCCGTACCCCACCCCAATCTTTTTGGGTGCTTGTGAAATGACCAAAATACCCCCATTCAAACAGTGTAATTCCAAGAATACCCTCATGCACAGTGATCTCTGCAGCAGCCATGATTGATACGACGCCAAGAACTCATCATGGTAATCATAGTAAAATGGAAGCACAACATTAAATCCTAGCCCCATAGAAGCCCTCTTCCATGCTTACAAACCCATCATTACCCTCTCTTCCTTGCACTATATATACACTCACTTGTTTTACCACTTTCTATCTCCAACCCTAGTACAGCCATTTCATTTCCAGTATATTCAGATTTCAAACATCACAAAGAAAACTCTTCTCTTCTTGCCCATTCCCTTGCTTGCAATTCTTCTTGAAAAAGGTACTATTTTTCTTGAATTTTTTCAAGAATTATAGTTTATACTACTTGCCTAAAGTGTATTTGTTGAATATTTTTATGGAAAAGGGGGATTTAGGCCCACATATCCCTTTTCTTTCACGAGAAAGTTGGCCTCCCATATTATATTGCTGCGATATTTAGTAAAACTTTGGTTTCTTATTCATGTTTTTCGCCAGTTTCTATTTCTGGACATGTAATTACATTTTCATTCAAATTCCTGAATAAATTGTGTTTTTGACAGAAATTAATATATAATGGAGGAGTTCAACTCGAAGCTGTACTTGGAGAACTGCTACATGATGCAAGAGAACGAGAGGCTGAGGAAGAAGGCGGAGCTTTTGAACCAAGAGAATCAGGTCCTTCTCAACGAGCTCAAGCAAAAACTCGCGGCGGCCGGCGGCGGAGATTCCCTCAATTCCTCGCCGTCAAACTCCAAATCCTCCAAGTCCAAAAACAGGGCCTCCAAATCCGGCAAGAAATGAGATTATTGTAACACTTTGTTGTGCTCACTTTTTTCTAACCATTAGCAGCAGCGGCGGTGGTCGTTCATGGTCTGTCGCGACGTAGGATGATACTTAGTTCCCATTCAAATGTACTTTTTCATTTCTTTTTGTGGGTGGTTTTTGGTCTACACTACATATTTTCCGTTTTCTCTCTTCTTTGTTGGGGTGGGGCTGAGATGTTGTAGATCTCATTTTGATATTGGAATATAATTGATGTGGATTTTTATTTAATTGTAATTTTTTCACTCACTCTATTTTTTTTTTTATTATTTTTTTTTAAACATACATCCACCCAAGTGACGTGAGAGATTTGAATCCGGATCATTATTGGGGAAAAAAAAAAAAAAAAGCCCTTTAATTATTTTAATTAAATATAATTGTTTATTACATTTTTTTTTCCCTTCTAATATCAATTGTGTGTTAATATAAGTGAGAAAAGACATAAAAAAAAAAGTTATAAAACAGGAGGTCCTATTAACATAATTATTTGTTCTTAGCAACTTTAAACTGCATTAACAATTATGACAAAATGGATAATTGATTAATACATACATGAAATCACTTTAGAGTTGGAAAATTTTACTTTCTTAGTTTGTTATTTGGCTAGATTTAATATAATCATGTTAAAATTTTATTAAATATCATATTTAATTTGTTTACTGTAATAAATTGTCCTACCTAATTAACACTCATTTTTTGGAGTTGTTAAATAGTGTAATGCATTCTTATATTTTCTTGAGTTTTGCCAATAATATAAAGCTCTTACAATAATTTAGTAGAAATACAATTTTATTTTATTTTATTTTATTTTATTATTATTTTTTTTTAACAACTTGTTAAATAGCTAATACACCAATTTCTAATAAAGTAAATTACCCCTTAAAGAATGTATAATTAACTTACACTCATTTATTGTATATGTTGTCCTAATTCTGATTATTTTAAATTTATATTTATCTTAAAATCACCTTGATGGTGATTATTATGCACAGTTTTGTTGATATGATTATTAGTTTTAATTTTATAAAATGTTCAAACCATCCTTATTAATGATGCTATCTTGATATAAAATAAGCAAATTTTATGTGAATTGTGACATTAGTTGAATCTCAGTGCATGCCCTTTCCATTGGGTATTAATTGTTGGGCCTAAATCTTGTTATTTCAATATCTTATTGGGTCAAGTTTTTCTAACTTCTTAACAGGCCCATTAACACTGTCTGGTCGACTGGTTCTGGATTGGTTGTAAGGACTAAGGAAAGCTTTTAATCCACAAAATTAATTTAACTAAATGCAATTATACAAAAATATATAAATGTATTTAGCATTTACGAAGCCACAGTATTTTTTAAAAATATTATTTTATTATATAACATTATGGTCAGACAACATATCATATATTCATATCGATGCAACTTTAAAAAAATTCGATATCATTATTATGTCGCGTATATATTCATATTATATATTTACGTATGACATCCTCAAGTAGGGCCTATTACAGTGTTTCGATTTTAAAAAATATTCTTTTTTCTTTTTTTGGGTTTATATTTTAAAAAATATTCGAGTGCTCCTCACATTTATCTTTTAATAAGTAGCCCACATACAATTTTAACTAATAAAATATTACTCGTTTCCTTTGATTCGATTTAAAATATCTTATTTCATCTTTTGTTTCATTCATATATATATATATATATATTATGCATATGTAAATCAAATAAAAGATAAAATATGAATATAAAACAGAATATCCCAATGATTTTAGGATTCTGCCTACGAGGCTAGGACACTGTTTGTATTATTGACTTTCTTTCCCTTTTGTTCCAATTTCCAAATTCTCAGGTGTCTTTCCAACTGGATTTTATTTTGAGCTGGATTTAATTTATAGTTTACCCTTCTAAAAAGAATATCTTTAGGCTTTAGCATGTGCCATTCCCATTCCTGCCAAAAATCTCTCTCGTGATGATATATCCGTAATAGTAAGAAGTACCGTATGTGGTAATAACTACTAGTAAATAAATTGACCAAAAATGGACTTAATGGCAATAGTCACAATACAATGGCTCGGTAGTCGCTATTAGTTATAAAAAATTAGATCAAATATCATATTTGATATGGTATGGACCTAGTGGTTCACGTGATACAATATGACCCGAGTTATATTCAACCCACATTTTTATTGATCTGATACTTGATGATGCGTGTTTCGGACCCGCAAAAGAACTTAGTTATTATAGAGTTTATATCTGGAGTAGGGCACTCGATAATATTGCTACTTGACCTCCCTTCGACCTAAGGTGGCCACGTGGCCACCCATGGTTCTCAAAGGAAGTCGCTACGCATTAAATACACCAATAGAGGCTACCTGGCAGTTTGAGACGTTCTCACGTCGTCCGAACTTACTATTATTATTATGTTAGGTATAAAAGCTCCACAGTTATACCTCTAAGTAATAACTTGTACCTACCTCATTTATTGTAATCTTTTTGACCTCCTTCACTTGATAGCTGACTTGAACATCATTGTGTCAACCCTGGTAAAACCCCCTTTCTGTTCCAAGTTGGCCTCTAGCTTACATTTTCTTTCCTTTTCCCAAATAGCCGACCCAGGTCCACAAACTTCTCCGGTCTACGAATTCTAAGTGGTTGAGTTATTTTGACTCTCGAACTTTTCAATCTGATTTTTGGCTCGATCAATATTAAATCTATAAATTCAACATTATTGTTGTGGTTTTTGAATAATATATATTTGAAAAGTAGTTTGGTATCTTATATACCTAATGTTTATTAGTCGATGACACATTCACGATGATAGATAATTTGGTGACATGAGGTAAAATGGTATTAGCTACGATTTTCTTTGTAAGAGTTTCTTGTCATGAAGTTGATATATATGTCAATGTAAGAGTTTCTTGTCATGACGTTGATATGTCAATAATGATATAACATTGTTAGAAAATTATATACATTAATGCAAGAATTACGGAGTTGTCCACAGTAGATATAATCATTATTTACAACTTTGGACTACTTTGTAGTGCTTAAATATATATATTTCCAGAATAACATCACAATTCAATACTATACTAACTTAACGAGACGGACTCATATTTAAGTTTTTGCGTGTATACTACTATACCTTATTCGGTTTATTTTCTCTTTTTATGTGCATGCATATATGTTGGACGCGATAATACTGGATAGCCAAGAGAAATAAATGTCCCCCTTGGTATACCGATAGGGAAATGAGAAACTAATAGGCAGCAATAGATATTGACTCATTGCGTGCAGATACAGGAAAAGCTACAGTTTGGCAGTGGAAAACAACAGAGACATCAGAGAAGCGTGACTAGTTCAGGTACATATATAGTTTCTTCAATTCTTTCACGTTAATAATCATCATACAAGCTTGTACTGCTGGCTGCAGCACGAGAAGGGGTGGGTGGGGGGCCACCGCCCCTTTTTGTTGACTTGTGATGAATTAACGCCTTCTGGCGGCGGTTTCACGTTGCGCGTTGAAGAAGACGGCGGCGACGGGGAGGGCCAGGTTGTTCTCGGCGGCGAAACGCCGGGTGTTGAAGTAGTCGCGGGAAATAGGGAGGGTGGTGACTGTTAGTCTGCCTCTTTGCCGGAAAAGAACGAACACAAATCTATGGATCCCTATGTTGGGCCTTGGCACTTCGTAGCTTATCATCTCTCTTCCTGTTATTACGATATTCAACCCAAACAAATTCAAAAGCTCATACAAATATATATATATATATATATATATATATAGAGAGAGAGAGAGAGGAGAGAGAGAAGCTCTCCCCTACTGCTGTGTGTGATATTCTCACCAAATGTGGCGTCTGTTGTGCCTGGAATGTCTGTGATTAACCTGTTTGCAAACGAAATGATCCACAAATATGGATTTCAGTTTGAAATAATTAAATTAATTAAAAAAAAAATGGTAAAATAATGACTCTACGATTGAGCCATCGAGGCCATATAAGAAGAAAAGAACGTTTAATAAAAGGAAAATTGTAGTCCAAACCCGACACTCTGTTTGCATAACACGTGCCCTTCTCTATATTATGTATACCCTAAAATATATATACCTATGGGAATATGTTTATACATAAAAAAAATTCATTAACTATAAAACAATCTAAACGAGGTATATTTAACAGTAGAAAGACATATGTTGTGAGTGGTACAGATTTATATATTCTATTTAAATTCAGATATGAAAGTTTTTGACGTGTAGTATAGTAGTTCCAATAAATGAACGAACTATTTGAAATCATAATTCTTTGTCTCTGTTCTTATCTGTTCTTATCGAAAGAGGGTTGTTACCGGAAACTGTAAACCTCTAAAGCACGGATACACCTAAAAAATACAGTGTTCAACAGATATCGAATACAGATACGATTTCGACACGCCTCCGACACGTGTCGGATACGACTGAAAGAATGTCCAAGAAAGAAAGAAAAAAAAAAAAAAAAAAGGGACACAACAAGGTGGAATAGCCAACACGGCTCAGACACGATGAAACAAATTTGATCATTTTTTTTATGTTTTTATTAATATTTTTTGATGTTTTTGAAGAAAATTTATTTTAATTTTCAATATTTATTTATATAAAATATAACCGTATCGAAATCGTATCGTGTCCTAAAATTTAAAAAAAATTCATATCGCCGTGTCCACTTGTCATCGTGTCCGTGCAACATAGCTGTAAACACTTTACATTTTTTTTTTTCAGTCCTAATACACTCTTTATATAAACAAGAAGCAAAATAATAATATTCTTCAATAACTATATATGATACCAAAAAATATCCTCCATTGTAATTTAAATTTTTTTAAAAAAAAGAAAAACTTGTAAGGTTGAATGTGGTACCATCACCTTCTTGTTTCACTTTTTCTTTAAACTTTTCTTGTACTTAATAATCAATTAAATTTGGGGATGATCACAATACAAAATTCTTCAGCTTTTAAAATCTTTACAAACCCTAAATTCAAAAAAAAAAAAAAAAACAAAACTTTACAAACCCTCAATTTATTTTATTTAGTTATTTGTAAAATAAATAACCAATCCATCATTTCCAGTTATCGACAGGTACAAACTTATATATACCAGTGGAGATGTTCCCTGAGATATGGATCACTAGGGCCTGGAACATCAGGGTCAGTCATAACCTGCAATATTACGTACATTAAATTCCCAATATGTATTTATCTAATCAATATTACAAAAAAACAAAGGGGTTTATAAATATATATAAGAGTAGTGAAACTAAAAATTAATATATTTACCAAAGTGTAAAAGGTTCTCATTTCACCTCCTTGAATCTCAACCCTAGGAGTTGCAGCAACAGCAGAAGGAAAGAACTCATAGCCATTGCAGACTCTTCTGTTGCCATAACTCACACACATTTGTACAGATGGACTGAACAAGTCCAGAACATCGTTTATCACTCTCCCAACTATCAAGGGCTGTGATGACATTCTTGGACTCAGAGAGAGAGAGAGAGAGAGAGAGAGAGAGAAGAATGGATTAAGACTTGCCAATAGTGGAGAGCAAAGCCAAATATACATGTATATATATATATATATAGCACTATCATGAAGCATATATCTGTATATATGTGTTTGTACCATATAGCATATGTGACTGTGTGTGTAATCAACTCGAAATGACCTCGAAAAGGGTGGCAGAGCGAGCTCCAAGAACACAGACCGATTCCAATAACACAGACCAAAATTGGCCCCCCCCACCCCTCAACTGATCAACACTTGTCTTTTTCGTTTTCTTTTTTTTTTATAATAATTAAGATCAAGAGAAATTAGAAAGGCTAAAACCTATATGTTGCATGGATACGGATACGGTGACATGGATACGATACGACACGGATTTTTTTATAAATTTTTTACATGAGAAGTGTCGGACAAAGTGTCCGATACGACACGACAAGACATGACAAAATAATATTTTTAGAATTATTGGTGCATTAAAGGCTAAAAGCCTAAAACAGATCATGAAACAATTTAGGAAAGGAATTAGGGTTTCACGAAAATTAAAAATGAAAAAGGAATTATTGATTTGGGGAACGAAATTACGTATATATAGCATAGATATATATTATTCTTTTAGTTATTATCAATTAAATGAGTGCTATATATGACGAAATTCTAATTTATATATATTATTCTTTTAGTTATTATCAATTAAATGAGTGCTATATATGACGAAATTCTAATTTAGACCTGGTTCGCTCGAACCTAATTAATTAAAAGGACAAATATATTATATTTATTATTTAATTTATTAATCTCTTTAAATTTTTTACCAATTATATAATAAATACAAAATATTTATCGTTCGTCGTACCGATTTGATCGAGTGAGTTCATAGTAATTGTACATATGTCAAAGCTCTCCAATTTAATATAAATCATTGTCCATTAATCGAATTTAGCATGTTGGCCCCACTTAATTTCTCATGACTTTGCCAAATTGTGGCTCATTGTGATTGGAAAACGGTAAATAAATAAATTATAGAGAAGCTTTGAGGGAATCCTTCTTTTTCGGTTAAGGTAATATAAAGAAGAAAATTAATTCCAAGAATTTTTATTTTATGATATATTTAGCCGCTTTGCCAACACTAATTAATCATAATAATCTTGACTTGTCTGTCTCATCAGGAATGAGCATAAAGAAACTCCACCACATAAATGGACATTACTGCTTGTTTAATTAACTAATTATGTGCTGTTAGAATTAAGTGCATATAAAAAAAGGGCAATTTATTTCTTGGACTTATCCTAATTATGGAATTGTAAGAATTTGGATTTCCATAATGAGAAACAAAAGTGTGTTGCGACTTTAAGACTTCACACGTTTTCTCGTCGTCTTATTTTTCATAATCTTTTAATTAATTTTAAATATTCTTGATCATTTAATTAAATTATCTTCTTAAAAGGGGTGGACTATTGAAATTGTGAGCTTTTGTTAACATGTGTATGATGACTGATGAGTTTTTATGCGAATATTACTTAAAAGCTGCGATGCACCGACGGATATGGTGATATGGATATGAGAACATAGATTTAAAAAAAAAAAAAGATTCACATAATAAATATCGGATACATTATTCGATACAATATAAAATAACAAATAATATATTTAAAAATGTTCATGCATCATATTTTAAGATGCACATTTCAAAATTCTAAACTTGAGTTGTTTTGAGTTTCGATTTACTATTACCAATAATGGTTGATCTAAGTGGTTAATGGATCCATTATTCAAGGTAAGGTTATGGGTTCGAATCCCACCTTGGTATGTGTGAGTTAGGGGGAAAAAAAAAAGTTTCGATTTTCTATTGTTTACTTCATATAGGATGGCTTTTTGTTGGGCCCTCGAGTAGCTTGGGATATTTGAACGTTTAGAAAGAGATGGGTAGTTGGGCAATATTTTGGGCTTATAATACTTGAGAATTTTGGGTCGGGTATTGAAGAGACCTATTTATAGGGCCGATCTTCTCAACTTGATTGAAATCTTATTTAAAGGCATTATCATCATATTTATAGGGACCACCTTCTCAGCTCAATTGAAATCTTATGAAACCATTCTTTTATTTCAATTGAATCTTGAATCTTATTTAAGAGATCTAATGCGAGATTAATAGGACTCAGCGAACTTGTATCCAGTGTTTTGTGGACCGGACCGGACCAGGCGGTTCGACCGTTAGAACCGTCAACCGGTCCAACGAATGGCCCGGTCAAGTCTCCAAAACCGGACATGCTTGAAAACCGGTGTATTTTGTGAAAACCGGTAAAAACCGCGGTTAAACCGGCCAACCGGGTGAACCGCTTTCGGTTCTAGAGAACCGTTCGGTTTGAAGAGATATACAAAATTTTAGATTTTAATCCTATTTTTTTCCAATTTTTTACACTTTTTCCAACTTTTCTTGTATTTTCTAAAAGAAAAAAAATATTCCAATCAATTATCTTGACATTGACACAATTGTAAGTAATTTTTCTCTTCATAATTCATAATTCTATAGTGAATTTTCTTATTGAATTTAAGATAATTGTTTTATTTCTTCTTATTCTAATGTTTTCAAATTTTTTGGTGAGTTAATTAGACTGATATTTTTATTATTTATATTTAAAAATATAAAATTTGAATTAGAGTTGTGCATTCTAAAAATATATTCTCATTTTTTTATTATTTTTAATATTTTTTATTATTTATAATATAATTATGACGTCATCGGTTTGACCACGGTTGACCCGACGGTTGAACCAGTAACCTTTAACCCAGTTGATTTTCCGGTTCACTTAACGGTTCGATCCTGAAAACATTGCTTGTATCTTGTTATATAGTTGATAATAGATGAAATACTATTTGTATTTAACATATATCGTTAACTTTCTAAACTAATACCGTAATACCTATTATCATAATTATTTCTGAACCAAGCATTGAAATGAAATTATATATATAGCTCGCAAATACTTCATTATATCATGTGTCGCGTGGACACAAATGTTTTTTGGAGTTTTTGGATGATTGCCCACATATTATTTAGCGCGAATTATATCTAACTATCCTCACTTTAGACCTAATTATAATTTAGTCTGTGCACTTTCGTTTATTACAAATTAGTCCTTGACTTTTGTGTTCCGTTTGAGGTCTCTGTTTTCAGTTAGGGTTCCGTTAATTTTTTTTCTATTTTGTCCAAAATACCCCTAAGGACTATTTTGTTATATATTAAATGTTCAGTGGTCGTTTTATTAATATTTATAAATTAACGGGCCACGTTCTTCTCGCGGGTCTTGAGGAGCGGTTATGAGTAGCCGTTTTGGGGTAACGGGCCACGTTCTTCTCAAAGCAAGCTGATCTGCTGCCACGTGGAAGTTGGATAATCACGCTTAGTGGAAAACCGCTGCTATAAATTGGGGAACTAGGCAGTTTTTCCCCCTTTCACGCCTTCCACAAGAGCAAACCCTAATTTCGGAGAGATTCTTGCCTTCCACCATTCTTTGCAAAAACCGCACTCCAGGAGCACCCCTCACGCACATTCTCAGGGTACGCCTTTCCAACCCAGATCTCTCCTTTATTCATTTCTCATCCACACACTAGAAATGGCTCCCAAGAGGAACGTTTCTGCGCCCACCGAGAGCCAACCCCAAAATAAACAATCAAGAAACTATGGTCCTAGGGATATTCCGTCGGATCCAGAGGTATCAGTAGAATGCATAGGGGTCAAGCTTCTGGGAAAACCAAGGTGGGAAGATCCCACTGTTGGAAAACACGAATCAGAAAGCAGCGGAATTTAAAAATTTTTCCCAACAAAAGGACCTTGAACTCTCAATCGTGTAACCAAATTCGTAAAGATAGAAAACTTACTTTTCTTTTGTTCTTTCTTGAAGCGTTTCAAGCCACCCAAGAACGCTCTTCTCGCGGCTTGATCCCCTCTCCTTGGTAAAGCTCGAATCTTCAAACTTCTAACTTGAAGTCTCTAGAGAAAGTCCACCAACTTGATCACAATCTAACTAGTAAGGATGCTAGTTCTCTAGTTAGTGTTTAGGCTTAACCTAGGGTTTAATTTAATCTTGGAGAAAGGAAGGTGTTCAACACATGAACCAAGAATTGTCAATTAGCTCCATAAGGAGCTCGAGCTCCCTTATTTATAGGGAGGGGTGCTGGAATTCCTAGTCCTTTATGGGCTAGGATTTTGGTCCCTCTCTCCTATTACTTGATCATCAAGTATTTTCCAACTTTGACTTTGAATTCTAATTCAAGTCAACTTCTAAGAGTGCTAAAAAATATCCAAACTATTTTTGGATAATTTTATACTTTATTTATTATAAAATAAATAACTTATTTTTATCTAATTAATTAATTCGTAATTAATTAACTAGATTATTTTCTCCAAAATTAGACTTTCTTTTTAATTCAAAATTAAACCAAAGTCTATTAAATAATTAACTAATTAATTATTTAATATATATATATAATATATATATATACACACGTGTGTGACACGTGTCACTCACGTGAGCCACACGTGTGACTTCACACGTGTGGAACCCTCTTGGCCCGATTAACTCGTTTAATCATTTTAAAGCCTCAACTCATGTAACCAAGTTGTTGTGTGTGACCCTCTAGGTTCTCAATTCAATTAGCAGTGACCCTAATTAATTAATTCACTAATTAATTAATCAGTCTACAGATTAAACGACCATAGTCTAGCAACAGGTGTTTAACCCCTAGCTGAATTGGAATGTTCGGATTCGACAGAATCTTTAAGTCATTGATTCATGTGAGATACAATCCTCCTACTTACTATCTCTCAACCAAGATCTAGGGCAAGTGAATAATCAGAACCCTAATAATCCGGTCTTAAAGCTAAGTGCATTTCATATCCATTTGATCTCAATCCAAGAAACCCTTTTCTTGATGTCTTGATCTACTGCCTTGGCCAAGGACTCCATATGGCATATGAATGACTTACACAATAAGAGATCACCTTGCATATGCAAGTGTAGGTCCTTTCTTGATTCTCATTCACTTTCATGAGTCACTTGTGCAGCCCCAGCATAAGCCTTGAATCAGTTGTCTAAGGCGACACCCTTTAAAGCTTATACCAAAGACTACAGAGTTAACTCATAAAGTAACATGGAACCTCAAGTCTAAGGATCAATTAATCACATCAATGACTCGTGAGATATTTCCTAATCTGGAAGTTTCCATTTCCTGAAATAGAAACTTCCTTTCCCATTTAGGAATGTTCTCACACGGGGCACCTCAGTGAACTTACTTATTAAAGCAAGCACCCTCATGTATCACGCACGTATCAACTATACACTTTCCACCTCCATGAAACAAGGTGGTCCTTCTTAAGGGCATGATCCCACAAGCAAGCCATAGAGGAGTCAGGTTGACACTCCCACTGTCTGTAGGACTCATCGGCTTGGAGTATTTTACTAATCATGACTTATGTGATATAGGGCTCGTTTCATGAACCATTTCGCCTAAATGGTAGAGTCCTAAAGTCATCAGGATTAGGGGAGTTCTCATACATGCACAGCTAAAGTAAACGCATACCAAACAAGAGCATATAAAGAAGTGTTGCCTCAATTCGTTATTTCATTCAAAGATTGTCTGTGATTACAATAAGGAAAAGCACAAAGCGGATATACAATCGGCTTTTAGGGCACTATTCCTAACAATCTCCCACTTGCCCGTCAAAGCCATTCTAAAGCTACTCTAAGTCCCATCTTCTGAAGATGACCTTGGAAAGCTTCTCGACTAAGGGGTTTAGTAAGTGGATCTGCCACGTTCTCTGCTGATGTGACCCTCTCAATTAGCACATCTCCTCTTTTGATAATATCACGGATTAGGTGATACTTCCTCATAATGTGCTTGGTTCGTTGGTGAGATCTTGGTTCTCTTGCTTGAGCAACCGCCCCAGTGTTGTCACAAAACACAGTAATGGGGTCTTTCATGCTAGGAACAACATTCAACTCTTGAATGAAGTTTCTAATCCAAACACCTTCCTTAGCTGCATCATTTGCAGCTAAGTATTCGGCCTCAGTGGTCGAATCTGCAGTGGTAGTTTGCTTGGAACTCTTCCAACTCACTGCTCCGCCGTTTAGGTAGAAAATGTATCCTGACATTGACTTAAAATCATCTAAGTCAGATGCAAAGCTTGCATCGCAGTATCGTTCGATAGTAAGATCTTTCTGACCTCCGTAAACTAAGAATAAATCTCTAGTACTTTTCAAGTACTTAAGAATATTCTTCACGGCAGCCCAGTGACCATCTCCAGGGTCAGATTGGAAACGACTCGTTACACTAAGTGCATAAGCCACATCCGGTCGAGTACATAACATTGCATACATTATGCTACCTATTGCTGACGCATAAGGTGTATGAGTCATTCTCTCCTTCTCAAGGTTAGTCTTAGGACACATCCTCTTTGAAAGACATGTTCCTACACTCGTAGGAAGGTTCTTAACCTTTGCTGACTCCATATTGAATCTCTTCAATACTTTGTCAATGTACATCGATTGTGATAGTCCTATTAACCTTATAGATCTGTCTCTATAGATTTTAATTCCAAGGATATAGGACGCATCACCAAGATCTTTCATCTCGAATTGGTTCGATAACCATAACTTAGTCACTTTCATGTCATCCTTCGAATTCCCAATAAGAAGGATGTCATCAACATAAAGTACTAAGAATTGCACTGAGGTCTCCAATTCCTTTCTATACACACATGATTCATTCGTAATTTGGATGAAGCTAAACGCTTTGACCGATTCATCAAATCGAATGTTCCAATTCCTAGAAGCCTGTTTCAATCCATAGATTGATCTTTGGAGTTTGCAAACCTTTTGCTCACTCCCACTGAATGTGAAACCTATGGGTTGCTCCATATAAATGTCTTTATCAATGTCACCATTGAGAAAGGCAGTTTTCACATCCATTTGCCATATCTCATAGTCATAATATACAGCAATGGCAAGCATGATTCGAATGGACTTTTGCATTGCAACTGGTGAAAAGGTTTCGTCAAAGTCTACGCCGGGTCTTTGAGTGAATCCTTTTGCAACCAGTCTTGCCTTGTAGGCTGCAATGCTTCCATCAACTCCAAGCTTTCTCTTAAAGATCCATTTGCAACCTATGGGTTTGACCCCATCAGGCAAATCTACCAAGGTCCAAACTTGGTTGGAGTTCATGGAATCCATTTCGGATTTCATGGCTTCTATCCACTGTTCAGAGTCAGAATCTGAAAGTGTCTCCTCATATGTTAAAGGATCATTATCCTTTTGAGAGATTTCATGGAAGAATCCATACCATCTCTCCGGCTGTCTAGGAGTGCGTTCAGAACGCCTTAGAGGAGGATTTTCATGTGTATCGAAATTCGTGATTGGTTGTGGTTGATCAGAGTGGGACGTTTCTTCAGTGGGTGGTGTGGGGTCACTTTGTACTTCTTCTAATTCTATGATCTTTCCTTTCTTTTCTTTAAGGAACGGTTCCTCAAGAAAAGTGGCATTTCTGGAAACAAACACCTTTTGCTTAAATTGATCATAGAAGTAGTATCCTATGGATTCCTTAGGATAACCTACAAAGTAGCATAAGTTAGAATGAGATTCTAACTTATCTCCCACTGTCCTCTTCACGTAAGCAGGACAACCCCAAATTCTTAAGTAAGAATAACTAGGGATTTTACCATGCCACATTTCATAGGGCGTCTTGGGGACTGACTTAGAGGGAACTAGATTCAGAATCTTTGCTGCACTTTCTAGGGCATAACCCCAGAAGAAAGGTGGTAAGTCAGTGAAACTCATCATGGAACGAACCATATCAAGTAGGGTTCGATTCCTTCTCTCAGAAACTCCATTAAGCTGAGGAGTTCCCGGAGGAGTCCACTGAGAGATAATCCCATTATCTTTGAGATGATTAAGGAATTCTTCACTAAGATACTCGCCTCCTCGATCAGATCGAAGTGCTTTGATCTTGTGACCAGTTTGGTTCTCAATCTCCTTTTGAAATTCTAAGAATTTCTCAAAAGCTTCAGATTTATACTTCATTAAGTATACATAACCATACCGACTAAAGTCATCAGTAAAGGTTATGAAGTACTGATGATTGTTTCTAGTGCTTACACTAAGCGGTCCACAAACAGCAGTATGGATCAAATCCAAAACCTCAGTGGCACGTTCCACAGTTCCTTTAAAATGAACTTTGGACATCTTTCCTTTGAGACAGGATTCGCAAGAGGTCAACTCTTTGAGATCATTTTCAGAGAATGATCCTAAAGTGTTTATCTTGCTAATTCTGTTCTTGGAAATGTGTCATAATCTAGCGTGCCATAAGGGAGCTGAAACTTTGTCATCTCTCTTACGCTTTGTTTCTTGTTGTATATTCATAATATTGATATTTTGAGTTAGGTAAAGTCCATTACTTAGAGTACCGATGTGAACGGAAGAGTTGTTCCGTTTGATAAAATATTTACCATTCTTAATATAAGTTTCATAACCTTCACAATCTAATATTGGAACTGAAATTATATTACGAATAATGCTCGGTACATAAAGGACTTTGTTTAATACTAACTCAAAACCACCTAAATCTAATCTAATTGTGCCTAAAGCTCGAGCTTCAACGTTTGAGCCATCGCCGATCTTCAAGACACATTCTCCTTCTTTGAGTTGTTGGACCTCACTTAGCATCTGTACATCATTACAGATATGAGTTCCACAACCGGTATCAAGTACCCAAGAACTAGAATTAATAGAAAGATTTACTTCAACGAGAAAGATACCTTTCTTTAGAGTAGCCTTGTACTCTGGGCAGTTTCTCCTCCAATGTCCCGCTTTGCCACAATGGAAGCAAACATCCTCTTTCTGATCACGCTTCTTCTTTTGGGCCTTCCCCTTCGAAATGCCACCAGTGGGCCTAAGGGGTTTCTTCTTCTTCTTTTGGGCTTTCTTGCCCTTACCTTTAGAAGGCCCAGAAGAGGAAGATGGAGCATTCACCATCAAAACCTTATTGTCCTTCTTGATCGTGCTTTCAGCAGTCACAAGCTGACTAATCAGCTCAGCTACAGTAGCACCAGCATGATTCATGTTGAAGTTAAGGACAAATGGGTTGAATGATGGTGGGAGCGAAGCTAGCAACAAATCCACTGAAAGCTCATCTTTCAGTGGCATGTCCATGGAAGCAAGTTTCTCAGTAAGGGCGAGAAACTTAAGTCCATATTCATGGACACTTGAACCTTCCCTCATTCTCAAGTGGAACAATTCCTTTGAAGTGTTATACCTTGTAACACGTTCATGAGGACGGTAAAGTTGCTCTAAGTGGTCGTAAATCTCCCAAGCAAATTCCATGGCCTCATGTTGCCTTTGCAAGTCCGGAGACATGTTAGCCAACATAAGGCAGCGGGCTTGGAGATTATCATCCTTCCACTTCTGAATCGCGTCCCGCTCAGCCCGAGTGGGAGCCTCCCCTTCGGGACTGGGCTCCCCTTCGAAGAGAACATAAGTTCTCTTCTCAGAATCTAAAATGATTTTTAGATTCCTTAGCCAATCAGAATAGTTGGGACCAGTCAACTTGTTTGACTCGAGGATCGATACAAGAGGGTTTTTGGTTGCCATTTCAAAACACGTAGAGAATCACATAATCTACGACCTAAATGGTAAAACAGAGAACTAGTGAGCATGCTGAATTATAACGATATACAAAAGATAAGGTCTTTAATCTATTGTAGCTCCCACTGTTTTTCAAAGATCTAGAATTCCCAAAGATCTAAGAGGAACACGTTTCCCAATGGGTACTAAGATCCTAGGCATTTTACCTCGAACCCACGACTCGCGGACATTCTAAGTAAGAACCCTAGGTAGGTACAACTTACCAATTCTAACACCTTTAGAATTCTTAGTAATTGTTTTTGCATCACCTATCTTTCAATATGGACCCACGACTCGTGCGACATCCATATTTACTTAGGCGTTAAGCTAGACCCATCAATCATAAGATCATGACCAAAACTTAGTTCGAACGACCCACGACTCGCGGACATCGCCCTTGCTAAAATTGACCACGAAATATTGACCATTTAAAAATGATTAATTAGGTAACTAAGAACTAATAAGCTCCACGAGGTATCCCACGACTCGCGGACAATAACTAGCTTCACTTACTAAACTTAAAACCTATTGATGGAATGCTAGGAATTTAATTCAAAATTTGCATCTCGAATTAAACACCTATTTGTTCGAAATTAGCTTAATATTTAATGGGAATTTTCGAATCAACCGGAGAGTTGTCCGGTTCGACCTCACCAACATATATGTTATCCAATTTTGTTAGTCTTGATTAATGCAAGTACACTTAAATGCATATCAAACAAGCACATAAACAGATAACATGTCCTAGCATGATACTAACATGTAATAATCATGGGTTCTACCTATCTTATGCGTGATATGTGGGAGCCACTCCACAATCACAAGTTCTAACATACATGCCACATAAACAGTTCAAATCACATAAGGGAAAGCGGTAACAAAATACGAGCCCTATCTCTATTACATTTAACAATTGAGATTCCCCTCCCTAACATTTTGAGGGGTCTTCACTTATGGCCTCCTTGTTACTTGAATGTGGTCCATCTTACTCCATGGGTGCATTGTCTCCAAAATGAAAATAAAACCTCACCACCTATCTCTACTCTCAAATTACAATAAAAAGAAAAAGACATAAAGTAATAAGGCTCAATCTTCATATTGGCCTTAGACAATTACACGGGGCATACCCCGGCCTCAAAAACAGTAATATGGAAAGCCACATAATAAATCACATAACAGTACGCACATAAGTGAGGCTCCAACCTCAATTGAAAAACGCAATTATAGGGCTCCAACCCCAATTTAAACCATCCATGTGCATAAATTAAAACCATACATAGATCTAAACCCATGATCACCTAACATGCTTTTGCGAGAATTTAAATTTAGCCAATAAATTAAAATTCTCGTTTCAAGTCCTAATGACTTAAAACACGACTTAGATGCAATTCTTGTTCAAGAGCCTTTTCAATAAAACCCGAAAAACAACAAACCAATAAAATTCCAATTAATTTCCAAAATTAATAATTTTAGTCTTCTATTATTTTCAGAAAATAAAATTCATAATTTTCCCAAAATCCAAATCGCTTTAATTTCTCAAAAATCCCAATTTAATCAAAATTTTAAAATAATTTTATTTTAACAAAACTGATTTTAAAAGATAAAATTAAATCGGGATTTTACGGACCGAAAACACGAAAAACACAAAACACGAAAGCGCTCGAAAGGGGCCTATCCGCGCGAGGCGCCGTCGCGCAGCAGCGCGCACAGCGCGCGGCATTTGCCGCTCGCGTGCGCGCGCTGGCCGCGCATCATGCGTGCGCCGCGCGCAGCAGCGCCCGCCACGGCTAGGCGGGCTGGACGGCTCCCGCGCGGTTGCGGGAGGAGCTGGGCGGCGGCGACGGGCCTGGGCGTGCGACGTGCTAGCACGCCTAGGCTCGTTGCTTTTCGTGTTCGTTTCGTATTTCTGGGTTTCTCGAAAACCCGGTTCAATCCAAAAATTAAAATTTCGATTTAAACATATTTCAATCAAAACGGTTTTCAAAATCACAATTTAAGAAAACAGTTTCAGAAATTCAGGAAAAATTACAGTTTCGTATTTCAGGCTTTCTAAAAGAACTCATGAATACCTAATTCGCATCTAAGCCTAAGAATTTCTACCAAATTCAGAATAATTGAGACGAATTAGAAACACGATTAACGAGGTGGCTCTGATACCGCTTGTTGGAAAACACGAATCAGAAAGCAGCGGAATTTAAAAAATTTTCCCAACAAAAGGACCTTGAACTCGCAATCGTGTAACCAAATTCGTAAAGATAGAAAACTTACTTTTCTTTTGTTCTTTCTTGAAGCGTTTCAAGCCACCCAAGAACGCTCTTCTCGCGGGTTGATCCCCTCTCCTTGGTAAAGCTCGAATCTTCAAACTTCTAACTTGAAGTCTCTAGAGAAAGTCCACCAACTTGATCACAATCTAACTAGTAAGGATGCTAGATCTCTAGTTAGTGTTTAGGCTTAACCTAGGGTTTAATTTAATCTTGGAGAAAGGAAGGTGTTCAACACATGAACCAAGAATTGTCAATTAGCTCCATAAGGAGCTCGAGCTCCCTTATTTATAGGGAGGGGTGCCGAAATTCCTAGTCCTTTATGGGCTAGGATTTTGGTCCCTCTCTCCTATTACTTGATCATCAAGTATTTTCCAACTTTGACTTTGAATTCTAATTCAAGTAACTTCTAAGAGAGCTAAAAAATATCCAAACTATTTTTGGATAATTTTATACTTTATTTATTATAAAATAAATAACTTATTTTTATCTAATTAATTAATTCGTAATTAATTAACTAGATTATTTTCTCCAAAATTAGACTTTCTTTTTAATTCAAAATTAAACCAAAGTCTATTAAATAATTAACTAATTAATTATTTAATATATATAATATATATATATATATATACATACGTGTGTGACACGTGTCACAGTGACACGTGTCACTCACGTGAGCCACACGTGTGACTTCACACGTGTGGAACCCTCTTGGCCCGATTAACTCGTTTAATCATTTTAAAGCCTCAACTCATGTAACCAAGTTGTTGTGTGTGACCCTCTAGGTTCTCAATTCAATTAGCAGTGACCCTAATTAATTAATTCACTAATTAATTAATCAGTCCACAGATTAAACGACCATAGTCTAGCAACAGGTGTTTAACCCCTAGCTGAATTGGAATGTTCGGATTCGACAGAACCTTTAAGTCATTGAGTCATGTGAGATACAATCCTCCTACTTACTATCTCTCAACCAAGATCTAGGGCAAGGGAATAATCAGAACCCTAATAATCCGGTCTTAAAGCTAAGTGCATTTCATATCCATTTGATCTCAATCCAAGAAACCCTTTTCTTGATGTCTTGATCTACTGCCTTGGCCAAGGACTCCATATGGCATATGAATGACTTACACAATAAGAGATCACCTTGCATATGCAAGTGTAGGTCCTTTCTTTGATTCTCATTCACTTTCATGAGTCACTTGTGCAGCCCCAGCATAAGCCTTGAATCAGTTGTCTAAGGCGACACCCTTTAAAGCTTATACCAAAGACTACAGAGTTAACTCATAAAGTAACATGGAACCTCAAGTCTAAGGATCAATTAATCACATCAATGACTCGTGAGATATTTCCTAATCTGGAAGTTTCCATTTCCTGAATTAGAAACTTCCTTTCCCATTTAGGAATGTTCTCACACGGGGCACCTCAGTAAACTTACTTATTAAAGCAAGCACCCTCATGTATCACGCACGTATCAACTATACACTTTCCACCTCCATGAAACAAGGTGGTCCTTCTTAAGGGCGTGATCCCACAAGCAAGCCTTAGAGGAGTCAGGTTGACACTCCCACTGTCTGTAGGACTCATCGGCTTGGAGTATTTTACTAATCATGACTTATGTGATATAGGGCTCGTTTCATGAACCATTTCGCCTAAATGGTAGAGTCCTAAAGTCATCAGGATTAGGGGAGTTCTCATACATGCACAGCTAAAGTAAACGCATACCAAACAAGAGCATATAAAGAAGTGTTGCCTCAATTCGTTATTTCATTCAAAGATTGTCTGTGATTACAATAAGGAAAAGCACAAAGCGGATATACAATCGGCTTTTAGGGCACTATTCCTAACACCCACCGTGACGATGTATTTCAAAGAACCAGTGGAGGAGGCCGCCGGGCCGATTTTGAGGGAACTGGCCTACAGTGAGCATTCCATGGAGGTTGAGTCTGCCCCGCTAGGCGTCGGTGGAAAGGGAAAAGGAGTAGATGGCGAGGCCGTAGAAGACACAGCTGCGGAGATCGAGGAGATGTCGCTGGAGAGCAATTCCCGTGACCTAAGCGCAGAAGCCCCAACCCCCTGGGCAGGAGTGAAAACGCAGCGGAAAAGCGGGAGAAAGGGGCAACAAAAATGTACCACCTATTACCACGAGTTTAGGGTCGAAATCCATGGGGCGGAGCGAACTACGGCTCTGAAAAGACTGACCGGGTGGAGGGAGTTGGACACCAATTGTGAAGTGTTTACACCCAGCGAAGATGAGCATATGGGGGCTCCACCTCCGGGGTGCATCGCCAGGCTATGGCTTGAGGTCTGGCCAAGTGTTGGGTCGGTGGCTGCCTATGTGGCTCGGTCGCGGAGCGTTGACGTGGCGCAGGCTGCCACGTGGTAGTGACATCTGGCACTCGGTCACACTCCCCGATTTTCCCCTCATCAGATAGTAGTGGCAATTTATTTTTCATGGATATCTACACGTAGGAGTGAAATGCGAAATTATTCTAGATCGAGAAATTCTTGAATAATTTAATCAATTTTAGAGTGCAACAATATTCATTTAGTGGAATTAAATATTGTAAACGGCAATTAATTATTATCATGGGATGATAATTTATTAAACCGTTTGGGGCTAAAATTAATTAGTCCTGCAAGTCCCCCTGCAAGCCCCAATTGAAAACCCGAAGAGAAAATATTAAAAGGAGAAAGAGAAATGAATTTTCAAAGTGTTTGAAAATAGCCAAGAAATTTATTTTAAGAAAATAAATTGAAGTTCAAAAGAGTTGAAAATGCCCAAAATTTTATTTTGGAGAAAATAAAATTTTCATCATAAAAAAAATATATATTTTTTGATGACGTGGCATGCCACGTCAGCGGGTCAGCTGCCAACTGGCGCTAACTGGGTGCCGCATGGACGACCCAGATTGAGCCCCGTCAGCGTGTGCCAGCGGCCCGGATCAAGTTGATCGCGTAGTCAACGGGCCGAGGCAACGGGTCACGAGTCGGGTCAACGGATAGGGTCGGACCGAACCGGACACGTGGCATAGCCGGGATCAGCCACGTATCGAACCGGACCGAACCGGTTCAAGCCTAGAAACCCTAGGCCGCGAGTGCTTGACCCGCGCCGCCGTGTGGGCGCGTGAGAGGTCCGATTGGGGCGTTCTCGGCGGCGTTGGACTAGTGGTGATGAGAGCTACGACGTGGTCACCTCGGTTTTCGTGTACAAATTGGCTACGCAAGTGGGGGTGTGAACTCAAATGTTTTTTGGAGTTTTTGGATGATTGCCCACATATTATTTAGTGCGAATTATATCTGACTACTCTCACTTTAGACCTAATTATAATTTAATCCATGCACTTTCATTTATTACAAATTAGTCCTTGACTTTTGTGTTCCGTTTGAGGTCCTTGTTTTCAGTTAGGGTTCCGTTAATTTTTTTTCTATTTTGCCCAAAATACCCCTAAGGACTATTTTGTTATATATTAAATGTTCAAGGGTCGTTTAATTTTATTAATATTTATAATTTTCAGGTATTATTATGCAAACATTTGTGTTTAAATTATATAAAATAATAATATTTATAATTTATGTATATAATTGATAAATTTTATTTTTATTTTATACAATATATATATATATATATTGAATTTCTTGTTAAATACGGATAATATAGGGAATTTTTTAGAAAACTAATCTTACAAAATCTGGGAGGATAATCCATGGCAAATCATATCATTCTTTCTTTGTACGGAAAAAATTCAGAACTCACCACCACGAAAAAAAAAAAAAGATTTATATTTAATTTTAAGTTTAAAAATCATAGAATAAAAAATATTGGAAAAAAACTAATCTCACAAAATTTGAAAGGATAATCCATAAAAAAATCACGTTATTCGTTCTCTGATACGAAAAAATTGAATATTCCTTCATGTATTTTCTCTAATTTTCATTTTTCATAAACATATGTGATCAAATTTAATGGCAGATTGCACCAAAAATGTGTTCTTGGCTTCAACAATACATAGATCCGTAAAAAAATTTCTAAAATCATGTTAAAAAAGTTTGGGTTAATCTTTCTTTGCACCCCAACCTTTCGAGGTTGTTGCACTTTAGTACCCAGCCTTTAAATTTTGACGAATCAGTACCCAACCTTTGAAAATTGTTAAATTATAGTACCCAGGTCAAAATTCTCGTGTAATTTTCCGGCCAAAACACAACATGTGCATCTCACGTGATTTTTTAAGGGTGAATTAGTCATTTTAACATTTAATACATTAAAAAATTTAAACAAAAAAAGAAAAAAGTTCTTTTTCCTTTACAGATCTACAGTCAATGGGAAAAAAAATAAAAGAAATTTCCACCCACTCGCAGACGAAGAAGGAAGAAGGAGGAAAAAATGAATTTCCTTTACAGATTTACGGTTTGAAGGAGAAGGAGCAAGAAGGATTCTGTTTCATCAATTCAAAAGATTAAAAATAAGCAAATAATATTTTTCTTTCTCTTTTTTTTCCTGGGTTTAGCTAATTCTCGCTTGATTTTTCTCTGGAGATTCCGGTGGTAGAGACGGCGGCGGCAGCGATTTGATGCGTTAGCAATAAACGGCGGCGGTGGCCGGAGGAATCTTGTCGGCGGCGAGACTGGAAGCTGAGGTTGTTGTTGCTCTGTTTCGGGACGAAATGAGAGAGTAGTCGAGAGAGGGAGCAAGTGAGGGAGGAAGAAAGGGAGAGAAAAAATCGGAGGTGATGGTGGCCGGAGAGAGACAACACTGGCCCGAATGGTGGAGGAAAGGGATTTTCCCCCTTTTTTCCAGATCCGGTGAGAGAGAAGTATTGATGGACTCTTCATCTTCTCCACCATTTGAAGGAATCAGATGATGAGTTTTCTGGGGGCATCTCGCTCACAGATCCGACGCCTTTCGAATTCGTCATCGTGTTTGTAGCAGTGAGAGGTGGCGAAAGGGGAGGTTGCGGCGGGGGGGAGAGTGAAGATCGGAGAGTTGGGGAAGATGAATTTGAGTGGGAGATTGAAGAGTTGGGGAAGACCTGAGTTCTTCCATCTTCTTTTTCTTTTTTTTTTTCCTTCATTTTTTTGTGTTTTTTAATTTCTTAATTAGTAAAAAATATAAAATGACTAATTCACCCTTAAAAAATCAAGTGAGATCCACATGTTGTGTTCTGGCCAGAAAATTACGCCGGAATTTTGACCTGGGTACTATAATTTAACAATTTTCAAAGATTGGGTACTGATTCGTCAAAATTTAAAGGTTGGGTACTGAAGTGCAACAATCTCGAAAGGTTGGGGTGCAAAGAAAAATTAACCCAAAAAGTTTCTAAAGTTCAAAAAACTCTCTTTGCTTTCAATGGAGAAAATCCTAAGAAGAAAAATTTCTCCCGCCATAGATGACCATCATGTTCGACTGCATGGGGGGAGGAGAATAATGAAAATGGATTTTGAGAAAGTGTAGATCTGGAACCGGTAGTATGGTTGTGGTGGCGGCGGCGATGGATGATGGGTTATTTGGTGGTGGAGGGCGAACGAGCAACGACAGCGGTAGAGGTGTTTAGTTGTTTTTTACGGATCTATATATTGTTTAGAGAAAAAAAAATTTTGCCATTCGTACTTTGGCCATTTTTGCAGTTTACCATCTAGGGCAACTTTCATTGCAAACCGCCATCTGAACTTTGCATTTGTAACAAACCGCCATCAAAAAAAAATTTTTTTTTTTGTGGTTTTGGTGCAAATACAACTGACGTGGCGCATTTCAAAACATGCAGTGTTTCAAGTTTTTTGGCCAAAACCACCAAAAGATGGCGGTTTGTTACAAATGCAAAGTTCAGATGGCGGTTTGCAATGAAAGTTGCCCGAGATGGTAAATTGCAAAAATGCGCAAAGTTCGGATGACATTTTTTTTTTCTATATTGTTTAAGCCAAAAAATTGTTTTTCTTTTTTTTGGGTACAATCTGTCATTAAATTTGATCACACATGTTTATATAAAATGAAAATAAAGAAAATACATGAAGAAACAATCAATTTTTTAGTACCCAGAAAGAATGACATGATTTGCCATGGATTATCCTCCCAGATTTTGTGAGCTTAGTTTTCTAAAAAATTCCCTATAAAATTATCCGTATTAAACAAGAAATTCAATATATGTATGCAGCATTAGTCTTTATTTAATTATTAAAGATATATTATATATTCTCCTCAAAACTACAATATATATATATATATATATATATAAAATAAAAATAAAATTTATCAATTATAAATATTATTATTTTATATAATTTAAACACAAATATTTGCATAATAATCCCTGAAATTTATAAATATTAACAAAACGACCACTGGACATTTAATATATAACAAAATAGTCCTTAGGGGTATTTTGGAAAAATTAGGAAAAAAATTAACGGAACCCTAACTGAAAACAAGGACCTCATACGAAACAGAAAAATCAGGGACTAATTTGTAATAAACGAAAGTGCGGGGACTAAATTATAATTAGGCCTAAAGTGAGGGTAGTCAGATATGATTCGTCCTATTATTTATTGTTAATTATTTACCGGGATAAATATTTTTTGCCATCCGAACTATGCCCATTTTTGAAATTTACCATCCAAACAAACTTTCATTGCAAACCACCATCCAATCTTTGCATTTGTGACAAAACTCCATCTAAACCATTTTTGTTGGTGGTTTTGGGAAAAAAAAATTGACACGTAGCCTTTTCCTAAAACATACACTTCACACCAAACCACCTTCAGATGACGTTTTATCACAAATGCAAAGATTGGATGGCGGTTTGCAATGAAAGTTTGTTTGGATGGTAAACTGAAAAAATGGGCATAGATCGGATAGCAAAAAATATTTATCCCTTATTTATCTGCCGCCATGACCAAATCGCGCTCAGACCAGCGACCATCGGAGGTAAGTGCTGGGCGGTGGCCCAAAACAGTAACGGTCCGGGACCACATTTTAAATTTTTTTATTATAATACAAGTATTAAAATGTTTTTAAACATTTTAATACAAAGCGGAAGACTACTTGGATCTACTCAAGTATATACATTCAATTGAAAATAAATTTTAAAGCACTTGAGCAGATAAATATCTAACATGTCATTAACACTTAAGAGCATATAATTTATCATGCTTAAAATAATATAACTGTAAAATATTACCGTACTCCAAATATGGCTATCTAACAACATTTTTCCAGCTCCCGAATTCACCTCCCGAGAACCCGATCTCCTCGTGAAACCGGCAGAGCTTCCCTGCAATAACCCCAGAGAAACCCTCGGAGTGTGGGCTCTGAAAGTATTTCTCGAAATACTTAGAGAAAATAAAACTTTAAACTAGAAAACCCTTTTCAGGGTTTAATCTCCCGAAATTAGGCGTTTTATATAAACACCTAATTAAAATTAATTCCAAAATAAATCGGAATTAACTAGGAGAAGAGGGATATGGTTTCAAAGCCGAAAGTTCAGCCAAAACCTCTCCCAAACTTGTGAATGAAGAATGAAGGGCCAAGACCCCTATTTATAGGGGAAAAACCGAGGGCAAAATGGTAATTTCACATCCCACTTGCGTAGCCAACTTGGACACAAATTCCAAGGTGACTACGTTGAAGATCTCATCACCACGAGTCCAACGCCGCCGGTCGCTTCCCAATCCGACGCCGCACGCGCCCACACGCGTGGCCTGAAGGCGGCGCGTGTGTGACACACGCGGCTAGGGTTTGCAACCTTTAAACCGGTTCGACACGTGGCTAGTCCTGGTGATGCCACATGTCCGGTTCGGTCCGACCCTATTCGTTGGCCCGACCCGTTGACCCGGATCCTGACCCGTTGATCGACCCGGCCAATATGCAATCTGGGCCGCCCGTTTATGATGACGCGACGCGATCTCGGCCGCACACGTGGCGCGCCACACGGCCGCTGTGTCAGTACCAACTGGGCCTAACATGCTGACGTGGCGTGACACGTCAGCTGCCATGTTAGCAAAATGCCACGTCATCAATTTTTTTTTTTCAATGAAAATTTTATTTTCTCCAAAATAAAATTCCGGGCATTTCCAACTCTTTGGAACTTGATTTATTTTCCTAAAATAAATCCCTTGGCTATTTTCAAACACTTTGAAAATTCATTTCTCTTTCTCCCTTTAATATTTTCTCTTCGGGTTTTCAATTTTGGGGCTTGCAGGGGGACCTGCAGGACTAATTAATTTTAGCTCCAAACGGATTAATATATTATCATCTCATGACAATAATTAATTATCGTTTAACAATATTTAATTCCACTAAATAAATATTGTTGCACTCTAAAATTAATTAAATTATTCACGAATTTATCGATCTAGAATAATTTCGCATTTCACTCCTCCGTGTAGATATCTATGAAAAATAAATTGCAACTACTATCATTTATTTTTCATATCCAATCTGAAATTTATTGATTCGCCTTAAGTTCAAATTCTCTGTATTTAAAACATATTCATCATACAACTTCGGTGACGTATCACGCGAAGTGCTTTGGCCAAAGTCTTAATTCGAACTTTTACAAATCTATTTCAGGGATATCTTTTACCTTCCAGTAAGGCCACAGATTCCTCGATCAATATAACTCTTTAGCACATTTCATGTTGTCACCGAACATACAAAGTATTTTGGCCACCCGTTACCGAGACCTCACTTCGAGTATATTACAGTGACTAACACTACATGCCTAAAGCCGAAATATTATCAGGATTAAGAGTACAATTCTTCCTGAGATTTTATTCATTTTAGATAGCAGTATAAAATGAATAATCTCAGTGGTCCAGTTCGATGTTTCCAATCCTATTGAAAATCATCAACGTGTTATAATCGGAATCACCATTCCTATGACAAAAGACTAATCATCTTATATAACCACGTTATAGTCTTGATAAGAACATATTCTTATCTTACCGACTAGAACTTTAATGACACGTGATTTCGGTATTCAAAGTCTTTTCCTATGAAACACATTTCATATAAGAATACCTCCGCACGTCATTAATTGTCAATATGTGAAATACTCACAACTCGCTGTAAATTCAGTTTAATTAATTCAACAAATTGAATTTTCAGGGCACTATTCCCAACAATCTCCCACTTGCCCTAAATTCAATTTGGCTATACATCTAAGTCTTATTCCTTTCACACGAGTGTCAAAACTCGTTTTGCACTCTTTTACGCCAATACTTTGGTGAAGGAATCTATTAGACGTTTCTCTGGGCCCACAACTAGGAAATCATGAAGCCAATACATCTAACTGGCTGCTTCTTAAACTACCATGTATTTAACTTCTATGGCGGTGTAAGCAATACAAGTCTGCTTAACATTCCCCAATTAACGATTGCTCTTTCTGGAGTAAACATGTATTCTGATGTCAAACATCTAGAATACAAATCAGATTATAAATCCGAATCTGTGTATTCTATTGAAATGAGCTCACCACTGTAGTAGACAAGCATATAATCTTAAGTCCTTCTCAAGTACTCCAATATATGCTTTCACTACTACTCAGTGTCAGATTCTAGGGTTTAACTAATATCTGCTGACTTAGACCTATTTCATAATAGACAGCTGGTCCTATACATAATATGACATACATAAAGCTTCCTCTGCGGAACTTTAATCATGTCTTCTATCTCTTCAGTTGTCTTAGGACACTGATCCCGAGATAGATAAATTCCATATCTAAAAGGTAGTGAACCTTTCTTGGAATTCGTCGTATTATACCTTATCAGCATCTTATCTATATATGCTTCTTGTAATAAACCAATCCTTTTATTCTCATGATCACGAAAAAAGTCTGATCCTTGGAATATTATTGGTCTCATTAAGGTCTTATGTGTCAAACTGATTTGACATCCGAATCTTAACCACTGACAAAATTCTTGCATCATTCCCAATGAGCAGAATATCGTTTACGTACAAAATGAAAATGTTACAACATTATCATGATGTTATTTTGTATAATCATGATTCATCGGGCAATTGCACAAATCGAAAGAATTTAAATTGCCTCTTTAATTCTGATGTTTCATGATTCAGACGCTTGCTTAAGATCACAAAATGATCTATTAAATTTGCATACTATATGCACCTGATTTCTAGCTGTGAAGCCTTCAGGTTATGCCATGTTTTTCTTCTTGAAGGTATCTGTTCAAGAACATAGTCTTAACATCCATTAGTCAAATCTCATAATCAAAATGAGAAACAATGGAGAGGAGAATCTTATGGACTTGAACATTGCTATAGGCGAGAATATCTCATAAATGATTTCTTCTTGACTGGGTTAAACCCTTTGCCATAAGCTTTGCTCTAGAGTCTCTACTTTTATCCATTTCTCCTTTTATTATCTTATAGAACCCAATTGCATGTAATGGGTTTAATGCCTTCAGGCGCCTCTACAAGTTCAAGACTTTGTTAGAATACTAAGATGCTAACTATGATTCAATGGCTTTTGACCAAACATCAGCGTCTTATTTCATTCACAGCTTCATTACACATGACAGGATCAAGTACGTTAGATTCAACCACTTGGGTTAATCTTAGGTATCTTGTCAGGTATCCTGACAATCCTCCCACTACAATGATGCTCTCGTGTACACGTCTCTACATCACATGTTGTATTTGGTACATCACATGTATCTAATACATTTTCAGTTATCAAGGGTTTCTTGAAATCAGTATCTAATATTGTTATTTCTTTTAACACTACTTTGCTTCCACCCTTTGTGGTTATCTATGTTATCAACGTTGAAATATTCACAAACATCTTTTGTGATTTCTCAAATTACAAAATGTACCACCTCTTATTCTTCTAGGATAACCTTAGAACAAGTAAACCTTTGTTCTTTATTCTAACTCGTCAGGATCCATCCTTAACACATGGGTCAGGTTACCTTAAATCCGAAGATAAAAGATACAGGGTTTTCACCATAGCTATAGATCCATCAGTGTTTTAAGAACTGACTTAGATAGAACTAGGTTTAATGTGCATTGTCGTTTTGAGCGCAAGACCCCAAAGCGAACTTCGTAGGGTAGCATGGCTTTTCATGAATCTTTACCATCTCTATCAGAGTTTAATTTCTCTTTTCTGTAATACATCTTTGCTAAGCCGTATCTCATACAGAAAGTTGAGATCTAATCTCATTTGAGAAATTCTATTTAACTCTGAACATAGATACTTATCATTACTTTGATCTAATCGGAGTGCCTTGACATGTTTTCTAATTTGACTCTTTGACTTCAGTCTTATATTCCTTGAAGTCTTCAAAAAATACAGCCTTAAGTCTCATCAAATAAACATATCTGTATCTAGAGTAATCGTTCAAAGGAATGATGAAATACCCAAAACTTCCTCTTGCTTGAGTAATCATAGGATCACATATCCGTATGAACTGACACAAGTAACTTCATGGCTTAAATACCTTTGTCTCAAAAAGGCTTCTTGGTCATTTTAACTTTCTAAATAGGATTCGCAGATTGATGTTGTTTTCAAGTCAATAGGACTCAACAATCAGTCTTTGGATCCTATTTAAATTTAATTGACCAATAGATAGGTGCCACGTAAAAGTTTTTTCTCTTAGATGGTAAGTCAAGCTTCTTAATGTTAAACTTAAATTAGGGTTTTCATTGAGGTATAAAAGACCATCTTTTATTGTGCCAGAGCAAATAAACCTTTTATTTTGTTTAATGGTAAACTTTTGTTCAAAACAAATAGTTGAACCATTAGTTATCAAATAACTTACAAAAATCAAATTTCTGTATTTACCACACGTATAATATAAAACCCTATTGCCAAAATACGACTTTATAGTCCTTACTGCTAATACAATTAGACTTGTATTATCCTCGAGCAGTAGTTGTGTGTTAGCCGTTTTTCAAACTTCCTGGTTAGTTTGAATCTTCGCAATGAATTGCAAATATGATTAGTTGATCTCAAGTTCACACACCAGGATTCTGGTGAATTTCCAACTAAACATACTTTCAACGAGTAAGATATCTTCATATCTTATCTAAACGGCGTAGTAAATGGACAAACTAAGTATTTTGGACAATTTTCTTTCCAATACCCGTTACCACCGAAATAGAAACACTTTTCCATTGTCGGATTTGACTTTCTATTTCTGAATCTTAAGATTGGGAACCATTCCTTTTTTTTTTTTTTTCCACTCATTGCCTTTCTAGGCCGTGGATATTGATGTCTGATTTAAGAGAATCTTTCCCTTAGTCTATATCACCCTTTCTGCCATATTGAGGTCGTTCATTGGTTCAGGTTGTGTTAAAAAAAATTTAAAATTAATCCTGAACGTTCAAACGACTTAGGCAGAGAGTATATGATCGTATCCTGTCTGTTAAGATTGTCTCTTTAAGCACAGAGGCTTTCATTATCGTTCAGATCAGTTATCATATTCATAATATGATTCTGAACCAGTGATCCTTCAAACATCTTTGACTAACAACCTTTTTCGTGGATCGTACCTTCATACGATCTGTCTTCAAAACATGTTCTTATCAGTAGGCATCTCATGCATCTGATGCTCAAGAACATTTAAAACAGATGTTAGGATATAAGACTAGCCAGATCATTACACTTGATCTGTTTGGAATAAGCGTCTTTCTAATCCTGACTGGCTGTAGTTTCTAGAATTTTCGGATAAGGTTCAGTGAGTACGTAAACTTTCGTGTCTCAACATGATGTCAAGATTCATTTCCTAGTCAGCATAGTTAAACCCTTACTAGCCTATTTCCTTATAGACAAATAGTTTGGAGTGGGTTAAGAGAGATCGTAATTACAAAACTGAAATAAATAAATCCAAGTTATGATTATGTATTTCGCTTTCTTCTGCGTCCAACCAATAAATGAAATCCACGTAAGCATTTTGATTTACGGAATGGTGACTTAACTAACTGCAGTTGACTCCCCGGAGGCGAGATCGAAAACCGCTTAGAAAAGCAAGAACTATTCTTAATTAACATGTCATCTAGGCAACTCTTACCAAACAATGTTAATTCACCACGTCAACCCTTAGCCTCTAAGTAAATGTAACATAGCTCCGAAGGGAGGTTAATACAATGCTTAGTCAAGTGTGTACCATTACCTAAAGGTCCGTACGAGTAGGTCTAGACACTCCACGGAGGCGTGGTCGAGCTAACTTTCCCGTATTTCATTCTATCCGTAGAAGTCTAATCTTGTATACCGCGAATATATACCCGCCGAAGGGAGTAGTGCATATTCACTATACTATAGACCGGTAATGGAGGCCGTGAGAATCCGATTCTTTTCATCTCGCTCCCACTTAATTTTTTAAAAGGCGTGGATTATCTTTTGATTATTTAATAATCACTTTTGGCCTCTTATTGTTGGAAGTGATTAATCTAATTGATACGCTCCCACTAGGATTATTAAATCATATTTAAAATCCCAATAATAATATTTTAAGGCAATTTAATAACTATTTATTAATTAGGCCGAAAAATATTAGTCCAATTATACATCTCGTTCAATCTCTATTAAACATTATTATTTAATCACATTAAATAAAATACGCATAATTATAAATAAAGATTCTCGGTATAAAGATCTATAGGGATAGATCTAAGAGATTGATAGGACTATCACAGTCGATGTACATAGATAAAGTATTGAAACGGTTCAGTATGGAGAATACGAAGAACAAAGTTCTTCCCATGAGTGTAGGAACATCTCTTTCAAAGAAGATGTGTCCTAAGACAAACCTGAGAAGAAAAGAATGACTCATGTGCCTTATGCCTCGGCAATAGGTAGCATAATGTATGCAATGCTATGTACTCGACCGGATGTGGCTTATGCACTTAGTGTAACAAGCCATTTCCAATCAGACCCTGGAGAAGGTCACTGGACTGCCTTGAAGAATATCCTAAAGTATTTGCTAAGCACTAAGGATTTATTCCTAGTATACGGAGGACAGAAAGATCTATTAGTCGGAGGATACTGTGATGCAAGCTTTGCATCTGACTTAGATGATTTTAAGTCAATGTCAGGATACATTTTCTGTCTTAACGGCAGAGCAGTGAGTTGGAAGAGTTCCAAGCAGACGACCACTGCAGATTCGACCACTGAGGCTGAATACTTAGCTGCAAATGATGCAGCTAGGGAAGGTGTTTGGATTAGAAACTTCATTCAAGAATTGAATGTCGGTCCTAGCATGAAAGACCCCATTACTGTATTTTGTTACAACACTGGGGCGATTGCTCAAGCAAGAGAACCAAGATCTTACCAACGGACCAAGCACATTATGAGGAAGTATCACCTAATCCGTGATATCATCAAACGAGGTGATGTGCAAATCGAGAGGGTCACATCTGCTGAGAACGTGGCAGACCCGCTTACTAAACCCCTTAGTTGAGAAGCTTACGAAGGTCATCTTGTGAAGATGGGACTTAGATTAGCTCCTGAATGGCTTTGACGGGCAAGTGGGAGATTGTTAGGAATAGTGCCCTGAAAGCCGATGTAATAGTCAGCTTTAGTACTTTCCTTTTATAAATCACAGATAATCTTTGAATAATACGAATTGAGGCGATATTTCTTTATATGCTCTTGTTTGATTGTGTGTTTCCTTTTGACTGCGCATGTATAAGAACTCCTCTAATCAATATGACTTATAGGACTCAACCATTTAGGTGAAGTGGTTCATGAGACGAGCCCTATAACATATAATTCATGATTAGAAATCACTCCAAGCCAATAAGTCCTACAGACAGTGGGAGTGTCAACCTGACTCGTTCGAGGCTTGCTCGTGTGATCATGCCCTTAAGAAGGACCACCTTGTTTCATGGGGTACAAAGTATATAGTTGATACGTGCGTGATACATGGGGGTGCTTACTTATTCTAAGTAGGTACACTGAGGTGTCCCATGTGAGAAGATTCCTAAATGGGAAAGGAAGTTTCTATATCTGGAAATAGAAACTTCCAGATTAGGAAATATCTCATGATTCATTGATGTGATTAAGTGATCCTTAAACTTGAGGTTCCATTGATACTTTATAAGCTAACTCTGTAGTCTCAGGTGTAAGCTTTAAAGGGTGTCGCCTTAGACAACTGATTCAAGGCTTATGCTGGGGGCTGCACAAGTGGCACATGAAAGTATATGAGAATCAATAAAGGACCTACGCTTGCATTAGCAAGGTGATGATCTCTTATTGTGTAAGTCTTTCATATGCCATCTAGGAGTCCTTGGCCAAGGTAGTGGATCAAGACATCAAGAAAAACGTTTCTTGGATTGAGATCAAATGGATATGAAATGCACATAACATTCAGATCAAGATTATTAGGGTTCTAATTATTCCCTTGCCCTAGATCTTGATTGAGAGATGGAACGTAGGAGGATTGTATCTCACATATATCAATGACTTAAAGGTTTTGTCGAATCGAGACATTCTTATTCAGCTAGCGGTCAAACACCTATTGTTAGACTATGGTCGTTTGATCTGTGGACTGATTAATTAATTAAAGAATTAATTAATTAGGGTCACTGCTAATTGAATTAAGAACCTAGAGGGTCACACACAACAACCCGGTCACGTGGGTTAAGGCTTGAATCGATTAAACGAGTTGATCGAACCATTAAGTGAATGGTAGGGCCCACACGTGTGAGTCACACGTGTGGAACACGTGTATGACATGTGTCCTTGAGGACACGTGTAGTTGCATGTTTATATGTGTATATATTAAATAATTAATGTGTTCATTATTTAATGAACTTTGATTTAATTTTGAATTAATATTAAAGTCCTAATTTGGAGAATTAAGGTCTAATAAATAATTAATTATGAATTAATTAATTATTAGTCTTCAAGTTATTTATTATTTAATAAATAAAGTAAAATTAAATATCTAAGAGAGTTAGATATTATTCTTGCTTGACAAGTTGATCTAAAAGGAGACTATTGGTCAAAGTAAGAGACTTGGTCTCCAAGCAAGATATCCCTTTCCAAAAGGAGTTTGAAATCCTTTTCCACAAAGGATAAGGGGTTCGAACCCCATGGGAAGATGATAGCCAATTCTCCTTTCTCCAAATATTATACATTAAACCCTAGAGCCTAAACACCGAATATAGAACTAGCATCCTCCCTATTCGGATCGTGGTTGCGGTTGGTGGACTATTTCTCTAGTGGGCAACTATCGTGAAGTCTTGAAAGATTCGAAGGAGCTTTTGGGGATCAAGCCGCGTGAAGAGCGTTCTTGGGCGGCTAGAACGTGTCAAGAAAGCTACTAATTAAGTGAGTTTCTTGATCTCTACGAATTTGGGAATAGGAATTGTAAGATTCAATCCTTGCTTAGTTGGGAAAATTTTTAAATTTCCGCTGTATTTCTGTTCGTTTTCCCAACAAGTGGTATCAGAGCCACCTTGCAAGGCCTATTTCTGATTCGTCTCAATTATTCTGAATTTGGTAGAAATTCTTAGGCTTAGATGCGAATTGAGTATTCTTGAATTCTTTTAGAAAGCCTAAAATACAAAATTGTGTTTTTCCTAAAAGTCTCTGAAAACTGTTTTCTTAGATCGTGTTTTTTGAAAAACTATTTTAGTTGAAATTCATTGAAATCGTAATTTTAATTTTGGATTGAATTGGGTTTTGGAGAAACCTGAGATACGAAACGAAATGCGAAACGAACACGCGAGATTGAGACGTGCCAACGAGTAGCACGGCCCAACCCCGCTCGCCACCGTCGCGTCTCCGCACGCGACACCGCCCAGGCGCGCCTTGGCGTGCCCGCACCGTACCTCATCCGTGCGAGACGCCCTGCTCAACTGTTCCGCAACTGCGCGGGACAGCCACCCACTCGCCCGCCTGCCTGTCGGTAGCGTTGCGCGTAGCGTGCGCATGGCTCGTACTTCGTGTCTTTCCGTGTTTCGTATTTTCGGTCCTTAAAATCCCGATTTAATTTTTCTGAAAAATTTTGTTTTATTAAATTAGTATTATTTTTGAAATAATCGTTTAAATTGGGATTTTGAGAAATTAAGATGATTTAAATTTTGGGAAATTAATAACTTTATTTTCTGAAAATATTGAAGGAATAAAATTATTAATTTTCATAAATTAATTGGAATTTTATTAGTTTATTGTTTTTCGGGTTTTATAGAAAAGGATCTTGAGCAAGAATTGCATCTAAGTCGTATTTTAAGTCATTATGGCTTAAAGCGAGAATTTTAATTTATTGGTTAAATTTAAATTCTTGCAATTGATGCATGTTAGGTGATCATGGGTTTAGACTTATGTATGGTTTTAATTTATGCACATGGATGGTTTAAATTGGGGTTGGAGCCCCATAGTTGCGTTTTTCAATTGGGGTCGGTGCCCCACTTATATGCGTACTGTTATGTGTTTATTATGTGGCTTTCCATATTACTGTTTTGAGGCCGGGGTATGCCACGTGTAATTATCTAAGGCCAATATGAAGATTGAGCCTTATTACTTTATGTCTTTTTCTTTTTATTGTAATTTGAGAGTAGAGATAGGTGGTAAGGTCTTTTTCTTTCATTTTGGAGACAATGCACCCATGGAGTAAGATTGATCCACACAACAAGTAACAAGATGGAGGCCATAAGTGAAGACCTCTCAAATTGTTAGAGAGGATTTCTATTATTGTAATAGATAGGACATCGTTTTATTTCCAATTCCCTTATGTGATTTAAACTGTTTTATGTGGCATGTATGTTAGAACTTGTGATTGTGGAGTGGCTCCCACATATCACGCATAAGATAGGTAGAACCCGTGATCATCACTTGTTAGTATCATGCTAGGACATGTTATCTGCTAAGTGCTTGTGTGAAATGCATTTAAGTTGTACTTGCATTAATCAAGACTAATTAAAATGGATAACATATATGATGGTGAGGTCGAACCGGACAACTCTCCGGTTACATAAAAAATTCCCATTAAATATTAAGCTAATTTTCGAAAATAGGTGTTTCATTTGAGGTACAAACTTTAAATTAAATCCCTAGCATTACATCAATAGGATTTAAGTTTAATAGGGGAAGCTAGATGTTAGCCACGAGTAGTGGGGTGTGTATGTGAAACCTATTAGTTCTTAGTTTCCTAATTGATCTTAAATGATAAATATTTCGTGATCAATTTTAGCAAGGGCGATGGCCGCGAGTCGTGGGTCGTGGGTCGTGGGTCGTTCGAACTAAGCTTTGATCATGATCTTATGATTGATGGGTCTAGCTGAACGCCTAAGTAAATATGGATGTCGCACGAGTCGTGAGTCCATATTGAAAGATAGGTGATGCAAAAACATTACTAAGAATTCCACAGTGATGGAATTGGTAAGTTGTACCTACCTTAGGCTTAATTGAGAATGGCCACGAGTCGTGGGTTCAAGGTTAAGTGCTTAGGATCTTAGTACCCATTGGGATAACAAGTATCCTCTAAGATCATTGGGAATTATAGATCTTTGAAAAACAGTGAGAGCTACATAGATTAAAGACCTAATCTCATGTATATCGTTATTATTCAGCATGCTCACTTAGTTCTCTGTTTTTCCATTTAGGTCGTAGATTCTGTGATTCTCTACGTGTTTTGAAATGGCAACCAAAAACCCTCTATTATCGATCCTCGAGTTAAACAAGTTGACTGGTCCCAACTATTCTGATTGGCTTAGGAATCTAAAAATCGTTCTAGATTCCGAGAAGAGAACTTATGTTCTCTACGAGACGGAGCCCGTTCTAGAAGGGGACGCTCCGACCCGGACTGAGCGGGACGCAATCCAAAAGTGGAAGGATGATAATCTCTAAGCCCGTTGTCTCATGCTTGCTAATATGTCTCCGGACATGCAAAGACAGAATGAGTCCGTGGAATTCGCTTGGGAGATTTACGACCACTTAGAGCAACTTTACCGTCCTCATGAGCATGTTACAAGGTATAACACCTCAAAGGAATTATTCCATTTGAGAATGAAGAAAAGTACTAGTGTCCATGAATGTGGACTCAAGTTTCTTGCTCTTACTGAGAAACTTGCCTCCATGGACATGCCACTGATAGATGAGCTTTCAGTGGATATGTTGCTAGCCTCGCTCCCACCATCATTCAACCCTTTTGTCCTTAACTTCAACATGAATCATGTAAATGCTAGTGTAGCTGAGCTGATTAGTCAGCTTGTGACTACTGAAAGCACGATCAAGAAGGACAATAAGGTTATGATGGTCGCTGCTCCATCTTCTTCTAAGCCTTCCAAAGGCAAGGGCAAAAAAGCCCAAAAGATGAAGAAGTCCCTTAGGCCCAATGAAGGCATCACGAAGGGAAAAGTCCAAAAGAAGAAACGTGATCAGAAAGAGGACGTTTGCTTCTATTGTGGCAAACCGGGGCATTGGAGGAGAAACTGCCAAGAGTACAAGGCTACTCTAAAGAAAGGTATGTTTCTCGTTGAAGTAAATGTTTCTATTAATTCTAACTCTTGGGTACAGATGCTAAGTGAGGTCCGGTAACTCAAAGGAGGAGAATGTGTCTTGAAGATTGGGGATGGCTCAACGGTCAAAGCTCAAGCTTTAGGCACAATTAAATTAGATTTAGGTCATTCTATTTTAGTTTTAAATAAAGTCCTTTATGTACCAGACATTATTCATAATATTATTTCAGTTCCAATACTTGATTGCGAAGGTTATGAAATTAATATTAAGAATGGTAACTTTTTCCTCAAAAAGAATAATTTTTCAATACATCTTGGTACATTGAACAATAGACTTTATCTAACTCAAAATAGTAATATTCTGAATATACAATGAGAGACAAAACGTAAGAGAGCTAACGAAACCTCAGCGTCTTTATGGCACGCTAGATTAGGACATATTTCTAAGAACAGAATTAGCAAGTTAAGTCATTTAGGGACATTCTCTTAAAATGACCTTAAACAATTAACTTCTTGTGAATCCTGTCTCAAAGGAAAAATGTCTAAAACACCCTTTAAAGGTAGTTTTGAACGCGCCACTAGGACATTGGATTTGATCCATTCTGATGATTGTGGACCGCTTAGTGTAAGCACGAGAAACAATCATCAATACTTCATAACCTTTACTGACGACTTTAGTCGTTATGGTTATGTGTACTTAATGAAGTACAAATCTGAGGCTTTTGAGAAATTCTTAGAATTTCAAAAGGAGGTTGAGAACCAAACTGGTCACAAGATCAAGACACTTCGATCTGATCGAGGTGGTGAGTATCTTAGTGAAGAATTCCTTTGTCATCTCAGAGATAATGGTATTATCTCTCAGTGGACTTCTTCGGGAAGCCTCAGTTTAATGGAGTTTCTGAGAGAAGGAATCGAACCCTACTTGATATGGTTCATTCCACGATGAGTTTCACTGACTTACCACCTTCTTTCTGGGGTTATGCCCTAGAAAGTGCAACAAAGATTTTGAATCTTGTTCCTTCCAAGTTAATCCCTAAAACGCCCTATGAAATGTGGCATGGTAAAATCCCTAGTCATTCTTACTTCAGAATTTGGGGTTGTCCTGCTTATGTGAAGAGGACAGTGGGAGATAAGTTAGAAGCTTGTTCTAACTTATGCTACTTTGTTGGCTATCCTAAAGAATCCATAGTATACTACTTCTATGATCAAACTGAACAAAAGGCGTTTGTTTCAAGAAATGTAACTTTTCTTGAGGAATCGTTCCTTGAAGAAAAGAAAGGCAAGATCACAGAACTCGAAAAAATTCGAGATAACCCCATGCTACATTTAGGGGAGATGTCCCAATCTGATATCCCACCGCCAATCACCAACTTCGATACACGTGAAAATCCTCCTCTAAGGCGTTCTGAGCGCACTCTTAGACAGCCTGAGAGATGGTATAGGTTCCTCCATGAAATCTCTCAAGAGGATGATGATCCTCTAACATATGAGGAGGTACTGTCAGACTCGAATTCTGAACAGTGGAAACAAGCCATGAAATCCGAAATGGATTCCATGTACTCCAACCAAGTTTGGACCTGGTAGATTTGCCTGATAGGGTTAAACCCCTAGGTTGCAAATGGATCTTTAAGAGAAAACTTGTAGTAGATGGAAGCATTGCAGCCTATAAGGCAAGATTGGTTGCAAAAGGATTCACTCAAAGGCCTAGTGTGGACTTTGATGAAACCTTCTCACCGGTTGCAATGCAAAAGTCCATTCGGATCATGTTTGCCATTACTGCATATTACGACTATGAGATATGGCAAATGGATGTGAAAACTGCCTTCCTCAATGAAGACATTGATAAAGACATTTATATGGATCAACCCATGGGTTTCACATTCAGTGGGAGTGAGCAAAAGGTTTGCAAACTCCAAAGATCCATCTATGGATTGAAACAGGCTTCTAGGAATTGGAACATTCGATTTGATAAAGAAGTCAAAGCGTTTGGCTTTGCTCAAAAGTCAAATGAGTCCTGCATGTATAGAAAGGAGTTGGAGACTTCAGTGCAATTCTTGGTACTTTATGTTGATGACATCCTTCTAATTGGGAATTCAACGGATGACATGAAAGTTACCAAGTCTTAGTTATCGAACCAATTCGAGATGAAAGATCTTGGTGATGCGTCCTACATTCTCGGTATTAAGATCTATAGGGATAGATCTAAGAGACTGATAGGACTGTCACAATCGATGTACATAGACAAAGTACTGAAACGGTTCAGTATGGAGAATGCGAAGAAAAAAGTTCTTCCCATGAGTGTAGGAATATCTCTTTCGAACAAGATGTGCCCTAAGACAAACCTTGAGAAGAAAAGAATGATTCATGTGCCTTATGCCTCGGCAATAGGTAGCATAATGTATGCAATGCTATGTACTCAACCGGATGTGGCTTATGCACTTAGTGTTACGAGTCGTTTCCAATCAGACCCTGGAGAAGGTCACTGGACTGCTGTGAAGAATATCCTAAAGTACTTGCTAAGCACTAAGGATTTATTCCTAGTATACGGAGGACAGAAAGATCTAGTAGTCGAATGATACTGCGATGCAAGCTTTGCATCTGACTTAGATGATTTTAAGTCAATGTCAAGATACATTTTCTGCCTTAACGACGGAGCAGTGAGTTGGAAGAGTTCCAAGCAGACGACCACTGCAGATTCGAGCACTGAGGCCGAATACTTAGCTGCAAACGATGCAGCTAAGGAAGGTGTTTGGATTAAAAACTTCATTCAAGAATTGAATGTCATTCCTAGCATGAAAGACCCCGTTATTGTGTTTTGTTACAACACCGGGGCGGTTGCTCAAGCAAGAGAACCAAGATCTTACCAACGGACTAAGCATATTATGAGAAAGTATCATCTAATCCGTGATATCATCAAACGAGATGATGTGCAAATCGAGAGGGTCACATCAGCAGAGAACGTGGCAGACCCGCTTACTAAACCCCTTAGTCGAGAAGCTTTCGAAGGTCATCTTATGAAGATAGGACTTACATTAGCTCTTGAATGGCTTTGACGGGGCAAGTGGGAGATTGTTAGGAATAGTGCCCAGAAAGCCGATGTAATAGTCAGCTTTAGTACTTTCCTTTTATAAATCACAGATAATCTTTGAATAATACAAATTGAGGCAACACTTCTTTATATGCTCTTGTTGGATTGTGTGTTTCCTTTTGACTGCACATGTATAAGAACTCCCCTAATCAATATAACTTATAGGACTCATCCATTTAGGTGAAGTGGTTCATGCGACTAGCCCTATATCATATAAGTCATGATTAGAAAGCACTCGAAGCTAATCAGTCCTACAGACAGTGGGAGTGTCAACCTGACTCGTTCGAGACTTGCTCGTGTGACCACGCCCTTAAGAAGGACCACCTTGTTTCATGGGGTGCAAAGTGTATAGTTGATACGTGCGTGACATATGGGGGTGCTTACTTATTCTAAGTAGGTACACTGAGGTGTCCCGTGTGAGAAGATTCCTAAATGGGAAAGGAAGTTTCTATATCTGGAAATAGAAACTTCTAGATTAGGAAATATCTCACAAGTTATTGATTTGATTAAGTGATCCTTAAACTTGAGGTTTCATTGATACTTTATGAGCTAACTCTGTACTCTTAGGTGTAAGCTTTAAAGGGTGTCACCTTAGACAACTGATTCAAGGCTTATGCTGGGGCTGCACAAGTGGCACATGAAAGTATATGAGAATCAATAAAGGACCTACGCTTGCATTATCAAGGTGATGATCTCTTATTGTGTAAGACATTCATATGACATCTAGGAGTCCTTGGCCAAGGTAGTGGATCAAGACATCAAGAAAAACGTTTATTGGATTGAGATCAAATGGATATGAAATGCACATAACATTCAGATCAAAATTATTAGGGTTCTAATTATTCCCTTGCCCTAGATCTTGATTGAGAGATGGGACGTAGGAGGATTGTATCTCACATATGTCAATGACTTAAAGGTTCTGTCGAATCGAGATATTCTTATTCAGCTAGGGGTCAAACAGCTATTGCTAGACTATGGTCGTTTGATCTGTGGACTGATTAATTAATTAGGGTCATTGTTAATTGAATTAAGAACTTAGAGGGTCACACGTAATAACCCGATCACGTGGGTTAAGGCTTGAATCGATTAAATGAGTTGATCGAACCATTAAGTGAATGGTGGGACCCACACGTATGAAGTACACGTGTGGGAGACGTGAGTGACACGTGTCCTTATGGACACGTGTAGTCACGTACAAGCATGTGGATATATTAAATAATTAATGTATTAATTATTTAATGGACTTTGATTTAATTTTGAATTAATATTAAAGTTCTAATTTGGAGAAATAACGTCTAATAAATAATTAATTATGAATTAATTAATTATTAGTCTTCAAGTTATTTATTATTAGATAAATAAAGTAAAATAAAATATATCTAAAAGAGTTAGATATTATTCTTGTCCAACAAGTTGGTCAAAATGTGGACTTTTGGTCAAAGTAAGAGATTTAGTCTCCAAGCAAGAAATCCCTTTCCAAAAGGAGTTTGGAATCCTTGGCTAACAAGGAATGTGGTTAGAACCCTAGCCCTATATATATGAGGGGTTCGAACCCCATGGGGATGATAGCAAATTCTCCTTCTCTAAATTATACACTAAACCCTAGAGCCTAAACACCGAATATAGAACTAGCATCCTCCCTATTCGGATCGTGGTCGCAGTTGGTGGACTATTTCTCAAGAGGGCTACTATCGTGAAGTCTTGAAAGATTTGAAAGAGCTTTTGGGGATCAAGCTGTGTGAATAGCGTTCTTGGGCGGCTAGAACGTGTCAAGAAAGCTACTAATTAAGTGAGTTTCTTGATCTCTACGAATTTGGAAATAGGAATTGCAAGATTCGATCCTTGCTTAGTTGGGAAAATTTTTAAATTTCCACTGTGTTTTTGTTCGTTTTCCCAACAGGCTCACCGGTGGCAAGGATAGCGCCGCCGATCGACTCAACTAAAACGATGCCACCGCCGGGTTTTCAGAGGCCACCGGCGGCGGCTAGAGAAATAGGTCTTCCACTTTCACCCATGGAATTGAACAAAGCGGCTGATAACAAAGGAATTAGGGTTGGGAATTTGCAACCTCAACCCTATTAAATAACACTTTGCAGATTGGCCCCTCAAAATATGGAGTTGCTTGTTTAACCCAAGGATCAAGACAGACAGGATGGATCCTTGATTAGGGAGCCACCGATACCATGACTTATGACCAGAATGACTTGATCACCGTATCAAAGTCTACGAAACTAGCTATTCAGACTACCAGTGGGGATCTATTACCGGTTCAGGACACTAGAACAATTGATATATCTCCATCCTTAACCTTGAAAAATTATCTATATGTTCCCAGTTTATCCTGCAAGTTGCTTTCGGTTAGTCATGTTACTCGAGAATTAAATTACGTTCTAGTGATCTATTCTGCTTTTTGTCTTCTGCAGGATTTTTCGTCGGGAAAAGTGATTGGGTGTGGCACTGAACGTGACGGATCTATGTGGACGATGTGGCTCAAAACGGAACTGCAGCGCTGGATCACGGGACCATTGAGAGAAAGCAATGGTTATGGCATCGTTGGTTAGCTACTTGCATTTACTTTTTCCAAGTATTTTTTCGTCTAAGAGTCAGTTATCCTGTGAGACTTGTATTCTAGCTAAGATTCATAAACAGTCATATTAGTATTCTGGAGCTCGCGTGAATACAACTTTTTCCCTTATACATTTGGATGTTTGGGGCCTAGATCTGTATACGGGTTCTCACTCTGGCTTTCGTTTCTTTGTGCTATTTGTTGATGATTGCTCGCGCATGACTTGGATATATTTTTTGAAACATAAATCAGAGGTTTTTTCTAAGTTTGTCGAGTTTTATAACATGGTCCAAACTCAGTTTAATGCTTAAATACAGATTCTTCGGTCAGATAATGGGGGGGAGTATGTTAATTCCAACTTTAAACAGTTTTTTTTAGAAAAGGGTCTTGTTCACCAAAGCACCTGTGCTTATGCACCTGAATAAAACGGGGTTGCTGAATGTAAAAATCGGATAATTCTTGAAATTGCTAGGGCCATTATGTTTGATGCAGATGTTCCTAAGTCTTTCTGGCCTGAAGCTATTGCCACAGCTGTTTACCTCCTCAATAGGCTACCCACTAAGATATGTTAGTATTCCCACACCCCCGACTCTGCAGCCTCGTGTCTTTGGGTGTTCAGCATTTATCCATATATCCAAACAAGAACGCACTAAATTTGACCCGTGTTTAGTTAAATGTGTCTTTTTTGGGTATGAAGTCAATCAAAAAGGGTATCGTTACTATCACCCGTCCACACGCCGTCTGTACACCACCATGAACTGTAACTTCCTAGAAACTGAGTTCTTCTACCACACCCAACCTAGCGGTCAGGGGGAGCAGTCTATAGACCCAGTAAGTTGGGTGTCATACTCCACTATGCCAGATCCGGACCCAAAAGATCCAGTAGGCGGGACCACCGAGCATACATCTCCAATAGTTCAGCCCCTCACGTCAGCACCAATCCCAGGATCCGAACCACTGAATATTCCTGAGGTACCCCTTGAAACTTCCTCATTTCATGATAATACTATTGGCACTATTGATAATCTTCACATGGAGAAATTACAGGATCAGAAAGTACAAGTTCAGGGAAAATTATAGGATCAGGAAACACAGGTTCAACGGGAGCCCACGGGAAGTGACCGGTATGTCAATCCACCACGGAGTAATCGGGGGGGGGGGGGGGGGGATGCCACGAAAGCGGTATGAATTGGAGTATGAACCCAGAAAATCCCAGTATCCGATCGCTGATTATGCACAGGAAAAGCTATCAGTGACAGCTAGAGCATATTCAGCAGTAATCTACGCTGTTGTGCTTCCTAGAACAATTGAAGAAGCTCAGAAGAAAGATGAGTGGAAGTTGGCCATGAAAACAGAAATGATGGCCATTGAAAAGAACATGACTTAGGAAAGGTGTAGATTGCCACCAGCGAAGAGACAAGTAGGTTGTCGATGGGTGTTAACCATCAAACATCAATCTGATGGGTCCATTGAGCGGTACAAGGTAAGGTTGGTAGCCAAGGGGTATACACAGACGTACGGAGTGGATTATTCAGAGACTTTTTCTCCAGTTTCTAAGATTAACACTATTAGAGTACTTTTCTCGATAGCAGCTAATCAGGATTGGTCATTGCATCAGTTTGATGTAAAGAATGCCTTCCTAAATGGGAAGTTGGAAGAGAAAGTATACATGGAGCCACCACCGGGATTCTCTGAGCAGTTTTGCACTGGGGAAGTATGCAGGATGAGGAGAGCACTCTATAGGCTCAAGCAATCTCCAAGAGCTTAGTTTGGGAGATTCACATTTGCTATGAGGAAGTATGGGTTCAAATAGAGTAATTCGGACCATGTTTTATTCTTTAAGAGGAGGGGTGAGTTAGTAACCTATCTTATCATCTATGTTGATGAGATGATCATTACTGGGAATGATCTTGAGGTAATTAAGCAGTTGAGGAAAAGTCTGTTTGAGGAGTTTGAAATGAAATATTTGGGGGAATTGAAGTACTACTTAGGAATTGAGGTACTTAGGTCAAAGCGGGGAATCTTTATTTCCCAACGGAAGTACGTACTTGATCAATTAGCAGAAACAGGATTACTTGAAAGCAAACCAGCAGGATTCCTATCATAGTTAATCATGGGCTGAAAATCACAGACGGAGCAAAAAGGGTAGATCTAGGCCGATACCAGCATCTCATTGGGAAGTTGATCTACTTATCCCACGAGGCCCGATATTGCTTATGCAGTAGGCGTGCTGAGTCAGTTCACGCATCGATCGCAGCAGGATCATATGGAAGCGGCACTTAGAGTGGTCAGATATCTCAAGGGGACTCCCAGAAGATGAGTGTTGTTCCAAAAACACAGGAATCTATCGATTGAGGCCTATACAGATGCAGATTGGGCCGAAAATCAAGATGATCGTCATTCTACTTCTGGATATTTCACCAAGGTTGGTGGGAACCTTGTCACATGGAAGAGTAAAATACAGAAGGTGGTTGTTCTTTCTAGTGTAGAAGCTAAATTCCGAGGAATTGCATGAGGACTGGCCGAAGTCCTATGGCTACGGAAGCTGCTTGAGGAACATGGTTTTCCAGAGAGAGAGAAAAGCAGACTATGGTCTGATAATAAGGCAGGCATAAGCATCTCAAAGAACCCGGTTTAACATGATCGAACCAAGCATGTACAGGTAGACCGGCATTTCATCAAAGAGAATCTCGAGAGTGGAATAGTATCACTACCGTTTGTACGGTCAGTGGATCAGTTGGCAAACATTCTTACCAAAGCCGTTACAGAAAGAGTTTTTTCAAGTTCTCTTAGCAAGTTGAATATGTGTGATCCCACAATCAACTTGAGGGGGAGTGTTAGAGATCACGGCTAATCCTACGGGGGATTTTAATACCTGATTTAGAGGGATTTGATTGTACATATTTTTTTCTTTTTTTGTAGCTATGTACATCTTTATATTATATCTCGTGTTGTAATCTTTTATATACATAAATCAATGGAATATAGAAAATTCCCAAAATCTAAATTCTAACTTGAATAGTGTTAATGATTCGTGGATTATGAATGATTATTTCCCTTATAGGGCGGTTTTGTGATTATATATGAGGTGGGGCCCTTGGTAATACTCCACGATATTTTTAGCTGTTTTTTTTTAAAAAAAAATAGTATTCAATACTAATTGATGCGCACCAAAAATATGACACCACTAGATTTGTAGATTTGGGCTTTGAGTTGTCGAATGAAGAAGAAAGATTGAGAAGAACAATGAGAAATATGAAGTATTATTGATAGTTGTAAGAGAAGTATATAAGAGATGTCAAAGATGCAATTACAATCTCAAGATACATTAGAAAAAGGTAATTGGCCCTTTTCTAAATGGACTATCTCCCTTTTTATAGCTAGGGTTAGTTGGATAGGGAGAGAAAAATGGGGGGAGTTATCCCCAGTACCAATTTGGATGTTTTGACCTAATATTTTCATGCTGGGCTTCCCTAGATTGGCCTCAAATATGGCCCAACTCGTATTAAGCACAAACGCCTGCCAAAGCTGGAACGTAAGTTTGCCCTTCCTGCTTCTGACTTTGGGCTAGTATCACTTTTATGACATATCATTCACTCCCCCCACTCTCATAGTTAGAGAGCTCTAACTATGAGAGTAGCCATATTACCGCAGAGTACCAACTTGGAATGTCTGAGTCACATTCCCTATTACTTTCACTCGCGCCCTTTTGCTTTGTTTAATTTCCTTAGTTTTGATGGACCTTCTGTTCCTTGTTTAATGTGGTTGCCTCGTTAAAAACATTATGAGGAAAAACCGCGTGGGAAAAACCCCTATAAGGAAAAGAGTGCAACCAAGGCATCATATTGACAGTGGTGCCTTGACATACTTATTTGATCGCCCCAGGCAGGATCATCCATCCCACCAACCTGCTTTATCTGGCCAGTTTCTCTTGCTTGATGTTCTGGTCCTTCAAAAATCTGGGCCTCCTTTTCCTTGATAAACACAAATACTCTTTAGGTAGTGTGAAGGAGATTCTCTCATCTTTTTGACTTTGGTGTTGGTATATTTACAGCAACTTAAGTGTCTGGCTCTCGCGACCGAACAGGGAGAAGGGAGCAGCGGCTCTGTTCATCAGGAAGGAGGACACAATAGTCCTGCTGAGTAGGAAGGTGCTGCTACTCCAGTTGCCTGTGACAGCCCAGCTGGGACGTCCTTAGTCACACCTGCTTGATTCATCGATGGCGTCGAGAGCTTGAAGCCCCTTCTTTGGCAACCCTTTATTGTCTAATATCTTCTATCTTCCCATTTTTTCGAACAACTATTTTGCATAGACTAGTCGCTTGAATCTTTGAAACTGTTTTGCCATCTGGTTGGCCTTGGTTTTTGGACACCTTTGATGGATGCTTCTTTACTACTTGTTTTTGGACCGATGTTTGTGAGCCTCTCCTATTAATTATAAACATGGTGCTGCTGAATTTTCTTCAATCATGTCTTTCTTTTTGTTTGATTTGTTGTATTTCCTATTTCTCATAAGATAATGAATAGAGAAAAGTGTTTCTGTCAGGATGACCAGGAGGTCAGACCAGGCAGGGCCGTTCCCAGCGAGTGTCTTCCTGCCCGCAGGAGTGAAACAATAACTTTTTGCACGAGGTCCAACAGGAAGGTAATGTCCTGCTAGCTGTAAGTTCTTCCGCCAACATTACTCAGCAAGCTGAAGGTGTCGGTCCACCTGGAGTGTCTCCTGTTTTTGGGTTAATGTTTGTGAACCCTGTTTTGTTAGTTATGAACATAATGTTGCTGAACTTTCATACATCATAGACTTCTTTTTGGTTTCATTTCCTACACATCTTGAAAGTTATACATAATAGTTCAATTGATATATTTGAATGAATGTATAATCTCTATACTTCTCTGTAGGGTTGTATGTCTGTCACGCTAGTCAGGTGGGTTTTTGTCAAGATGACCAAGAAGTTAAACCAGGCAATGGTCCTGCCTGCTTGTCAGCTAGGTATTCCAGCACACTCCTGCCTGCTGGCAGGAACGAGATCGGAGTTTTTCAGTCCAAGGTGGTATTTCAAACCAACCTTCCCAAGGGGTCGCTCAGACTCCTTCCCAAGGAGTTTCGCCACGCTCCTTCCAAATACATGTTTCCTCCGGAGGTAACAATTTCATCATAATTATTCAATCACGGAGCATCACTCTGCCTCCTTCACAAGGTGATCAGTTCCATCGACCATCCATCCCAAGGGGACGTTCGTACTCCCCTTCGATGGGTACCCGAGGTGAAATATTTTTTCTCAATGCCGAAATCATCGGGCTTTGATTGAGAGGCTCTCACGCCTCGTTTCAATTGAAACCTTTTTCCTCAATGTCTAAATCATCGGGCTTTGCAAAATTACATTACCATATCCACATATCATGTCATTTTCACAATTTCATGCATTTCACATACTGAGAGCTCATTATCATATTAAACATCAATATTTCCAACATATACACATTATCGATCTATTCATTCACAAAAATAAGAAGGAGAGATAAAGTAAGATGTTACTTGTCGAGTGATGTTGTATTTCTTCTCTTTTTCAAGAATAGAAAAACTTTGGATGTTTCGCAGTCATGGGAGTACTCTATTGGTTAGCTTAGGCGGCTTTATTGGTTATTATACTTCATACGTTCCTAGTTGCATTAGCCAAGGTTACTTCTCATGCGTTCCTAGTTGCGTCAGCCAGGGTTGTTTCTCATGCGTTTCTGGTTGCACCAGTCAAGATCGTCCATCCTGCCAGCTCTTTCAACTTGATTGACTTCCCCGTCTATTAATACATCGCGATCAGGCTATTTTTTACTAGCTATGAACTTGCTTATTTCCTGAATCTTTAGATATCCTTTTCTCCATTCGCTTTCTTTTCAATTCCCGCATACTCGTTTGCTCGTTCTTTGGCCATGCTGATCAAGTGATCTTTCATCAGGATGACCAGGAAGCTGGACCATGTAACTTGTTCGCCTGCTCGTTAAGCAGGGTAGACTCCACGTCACTCCTGCCTGCTGGCATGAAAGTACTTACAACTTTCCAGCTCAAGATGGGATTGAACACGATATTTTCCTTCTCTTCTGGTAAGCATCGGACTTTTATCTTATATTCATTTATATTCCTGCATGTATACATGATTAATATGCAAATGTAGTCAACAAACGAATATGAATAACACTTGGAAGTATCTCATCCATTTCTATCTATCTAAAAGGGTTGCTTTCCTACTTTCTAATCCTGTCTGCTCAGCTACACTATCTATGCAGACTTCTGCTTTTATTTTCGTTACGTCATGTAGTCTTTTCTTAGCAAGATTTCCAAAATATATTAATAGTTATCTTCCCAAAATTTTAATAGGAATAAAACACTTAGAATACTTCTCAGAGTCTCCATATATCGCAAATTATAAAAGGGCAAAGAGCACATTTAAGTTATAAATTAAACATTGTGCTCAGAAAAATACCAACAACATGCTAACTAGAGGTACCTCTTCATTAGACCCAAAAACACAATACATAATTCACAATGCCATTTTATTAACATAAACAAGTTGGCTGATCATAAAAATGAGTGAAAAACTTTCTCGCATTGATTCTAAAATTTCATCAGTAAGATGTTTTGATAATTTTGCCAAAATGCGTAGTCCTAGATATTAGGAATAGTGCCCTTAAAGCATATATTTACTTTACTATTTACTTGTAAAATCACAAACAGTCTTTGAATAACAAACGAAATGATTTTGTTCATAGGCAATCACTTCTTTATGTGCTTATTTAAGTCTGTTTGGGTTTGACTTTGTTTTGCATGTACTGAACTCCCCTAATCCGATGAGGCCATTAAGAACTTTGTCGTTATGGAACGACACATGAATCAAGTGCTTAACTCCACAGGTGGGGATTAGAAACTTCTCCAAGTCAATGAGTCCGACAGACAGTGGGAGTGTCGACCTTAACTCTGCTGAGACTTGCTTATGTGATTATGTCCTTTTGAAGGATCACTCAGTTTCATGGAGTGATAAGTGCATACGTTGATGTGTTCATAATACATAAGGGTGATTGTTACAAGAACTTCATCTCTGAGATATCCCGCGTGAGAATATTCCTAAATGGGAAAGGAAGTTTCCAGAAACTTCCAGATTAGGAAATATCTCACAGGTCAATGACGTGATTCATTAATCCCTAGACTTGAGATTCCGTAATGTCTCATATGAGCTAACTCTGTAATCTTTGATATAGGCTCAAAAGGGTGTCGCCATATAGATACCTGAACCACGGCCTATGTTGGGATTGCACGAGTGGCATATGTAGAATTAGTAGAATCGATAAAAGACCTATATTTGTTAAGAACAAGAATGATCTCTTACTGATTGAGTTGTTCGCAGTCCATTAAACATTAAACCCTTGACCAAGGTGGATAAAAGATCAAGACATCTAGAAAACGAGGTTTTCTAGGATTGAGATTGAAATAGATATGAAACGAACTTACCTTTAAAGATCAAGAATATTTGGGCTCTGAGAATATTCCCAAGCCTTAGTTCTTGATTGAGAGATGGAGTTGTATGAGGATCGTAGTTCACAGATTGTTATTGACTGAAAGGTTCTTCGATTCATTTCGTTATTCGGCTAGGGGTCACACACCCATTGCTAGATTACGGTAGTGTGATCTGTAAAGTGATTAATTAATTAGGGAATTAATTAATTACTGTCACTACTAATCGAATAATGAACCTAAAAGGTCACATACAAATGCCAGAACACGAGGGTTATGGTAGGATGTTAATATGATTAACGAAGGATCAAATGGTTGATCGAAAATAGAGCTGAACACGTGGGCATTGCCACGTGTCCAAGACACATGACTGCCACGTGTCACGTAGCCTATGTGGCTACCACGTGGCACGTACGTGGCCCCTAATACGTGTAATTATGTTGCACGTGAATTCTTTTCTAGAATTAATTAATTAAATTGTAATTAATTAATTTTGGTCTTTTAATTAATTTTGAATTAATTGTTAAGACTATTCTCAAATAAACTTAACCCAATAAATAATTAATTAGGAATTAAATTATTTATTGAATCTTGACTTTTAGCTTTAGGAAAGTTGAAAAGTCAAACTTCCTATTGTAGGAGAGAGAAGATTATTCTTACAAGACTTGGAGAACAAGTAGGAAACTTATTCTTCCAATTAAATTAATAATTAATTAGTTAATTAGTGAGAAAGAAAACAAAGTCCACTAGGTTTGGGAACGCTAGGGGAGTTCGAACCAACCTAGTATATATACTAGGGGTGGTGCTTCTCTTATTCTTTAGACCAACACTCACGAAGTGTTAAGTTTTTGAGAAAATCCAAAAGAAAAGTTTTCAAAGTAAATCCTAGCCTAGCACAAGCCATAGAACTAGCATTCTCACTCGCTTCATCGTCTTATAGGATTGGTGTGGATACGCTTTGGAGTCTAATTCGAAGGTCGTTCGAGGGATTTCGCTTGAAGGGTGTTCGTTAGGCGGTAACAACATCACTAGAAAGCTTCTAACTTTGTAAGTTTCTAAACACCCTACGATACGATACGAAAATTGCAAGACAACGATTAAACTTTTGGAAAATTTTAAACTTCTGCTGCTCAACTCTTTCATGTTTTCCAACACTATAATGTCTGAATTATTATAATTCATCAAGAAGGTTGGAATTTTAAATTAAAATACCAAGCATAAATCAAGAAAAGTTAATTAATTGATACCAACGAAAAATTAACTAATACACCCAAGGAACACATTGGTCAGTCGGATATTATACGAGTGATGGTATAAAACATCGGCCAGTCGGATATTATACGGAGCTGCATAAGATGGAAATGGACATTGGGTTGGCATTAATAATAATAAGTCATACGTATTTTGTTCCTAATTTCAGATAATCACATATATTCTAAAATATATCAAAAACTGTATTAGAATGTGATGCGTACCAAAAATATGACACCACTAAATTTATATGAATGGGTTTGAAATTATGGAGTAAAAAAGGGAAAAGTGAGAGAAACGATGAGAAGTAAGTGTTTTATTAGCTTCCCCGAAGAAAATACTCAGGAGTCCCCCCCTTAAAGAAGTACAGAGAGGATATATATAAACAATACAAAGAAACCACCTCCCATTTTATATCCCTCTCCTCTTTTCCAGCTAGAGTGGTTTTTCACGAGAGAAAAGTGGAGGAGGGAGTTATTCCCACTTTCAATCTTAGTCCCCTTCTTTTCTCTGCTTCCTCTAACTAACTTATCATGACCTAGACTAGTAAAACCTATTCTGAGCTTACATAAGTTGACCTTGGGCTTGGCCCAACGGGTATTAAGCCCAAACGCCCACCAGGATATCGACAACCTCCTTCCTGCTCAGGAATGTAAGTTCATCCTTCCTGCTTCCTGCTTTCTGCTATGGACATGTATCACTTTTATGATACATCAGAATGCATAACCAAGTGTAGTACGTGTTGAAAGCTGAAATCAATAAGCATCCAGCTTCATGTTATTTCCTAATTTTCTATACCGGTTACTATCACATGCTCTTGTTTAACCATTTAACAAGTTCTATGATGTGCATAAAGTGCAAGAACTGAAAATAATACAATTGCAAATTTCACAAAGTAGAAAGAGATCAACAGCTTACAAGAGTCTAAATTACTTAACAGGGTATAGATAAGAAAAAACAATAATTTTGGTTCTATTAAGGTGATACTGTCAGGTTATTAAGATAATTCCCAAAGTCATCCAAAAATCTTTTTAGTCAAATATTATCTATTCCTCGTAAAATTGTAATAAACAATTTCTCAGAAAAGAGAAAATCCAGAGAGGGATGAAAGGTATCACCTGAAAATCGAAGAGCATTTTCTCATTAGCATCAAATCTCCTTTTCACCATTTCTTTCTTTCTCTCTTTTTTTTTCCTACAACAAGGGCTCATGCCTTTTTCTTTTTGCAGCTGAGCTTGTCACCTTCAATCCTCAGCAAAGTCGCCACTACCACAACTTCATCGTCGAGAGCCGCAGAATCCTCTTTTTTCTTGTTTTCTATTTTTCCTAAATTTTCCTCGAAATCTATCTCCCAGGTGTGAATGTTGGGTTCTTGTCTTAGAGTTGTAGTGAAACATCGTTTGCTGTCATTTATTTCGATCACAACCAACTTCTTTTGTGAAACTCCATTGCCCCTTCGGTAAGAACCTTTAATCTTTATCACCTTACTTCTTATCTATTGTTCTACTTGCTTCAACTCTTACACCTCCCTGCAGGTTAACATTAGATTTGATGTTGACACTACTTGTTGGTTGGTTGATCCCTACCCTACTTGAATGATAAGAGGGAGTTGTGTGAAATGTTCCCACCTTTCTTGGTCTTGGTTAAATGTCATTCGCGCCTGGGTACCTGGACCACTTCCTCCACCTTCCTGAAAAATCATCGAGGTGGTACTTACACCTGGATAGTAGGCCTGCTTCCGTATCCATCCTGGCGGCCCCAGGATGGTTGGGATCTACGTCGAGGTATTTGATCCGTCTACTTGGTGGTATGGTGAATCGCCTTAGAATGCTTCATGTACAGATTCGAGAATGATTGCTTTATGTCTCTAGGTGTGCTAATCTCCTTGAGAGGTGCACCGTTTCCTCCACTTCCCTGGATAGTAGGAAGGCTCATGTTTCGTCCTCCTGGATGAGACGCTCCTACCGAAAAGAAAAATGCATTCTCCTGCTTCTTCGGTGTTCTCAAGCTTCTCTAATGGTGATAGGTCCAAATTCGTCTCTCGTTGATCTCCATACACTTACTCATCTCGGCTTCCTCCGCATTTACCTCCTTCTCGGCGCGTTCTAAGAGTTCATCCCAACTCCAAACGGGGTCTCTCGCCAGCGATCTATGGAACTCTCCTCGTTGTAATCCTTGCTGAAATGCACTAGCACGAACCTCGGGGGTGGCTAATGGAACATCTAGTCTAGCTCTGGCGTACCTTGTTAAGCAACTTCTCAAGGGTTCATTTTCTTGTTGCCTAATAGCGAATAAGGTCATGTATCCCCTCTGTTGCCGCTTACTACTAGCGAATTGATGGAGGAACAGAGCTGAGAACTCATTGAACGAGTGTATGGATCCCGGAGATAGTTGGCTCGAACATTCTTGTACAGTATTTGTTAGTGTTGTTAAAAATACCCTGCATTTCACCCCATCCGTGTATTGGTATAAAAGAGCGAGGTTCTCGAAGTGGGTAAGGTGATGTTGGGGATCCGTCGTCCCATCGTACTGGGGAAGGCCAAACATTTTACAGCCCACGGGCAAGCGATCGGCCATCACTCCCGGGCTGAACGGGCATCCTCTCCTCAGCACCCGATGTGGCCCCGTTTAGACCTTCTTTTCCACTTCCAACAGTCTCTGCTGTAATCGGGGCGGCCCAATCTCCGAACTGCTCCACCTCTTCCACCTTCCTGGTGTCTTCCCAGGTTGGCAGTCCTGGTCCTACCTCCTAGTTCGCCAGCAACCCTACTGTCATCCCTGTTTCAACGTTTATCCCACCATGCAGGTTGACATTTGAGTTGATACATTTGAGTTGATGTTAACACCCCCTAGTGGCTGCTAGGGTCCTAAACCTACTTAAATGATCGGTGGGAATTGCACAGGGTGCCCTCCTCATTCTTGGCCAGGATGGTTAGCCATTCGTGGCTGGGTACCTGGATCGCCGTTTCCACCTTCTGGAGAGATCAGTACCAATGGCGCTATTGTCTGAGTGGTGGGTCGGTTGGCATCCAGGAAAGCAGGCATCTGCGTTGGGGCTGGACTGACACGGTTAGGCACCTGCTGGTATAAAACAGGAACGTTGCCTATACTCGGCTGGTGTTGTCGCGAGTTGCCAACCAGTGCTTCCAGTACCAATCCCAGCGTGGTTGCACAAATCACCTCCTGTAATACTCTCTCGATCTGTGTTGGCGGAGCGGATCCCTTCAGAGCTTCTTGCACTACTTTCGAAACGAAGCTCTGTATCAAACTCGTGGCCCTTCGGCCGAATTCTTCCCATGTCAAGTACATAGACGCCTTAGTGGGTCTTACCCCTCTGCTGGTGGTGTCCCAAGATAGCCCTGTTTCTTGAGGAGGTGCACCACTTTCTTCACCTTCCTGAGTGGCAGAAGGGGCCAAGCTTCCTCCTGCTGGTGGAAGCGCTCCTGATGAAGGGAGAATACCTCCTCTTGACTGCTGCCCTGTCACTTGTTCTGGGGACTCATCTTGAGTGTCATTCCTTTCAGTTGACGTCTTCCCCGTAGCCAAGAATTCCTGTATGTCTTGTTGGGTCAACGCTCCGACGGCTATAAGGTCCTGTGTATTCTGAGCGTTCAATATCCCAGCAGCCAGGAGGGTTTTTGTCTCTTCATTGGTCAGCGTTCCAGCAGCTACGAGGCTACGTACATCCTGGCTGGTTAGTGTTCCTGCGGTCAAGCGGTCCTGCATCTCCTGACTACTCAACGTCTCCACAACTGCGATGTTATGTTTCTCGGTGGCTATGTCGATTGTCGAATAAATTCTCTCACGCCTTAACTCAAAGTTTCCCACAGACGGCGCCAAGTGATGAGACCAAAAATACGACACCACTAGATTTGTAGATTTGGTCTTCGAGTTGTTGAATGAAGAAGAAAGATTAAGAACAATGAGAAACGTGAAGTATTATTGATAGTTGTAAGAGAAGAATACAACAGAATGTCAAAGATGCAATTACAATCTCAAGATACATTAGCAAAAGGCAATTGACCCTTTCTAAATGGACTCTCTCCCTTTTTATAGCTAGGGTTAGTTGGATATGGAGAGAAAAATGGGGGGAGTTATCCCCACTACCAATTTGGATCTCTTCCTCTTTCCCCACTTATCCTCAACCGATTGAGAGTGTTTTGACCTAATATTTTCATGTTGGGCTTGCCTAGATTGGCCTCAAATTTGGCCCAACTCGTATTAAGCCCAAACACCTGTCAGGTAGTCAGTAACGTCCCTCTTGCTACATACGCTTCTAACTGGAACATAAGTTTACCCTTCCTACTTCTGACTTTGGGCTAGTATCACTTTTATGGCATATCACTAATAATAGAACATACGTCTAAATTTAAGGTAATGGAGATACTTATTTATAGCTACCATTACGTTTAATTAGAAATATTATATATCTGTCAAATATTTAATACTATTCAAATTTCAACTCATTTGTTAAAACTAGAATCAAAGTTCTTAGCAGAGTTTATTTCAAAGGATTTCTATCCATTAAATTGGTCTAATGAACAGTAAAAATCTTGACAAAATTATCAACACCCCTCTTTACTTCATTACTAGCATAAACCCTGTGCGCTGCACAGAATAATTAATAGTATATAAATATTTATAATGATCCAAAGTATAAAAAAACATAAATACTACATAAATGCAATGTTAATAAATAAATGATTACATCTAAAAATCAAGAAATTTTAGTAACAAATATACAATGCAAATCATATTAATATTTGATATTACATATATATATAGTAGCTCATAATAATATTACTTGAAAATTCAAATTTAATTTTTCAAATATATTAAAAATGTATTATAATGCATAAAAATAGTCAATGATATACATACACAAACTATGTATAAAATAATAAAATAATATAGAAAAACTGACTTAGGTACATAAAGTATTTAGGTTATGATATAAATAAATATAAAAATATCACAATATATTTACGTATAATTTCCTTTAGAATTTTTCTTTTTTTAAATTTAAATAATATTTTTAACGTTATTCCACACAAATAAAAGGATAAAATGATATTGCTCCATCACTTTCTACTTTTATATTTTTTTAAATTTTCTTTCGTTGCTTCCAAATTACATAAATTATAATCTTACCTGAACCAAAACTATAGAACAACTTCGTGTGACTTACCTTTGATATGATATTAAAAAAAAAATTAGTAACTTATTTGCTAAGAGGAAAAAAAAATCACCACTTTTTAATATTCAATATCGTATATCCCTTACTATATGCACAATTTTAGTAAAAAAACATATAAAGAATCACAAAAAAAAAAAAAAGCTAAACATGACATAAATAATAAGATTGAAACAAATCAATGTTACCTAAAAGTGTCCAAATAAAATTATAGAGAAATAAATTTAAAAATAAACAGGTTGTAATTGTGCAATATGAAATAAGAAAAACATAAAAAATGAAAAATTTAGAAACAACAAAAACTACGTAAAAATATATTTTTTCTTATGCCTAATAAAATCTCAGTATATATTTAAGAAAAAAAATCTTAAATATAAAATTGGTCTTTGAAAAATTAAGAAAACAGTGAAACACAATATTAAGAACAAACTATGGGTCAACCTATATAAAAATTAAGAATCAATTATAATCAAGAACTAAAATGAAAAAGTTAACGCAAATGATAAATACCTAAAAATTATTACTTTTGAAAACAATAAACAATAAAATTATAAATTATTAAAAAACATTAAAATAAACATACTCCAATCAATTAAATATCATAATTTAAGAAATATAAAATAATAACAAAATTAAGCATATAAATATTAACATCTAGAATGTGAAGTGGCATATTAAAGAAATAGTTGAATCCTAAAAATCATAGAGATCTAAACAACTTAGATGAAATATTAGTGAAAGAAATATAACAATATAAAAAATAGAATAAATTTGAATGAAGAGAAAAAAACATTATAATTGAACATTTAATTGTTGGAGATAACATAGATGGTTGATCAAAAATTTAAAAAGAATTGATTATATATAAAAATGTATCAAATAATCGAGATGATAAATCAATTGAAAGAAAAACACAAAGAAAGACATTAAAAAGAAAAAAAAATATTTACGTATGATTTGAACAAAAAAATGATAAAAAATGTAAATTGATAATAGCGAAAACTCACCAAACATATACATATAATTATATGAGATGAATAATCGCATCACCTGAAATAAATAATGAAACTTTACCAATATTAATATAAGAGAAATAAAGAATCCAATTAATAAAATTAGGACATACCCATAGAATATTAATAAAAGAAATATAAAATATTTAAAAAAATGAATAGAATTATAAAGAAACAACATTAAAATAAAACACTTTACATAAAAATTGGATGGATCATAGTTGATATGAAAAAAAAAAACATATTGTTGTTGAGCATTGAAAAATTACCTAATAGTTTTATAATCATTAGAGATGATGAATAACCACATCACATGTGTATACAATTAAAATTTAGAAAAACCTGCACAATAATAAACAAAATATAATTAGGACATATATATTGTTCAATTTTCAAAAAAAATGAGATATATATGAAAAAACACAAATCGAAAAATATAAAAAACACAAGAACTAATGAGATAAATCTAAAAGTATAAGCTAAGCAAAAAGTCACACTCAGTTACGTAACAATGGAGCTCAAAGGTACATACTTGCTAGATAGAGAATGAGATAAAGTATCTCAAAAATCAAAATTGAGAATGACATTTGGTGACCTTGATGGTACTCACATTTGTTTTTGCAAGCATCTTGTTTGGAGATGAGGAGTATTGGTCTTAGTGCAGACCGCAGAGGGTTTTAATATTAATTTTTAGATAATTATGGTTAATTTCTATAAATAAGGAAATCAATAGATGGAAGTATTCAATTTAATTAAATTCAATCATATCCAACTATATATTTTTAGTAGTGATTCTTTAATAATAAATTTGGAAATAATATGACAAATGAGTTTTTTTATGTAAAATTAAAATATTTTCAAAAAAGAAAAAGAAAAAAAAATATTGAAGTCAAAAATTGCATTACTTGATCAAATTAAAACCTTATCACAATTGAATTAAAATTTGAATTTTAACTTTGAGATACCAATGGTGATTTATTTTTCGTTTTTGTAGAACTGAGTTACATAAAATCTATATATATCAAGTGAAGATTTTTCTTTAAAACTTATAAATGGTAGATAGAAATATGAAATACATAATTTTGATATATTTTAAGCACTTTAATCCCCTTAATTGGAGATTTATTTTCAATTAATTGCAAATTTGCAATCAATCCATTAATTAAGAGATTTCTAAATCCGTGCAAATCAATTAATCATTTGATATTTTCACCAAATTAAAAAAATAAATAAATCATTTGATATAAATAAAATATTATTAATTGGAAGATACCTAGATTCGTTAGATTAACAAACTGATTAACGTGATTTGTTAAATAATCAAAGTCCTAAAAGATAATAAATTTTGTATTTAATTGGACATTGCCTACATTTGTGATATTAAGAAGTAAATTAATGTAATTTGGTAACTAATTAAAGTTTTCAAAATATCAAATATTTTGGAAAGTTAATTGACCAATGAAATAATTTTTAAAAAAATAAAAAAAGGTTAAAAAAATATTGAGTTAAAATTGAATATTGTGCAATGTGTAGTTGTTTACGTTGTTATTAACTAAAAAAAAAATATTAAAAAAAAAAATTCCCTTAATTTATACAAAAATTAAAATTAATTTTGCACGTTATTTTTAATGTAATATTTATATATCATTTTTCATTATTTTATACAAAATTAATGGAATAATTTAAGTAAACTAATCAAGAAACAGAAAATTGAATTTGAATTTAAAACTTTAGTGAGTTATTTTGGAAATTGTGTTATATTTTGTACATTTAAAATAAAATTTACTATAAATTGATGCTTTAATTGAGGATGATTTCCAAAAATTAAGGGATAAATTAAATTAATAAATTAATTAATTACATTAATAAGCATCAACCAATCAAAAATTTTAGTTATAATTAAAAATCTAAAAAAAACTACATAATTCCATTTAGTCAAAATTGACACAATTGGGTCAAAAGACACCCTTCCTATATATTATAGTATAGATATGAAACATTTTCTTATATATCTTAATTATTGGGTGTCTTTACTTTTCTATAGTTTAAACCAACTGATATGACCTTCGACCACTATAATTTTAATAAACATTTATGAGCAACAATATAATAAGTTGCTACCCACGAAAGTTGATTAAACAATAGCTTCCAGTTACAAGATCACATAATCTCGACTTTTTCAAAAGAAACCCAATGCTCCGGAGAAAGGCCTCTTCCCCGATCTTTTAAAGTAAATGGTATATTAGGGAATATAATTTAACACTCACTACCAAGAAAATCTTCCTTTTAAGATATGAAAATTACATTTTCCTCCCTTGTTGGGAAAAAACAAAGGCGTCTTTGTCATTTTCTCGTGATTTCTAACATAATTCTAGTGGTGTAAACGGATAATAAACGGATCGGATGTATGATTACCATATCCTTATCCGTTTATGATTCGGACGGATACGGATAATATCCTTTTAAATCGAATTCGGATAATATCCTTTTTATACGGATACAAGGCGGATTCGGACGGATTCGGATTTTAATCGGATTTTCAACTATTCAAAATTTGACATAAATTATTTATTTATATAACTTCGAACTTTTAATCAGATTATCAACTATTCATTTATAGATAAATTATTTAACTTTGAATATATATATTTTAGACGAATAGAGAAATAATAAGTATATCTATATAGATCATTTTTATGTTTTAGCGAATGTATAAATGTGGTGAAATTATAAATTTTATCATATAATTAATTTGAGATATAATACTTTTATTAATAACATAATATATGTTAATTATATTATCTCTATATGAATATTGACGTGAACATATAGTTGCTAATAAAACCTAAGGTTTTTCTTTAATAAATGCGCTAAAAAATTGACTTAATACTAATAATTTATCATACATACACAGTTTTGTGTATATATTTTAATATAATACATTATTTATCGGATACGAATTACGGATAAATCGGATAACGGATATATCTAACGGATAATGAAACGGATCGGATGTTAAACGGATCGGATGCCTTATTACTTAATATAATATCCTCCTGAAACGGATTCGGATAATATCCTCTGTAAACAAATTCGAATACGGACGAATATCCAATTTTCGAATATCCATTTACAGCCCTATCTAATTCACACGAAGCTCAGAATATCGTCAGGTCACTTCACACTACATTCCATTATTGACCCGACTCTGCATTCATACTTTTACGGTTTACCTGTTCTTGATATGCTTAGCCAATTCTTTGAAATATATCATTGAATTTGGGGGCCTCTGTTTTCAAACAGGGTTTTGCAGACAAACTACTGAGGGAAGTAATGGCGGCTGGAACATCCAGGAAGATATCAGCAGCCTCTGCGAGGGCTCACACCCGGAAGCCAAAGTCTAAGTCTCCTTCAATATTTTCAGGTGGGCTTTGGTTATTTTCCCCTTTTGTAATCGACAATTGTTAATACATGCTTCGATCTTGTTAAGAATTCAAATGGTGCTTAAAAGGTGTGATCTTGAATATGAAGAAATAAAAAATGGCGATTTGAATTGTGGTGGCGGACTGGAGGATTATGAAGGATGATTGGCAATTCGTTAAGCTGGTGTGAGTAGTAGAAGCTTGGGTGGTGGTGCAAAACAATTCTGTTGTTGGTCCCTTTCTCAATTTGGTCCGTACTTTTGTTTGAAGGGTGGCGATAAAATTCTTCAAAATTAATGCTGAATACTGGGATTCAATATTTTTTTGCAATTTAACTGATTTGAGTGTGATTTTGGGAGCAGTGTGTGCTCTCTGTGAAGGAAAAGGACTGAATTTTGATTGTTTGCATTTGATATTATGGCCAATGTTCTGTGTTATTGCAGAAAATTTGTTAGTAATGCTTCAAACTGAAATGTTTCAGGGATTTTCAAGAAAATTCTATTTGTTTTCTTCGTGGGATTTCTGGCGTATGCTTATCAAGCAACACGGCCTCCTCCAGCGAAAACGTGTGGCTCCATAAATGGCCCTCCAATTACGGCATCACGAGTACAGCTTAAGGATGGGAGACATTTAGCTTACAAAGAATATGGTGTCCCAAAAGATAATGCAAAGCACAAAATAATCTTCATCCATGGTTTTGATTCGTGCAGGCACCATGTTGCTGCTATAACCTCATTTCTCTCACCGGTAATTATACTAATTCCCTCATTTTGCTTGATTGTTCATCAATACTTGTGAAGAAGTTAATGGTCTAATGTTCCTTGATTTGATTAAATTTCACAGGATATAGTTGAAAGTGAAGGAGTGTACATTGTTTCATTTGACAGACCGGGTTATGGTGAGAGTGATCCTAACCCTAACCTGACACTCAAAAGCGCAGCTGTTGACGTTGAGGAGCTTGCTGATCAGTTGGGTTTGGGATCCAAGTTTCATGTGGTCGGGTTTTCTTTGGGTGGACAGATTGTGTGGAGCTGCCTCAAGTATATCCCTCACAGGTACAATAATTACTGCTTCTTCCCGGTAACGATATACAATTACACAAACACCCCCCTCCTGGTTTTGCTGTTCCCCTCTTTATCTTATTTTCATTTTGTAGGTACTCATGATTATAAATAGTTAAATGTTGTTTTAAATTCAAATTTATTATTAGGGATAATTACACTGGCATGCCCTGAGGTTTCGCATAGTTACACACTTGCCTTAGGTTTGTGAAATTATAAAAATTTACCTCAGGTTTGGCTAATTACACAAACTTCCCATAAGGTTTGTGAAATTAAATTACCCCAAAGAATTTACACTACATCTGAACCATTCCAATTTGTTGATTTCGTCTCTAATTTTATATGAATACCCTATTTTATCTTGACACTTATTGATCATTATTGACCTTAAATTTATGACTACAATAGCATACTTTGGACTTAAGCCAAACCTTAGGGTATGTAGGGGGAAGTTTTTGTAATTTCTCAACCTCAAGGGAAGTTTTGTAATTAGATCAAACCTCAGTGTATGTCAATGTAATTATCCCTATTTAATATTATTTCCAGTTCTGATTAATTTTAAATGTCCAGAAAAGGGGGTTTGTAATTTTGACAGTGAGAGGGGGTGTACACAATTTTTATCTTCCCATTGTAATTTTCGTTAATAACAATGTGCAGGTTGGAAGGGGCGGTTCTGATAGCTCCGGTGGTGAACTTTTGGTGGAATTGTTTACCGTCAAACATTTCGACAGAAGCTTTTAAGCGTCAGCTTCCACAAGATCAATGGGCTCTTCGTGTTTCTCACTATATGCCTTGGCTTAGCTATTGGTGGAACACCCAAAAATTATTTCCCCGTTTTAGCCTTATTGCTCACAGCCTTAAAGTTCTTTCTCGCCAAGACATGGAACTAATTCCCAGAATTCATTCTATACAAGGGGAGTTTCAGGTAATGGTCTACCGTCTACATTATTGAGTGTTCAAGAATGTATAACTTTTATTAAAAATAAGAAGAAAAAAAATTCACAAGTATATATCCTCTAACAAGATCGGCTTCTTTGCTGGTTTCATCGTAGGCTGTGTTTGGGTGGGATATGGTTTTTTTACTCTTAATTTTTGCTTAAGTTTATAATTGTGAATCCACAATCAAAGCCCTGTTTTAACCTGTCTTAATGGTTTTTACAAAAACTTTTGTTTGTAAAGATTTTTATTTTTTTATGTTTTAAGTTTTGAGTTGTAAAAGCTGGGATTGTTTGGAGAAGAGAGAACGAGAACACTTATGAATAATAGAGACGAAGAAGCTAGAAACACCCCCTAGGTGCTTCCAGCTTCTATATTACAAGCAGATGCAGCAAACTAATTTGTGTTATTGTAAAACTAAAAGCTAACAGAACACTAAATTTCCGCCATTTTCCATTGAGCTAAAAGCACAAAATCAAACTTTTATTACATGCAAGAATTACTTGTTCTAGAGGCTATTTATCCAGATAATGCTCCTTAAATTCATTAAAACATAACTCAACTCTGGCACAACAGGCTTGCGCAAGGCAACAAGGCGAGTTTGATTCCGTACATCGCGACCTAGCCTTTGCTTTTGGGACATGGGAATTTGAGCCGACATATCTGAAGCACCCATCTTCAGACATTGCAGGCAATGTTCACCTGTGGCAGGGAGACGAGGATTTCCTTGTCCCGGTCGAACTTCAACGCCACATTGCCAATCAATTGCCATGGATTCAGTATCATGAGGCGCCTGGTGCTGGTCATATGTTTCTATTTGCTGATGGAATTTCAGACAAAATCATCAAACAGCTTTTAGCTGGAAAGAAAAGCTCTTCATAGATGTAGTTAAAAACCAGTTTTATGTATCTCTACTTCTGTTGGCTCACACATCATTTGCAGTTAAAGAGTTGCTTTTTCATGTATCAATTTCGACTGAAGTTTTGGTTCTTTTCTTTGTATTTTCAGATTTGGTTTCTATAGTTGGTGGAATCTTGATTTTGTAGCTTATTTACAAAACTTTTGCTGAATTTTCATGCTGTTTTATATAATGAGAAATTTTACGTTGAAACATATCATATCAGAAGCGTTGAGAGCTTACCATATTATGTAAGTCATCAAGAAAAGCAGAAGCTGTTAAGCTGTAAGCTATTACATCATGGGCTGTGTATAAGGCCAAGAATGAAGTAGCATTTGTGCTGGATTTTAGCTTATGATTCAGACTTATCTTCCGGGCCAAGTTCAAACTTCTATGGAAGCTTCTTCAGCTCACTATAGTTTTATAATGTTTGTATTCTTCTTCTTCTTCTTCTTCTTCTTATCCTTGGAAGGTGAAATGGGAGAATAACATAATTCAAACGTAGTTTGAACAATGCTGAATTAAATAAAGGGAATGATTAAATTATTTAGGTTTAATCTTTGTTTGCACTTAAATTTTGGGGAATTTTGTACTTTCCTAACTTTTGAAATTTTATATTTTAGTATCCAACCTTTAAATTTTATTGAATTTAAGTGCCCCCGACCAATAAGAAAATGACACATGTATCCAACCGATCAATAAGAAAATGACACGCCTGATATTGGGCGCTTAAGTGCAATAAAATTCAAATGTTGAGTACTAAAGGGTAAATATTCAAAAGTTGAGTACTAAAGTACAAAACACCCCAAACGTTGGGGTGTAAAAAAATAATAATAACCCAATTATTTATTCTGAAACTCATTGCAATAGTTTGTTGATAAGACGAATGCAATCGTATCATTTTTATTTTTTAGAGTCTAAAAGAGTTCACTTCCTAATGGTTGAGATCACATAGGGTTGGGTATCTATTGTTTCTTATTGTTTTCTTACCGTTATATCTAATATTTTTAAAATTATTATTTATGGTATGTTGCATTGTGTCGTGTTCGTTCCATTATATTTGATAATTTCACAGTGTCAATTATGCCGTGTTTGTTCCGTTATATTTGATAATTAGTGCCAACCGTGTCGTGTTCGTTCTCTTATTTTCGTTTATTCGATAATTTTATAGTGCCAACTTGTGCCGTGGTCGCTCTGTTATATTCGTCTATTATATTCGATGTTTTGTGTAATGTATGATACATTGTATCGTGTTTGTTCCGCTAATAATAGTTTCACAGTACCAAATATGTATCGCGTCGTGTATCGTGTTATATTTGTTCCTTTTATACCCTCAAGGACAAGATCCAATTAAGTACGTAGAAAATAATAGAACAGAAACGAAGATCATTTTTATTAATCAATTTGACCATGTTTAACGAGACTCATTTAGGTTTTTCCACGTAACAAACTAGATAATACATTTTGGATGGAGAAATCATTGAGAATTAGAGGATTTTCATTTACGGGCTCACCTTATTAAGATGTGGATTAATTAGCGTTTATGGTGGTCCCCGTGAAATTCAGAAAAAGAGAGAAAATTAAGTGAAAGAGTTTTAAAAATATCTAATACCAAGCAGAAAACAAGAGTAAAAAAGAAAAGAAAATTCATTTTCATTAATCAACTTGACGTTATTTAAATACAATACTAAGATAAATTTTTCGACGTTAACATATTAGATCATAAATACATAATTATATAACAATTCAAATAAAATTTATCATTAATCGAACCTAATTCAAAAAATCAACTACTAAACTAATTAGACAGGTAATAAGTAGGCATACATTTAATGAAATTGGATATCATTATTACTTAGTAAATGTAATAAAGTAAAAAACCAAAATATCTTAAAGACTTATTAGTTATTACCAAATTTACGATTTACGAATAATGGATATAGCAAAAGACGGCCGAAACCCGCACGAGGGTTTAGACAGGAACAGGACACGTGTAGGCTCGCCGATAGCGAGGAAGTACCAACGCGACACGTGTCGAGTACGTGTCCACCTCCCATGCAGAATTCCTGCGTTTAATTCAGACAATCAAAACTGTCTTCTTACAATCTTTTTCTTATTTTATTATTTTCTTCTTTTTCTTAGTGAGGAGCCCAAACTCCCTCATTGGTCAGTATGGGCTCAATCTCAACATTTTTGAGCCACGCCCTAAACGCCAATCAATTTTCTTTCAATTTTTATAAAAGATGTATAATTAACCATTTCTGTAACCTTGATAGGAAACCACACTCTGCAAGCTAGCTTTCTCTAATCTCTCTCTCTGGTTTGCCATTATATGCATGTTTGAGTTAAAGATTGATCACGGCTTGTAATGGTTTCAGTTTGGTGGGAGCTTAACTGTTGATCAGGAGTTGGGTTAACTAGGTTAGAGGAGATTGAGGTAATGATCTAAGCTGTATATATATGTTAAGGCAATGATGATCTTTAATCAGTTTGGTTACGAGCTAGATCGGCTCTGCTTGATTTTAAAGTTTAAACTCATCTTTTTCATGAACTAATATTTCTTGATCCATCTGTAGCTGCAATTATTCGAAGCTTTGATTTCTATCTCTCCGAAACACACAGTAGATTGAAGCAGAATCGAAAATGGTGGCTACGGACTCCGAGGGGGAGCAACAGGCGAAAGATGAGACACTTGAAGGATCGCTGGGGAGACAATCGTCGATATATTCACTGACACTGGATGAGTTTCAACACACTCTGTGCGAGGCGGGGAAGAACTTCGGGTCCATGAACATGGACGAGTTCCTCAACAGCATATGGACGGCGGAGGAAAACCAGGCCAACGCAGCCCACGGCGGCCAAGCCGCCGCCGCCACGTCCACGAGCAACGGAGCACCGCATTTCTCCCTGCAATTTGAAAACAATAATGGTAGTAGCAGCAGCAGCAGGATAGCGAAGCAACGTAGCTTGCCCAGGCAGGGATCCCTGACCCTCCCGGAGCCTCTGTGTGGGAAAACTGTGGAAGAAGTATGGTCGGAGATTCACAAGAATCATCATCAGCAGCAGCAGAGTAATGGTGGTAACAATAGTCATGTTCAGAATAATAACCCTCAGAAACAGGCTACCTTTGGAGAAATGACTCTTGAGGATTTCCTCATCCGGGCAGGGGTGGTTCGGGAACAGAATTTTGCCATCCCAGCCGCCTCCGCCCCTGCACCGCCTCAGCAGGCGGCCTTCAACGTGTACCAGAATGGGGTGGGGCCCAGTTACACGGCGAGGCCGGTGATGGGTGCGGTTAATAGTGTTTCGGCCTATCAGACGATGCAGGGTGGGGTGGGTGAGGTGGTTGGGTACCCCGGGGGTATGAAGAGGGGGGTTGGGGGTGGTTACCCCCAACCGCCTCCGGCGGTTGGTTATGGAGGGAGATTGGGGAATGGGAACGGAGGAGGATTCGGGCAGGTGATGGGGTCGCCGGTCAGCCCAGTGTCTTCAGATGGGCTGGGGGCCGGGCAGGTGGAGAGTGGGGGCCAGTACGCAACGAGAGGTGGAAGGAAAAGGATGGCGGATGCGCCGGTGGAAAAGGTGGTGGAGAGGCGGCAGAGGAGGATGATCAAGAATAGGGAGTCAGCTGCACGGTCCAGGGCTAGGAAACAAGTCAGTTTTACACTTGTCGTATGATTTGATTATGTTTGATCAAGCCCAAATCGGGCTTCAAATTTCTGTTTGCATCGAGTATGATGTGTTCGTTTTGGCAGGCTTATACGGTTGAGCTTGAAGCGGAGTTGAACCAATTGAAGGAAGAGAACGCGCACTTAAAACAAGAATTGGTAAATATTTCACCAATATTCAAGTAGAGTAGTGTACCATTTGATGCTTGTTGATTAGTAGCTACTAATGTACTTGTACCCTTTGACTCCATGACAGGCGGAGTTAGAAAGGGAAAGGAAGCTACAGGTGAATCTTGCATAATATTGAAAGCATCCTCAACTCTGTGTGTGTGTGTTAAATAACTTGTGTTTGTTGTGTGTTTTGGCGACAGTACTACGAGGAAGAGAGAGCAAAGGGGCAAATGCAAACGAAAGCCCACAAAGAGAACGAGATGCCTCAAACGGTGAGGAGTACCTTGAGTTGTACTTACTGACGAGAAACTGTATTTCTCGCTCTCCAACACATTGGCAAGAAAGTTTATGCCTACAAAGATTTAGGTTTCATTTTCCTGAGTTATTATGTTTGTGTCTCCCTTTGCAATTCTATAATTTTCATGTACACTTGAGCAAATGTGGTGGCTCTGCCCAGTGGCCAGTAGATGGGTGGTGCGACATCGCAACTTTTATCTTCTTTTCGTTTGTTCATATTCCAGACTTGCAGTTTTTGTCTCCGTCACTGATGTGAGATTGTCGAGATGGCAAAGAGAGATCTTTTAGACTTATTTCTTAATTGTCTCTAGTAAATTCCGATAGTCTTCCCCCCGGTTCTCTTGCTGCAGAGCAGAAATGGCAGGAAAATATCATCAGAACTCTGTCATTGGGTGCTCAAGAGTCACTTAACTTTCAGCTGCAATTCCATTCATTTACGCACATAGACACACAAACGAACAATGAAATTTTGAATATAACATTGAAAAAATGAATATATCACAGCATCAAATAATATCACAATCCCACAAGACTATAAGCCTAAAAACTTTTCTGGCAACTACCTAACCAAGTAAAAATCAAGAATCATGCCTTTGCAGCTCAGAAGTCAAACCTGAAGACATATATCTATTCATACTCGAACTGGACCTCCACATCGATGTACTTTCTCATGAGTCTCACAATAGATGAGGTGAAATTGGCCAGCAAATGACATTCTTCATGGGTTTTCGTCTCCGATACAACTCCATGAATGACCAGCTTCTCGAGATGCGGGCACCTCTCAAGAAATCCAGAAACCCACGCTGAGAAAAGATCAGTAATTAAAGTCCACCCTAGTTCTAATACTCTCACATTCTCAAAAACAAAAGAACCATGCAACCCATAATGGAGTGATGCCTCTTTAAGATCATAACTCAGTGATAAATGGCTTAATAGAGGAAAGCATGAGGAGAGAGTCTCTATCTCAACAACCTCATCCTCCTCATCAAAGACAACGCCCCACAATCTAAGCTTTCTCAGCTTCGATGATCGTGATATCATATGGAAGAATTTCGGCCACACAATTGTGAAATTGCTGACATCAACAACTTCAAGATGTTCTGCATTCTCACCAATATCGAGATGTATGACGCTGACATCATCGATCTTTAGGATCCTCAACATCCCTTTACCAATAAGTTCAAAATCTTCAAGTGTACAATCTTTTAAATGCAGCTTTTCCAACCTATCGGCCTCCAATATGAACTTATCCAGGCTAATGGCTTCTACATAGATCTCCTTTAACGAGTTAGTAGTCAACTCCATTGTAGCCTGAGGATCAGACATGACAATATCTAGACTAACTAAGTTCAATACTTCAACATTTGGACATGCAGTAAGCAGAAGGCTCAGATCCAAGGGTGATATACTGACATAACTCAGAGACAGAGATTTTAAACAAGGAAACTTCTGAAAACTAGGTTCAACCCCCATTACAGTATTGTGAGCTAATGTCAAGACTTCAAGCTTTTGTCTACCACATTTTTCAAGAATATTTACATTCGGTGTTGTTCTCACATTATAATGAAGCTGGCGCAGGGTGTCTCTGGTGTACATGAGCCAAGCAATGACGGGGGCGGCAGCAAATTCATCTACATCATCCATGATAATAGAAAGGGACCTCAATCCTTTTGTTTGGAAAATTGTTTCAGTTATGAGTATCTCAAGCCTACTAGTAGAGAATTCATGATATAAAGGCCAATCATTTGAATTGAATGTAAGAGTATGGAGATGATTCCTCCATGCCTCTTGCCATCTTCGGCATGTTGCAGATGCAATCACCACATTACGGGCAGCACCGAGACGGGATAATATGTTGCCTATAACCTCAACTGGAAGATACTCCATTTAGAATCAATCAAACTTCTTTAAAGGAACAACAGAAAAAAGTATAATCCACCAAGTTCGATAAAATCATGAGAATCTTAAAGCACACATTTCTGATTACTCAGCGATACAGAGCCCCGAATCCAAATTTATTCTGGACGAATCCCATAAATCAAAAACTGATTCCTCAATAATTCTTTCAGAAACAAAGGAATCAGCCTAGTTAATCAGAATTTCAAGAAAGCCAGAAAGCAAAATCCTGATAACTGTACATTCAGGAAGCAATCACTTCCTCCATCCAATCCCAAATCAAAAATGTATTCACAACCACACCAATACCGAGGAGGCACAACACAAGCTTTCACCTTCTTTGCCGATTTTCTACAAATCCATAGAAAATAAAAAAACCCGTCATACATTCAATCATCAACCAACAAAAAACGTTAAAAATAACGGAGAAACCCCAGAATCTACAACAATGGCAATTTACCTCGAGAATCAGAAGCTAACGAAGGCAACCCAATCAATCAAAAGGGCCTAATTGTCATTTGCCGGTGTAGAATCATACATATATCTATAAACAAACACGATTGAATAGAAGAAGAACAAAAAGGGAAACGAAATTCTGGGAGAAAATTATTAGGAGAGGAGAAAATGGTCGAAGGGGCGGAATCTGATTGGGTTGAAGGTGGGAAATGGTGGGGCTGCTGCGAGTGCATACATCTGTGAGGGAATACACACAGTGGAAGGTGTATGATTATACGCAAAGAAGAGGTGGCCCACGTCAAAATTACGTGTGTTTTGATGGTTCAGCGACTGTGCCTAACTGCCTATGGCTCTAGCCCACTCATATTGCTCTAATGCTCTTTGTATTTATTTTTTATTTGGTGGTTTGGTTTTAGGAATAAAAAATTTTGTCATCTGAAATATAAACGTTGTATATTTTGTTGTATATCATTATATCTAGGGCTGTAAATGGATATCCGAAAATTCGATATCCGTCCGCATTCGAATTCGTTTACAGAGGATATTATCCGAATCTGTCTCAAGAGGATATTATCCGTATCCGATTATAGACATCCGAATTATAAACGGATAAGGATATGATAATAAGACATCCGATCCGTTTCATTATCCGTTAGATTTTTCGTTATCCGATTTATCCGTAATCCGTATCCGATAAATAATGTATTATATTAAAATATATACACACAACTGTGTAGTATGATAGATTATTAGTATTAAGTAAATTTTTTAGCGCATTTATTAAAGAAAAATCTTAAGTTTTAATAGTAACCATATGTTTACTTCAACATTTATATTGAGATAATATAAGTAACATATATTATGTTATTAATAAAAGTATTATATTTCAAATTAATTATATGATAAAATTTATAATTTCCAACATATTTATACATTCACTAAAAAATAAAATTAATATATATAGATATAATTATTATTTCTCTCTTTGTCTAATATATATATATTAGGGGTGTAAACGGATACTAAACGGATCGGATGTATGATTACCATATCCTTATCCGTTTATGATTCGGACGGATACGGATAATATCCTTTTAAATCGAATTCGGATAATATCCTTTTTATACGGATATAAGCCGGATTCGGACGGATTCTGATTTTAGTCGGATTTTCAACTATTCAAAAATTGAAATAAATTATTTAACTATATAACTTTGAATTTTAATCAGATTATCAATTATTCATTTATAGATAAATTATTTAATAATTATATAACTTTGAATATATATATTTTAGACAAATAGAGAAATAATAAGTATATCTATATATATCATTTTTATTTTTTAGTGAATGTATAAATATGGTGAAGCTATAAATTTTATCATATAATTAATTTGAAATATAATACTTTTATTAATAACATAATATATATTAATTATATTATCTCTATATAAATGTTGAAGTGAATATATGGTTACTAATAAAATCTAAGATTTTTCTTTAATAAATGCGCTAAAAAATTTACTTAATACTAATAATCTATCATACATATACAGTTGTGTGTATATATTTTAATATAACATATTATTTATCAGATACGGATTACGGATAAATCGGATAACGGATATATCTAACGGATAATGAAACGGATCGGATGTTAAACGGATCGAATGTCTTATTACCATATCCTTATCAGTTTATAATTCGGATGTCTATAATCGGATACGGATAATATCCTCTTGAAACGAATTCGGATAATATCCTCTATAAACGAATTCGAATGCGGACGGATATCGGATTTTCGAATATCCATTTACAGTCCTAATATATATATATATTCAAAGTCATATAATTATTAAATAATTTATTTATAAATGAGTAGTTGATAATTTGATTAATAATTCGAAGTTATATAGTTAAATAATTTATGTCAAAATGAATAGTTCAAAATCCGATTAAAATCCGAATCCGTCCGAACCCGCCTTGTATGAAGGGATGCAAACGAGCCGAGCCGGCTCGTGAGCCTGATGAGCAAGCTCGAGCCAAGCCCGAATCCAAGCTCTTTTGTGTGTGGCTCGTGGCTCGCGAGCCAATATATTTAATTAAAAAAATAATATTTTAATTTATATATATAATATTATAAATATATATATTATTTTTTTATAAAATTAATAAAAAAATAATATATTTATTATAAATATGTATATATATTTAAATAATATATATTATTATACATAAAAATATATTAAATTATTAAAAAAAACTATTTTTAAATTAAAAATAATATCCCCCCTCGAGCCTCGAGCCGAGCCGAGCCGAGCCAGGCTCAAGTCTTGGTCGAGCCGAGCTCGAGCCATGAAAAAAGTCCAAGGCTCGGCTCGTTTGCATCCCTACTTGTATCCGTATAAAAAAGATATTATCCGAATTCGATTTAAAAGGATATTATCCGTATCCGTCTGAATCATAAAAGGATAAGGATATGGTAATCATACATCCGATCCGTTTAATATCCGTTTACACCCCTAATTATATCCCTACCTGCAATTTAAAAAAAGAAGAAGAAGATCTCGTATTGATTTTTAGTGGTTTCGGTGGAGTTTTTGTGATTATGGTAAATTTTGTATGGGTTATGTGACATGAATACTAAACACGTAATGTGCACATGATTTAATTAGAATAAATTTGTCGTTATTAAAGTTATATGTGCAACACGTGTTTAAAGTTCAGGCCACCAAAACCACTAAAAATCTGTTGGAGATAATCTTTTGTAAAAAATACGAAACATGGATGACAGTATGCGACAAACGAAAAGCGGAAATGATTGTATGCAACAAAACTTAATCCGACTGTGAAAATATAAAATCGCCTATACTTCATATTAGTAAAAAAAATTATCTCTTATTTTTATAAATTAATTAGTTTAATTGTTATTAACTTAGTTAAATCCCAAAATTATAAAAATACATTAATATATATAAATCAAAATTATCCCCAATTATCAAGATATATATTCATCAAATTAAAATAAATTGTTAAAGTTGGCGTAATCTATTTATATATATATATATGTGTGTGTTATATATCCAAATTAATAGGTGTTTAGTAATTAGTTACGAAAATATTAGTCTCCAACATATTTATATATGTTCAGTTTGACCTCACCAATATATATGTTATTCAAATTTTAATCTTGTTTAATATAATTACAATTCACACAAGCAAATATATAGTCAATAACATGTCCTGGTATGATATTAATATGAAATGATCATGACATAATTAATATATCCTAGCATGATATTAATATGAAATGATCATGAACATCCTATCTTACGCGCAATTATGAGAGTCACTTCATAATTGCAAGTTCTAACATACATGTCACATACAATAATTTATAACACATAAGGGAATGTAAGTAAAAGATGTCATATTCTATTACAATAATAGAAAGTCCCTAACATTTTGAGGGGTTTTCACTTATGGCACCATACTCCTTGGTTTGTGGATCTTTCTTACTCCAAATGTTCTAAGTCTCTGAAATGAAAGAAAAAACCTCATCACCTAAATCTACTCTCAAATTACAATTAAAAAAAAAAGACATAAAATAACAAGACTCAATCTTCATATTGGCCTTAAACAAATATACGGGGCATATCCCAACCCAAAAACAGTAATAAGGAAAGCAAGTGCTATATTTTGTATTGGGTTAATCTTACTTTGCACCCCAACCTTTGGGGTGTATTGCACTTTAATACCCAACCTTTGAAATGTTGCACTTTGGTACCCAACCTTTGAATTTTGTTGCACTTTAGTACCCCGACCAATGAGCAAATGCCACACGGTACAAACTAAAGGGGTACACGTCTGCACTTGGGTACTAAAGTGCAACAAAATTCAAAGGTTGGGTACTAAAGTGGAACATTTCAAAGGTTGGGTACTAAAGTACAATACACCCCAAAGGTTGGAGTGCAAAGTAAGATTAACCCTTTTGTATTTACACTCTAGGGTTTAGTGTATGATAATTTGGAGTTAGAAATTTTTTATCAATCATCTCATGGGGTTCGAACCCCTCACTTGTATAGCTAATAGGTTCGAACCCTTCTCCTATGTGGGGAAGGAATCCCTTCCTTCCTTGCATATAAGATTTGTTGCTTAAAAAGAAACACTTTCTAATTTGACTAAAACTCCTTGTAATCAATCTCTTTTGAAAGTCTATCTAAAACCCTTTTAGATATTTTTTATAAGATATTTATCTTTTCTTAATAAATAAATTATTACAATAATTAATTAATTCATAATTAATTATCCATTGGACTTTTATTTCCAAATTTGGGCCCAGTTAATAATTCACAATTAAATTAAAACCCATTAAAGAATTGACCAAAATTAATTCTTTAACCATTATACATATGTGACACGTGTCACACATAGGGATGTAAAAGAGTCGAGTTGGTTCGCGAGCCACACGAGCCAAGCCCGAAGCCAAGTTCTTTTATTTCTTGCTCGTGGCTCGCGAGCTTGCATTTTTAAATAAAAAATAAAAAATTAATTTATATATATATGAATACTTAATTAATATATTATATTATATGTATATATACTGATTTATATATATAAATATATTTAATTATTAAAAATAATTATTTTTTAATTCAAAAAATATACTTTTAATTTAGCTCGAGTCGAGTCGATCAACTCGTGAGTCTTGGTCGAGCCGAGCTCGAGTCAATGCTCGGCTCGACTCATTTACATCCCTAGTTACACATGTGGCCCTACCAACCTTTGTGGTTGGTTCCATCTACTCGTTTAATCAATTCTCGCATAAACCCTCCTGATCGGGCATTTGTGTGTGACCCTCTAGGTTCATTATCAATTTAGCAGTGACACTAATTAATTAATACTCATATTAATTAATCAGTTCACAGATTACACTACCATAGTATAGCAACAGGTGTGTGACCCCTAGCCGAATAAGAATGTATCAATTCTAAAGAACCTTTAAGTCAATGATTGTATATGAAATATGATACTCCTACAAACTCTCTCTCGATCAAGATCTAGGGCAAGGGAATAATCAGTACCCTAATAATCTTAAGTTTTTTTTTATATTCATTTGATCTCGATCCAAAAAACCCATTTCTTGATCTCGATCCACTACCTTGGCCAAGGACTCCTAGATGGAATATGAACAACTTATACAATAAGAGATCGTCTTGCTACAACAAGTGTAGGTCCTTTATTAATTCTTACATACTTCCATGTGCCACTTTTATAACCCAATATAAGTCGTAATTTAGCTATCTCGAACGACATCCTTTTAAACTTATACCTAAGATCACATAGTAAGCTCACACAAGACATCAATGAAATCTCAGGTCTAAGGACTAATCAATCACATCATTGACTTGCGAGATATTTCCTAATTTGGAAATCTTTACTTCTAGAAGCAAAGACTACTTTTCCCATCCAGGAATCTTCTCACACGAGACACCTCAGTGTACTCATTCACTAGGAACGAACACCCCCATGTACCACGCACGCATCAACCATGCACTTTACACCCCATGAAACAAGGTGATCCTTCTTAAGGGCGTGATCACATAAGCAAGTCTCAAGTGAGTCAATTCGACACTCTCACTATTTGTTGGATTCATCGACTTGGAGTGATTTCTAATATTGGCTTATTTAGTTAGGGCTCGTTTCATGAATCACTTCTCTTAATTGATTTGAGTCTTATAAGCTTGTTAGATTAGAGGAGTTCTTATACATGCGCAGTTAAAAGTGAACATATGATCAAACAAGAGCATATAAAGAAGTATTACTTTATTATCAAAATCAATTCGTTTATTACAAAGATTGTTTGTGATTTACAAAGGAAAGTACTAAGCAAATTACTACATCGACTTTTAGGGCACTATTCCTAACATAAATATATATTTGAATTTTGAGGAAATGTCGTTTATGTTTTCTCTTAATATGAAGCATTAGAGTAAATATCAATTTTGGTCTTGTGGTATAGGTCCATTTTCGATTTTGGTCTATGGTTTAGTAACTCAGTCAATTATAATCCAAAAGTTTAATTTTTTTTCAAAATTGGTCCACCAAGCCCTTATGAGTTAGATTATGGATGAATTTCATTAGTCAACTATCATATTATTATAATTTAACCCATATATCAATTTATATTAACAAAATCATCCAAAATTCTCATTCTTTATCAACCATCATTCAAACCCTATATTAATAAATTGTACTCTTATTATAATTCATGTCATACATTAGTTTAAATTTATAAAAAAATCCCCTAATTTAAATAATCCTTAATAAATAAAATTCTAAAACAGAATTAAATTTATACTAAATATCAATATAATAAAATCAAAACATTAAAACTTAAAAATTAAATACTACATTAATATTTCAGAAAAATATATATGCAATAACATATTTATAAATAAACTTTAATGGACAAAAATCTAGTATAATTAAAAAAATTATGATATTTTAAATACTATTTAATAGTAAAGTTAATATTGATAAAAAATTAATTTGTCAATTTGCAGTGATTTATTCTATTTTTTTTTACGCAATCTACATTGAGCTATTAATATGTTAATTTTCACCAAAAAATAAAAATAAAAATAAATTAATATATTAATAATATATGCAAAAACTTCACCTCAAACCCTCCTCATCACAAACCTCTTCTAACCGTCATGGTGGTTGTGTGGGTTAAGATGGCAGCTTTTGTGGTATTGATAGTTTTTTCATACCAATATTACCTTCAATGATGGAAACTATGAAGAAAGAAAATAAAGAAGAATGAAAGTGGCTACAGAAAACAATTGAATGGGGGTAGATGAAAGAAAGGAAGATTTTGGATGATTTTGTGAATATATAGTAATATAAGAGTTGAATTGTAATGAAATAATAGTTGACTAATGAATTTATTCATAACCTAACGGAAAAGGGTATGTTGGACCAATTTTGACAAAAAGTTACAATTTTGGACTATAGTTGACTGAGCCACTAAACCATGGACCAAAATGGAAAATGGACCTATACTACAAGACCAAAAAGGATATTTACCATGAACCATTAATATTTAAATTTGTAGAATTATATCTAAGTATTGAGGAATTATTGTTTTACGATAATTAAATGTTAAACTAAGAACTTTTATCTTAATATGAAGTATTTATTTTTGAATTTTGAGCACTATATATGAACTTTGAGAAACTATAGCACTACTTCCAGTCAGTTATTAAATGAAGAGTTTTTCTTTGAAAATGAAGTATAAAATTATGCTTTTATAGAATTATATCTGATTTTTGAGGAATTGTCGTATTATTCAGCAACATGATTAAATGAAGAATAATTAAATCATTTTAGAAAAGTACGTACTCACCTTTTTCTTTCTCTCTATGGTACGTTCAACTCAACTTTTGTTTTTTGGATCTTGAAAATCTAAGCAGTGCTTATACTTTTTCAGAGTTCAAGCTGGTATTTTTTTTCTCTTCTAGGATCTAATCTTCAAGAATTTGGTTCAAGATCTAATTTTTACTGATCTAATCTTCAAGAATTTGATTCAAGATCTAATTCCTGGACAGGAGGGCCGGGATCTAAAAGCCATAACCAAAGCCATATCTTCGGCTGAAAGCCTGAAATGTTTTTTACGGTTGCATCTTCTCTTGTAAGAAGCACCATAATGACCACACCCAGACTTCAAGCAGTTTCATCCACATATAACTTGAGATGGGCAAAATTCAAAACTCAGATAAAATGATTCGCCGTGTGATTCTAGCCGCTGAGACGGGTGGAGAATGGCGATTGTACCGACGGATTCCTGCTTGTGAAAATTGCAGTGGATAGGTGGAGAATGGTGATACCTACTTATGAAAATTACGGCGGACTGTAACTGCATATTCTGGACCGAAACCCATTACTTTTTGGGCTCATTTAAATAAGCCTTTCATTTCAATTCTAATGTTGGAGTGTTGAAAAAATATTTATATACCTCGTTTAGGTCTTTGAAAAAAAAAAAGTCATTATAGAATAATTAAGGAGTTAAGTAAAAATTAAATTTTAAATAAAAAATTAACTAAAAAAAAAATTAGTTTGGAAAGTATACTCAAAATTCAAATATCATTTGATAGATTAACTCTAAATTTTCATTTTCAAAACTCCATATAGTTTCAATAAAATTGGTTAATTTATTTTTATGAAGGGGTATGTGGGATAAATCGCATCATATTTTTACTTAACTCCCCAATTGGACATCATATTTTTACTTAACTCCCCACGTATAAATTTCACATAATGTAGTACAAATATGATATAATGCAGTTGATCGAGCCAGATCTCTGCCTGATGTCCGATCGAGAGATCTAACGCGGTCACTCTATTTGTTGAGGGGGAACGGCCGTCTGACTGCTCGAAATCTGCACAGGTCGAGGTAAACGTGAGCTCCGGGACCAACTCGGAGAAGGTGGGTGTGAGACCCGGGTTGGTACTCCGACGCTCAAGTCAGGTTCGATAAAGATGGTCGAAGTAATTGAGCGGTGAAAAGAGTTAGGTGGGAAAACTTATTGTGCAATAAATGAGGAGGGACCATTTATACTGTGAGGAGAGAGAAGTTACCGCCTCGACGTGTTGGCGTGGGGAGCTGACAGGTGCCCCATTAAGACCGTGTATTAAATGCGTGGTCGGCCACTCTTTCCTGCTAGTGGAACAGTGCGCTGGCCGGTCGAGGGGTCTGGGTCGCCCGTAGCGGCCTAGAGGTCCGACTGTGGGTCGACGATCTACGCGGTAACTTATGTGGGGTAAATGGGTCTTCGAGCGTGATGGTCGAGAAGTAAGCTACGATCGAATCGCGACCGGGATATGACCTTCGATCATACACGTGGAGCAAGGTGATTGGCCCAACTCGACAGCGGGTACGTGCCACGTCATAAGCCCCCGAAACATCATCTGCTACGTTGGCAGTGATGTTTCAGTGATGTTTCAAACCCCAAGAGTGGGACCCGCTGTAATCATTACGTCGTTTCATCTTCTCGATTCCCGCCCATTTTCACCCCTATAAATAGTTCCCTCTGTAAATTCATTTGTTACTTTTGCGTGTGAGAATTGAAGAGAGCTCCGAGCTATTTTCGATCGATTAAGCGTTTTTGCGTGTCGAATTTCTGGGTCGCTTGTTTTAGAAGAGGACAATCTTTGCATCTTCAGACAACAAAAGGTAATACTTTCCATCTTTAGCTCGATCTCCTTTCTCTGTGCTTTTTCATTTTTATTCTCGATCGCTTCGAGGGAGAGGTGCACCACTTCCCTCTTCGAAGGCTTCCTCTCTCTCGATTTGTTCGTATCCGAGCCAAATAGTAAAACATGATTCTATCATTGTAGGATGTCAACAAATCGAGGGGAGGCTGGCCCTAAGGGGAAGGAAGTGGGGGATACAAGTGTGGGGTCGAGTTCTGGTTCATTGGAATCGAGTTCAACATCGGACTCAGGAGCCACCGTAGAAACGAGGTCGACGAATCCACAGGGAAGGGATGAGAGCGTCGAGATTGTGGAGGTCTCCGAGCCGCTGCCTGAGGTCGAGTCAACGGAGGTAGTCGTACCTCGAGTATCGGGGGAGGTGACATCTACTTCAGGTCGACTGGAAGAAGAGGTGGAGAACCTCGAGCCAGAGGGTCGGCTAGTGAAGGACCCTCGTGCCATTACTTGTTCAATATCGGAGGAGAAATTTGGGGAGATCCAAAATTGGCTATTTGGAGGTGCTCCGGAGTATGAGGGCTATCGAGTGATAAGGCCCAGGGTCGGAGATAGGATGACTAACCCGCTAGAGAATTGCATCGCGATCAACGATTTGGCGGTTAAGAATGAGTTTAGGGTGCCCATTTCCGAGGAGATGATCGATTTTTTCAATACCCTTAGGATTAGCCCTCTGCAGTTGATGCCCAACTCCTACGCAATGGTGAATGGGTTGAGGACCATGTTGAAGTGTCTGGGGATGAAGACCAACATATACTGCATTTCCGAGATCTTCCAGGCTGGGTTAACGACCGAGAGCTCGAAGTCAGGCCCAGGATATATTCAGCTCCAATCGAAAAGTAACTACTGGGTCGTTAGGTCGCCAACCTCATCGAACGGGGTAGGATGGAAACAAAGGTTTGTTTTCATCGAGTGCGAGAAGGGTTGGCCCGGTCTAAAGTACCCGAGATGGAGTCGGGCCCCTCGAGCGGACCTTCCGAGAGGGCAACCGGGCTAGCCGAACACTTTGATGGCAGCCCTAAGGATGATGGGAAGTGTGGAGTCGAAAGATCTGATCACTCCACAGTCGTTAATCGAGCTAGGGCTCGGACCAGGAGTCAAAAAGCATTTCAACCCCGGTACTTCGAACGCATCCCTCGAAGCATCACATCTACCTGTCTTTGTTGCTTTCTCTTCCTTCTCTTTTTTTTTTTTTTAACTTTGCGATCGAATACATTCTTTGTGCAGATCAATACATCATGTCGGCTGCTCTGAACGCACGGAGGAAGGAAATGGCCGAGCTGAAGAAGGCGGCCGAGAAGAAGAAGATGCCTCCGCCGACCCAGGCGGAAATTTCAGCTGCGACCGACGCAACGGTCGATACACTTCCCAAGGTCCTCTCGATGAGGACAAGTGAAGCCCCTGAGAAGAGGGGGAGAGCCCCATCGGGGGTCGAGGACCTAGAGGCCCCCCAGTCCAAAAAACAAAAGTCCAAGGGCCAGGCGAAGTTTGGGGTCGTAGCGGACAAAAGTAAAGGTCTAGAAAAGACCCCCCTACTCCCCATGCCACCTATGCTTGGTCCGATCGTCGAGGTCCAGGCTGGAGACTTTTCAAGCCCTCCGAATCAGGGTCGAAGAGCCATTGTACCTCGAAATGTGGCCAGTATTCTGGCGGGGGTGCGAAGGCCACCGGTCGGGTCCTCAGCAGCGACCGCCATGTCGTGGAAGGCAAGCGATGAGGATCAAAAGCTGTTCTTCGACTACCCGATCCTTGAGGAACCCCACTTTCCTTGTGGCCTTTCGAGTGTCAATGATAAAGGCGAGCAGAGACGGATCGGTACTGCTCCAAAGGACTACAATGCACTTGGGGCGCCGTATAGTTCGATCCAGACGACGGTCGACCACAAGGAAATGTGGGCACTATCGGACGACGAGATCGAGGCGTCTTGGGTCCAGAAGTACTTTGCTGTAAGTATACTAGTAAAGTTGTTTTTCTTGTATTTGGTGAGGTGTTGGCTCGAAGATGTTGACGATCGATATTCTTTTGCAGATGGGTCAAGATTTCTTCCAAGTGGCTCGGAGGGGTTGGGTACATCGGCAATTGAGGACGAGAGCTGAGCAGCAGGTCGAGAGGATGAGGCTTGTAACGCCCCAGCTTTCGGCAATTCAGGTATGAACGACACGTGTGCGTTTGAGGGATATATTTTATTTTAATTGTTCATTTCTTTAATTTCCATAGCATGACATTATTTTTATAAAATTATATTCTTGTTATTTTATTGAAAATTCATATCATATCACAATTTTTGGATAAATTGAACGTGATTGCAATGCGAAATATTTTCTCGAACGTGATTTATTTCTTTTATGTCCTTAATTGTTCATTTGCATGAATATGAGACCTAATTGAATTGGACCTAATTGATCAGTTAAAATGGGATTTGGACTTAATAGCATGACTTACTAAATGAAGGGATTTAATTGCAAAATTTGGCCATTTCTTCCTTCTTTCTTGAGCATATCACGTAGCATCTCTTTCTCATTCATACAAACATTTCAAACTTTGTTCTTTCTTTTCCTCCTTCAACCGAGAGCAAACCCTTGTGAGGGAGAGGAAGATTTCATCCATTCAAGCTAATAATTGTGGGTTTTGGGATCATACAAGCTTCATCATCATCATCTCTTCTTCTTGACTTCCATTTCTTGCTTTTGAGGTAAATATGGAGAATGGATGATTTTCTTGTAAAAATGGTATACTTAGGGTTTTGTTATACATTGGTTATATTGTGTATTGAGTGTTGGAAATATGTATGTGAGCTTTGAGCTCAAGTTTGATGCATATAACTTGTGAATTATGGACTTGAAGCATGATTGAATATGTGGGTTTCAAATGAGTGATTATTGATGATCTAATGTGCAAATATGTGTTTTTATGATTTGTTATTGATCAATATACATGCTAGCATATTTATTGCATCTAATATCTTCATTTGAACTTGGTTTAAATCCATTTTTATGGTTGTTTGGAGGGTTTGCCATGGTTGCCCTGTTTTCTGCTCTGCACTCTTTGCTCACGTATTCTGGGAACGGCCCTTCCCAGCCCCAGTTCAAAACTGGAACGGCCGTTCCCATGATGCTGAGACAAGGCCAGCGAGACTGGGAACGGCCGTTCCCATTTTGGCCTTTGAGCCGGAAGGGCCGTTCCCGGCTAAAACGTTTTCCCTTTTTAAAAACGCTGGCGCGTTTCTTCGAGCCATGGGAACGGCCCTTCCCATTTTCAAAGGGAAGCCGGAACGGCCGTTCCCATAGTCCAGAAAGTGCGAAAATTCACTGCATAAAAATAAAATTTTCGCACCTCGATCGGACGGCTTCTTTGACCCCTAATTGCTATTATATGATCGCATACATGTTGAAACGTGATATTTTCATGGTACATTTCATTTTTCTCGTCGTCTCGTTGCATTTTGCCGTTCGTCCTATTTGGTACATTTTGAGTCGTGTTTCACGGACAATTGTCTTTCTTGCACAGACCAGCTTCCTGGTGACGAGGAGCAGGCCCCGTGAGCTGTTTCCTTGGATTATTTTTGGGTCGTCAGGTGAGGTTTAATTTTAGATACATAGGACCCATACAACCCTATATGATATTTTAAGCCAAAACCTATATTTATACTTATAGTTTTCAAATGAGATTGGTTTTCAAATGTTTTATCGAAATATTGAAAAGAAATTGATTGATTGATTGATTGATTGGGCGAGTATTGTATTGCACTGTGGGCCCGAGGGTAGTGACTCGAGCCAACCGGGAAAGCATGGGCTGACGGGTAACTCGGGAGCTATCCTCACCAAATTGGGATGACCCCTGAACCCCCTAGGAGATTAGGGTGGGGAAGGAGTTCCGGGCTTAGGGATTCATGTACCCTCTGCCCAGATTGATTGGATGGTGGGGCCTTGCAATCCCACCATCACCCGGAGGAAGAAGGCGTCATTGAAACTGCTAATTGTGCACATTAATGAATTGCTTGATCACCTAATCACCTAATAATTGATTGATTGATTGTACACAGTCGGTGTAAGGTTGGAGAATTGCCCCACTCGCCGGGCCACTATTGATTGTATTGAATTGATTGAATGGAAATTGAATTAGTTGTAATCTCGGGCGATAGTATCTCTTTTAACTTATTAGATTGTATTGTTTTTCCAAAGTATTACCCGAGGTTATAACTTGCATGTATGTGCGCTTATATTTATTTATACCCCTCGCTCAGTCCGTGTTGGACTGACACCTCAACTTTTCAGTGTTTTGCAGGGCGTGCTAGGCGGGAATTTAGAGTCATGAGGTCTTTAAATTTGGGTCTAGCACACTTCATTCCACATTTTGTTCATGTATAGTTAGCTTGGGATATTTTGTATCAAGCCCTGTTATCTATTTTGTCGAAGGATGATATTGTATTGATAGGATAAATGAATATGGTATCTAGTGAATGTTATTGCTTCCGCTTTTGATTACTCTGATTTGATTGCTAGTCGGTTTTAAATTGAGGGTACCCGCCTAGCCTTGAGTCATTTTATTGTCTCCCGTTCGCTAACGCTTTGATTCATGTATGGATTGCCCATTTCATATGTGGATTGGAGCGATAGTGCGGGGGATGTGGTGCCTGGCGTTCCGGGTGCTACAAGGCTCAAGCTAGAGGAAAATGACAAGAAGTTGGCTGAGGCCAACAAAGACAAGGAAAAGCTTGACCACGACCTCCTGGAGGCTATCGAGAGACTTTCTGAGGTTGAGAAGAGCTTGAAAATTGCCGAGGGCCGGGTGGCGAGGTCGATCCAGGAGGAAGCCGACGCAAGGGCTCGCGGTTTGGCGGAGGGAGAGAGGAAAGGCGCAAAGCTGGCCCTGAGTCGATGTAAGAAGGGGCTGGTAGAATCTGTGAACGACCTCGAGCGTCGAGGGGTTTATAGGTTTATGAAGTCCAAAGCCTATGAAAAGGCCGTATCGATCGCGAGCTTCAAGGACGTCGATGAGGGCTTCAACTTGTGCCTAGCCCAAGTGCAAGCGGCCAAGTATCTCCCGATGGACTATGATCAAGAAAAGGTCAGCCTGTTTCAAGATGATCTTCGCCCCGTCGACCCAGTTACTCGACCTCCTTCCCCTGAGCCAAACTGGGATGATGATGAGTTTGGCTTTGCTGTGAAGCTGGCTCGGTCTAGGGCGGCCGGGGAGCCGGATGACATAACCACCTACGAGCTCGATCTTGATGCCTCCTTCGACCCGAAAGACATGTGCCCAGAATACTTTGGGGATGGGGCCATTGTACCGATCGAGGAGGGAACCGGGCCATATGCTGCCGAGAAGTGAGTCGGAGAGAATGGACTAGCCCTATCTCTGTACTCGGAAATCTTTCCTAGGGAGAATCCAATTTTAAAAGTGTCAACTGTTGGGGTCGGGCTTTCGTAGTTGTTGGCTCGAGATTCATTTGTAAATAGGTAGGAATCCGAGCGTTTGCTGCTCCCGTTTGTAAAATCCAAATTTGTATCAAGGGTGCGATCGAAAAAGTCGTATTCGATGCACTTATTTTAAATATATTATGTAAGTTCTCTTCTGGATTTTAATGAATGTTTTAAGTATTTTCTCGAGTTCTTTGATGTTAAACTTTTGCATGTTGATCGATATCGACAATCGAGAAGATGTTGAGGCAAAATGCTCTAATCTTTCGAAGTACGTAAAACTTTAATACGGGCGTGGTATAACATAAGTACATGATCGAATAACATGAGTGTCGAAGGACAAGAGGAAATTTTATTAATTCATCGACCAGAAAATTTACATAATTTGTTTACAAGTAATACTTCTTCAAGTTGTGAGCATTCCATGATCGAGGCAATGGTTGTCCATCGAGATCTTCGAGATGATATGCTCGATTCTTGCCTATTTCGACAACCCGGTAGGGTCCTTCCCAGTTAGCGTCGAGCTTGCCCACATGCTTAGTGACCTCAACCTTTTTAAGGACCAGATCTCCGACTTGAAAGTGAAGGGGTCGCAAGTTCTTGTTGTATGCTCGAGCGGTTGTGGCTCGATATTGCAGCATCTTCATGTTTCCCTTCTCTCTGGTTTCGCTTATTGTGTCGAGATCAAAAGCTCTTAGTTCATCGTTTCGGTCGCGGTGGAAGTGAGCCACTCGAGGGGATTGATGTATAATTTCGGCCGGAATCATGGCTTCCGAGCCATACTCCATGGCGAAGGGTGTTTGACCAGTTGGGATTCGAGGGGTAGTTCGATATGCCCATAGGACACTTTCAAGTTCATCCACCCAATGGCTCTTCTTTGCTTCGAGTCGTGTACACAAATTTTATATGATGGTTCGATTGGTGACCTCGACCTGTCCATTGGCTTGAGGATGTCCGACCGACGTGAACCTTTGGCTGATCTTGAAGTCCGAACAATAGGCTCTGAATCTTGAGCTTCGAAACTGGGGTCCGTTATCGCATACTATAACTCGAGGTACACCAAATCAAGTGATGATGTGCTTCCAAAGGAAGTCTTGTAACGCATAGAGGGTGATTTTTGCAACTGCCAAGGCCTCGACCCACTTAGAAAAATAATTGATCGCTACAATGATGAATTTCCTTTGTCAAGTTGCTATCGGAAAAGGTCCAATTATGTCGATTCCCCATTATTCGAAAGGCCAACATGACTCGATCGGAATCATGTATGCGGGGTGCTGATGGGTCAAATTGGCATGTCTCTGACAACGATCGCATTTTTTCACAAACTCGAGCGCATCCTTGCGTAGGGTAGACCAAAAGAATCCGGATCGAGATACCTTCAGGCATGGTTTCCGCATGACCCTTCATGGACCTCGGCCAAGACTTCTCGACCTTGAGATGGTCGGAGACACCGTTTTGTTGGACCGATGGGTGAACGTTTGTATAGGCGACCCTCCTGGTCTAGCGAGTCTTCTTACTTCGAGCAAATCATTCGGTAAAGTGCCATCTTGCAGATATAAGACTATATCATCAAGCCAACAAGGCTCAGCTGCGTCGATGGAGTTGACCACTGGGGGTATCGGATCGATTGATCGAGCGGATGATGTCATGAAGGTTACGATCCGATCTTGTGTACCAAGCGATCCACTTGCAAACTTAGAAAGGGCGTCTGCTTGAAATTTCTCCTCTCGAGGAACTTGTGAAATTTCAAATTCTTCGAATTCGGAGATAACCTTCTTAACTAGAGCGAGATATTTGATCATGGACTCCTCTCGAGCTTCGTACTCGCCAGTGACTTGACCGGCGACCAATTGTGAGTCGGTTAAGACTCGAAGTTTTTTGATATTTTTCATGTCGCAATTCTCAATCCTGCTAAAAGAGCTTCGTACTCAGCCTCGTTGTTCGTTGCAGGATATTCGAGAGCAATGGCGTATTAGATCTGTTGTCCGTTCGCGCTGGAGAGGGATACACAGGCCCCTCCCCCTGAAGCGGTCGAAGAACCATCGACCGATAATGTCCAGACGGTGTGATCGCCCTTGGGTGTCGCGTGAGGATCCTTTTCGACCAAGAAATCGGCCAGGATCTGTGCCTGATATGCCACCCGGGGTCGATAGGTTATTTTGAACTGTCCCAGTTCGATCGCCCATTTTGTGAGACGGCCAGAAAACTCCGGTTTGTCCATGACGGTCTTCAGCGGTTGGTCAGTAAGAACTATGATGGGGTATGCTTGGAAATATGGTCGAAGTTTACGGGAAGTGTGGACTACTGCAAAAGCAAACTTTTCGATCTCGAGGTAGCGTACTTCTGGGCCGTGGAGAATCTTGCTCACATAGTACACAGGGAGATGTTTTCGATCTTGAATTGTGACAAGTACTGAGCTGATTGTCTCTTTCGACACGGCCAGATACAGATACAATGTTTCCACGTCAACCGGTTTTGCAAGTAGAGGTGGGGAGGTCAGATATTTCTTCAAATCTTCGAGAGCTTGGTCGCATTCCAGAGTCCATTCAAAATTTTTGATGTTTCGCAAGATCTTAAAAAATGGCAAGTTCTTTTCTGAAGATCGGGCTATGAATCGATTGAGTGATATGATGCGACCAACTAGCCTCTGGACGTCTCGGATTGAGTTGGGGATCGGTAGAAGTTGGATAGCTTTTATCTTGGCAGGGTTGGCCTCGATCCCTCTCTGGCTGACCATGTACCCAAGAAATTTCCCACCAGCGACCCCGAAGGTACACTTGGCGGGGTTGAGCTTCAGATTGTATTTTCGGAGGAGGTTGAAGGCTCTCTTTAAATGGTCGATGGCCTTTTCACTCTTAACGAGCATGTCATCGATATACACTTCGATGGTATCGCCGATCTCAGACTCGAAAACCTTGTTCATCATCCGTTGGTATGTTGCTCCTGCATTCTTGAGTCCGAATGGCATAACTTTGAAGCAGTAAATGCCATTGAAAACTATGAAGGCAGTCTTGGGTTGATCCTCGATGGCCATGAAAATTTGATAGTAGCCTTGGAAAGCGTTCGTCGTGCTCAATCGTTCACACCCAGCTGTGGAGTCGACCAGTTGACCGATCCGGGGCAGTGGATAGGGATCCGTCGGACATGCTTTATTTAGGTCAGTGAAATCGTTGCACATTCGCCACTTTCCTCCTGGCTTGGGTACAAGGACAACATTGCATAGCCACTCGATGTATTGGATTGGCGTGATATATCTTGCATCGAGGAGTTTGTTAACTTCGGCCTCGATGATGGTATTGCGGGAGTCGCTTTGAGAACGTAACTTTTGTTTGATCGATTTGTAGGATGGGTCGACATTCAGGTGGTGTTCGATCACTTTCCTGTCAACTCCTACAAGGTCGGAAGCGCTCCAAGCAAATACATCGAGGTTGTCTCGGAGGAATTGTATGAGCATGCACTGCTCCTTTTCCTTTCGACCGGCCCCAATACGTGTAATTTTCTCAGTTTGTCCCGGAATTAATTGGATTTCTTCAAGCTCTTCTATGGGCTCGAGCTTTTTATCCTCTTGTTTCTTTCTTTTTGCAGCATGAGAGGAACTCATTTTCTTAGAGTTTTCTGGATCGATTGCTTCTGGGTCTACGAACTCATCTTCGATGATGGGGTCATCAATAATCAGAGGCACATGTTTCCCTGTGGATGGTTTGAGCTTTTCCAATGAGATGGAATAACAACTCCAAGCAATCGATATATCGCACCTTAATTCCCCAATCCCGGAGGGGGTGGGCAATTTTACCATTTGGTGGTAAGTGGATATGACTGCTCGAAAATCGATGAGACCCGGTCGACCGAAAATGATGTTGTATGCGGAGGGCATTTCGACAACAAGATATTCGATCTCGCGTGTAGCCCGTCTGGGCAGGGTACCCATGGATGTGATCAAACGTACCTGTCCTTTGGTGTAGACCTCTGCTCCTTCGAATCCTGTAAGAGGTGTTCGAATAGGATCTAGAAGCAATTTATCATGTAAATTCATGCGAATAAGAGTCGAGTAAAGGATAATGTTGCTAGAGCTTCCATTATCTATCAAAGTGCGAGATACAGCGAAGTTGGCGACGTCGAGCATGACGACCATAGGAGAGCTAGGTGTCTCGCTCGACCGTGCCGGTACATCGATTATATCGTTTTCACTAAACGCTACCTCTTCATTAATCCAAGCGTCTTCTGGTCGAACGTGCATGACTTCTCGAGGTCCATAGAAGCCTTGAGCCGCTGAACGTCGCGTCTTTTTCCGAGCGGACTTTGAATCTCCTCCAGAAGGTCCCCCCGAAATCATGTCAAGCCGGCCGAGACATGGTCGGTTATACGGGTCGCGCTCTGTTGGAGGCTTAGCTTGTCGTAGCTTGGGCGGCGACCTATCATGGTGGTCTCGGTTCCGAGCATTGTCGTCCATTTTCTTTACAAACTCGAGAAGGTGACCTCCCTTGACAGGTGTCGAATCCGTCAAAATAAAATATTAATCCGGTGCAACAATTACGAGCATAGTGCAACGGGTCGATCCACAGAGATTGATTGAATTAATTCAATTGATCATAAGAAATTCGTGCAACTAACTAGCCAACTAAAAATAGGGGGGGTTTTGGATTTAACTAAACTAATTAAATTAAACTAATAAAGCAATCAAAATTAATAAACTAGAAGAAAACAATAAATCACGTTGAGAGTTGGTTTTGATAAATCAATGGGAAATCAATACCTAGCTAGGAATTATAATCCAGTTATGACATCAATCAGAGACGCAAAGATAAATTCAAATATTCAAGTAGATTAGCTATAGCAGATAGAGACACTCGACTCCGCCTCGTTTTCTCTTAAATAATAGAATAACCTAGAGACACTCGACAGTTATTCCCTAATCAATTCACAACCCCTAGAGACACTCGACAGGATTTAATGAATTAATAGCATTAAGAATCAAGAAAACACTAATTCGAATTAACCAAGTCACGACACGTGCAAGATTTAAACCCGATTATTAACTCCCTTAACAAGTTGAGAACTGCAACCAATCCTTCTCATTAATGTACCACTAATTATCTATCAAACACTACATAAACTTCATGCAATCAAGATTGACGATATGCAATAAACCTACTTAGATGATCCGGCCGTAATCACTTAAGCAAATAAATCACAATAAACACGACACTCGAAGAATTAATAAATACTTGAAATTAAATTGAATTATAAAACCAAATTAGGTCTCATGATGCCAAAACTAAATTATAAAATCCAAGCTAAGTATTAAACAAATTAGCTACTCATAATCATGATTTCCAAAACATAAAAATAAATAAAAGCATAAACTAATTAACAAAAGAAAAATAATTGATCTTGATGCTCTCGGATGTCGGACGTCTTCAAGTTGCTGCGTGTGAAGAAAGGCGTATCAAAGTTGTCCACTGCTCCCCTGATGACCCTTGGTTGAATAAATATATCACACCCCCTTAGCCAAATTCTAATCCAAAAAGGATTTCCTTAGCTTGCTCCCCAAATTGTGATCAAGTGGCTTGGGCTTCATTAATTAATTCCAAATTAAACGCATAGCCCAGCACCATCAAAGCCCATAAACTCAACACCTCTAATTGCATCACCAAATTAGCCATTCTCAATTTAATTCTATAGCAAAACTCACGCAGCCAAAAAACTGAGGACCTCCAGGCCCACCAACCAAATTAACCATTTTCACAAATTAATCCATCAAGGCCCACTCACGTGCATGCAAAAGCCACGCACGGACCAACAGCAACCCACGTGCTAAAGCTTGATCCAAAATCTTCTCTTTTTAGCCCAAAACTCCTAATAAAATACGAAAAAGGCCCAGCTACACTAAAAATACGAAAATACATCACGATACCAATTTATATCAAATAAAAGCACTTAAAACGCGGCCATAAAACCTCAAATATTAGAGAATTACGCACACTAACAAATCCCACCACACTTGCTCATTGCTCGTCCTCGAGGGAAATAAAAACAATGAAGCATCATTCCCATCAAACACATTCACTAAAGCGATCCTTGAATTCTCGTCTAAACTAATCTAGCAAATTAAATAAATTACTCAATCACACGAAATTCAACCAATTAGTACAAAAATCATACCCTCGTGTGTAGTGTGAATAGAACAAGAAAATGTACAAAGACTAGACAAACAAGTTAATATTTTTTACATAAGAACCGATTATCAATTTCGGATACACCCTTCACTCCAATCTCCACTAATTTGATCAACTCATAACTCGGAATCGATAGGTCTTTCGAGCTTGTAATGTAGGCTTGGGTCAAGGTAGGAAAAAGTAAATCAAAGGCTAACACACCAAGCTTACACATTTAAAATTAACCCCAGGTGTTCCCCTTTTATTTCTTCCCAAAGGACTCCCTTTTCTCACAATGAATTCCCAACCCTTCTATCGAATTTTCAACAAGGGTCATACTCTCTTTTTCTTTCTTTTCACTCTTGCTTTTTTTTTTTTTCAATTTGTTTTTTCTCTATTTTTCAGCTCATTTTCTTTTATTTTCTTCTTGACTTCGCTCTCTTTTTTTTTTCTCTTTTGTTTTTTTTCATCACTCTCACAATTTTTTCTATTCCAAACATAATGAAACTTTTCTCTTCAAACCAAGGAAAAACGAGTCTAGACATCAACAATACAATCCCCAAAAAGAAAATGAGTAAGCAAGGTGTGAATAAGATAAGGGTAGGAAATTCTATTGTGCATTAGGCTTGTAACGTGGCTAAGAAAGAAATTTTGCACAATACTAAGGCTCAGCGGGGTCAATCGGGCTATGTTATTTAGTGAAAATCATGAAAAAGGTAAAAAAACACCGACAACAAATGCCTAAGTCATCTCCTGAATTACTTGTCAACCAATCTATTTCGCCTCGAAGGGAGTTAAAGTGCACTCTAATCAATTTTCAGAACTTTATTGAAAAACATAACTAACCTATCTAAGCAAAGTACATAAACTGTTCAATTAGTGCGCGAGAAATAAGGGCATAACAAAGTGCTAATTAATCAAACTTCACACAATCTTTCATGTATTCAATTGCCTAATAAGTTCTAGCAAAAATTCACAGCTCAAGCTTAAGCAAACACATTCAAAACAGGAGAATAAATTATTCACAATTTCTAACATCCTCAAATTCAAGTAAACAACAAGGCAAAACAGTTGACGCAGGAAAAAAAAATCGAATTTAAGCACGTAAGCCAAACAGTAAACAGGCTTATCCCTCCCCCACACTTAAATCATGCATTGTCCGCAAGGCATAAGAAAAATCGAGAGAAAAGAGGACTTCCCTGAAGCGCCGATCTGGGGGCTTTTTTTTTTTTTTCCGCAAAAATAGTATGAGCGTGGGGTACGGTCACACCTAGGGGTCAAACCTGTATAAAAACATCAGCAGTGTAACAACAGCAATTCGGAAAATTTTGGCAAATAAAGCGCGCCTGGAAGACAACCAAGAGCATCAATCCACTCAAATGGAGATAGAACCTCCATATAAATCCCCTCGACTATGTGGTGATGAATCTTCTAATCCATTGCGCCCTCTAGATTGGGGATGATGACTCATAGAGGTTCTCAACATAATTCGATACTTTCTCAGCACAGACGCCATCAACCACTTATAAAAAAAAAATTCATGATCTTTCACAATGACTCTTGGGTTCCTGTACTCAAAAAATATGTGAGATCTGAAGAAAATAGTGGTTAAGTAGTCAAGAGTATCTGCATACCAGAGCGTAACAGTCAGGTATGACCGAACCTTAAGGTCGTACACCTCGAAAAACTGCTCATTCCATAAATCATCGTGTATCACCTTTGAATCTGCATATTTTCCTCCTCCTTTGAAGGCGTAATCCAGATTATTCAAAAAGTTCTTGACTTTCAAAATAGGTGCCTGAAACACGAAAGAGTTTAGTTCAGTTATATCATTAGGCACATCAAGCATCACAATATCCCTATTCATAGATTTAAAAGCCTCTAATGGTAAAACCATCCCACAAGGATCAACCGACAACCCAACATGTTTTGGCTTAATCTCAAAATTTTCAACAAGACTTAGTTCCTCTACATTGTTCATCTTATAATCCTCATTAGTCAGAATTTCTATCACATCAATGCTAAAAACACTAGAGAATTTATTAGGACCTTTACTTGACTCATAAACATTAAACTTCTCGACATCACCATCAAATTCTAGAGTCAGCAAACCTTTTTTAACATCTATTTTAGCATTGGCAGTACTCAAAAATGGACGACCCAAAAGGATATCAGAGGATTTCTCAGAATAATTATCCTCCATGTCCAACACGAAGAAAGCAGCTGGAAAAGCTAACTCGTTGACTTGAACGAGGACGTCTTCTAGAACACCTTCTGGATAAACAATAGAGCGATCCGCCAACTGAATGATGACACCTGTACCTTTCAAGGGGCCAAGATTAAGTGCATTATATACAAAAAGTGGCATAACATTAATACTTGCACCTAAATCACACATAGCCTTTTTAATGCCTAAATTCCCAATCTTGCACGGAATGGAAAACATACCTTGATCATGGCATTTGGGGGGAAGTTTCTTTTGTAAAATGGCGGACACGTTTTCCCCCACACTTACCTTTTCGTTGCCTAACAGTTTCCTTTTATTCGTGCAGAGCTCCTTGAGGACTTTTGCATACCTGGGAATTTGTTGGATTGCATCCAACAAGGGAATATTTATCTCAACTTTGCGAAACGTGTCAAGAATACTCTTCTCTTCTTTCTGCTTCTTCGTTTCTGCTAAACGTTGAGGGAATGGAGTCGGGACCACCAGAAGATTAGGTTTCACGACGAGTTCCGTCTCTTTATCGTGGTTTGAGTTTAGAGTATGGCCATATTCAGAAGTCACACCACCTGTCTGATCGCCTTTGGACCCAGATTTTCGTCCCTGATCTTTTTTCACTGGTGGAGGCAGTTCCTTGCCGCTTCGAAGCGTGATGGCGCTGACATTCTTCCTGGGGTCTTCCGTTTGCGAGGGTAGTTTACCTTGGTTCTCCATCCTACTCAAGGCTGCAGCGATCTGCCCTAGCTGGGTTTCCAAGTTCTTAACCGTGGAGCCTAGGTTCTGAACGGTGGACTCTAAGTTGTTGAAACGGATAGCTTGGGGATTAAGGTTTTGTTGTGAGTTTTGTTGCTGAGGCTGCGAGGGTCTGGGTACAAAATTCTGGAAGTTTGGTGGAGGTTTTTGTGGTATTCCTGCACTCATGTTAGATGCTAAAGCAGATATCATATTCTTGAGTTCATCAAACTGAGAAGAACTTACCTCTTTTACCTGTCTCGTCATGTCGGACTTGGCATAGTATTTTTATGATGCCCTAGAAATTCTGCTAATTAGTTCCGTGAGTTCTGCAGGTGTTTTGATCATAATGGAACCACCACTCGAAGCATCCAACTGCCTTTTATCGGCAGGCATCAGGCGTCTGTAAAAGTTATGAACAACTGAATTTTCCGGCAGGTTGTGATGTGGGCACATTGCAAGCAAATTTCGGTATCACTCCCAATACTCATGCAAGGCTTCATGTTCCTTTTGCTTAATGGTAATTATCTCCTGAAGGAGATCCAGGTATCGCTCAGCTGGGAAAAACCTATCCAAGAATTTATCGTGCATCTGCTGCCAAGTAGTGATGGTTGCTGACGGTAGAGAATACAACCATTTTTCTGCTGCATCTTGTAGGGAGAACGAGAAGGCACGGAGTTTGATTTGGTCTTCGGTAACTCCATGAGGCTTTGTTGAGCAGCAGACCGTGTGGAACTTGCTCAGATGTTGGTGAGGGTTTTCGTTTTCCACACCGCGAAAGATGGAGAGTAGGTGAATTATTCCCGTCTTTATCTCGAAGTCAGCACCCACCTCTGGAAAAGTGATACAGAGGGGCTGCTGTGCGTTATCGGGGCGTACCAGATCCTCCATGGTACGACGTTCTGCTACTTCCATCGTTAAGGTACGATCAAACTCTACGGTCAAACCCTTCTGTTCGTCTTCTGGATGTTCCGACTCAGTGCTAGACTCTTCAGATTGGTTCAGACTGGATTTTCCCGCGAGCTTCTTACGTGTTTTGGTCTGTTTCCTTAACGATTTTGCGGTTCTTTCGATCTCGGGATCGAAAATCGACTTGTCAACTCCACGAATGCTCCTGTTCACAAAAAGAATTAAATTCGATTAGCACCAATCCCCGGCAACGGCGCCAAAATTTGACAGGTGTCGAATCCGTCAAAATAAAATATTAATCCGGTGCAACAATTACGAGTATAGTGCAACGGGTCGATCCACAGAGATTGATTGAATTAATTCAATTGATCATAAGAAATTCGTGCAACTAACTAGCCAACTAAAAATAGGGGGGTTTTGGATTTAACTAAACTAATTAAATTAAACTAATAAAGCAATCAAAATTAATAAACTAGAAGAAAACAATAAATCACGTTGAGAGTTGGTTTTGATAAATCAATGGGAAATCAATACCTAGCTAGGAATTATAATCCAGTTATGACATCAATCATAGACGCAAAGATAAATTCAAATATTCAAGTAGATTAACTATAGCAGATATAGACACTCGACTCCGCCTCGTTTTCTCTTAAATAATAGAATAACCTAGAGACACTCGACAGTTATTCCCTAATCAATTCACAACCCCTAGAGACACTCGACAGGATTTAATGAATTAATAGCATTAAGAATCAAGAAAACACTAATCCGAATTAACCAAGTCACGACACGTGCAAGATTTAAACCCGATTATTAACTCCCTTAACAAGTTGAGAACTGCAACCAATCCTTCTCATTAATGTACCACTAATTATCTATCAAACACTACATAAACTTCATGCAATCAAGATTGACGATATGCAATAAACCTACTTAGATGATCCGGCCGTAATCACTTAAGCAAATAAATCACAATAAACACGACACTCGAATAATTAATAAATACTTGAAATTAAATTGAATTATAAAACCAAATTAGGTCTCATGATGCCAAAACTAAATTATAAAATCCAAGCTAAGTATTAAACAAATTAGCTACTCATAATCATGATTTCCAAAACATAAAAATAAATAAAAGCATAAACTAATTAACAAAAGAAAAAGAATTGATCTTGATGCTCTCGGATGTCGGACGTCTTCAAGTTGCTGCGTGTGAAGAAAGGCGTATCAAAGTTGTCCACTGCTCCCCTGATGACCCTTGGTTGAATAAATATATCACACCCCCTTAGCCAAATTCTAATCCAAAAAGGATTTCCTTAGCTTGCTCCCCAAATTGTGATCAAATGGCTTGGGCTTCATTAATTAATTCCAAATTAAACGTATAGCCCAGCACCATCAAAGCCCATAAACTCAACACCTCTAATTGCATCACCAAATTAACCATTTTCACAAATTAATCCATCAAGGCCCACTCACGTGCATGCAAAAGCCACGCACGGACCAACAGCAACCCACGTGCTAAAGCTTGATCCAAAATCTTCTCTTTTTAGCCCAAAACTCCTAATAAAATACGAAAAAGGCCCAGCCACACTAAAAATACGAAAATACATCACGACACCAATTTATATCAAATAAAAGCACTTAAAACGCGGCCATAAAACCTCAAATATTAGAGAATTACGCACACTAACATCCCTTGATTAAGCGTTCGATCTCATCTCTTAATGCATTGCACTCGGAAGTGTTATGCCCCTTCTGCTGGTGAAAGTTGCAGAATTTGTTGCTTTCTCGAGACTTGGGAGTCTCTCACATTGGTTTGGGTTTTTTGAGAAAAGCGGGATCGATGACGTTGTAGATTTCGTCGATCGGTCGGGTTAACTGAGTGAAGTGCTTCCGGGGGGTAGATCCGGTCGGTACTTCGTTCTTGGGACGGATATCTTGCCTAATGGGACGGTTAGTCTCTGTTTTTCGACCATGAGTCGGGCTCCTTTGGGAATTTTCCAATTCCTCAAATTGCATCCAATCGCAGCCGGCAGCCTGGATATCTGCTAAATTCTTTGGTTTCTGCAAGAAGATGTATCGAGCGGCCTCAATGCTAACCAAAGCCTTGTGAACAATGGGTCTCAAGAGATCGATGCTCGGTTCTTCTGTCTTGACCACTGCTTGAGAAAAGCGAGTGAAGAAGTCTCAGAGAGATTCATTAGGACTTTGTTTGATGGTGTACAAGTAGGTCGGAGGTAGTTTATCTCCCTTCATGGCAGAGAACTGAGCCTTGAATCGATCAACCAGAATCTTGTACGTAGGTATGGATCGAGGAGGAAGTCTTGAGAACCATTCCAGCGATGGCCCATCGAGAGTTGTGACAAAGATCTTAGCCCAAATGTCAGGCGAATGACCGAACATGCTGAGTTGCATCTCGAGGCGCGACACATGTTTTTCAGGATCAGTCGACCCGTTATACGTAGGTAGCCCAGTGGGGATATTTTCATCTGTGGTGGATTCAATGATCGCGTCACAGAACGGAGACTGAGCTTCTCTTTCGCTGCGGTATCTCCACTGTCGGGCTGGTCGGGGGATCGACGGTGTACGCCGGGGTGATCTAGATCGTTGACGCCGAGTAGAGCGGGATCGGTTGGGAGAATGGCTATGCGACCCCTGACTCTCACTTCGATAATGACTATCATGTCGATTGGGTTGGGGAGGTATTTGATTCCGAAGGTCATTTGACCTCACGATGTGCCCCCTATTTGATCTCCTGGTCTGATTAACTCGACCATGGGGCCCGAGTCGGCTAAAGATCCCACTCGAACTGTGAAGGGGTTTATCACGCTGGAAGGAGCCTCGTTCCCTTCGGTCGTTATTCTTTCCTCGAGAATGAGAGGGTCGAGATCTTTTCCGGGATACACTTTGTCCTCGATGGTCGTCATTTCGACGTATCCTGGTGTCAGTGGGGGTCCTAGAGTCGACTTCATCGTTCGGTCGGAAGGACAAGCGATCTTGAACTGGCCTTCTGGCACTTCCCTGTGCAGGTTGTGGCTGCTGATGCTGAGGTTGAGGGTGTATAGTTTGTCCAATTCCAGCCCAATATCCGACAGGTGGTTGATAATGCAATGGTCTTAATGGGGCACTCCGGTATCCGTGGTTCTCTCCCTTCTGCAGCTGCAGTTACAGCTTCATCTCGACAAGCTTTTAAGTATTTCTAGCTCGGGCGTCGAGTAGACTAGCTGTGGTGCGATGACTGTAGGTGCAGCAACTTGCAAAGGAATCTGAGGAATGACTTCCCGACCATTCTCGTCGAATAAGCGATTGCTGGTGATATTGTGGGCAGTCATGTTCGATGGCTTACTGTTGCGATTCCCACAAACGGCGCCAAATGATCGAGCCAAATCTCTGCCTGATGTCCGATCGAGAGATCTAACGCGGTCACTCTATTTGTTGAGGGGGAACGGCCATCTGACTGCTCGAAATCTGCACAGGTCGAGGTAAGCGTGAGCTCCGGGACCAACTCGGAGAAGGTGGGTGTGAGACCCGGGTTGGTACTCCGACGCTCAAGTCAGGTTCGATGAAGATGGTCGAAGTAATTGAGCGGTGAAAAGAGTTAGGTGGGAAAACTTACTGTGCAATAAATGAGGAGGGACCATTTATACTGTGAGGAGAGAGAAGTTACCGCCTCGACGTGTTGGCGTGGGGAGCTGACAGGTGCCCCATTAAGACCGTGCATTAAATGCGTGGTCGGCCACTCTTTCCTGCTAGTGGAACAGTGCGCTGGCCGGTCGAGGGGTCTGGGTCGCCCGTAGCGGCCTGGAGGTCCGACTGTGGGTCGACGATCTACGCGGTAACTTATGTGGGGTAAATGGGTCTTCGAGCGTGATGGTTGAGAAGTAAGCTACGATCGAATCGCGACCGGGACATGACCTTCGATCATACACGTGGAGCAAGGTGATTGGTCCAACTCGACAGCGGGTATGTGCCACGTCAGCAGTATTTATATTCTATTATGTAGTATAAATTTATTAATATGCTGTATTAAAAAGTGTTATAAATATATTTTAACTCTCAAAATATGTTGTATGATTTTCACATAATATAGTACAAAAATATTCTAATACAGTATTTATATCCTATTATGTAATATAATTTTAAGAGGAATTAAGTAAAAATATTCCAAACTGATGGACAGTTATAAATTTTTTTTTTGCAGAATTCCCTCAAATATGTCGGGAAGGAGGTTCTTCAAAAGGAAACTAACTTGAAGGGAATTCCAAGAAAAGGTTGCTCTGAAATTTGCTTTGATATATTCATATATATATATATATATATTGAGATTCCTGTTTCTAGCTATTAAAATGCTCATTGCAAAATCTCTTCAGTTTTTTTGGTTATTTCTTATAATAAATTGCATGTGAAATCAACTTGCTTTGTAGATAAAGGAGCTACCTGCACCGAACCCCCTGTGTTATCTTCAATTTGCAGAAAAAACCCTCAGTTAAGAAAATTAGCTAAAAAAACCCTCCGTTATTTTAAATTTTGCACACCGCCCCTCGAACTCATTTGGTCAAATGTAAAATGTGATAACCCTAAAATACCCTTACTTTAGATATTAAAAATATAAATATTTAAAATATTAAGAATAAAAATATTATAACTATATTATTTTTAAAATATACATATTTAATATATGCATATTATATTAAAAAATAACAAAAAATATAAATATTAAAAATCATTTTTAATAGTTTTAAATTTATATTCAAATATAGATATAAATGAATAATTATTTTTAAAAGTATTATTAATAAATAAAAATATACATAAATATTATTTATATATTTTCATTAAAAAATATATTATATATATATACACACACACACAATTACTTATACATATATATACTAAATAAATATATACATAATACAATATACAATATTTTATATTTTATTTATTATATTATATGTGTATAATGTATTTCTAATTTGGTCAACCTTTAAATCTTTTAACCCTAAAATGCCCTTAATTTACATATTAAATTAATATTAAAAATAAACATATTATATGTATTAAAAATAAAAAAAATTATAATTATATTATTTTTAAAATATACATATTTAACATATGCATATTATATTAAAAAACAAAATTAAAGTATTAAAAATCACTTTTTATATCTTTGAATATATATCAAAATATACTTATGAAATAATTATTAAAAATACTATCAATTACACGAATATGTACTATATATATATATAATATTTTATATTTATATATTATTTATATAATATATATTATTATTGTATATATTATATTATATAAATATTAAATGAAATATAAAATATTTTAGATTAAATATAAAATATTATATATGTATACGTCTATGTATATGTATATATAATATAATATATATTATTATTGTATATATTATATTATATAAATATTAAATGAAATATAAAATATTTTAGATTAAATATAAAATATTAAATATGTATATGTATATATGTATTATATAATATAATATATATATAACATAATATATATATAATATTATATTATACCACCTTTCTTCTTCCCTGTTAGCACTTAGCAGCTGCGGCGGAAACCCCCACCTTCACCTTCCCCATTAACAGCAGCGGCCGCTCGCCACCGCCCACCTTTCTCCTCTCCACGTCATCGCCCACCCCCTTCTCCTCCCTCCTTCCCCAACCAACACAGCCCCCCCTCCCCCCTCCCTCCTCCTTCTCCACCCTTTAGCCACCGGCACCGCTTCTTTCCTTCTCCTTCCCCACCCTCGAGCCGCCGCCACCCCTTTCCTTCCCCACCCACAGGCCACAGTAGATCCGCCACCGCCGCCGAAAACGGAAGTGTCGTCTTCTCCGATGAAAGCAGATCCATGGTGGTTTTTTTTTATAATTAAATTTATATTATATATATATATATATTGATGGGTCTGAATATGGGTTACAGAGTCCGATCACTTTAGAATTTGTTTAGGAGGGGAAAGCCAGTTGAGGTTCGCCGAGAAAGATGGGGGTTCTACCTACTAAGACAAACACACAAACAAAGTCAGAAGGCCAAGCTGGGGGAACTGGGGGTGATTCCCAGTTTGGCTCTCCGACGCTCAAGTCAGATGAAGATCTGAAAGAGAAAATGTAAGCTGAGTAAGAAGTTACTGTAATAAAGATTGCTTACAGAGATGGAGATGAAGACTCTTATTTATAGTTGAGGGTCAGGGACCCTTTAGTCATTTACATCGTGTGGTCCTGGCTAAATGTTGTCCTAACACGTGGAGTTGCGAGAGAAACCTAGGAGGAATATTCTCTGCAAAAGCTGGTGAAAGGTGGTGTTGGCAATAGTGGTAGGTGGGTGGGCATGTACGATGTGTCAGAGAGCCGTTTGGGGAGTTGGTAACGAGGGCTCGGGAGCACGCTCGTGTCAACTAAAGCCTTGGTGGCCAAGGAATCCGCTAGGGGATGAGGGCCAGGGCTTGTGTAACGAATTGGGGTGGAAGCCTCTCTGAGGGAATGTAGTGCTCGAAGAGGGCTTCCCTTGATTGTTAACCATGCAGTGTGAAGGGTGCTCGTGGGAGAGCGGTAACAATGATCACGTGTAGAGGCGACAGAGACGGCACGTGTTCTGGGAGGATATTGGCGCTTCGAGGGTTTCAACGCTCGTGTATGATTGTCGTGATCGCAGGACAGGTGTCGCTGTCTTGTAAGTACCACGTGTCCAAACGTGGGATGAGCACATTTTGACCCCATCATATATGAGCTAACAACCCCAAAAACCCTGTGTTATTCGAAATCATCATAAAAAACCCTATGAAAAAAATAATGATACAGAAAACCCTGAGTTTTTTAAAATAAACTCACCGCCCCCTCATCCCAAATGGTCAACAAAAAAAGGTGAAATTCCAATTATACCCTCATCTACTATTACAGACATATTCAATGCATTTTCATTATAATAACATTAAAATATTCTTACTTTACATACTAAAGTAATATTATATATATATATATATATATATATATATATTTTTTTTGTAATTTAAAAAAAGATATGCACTATACATACATATATACATATATATATATATAAGTTTTAAACACATATAGAAATAATATTTCATATGTATATTATGTAATTTTATATTATATATTTATATTATACTAATTATAATAATTAATTTAATATATATAAAATAAATTTATAAAAAACACTTAATATATATATATATATATATAATTAATATAAATAATTATATATATATAATCATATTTACTAAAAATATTAATAAATTGATAAATATATATATATATATATATATATATATATATATATATATATATATATTTATCATAAAAATTTAATATATGTATACGTTATACACTATTATAATAATTAATACATATATTTGTAAATATATTTTGGTTATATATATGCAATATATATACATATAATAGTATAAATATATAATAATAATAATAATAATAATAAAAAATTAACAAACTTATATAAATTATATACGTATATATAAACATAATTCATATTAATATATATATATACATAATATATAGAAATATATATACATATATACCAGTTCTTCTTCATTTGAGTTGCAGACCCACCGCCTCCACCTCCAGTTGCCAACGCCGCCGCCGCCGCCTCTGCCCCCGTCCAACGCCGCCGCCACCGCCACTCTTTCTCTCTACCTCCACCGCCGATCAATACTACCGCCGCTGCCTCTTCTTCTCCACATCTCCACCTCCCAACAACGACGCCGCCGCTGCCTCTCCTTCTCTCCACCTCCACCGCCCAACAGATCCGCCGTCGCCTCTCTTCTCTCCTCCTCCACCGCCCCAGATCTCCTCCAACGCCGCCGCCGCCTCTCCACCTCCAGTTGCCCAGCGCCGCCACCGTCGGATCTTCTCTCCGCCTGCACCGCCTCACACAATCCCCCCAGATCTCCTCCTCCCGCCGTCGGAATTTATGGCCAGAATTTTTGTTTGGGTTGGGGAGATAATGATGGAGGCCGCCGGCGATGCTGGTGAAGACGACCTCCATACAGTGATACAGGGGGAAGAAGACGAAGTCTTCCCCCTTTTTTCGTTTTCATTTTCTTTTTTTTTTTTCATTTTAAATTAATACATGGGCAAAATAGTCATTTTAGGTGAAAAAGTGATAAAAAACTCAATCATACTTGCAGTCAACGCGCGTATAGCGCACGTTCTGACCGTAGGGTTTTTTGTACACATTTTTAAAAACATAGGGATTTTTATGATATTTTTTTTTTGTCAGGGTTTTCAGTGATAATTTCGTATAACACAGGGTAGCTGGGTGTAAATTACCCCATCATATATATACACACATACACATAAAATATATATATATATATATATATATATATATATATAATATATATATATATATATCATTAAGGGCATAAGTGACTTTTCACTCCAAAAAACCCTTTCATACACGCAGTCAACGCGCGTGAGGGCCACACAACGCGCTCAGAGTTTTTTTGCAAACTTTTAGAAAACACAAGGTTCTTTTAATGATTTTCTGTATGATGGGGTTTTTTTTACTCATTTCGCCTAACACGAGGTAGTATCCTGCATTTTTCTCGTAGATAAAGTGAAATAACTTAATGATGAGATTACCTTAGCCATTGATTTCCATCGACAAACTAAAAAATAACTTGTCTTAGTCAATTTTTTATCCAAACTTTCAAATGTTTTAAATTGTCCTCTGTAGTTTGAAAAAAAATTCAGATGTCATCTTGGTCAATTAGATGTTAATATGTGATCATTTTGGTGTTAAATTTTCAGCGAAAATTAGTCACGTGTTAACAACTAATTGATCAAGATAACAATTTAAATTTTTTTTCAAAATATATATGACAATTTGAAAGTTCGAATAAAACATTGAAAAAATAACTATAGTACATAAATAGCTAAATGAGATTATCTGGTTTGTTCTCCTCAAGCAATTGATTTGAGGACTTAAAATATCAATTAAAAAAACTGAAAGGTTTAGCCCAATTGCACAAATTTTAGTTGATGTTTGAGAAATTACAAAAAATACCCTCTCAATTTGTTCTAATGCATACTATCATAGTCAAAAATTAAAAAATTCATAGTGAAGTAATCCCCAAAGTAGTCATCAATTATACCTACCAATGTCCTGAAAAGTTTCTAACAACTGCTACATAAACGATAAAACCATATGTATTTGTGGTTCGAAATTTCGAATGTTCCAAATTTAGTTTTACAAGGCCGACATGATTGATTACTGCTCCATGCAATGCATTGTGTTACATTTTGAGTAATTACTTTTGAGCACAAAAGGCTAATACGACCATATTATTATATAGTAAAATATAGTTTTGAAAATTATGAATAATTATAATCGAGTATGAATAATAGGAAATTTTATAATTATGATCAAATCGAGATAGAATTTCCCTTCAAGTTCACAACCCTAGAAAAAATTATCACCTATCAGAAATCAAAGTCTCTAATTTTATTATTATTTTTTTTTTTGAAATTGAAGAGAAACTACATTCAATTTAAATCTTCCATAATATAAAGGGCTGTCAACTTGTCGGATTCAGATCGGATCTAAAAATTCTGGATCCGAATCCGATAAGCATATCCGATTATTGGATCCGAGTCTGAATCCTATAGGATTCGGATTCATGAATGTTGAGCCCACATATTTTCGGGTCGGATCCGATCCGATAAAAAATCCGACCAGATTAACAATAAATTTTAAAGTTTTTTTAAGAAATATATATATATAAAAAAGTAAATATAAACATATAATAATTATTATTTAATTAGTTAGTTATTATTTCTACATGCATTCATGTAATATTTCTTAATTTAAAATTATTAATAAAAGTGATGGGGCCAAAATACGGTCGGCCTACGTTTTGACACGTAGCGCCACCCGCAACGGACACGCGACCTCTTTACCCCAAGTAGGCCCCCTCCAAGCGTAGTCCGCCCTCGATAGCCAAAGACCCATGCGTGACACGTGTCGTCATCATCACGTAGCACGTGCGTGGCCGTCATCATCACGTAGCACCTCACCAACGAGCACTCCTTATGCTACTAAACAAGACCCAAGTTCATTAAGGAAGTCATCTTCGAGCGCCATTCCCCTCGGATGAGCTTCCATATGCAAGCAGACTGAGGGGCCAAGTTTCCCTCATTGCACAGCTTTGGCGCTGATCTCCACGCAGATCCACAAGCCCATCAGGCTCATGGTTGACATGAGCGTGTCCCTGGCCCTCGTTACCAACCCCCAAAACGGATCTCTGACACCCAGTACAGTACGCTCCCGCGCACCTGCCACTATTGCCCAGTTGCCAACTTCACTCTAATGTTCCCCAATTGCCAGCGGCTCAAATGATCCCCATAGACGTCTCGTGGCCCTTTGATCAGTGGGGTATTGATACTTTTGGCCCACTGCCCATGGCGGTCGGACAGAAAAAGTTCGTCATCCTAGCCGTTGATTACTTCACCGAGTGGGCTGAGGTCGAGGCCGTCGCGAAAATCACCTTTAGGGTGGTAAAGGACTTCTTTTGGAAAAACATTATCTGCAGGTATAGCATTCCGAGGGTGCTTATTTCGGATAACGGATCCCAATTCATAGCAGCTGATACCCGGGAATGGTGCTCAGAGTTAGGTATTGAGCAACGCTTCACTTCCGTGGGACACCCTCAGGCCAACGGTCAAGCGGAGGTCACCAACAGGATCATTTTACAACATCTAAAAACCATGCTAGAGAGCAAAAAAAGCGAGTGGGCCGAGGAGTTACAAGGGGCTTTATGGGCTTATCGCACCACCCCACGAGCGGCCACTGGTGAAACCCCTTACTCACTTGTCTGTGGTTCAGAAGCAATGATACCAGTAAAAATTGCACATGAATCCGCTCGAGTGGCGTATTTTGAGCTCGGGGCAAACAAAGATAACAGAGCATTAGAATTAGATCTTTTGGAAGAGAAAAAAGACAAGGCCTGGGCACGTATTCATGAATACAAAGCATCCGTCGCTCGGCGGTATAACAAGCGGGTTAGAGAAAGAACTTTTCAGTTATGAGACTTAGTTTTAAAGAAGGTTGAAGCCTCAAAGCATGTGGGCAAGTTGGACCCTAACTGGGAAGACCCCTACAAAATTATACAAATCAGAGCTAACAACACATACACGCTCGAGACACTCCAGGGCGAGCGTCTCCCGCATCCGTGGAATGCCTGCAATCTTCGAAGGTTTTATGTTTAAATCTTAAAAACTTTGTAAAAACCCACTTTTGGGCTATATGTATTATCCATTTACAAGTGTCATTTATCGAGATGATTATAACTTTAGAGAAAAATCTTTATGTTTATGACAAGTGCTTCCCTCTGAAAGCCTTGGCATGAGCCACGCAGGTCCCAGATGCAGGAATCCCGTTCTTACCAAAAACGAGGTTTTACCTATGGAGCGCAAACTCCGCAATCACAGTCCGCCCTCATCGGAGCACTCGCTAAGCGTAAATATCCTCGAGGTGAAAAACGAGTCCGACCGAGCCTCGCTCGCGTCCGGATTCACCAGGCAAGCGCGCGTTCAGCGACGCTCAAGGCTACCCCCCCCCCCCCCCCTGAATGAACCCTTCATACATAAACACCTGGGGAGAACTTTCGAAGAAATTTCCACAAGTCTAGACCCCCGCGTCCACGATGACTTGTAGAGGTTCTGAATGGCCTAGGGCTCCCTCAAAGCGGGACCCTCGCGGCAGAGATCCCTAGTATTCGAGCACTTGGATGGAAGACTTTTAGACAAGTTTTCACAAGTCTAAACCCTTGCCTCTGCAATGACTTGTTAAAATTCCTAAGTGACCAAGAATTCTCTTGAATTCATCCCTTGCGTCCCACCCTCGTAAAAAATAAAGATCAAGCGTATTTTCACAAGTTGTAACCAGGGCACCATCAAAGTGGGTCCTCGCGTACCCAAATGTTTGTCGAAAAACCTCAAATTGACTAGGGACCCTCGCGGAAGCTAGCCCTCGCGTCTTACATTTGAAAATAAACTTTTTAACAAGTTTTCTTACGAGTCTCAACCAGGGTGCTCTCGAAAAGAGACCCTCGCGTTGACAAAAGACTTAACAAAAATTTGTAAATTTCACGCATCACATTTACTTAGCTTTTTTACTCAATTCTTACAAACAAGAATGTAATAAAATACGCGTACAAGTAAAGTACATGAGACATAACATGGCAGCAAAAAGAAAATAATGATTTATTAATAGCAAAGAGCAGACGCTCAACATTACAAAACAAGGGCAGTCTGGCCCAGGGAATTCATTCAAAAATAGAAAGAATTACAAGTAAGAAGATAAGATTGCAAGTCTTGAAGAAGGAAGCAGCCTAAGCACCTTGAGCGGGGCCATCCTCCAGGTTAACCACTTCGTTTTGGGCTTGGGGAGTTAGTTCTGAGGGTTGTGGAGTCAGAGCATTGGGAGCTGGGGCGCTTGGGGGCACAGTGGCCTCAATCGCCGGAGCAGGAGTATTCTCACTGGCCAGGGCAGGAGTGTCTTCAACAATTGGCGCTTGGGGCACGTTTTCCTGAGGGCCCTCGGGGACGATTACAACATCGTTAGTCCCCTCGTTGGTTGGCTCATTGTAAGACCCCTCCACAGATTGGCGAGACGCCAAAAACTCATCTTGAAGGATCTCTACAAGATAACCATATTCTAGCTCAGCAAGCCTTGGGATCCTCATCCCTGTAATCAGGTTCAACACAGTGCTCGTCAAATCTAAGCCCCCATATCAGCACGCCCTCGTGAGGAAGCATTGGCCAGGCCCAAGTGGATCATTTGTTCTATGGCCAAATTAAAGGCGTTTTGAGCCTCGTCATAGAAGTGAAGCAAAGCGGCAAACCCAAAGGCTTTGGAATGGCAGAATTTGATGATTGCCTCCTTGTTTACCTTCTCGATGCGCTCAGGAAGTTGCCTGACTGCGTCCGCATACTTCTTCTCAGTCGCCTTGGATTTGGAGACCCACCCATTCCGATCATCCATCAACTTTTTATGGTTGTCGGAGAGCTTATTATAATCCGATCGGAGCTTCTTACGAGCGTCATCTGACTTCTTGAAATCTTCCTTCAGCTTCTTCAGCTCCTTCTGCACCTTGGCATGCTCGGTTTGCAGGGAGAGAAATTTGGTCTTTTCGACATCCAGTTCCTCCTGAATTTGAGCGGGGTCATTCACGCGTGCCATCCTTTTGTATTTGGCCTTGCGCTCGGAGTAACAGTCGCGAGGATTTGAAGGTTTTTGGCCCTCGGAAGTACTTGTTGCATTTTCAGAAGGAAAGGGAAATTTCTGTACGTCAGCATTTTATGGAAGAAAGACATATGAAGGAAGAGAACCAAATAAAAGGGACTTACGGAGATAAGAGCGTGGATGAGATCCCCTGCCACTCTCTCGGAGCTTTGGGAAAACAGCGCTCGATGATCCCCAGAAAATTGGACCCTCTCGCAAAGTTCTTGAGTGATGGTACGGAAGGGTGTGCGCTCACTTAGCAAAGTAGGGCCATCCTCGGGGGTGCGATCAAAGTGCCTATCCCCCATCCGCTCGAAACTCCACAAATGTTCCTCCTCAGAGGAAGAAGTGTCACCATCTCCTGGGGTGCCCTCGACAACCTGTTTGCCCTTGCCCAGTATGGGAATACTGTCAGGCATCCTCTTCCTCTTTCTGGAAACTTGGGGATCTCTCATAACCACGCTCAAGCATGGTCTGTTTTGGTCATTAGGAGGAGGGGTGGCTCCCCTCAGGTTGGTTGAATCCGCGGGCCTGGTAACGATCCTCGTATCGGCATTAGCCTCGCGATTCTCCCCTCGACCTTGGGGCTGGACGCTCGTGCTACTACTTGCCCCCTGGTGACCATCTCGGTCATCCCCTCGGCCAGCTCCCCGTCCTCGAGGCGGTTGTTGCTGTTGATGTTGGTTGCATTGTTGGTTGCGAGTGTTAACAAAGTTGGTCACGTTTCTCATGTTTTCACCTCTCCTCGCCATTATGATATTTACCCCTGAAATGCAGAAAACGAGGGTTAAACTTTCCTTATAAAATCAGCGGAATGCAAGTATAGCAGTTAGCAACCCTATCTAAAGTTAGTTCCCTAGAAGCTAACCGTCTCTCTCCAGATTTCGAGCGGGAGGGTTTCTGAGAAACTCAGGGTCATTCGTAAGCCCACTAAAGAACATGATCTCTACATCATCTATTAAATCTTTGGCTTGTATCAGCCAACCCTCGTCCCTCATCGCAGCGGCCAAATCTTAGCCCCAGTTTTCAGGCAAGGTGGGGTCCAAACGGTGCCTCACGAGAGGTGCCTCCCCATGCGAAACCCACTCTCGTGGGTCCCCAAAATCATCATCTTCAGGAGCCCTCACAAAGAAGAACTTTTCTTTCCATTCCACTCCATAAGTTAACGAGGGGGAGTTAATCAATTTCGAGCCAGATTTTGCTTGGATGTAATAAAAACCCGCCCTCGGGGATGAGCGAGACAAGCGTGCAACCTAGAACAGGGCATTGAAATTATGGATTGGAGGTTGGTTTCCGGTACACGCCATGAGGATTACAAAGGTTTGTATGAGGGCTAGACCGTTGGGAACAATTTGGGAAGGGCTCAGGTTGAGGTTGTTAAGGATGTTGGCTACAGGAACGGGAACAGGGAATCTTAGACCCCCAAACGTCACAGAGTCCTTGTAAACTGCCATCTCTCCCGGAGGTAGATGGTTAGCCCGCTCGTACGGAGTAGGGATCCTCCAACGGAATCGGTCGTCCCAGTATATTGGGGCCATCATGGACACTATTTCTCCCTGGGTTATTGTGCTTAGGGTCTCATCAGGGGTCCTCTCAGTTGCTTGCATGCCCTCGCCCTCGCCCTCGGCAGATTTCTTGGTTTTCTTGCCTCTCCTCCTACGCTTGGCCTGTGGCTCCTCCGAGGGCCCGGCGTCCACATTTTCCTCTTGAACGGGGGTAGAGATGGCTACCGTTAAAGTATAACGGTAGGGATGAGTGACACTCCCTGTTAACGATAAAGTTACTCCCTGCCTCTCTGCCTCTATTACTAAATTCATCTCCTCAAAGAGGTGCTCAACACCCCCTGGATCCCTCTCCCCCATGGCGGATACCGCTGCATCCAATTCCTCATCCCTGGGTGAATCAGGATGTGATGAACTTTGGGTGGCTATCTCTTCAACTTCTCGGGCAAACACTTCGACGTGATTTCTAGACATGGTTCTTGGGAGTTAAAGAAAGGTGGGAAGGTTTGGGGATTCAAGCGGATTCTAGGGATGTCGGAAAGTATGAAGAATACAAAAATTTCTGGGGAAAGAAACCTAATATTCTAGAGTTAGCAAGTCAGAATAATGAAAGAAGAAATTACCTAAGGATTTGAAAGCTTGAAGATAAATGAATCTCTTTGAAAATTGCTCTGGAGTTTTCTTGCAAGATAAGCTCTGGAGATATGTTCGCTCAAAGAAAGAAGTTTTGATTCTGGATCCCTATTTATAAGGAGGGGATTTGGTGAGATTTGGGATAATAAATTCAAAAGGCAATCATTTCCCGCCTAGGTAACTGCCCATTTTTGTGAACCGTCACCCACACCCCGAGATTCACGGGCCGTTTCCGGGAAAGTCGCACCCACTCTCCCATCAGCATTAAAAGCGGAGTGACGCAAGCGGTCAGTTGAAGTGACCAGCATTTAATGCTTAATCAGAAGAAGATTTCCCAGTAAGTCACCTCTTCTCCTGAGCACTGCCCTCATAATATTGGAAGGATTTAAATTCTACAACATTTATCACTAAGGACTACAGAATTAGGGGGCAAAATGATGGGGCCAAAATACGCTCGGCCTACGTTTTGACACATGGCGCCACCCGCAACGGACACGTGGCCTCTTTACCCCAAGTAGGCCCCCTCCAAGCGTAGTCCACCCTAGATAGCTAAAGACCCATGCGTGACATGTGTCGTCATTATCACGTAGCATGTGGCCGTCATCGTCGCTCACCAACGAGCGCTCCTTATGCTACTAAACAAGACCCAAGTTCATTAAGGAAGTCATCTTCGAGCGCCAATCCCCTCGGATGAGCTTCCATATATGCAAGCAGACTGAGGGGTCAAGTTCCCCTCGTTGCACAGCTTTGTCGCTGATCTCCACGCAGATCCACAAGCCCATCAGGCTTATGGTTGACACGAGCGTGCCCCTGGCCCTCGTTACCAACCCCCAAAACGGCTCTCTAACACCCAGTACAGTACGCTCCCGTGCACCTGCCACTGTTGCCCGCACCATCTTTCCGTCAGCTTTTGCAGAAGATTCCTCCTAGGTTTCTTCTCATTACGCCACGTGTTAAGGTAGCATTAGGGCAGGACCACAAGGGGCAAATTACCAAAGGGTCCCTGACCCTCAACTATAAATAAGAGATTTCATCTCTTCCACTGTAAGTAATCTCCATTACTGTAACTTAGCAATTACTTAACTTCATCTTCTCAGATCATCATCTGACTTGAGCGTCGGAGAGCCAAACTGGGTATCACCCCCAATTCCCCCAGCTTGGCCATCTGACCTCTCTTTCTTTGGTGTTTGTCCTAGCAGGTTGAACCCCCACCTTTTCCGACGATTGTCATTTGGTTTCCTCACATCAAACAAATTCTAAAGTGATCGGACTCTGTTTCTTATATTCAGACCCATCAAAAAGATTCCATATTATTTTAAGATAAATATTGAAAAATATATTATTAATGCAATGATATATACATTGAAAGTTTAATTTTTAATTATTTTTATTAGCTTTCTTTATTAATAAAATAATTAATATAATAAAATATTATAAATAGTCGGATTCGGATCTTTAGCAGATCGGATTCTCTAATTCCATATTCGCTCAATTTATTTCGAATAATGAATATTTATAATCGGATATGATCCATCAAACTTTTTTATCGATCGAATGTACAAATAATCGGATCGAATTCGCATCGACAACCCTAAATATAAGCAAATACTGAATCAGGGAGCTTCGAGCGCTGTCTATAATTTAAGGCCAAACGGGCCAATTATGGGCTGCCATATTTGATGAAAAAAGTTTACCCCATTATCATTGCAACAAAATTTTATTTTATTTTTCTGAAATATCATTGCAGCATTTTGGGAATCAGCTTTTCATATTGGCCCATGCCATCGCAAAATCATATTATGCGAGTTATAAATATAATATAAGACTTTACGAATACACGCATATCAATTATTTTTATTCATTATATTATGATAGAAATAGTTATCAAGCAAGGCACAAAAAGACAAAATGTTGATTTTAAATGCATTCACACGGTATAAGTGTTAATTTACGATGCACGATCATCGTGTCAAATATTAATATCAAATACCATATACTTTTTAAATAATAAATTTATATCCATATTTTGTTGTTTTCGTATTCTCGTCTCCAGTGGCGGAGCCACCTTGTCTTGAGATGGTACACTTGACCCCCCTCAACTTTTATTATTTTTATTATTATATGTATATATTTTTAGGGTTGAAATTTTATTATTATATATAGGGTAAATTACGGCAAGCCCCCTGTCCTTTGGGAAGTTTTGCACTTTCCCCCTTAACCTATGATTTTGCGCGATTTGCCCCATCACCTTTGAAATTTCTTGCATGTTACTCCTTTTGCACAATTCCGGCGGAATATTCGGGGAATATTCCGTTGGGCCAAACACGCGCGCGACGCGTGAGCTTTTAAAGCGGCAAAAACGTCATTTCAAGTTGGTATAACTCATTCCCGCTTAAGACGCTCCTTTACGGCTGTGAAACCCTCCAAAATCACCTAGGGTTAAAACTTGTTGTCCGAGTACTTTGCCCCCTCAACTTCTTGTTGCTTTTGATCTCTGCAAGTCCGTAGTAATGGAGTCGAAGGTGCGAGAAGACAACGCCGATATTCCGCCAGGGAAGAACGCTCCTGCGTACGGTGAGTGATGGCCTTATGACATCTTGAATTTTATTTATTTTTTTACCGTTGATGAATGTGTTGTATAAATGTATATTCATGTGTCGAATAAACTATCTTGTGTGTGGTCCTAGATGGTAAACTCCATGTATTGTGTTTCCTTGGTGGAAAGCACCTTACAATTTTTTTTCCCCCTGACTTTGAGCGCCTATTTCAATACCTGATTTCAAATGTTTTTCATTTTGTTTGCTTTACAGGAGAGAATTCCAAAATGTATAGTATAAGGATGCATCATGGCGGTAAAATATGCAATTTAGGCTGTAAGGTGTACGTTGGTGGGAAATTTGATCATATTGACTACTGCCATGAGGATAAGATGTCATTGATAGAGATTCATGCAATGGCTAAGGAGTTGGGCATTTCAGCTAAGGATACAAATTTTTACTACAGTGCCGCTGGGATTAATGATTGTTATGTTGCACGATTATTGTCAAGAGATAAAGATGCTATGGATATGATGTATTATTTGGATTCAGAACGGATGGTAGGTGTATTTTGCGATCCAATACCTGCTGATGAATCTGAATCATCCAGTAAGGACAAAGGGGAAGGTGATGAAGTGAATGATCCTTTTAGCTTGTTAGGAATTGCGGTTGATCAGTTGAGGCAGACGAAGAAAATGAAGAAAGAGTTGACAATGTAGAACAGAGCATTCCTATCAATCCCATTAATGAAAAAAGTAAATGCAGCTAATCAATTGGGAGAAGATAATGATGTTGAACATGCAACTACAACCCAATCTGAGCATGTGATGACAGGTGATGTGCAAGTTGCAAATATAACTCAATCTGAGCAAGTCCTCACAGGTGATGAGCAAGATACTTTATTAGAGGATATTGTTGATTCAGATCATGCATGGGCCAGTGAAGATGATCAATCCATGGGAAATGACTCAGAGTACTCAAACAAATTGGTTGACAGAGAGCATGAGGGTGATGATGAAGTGACAACTGTGCAGAGTATTAACACTGGGGGACTACAGGGATGGTCTTTGAATATCAATACATCACAAAGTGGTAAAGGGAAATCAGTGGGCCCAGTGAGGAGGCATGATGGTTGTAGAGTATTCAATCCATTGGTAGACATGGACAATCCTCAATTTAAACTTGGGTTGTTGTTTGAAGATACAGAGATTCTAAGAGAAGCTATTAAACAATATTCAAGAATTCATGGAAGGGACATCATTTGGGTAAAAAATGACCCTGACAGGATTAGGGTGTGCTGTAAGGATGATAAATGTCCATGGTTTCTGTTTGCTTCATTAAAATCTGGAGAGGATACTGTTGAAAAAATGGGAATCAGAAAGCAGCGGAAATTTAAAAATTTTCCAACAAAATGATCGAATCTCGCAATCATGAATCCAAATTCGTAAGATAAAGAAACTTACTTTTCAATAATCTTTCTTGAAGCGTTTCAAGCCACCCAAGAACGCTCTTCTCGCGGCTTGATCCCCTCTCCTTAGTAAAGCTCGAATCTTTAAAAACTTCTAACCTGAAGCTCTCTAGAGATAGTCCACCAACTTGACTACAATCTAACTAGTAAGGATGCTACTTCTCTAGTTAGTGTTTAGGCTTAACCTAGGGTTTATTTGATCTTAGAGAAAGGATGGTGTTCAACCATGAACCAAAAGAATTCTCGATTAGCCCTAAGGGGAGCTCGAGCTTTCCTATATATAGGAAGGAGAGGGGCGGCCAATCCTAATCCTTTTGGACTAAGGATTTGGTCCCTCTCTCTTATTACTTGATCATCAAGTAATTCCAAACTTTGACTTTTGAATTCTAATTCAAATCAACTTTTAAGAGAGCTAAAATATCCAAAACCCTTTTGGATAATATTATACTTTATTTATTAATAAATAAATAACTTATTTATCTAATTAATTAATTCATAATTAATTAAATAGATTATTTTTCTCCAAAATAAGACTTTCTTTTTAATTCAAAATTAAACCAAAGTCTATTAAATAATTAATACATTAATTATTTAATCACATAAATATATATACATGTGTGACACATATGTCCCCAAGGACACGTGTCACTCACCTGACCCACACGTGTGATTCACACGTGTGGTACCCTTTTGCCTCGATTAACTCGTTTAATCATTTCAAAGCCTCAACTCATGTAACCAAGTTGTTATGTGTGACCCTCTAGGTTCTCAATTCAATTAGCAGTGACCCTAATTAATTAATTCACTAATTAATTAATCAGTCCACAGATTAAACGACCATAGTCTAGCAACAGGTGTTTAACCCCTAGCTGAATTGGAATGTCTCGATTCGACAGAACCTTTAAGTCATTGATTCATTTGAGATATAATCCTCCTACTTACTATCTCTCAACCAAGATCTAGGGTAAGGGAATAATCAGAACCCTAATAATCTGGTCTTAAAGCTAAGTGCATTTCATATCCATTTGATCTCAATCCAAGAAACCCTTTTCTTGATGTCTTGATCTACTGCCTTGGCCAAGGACTCCATATGGCATATGAATGACTTACACAATAAGAGATCACCTTGCAAATGCAAGTGTAGGTCCTTTCTTGATTCTCATTCACTTTCATGAGTCACTTGTGCAGTCCCAGCATAAGCCTTGAATCAGTTGTCTAAGGCGACACCCTATAAAGCTTATACCTAAGACTACAGAGTTAACTCATAAAGTGACATGGAACCTCAAGTCTAAGGATCAATTAATCACATCAATGACTCGTGAGATATTTCCTAATCTGGAAGTTTCCATTTCCTGAAATAGAAACTTGCTTTCCCATTTAGGAATCTTCTCACACGGGGCACCTCAGTGAACTTACTTATGGAAGTAAGCACCCTCATGTATCACGCACGTATCAACTATACACTTTGCACCTCCATAAAACAAGGTGGTCCTTCTTAAGGGCGTGATCCCACAAGCAAGCCTTAAAGGAGTCAGGTTGACACTCCCACTGTCTGTAGGACTCATCGGCTTGGAGTATTTTACTAATCATGACTTATGTGATATAGGGCTCGTTTCATGAACCATTTCACCTAAATGGTAGAGTCCTAAAGTCATCAGGATTAGGGGAGTTCTCATACATGTACAGCTAAAGTAAACGCATACCAAACAAGAGCATATAAATAAGTGTTGCCTCAATTCGTTATTTTATTCAAAGATTGTATGTGATTACAATAAGGAAAAATACAAAGCGGGTATATAATCGGCTTTCTAGGGAACTATTCATAACAGATACAATGCAAGTGAAGACATTGGATGATAAACATCAGTGTTCAAGGGTGGAAAGGGTCTCAAGTGCTAACTCCAAGTGGTTAGCAGAGAAATATAAAGTGAAGATCAGCACTGACCCTTCATGGCCTGTCTCCTCTATGGTGGTTGTGATTCAACATGAACAGAAGCTTCAATTCAGCAGGCATCAGATGTACAGGGCAAAGAACAAAGTTAAGGAATGGTCTGTAGGTACAATCCTTGCATAATACTCTCAGTTTTATGGTTATTTAGCAGAAGTAGTGAAAAGCAGTCCTGATACAACTGTGAAGTTAAAAACAAAACTTGAAAATTGAGAGGATGTGTTTAAGAGATTGTATATGTGTTGGGGTCCATTGAAAAGGGGCTTGTTGGATGGGTGTAGGCCAGTTATTTGCCTTGATGGATGTTACCTGAAAACTCTATGTGGGGGTATATTGTTAGTGGCTGTTGGTGTTGATCCTAATGATTGCATATACCCATTGGTCCAAAGCATATTTCAGGTGTATCTCCAAGTGTGATATTTTGTTGAATAACCTGTGTGAAAGTTTCAATTCAATCATTGTTAAAGCTAGGAGTATGCCTATAATTGATATGCTTGAGACAATTAGGATGACTTTAATGAAAAGGTTGCATGTAAAGAGAGACCAAATGAGAGCACATCAATATGAAATCTGCCCTAACATACAGAAAATAATAGAGGAAAATTAGAAAAAGAGTATGAACTAAATTCTAGAGTGGAATGGTCATGATCAGTTTGAGGTTCAAGGTTGCTTTGGAGATCGGTTTAAGGTTCATTTGGGTGAAAAATCATGTGGTTGTAGAAGATGGCAATTGTCTGGTATTCCATGTCCCCATGCCATTTCTTGTATATGGTACATGCATAAAAAACCAGAGGATTATGTTGATGAATACTATCACAAAGAAACCTTCATGAAAGTGTACAGTCACCTAATGGTGCCACTAAATGGTCCTGATGAATGGCCAAGAGTTTTAAGGAAATTGCTTCCCCCAGTCAAAGAGAATTTACCAGGTAGACCAAGGTTACAAAAAATGAAGAAAACTGTAGATGAAATTGCTCAAGACATAGCCAAGAAGAGAGCAGCAACCATGATTCAAAGAGCTGGAGAGCATGAAGGGAGATTAGGTAAACAAGGTCTGATCATGAAATGTAGACTGTGTGGTGTTGCAGGGCATAATATAAGAGGTTGCAAACAAAATCCCAAGAACCAAAATATCCCTTCCATAACCGAGATACCTCCAGGCGCACCAAGGCAAAAGAAAATTGTAAGTGCAAGTTATATTTTGATTTCATGTATGAATGTGAGTGTAGTTTCTCATATGTGTTACTTTATATGTAGGTGACCAAGAACAAGGCTAGCACTTCAAGGGCTGCTCCAGCTGAAACTGTTTCTTCAAAAAAGGCAGCAGCAAGAGCTAACACTTCAAGGGCTGATCCAGCTGAAACATTTTCTTCACAACAAACAACAAGGAGGATGACAAGAAGTACTGCTGCACTGCACTCTCAACAACAACAAGATTCAACTGTCCCAAGTCAGAGATCAGTCACACAATCCACAAGGAAGCTGACTCCAAGAAGGAAGCAAACAGTTGCTTTTTCACAAAATGAGGCCAGTGCTTCAAGATCTGCACCAACTCCTTCAGCAAGAAATACCATGCAGAAGATATACAAGTCCAAATTTAAACCACCAGGACCAGCCAAGAAGTAGAATTGTCAAGATCTTAAATGCATCAAGGATTGTCTTTTTCTTTTGTTTTGTGTTTTGGTTCTTGAACAATGCAATCATAGTTTTTGTCATGGTGTGTCTCATATACACAAACCTAGTTCCTGCCATTCTATTTCTGTTTGTTTTAGTATCTCATGTACACAATCCTTGATTTTGCCTTATTAATGAAATGATTTTATACAATTTGCTTAGCCATTAACAGTGCAACTTATACATAGTACAGTATACATATCTTGTTGAACAACATTCCATTGATAAAATAACAAGGTACATTACAGAGCTCCGATTCAGCCACTTGTCTAAACGAAAAAAGACAATAGCCTAGAACAACTTATTACAAGATTGCCTACCAAAACAACACATAACACACAACAGCAATTACAACAAGGATGGCAAATTTTGAAGCTTCAAAACTCTTGGACCTCTGTTTATCAATTTCAGCCTCCAAATTGTTAATTCTCCTCAAAAGCCCTGGTATGATCTGCTTGGAACATTCGCACATTAGAGGGTCAGTCCATACGAAGGTATTGCAGCCTCCAGGACTCTATCCACCAACGAGAGCCAGCAAATTATGAGAAATAAATGAAATTTATGGGACATCTAAGAAAGAGATACTCACACGAAAATTTTGGCAGCAAACATACCGCCTTCCAGGGTTAAGATCTGTCCAAGATGTTCTTTGCACCATCGCATTCCCACAATTGCAATTTCCTTCGTTCACCCTCTCAATTGCCGTTGATTTCCCCCAAATGAAATACACAAATTAGGGTTCAATGAAATGGGGATATAGCGTCTTAAGCGGGAATGAGTTATACCAACTTGAAATGGCATTTTTGGCTCTTTAAAAGGTCACGCGTCGCGCGCATGTTTGGCCCAACGGAATATTCCCCGAATATTCCGCCGGAATTGTGCAAAAGGAGTAACGTGTAAGAAATTTCAAAGGTGAGGGGGTAAATCGCGCAAAATCAAAGGTTAAGAGGGAAAGTGCAAAACGTGTCAAAGGACAGGGGGGTTGCCGTAATTTACCCTTATATATATATGTAATTTTATGAATTTTTTTATTATTGACCCCCTCACCAAAATTAAAATTAACATTAGTTGGGGTCAATATAATAAATTATTAATAATTGAGACCACACAAATTGAAATTTTTAGGTTTCAATTTTAATTGGACTTTAATTTCTAACTCAAGACCCAACCAATTGTTGAATCAAGCTCCTCCAATCAAATTTTGTTATATTTCAATCCATATTTCATCTCCTTTCCGCTATATACACAACAATAAAATCAAACTCCTTCAATCGCCTGCATAGTGATCGGTTAGAGATTTATTTTTAATTTGTTTGTGGACTGGACTTTCTTTTTTTATTTTTATTTTACAATTGAATATAAATTTAAAATTAATTTTACTTTTGTTAAATGTCAACTAAGGTTTATTTTATCAATTAACAGTATGGATAAGTTTCTCATCATAAAGCCAAAAGATTCGATTCAATCAGTTCGGCCTCCTCAAAAAAGTAAAAAAAAAAAAAACAAAAAACAAGAGGATACGAATTGATTCAAACGTTTTACAGAGGTAAACTCACAGTTGCTTACTAATCTAGCTTGCTTGAGTCCCGTTGATTTATTTGTCTCTTTCAACAAAGAACGTCGAATTCAGTTAACCAAATTTTATCTAGTTGAGTTCTCTAATGTCCAAATATCAATACTTGAAAATCAACTTGAGAACTATATTATTAATAAGAGATCAGATGAAGTCTTCTCTGAATTGAAAGAGATTGGTGATTTTGCTCGAAAATTGATGTAGACAAAGAGAAATGACGTATATTCACTTGTATACTTGCTTCTAAGATTGACTTTAATTCTACCAGTTGCAATAAGTACAATGGAAAGAATATTTTCTACAATGAAATACATCAAAAATCGGTTGAGAAATAGGATAGACAACTAATGGTTGAATGATCGTTTGATTACATATATTAAAAAAAAAATGATAACAGTGTTTCCAATGATTTAATTATGCATCGTTTTTAAAATATGGATAACCAACGTGGACATTTGTGAGATACAAACTTGTAAGTACTTTAAAAAAAAATTAAATTCAACTTGTTATTTTTTTTAGTATTATACTTTAGTCGATCTCCCTCAATGAAATTTTTGGTTTCGCCACGGCTCATCTCCAACTTATATGAACCTGCGTCATAGCATAGGTGTGACAAATGATGAATAAAAAATCATAATCTGGCCAATCAAGAAAAGCCCTAGTGATAAGGTCCATATTCAAGCCCTCCATACAACAAAGGTAAAGACTAAAGATAGCAAACCCCTTTTTCCATTTTCTTTTTTAATTTTTTTCTTTTCATTTCTCAGAAAAAAATCTAAACAAACTTGTCGCTGTAGAGGATAGTTTGTTGAAGGAGACTCGTGTGACTCTCCTGGAGATTTTCTTCTCTCTCATTTTCCAATTAATGCTCAACAATCAGCACCAAATCCAGATTGATTCAAAGCCCATCTTTGTATCCTGCATTGCCAACAGCAAATTGACAGCGCCACCAATTTACTCTACTGTCTACACTGCTTCATTTTCTGCTTCTTGGACTAGCTTCGTAGCAACAATGGAGGTTCGCTTTTGGCTGTCAGTCTGTCAGTGAAAGGGGGAACAAGTTGTGTCTGCAGGTGTTCAGGTGAACTGCCGCAATGGGCTTCTTCAATTTCATGTTTTCTGTTTGATACATTTTGGTGTTGTTATTGTTCAATGGCGATTTTGCGGTGGTGGTTTGTTTGTAGCTCAGGCTATTGTTTGATTTAGGTTTAGCAGGTGTTATAATTGCTTATAGTTCCGTTCTTCTGAATTTATGATGTTTGTGTTTGTTTCTTGTTAATTGCTTGGTGTATTTGTATACTTTCAATTTGGTACATTCTTATTATCTCTGATTCTTGTCGTTTTCATGAAAAATATGGTGACAGGTATTTGAAAAAGAGAAAAGGTAGAAAGGGTAACATTGCATATTGAAGGTGTTTAGGTATTCATTAATGGCTACATGCACATCCCCTTACTTCACGCCTCCAGATACTCGGAGGCCGTTAGGGGTGTTGACTGTTCTTGGAACCAGACTTTCCCCCTTGAAAATGGTTGAAGAACGAATTGGGATTTCAAATTTCAGCCAAAAATGCGGTCCAAGTTTCAAATGTTCATCGTTTTCTCACAATGTCAATCAATTTCAAAGCAAGGACCCGTTTCTGAATTCACACCCTGAGATCTCACTCCTTAGAGGCGAGACGAAACCCACAACGATCAACCCGAAACAGGATAATTCGAGTGATAATGTTTCTGAAAGTTTGAGGGATTCATCAGCTCCAAATAATTATAATGAGGCCAAGATAAAGGTTATTGGTGTTGGAGGAGGTGGATCGAATGCTGTTAACCGTATGATAGAGAGTGAAATGAAAGGAGTTGAGTTTTGGGTAGTCAACACAGATATCCAAGCCCTTAAAATGTCCCCTGTTTTTCCTCAGAATCGTTTGCAGATTGGTCAAGAGCTGACAAGGGGACTTGGTGCTGGTGGCAATCCAGATGTTGGGCAGAATGCTGCTAAAGAAAGTAGAGAAGATATAGAGGAGGCAGTTTATGGATCAGATATGGTCTTTGTTACTGTAAGTTTTCTTTTTTGGCCTCAAGACTGTGGTTACAGATGAATAGAGCCAAGAATGACAAAATATTGCTTAGTGATCCTCCGAACTGTCGAATGGAAGGGAGAGAAAATAAGGAAAAACCTAAACTTATGATATCATGTTCTCATTTTCATTCTACACCATAACTCAATTCACTTCTATTAATCAACCCTTATCATTTCTTTTCAATAAGGGAAACTCATTTCCCCCACTATTTTCTTTAACAACCAAACAAGTTGGTAGGATTATCGAATTTTTCTTTTCTTTTCTCTGGCAAAATCTTGAAACTTAACATAGTGTTTATCTAGGAAGAATCATCATCTATGTGGTCCTTAATTAAAATGGTCAAGTTGCTTGTTTCATCAGGCTGGAATGGGTGGGGGAACCGGAACAGGCGGAGCTCCTATAATTGCTGGAGTTGCAAAGTCAATGGGTATTTTGACTGTTGGTATAGTTACTACTCCATTTTCCTTTGAGGGACGAAGGAGAGCTATACAAGCCCAAGAAGGAATTGCAGCTCTGAGAGAAAATGTTGACACCCTGATTGTCATTCCAAATGATAAATTGTTGACTGCAGTTTCCCCATCTACCCCTGTAACGGAAGCATTTAATCTTGCTGATGATATTCTCAGACAAGGAGTTCGTGGAATCTCTGACATAATCACAGTATGTTTTTACTTCTGTTTTTGGGATTTCATCTATCTCAGTAATCATCTTCAAGGCTTAGCTAATATGTTTTCAGGAGGCTTTCAGTTTATTGATATTATGCGTAAAAACATTCTTGTTGCAGATCCCAGGGCTAGTAAATGTAGATTTTGCTGATGTGAGAGCTATTATGGCTAGTGCTGGTTCTTCACTAATGGGAATTGGAACCGCAACTGGTATACCATTGAGAAGCCATTCCGCTTTCTGTCTTGATACAAGTTTAACTTTGTCTGTCCACTTTTTCTTTCATTGATTTGGCCTTATTTCCTAAAATATACTTGTTTAGGTAGTATTATTGCATTGGTACGTTCAAGGTTTTCTTACTTATTTGTTACTTCCGCCCAATTGTATTTTGGGGGTTTAGCTTGATCGTCTTGCTATAATGCAGGAAAAACGAGGGCCAGAGATGCTGCATTAAATGCAATTCAATCCCCTTTACTGGATATTGGTATAGAGAGAGCTACTGGAATTGTTTGGAACATAACTGGTGGTAGTGATCTAACATTGTTCGAGGTGAGTCATCTCTCGCTATTTATAGTCAAACAAATAATTCATCCAATCTTGACGAAGGATTTAATATTATCTTTATGAATGTGAAAATCGAAGGTTAATGCTGCAGCCGAGGTCATATATGATCTAGTGGATCCAAGTGCCAACTTAATTTTTGGTGCTGTGGTAGATCCATCACTAACCGGTCAAGTAAGTTAATCTATTCAATACTGCTGAATTTAGGAAAAACTGTGTCATCTCTATGTGCTTATCTATTCAAGTGCACTTGATGCTCTATGGTTTCCCAAAAGCTTGAAATGGTTTTAGGGACAACGAAGTTTAGTAAATAACATTCATGAGTAAACTTACTCATTTTCAGTTATATCTTAATTGGGGACTATTATATCTTAATGATAATCACATGGCCCCCCTCTTTGTTCACCCCTTGAAATTTGTATAATTACATCAAGAACACCCGGTGCTTGTTTCCGTTAACAAATATACCTAACAATTGATGTTTTCGCTTTCTTATTATTCTTTTTTTCTTTTTGAATAAACACGATATAATTTGGTTTTGCGACTTATCCAGGTTAGCATTACTTTGATTGCCACGGGTTTTAAACGTCAAGAAGAAAGTGATGGGAGAAATGTCCAGGTATCCATTTCTCTCTCTGCTTGAAATGACACTGAGAGGGTGTTTGGCTAAGCTTTTGGAAGAGCTTACTAGATGTTAGATCTTATTTTCAGCGAATTTCTTGAAGTAAACACACAAAAATAAAATTATTAGCGTATAAGATATTAGTATCAACAATTGTGTAATGAAGATGACTAAATTTGACGGTATGTTATTTTTGTCGAAATACTTTGCAACATCTTATAAGCTGTAAAACAACTTAATAAGATAGTTTAGAGATTTTATAACCACAACCAAGCACCCACTTTAACTTACCTCAATCTATTGGAAAAATTACAGTTTTCATCCCATCGAGTATCCCCTTTTTTTCTTTTGGTCCCATAGTTTACGGGACTTTCGTCAAGCACCCTCTTTAACTTACCTCAATCTATAGGAAAAATTACAGTTTTCATCCCACTGAGTATACCCCTTTTTGATTTTGGTCCCATAGTTTATAGTTTTTTCGCATTCATGGAGACGAAAATTAAAAAAATGGGCATTTTTATGGGACGAAAATGGTAATTCTCCCCTAATCTTACATGCAAGCACTTCTCACCTGTGGAAACGATGCAGACGAATCAGATGGCAAAGGGAGATTCAAACATAGGTCTGAACAGACGACCATCATCCTTTCTGGAAGGCAGCGGCGTGGAGATTCCCGAGTTCTTGAAGAAGAAAGGACGGTCCCGGTATCCCAGAGCTTGATTACCCTGTTACAGTCCATTGTCTTCCAGTAGTCTTCAACTTGAATCTGCTATATTTGGTGTCTGTACAGGGTATTGTCTTTGCATTTGAGTAAGATGAGAGCTTTGACACTTAGTCTTGTGAGAAGTTATATTAGAGCCTATTTATTTCATGAAGAATTAGGATTAATGAATGAGTGTGGGATTCTAAACTTGTATACAGCTTTATAATTTTTACATATCACTGGGATCTATAGACTATAGTTTTTTCTTTCTAATAAAGAATTGAAGAAACATGAAGGGAAAAAACAATAAGGATCAGAAAATCAAAATAGAGTTTTTTTTCTCTTTTTGTCTTTATTTCAAAATTTCAGTTGAAGCATTACCTCGAGTATTTGAATATTCCCGTTCCACAATAATTAAAAGGGATAATTACGAATGCCCCATCAGATTTGACGAAATTACAGATATCCCCTGAGGTTTGAGAAATTACGAATTCCCACTTGGCTTATTATCTCCTCCGTTAAATTTAACGGAATTTGTGATTTTACTATTTTACCTCTCATATCTTAAAACTCAGGGGGGTATATGTAATAAAATTCCAAAAACAAGGAGGTTAATGTAAGTATTGAAATTCTTTGGGCTTTTGATGTAAGTACTTGAATTTTGTGTTTACCTAACATTTTTTTTTTCTTAATGCTACTTAATGATATTTTGACATTTTAATAATGAACTAATTTTATTCCTAAATTTTATGGATACCAAATATTTTCTTGAAAAAAAAAAATTGGACATGCATGTTTATATTGGAATATTATTCGCATTTAAAGTACATGCATTAGAAATCACAAACGTTTGAAATATCTGTTTAAATAATTTTCATGGATATTTATGTGAATTTAAAGTCTTTGTTATGATTTTCTATCTCATTAAAAAAATTATTATTCTAAAGGAACAAAATTTAAATAAATTTATGCAAAATATGCTTAAAAATAAGACATAAATATAAAGTGGAATTTATAATTTTTTATCATACTTTATTGGAATAAATATGTATGAAATATTTATTTCGATATATACTTATAAATAAAATATTAATATTAATTAAATTATAAGTTTTCAAATTGAAAAATACAAATTTAACCAACATTATTACACTTTCAATATTATTACAATATACCCCCTAAGGGTATGATTGGAATTTTTAAAAATAATATTGCTGACGTCAGTAAAAGTTAACACTGTTATTAACGGATGGGGCAATTTGTGAGAGAGAATGTAAACCTTAAGAGAATGTTCGTAATTTCTCAAATTTTAGGGAGGAATATGTATTTTTACCAAATCTCAGGGGCATTCATAATTATCCCTAATTAAAACTTAAAACATTAAAGGTTGATCACAATAAATAATTCTCTTATTGAATCATAGACATTTTGAACCGTGGGATAGCATCTAGAAGATATTTAGTTAAGAAAAAATAATAAATTGTATGGATGAAAAGTTATGCCCATACGAAATTTTAAGTGCAAATTCTAGGCGCGCTAATGCATATAAATAGATTTAGCACGTACAACATCATGGATTCGATCATACCAGCATTAATATACCGAATCTCATCAAAACTCCGAAACTAAATGTATTTGGGCGAAAATAATACTAAGATAAATGATTCATTGTCCAGAAGATATTTAGTTAAGGAAAAATAAGACTTTACTCTATTACACTTTTTTGAATTATATTCCACCTTTTATTCCATTTAAATTAATTGAAATATAAAATTTTACTTTTTAATCTTCTTTTAAAATTTAAATAATAGAATCGGAAATAGAATATTATATGAGCGAGCAATGGTAGCAAAACAAAGAAAATATCTGACTGAACATTCTTCCAAGTAAGTCCACTTCTACCATTAAATGATTTTGACACATTCGCTGCATCCAACAATTGCTTTCTTTTATTCATTCTCACAACACAATAAATAAATTTATAAAAAACCTATGATATACCGAGGACACCAAATTCAATCAATTATATAATAATTATAATATATCTATGAAGTAATTTTCAGTCACACTATACAAACATGTCGAATATAAAAGATCCAATACATAGGTAAGAATTTTTTTTAGTATAAATAGAACAAAATCGAAACCATTTGGTGCATCAATAAACCCAAACTCGATACATACAATATACACATACGAATCGGGCTATTAAGATATAAAACTATCTCAACTAATATAGATGTGTTTCTAAAAATTCAAAGAATTCGAACCTAAATCACATAAATCTTTTATTATACTTAACACACCCGCACTCAATTCTCTGTACTGATGAATTTGTACGCATCGTTCGGTTTAAGATGATTTAAAATTCTAATTTTTCACTGACGAATTTGTGTGCATTTTTCATTTTAAGATAACTTATAATTTCTTAATTCATGTATTTATTATTAATAATAATTAAATCAAATCAAGTCTTGTCTTATATTATTTTTTAAATTTTATTTGAAATTGCATATAATATAAAATAAAATTATATTATACATATAATTATTTAAAATATATCTATACTATCTATACGATCTATACTATTATATTAAGTGAGAGGACCAAGTTTGGTCTCTTGGACTCTCCATTTCTTTTTCTTTTTTTTTTTAATTTGATTTAAAAAAAAGAAACTCACTCACGTACAACACTAACCGTTCTCAATCTATTTTTTTGGACTCTTTATTTCTTTTTAATTTTATTTTAATTTAAAAAAAAATACTAAAAAAACTCAACCCCCATAAAAAACTAACTAATCTCAAAGACGCAAACTAACTAATGCCAAATACATACAGTATAACCTCGATAAATTAATACTCAATAAATTAATAACCTCGCTAAAATAATAATTTTTTTCGATCCCGAGTCGGGATCAACGTGGTAAATTAATAATTCGTTAAATTTATAATATAATAAAAAAAAAATTCATATAGGTCTCACTTGATATATAAATTAATAATTCATCTGCATCAAAATATTTCATATGTAATATATAAGTAAACTAAACAGGTTTCTGAAAATATGAATCTAATGTTGTTTGTTTCTTCTTGAATCAATATCAGCTTGAATCTCATCTCTAACCCTTCTTATTGCATTAAGAATATCAGGTGATTTATACTCACACAGTTCTCTACGCATACCATCAATCATGGTTGATTTTTTAACACCTTTTAGATGAGAAGCCATTTTTTTTGTTTTTTGATTTGAAGACTGACCATCACTCGCCGGGAGCCCGGTATCTCCGTGCATCGTATAGTGTAGAGAACCAATCTCTGTTTCACTTTATGAATCTTTTTCTGGGAATATATCTCTCGTAACACAACTGCCCTAGCGGCCTCCTACCTTGGCGGGACTTACTCGTTACTCCAAATATTCCCCATTACAGATTCAACAAGCTACTCAAGATACTCACTTACACAGAGATACTGGGTCCGTAGCAATAGACCATTCCATGAGAATTATCTAATTTCTGATGTACAGGATCCTCATAAGAGGCAAGTACAGAGCATACTTTTAAGATAATTAGGAGTATATCATAGTAGACCCTTTGAGGGTATGGAAGAACTAGAAAAAAGGTTTTAAGCTAGAAAGGAAGACATTAGAGATAAGAAACTTTGATTTTATTTCCAAACTCTTTTCAGGTATGAGACTAAGTCCCTAACCAGGTCTGAGTAAGATGAAAGCCGAAGCTCACCTTATATAGGCAAACTCCCGGATTTCAGACGCGGAATTGAAATCCAAATTATATGGCGGGTACACTTCTGGGCCCCATCGCCTCATATAATTGGTTTTCTTTTCCTCCACTAAGTGCAATAATGCACACAAGAGGCCAAAACATACTGGCCGACAAAGGAAAGTGGTACGCAGACCACTAACATAAAGCAAGGGTTAAAAGACAACTGACCCTGACTCAGCAAATACTATACAACACCTTTACAGCACACGAGAAAACAGGCCTAAACAATGGCCGACACGACATAAAGTAAAGATAAAAAAGTCTTCATGGTAGGACCTACAAAGACTTTAATGGTGACAGTGACCTGAAAGAGATATGATTCTCTTTAAGTCTCCTTTATGCTAGTATTCCCATGGGTTTTGGCTGTATCCTGCTGGGTAAGTGTATCTTTGGAAATCGTCTGGCTCACCTTCGAGATATTCCATCTTTTCTTCTTCTGGAATCGATGTTTCTTGCAAAGTTGTTTCTCTGAGACTTTGTATCATAGACCTGGCATAAGGATCTCCATCAGAGAAATCTTCTGTTAAGAAGACATTGGAGGTGCTGTAAGACTTCTTATGGAATGGTGAGATGTGCCCAAGAGTTGGGACATGGTTCTTGGCACAAAGATGATTGTATAACTCAGTTGCTTTACCCGGATGTTTACCGATACCACCATCAGTAGTGGTAAAATCATAACAATAGGCAAGAGGAAGTAGTTTTTCTTGCGAAAAGAAATAGGGTCTATGCATGATTATGACAGTAAGAGGTTTTTTCATATACCTATTCTTCTTTTCAATGCTTATCAGATGCTTGATCCATTCTTTGCTAGTCCAATAGCCAAAAAGAAACTTGGTAAGATTGGAATTGTAAGCATTGGTCCTGATAGAGTTGAGCAGAATCTTTGGATCAACTTCTAGGGCAAACCAATTAGAAATACCCAGGCACCAGAAATACCAGTATCCTTCCGCAGGAAGAGTAACTCTGTCGATCAAAGTGAAAACAGGAAGGAAAGGATTATCAGGATAAAATTTTCCAGAATCGAGTGAGAGTCCTAAAGCAAGGAGAAATTTTGCCTGGTAGTAAAAGATGTGATTTCTGGCAAAGATTTTGATTTCATCAGGGTTGGATAATGGGAATGATGTTGGAGGAAATTCTGGGAGAACTGGTTCGGCAGTTATAACAGGAATTTGAGAAGAGGAAGCCATCATGTATATCAGGGGAATTGGTTTGGCTGATGAGATGAGATGAATCGTCTTTGGTCTGGATAAGAGATCTGGGATGAGGTTGTGATCTCCTTTTATATGCTTTACAGAGAACTGGTATTTTGCAAACCAGTCTTTCAATCTCAACAGTTGGGATTCGGGAAGACCCTTATTTTTGAATTCTAGTATCTTCGGAAAAGATGAGTTGTCCATGACAACTGTGAAATGATGACCAATGAGATGGAATTCAAATTTCTTGATTCCATATTTGACGGCTAGAATTTCTTTGTATACTGTGTGATAATGCTTTTCAGCTGGACTAAATTGTCCATTTGCATGTCCACAGTAGTATTCTTTCCCGTCTGCCTTTTCAAGCAGAATTGCTCCCCAGTATTCATCACTAGCATCTGTCTGAAGGATCCTTTCACCTTTATCTGGAATCTTTAAAGGTAGAGGAGTCTGGCAGATCTGTTTCAAGTGCTTGACAGTTGTCGTCTGTTCCTTACCCCAGGGGGGCTTTCTTTCTGAGCATCTTGGAAAGCTGACTCGTGTATCTGGAGCATTGTGGAAGGAAGTCCTTGATATAATTGACTATTCCAAGAAACTGTTGAATTTCTTTTGTAGTCAGATTATCGTCTGGGAAACTGAGAAGCTCCTGTGCAATGTGAGGACCTGGCTTGTATTTTCCTTCTGAAAATTTCATTCCAGGAAACTCGATGGAGGATTGTCTAATGAGACTCTTTCTTTCTGAGAGCATGCTTCCATACTCTTGGACAATTTCATGGAACTGTGAGAGGAGTGCCCTGTGAGATTTCTCATTTTCAGAGAAGAGGAGAATATCGTCAATGTAGACTAAGGCACTATGTAGGATGGGTTCAAAGATACGGGTCATGGCTTTTTGGAATAGTGATGGAGCGGTTTTGAGACCAAAAGGCATGACGGTCCATTGGTATTGGGCATTAGGTATACAGAATGCAGTTTTGTACCTATCTTTTGGATCAATACCAAGTTGCCAAAATCCTGCTTTGAGATCGAACTTAGAGAAGATTTGGGCTTGGGCCAAATGTGAGAAAAGCATTTGGGCTCGAGGTATTGGGAATTTGTCATCTGCAAGGAAATGATTGAGTGGCTTATAATCAATTACAAGCCTCTTTTTACCTCTGACTTGTTCAGCCCTTTTGTTGACATAGAATGCCTGGCACGCCCAATTTGATGTTGTGGATTCAATCAATCCAAGTTTCTGCAGTTGAGCGCATTCAGCTGTTGCAAGCTTTTCATCATCAGGAGTCATTCCTGGATGTGTAGCTTTCGTGGGATTTATGTCTTCATTCCTCTTGAATGGTAGTTGAATGAAGAATTCAGAATTCTTCCACAAGGGATGTAGATGAGAGAATTCCGAATGAGATTCAGCACAGCATCCTTTGAGTTTTGAGGCAAGATCATAGAATTCCTTGGATGCTTCTGTCAATGCATAGATCTTCTGGATTATAGTATAAGGCTGGAAGTACCTCTTATACTTAATTCCATTGGGGAGAATGGTGAGCTTTTGAGCTCTGTGATAAAGATCAAACCCAATGAGAAGATCTTTTCCGTGCAGCTTGCTTCCAATGACCTTCATCCAGATTATACAATCTGGGAAGAATTATATCCCTATAGGATATTTCGTGATCAGCGATGTTTTGAACTGTTGGCCATCTGCTGCTTGGAAGTACTCGTAGTGAGTTGTCCATGCTTCCTTTGGTAGGATGTCTGGATTCATCATGGACTTCGTGGCTCCTGTATCCATAAATCCAATTGCTTTGATTGGTATGTCATACTTCGAAGGAAGTATATGGATCTGGATATGTGGAGATGGAACAATCTTTTGAGTGATGCATTCTGACTGTAGGATTGGAAGTACTTGATCATCATCAGAATCAGAGGAGGAGCGACCATCATCTGTAAATTCATCTTGAATTGCGAAGATGGTGTCTTCGGTTTGTTCATCTTGCTCTGAGAACAAAGATTCAACCTCTGCATCGTTGAGATTGGCTTCTGTGCTTTGTTGAACATGGGAAACCATTCTGGCTGATTTCTCCTGGTTTTGAGGACAATTCTTTGCAAAATGTCCTTTCTTTTTGCAAGCAAAGCATCGATCAGTCCGTCTGTTTCTGAAAGGTTTTCATCTGAAGAATCTGAGACGTTTTCTCCTTTTCACCTTTCTTTCAACAAGTCCTTTCTTCTGAAGCTTTGGATGAGAACAATTGCATTCTTCTTTGGATTTGCATTTTATCTCAAGATGAGATTTCTTGCAGGCTTTCTTCAAGACTGATTTGTTCTTCATTAAGGACTTGAACATGGTTTGTTGCTCACTGAGTTTGTCGATTGTTGTAATGGCAATCTGGTGGATCTCTCCAAGAGAAAGTTGTGGAATTTCTCTTCTTGAGGTGGTTATGGCTCTGTGGAGCTCAGGCTGGATCTCTTGAGGAAGAGATGCAATGTACACATGCTTTAGATTTGGATCACTACACCCATTAAGAGCATAATAGAGTTCTGACATTCTTTTGAAATGGAAGTCCAAATCTGGTTTGTTCAGAGAACAACACTTCATGGCGAAATAGCTTTGTTGCATCATCTTTTGATAGAGAGTGTTGTCACCAATGAACTCAAGGTGAAGTGCTAGCAATGCCATGGGAGCGGTAGCTTGCACATACTGGATCTGTCTGTATTCTCCCAATGATTGGAACCATTCTCGTAATGTTCCTGTGAATCGTGACACAAACTCCCTCAAGACCGTAGGGAGATGAGATTCTTTGATTCTTTGGAGATCGATCCATGCAGCAAAAGTTTGTAGCCTTTCTTTCCTTTTTGCCACTGGAATATCATCAAAAGTGAACCATGGGCCATTAGTTGGTTTAGATGGTCCAGAATCTGTAGCATAGAATTCCGGAGGAGGTTCTTCCATTATTGGTTCATCATATTCTGGATGAGGTTGTTCTTGATGGGCTCCAAAGTTTGGATCATCTGCCATAAAGATCTGTGAGATGTCTGCAACTTCATCTTCATTTTCTGTGGACTGGGAAAAAGATTCTTCTGAAGAGACTTCAGAATCATTGTGTTGGGAACTGGATCTTTCTGAAGAGGCTTCTAATTCAGAGGGTTGAGAACTGGAATCATTTGAAGAGGCATCTTCATTTCTTGTAGGCTCTTCTCGGATATTAAAATTAGAAATGTTTCTAATCATTAATGTGGAAGAGGGTTCTTCAACCTTTTCCTTGTTTTTCTCCTTTGAGGAAGAAGGAGAGGCTCTTATCGGTTTAGGCCTTGGAGGAGGTGGCTCAAAAGGAATATCAGATACCATGAAAAATTATTTTGAGTAATCAGGAGAAGTTGGTGGGTCATAGAGAGAAGGTGTAACAGTTGTAGGAAGAAAGGGAAGTGTAGGAATGGAACTTCTCTTCCTATCTTGCTCCATGTAAGCAAGATCCTTCTCGAGATTTCTGATCTGTCTCTCCTTTTGGTCAAATTCTGGACCCGTCCTTCTTAAGGAAATAAGCTGCCTGAGTTCTTTGTCAAGAAGCTCTATTCTGGCAACTACTCTTTTGTACATCTGATCAAGCTCCTGAGAGATTGTGTTCACCTTTTGGTTGGTATCCTGAACATGGGATAAAACCTTATCAACCTTAGAATCGAGTTGGATTAAGGTTTTATTCTGAGCTCTGGCATTTGTGGTTTTCCAGTTCAAGACTTCTTCTCCTTGTGAAAGAGATGAAGTTATTCCTCCATCAGGGTTGACTGTGGTAGTCTGGATATAAGGTCGGATTGCAACCTTGTTTTCCGTACTTCTTTCCGCAGGTGGAAAGCTGTTGCCCAAACTGTGTATCATCATGCAAGGTTGGCATGGTATCACCGGTGGTGGAAGGCTAGGAGGCACTTCTTGCGTACAGCTCTTTGGTTTCTGTTGTTGCTGTTCTGCCTTCAGGATGGCTAACGCCTCATCATAACAAGACAAGGGTCGTGTGACTGATGGTGGATCTGGATCTGGTTCTTCTGGTTTAAAGGTCCTACAAGGAAGACCTTTCTTTCTTGCCTTCCTTCGTCTTCTTCTCCGACTAGCCTCACTTTCATCATCGTCATCGGAGTCGGATTCTTCATCGCAAGAACATCCAGGGTCACACATGGATGGATCAGCATCCCATACGAAGTGGCCATCAACTTTATCAGTGTAAACTTCCTTTCCATCGGGGATGAAGGAGTTTACTGGTAAGTACCCGAGAATAGTGTACGTTTCTCTGCTTGTCGGCACAACTGGCTGAATCATCAGCTGCTTGAAGATTGTACTTGAAGAAGATGGGGTTTCTTCTTGAGGTTGCTTGAAGATGGTTTTGGTTCTACCATCTGGCATCTTCTGGAACTCGTAGGTTGTAGATCTGACTGGCTCATGAGTCTGTTGGAGTGACTCATAGTTTGTAATCCACTCTGTTGGCATCAACCTTTCCAGTTCCTTTCTAGGAATTTGTCTAGGAACCTGGACGATAGTTGGAGTATCAGATCCAGAGTTTGCTAGAATCATTAGAGCGTCTGGGGATCCAGATCCTTGAAGATCTAGACCATGGTCCTGCAACCTATAGACAAGCTGGTGATGGAGAGTAGTTGTTACTGCTGTAGCTACTTGCTCTGCTCCAGTGATCTAAACTTGAACTTTCAAGGCGTTGGAAAGATTGGCATCTCCCAAGGACATAGCGAAATTGGGGAAGTAAGTCAAGACTGCACTTCCGCTGTTGAGTGTGGTCACTACTGTCCCGATAACGGCATCCTCATACTTCAGATATCTGGTATCCAGCAAGGCCAGCCTGGCTGTTACTGGAAGACCTTTTCTCCCTTGGTAAGAGAGAACAAGACGAACGGCTCCGAAGTGGAGGTGTGTGTATCCTTCCTGTCTCCAGGAAGATATGAACTCTGAAGGGATGGAGAGAGTGACATACTGCTCTCGCTTGGAATATGGTAGATCACACTTATCCAGTTTGGAAGACTGGACAAACTCTTTTGTTTGTGAAGGTCTGTTTGAGGAGATCAAAGATCTAATTCCTCTCAGAGAACCTCTTTTTCTGTAGATGTTGTAAGGACTGACTAAGGGTGGAACAGTTTGTTCTATAATAGCATTATCTGGGATAGTAGAGTATTCTATAAGATTTTCTATTTTACTGGTAGAGTGACGAGGAAGGGAAAGAGAAGAGGAAACTGAAATCAACTGATCAGGAGATGTATCCATAGCTTAGAGGGTTTTCTAGCTCTTCTTCTACCAACTCGCCGGAATCTATCACGATATACTCACATGATGCCCCGTTTTTCGCAAAGATTTTAACATGGCTCTGATACCATCACTCGCCGGGAGCCCGGTATCTCCGTGCATCGTATAGTGTAGAGAACCAATCTCTGTTTCACTTTATGAATCTTTTTCTGGGAATATATCTCTCGTAACATAAAATCCCTAGCGGCCTCCTGCCTTGGCGGGACTTACACGTTACTCCAAATATTCCCCATTACAGATTCAACAAGCTACTCAAGATACTCACTTACACAAAGATACTTGGACCGTAGCAATAGACCATTCCATGAGAATTATCTAATTTCTGATGTACAGGATCCTCATAAGAGGCAAGTACAGAGCATACTTTTAAGATAATTAGGAGTATATCATAGTAGACCCTTTGAGGGTAAGGAAGAACTAGAAAAAAGGTTTTAAGCTAGAAAGGAAGACATCAGAGATAAGAAACTTTGATTTTATTTCCAAACTCTTTTCAGGTATGAGACTAAGTCCCTAACCAGGTCTGAGTAAGATGAAAGCCGAAGCTCACCTTATATAGGTAAACTCCCGGATTTCAGACGCGGAATTGAAATCCAAATTATATGGCGGGTACACTTCTGGGCCCCATCGCCTCATATAATTGGTTTCTTTTTCCTCCACTAAGTGCAATAATGCACACAAGAGGCCAAAACATACTGGCCGACAAAGGAAAGTGGTACGCAGACCACTAACATAAAGCAAGGGCTAAAAGACAACTGGCCCTGACTCAGCAAATACTACACAACACCTTTACAGCACACGAGAAAACAGGCCTAAACAATGGCCGACTCGACATAAAGTAAAGATACAAAAGTCTTCATGGTAGGACCTACAAAGACTTTAATGGCTGAAGATGACTTGGATGGTTGATGAAGACACTAAAGAGATAAGATTCTCTTTATGTCACTTTCTTCTTTAGTTATTTTCGTCCATATGTCAAATCGTGTGTCACAGAGAATTCCATTCTTCATCAGGAGGGTAGCTAGCTCGTGGATCCCCAATCTCATTAGCAAAGATATGATGGATGCTTCTCATATACATATCTTAGCAGTGCTCAACCCAAACATGAGTGGTCTGAGTTTAGTCGAACAAGGCAAGATGTTCAGGGGTTTGTTCTCTGATAGATGTGCATTTCTGGATATTGTTAATCCCAAAAGAGGAGGGATTTATGTTGGAACTTTCAAAATCGAAATACACTGGTTTCTTGTGACTCAAGAGCAAGTGTCTTTGGCATGGCTGGTGCTTCCCATTATGCTGCTGAGGGAAGCTGCTCAGGACGGAGATGAATACAGGCAATCCTCTTCTGAAAGATTGATTACTGCAATAGTAGTCGGACCGAAGAACCCTGGTATTGGGAAGACTACTTTACAATGGTAGAATGGAAGGGAGAGTCCTTTGATTAACCCGTTGTGGTAGAGATCAGCAATCAAATCCATGTCTTGAACCATATGGAGGTCAATGATAACCCTTAATGGTTCATTCTGTGGTTGAAAACACCTAAAACCTGTAGGAGTATGGATGTTGTCCATAATTTGATTGAGTGTTTCAACTTTCTTTTTGTGAAAGATGTACTCCTGTAATTCCATGATATTATCATAGAATTTTTGGTCAGAAATACTGAGAATTTTCTGTTGGAGCTCAGGAGGTAGACCTGTAAGGAAATTCTTTTTCTCAATGTTTGAGAAGAAAAGTCTTTCCAAACGATCACCAAAAAGAACAAATCTTTTTTCTTCTTCCAACTTGAGAATCTTCTTTCGGAGAAGCTGGATCTTCAGATTTGCAAGATTAAGATCATTGGTCATGACATCTATTTGATGATGCCAGAGATGAACAAGAGAAGTGGTGATAGCTTTAAGCTTTTCACCAGAAAAGATGGTAGTGAAGGATTCCATTTTATTTTTCTTGTTGGAAGGTTTGCTGTAATGCTTATCATCGCAAGTGACTTTTATGGCGCCTTTGTCCGGAGAAAGTAATCACCTTTATCTGGAATCTTCAAAGGTGGAGGAGTCTGGCAGATTTGTTTCAAGTGCTTGACAGCTGCCGTCTATTCCTTACCCCAAGGAGGGGATTTCTTTCTGAGCATCTTGGAACGCTGACTCGTGTATCTGGAGCATTGTGGAAGGAAGTCCTTGATATATTTGACTATTCCAAGAAACTGTTGAATTTCTTTTGTAGTCAGATTATCGTCTGGGAAACTGACAAGCTCCTGTGCAATGTGAGGACCTGGCTTGTATTTTCCTTCTGAAAATTTCATTCCAAGAAACTCGATGGAGGATTGTCCAATGAGACTCTTTCTTTCTGAGAGCATGATTCCATACTCTTGGACAATTTCATGGAACTGTGAGAGGAGTGCCCTGTGAGATTTCTCATTTTCAGAGAAGAGGAGAATATCGTCAATGTAGACTAAGGCACTATGTAGGATGGGTTCAAAGATACGGGTCATGGCTTTTTGGAATAGTGATGGAGCGGTTTTGAGACCAAAAGGCATGACGGTCCATTGGTATTGGGTATTAGGTATACAGAATGCAGTTTTGTACCTATCTTTTGGATCAATACCAAGTTACCAAAATCCTGCTTTAAGATCGAACTTAGAGAAGATTTGGGCTTGGGCCAAATGTGAGAAAAGCATTTGGGCTCGAGGTATTGGGAATTTGTCATCTGCAAGGAAACGATTGAGTGGCTTATAATCAATTACAAGCCTCTTTTTACCTCTGACTTGTTCAGCCCTTTTGTTGACATAGAATGTCTGGCACGCCCAATTTGATGTTGTGGATTCAATCAATCCAAGTTTCTGCAGTTGAGCTCATTCAGCTGTTGCAAGCTTTTCATCATCAGGAGTCATTCCTGGATGTGTAGCTTTCGTGGGATTTATGTCTTCATTCCTCTTGAATGGTAGTTGAATGAAGAATTCAGAATTCTTCCACAAGGGATGTAGATGAGAGAATTCCGAATGAGATTCAGCACAGTATCCTTTGAGTTTTGAGGCAAGATCATAGAATTCCTTGGATGCTTCTGTCAATGCATAGATCTTCTGGAATGTAGTATAAGGCTGGAAGTACCTCTTATACTTAATTCCATTGGGGAGAATGGTGAGCTTTTGAGCTCTGTGATAAAGATCAAACCCAATGAGAAGATCTTTTCCGTGCAGCTTGCTTCCAATGACCTTCATCCAGATTATACAATCTGGGAAGAATTGTATCTCTATAGGATACTTCGTGATCAGCGATGTTTTGAACTGTTGGCCATCTGCTGCTTGGAAGTACTCGTAGTGAGTTGTCCATGCTTCCTTTGGTAGGATGTATGGATTCATCATGGACTTCATGGCTCCTGTATCCATAAATCCAATTGCTTTGATTGGTCTGTCATACTTCGAAGGAAGTATATGGATCTGGATATGTGGAGATGGAACAATCTCTTGAGTGATGCATTCTGACTGTAGGATTGGAAGTACTTGATCATCATCAGAATCAGAGGAGGAGCGACCATCATCTGTAAATTCATCTTGAATTGCGAAGATGGTGTCTTCGGTTTGTTCATCTTGCTCTGAGAACAAAGATTCAACCTCTGCATCGTTGAGATTGGCTTCTGTGCTTTGTTGAACATGGGAAACCATTCTGGCTGATTTCTCCTGGTTCTGAGGACAATTCTTTGCAAAATGTCCTTTCTTTTTGCAAGCAAAGCATCGATCAGTCCGTCTGTTTCTGAAAGGTTTTCGTCTGAAGAATCTGAGACGTTTTCTCCTTTTCACTTTTCTTTCAACAAGTCCTTTCTTCTGAAGCTTTGGATGAGAACAATTGCATTCTTCTTTGGATTTGCATTTTATCTCAAGATGAGATTTCTTGCAGGCTTTCTTCAGGACTGATTTGTTCTTCATTAAGGACTTGAACATGGTTTGTTGCTCACAGAGTTTGTCGATTGTTGTAATGGCAATCTGGTGGATCTCTCCAAGAGAAAGTTGTGGAATTTCTCTTCTTGAGGTGGTTATGGCTCTGTGGAGCTCAGGCTGGATCTCTTGAGGAAGAGATGCAATGTACACATGCTTTAGATTTGGATCACTACACCCATTAAGAGCATAATAGAGTTCTGACATTCTTTTGAAATGGAAGTCCAAATCTGGTTTGTTCAGAGAACAACACTTCATGACGAAATAGCTTTGTTGCATCATCTTTTGATAGAGAGTATTGTCACCAATGAACTCAAGGTGAAGTGCTAGCAATGCCATGGGAGCGGTTGCTTGCACATACTGGATCTGTCTGTATTCTCCCAATGATTGGAACCATTCTCGTAATGTTCCTGTGAATAGTGACACAAACTCCGTCAAGACCGTAGGGAGATGAGATTCTTTGATTCTTTGGAGATCGATCCATGCAGCAAAAGTTTGTAGCCTTTCTTTCCTTTTTCCCATTGAATATCATCAAAAGTGAACCATGGGCCATTAGTTGGTTTAGATGGTCCAGAATCTGTAGCATAGAATTCCGGAGGAGGTTCTTCCATTATTGGTTCATCATATTCTGGATGAGGTTGTTCTTGATGGGCTCCAAAGTTTGGATCATCTGCCATAAACTTCTGTGAGATGTCTGCAACTTCATCTTCATTTTCTGTGGACTGGGAAAAAGATTCTTCTGAAGAGACTTCAGAATCATTGTGTTGGGAACTGGATCTTTCTGAAGAGGCTTCTAATTCAGAGGGTTGAGAACTGGAATCATTTGAAGAGGCATCTTCATTTCTTGTAGGCTCTTCTCGGATATTAAAATTAGAAATGTTTCTAATCATTAATGTGGAAGAGGGTTCTTCAACCTTTTCCTTGTTTTTCTCCTTTGAGGAAGAAGGAGAGGCTCTTATCGATTTAGGCATTGGAGGAGGTGGCTCAAAAGGAATATCAGATACCATGAAAAATTGTTTTGAGTAATCAGGAGAAGTTGGTGGGTCATAGAGAGAAGGTGTAACAGTTGTAGGAAGAAAGGGAAGTGTAGGAATGGAACTTCTCTTCCTATCTTGCTCCATGTAAGCAAGATCCTTCTCGAGATTTCTGATCTCTCTCTCCTTTTGGTCAAATTCTGGACCCGTCCTTCTTAAGGAAATAAGCTGCCTGAGTTCTTTGTCAAGAAGCTCTATTCTGGCAACTACTCTTTTGTACATCTGATCAAGCTCCTGAGAGATTGTGTTCACCTTTTGGTTGGTATCCTGAACATGGGATAAAACCTTATCAACCTTAGAATCGAGTTGGATTAAGGTTTTATTCTGAGCTCTGGCATTTGTGGTTTTCCAATTCAAGACTTCTTCTCCTTGTGAAAGAGATGAAGTTATTCCTCCATCAGGGTTGACTGTGGTAGTCTGGATATAAGGTCGGATTGCAACCTTGTTTTCCGTACTTCTTTCCGCAGGTGGAAAGCTGTTGCCCAAACTGTGTATCATCATGCAAGGTTGGCATGGTATCACCGGTGGTGGAAGGCTAGGAGGCACTTCTTGCGTACAGCTCTTTGGTTTCTGTTGTTGCTGTTCTGCCTTCAGGATGGCTAACGCCTCATCATAACAAGACAAGGGTCGTGTGACTGATGGTGGATCTGGATCTGGTTCTTCTGGTTTAAAGGTCCTACAAGGAAGACCTTTCTTTCTTGCCTTCCTTCGTCTTCTTCTCCGACTAGCCTCACTTTCATCATCGTCATCGGAGTCGGATTCTTCATCGCAAGAACATCCAGGGTCACACATGGATGGATCAGCATCCCATACGAAGTGGCCATCAACTTTATCAGTGTAAACTTCCTTTCCATCGGGGATGAAGGAGTTTACTGGTAAGTACCCGAGAATAGTGTACGTTTCTCTGCTTGTCGGCACAACTGGCTGAATCATCAGCTGCTTGAAGATTGTACTTGAAGAAGATGGGGTTTCTTCTTGAGGTTGCTTGAAGATGGTTTTGGTTCTACCATCTGGCATCTTCTGGAACTCGTAGGTTGTAGATCTGACTGGCTCATGAGTCTGTTGGAGTGACTCATAGTTTGTAATCCACTCTGTTGGCATCAACCTTTCCAGTTCCTTTCTAGGAATTTGTCTAGGAACCTGGACGATAGTTGGAGTATCAGATCCAGAGTTTGCTAGAATCATTAGAGCGTCTGGGGATCCAGATCCTTGAAGATCTAGACCATGGTCCTGCAACCTGTAGACAAGCTGGTGATGGAGAGTAGTTGTTACTGCTGTAGCTACTTGCTCTGCTCCAATGATCTGAACTTGAACTTTCAAGGCGTTGGGAAGATTGGCATCTCCCAAGGACATAGCGAAATTGGGGAAGTAAGTCAAGACTGCACTTCCGCTGTTGAGTGTGGTCACTACTGTCCCGATAACGGCATCCTCATACTTCAGATATCTGGTATCCAGCAAGGCCAGCCTGGCTGTTACTGGAAGACCTTTTCTCCCTTGGTAAGAGAGAACAAGACGAACGGCTCCGAAGTGGAGGTGTGTGTATCCTTCCTGTCTCCAGGAAGATATGAACTCTGAAGGGATGGAGAGAGTGACATACTGCTCTCGCTTGGAATATGGTAGATCACACTTATCCAGTTTGGAAGACTGGACAAACTCTTTTGTTTGTGAAGGTCTGTTTGAGTAGATCAAAGATCTAATTCCTCTCAGAGAACCTCTTTTTCTGTAGATGTTGTAAGGACTGACTAAGGGTGGAACAGTTTGTTCTATAATAGCATTATCTGGGATAGTAGAGTATTCTATAAGATTTTCTATTTTACTGGTAGAGTGACGAGGAAGGGATAGAGAAGAGAAAACTGAAATCAACTGATCAGGAGATGTATCCATAGCTTGGAGGGTTTTCTAGCTCTTCTTCTACCAACTCGCCGGAATCTATGTACAAATTAGTTTTCACGTACACCTAGGTACATTCATAATATGGACCCAAAAAGTATATAATTTATAAATTAATAATTATTAATTTATACGATTAATTAATACCTCGCTAAATTAATAAAATTTGACGGTCCCAACAGTATTAATTTATCGAGGTTATACTGTATTTTATAGGTTTTCTGCTTAAACTAATGTCAAACACATGTTTTATGGGTATTCTGCTTTAAAAAATATGGATTTTCTACTTAAAATTTTATATTGCACACGCATAGAGTGCGCAGAATTACTAGTTTTTATTAAACGCTTTAAGGTCCTTTCGCAGTCAACTTCTTTTTTTTAAGTTTTTCACGTTGGGGCATTCGGACCCGTACATGCACCCACACTCATACTCGCTCTTACATCCGTATTTATGTGACCTTGATTCGAACACAATATATGTATAATTTAGCATACTATTAAACCGTTAAACTACACCATTCAATGATATACATATATATCTATATATTTTAAAATAAACACTAGTTTGAACTTTTGAAATAAAATGTGAAATAAAAATGAAAAAACCTCCCCACAAAAGAGACCATTTCGACATATCAAAATCTCAATCATAGATAGGGCCAAAGGCTCAGAAAATCACACAAAATTCTGAAAACCAACATCAACCTCATTTCCCAATGAGAACCAAGATATGAAAATACCACAAAACAAATCTCCATGTTTTCCCTCTGGCAAACCACACAAATTCAAATCCCTAAAATCAACCAAAACGACACGTTCGAGTGTCGTCTACCATACAAATTCACAGGCAACACTTTCTGTTGACGTGTAGGCCAACTTCCCCATACAAGTCCCTTCCCTCTTCGTCTTCTACCTTCCACACACACATACACAGTGTAAACATACCTTCAATGTGCCTGCCTCTTATATCTTCTTCGCCATTCCAATCTTCCACAACCTGCAGTAGACAGAGTGTAAACACACTACCACACGCAGAGTACTTATTGTTTCGTCATGCCTCCGAAGAATCCCAACCCATTTCTTCAATCCGAAACAATGGGGAAATCGAACCAGCCGGCGGAGATCCGTATCCCGTTTCCATCAGATCGGAAGGGAATGAAGAAGAGCAAGGCGGAGGAGAAATTAGCTCGAGATTTCCAGGAAAGACTAGTATTATCATCTTCATCATCAGCAGCAGCAGCAGTATGGAGAGAAAAGAGCAATGCAAGTGCACCGGAGGGCAAAATGGAGGATAGGAGCTCGGGGAGAGAGAGGCTGAAGAGGCATCGTGTCGAGGTGGCGGGTCGGGTTTGGATACCGGAGATGTGGGGGCAGGAAACGTTCTTGAAGGACTGGATTGATTGCACGGCGTTCGATTCTGCGCTGAGGAACAACACGATTATGTCGGCGAGGGCGGCGTTGGTGGAAGAGGGGAAGAGGGCGAATTCAAACAGATTCAGAATAGAGAACAGCTGTTGATCATGGTGTTCTTGATGAGTTTGGCTATTTTAGATTTTTTTTTTTTTTTTTTTTTTTGAAGATTATCATTTTCTTATCCCATGTTGATATTATAGTCCACACATTTTTATGGGATTGATGAAGCAGATTATGGAGTTGATAACTAAAGATCTCTTACATGGTAATTTATAGTTGAAATGCAGTTTGTGGGCTTAGTCAGTATGTTAAAAGATTTCAGTCATGCAAGAACTTGTGCCATTTGGTAGCATATTGGAGTTACTTGGTCGCTCCTTGCTACCGGCACCTGCATTGGAACGAGACTCAAACACGAGACCTCTAATTAAGTAGATGTAGCGTCAAGTCGTGTCATTTTTTCCGGAAAAAAATGAAACTTTCTTTAATTTTCAAGGAATACCGTCAATTATTCTAAAACTATATCATACATATATACACCTACTTAGGAACAATTTTATCATTTGCTGGTGTATCGTACATTTATATCATATATACACATCTCATCTCTAATGACACTTCTAAAAATATTAATTTGTCGTATCGTACCATGTCGGACACCGTGTCCGACACTTCTCATGCGAAAAATTCACAAAAAAATTCATATCTCCGTATTCATGTCTTATCGCCGTATCCGTGTCCGTATCTATATCCGTGCAACATAAATACACATACTTCTAAAAATATAATTTTATCATATCACGTTCTATCATACATTCTGCGTTCAGAACTTATCACCTGATAAATGTGTTCTCGTACTCGTGTCCGTTCATTATAATGCAGAACTCTCATACTTGTGCCATAGTTCAAATGCTGTCTTAAAATGGATCGAGTTAATTTGCCCAGCAGTGAGGTACAAACCAATTACAGTGACTTTTGGAATGCAAAATTATTTTCAAAATATGCACATAACTATTGAGAAATTCTACACATATTCCTGGGGTTTTAACTAAAAATAAAAATGGATCACTCAGAAACAACGATTACAAAAAGACACATCCCATACGGGGAGAAATCATCCACACCTCACTCTCATATGATCAGATCCAAAACTATAATTGCAACTTCTTGCATTCGGGCGAAGAACGGAACTCCCATATCTTGATGGTTCCATCGTCGCTTGCAGAGGCAAGAAGCCTGTTGTCCTGTCATGTTATTCAATCCAGTAAGGTAATGGGATTACAAATACAGAATCAACTAATTAATTTTATAAACGTCACAAACTTGATAAATTGCACTCCATGTTATCATTGTCTCATCCTTGTTAGAATCATACAAATAAGCTATCGAGAATAGGAAGTCGTAATGCATCAGAGAGATGTTTCCGGAAACACTATATTTACCATGGAACTCCACTGGACAGCATTTACATCCATTTCATGGGCTTTCTCTTCCTTCAGAAGCAATTTATATGAAGGTTGATCACCCTAGGGTAATGCAAGAACACAAATACAAGGTGAGAAACCTAATATAAATGAACCATCTCGTATGATCAACATTCTTGTGCTGAGCATATACACAGTTGCGAATTGTACAAAATTTTACCTTGAACGAAATGCTAAGTTTACATGCAAAGGATAATCAGGGTACATGATTTAGGTTCAATTTACTAACAGTTGCATATGTATGTAGATACATCCAAGTTTGCATTGCCTTCTCTCTCTTTTTTCTCTTTTTCCTCTTTTTTCATGTAGTTTTTGTTCCAGATTTAAGGTTCATTGGCAAGGCAACTCTACCGCTTCTTTTAGTTTACTTTCCTTTTCAACATGGTCCTTGATTAACAGTAATATCTCACTTAATAAAATATGAAATAGGCTGAATAAGATGGATTTGAAATCCGTACCAATCCATCTTCATTCTCAACAAACAAGCGAATAGCATCATCAGCTGCTCCAGTGCATATTATTCCCTCCCTATAACATTCAACTGAAAATGAGGCCATGATAAATTCAACAAACATGACAAAATGGATGCCAAACATAGACCTATAAAAGTTGAAATCATCAGTTTCCTGACTACATGTAAAAAGGAAAAAAGAGGCAGTCACCTACCTTGACCAGTGGACAGAAAAAATTGTCCGGTCATGATAGCCAGAGAGAGTACATAGGTGTGTCCTGACAATAAGCAAAAGCACGTCAAATCAATTCAATTAGCTTTTAATTCACAAGGAAAATAGGGACCATGGAAAAAGGCTTCTACGTTCAAGATGAATTACCAAATTTGATAGACAGTGAAGAAAGTTAATTGCTCTTACCAAAAAAAAAAAAAAAAGAAAAAAAAGAAAGAAAGTTAATTGTTAAAATCAGTAGGAAACAAGAGGTGGGTAAACATATATTGCCCATAATTAGGCAAGCCAAGCATATAAATGAGCGATGCCATTAAAATATGTTTCAAAAACGTTTTCCAGAATTAAGCTAAAAGATAGTTAGTTAAATCCAACTTAGTGTATATAGCATAATTCAGAAGAGTTTTGAAAAATGAAGCAAAAGTACTAAAATCATGCTGCTATAGACTGTAATACCGGTTATTACCATGGAAAACAAACTCATATTGACATGGTCATGAGAAGACTTATAGGTTACGAAATATTTATGCAGCGAAGAAAACCTCTACAAATGGTACAACAATACATATATATCGTAAACTAACTTTTAGAGAGGGTTTGTTTAGTATATTTTTCTTTTTATTGCAGAAGGACTGGGGTAATTGAGAAGGAGAAAGAGGAGTAGAGTAATATAAACTTAAAACATATCAGGTTATGATGCCATCATAAAGTATGACTTCAAAGTTAATTCCTTGTACCAAAGAAACTGGCAGCACTACAGAAGAAATGAAAAGGGCATATGGAGATGTGGCAAGACAAAAGATCAAACATCCATTTTGAGATGTTGCTCACCAGTGTGCATTTCCATCTCCAGACTGCATCCTCATAATGTCACAACCCCATATCTTAATGGTGAGGTCGTCGCTGCAAAATCAAATTAACTGCATCAGACATACTCCAATAATTAATCCTATTTATTGTTATGGTAACATAAAACCTAGTCTCTTGGATATTAAACTTGAATTAGCAAGAGCCCTAATGACAGGAAGCTCGTGTATACCTGCAGGAAACCATCTTGTCTCCATTGGCATTAAAAGATAAGGCCCAGACGGTAGATGTATGTCCACTAACACATAAAAATAAAGGAAAAACAAAATTAAAACAGATTCAGCACAATCTAGTATAACCTCATTCAGTATATTTGATAAGAAAGACAATTAAGGCAATTTAGAAACCACAGAACCTAGAAAGCACCTATCTTGAAATTAAAAGAGTGGAAATAAATTGAATTTCGCTAGAGCCCAGATACTTTTGATCTAGTGGTTAACTGGATTTTTAAGGTGAAATCTCAGTGATTGGTCATTGTTGCTAGTATACGCCTACATATCTATTGAGTATAATCTACAAAAGTATAAAGTGGGCATATAAATACCTGCAGGATTCATTTAACGTTTGCACACAGTGCCAATCATCACTGTCACCATCCTCCGCCCAGACCTACAGAAATTAGATGAGTGGAATCAAATAGTTAATTGACTTTTTGGATTACACATAAATTACACTAGATTAGTAGATAATAAATGTATGGAAAGTTCATAATGTCACTTTGCTGTACTAATAAACTACCTTGATTGTATTGTCATAGCTACAAGAGAAGAGGATATCCATTGATGGATGCCATTGCACCATTTTAACATCCTGTGTGTGTCCTTGCAATACTGATACACAGTCGAACTCGTTATGTGGTAACACTTCCCATATCCAAACTGATTTGTCACGCCCACAAGTTGCAAGCAATGAACCAGATACATTCCAAGAGACACTTTTAACTTCATTCTCGTGACCCTGGTCATAATTTTACATTCTTTTTAATATACTACTCAAAAACACTAGGACTTGAGGAATCAGTGTCAAACATTTAGATCCTTCAATAACACACAAAAACACAATCATTTCTCTAATTATGTAATTATACCTCTAGAGTGGAAACACAAGAAAAATCACCCCCAACATCTTCCCAGATAGCAGTTGTGGCATCAAAACTTGCTGTTGCCAATAATTTACCAGATGGAGACCATGCGCAAGATCTAACAGTCCTATTATGTGTATCCTCCAAAACCGCCTGCAGAGCATTTCAAGCAGCAAGGAATAAATAAAACACCAACATTTTATCTAAAACCAAAATCTCAATATCATAAGAATGCTTCAACTTCGCAACAAACCAATAATCAAAGTTCACAAACAACATCGATCACTACTCTACACACGATATATAGCGGCCGTTTCTCCATTCCAAAAGCTTTTAAAGTAAAATCAGCAAAGGAGATTAAAGAACAGAAAGGATGATACCTTGCACTGGAAAGAGCCTGTAGCTGGGCTCTGTTCCCAGATGCGGATAGTTTTGTCTCCGCTGCAGGAAGCAAGTACTGCCGGCACACCGTCGGCTCCGGTCGCCGGTTTCCAGGCGAGGCCCCAAACCCTATCGGTGTGGCCTTCGAGACTCTGAACTTCTCTCAGCTCGAAATTGTCATCCGTGAAATTCATCTTCCCCGAATAGCAGATATCGAATTTGTATAGACAAGCTAGGGTTTCAAGCTTTCAAGTAACGAATTTTGCGGACACGCGCCGCCGCGATAAGGGGAAGAAAACAGAAAAGAGAGCGTGGTAGACTCGTGCTGTGAATACCATAGGCCAGTAGCCGGGAATGAGGAGAATCTTTCTTTAATCATGCAACCAAGTCCCTAAACTGTGCATAATTTCAACTTCGGACCCATAATTTATCATTTATTTTCATTTTCCCCACTGACCTTTGTGTATTTTGTCCATTTGGCTCATTATTTAGGTATATAATATATTATTGCCACTTTTACAAGTTAACTTTTTATATTTTTATTGAGACTACAGTATTTACTGGCTACTGTCAACTATAGACTATGGTGATAAGTCTACTCACTAAATTGTAGAGATCTTATAGGCAGAAGTAGTAATTAATTTTCTCGTTGAATTGTAGGAACGTACAGTGATTAATCTCCTTGATGAATTATAGTCACCTCATAGACAGAGGTCGTACACTTATAGTGATTAGTTTCCTTAGAAAGCGTTTGGTACAGAAAAAAAACTGGTATTAACCTCTATAGATATTAGGAAGCAAGCCTAATTATTAGTTTGGTACTGAATATTAGCTCATATGGGCCAATGATGTTTAATACCGAGCCCGGTAAGGCCCGGCACTGTTTGCATATTAGGTGTTGATATTCATATCTTATTTTTGATGAAATTAACTTTGCTTCATCTGACCCCACCTTGCAGCAACACTGTCCAATTTTTTGTTTCCAATCGGTACCCTGTGATGAAATTTTTTGTTTCCAACCTGTTTCCCAACTAAGCAGGGGCATTTCAGGTAACTTACATTTAAGGTACAATAACCCAAATGCATACCAAACATGATATTAATCGACACTAGTACTTAGTTTTAGAACAAAAGTGTACCAAACAGAAAATTACGTGTTACTAGAAACACCTAATTTAACTTAGTAAGCCCGAATTAAACTAACTAAAATTAAGTATACAAGTGTACCAAACGCTTTCTTATTGAATTGTAGCCATAAGCAGAAGCAGTGACTAGTCCCTCGCCGCTAGACACCTCATAGGATTTAAAGTTGTTCCATATTGTATGGAATATGAACCTTATAAGGTGAGACAGGTGACCAGGAGGTTCCTCGCTGCTAGATACCTCATATAATTTAAAGTTAGATTCATATTTTATGCACCTCATAAGGTCAGGAGGTTTAAAACTACTATATATGATTCTCTCTATAAACACTTCATATGGTGGAACAATTGGTCAATAAATTTAAAGTTGTTGTATACTCAAAATTATAATTCGAACTCCTAACTTTTGATTAAGGATTGATGGAAGCTTTCCGCTCAACCACACACTCGTAGTTACAAGTCAACTTTTTATTATGTTGTTATACACCCAATGTGAATCTCTAGAATGGATATTTATATGCTTTAAGCCTTTAACCTTATTTATAAATATCACATAATATTTTCCTCCCCTTTAGAAATTTCATATATTTTGTCATTTTATTGGACGGGACTATGTTTTTTTTTATTTTTAAATTTTCCACTCAGTTTTATTTTATTTTTTTTAGTTCAGACGCTGCAAAGAACCAATATGGAGGAAACTCTCAACTCAGTAGCTAAACCGCTCCATCCACAAAAATGATGTCGCAAATTTTAAGCCTTAGTGCTTGAACATAAAGTAGGATTAGACTCAAACCCATGCAATCTAGCATTTGTGCACAAAATCACATCGCATTTGTATGATCTTTGCCCATTTCCTTGGCTGATATTCAGCATTATGTTTGGTTTGGTACAGATATTTCCAAAGAGAAGAAAAAGGAAATTACTTCCAAGTAATATGATGCTGCATGAGTCTAACCAGTCACAAAATTGTCAAGTTTATAAACCCTAATAAAAATATAAATGTTAAAAGTAGTAAATCTGATTACAACATTGCTTTATTTCGTCTATCAACAATGACAATACCAGCAGCATTTCAGTAAGAACAACCCCGCTCCAGAGATTTATAAAAAAAAAAAAAAAAGACTTGCTCAATTTAGTTTCCATTATTCATACAAATGCATCATAATATTTAGAAGAATCAAAATTTCTAACTAAAGTGAAAAAAAAATTTCATCTTGAGGACCATATTTTCTTACCATAATCTAAGAGATACTTCTCTTGTATACAACAAAAATCAACATCCAAATGAATCCCAGTTAGTAATGCAAACTACTGGAGGTTTTGATGCTGTCCGGAGTGTACAAATACGTTATTACTTGACCATGAAGGAACTTTTACAGCCACAGCCACCTACTGCACTTGGATTAACCGTTACCTGCATATACAGTAGAAGTATCAATAACAGAATTCTAATGTAGTTATAAAATGTATAGCAATTATTAGGTCACCGACGAAAATCATATCAAGAAATGTCGCTCGTGATTCTATAAAGTGAAAAAGGTCAGGCTAACAAACAATTTTCAAGATCTGGTTCATCTAAAGTAACACTGGGAGTTTGCAATGGCTTCTTGCAGCTAATAATCACAATTGGCCTTTCCAAAGAGGTCAATTGTTTGTAATTTTACTTCACTTCAAAAGATATAGTAGAGTGCAAGTGTGCAACACATTACTCATCTATCGTTGGATTCTTTACCCATCCAATGCATCAGGAAACCAATGCAAGTCCTACCCCCTTTCATAGTTTGTTTACTAGCTGATGCATTTTAAAAACGAACAACTGATAAAAACAATCCAGATACGACAATTACCATTGAAGATTTGAAACAATAATATTGAAAAAGACAAATCTAAGAACCACAGAAATTCCCCTACTAAAGAGCTCATCTTTCGGTCCCATGGTTTGAACAAGAGGACCTAATCACCCAGGTGCATATCTGATTGTCGTCAAGACTATGCCCTATCTCTGGAAATAGCTTATGATGACCGAACTTAATAACTTAACCTCTAGGCTCCCCACTCCTCCAAAACATTATGGATGATAATAACAGATAACAACGAGAATGCAACAATTATACTTAAAAAAATCACCAGTTAAAGTGAACACACCTGAAAAGCAGAACGGATAAGCTCCTCTACATAGTCCACGGTTGCACCTTTCACAAAGTCAAAGGAAATGTTGTCAACCACCAATTTAACTCCATCTTGCTCAAAAATCCTGCAAAAAAAATCAAATTGATAAATGAATTTTCTTGAGGGCCAAACATAAATTTTATTTTGTGTCCCAGCATTGAGAGCATTAGAATCCAGCAAATCCCAAAATTCAGTGAATTCAATAACCTGTCATCATCATCGGTCTTCTCATCAAGTGTAAAGTTATATTGGAACCCAGAGCAACCACCTGCTTCTATACTCAAGCGAAGCAATTTCTCACTAGCTTCTTCAGCTTGCAACTCTTTCATTCTCTGTATAATATTAGTGAACCATTCAGTGACACAATCGATATCCCTTGAGGAAAAATACAAGTTTAATGACATTAATTATGCCTATATACCCCATAATTGCAAACTGAAATTCATTCTGATCATAACCTGGCAATTAAAGGTTATACATGGCAAGTTTCTCACAACATTGAATTCAATCACCTATTCCTGACCGAACCCCAAATATGATAGTAGGGAAGCATCTCTAAATCCAAGACTATTGGACTATGATGCAGGACATGGCAAGATGGACACAACACAGATACGGCGACACGAATTTTTCCTTGAATTTCCCACGTGAGGAGTGTCGGACACGGCCGGCAAAATGATATTTTTAGAAGTTTTCATACATCAGAGCTATTGGACTATCTCCAACAATCCCTGCGGCCATAACTAAGAAACCAAAACCTTCACATCACTACAACTCTGAGCTTCCCCATCATCACATCACACATGATTTTTGCAAAATCATATAATATAAATTAAAGAAGATTCAACCAAAAAAATACAGCATAACCCGAAAATTAATACCCAATATGAAAACAATATGAATTTTAAAAAAAAAAAAAAAAAACGAGAAAAGCATCGAAATTTACTCTGACGCAGCTGTCGGTCATGAGTACGGATTCGGATTCCGTAGACGGAGACGGTGATTCCGGCGAAGCAACCCGAGGTTCTCGCAGCGCGGAGGATGAGCTGAGAAGCCTGGAATTCAGGCGAATCCGAGCTGAAAAATAGGGCGCAAGGCGATTAATCAGTGAACGGGACGACATCTTCAAACATGCTACTCACCAATCGGGAAATCAAATGAAATAGTAATCGGTGGAACAGATTCTCGATGAAAAAATATGTAGGAAGGATTTCTTGATTGAATTTTCTTCTGTGCTGTTTCCAGAAATAGGTTGGGTATTGGTGAGGCTTCGTCTGCCGAACACACGATTGCGTCATCCGATTACCCCAACAACCGGATCGGGCCGGATTGGTAACCTACAAAACGGGCCCAACCCGATGGATTTTTCCATTTTCGATTTAATAAAGTTTACTAATTTCCCAAACTACACCTAATAAAATTTTTAATTCATTTTCAATTTAATAGGACTTAAACTTATAATATACGAATACTTTTAAAAATATTATTTTATCGTATTGGATACTGTATCCGACACTCCTCACGTGAAAAATTCAAAAAAAATATGTGTCGTCGTATTGGTGTTGTGTTATGTCCGTGTTCATATCCGTGCATCATAAACTTAAAATCGATTTAAATATTCGCAGAGGTAAAATATGCTCACCAAATCATCTTCTTGTCTCACCAAATAGCTACTATTGCAGAGAAAGAGTTTGATGCAGACCCTTCAGAAGCAAACTTGCTCAACATGAACAAGAGTACGGCAGAATGGAAGACCTCCCTTGCCATGGAAGAAGATTTCTGGAGGCAAAAGGCATCGATCAAGTGGCTAGAAGAAGGAGAACGAAATACTCGTTTCTTCCATTCGCTTGTTAAGAAGAAAAGGATTAAGGGCTCCATCAATACTATATATGAAGGGGATCAAAGGATTGTGAATCCACAGCACATACAAAAATCAGCGAGTGAATTTTTCGAAGAACTCTTGACTTCAACGGGCCCTATTAGCTGGAATGAGGATGATTTGAAAATAATCAACAAGGCCCTTACCGCTTCAGATGGGGAGCATCTGTGCTCCAAACCCACAAAGCAGGAAATTCGTGATACTATTTTCCAAATCAACCCTCACAGTGTGGCCGGTCCAGATGGTTTCAGAGCGATTTTCTACCAGAAATTCTAGCATACCATTGAAGATGAGGTGTGCGAAGCAGTTTACGCATTCTTTGACGGACAGCAGCTCCCTAAGGCCTACACTTCCACTTCCATCATTCTTATCCCAAAAGTGGAAAACCCAAACCATTGGAGTCAATATCGTCCGATCAGCCTCTGCAACGTCTCTAACAAAATCTTGACTAAGCTGTTAAACAACAAGCTGGCAAAAATTTGACCCAAAGTCATATCACCAAATCAGAGTGGTTTTGTGTGCCATAGAAATATTAGCGATAATATTCTATTGGCTCAGGAGATGATACATGGGTTGGACAACAGAGGACAGGAAAAAAATGTCATCATCAAACTTGATATGGCAAAGGCATATGACCGTATTGAATGGCCTTTCTTGTTTGAAATTATGCGAAGAAAAGGATTCCCGGCTAAGTGGATTAATTTAATTGAGCGTTGCGTTAATAACTGCTGGGTTTCTGTGATTATTAATGGCACTTCCTCTGGTTTTTTTCACTCTTCTAGAGGTCTCCGACAAGGGGATCCTTTATCCCCGTCCCTTTTTGTTATTGTCTCTGACTTTCTTTCCATTCTCTTGAACAGATTGGCGAGGATGGATGTGCACAGCAGGTTCAAAGGAACGGACAAAGTCCCAGTGACACACCTCTCCTATGCAGATGATACGATACTCTTCACTAATTCCAGAATTAGCTCGCTTCTACAAACTAAAAGTATCCTGGAAAAGTATGAGTTCATTTCGGGGCAGAAAATTAATGCGGACAAAAGTTGCTTCATCGTCGGAAACAATAATGGTTCTGTGGCTGATCAGGTAAAACGAGTTTTTGGTTATAAGAGAGAGGTCCTTCCTATCGGGTATCTTGGGGCGCCTTTATATGCTGGACGCAGGAAAGCCGTCATGTTTGATGGGATTGTAGCTAAAATCCGGGCGAAGCTCTTAGGATGGGAATCCGCCAACTTAAGCTATGGAGGAAGATTACAACTTATTAAATCCGTATTGCTCTCCATACCAACCTACACCATTCAAATCTTGGAGCCGCCTAAATCTGTGATTCAGCGTTTACACCGGATTATGAATAGATTTTTCTGGGGAAGTAATTCCGAAGCTAATAGGATACATTGGGCTGCATGGGATCGATTATGTTATCCGACAGAGGAGGGAGGTCTGGGAACGCGAAATTTGGAAGATATGACCGAAGCTTTCTCTTACAAACTCTGGTGGCGTTTCCGAACTTCAAACACCCTTTGGGCTCAGTATACTAAAAGCAAGTATTGCAAGGATTGGCATCCCAATCTTGCACCTACTACTAACCGAAGTTCACTGATCTGGCGTCGCCTGTGCCGAGCACGGGAGAAAGCGGAAAATTTTATCAACTGGTCTCTTGGAAATGGCGGTATCTCCTTTGCCGCTGACAGGTGGTTTCATGGAAAAAAGCTTTCGGACATGAGGGAGGATTTCGACAGTGAGCTAAGGGTCAATCTATTCTGGAATGAACAGGGATAGTGTCACCAAACACTACAAACTTATCTGGGCCCTAATTTAGCTAATCAGATCGTTACGGTTCCAATCATGTACGATCAGCCGGACCAAGCTTTCTGGAACCTGGAACCGGATGGAAAATTCTCAATCAAATCAGCTTATAATGTCATTCGGGAGAAGCTTGAGCCTTCAGCTTCATGGAGGCCTATATGGAGCAGTAATCTCACGCCCACAATCCAAATTTTCATATGGAGGCTAATCAAAGATTGGCTTCCTACAGATGACAGGCTAGAACGTAAAGGCATAGCGGTACCATCGCGCTGTGCGTGTTGCTGTAACAGAGACACGAAGGAGCACGTTTTCTCTACCGGCTCCAAGATCAAGAAAGTGTGGGACTTCTTCGGAGAGTGCTTTGGTATTCACCATTTGGCAGCTGCACCGATCTTAGTGGTGCAGAGCTGGATTACATCCTCCCCTTTTAGCTCACAAAAACATGTTAGAATTATCATCCCAATCTTGATTTGCTGGTACGCCTGGCTTGAAAGAAACAGAGCGCGACATGAAGGGAGTCTCTTCTCTTATCTTAATATTATTCGCAGAGTTAAGTCCCATATATATCAACTAAGCCATCTTGGTCGTTTGTGCAGGGAATGGTGGAAAGAGGACACTCATATAGCCAGAAAATTTGACATTACACTGACTAAGGGGCTGCCAAGGCCTATTATCCTAGTCAAATGGTTCCGACCCCAAATAGGATGGTGGAAACTCAATACGGATGGAGCATCTCGCGGTAACCCGGGACTTGCGGGTATAGGTGGCCTGATTCGAGACTGCAATGGCAATGTGATATACGCTTGTAGCCATGGCATAGGCCATGACACTAATATTGAAGCAGAGGTGAGAGCTATTGCAGTCGGAGTAGCCAAAGCTGCAGAATTACACTGTGATAACCTCTGGATTGAAAGTGATGCTTTGGCGGCGATTGCCATTTTTAAACGAGGACGTGCAGGGGATTACAAAATCCAGGCCGCTATTGTGGAATTCAGGAATTATGCGAGATCCATGAATATTAGAATGACGCATGTGTACAGAGAAGGCAATATGGCAGCTGACAAACTAGCTACTAGAGGTGCGATCGAGCAGAACGCTTGGACCTTTCCGGAGCTGCCAATTACTGGAGAAATCACAGGAATTCTACGGTTGGATAAATGGGGAATCCCGAATCTAAGGCGAAAGACATGATAGAGCATTCATTTGTTTATTTCTGTACAGGCGTGGTGCGTCTGTTGCTTAAGGATATGTCTTGCATGAATCTGACTCCAATTGTCTTTGGGAACATGATACAGGAACAACATAGTGACACATGGTCTGGCCGACATAGTCAAATGTATGAGAAGGAGCCTCAATGTGGGGTAAGTTGGTATAATCTTCATCTTTATCAGTCTAACATTCCTAGGAATTTATGCTTTAATATTCATACTACATTTGACTGGCTTTTGGTCGAGAGCTGGATGTACATGCAGGCGCAATTCATTGCTTGGAGTTACCATGGGATATTAATTGGCAGCACCTTATGGCCAGCCTGCAACTATGAAATTGACGGTTATTTTGTACATTCTGTCCGACACCAACCAAACAATAAGAGCCCTGTGGACGCTAACGACAAGTATGCGATCAACCGTTGCCAAATGAGTGCCACACTGACACTCATCTTTTTAGCCCGGGAGACTGGGCACCTCGGGAAGAGGCCAACGGATGGTCCGTAGATTACGTTTTGCAAGAGGGGCTATAACCTGGTTATTTATGATGTGTTGAATATGTTTGTTTATCAGACCAATAACACTAGCCTTAGACATCACGATGCCAATGCTCTTACGGTTTCGTCTATTGCTTCGAGAGGGCATCATTGTAGTCCTAGTCTCTCTGATCCTTGGATCATGAACATCTGTATTGCTTTCTTCGTTTTGGTTGGTTATTTATGAGGGGGGGCCTCGATAATAACCCCACGGCTCTCTGCCGGTTAAAAAAAAAAAAAAAAAAAAATCATCTTCTAGTCTCAATTTATTACATTTTTTCAACTAATAATTAAATTAATTTAGCTCACAGATTAAATGATTATGAAGTCAATCACATTTGGAACTGACACGTGGTTAGTACCGAGCAAAATCAACTTGAGGTAACTCGTGAGGTCCCTAAAGACATGAATTCCCGTAATAGTCTTAAGAAAGATAAACTATAAGGAAAGAAAGAATTTAGATTTATACAATACCATAAAACTAGCCTACCACCCGTGCGATGCACGGAATGATTATAATTATACTATATTTAAAATAAATAAAAATATTATATAGAATTATTATAATTATATTATATTTAAAATAGTTAAAAATTATTATCAATTATATTTTTAGTAACATATAACTATATGTCTCTGCAACCCGTGCAATACATATAATTATATCTTTTATAATATATAATTATATGCTAGTATGCGATGCATGCGATACACGTAGTTTGATAATTATATATTCTAAAGTAACTAAAAATTATTAAATATTAAAATAATATTACAATTATAAAGTAGTTATATTATAATTATATTATATATATATATATATATATATATATAGAACGTCTAACTAAAAATATGTAAAGTTATTATTATTGATAAAATTAATTGAAAAATGTCTGTGAACCAAAAAACACAAAAAGATAACTAAAAACATATTACACATATTAGAATTACAATAATATGAGTATCATATTATAATAATGTTTCAATTTTCTAAAATGAATATAGAACCATATGAAGTATATAAAATGAATAAAATATAACTAAGAATATAACTTTAAAGTGAAATTGATCGAATATAAAAGAAAACTCAAAATTATTAGATTTTAAGAATATCAATTTGATAATTCTAAAACCATATATGTAATTTTGCATAAAAAACCATATAAATTATAAAGTAAAAATGAACCGTGAAAACAAATCACATTCTTAAAATACATATCAATTTTGTAATATCATTATATACTTAATAACGAAAATATTATGAATAATATGAACATTTAAAAATTAATTTATAAATTTTTACATAATATAATATTTATTTTATAGATTTTATAAATTTGTAATAGTTGATCATTAAAGGTAATAATTTAGTAATAATAATAATAATCAATTATAATTTTTAATAAAACTTAAATAAGATCTCTTCCTCCATTAAAGAGTTAATATACTCTATAGTCTAACTTTTTTTTTTTTTTTTTTTTTTTTTGGTGCTACTCTATAGTCTAATAACATGATTGATATGATAAAATAATGTATGAATGGAATGAGCATTTTCACATTCATTTCTAAACCCTTGATTGGTATAAAATACAATTAAGAATGTTCATTAGTCCTTCCCAAGATAATGTCCATTGCTTTATTCATGGTATTATCCATTACCCCAACCTTGATGGTATTAATGATTCTCAATCTATTGAGAAACAACTATATTTTACTTTTATAAAATTATCCTCATTAAATCTAATTAAATCAAACCTTATTTTTTTATGTTCTTCATTTTTTCTTTTGCTATTTTTCGACTATCTTCTTTCCCACAAAATTTAATAAAATCTAAATCAAATCTCATTATTCAAGTGTCTTTTGGGGTTTTAAGGAAAAAATGAAAAATAGAATAAGAATGTTAAAAAAAAAAAAAGTTAATTAAGAAGATTAAGAAGCTAATAGTGAAAGGGGAAAAATCATAACATTATTGCATGAATAAGGATAAGAGTTTTTGAGCAAAGGACCAACATTAAAAAGTAAAAAATAAAGGTAAACTATTAGTTATAAATTTAATGAAGAAAAAATGCTACAAATAATTCATAATTAATGTTATAAAATTAAAATATAAGAGGATTTTTTTTTTTTAAATAACACAAAGAAAAAGGATTGAAAAAGTTTTTAAATAACGTAAAGAAATATTATAAATCCATAAATAGTTAGACAAAAAGTAAAAAAAGAACACTGGAAATTAAAGAAACAACATAAATGCTTCAGAAAAAAAATATATTATAGAAAAGATAGATGAATGCACAAATATATTCAAATATATTAATCACATAGATGAATTCACAAATATAGCTAAATACAAAAATAGTAAAACTAAATCTGGGATAATTTAAATAAATAGCGGATTCAAAATTACAAAGAAAGGAAGATTTGACTATTACAAAGGTAAACATCCATAAATTTAATATAACAAATATAAATTAATAATTAAAAAAAATATACATCACATCAACAAATAACAAATCTGAAAATTAAAGATACATAATAATATGAGGAAACTAAAAATATTACAATTCAACACACTTATTTTAGTAAAAATAGAGGTATTTTCGAAAACATGAAACTAAAATACTAATCAATAAACAATAATAATAAAAATTTATACATAAATCTGCAACGTATAGTATAAATTCACATTCTTCCTAACTGAAAAATTAAATGTAATAATTGAACAAAGGTCAATGATGATGGGTTCCGGAAATGGGTGGATCCGAATCCGATCACTTTACAATTTGTATTTTGTGGAGGAAACCACCGGAGCTTCGCCGGAAATGAGAAAGGGGTTCAACCTGTTGGGACAAGCACAAGAAAAGTCAGAAGGCCAAGCTGGGGGAACTGGGGGTGATACCCAGTTTGGCTCTCCGACGCTCAAGTCAGTTCAGTGTATGAAGAAATGTAAGTTCAGTCACAGTTGCAGTGATGAAGATTGCTTAAGAATGTTTACCTGTGTAGAAGATGACTTTGGCTATTTATAATTGAGGGTCAAGGGCCCTTTGGTCATTTGCCTCAAGTGGTCCTGGCCGAATGTTGCCCTAACACGTGGCGCTGTGAGAGAGAAACCTAGGAGGAATCTTCTGCAAAAGCGGCCAAAAGTTAGTGCTGGCAGCAGTGGCAGGTGCGCGGGCATGTACGTTGTGTCAGAGAGCCGTTTGGGTGGTTGGTGACGAGGGCTTAAGAGCGCGCTCGTGACAACCTGGAGTATTGGAGGCCAAGACATCCGCTGAGGGGGATGAAGGCTCCAGTTCAAGTGACGAGCCCAAGAGGAGGCCACTCTGAGGGAGTGGGACGCTCGAAGAGGGCTCCTTTGGCATGTGGGCGTGCCCATTATTTAGCATGTAGGACGCTCGTGGAGAGACAGCGCTCGTTGCACTTAGCGCTCGTGTACTGGTGGTGCGGCCTTGGGGAGACAGATGTCATCAACTCGGTGATACCACGTGTCCTAATGTGGGACAATCGTATTTTGACCCCATCATTTTGCAAAAATGATGGGTTCCGGAAATGGGTGGATCCGAATCCGATCACTTTACAATTTGTATTTTGTGGAGGAAACCACCGGAGCTTCGCCGGAAATGAGAAAGGGGTTCAACCTGTTGGGACAAGCACAATAAAAGTCAGAAGGCCAAGCTGGGGGAACTGGGGGTGATACCCAGTTTGGCTCTCCGACGCTCAAGTCAGTTCAGTGTATGAAGAAATGTAAGTTCAGTCACAGTTGCAGTGATGAAGATTGCTTAAGAATGCTTAATAATGCTTACCTGTGTAGAAGATGACTTTGGCTATTTATAATTGAGGGTCAAGGGCCCTTTGGTCATTTGCCTCAAGTGGTCCTGGCCGAATGTTGCCCTAACACGTGGCGCTGTGAGAGAGAAACCTAGGAGGAATCTTCTGCAAAAGCGGCCAAAAGTTAGTGCTGGCAGCAGTGGCAGGTGCGCGGGCATGTACGTTGTGTCAGAGAGCCGTTTGGGTGGTTGGTGACGAGGGCTTAAGAGCGCGCTCGTGACAACCTGGAGTATTGGAGGCCAAGACATCCGCTGAGGGGGATGAAGGCTCCAGTTCAAGTGACGAGCCCAAGAGGAGGCCACTCTGAGGGAGTGGGACGCTCGAAGAGGGCTCCTTTGGCATGTGGGCGTGCCCATTATTTAGCATGTAGGACGCTCGTGGAGAGACAGCGCTCGTTGCACTTAGCGCTCGTGTACTGGTGGTGCGGCCTTGGGGAGACAGATGTCATCATCTCGGTGATGCCACGTGTCCTAATGTGGGACAATCGTATTTTGACCCCATCAAATGAAAAGTAAAAAAATTCAATTAAAAAGAAATTCAAGAAACTCTCTTATTTTTAACTTCATCTTTACATATTATACCATTCATGAAAATACAAAGAAAAAAAACCATGAACCTCAAACATCATCAAAGGAAGAGACAAAGATTATGAACACTATACATTAACTGAACTCCCAATCAACATTACGAAATTGCGTACAAATCTCTACAATTTAAAACATCTTAGATGAATTCGAAATGAGAAAAAAATGAATGATAGAAATAAATCTGAATGAATGCATTTGAAGAGAGGAGATTTGGAGATGGAGAGAATGATTATATAGGCATGACGAAATTTGAATAATATGGTAAATTGAAAGAAATAAGGAAATAATAAATAATATCCATTAAATACGTTTATAATTGCATACTAATAGAGAATTGATTCTTGAGATCTTTATGAATTAATTAAAAAATACGAAAAAGAAAAAACAATTAAAATAATTCTAATTATATTTTTGATTAACAATAATTTGGAATTATTAAAATTCACCAATAAATAAATTTCAAATGCCATGAATTCTGAGGGAGTGATGACTATATTAGGGAATTCAATTTCGTTTGCTCATTTTTAGGAGATTTGATTACCAATAGCATATATTTAGTATTGATTCATGGAATAATTAATGAATTGCATATAATAAGGATTGTGTTTAATAATAATTGAAATATATTGATCCAACAACCAATTAGAAATTATTTTTTTAATAAAATATTTTTAGAAAACAACACAAAATAATATTGAGTCAAAATAGTACAATATATATAATAGTATAGATATGTATATTTTCAAAAGAAATTCATAATGAAAAATATATTATGAATATTGCTGAAAATAATTCTTTTCTTTAGTAATATTTATTTTCATAATAAAATTATATACAAAATAAATATTTTAATTTTAATTTTTCTTTATCTATCTCTTTAAACCTAATTAATGATAGCATTAAATATCACCCTAATTATGGGGTGAATGTCATGATATATAAAAATTATCAATTCATTCTTTCTTAATTTAAAGCTCATTAATCATGACCTTTATTTATATTGATAAAAATATGTATAATCTAGAACATAAATTCATATATAGAAAGTATATTATAAATATTGTCAAAATATACAATAAAAAGTCAAACCTCTTTTTCAAATATATAATAGTATAGATAGCACGAAAGATCCTCTAAGAATTAAAATCAACAAGTAAATAGAATCAAACTTTAGTAGAACCGTCCTATCTATACTATAATATATTTGATAACGATGTTTGACTTTTTGTTGTATATTTTGATGACGTGGAATTTTGTGGTTTTTTTGAAGTTTTTTAATTAGATAGAAAAAATATGATTTGCTTATCTTTATTTTATATATTATTTTTTTAATAAGTTAAAAAAAGTAGTAACTAAGGAAAATAATTAATTTGGCAAGTTTGACTGAATGAAATTAATTTTGATATTTCTACTAATTAAGTAAGGTTAATATTATATGCAAGTCTTTCATATTTCTATATATTTATTAAATTAATTTTAATGGCTAATTACTTGAATCACATATATAATTTCCATAAAAAATCACTACAATTTTAAATTTAAATTCAAACATTACAAATAAAAAGAATTAATTAAGTTTCTTAATTTACTCCATCAAATTAATTAATTTTTTTAAATCTAAAATTAATAGTTAATATAATTGACACAAATTAATTAAATTACTCCATCAAATTAATTAAATTTTTAAAATTTAAAATTAATACTTAATAAATTTATATCTATATCTATATTATTATATATTTGATAACGTTATTGGACTTTAATTGTGCAATTTTGATCAAATATATTTTTTTTTTTGACATAATTTTATTACTAATTATTTTATGTGTTGTAAATTGATATTTATTTATCCTAATTATCACTATTACTATGAATATAATTAATCCCTTAATTTTACCTAAATCATTTGAAAAAACAAAAAGGAAATTATATGCAGGATCATTCCAAACTGCAGTAATTAAATTAAATGAATTAAAATTTTGATATATTAAAATATGGAATACGAACTACATGCTATACTATTTATTTATTTGAAAATTTATTTCATTTAATTTCAAATTCATTTAATTAATTAAAAAAATTATTGTTAATTTATTTATTTGGAATTCATGATTTATATATCTATCTATTTATCTATCTATACTATAATATATAAGAAGGGTGTATTTAATTAAATTGATTCAACTTTGACTGAATACCTTTTTCTCCTTTTTTAGATTTCTTTATTCTTGAAAATTATTTCATTGGTCGATTAACTTTCCAAAATATTTGATATTTTAAAAACTTTAATTAGTTACCAAATTATATTAATTTACTTATTAATATCATAAATTTAGGCAATGTCCACCTAAATACATAATTTATAATCTTTTAGGAATTTGATTATTTAACAAATCACATTAATCGATTTGTTAATCTAATAAATTTAGTAATTTCCGATTAACAATGTTTTATTTATATCAAAAATATTAATTGATTTGCACGTGATTTTGAAATCTCTTAATCAATGGATTGATTGCAATTAACTAGAAATAAACTCTAATTAATATCATAAAAATTTAGGAAATGTCCAACTAAATACATAATTTATAATCTTTTAGGACGTTGATTATTTAACAAATCACATTAATTGCTTTGTTAATCTAATAAATTTAGGTAATATAATTTCCAATTAACAATATCTATATCTATCTATACTATAACATATAACAATGATATATATATATATATATATATATCATTGTTATATACATACTAGACTATATATAATATAACAATGATGTCCATTGATTTGATTGCGTCAATTTTGATCAAATTTTAATTTTTTATAATATAGAATTTTTTTTTAATTGAATAATAATTTTAAATGAGATTAATATCAAATAAGTAATTTATTTAATTTTCAAAATATAATACAAATTATGTGAAGTGGCGTCATTTAAATTATGATACAATTTTCATTCAAAACTATTACAATTTTAAATTTAAAGTCAAAACAAAATGAGATTAATTATTTTATGTGTTGTAAATTGATATTTATTTATCCTAATTATCCACTATTACTATGAATATAATTAATCCCTTAATTTTACCTAAATCATTTGAAAAAACAAAAAGGAAATTATATGCAGGATCATTCCAAACTGCAGTAATTAAATTAAATGAATTAAAATTTTGATATATTAAAATATGGAATACGAACTACATGCTATACTATTTATTTATTTGAAAATTTATTTCATTTAATTTCAAATTCATTTAATTAATTAAAAAAATTATTGTTAATTTATTTATTTGGAATTCATGATTTATATATCTATCTATTTATCTATCTATACTATAATATATAAGAAGGGTGTATTTAATTAAATTGATTCAACTTTGACTGAATACCTTTTTCTCCTTTTTTAGATTTCTTTATTCTTGAAAATTATTTCATTGGTCGATTAACTTTCCAAAATATTTGATATTTCAAAAACTTTAATTAGTTACCAAATTATATTAATTTACTTATTAATATCATAAATTTAGGCAATGTCCACCTAAATACATAATTTATAATCTTTTAGGAATTTGATTATTTAACAAATCACATTAATCGATTTGTTAATCTAATAAATTTAGTAATTTCCGATTAACAATGTTTTATTTATATCAAAAATATTAATTGATTTGCACGTGATTTTGAAATCTCTTAATCAATGGATTGATTGCAATTAACTAGAAATAAACTCTAATTAATATCATAAAAATTTAGGAAATGTCCAACTAAATACATAATTTATAATCTTTTAGGACGTTGATTATTTAACAAATCACATTAATTGCTTTGTTAATCTAATAAATTTAGGTAATATAATTTCCAATTAACAATATCTATATCTATCTATACTATAACATATAACAATGATATATATATATATATATATATATATATATATCATTGTTATATACATACTAGACTATATATAATATAACAATGATGTCCATTGATTTGATTGCGTCAATTTTGATCAAATTTTAATTTTTTATAATATAGAATTTTTTTTTAATTGAATAATAATTTTAAATGAGATTAATATCAAATAAGTAATTTATTTAATTTTTAAAATATAATACAAATTATGTGAAGTGGCGTCATTTAAATTATGATACAATTTTCATTCAAAACTATTACAATTTTAAATTTAAAGTCAAACCTTTCAAAAATAAAGTGTATTAATTAGGTGACTTAAATTACTCGAGCAAATCAATTTAATATCTTTCACTAATGAATAAATATTATCTACCAAAATAAATTGGATGTGTATAAAAACCACTTTCTAGCTAGCTTTCATCCTCTCCCTCTCTACTTTATGTCTCTACAAATTATTTTTTTCGGGTGAATAAAGGAGCCAAAAGGCATGTGTAAACACGTTTCATTCTATTCTTTTGATTTCTTTTTCGCATTTTCAATTTTATTATTTTTTTTATCTTTGTTGATTATTATTTTAGTTCATAACCTCTTTAAAAAATTATGTTTATTTATTATTTTGATTATATTTGAATGTTTGTTTATTTAAATCGGATTGTTTATAGTGTTTTACATTTGTTTTGTTGCAATTGTTGATTTGTTGACTATTTTTTAATATTTTTATATTATTGTTGTTTTTACACTTTTATATTTTGTTTGACATTTTTGTTTATATTTTATTGTCATGTTGTTCTAATAGAATTTGTTGATTTGTTGCCAGATTTGCACATCAATTTCTTATCCTTGGAATGCATGTTCAAATCACTACGTACTCCAAAAATTATTGATTTGTTGCTTTTCTCTTGAGGATTTGTGGATTTTTTTCCACTCTATGTATTTTTGTCTGTCTGCTATATATGAGGTGGGGTTCTCGATAATAACCTCCGATCTTTTTGACCTATTTTATTTTTTTAAAAAAAGTATTGATTTCTAGACTATTTTTTAATATTTTATTATTATTATTTAAGTTTTATATACATTTTTTTTTTTAATACACGAACTTCGAACTCGAAATATTACCCTAGAGAATGAATCATTAACCACTTGGACTAATCGCGGTTGGGAGATTTTATATACTTTTAATACTTTGTTTGTTATTTTTGTTTATATTTTATGAAAATTTAAAACTATATATCAACTAATATTTATTAATCTTATACTTTCTCATTTTTTGAATTGATTAAGTTTTTTCTTTTCTATTTTGTATTTTTAATATATCAATTCACATGTTTTAAATGAAAAAATGTATTTTAAAATATCTCTCCCATCCAAGACAAATACTGTGGAGTTAGATTTGAATAATATTTGAAAATCTTTTCATTTTTTCTTTATTTACGCTTCATCAAAATACGAAATCGTTAGAGTTTTATAGTCTTTCATGTTTTATGCTAATTTTTTTTTTTCATATTTAAACTTCCTTTTATGTTGATTATATCTGAATTATTATAATATTTTTCCCTTTAAATTTATGAAAATTATAATTTTCACTTTGTATCTCTTTAGAATCTATATTATACATTTTAATTAATTATTTATGTCAGCACATTTAGCTTTTTTTAAGTTTCTTTGAGATATGTTTTTGTTTTTATATTAGAGGATGAAAAATATTAATGTGTTTTATTTTCTCATAATTTATTTCACTTTATATTTTTATGTATATAATTTTTTTATAATTTTTATTTCTTCTTTAAGTAAATACATAAACATTTTATATTTAACTTATTTTTTATTTTGTTTTTTACTTATTTGTTTTGATTTTTTTCGTATTAGTTTTTTAGTTGTTATAGTATTATTTGTTTACTTCTCTGTATTATATACTTGAAATATTCCGAACTTAGATAATTATAATATATAATAGTTATTTTATTATTGGCATATATATATATATATATATATATATATATATATATGTGTGTGTGTGTTTAGTTATATTTTTATAATACATGTCACCTTTATTTTATTTAATTTTAAAAATAATATCAATTAAATAAGTTTGTTTGTACACATCATTCTTAATTACGTACTTACAATATTATAAATTTATTTTAATTTTATATAAAATTAGAAAATTTAATTTTATAACAACTTATAAATTATGATTATCATTTTATTAATTAAAATATTACATTTAAAATTCAACTTATTTTTTCAGAAGTTTTTTTTTTTTTTTTTATCTCAAAAATTAAGTTTTATTTTCTTACCTCCGTGCATAGCACGGGAATTACGCTAGTTCCTATATAAACCAAGCTTAGGTTAAATTCTTGAACCTTAAATGTCTTGATAACAAATGAACTCCTTTCTTTTGACACAATTCAAATTAAATGTAACCTATGTAAATAAATAAGTTTTCATAAATCTAACTCATTTGGAATCAAAATACTCATATTAATTGAATAACTTTCCACCCAACTTCATCATTAGATTTAGAACCACTAACAACTCCACCTCAAGGAGACATATGTATATCATTCTTAAATTCACGGTAATTACAAAATGAATCTCTTTTATTTTTGAAATTTTCATAAAAGTATTTCTAATTTCATTATTTAGGTAAAAATCGATTTCAATTTATGATTATATCCACATCACGTGATCCTTATTGCAACATTGTCTGATAATCAATGTAATTTAAAATCTAAACAATATATCCATCAAAGTATTTCTTTTACATAGGTTTACCAAGAATTTCAAAAAACTTTATGAAGATTTATAAGTTAATAAATAAGTCTTAGCCACTTAATTTTACTAGTATTCCATGGCCAATTATTGAGAAATTTGACCTTTTTGTCATCTTACATAATTCATAGTTATTTCTATCGTGGGTTAAATTAGTCAAACTATGAAGGAATGCATTAACATTTAGTACATTCATTACCAATTAAACTACATGATAATTAAATTAACAATCATTATAGATATGGTAATTAATACAAATTATGTGGATTATTGTCCACCATTAGGTCACATACGGATGCGCGAGCGGGTGCAGGTGTGAGTGCGAATGTACCAATTCGCAAAATTTCAATAAAATGAGAGTGCAGGAACGCCTTAAAGTGTTTAATAAAAAATATTATAAAAAATTTTATTTATAATATAATTTTATTTTATTTAACTTTATATATAAAAACTTGATTTTATTTAACTATTGATAATAATAACTTAATTTTACCATTTTATAATAATCATATATTAAATCAAAAAAATTAAAATTCATTTTTCATATTATTATATGTGTGTATTAAATAAATTTGAAGTCTTCTTAAAGCGATAAATGTGCACAAATTCGTTAGTACGAAGAACTAAAATTTTAAGTCGTCTTAAACCGAGCAATGTGGATAAATTCGCCAATACGAAGAACCGAATGCGAGTGCGTTAAATATAATAAAAGGATTATGTAATCTAGTAAGACTCCACCCACCCTAAAGAATTAGTTTAACTCATATTCGAGTTTTTCTAAATATAATTTTTTTTTAAACACACGCTCAAGGTTATTGGGATTCGAATTGGATTATTATTTAAAAAAAAACACTTTTTAATTACTTGAATAATTTCTATGACATTTTAGAACCGATCTTGATTCCAAATAAAGGTGAATTTTTAACTTTAGTGTACTGTTCACCGCCGTATTTTAAAAATGGTGTACTTTTGAAAAATATTTTAATTCTGGTGTAAGACGCGTTTTCGAAAAACGTCTTCACTGTTCATATGATGAAGACGTTTTTTGAAAAACGTCTTCGTCAGAATTTTTAGTTGACCAACTTATTTGGTCTGACCATGGATCACTATTGAAGACGTTTTTTAAAAAAGCATCTTCACTAGTGAAGACGTTTTTCTGAAAAACGTCTTCAATAAGAAGCGAAATTAATTACAGAGACTCAGGGTTCTCTGCAGCAGAGAACCCTAATTTCAAACACAGCGCGGTAGAGGGGCGAAAAAAAAGGAACGTGAAGAAATCCTGTTGTGACGACACGAGAGAAGGGTCTTGCCGACGAGATTGGGTCCTTTTCTGGCGGGAGAGGGTATTTTTCCGGTTGAGTGGGGTGATTCTTCCGGCAAGGTCAGTTTCTCATGAATGGAATTTTTGTTTGGTTTAATGTGTAACTTCCCATTTGTTTCGGTTCTTAGATTTGCTCTATTGTGATGGTAGTGTGATTAACGTAGGTAGTTCAATTGTTGGTTAACTTCCAAGTTGTTGGTTAACGTAGGTAGCTCAATTTGATTCGGTCCAGAAATCTGTTTTGCCGAAAAACTGAATAAGAGTATGAAGTATGATACCAATTTACCAATATGAGAATTTGAAGTGCTGGTTACTGCTGCATTGTCAAAATTTTCAGAATATTAACTCTGCCCAAAGATGAAATGTCGTGGCTCCTTGTATTTTCATAATATAAACTATTTGTAGGTCGTGTTGGATAATGAATGCATGGATTTGAGTTAAATGCTTGATGATTTTGCTTCTATGTATAAGGAATGCAAGTTTCAAAGGTTGTGGGTATGATTTTGATTTATGTTGTCTGTGAAGTTGGGCAACAAGAGGAGTAATAATAACTTAGTATAGGGGAAATAAGCTAAAATCTTTGAAGTAAACAAGAGGAGTAATCATAACTTAGTATAGGGGAAACAAGAGGAGTTTGTCTGTGATTGATGCAGTGCCTATGATCATCAAGAATACGAAAGAAAATTCAGGAAAATTGAATATTTATAAGAAATTTACAAAATGCAAGATGGCAAGTACGGGAAATGACAAAAAATGGAAGCTATCCCAAATAATGGTTTCATAGACAGTGCACAAAGGATTATGGACTGAATTTGTATTGTTTGGCTTAGACATTCCACCAAACATCTTAGAAGTTATTTAAATTTTGAAATATGTGATTTTAATTTTCTAAAAGGTATATGGCCTGAATTTGTATTGCTTGACCTGGATGATTTTAATTTGATCTAGCGTTTGATCTGACTTTGTATTATCACACCGGGAGTACGTTATATTTTGTTGATTTCGTTGGTGTTTCCCTGTAGGGCTGATGGATCAATTATATGGACCTGTCAATCCTAGCGTGTTGTACGCACAAGAATCTCATAGGAGCAACAATTTAATGGATATTACATCTGGGGCATTGGATTTCTGCTTGCAAGTCCGTAATGGGAAGCCTTGATTTTACGCGAAGGAAAATAGTAGTTTCTATTTGGAAATGCACGATCGTGTCCTGGATTTCCTTTACGAGATGGGATTCTACGGGTTGTACAGGGTTGGGGAGATGGAGGTGGACCACTCGTTGATCACCGCGTTAGCAGAGAGGTGGAGGCCGGAGACTCACACCTTTCATCTGATCGTAGGGGAGGCAACGGTGACGCTTCAGGACGTTGCCATTTTGTGGGGACTGCCTATAAATGGGAGGGCAGTTATTGGCGATGACGTAGAGGATATTGATTGGGTGGATGCTTATGTAAGACATCTAGGGTTCGCGCCTAACTTACAAGGTGGGAAATTGAGACTGAAACAGCTTCGAGCTTTTATGCAACAACATCCAATCGGGGATGGTAGTTCAGAGCAAGAAGTACTTAGATGGGCCCGTTGCACAATCCTGCTGATGATGGGAACAATGATGTGGCCAGACGGTACCGGTGGCACTGTCTCTTTGGTTTACTTGTTTAATCTTGGGTACAAGCCAAGACCTTCGGAACCCCAGGTGGAGTTTGTTGAGGATGTGAAAGAGGTGTTGCAAGAGGTGAGAAGTTATAGTTGGGGCAGCGCGGTATTGGCCGCATTATACCGGGCTCTTTGCAATGCAACAAAGAGGGATACGATGAATATTGGAGGCGCATTACAGCTGCTTCAAGTTAAGTTTATTGTAATTTTATTTTTATTTTTATATTTTATGGTTTGTGGGAGAGTTATTGATAAATTTTGGTTTTTATCTTTGAAAGAACTGAATAGCATTAACGTTGTGGTTTATAGGTTTGGGCACTTAGTAGGATGAGAAGTATCGCTCCAACGTGGACGGAGGAGAAAGTTTATATTGGAACAAGAATTGTGCTTGGGCGCGAGCTGCATCCAGCACCATATGCAGTGCAGTAAGTCTCACAGTTTTGTCCTTCAGGTTGTTGTTGAAATAAGCACCGGTTAATTTAATTTCTGCATTGGGTTTTTTTTCTGCAGTTGGATGCACTACAATAGCTGGGTGAATACTGTGTCCCACAACGTGAGGCTGTTTAGACAGACCCTTGATCGAATGAGGTTTGAGGAGGTAGATGAGGTTTAGACAGACAATAGCTGGCGTACGCATTAGTCGATGAGGAGACCGACGTATCTTGGAAATTCTTTTTGTTTCATCTTACAAAAAACTTTTGCCGAACAGAAAAACGTGTTTGTCTGATATCGGACAGACACCGTGCGATAATTTCTGCTGTTCGATCAACTCCAGAATTCAATGAACCTGCTGGTTGCCATAGATACTGCCTACGACATATCTGCTCCAACTTTTACAAGGCCTACCATGATCAAAATTTGAAAGACCTATGTTGACATGCCGGAGAGACGATGGATCAGGCAACGTACGCCAGAATAATGAAGCGAATACAAGTAAGTGACTTGAACGCCATCAAATGGTTCGACGGGTTGCAACCTGAAATGTGGGCTGCTTTATATGATGACGGCATGCGCTGCGGAATGATGATGACGAACTTATCTGAATGCTTCAACGGAGTTCTCAAAAATGTTCGTCGTTTGCCCATCGTCCCAATCGTAGAAGCCACTTTAAAACGCACAGCACAGTACTTCGTCGACCGGCAGAAAAGTGGAATGCACACAAAGTCACTTACCCACGCGTGGACGGATTACGCTTGGACAACTTTTGAGATGAACCTCCAGAATTGTGGCCTACATGATGTCAGACTATTTGACCATAGACAACTCAGAGCTGAGGTTGTAACACAAAATCTCGAATCCGGTGGAAGATCGAGAAAACATATCGTGCACTTGGTGAATAAAACATGTTCATGTGGTTTCTGGCAGCAACACGACATCCCTTGTTCACATGCCAGTAAGACCACCATTTCATTTGGAATTACGCCGTCAAATTATGTTGCCTGGTACTACGAAATCAACCACTACCTTGCAACTTATGAGGGAGGTTTCGCCTCGATTTGGGATGAAGAATACTGGCCAGAAGCTTCTTTCAACCTGGTCAACACAACCGATGAAAGCCCCGGCGACTTGGACGGCCGGGGGGGGAGGGGGGGGGGGTGTTGGAAAACAGAATCAGAAAGCAGCGGAATTTAAAAAAATTTTCCAACAAAAGGACCTTGAACTCGCAATCGTGTAACCAAATTCGTAAAGATAGAAAACTTACTTTTCTTTTATTCTTTCTTGAAGCGTTTCAAGCCACCCAAGAACGCTCTTCTCGCGGCTTGATCCCCTCTCCTTGGTAAAGCTCGAATCTTCAAACTTCTAACTTGAAGTCTCTAGAGAAAGTCCACCAACTTGATCACAATCTAATTAGTAAGGATGCTAGTTCTCTAATTAGTGTTTAGGCTTAACCTAGGGTTTAATTTAATCTTGGAGAAAGGAAGGTGTTCAACACATGAACCAAGAATTGTCAATTAGCTCTAAAGGGGAGCATGAGCTCCCCTATATATAGGAAAGGGGAGGGACGGCCGAAACTAGTCCATATTGGACTAGGATTTGGTTTCTCTCTCTCCTATTACTTGATCATCAAGTATTTTCCAACTTTGACTTTGAATTCTATTTCTAGTCAACTTTTAAGAGAGCTCAAAAATATCCAAACTATTTTTGGATAATTTTATACTTTATTTATTATAAAATAAATAACTTATTTTTATCTAATTAATTAATTCGTAATTAATTAACTAGATCATTTTCTCCAAAATTAGACTTTCTTTTTAATTCAAAATTAAACCAAAGTCTATTAAATAATTAACTAATTAATTATTTAACACATATATATATTATCACACGTGTGTCACACGTGTCACAGTGACACGTGTCACTCACGCGAGCCACACGTGTGAATTCACACGTGTGGAACCCTCTTGGTCCGATTAACTCGTTTAATCATTTTCAAGCCTCAACTCATGTAACCAAGTTGTTGTGTGTGACCCTCTAGGTTCTCAATTCAATTAGCAGTGACCCTAATTAATTAATTCACTAATTAATTAATCAGTCCACAGATTAAACGACCATAGTCTAGCAACAGGTGTTTAACCCCTAGCTGAATTGGAATGTTCGGATTCGACAGAACCTTTAAGTCATTGATTCATGTGAGATACAATCCTCCTACTTACTATCTCTCAACCAAGATCTAGGGCAAGGGAATAATCAGAACCCTAATAATCTGGTCTTAAAGCTAAGTGCATTTCATATCCATTTGATCTCAATCCAAGAAACCCTTTTCTTGATGTCTTGATCTACTGCCTTGGCCAAGGACTCCATATGGCATATGAATGACTTACACAATAAGAGATCACCTTGCAAATGCAAGTGTAGGTCCTTTCTTGATTCTCATTCACTTTCATGAATCACTTGTGCAGCCCCAGCATAAGCCTTGAATCAGTTGTCTAAGGCGACACCCTTTAAAGCTTATACCTAAGACTACAGAGTTAACTCATAAAGTGACAAGGAACCTCAAGTCTAAGGATCAATTAATCACATCAATGACTCGTGAGATATTTCCTAATCTGGAAGTTTCCATTTCCTGAAATAGAAACTTCCTTTCCCATTTAGGAATGTCCTCACACGGGGCACCTCAGTGAACTTACTTATTAAAGTAAGCACCCTCATGTATCACGCACGTATCAACTATACACTTTACACCTCCATGAAACAAGGTGGTCCTTCTTAAGGGCGTGATCCCATAAGCAAGCCTTAGAGGAGTCAGGTTGACACTCCCACTGTCTGTAGGACTCATCGGCTTGGAGTATTTTACTAATCATGACTTATGTGATATAGGGCTCGTTCCATGAACCATTTCACCTAAATGGTAGAGTCCTAAAGTCATCAGGATTAGGGGAGTTCTCATACATGCACAGCTAAAGTAAACGCATACCAAACAAGAGCATATAAAGAAGTGTTGCCTCAATTCGTTATTTTATTCAAAGATTGTCTGTGATTACAATAAGGAAAAGTACAAAGCGGATATACAATCGGCTTTCTAGGGCACTATTCCTAACAATCTCCCACTTGCCCGTCAAAGCCATTCTAAAGCTATTCTAAGTCCCATCTTCTGAAGATGACCTTGGAAAGCTTCTCGACTAAGGGGTTTAGTAAGTGGATCTGCCACGTTCTCTGCTGATGTGACCCTCTCAATTTGCACATCTCCTTTCTTGATAATATCACGGATTAGGTGATACTTCCTCATTATGTGCTTGGTCCGTTGGTGAGATCTTGGTTCTCTTGCTTGAGCAACCGCCCCAGTGTTGTCACAAAACACAGTAATGGGGTCTTTCATGCTAGGAACAACATTCAACTCTTGAATGAAGTTTCTAATCCAAACACCTTCCTTAGCTGCATCATTTGCAGCTAAGTATTCGGCCTCAGTGGTCGAATCTGCAGTGGTAGTCTGCTTGGAACTCTTCCAACTCACTGCTCCGCCGTTTAGGCAGAAAATGTATCCTGACATTGACTTAAAATCATCTAAGTCAGATGTAAAGCTTGCATCGCAGTATCCTTCGACAGTAAGATCTTTCTGACCTCCGTAAACTAAGAACAAATCTTTAGTACTTTTCAAGTACTTAAGAATATTCTTCACGGCAGCCCAGTGACCATCTCCAGGGTCAGATTGGAAACGACTTGTTACACTAAGTGCATAAGCCACATCCGGTCGAGTACATAACATTGCATACATTATGCTACCTATTGCTGATGCATAAGGTGTATGAGTCATTCTTTCCTTCTCAAGGTTAGTCTTAGGACACATCTTCTTTGAAAGACATGTTCCTACACTCATAGGAAGGTTCTTAACCTTTGCTGACTCCATATTGAATCTCTTCAATACTTTGTCAATGTACATCGACTGTGATAGTCCTATTAACCTTCTAGATCTATCTCTATAGATTTTAATTCCAAGGATATAGGACGCATCACCAAGATCTTTCATCTCGAATTGGTTCGATAACCATAACTTAGTCACTTTCATGTCATCTTTCGAATTCCCAATAAGAAGGATGTCATCAACATAAAGCACTAAGAATTGCACTGAGGTCTCCAATTCCTTTCTATACACACATGATTCATTCGAAATTTGGATGAAGCCAAACGCTTTGACTGATTCATCAAATCGAATGTTCCAATTCCTAGAAGCCTGTTTCAATCCATAGATTGATCTTTGGAGTTTGCAAACCTTTTGCTCACTCCCACTGAATGTGAAACCTATGGGTTGCTCCATATAAATGTCTTTGTCAATGTCACCATTGAGAAAGGCAGTTTTCACATCCATTTGCCATATCTCATAGTCATAATATGCAGCAATGGCAAGCATGATTCGAATGGACTTTTGCATTGCAACTGGTGAAAAGGTTTCGTCAAAGTCCACGCCGGGTCTTTGAGTGAATCCTTTTGCAACCAATCTTGCTTTGTAGGCTGCAATGCTTCCATCAACTCCAAGCTTTCTCTTAAAGATCCATTTGCAACCTATGGGTTTGACCCCATCAGGCAAATCTACCAAGGTCCAAACTTGGTTGGAGTTCATGGAATCCATTTCGGATTTCATGGCTTCTATCCACTGTTCAGAGTCAGAATCTGAAAGTGCCTCCTCATATGTTAAAGGATCATTATCCTTTTGAGAGATTTCATGGAGGAATCCATACCATCTCTCCGGCTGTCTAGGAGTACGTTCAGAACGCCTTAGAGGAGGATTTTCGTGTGTATCGAAATTCGTGATTGGTTGTAGTTGATCAGAGTGGGACGTTTCTTCAGTGGGTGGTGTGGGGTCACTTTGTACTTCTTCTAATTCTATGATCTTGCCCTTCTTTTCTTTAAGGAACGGTTCCTCAAGAAAAGTGGCATTTCTAGAAACAAACACCTTTTGTTCAGATTGATCATAGAAGTAGTATCCTATGGATTCCTTAGGATAACCTACAAAGTAGCACAAGTTAGAACGAGATTCTAACTTATCTCCCACTGTCCTCTTCACGTAAGCAGGACAACCCCAAATTCTTAAGTAAGAATAACTAGGGATTTTACCATGCCACATTTCATAGGGCGTCTTGGGGACTGACTTAGAGGGAACAAGATTCAAAATCTTTGCTGCACTTTCTAGGGCATAACCCCAGAAAGAAGGTGGTAAGTCAGTGAAACTCATCATGGAACGAACCATATCAAGTAGGGTTCTATTCCTTCTCTCAGAAACTCCATTAAGCTGAGGAGTTCCCGGAGGAGTCCACTGAGAGATAATCCCATTATCTTTGAGATGATTAAGGAATTCTTCTCTAAGATATTCGCCTCCTCGATCAGATCGAAGTGCTTTGATCTTGTGACCAGTTTGGTTCTCAACCTCCTTTTGAAATTCTAAGAATTTCTCAAAAGCTTCAGATTTATACTTCATTAAGTATACATAACCATACCGACTAAAGTCGTCAGTGAAGGTTATGAAATACTGATGATTGTTTCTTGTGCTTACACTAAGCGGTCCACAAACATCAGTATGGATCAAATCCAGAACCTTAGTGGCACGTTCCACGGTTCCTTTAAAAGGAACTTTGGACATTTTTCCTTTGAGACAGGATTCGCAAGAAGTTAACTCTTTGAGATCATTTTCAGAGAATGATCCTAAAGTGTTTATCTTGCTAATTCTGTTCTTGGAAATGTGTCCTAATCTAGCGTGCCATAAGGGAGCTGAAACTTTGTCATCTCTCTTACGCTTTGTTTCTCGTTGTATATTCATAATATTGATATTTTGAGTTAGGTAAAGTCCATTACTTAGAGTACCGATATGAACGGAAGAGTTGTTCCGTTTGATAAAGTATTTACCATTCTTAATATAAGTTTCATAACCTTCACAATCTAATATTGGAATTGAAATTATATTACGAATAATGTTCGGTACATAAAGGACTTTGTTTAATACTAACTCAAAACTACCTAAATCTAATCTAATTGTGCCTAAAGCTCGAGCTTCAACGTTTGAGCCATCGCCGATCTTCAAGACACATTCTCCTTCTTTGAGTTGTTGGACTTCACTTAGCATCTGTACATCATTACAGATATGAGTTCCACAACCGGTATCAAGTACCCAAGAACTAGAATTAATAGAAAGATTTACTTCAACGAGAAAGATACCTTTCTTTAGAGTAGCCTTGTACTCTGGGCAGTTTCTCCTCCAATGTCCCGCTTTGCCACAATGGAAGCAAACATCCTCTTTCTGATCACGCTTCTTCTTTTGGACCTTCCCCTTCGAAATGCCACCAGTGGGCCTAAGGGGTTTCTTCTTCTTCTTTTGGGCTTTCTTGCCCTTACCTTTAGAAGGCCCAGAAGAGGAAGATGGAGCATTCACCATCAAAACCTTATTGTCCTTCTTGATCGTGCTTTCAGCAGTCACAAGCTGACTAATCAGCTCAGCTACAGTAGCACCAGCATGATTCATGTTGAAGTTAAGGACAAATGGGTTGAATGATGGTGGGAGCGAAGCTAGCAACAAATCCACTGAAAGCTCATCTTTCAGCGGCATGTCCATGGAAGCAAGTTTCTCAGTAAGGGCAAGAAACTTGAGTCCATATTCATGGACACTTGAACCTTCCCTCATTCTCAAGTGGAATAATTCCTTTGAAGTGTTATACCTTGTAACACGTTCATGAGGGCGGTAAAGTTGCTCTAAGTGGTCGTAAATCTCCCAAGCAAATTCCATGGCCTCATGTTGTCTTTGCAAGTCCGGAGACATGTTAGCCAACATAAGGCAACGGGCTTGGAGATTATCATCCTTCCACTTCTGAATCGCATCCCGCTCGGCCCGAGTGGGAGCCTCCCCTTCAGGAGTAGGCTCCCCTTCGAAGAGAACATAAGTTCTCTTCTCAGAATCTAAAATGATTTTTAGATTCCTCAGCCAATCAGAATAGTTGGGACCAGTCAACTTGTTTGACTCGAGGATCGATACAAGAGGGTTTTTGGTTGCCATTTCAAAACACGTAGAGAATCACAGAATCTACGACCTAAATGGTAAAACAGAGAACTAGTGAGCATACTGAATTATAACGATATACAAAAGATAAGGTCTTTAATCTAATGTAGCTCCCACTGTTTTTCAAAGATCTATAATTCCCAAAGATCTAAGAGGAACACGTTTCCCAATGGGTACTAAGATCCTAGGCATTTTACCTCGAACCCACGACTCGCGGACATTCTTAGTAAGAACCCTAGGTAGGTACAACTTACCAATTCTAACACCTTTAGAACTCTTAGTAATTGTTTTTGCATCACCTATCTTTCAATGTGGACCCACGACTCGTGCGACATCCATATTTACTTAGGCGTTAAGCTAGACCCATCAATCATAAGATCATGACCAAAACTTAGTTCGAACGACCCACGACTCGCGGACAACGCCCTTGCCAAAATTGACCACGAAATATTGATCATTTAAAATGATTAATTAGGTAACTAAGAACTAATAAGCTCCACTAGCTATCCCACGACTCGCGGACAATAACTAGCTTTACCTACTAAACTTAAAACCTATTGATGGAATGCTAGGAATTTAATTCAAAACTTGCATCTCGAATTAAACACCTATTTGTTCGAAATTAGCTTAATATTTAATGGGAATTTTCGAATCAACCGGAGAGTTGTCCGGTTCGACCTCACCAACATATATGTTATCCAATTTTATTAGTCTTGATTAATGCAAGTACACTTAAATGCATTTCAAACAAGCACATAAACAGATAACATGTCCTAGCATGATACTAACATGTAATGATCATGGGTTCTACCTATCTTATGCGTGATATGTGGGAGCCACTCCACAATCACAAGTTCTAACATACATGCCACATAAACAGTTCAAATCACATAAGGGAAAGCAGTAACAAAATACGAGCCCTATCTCTATTACATTTAACAATTGAGATTCCCCTCCCTAACATTTTGAGGGGTCTTCACTTATGGCCTCCTTGTTACTTGAATGTGGTCCATCTTACTCCATGGGTGCATTGTCTCCAAAATGAAAATAAAACCTCACCACCTATCTCTACTCTCAAATTACAATAAAAAGAAAAAGACATAAAGTAATAAGGCTCAATCTTCATATTGGCCATAGACAATTACACGGGGCATACCCCGGCCTCAAAAACAGTAATATGGAAAGCCACATAATAAATCACATAACAGTACGCACATAAGTGAGGCTCCAACCTCAATTGAAAAACGCAACTATAGGGCTCCAACCCCAATTTAAACCATCCATGTGCATAAATTAAAACCATACATAGATCTAAACCCATGATCACCTAACATGCTTTTGCAAGAATTTAAATTTAACCAATAAATTAAAATTCTCGCTTTAAGCTCTAATAGCTTAAAACACGACTTGATGCGAGTCTTATTTATAAAAGTTTTCAATAAATCCCAAATTACCAAAACAAATAAAATTCCAATTAATTTCTGAAAATTAATAATTTTATCAAGATGTATTTTCCCAAAATATAAACTGTTTCAATTTCTCAAAAAATCCCAATTTTAAGTTTTATTCAAAATTAAAATAAATATTCAAAAATAGAATTTTAAAATTAAAATAAAATTGGGACTGGATTGCACGAAACACGAAAAGGCCGGATCACGAAAACGGGGCCCGTGCGCGAAAAGGGGCACAGCGTCGCAAGCGCGCGCAGACGCGCACGGCAGGCGCGCACAGCGCCCGGCCAAGGCCAGGCGAGTGCGCGCACTGCGCGCGCATACCGCGCGCCTCGCGCGCGCGTGCCCTGCTGGGCGGTGGGCGGCCAGTCTCGGCCGCCCTGGGCGGGCGCGCCTAGACGCTCCCGCACAGGCGTGCGGGAGGAGCTGAGAGGCTGGCCGGTCTGTCCCGGCCAGGCCTGGGCGGCGACGGGCGGACGGCGTGCGGGAGGGCCTCCCGCGCGGTTGCGGGAGGGTGGCGCGCGAAGCCCGCGCGCGCGACTCCTTCGCGTGTTCCGGGCTTTCGTTTCGTGTTTTCGTTCAAAGGCAAAACCAATCCAAGAAATCCAAAAACAGTTTATACAGTTTCAAATCTAAAATTGTTTTTCAAAATCAAATTTTATAAAAACCAATTTTTAGAAACTTTCAGGAAAAAATACAGTTTCGTAATTCAGGCTTTCTAAAACAATTACAAATACTCAATCGCATCAAGCCCAAGAATTTCTACCAAATTCAGTATAATTGAGACGAATTAGAAACACGATTAACGAGGTGGCTCTGATACCACTTGTTGGAAAACAGAATCAGAAAGCAGCGGAATTTAAAAAATTTTTCCAACAAAAGGACCTTGAACTCGCAATCGTGTAACCAAATTCGTAAAGATAGAAAACTTACTTTTCTTTTATTCTTTCTTGAAGCGTTTCAAGCCACCCAAGAACGCTCTTCTCGCGGCTTGATCCCCTCTCCTTGGTAAAGCTCGAATCTTCAAACTTCTAACTTGAAGTCTCTAGAGAAAGTCCACCAACTTGATCACAATCTAATTAGTAAGGATGCTAGTTCTCTAATTAGTGTTTAGGCTTAACCTAGGGTTTAATTTAATCTTGGAGAAAGGAAGGTGTTCAACACATGAACCAAGAATTGTCAATTAGCTCTAAAGGGGAGCATGAGCTCCCCTATATATAGGAAAGGGGAGGGACGGCCGAAACTAGTCCATATTGGACTAGGATTTGGTTCCTCTCTCTCCTATTACTTGATCATCAAGTATTTTCCAACTTTGACTTTGAATTCTATTTCTAGTCAACTTTTAAGAGAGCTCAAAAATATCCAAACTATTTTTGGATAATTTTATACTTTATTTATTATAAAATAAATAACTTATTTTTATCTAATTAATTAATTCGTAATTAATTAACTAGATCATTTTCTCCAAAATTAGATTTTCTTTTTAATTCAAAATTAAACCAAAGTCTATTAAATAATTAACTAATTAATTATTTAACACATATATATATTATCACACGTGTGTGACACGTGTCACAGTGACACGTGTCACTCACGCGAGCCACACGTGTGAATTCACACGTGTGGAACCCTCTTGGTCCGATTAACTCGTTTAATCATTTTCAAGCCTCAACTCATGTAACCAAGTTGTTGTGTGTGACCCTCTAGGTTCTCAATTCAATGAGCAGTGACCCTAATTAATTAATTCACTAATTAATTAATCAGTCCACAGATTAAACGACCATAGTCTAGCAACAGGTGTTTAACCCCTAGCTGAATTGGAATGTTCGGATTCGACAGAACCTTTAAGTCATTGATTCATGTGAGATACAATCCTCCTACTTACTATCTCTCAACCAAGATCTAGGGCAAGGGAATAATCAGAACCCTAATAATCCGGTCTTAAAGCTAAGTGCATTTCATATCCATTTGATCTCAATCCAAGAAACCCTTTTCTTGATGTCTTGATCTACTGCCTTGGCCAAGGACTCCATATGGCATATGAATGACTTACACAATAAGAGATCACCTTGCAAATGCAAGTGTAGGTCCTTTCTTGATTCTCATTCACTTTCATGAATCACTTGTGCAGCCCCAGCATAAGCCTTGAATCAGTTGTCTAAGGCGACACCCTTTAAAGCTTATACCTAAGACTACAGAGTTAACTCATAAAGTGACAATGAACCTCAAGTCTAAGGATCAATTAATCACATCAATGACTCGTGAGATATTTCCTAATCTGGAAGTTTCCATTTCCTGAAATAGAAACTTCCTTTCCCATTTAGGAATGTTCTCACACGGGGCACCTCAGTGAACTTACTTATTAAAGTAAGCACCCTCATGTATCACGCACGTATCAACTATACACTTTACACCTCCATGAAACAAGGTGGTCCTTCTTAAGGGCGTGATCCCATAAGCAAGCCTTAGAGGAGTCAGGTTGATACTCCCACTGTCTGTAGGACTCATCGGCTTGGAGTATTTTACTAATCATGACTTATGTGATATAGGGCTCGTTCCATGAACCATTTCACCTAAATGGTAGAGTCCTAAAGTCATCAGGATTAGGGGAGTTCTCATACATGCACAGCTAAAGTAAACGCATACCAAACAAGAGCATATAAAGAAGTGTTGCCTCAATTCGTTATTTTATTCAAAGATTGTCTGTGATTACAATAAGGAAAAGTACAAAGCGGATATACAATCGGCTTTCTAGGGCACTATTCCTAACAGGGGGGGGAATGCCGATAGGCCCCGTACTACTCGGTTCCCTATGGAGATGGATCGTGCACAGACTCGTGCGAGGGCAAGTATTTCAAGACGTGGTGGACGTTGAATATATTTTCGTTTTATGTATCCCTGCGTTTGTAGTATTGAATAATATAAACCTTGATCTTATTTGAGGCTGGCATTAAACAAATTTCACAAGTCACATGTACTTACCAATAAACACAACATACTAAAATTAAACTCACGAGAATTGGCATGCAGTAAAACCAAAATATTAGAGTGGAAATCACACAATAGTTTGCGTACAGCCAACACAGAATACATCATCCTCTACAAACAACAATAAAATTCAAAGCACAAAATACAGTAAGATGAACATCCACTGCTGCAGAGAACCCTGAGTCTCTGTAATTAATTTCGCTTCTTATTGAAGACGTCTTCAATAGTGATCCATGGTCAGACCAAATAAGTTGGTCAACTAAAAATTCTGATGAAGACGTTTTTCCAAAAAACGTCTTCATCATATGATCCATTCGAATGTCTTCGCTTACTCCTATTTTCCCTTATGTACCAGTCCTCTTGCGCTTCATCTCCGGTGTGTTCATCATCTCTGAACTCCTGAGATGTATATGATCAAAATACCATTTGTCAATATAAAAGATTTGAAATACACAAAATGCGCCATTTTGATCGCGTACGCGACTCAATCAATCGATTAAGCGAGTACTAGATACTTCCGGTATAAACAACCCAAAAAACACAGTATATAAACAAGAGAATATAGTATCAACTCCAGAACGAAAGTTGAAAACAAAAAACAAAGAACCATTACGTTGTAATCGGCCTCTTGGGATATCTGCATGGGATCAATAGTGCCTTCTCCTTCCCTTACTGGGCTTTGGTTTGCTCCCGCTGATGACATCTTGTTTGGTTGATCGTAAAAATGTGATAATAATCTGAATATAGGAGAGAGAAAATAGATGAAAACCCTAGTTTTTTTGCTTGTGAGGAAGATGAAGAAGAAGAAGAAGAAGAACAGTCCTTTACTTTACTTTCCTTTTTTTTTTTTACCTTTCTCCTCTTTCTCGCTAAAAGTTTGCTTATAACTGGAGAGAATTAATTAATGATGTGATTGGTTTGACTCTTGTGGTGATATATATATTAAATATAAATAACTGTCAGATAAAAAATGAAAAATTTTAATATAATGTACACAATTGTTGCCGCCTTACCGGACATATATATTACAAGAGTAGCAAAGTAATATAAACCCATATTAATATAAACCCATATTAAGTGCGAACTACCGTAAGAATCGCGTGGGCGATTCTTGAAGTCGCCCACGCGATTTAATACGTTTTGTGGCCAAAATAAAGATCACCTTATGAGAATCGAGTCACATTTGTAATGGGGTCATTTTATTGTTGGTTATAGCGAAGCTTGATTTGAATGTACCAATCACAATCCCTTCTACATGGTATCAAAGATGATGTTAGGATTTGTTTGGGATTATGACTAAGGTTTGCAATACATCGTACTACACAGATAAGAATCGCTATGGGGCTCATATCAAACGCGAAAGAAACATGCTGGGGGACTAGCAAAGTAATATAAACCCATATTAAGTGCGAATTACCGTAAGAATCGCGTGGGCGATTCTTGAAGTCGCCCACGCGATTTAATACGTTTTGTGGCCAAAATCAAGATCACCTTATGAGAATCGAGTCACATTTGTAATGGGGTCATTTTATTGTTGGTTATAGCGAAGCTTGATTTGAATGTACCAATCACAATCCCTTCTACATGGTATCAAAGATGATGTTGAGCGATTTAGTAACTTAAATGATTACAATCTAAATTTCTAAATACAAATCATTAAGACAAGTTACGTTATGGATTTCAAGATACAAATCAATAAAAATACTGCTAAAAACAACAAATTGACTATTATCAACTTGTTCACAATATTTTGTTCTCTTCCTTCTGGAATGAGTGGTGTCCTCCTGCTTGAGACTTCACCTTCATCGTTCTGTGGCTCTTCTATTGGATTACACCATTGAGAAAAGCCATGCAAATTGCAACAATAAAATAATCTTCCCCTGTTGGAATTATCTGCTCTATCGACCACCTTGATTGTAGCCCACTGATCGCAATCCCTGCATTTCTCCTTTCTATATCTAAGAGAACTTTTTCGTGTAAAAGCTGAGCTATTTGAGCTTGCCATGATCTTTAAATTCCTTAATGATAATCAGAATAATTATATAGTGATCCCCACCAACGGCTATAATTAGGATATAAATAGTGTATAACTGCCATATTATAACGGCTATAATATTTTGTAATATTATCATCATCCAGGGGCTCTTTTGCAAACTCACAAATTTACGCACTGCCCCTCCTACTCAAATATAAAATAAATTTGTTCTGTTTCCTTTGGCCAAACCCTAATTCACTTTTTTATCTTCCATCCTCTCATCTTCTCCTCTTATGTTGAATATTTCCGCCGCCGCCCTCTCCAATCCAAAGGAAAAATCCTTCGCAGATCTGAAGAGTCTGCCCTATTAGTTTGAATTGCTCTTGAAAATTATCATGTTTGCTGTATGATTTCCGCCATACAGTAGCAATCAATAGATGTTTCTTTGTTTGGTCGATGTAGTGTTTACTCGTTGTAGATGAACTATACGATGGGCAGTACAGGAGAGAGTTTTGAGAGTTTTATGCGTCCTGTGCATAACAATTGGAAAGAAACCCTGGAAAATGCAATTGAAGAATTATTATAGATTTTAAATCTATAATAAATCTTCATTTGCATTATCCAGGGTTTCTTTCCATTGTTATGAACGGTCTGCACAAAACTCTCAAAGCTCTCTCCTGTATTGCACGTTTTATAGTTCTTCTACAATGTCTAACGATCTATTCCAAGGCCAAACAAAGAAATCTATTGATTGTTACTGTTTGGCAACAAGTCCTACGGAAATGACGATTTTCATGAACATTTCAATCAAATACGGCAGATTTTGTGATTAAGGAGGAAGACAGATAGATCTGTTAATATCCATAATGTTAATAAACCCCCTTGGCTGAAGAATCGCATGCGCGATTCATTAAATCTTGTGAGCGATTCACTAAATCTTGAGCCCGATTATTTAAAAAATAAAGTAATGGATCAAGCTGAGTGTTTTTTAAACTGTCATATATCGAATTAAACTCCAAATTTTATTATATTATAATATATTAATTGAATCTTGGGCGCGATTAATTAAGAAGAGTTAGCGATTCAGTAAATCTTGGGTGCGATTAATTAAAAAAAGAGATATGCCCATTTGGCTGAAGAATCGCTTGCGCGATTGATTAAGTCGAGTACGCGATTAATAAAATCGCGTAAGAGATTCATTAAATCGTCTGCGCGATTAATTAAAAATCAAAGATGTATTATACAATTTATTTATCTAAATGAATCTGTTATTTATCTAAATGACTTTCTGATCACATGTAGACTTTTTGTGTCTTTTTATTGTGCGCGATTAACTAAAAAGAGAAAGATGACACTTGGCTGAAGAATCGCTTGCGCGATTGATTAAGTCGAGTACGCGATCCATAAAATCGCGTAAGAGATTCATTAAATCGTCTGCGCGATTAATTAAAAATCAAAGATGTATTATACAATTTATTTATCTAAATGACATTCTGTTATTTATCTAAATGACTTTCTGATCACATGTAGACTTTTTGTGTCTTTTTATTGTGCGCGATTAACTAAAAAGAGAAAGATGACACTTGGCTGAAGAATCGCTTGCGCGATTGATTAAGTCGAGTACGCGATCCATAAAATCGCGTAAGAGATTCATTAAATAGTCTGCGCGATTAATTAAAAAATAAAGCTGTATTATACAATTTATTACACAATTATTTATCTAAATGACATTCTGATCACAAGTAGTCTTTTTGTGAACTTTTCCTCCACACTTTGAACAGGTATTGTACCTTTTTCTTCCCTCAGAAGGTGCCCGGAATCTAGTCATCCTTTTTCTTCCAACACGCACCTTCAGTGGAGGTGGCAGTACTTGTTTTATACCTATATCTTCAGGCAATTCCCACTGTAACTCTGGAGGTGTAGGAAAAATTGTCTCAGAATATGCAAGTATGTAGTACTCAACAGTGTAAAATTTGGAGCATAGGGAATATATTCTTTGTCCAAACCCATTTGGGTTTTGCTCCCTTAACGCCGATAATGCATGGGGGCAGGGGATCTTATCCATCTGGAAGACACCACATGTGCACGTCATATTGTTCAAGTCAACCATAACCTCTGCTCCAATTCCACGAACAGAAAATTCATGAGCATTGAACTGTTGTGCAATGCATCCTTTGGATTTCTCCAGATTACTCCGGAGAAGTTTCTCTTTGGATGGCACCAGGACTGTACTGCAGTTGATCATGTCCGTTCTCCGGGTGTGGAACCAATCAGCCAATATTCTTATGATAGACTCAAACAGAGCAGGGATAGGATACTCCCTTTCAAATCGAATCCTAGAATTAATAGACTCGGCGATGTTGCTAGTCAGAACATCATACCTGTTTGTTTTAGAATGCACCCTGCTCCATAACTCAAAACCAACTTCATCCTTCAAGTACTCTACAGCACGTTTGTGAATACGTTCGATCTCTTTGTAGTGCTCCATGAAATCTTCGACGGTATATGCTTTAACTGCCCTAAAAAATGGCTCAAGGATTGCACTTTTTTTAAACCGTTGTCTCAAGTTCTCCGATAAGTGCTTCGAACAAAAGCCATGATGAGCCTTAGGATAAATCTTAGCAACCGCATTTTTTATGGAGACATGTCTATCCGATATTATACAGAGATCATCACTATCCGGTGCTATCCTTTTTAAATTTATAAAAAATCACTCCCATGATGCATTATTTTCGGAATCAACCACTGCCCATGCAATCGGATAGGTATGGTTCTCACTATCTTGTGCAGTAGCCAAAAGGAGAGTACCATCGTATTTACCGGTTAAGAAACAACCATCAACGGCTAACACCTTGCGCATGTACGTAAAACCCCGTATGCATGGTCCGAATGCAACAAAAAAATGAAGAAGCCTGTTCTCGTTGGCAAGAACCAATTCAGTGACGCTTCCTTGATTCTTAAGAGTTACCATATAACGATATGCATCTATAATTGCATATCCATGCTCAGGTGATCCCCTGACAATATTTTTGGCATGTATTCTGCCCATCCAACATTTCCAGTAACTAACCTTGGCCCCCAATTGAGCTTCAACGTACTTTTTAATTTCGCCTGGTGTGGGACCTTTCTTGTCAAAAAACAATGGCTTCACTAAGTCCCCAATCAATTTTGCGGTAGCCTGTTGATGAGTGGTACTTGCTTCTTCCAACCCACAAGTGTGCATCCGGTTATACTTTCTGTGGATAAATCTTTCAGAATTAACATATTTAACACACCGAAACCACCACTTGCAATCCTGCGAATAACATCCCAGAACAAGAAGGGACTTTGTAGATTTTATCGTTCGTAATTGGAAGCTTCCCTTACATGCAACAAGGTTGATCTTCATGATGGCATCTTCTTTGTTAATAAACTCTTCATCCTCATTAAAACCTAAGCCATCATCCCATGTATGACTTTCAATCCTGGCCTCTGGATTATCATAACATATAATGGCTTCCTCCTGATTAATACATTGATCGGGCACTTCTTCCTCGACCACATTTTCAGAAGGATTACAACGATCTACCATTTCTTCGTTTATAGCAAGGGTGTTATCGGGAAGATTGAATTCTTGATCGTTGATATCAGGGAGACTGAAGTCTTCATACTGATGCTGGTATTGATCTTCACCCTGAGAAGTAAACCCGCTTGTACCAACATGTTCGGATTCTGTTCCACTCTCCTTCCTATCTAAGGAAACCTTCAAAACGGGCCTCCAACCTTGAGGAGAGATATCGGCAAAATAAACTTGTAGGTCGTGATCAGTCTTTATTTCAGTTGGATAGCAGGTTGGAGGCGCACTTGTAAGAAAATATTTCACGTGCACATCATCATGGGAGCAAGTAAGTCCTGCTTGTTCTATAACATCACTTATCAACATTTGGAATGTAGTCTGATTGCTCACAAGAATAGCAGAAGTTTGCTTGCTCTCCGCAACCCAATTCAAACACGTGGTTTCTTCTTCCCACACTCCAAGTGCAAATCCAATAACAAATTTTGACATAACCCAGTCGCCGTTCCTTTAAAACAATAAAAAAAAAAAATAAATAACCATGCATGCAGTACAAAACTGAGAAACAAAAAATTTGATCGCGTGGTCGATTGATAAAGTCGCGTGGGCGATTCCTCAAATTCGCGTGCGCGATTAAAGAATCGCGTGAGCGATTATGAGAAATCGGGGAAGTGATTAATAAAATCGAGTGCGCGATCACGTTGTATTGTCCTTATATTTGCGTCCAATTTAGGCTAGGGAATGTACTGTATTAAACCCAGATAGATGGGGTTCGGAAAAAACTCAGTTAAATCATTCAGTAAATAGGTTTAAGAAAAAATTCAAATGAATCGCGTGAGCGATTCCATAATCGCGTGAGCGATTTATAGAAATCGCGCAAACGATTAATAAAATCGAGTGCGCGATCACTATGTATTGGCGTTATATTGGCGTCCATAACAGGTTAGGGAATGTAATGCATTAAACCCAGAATAGATGGGGTTCAGAAAAAACTCAGTTCACTCATTCAGTGAAAACGCAGTTCAAAAAATAGGGTTCAGAAAAAATTCAAACAAACCGAAACCTTTCAATACCTTTGATTGTTGTCGTTGTTGTTTGCCATTGTACATGTAATCAGAGAGAGGTGGGTGATACTTAGGGTTTTTGAAGAATCAAACGAACACTGGACAGCACTTCGATCGGAGAAGAAATATCAGAAAAATAGGGTTTTCGTCGCACATACAGGAAGGAGAGAGAAATTGAGAGAATTGATTGAATGTGATTTGGGGCCAGATTCTAATTTTATATAAATTTTGGGGCCAAAAAGAGTCTGCAAAATCCTGACGTGTCAACTATTTAATTAAGCTGAGTAATTAATTAAGAGCTAATCAAGCAAAGGATTATATAACCAATTATTTTGAAACTAGGGGTTACATACCTTAAAAAAAGACTCGGGGTCCCTTTTAACCCAAAGCCCCACATGCGTTTCCTGGCGGTTGTATTTCCCCAATTGAAAATCACAAAATCCCTCTTTTGGCGCAGGGGAAACCCTACAGAGACGAAACTTCTGTTCTGTAATTTGATCTACCAATAGCAGTTCATGCATAGAACTGCATTGATTTGTTTGCATTTTTGGATTGTTGTTAACTTTTGTTGAGAATTCAGTTCCGGATCAGTATTCTTGTCCCGCCGCATGGCTAGTCCTTCCAATTTCAGTAAGATCTGAGGTTGGGTGATTCTTCCTTTTTTTTTTTTGGCTGGTGATTTATGCACGCGAAAACGAAGCAAGTTCATCTCATTCTTTTGGGTTGGCGGAAGTGATAATTTGATTGCTGGGGTTCAGTATGCGGGAATGGGAGTCGGACCCGCTCTTCGGTGCGGCCGAAGTCGTTCAAGACTCTGTCGACAGGTCCTCTCTCTCTCTCTGTATGTGTGTGTAGAAGTGTATGTATGCGTGCTGGATTGTCTTTGATGCACGTGCTCTGGACTCTGATTACTTCTTGTCTGGAGTTTTTGGAATTTGGTTGAATATTTTGCATTGTACCAAGAGACAAAATTTTGCCGGTTGTTTTATAGTTTGGGGCAGTGCACGAAAGGAGGATAGAAGAAAGATAAAGAAAATTAATATTAAACGAAAGGAACAAAATAATATGTTTGAAGAAATGTTGGGGGAAAATGGGAAATGACTCTTCTGCTGCTCCCCGTGTCTTATATAGACGAATAGTTGAAAGGCCTACTTCATTGATTTAATATAATTTGGTTTATTGTTGATTGCTATGGCATTATGCTCGGGTAAGTATCAGACATTTCATTGATAAAACTTGCTAGCGTGGTGGAAACTATCAATTTTTTAAGATAGGTAAACTACATTACCCATAATAGACGCGCGCATTTCAGTTACAACTGTATTTGTTGTTGAATAAGCTAAATTACCTATGCTTAGGCAATTAGTAGATACAAGCGATACATGTTTGAGCTTTGTCTTATGACTATCTATTCCTTTTTTGGTGATGTAACGGAAAAGCACGCCCATTTCTTGTTGTTTTATTCAGGATGGAATCAATATATCGCCTTCTATTACACGAACAAAGTCTTTCTCAAGGAGATCACACGGATGGGAAACTCTTGAGCTCCATTGATTATCATAGACGTGATCTTGCCACCACATTGGAAACAGCAAAATGGCAGGTCTTGTATATGATGTGTAAAACCAAGCATATTATAATTTATTTCTTTTGCTTCAACTCTGTTACTTCATGACTGCAGCTTGAAGACTTTGAGAGAGAGGTTCATGTGTCGGCCATTGCTGACAAGTCCCAGATGAAGCAACGTGTAATCACAAGGCATATGCAATTTATTGGGGCTATTAGAGAACAAATCAAGCATGTGGAGCAAAGCATGAATATCTCGGTGGGAAACTCATTGAGAAATATGAACTTGAACGAACAAGACAGAGATGGATTGGCATTGTTTCTTTCAGGGGGAAAGCCTCGTAGAAGCATTGCAGACCAGGAATCAGAGGATAACAATATATTGAGAAGGTTTATTGATCCTGCTGCATCATCAAGTTCTATGGAAGATATTGATGCGAAGAAAGCTGGTGAAAGTGTGGCCTTAAAGCTGAGTGACACTGCTTATTTAAATCCTAATTTAGAGTCGAAAGAGAGCCTCTCGGAAAATTTTGATTTGGGACCTTCACCTTCCCTTCAGGAGGCTAAATATGCTAGATATGATGAAGAGGGCATACGGGATTTGGAAGCTAATGAAGCAAACAACAAAAGTTGCTTACTGAAGAATAATCCGAGAAGAAATTTTGGGAGAATAAATGTTCTTGGTTCCTTGGGGAATTTATTGTCCTTCCATGATAGCAGGGCTAACAGAAGCTTTACAAAGAGGTTAAAAGATGGGGAGGAGCAGAGACAGTCTCCCCGATACAGTAACGTTCAACCTGGTATGCAGGTAACTTCTATCAATTACTTTCTTGAAGGCTTTCACTTCGTAATTTGTCTCTTGAAATTTTATGAACTAAAGTGTAAACCAATCAGATTGATTGTGATTGTTAGACTTTCCTTATGTAGACTTTGTATCCAAATTTGAAGTTTCCCAAAATTCAAAAAAGAGACTTTACTTTACTCGTGTGGTTACACTTTACAGTTATGTTATAAGAAATAATATATAAGGCCAGAGATATTCAATTGGTCTTTAGTTGCTCCCACTGCCTTCAATTGTGTATAAGAGTAGATTTTATGTCGAAATTATTGCCGTAATTAGAAACATTTTTTTCTGAAAAACAAGCTTTCTACATAATTTCATATGTTTACAATTGTTGTCCTTTGATCTTATTTTCCTTTTCTTTTTTTCATTTCTTCTTCTTTTTTGACAGAGATATCTTGGTCAACTGAGGTCCACTTTTGGATGCAGCAATTTTCGGTCGTCATATATTCATTTACCCACTCAATCCTTGCAAATGAGTGGCTGGAGTAGGGATTATAGAGAAAGATGCCACAGATCTCTACAGCACATCCAAGTTAGATATCGGCCAGTACTATTTATATCGGGGTTGCTTGTGACGCTACTAATTTTAAGTAAGTGCTCTAATTTATCTCCAAAATCGATTTAATACTGGGTCTGCAACTATCTTTATGTCTGAATTGGTTAAAATTTAAAAACTTAAATATTGATTTTATTTTAGTTGGATGCTGCATTATCGTATCAAACTTTTTCATTAGCTCTCTTCGTTGTTCCTCTTATTTGTTCTCGGAATCTCATTGAAGTTGATTTTCCTTTGCAGGTATGTTGGTGTCTTAAGGTGCTTGAGCGCCCGTATTTGTAAAGGCGCGGCGCTTTGTGTGGCAGTGTGGAGAGATATCTGCATTATTAATGTGTACGTGTACTTGTTGAAATACTTTTACCATTTTAATTGCCATTTCAATCTTCAGCCCATGCTTTTGTCTGGCGATGTTCTGTAGTTGATTTAAATTCATTGTTTCTAACAGATAAGAACATAGATGAAACCTAAATTAAATTAGCATGATTCTCCTGCGAATCCAAAGTTGTCAATTCTTTAAGTACATATATAATGACCTATGATGAACGGATATTTCTAAAAATATTATTTTGCCGTATCGTGTTGTGTCTGACACTCATTACATGAAAAATTCAAGAAAAAATCGGTGTCGCCATATCGTGGATCATAGATAACTAGTAACTTTGCACATTCGATACATGTGTAAATTAAAAATAATTATTGTATAAATATATTAAAATTAATTTTTTTTAATTAAATATATACTCTATAGTTATTTTTAATATAATCATAAAAAAATAAATAAGTAGCATAAAATAATATGATATTAGTAATTATAAAAATTTAAAATATATGTGAAAAGTAATAAAAATTATAATTAAAAAAAAATTTTAAAAAAATGCAGGTGATGAGGAAAAAAACAGAGAAGTTAAGAAAAGAATGATAAAAGAGAGACAGAAAAGAGAAATTAAGAAAACGTGGAAGAGATAAAACCAGATAAAATCAATCAATAAATAAAAAATAAATTATTTTTAAAGTTCAAGAGATCAAACTTAGGTCACTTGCTTAATAGATAGTATAGATGGCTAATTTTCCTGATGAATTGTACATACGAGTAGGCAGGAAATTTAGAGTTGCAAAGTCATTATTCACATTTGATTAACTCATATGAAGTACTTCAGAGAATCAAAGGGGAATTTGCAAATCCAATCTTGCTTCAAAATCTCATGTCGTGGCTCATCTTCTTGTAAATCTCACAATATCCGTTGAATTTAATTGTATGGGGCTTAAGGCTATCTTCATCCCAGAAATTCTCCCTCAACTAGCCTAAGTTCATCAGTTCTATGGCGGAGAAGAAGGTGAATATCCGCCGTCAAATACAGGAAGAAGAAACTGTCTTCAAAGTAACAGCAGCTAATGGCCCTTAAACTTCTTTTGAGACAAAATCGAAATCATCTTATTCTACTCATGCTGTTATACATGTAGGATGTACACTCCTATGATACCCAAACCCCAAGTAGGATGCACATAAACTAAGGCTGAAAAGAGGAGAAATGCAAAAGAATACATAAACCTTATTGTTGTAATGTTCAATGACTTGGATCTTTCAATAGCAAAATTGGCTATTGCACAAATATATATTGTTCTCGCCCTCAAGATCAGTTAAACAACACTTATGTACATATTTGAACATGGGATGCTCATCCGAGCCCGTATGTCACTGAAAATGACTATTATGTATTATAATTAGTCGGACTTTTCGAGCTCTTTGAATCTTCTTTCCCAATCTTGGGCATCATAATCTTGCTCAAACAAGTCCTTCTCAGTACTGTAGATGATTCTATCTTGACCAATGAACGTCTTTTGAGCCATGTCTCGAGCACTCAAAAGCTGAAAGCAGTAGTAAGAAAAGTAAGAGTTGAGAGTTTAGACCGACCAGTTGATAGCCTAATCCTAAAAGGTGAATTAGGATTGGAGTTTGATGAGAATTAAAGAAATCAAGAGACAATTTAGAATGATCATAATCATTGGGTTCACCTTTCGCCTTAGAGAAAGATCTGGTGATGCTAGTGCCTTGGCGCGCTGTTCCCGGGCTTGGTTCCGTTTACTAATTTGAGCATTTTTATTTTGAACTGAAAACCATCGAATCAAAGGAATTGCAAAGAAAGAGCCAGCATAGATCTGCAACGTATGGAAGGAACTTAGACAAGTAAAGCCACATAAAACAAAATATTGAGACAATGGAATTAACTTTTATTTCTAAGATTCTTGGTTACGATAAAGCATCCAGTGATATAAGAGCAGCAAGCAGTTGCATACCTGAAGTAAGGGGAAAATGCTGGACACAAATGAGATGAACCCACTTGAGCTGACAGTCGTATTCCTTCCAATTTAAAGTTTAGATAAAGAAGTTAGGAAATAGTTGAAATCCCCCAAAGAAGTGAAACCGCAAACCAAGCAGAATTGTACCTCAACATGGTACTAAGAATTATAACGCCAAAGAGATTAAGTCCACCAAGGCCAACGGCCATTGCCCTCTCTGAAGCATTAGTTTTACTGCAGAAGAAAAGCCCATGTAACATAACTGAAGTTGCATGATACAAATAAAATTGAAATTATAACAGCTAAAGGGTACCTAAATTGCCATAATTTCTCCTTAAAATATGTTTCAACACCACCAACCCAATCAGCCCACTTTTTCCCAACATATTCCTTGCGCCCACCCCTCTTTGAGGCAGCAGTTCGTTGTAGTGATGGAAAACGGTATAAGATATTTCCCTGCAATATATTAATATAAGATGAATTAACCTAAGTACACATGTAGAAGTCTACATCAATGAAGAAGTGCTAAATATCTTGAGACTTCTTTAAGGGAGTAGTTTTGACTAGCAATAATTCCAGTACAGGGATAATTACAAGGACATACCCAGGTTTGGCCTAATTACACAAACTTTCCCTGAGGTTTTAGAAATTAAAAATCTTACTCTATCAAAGAACTTAAATTACATATAGTTTAATGAAATTTGATAATATCGTCTTTAATTCATTATAAAAACCCTATTTTGCCCTTGACACTCACTAATTAATGTTTGAATTTAAATTTATGACTATAATGGCAAGGATTTGGCCAAACGACATGGTATTCCAAAAGGAAGTTTTCGTAATTTCTCAAACCTTGGGGTATGTTAATATATTTAGATCAAAACTCTCGGCATGCTCGTACTATTATCCCTTCCGTATAGCAACCAAGGTACACAAGAGGTTAATTCATAAAAGATTAGTATACTAATGCATAAAAGGTAATTCCAATTTTAGTGAACAAGCAATTAGATCCACCTCTTCATCAATCTCTGGCTGACCATCAAACCGCAACAGTACTGGTAGTATGTATGAGTCATCATCCTGGAGCAGTTGAAAATATAATAATAATAAATATGAAAGCTCATAAGGGTAAATATATTCATAAAGATATTATACACACACACATACATTAATACAACCAAATCCAATAGCACCAAAACAAATTCACATAAACCCCATAATATCAGGTATTAGACTTGGAGCACAAGAAAAAGGAAGATTGTTAAGAGGTTTCTAAGCCTACACTATAAATGTACCAGCGGAAAATTAATCCTCCTAGGAACCAGCAAATACAACCGGAAAGTCAGAAAGATTGTTATGTTTGAAAAAGACAAACAAGCCAAATGAGAAAAGTAGCTTTCATTAAATATTATTGTATTGAATATTAGTGAAGTTAAGGATACCATATTTTTCGTAGACTCCAGATCTAGATAGGGAGCAAGTTCTTCGGCCGTGACGACACCACCATTTGAAGCAATGTATTGCCCAATCTGCAGAGAAATATGAGGAGAAATAAGTTATCTTAAAAACTAAAGTGTTAATCAGCAAAGGTTTGTAAATTTTCAGTTCAGGTCACCTTCATGTATATAGAAAGAATGTAACAAGCATCAAGAACAACTGTATTTCAGATATCAATGGCATATATTCTTTCATATCAACAACCAAGACCAACCAAAATGCCTTAAGTGAATATGCAGGCTTCGATCTCTATCCAATCTTATCAAGGTAGGGTCAATAAACTAATAATGACTCTTTAGTAAAATGCCTTAATATTCGTTCTAAATTCCGAACCATCAACATACCCATAACACCACATACCCTCTCCTGCATATAGTATTATCTAAATGAGGAAATGTCACATGTGCAACAAATTGTCCCCACCCCGTACCCCTCGCTGTCGCTTAATCCAAGCCACAATCCATTCTCAACCATTGAACACCCACAGTAGAAAGCAAGATGAGGCGAATACATCCATTTCGTATGAGCCACATATTTGCAAATTTTAGAGAAGATGGAGAAAAAGAACAGATGTTGAATAATGTATAATCAATACTAAAATTATAATCAACGAACCACTGAAATCAGTGCTCAGTTATTACCAACTTCCACCTTTCTTCTTCGATACCTTGATTGGGATCACCATCCCCAAATACAAAGGAGAAAACCTGCGAAGGAAATACCAAAGATTTACTTTTGATTGTAGGAAGCAACCCAAACTACATAAAATGCTGTTAATTCTTTCTCTTACAGATTCAATGAAGTTATTACCACCATCACCTTCTCTTACTTGTCGTCTCCTGTAGTAATATGGATCCCAATACCTGGATAAAATGATTAGACGGGTGAATAGGAAAAAATTCCTCATGGACTTATCTACATCAAGACAACAGACACACAAATATGAAGATAAATCATGAATTATAAATTTTACCAGAATAGGTCGGTTGGACTCAAGTAAAACGTGAAACCACTGTCATAAGATCTTCCTCGTCTTCCACGATTGTCCTCCTCGCTGTATCAAAGCATGGTCAGATATTTATAATCAAAACATAAGCAATACATATTGTACTATTATAAGTTATTCCCCAAATTCAATGAAGAACATGGAAAGACTAAGATGTGTACCGGCTGCTAGAGATTATAGCGATTATCGTGGTGTACACTATTACAATTGATGCAATCAGTGCTGTCCCAAATGAAACCCTTACTAAATACTCCGCTGCATTCTGTCACCAAAAATTTCACTTCAATCAACATATGTACAAGATTGAATATCAGGTCACAAACAAACGACAATACCTTCCCCTTTTCCAACCATGGTTCAGCTTTTATTCTAAATGACTTAGCCGCGAGCTTTGACCGATAGTCCTTGGGGAAAACATACAACACATCCCCTTCATCCGAAACCTATTTGCACCACAACCATAACTCAGAACACGTCTAACGAGCAATAACAAGCAAGAAGTCTGAAGCTCATCGGTTTTCCACATTATAAACATGTCATTCATACATCGTCAGGAATCAGAAACCATACAAACCTCAACTCCAACAAAATAAACGTAAAAAGGCTCAAAAATTTTAAAAAGACGACCTCAAGAAAGCCATTGGTGTCGGCAGCGATGGCCTGAAGTGCCTTCTGAGCTTCATTCAACTTGAGCCCGGCCTTGCTCGCCACATCGCCAATTGTGACTCTTCTCCCGCATGAATCAATTGCATCCATGGCACGGTTCCGTACATCCGACGGCAATTTATCGCTCTCCACACTGCCTCCCGGCCTGACCGCCGCCGTCGCAGCGACATCAGCACTACTGCTGCTCGCCCTAATTAACGAAATACAGCTTCTGCGGCGGCTGAAGCTCGAATTTTTAGTAAGAATCAACGATTGCAATGGCGTTATGCTCTGGAATTGGGAGGGTTTAAGCGGTTTCGGAAAGAGGACTGAAGATTGGGACTTCGGGGTTATAGAGAAGAAGCAGGCGACCATAGACGACGCCATTGATGAATCAACCTCGAAGAATTCAGAGCTGTTATGGTCTCTTCCTTCTTAGGTTTTTAGCCATGGATTTATGATATTATTTTGACTGTTGGATGCTATTGCTAAATTTTCTGAGTCAGCGAATGAGAGAGGAAGATTGCAGATGATGTAAAAGCGGGAGGATGATGCTCGTGGAATCACGCTTTTACCCTTGTAAAAAAGTTTGCTGTATTTTTTGTGTAATTGCATTGTTGCCCCACAAATTAAGGCAAATAGCACTTCTGATCCTCGAAATTTCATTAAATATCACTTCTAACGTGTGTTATTCCATTGTTTATGCGGGAAATATGGAATAACTCCCCACATAGCATGCCAAATTTTACTTTGCTACCCCATTGAAAAACTCCCCTTACTAACTCCCCAATTCACTTTGCCAATTTTACTTCACTCTCTATTTTGGGTGATTTTACCAATATGTCATTTCAATGCTATGATTTTCCCTCCCAAACCCATCACTCTCATTAATGTTAAATCAAAAAAAAAAAACTGGGCCGACGGTGGGAGGGATTCCTGCGCAAAAATCGGACGACGGGAAGAAGTATTTTTGAGCCAAAAATCAACGGTGGTGGCCGGAGAAGTGGGTTTCAATTACGGAGGTCAGAGATTTCAGCGGTTCAAGGAGTTTCGCTGCCGACCGGAGTCTTCCACACTAGGTTTTCCGCCGCTGAGGTCTGAAATCGACGTTCAAGGGTTTCAAACACCGACGAGGACGACGACCACGAAAACTAAAGGTATTTTTCCCAAAAATTTTTGCCTTTTTCCCCAGCTTTGCTCCAATACGAAATATCTCGTATTAGATACGCTATTACGTATTTTTTTTTACACGAAAATGGTTAGGTGTTGATGGAACCTAAATGTCCTGCTTTGGTTGGGTTTTGATTGAGAAATGCTCAAATTTGTGTGTATGTTGTTTGAATCTAAAAGCCCTAGTTTTTCTTCCCCATATTATGCTTGAATACGATATTTTAGTTTTAGATACCTTATTACACAATTTTTATACACGAAATTGTCATTTAGTTGAATGAATTGAATTGCCGCCCTGACTTCTTTTGAGGTTCATTCAACTGAAATGCCCTTATTTGTTTGTGGGTTGTTTGAAATTGAAAACCCTAGATTTTTATTGATTTGTCCTCTTCTGCTCTAATACTATATTGTTGTGTTTAGATACGCTATTTAGTCTTTTTGGTACACGAATTTATTATTAACTCTGTGTTGTTATCTTTGGCAGGAATGGACCGCCTTAATGATGTATCTAATTGCCCATATGTGGTATAAATTCATGAAAAGTATCAGGTACGAATTTAGCAATACGTGGTATAGAAATGACCAAATGATGTATCTAATTGCCCATATGTAGTATAAATTCATGAAAAGTATCAGGTACGAAAAAACCATAATGCCATGCCAACTAACACCAGTCAGCACAAATGAAGGAAAAAAGTATGCAATATATATAACAAACACCATTCCAGTCCAACAAACTAAATTACATAGATTAATCATAAAGTACACAAACTAATACATTTTGCAAGACATGTAAATTTACGATTCAAGGGGTCGTGTGCAGCTACGACGATTACGGCCCTTTTGCTTGCACCGTGAATAGGTAAAATCTCTCGTGACAACTTGGGATGATATTCTCTTTTGTTTTCTACGTCCTGGTTGAACTCTAACATCAGGTGGAAAAACAAATTGGTCCATCTCATTATCCACCATAACCATCTCTTCACATGTTGGTATGGAGTAGATTGGCAACTTGTACGCTTTTCTATACATAGCAACAGAATAAGCTTCGTCACAGAAGTGGTACAACGACAGTCCCTTGTCATCAATACAAGCACAAGCATGCTTACATGCAATTCTAAATACCTGCCACTGCTTACAAGTACATGTTCTTATTTCCAAATTCACTGCATAAGTTGGCTTACCCACGGCAACTTCAAACAGAAATGGGCTTGATCGATTTAGGGTCATTTTGCGACCCTCATCATAATTCTGCTTCAGCAACTCCTCTGGTGCAGGACATAAAAGATTGATGTTGTATTTTTCTCCAAGATCGCGTCTTTCCTTCATCATGGTTATTATTTGTATTCGTATCTGATCAACCATACCTAATATCGGAAGAAACCTTGCATTACTCACCCATGAGTTCCAAGACTCAGCAACATTGATATTTATGACACCAAAACGTTCACCCGAAAAGAGACAGTTTGCCCAATTTTGCTGCTCTAACTGTAAAATGAATTCTTGTGTGCGCGGCATTGCTTTCACAATCTCATCTACATATTTCTGATATTCAATGAACGAAGTAGTGTATGCGGCTTTCTGAAACATTGCTTCCCAATGTTTTTTGTTCCGGTAAGGATAGGATCTGAGAATCTACATAGGAAAAAAAATAAAATAATACATAAGAAAGAATAAAATATGAAGCCGCATACCTAAGTCCGGAAATAGTGTTCAACAAGTACTTCATATATACAATTAGCTACTTGGTTTTAACATATCACTAACTGAATTAAATATGAAGCTGCATACCTGAGTCCAGAAATTGTCCACCAAATGCCTCAGGCAATACGCATGGTTGCTGCCAGGAAACACCGTCGGGATTGTTGGAAAACACGAATCAGAAAGCAGCGGAAATTTAAAATTTTTCCAACAAAAGGATCTAGGACTCGCAATCGTGTAACCAAATTCGTAGGGATTAGAAACTTACTTTCTTAATTGTCTTTCTTGAAGCGTTTCAAGCCACCCAAGAACGCTCTTCTCGCGGCTTGATCCCCTTTCCTTGGTAAAGCTCGAATCTTCAAACTTCTAACTTGAAGCTCTCTAGAGATAGTCCACCAACTTGACTACAATCTAACTAGTAAGGATGCTAGTTCTCTAGTTAGTGTTTAGGCTTAACCTAGGGTTTTGTTTATCTTGGAGAAAGGATGGTGTTCAACACATGAACCAAAAGAGTTCTCGATTAGCTCTAAGGGGAGCTCGAGCTCCCCTATATATAGGAAGGGGAGGACCGAAAATCCTAGTCCTTATGGGCTAAGGACTTTGGTCCCTCTCTCCTATTACTTGATCATCAAGTAATTTTGACTTTGACTTATGGGCTAAGGATTTTGGTCCCTCTCTCCTAATAATCCGGTCTTAAAGCTAAGTGCATTTCATATCCATTTGATCTCAATCCAAGAAACCCTTTTCTTGATGTCTTGATCTACTGCCTTGGCCAAGGACTCCATATGGCATATGAATGACTTACACAATAAGAGATCACCTTGCATATGCAAGTGTAGGTCCTTTCTTGAATCTCATTCACTTTCATGAATCACTTGTGCAGCCCCAGCATAAGCCTTGAATCAGTTGTCTAAGGTGACACCCTTTAAAGCTTATACCTAAGACTACAGAGTTAACTCATAAAGTGACAAGGAACCTCAAGTCTTAAGGATCAATTAATATATCACATCAATGACTCGTGAGATATTTCCTAATCTGGAAGTTTCCATTTCCTGAAATAGAAACTTCATTTCCCATTTAGGAATGTTCTCACACGGGGCACCTCAGTGAACTTACTTATTAAAGTAAGCACCCTCATGTATCACGCATGTATCAACTATACACTTTGCACCTCCATGAAACAAGGTGGTCCTTCTTAAGTGCGTGATCCCACAAGCAAGCCTTAGAGGAGTCAGGTTGACACTCCCACTGTCTGTAGGACTCATCGGCTTGGAGCATTTTACTAATCATGACTTATGTGATATAGGGCTCGTTTCATGAACCATTTCACCTAAATGGTAGAGTCCTAAAGTCATTAGTATTAGGGGAGTTCTACATGCACAACTAAAGTAAACGCATACCAAACAAGATCATATAAAGAAGTGTTGCCTCAATTCGTTATTTCATTCAAAGATTGTATGTGATTACAATAAGGAAAAACACAAAGCGGATATACAATCGGCTTTCTAGGGCACTATTCCTAACAGGGATAGCCTTCCGTAAACCTGAATGTCCATCAGAAAAAAAACGTATATGGTCTGAAATCGATTAGGCCTCGTGTTTGACTCGCTAATGCTTCATGCAATTTCCTACAAAACCATTCCCAATTTGCATCATTTTCAACACTTACAACCGCATATGCTAGGGTGAACAATCCATCGTTGCCATCGTTCGATACAACGGACAAAAGACAACCTTTGAAGTTATTCTTAATGTGTGTCCCATCCAAAAAAAACCAGCTTCCTACATCCTCTAACAAAACCAACCAAACATGAATGAAAGCAAAGAAAAATCCTCGTAAATTTCTGAGTATCTGTATCCACCTCATAATCGACTTTCATTTCTTTAGGAGAATACTTATGACAACTTCTGACCTTCTCTCTCACAATGTTTGCAACCCAATTTGCATCAGCTCTAGGATGTCCCTTCGTCCGCAGAATACCCTCTCGACACGTGTGCTGCAAGGTGCATTTTCTTGTGGCAAACTGTAAGTCTTTCTTAGTACATGATGCACAGATACGCCACTTACATCGAACTATCATTTTTAATGTACTTGAATGACCGATGTATAGCAACAGAGTAATTTTTCACTTTTACCCGAAAGTCAGCCGCATCTTTGAACACTTGTCCTACCCCATTTATACACATACTCCATGAATTCAGGGAATTTGATTGCATAACATCAGATTGATTAGTTAGTGCCATTCCCGCATCCTCCGCTCCGTGCCTAACAAGGCTGACAAAGAAAATGTTGAAATAGAATAAAGCTGCAACAGAATATGAAGGACAATAATTCATTATTGAATTACCTGAAGCTAGTAGATCCCATGTGCTCAATATCATCCCTATCAGTCGCCCTAAGGTCCGCGTATGTCAAATTGAACGTTCTATGAAGTTCAATCATAATATCAACATCCTCATCATTCAATAACCTAACTTCATGATCCTTGGCACGAGGAGCAATGTATGACAATCTTAATTCTCCCAAATTTATCCCAGTCCAACAACTAGCAACAATGGTCTTTAATTTCATCAAATCGAAATCACCCCCAATTGAGAAAACATGCATTTCATTATTATAGCGAACACCACCCAGGAGACGCACAAGTGTGCTACAATCACCCTCTTCGTGTGAGCTAGACATCGCTAAATCTGAAACCTTGCTCAAAAAATTAAACAATGAAATTGAGCTAAGAAATAGTAAAAATTAACGAAATGACTGAAATTACAGACGGCGGGAGTGAAGACCCAAACCTGGAGTACGTCGGCGAGAGTTTCCGGAGCCGATTCACCGTCTTTCCCGTCGGAGCGAGCCTCTATCCGTGTCGTGCGTGAAATGTGGTGCGCCAGTAGTGGTGGAATTTAATTGGAAGAAGAAGTGAGAAAAAGATGGGTGCTTGCCGAAATACACCACCGTCGCCGGCGAATTGGGGAGCCGACAACAAAGTTGCGCCGGCGAGTTGGGGAACGGATTTCTCCTCTTGCTTTCAGACAATAAGTTTGGGGGATGTGTTGGTTGGTTGGAGATGATAAATGGAGGGTAAGAACATCATTTTAGGTGCTTGGGGAGGTGACCAAAATTATCAAATTCATCCGGAGAGCAAGTGAAGAGAATTTTCAAACCGGGGAGCAAAATAAAAATTTGGCAACCCCTGGGGAGTTAAAACAGACCACCCCTTGTTTATGATCTAAAAGGAAAAAAAGAAAGAAAAAGATTGATGTAATAATAAATATGCATTGGATTTAAACATTTTGTGCAGTATTTTTGAAGCGTTCTTTGCAAAATTGTAAAATGGGGTAGGACATTTAATAAGTGAGACTTTTGTATCCATTTGAATTGTTATGACTTAATATTTGAAAAAATTATGCCAATCTTTTAAATTCACCTGATTCTCTGAGGATCGTTACACTTTTATGATCTTCATTTAAAAATTCACAGCATGATAAAATAATTATCGCGTTGTTATCACTATAGCCACTACCACTATCACCACCCCATTGGCCAGTGGTGGAGCCGGAAATTTCATTGAGGGGGGTCGACTAAAGCATAATACTAAAAAAAAAAAGAAGTTAAATTCAACTATTTTTTTTTAAAGTACTTACAAGTTTGTATCTCACAAATGTCCAAGTCGGTTATCCATATTTTAAAAACGATGCATAATTAAATCATTGGAAACACTGTTAAATATATTATTTTTATGGGCTAATTCCAGACACCCCCTCATCCTTTAACCCTTAGTGCGCTTTGCCCCCTAATCTTTGAATTAGTGCTATTGTCCCCCTAACCTTTAAGAAATATCACACTTAACCCCTTTTAATAAATTTTGACTGCCGATTTCTCCTCCGTTACGGCGACCCAAGCTTCAAGACCTCCGTCATCGTGTTCGTCTCTCCAAAGCGAACAAAGCCCATATCCTTGCCAACCCTATTAGCAGCCAAAAGTCACTACAAAGCTTCGTCCATCGTGCGTCATCTTTGACCGGTGATTTCTATTTCGTCGGTCGTCGGATTTTGGTTTCGAGACCATTGTTGTGTTCCTTGCGTTGAGAGCTTCAATTTGATATAAAATATCAACACATTTGAAATCTTATTTGTACAGATCTACTTTGGTGAAAGGGTGAAGTGTGATATTTTTCAAAGGATAGGGGGACAATCGCACCGATTCAAAGGTTAAGGGGCAAAGCTCACTAAGCCCCAAAGGATAGGGGGGTGTCTGTGATTAGCCCTATTTTTAATATATATAATCAAACAATCATTCAACCATTCGTTGTCTATCCTATTTTTCAACCGATTTTTGATGTACTTCATTGTAGAAAATGCTCTTTCCATTGTAATTATTGCAACTGGTAGAATTAAAGTCAATATTAGAAGAGTATACAAGTGAATATACATCATTTCTCTGTCTACACCAATTTTCGAGCAAAATCACCAATCTCTTTCAATTCAAAGAAGACTTCATCTGATCTCATATTAATAATATAGTTCTCAAGTTGATTTTCAAGTTTTTTTTTATTTTTTTTTTATTTACTTTTTTGAGGAGGCCGAACTGATTGAATCGAATCTTTTGGCTTTATGATGAGAAACTTACCCATAATGATAATTGATAAAATAAAACTTAGTTAAAATATAAAAAAAAAAGTAAAATTAATTTTAAATTTATATTCAATTGTAAAATAAAAATAATAAAAGAAAGTCCAGTCTACAAACAAATTAAAAATAAATCTCTAACCGATTACTATGCAGGCGATTGAAGGAGTTTGATTTTATTGTTGTGTATATAGCAGAGAGGAGAAGAAATATGGGTTGAAATATAACATAATTTGATTGGAGGAGCTTGATTCAACAATTGGTTGGGTCCTGAGTTAGAAATTAAAGTCCAATTAAAATTGAAACCTAAAAATTTCAATTTGTGTGGTCTCAATTATTAATAATTTATTATATTGACCCCAACTAATATTAATTTTAATTTTGGTTAGATATCATGGCTAAAATATCTAATCTTATATATTATGTATTCTGAATTAGATATTTATATGTATTTTATGGCCGAGATTTTATTACATCTCCTCTTCTTCTTCACACGTTGCTCCTAAGCTAAGTACCTAAAACTGAAATTGAGAAAAGAAGCAGGGCTATAAATTGGGGCAAATTTGAAATTACTCAAAATTATATCTCCCCTTCCCGCATTCTCAAGGTGAGAAAGAAATCAAAGGAAAGAGAGATGTTTCTCACAGCTAGCCCTTCACCTTCAGTACCCAATGTTCAAATTCCAGCTCTCAAGCTCCATGGAAATATGAACTCACTTTCCTATTCGGCAATCGCCTTGCCGGGGAAATCCATGGCAACAACTGGTAACATCAAGAGAAATGTGAGAACAATGGCAGCCATGTCGGCTCGTGAAGCTCGGATATCTCTCGTATTTGCTCTTGCTGCTCAAACTTCGTCCCTCTCTCAGCGCTGTAAGGAGAATGGGTTACTTATGTTTTGGTTTTTTTAGTGTTGGTGATTTATTTTTGTGCGTTTGTTGATTTCTGGTAGTTTTGATGGAATTGGCGAATGAGTCCGCGAAGTACGTGTTTCCCAATAGGAGGTTTGAGAGCAGAAGTTTTGAGGAAGCATTGATGTCTGGTAGGCTTTAATGAATTTTAGGTTTTGTTGTTGAATTTGCTGTTTATGGAGAAATTAGATTAATTGGTTGGTTATTCATTTGTGTTGTCTTTGGCTTTTTGTTATCATCTGAAGTTCCTGATATTGAGACGGTGGAGTTCAAGGTTCTAAGTCGTAACGACCAGTATGAGATAAGAGAAGTTGAGGTATTCTTTTGATCCTGTATCTGTATTTTAGTTAATAGCCATTTTTGGTTCTACTTTTCTTACCTGCTTTCCATGTTCATCTCACCCAGTCACATGCATTATAATCTTGCTTAATCTCTTCTACATATCAGCTATGGCTGTAATGCTCTATTTACATGAAAGCTATAGATTTAATGGTTTTGCATCTTAAAACCTAGTATTTTAGACTATAATTTCATATGGGTTTGCATTTTCTGGTGATTTGTTTTCTCATATGTGTATTTTCCTTTCTTCATTGGCTAACACAGTCCTACTTTATTGCTGAGACAACGATGCCTGGGAAGTCTGGATTTGATTTTGCTGGTGCATCTCAATCTTTCAATGTATTGGCTGGGTACTTGTTTGGTAAGGTAGTTAAAAAACTATTGAAGAATTATACAGAATTTTTTTTTATAGCAGTGATAACATTGTTATTTTTGTCATTTTGTCATTGGTTGTCACTTGTGTTGATTTCAGAATACAAGGGAGAAGCAAATGGAGATGACTACACCAGTTTTTACTCGTAAAATAAAATCAGATGGGGAGAAAATGGATATGACAACCCCAGTAATTACTAGAAGGGTAAACTTATTATTGTCTCATGGCCTTTCCTCGTTTGTGGATGGTTTGTTTCTTAAGTGGTAATTTGGAGAAATCACAAAAGAAAGAAAAATATAGTTAATTATTCAAAACTTTACATAAGAACACAAATTTTGATTCAAGATCTCACTATTTAGTATCCATTCACAGTAACACCAGATGAAATGTAAACTGCCCTTTGGGGGAAAATATTACATATCTTAATTGTGATTTGATTAAGCGAAGTTCATTTAGGTGGAAGATCAAGATAAGTGGACAATGTCCTTTGTCATGCCCTCTAAGTATGGTGCTGATTTGCCGTTGCCCAAGGATTCATCTGTGACTATCAAAGAGGTGCCAAAAAGGATAATCGCAGTTGTTGCTTTTCCAGGTTTGTTTGAACTTAATCTATTTCATTGGAAGTGTCATTTACACACTAAGGGAGGAAATGAAAGAGATGTTGCATCATGCTATGTTATTTTACTGAAATAAGTACTCCATTATTTTATTTTTCTTCTCAACAAAAATTGGTCTTAGGATATAAGGATAATTACAATGACATCCCATGAGGTTTGACCTAATCACACAAACTTCATCTGAGGTTTAAGAAATTACAATAGCCTCCCCTGTCAGCGAATTTATATTACATCTGAATCAATGAATTTGATGGTGCCGTGTCTAGGTTTATATGAATGCCTGTTATGTCCTTGACACTTAATGATCAATTTTTCACTTCAAAATTTATGACTATAAAAACATGCATTAGGCCAAACCTTACGGTATGTTAGGGGAAGTTTGTAATTATTCCTAGGATGTATTGTTGATTTTGCTTCTTTTACCAAGCATTGTTTTCCTTCATTTCCACCTGAAGTATGATTTAACAGATAGACCAGTAAGTTGTACCATGCCTCCAATTTTGTACCCAAGTTGCATCAATTCAATCTATTACACTCTTCAAATTCATTAATGATCCATAACAATATTATCCGCTACGCTCTCCGTAACATCTAAAGGTTAAAATATCATCAATCACAACATATTACAATAAATGCGTATATATATACCAATCCACAGGTATATCCCTACACTGAATGAAAAGAATGAAGATGAACGAAAAGAAATTTTCAATTCAATTGTGTTTTTGTCTTTGTGGAGTGATTGTTTCCTTGTCAATTTTGATTCAGGATTTGTCACTGATGAAGAAGTTAAACGCCGTGAATCGAAACTGAGGAATTTGCTGAAAAACAACCCAGATTTTCGAGTTAAAGATGATGTATCTGTAGAGGTTGCACAGGTTTATCTCCAAACCAAACAGCTGTTTTTTGTCAAATGTTTTTTATAATCTTCTGAAGTCTTTTGCCTCTTTCTGTGCAGTACAACCCGCCCTTTACACTTCCATTCAATCGCCGTAATGAAATATCCCTAGAAGTTGAAAGGAAGCAAGAATAGCTTCGTAGACGGTAATCTCCATATCTAAATACCTTGGATCGAACCTATGCTCATATTTGTGTAAATACATAGAAACCATTTTGGTGTAAATAAATATATCTCTACTATACTTTAAGGATGTTTCATAAAGTAAATATGCTACTCTTGTTTGTATCATATTAAACCCAAGCATGACTGAGTGTATTTAACATTTGCATAGAAAAGAAAAGTCGAAATATGTTCTGAATTTATGCATACTTTTTACGGCCTATCTAAATGACCTTGTATATATATATATATATATATATATATATATATGAGGATCATCATCTCTCTCTCTAAAGTTGGTTAAATTTAGGGATGGTTACACCAACATGCCCTGAGATTTGGCCTAGTTACACAAACTTACTCCAACTTACCCTGAGGTTTGAGGAATTACAAGTCCATGAATTTTGATGAAGTCAGCTTGGATTGGTTTATGAATACGCTTTTTTGCCCATGATACTTATGGGTCATTATCAAGTTTCAATTCAGACCTCCAAATCTTAAGGTATGTCAGGGGAAGTTTTTGTAATTTCTCAAACCTCTGTTTAAGTTTGTGTAGTTAGACCAAACCTGAAGGCATACTACAATACTTGCACTTGAAACCGAAAACTAGTCTATTTCAGGGATGCTTTCTAGTTTAGGCGACCACCCTTTTGAAATCACCCTGTCATCTCTTTCGTAACATACTGCGTTTGTGATTTCTCTGTTTTGCTCCATAGAAATCATTTGATCGACCGAAACTCCTCCTTTACTTAGCATTGCCTGCAAATCTTGCTTTCTGACGACAAGCTTAATCCTCACAACTCCCGTCTCTGACCCGTTGTCAGAAAAGTTAACTGCCGCCTTCATATTAAAAGGTGGCTGAAGTTCATCAGGTATTGGATGGTGAGATAACTCTGGTAAAGCTTGATGAACTTTGATGGGGGGCATATATTCAAGTAATCTTGTATCTGTTTTTGGTACACTGAGAATGTTTTCTTGAAGAACTAGGCAGTTCCCCATAGTTAAACAACTTGTAATGTAAGCTAAGATAGAGAAAACTGAAGTTTTGGGTTTTCAGGTTTAACTAAGGTTGTTGGGGTTATGGGAGTGTTGGTATTTATACGAAGAAAGCCATTAGGATGCCCCTGTGTTTTGTGATTATTACAATATAACCTTGGAACACTTTTTGTGCCCACCTTGTTGAATTTTAGTGGTTTGTTTGGGTATCCTGAGGTGATTAGATACTTTAATGCTATTAAACGTTATTTACATGCATCCTCTGATGATCGACGCCTGTAAGAACATCATTTTGTCGTGTCATGTTATGTTAGTGTAGTTGTATTCGTGAGAATATCATTTTGCCGTATCATATCATGTCAGTATCGTTTTGTTCGTTTCCATGTCCGTGTCTATGTATAATAGCATGCATCTTTCAAAAATAGATAATCGTTTATAATATGTTGTATTGTAGTGTTTACGGACTCGTTGTCAATGAAGAAACGTGATTCTTACTTGTAATGAATGAATTTAATTGGGTGATGATTATAACTGCACTGAGAAAGAAAGTAACTTGGAATTGATTACAAAAATGGATGGAGTTCCTGTTGTTAGGGCAGGTTTAGGTGGAGCATAATAGCAAATTAACTTTTCTAATTTTTTTATAGTTCACACTTATCACCTATCAGTTCATATCCAGTAATATGACTTGAGTTAGTGGTTGACTTTACGATGTAACAATTACTCAGTAATTTCGTGCATTAGCTCCATTATTGCAACATTCATCATTTGTTTATCTTTATTTAGTTTTGTTTTTTTTAATAAAACCGGCGACGAAGGTCGTGGGATTATTATCGATGCAACTTCTCATATCTTTTTTTATTTAATTGATTTTGTACAGGGCGGCATAAAAATTACTTATTACTTCTCTAATCCAAATTCCTTTTTTATTTCTAGATAATTGATGGGTTAATCTTATTTTGCACCTTAATGTTTGGGTATTTTTGCAATTTAATATCCAATCTTTGAAATTTTACACTTTAATATCCAACTTTTGAATTTTGGATATTAAAGTGTAAAATTTCAAAAGTTGAGTATTAAAATGCAAAAATTCCCAAATATCAGGACGCAAAATAAGATTAACCCATAATTGATTCAAGTTGAGGAGCAGGCTTGAGTAAGACCATTAAAATAAATTAACTTAGGTCAATTTGTTAAATTAATGACATGCAAAACCAAAAAAATCCATGATGAATACTATACATTTTATTTAATTTTCTTTATTGTGAGCTTGTGTCCGGATGTAAAACTTTTCTTGTTAAGTGGAGGTGCATAGTAAGAACTTGAACACGAGACCTTTGATTAAATTAGCATGATATTGAGTTGGTAAATTATTCCGTTGGATGTTTTGCATTCTCTATTATTTATTTATTTATTTATTATTATTATTTTGGCATACATGTTTTGCATTCTATTTAGTGATCATATGCTATCATGCATTTAATTAGTGAAGGTACATAAAATATTTTCTTCAAATTAGTAACAAGTTTGAATTATTTATAAAAAAAATAAAAAAAAATTGATTCTTTGTTTTCACAATGCAATCTTTTTCTTTTTAAAAAAAAAAAAGTGACAAACTTCGTCAGAAGTCAAACTATCACACAAGATTCAACACAGTCCCCATATTGTTGCACAAACACAAGACTTACGACTTAGGAGTCGACTACATTACCCCAACAGAAATAGATAAAAATAAAAGTTTAAAAGACACACATAAATCATGGTTTAGGACCTCGAATTACACTGCAAATGTGACATATATAGGCAGATTTTGACTGTTCCTTCTGGCCAAGAATTATGGGTAACGGGTCCATTAGAGCACTACATGTAAGAAAAAACATGCTGCTTATTATTAGTGCTAAGTGATGTTATCAACACGCATGCTTGATCCAAGACTGGTCACGGTGAATTAGGGCTGTCAATGGGGTGGATTTTAATCCGAATTCGATCCGAATCCGATCCGAATTTTATCATATCCGTCCGATAAAAAAGTTCGATGGATCATATCCGATTATAAATATTCGTTATCCGAAATAAATGGACCGGATATGGAATTAAGGAATCCGATCCGTTAAAGATCCGAATCCGATTTTTTTATAATATTTTATTAAATTAATTATTTTATTAGTAAAGAATATTAAATAGAATAATTAAAATTAAAAATTTCACATATCTTCACTATAAATAATAATAAAATTTAAATTATTTATTCTAAAAAATATGTTTTTTATTAAAAATATTAAATTAACCTATTTTAAATGCATATACACAAAACCATTAAAGAATTCATCAAGTAATAATTATTTGTTAAATATTATATATTTATATTTATATTTTTTTATTTATTTCTTTATAAAAAAATTTTAAATTTTATTGTTAATCGGGTCGGATATTTTATCGGATCTGATCCGATCCGTTAACATACGAATTTAGTATTAATGAATCCGAATCCTATAGGATTCGGATTCGGATCCGGTTATCGGATCTTCCTGTCGGATTCGGATCCGGAATTTCCTGATCCGGTCCGAATCCGACCCGTTGACAACCCTACGGTGAATAAAGGATTAGACTTATTATTAATAATTATTAAATATCAGGTTTTAATAATTCCGATATTATCATTTATTTATAGGTTATGTGAAAAACGAGCCCGATAATTAGATTAAAGAAAAGATAGGTTTGGTGGACAAGACAATTATGAAGTTTTTGATCATTTCACCACATAAATGGCGCACTTGTGTGAAATCAAATGGACCATCACGTTGCCAACAGGGGTTGGCCAAGTGGTTTGAGGGTTGATTCTCGAAAACAAAGACCCGGGTTCAAATCCCTCTGACCACTTGGGGTGCGTGTGTTTAAAAAAAAAAAAAAAAGGACCATCACGTTACAACATTATATCACCAATTTTTTCCCTAGTTAGATAGGGAAATTAGCCAATAATAACATGTTTTTTTATCATTTTGTAGTGTCGTATTCGCATCGGACATTGTGTTTTGTAGTTTTTATATAGAAAATTCAAGAAAAATTGATGTTATTTTATTGTAGTATTCATATTCGTGTATCATAAACTGTTGTCAGATGTCCCTACGGGTCTTTTAGCAAAAAAATTCTAGGTAAAATACTTGGTCACACCGGTCATGGAACGGTGAGGGAATTTGGACGGAAAAATGAATGGAGAATACGCGTTAAATAATATATAAGTTTCTTAATTATATTATAGTTTTTCAATCCAATAAATATAATGTAGATTTAAATTTTCTCCAAGTGGGGACTATTTTCCAATTTTGTAAAAATGAAAGTGAAAATGAGAGGTAAGACTTTCAAAGCAAAAACAAACATTCCATTCTCATCCCAAAAGAGTCTAAATCTACTTTTGCCTCCCACACTTGGGAATGTCGAGAGCCTAGCCATTCTTAGCCATTAATTAGACTTCTAGACTTGAAAAACTATACCCTTTTTTGGACTTGTAATTTGCCTCAAATTTTCAATTAATTATAAAATTTTCTTATTTAATCTGATTTATAACAATTATTAAAAGTGAAAAATAGAAAAAAGAAAATATCACAACCTTTGGTTGGATATGTGGTCGGAAATATGGGTCAACTCAATCGAATATGATCCAACAAACTTTTTTATCACCCGAGAATACGTTAAAGTCCGAATCCAATACGATTATACAAATCAGATTTGGAATAAAATTCTGACACCCCTACTACATATGAACTATTAGGAAAGGGCTGTTAGCAAAGTCGGCCCATTTAATTTCCACCACAAAAGCCCAAGTGAAATAAGGCCCATAACTCCGGCCCACCATTGGGGATGTCTTATAGCTGAAGACTGGTTGAGGAGCCAAGGCGCCAAATTCTCTCCCAAAAATGGCGAACCAGACGGGATTGCAGGGTTTTTGTCGACGAAAGCAGCCTTTTCAACTCAAATTCTTGCACCGCGATCGTATGATTTCACGTTTTTTATATATGATTATCTAATTTGAAATGCATGCATGTTCATTAGCTTGATGATTATCTTTTTGGTTGTTCATTAGCTTGATTAATGTTGCATCAAGGAATTCGTTTCTATTTTGTTCGATTTCTGTGATGGTACGCTTGAAATGTGGAAATCAGTTTGACGAATTACCTGATCAATTGTTTGTTTTAGAGATCACTTTTGGTTGGAGCTTGTTTTGCCATCCAGTGTGTGTTCTCTTAGTTTAGCTTTTGGTGTTTTTTGTTAAAAATTTGTATCGTGAAGCAGCATTGGATGGAAGAAATTGATCGATAGGTTTCAAGTAATTGGTTGAATCCAATTCCGCAAATCGGTTTCTCGGAGCGGACAGATGACATAATCGAAGTTTGCATAGAGCTAGCATTTGTATTTGTTGATGCGTTGATACTGGATAGAAGATCACTATTGATTTCGAACGACCATGTCCTACTGATGTACATTGTATGTTCTCTCTAGTTTCCAAAGTAGAAATTTGTAAGTGTCGTTCTTTTAAAGCTAATGGATAATGGGTCTAGAAATCATATGCTACTGTCTCGGATCGTTAGGAAACACTAGGTTGAAATGTTTTATATGCATAAACCTCATAGTGTTACAGAGTTCCATAGTTTCCGGAGGTTTTGTTATTTGAGAGATTACCCCCATAATGAAATGGAGGCACAAGGTTTTTAGGACTAATCCGAACCTTTCTTTTTCTTTGCTGTAAATCTTGTGCAGTTGCTTTTACAAAACTTGCATCTCAATTCCAGCTAAAACCATTCAAATCAAATTGCTTGCAACTTGAATCATCATCATTTTCATCATCTATGTTGAGGTCCAGTTTTGTTGAGAAGAAAGGTAGTTTCAAGTCTGACGATGTCTTCTGGCTCTCTGATCTTGTAAAATCACTGCCTTCAGCAGTCTGGTTAAAATACTTGGCATCTGTGTCAGCTCCTTTATTGCTACTACCACTCCATTTACCACCTTGAGGGCCAATGCTCATCGATAAGCTGTTGAGGTTACAATCTGTTGAGAGAAACTCCCTTCCCACTTTCGGTTTATCATGCCAAAGTTCCATTTTATGCTGGCTGGTGTCTTTTTCGTTAAACCTTGGTTCTGTATGTGCTCTAAAATTGATGGATTTTAAGCCCATTGGATTGTTGTAAAGTTCTTGGTCCCTTATAGAACCTTCACATGAGGTTAAGCAGCTGTCTATCGAGCAATCTTGTGGCTGAGTTGTTTGTGTTTGTTGTGGGCACAAATCTGAGAGTTCTTTCATTCCTGGAAAGACAGAATTGAGGCACTGTGTTGATACTTTGGAAACCAAATCTGACAACTGAACTTTGGCAGCTTCCAGACCCATTGTTCCCAAGTTCTGTCTTCCAAGGGTCTCCTCTGCCTTTTCTAGTACAGCCTGTAAATATTTTCCTTGAGCCTCTATCCTCAGCTGCAAATGTCGTTGTACCTATGAACATAGAGTAACCCTTATTAAAAGTTTAGAATAAAAATTGCAGTTTGAATTTTCTATGACCACTTGCATGTGTAAACTTTGTGGAACTTGAAATTTGGAAATATGAAGAAATTCGGTATGTTTCGCGAGAAAATGAATGTGGTGGTATGCATTTTCCGTCTAAGTTCTGATTCTTTTGACAGTTGAGACATTTAAATCTTTTCTTTTCTTTTTGTTTAATTATTATGCATTTGTCGGTGCATATAAAATTGCAGAAAGTATACATTTTGATGTTGTTAAAATCTAGTAACATATATTGGAGCTAGGAGTTGTGTTTGTTATGTGATTTGAAAGTTGCAACTTTCCGTACCTCCAGCTGTTCGTGTAGCCTTCGTTGCACTTCAATTTGCATTTGTATTGCGTCGCCTAAATGTATATTTCTGCTACAATATGCCAAAATTAGGAGAATGTAAGCTGAAATGATATATGAATTAAAAGGAAAACATTTACTATGGTTTTCAGTTACATACTTAGTTGTTTGGGTTGTAACATTTGGATTACTCATGTGAGCTCCATGTCCCTCAGCTACTCTATCTGCTGTGCCTATAACAATTTCTACCTGGTAAGCATGATATACAATTCTTTGCACTAATAAATATGTAAAACAAGCTCGTGTAAGTTATAGGATTCCTTACAAGGTTTATTGCTCCCGCTGTTCACTTGTCCATGGATGTTTTTACTGAGTCTGTATTTCTGCAAGCAAAACAAGAAAATCTTAGGCCACCTTTCTGCATCTATGTTACACAATAAGATCATACATGTAGAAAATGAAGTATGTTGACTGACAAATACATGCATGAATGCATGCTTCTAAAACATGTAGGATCGTGCTGGTTCATTACAACTACTCCTTTTATTTTTCAAAATTTTTACCTCTAAGTAGAATTCATAGAACAATAAATGACCTAATCGACAGGGATAATCCTGTTTAACCAAACTCTCTCGGATTGATTATTGTAACTTTGGATTTTACCTGAAGGTGACTCTTCAAGTGGTATAACGTTAGCCCTTGAATTCCCATAAGTTTCAAGACTGATTTTGGAGTAGCTTCTGCAACACAAAGGAATTGTATAATTAGCTGAATGCAGGAAATCGTTATTTATGCTAACAAATTTAAAATATTACGTAGTCTTACTTTCTGCTCCACCCAGTTGGTTTACTGCCTCTATGAATCGTTCGTGGAGGTCTGGAGTCCATTTCAATCTTGGTTTAGCATCAGTGGAGAGAACAAGTCCTGAATCTCCAGCACCATTCGCACTTTGAAGGAATAAGTGTCTATCAGGAATGGACATCCTCGAGGAAGAATGAATGTTCTTTCCTTGATGATGTTGATGATGATACATTTTGTTGTCTTCAGTATGATAATTTGCAATTATTAGCTTCACATAAGAGCGAATGCAAGCAAATAATTGTCAAGTAATAGTTGTACCTGAAAAGGATCTAATGTGCCTGTTCAAAACTGCTTGCACCTTGAATGCAAGTCGTGATTCTGTCTACTACTGCTCTTATCTGTGGCTTGTGGTTTTGACCAATTTTTTAGGTACTATGGTTGTATATGAGGATGTCTTATAAGCAAATAAGAAGGTGGGTGGAGAGTGAGATACAAGTGAGGCATAGAATCTTGTACAGGGCCTAAAAGAACATCAGATCCAATCCAATCTTACATAACGACCTGAAAAGATATCATGCCCTTCTATTTTCTTGCATCTGTGGGTCCTCTCTTGCAATTTCCCTTTCCATTTTCCGACAGCAGCACTAGCCATTTTAAAATTCTTTTCACTATGACTACTTGAGATATGTTACACCTTACAATATGTACAAGAATAGATCCGCCTCAGTCTTTCTTTTTAGGGCACTCATATTTGTCATCTAAAAAGTTTGGGAACCTCATTCCAAGAACTGATGGTGGAATTTTGTTTTCTTTCTTTCTGAGGTGGATTATCAGAACCCACTATCTATGATGTCCTGAAACATTCAAAGTCATTTTTTTCTTTCACAAGGTAGATTCGGTTGACTGGAGCATCTACTGAGCATTGGATACAATTCAAATAAAATTATGGTGAGTTGATTCTTCCTTGATATTCCCTCAAACACCGGGTTTGGGTAACAAATGCAACATTTTCCTTTGTATGCTGTTTCTCTATTTAATTTTTTATGATAAGTAACCAAGCATGCTGGTTCTGACGTTCTTCAAACTTAGTTCCTGGTTGGCTTAACATATTAAATGACCACAGGATTTTGGAGTGCGTGGACCGTAATTTTTTTAACACATTGTTACATATAGCTAATTTTGCTCCAAACAAATTAATTTGCTAACTACTTTTTAGTTTTAGCTTTTTTTTATCTCTCGCTCTCGCTCAAATACATCTTTTTCTTTTTCAATACAGGTTGGAGATTCCTTCTGGTAGTGACGGAATTTATTCATGAAGTGAAGACACCTAATAGGTGCTACAGTTGTTTCTGGAGCATCACGCCATAGTACGTGACAACACGCTCCTACTTCCATCAAGCGTACTCATTTTAATTTAATAAAACGATTTATAAAAAAGGGAAAATGCTTCTTCTTGCTTTGTTTGAAGGCCAGGAATGGCATATAAAGAACACATTCCTTTTTGTCTCCTTCAGTAAGTTAGGTACTTATTCAGCCTAGACAGAACTAATAAAGTCAGAGGTGAGGTCCCAAATAGATCTTTAATATTCTTTAAATGGAATAAAGAAGTTGGTCCTAATTTATTGGGGCCCTTCAGAGTTCAGACAGAAAATAAAGAGATTGTACTTACTGCTATACTTCCATTGGATGAAAAAAAGACAAGTCATCGATAGGAGATGAATCTGCTCGTTCGGTTACCCTGAACTTAACTGCATTTACAGACCTTTGATATGAATCTACAACTATTTCTTTTCCCATGTTATCATTTCTAATCTTTTGGTGTTGGCATGTTTCCCTTAAGAAATGGGTTGTGATTACAAATGTTGCTTCGAGACATCTTCTTAGGTAGAAACCTTATGAAAACATGTTTGTTTTTTAGATTTTCATATTTTTAGTTTGGTGGTGACCAGGATCTATTTAACCTAAAACTTCATAATTACAACAGACCTCTGTATGCATTGTAGAGAATTTCGTCGTGCAAACCTGAGCTGACAAATTAGATAGCAATGAAATACAAGAAATCAGGAAGTTGATAAATTTTGCGTACGGAATATTATCTAGTAATATATATGTTATGCCAACATGCAGCAACTCCATACCAGACTCTAGCATGAAGTTGATGATCAATACTGAAAAAGGCTGTTACGAACTAGTAAATGCAGCCTTTTTGGTATTGTGTCTGCCTGATATGCAGAATAAAATATAATTGAGAAACTGTTAGACTCACCAAAGCTTATGATTAAATTATTATCAACCTGATTGTAAGTGAATAATATTTCTCTCCCTTACACAATGCCTGTGCATTAGTTCCATTCAAGCTTTTTAGGAAAGGTCCCTTGATTCTCGAATTTTAGGATATTTTATATAGTTTGGAGGAATCTGTAAAAACTTTTTCGTAAAGTGGTAAAGCAGAATTCCTAGATAGTTTCACTGACACATGGATAGGAATAAATTGAAACTGAGGGAACTATGAGGTGCTTTACAAGATACATCACTAGATTCCCCCCAAAATGAGAGGACTTCAAATGCCAAAACATGAATTTTGTGTGTGTGTGTGTTTCTTCTCATGTCTATCCAGATGAGTTATCATTTACTGCTCATGTAATACACATAAATAGCAGATAGTTATATACATATACGCAAAACCATCGTATAGAAAGACCAGTTTCTAAAGTATGATTTCATGTATTGCGCAACCCCAAATTATCTTCCCTGTAATGGTACGTTTATAAGTACTTTGAGTTTCCTTTATTTGATAGTGCCATAAAGCCATTACTGCTCTCTCTGTTTCATTGTTTGCTATAAGATGAGGGGAACCCTTACTTTGATGGTTTCATTCTAATCTATCATGCATGTATAATATTCTCCACTTTAGATGGGGACTATTATTCTTTCCTACACTTCAAAGATCCCTTTTTTGGACTCTGATATTTGACTGCATAATTTTCTCTTATAATAGTTTTGTAAACATTTTAATCATTCGTAGGAACTCATGTAGAGCCCTGATTGGCTGTGGGGGGTCGAATACACGTGTTTGTATTGGCTGAAAAATCAAAAAGACAAAAATGACAGCAGAATGCTATTCGATGCAGGAAATAAATGAAAATTGAAGGGGGCAGAAAAGTGCTGGGATTCTGAAGGAATGGCATTTCAGAATGTTAACTCAAACTAAAGCTAATGGGGCAGATTCTCAAGTCAAGAATGTTCCTTATTCTTTCCTACTCAAGGCCACGAAAAATGGGTTCCCTCTTAACCCTTGCATTCTTTATCCTCTCGCTTAACAGGTTAAGATGCCTTTCAATAATATTGGTTAGTACTGTCCTTATTGCCAAAATATGTTTCGTATTCTTTGCTTATCTATTGTTACTTCATAGGAAAAATTGCATTTTTAGTCCCGTAAGTAAGGCCTGACTCCAATTTTAGTCTTCTAAGTTCCAACTAAACCCATATAGTCCTCTATATGTTTCCAATTTCTCGCACATTTGGTCTGATTTTGACAAATTAGTCGCCTTTTAACACTTTTAATCCTCCACTTTAACGCATTTAGCCCTTCACATTTAACACATTTAGTCCCCTTCCTCATCGTTGGCCGAATACTCACCGAAAGGCGAAATTAGAAACCTATACATGCAGATCATATGCCTTTTTAATGTTAAACATGAAAATTCTGCCAACAACTCTATGGGGCGACCAAGTGGAACATGACAGAGTTCGTTCTTGACAAAGTTGAAGGTTTGAAACCCCCATTGTCTCCATGGGTTGAGGTATAATGTAAGTCCTTCGTAAGCGCTTGCTGGGTAGCAATACATTCCCTACCTTGGATTGAGACGTCATTCTCTCAACCTAAAAACAGGAAGGGACCAAATGTTTCAAATTTGAGGGACTAAATGTGTTGAAGTGGAGGACTAAATGTACAAAGCTCGATCGAACATGTTAGTGTAAACTTATAGGGCTAAATGAACTTAGTTGGACTTACGAAACTAAAATTGGAATTAGGATTACTTATGGGACCAAAAACACAAATTTTCCTCATTACCTGTGTCACTGTGTGTGCGCCAACATCTTATAAGTCAAATGTTGAGTTGTTCTCCGGACAGTTGTTTGCGAAGTTTTTAAATAAAATGGCAACGGAATCCTAAAAAGAACCAAATATTTGATTATATTGTCGACACGAATTCATGCTATAAGGATCCTAAGGTTGTGTATTTGTCTTGATATTCCCTGTGGCTTCATAATATTAGTGGGATATTATCTTGTTAGCATCAAATCCTGCATACTTTTTGATAATTTTGTTTGTGTTTATGTTGAAAGAACTTGAAGACATATATGCATTAGCCTAGATGAATTGTTTTACCCTCAAACATCAAACACTTCTAAAAATATTATTTTGTCACGTTATAACTTATATCTGTCAAACACTTTTTCAGGTAGAAAATAAAATTTAAAAAAAAAAATCTATATCAGCGTATATGAGTTGTGCCCATGTTGTTGTATCTGTAACCGTGCATCATAACATCATAGGTTGTAATAAACTTAAGGGTTAATTACATTTAGATTCTTTGGAGTTTCGGATATTACAATTGGTCCCCTCTTAGTTATTTTATTACATTTTGACTCCTTCTAAAAATTATAAATTACATCAAATCAGTTTTTCGTTAAATTTAGGGTGGCCTCATAGATTTTGGGACTTGAATTTCCCATTTTACGTTTGCCTTAATAGGGAATTTTTTTATATCAAGTTTACCCTATATTTAAGACTAGGGTAAAATGAGAAGTTCAAGTTCTAATAATTGTCACCCGAAATTTAACAGAGAACTGATATGATGTAATTTATAATTTTTAGAAGAGACCAAAATGAAATAAAATTACTAATAGGATATTAATTATAATATCTGAAACAACAAAAGGGGCTAATAATTAACCCTAAACTTTAACCGTAGATGGATCGTTTTACATATATATTTAAACCTATCAACAAATATATTCCAATGATATAATACTAAAATCAGTTACTTTCATTATCAGGAACCAAAACCGGACTAGGAAAGAAAGTTGGGCCGTCAATATATCCAGCTACAAATATAGGGAAACAACAAGAATCGATAAGTGAAGAATATGAGCTGTAGAAGCAGTCTTTTGAACAGATTAAAGGTGGGGTTTGAGAGAAAGAAAGAAGCATTTGTTCCAATTCTGATGCAATTTGGGTTCATGTGTTGAATGTTAGAACCCTTTCTTTAAAAAAAAAAATTAAAGTTGAGATATTGGTTGGACTTGGAATAGCATTTGCATATGCTCACTTCTAAGTTGGCTGGTCTTCAATGGAAGTCACTGTCTATATAGACTATAATTGCCTTCCACCAAAAGCATTTTTAGGGGTCTTGATCGAGTAATCTATGTTTTGAAATTTTCTATTAAATAGCAGAATACTTGATTCATAGCCAGAGTGCGTTTAAATAATTATTTTTTTATTATATAGTTTATTTTCATCAGTCGAGTCACATCATTTAGGTGTACAACTCTACCTATCAATGATAGCTGCGATCTCAGAGATTCGATATAGCGTCGAATCATTAAATTATACCAGTTTAAATAATTATTGAAGTGTAGAAATCAACCACATTCAGCCCATAAAATAGGGCTTTTATATAGGCCCATATTATGGGCCTCACGGGAAATCCCTGTCTCTGTTACTGTTAGAGTATAGAGCAGCAACATGTCCATTTCAAATGAGTAGATATTGACATCACTGCGTAGTCTAATCTCAAAGCCCATTCTGTGACAGGCCCAACATATTTTCTGGTCTATTTTTCTTAGGCCCACTAATGATCCTAACTCAAAAGAAATCCTCATTCTGAATTTCATTTTGCTTATTATTCAGAAAGGAGCACTACACACTTAACAAAGGATTGTAGTGCGACAAGGTGTGCAGTTTCGCAATTTGATGCTAAATTAACTTAACAAGAGATTTTATGTTCGAATATCTGCGAACGACGAACGTAATTATTATTAGCAGGGATAAGTTTGACCTGATTCGACCTAAATAAATTAAGATAAATAGAAAAAGAAAAAGGGTTGTAGTAATTACCTATAATCATGTACAATAACTAGGGTCTCGCGATTCACCTCACCTATTAAGTTTGATAAATATACTATCTTTATAAACCTTATGGTCCCTATCTTTGCAAAGAACACTCTAGTTAAAGTTGTATCTCCACAAACATATTGATTACGAATTCGAATCCCGTTAAAAAAATAGTTGAAAATTCAAGAATCATTATTTTTTAAAAGGAAAAAAAAAAGTAAAGTAGAATTAAAGTTGCAAGGCTAGCTAAGAAGAAGAGTTGTTAAGTTTTCCATAACATTATGGGCTAAACGCCTCAAGCCCTAAACCGGTAGGAAACCGATACAAATAAGGACTCGATAATCAAATTCTATATAAGAGGGTACGTGCCTATACATAGCAGGCTCAGAAGTAAAATTTGAGGTAGAAAGAAATCAAACAAATTGAAGCAGGAAAAGATGCAGATCTTCGTGAAGACTCTGATAGGGAAAACAATAACGCTTGAGGTTGAGAGCAGCGACACCATCCACAATGTCAAGTCTAAGTTTTACGCCAAAGAAGGCGTTCCCCCAGAGCCCAGACCAGCAGAACCTCATATTTGGTGGTAAACAGTTGGAAGATTGCAAAACTCTGGCGGATTACAACGTTCAAAAAGAATCAACACTTCACCTTGTGTTGAGGCTGAGGGGAGGGACGATGATCAAGGTCAAAACCCTAACGGGAAAGCAAGTCGAACTTGATATCGAGCCAACCGATACCATCGATCGGATTAAGGAACGGATCGAGGAGAAAGAAGGGATTCCGCCGGTGCAGCAAAGGCTTATTTACGGAGGTAAGCAGCTGGGAGATGACAGAACTGCAAAAGAGTATAACATTGAAGGCGGCTCGGTTCTTCACCTCGTCCTTGCTCTCAGGGGTGGTTCTGATCTCTAATCTACCTACTTTGAATTGGTTCAGCTGGGATTCATGTGTTTTCTTCTTGCTTTCGTGTTTTTGCTTTTTCTTTTTGGTTAATTCCTTGTTTGAATATTTTTGGCTCCTCAATGTATGATAATTCTTTTACAAAGTCTTAGTTATGCAAAATTGTTTTTAGATTTTTTTGGAGTTAATCTTGATTGGGTCGATTAAATGGAGTTATAATTTTGTGTTTGATATTTGAAATTGTCAAAAAAGTTTTAATAAAGTTGTAGTTAATAATGGGTTAGATATGTTAGATTATATTTACTTTCATTGAGTTATAGTCTCATCTAATCACATACTCCCTTTCTCCGATTCGTAATAGAGGTTAATAACAAATACTTCATAATACGCGAGTCGAATAAGTGTTTCAAATTCGAATGACTTAATATTAACTAACTACCACATGTTGGAGATTAACTATTCAAATTTCGAATGACTTAATATTGATGTATTTCAAGTCCAAATAATTTAATATTGACTGAGTGTTCAAATTTGAATTACTTAATATTGAGTCATTGACTAAGTGAATGACATTTATTTATTTTTTTTCAAACTCATATGTATCCAAGTGGGATTCAAATCCGGGACCTCACCTTAGAGAATCAACTCATTAACCATTTGAACTAACCCTGTTGGTAGGCACGAAGCCAGGATTTTAGGTAAGGGGGGGAGAAAATTTAAAAAATATATAATTTTTTTAAAAATAAATATTATTTTATTAAAAATAAAAATATTATTTTATTAAAAAAAATATTATTTTATTCGATATATATAAATAAAATAAATATAACTTAAAAACTCTAAATTTCTTTTACTCATAGTGCCTATATAAATAAAAAAATATATATGGATTAATCTCAATTTAACATGATTTAAAACAAAATAATAAAATCAAATAACAAAACAACATAAAGAAATAAAATGTCATTTATCTTTAGTCACATAAAAATACAATAATTATTTAAAATAAACATACTGAACTACAATTAACAAATTTATTATAAATATTATCCATAATAAAAGAAAATTTAAAATTAGATACAATCTTTTAACTAAATAATTTATCAATTATAAAGGCAAAACTAAAATTAACACGGTTAAGTTCATAATAAAAGACAAACCAAAATTACTATTTAGATACAATCTTTTAACAAAATTAATACGGCTATGTTCATAATAAAAGACAAACTAAAATTACTATTTAGATACAATCTTTTAGCTAAATAATCTATGCATAATAAAAACTAAAATTAACACAGTTATAAAGAAACCATATTTTTTTAATATGCAGAACTCATATCAACACTAAAACACAGTATATTATCTAAAATCGGTTATCTTTATATGGTCAGATAAAAATATAATATTTTCTCAAAATATAGAACTCTGTACCAATACTAAATTATTGAAAATTAAACATGAAGTTATCTATTATCTTTAATCTATTCTCAAGAGATACAATCTTTTTTCAAAATATTGAACTAATGTACAATTAACAAATTAATCATAAACTTTATCTAAATAATTTATTCATAATAAAAATAATAAACTATAAAAGAAAAATCAAAATTAAATATAAGATAATAGTACCTTTTTGGATAAGTTGAGACCAGATCAACTTCTTTTTTCCACAGTTTTGAAGATTAGAAAAATATGAGTTCTAAGTTGATGAGAAGACTCAAGAGAAAGAGAGGAATAAAAAAGTGAGGAAGAAGACGTAGTTTAGATAAAGAGAGAGAAAAAAGAAAATTGATTTGAGATTTCAAAAAGAAAATCAAAAGCGTAGTCTTACTCAAGAGAAAGATAGGAAAAAAAAAACTGAGTAAGAGGACGTAATTTAGATAAAGAGAGAGAAAAAAAAAATTGATTTGAGATTTCCAAAAGAAGATCAAAAGACGTAGTCTTCGGTAAGAGAGAAAAAGAAAATTAATTAGAGATTTTCAAAAGAAGTTCAAAACATTTTTATTGGGATTCAGAAAAGAATTCGTATTACATTAAACTAATACTAAAAATTAAATTAATCTAAAAATAAATTTTAACTATCATTATTGGTGAGTTGTAATTTTATTGGGGAAGGGGGGTGATGAGACAGAAAATCACGCCTGTATCAGAACCGTCCACGTGTCGCCATCAACCGACCTAGAGATTGGACGCTCGTATTGATGGGCTCGCGGGGTTGACCCAGCCCACTCACTTGCTGGCTAATACAGGCCCATGAGCCTCGGCCAACTGTCCAAGTAAAGGATTCAAGCTGTCAGGATTGACGCTCACATTCTGGCCCTTAAGGTTGCACTTCCCAAGAAGACATCCACTCGAGGGCCCCCACCTCTGATGCTCGGGAGTTTGACGCTCAAGAGCGATCTGTGACGGGAGACCAATCCGTACGTCTTTCAAGCGTCACCAGCGCTCGCTTATGGTCCTCTTCCTCGTGATGGATCCGAACTCTAGCAAGACGGACCTTGAGCCTTCCCTACTCATGACCCTCGCCAACAACCTCTGACACAGAGGTCATACACACCTTGTACCTGACACGCCGTCTGCTTTTCAGAGACGTCGTTCTCATGCCCTCACAGGACTCCACGTGTTAGGGCAATACAGGTTTGAGACAACACGGTCAATTTACCCAATATACCCTCACCCCTAAAATATAAATAGGGGAGAACACTTGCATTCTCCCCCAAGTTATCTTCCTCACACACGCCATACTGGGCATATTTTCCTCCATCTTCACAAGCTCTGTAACATTTTCACCACAGTTGCTTCATCGTCACGTTTTGCACACATTGGTGTTATCCTAGCTGGAAGAACCCACGCTCATAAGGAAACCCAGTTCCTGAGGCTCTAACGCTTGTGATGGTCTTTCCCTTTATACAAATATTGAAAGTGTTGTTGCATTTAGGAAACCCAGATTCCTGTACCATCATTTTTTGCGCTGTCTGTGGGAAATCCATCACCACCATCTTCAACATCCTCTGATTATTCTTTGAGCTAGTCGAGATATAGCACCTCTTGCTTCAAACATGGTAACGGCGATAAGGTCTGGGGCGATAGATAAGATGGGGGTTCTTCCTCCTGACGGTGGGGAAAACGCTGGGAACCACGCCCCCGCCGGAGGTACGCCCCCGCCTATTTCCGAAGACACCGAGGCAACCGCTGCAACTCTCTCCCCCGGTGGAAATGAGGCAGGGGGATCGGGCTCCATTCCTCCTCCCCCAACCTTCATACCCAACGCTCCTGCCTCCCATCCTGGCGTGTACTCCATGTCCATGCCACCGCCGGGATACGCTTATATGCAACCCGAGATGATGCCCATGGTCCAGCCCTACCAGGTGGGGACACTGAATCTCCCCTTGTCACTTCTTAGGGAGATACAGGGGGTGGAAATGCCCCAAGTCACTACTCAACAACTTCAGGCACTTTACGCGCAATGCGAGGGTCAGGCACGCCTGGGAACACTTCACTGCTGCCTATTTCCCAACCATGGCAGGCGCTCGAGCGGCCCCACCAGTAGGGGGACTCCCCGTCCATCCCTTATTAGCCGCCCAAAATGTGTTGAGGGCTCAGGCACCTCCGCCACCGCAAGCTCAGGAAAATGAAGCCCCACCGAGGGTCCAACAAGAACAACAGCCCGCTGGAGGTGGTAGGGCCTCTCAGAACGAGAGGGTTGAAAACAACGAAGAGATCCAATCAAGGGCCACGGGGAGGGCAAGTCGCAGGAATGTCGGCAACCCTCAGCTCGCTGCAGTACATGATCAGCTCAAAGGGCTCCAAAATGTGGTAGAGCAGCTCTCTCGAGCAAGGTCTCAAGCCCCCCGTGGCGGGGGCGAGAGGTCCAGGGCCAGAGACGCTCGCCGACCACGTAGCCAGGTTTCCCACCACCGAAGAGAAGCAAGTTATGAAGAGTACGATCCCGAGGACAGGGATTACAGAATCATGACGGGCGATTCCGCCCTCATCGACGAGGTTCTGATGACCCGGCGGGAAAGGGCAAAATCCCCATGTCCGTCAACAGGTATGATGGAACGACTGATCCGGCCGAGTATCTGGATCACTTTGTGCACCTGATGCACTTATACGACCACCCGAGCAATTATTGGACCAAGGTATTTGTCACCTCACTCGTGGGGATGGCACAGGATTGGTACAAGAAGCTTCCTCCGCGCTCGATCCGAGGGTATGCTGATCTGACAGATGCCTTCATAAGCCACTTCAACTCCCTGAAGGCACCAGCCCCGGCAGCGATAACTCTCTACAGCTTAGTCCAAGGGCCAAACGAGACGCTCAGGTCCTTCATGGGAAGGTTTAACAAGGAAATCCTGCTGGTGGAGAAGCCCTCGATGGATTTCTTGAGGTATGTACTTTTTGGAGCCATCAACACGAAGCACTATGTCAGCAAAGAATTCGTGGAGGAGGTGGCAAAGAAAAAGCCACGCTCGTTGATGGAGTTCAGAGATATAGCTGACTCCTTCTTCACCCTCGAGGATATGTACATCGCGAGGGATCAGAAAATGGCGAATGCCCCTCGCCCCAGCAAAGCCCCCAGGACAGAGGAGATTCTAACAAGAGTCGCCGCCGTAGCCCTATCCCCGCTCGTCGTAATCCTTCGCCTCCACGTAAGTTCGAGCGGATCCCCCTCAACCGCCCAATTGCCGAAGTATATTCCATGGCGGATAAGAAACTCTTCAAATGCTTCCCGTCGCCGCTACATTCGGAGTTATGACCAGAGATCATCCCTGCCCAAGCCTGTGCTCTCCGTTGGCAGCTCTCCACGCTCGAAAGAGAACGACACTGTAAGGTTCACAGAGAGAGATTTGGAACACATTGTAACACCCCATGGGATTGGTGAAACCTCTGATTGTCCCATGGTGGTTAGTTTAGGCGTTCATAACCACGTTGTAAAGAGGGTCCTGATTGATAGTGGAAGCTCTGTGAATGTTCTCCCTTACTCTACGTTTCAAAAAATAAATATCTCAAACATCCCCCTCGAGTCCCTCAGAACAGCCCTCGTTGGCTTTGGGGGTTCCGAGATTGTCCCTCGCGGGTAGATTCGCTTGACCACCTCTTTTGGTCGCGCCCCACAGCGAAAAACTTTTAGCGTCCTTTACACAGTAGTTGAAGTGGACCTCCTCTACAACATCATCATTGGACGCCCAACCCTCGTGGATTTCAAAGCAATAATCTCTACTTATCATCAGAAAATCAAGTTCCCCACTCCCGAGGGCACGGGCGAGGTTCTATGCAATGTCAAGGAGGCTTGGGAATGTTACGTCTTGTCCCTTCGAAGCCATAAGCCCAAACAAACCATTCAGGCAGGATCCACCAAAAAATCAGTTGACTTCCCCAAATTGGACGAGGATGGCCCGGAACGCAAAAGGGCCAAGCTGTACAAAAAGAAGAACAAAAAGAAGACCCCCAGTGGAGCCCAACGCATGGAGGACGGGCCACTTGGGGCCGTCAAAGGATCTTTCTCCAAGAACGAGGGTGACGGTCCCTCGGGTGAGGAAGGGGGAAGGCTTACTGGGAAGAAACGAGCGCTCGAGGCTCCAAGGCCTGAGGTTCGAATCGAGCCCGTCAAAAAGTTCTTGACCATCGAGTTGGAACCGGGGAATCCAGATAAAACCACCCAAATTGGCTCATATCTGAAACAAGCTTTCAGCATCCTGCGCCACTATGGAATGAAGTTGAACCCCTCCAAATGTACATTTGGCGTCCGAGGTGGCAAATTCTTGGGGTACATGGTCAGTCAACGGGGCATAGAGGCCAATCCGGAAAAGATTAAAGCAATTCTTGATATTACCTCCCCTCGAAACGTGCGGGAAGTCCAAGTACTGGTAGGAAAGATCATCTCGTTGAACAGGTTCATCTCCCGCTCGGCGGACAGGAACTTACCTTTCTTCAAAATTTTGCGCAACGCCCACAACTTTGCCTGGAGCGAGGAATGTGAGAAAGCTTTGCAGGACATGAAGCATTACCTTGCGAGCGCACCACTGTTGACTAAGCCTAACCCTGGAGAAAATTTATTCATTTACTTGTCAGTCTCCTCAGAGGCTACGAGCGCTGTCCTTGTGGCGATCCGCGAGCGTAAACATATGCCGGTGTACTATTTAAGCAAAACATTGCAGGGAGCGGAGAATAGATATATGGAGATAGAGAAGTTTGCTTTTGCGCTCGTTAATGCTTCCCGAAGGCTAAGACCTTATTTTCAGGCTCATTCTATCACAGTGCTCACGGACCAACCCCTCAAACAGGTGCTTGCTAAGCCGGACGTCTCCGGGAGGTTAATCAAGTGGTCAATTGAACTTAGTCAATTTTATATCACTTTCGAGCCTCGCACCGCGATACAGGCTCAGGCAGTGGCAGACTTATTGGTAGAGCGTTTCAATCTGGATGTTGGGCCTTCGGTGGATGAAGGAATGTGGCTTCTACACACAGATGGCCCCTCGACCTCACAGGGGGGGGAGGAGCCGGGGTGACCCTCAGAGATCCTCACGGTGTGAAAGTTGATTACGCTATCAAACTAGCGTTCCAGGTCACCAACAACGAGACGGAGTATGAGGCTCTGATCCAAGGGCTCAGGATAGCCCTCCAGAATGGTGCCGTTCGGGTCACCGCGTATGTTGACTCCCAGCTGATCGCGAGTCAAATTGATGGCACTTATGAGGCTCGAGAAGCCACTATGGTACAGTACTTGGCGAGTGCTAGGGAGGTGATCGCCAGGTTCAAAGAACTCCATCTGTTGCAGATTCCAAGGACGGAAAATGAGCGGGCAGACGCTCTTTCCAAGTTTGCATCGGCTCTGGAGGATTCCTGCGAGCGCTCAGTCACATTCCTCAGAGCGGAGAAACCGCTGATTCGCGAAACGGAGCCCTCGTGTGAGGTGAACACGATTGATCCCTTCGAACCTTGTTGGCTTGATGACATCATTAAGTTTTTGAAGGATGGGACCTGCCCGAGCGATAAAATAGAAACTCGGAAGGTTAGGAGTAAGGCCCCTCGTTTTTCTCTTGACAGCGACGGGCGGCTATTTAAACTACCTTTTCAAGGCCCGCCTTTGAGGTGCTTGAGGCCCTCGCAGGCCAAGGAAGTGTTGGAGCATGTGCACAACGGAAGCTGCGGGAATCATTTCGGCGGTCGAATTCTTGCTAAGAAAGTCTTGAGGAGTGGGTTCTACTGGCCCTCGCTACTGCAGGATGCCATCAGTTATTCCAAGAAATGGCCTAAGTGCCAGTTCCATTCTAACACCCCTCAACTGCCGGCGGCTCAAATGATCCCTATTGATGTCTCCTGGCCCTTTGACTAGTGGGGCATTGACATTGTGGGACCCCTCCCAATGGCGGTCGGACAAAAGAAATTCGCAATACTCGCTGTGGATTATTTCACTAAGTGGGCCGAAGCTGAAGCGGTCGCAAAGATAACGTTCAAAGTTGTCAGGGACTTCATCTGGAAGAACATCATCTGCAGGTACGGCATCCCGAGGGTGCTCATCTCGGACAACGGTTCCCAATTCATTGCTGCTGACACACGGGATTGGTGCTATGAACTTGGGATTGAGCAACGCTTCACTTCCGTGGGCCATCCTCAGGCCAACGGTCAGGCTGAAGTGACCAACCGGATCATACTCCAGCATCTGAAGACGATGCTCGAAAGCAAGAAAGGAGAATGGGTAGAGGAGCTTCAAGGTGCCCTCTAGGCGTACCGTACTACCCCACGAGCGGCAACAGGGGAAACCCCTTACTCCCTCGTATATGGCTCCGAGGCTATGATACCTGCGGAGATCGTTCAAGAATCAGCACGCGTCGCCTATTTCGAGCCTGCAATCAACGAGGCCAATCGGGCGTTCGAATTGGATTTACTGGACGAAAGGAGGAACACTGCTTGGGCTCGAATCCACAAATATAAGGCGACCGTAGCCCACCAATATAACAAACGCATCCAGGAGAGAACTTTCCAGCTAGGAGACTTGGTCCTAAAAAAAGTTGAAGTTTCCAAACATATGGGTAAGTTGGATCCCAATTGGGAAGGCCCCTTCAAAGTCATTCAAGTACGAGCGAACAACACCTACTTGCTGGAGACTTTGCAAGGCGAGCGTCTCCCCAGGCCATGGAATGCATGTAACCTTAGACGGTTCTACGTGTAATTGACAACCTTTGTAATTGCCCGCTCGCGGCCCATTGTACTTTCTTTTGACAGAAAGCATATTGTTATTACCTTTAAATTGCAAGCATAACGATAAGTGTTTTACCCATTATTATGTCATTTATTTGCTTTTTCCTTTGATTAATGGTTTGGGTGACAAAAGCTTACTCCGTGTTGAGCGTCTTCCACGTTGAGGAGCTTAGTTAATACCCCATTAATTTCAAATTAACGTTATTTGTGTATTAAGAACACCACATTGAATACATCGACGCTCATAAGCGTGTAAACCTCAAGAATGAGCATGTAAAGGGGGATGCTCAACGCTTAGTTTACGCCAACTGCACATTCACCACGTCAGTTCGTGCTCGTAAACCCCCAATGACCCTCGCCCTCTTTGGTAAGTGCACGCTCGTAAAATAGCAGACCCTGGGCCAACCCTCTCACAGATACCTAAGGATGAAGCTAACACTACAGCTACGCTCGAGTTAATTCTTTACGTAGCAAGTCCTACCGTTGATTCCTAGGTTCACTCAAATTGCTGGAGCACTTAAATTAGAAGTGTGGGTTACACGCTTAAAGCCAATACTTAGTTAAATCCTCAGAGGGTTTCTAAGTTCAAATTCGAGCCTAGTTACGAATTTAGCCAGGGAACCCTCGTGAGGAACGCCCTCGTGCCCATAAATTCATCTCTCAAATGGCCAAGCATTCTCAAGTCCTAAGCTTAGAATACATTCTGATATGCGCCAGGGTACCCTCCAGAGAGACACCCTCATACGCATACGGTTCCATCACAGATATTCAAGCATTGAAGAAAACATACATGCAAACATCAAACATGGAGCGTTAACATTGCTCAACATTCAAAAACAGGAGAAATCAAACATAAGTATTCGGACAGTAAAGAAACAAGTTCAGATACTTTATCAAAGGAACAGAAATCAGATGCGGAAGTTAAAAATGTTCTTAAACTAGAATGGAAATTTAGTAAGCAGAATCTGGAAGCAGCAATTGAAGGGACATCATGGCGCTTGACTCTCGGGCTCAGGCGGGGCCATTGAAAGGGGAAGAGGGGCCAGCACGTTAGCATTGGAAGGTTGGGCATCAGCTGGATCCTCACCGTCTTGAGCGTCCATGGTGATGCCATCATCCTCTATCTGAAGGGGCTCAGGATCTACGGGGTTGGCCGCCATGAACTCTTCCTGGAGCATCGCTACGAGTTCCTGATACTCCGGCTCAGCCAAGCTTTCCGTGGGATCCTCCTCGTGGATCATAGGCTCGCAGTAATCATCCAAGTCCATGCGCAGGCGATCATCAGTACGAGCGCTCTCCGGAGCCAGTCCTAGTTTCACCATTTGCCCAATCGCCTTATAAAAAAAAGCGCCAAGCGTTGTCGAAACAATGGAGGTTGGCCGCGAACACAAAGGCCTTGGAACGTACGAATTTCTTCACCACGGCCTGTGCACGCCTAGGACAGGCGGGCGGCGGCACGCGAAGCCAGCGCGCTCGACGCCTTCGCGCGCGGGGTTTCGTGTGTTCGTAATCCAGGCTTTTCGTTTCGTGTTTTCGTTCAAAAGCAAAACCAATCCAAGAAATCCAAAAACAGTTTATACAGTTTCAAATCTAAAATAGTTTTCAAAAAATTAAATTTTGTAAAAACCAATTTTCAGAAACTTTCAGGAAAAAATACAGTTTCGTAATTCAGGCTTTCTAAAACAATTACAAATACTCAATCGTATCAAGACTAAGAATTTCTACCAAATTCAGTATAATTGAGACGAATCAGAAACACGATTAACGAGGTGGCTCTGATACCACTTGTTGGAAAACACGAATCAGAAAGCAACGGAAATTTAAAAATTTTCCAACAAAAGGATCTAGGACTCGCAATCGTGTAACCAAATTCGTAGGGATTAGAAACTTACTTTCTTAATTAACTTTCTTGAAGCGTTTCAAGCCACCCAAGAACGCTCTTCTCACGGCTTGATCCCCTCTCGTTGGTAAAGCTCGAATCTTCAAACTTCTAACTTGAAGCTCTCTAGAGATAGTCCACCAACTTGACTACAATCTAACTAGTAAGGATGCTAGTTCTCTAGTTAGTGTTTAGGCTTAACTAAGGGTTTTGTTTATCTTGGAGAAAGGATGGTGTTCAACACATGAACCAAAAGAATTCTCGATTAGCTCTAAGGGGAGCTCGTGATCGAAAATCCTAGTCCTTATGGGCTAAGGATTTTGGTCCCTCTCTCCTATTACTTGATCATCAAGTAATTTTGACTTTGACTTTGAATTCAAATTCAAATCAACTTTCAAGAGAGCTAAAAATATCCAAACTATTTTTGGATAATTTTATACTTTATTTATTTAAAATAAATAACTTATTTTATCTAATTAATTAATTCGTAAGTAATTAACTAGATTATTTTTCTCCAAAATAAGACTTTCTTTTTAATTCAAAATTAATCCAAAGTCTATTAAATAATTAACACATTAATTATTTAATCACCAAATAAATATTCACGCACATGCACACGTGTCCATGAAGGACACGTGTCATGCACGTGACCCACACGTGTGGTTTCACACGTGTGGAACCCTTTGGCCCGATTAACTCGTTTAATCATTTTAAAGCCTCAACTCATGTAACCAAGTTGTTGTGTGTGACCCTCTAGGTTCTTAATTCAATTAGCAGTGACCCCAATTAATTAATTCACTAATTAATTAATCGGTCCACAGATTAAACGATCATAGTCTAGCAAAAGATGTTTAACCCCTAGCTGAATTGGAATGTTCAGATTCGACAGAACCTTTATGTCATTGATTCATGTGAGATACAATCCTCCTACTTACTATCTCTCAACCAAGATATAGGGTAAGGGAATAATCAGAACCCTAATAATCCGGTCTTAAAGCTAAGTGCATTTCATATCCATTTGATCTCAATCCAAGAAACCCTTTTCTTGATGTCTTGATCTACTGCCTTGGCCAAGGACTCCATATGGCATATGAATGACTTACACAATAAGAGATCACCTTGCATATGCAAGTGTAGGTCCTTTTTAGATTCTCATTCACTTTCATGAATCACTTGTGCAGCCCCAGCATAAGCCTTGAATCAGTTGTCTAAGGCGACACCCTTTAAAGTTTATACCTAAGACTACAGAGTTAACTCATAAAGTGACAAGGAACCTCAAGTCTAAGGATCAATTAATCACATCAATGACTCGTGAGATATTTCCTAATCTGGAAGTTTCCATTTCCTGAAATAGAAACTTCCTTTCCCATTTAGGAATGTTCTCACACGGGGCACCTCAGTGAACTTACTTATTGAAGTAAGCACCCTCATGTATCACGCACGTATCAACTATACACTTTGCACCTCCATGAAACAAGGTGGTCCTTCTTAAGGGCGTGATCCCACAAGCAAGCCTTAGAGGAGTCAGGTTGGCACTCCCACTGTCGGTAGGACTCATCGGCTTGGAGTATTTTACTAATCATGACTTATGTGATATATGGCTCGTTTCATGAACCATTTCACCTAAATGGTAGAGTCCTAAAGTCATCAGGATTAGGGGAGTTCTCATACATGCACAGATAAAGTAAACGCATACCAAACAAGAGCTTATAAAGAAGTGTTGCCTCAATTCGTTATTTCATTCAAAGATTGTCTGTGATTACAATAAGGAAAAGCACAAAGCGGATATACAATCGGCTTTCTAGGGCACTATTCCTAACAATCTCCCACTTGCCCGTCAAAGCCATTCTAAAGCTACTCTAAGTCCCATCTTCTGAAGATGACCTTGGAAAGCTTCTCGACTAAGGGGTTTAGTAAGTGGATCTGCAACGTTCTCTGCTGATGTGACCCTCTCAATTTGCACATCTCATCTTTTGATAATATCACGGATTAGGTGATACTTCCTCATAATGTGTTTGGTCCGTTGGTGAGATCTTGGTTCTCTTGCTTGAGCAACCGCCCCAGTGTTGTCACAAAACACAATAATGGGGTCTTTCATGCTAGGAACAACATTCAACTATTGAATGAAGTTTCTAATCCAAACACCTTCCTTAGCTGCATCATTTGCAGCCAAGTATTCGGTCTCAGTGGTCGAATCTGCAGTGGTAGTTTGCTTGGAACTCTTCCAACTCACTGCTCCGCCGTTTAGGCAGAAAATGTATCTTGACATTGACTTAAAATCATCTAAGTCAGATGCAAAGCTTGCATCGCAGTATCCTTCGACAGTAAGATCTTTCTGACCTCCGTAAACTAAGAATAAATCTTTAGTACTTTTCAAGTACTTAAGAATATTCTTCACGGCAGCCCAGTGACCATCTCCAGGGTCAGATTGGAAACGACTTGTTACACTAAGTGCATAAGCCACATCCGGTCGAGTACATAACATTGCATACATTATGCTACCTATTGCTGATGCATAAGGTGTATGAGTCATTCTTTCCTTCTCAAGGTTAGTCTTAGGACACATCTTCTTTGAAAGACATGTTCCTACACTCATAGGAAGGTACTTAACCTTTGCTGACTCCATATTGAATCTCTTCAATACTTTGTCAATGTACATCGACTGTGATAGTCCTATTAACCTTCTAGATCTATCTCGATAGATTTTAATTCCAAGGATATAGGACGCATCACCAAGATCTTTCAAATTGAATTGGTTTGATAACCATAACTTAGTCACTTTCATGTCATCCTTCGAATTCCCAATAAGAAGGATGTGATCAATATAAAGTACTAAGAATTGCACTGAGGTCTCCAATTCTTTTCTATACACACATGATTCATTCGAAATTTGATTGAAGCCAAACGCTTTGACTGATTCATCAAATCGAATATTCCAATTCCTAGAAGCCCGTTTCAATCCATAGATTGATCTTTGGAGTTTGCAAACCTTTTGCTCACTCCCACTGAATGTGAAACCTACGGCTTGCTCCATATAAATGTCTTTATCAATGTCACCATTGAGAAAGGCAGTTTTCACATCCATTTGCCATATCTCGTAGTCATAATACGCAGCAATGGCAAACATGATCCGAATAGACTTTTGCATTGCAACTGGCGAAAAGGTTTCATCAAAGTCCACGCCGGGTCTTTGAGTGAATCCTTTTGCAACCAGTCTTGCTTTGTAGGCTGCAATGCTTCCATCAACTCCAAGCTTTCTCTTAAAGATCCATTTGCAACCTATGGGTTTGACCCCATCAGGCAAATCTACCAAGGTCCAAACTTGGTTGGAGTTCATGGAATCCATTTCGGATTTCATGGCTTCTATCCACTGTTCAGAGTCAGAATCTGAAAGTGCCTCCTCATATGTTAAAGGATCATTATCCTTTTGAGGGATTTCATGGAAGAATCCATACCATCTCTCCGGCTGTCTAGGAGTACGTTCAGAACGCCTTAGAGGAGGATTTACGTGTGTATCGAAATTCGTGATTGGTTATAGTTGATCAGAAGGGGACGTTTCTTCAGTGGGTGGCGTTGGGTCACTTTGTACTTCCTCTAATTCTATGATCTTGCTTTTCTTTTCTCTAAGGAATGGTTCCTCAAGAAAAGTGGCATTTCTGGAAACAAACACCTTTTACTCATAATGATCATAGAAGTAGTATCCTATGGATTCCTTAGGATAACCTACAAAGTAGCATAAGTTAGAACGAGATTCTAACTTATCTCCCACTATCCTCTTCACGTAAGAAGGACAACCCCAAATTCTTAAGTAAGAATAACTAGGGATTTTACCATGCCACATTTCATAGGGCGTTTTAGGGACTGACTTAGAGGGAACTAGATTCAAAATCTTTGTTGCACTTTCTAGGGCATAACCCCAGAAAGAAGGTGGTAAATCAGTGAAACTCATCATGGAATGAACCATATCAAGTAGAGTTCGATTCCTTCTCTCAGAAACTCCATTAAGCTTAGGAGTTCCCGGAGGAGTCCACTGAGAGATAATCCCATTATCTTTGAGATGATTAAGGAATTCATCACTAAGATACTCGACTCCTCAATCAGATCGAAGTGGTTTGATCTTGTGACCAGTTTGGTTCTCAACCTCCTTTTGAAATTCTAAGAATTTCTCAAAAGCTTCAGATTTATACTTCATTAAGTATATATAACCATATCGACTAAAGTCGTCGGTAAAGGTTATGAAATACTGATGATTGTTTCTAGTGCTTACACTAAGCGGTCCACAAACATCAGTATGGATCAAATCCAAGACCTTAGTGGCACGTTCCACAGTTCTTTTAAAAGGAACTTTGGACATTTTTCATTTGAGACAAGATTCGCAAGAAGTCAACTCTTTGAGATCATTTTCAGAGAATGATCCTAAAGTGTTTATCTTGCTAATTCTGTTCTTGGAAATGTGTCCTAATCTAGCGTGCCATAAGGGAGCTGAAACTTTGTCATCTCTCTTACGTTTAGTTTCTCGTTGTATATTCATAATATTGATATTCTGAGTTAGATAAAGTCCATTAATTAGAGTACCGATGTGAACGGAAGAGTTGTTCCATTTGATAAAGTATTTACCATTCTTAATATAAGTTTCATAACCTTCACAATCTAAAATTGGAACTGAAATTATATTACGAATAATGCTCGGTACATAAAGGACTTTATTTAAGACTAACTCAAAACTACCTAAATCTAATCTAATTGTGCCTAAAGCTCGAGCTTCAACGTTTGAGCCATCGCCGATCTTCAAGACACATTCTCTTTCTTTGAGTTGTTGGACTTCACTTAGCATCTGTACATCATTATAGATATGAGTTCCACAACCGGTATCAAGTACCCAAGAACTAGAATTAATAGAAAGATTTATTTCAACGAGAAACAGACCTTTCTTTAGAGTAGCCTTGTACTCTGGGCAATTTCTCCTCCAATGTCCCGCTTTGCCACAATAGAAGCAAACATCCTCTTTCTGATCACGCTTCTTCTTTTGGGTCTTCCCCTTCGAAACGCCACCAGTGGGCCTAAGGGGTTTCTTCTTCTTCTTTTGGGCTTTCTTGCCCTTACCTTTAGAAGGCCCAGAAGAGGAAGATGGAGCATTCACCATCAAAACCTTATTGTCCTTCTTGATCGTGCTTTCAGCAGTCACAAGCTGACTAATCAGCTCAGCTACAGTAGCACCAGCATGATTCATATTGAAGTTAAGGACAAATGGGTTGAATGATGGTGGGAGCGAGGCTAGCAACAAGTCCACTGAAAGCTCATCTTTCAGTGGCATGTCCATGGAAGCAAGTTTCTCAGTAAGGGCGAGAAACTTGAGTCCATACTCATGGACACTAGAACCTTCCCTCATTCTCAAGTGGAACAATTCCTTTGAAGTGTTATACCTTGTAACACGTTCACGAGGGCGGTAAAGTTGCTCTAAGTGGTCGTAAATCTCCCAAGAAAATTCCCTGGCCTCATGTTGCCTTTGCAAGTCCGGAGACATGTTAGCCAACATAAGGCAACGGGCTTGGAGATTATCATCCTTCCACTTCTGGATCGCTTCCCGCTCGGCCCGAGTGGGAGCCTCCCCTTCGGGACTAGGCTCCCCTTCGAAGAGAACATAAGTTCTCTTCTCAGAATCTAAAATGATTTTTAGATTCCTCAGCCAATCAGAATAGTTGGGACCAGTCAACTTGTTTGACTCGAGGATCGATACAAGAGGGTTTTTGGTTGCCATTTCAAAACACGTAGAGAATCACAGAATCTACGACCTAAATGGTAAAACAGAGAACTAGTGAGCATGCTGAATTATAACGATATACAAAAGATAAGGTTTTTAATCTAATGTAGCTCCCACTGTTTATCAAAGGTCTCTAATTCCCAAAGATCTAAGAGGAACACGTTTCCCAATGGGTACTAAGATCCTAGGCATTTTACCTCGAACCCACGACTCGCGGACATTCTTAGTAAGAACCCCAGGTAGGTGCAACTTACCAATTCTAACACCTTTAGAACTCTTAGTAATTGTTTTTTGCATCACCTATCTTTCAATATGGACCCATGACTCGTGCGACATCCATATTTACTTAGGCGTTAAGCTAGACCCATCAATCATAAGATCATGATCAAAACTTAGTTCGAACGACCCACGACTCGCGGACATTGCCCTTGCCAAAATTGGTCACGAAATATTGATCATTTAAAATGATCAATTAGGTAACTAAGAACTAATAAGCTCCACTAGCTATCCCACGACTCGCGGACAATAACTAGCTTTACTTACTAAACTTAAAACCTATTGATGGAATGCTAGGAATTTAATTCAAAATTTGCATCTCGAATTAAACACCTATTTGTTCGACATTAGCTTAATATTTAATGGGAATTTTCGAATCAACCAGAGAGTTGTCCGGTTCGACCTCACCAACATATATGTTATCCAATTTTATTAGTCTTGATTAATGCAAGTACACTTAAATGCATTTCAAACAAGCACATAAACAGATAACATGTCCTAGCATGATACTAACATGTAATGATCATGGGTTCTACCTATCTTATGCGTGATATGTGGGAGCCACTCCACAATCACAAGTTCTAACATACATGCCACATAAACAGTTTAAATCACATAAGGGAAAGCGGTAACAAAATACGAGTCCTATCTCTATTACATTTTTACAATTGAGACTCCCCTCCCTAACATTTTGAGGGGTCTTCATTTATGGCCTCCTTGTTATTTGAATGTGGTCCATCTTACTCCATGGGTGCATTGTCTCCAAAATGAAAATAAAACCTCACCACCTATCTCTACTCTCAAATTACAATAAAAAGAAAAAGACATAAAGTAATAAGGCTCAATCTTCATATTGGCCTTAGACAATTACACGGGGCATACCCCGACCTCAAAACAGTAATATGGAAAGCCACATAATAAATCACATAATAGTACGCACATAAGTGAGGCTCCAACCTCAATTGAAAAACGCAACTATAGGGCTCCAACCCCAATTTAAACCATCCATGTGCATAAATTAAAACCTTACATAAGTCTAAACCCATGATCACCTAACATGCTTTTGCGAGAATTTAAATTTACCCAATAAATTAAAATTCTCGTTTCAAGTCTTAATGACTTAAAACACGACTTGATGCAAGTCTTATTTATAAAAGTTTTCAATAAATCCCAAATTAACAAAACAAATAAAATTCCAATTAATTTCTGAAAATTAATAATTTTATTAAAGATGTATTTTCCCAAAATATAAACCGTTTCTATTTCTCAAAAAATCCCAATTTTAAGTTTTATTCAAAATTAAAATAAATATTCAAAAATAAAATTCTAAAATTAAGAATAAAAATTGGGACTGGATTGCACGAAATACGAAAACACGGATTACGAAAAATGGGGCCCGTGCACGAAAAGGGCTGCACGTCGCAGGCGTACGCGCGCGCGCGCAAAGCGTGCGGCCAAGGCCGCGCGAGTGCGCGCGCTGGGCGTACACGTTGCGCGCTCCTGCGTGCGGCCCTTCTCGGCAGGATGGCGGGCGGCCTGGGCGAGCAATCCCGCATGCCTTGCGGGATTCTCACCCAGCCTGGGCGGGCGGTGTCGGCAGCCCTGGGCTAGGCGCGCCCGGAACGCCTCCCGCGCGGTTGCTGGAGGGAGTAGGCGCACGGCCTGCGCACGCCTAGGTCAGGCGGGCGGCGGCGCGCGAAGCCCGCGCCCTCGACGCCTTCGCGCGCGGGGTTTCGTGTGTCCGTAATCCAGGCTTTTAGTTTCGTGTTTTCGTTCAAAAGCAAAACCAATCCAAGAAATCCAAAAACAGTTTATACAGTTTCAAATCTAAAATAGCTGAATTGGAATGTTCAGATTCGACAGAACCTTTAAGTCATTGATTCATGTGAGATACAATCCTCCTACTTACTATCTCTCAACCAAGATCTAGGGTAAGGGAATAATCAGAACCCTAATAATCCGGTCTTAAAGCTAAGTGCATTTCATATCCATTTGATCTCAATCCAAGAAACCCTTTTCTTGATGTCTTGATCTACTGCCTTGGCCAAGGACTCCATATGGCATATGAATGACTTACACAATAAGAGATCACCTTGCATATGCAAGTGTAGGTCCTTTCTTGATTCTCATTCACTTTCATGAATCACTTGTGCAGCCCCAGCATAAGCCTTGAATCAGTTGTCTAAGGCGACACCCTTTAAAGCTTATACCTAAGACTACAAAGTTAACTCATAAAGTGACAAGGAACCTCAAGTCTAAGGATCAATTAATCACATCAATGACTCATGAGATATTTCCTAATCTGGAAGTTTCCATTTCCTGAAATAGAAACTTCATTTCCCATTTAGGAATGTTCTCACACGGGGCACCTCAGTGAACTTACTTATTAAAGTAAGCACCCTCATGTATCACGCACGTATCAACTATACACTTTGCACCTCCATGAAACAAGGTGGTCCTTCTTAAGGGCGTGATCCCACAAGCAAGCCTTAGAGGAGTCAGGTTGACACTCCCACTGTCTGTAGTACTCATCGGCTTGGAGCATTTTACTAATCATGACTTATGTGATATAGGGCTTGTTTCATGAACCATTTCACCTAAATGGTAGAGTCCTAAAGTCATCATGATTAGGGGAATTCTCATACATGCAAAGCTAAAGTAAACGCATACCAAACAAGAGCATATAAAGAAGTGTTGCCTCAATACGTTATTTTATTCAAAGATTGTCTGTGATTACAATAAGGAAAAGCACAAAGCGGATATACAATCGGCTTTCTAGGGTACTATTCCTAACACGGCCCTGCAGGTTCTTTAGCCTGGGGATTACTTCCTAGAAAGCCAGAAGTGAGGGTTACTATCAGAGTTAAAATAGGAAAAGTTGAAACTTCACAAAGGGAACTGGAAACTAACCGTCAGGAGTGCGTGGCAAGCATCGTCCGCGACCCGAGCGGCGTCGTGCTCGTTTAGCTTGTCGTGGTCGCCGGAGAATTGAAGTTTTCTGACGATGTCAGAGACTAAGTTCACAGAATACGCGCTCTTCTTCAGCAGGACCGAACCATCCGTCCGTTGGCGTTTGTACCGAGTGTCGCCCCTGCAGCCCATTTTCCAGAAATCCTCATCCTCTGATGAGGAGGTATCGCTGCCCTCGCCGCGGTGGCCCACGACCACCTCTTTTCCTTTACCAGAGATGGGGATGGAGTCTGGCAATCTCTTTCTCTTCCCCTGGCGGTCGGCCCTAATTGCATCGTGGAAGCAAGCTAGCTCCCCCGAGCTGTTACGAGAATCGCTGGAGCTAAGCGCAATGGGACCCTCGGGGGCGATTGGCGAAGGTGTAGCCCCTCGAGGGCCTTCTACCGTCAAGTCTTCGATGGGGCCTGCAGTGGGAGCTTCGTTCCCAGCGCCGTCGCGAGCGCCTTCGTTGTCTCGTCCCGCCCCCCGTTGGGCTCCTCTCCCCCTCGGGGCGTTGGGAGGGCGTGTTTGTTGTTGTTGCTGTTGTTGAGGGTTGGCGCCAGGTCTCTGTGCTCGAATTATACGGGCAAGTCTTTCAGCATTCATCCCTGTTGTTAATATCTGGATATCTGTAAATAGAGAATACGAGCGTCAAAGGACAGTACCTTGAATGATAACCACAAAAGTATAACAAGCCAATCAATGTCAGTGATGCTATCCTAAAAGTTAGAGTAGTTAGTTCCTAGAATCTAACCATTGAGGGCCATGATTTGTGCGGGAGGATTGATTATCATGCTCGGGGGACATGAGAGGCCATAGCGGAATAAGACTCCCTCATCCTTCATCAATAGTTCAGCCTTGATCCATTTCTTTTCATTCTTCATTGCGAGGGCCCACCCTTTCGCCCAATCCTCGAAGACCTTGTTCTTGGTCCTTTCTTTAATCAGTGGCCCCTCGCCATGTATAAACCACCCTCGGTGAACTCTGAAGATTCCCCCAGGAGCCCTTGCGAAGAAGTACTTCTCCTTCCAATGCTCGCCGTACGAGGTGGAAGGAAAATCTATCATTTTAAAGCCAGACTTGGCCTATGCGTAGTAGAACCCATTTGTGGGTGATGAGCACGTTGAACTGGCCACTTGAATCAAACTATCAAAATTGTTGACAGAGGGTTCATAGCCTAGGGCCCTCATCAGTATCACGAAGGTGTTGATTAGAGCAATGCCGTTCGGCAGGATCTGGGAAGGACAGAGTCTAAGGTGGTGGCAGATGGTGGCAACGGCAGACGGGATTGGAAACCTCAGTCCCCCGGCCAGGACCGCATCCCAGTAGACCGTCATCATCCCCGGCGGCGGTAGGTTTGCTCTCTCTCCCTCCTCGGGAAGGTGCATGGGAAACACCGCTTCATCCCAATATGCTTTTGCCCTCAACTCTTCCAGATCGCCGGGCGTCAGGATGCTCTCAATCTCATCCGGAGACCTATCATTTTGGTGTGGATTATTTTGCCTCACTCGCGTAGCAGGCTCTTTTCCCCTTCTTTGGCGTTTTCTGGGAGGTTCAGTCTCAGCATGATGCTCGGAAGGCCCTGCACCGCCCTCAGGAGCCGCAATTACCACCGTGATCCTATGATCCTGGGGTCTTACAGCGCTATTGAGCACGGGAAACACCCTTTCCCCTTGCCTCTGCATTTCCTTGACGTTACCCATCTCTTCGAAGAGATCATCTACCCCTCTGAGTGCACGCTCGTTCATCCCTTGAACGGCGGCATCAACTTCTTCGTCCCCAGCTTCGGCAGGAGCCCTGGCCACTGGGATGGCGGTTGGAACCTCATCGCCTGGAGAGGCTCTAGCCAATGGAATTGCCGTGGGTACATTACCGTGGGGAGAGGAACTCCCCACTCACATCTCATATATTTCTTGCACATAGGCATCTGCGTTGTCGTCCGCCATATCTGGTTTTTGGTTCCTGAAGATGAAGCTTCTTGGAGAAGCCCAATGAAGAAGGAGAATTCTGGAATGAATTCAATGGCAGAAAGGGGTTTTTCACTCAAGAGTTTCACTCACCCTACCTAAATCTAAAAGTTAGTACAGGAAATTAGAGTTTATGAAGTTTTTACCTAAAGATTGAAGGAAAAACTTGCTGGGAATCACAGAAATTACAGAGAATCCTTGCTTTTTGGTTGCTTGAAGAGAGTCGAATGCGTGAAAGAGGTGCAGAGGCTCTCCAAATCCCAATTTATAGGGAGAGTGGTAGCATTGATTAGGGTTAAAGATTCAAATTGCAATCATTTCCCGCCTGGGGAAACCCACCACTTTTGGTAACCGCCTCACGTCTCCCGGGACACGCGTACCCACGCTCCCACTCAGCATTTAATGCGGACAGGACTTCATTAAATGCGATGTCAGAACGTGTCCGTTACGGAAGCCAAGCGGTCACTTCTCTTGCAAGAAGCTTGACCCTCGGATATTCAAAAATTCAAGGCTCGCTTTCCTTAAAATTCTACAGTACGCTCAGGCGATACTACAGAATTTGGGGGGCAAAATGATGAGACAGAAAATCAAGCTCGTATCAGAACCGTCCACGTGTCGCCATCAACCGACCTAGAGATTGGACGCTCGTATTGATGGGCTCGCGGGGTTGACCCAGCCCACTCACTTGCTGGCTAATACAGGCCCATGAGCCTCGGCCAACTATCCAAGTAAAGGATTCAAGCTGTCAGGATTGACGCTCACATTCTGGCCCTCAAGGTCGCACTTCCCAAGGAGACATCCACTCGAGGGCCCCCACCTCTGATGCTCGGGAGTTTGACGCTCAAGGGTCATCTGTGACGGGAGACCAATCCGTGCGTCTTTCGAGCGTCACCAGCGCTCGCTTATGGTCCTCTTCCTTGTGATGGATCCGAACTCTAGCAAGACACCTTGAGCCTTCCCTACTCATGACCCTCGCCAACAACCTCTGACACAGAGGCCATGCACACCTTGTACCTGACACGCCGTCTGCTTTTCAGAGACGTCGTTCTCATGCCCTCACAGGCCTCCATGTGTTAGGGCAACACAGGTTTGGGACCACACGGTCAATTTACCCATTATACCCTCACCCCTAACATATAAATAGGGGAGAACACTTGCATTCTCCCCCAAGTCATCTTCCTCACACACGCCATACTGGGCATATTTTCCTCCATTTTCACAAGCTCTGTAACATTTTCACCACAGTTGCTTCATCGTCACGTTTTGCACACATTGGTGTTATCCTAGCTGGAAGAACCCACGCTCATAAGGAAACCCGGTTCCTGAGGCTCTAACGCCTGTGATGGTCTTTCCCTTTTCATACAAATATTGAAAGTGTTGTTGCATTTAGGAAACCTAGATTCTTACACCATCAGGGGGCAAATTTATAAATTAAGGGGGGGGGGGGGGGGGGGGGGGGGGGGGGCGAAATAATAAAAATTTTAAAATTTATATACTCCCTCCCCCCCCCCCCCCCCCCCCCCCCCCTAGCTCCGTCTCTGCCTGTTGGAAACTAACACGAATGAATGACTTAATATTGATGTGTTTCAAATCCAAATGACTTAATATTGGTTAACTAACATAAGATTTGTGTAAAATTACTTTCGCCTTTTTAGTAGTTTTTACTCTGAAAAAAACCGCATTCAGCCCAATAACATTTATAACTTTGAATAATAAGACTTCTATTTAGGCCCATACTGGGGCCCATAGTAGTCCAATCTCCAGGCCCATTCTGGGACAGGCCCAACAATATTTTCTCGTCTATTTTCATTAGGCCCACTAATGATCCTAACTCTCATTGTGAATTTCATTTTTTTCTTATTATGAAAAAAGATTTTTTGTCATTCGAACTTTGCGCTTTTTTATAATTTAACATCTCAACAAACTTTCGTTGTAAACCGCCGTGCAATCTTTGTGTTTGTAACATACTGCCATCTAAACTTTTTTAAAACATGACACGTGACATATTTATAAAACATACACGTTAGTTATATTTTCACCAAAATTAAAAAAAATAATAAATGTTTAGATGGCGGTATGTTACAAATGCAAAGATTGGATGGTAGTTTGCAATGAAATTTATTGGAATGTTAAATTGCAAAAAGTCCGTCCTTTTAGTTAGATACTCTAAAGGTGTTCCAACCTATAATCTATTCCCACCCCCGTGCATTAAGAGATAGGCCTCTGGGCAAACCGGTGGACGAGGATGGACGAAGTTCAGGTTAGCTTTCCGGTGCGAGGCGAGTCAAAAGCTTGACCATCTTTGAGGGTGCTAGAATGCTCAGATGCTCTTCATGTCTATTCGTTAGAGGTGCCCCCGCATAGCCTATCAATAATCCAAGCGAAGCAGAACTAGTCATTGCTGATTTCCTCAACTGGATAGGATTCTATTTGATAGAAGAATGGATGGAGCCAAGTTGGGATGATAAAAAATCTTTTTTCCTTTTTTGTTTTTTTTGTTTTGTTTTTGGGTCAGGCATCTTTTCCCCTTCTTATTATACTGAAAGGAGCACTACACACCTAACAAAGGATTGTACTAAACTAACTTAACAAGATGTTCGTGTTTGAACCTTTTAAACGCAATTATTATTGATAAAAGGAGTGGTACATGACTTTATGAGAGGTAAAGTGAGAACATGACAATTGTTGGGATCAAAATTGAGCAATTAGATTATGAGACTATATATATAAAGAACACTCCAAGTTAAAAGTTTTGTTTGTGACTATGAGATAGTTTAGGGATAGCTATCTACACTTGTGAATAGATAAATCATGGGTTCAACTCAAGTTAAAAGTTTTAAATGAAACAAACAGATAATTTAGTACTAAGCATGTGTACCTATAAACAAATAAATTATGAATTCGAGTCCTATTAAAGGGTGTGTGTGCGTGTTAAAAGTTTTGCAAGGATCATGAATTCGGATCCCGTTAACAAATAGCTGAAAATTCAAGAACCACATTCTTTTTTAAAAGAAAAAAAAAAAAAAGTACACTCGAGTTAAAGTTGCAAGGCTAGCTAAGAAGAAGAGTTAGAGGCCACAAAAGGTGTTGATATGCCCTCAAACACTTTCCCACTATATACAAACTTATCATTGTAACGTTGCGGTACCCGAATATAATTTCTCAAAGTCAATTCAGTATCCTCAATCCTATGGTCTCTGTTAGTTTTGGCATATATCATGTGTCACACAAAGTGGTGACCTTTTAACCATAGCCATTTTATGTGGAAGGTGGGCCCACCAAACAGAAGCATGCATATATATTTATATATGCATATTTTTTTGGTATTATACATATATAATACCAAAAAAATATACATGCTTCTGTCTGATCAAGTTTTGCTTGGTCGTGGAAAATAAAAATCACTCATATTTAGTGTAAAAGTAACAAATGTGTGGACTATCTTGTAAGAAAATGCTACACATGTAAAGACTTAATTTTATGAAACTGCCTAGATAATGATTTGAAAATTATTTTAGAGGAGGACTGCCCTGTTCCTTCGTTGAGACTCTTGAGTTTTTTCTTTTACCATATATATATATATATAGAGAGAGAGAGAGAGAGAGAGAGAGAGAGAGGCTGTTGTTGTCAAGTTTTCTGTAAACCACTATTTAGAAAAATGGAGTCCCTTTTCAGCGTAGTGATATATGGTGGAAGGGAATATCATTGGCATACACTTTAGCCTCAAGAGAGTTCTCGAAGTCGAATGGGACCATTTGAAGTAGAGAAGTGATCATTTTTGTTATCATACTATATATTATTCAACGCGATATTATTGAATTTAATTAATTTATAATGGAATGGGTTTCTTTTTCTTTTTCGTTTTTTTTTTTCATTTTAAGATTCAAACCGGATCAATATAAAATTCTCCTTATTATCGAGTCTGGTCGAATTATTATCGTATAAAGTCTTATTAACTAGAGATTTAAATACAAGATTAACAATTAGCATAGAATCGGACAATTGAGTCAACGTGTTTAACATTTGATTAAGCATTATGTTATTTTATGTTGTTGCATAAACTTTATTGCTTAAAGCATTTAGGCACATATATAATTGTGGTGGCCACTTAATTGGAGTTGGGAAGTGGAGGGTCTAACAAATTTGTAAATTGCCTAATCCTTAGAATGAAAAGCGCTTTAATTAGAATTAATAAATTATGTTGAATTAGTGGAAGAGCGGCCAATTTGGATAGAAAAATATAACTGGTGTTAGCAGGGGAAGGTTATATATGCTCTTTGAAGATTTAACCCTTTTTAAAAATATAGTTTTTGTGGCAGCAGCCTGCATCACCCTCCAATCTCCATAGTGGCAGCTTATGTCTTTCCAATTTCTCTTTCATTATTTGACCCAAAATTCTCATTCAAATCAATCAATTATAATAATAAATATAAAATTGATGGGACTCAGAAACGCGCTCGTATCTCAGCCGTCCACGTGTCACCTTTAACGCGCTTGAAGATTATACGCTCGGATTGAGGGATTCGTGGGCTAACCTAGCTCATCCGCTTACCAACTAGTTTGGGCCATCGGGCCTCGGCCGATTGTTCAAACAAGGGGCCCTGGCCGACAGGCTTGGCGCTCACATTTCAGCCCTCGGGGGAATCCTTCTCAAGGAAACACCCACACGAGGGCCCATTCTTGATGCTCGGTATTTCGGCGCTCAAGGGTCGTCTATCGTGGGGAGGCCATCCATACACTCTTCGAGCGTCACCTACGCTCGTGCATGACCATGCTCCGCTGCGTTGGATCCGAACCTTGGCAGAGAGAATCTTAGGCCCATCCCCCGCGTCACCCTCGCCAACGACTTCTGACACAAAGGTAGTGCGCACTACGCATCTGACACGCCGCCTCCTTTTCAGAAACGTCCTTCTCATACCTTCACGGGCCGCCACGTGTTAGGGCAACACAGGTTTGGGACCACACGGTCAATTTATCCTTCTACCCTCACCCCTAACATATAAATAGGGAGAACTCATGCACTCGCCCTTAAGTCATTCTCTGCATACACAATACATACATTTTTCTTGGCATTCTTCCTCCATTTTCACTGGATCTTCCCAAGCTCCTGATCCCGTCACCATAGCTGCACCTACTCTACATTTGCACTCTTGGTGTTATCCTAGCTGGAAGAACCCACGCTCAAAAGGAAACCCAGATCCTGAGGCCTTCCCGCCTGTGATGGTCTTCCCTTTCACAAACAAATCTTAAAGTGATTGTTGCATTTAGGAAACTCACATTCCTGCACCATCATTTTTGGCGCCGTCTGTGGGAAACCATCACCACCATCTTCGTTGTTACCAGTTTCTTCCTTTAAAAGCTAGTTGAAAAGTGACACCAAAGTCTTTCATCATGGTTACTGCCACAAGATCTGGAACTCTGGGGAACAGAGGAGGTCTTCCTCCCGCCAATGGAGAAAACGTTGAAAGCCCCGCCCTCGCCGGGGGGCGCACCTCCCCTTGTTGCCGAAGACGTTGATGCCGCTGCTGCTGCTGCTCCTCCCCCAACTGGAAATGAAGCGGGAGGATCGGGCTCCAATCCTCCCCCCCCAGCTTTCGCCCCAAATGTCCCTGCCTCCCATCTTGGCATATACCCTATGGCCATGCCGCCGCCAGGATACACTCTCACGCAGCCCGGGGTAATGCCTGGAACGATGCCTGGAATGGTACCTTTGGTCCAGCCGTATCAAGTGGGGACGTTGAACCTCCCCTTATCAATGCCAAGGGAAATACAGGGGGTAGAGATGCCCCAAATCACTGCGCAACAACTTCAGGCGCTGTATGCGCAATGCGAGAGTCAAGCTGTGCAGAATGCATGGGAACACTTCACTATGGCTTATTTCCCTTCATACGCGGGCGCTCGGATAGCCCCACCCTTGGGCGGGCTCCCTGCACATCCCTTGACGATGGCCCAAAATGCGTTAAGGGCCCAGCAACCTCACCCTCCACCGCTTCAAGAAAATGAAGCCGCTCCGAGGGTCCAGCAAGGGCAGCAGCCAGCGGGAAACGAGAGAGCCCCTCAAAATGAAGGGGCTGGAAACAACGACGAGGTCCAATCGAGGGTCACAGAGAGGGCAAACCGCAGAAATGTCGGTGACCCTCAGCTTGCCACAGTACAAGACCAAATTCGAGGGCTCCAGAACGTGGTGGAGCAGCTCTCTCGAGCACGGTCTCACGCCTCCCGCGATGGAGGCGAGAGGTCCAAGGCCAGAGACGCTCGCCGACCACGTAGCCCCATTTCTAGGCGCAGGAGGGAAGCCAGCTACGAGGATCCCGACGACCGGGATTATAGGATCATGACTGGCGACTCGCCCCTCATTGAGGAGGTACTGATGACTCGCGCAGGGAAGGGCAAAATCCCCTCGTCTGTCAATAGGTACGATGGAACCACTGATCCAGCCGAGCACCTGGATCACTTTGTACATTTGATGCATTTATATGATCACCCCAACAACTATTGGGCCAAAGTGTTCGTCACTTCCCTCACTGGGATGGCTCAAGACTGGTACAAAAACTCCCCCCGCGCTCGATTCGGGGGTATTATGACTTAACAGATGCCTTCGTCAGCCACTTCAACTCCTTAAAAGCACCGGCCCCAGCCGCAACAGCCCTGTACAGCTTGGTCCAGGGGCCGAATGAGACCCTTCGGTCTTTCATGGGAAGGTTCAACAAGGAGATCTTGTTAGTGGAGAAGCCCTCGATGGATTTCTTGAGGCATGTTCTTTTCGGAGCTATAAACATGAAACACTACGTCAGCAAAGAATTTGTGGAAGAAGTGGCCAAGAAAAAGCCCCGCTCGTTGATGGAAATAAGGGACATCGCTGACTCATTTTTCACCCTCGAAGATATGTACCTTGCGAGGGATCAAAAAATGGCGAACGCCCCTCGCACCAACAGATCCTTTGAGGACAGAGGAGATTCAACCAGAGGCCGCCGCCGCAGCCTTATCCCTGCTCGCCGGAACTCTCCCCCTCGGAAATTCGAGCGAGTCCCTCTCAACCGCCCTATAGCTGGAGTGTATGCTATGGTGGACAAAAAGCTGTTCAAAAGGCCGTCGAAGCTAAGGGAAACCGAGGCCCAAAAGCGCTTGGGAAAATATTGCGCTTTCCACAAGCAGAAAGGGCATGATACCAACGAGTGTTGCCAACTCGAGAGTGAGATTCAGAGGCTTATTGCCGGAGGGCACCTCAAGGAGTTCGTGAAAGTGCTAGAAAGATACGACGAACACTGTGCTGAACGAGCGCGTATTAGAGGGAGAAGTCGTTCGCGCTCACGCAGCCCCCGTCACCGTCACACCGAGCCCAGTGACCGTGGGAAAGGGAAGGCATCGGACGTGGAAAACCAGCCCTTCGCGGTTATTCACATGATTGCCGGCGGACCCTCGGGGGGTGATTCCAACGCTTCCCGACGACGCTACATTCGGAGTTATGACCAAAGATCTTCTCAGCCCCGCCCGGTGCTCTCTGTTGATAAGTCGTCACACTCGGAGAAGGATGAGAGCGTAGGTTTTACAGAGAAAGACTTAGAGCACATTGTAACACCCCATGGGGTCGGTGAAACCTCAGACTGCCCCATGGTGGTTAGCTTAGACGTTCACAATCATGTTGTAAAGAGGGTCTTGATTGATAGTGGAAGCTCCGTAAATGTTTTGCCTTACTCCACGTTCCAGAAGATGAACATCACAAACATCCCGCTCGAACCTCTTAGAACAGCCCTTGTCGGCTTTGGGGGTTCCGAGATTGTCCCTCGCGGACAAATTCGCTTGGCCACCTCTTTCGGTCGCGGCCCACAGCGAAAGACTTTAAATGTTCTTTATGTGGTGGTCGAAGTGGACCTACCCTACAACATCATCATTGGGCGCCCAGCCCTCGTCGACTTCAAAGCGATAATTTCCACCTATCATAAAAAAGTCAAGTTTCCCACTCCCGAGGGAACTGGAGAAGTATTGTGCAATGTAAAGGAAGCTTGGGAATGCTAAGTACTTTCCCTTCGAAGCCACAAGCCCAAACAACCCACCCAGGCGGGCTCCACCAAAAAGTCCGTTGACTTCCCCAAGCTGGATGAAGATGGCCCCAAGCGCAAGAGGGCCAAGCTCTATAAGAAGAAGAATAAGAAGAAAGCCACGGACAAACCCGAGGGTGCTGGAAACTCACCCCTTGGAGAGGTTGGGGCTTCCTCCTCGGAGGACGAGGACCCTACACCCTCGGGAGGTACCAACGAGAGGGTCACAGGAAAGAAACGGGCGCTCGAACTGCCGAGGCCCGAGATAAGAGTGGAACCTACAGAAAACTTCCTGACCATCGAATTGAAGCCGGGGAATCCAGATAAGACCACGCAAATAGGTTCCAGCCTCGACGGTCCCTCTCAGATTATGATGATCGAATTTTTGCGGGAAAATATTGATGTCTTTGCTTGGAAGGCTTCCGACCTCACCGGCATAGATCCGAGCGTTATTGTCCACCGGCTGAACGTGGATCCAGCCTTCAAACCTATAAAGCAGAAAAAGAGGGATGTCCATGGATTCCGAAAGCAGGTCATAGAAGAAGAAGTCAATAAACTGCTTGCCGCTCAGTACATAGAAGAAATTTTATATCCCGAATGGCTTTGCAATGTGGTGCTCGTTCCTAAGAGCGCTAACAAGTGGCGTATGTGCAACGACTTCACGGACCTTAACAAGGCGTGTCCCAAAGATCCGTACCCTCTGCCTAGAATCGATCAGTTGGTAGATTCAACCGCCGGATGTGAGCTTATGAGCATGATGGATGCTTTCCAAGGATAATATCAGATATTTATGGCTCTTGAGGATCGTCCCAAAACTGCGTTAGTAGTCCACATGGGTGTCTATTGCTTCAAGGTCATGCCCTTTGGGCTCAAAAACGCGGGAGCAACCTATCAACGCCTCGTCAATAGAATGTTCGAGCGCGAAATTGGAAAATCTATGGAGGTATATGTAGACGACATGATAGTCAAGAGTGAGCGCCAACGCTCCCATCTGGAAGATCTCAAGCAGACTTTCGATATCCTTCGTCGCTACGGAATGAATTTGAACCCATCAAAATGCACCTTTGGCGTTCGAGGCGGTAAATTTATGGGATACATGGTCAGTCAACGTGGCATAGAGGCAAACCCCGAGAAGATTAAAGCAATCCTGGACATACCCTCCCCTCGCAATCTGAGAGAGGTCCAGGTGCTTGTGGGTAAGATCATTTCATTAAATAGGTTCATCTCTCGCTCAGCGGATAGGAACCTACCCTTCTTTAAAATTCTGCGCAACGCTCGCAACTTTACCTGGAGCAAGGAATGCGAAAAGGCCCTTCAGGATATGAAGCAGTACCTTTCGAGCGCGCCTTTGTTGACCAAACCTAACCCGGGGGAGAACTTGTTTGTCTATTTATCAGTTTCCTTGGAAGCCACGAGCGCTGTCCTCGTGGCAATCCGCGAGCGTATGCATAGGCCGGTGTATTACTTAAGCAAAACCTTGCAGGGGGCTGAGAAGAGGTACATGGAAATTGAGAAATTTGCCTTTGCGCTCGTTAACGCATCCCGAAGGCTGAGGCCATACTTTCAGGCTCACTCCATCACAGTGCTTACAGATCAACCACTCAAACAAGTGCTATCTAAGCCGGATGTTTCGGGAAGGTTAATTAAGTGGGCGATTGAACTCAGTCAGTTTAATATCTCCTTCGAGCCTCGTACAGCCATACAGGCTCAGGCAGTGGCCGATTTATTGGTAGAGCATTTCAATTTGGAGACTGTGCCCTCGGCAGATGAGGGTCTATGGCTGTTACACATGGATGGCTCCTCGATCTCACAGGGGGGAGGAGCCGGGGTGACCCTCAGGGATCCCCTCGGGGCAGAAGTTGACTACGCAATCAAGCTGGCGTTTCAAGTCACCAACAACGAAGCTGAGTATGAGGCCCTCATCCAAGGGCTCAGGATTGCACTCCAAAATGGGGCCACTCGTGTCACAGCATACGTTGATTCGCAGTTGATCGCGAGTCAAATTGATGGTAATTATGAGGCTCGAGAAGCCACCATGGCACAGTACCTATCGAGCGCCAAGGAGGAGATAGCCAAGTTCAAGGAATTCCATCTTTTGCAAGTTCCGAGGGCTGAAAACGAACGTGCTGATGCTCTCTCCAAGTTTGCATCGGCCCTAGAAGGCTCTAACAAGCGTGCTGTTACATTTCTTAGGACTGAAGAGCCCTTGATAAGTAGAGGAGAACCTCCGAAAGAGGTACATATGATTGACCCCTCCGAGCCTTGTTGGCTCGACGAGATTGTCAGATTCCTCCAGGATGGAACCTGTCCGAGCGACAAAGTTGAGGCTCGTAAGGTCAGGAGCAAGGCCCCTCGTTTCTCATTGGATGCCGAGGGTCGATTATTCAAGCGATCCTTCCAGGGCCCACCGTTGAGATGCTTGAGACCCTCGCAGGCCAAGGAGGTTTTAGAACATGTGCACAATGGAAGTTGTGGGAACCATTCGGGCGGTCGAATCTTGGCGAAGAAAATCTTAAGGAGAGGTTTTTACTGGCCCTCGGTGTTGCAGGATGCCATTAGCTACTCTAAGAAATGCCCTAAGTGCCAGTTTCACTCTAACACCCCCCGGTTGCCAGCCGTTCAAATGATTCCTATTGATGTTTCGTGGCCTTTTGATCAGTGGGGCATTGACATTGTGGGACCCTTCCCAATGGCGGTCGGACAGAAGAAATTCGTAATACTTGCTGTGGATTATTTCACTAAATGGGCTGAAGGCGAAGCGGTCGCCAGGATAACGTTCAAAGTTGTGAGGGACTTCATTTGGAAACACATCGTCTGCAGATATGGCATCCCGAGGGTGCTCATCTCAGATAACGGGTCCCACTTTATTGCAGCTGACACACGGGATTGGTGCTACGAGCTAGGGATTGAACAGCGATTCACTTCCGTGGGCCATCCTCAGGCCAATGGTCAAGCGGAGGTGACCAATCGAACCATACTCCAGCACCTGAAGACGATGCTCGAAAGCAAGAAAGGAGAATGGGCTGAAGAACTTCAAGGAGCCCTGTGGGCATATCGTACTACTCCACGAGCGGCAACAGGGGAAACCCCTTATTCCCTCGTTTATGGCTCCGAGGCTATGATACCTGCGGAAATTGCCCAAGAATCCGCACCCGTTGCCTATTTCGAGCCTGCTGACAATGAAGCCAACAGGGCGCTCGAGTTAGATTTGTTGGATGAGAAGAGAAATGCTGCTTGGGCACGTATCCACAAATACAAAGCGACCGTTGCTCGCTAATATAACAAGCGTGTTAAAGAAAGGACTTTCCAGCTGGGGGACTTAGTCCTAAAAAAAGTTAAAGTCTCCAAACACGTGGGTAAATTAGACCCCAATTGGGAAGGCCCCTACAAAGTCATCCAGGTACGAGCAAACAATACCTACCTATTGGAAACTTTGCAAGGCGAGCGACTCCCTAGGCCATGGAATGCATTTAACCTTAGAAGGTTCTACGTGTAGACATCAGCTCTTTTGTAATTGCCCATCCGCGGCATGGAATGCTTTCCTTTGACGGAAAACGTGTTGTAATCATTTCCAAAAAATGCATCTATATAACAGTAAGTATTTAATTCTTTGTTTTTGTTATCTGCTTGCTTTCTTATTTGATGTAAGGATTCGAGAAAGAAGAGGCCTACTCCGTGTCGAGCACCCTCCACGTCGAATGGCCTACGCGATACACCAATCGTTTCAAAGTTACACTGTCCAAGGTGTTGATAACCATCCACTTGTAACAGTTTGAACGCTCGCAAGAGTTTAAACCCTAGGAATGAGCGTCTCGAAAGGCGGGATGCTAAACTCTTAATTTACGCCCACTAAGTGCTCGTCATGTTAGTTCGCGCTTGTAAACCCCCTGTGACCCTCATCTACTTGGGTAAGAGCACGCTCGTAAATAGTGGATGCCACTAACACTACGGCTACGCTCGTTTTAACCCCTACTTAGCAAATCCTACAGGCGATTTCTAAGTACGATCAATTTTCTGGAACAATCAAGATAGAGATGCACGCCAAATGTCTAAGGCCGATACTTAACTAAATCTTTAGGGATTTCCTAAGTTCAAATTCGAGCCTCATTGAGAATACAGCCAGGGAACATTCATAAGGATCGCCCTCGTGCCCATATTTGCATCTCCCAATATTCCAGCCATAAGCCAATTCTTGGCTAAAGATTTCCTAAGTCTGGATTCGAAACTTCATTTCAAAAGTGGCTAGGGAACCCTCTTAAGGGTCACCCTCGCGCCTGTATTTCCTCAAAGGTTTTCTAAGTCCAAATTCAAGGTTCATTTCTACTATGGCCAGGGAACCCTCCTAAGGGTCACCCTCGCGCCTATATTTGCAATAGGCCAACTGCCTAACGTCGTGGGCTTCTAAGCTTAATATGCATGGTGATGAGTGTCAGAGGACCGTCGTAAAAGACACCCCTGCATGCTTACACTACCATCGCAAACGTTCCAAACAAAAGACATTAATATAGAAACGGCGAGCGTAACAAAGCAGCATCATTCACCATTCAAAAGTAAGGAAGAAAGCATTCATACGTTCAAGCAGTAGAAAAGAGTTCAAATATATTAAAAGAAGCATCAAGAAGTCCAAGACATCCAAAGAAATAGTTTGAAGATTGATTACAGATATAAGTTGTTCATGGGGTAGACAAGGAAGTGAACTGGCAAATTAAGGAATTCATCAACAGAAGAAGCTTCACTGGGCTGGAGCATCAGGCTCGGGGGGAGCAGTCGCAATGGGGACAGGGGCCAGCACATCAGCGTTAGAAGTTGGAGCCTCGTCTAGTTCCTCAACATCTGCTGCATCCATGACAGTACCCTCGTCCTCAATTTGGATGGGACCAGGACCTATAGTGTTAGCAGCAATGAACTCCCTTTGGAGCGTTTCCACCAACTCCTGGTACTCGGGCTCCGCCAGATTCTCAGTAGGATCGTCAGGGACCATGGGCTCACAGTTTTCGTCCAAGTCCATGCGCAACCGTGCATCAGTGCGAGCGCTATCCGGAGCCAAGCCTAGTCTGACCATTTGCCCAATGGCTTTGTGGAAGAAACGCCGAGCGTTATCAAAGCATTGCATGTTGGCCGCAAATACAAAGGCTTTGGAACGCACGAACTTCATCACCGCGTCCCAGGACACCCTCGCTTCTAAGCCCTGTACTTTGCCTCGCAAGTCAGCAAGGGCCTTGTTGGCTGCCTCGTTCTGGCGAGTGCTCTCCGCCAGCTGCTCACCCAGCTCCCCATTTTGTACCCTCAACTGGTCCCGCTCATCCTTCAGCTGAACGTTCTCAAGGTTGGCGGAATTCAGTTGAGCGCTGACATTGTTGTAATCCTCCTGCATTTGGCCCGGGTCCGTGATGCGCAGCAACTTCTTGTACTTGGCCTTATGCTCAGAATAGGCTTGCGCTCGCCCTTGCAAATTTTTCAGCCTCGGGATTACCTCCTGGGAAGCCGTTAACGAGGGTCACTGTCAGAACATAGAAGGGAGAAGGGGGGAATTTTATAAAGAGAAGGAATCGAGGCCTAACCGTCAGGAGGATGTGGCAGGCGTCATCTGCGACCCGAGCGGCATCATGCTCGTTTAGTTTGTCATGGTCCGCGGAGAACTGGAGCTTTCCGACAATGTCGGAGACCATGTTGACAGAAAAGGCGCTCTTTTTCAGCAGGACAGGGCCGTCCTTCCTTTGGCGCTTGTACCGAGCGTCACCCCGACAGCCAATTCTCCAGAAATCTTCATCCTCGGAGGAAGATGTGTCGCTTCCCTCACCGCGGTGGCCTACAACCACCTCCTTTCCTTTACCGGAGATTGGGACAGAGTCCGGCATCCTCTTCCTTTTGCCTTGGCGCTCGGCCCTAATCCCTTCTTGGATGCGGACTAAATCCCCGGATCGGTTGTGGGAAGTGCTGGAGCTAAGTGCTATGGGCCCCTCGGGAGCAACTGGAGTAGGGGTAACCTCCCGAGCGCCATCCCCAGTGAGATCCTCGATAGGACCAACAGCTGGAACCTCGTTTCCAACACCTCTGCCTCCATCGCCTTGCCCTTGCCTTCGCCGAATTCCCCTGCCCCTCGGCGCAGTTGGGGGTCGCTCTTGCTGCTGCTGTTGCTGTTGCTGAGGGTTAGCACCGGCTCCCTGAGCACCCAACATGCGGGAAAGGGCTTCAGCATTCATGCCTTGGGATAATATTTGAATGCCTGCAAATAAAGAGGAACGAGCGTCAGAAGATTGATTGCTTGGATCGTATATACAAGAATACAACAATCACTGTAAGTTAGAGGACTATTCTAAAGGTTAGAGCTGTTAGTTCCTAGAATCTAACCGTCGAGGGCCATGATGTCAGCTGGAGGGTTGAGTATCATGTCTGGGGGGCAAGATAAACCATAACGGAACAACACTCCCTCATTCTTCATCAGGGTCTCAGCCTTAATCCATTTTTTCTCAGCCCTCATCTCGAAGGCTAACCCCTGTGCCCAATCCTCAAAGGCTTTATTCTTCGTTCTTTCCCTAATCAGAGGACCCTCGCCATGTATCAGCCACCCGCGGTGAACCCTGAAAATTCCTCCTGGAGCCCCCACGAAAAAGTACTTCTCCTTCCAATGCTCGCCATAGGAAGTAGATGGGGAATCTATCATCTTAAAGCCTGATTTAGCTTGAGCGTAATAGAATCCATCAGTAGGGGATGAGCGAGTCGAGCGGGCCACCTGTATCAAGCTATCAAAGTTGATGATCGAAGGCTCACGACCTAGAGCAATCATCGTAATCACGAAGGTATTAATCAGGGCTATGCCGTTCGGCAGAACTTGTGAAGGGCAAAGCCTCAAGTGATGGTAGATGTTGGCAACGATGGGCGGAATTGGGAACCTCAGGCCCCCGACAAGGACCGCATCCCAGTAGACCGTCATCATCCCAGGCGGCGGTCGGTTGGCCCTCTCCCCCTCCTCAGGAAGTCGCATGGGGAATACCGTTTGGTCCCAATAAGCTTTCTCCCTCAACTCTTCCAAATCGTCGAGCGTCAGAATACTTGCAATCTCATCCGGAGATCTGTCAGTCTGATGACAATTATCTTGCCTCACTCGAGTGGCAGGCTCCCTTCCTCTCCTCTGACGCCTTCTGGAAGGTTCAGCCTCAAATTGACGCCCGGATGGCCCTGCTTCGCCCTCGGGAGCCATCACAGCCACTGTGATCCTGTGATCCTGTGGCCTCACAGCACTATTCAGCACCGGGAACGCTCTTTCTCCCTGCCTTTGCATCTCCATCACATTGTCCATCTCTTCGAAGAGATCGTTGACCCCCCCCCAGGAGCACGCTCGTTCATCCCTTGAACGGCGGCGCCCACCTCTTCGTCTCCGGCACCGGCCGGGATTAGGGCCACTGGGATCGCCATGGGAATCCCTTCACTGGGGGGCGCCCTGGCTATCGGAACTGCAGTTGGTACATTGCCATGAGGGGATGAACTCCCCACCGACATCTCATCTAATTCCTGTACGAATGCTTCAGCATTATGGTCTGCCATATCTGGATTTTGGGCACTAAAGATGAAATCCTGTGCAAGAACTTAGGTGGTGATGGAAGATTCTGGGACGGTTTCAGTGGCAGAAAAGGTCTTACACTTAGCAAATCTCTCGCTTACAGCCTAAATCTAAGGTTAGTAGAAGAAATGAAAGCTTGCAAGTTCTTTACCTAGAAGATTGAAGAAGAAGTTTGCCGGGATTTGCAGAAAACGCAGAAGTCTCTTGCCTTTTTCGAATTGCTATAGAGGAAGTTGAATGCGTGAAAAAGACTCCCAGATACTGAAAATCCGTATTTATGGAGGAGGATTTACACCATCAAAGGCTGAGGATTTCAAATGGCAATCATTTCCCGCCTAGGAAACCCCCCACTTTTGGTAACCGCCTCACGACTACCGGAGTCCACGCGCCCACGTTCCCACTTAGCATTAAATGCGGACATGACACCATTTAATGCGTTGTCAGACTGTACCCGTTACAGAAGTCAAAAGGTCACATCCCTTGCTGAGGCCTGACCCTCGGATAATTCAAAATCCAAAGCCCTTCATGGAAAAATTCTACAGTACGCTCGAGCGATACTACAGAATTTGGGGGGCAAAATGATGGGACTCAGAAACGCGCTCGTATCTCAGTCGTCCACGTGTTACCTTTAACGCGCTTGAAGATTATACGCTCGGATTGAGGGATTCGTGGGCTAACCTAGCTCATCCGCTTACCAACTAGTTTGGGCCATCGGGCCTCGGCCGATTGTTCAAACAAGGGGCCCTGGCCGACAGGCTTGGCGCTCACATTTCAGCCCTCGGGGGAATCCTTCTCAAGGAAACACCCACACGAGGGCCCATTCTTGATGCTCGGTATTTCGGCGCTCAAGGGTCGTCTATCGTGGGGAGGCCATCCATACACTCTTCGAGCGTCACCTACGCTCGTGCATGACCATGCTCCGCTGCGTTGGATCCGAACCTCGGCAGAGAGAATCTTAGGCCCATCCCCCGCGTCACCCTCGCCAACGAATTCTGACACAAAGGTAGTGCGCACTACGCATCTGACACGCCGTCTCCTTTTCAGAAACGTCCTTCTCATACCTTCACGGGCCGCCACGTGTTAGGGCAACACAGGTTTGGGACCAATACATACACAATACATACATTTTTCTGCATACACAATACATACATTTTTCTGCCACGTGTTAGGGCAACACAGGTTTGGGACCACACGGTCAATTTACCCTTCTACCCTCACCCCTAACATATAAATAGGGAGAACTCTAGCACTCTCCCTTAAGTCATTCTCTGCATACACAATACATACATTTTTCTGGGCATTCTTCCTCCATTTTCACTGGATCTTCCCAAGCTCCTGATCCCGTCACCATAGCTGCACCTACTCTACATTTGCACTCTTGGTGTTATCCTAGCTGGAAGAACCCACGCTCAAAAGGAAACCCAGATCCTGAGGCCTTCCCGCCTGTGATGGTCTTCCCTTTCACAAACAAATCTTAAAGTGATTGTTGCATTTAGGAAACTCACATTCCTGCACCATCAAAAATATTTACTATTTTATTTGTTGTTCTGTCTAAATTTTTCATCTATTATTCAATAAATATAAACACTCATCCTCGATACATCAATTAAGCCGAATCAGATTTAGGATAAAATTATCCTTGTTTCACATACAGTACTGATCACCAATACAGGCTATGATGCACGGACACTTGTAAAAATATCTTTTTGTTGTGTTGTCCGACACCGTGTGCGACACTCCTCACGTGGAAAATTCAAGAAAAAATCGGTGTCGCCATATTCGTGTTGTATCGTGTCCGTATCCGTACATCATAGAATATAGGTAAATAGGGTGTTAGGATCTTAATAAAGAAATCATAAATTTGTGATTAAAAAAAGTTATATTTTACGGCGAGTAAACAAGAAAAATAATCTTTATTACAAACATTTCTTTTTTTTTAATTTTTAACTTTCCACATAAAAACTTAAGGGGTAAGGTGCGCCATATGCCCTTTGGCCTTTGCCTTCGACACCAGTTTTAAATCATAAGGTTCTCATCAGTAAATTAATTATTAATATGGGACAAAGTCCATGGTAAAGTTGTCTTATTTTATCTCCGTAATTTCAACTTTCAACCATGTATTATTATGATTAATCTTCATAATGACGATGGTGGTGGCTTCAAGAGGTGTTCTTTTCTAAATATGTTATTTAATCAGCATCATTGGTTGACATTTCAAGGCCAATAGCTTTAGATATATCATATATGATGAGAGCTATATGCACCAAAAACCCTGTGGTTTTTAAAAGTGACGGAAAAAACCCTATGTTTTGGAAAATCATACGTAAAACCTTATGATTTTAAACTTCGGCTCACCGCCCCCTGACAGGATTCTAGCACGTTTTGAGGGTGAAATACCTTAATTACCCCTTCAAATACAACAACATTTTATACATTTTTTCTTACTATTTATTTTTTATTTTAATCATTTTTATTTTTCAATTTAATAAAAGAATGAAAATATAATTTTTTTTTTTAACATTTTATACATTTTTTCTTACTATTTATTTTTTATTTTAATTATTTTTATTTTTCAATTTAATAAAAGAATGAAAATATAAATTTAAAAAAAAAAATTATTTACGTGTTCAAATTTTTATGAAAATATGATTTTTTAGAAATAAATTCTTTAAAATATATCCACACAATTATATGAATTTTATTTCAAGATTATAAAATAAAAAAATAAAATATTTATACATAATTAATAATCATCTACTTCCCCACCATAATTAATCATCCCTTCAACCCTTCCCAACCTCAAAACAGCAGCAACCGAGGCAGCACCACCACGACGCCGCCGGCCTTCTTTCTCAAGACCGCCGCTGCACAACACCCCATTACTCCCCAGCTCTGTTGCCACCCCTCCAACGTCGTTGCTACAGCCGACCACCACCTTTGACACCGTTGTTACCGCCGCGTGCCAACCACCACCACCACCACCACCTCTCTCCCCAGATCCACTGCAATCCCTCAAGATCCGCCTCTCCACCACCACCGGAAACCCGATCTGCAGACTCACAACTACCAAAACAACCATCGCACCTCTCCGGGCCCAAAATCCATCACACTCCCTCCAGATCCATACCCAACACCACCGAAAACCAAATCTATGTCCTACCACTACCAAACGACCAGATCAATGTGCACCCCAACAAATCTCCAAGTTATGAGAGACAAATTTGCTCAACCTTTTCCGTCCTGGCGGCGCTGCTGGATGAGACGGAGCTGGTAGGCTTGTACATGTATGTTTTATGAGTTTTATTATATGTTTGTGTGTGGAGGTGGCGGGATTGATGGTGGGTGTCGGTGCCGGTGGCGGTTGAATTAGAAGGAGAGAAGAAGATGAATGGTGGTGGTGCAAATACAGCGACAGAAATGGTGCAATTGTTTGGTGATTTTTGGTTGTTCAAGGTTTTTATGGCATATTACTTAAAGCAGAGGGTTTTCTGGGTCTTAAAATCATTATTTGATGATCGTTTACTTTATGTAGAAGGGCAAAAATGACATTTTACCTCGAATTATGCATGAAAAACCAAAGTCTAGTCTCAAAATAGGCGCGTGCAGCACATGCAAGGGGTTCGAGGTTTTACGTGTATAATTTTTTAAACCTTAGGGTTTTTTACATTATATTTTATACTACGGGGTTTTTCTTGAACATTTCTCAAACCACAAGGGAACTGGCTGCAAAATACCCTATATGATGATGAGATTGTCACGATCGAAAAGCCAATGATGTTTTCTTCTTACATAATTAAATCTTATCCTATTTTTCGAAATTAAAGTAATTCATAGTCAAGTGTACCAAAGTAAAAAAATTTATTCATTTTACACTAACCAAATCAAGACTGAAAATATATGTGCTTCCTTGGGATCATTGATCACCGATAATACATGGACACTTTTAAAGTATATTTTTGTCGTGTTCAATACTTCTCACATAGATTTTTAAAAAAAAAATAAATTATATCATCGTATTCATATCGTATCGTGTCCGTATTATTATATTTGTATCCGTGTATGATATATAATTGATCACATATTCATACAAGCTAAGGCAATCAAACTTCTTCTAAGCTGAGCTGAGTTATAGGAACAGTGGTGTTTGATAATACCGAATAATTACGAATATCTTCTTAGGTTTAATCCAGTTACAAAACTTCATAATTGATAAATTAAAAATAAAAAACAAAAAAAAAAACCATGAGATTCAAATAAGAATTACGAAAAACACATTTGCTTAGGGTATGTATCTTTTGTAATGTCTCAACCACCAGAGTTCTACTCGTAACTAGGGTTAATTAAACCTTATGGGTTATTTGTGAGTGATTGTAATATTTAATAACTCTAGCAACAAATTAATCATAAACTATAGACATAGATCGAAAAATATGATCATAAATGTTGGCATGAACTACATCGATAATAATTAATTAATAAGAATTATATATAGCAGGACCTGAGGCGTCTTACCTGTTTTGTGCAGGTGAAAAATTGTCGTGATTACTATTCCCATGCATTAAACTAGTTAATTATTATCCCTAGGATAAGCTCACGGGTCTGATTTTATTTGATTAATTTGGCTGTACACATGCAACTTGAAAGAATTAATTACTAATAAATTTATAAAAAAGACAAGTATTTAATTAATTTAATAGCTTGTGTATCCTCCATTCCTCTCTTCTCAGCACTGGTTTGGTCGAGTCGATCATATTTGAATTAAAATTATTTGACTTGAATATTTATGAACGCATTTAATATCTGCGCCCCCAATGTGTGATATTTGTCGTAAGTTACGATTTTTTTTCCAATTTTGAAAATCATTTTAATTCAATTCGTGTTGGTGTGTAGTCTATTTTAAAGGAATTTGTAAGTGCAGCAGTTGTTAAAAAGTCCAATAAATTGATAACTGGGGACATGATAATTGAATTTCTTGACAGAAAATGAAATATACAAACATTATTCTAAAGGCATCTCCTCAATCCTTTCCAGCTACGCACACATGAGAATGCCTACAGAAATAATAGAAATTAGCTTGTGCGTTTTTCAAATTATAATGTCACATATATATTACTTACGATTATATCTTTTAATCAATTTTAATTTATGTTAGAATTATTAATTTCATAATTGTATTTCTTTTATTTACAATTCGGAATAGTCTCATTCTTAATGGGTTGGATTCTTTAATTCCAAATTAAGTCATACATCATTCAATATTCGGAGAAATACATTTACTATTTTAGATATTAGGTTAAATAGAGATTAATTTATTTGACTTTGATAAGTCGTGGCATAATAATTCCTAACATTTGAAACAAATGTATGGACTTTAAAAAAGAGCTAACAACCCCAAAAACCCTGTGTTATTCGAAATGATCATAAAAAACCCTGACAAAAAAAAAGTACTCTAAAAAACCCTCTGTTTTTCAAAATGAACTCACCGCCCCCTAACCTCATTTAGTCAACGAAAAAGTGTAGAATCCCCATAATACCCTTATGTATTGTAGCAGTTATATAAATATATATATACATATAATATATATACTTATTTAATATCTAAAAATACATATTAATAAATTAACAAATTTATAAAAATAGTATATATGTATATATATACATAATATATATATATATATATATATATATATATATATATATATATATATATATATATATATATATATATATATATAAACTTATTTAATATATAAAAGTACATATAAATATTGTAATTATATAGTATATTATCATAATGTATTTTAATTTGATATATATTTTTTAATTCTAATTAAATATTGTATTGATGAATAAATTATATTTATAAACTCTTAAATATTATACATGATATTTATACTTAATATATATAATTCATATTAATACAGATATTATATGTATATTACATATTATATATATATATATATATATATATATATATATATATATATATATAAACTTATTTAATACATAAAAATACATATAAATATTGTAATTATAATATAAATATAATTATTTATTATATTAGCATAATGTATTTTAATTTGATATATATTTTTTAATTCTATTTAAATATTGTATTGATGAATAAATTATATTTATAAACTCTTAAATATTATATAATACATATTATATTTATGTAATACATATAATATATGTAATATATGTATATATGTAAATATATATACATATACATCATCTTCTTCCTCAAGTCACCCACCCCCCGCCGCCTCCTCTCCACCATGGCACACAAGCGCCGGTGGAATCTCCGGTCCACCACACCGCCGCCGGCGATGCCAGCTTCACCCACCACTACCATCCTCACCGTCACAGCACCCACCACCTCCATCCACTGCCATCCTCCACCACTGCGGCGGCGACGGGATGGCCGTTCTGGCCATCCTCCAGCGACGGAATCTTTGGATTTTGAGTAAGTTCGACGAGACGAGTCCATTGGTGACACTCCCGTCACCTGAAACCCACCCGAACGACGGCCACGGCAGAGCAGCGGAGGCGCGCGGTTGTTCACGGCAGCGGTCGGTTTACGGTGAAATTTTCTGGCGACCAACATATGCATTTCGAAGTTCTCAACACGGGTAAGCTAATGCAATTTACGGATTTGAATTTCGTTAAACGGTTTGAGAGTAATTGCAATTTCAATTTCGAGGTTCGTGTTTTGAGATTTGAAATTGGGGATAAACGGTTTGGAATTTCCAGAAATCAATCGAACATATGGAACAAGCACGAGTAGTATATTCGGGGTTGATTTTTGGGGATTTTTTCGGTGACCTTCAGCGGTTCGGCGGTGGCGGTGGAGCTACAGTGGACGGCGGAGCTACAGTGCGGCAGAGCTACAGTAGATATATATATATATATATATATATATATATATATATATATATATATATTTATTTATTTATTTATATAACGGAAGGGTAAAATAGTCATTTTGTTTGAAAAAGTGAAAAAAAAACAATTCTTACTCGCAGTCAGGGCGCGTGCATCTCAAATTCCCGTTGTAGGGTTTTTTATACACATTATTAAAAACATGGGGTTTTTAAAAGTACTTTTTTTTTTAGGGGGTTTTTCTTGATCATTTCGTGTTACACAAGGGAGTTGGACGACATTTTCCCATTTAAAAAATTGCTCTATTTTATGATGTCAATGGCGATATTTTAGAAAGTTTTGACGATACATTTAAATGCTACAGACTACATTATAATTTATTTGACCTGTATAATTTCGCCTAACCTAAGAGACAATAGATTTATTTTACCCTTAAATCTGATGTTGAATATGTTGTGCATATATATATAATTAATTGTTGGAGAATTAATATATATATGATTAATTGTCGGAGAATTAATCAATAATTATGCAAAGGCATATCAAGAGTTGTTTGGAAAAATATGCATTGGTTTTTGTGTCCCACATTGGAAAAATAACACTAAGTAGGCAGCTTTATATATTATAATGCTGTATGTGTTATTAAATTATGGGACCCAAGAGAGGACTAATGGGCCGCACCGCCCGTGCACGCGCACGGGCTCGGGCACGGGCACGGGCACGGGACCGGGACCGGGACCGGGACCGGGGCCGGGGCCGGGCATGGGCGAATGTGGCGTTTGATGGCGCACTTTGAGCCTAGATGTTGGAAACGAATCTGTGCCACTCCAAATTGAGCCTAGAGGTCCTATAAGGCCGGTTGTGGAAAACGATGTTCCTAAACAACAAGTTGAGCCTAGAAGGAGTACTAGACCAAGAAAAGAGAAAAGTTTAGATAAAGACTTTATCTCTTCTGATGCTTTATTATTCTTGGTGGAGGGGGACCAAGATAATAAAATGGTAAGTGAAATACCATATGTATTTTCACTTGAGACGGATCCTAAAACATTTTCAGAAGCTATGGCTTCTCGAGATGCTTCCTTTTGGAAGGAAGCTGTAAGCGATGAAATGGATTCGATCTTGGGTAATAATACTTGGGTATTAGCAGACTTACCTCGTGGTTCTAAACCTATTGGGTGCAAGTGGGTATTTAGAAGAAAACGAAACACTGATGGCACTATCTCAGCTTTTAAAGCTAGATTAGTCGCCAAAGGATTTAGGCAAGTAGAAGGGATTGACTACTTTGACACTTATGCACCGGTGGCTCGAGTTGCGTCCATTAGAATTCTTCTTGCTTTAGCCTCTCTTTACGATCTGTTTGTTCATCAAATGGACGTAAAGACAGCATTTTTAAATGGAAATTTAAAAGAAGAAATCTATATGGAACAACCTGAGGGTTTTATAGCACCGGGAACAGAAAATAAAGTGTGTAAGTTAGTCAAATCCCTGTATGGTCTAAAACAAGCACCAAAACAGTGGCACGAGAAGTTTGACACTGCTATCTTGAAATTCGGATTCAAGTATAACAGTGCTGACAGGTGCATTTACTCCAAAAGTACGGCTGACTATATGGTGATAGTCTGTCTATATGTCGATGATATGTTGATCATCGGAACGAACATGATTGGAGTAAACGAGACTAAAAAGTATCTATCCTCGGTCTTTAAGATGAAAGACTTAGGTGAAGTAGATACCATTTTAGGCATTAAAGTTAAAAAACATAGTGGGGGTTTTTCACTAAACCAATCTCATTATATTGAGAAAGTTCTGACTAAGTTTAATCACCTCGAGATCAAGGAGGTGAATACTCCATTTGACAATGGACTGAAACTTAAAGAAAATACTGGTAGAGCTATTGCACAGCTTGAGTATGCAAGTGTCATTGGAAGCCTTATGTACGCAATGCATTGCACTAGACCAGATATTTCATTTGCAGTTTCAAAACTTAGCAGATACACGAGCAGTCCCAATGCTGATCATTGGAAAGTTATTAGTAGGGTACTTGGGTACCTTAAGAGAACTATTAGCTTTAGTTTGTTCTATAACAAATTCCCTAGTGTGTTGGAAGGGTACTCAGACGCGAGTTGGATAACTAGTGTGGGAGATAATAAATCCACAAGTGGGTGGGTTTTCACTCTTGCCGGTGGGGCTGTTTCTTGGGCAAGCAAGAAACAGACAATAATCTCTCATTCTACCATGGAATCTGAGTTCATAGCTTTGGCACAAGCTGGACAAGAGGCTGATTGGGTTAGAAATATGTTGTTAGACATAGATCTATGGCCGAGTCCAATGCCTCCAATTTCGTTGTATTGTGACAGCGAAGCTACGCTTACAAAAGCGTATAGTGGTACCTATAATGGTAAGTCTAGACATATTGGTCTTAGACATGCATTTGTGAGACAATTGATACAAGATGGTATCATAACAATTGTCTATGTGAGGTCAAATAAGAATTTGGCTGATCCATTTACTAAGCCTCTGACGAGAGACTTAGTAGCTACAACTACTAGAGATATGGGACTTAAACCACCCGAACCATAAGTGATGGTAACCCTACCTATAATCTAGGTTACCCCTGGTTATAGGTTCAAAGGGAAAAACAAGTCACGAGTTGGTTAAAGCTATCAAAGTGGTCTCATATGTAGTAAAAGATAGCTCAGTGAGTTGCAAAGTGACAAGGTTGAGCTATGCTCTTAACAAAATGCTGCACTAATGTAACTAGTGCTCGAGAAACATTTTGCCTATATGAATAAGAAGTGAAGCCGCTTCTTATAGAGAGTTGTGGTTTACTCTCTTAAAGGTTCATGAAATGGGATATGGCGTATGGCTTTATAAGCGCAAAGCAGTGGAGTGCTTGCTGTATGAGAAAGAAAACACGCGTGTGATAACTCCGATTGCATCACGAAGGAGTTGAGGTTCAATCTACGGACACCGTCAACTTCGATGCAGTTTTGAGTTATTTACACTAAGGGAAAGGTTCAATGTTCGTCACACCTTCCTCTAGGCATGTGATCTTTGACAATATCTTCAGGGACTTGTCTGGCAAAAGAGTAGTTTTCCAAACAAGTGGGGGATTGTTGAATATGTTGTGCATATATATATAATTAATTGTTGGAGAATTAATATATATATGATTAATTGTCGGAGAATTAATCAATAATTATGCAAAGGCATATCAAGAGTTGTTTGGAAAAATGTGCATTGGTTTTTGTGTCCCACATTGGAAAAATAACACTAAGTAGGCAGCTTTATATATTATAATGTTGTATGTGTTATTAAATTATGGGACCCAAGAGAGGACTAATGGGCTCACTCGCGGTGCGGTGCAGGGCTCGGGACCGGGACCGGGGCCGGGGCCGGGGCCGGGCATGGGCGAATGTGGCGTTTGATGGCGCACTTTGCACTTCGCACGTGCGCATCGTCGCTAGGAGCTTGGAGCCTCGCCTCCGAGCCCAGAGCCTTACTTTTTGAGCCAGAGCCGGCCTAGTCCAGTCCAAAAGTTTAGACTTTTGAACCAATGTCCAGATACATCCAATCAGTCCGTTGGCATCTGTAACAGCTGAGTAGTGGGCATTCATTGGGATTGAATTTCAGGTCATTACACCTGAAATTAATCCATTCAATATTCCTACTGCAGTTTTATTTTTGGCCAACACTTGAGAGCTATAAATAGCTCCCTCCCTCACCTGAAAAAAACACAGCAAAACTCACCTGAATTCTGGCAAATTGCTATTGTCCGAATTCATAATTTCCAGCTTGACATACATCCTAAAAGTAAATCGTCTGCAACCTTTAGCAAACTCAGAGAGTAGGGGCGATTAACACTTTAAGGACAGGGACTACCCGTGTCATTCTGATCTCATTCCTCCCATTTTCTCAACATCTGATCCATCATACATTCATCAGACCCTTTTTTTTTTTTTTTCAAGACACTGAAATCGATTCAGATTAAAAACGGTCCCAAAAAACCAAAAAAAAGAATCCGTCCCATCGACAATATTCCTAACCCCGGGTTTTAGGCATGTATATAAAGACATACACACAAAGTTAAAGAATGTCCCAATCTTAGCTTGTGAAAACATGCAGTGTTGGGCACAAACTTTTTTAGGGATATAAATACACCATTCGTTTCTGCTGCCAATCAAACTTCAACTACAGAAAACTTTTACACTGTAATATATAGTAACTCAGACTTCCATGGCTGCTTCCAGCGCAGTAACTTTCTTCATCGCTGCAACCATGCTCTGCTTTGCCCACACTTTTGCGCAGCGTAAGTATATATATATATAGAACTGTTCTTAATTTCTTTTGTTTTCTTTTTTGTTCTTGAAATTCCATAGATATATCTCATTTCTGCGTATTCCTAATTGTTTATCAATAAGTATAATAAGTGTCATAATTTTATTTTTATCAAAATTTAATTAGCTCCCTTCTCCAAGGTGTGGTGTTTTTTTCATTCTAATCACTCGGCCTCTGAGTTTTGGTTTTGGGTCACATATTTCAAATTATCAGCGAACTACAGTAGCTCGATTTGACTCGATAAAATTAGTGTATTGTATCGAAGTGTTCTAACTTCTATGTACAGGATATTTAAAAATTCAATATATGTATATGGGGATGCATTATGCATGCATGTAACCACTGTGTTGCTGCTTTTTTTTTTTTTTTTTTTAACATGCGTGCACTCAAGTGAAATTCGAACTCGATCGAGATATTGCTTAAAAAATAAACTCATTAATTAATTAGATCGAACCTTGTTGGCGTGTTGTTGCTTGCTTTATTAAAGTGATCATATTTTTAGGCTACGAAAAATAGGAAATAATGATTATTAATTCTTTTTTAATTGATCAATCTTGAATAGTAATCGAAATTTCTTGGATGGTGGAAGTGTCCATTTTCGGGTCATGATAAGTCCCATCTCTACTTTATCATCACCTGTCATGTATTATATTATTATCCTCTTTTATTTGCTGCTATGGCCGTCTCCCTCGAATTCGATGCTTTATTTTGTCTTTTTTTAAACTAAAAAATTCTATATAAGTAAAGCCTAGCACTTCTGGAAGTTCCCCAAAGGTAAATATTTTACTTTTTTCACACAAAAAAGTACAATAATTATTTTTGTCTATCAATTATTTGGATGCTGTCTGTGTCCGGGACCAAACTTGTTGCCAAGATTTCCTTTTAAGGTGATAAGATTGAATTCTTTGATAGAAAGTGTCTAATCTTATCTTCCCATAGGTTTAAAAGCTTTAAAATCGAGTGTAGAATTGAATAAATGGAATGTAATTTATTATTCGAGGACGGCACTCCCACCAGTCTCACGACCCTTTCATATTCTTACTTTATGTAGAAGTAATTTCTCATAATGCTACTATAAATAATTAATTATTTCGAATTATCTAACAAAAGAAAGAAATATTTGTTGATCATTTTACAGAGGTTAGTGAACCCATTCACTTTACATACTCTGGAGCGACAGGGCCAGAGCGGTGGGGAAATTTGGACCCCAAATTCGGGATGTGCGCAAAAGGGAAGTTGCAGTCCCCAATTAATATCTTAACAGACAAAGCTGTTGTTAACAAGAATTTGAATCCTCTCATAAGAACTTATGGCCAAACTAATGTCACTTTGGTCAACAACAAGTTCAATGTTGGGGTTAGTTACTTTTTCTTCATTATGCATTTTTACTATTAATATTTATTTGGGTTCGAACGAGGCCGGATTACTACATAGATAGACCCTTGTTCGAATTAGAAAAACTAAGTACTCTCTACCAATAGTCCCTACGTTATTAGGATTTAAAGACGAAATTTCTAATTAAATTATCAAAGCGTTATACTGCTAAAGTATGTCGCTACGTGATATCCTATTTGTTAATAAATTTTAATAGGGCCCGAAAACTTACAATTTGGGCCAATCATGAGTGAATTCACGAAATTTGGGACGAAACTATACCACTTAGTGATAATCATACCTGTTAATAAATTTTATTAACTTAAAATTTGGGCCAATCAAGAACGACTGGGGCTTCTAGTCCGAGTCCATTTTGTGGAATATATATACCCTTTTCGGCCCAAGTGATCAATAAATCCATCCGTTATGATGTCTGGACACTTTTAAAAATATCATTTTGTCATGTCGTGTTCGATACTTCTCACGTAAAAAATTTAAGAAAAAAATTCATATTGCCATGCATCATAGTCGAACAGTATTACAGTATTCGGATAGTGTTATTATGTTTTCATTTCAAGAAATAATTAATTAAAGGATTAATTAAATCATTCAAAAGTTAAAAACATAATTACTGAGAGATTAATTTTCGTGCAGGTTCGTTACCCTGATCATTGTGGAGGCCTGGTTGTTGATGGGAAGATGTACTCCTTGAAACAGATGCACTGGCATGCCCCTTCTGAGCACAGGATTAATGGACAACAGTATGTATAATTGTATATAGATATTACATTTACCTCCCTTCTATAGTATATATTTATTGAATTCCTTACAAACTACAGATATTTTGAGAATTTTAAATGTAATAAAGAAAGGGAACGACTGTCTTTACCGGCCCTGTTTCCATGCAGGTTTGCTGCGGAGCTTCATTTGGTGCACATTGCCGATGATGGCAACGTTTCGGTTGTTGCGATTCTTTTCCATTACGGGCGCCCCGATCCACTTCTAGCCAAGGTGAGAATCAAACCTTAACATGTTACACATACATCACATATTGGGAAAGATGAGGCAGGGTTAAAATTTCAAATGTTTTCTGATGCTGTACAGATGCAGAAGAAACTGAATGAACTAGCATATGAGGTGAAAACTCATCATGAGGACATTCCGATTACATTCGGGCGATTCCACCCGACAGAAGTGAGGCAAACATGCCACAAATACTACAGATATACTGGCTCGTTCACCACCCCTCCGTGCACACAAAATGTCACATGGCACGTTCTTGCTAAGGTAAGAAGAGTTTTACATCTGCATATTATTGGGGGTGATTTGTAATTTTCAAAAGTAAGAATAGTACAACTTGTAATGTTTCCAGGTGAGATCAATAACAAGGCAGCAAATAGAGGCTCTCAGGGCTCCCCTGGATATGGGATGCAAGAGAAACGCGAGGCCGTGCCAGCCAATTAATGGACGACACGTGGAATTATACGAGGAGACTCCGACAGCTCATGGGCATAAATAACCCGATGATTAGATTAATGGATACCAATGTTAGGGCAGAGATTATCATGAGAAAGTTGGTTGTAGTTAGTTCTCAAGCAAACTTTGATGCTAATTGTTATTATTAATATTGTTGTTATTACTATGAAACCAGTTGTTACGGTGGTTTTTTTTTTTTTTTTTTTTTCAGAGTAAAAACTATTAAAAAGATGAAAGTAATTTTTTACAAATCTCGCATTAGTTAATCAATATTAAGTCATTCGGGGAATTTGGAACACATCAATATTAAATCATTCGAATTTGAAACATACTAAGTCAATATTAAGTAATTCACGTTAGTTAGTTAATATTAAGTCATTCGAATTTGGAACGGTTAATCTTTGGAACAAGTCAATATTAAGTAATTCGGATTTGGAACAGTTGGTCAATATTAAGTTATTTGGATTTGAAATATATCAACATTAAGTCATTCGGATTTGGAATACTTACGGCATGATTGGTATGCATGAATGGAATGAGCTAGGAAAGGAATGAATTTTGGAATGGAATGGATAATGGAATGGAATGACTTTATTATAGCATTCCTATGATTGGTACGTTCAGTAATAAAGTTAGGAATGAAATAAAAATTTTAGGTTTATTTCGGTCATATTATTCATAAATAAAAATATAAGTAATAATATTGTTAATGATGATGATTAAATACATGATTAAAATACTTTATATATTAATACAATTTTTAATTTTTTTATTTTGAGAAATATTATGTTTTTATATGTAATATATTGTAACTATTTTATATCGAATGTGTTATATATATGGCATTTATTTTATGCACGAATTGTATATATATAATGTGTGTGTGAGAGAGAGTGAGTGAGTGATTTATATATACGTATAAATATTATAAAGTTACTAATATGAAAGGTATTAATATTTCATATTTATACATAGATTATATGATTTTATTATATTTAATATAATGTATGATATTTAAATTTAAATTTAATATAAATGTCAAATTTTGTATTTAATAAATATTTTAATCTATTATGCATTATGAGTTTATAAGTAAATAAAATAATATATTAAACATGTATTTTTAAATATATAATATATATATATAGTATATTTATTTTACATATATTAAATGCAATTTATTAAAATTTCAATCAAAATAAATATTCATAATAATAAAAATAATAATATAATATACATTTAATAAATATGTGGTCATTATATAAAAATTAAATAAATTTTGAAGATTGGGAATGGCTAATACCATGGGGTACCTAAGGAATGGATAAACCCATGTTTGTAGGAATGAGCATTACCTCAGTAATGAGCATTCCCGATCACATTTTGTACCAATCAAGGATTTAGGAATGAATGTGGGAATGCTCATTCCATTCCCACCCCATTCCATCATACCAATCATGCCGTTAATCTCCAATCCACGCTTAGTTAGTCAATATTAAGTCATGGACTCATGGAACACTTAATCTTAGACCCGCAACTCGTTATTAACTTCTATTATGAAGTATTTGTTATTAACCTATTTCTTATTGAACTCTATTATGAATCGGGAAGGGGATATGTGATTAGGTGAGAATATAATTCATATATAATCTAACATATCTAACTCAATATTAAACACAAAATTATCTGTCGTTAATAACTCCATTTAATCTATCCAATCAAGATTAAATAAAAAAATATATAAAAACAATTCTGCATAACTAAGATTTTCTAAAAGAATTATCATATTCAACATTGAGGAGCCAAAAATATTCAAACAAGGAATTAACCAAAAAGAAAAAGCAAAAACACGTACGAAAGCAAGAAGAAAACACATGAATCCCAGCTGAACCAATTCAAAGTAGGTAGATTAGAGATCAGTAACCACCCCTGAGAGCAAGGACGAGGTGAAGAACAGATCCGCCTTCAATGTTATACTCTTTTGCAGTTCTGTCATCTCCCAGCTGCTTACCTCCGTAAATAAGCCTTTGCTGCACCGGCGGAATCCCTTCTTTCTCCTCGATCCGTTCCTTAATCCGATCGATGGTATCGGTTGGCTCGATATCAAGTTCGACTTGCTTTCCCGTTAGGGTTTTGACCTTGATCATCGTCCCTCCCCTCAGCCTCAACACAAGGTGAAGTGTTGATTCTTTTTGAACGTTGTAATCCGCCAGAGTTTTGCAATCTTCCAACTGTTTACCACCAAATATGAGGTTCTGCTGGTCTGGGGGAACGCCTTCTTTGGCGTAAAACTTAGACTTGACATTGTGGATGGTGTCGCTGCTCTCAACCTCAAGCGTTATTGTTTTCCCGATCAGAGTCTTCACGAAGATCTGCATCTTTTTCCTGCTTCAATTTGCTTGATTTCTTTCTACCTCAAATTTTACTTCTGAGCCTGCTATGTATAGGCACGTACGTACCCTTTATAGAAGTTGATTATCGAGTCCTTAATGTGATCCATTGTGATATGGATTCGGTTTCCTATTGTGATATATACTGTGTATAAACCCTGGGTAATTCTAGCCCGAGCCTGGCTCGGCCAAACCGGTGTAATGAGGGGGCGAGTGTTTTACACTTGCTCTGTGGTTGGTGGAAAATTTAGGGAAAGTGACCAATCAAATGGCAAGTGTAACACACTTGCTCTCTAATTGGTTGGGGTTCGGCCGAACCTGGTCTGGGATAGAATTTTCCATAAACCCTAGATACTGTGTTATTTAATTGGTTATTGTCTTTCAAGAGACTATATATTCAAAAGATTAAATTTAAAAAAAAAAAAAACAAAAAAACAAGAGTCCTATAGCTATTCTTATTCTGTAATATTCATGCAACCAAGAGTTAGAATTAAATATGAAAATTAATTATCAATCCAATATAAATCAAGATATTAATTATCAATACAATATAAAACCAAAAGAAATAGAAGAAGATATGCGAAGAAATCTAAAAGGACAAGGGAAATCTTCCTTGGCAAAATAGGGAAGAAATCTTTTTTTTTTTTTTTTTTCTGCAGAACCATTAGTTTTCATCAATCTTAAAACAATTTACTCTTCTATCTTTTTTTGGCATGACGATTAGTTTTTCCAATCTTGAAACAATTTACTCCTAAATTTATAGCACGTCTCAATTTATATTAACTAGGTTTTAGAACTTATTTAGATTTTTTTGCAATTTATCATTAATTAGAAAGAAAAAAAAAAAAAAGGATGAAGGCAAATACAATATCACATAGGGAGTTAAAATCTTCTTCTAACGAAGAAGATAACTGATGGTATATGTTCTAGATTTACGCTTGGCTCTGCAAAATTTTATTGTGATCGATTGCAGCAGAATTTTGAAATTTTGGGAAGAAAAACCAATTAGTGGATGGTTTTGATTTTTGGAGAAGAAGTTTAAATATACCATTTTGTTTTCTTATTCTTCCATGAAATATATATCCAAGAGATTATTTTTCTCCATTAATTTTTCGGTTAAGCAAAATCTATTCATTGTACAGGTGTCACATTCATATAATTGAGCAAAAGATAAAGTATTAAAATAGGGTAGAAGATCCTACGGGCCTTCATCTTATTTCATTTAATTCCAATTTGGTGTACGTATTAGCTAGGTATACTCTTTTCTTTGTGCCTGAAACCTTAGGTCGGTTTATGTTTTGAGCCGATTGGTGGAACTATAACGTACTAAGCACCAAAGTCAAATAACACATAATTTAATTATTAATTTTGAGTTTCTTTAAAACACCCAATTTAAATTTATCATATGTTGTAGATATAAATTTACGATTCACAGAAATGAATATATTAATACTGACATTTCCTTATATAATATATTCACTTGACCAATATTTAATACGGTATTGTAACAGTAAAGATAAAATGGTATATGATATGATAGGACTCTACCTATTGATGTAACATAATCCCAACATGACAAGTGACACTATATTCAACTCGATCCTTTATCCAAATTCGATCTTGCGCTTGAATAAGTCACACTCAACGCCCTCAAAAAATTATGGACATCCTCGACCCTGTGCTCGATGGATACCCTCGATAATGTTGTTCGACCCATTTTACTTCATGAGTGGTACTTACATTGCCACTTACAATTCATAAAGATAAGGGCTAACTAAACATTAAATGTACGGTGGAAGTGGGGCAGTTGGCAGTTGGAGCACTTCCCACGGCGGATGCCTCCACACCACGTCTAGGGATATAAATATCCTTTACATTTATTCCAGTAGATAAGCTATAATCTATGTTGCACGGACACGGACACGGCGACACGGACACGACACGACACGGACACGGCGACACGGATTTTTTCAAAATCTTAGGACACGACACGGCTCCGACACGGCTATATTTTATATAAATAAATATATTTTATATATAAATAAAGATATTTTATATAAAAATAAAAATATTTTATAAGTATAATCTATGTAACATAAAATATTTATATAAATATATATTATTAAAAACTAAAATAAGTTTTGTTATTTCAATTTTCTCTCCAAAAAATTCAAAAAATATTAAAAAAAGCATAAAAAAATGATTAAATTTGCTCCGCCGTGTTCGAGCCGTGTCGGACACTCCACCTCGCCGTGTCCGACACCGTGTCCCAATTTTTTTTTTTTTTTTTTTTTTCGGACACTCCTTCAGCCGTGTCCGACACGTGTCCGAGCCGTGTCCGGGCCGTGTCCGTGTCCGACACGTGTCGGACACTGCACGGGCCATTTTTTAGGCGTGTCCGTGCTTTAGAGGCTATAATTGTTGTATTCATTCTCGACCTCACTCATTCGACCTATTACAAATTTGATGACTTGAGGGTTGAAGTACCAACCCCAGATAAAATCTTATCTTATCTTGGACTGACGTCTAACTTACATTTTTTCATCTTTTCAGTCATCAATTGATCGAATAGTTTTCCCCAAATCAAGAAATTCTAAGTGATCAAGTCTGTCTATAGCTCGAGTCCCTTACTTGGAATTTTGGTTCGATGTTTTTAATTATTTTTAAAATTTAAAGTTAAAGACTTCATGTAGTCGTAGATGAGCCATTGGCACCTAACCTATGCGACTATAAGGAACACTACACTACAAGTTAATTTAGAAAAGAGCTAGAATTGTTGCATTAATTATGAACAAAGCAGTCAAAACTTTGTTCAAATTTTTATTCCCGTATTTTCTTGCGAATTATTATACAAAATAAGTCAACAAAATGTTCCTACTTTCGTTAAATGAAATCATTTTTTTAAAAAAAGGTCAATAAAATATTTCCTCACTTCAAAGTTGAGCCCTTCTTTTTGACTGCACCAAACAAATTGGGCTGTCCTCTCCCGACTTGTTGCCATCCTTAATTATACACAAGAAAACACCATCTATCATGCTATCATATAATTCATTGATACGGACACGATAATATAAATATGATAGTTTTTTTTTAATTTTTATATCAAGAATATCCGATATATCCAAGACGAAATGATAAAATAATATTTTTAAAAGTATCCGTATATCATAGATATTCATATAATTTCAGCAAAAGTTTATATAATTATTTTATCTAATTATTTATGTAAATTTAATCTATAGCTTTAAAATTTTCCTTTTGTATAACTCCAATTATAGAGAGTTTTGTGCTTAATTTAATAATTTAATTGGCACTTCAAGACTAAAACTCTATCTATTCATTAGAGTTGTGATAATGATCAGAGATTCAAAACTGAATAATCAGAATTAAACTCGAATACATATAAAAAATTTTAAGATTGGAATACAAAATATCTAACCAAATTAATATAACGTCATGCCGTAAAATTGAAGTGATCGTTTTTTTCAAGAATTTCCAACTAAATTATAATATCACAAGCTAAAAGTCTTCCAACACAAAAATCCAGAACTAAAATAACCCAAAATTAATATGTACAAGAATTTTCTCTTTTTATTCTTTCTTATCCTTGTTTTTTTTTTTTTTTCAATAAATATTTGTCCCACACTAGCCGTCCAGTTTCACACGCCTATTTTAAGTGGTCCAAGAGTCCGACCGCCGCCCCGACGCGAACCGCTTCACGCCTCCCAAGCCGGGCGGCTCACACACGGTCTCACCACAAACCGGAACTTCTCGTGCGCTCAAACTCCGTCTCATCCACTTCGGAGCAACCGCCGCCGGCTCCGCCGCATATACTTCCGCCGCCTTCCTGCTCCCCGACAGCTTCCGGTGGCCTTTCTTCCTCCTGAAAATGCTCATCACCTTTGAATAAAAACCTTTCTTCTGCTTTTGCTTCTGCTTCTGATCGCGACCACTTCTCGATTTCTCCATCATCTTCTCCCTCCTCTTTGACGAAGTCGAACGTCGTCGCCCGTGCTTTGACCTGACTCGACCCATGCACGAAACCTTGGGGGACCCCGGTTCCGCCAATTGAACCGCTGCCCTTTGTGGGCAGACGGTTCTCTTCTTGGGAAACAGACTCGTTCTGCCCGTTTTATTGCAGGTCATCCGCTTGGAATCCATGTAGGTGATTTTCTGCGCCTTGGGCAGGCCGAGTATTGCAGCTTTAGATAGACCTGAAAATCGCTGCGAACTGGGGTTAGAATGAGGGTGTACGCTCGAATGCAAATTCGTGGAGTTTGAGTACACTTTGGTGGATTCGCTCCTCTCGTACACCGCGTGTCGATCGAACCAATCGTATTCTGCGTCTTTCGATAGCCAGAAAGATTCCGGCGGCAAGTTTGGGTCCGTATAGGCGGCGGCGCCGTCGTCAGAAGTGGCGTCACTTTCGGTTGAACCGTCGTCAGCGCCACCGTTTCCGGCGTTAGCTCCGCCTGCGGAGGGTGGTGCTATGGTCTCATGATTGGCTTCAGACATTAGAGGATCGGAGATGTAATTAATATGGAAAGATTAGAGAGAGAGAGAGAGGAAAAGAAGGCGAGGGAATTGGAAAATGGAAGGAATGGTTGAAAATTGAAATCTTGAATGTGTGAATTCGTAAAGAATGATGTCTGTTTTAATAAGGGGTTTCTAGTTTCAACAGTTGACTGCCGCTTTGATTGCTTTTAGCCTTTAACTTTTAAGCAATCAGCACACAGATACAAACAAAGTTTCTCTGGAAAAGGGGAGGTGGGGTGGGGAAGAAGGTTCAAAAATTCATGTCGGAAAGCAATCAACAATGTATTAAGCATTATAAAAACCATGTGTATTGATATATATTACGTATGTGGTGATTCAACTCTTCTCCAAAGCGACTGATTCCTTAATTGTGAGGAAGACAAACACGCTTTATTATAAGGTGTTTGTAAGTTGTAACATCAAGATAGAGTTTATTAAAAGGGAAAAAGATTTTTTGGCATCCGAACTATATTCATTTTTGTAATTTATCATCAAAATAATTTTTCATTGCAAACTGCCATCCAACCTTTGCATTTGTGACAAAACGCCATTTGAAGATGATTTGGTCCGACGTGTATGTTTTAGGAAAATGCCACGTGTTAATTTTTTTCTCCAAAACCACCAAAAAAAAATGGTTTAGATGGCGTTTTATCAAAAATACAAAGGTTGGATGGCGGTTTGCAATGAAAAATTGTTTGGATGATAAATTGCAAAAACGGACATAGTTCCGATGCCAAAAAATATTTATCCCTTATTAAAACAAAGGTTTTAAATGAGTTGGGAACTGGGCATATATTGGTTCTAGAAGAGTGGGAATGGGTTGGGTTTGAGTTATGGGTCAAGTCCAACTAATATTAAAAAGGACAAATTTTTGAATAGTGCCATACATGTATAATACTTATTCAAACCCCTCAATTTAAGTTTTATATATTTACAATCCCCATTACACAAAACATTTTTCTTGAAACCCCCGATCACCTAAAAAGTTTATTTTATCACTATTTTTTACTTTTTTCACACTTTTTTTACTTCTTCCCCACCTCATCATTTTCATCATCTTCTTCCTCTCTTCTTCTCACCGAAGTGGCGCCCGCCGCCAGCTGAGGTGGTCCAAAAAATCCCGAAAAATTCACTGGGAATGTACTCCTCGTCCACGTTCCATATCTTCGGTTAGTTTTTCAAAATTCAAATTCATTTGTCCAAAATTTCAAATCTAAAAGTTTAGATCTAAAAAATTTCAAAAAAAGAAATGTCAATAACTCCCAAACCGATTAACGAAAATCGATTCCGTAAATTGCAATGGACTCTACGTGTCGAGATCTTCAAGATCCATACAAAAATCGTCCAAAAAAGTCACCGGAATGTCACCAACGAAAAACCCGTTTTGTCTTGAAAAACCTCATATTTTCAGGGAAGCTCCGGCGCCTTCTCCGGCCATTTTCGTGAGACGGGGCTGCCACGAATGAAGTCGTGTCATCGACCCGAGTTGAAACACGTAGGCGCCGTCTCCGGGCGCCGGATCTTTTGTCCGAAATCCTGCGTTTTCCTGTAAACGCAGGAAGAAGAAGGAAAAAAAAAATGGAAAAAATGGGGAAGAAGAAATAAGGGGGGCATTGAGGTAATTTCTCATGTTTTATTAAGGGTATTTTAGTATTTTTACACGAAATAGGGGGTTTAGAAAAAAAATTTATGAATAATTGATCCTTAAAATATAGAAAAACTTAAATGGGGGGTTTAGGAAAAGTATTGAAATATAGTGGGGATCTTTCATTAATTATCCGTATTAAAAATAGAGAAAAAAATAATTTATCCATATTTTATAATCCTTTTTTTTAATTTTTTATTTAAATTTTTAAATATTTCAAATTGTTATAGGTACTTTTATAAAAAAATTTAAATTGTCATCTCAGTCATGTTTACTATCAAATAGTGTAGTTTAGCGATTTAGCGCTATGTTAACTGGAAATACAACTACCATCAGTAGGGAGAGTTTTATACCCTAACTGACTTTGAAAAACAATCTGAAAAATGATCATAGTATAAGGTTAAGTTGTTTTTTCTTCTTAAAAATAATATGATATAATTTTCGTAGATGCTGACATTATTATATTGTCTGAGTAAATATACTTTTGTGAGACTCGTCCAACTCTGGATTAAATTTTTGTTAATTTGTCACGCAACAACACCAAATTCAAAAAATTCATTTTAATGTTGAAATTGCACTATCAGAGCAATCAAACTTCCACTATCTTAATTCAATTCAAATTCCTTATAAATCCGACTCATTTAAAAATTTTAGTATTTGGAATAGATGCATGTAGATGTAGACTACAGGCGATAAATAAATATATAATAAAAAAGGTGTAGTCCAAGCACGATAAATAAATATATAATAAAAAGGAGTTAATCCGTCATAGCTTAAAAGAGATTAATTTAGAGATCATATTACAAGATGATTAGTCATATCCCAAAAGGTCGCATATATAGTATAAGAACTAGTGTTAATTCTAGTTTTCTACCAAGATTGTATAACTTGGTTCTTTATAAAATTTGGTATAATCCGATCTTACCACAAGATATAATATTATAATTAGAGTTTATTAGTTTTTTTTTTTTTTTTTTTTTGGGTTCAGATATTAGAGTTTATTTCTAAGAACACTAGAGTGATCTATTGGGTCAGTTCTTTTGGGCCCGTAGGTAGGACACCATCAAGAATTATAAGTGGCTTGATCCATCTTTAACCTTACCCAAATCCATGAAAATCCAACTTATTACGTAGCATAGGGTTGTCAATGGGGTGGATTTTAATCCGAATCCGGTTCGAGTCCGATCCGAATTTTAGCATATTCATCCGATAAAAATATCCAATGGATCATATCCGATTATAAATATTCGTTATCCGAAATAAATTGAGCGAATATGGATTTAAGGAATCCGATCCGTTAAGAATCCGAATCCGATATTATATATAATATTTAATTAAATAAATTATTTACTAGTACATAATATTAAGTAAAATGATTAAAATTAAAAATTTCACATATTTATCATTTTAAACAATAATAAAATTTAAAATTTTTACTCTAAAAGTATATATTTTCTTTTATTAATAAGTTTAAATTAATTTATTTTAAATAAATATAAACAAAACTATCAAATAATTCATTAAATAATAATTATTTATTAAATATTATGTAATTATATTTATTTTTTATATCAAATTTGTTATTTAAAAAAATAAATTTTATTACTAATCGGGTCGGATCTTTTATCGGATTGGATCCGACCCGATTATATATGGATTCAAAAACAATGAATCCGAATCCTATAGGATTCGGATTCGGATCCGATATTCGGATTCTCTTACCGGATTCGGATCCGGAATCTCCTGATCCGGTCCGAATCCGACCCGTTGACAGCCCTAACGTAGCAACCCTATTGATACTACTAATGTATATAATTATTTACACTATATCCCCTGTGTTATGTGAAATTTTTTATAAAAAAAATCATATATTATAAAAATTAACATAAAAATTTTCATATTTTAGATATATTTGCACACTGCCCATGTAGATGATATCATTATAATTTAAATATAATATCTCTATTTTACATTCACAAATTATTTTTCTGTAAATGGAGTACTAGCAAGTGTAGTTGTATTGTCTATTTATTGGTGACATTTTTTCTTTTTTCTGTTTATCGGGTTTTTCATGCAATTTTTATTTTATATAGGGGCTTTGGTGTATATTGAAAAATATTGAACAATACAGAGAGTTGTGAGATGTATATCAAAATATAAAAGGTTAAATTAGTGATTTCATGTCCAATAAATAGAGAAAATTATTGTTTTAAACGCACTAAAAACATGTGTCCAACACTAAAAAATTTCAGAATTTGCTATGCAAATAATTTAAAAACACAAAACTTTACATGTCAATTTATCACAGGGTTTTTTATGTTAGTTAGGACTAAGACAGGAGTGCTGATGGGGTCAAAATACGATCGTCCCACATGAAGACATGTGGCATCACCGAGCTGATGACGTCTGTCTCCACAAGGCTGCACCCATCAGCGCACGAGCGCTAAGCCATGCACTAAGCCAGCCGCCATCAAGGGTGCATCCATCCGCGCACGAGCGCCAAGCCCAACAAGCGCAATTCTTCTTCAAGGAGTTAAGCCCAACAAGCGCTATCACTCCAACGAGCGTCCTACATACCAAACGATGGGCACGCTCACCTGCCAAAGGAGCCCTCTTCGAGCGTCACACTCCCTCAGAGTGGTTTTCCTCTCGGCTCATCACTTGAACTGGAGCCTTCATCCCCCTCAGCGGATGTCTTGGCCTCCAATATTCCAGGTTGTCACGAGCGCGCTCTCAAGCCCTCGTCACCAACCACCCACATGGCTCTCTGACACAACGTACATGCCCGCGCACCTGCCACTGTTGCTAGCACTAACTTTTGGGCCGCTTTTGCAGAAGATTCCTCCTAGGTTTCTCTCTCACAGCGCCACGTGTTAGGGCAACATTCGGCCAGGACCACTTGAGGCAAATGACCAAAGGGCCCTTGACCCTCAACTATAAATAACCCAAGTCATCTTCTACACTGTAAGCATTCTCTAAGCTTTCTTCATCACTGCAACTGTAACTGAGCTTACACTTATCTTCATACATTGAACTGACTTGAGCGTCGGAGAGCCAAACTGGGTATCACCCCCAGTTCCCCCAGCTTGGCCTTCTGACTCTTCTTGTGCTTGTCCCAACAGGTTGAACCCCTTTCTCTTTTTCCGGCGAAGCTCCGGTGGTTTCCTCCACAAAATACAAATCGTAAAGTGATCGGATTCAGACCCATCCATTCCTGGACCCATCATTTTTGGCGCCGTCTGTGGGAAACCAGTCTTCCATATTCTTCCTTTCTTTTTGTTGGTAGAAAAACAAGCACATCTTCGTTTTCAACAGCCATGGTTGCAACGAGATCTGGAGCTGTTGGAGGAGGAGAAAACACCTCCCAAGATGCAAACATCGTTCTTCCCGTCACCGCTATTGGCGGAGCACTGCCACCTACCGTCGCTGATGGTGGAGCACCTCCCCCCGCAGGAGTGACTCCACAAGCAGAATCCCCCGTACCACCACCTGCCCCGCCGGCACCGCAGGTTCCCACCACCACTGGAGGAGTTTCTCTCTCAGTTCCACCGCCGCTTGCACAAAATTCCTGGGTCCATCCCCAGATGAACCTTGGAATGCAAGGTTACCTGATGCCTCCTCCTGGATACTCCCTTACTCCGGCAATGATGATGCCACCAGTCCAGCCATACCATGCCGGACAACTCCAGCTCCCAGTGGTGGTCCCCAGGGAGATTGAAGGAGTGGAGTTACCTCCACTAACCACCCAACAGTTACGGGCTCTTTACGCCCAATGTGAGGTTCAGGCGGCTCAGGGGGCATGGGAAAGGTTCCATTCCATGTACTTTCCCTCTGGGCAGGCCACTCAGATTGCGGCACCTTTAGGCGGACAACAGAACTTTCCCCTCAGAGAAGCCCAGGCTGTCCTGAGGGCACAACCACCACCACCACCAGCGAAAGAAGTGCCCCAGCAGGAGGGCAACGAGCGTGCCTCCGTGGGAAGGAACAGAGAGCCCACGGAGCGAGTGAATGAAAATGAAGGAGACTCTCATGTCTCCAGGAGGGGCTCACGAGCCCACAAGGACAAGCAAGTGGAAGTAAATCCTGACGTCCTCGCGGCTGTGCAAGACCAGCTGCAGGGCCTTAAGGATATCGTGGGACAGATCTCACGAGGGCGCTCAACTCAGATCTCCCATAGTCGGGATGAACGGGTTGACGCCAGGAGTACCCGCAACAAGGACCCTCCACCAAGGGTCCCCCGTCGAAAGGAGCCGGAGGAAAACTTCGGCACGTACGAATACCACCCATTGGCGAGGGGTTCACCCCTCGTCGAAGAAGTTCTGATGGCCCAAGCCGGAATGGCCAAAGTCCCTACATCCATCAACAGATACGACGGGACAACCGATCCAGCGGAGCACTTGGATCATTTTGTGCATCTCATGCACCTTTACGAGCATTCCAGCCATTACTGGGCGAAAGTGTTTGTCACTTCCTTGGTAGGGATGGCTCAAGAGTGGTATAAGCGCCTGCCACCGCGCTCGATCCACTCGTATGAAGAGTTGGCCGATGCCTTCCTCAACCACTTCAACTCTTTGAAGGCACCCGTCACCGCACCCACAGCGCTTTACAACGTGGTGCAGGGCAAGAGCGAATCACTACGCTCGTTCTTCGCCCGCTTTAATAAGGAGATCTTGCAGGTGGAAAGGCCCTCGATGGATTTCTTGATCCCAGTTCTCTTCCAGGCTGTGGATCACAAGCAGTATGTGAGCAAAAAATTTGCTGACGCCATCGTGGAGAGAAGGCCTGGGACCCTCATGGGCCTAAGAGAAATAGCCGAGCCGTTCTTCGCGCTCGAAGATATGTATGGGACGAATGGTCCCCGTCATCACAGCCCGGCCCGGAACGAGCGACCTCATCACGAGCGGGGGCGGGATGTGGCAGTCAAGAAAGAGCGCCCTCAAGAGCGCAGGAGGTCGCCACCACCCCCTCGTCGATTCGAGCGCATTCCGCTCACCCGGCCAAATTCAGAAGTCTACAATCTCTCTGATAAGAAGCTCTTCAAAAGACCCATCAAAATGAGAGAAACAGACTCACTAAGGCGCTCGAATAAATACTGCGCCTTCCACAAGCAGAGAGGGCACGACACGGATGAGTGCCGACAGTTGGAGGCTGAAATCCAAAGGCTCGTTGCAGGGGGCCATCTGAAAGAATTTGTCCGGGTGCTCGAACGCTACGATGAACAATGCAACGAGCGCTCCGGAAGGAGAAGAAGGAGTCCTTCCCGGTCAAAGAGCCCAAGGGGTAGGGGACCCCCGGAAAGCAGCAGTCGCCGAGGCAACAAAGGCAAAGCCCCTGAGCAAGAGAACGAGCCCTTTGCAGTCATAAATATGATTGCAGGAGGCTCATCAGGGGGGGATTCAAACGCCTCCCGACGGAGGCACATACGGAGCTACAACCAACGCCCAGCAGTGCCCAAGCCTATCTACGCTATCCAGAGATCAAGCGCTCCAAAATCAAGAGAAAATGATGTAATAGGCTTTGATGATAGGGATCTAGAACATATTGTAACGCCCCATGGGGAGGGTGTAACCTCAGATTGCCCCATGGTGGTTAGTTTAGATGTTCATAACCATGTTGTAAAAAGAGTATTGGTTGATAGTGGAAGCTCCGTTAATGTTTTGCCTTACTCTACATTCTTAAAAATGAAGGTTGATCTCCCGCTCGAGCCTCTTAAAACAGCCCTCATTGGCTTTGGAGGCTCAGAAGTTGTCCCCCGAGGGCAAATACGCCTGGCTACTTCATTCGGACGAGCCCCTCAGCGCAAAACGCTTTTGGTAACGTACGCGGTGGTGGAGATTGACATCCGGTACAACATCATAATCGGGCGCCCTGCCCTCGTGGATTTTAAAGCTATCATCTCCACCTACCACCAGAAGATTAAGTTTCCTACTTCCGAGGGCGTTGGAGAAGTGCTCTGCAATGTACGAGAGGCTTGGGAGTGTTACATGCTGTCCCTCAGAAAGCCTAAAGCGGAGAAAACCTTCCATGTCGGCTCCACCAAGAAGTCAGTGGATTTCCCCAATTTAGACGAGGACGGCCCAGCAAGGAAACGGGCGAAATTGAACAAGAAGAAGAATAAGAAGAAGAGGGGAGACAACGGGGAGAATCCCCTCGAAAATGTCCCCCCAGGGGTCGTTGGTGAATCGTCCTCAGGAGAAGATGAGCCGGAAGAGAGTGAATCAGCATCAGGCGATCGTTTAACAGGAAAGAAGAGGGCGCTCGAACTTCCTCGCCCAGAGGTAAGGATCGAACCCTCGGAAAAATTCCTTACCATTGAGCTGGAACCTGGAAACAAAGATAAGACTACACAGATCGGCTCAAACCTCTCAGGGCCTTCTCAGATCATGATGATTGATTTTCTAAGGGAGAACAAGGATGTATTCGCGTGGAAAGCCTCTGATCTCACAGGGATTGACCCGAGCGTCATTGTCCATAGACTTAATGTGGATCCATCTTTCAAGCCTATCAAGCAGAAAAAACGGGATGTACATGGCTTTCGAAAGAAAGTCATTGAAGAGGAAGTCAATAAGCTACTGGAGGCTCAGTATATCGAGCCCATCTTGTATCCGGAGTGGCTGTGCAACGTAGTCTTGGTGCCCAAGAGCGCAAATAAATGGCGCATGTGCAATGATTTCACTGATCTCAACAAGGCTTGCCCTAAAGATCCTTACCCGCTGCCCCGGATTGATCAATTGGTGGATTCGACCGCTGGCTGCGAGCTCATGAGCATGATGGACGCTTTCCAGGGGTACTATCAGATCTTTATGGCCCCGGAAGACCGCCCCAAAACTTCGTTCGTCGTCCATATGGGGGTATATTGTTTCTTGGTCATGCCCTTTGGACTTAAGAACGCCGGAGCTACCTATCAGCGGCTCGTCAATAAGATGTTTGAAAGTGAAATTGGGAGGTCCATGGAGGTCTATGTGGATGATATGATTGTCAAAAGCGAGCGCCAGGATTCCCATTTGGAGGATCTCAAGCGCACGTTTTCAATTTTGCGCCAATATGGGATGAAGTTGAATCCCTCGAAGTGCACCTTTGGTGTACAAGGGGGAAAGTTCTTGGGATACATGGTCAGTCAGAGGGGAATTGAGGCCAATCCGGAGAAGATCAAGGCCATCTTGGAAATTCCTTCCCCTCGAAATTTGCGGGAAGTACAGGTCTTGGTAGGCAGAATCATCTCGTTGAACAGGTTTATTTCACGCTCGGCAGACAGGAACCTTCCCTTCTTCAAAATCTTGAGGAACGCACGTAACTTTGCTTGGACAGAGGAATGCGAAAGGGCGCTGCAGGATATGAAGGCTTATTTATCGAGCGCTCCACTGCTGACTAAGCCTGTCGAAGGCGAAAAGTTATTCATGTATCTTTCTGTCTCTCCTGAAGCCACGAGCGCGGTTCTGGTCGCTGTACGGGAGCGGAAACATTTGCCTGTCTATTATCTGAGCAAAACCTTGCAAGGAGCCGAAAAGAAATATTTGGAGATTGAGAAATTTGCGTTTGCTCTTATTAACGCCTCAAGAAGGCTAAGGCCTTACTTTCAAGCGCATTCCATAACAGTTCTCACCGACCAACCCTTAAAACAAGTATTGTCCAAGCCGGACGTATCTGGCAGATTAATCAAGTGGGCCATCGAATTGAGCCAGTTTGATTTATGCTTCGAGCCCAGGACCGCGATACAAGCTCAGGTTATGGCGGATCTGTTGGTTGAACGTTTTGGTTTCGAACCCGCCGCCGCGGAGAATGAGGGGTTATGGGTACTGCACACGGATGGTTCCTCAACCTCTCAAGGGGGAGGAATAGGAGTAGCCCTCAGAAACCCCGATGGGATTGAACTGGACTTTGCGATCAAGCTGGATTTCCAAGTCACTAACAATGAAGCAGAATATGAAGCCCTCGTGCAAGGTTTGAACATAGCTTTTCAGAATGGAGCCTCCAGAATCACTGCTTATGTGGATTCACAGTTAATAGCGAGCCAGATTGAAGGAACATATGAGGCTCGAGAAACCACCATGATACAGTACTTAAAGAAAGCCAAAGAAATCATTGGGAAGTTCAAGGAATTTCATCTACTTCAGGTGCCGCGAGGAGAAAACGAGCGAGCGGACGCTCTGTCAAAGTTTGCGTCAGCTTTAGAGGGTACTTCTGAACGTTCTGTTACGTTCCTTAGGACTGAGGAACCTTTGATCAAAGAAAGAGTCGCCACCAAGATAATCGCTATGATTGATCCAAACGAGCCCTGCTGGCTTGATGACGTCATCATTTTCCTTAAGGATGGAATTCTTCCCGCTGACAAGGTGGAAGCTAGGAAAATCCGAAATAAGGCCCCTCGTTTCGCTTTGGATCCCGAGGGGAGGTTGTTCAAAAAATCATTTCAAGGACCCCCAATGAGATGCCTAAGGCCCTCACAAGCAAAGGAGACGCTCGAACACATTCATAACGGGAGCTGTGGAAATCATTCTGGGGGGCGTATTTTGGCAAAAAAGGTTCTGAGAAGTGGGTTTTATTGGCCTACAGTTCTCCAAGACGCCATTGAATTTTCGAGGAAATGCCCCAAATGCCAATTTCATTCAAATCTCCCTCAATTGCCAGCCGCACAAATGATCCCAATAGACGTCTCTTGGCCTTTTGACCAGTGGGGAATAGACATTGTGGGCCCCTTACCCATAGCTGCAGGACAAAGGAAGTTTGTCATTCTAGCCGTCGACTACTTCACCAAGTGGGCCGAGGCTGAAGCTGTTGCAAAAATCACTTTCAAGGTTGTAAGGGACTTTATTTGGAAGAACATCATCTGCAGGTACGGAATACCGAGGGTGCTCATATCTGACAATGGATCCCAGTTCATAGCAGCTGACACACGAGAGTGGTGTTCCGAGCTGGGGATAGAACAGCGATTTACCTCTGTAGGACATCCACAATCCAATGGGCAAGCAGAAGTTACCAATAGAATCATCTTGCAGCATCTAAAAACCATGCTGGAAAGCAAGAAAGGTGAATGGGCTGAGGAGCTGCAAGGAGCGCTTTGGGCTTATCGCACCACCCCACGAACGGCCACTGGAGAAACACCTTACGCGCTCGTTTATGGATCAGAAGCAATGATACCAGCGGAGATTGTAAATGAATCCGCTCGTGTCGGCTATTTCGAGCCTCAGCTCAACGATGGCAACAGGAGTTTGGAGTTGGACTTACTGGATGAAAGGAGAGACCGAGCGTGGGCTAAAATCCACCACTATAAAGCTTCTGTGGCCCAACAGTACAACAAGCGCGTGAAGGAAAGAACTTTCCAGCTGGGAGACTTGGTTTTGAAGAAAGTGGAAGTATCCAAGCACGTGGGGAAATTGGACCCCAATTGGGAAGGCCCATTCAAGGTCGTACAACTCAGAGCTAACAACACTTACACCCTGGAGACACTTCAAGGTGAGCGCTTGCCCCGCCCTTGGAACGCATGTAACCTCCGGCGGTTTTATGTTTAAAAGCTCTTTGCAAACTCTGATGTAACAACCCTCGTTGACGGGTTCTATGTACTTCAAAACAAAGTAAAAGGTAACATAATCTTTTTGATTTCTTTAATATTCCTGTTTCTTTGGTTGCTTGAATGGATAAGTCCCACGTCCCTCGTCGTCGCGAGCGTGGTTGGCAACCCATTCCAATATGAATGCTGTTATCTCTCATGGGTTACGCTGGCCAGCGCTCTACTCCACATGGGGGGACGCCCTCATAAGGATAGACTGGTTACGCTCACAACCAAACAGGTGAATTGGAAGAAGGTTATGGAGAAAATCCTAGTAGGCCTTGGCTGTTTCTTACAACGCCTTGCGCTCGAAAACGGGATCTCCTACAAGAACGGATCCTAGTAGGCCTTGGCTGTTTCTTAAAACGCCTTGCGCTCGAAAATGGGATCTACCACAGAAAAAGTCCTAGTAGGCCTTGGTCGTTTCTTAAAACGCCTTGCGCTCGAAAATGGGATTTCCTGCAGAACCAAGAAAACGACAAGAGCCAGAGCGCTCGAACGATGGCCTCAGAATCAAAAAGGAATTGCACAAGTCTTGAACGAGGGCAACCACTCAGTAAGACCCTCGCAAATACTCAAGACCTAGCAAAATCCCCCCAAGGGCGGAAAGAATGTCGCAAGTCTTGAACGAGGGCAACCACTCAGTAAGACCCTCGCACACACCCAGGGCTTAGCCAAATTCTCCCAGAGCAAAAGTTTATACAAGTCTTGAGCGTAGGGGCAATCTCACAGTAAGACCCTCACGATCGCTCAAGACTTAGACAGATTTTCAAGGTAAATTTACAAAAGAAGAAATTTATACAAGTCTTGAGCGTAGGGGCAATCTCGCAGTAAGACCCTCACGATCGCTCAAGACTTAGACAAATTTTCAAAAGGAAAAACTTATACAAGTCTTGAGCGTAGGGGCAATCTCACAGTAAGACCCTCACAAGCGCTCAAGACTTAGACAAATTTTCAATTTCAAGAGCAAAAACAAAATTTATGCAAGTCTTGAGTGGGGGGGCAATCTCACAATAAGACCCCCACGATCGCTCAAGACTTAGGCAAATTTTCATTGCATCAAAGGAATAAAGCATTCACAGGAGTATACTACACAGTCTTATTATACGATTCATAAAGGAAATGAAGAACAAAGGTATGGAAAACGGAATCTTTATTCATTTGCAAAATGGAAGTATTACAAAACAAAAGGGCTCAAAGGCCCATGAAATTCTATTACAAGAAAAAGCAGAGAATCAGAAAAATACAAAGAAATGATGGAGGAAAAGTCTCAAGCAGCTGGGGCGACATCTTCATCGACAACCACCAGAATTGGGCCCTGAACTGGGCCGTGAATGGGACCCTCAGGCTCTTGCGGATCGTTGGGGGCATTGGCAGGAGCAGGCTCATTGGCATCTAGAGCGTTGGCATTTTCAGCGACTTGAGCTGGGGCATCCTCTATGAGCGGCGCTTGTGGCTCGTCTTCATGAGCATCAGATGGACCCACACCCCCTTCCCTGTGGGCATCGGCGTACTCATCCTGGATCAATTTCACCAGGAAGTCATACTCCATTTCCGCTATACTGTCTGCGGGGTCGTTGGGATCATCTTCTTCCTCCTCGCAGCGCTCATTGAACATGAGCCCCGTGCCCTCGGCCTCCTTCATGGCAGGATGGGTTAGCCCTTTGTGTATGCCCTGCTCGATGGCCAGGTTGAAGGCCTTCTGAGCCTCCTCCAAGCAATGCAGGGAAGCAGCAAAGTTGAAGGCTTTGGAGTGGCAAAATTTGATCAATGCCTCCTTGTTTGCACGCTCCACGCTCCGAGGCCATTCATTCATGGTATCGGCAAACTTCCTCTCTGCCTCCAGAGCCCTTGTCCTCCAGCTCTCCCTCTCCGCCTCAGCCTTCTTGGCCCGCTCGTTAGCTTGGGCCAGCTGGTTGCCCAAGTTGATTCGAGCGCCGTCCACAGCCACAAAGTCTTCCTTTAGCTTTGTCAGCTCCACTTCATTTTTGTTGTATAGACCCTTGAGGGTCTCATACTTGGCGATCTCAGCATTTAATTCCGCTTGGAAGTGAGCCGGGTCCATCGAGCGGGCCATTTTCTTGTACTTGGCCTTGCGCTCGGCATATATGGAGGCTCGCATCTGCACGTTCCGGAGCCGAGGAAGAACTTGCTGCGTAATCGAGGGGAAAAGTGTTAGCAAAAGAATGGTAAATTACAGAACAGAAGAATGCAAGGAATGAGGACTTACGGAAATCAGGGCGTGGGCTGCATCGAGCGTCACCTTCTCTACAGACTCACTGTAGAGATGCCTGTGATCTGCTGAGTACTGAGCCCGGCTGAACAAATCGTCAGTAATAGTCTGGGCGACCGAGCCCGGCCTCAGCAAAACCGGCCCGCCGTCGGGGGCGCCAGAAAAGTCTCTGTCCCCTCGGCGGGGGAACTCCCACATGTGTTCTTCCTCTGAAGAGGAAGTGTCCCCCTCGCCTCGGGGGCCCTCAACCACTCGTTTGCCCTTCCCTATGATCGCGGCGGAGTCGGGCATTCTCTTCCTCTTGCGGGAAGGTCTATTTGCGCTCGCGCTCGGGGAAGCCTCTCTTATCGTCAGGGCAGTCACTGGCCGCCTCGTTGTTTCTGCAGGAACGGGGAGTTGAACATCATCTCCACTCTCCGTTCGCCTATTCTCCCTGGGGACCAACCTACGTTCCCCTCGGCCACGAGGGGGTTGCACCTCAGGGTTGGTGCTTGAACTGGCACCCCCACGAGCGTCCCCTCTATCATTGCGGTTACGGGAACGTTGGGGCTCGCGCTGTTGGTTCCCCTGGGCGGCTTGATTCCTCTGAGCGTTGGCGAAACGAGCCGCTTGTCTAATTCCACCGGCCATTTCTAAGATAGCGGCTCCTGCAAAAATGAAAATACGAAGGTTATGAATCTTTGGACAAGAATTGTTAAGGGCAAATTACAAGTACAATAAAAGCAGTTAGTATTCATTCCTATCTAAGGTTAGTGCCCTAAGGATCTAACCGTCTCTCTCTATGTCACGAGCCGGAGGGTTGTCAAGGAAATGAGGGTCGTTGGTAAGACCACACAAGAACATGAGTTCCGCATCGTCTATCCAGTCCTTTGCTTGTATAAGGTGACCCTCGTCCCTTAGGGTTGTGGCCAGGTTTCTAGCCCAGTCTCGGGGGAGTGAGGGTGGCAAACGGCTCTTTGAGTACGAGCCCCATTCCGTGATCACCCCAAAGCCCTCTTCCGCTGGAGCCCTGACAAATATAAACTTTTCTTTCCAGTCAATGCCATAAGTGGTCGAGGGCGAGTTGATCAGCTTCATGTGGGCCTTCGCTTGGACGTAATAAAAACCCGCTTCAGGAGAAGAGCGAGAGGAGCTGACCACTTGGAAAAGGGCATTGAAGTTCCGCAGATAGGGCTCGTAACCCATGGTCCTCATCAGAATTATGTAGCAGGTCAAGAGGGCCAAGCCGTTGGGCACTATCTGGGACGGACACAGGCCCAGGTCATTCAGCAAATGGGCCATTGAGATTGAGATGGGGAACCTCAGGCCTCCCGAGCTCACGGAATCCACGTATACTGCCATTTCCCCAGGAGGCGGATTATTTGCACGCTCGTGGTTTTGGGGAATTCTCCAAGTATATCGCTCGTCCCAGTAGATGGGGGCCATCATTGTCTTTACATCTCCCACAGTGACGGTGCTGGGAGTTTCATCAGGCGTGCGCTCGGTAGCCTGATAACCTGAGCCCTCCCCCTCGTTGGGTCCTTTGGATTTCTGGGTTTTCTTACTTTTGCCCTTGTCACGGGCCCTTTCTGAAGGCCCGGTTACGGCTTCCGCCACTGGAAGCGGATTCGCAACGGCCACTGTCACTCTATGGCGATGGGGATGTGTGGCACTTTGAGTTATGGGAAGAGTGACGCCTTGTCTTTCTGCCTCTATTACCAAATCCATCTCCTCAAAGAGAGGATCCACTCCGCCTGGGTTTCGGTCTTCCATAGCCATTACTGCCGCCCCCAACTCTTCATCTCTGGGGGAATTGTGAGAAGAAGAACTCTCCGTGGCCATCTCTTGGATTTCACGGGCAAATTCTTCAATGTGTTGGTCAGCCATGGCAAAAGCAGAGGTTTTGAAAGTTTTTCTTGGAAGGAGATTAGGGTTCAGGAAGGCAAGGATCGGAGAAGGTTATGAAATCCTAAAGTCCGAATCTACGGTTAGCAAAGTCAGAAATTCACACTGGAGATTTACCTTGAAAAGTTTCTGAAGAAAACTGGAGAAGAGGTTGAAGATGCTGGAGATGCGAGAGAATTTTTCTTGCAAAGGAGACTTGGAAAGTTTTGAATGCGTAAAGAATGACAAGATTTCAGAATCCCTTATTTATAGGGATGGGAGTTGGTACCGTTTTAGGCAATAAATTCAAAATGGTAATCATTTCCCGCCTAGGAAACCGCCCACTTTATGGAACCGGCACATGCTTCCCAATGCTCACGCGCCCCACGCGCACCCGCATTTAATGCTCTGACGATTCAAGGGCTTCAGAACAGTACAAACATTTAATGCGGAACTGTTACGAGCGGTCGGTTGAAAAGACCGCATTAATGACACCATCAGAGGAAAATTGCTCAACACGCCAAGCTCTACACGAGCGCTATAAACGAGAGAAAGAGCGTGATAAAATTCTACAGTCCTTATCACTAAGGACTACAGAATTGGGGGGCAAAATGATGGGGTCAAAATACGATCGTCCCACATGAAGACATGTGGCATCACCGAGCTGATGACGTCTGTCTCCACAAGGCTGCACCCATCAGCGCACGAGCGCTAAGCCATGCACTAAGCCAGCCGCCATCAAGGGTGCATCCATCCGCGCACGAGCGCCAAGCCCAACAAGCGCAATTCTTCTTCAAGGAGTTAAGCCCAACAAGCGCTATCACTCCAACGAGCGTCCTACATACCAAACGATGGGCACGCTCACCTGCCAAAGGAGCCCTCTTCGAGCGTCACACTCCCTCAGAGTGGTTTTCCTCTCGGCTCATCACTTGAACTGGAGCCTTCATCCCCCTCAGCGGATGTCTTGGCCTCCAATATTCCAGGTTGTCACGAGCGCGCTCTCAAGCCCTCGTCACCAACCACCCACATGGCTCTCTGACACAACGTACATGCCCGCGCACCTGCCACTGTTGCTAGCACTAACTTTTGGGCCGCTTTTGCAGAAGATTCCTCCTAGGTTTCTCTCTCACAGCGCCACGTGTTAGGGCAACATTCGGCCAGGACCACTTGAGGCAAATGACCAAAGGGCCCTTGACCCTCAACTATAAATAACCCAAGTCATCTTCTACACTGTAAGCATTCTCTAAGCTTTCTTCATCACTGCAACTGTAACTGAGCTTACACTTATCTTCATACATTGAACTGACTTGAGCGTCGGAGAGCCAAACTGGGTATCACCCCCAGTTCCCCCAGCTTGGCCTTCTGACTCTTCTTGTGCTTGTCCCAACAGGTTGAACCCCTTTCTCTTTTTCCGGCGAAGCTCCGGTGGTTTCCTCCACAAAATACAAATCGTAAAGTGATCGGATTCAGACCCATCCATTCCTGGACCCATCAAGTGCAACATTTAAAAAAGCCCTATATATATATATATATATAAGAACTTTAGTATATCATCCCTCTCCATTGATTAAATATTAATTAGTAATTTGTGCACACTCTTGTACAAATAATAAAATTATTATTATTTAAATATATATTAAATTAAAATTTTTATATTAATATTTATTTTGTAATTATTTTTAATTTGATTATAAACTTAGGGCGAGTTTACTTTGGGGTTAGCAAACCACCGAGAGCTGGTTAGAAAATATAAAAATTCTGGGTATATTAAATAAATTCTTATTTATTTTAATTGATAAGCTTTCGTTTAAATAGCCTTAGGGCAAGTTTACTTCACTTTTTGTGGTGGTTTGGAGGCTAGTTAATTAACATAGTAAACAATAAGTCCTTTAATTAATATAGTGTTTACTTTAATATTTTAATTGAGTCTTTATTTAACTTAAAAATAAGGTGGTGTTTACTTCACTGGTCATAAAGTACCCCAATAAATAGAAAAGTCCATATTGCCCTTTTGAAAAAATCATCAACTTTGAGGGTTAATTTTTATCAAATCAAATAACCCATGTGATTTTATGTAGTTCTTTCTCCGTTGCGTATCCAAAAAAAACCCATTTGATTTATGTAGATTTTTTCCATCGCATATCCTCATATATAAACAAATTCCGTTTTTTCATTTTTTCTTTCTCTCACACAAATTTATTCCTACACACATTTGAAGTAACAATTTTTAATTTTTAAATTTTTAAGGCTAGACAACGCACTAAATCACAATAATTTTTAATTTTTAAGGTTAGACGATGTGGTTGTGCACGCATAGAATTGAATCCCCAATTTTATGTTGTGCAACTGCACAGCCACATCCTAGGCGGTCGATAATTAATCTAATCCTCTTCTAATTCATTCTCTCGAGAATTTGGTTATGGGAATATGCAATGAAAAACCAAAAATTTTAAATAGTTACAAAGAGGAAACCAAAATTTGTCAGCAATGCTCTAAAAATTTGTGGATGGCATTTGTCGTAAAATCAACCAACTTTTGGACTGAAAAGTAAAAAGCTTGAGCATTAAATGCAGCAGTTTATCTAACCACAACTTTTTGAGTGTGCTAATATACAAATTCATAACTGAGTTAATTGCAGGCTGGACCTTTAAGTTCGGGCTTTATCAATACTGAAGTAAACAACCTTAACCGGAGGTTAAAATAGCTAGACCACAGTTAAGTGCCCAAGTAAACGCCTCCTTAAATTCTTGCATTTTTACTTTTTTATTTATAATCATTATCTTTCCATGTTTTTTTTTTAATTTTGTAATCTTTATCTTTCCATGTTTGTCTTTACCTTGTTTTATTAAAATAACAGCTACTAATATCCAAATAATCTATGCTGTTAAACTAAATTAATGGCACATTAATGTTCTTTTTAAAAATATAATTTGTTTTTTCCATTTAATAAACAACGAAATATATAAAGTATAAAAAATCTAACCACCTATACAAAATATTTTAGATGATTTTATAAGATAATTACAATCAATTATATTCTAAATATAATACTAAAAGAATATATGTAAACATAAAAACAGAATAACAAATATCTTTTACCAAATATATTAGGCTCACACTTTTACCAACCACATTAATGTAATGTAGAAGAGAAGCAACTATATTAGTTCTTAGATTTGGGAATTGGAGGGAAAAGAAAAACACCTAAATTGCTGGAAGAAAGTGGAAATTTTTTTACCGAAATTATTTCTAAAGGAAAACGTGATACCTATATATGAGAAAAAAATGAGCATTACAATAAAAATACCTCTCCCAAAAACAGTTGGGTATTTAGTAGCCACTTTCAACCAAGATTATATACTCAAGTCTTTTTCATCCTAAACTCGAGGCTCCAAAAAAAGGGTAAATTTCCTTTCTATTCAAGTAAAGCGTAGATTATGAGTTTTTATTTTACAAGCCCATCTATTCTTGGAATTTTCCATCCTAAACTCGGGGTTCCAAAAAATGGGTAGATTTCTTTTCTATTAAATTAAAGCGTAGAATATGGGTTTTTATTTTACCAAATCCACTTATTCTTGTAAAGTTTTTATTTTACAAGCCCATCTATTCTTGGAATTTTCCATCCTAAACTCGGGGTTCCAAAAAATGGGTAGATTTCTTTTCTATTAAATTAAAACGTAGATTATGGGGTTTTATTTTACCAAATCCACTTATTCTTGTAAAGTAAACTCGCCGTTAGAGTAACCCTTTTGACTCTAATACTATTTTCTTTTTCTAGTTTTTTTTATCATACTCTCAACGTCTTATTTTTTTTCTCACTTTACTCTTATTTTTTTTATTATATATATATATATATTTTCATACTTTTTAATTTCTATTTTATATTAAAGGTTTCTCGTTTAATATATATTTGGGCCATCTTGATCCAGCTCACCCCCCTCTAGTTGTATCTCTAACCATAGGGTTTTGCAGAAGAAGTCCGTCCAGTGGATCTGTTCGGAAAAACTCAAAAAGGAAACATTAGATTAGAAAATTGGTTGAAGAATGAACATTCCTCCGGCGGCGGCGGCGGCGGCGGCGCAGCTCGAACATGGAATTAACATGTTGTTTAGTCAGTGGGCTGCTCTTCAGATGGCCATCCAGAACGAGTGGGGCGGCCCTAACACTCTTCAGATAACTCAGCACTTCCGCCACGATCTCTTGAATTTCCTCGCCCAATCCCAAGGTATAGATCTTTGATCTAGGTCTAAATTCTAATTACAGGCTTGTTGACGTGAATTTGATGTTGTTACGCCTGCAATCGGACAATTCTATTCTGTTATCGTTCGTTGTGGAAGCTCTCTGACTTGTTTTCGGATGTTTAACTTGTTGATTTCTTCGATGTTCAGAGGAAGTGATTGTCGATGATGTGGAGAATATGCTCGACGACTTCATGCTTTCGATCAATACCGAGTTGGAAGATGGCAGCATTGAAGAGGTATGTATGTCCTCTTGATTTTGTTTAACCTGAAGGCTAATGTCAATGTGTATATCGAATCTGTGTTTGTTACTGTGATTACGTGAAATTATAAATCAATTTTTCAGAAATTGAAATTTTATGGTATAAATTATAATCTTTGATATTAAAGTTTGAAAATACAACTGATGAATTTGATTTTTCTGCTTTTCCAATGGATACTTATGGCATTTTGTTTATTGCTACGGGACTTTTTCAGGTTGCCAATGGAATAGTGGCACTGCACGTAGAATATTTACAAGGTAATTTCTAATAATGTTAGCCTGGAAATTTTATCTTATCTATTGTTATTTTGTGGATGATGTGCCGACTCTTCTAAAAGATCGTATCTATTGGATTGTATTCTTAACCCATGTATCATAGACTGATAGACACTACCATCAAGTGGTGTAGTGTGCGTCATAGACTCGTGGTACCATCAAATAGTATAGTTTAGTGATTCGATATTATTTTAGCTTAATCAACGATTTCATGTCTCGTATACACAATTATCAATTTATCATTAGTAGGGAGAACTTTACATTTAGGTGGACAAAAAGAAAATGGGTAATGAAACCAAAAAGAAATAAATCATAAACTCATAGTGTTACGAAAAATGACAATTATGACAACTAATAAGTGTTTTTTATTTGTTTTTTTCAAGTTTAAATACACGAAAACTTATAAAAATATTATTTTATCATTTACGATAATTAATGTAAGATAATCGTATTTGTTATCGACTGACTGCTCGTATTATGTAAACTGATTTTTCTGTTTCCTTTTCTACATCAGCCTTGCAACAATTATAATGAGGACAACGAAGATCGATACTGATGATGATGGTGAGAGTTTTTCAAAATTGTTAAATCCACTCTTTTTTCATTAGACCTTTTTTTTTATTTTTTTATTTTAATCATAGGAGTTTCATTTACATATTTACGAATTGAGTTTTAAAATTCAGTTTGTACTGTGTAGGATTATACTTTTACTTGAATATATAATTGTCTTTTAGATTATCACCCTGGATTGTGATTATAGTCACGAAAATAAATATTATGTTATTCGCTTTTTGTTTTTTTTTTTTTTTTTTCTGAGAATTTAATTGTTTGTGAAGAATAAATTGTGTAAAGATGTAAGATATTCATTGAATTTTTATAATTTGATTTAAAAATGAAAATCTGTCCTCTAAAGTATTTGAAAGAGACCAGTGTAAAGGAGCCAAACTATATTATAAAAATCGTGATTCTTTAAATCTCTAATTCATCGATACTGTTATCGTCGTATCCTTATTGTATCATCTCTATCATCCCTGTATGTATAGCTCTAATTTAGAAATAAGTTGTATATTTTCTATGTATTCTTTTAATCCACATGATTCATATTATATTATTATGTCTAAGTTCTAACAACTCCCATAGGGGGCAGTTTGAAATAACTCCCCATCAGTTTAGAATATTTTTACTTAACTCTCCATAAAATTATACTACAAAATAGGATATAAATACGGCATTAGAATGTTTTAGTACTACATTTTATAAAAATTATACAATATATTTTGAGAAGTATTTTAAATACAATATTATGTTAAAATCATATGACATTTTGCTCAAATAGGGAGTTAAATAAAAATATGATACCCAATTGTGCATTTATCCCACATTACCTGACTCCCAATATTGTCTCTGAGTTGCTTTATATATTCTTCATATTATATTATTATGTCTAAGTTCTAACAACTCCCATTGTCTCTGTTTTGCTTTACATATTCTTCAATTTAAGTATCTTACGTTCCTATATTTTGAATTTTTAATCACCTGTTTCAATTGTTGTTTATTGCTGTTTTTTTTTTTTTTTTTTATAGTACTTCTTAACTTATTCTCTAAATACTCGACTATTTTTTATTTATTTTTAAAATCGCGTACTAATATTTGTACTTGGAAAAAAAAAAAAAAAAAAAGATGATATATCATATCATCCCGATTCCCGAGTCCATACGACCACCGATTTATGCTTCAGTTTTTTTTTCTTCTTTGAGACAAATATATTATATATATATCGTCTTCTAAAATCTAAAGTAAAACTGAAAATTAGGAATCAAGTCGAGGCCCAGGCCCAAGTATATTGGGCTCATAATGGGCCTAGCAAAATGTACACAGCATTCATTTGAAGTCCATAAAACCAACCATTCGTGTAACTTAGCTGTGTGCTAACTTAATCATTTATCATAAATTAATGATTATATTAAAAAAAACTATGGAATATATATTTAATAAAAACTTTTTAATTTTAATATATTTACATAATAATTATTTTTATTTGCACATGCATGGAATGTACAAAGTTGCTAGTATAATTAAAAACATGAGGATATATTTTATCTAAATTATTAAAATTTCACTAATTATGACCCAAAAACAGTTGAGAAAAATAATTTGACTTCCAAAACTCTTTCAATTGTCTTAAGATCGTGGTTTACAAACAAGAAACCATCCGTACGTGAGAAAACGCTCTTTTCTAGTGAGTAAACACGTTATTTTCTCAAAACCATCACGAAGACATAGGGTTTTGCAGAACTCCTGCGGCCTGCCGTGCAGTGGGGTTGCCTTTGTTATCAGGACAAATTTTTGGCTAAAAAAGTGGTGGTGGTAACATGAACGGCGGTGGTCTGACGGCGGCGGCGGCGGCGCAGCTGCAGGATGGAATTAGTGTGCTGCTCTCTCGGTGGGCGGCCCTTCGAATGGCCGTTGAGAACGAGTGGGGCGGCCGTGACTCTGTCCAGAAATCTCAGCAGCTCGGTCACGATCTATTCAATCTCCTCGCCCAATCCAAAGGTATACTCAATTCGTTTCTGAAAAGATGCTGGTTGCCGTGAATTGGAAGGCGATGTAACTGTAATTTCGTCCGACGAGAATCTAAGCTGATTGCAGAGCTGTTTGATTTGTTTGTTTCTGATGTCCAATTTTTTCCTTCTGGTGCTCAGAGCAAGTGTATATTGACGATGTAGAGGATATGCTCGACGAATTCATGCTTTCGCTTAATACGGAGATAGATGATGGCAGCATTGAGGAGGTATGTCCTCTTTATTTATTTTCACTTAAATTTGTGCAATCAGGTTATGTTGATTTGAATGTTTCCATGATCCATAGAAATTGTGTATGCTACCTAGATTCATTGAAACTTGGGTTTTACGTATTCACAGTGTGGTGAGAGATCCCTTTGCACTTGAGTAGTCTGTTGATTTTGGTATGGAGGACTAGGAAAAGCTGAACTGCTTGATTATAGTGACTTAATGTTCGCTTTTGACTGTGATAAATCTGATTCCTCTACCTTTTCGGTCCATCTCATGTTTTTGTGACAAAACCTATTCAGATTGCGGAAAGAGTGATGGTAATGCATGAAGAGTGTTTGGAAGGCAATTTTGACTCGATAAACAGGTTGAAGCAAACAAATGCTCCAAGTGTTTCTTATGCCAGACAGGTAATTGTGATGAATCACCTTTTTGCTCGAATTTTTTTCTTCTTTCAGATAGAACCTTTTTCATTTTTATGAGCTTGGTATTTTCTGCTATATTTGTTTTGCCACACACACCTTGTGTTTCTTATAACGTGCCTGTAATGATCACCCTCCTTTTGGCTAAAATTCTGTGCTGAGGTGAAATGTTTCTGTGCTATCTCTTGCCCTGTTCTGCATCATTTAGTTTGTTCATGCCAGTTGATCGGGTTTATTGAAGTTCAATTTCCTGAAAAAAGCATTAATTTTGTGTACATTGATGAACAACTTAAACAGTTACGCCCCATTTGTAAACGTTCCTGATTTTGTTGTGGTATAAGATGGTGACAATTAGTTCTGCATTATTTTCCAGTAAGAAAAGCAATTTGGTGTCCTTGCTCGTTAAAAGAAAAACAATGTTTGTCGAATTCTCCATCATTTGAAGAATCAAGTTGTTTCCCTATTGTGGTAGATGTCGTCAACATGTTTGAGAAGTGTGGTAGATGCAGTTAATGTGTTTGAGAAGCCTACATTTCTTGAGTCGTATTAAGAAAAAGAAGTGGTTCTTCTTTACATGAAACTGGAACAAATAGGAAAACATTTTTTTTTTTAAAAAAAATATAAACACACACCCCCAAGTGGCCAAGGGATTCGAACCCGGATCATTGCCTTGCAAAAAGAACCCGTTAACCACTTGGACCAACCCTTGTTGGCTGGAACGAATAGGAAAACTAAATGTTTGATATTCTTTATTTGATATAGTTTAAGACTATATATTTTATGGAAGATTTACCCAGAGGCCAGAAGTAGAACATGTACTTTCTTTCAACGCCCATTCACTATTGTACGTGGAAATCGGAACTGATAAACAGGCTCATATACCAATGTGTGATGTTGATTGATATTTCCGTTTTCCTTTTCTTTTCCAGCCTGGGAATAACGATGAGGAAGACAGCGAAGACAACGATGATGGTGGTGATGATAAATCAAGAGAAAATAACATGTCAGAAATGGACATTGATGCTCCACAGAAGGAAACACCCAATGGAGATCCTAGTCCGAAAAATGAACCTGAAGTTGCAGATGGATGGACTGTAGTCTCCAGGCATGGCAAAGGTAGAAAAAACTAATGAACCTGAAGTTGCAGATGGATGGACTGTAGTCTCCAGGCGTGGCAAAGGTAGAAAATTCTAAGTTACCGATACAAGAGAGATCATTTTTCTTTCATTTTCTGTTACCCAGAATGTGCCTCCGGTTTGTAGTTGCGTGTAATCGAACGTACTCCTGGATCTTTTTAGTTATTGTAGTATATAATATGTTCTTTGGAGCTTATGACATGTTGGATCTTGATGAATATAAGGTTTAAAGTGTTTGATAATTACTTCAGAAATGCAAGAAAAATATAAGTTATATGTAATTTTGAATTTCACGGATGTAGATGTTGGGACCATGAGATTTTATTATTTTATAGCAATATAAACCAAAGAAGGAAATTAATAATCTATGATGTACGGATATAGTGATACGATTTTTTTTTTTTTGAATTTCCCATGTGAGTGTGTCCGACAAGGTATCTAACATGATAACCGTGCTTCATAGGAAGTAACTTTCTTCGGGGCTTTGGTCTTACACGAGACAGATTGGATTGTCTAAATCACAAGACAGATTGGATTGCCTAAATCACAAGTCTTATATACCGTTCTTATATGCTGCGTTAGGATCACCTCGTGTTGACATTAACCTTGTCTAATGCACATAATATGCCTCAGAATAAGTTCGCTCTTCCTGAAAATGAAAATATTTAAAACAAGGTTTCTAAAAGTGGTGAAGTCCTCTGCCAATGCAGGGTCTAATGAGTAATACACATTAGCTTTACATGGACTGAGACAGAGCATGATACACAACCACCATGAGCTTTCAACTTACAGATATATTCCCTGGATATGTCGTCATTCGTCAAATCTTTAGCCTCTCCAACAACAGCTATCCAGGGCGTTTTCTTTGATCGATTGAATCTATTGAAGAATCGCAAATTCTCAACTTAAAATTTCTGAAGCTACTTTTATTGAATGCATCTCAAGAAATTAGATGCTAAAAGTAGGCTTAATTCTTGGCACCAAAACCACGAGGACCGGGCCTTCCAGATGCGTCAGCAAATTGCCGCCTTGATTCTGATCTTTTCTTTCTCCTTGCGGTACCAGGGGGAGCCTGTACATTGAATGACATATCCATATATAATTTGAGTTATTGACGAAAGTCTACGTCAAACTGGGATTAGCAAAAGGCTTGAAATATAAGCGAATAATATAATTAGAAAAATCAAGAGCACCTGCTGTTCAGCCTTCATGGCCTCCTCAAGATTGCTCATTGTAGGAAGTGATCCACCTTCCATTACACCCATCAAGTTCTTCATTCGTACACGCATTTGGAAAAGTTGAGCAACAAGCTGACTCACCTGAAAGTGATAACCCAGGATAATTATAGTAATTTGCTTTTAACAAAGCTTAAAGTGTCATCGCAAAAGAACCCCTGGTGTTTACCTGTTGTTCTGTTTTGTCAGAATCTTTTGCGATTCTTTTCCTTCTTTCAAGCGATTCCGCCAGCAGTTCTGGCTTTTCTCTTTCCTCTGCACAACAACATTTAGATCTCAAAACCATTAGTAAACTGTAATGGCAACTTAGCATTTTCAAAAGCTTAACGTCCATTTAGTGAAACACCCTCTAAATATAAATTTAAACTTCAGTTGGTCACCAGAAGAGATGAGAAGGATTCGTTGAAAATAAAGATGTGCCAATATTAAAAATTTAAAAGTTGGGAGGCATACCTGGCGTCATTACTTCAATCATAGATTCCATTAGTTTCAAGTTTTTTTCTGCCTCTCGAATTTGTGCAGGAGTAACCTGTTTGAATACATTGGAAAATTTGTTATAATTCTGAAATGCTTCCTAGGCACATATGGTTTGAACATCTTGAGAATCAAATAAACTTTGGGGTGGAGCATACAGTTGGAGTTTCAAAGACTCTTTCGCCTGGAAATTTACAGTTACTTTGAGAAAATAAGCATTAAGTAGAAAATCTAGTAAACATCGGTTTTATACCTTTGCCATGCCTGGAATCATTCCAAGAACACGAGACATGGATCCCATCTGTGCAACTGCCCGAGTTTGCTTCAAGAAGTCATTGAAATCAAATTTCGCGCTCATGATCTTTTTCTGCAATTCTTCAGCGTCTTCTTGTTTCATCTACTCATTTTACCAAAAAATCATATCAAATTATTTTCCAAAACTACACACATACATTTTTTTTTCCCACACATACATAAGCATGTGTTGTTGGATATTGCAACTGTTAAGCAATTTGGTACTCACAACTTCTTGGGCTTTCTCCACAAATGATAAAACATCACCCATTCCTAAGACACGTCCAGCCATACGATCTGGATAGAAAGGTTCAAGATCTTCCATGCGCTCTCCTCTTCCAACAAGCTTTATTGGCTTCCCCGATACCTGTGTCAAATCAAATTCGAAATTTCAATTACAACTTCACCAATCAAAGTTCTTTACATAAACATTGCTCAAGAGTTAAATTAGCTTAGTGAGTTCTACATAACACCTGACGGGAACCATGTCCTACACTTGCATAACTTAAGCACTGGGTGGAATATCATCAATTCATACTCAAAATACTTCCACCACATAAACAATTGAAAAATCATAGTATATATTATTTTCAATTACTCTTAGTTTTAGTAAAATTCAGGGGATGTAACTCTAAGACATCCTATTACGTTAAATAAGAGCCTAACTGTTTTCCAACCTTGTAAGTTCGACTAAATAAGGCAAGGATCTTTCAGTAGAAAACATAGTGGGACCTTGCTTTACATATATTTTTCCTTTCCTGAAAATGAAAATACATCGAGGAGATGCAGAGGCCTGACCTCTTTTACACTCAAGGCGGCGCCACCTCTAGAATCTCCATCTAGCTTCGTCAAAATGGCACCAGTAATTCCAATTTCAACATTGAATGTTGTGACCAAGGCTGCATATCATTGTAAGCAAAAAAGAATATCTTTGTGTCATAAAGGATATTATCGTCAACATGCTATAATATTCTAGGCAAGAATCACTCATACTTAAAATCTCAAAAATAAGTTGGATAATATGAAAGACAAAAATGGCAAAGCATGCTTCCAGTAAGAAGGTTGTTCAATGTACCAGCAGCTTCTTGGCCAGTCATGGCATCCACAACAAGTAAAACTTCTGTCGGATTTAATACTCTTTTGACATCTTTCAGCTCATCCATCATAGCTTTATCTATCTGATACAAAGAAAAAATGTGTCCACATATAGTTTGTAAAAAAGACTTTTAGAAGCCAATTTGTTCAAGTTCTCATCGCAAAGTAATCTCACCTGAAGTCTTCCAGCAGTATCCATTATGACCACATCCACATTCTTTTTCCTTGCCTCCTGCAAGCCCTGCCTTGCTATTTCTGCAGGTTTAACTTCAGTCCCTGCTGCATAAACAGGAACTCCAACCTGCTTAAAGCTTATAAGTGAGTAACGAATCAAGTCAAGAACATGACTTTAAGGATAAAGGAAAATGCATCAATACAACAGAAATTACCATACCTGTTCACCTAAAATAACCAACTGATCAATTGCAGCAGGTCTGTAAACATCCCCAGCAATTAGCATGCAACTCTTCCCCTGATATTTATGTCATTCTAGATTCAGTAAAATCTGATCAAAGATTACAGTGGATGATATAATTTAGAGCGGGAGAAGTGTTAAGGTACAGACATAAAGTTAGAAAAATAACCACCTGCTTTTTAAGATATAAAGCTAGCTTGGCACTGACGGTTGTCTTTCCAACACCTTGCAACCCTGCCAGCAAAATGACGGTTGGTTTGGATTTTGCAAAAACCAATTCAGAAACTTCTCCGCCCATTAGTTTTACCAGCTCATCATGCACAATCTGCGTTGATTAAAAGCAAGGTAAAAACTTTTCCAGATTATGTTTGACTAACTTCAGCAAATATTACTAGCATACCTTAACCAATTGCTGATCTGGCCTCACTCCTCGGATCAATCCAGTACCAACAGCCTGATCGCTTACAGCCTGAACAAATCTTCTTACAACAGGAAGGCTAACCTGCCAATATGAAATGGAACATATGAGACACAGAATAAAAATGTAATAATACAATTGTTAGAATATAGTACTGCTTACATCTGCTTCCAAAAGAGACCTTCTGATTTCTCTCATAGGTTCCACAATGTTTTCCTTTGTCAAAACCTCTGAATTGCAAACAATGCAGACAAACAAGTGAGCCAACTGTGATAAATACCTACTGTGGAAGTATATGACTAAATAAACATGATGTATCCTTGCACATCCACATCTTATTTTTTGTTTTTGTTTCCCAATCAAGGCAAAACCAATAACAATTACAAAACTACAACTAGATATTGTGAAAAATTAGTTAGGACAATCAAAATTAACAAAAGAAGACTGTCTTTCAGCACGATACCAGCTCCATACCGGCCATGACATTTCCAAAATCCAAAAACTTAATACTGCTCATCAATCAGTTGACTGTACGTTAGCCACAACATTTATTTGCAATAATCACGAAATAAAAACTCAAATACTCAAGTCCACCACTCTAACACGGCGAAATTCGAACGACTGCAGAACTGAAAACATCTCAAACAAGAATAAACACAAACCTTCTCCCTTAAGCTTGTTCCAAGCTGCTTCGAGGCCACTGGTCAGCTGCCCAAACATCTCCGCCCTCACAACGCTCCGCGTTTCCCTTCTCTGAACAACACTGCTCTTGGAGCTCACCGCTCCCCACACCTCTCTCTGCAACTCAACCAAAACCACAAAATCAACACAAAATAGATAAAACAAATCGAACGGCACAAAATCAACGAAGCAGCAGAATCTCACCGTGAAAGAGTTGCCGGCGTAAAAGGAGATTGATCGAGTGGAGCCTGTCCATGACGAGTAGGTCTTGGGGAATCTGGGAATCGTGCGTGGGGAAGAGGCGGAGAAATGGCGGGAAGCAACGGTCGACAGTTGTGCAGAGGCCTCCATGAGAGCAGGCGAGATACTGTATTTGCCCAGATTTTTTTCTTTTTATCCGCTATTTTATCTTTTTGGTATTTAACTATTTATATGGCTGTGTTGCTTTTCTGGTGCGTCGCGGCCTACGGCATTATCCTACTCCCTATCCCAAGAATAAAATGAAAAAAAGATTTATGGACTATTGTAAATTCCATTTTGTTTAAAAATACTTCAAAATAATGTGTTTTTTTTTTAAAAAAAAATTATATATAATATATTTTCTCTCACAAAAGATTGTGTTTCAATTTAATTATCTTAATTTATTCATTCAATTGAACCCTTTGACCACAAAAAAAAAAAAAAAGTTTTGGAATTCCTATTTTCTGAAACAAGGTTATTTTTTAGGTTAAATTGAACAGAGAGCTCAATTTTCTGGACCCTTCAACCGAACCAAAATTTGTTAGGTTAGACTAAATAGAGAGTTTGATCCTAGTTTGGTTTTTTATAAAATCATGACTATTGGTTGGTTAGTCGAACTGTTTTGTCGGTTGTGCATCGAACAAACACCTCTTTTCTATATCTCATTTATAAAGGTTTGAGTCAGGTTAGCCATTCCATTTATTAAAGTTTGATTCAAATCTGATGACCGAATCAGACTGCTTAGATATAATTTTTTATCATGTATGAGTCGGGTCAGACTAATTAAGTATAAAATTCTTTCATAGTAATTATGTTCTTACAAATTTGAGCACAAAACTTTTTATTAAACTAGCATGATGTGAAACTACTAAACTACATCAATTGCTAGTGTAACAAGCACTCCTATATGAACCCTAATCAATTACTGGTTTAACAAACACTCCTATATGAATGCATTGGCGAAGTAGTTAATATAACAACCCTCACAAAATATACCCTTAAAGAAATTTTAATGAAGATGAGGATACCCTTAGGTCATGTGTTTGGCACGTGACTTATCACACGATGGTTTATGGTCGCGAAATGCGTCTCAACAGCAACTAGCAAAAAGAGTTAGTTGAGGTGGTGGTCGGAGGACAAAAAAAAATGGTAGTAAATTTAAACAAAAATGGTCGAGTTCAGGTGGTAAAGTATTTATAAATTAAAATTGAAATAGAAAATTACAAGTCACTCGTGATGAAATATAAAACAAACAAACTCATTACATTCAGACCTGGAAAATCTCTACACTGAATGCAAAAGCTTTCTTCAATAACCTCAAATCCAAGAACTCAACAAAACACAGTTGAAATCATGCGAAGTTGAAATAAAATTTAATCTCGAGCGGCGCCATATGTTAGCTCGAATGATAATTTTGAAAAATTAAATAAAGTCTTCGCATGATCATCCAAATATATGATCAAATCAATCGACGAATATCATTCATCTCCACGTCTCCACACGTTCATCATGAGAATTCACACAGCTGATAATGCTCAAATCCTTCTTTTTCTCAGCAGAATCATTAACAAGAACATTATGTTTCGTTGATCCTTTCTTCATATTACCATGCAGGCTTGGCCTGGTCCTCCGGCTTCTTGGATGACTTCTTCCGGCAGAATTTGGAGCATTATCAGAAGGGCAATGGTCAGGTGTTTCTGCAGCAGATTGGGTATCTGGTAGGATATTTTCAATTGAACTTAGAAAACGGTGGTTCGGGTTCATCAGAGTTTCTTTGGGTAAGGTAGCTTGATCTTCGTCGCAGCTTATTTGATTGGAGTCGGGACTTTCTGGCTTCGTGATGGTAAATTGATCATCTTCATCAGAAGGCTCTGATTGCAGCATTGGACCTGCTTCATCTAAATGATCTTCTCTTTCTCTCAAGGTTTTCACAACGAGAGTCTTGAGAAAATTCATTACTTGAACTGCAAACATTAGTGCGGTCAGAGGATCCGACATCTGTAACAGGAAAGAATATATAATCAATCTATCTTCCAAAGAAAGACTAGATAAGATGCATGGTTGAGGAAAAAAGGGTCAATTACACTATACTCCATTACTCGTAACAATACATATTTTGAAAATTACAAATATGTCCATACGACTATAGGAATCTTGATCCAACTGATACACAAGCACAGACACACACAGAGGTATGCTAGAAGCAAATCGAGAAATTTATGAAAACTTAAAAGACGACATCTTAAAACTGCGGTCAATTTAGGGAGGTATACTAATTTTAAACTCAAGAAGGGAGGTTTCTGTAATTTTCTATCTTGGTTCAAGAACGGAAATTTGATAGTGTTGATCAAGAAAAGTACTGCTGGATTTCTCTCACCTTAGTCATATTGGGAGCAAAAACCATGGCAATATTACGGGCATTCATTTTATTGAAGTTTTCTAACTGCGCCACGTCAGCCATAAGATTGATGGCCCAATTCAATAGAGCCCTTTCCGTTGGTGGAAGTAATCTCACAAGATCAGCACATTCTTCTTCGGATTGTGCCTCCATCACCTGCTCCGGAGGCAGAGAATCCAATATCCCGTTTGGTAATTCTCTAAACCAAGCCTATAAAGTACAAATAGCTTTTCAATATTTTGAAAGTTAAAAATGAAATGAATGATTAAGATAACGGGGATAATTAATTACACTGGCATACCCTGAGGTTTGACCTAATTACACAAACTTCCCTTGCCATCATAATTATCCCTGAGATAGATATACAATATTAAGTACCTTAATTAGTCCTGCTAAACAATGGACATCAATGCTATCTGGAATAAAGCCATTGTTTAGCTGCTCCCGTACGTACTCTTCCTGGCTGTTTTCGGGATTAATTCTGAAGATTCCTTCAGACTGAAAAATTGGAAGGAAAAAATTACTTCTTTTTTTTTTTCCCTGATTTACAAATGAAAGGGGACTGTTTGAATTGAGAAAAACAATACCTGAAGGCCACCTTGAAGATACAAGCGTCTTTGCATCATGAGTAGAATAGTTGGCACACAGTTACCCCTCGAATCGAAAGAGAGCTGCATGGACTCGGTTGAAACTCCAAATACTCTTGTACTACGCAAAGGATAATATTGGAAGTCAATAAACATGATTGTTTTCTCGAAAGTGACATACTATAAGAAGTTATTTGATGCGTATGGATATTAAGAAAAAGAAAGAGTTGATGAGTATGATCAAAATTCCCATCTTATATAGGCCCTGTGCAAAGCAGTATTGATCATTTTATACAACTTATTAATGTCGCATTGCTAATCTTTTCAGAGAAGCAACAAAAGATGATGACCAAAACTCGAGCTCGTCTTTGTTGATGCAAAACTATCAACTTTTGGCATCGGCTGAAGATCACAACGAGTATTACATACAAAAACCACTATTTGTTAAAGTTCTCATTGTTGTATATCAAGATCACTGAAAAAATTGAACTTTAGTATAATGAGATTGAGCCTTTTGAAACATATGAAGTAATTTTATCAATCAAAGTTCAAGTTTTAATAAAAATGAACTTGTAATATAGTTTATACAGATTGTCTGCACATAACATTGTGACCTTCCCTTTCTTCTTCATATAATTTCATAATTCTTTATTATTTGCATATAGAATATATAAAATTGCTGCTCTTGTTCACATTCATATAAAACTCCATTTATAAAAAGGGTTCGGGTGTGCGTGTGTTAACCGGGGAAAAAAAATAATAATAAATAAATAAAATTCCATTTATTAGAGATTCTAATTTCACCCCTACTATAAAATCACCATTCCTTCTTGCTCCAAAGAAACTCTTTTGTCCCTTTCAAAAAAACAATACACATGAAATTATCAAAAAGCATGAACAGGCCAAGAGCAAGAAGAACTGCATTAATGTATACAAGAACCAGAGACAATCCTCATCTCAAAATCTTGAAAATATGTCCCAAAAATAGTCAAAAATAATACCTGGCACTTGGAGGCCTCCTTGGAACTTCAGGTTCAAACTCATCAGGAAGGCCCAGAAATCCATCAAACCTATCAAACGTAACATGAGCAACATGTCTTACATTTGTAGGCCACCCAATCTCCATTAATTGTTCTTCAACCCCACTATTTTCCCCACTCGTATTTCTACAGCCCACCAAAGATTTCCTGAAAACAGTCAGCAAAACAGCCAACACAGAAAGCTCTTCTTCTTCCTCCTCCTTCCCTCTCACCCCTCTTTCTATTTCTCTACTTGTACAATCTCTCCTCCCGTACAGAGCTACAGGAACACCACTATTACCATTATTACTGCTAATTATAAGGGACTCATGATTGAGGAAACGGGTTTGTTGGCGAAACCCATCATTATTTGAGGTAATGGAGCTTGAAGGCGAAGGCAGCTGAGATGGGGAATGGAGTATATCTGTCATTCTGGAAATGGGCTTTTCTTGATTGTGTTCCAAGATTGGATTTTTATGGGGTTTAGTTCTTGTTTTTGGCGTATTTAGTGTGGACTGTGGATCGTTAATGATGGGTTGGTGGATTAGTGGGAGGAGAGAAGTGATTGGGGAATGGGAGTGAGTAATGTTTGAGTAGAGTTTGATTCAAGAAAAGTGTTATTGTGGAAGTTGAGAGATGGAACATCATCATTTATATCTTTTCTTGTTCCAAAAGGTGGAATCGCCCACCTTAGGCGCCCCTCCTAAGTGACCCCACACCAGTAGGAGAGGAGGTAAATCACGGTGACTCACGGCCCCACAAGGTAGGAGGACGGTCTCTGGTGGCCACAAGGGACTACCCAGCACATTGGATGGATAAAACCCCCACAACTGCGCCTGCCAGAGTTTGATCCTGGGTCCTTGTCATTTATATCTTTTCTTGAATTGCTTTATCTACACTATGCGCGTTTCTCGTCTGGCTGTTGTGCTGGTTTAGTATCTTCAACGTACATATTTACTCTTTGGAAGATGGACTTGCTTTAGGGCTATAATAGCCTGTAGATATAGGGATTGATGGCTGTTAAAAGTGTAAATATGGAGCTTTGCACACTTCCCGACGAAACAGAAACGAATACGAGAATACAGATACGATGTAATACAAATACGGTAAGACAGTTTTTTTAAAATTTATCATGTAAAAAGTATAATATGGTAAAATTGTATTTTTTAAAGTGTTCGTATATCGTGAATATGAAGTAAACTGCATAGTTCTACCTATATATAATGTTCAACCGCGATTGTTTGTTCGTGTAAGTTTTTTAGCTTTGAATATACTTCTATACATATGTATAGTATCAGTGATAAGTGATAACGGTGTTGTTCGATCGCCGGTGATTCTCGACATTTTAAATTTAATCTTATTTAATTTTGATTATCAAAAGGATCCTTGGAATCATGTAATTGTTGCAGTAAATGGGCATTAAAGATGAGGAAAATCATTAATCTCAGTGCCTGTGACTCTGTGAGGCATGCAAGTACTGTTTAATATAATTTGCACGCTTAAAATCATTAGGAGCAAAAATAATTAAAGAGATATTTTTGCATGGTGGGGAAATCCGAAATTGAAGAAGGGCAAATTACATCCAACTACCCTGAGGTTTGCCCTAATTACGAATCAGTCCCTCTTTTTTCATTTATTACATATCAATCCCTAAAAACACTGTTTCAATTACAAATCAGTCCCTCTTTAGGGGTTAAAATGTAATTGAAATAGTATTTTTAGGGGTTAATATGTAATAAACGAAATAAGAGGGACTGATTCGTAATTAGGGCAAACCTCAGGGTAGTTGGATGTAATTTTCCCATTGAAGAATCCGAGAATGACGTTTGATGTTGAATTATGTCATATTCCTTGTGAATTTGGATAAAGCAATAGCAAACTTTTGGCTTACTTTTTTCACCGGCTAGTTTTCATCTTCCTTTTTTTTCTTTTTTTTTTTTTTCAACCTATTTTATTTAGTGAAACTTGGTTGAATTCATCAAAAGGAAAATAAATTAACTACTTGAATAATAATATTTTTTTTTTGAGAGACAAAAATATTGCAAATTAGTAGAAACAAAATTGGGAGCGAACAAAGAAATATTTAATGAATCAACACAAGTAGTTATCGCATCCCCAATAAAAGCGTAAGCCACAAAATGCAATGCATTAAGAGTTAAGACCACAATAATAATAATAATAATAATAATAATAATAATTTTGTCTACAAAGTTGTAATGCATTAAGTAAGAGTTTTTTTTCTTTTTGAGACAGCATTAAGTAAGAGTTAAGACACAAGAGGTCACATAATTGCCCCTATTTGCGGGCAGGTGACAAACATAATTACAGACATTCACATTCCTTCCTCCTCCAACAGCAAAGAGACAATCACGGTTAGATATTGTTTTAGTTTTCTTACAAAAACTTTTAAAAATATTATTTTATTATAATTTATCGTGTTGAATATTCGTATCTAATATTTTCTATGTAATATATACATATTGTCATATTCATATCATATCGCGATATAAATATTTTCTTATTTTTTTTTTATCATAAGTATCTGATTCTAATGTTAGTACAATATAATACTATAATATAATATTTTTAAAAGTGTTAGTATATCAGGATTTCATGTATCATGTTTATTGAATAATTAGTTTTAAACTTGTAATTGCTGAAACGTTTTACATTTAGCTATTCATATGTAATAATAAATTATTTTGATATTAACTAGAATAAAATTGTAAATATGGTGAGGTGGTGGTTGCTCCATTTTCCAATAATAAACATAAAAAGGTGTTATTATTAGAATGAAATAATAATAATAAAAAGACAGGAATACTCAACACTGTAACGGGAATTATGGACAGCTCAAAGCACAGAGAGCGAAAAAAGCGAAAGTGTAAATTCATTTTTCCAATGGCCAAATAAAGAAGAAATAAAAACACAAAAAACAACGCTCCCCAATAATTTGCCGTTGAGAAGAGAGACTGTTCGAAATTCAAACTTAATAGGCGGCCTTTAGTGGTTGCTCGTCCACTAATGCAGTATACCAAAGGCGAAGTTCTTGGTATTTGATTATTTTCTATGTATTTCTTCTACAATAATCTAATTCTACTCTATTTTGCTACTTAAATAAAATGAATGAAAAAATTAGATTAAAATCCAAGGATTGACTAAATAAAATCAATAGATGTTTCCAGGTAGCGTATCGTCTGAGTGTTCCTTTTATACATTGAACGGACAAAATCATATTGTATTTTGTGTAAATGTATTGTAAATATAATATGAATTGAATTGTGTTTTTGTTTTTGTTTTTATGATAGACTAAGTTGTTGGAGCAACTGGGGTGTAGTGTAGGGGGAGTTCCAAACGTGTATCTTATATTGTTTGTTCGCAAGACTATTATTACATTAGATTCTCTATAAAACATATTCAATCTTGGCATGTCACAAACTTTTTAGAAAAGTTTTACAATGTTCAATGATCACCCCAAACGAGTGAAACTCCATACAAACATTCTTGATGAGTTTAATCACGACTTGAAAATTCACTTTTAAAATAATTAAGAAATAAACTTCTCAACACCACTTTTTGAAACCTAAACACGTGATTTTATGTGAATTCCTCTTAGATAATCAATGCAAGTATCGTCATAACTCATAAATATACTATAAGATAAAAATTTACAAACAAAGAGTTTTTTATGTGGTGAAAGTGTTTCAAATGCCTAATTTTTTTTAGAAAATAAATTATACAAGGACATCCTAAAATTGTTGAAGTTTTTAGTTTCTTATGGACTATAACCACTCCAATTGTCGAGTATTTCCAAATTTTATTGCAAATTCCTTTTATCCTACTTCTTCTACTCCATTTTTATACTTATATTTCCTCATCCATATATTAGATGGACGACAGTCGACACGTGTATATTTAACAAATTTCACATAATGGAAAAAACTCTCACTTTAGATTTTATTGACATGAAAATGGGAAAGAAGGAATAGAAGTCGATAGCCACCACTTCTAGCCGGGGTCCCAAGATTTCCCATCTTCTCATCTTTTCTTCACTGAAGATCTTATCCTATTCGCAAGGGCGGCTGTCTCTCAAGCTAGAGTGGTGCAAAAGGCTTTTAGAGGGTTTTGCTCATGTTCAGGGATGATTGGTGAATCCATAGAAATCAAAGCGTCAACCTTATCGGCATTAGAGGGAAAAATAACTCATTAACGGAGCCTATTAACCAAGGAAAAAAAACACCATTCTATCACGTTCATCTTCTTTCTGCCCCCAAATTTTCGGAGTTCGGTTCTTCTCCAAAAATCCCCAAAATTCTCAACTTAACAGTTCAATTTCTTCCCCCCCAAAACAGGGCAAATACCCATCCTGAATCGAGGCTCTTCCTCTCCAACGTCCAACATTAAGTTTTCTTTTGAGCCAAAACAGGGCAAATGCCCAATCCCGAATCGAGGCTCTTCCTCTCCAACCTCCAACATTAAGTTTTCCTTTTCTCAAACAGGGCAAATGCAGCGTATCTTCTCTTAGTTAACACATTATTTTTATTGTTTAATAAAATTACACGTCGCACATCTGATAAATGAAATAGGAGATGAAGCATAAATTGGAGAAGAAAATCCGGGCCGTAACATTTAAACCCATTCGGTTGGATAAACTAATCGGCATCTAGAGAGTTAGAAACTGACAACAGTTGAAAACAGTAAAAACTACCACAACCTCAACATCACGAAAATCTGAAGCTACAATTAGACAGAAACAATACATAAACATATACAATCTCATTGCGCTCTAGCAACCGGCTCAAGGGCTTCAACGGTGACCACGCTGTTTCCCCTGATGACCTGCGGGGGAAGAAAATGTCAAACAAAATGATAACTCTATAAGTTGTCATACTATTTGAGCCACAAGTAAAATAATACAGAATCTTGAAACTGAGAGAGACTTACCACCATCCCTATGTCGGTTTTCTCGTTTCCATTCACTTCAACGGTGTTGTCCACCACCAGGTTCATAAACTGATCAAATCCGCGAAGGGTCCCAACCACCATTCGGTTTGCATTGAGCTTTACTGAAATAAAACTCACACATAAAACTTTTCATTGTATAGACAACATCCATAGATGAAGAAAAATGACCAACAAAAACAGCTATCTGCATAATAGTTTTCTGAAATACCAACAGAATGTAGCAGTTTACAATATCTGCTGCATCCAGAAATCCTAGAATACACTAATCATACTATGTAATCGGTGAATTCTAGATCTTGCTTAGATTCAGCTCAATAGATGATGATTGATTTCAGAATTAGATAAACCAACAGCCTTCTGAGAATGCTTGTGTTCGCATACTATAAACTCTTTCTAGGAACTAAATCAGAGTTAAACGAAAAGGAACAAGATATAGAAGGATTTTAATCTATGAACCAGAAAAGCTATGACCATAAATTGAACTAAACCACAGCATCAACACACGAACGTGATTTCAAAACTTTGAATGGACAAGACAACTGTAAGCTGGAAATAGCCAAGTTAAACTCCAATTGTGCAGACTTCTCACAGAACTTTTCTGCTCCTTCGGACAGAACTGATCGTGGTAGTAAACTCACAATAAGTTTGCTTTCTCTACCATTGAAGTATCATATTTTCTAATTTGTTCATCCTACATGTTCATAGTCCAGTCACCACATAACTTTAATGGTCCATCTACAAAACCAGAAATCCATAACTCAAAACTCAGATACACCTAAAGAAGCAAACGTCTGATACGTACTAAACCAACAAAGTTGAACATCGCGAACATCATTATTTCAACAAAATTACAACACTCAGCTTCGATTTGGTGGCATACACGACGCAGTCTTCATTTAAACAAAAACAAAAAGGATCAAAGTAATTGAGAACTTACTCTGTAGCTTCTTGTCCATGTACCTGCATTCAAAAAACAAAGAAATTATTCTCAGCATAAATTAGACGAAACTAAAGAATTTTTTGCACGTAAACGGAAGAATCCAAGCTTACTTCTTCAGATCCGGGGGCTGCCCTGATCTGCTCATGGCGGAATTCTAGGGTAAAGAAAATGGGGGTTTCTCGCTTTTCAAAACCCTAGAAATTTTGACGATCAGCGCAATTTGGGAAATTGAAGAAATCCTTGATATTTTAGCTAGGCTTCCATAAATGGGCTGATTTTTGGACTCCTCCAAACACCATTTGGGCCTCCCATGCTTACGGCCCAGAATTAGAGTCCAATGTTCATGTCCAAAATTTGAAATATTTTAAGTTGTCAAATTTGTATATTACATCTACACCCTGAGGTTTGGAATAAACATAAAACCTTAACCACCCTTTCGAGTTTGAAATATTATAATTGGATCCTATTAGTCATTTTATTATATTTTATTCTTTTCTAAAAATTATAAATTATATTAGATCTGTTCTTCATTGAATTTAGGATGACATCATATATTTTGAGACTTAAATTTTTTATTTTACCCCTAACTTAAATTTAGGACAAATTTAATATAAAAAAACTACCTAAATATAATAACAAACCAAAAAAATTTCGGGAGATGTATGTAATACTATGTTGCAAGGTTATGGATACGACTATATTGACACGATATAAAACGATTTAATTTTTTTTTTTTTTTTTCAATGAAAGAAGTGCCAGATACGAGTTTGATACAACACACCAAAATAATATTTTTAGAAGTTCCAATGTATTGAAGATGCAATATAATAAAATGTTTGCCCTTTATGAGTTTTCATTTTTGTACCATATAGAACTCTCTAACAATAAAATAAACATTAAATTTATCCCTTTCATTCCGTACAAGCAGGATTTAAGGAACAATTAGTGCAAGCACGTAGCCATCCTATTAAATTAAATCCTTAAGCTTCACAAAAGAAAAGCAAATGCAATATTTGTCAACCCTTTTAACAACTATATATTAAGAATCGCCAAATTTAGGTGGGAGGAGACGAAATTAAATAGTCAAGTAGCAATCCCTTCATTTTCTTGGGAGATTTTTTTTTTTTTTTTTTTTTTTTACCCTTCCAAGATCAAATATCAAAAAAGCTCTATATAACGACCACTCTTTCAGCCCAATTTTCTAAAAATTTAAAATTTAATATCTCATCTCAATCCAACTTGCCAAAAAAAGGTAAAATAGTGGTCCTTGGAGTTTGTCCCTACTTGGTTGCAAAATTTGAAATTTTAAGACGTGTTGTACGGGCCTAATTAGAAGGTTCCACCACCAAATTTATTAGTAATAACTAATAATATTTTTAAAATTTTCTCATCCGTATATATAGTACCATATGTACCCTAAATAATTAGATAAATACATAGATACCTTTCAAGCAATATGCTTGATGGGAATTGGGGGCATGATCAACATTTTAAGGGAAGTGTCATGCCTCCCATGATCAACATTTACGCATAATTTTACTTTTTTTATTTTTTATTTTTTTTTGGTGTAAAGTATAATATTAATAGACTATGTATAGAGACAGCTATAAAGTTTTAAAAAATAAATCATAATAACATATTCATTTAATCTTTGCATAAGTTTCTGTTATAAATTATATCTTGAGTTGTATAGTTAGATATATTTTTATATAAGTTTTTCTTAATTTTGAAAATTGTAATTTTATCTTTTATAATTTGCTAATAGATTATAAATATCACTCTATTGTTAAAGTTTTATTAGGTATTAGAACATTTTCTGATAAAATTTTGGGTGTAATGTTAGAGTTATGTCATTTATCATCGACGTGAGTTTCAATACTTTCAATAATGGCGTAATGAGTTTATATTTTTTGTTTTTCTGTTTTTTTTAGGATACTATTTTTGTTAGGTTTACATGCAATCATATGTTACCATTCTTGAGCTCTTATTTTGAGCCATTTTTGCCTTTTAAAAGCTATTCAAACACGGTTTCATACATTTCTTTTACTCCTCCAAGAAAAATTGGGAGTCAAAAATCAAATTAGTGGAATAATGATTATCAAAATATATTTGATTAAGAATTCCTACAACATGCCTGGTAAAAGAGTCTTACCATTGACCTAAACACAAAGGTTTGGCTGAATGCCACTAAACACGCTTTTGCGTGTCTTATTGTGTGAACATAATTTTCTCATGTCAACCTCTTTTCTTTTTGGAATTTTAAGATTTTATTATGGGTTCAAATTTAGTCGGGTTATAACCATAAACGAGCCGAGTAGAGTCTTCACAAAATTCAAACTCAAGTCTTGTATTTTTTGCACGTCGATTTGCGAGCCCTGGATCTTAAAATTAAAAAATTATCAATAAATTTTTAAAATCTTAAATTAATACAAATTTCTAAATTAATGATTTGTCTCGAGTCAAGTCCAACCCAAGTCTTCTTCGAACCGAACTCAAACCAAGAAGAGAAAGAAGTTCAAGGCTCAACTCGTTTATATTTCTAAGTTAGACCATCAAAGTATAAAAATATTTGATAGTTAAGTATTAAAAATTTTAATACAAAATCTTTAATTAAGGTATCAGACGTGTCAAATCCTTTCATTCCATCTCAAATTCCTACCAATCATCTTTATCCTTAGACATAGTTTACTTTATTAGAAATTGATGTATTAGTTATTTAATACACAAATTTTTATGTTTACTAAAATATTGTAAGAGCCCTATATTATTGGCAAAACCCAAGAAAATATAAGAATGCATTATGCTATTTAACAACTCTAAAAAAGAATTTTTAATTAACTACAATAATCTATTGTAGTAAACAAAATGAATTTGATATTTAATAAAATTTTAACATGGTAATATTAAATTCAACTAGATAATAAATCAAGAAAGTAAACATTTTCTTAGTTTATTTTTCCAACTTGCTAATTATACCCCCCACCCCCAGTCCCACCATCACTCATCATGGTCGCCACTTCTTAATTGAAAATGTTGCTAATTTGACTCAATATTTTTTTTTGGCTTAATTAACCAAATAAAATATACTTTCCCCATTTCATTTCATGCCATCCCACCATTTCCAGCCGTCCACCAAATTCGAAGAAATATTATGTTATTACTTTTTTTTATTACCACTAAATTTTATTTTTTTTAAATTAAGGAAGGTAAATATTAAAATATAATGGTAGTTGTTCAATTATGGAACAGTTATAACTAATATGCAGTTATAAGTTACTCTAATTTTTGTCATGTCATGCCTTTCTTTTATATATATTTACATATAAATCAACTATATTATCACCTAATTTGTCTTAAATACCGATATAATCATATAAGTCAAAAGTACATGAAGGCAATGATAAGCCCTTTGAGACAAATAAACCACCACCATACTTCCTGAAATCTTGAATTACATATAATTTAAAAGTCAAATTTTCCTACCCCACCCTACCCTACCCTACCCTACTCCTTAACACTACAAAAGCAACTTCCAATTTCAACAAGCAAACCACTCTGCATCTGCAACCATATTTCTCTTCTCATCTCAACTTCACATCCCAACTCCCCTAACGAAAATGTTAGGCAAGAAGAAATTTGGTTCAATGAAGAAACTAGTGAAGAAAGTTAAGGTGATGAGCTATCCCGACACCGAGCCATCGCATTCCGAGTATTTGCTCAAGGACGGCGAAGGAGGAGCCGCCACCGCCACCGCCTCCCCCACCACCACGACCACGCCGCCAGGGACTTTTGTCATATACGTAGGGGAAGATAGGCAAAGATTTTTCGTGCCAACGGGCTATCTGTCGCACCCTTTGTTCAAGATTCTATTGGAGAAGGCCTACAATGAGTTTGGATTCGACCAGAGAAACGGGCTGATTGTGCCGTGCAGTGTGGCTGCATTTCATGAGGTGATAAGCGCGGTCGAATGCTGCAACGGGAAGTTCGATTTCGGGGACTTGGTGGAGGAGTTTCTTTAGACGAACTCCGGGTTGTGAATGGGAGTTAGGTTATAAGTCATACTCATAATCCCTTTAGAATGAGATGAATCGGTTCTTGAGAGGATGTAAACGGAGCTCTTTTTACAGAGTGTAGATGTAGCAGAGTATGAGGGCAGTAGGAGCTGCTGTTAGATGTAATTTTTGTTAGCTTTCAAAGTCGAGCAATTTGATCAGCATTGGCCCTTCTGGTTTTTGAATCCAGTAAATTACATCCACACCCCCTGAATCAGCGTAAAATTACAGTAAATCCCCGATTTCGGAAATTTCAAATAACCAAATCGCTCCCGGTCGATTCAAACTATGTTACAAGTAAATCCACCTTTCAAATTTACTAACACCAAAATTACGTGGGGTGTGAATGTAATTTACCTTTTTGAATGTTTGTTAGCTTCCCCATCTGGGGTTTTCTTGGCTGGTTTAATGAACCAGAAACAGGGGATATTTTCCAAGTAAATCACAGAATCATAAACGCAAGTATCATGCTTAACAGGGAGATAAAAAACAAATAATAATGCATACATTGGAAGACCAAACCAGAAGATTAGATAATTTAAAAATATTTTTAAGAAAATCCATTTCAATGCATGGGATCATCCACAATAGCCATATTCAAGCAGCTCCATTCGAAAGCAGCCGTTTCATTTCATCGATAAGCTCCTGCATCTGCTCCCTCGAATGCAATGGGAATAGAAAAACACACGCAGAGGGGCCCACGCCGTGAACCGAAGCACACCTGACAAAATCTTCCAATCCAATAGCCTGATGCTGTCTGCTGAGAAGTGCTTATTGTTGTTCTTTGCTGTTAGAAACGAAAACTGAACCCGTTTTGCTAACTCCCGTAAATCTTTCGTCTCCTTTGGCATCATGAGTGTTGAGAATGGCGGAATGACAAAAGCCTGCACAATTTTTAGCATTGTAGTTCTTTGCTAATTGATTATATAGTTAATTAGTTATTAGGGGTCACGAAACTGATATGTCCGATAAGGTTTGGGCTAATTACATAAACTTCCCCTAGTGTTTGAGAAATTACAAGAACTTCCCATCAAAGAATGTAATGAAAGAAAAATTCTATCTGGATTGGTGAATTTTGAAAGAATATTCTATCGGGGTGAGTTATGTAACCCACTGTAATTATTCCAAGATATTTAAGGGTAAAAGAGAATTGAATGAAATATGTACCAATATGTTGCTGCTAAGTACAGATCACTCTTAACTCTTTAAGGTATGAGACGCAATTAATCCTGCTGCTGCTAAAAGGGAACAAAATTTTCTCTCTTTACTCTAGCATCTCTATGAAAATAATGGAGTTTAAAAAAAATATAATTTTCAGTTTACCCCCTTCAGAAAAAGTAAATATCATAGTACCTCCCTGTGATATTTTTTAAAATACTCGTCTCTATGTCTAATTCTTATCATTTTTATGCTATTATTAATTGTGTATGGACAAATATACCCATCTACACAAAAAATGAAATATCTATTAATTTAAGTATTTGTCTTTCTATTTTATATCTACTTTTAAATTTTAATTTCTATTTTCAATTTTATTATATTAATGCTTTTCATGTTTATTTATTTATTTTGATATTTTTGTAAATATAGTCATTAATATATTTAGTCGAAATAAACCAAAAAAAAAAAAAACACTGTGTTATTTGATATTAATATGAATATATGTTTTCATCAATTCAATCTAAAATATTATCTTAAAATCATTAAAGAGACGGTTTGCTAAATTTTCAAAAACGCAAGGAGGTCTTTCAGCTAATTTTTATCTTTCAGGGGTAAGTTAAAATTTTAATACTTCACGAGGGGTAAAATGTTATTAACTCTAAAATGTAATGGCTTCAAAATTGAGGATAACAATGACTCTTAACCTCTAAAAAGTATAAACAATTTGCACGAAAAACGCGTGCAGTGCATAGGGGTCTTTTTTGCCACTTTTTAAGAATAATGAGGTTCTTATTTGATATTTATTTTTTCATAGGGGTTGATTTGAGAATTTATTTTTTTATTGGGGGTTATTGGATTTTTTTCCCGAAAATAATGAGAAAACGAAATCGGTATTGTAACTTGTAAGTGTAGCTGTTATAATTGATAAAAGGCATAAATCGAATGTCTTGTTTCACCATTTCAGCTTAAAATAAGACGAAAAAAAAAAATAGAAACAATTTTAGGGTTGCTTTTTGGAGCTTCAAGGTTCTTTGTGCAACTATCTAAAATGATCTATACTTTAATCCACAAACACTCTGATAATTCAAGTTATCCAATGAGACGTTAGAGCGGTCTTGAGTTCGTAATTTGTTCGGACAGAAGGGGGAGGGGATTTTCAGTAGAACCGGCGGAGGCAGAATTGGGGAAGAGAGAATAGAGAATAAAGGGGTAAAGGGAAATTGAATAATTGTATTGCTTAATTAAAATTGTTTGACTTGTACCAAATAAATAGCATATGGACTCTAAAGAAACCTAATCCTATCCCAAGACTAATAGCTGACTAAGGAGTAAGGACTCTCAAAATAAACTAATTACGAAATAACCAAACCAACTAATTAACAGAATAATGAAACACCACACATCAACGGGAAACATAATCTTTTTGCCAAGCTGGTTTCTTTGTTCACCTAACGCTTCGCCGAAGAGCAAGATCACCAATTAGGGGTGTCAATTCGGGTGGGTCGGGTTGAGATAACGGTATTACATGAAAAATCCCGACCCGAACCTGAAATGAACCTGAACACCTCAATCCTAACCTGAATTTACATGTTCGGGTTGAGTTCGGATTGACCTGAAAATTTTTCAGGTCACCTAATAACCCGACCCACCCGCATTGACCTGACCCACCCGACATGAAACAAGTTGCAGATCTTGCTATCAGGCAAGGATTCTCCCAAAATTACGATGCAAAATTCCACGAACCCACACCACTTTCCCCATATTTGAGAAACTTGTGCACAAACAAAACAAATTAAAACCAATTTTCTTCCCAAAACTTCCAAAGTAGAGATCTGGAAAACTTGCGCACAAACAAAACAAATTAAAATCAAAAATTTTCCCCAAATTTCCAAGTAGAGTCTGAAAAACTTGCGCACAAACAAAACAAATTGAAACCAAATTCTTTCCCAAAATTTTCAAGTATAGATCTGGAAAACTTGTGCACAAATTAAAACCAAATTCTTTTCCAAAATTCCCAAATACAAAGCACCAAATTTCTCCAACACACTCGCAAACACGTGGAAAACTAGGTTGAGAAACTTATATGGAAACAACAACAAGGACGTTGGACCGCAGCAAAATCCCCCAAACTCCAAAAATGGTCTCTTTCTCGCAGAGATGGCGGTGAGTGGCGCTGAGATTGTGATGGTGAGCGGCGCTGAGATAGTAGCGGTGGGTGGCGGTGACGTTGGTTGGGATGAGCGGCGGTGGAGATAGTAGCAGTGGGTGGCGCTGGAGACCGTGAAAAGCGGTGAGATTTTAGGGAAAGTGAGAGAGAAATTTGGGTGGGGAGTGTGAGAGATGAAAACGGCTCAGAAGTATAGCATGAAAAAATGTGGATTAGGTTAGGGTTTTATATTTTCAGGTCAAACTCGGGTTGGACCCGAACCCGACTTGTTTTTCTCTCTCCTCTTCGGGTTGTTATCCGACCCGATTCGACCCGAACCCGAAATACCTAAACCTAACCTGATATTTTAACGGGTGGGTCGTGTCGGGTTATTGGGTCGGGTTGGAAATTGACAGCCCTAATCACCATCATCATCCTCACCTGGCTCATGTTCCACTTCCTCACCACCAGCCATATCCTGACGCTCCATTTCCTCACCACCAGCCGTATCACATTCTCAACTTATGCTAATCCACCTTTGTACAATCTTTAGCTTTTGTTCGAATTCTCTAAGGGCGTCTTTACTTCAAAATATAATAAACCATCATGGATGGGTTATGAACAGTAATTTTTCAGGCTATTTTGATTAGATGACTTTTTACTTTTTTTTTTCCCAATAAGCTCATTGCAGTAATAAATCTTTCCTACTTAGTGCATTGAATACCAGTACATATAAAATAAACAGTACATATAAAATAAATGTAGATCTCTCTCGTGCATTTGGCTATTATTATTAATGGAAAGTATCCAAAGCACTCTCTTATGCATTCGGCCTGTATGGTTAATGGAGAGTATCCAAACCAATATAGTAGACGATTGAGAGAGGAAGTGATAAAAAAGTTCCAAAGATAACCGAAGTACTAAGGACGTTAGCGTGCAGAGTTTACTCTTGAGCATACACGAATAATGCTATAGCATGCAGAAGGGCGGCTTGAATAATAGCAATTTTGAAAACTTCTGCTCGCAATCCCAAAGCAAAACAACCCACAATCGTGAGAAGCGATGAAACCAAAAACCTCAGAACTATCCCGTATACTATCGGACACACCCCGCATGCTGTCACCCTCTCTTGCTGGGCCATGAATTACCCCATATTGAACATGGCCACCCCAGATCCTGCCTTCGCCATTATTTGGATAGATCCGAGCACTATCCCGGGCATCTCAAGTTTCCACCTGTTTTTTGCTATGAGAGCCCAAATGTCACCAAGAGTGCACGCATAAGAATTCGGGTTCTTCCAAACTCTGACAAAAACTTTCTTTATCGCCCATCCTAAATTATAGGAGGTATATCGTTGTAATTTCTTCTATTGTCCTCGTCAGAGGATTAGGACTAGTTGTTATCTCAAGATTGTGATTATTGGCGAATGTCAGCAATTTTGTTATCTCATGATGGTGATCGATAGAGGATGTAGGCAATTTCGTTGTAATCTTTTATTGTCTCACGAATAGAGTGATCAATATAGAATGTTGGCGATGTCGTTGAAATCTCTCATGTTGTCCCCGCCCCAGTAACAACACCATTTTGATGTTCCTGGCCATTTTTAGCTGCTATCTGGATGTGCAGTTCATCCGTAGTAGAAGACGAACGAATCAAGCGAACCCTCCTGAATTCAAATAAGAATATTAGAAGAGCAAGCCAGATGAGAGCCTGAATAACGAAGACTTGCACCACGAGATCCTCTCTCCAATGGGGCCATACATGACATGCAATAAGGGCACACCCACCACCAATGAGTTGTTTTAGCTCGACAGCAAGAACAACATTATGGCCCGCGATAAGTTGTCACTTTTGCAGAAATTAGCCTAAAGAGCTAAAGCAACGCCGACAATAGCTTTAGCTATCAGATCAGCAACGAGCAGTCAGAAGTTCAACAAGTATGGGTTAATGGCAGAGGTAAACTGAAAATTGAAGAAAGACTAGATGAAATAACAATTGAAGTTGTTGATGGCACAATAGTTGTCCGGGTTGAACCAGCACAACCATTTTACTGAAGCATAACCTAACATCAGTGCCACGTATAATGGCACCATCGCTTCTACCACCTTATAGACGTCTCCCCACCCAATCAGCTATGTATCAAAATCAAACATCAAAATAATGTTGTAAGTTATCTCTCTACTAACACTTAAAACTGCACAAGCGCGTTCACTAAATATGAGGTAAGGAACTTACGAAAGTTTTATTGGCACCAAGTACTTTGATAGGTTGCATATTAGCTAATTAGCCCACATTCCGCATGCATTTACATTACCAGCTAGTAGACCAATGGTTTGGGATGTAATACCATTTTTGCCCTTTTCTTAAAAAACGTGCCAAAATGTTTGATAAAGGTTCAGTTTACAGGCTCATTTCTTTTGGAAAACACAGAGTTAAAAACAGGGGAAGTTTAAATTTTTTTCCAAAAGGGATCGTGATCTTGCAATGTTCGTTTCAAAACTTTTGGGATTTAAGAAACTTACAAGAATTGAAGATTTCTTGAAACGTATTGAGCCACCTCAAACGTTCTTCATGCGGCATAAATATCCCCATTTCTTGATTCTTTCTTCGAGATTCCAAAGTAAAAATCCTCTAGAGTAATAATCCACATCAACCTAGATTCAAATCATGTTAGTGAGTATGCTAGTACTATAACATGCGTATTAAAGAAACATGAAACAAGATTAAATTAAGAGCAAGATTAAATCTCTCTTCAAAAATTCCTGTTTGACGAAGATTGAATCTGCCACGCCTAAGCCCTTTTGAAAAAATTCGTTCGATCCTCAAACACACGAACTGATCACGTTTTTCTAAGAAACTGATATTTTTTCAATCGGATTATGTCGGGCTTGACCTCGTCCCACGCGCCCTTCATGTATTTATGGGGTTTCTTGAACCCTAAGTTAGTTTTGGAACAAGATTTCTAGTTTGGCTTTTCTTCTATTTTTCTTTCCCTCCAAGCAATAACATCTTATCTAAAGAAGATATTATTCTTCTAGAAAGAGCTCCTTCTAATCAAATTAGGAATATTTAATTATTCCAATAATAATTAAATATATTGTCTTAATAATATCTTATTCTAATCAAATTAGAATTAATATTAAATAGAAGATATTTTATATTTAACTTATTTATTTATTCTAATCAAATTAGAACAATTAAATAATTAAATATCTTGAACTAATTCTCCAATTAATTCCATGAAGGGCTTTAGAATTAATCCATTAATTAATTCTAATGGGATAAAATTAATTCTTGATTAATTTCATTTTGGGCTATAAAATTAATTCACTAATTAATTATATTGTGGCTTTATAGTTAATTCACTAATTAATTATATTTGGGCTTAATAATTAATTCTCCAATTAATTAACACATGGTCCAATTCCTCAATTGGAGCCACGTGTCCCAAACGTGCTCTCGACTTCCACACGTGTACCTTACACTATGGTCTCATTTCGATCAATTATTTGATCTTTCCATAATACCCTTTGAACCTGACATTTGTGTGTGACCCTCTAGGTTCAATTTCAGTTAGTAGTGAGCCTAATTAATTAATACTCTTTATTAATTAATTATGTCACAGATTACACGACCATAGTCTAGCAACAGGTGTGTGACCCCTACCCGAAATATGAATGTATATTCGAACGAACCTTCTAGTCAATGACATCATGTGGGATATGATCCTCCTACCATCCTATCTCTCGATTAAGATCTAGGACATGGGAATATAGAGAGCCCTACTAATCTTAATCTTAAAACAAAGTTCCCTTCATATTCCATTTGATCTCAATCCAAGAAAGCCTCATTTTCTTGATGTCTTGATCTAACCACCTTGCGCAAGGATTTTTTGATGGAACATGAATGTCTTGTGTAATAAGAGATCATCTTGCCTATAGCAAGTGTAGGTCCTTTATTGATTCCAATAATTCTCATATGCCACTTGTGTAATCCCAACATAGGCCGTGGTTCAGGTGTCTATATGGCGACACCTTTTTTAGCCTATATCAAAGAATACAGAGTTAGCTCATATGAGACAATGTGGAATCTCAAGTCTAAGGATTAATTCCTCACGTCATTGAAATGTGAGATATTTTCTAATCTGGAAGTTCTAGTAACGTCCTTTCCCATTTAGAAATCTTCTCACGCGGGGCACTCTCAATGAACTTGTTCTTACAATAAGCACCCTTATGTATTGTGTACGCATCAGCTTATGCACTTTACACCCCATGAAACAGGATGATCATTCTTAAGGACACAACTACACAAGCAAGTCTCAACAGAGGCAAAGTCGACACTCTCACTGTCTGTCGGCCTCATTGACTTGGAGAAGTTTCTAATCCTCGCCTATGGAGTTAAGAACTTGTTTCATGTGTCATTCCCATAATGACAAAGTTCTTAACGGCCTCATCGGATTAGCGGAGTTCTAGGCATGCACACGTAATGGAAACACTCAAAACACGTAATGACATATAAGAAGTGTTCCCCTGCGATTACAATCATTCGTGTATTATCCAAAGATTGTCTGTGATATAGGAAAAGTCTCAAAGCACAACAATTTTCTAGGGCACTATTGCCAACAATTTCTCACCATAGTTGGGGCAGGGCATCGGTTGGGATCTGTTGGCGGCCATATAGCGTTAGTTTCTCGATGATTTACTCAGGGAAAAGGTACAAATTTTCACCTGAGATTGTTTTAAATCTCTCAATACGTTGGGGGTATCCGGTGAGTGCGCAAGACCTCAAATTAGGTTAGGTGCCAAAAAAAATTCTACACTCTGATTGATTCGATTTCATTGGGGATCTTAATTGTGGATTGATGTCTCGAGGCAATACCCGCATAATTTTCGATGTTGTTGTTGTTAACAGTTTTTGTTTGTGCTTAAATTTTGTAGGGCTCGCTGTAGATATAGGAGATTGTTTTTGAAGAATAAACTTATGTAATTATGTGATATTTTGGTTGAATTTTTCATGGCAATTTCATGTTGTATGTGGGTATTGTATTTCAGATGCAGCGATTTATTATCCCATGTGAATGTGGTAATGGACCAAAAAACTTCCTAAGGGCGGGGGAATTTGTTTTGATTTAATGTAAACTCTCATTACAAGACATACCAGGCTAGATTATGTGTTGGACGGGCTTGGAGCTTCGAAACTTAAGAACACCTAAAGAAAGAATAAGGAACCTTGTCTCAATTAATTTGGGCGAGAAACGATGGAGGCGGGAATAAGAGGGAGAAAAAGGTAGGAAGTTAGCTAGGTTTCACCAAAATTTAATGGCAATATTTGTAAATAATATCAAAAGTTCAGGGGCTTAAAGGTAAATTTGTACAATCCAACATCAATGTACTATTTAACAACAACAATTTCTAGTGGTTATATAGCCTTGCTATTTCTAGGCCAGACCCGAGGCTCCGGGATTTTGGTTGAAAAGTTGCCAACCAAAGTAAAGCTTGGAAAATGATGGGTAAATTAGCCGGCCCACCAAATTCCACCAAAGTAAATGAGCCCTAAATGTCTAACTTTTGCAAAATATTTAAGTTCATAACTGAGAAATAAGTTAAGCTTTATTCTTAAGTTTATATGAATAAACATAGGCATCTAAGTTGCACGGACACGGACACGACACGACACGGACACGATGACACAGATTTTTTTAAAATTTTAGGACACGACACAGACATGACAACACGGATTTTTTCAAAATTTTAGGACACGATACGGCTCCGACACGTCTATATTTTATATAAATAAATATATATTATATATAAATAAAAATATTTTATATAGAAATAAAAATATTTTATAAGTATAATCTATGTATCATAAAATATTTATAAAAATATATAATATTAAAAACTAAAATAAGTTTTGTTATTTCAATTTTCTCTCCAAAAAATTCAAAAAATATTAAAAAAAGCATTAAAAAATGATCAAATTTGCCGAGCCGTGTCGGACACTCCACCTCGCCTTGTCCGACACCGTGTCCCAAAAAAATTTTTTTTTTTTTCGGACACTCCTTCAGCCGTGTCCGTGTCCGAAACATGTCGGACACTGCACGGACACATTTTTAGGCGTGTCCATGCTTTCCTGATAGGCATATTATTCACGCATAAGATATTTGTAGAGAAACTTTCTGATCCTCTTATCATTCTTCGCGTGTTCGGGTTGTAGGTTTAGCATCAATTTTTTATTTCTCAGTTGTCTTCGGAACATAGTATCCTCACTAATATTTTCTGAAGGTTTTACAATCAAATGAGGTTTGTCAATGTGGGGATTGATATTAATGCGATTTGCAAATGATTAGTAAACAATTTTAGCAGAAAAGTCCCTTCACTTCTTTGTTTCTTTGTTAGTCAACTTACCAATTTGAAGGTCCATGTTGTCCAAGATTATGGAGTTCGACACTGAAAACATTTTCTCTAAATGTTCAATCAAAATTCACAAGCTTCTCTGTAATTCATATGTTGCTCTTTTCTAACCCTTTCCAACTGCTTCACAATATTATAAACAAATCCGAGCATAGGCATAGCGTTGTAGTCTTGAAACAAGCAATTTCTTTATTAGTTTAACAAAAAAATACATAAGTATATAATAAGTAGGAAAAAATAAATGATTATGTTTTGCCTGAGGTTTCTCTTAGTTTTGGAATAAATTGACATCAACATCTACAATAGCAGCAGGAGCTCTTCGTCCTCCTCCTTGGGTCACGATCAACGGGTTGATAAACTATTATTGCCATCTCTCCAGGTGGGTGGCTGCTGCCCTGACCAATTTCATAGGGGTCGTCATCGTCGGGCTCCGGCTCCTTCTTCATTTCATCACCCGCATGCAGTCTCTGTTCGTACTCCCTTCCTCGAGGACTTGTTCTTGTTGCCAACTCAGCAGTCTCTCTTCGGATAGAAGGAGAAGTTGTTTGGAGACTTCTTTGAGAAGAAGCAGCAGCAACAATAGGCTTTAATATTTGGGGATCCCGAGTTCCTGAACCTGAACCTGAACCTGAAGTAAGTTATAAGGATATGTCATTCTTTGCATCAAAATACACAGAAATAAGGACTAAGCAATGCTGACATAACATTTATTTTTGTGCATCAAGATAAACAAAAAGAACAACGTAACAATATCGACATAAACTTTCTGATGCATAAGCATTAACTAGGTGAGATAGTGTAAAATGTGAATTTTCTTTGTTTACCCTCCTAATGGTATAGTGCTTGGCCTAAGAGACTTGCAACTTAAGAAGAGAGACAGGGCCAACAACACAAGGCACAATGAGAAAAAAGCATAGTTTCTATAAGAGATGTTGCTCTTAAAACTTGATGACATCACAACTATTTCAAGTGAGTTTCGTCCCATTAAACTTTATACTCAGTAATTTCTGTTAGTCCTATTACTTGAACTTTTACTAGCACTCCCAAAGGCAAGGTAAAATGCAATTTCAAATGGTTAATTGCCAGAATGGTCTGATATACAATATCAAATTCTAAATATCACAATTCTAGTCCATGTGGACCTTCATCCTAATTTCTTTTGGGACAAATAACAAATAAATGACTCTCTCTTATGATTAAGGAATTGTGAATAATATATGAAGAAAACATCAAGTACATGAAGAAAATAAATGACCCTGGAGATTGGAATTTCCTTGAGTTCGGGGGCGATTCCTTGGCGGATAACCCGGGGATTGGGATTCTTTATGTGCAAAAACGTGAAGTTGTTAGACGTTTACTAGATTTAAAAGGTTGTTTTGTTGTTTGAGGAAGTCTAAGAAAAATGCAATAGATATTCTGTTTTCTTTGTCTCTCTTCTTTTCTGTCTCTCCCTCTTATTCTTCTTATTTTTCAAATTGTTGTGTTTTTTTTACTTTGTCAATCATAATAATGGCCTCAGAGCACGATTTTGAGTAAAACCTGGAGAAGAAAATGACAAAAAACCAAGCCCAATGTATTAAAGGTTTGGACGTGTTGAAGGAAGGTTAAAGTCTTTTATTAGAAACATAAAAAGAAATTAAAAAAAACAACTGTAAGATTTCTCTAAGCAAATAGATGGATCTATGAGCTAAAAAATAGAGGAGATTGTAAAACTGATAAGAGGCAAAAATACTACCCCACCCACTTATGCTGATGTTGCATCTAGTTTGGCAGCGTCTATTGGAAATGGAACAGTGTTGGAAAGGTTTGATAAGGAGAATAATTGTAACGTCCCACTTCTTCGGGATAGGACAAGACAACGTTACGTATGAGTTTTGGAGCTACACGTTTAATTACCAATTTATAACCTCATATTTTATTGGCCATAATTGTTTTCTCTAGATAATATGTGCTTAATTGTCTCTAAGCATGATGTAATTTCCAATTTACTTGAATTAATTGAGTTATATGCTAAATGCCAATTTATGGGACCTCTTCATAATTTCAACAAAACTAATTTGGATCTAATTGCATTTATTTAGAATTATAGGTTAGTTTATATAATAAATCTTGTAGAGGGACTTAATTGCAATTCACTAACATTTTGATCAGATTTTTGTTGAATTCGGTTTTGCAATACACGTATTGCATCTATGCATCTTCTACATTTCATTATTTTGGTTTCATTTATCCAGACCTTTGGTTGTTAAATATTTTAAGAAAAAGGGAAAAGAAGTTAGTTTTGAATTTAGTTCCTCTGTTCCATTAGGCAACACGTGCAACTCTCCTCTTTTTCCTTTCATTTTCAATTCTTGCGATTTCCTCACGCATGAAGATATCAGATAAGGGACGAAATCATTTCTCTTTTAAGTCTCATTTATCCACATTTGCAATTTCTCCAATATGAAGAAAGATAAGGAACGAAGTTCTGTCATTTTTCCCCTTTCCATCTTCTTAACGCACACCACCACCGAACTCCTTCTTCGTCATCTCATAGCGTGCGCCACCTCCATCCGTTCTTTTCTTTCTTGATTTCCAGCAACAACAAGGTAAAGGCAACAATATTAATTCTCTTTCTTTTCTTTAAAAAGGGTGACTGTGATTCTTTAACCATACAAGTAGTCTGATTTAAGTTGGAAAAGGGAACGTGAGCTTGTGCAAAACTGATAATTGACTTGGTGTGTATATATGTCAGATATGTGCTGATGGATTTGAATTTCATAGACTGATAAAGTTCCTGCAAACTTATGTTAGAATTTACAATATTTGATCATGATAGATGAATTTGACGAGTTGAGAATGACTTAAAGCATGCTGGAAGTTGGCAAAACATGAGTCTTGAAACCTTGCAGACTAGAGTGAGCAACCGTTGTCTTGAATGAAATCTGTCAACTTTCATAGTTAAATACATGAATCATAGCTTGTTATAATTATGAAATCTGATGGTTTTAATGCTAAACAGTCTGAGTCCGTGTGAGTTTGCATGATACTAAAGTTTGGGAATGATGTAGGTATAAATTAGTATTGAATTTTGGTGCTGTCATGATCTGTGCAGTCATTTCAAATGTAAATTCCGAGCTCGTGCGACGCCGTTTTTAAAAACTGTTTTAACTGGAGATTAATAACATATTAAAGTTCGTGTCTGCCAAATTTCGTAATTTTCCGAATCCGTTTGATACCTCGAAAAAATCCCGAAAGATGCCGCAGTCCCCTGTTTTTGCCCTGTTTTCTGATCTGGAACAGCAGCTGAGCAGAGGGACTAAACCTTCGAATTTTGCAAAACCGTTTTACAGAGGAGTACCTATATATGTTGGGAGTATACCTATTAAGTTTGAGAATTTTCCGACTTCGTTTGATGTGGTAAACAGACCGGTCTTTGAAAGGTGTCGCTGCAGCCAAGTTGCTGTATTGTCTGAACTTTGACAGCTTATACGCAGAGAATTCCGACGTAAATTTTGAACTCATACGACCTCGGTTTTTAAAACTGTTTTAACTGGATATTCCTAGTATATTAAGGTTTATGTACGTCAAATTTTATGTTAATCCGAGTCCATTTGATACCCGAGAAAAATTCAAAACGACTCAGTTGTCCCTTGTTTTCTGGTCTAGATTAACAGCTTAAAAAGATTGATCAAATGTATGAATTTCTCAAAAATGTTTTACAGGGATACTTATGAATGTATCGAGTTTATCCTCGTAAACTTTCAGATTAATCCGACTTCATTTGGTAGGGTAACGGTAAACTTTTTGGAAATGTGTTACTGCAGCAATAGTTCTGTTTTTCGTCATCTTTGCTCTGTAATCTGAATTAATACACAAACATCCAGGGATTGAGACCTATACCATTTGAAAGATATACATGCCTAGTTTACTAGGAATTTTACGGTTTGTTAAAATACCATCCGAGCAATAAGTTATGTCGAACTTTCTACGATGTGTGCATGTGCAGAGTTTCTGCATAAACATTTTTTGTGTGAACTTTGTTGCTATGTTTTCCTTGGCCATTTCCATGCTCTTCGTACACTCTCTTCGGATTTACAAGCCACATACATATTATTTACATATAATATGACACTATTACATGTTTAATTATATTATTTGACGTTAATTATACACATAAACTTGCTCGCGCTCTTCCATGACTCTTAATGCATCTCATACTATTTCATATCATTGATATACATTTCCGAGTGTCTATACTTGGTTTTACTAAGTCTAATTGTATTGGTTATCGTCACTTGTCTAGGTGATCCTCCTAAGGACCCGGTGGTCTAGTTACTTTGTCCTGCCTCTTCCTTTTGTCGACGTTATCCAGGTGAGGTTTATCTTCTTGCTGTAACCAATAACCTAAACCCGTATGGCCTTCATGATTTGAATTGTTTACCCGCATGTGAAATGTATATATATCTATATAACCTTGTATTTAGTAAGTACGTGATTGTCTACCGATTTAATGTTATTTGAAGACTAATTTCCAAGTACTAAATGGGTTATACATATATTCTCCGGCGTGTGTTCATGCTCTTGAGAAAGACTTTGACAGAAAATGAAAATGGTTTCCACGCATTGCATGATCCGAGCTCTTGTTATTGATTGATGGCCCCAATAGCATGGTTCTATTGGGAAGGGATCCGAGGCAACGTGTACGAGGGAATCCGGGAAGGTATCGGGCCGACGGTGAACCTTAATCGCGACCTCTACGGGGGCACGTATTATCATCGGAGGTTGGTGGTATTGCGTGTCTACTGTGCCGGTACGTCGAAGGAGCATAGTACTGAAATGGGATATGACTCGTCTGGACTATTGGACGGTTAGGGCTGATCAACCCTTTCCGTTACCGGGTGTGATGGATGGTTTATTGTTCTTGTTATTGATTGATTGTGAAGTAAAGGTTGGAGAACGGTATTGCTCGGTACCAATTGATCGATTGAAACCCTTAATCCGATATACTTCATGGCTTTTGAAAGAAAATGATTGTCTTGTTCTTGAAATTGAGAATATATCGGATCGAGGGGATGTGTTTATCTTGCATTGCATATCTCTCTCTTGCATTGAACATATCTCGTATATTGTTACCGCCTCACCAGTCACTCGACTGACCCTCTCCTTCTCTCTTTTTTGTTACCCTATTGGTTGCAGGCTGGAGTCAGCTAGGCGGCGTTCGAGTCATGTCATGTCGAGTCCGTCTAGGATTATTTTTTGTTACTGATACTTTATCTATCGGCATGTATGTGCGTATTGTTACCTCTCGTTCCAACTTTTGATACTTGTGAATAGAGTGCCTAGTGTAGTACCTTACTGTCGTATCTTGTGATTGAAGTGGAAATTATATGTTTTAAATAATGCAGGCTCGTGGCCCTTATATGTTGAATGATTTAATTCGCTTCCGCTATTGCATGCTTCTCTGACGACTGTTTGTCTAGTGCCGCCTAGCTAGGTGTGGTCTTGAGTGTCTCCCGTTCGCTAGCGCTTAACATGTATATGGATTGCCCATTTCATATACGTGTTGGGTTCTAGTGCGGGAGATGTGATAGCTCCAGGCTCGGGGCGTCACAACAATACTCAAGTGATTGTGTCAAATGTTATTAGGGGCTTAAATGATGAGAAACTCTTAATAAAGGAAACTAAAATAGATATCGACATTTACACTTATGTATTTGATGAAATGCCCGAGAGAGAAAGTAAGGAGTTGTCGCAAGGAACACATCGATGGTTTCAAAATCAAAATTTGACAACCAACAAAGAAGAAATTGTCGATTAAAGATGACACAAGGTCGGTAAAGCTTTGTAGGGGAATTTCGATGCTTTCGACGACCAATTTGGTCGAATTAGATATAGTTTTGTTCGTTTTGGAGAGAATAACACGATGATAGTGGTCTTGACTCTTGGGTAGCCATGACAACAAAAAAATCGACGGTCAAAATTCAACTTGAATAGAATATTAATGTGAGCATTTGGTGGACATGGTAGATTAAACCGAAAGAAGATTCAGTAAATGTATATGATCACAAGAAAGCAAAATTCAAGCGGAAAACAACAAATAAATTCAGCATATGGAAATTTTTTATGTCAGATCAAAAAGAGACATGAGCTAATCAACTTCAAGGTCTATTATCCAATCAACTTGAAGCTTTATTATCCAAGGATACGAACACAATTTAGCAGAGTTCAACAATAGAAGTTCAGCAATGATCAACCAAAGCAATTCAACAGTGATGAACGGGACACATAATAAGACTTTGGAACATACAAGGATTTTATTATTTTTAAGAACTACAGTTACCTTGCTAAGTTTGGATCGCAATGTAAACCTCTTACAAAATCTCTAGAGCTGCTTGGCAAATTAGAGCAGGAGCGAAGAGGGTTGACAATGTACCTCCAGCCTTTTCTTCTAAACTTGGTATTTTTTCAAACTATTTCCTGTTACTTTGATCTTGGGGGATGGATCTTCTGCTCTATTTTGATACTACATCTAATACTCCATACATTAGATATACGACACGTATAAAATTGAATGATTTTAAGATTTTGTTATCTGTTTGACAGGGGAAAAATAAGCTAATAGAATTCTATTAACAAAATGATAAAGGAAAACTAATCGTATCTCTGTTCAATCAAAAAATTAATAAATATGATACATCTAAGAAATTAAAAAGAATTAATAGAGTCCTTATTCCATAACATCTGCACAAGTGTTTCTATTACAAATTAGAAATATAGAGAAGAATACGACAATTTGCACAACATAACTTCAGAGAAGAAAACAACACCAAATGGGCAATGACACATAACAAATTCAAAATTTAGAGAAGAAAACAAGATCAAAAAACAACCATGGGAGACATTGAAAAAATCGTTGATGGTTAGTTTTCTCAATCTAAAAATAATTTACTTATAAATTGATAGCATACTCCATTTTGGTGCTATATGCCTACATCTTATACATCATATATTAGATGTGCGACACTTCATATATTAGATGTATGACACGTGTAAGATTGAAAATTTTAAAATTTTGTTAACATATAAAATTATTGTAATTTTAAAATTTTGTTAATCGATAGAATTATTGTATTGATGGAGTAAAATAACACTAATAGAATTCTGTTAACAAAAGGAAAAAGAAAAACTAACGTATCTCGGTTAAACCAGACAAAGATAAATAAATATGATATATCTCAGAAATCAAAAAAAGTTAACTGAATCCTTATTCTGTAACATCTGCATAACTGTTTGTATTCCAAATTAGAAGTTTAGGGAAGAAAATGATAATGTGCACAGTGTCACTTCATACAACAAAACAACACCAAACGACACATTACAAATTTGAAATTTAGAGAAGAAAACAACGAATGGAAGAAAAAAAAACAACCATCGAAAGCTTGAACAAATCTTTGATGGTTAATTTTCTCAATCTAAAAATAATTTACTTATAAATTGATAGTATATAAGTACATCTCAATTTATATTGACTAGTTTTTAGAACTTTTTAAGATTTCCACTTTAATTTATCCCTATAGAAAAGAAAATTGATGGATGCAAATAAAACTTTGACAACACTGGAGAAATTATTATATGTTAACTGAGGATAACTGAGGACGAGAAGTATATTTTTTATAATCAATAACCAAAAGCAATTGGTTTTAGTGTTCGCGAATAACTAAATTCATAAAGAGATAAGTCATTTAGCATATTAATTTTGTTAATGGAGATGCGAAGAATCGAACCCACCCCATTTCTCTCACTTATAAAGTGAGACTCTACCGATTGAACTACATCTCCGTAACTTGAAATTACGTTAGCATATTTCAAACCACAACACTAGAAAATAGAAATTACAATTGGCCTATAATAAATTTAATAGAGAATGTAGCCAAGAACCTTAGAAATTAATAAACATAATAGAGAAAGTATCCAATAACATTAGAAATTTTTCTAGACCACTTGTGATTACTATTTTCTAGTTTTGTCGTTTGAAATATGCTAACATAGTTCCAAGTTATGAGATATAGCTCAATTGGTCGAGCTTCACTTTGTAAGTGAGAGGAATCGAAGTAGAGCATCTACATACCAATCTGTTAAATGATTTCTCTCTTTATAAATTTAATTGTTCCATGTACAGTAAAACCAATTACTTTGGTTATTGATTTTAAAAAATATACTTCTCGTCCTCACTTATGCTCAGTTTACATACAATAATTTCTCTAGTGATAGTCAAGTTTTAGTTGCATCCATGGTTTTTCTTTTCTATAGGAACAAATTATAGTGGAAATCTTAAAAAGTTCTAAAAACTAGTCAATATAAATTGAGATACGGTTAGTTTTTTTTGGCTGGTTTAATGGACCAGAAACCGGGGATATGTTCCAACTTCCAAGTAAACCACAGAATCATAAAGGCAAGTATCAGGGAAAAGAAAATAATGCACACATAGCCTATTGCAAGACCAAACCAGAATAAATAGATAATTTAAAAATATTCTTAAGAAAATCCATTTCAATCCATAGGATCATCCATAATAGCCATATTCAAGATGCTGCGTTCAAAAGCAGCCGTTTCATTTCATCGATAAGCTCCAGCATCTGCTCCCTGGAATGCAATGGGAATGGAAAAACACACGCAGAGTCCAATTTCCCGTCCCTGACTGTGTCGAATATTGCTATGGATGGGCCCACACCGTGAACCGAAGCACACCCGACAAAATCCTCCAATCCGATAGCCTGGTGCTGTTTGCTGGAATGATCAATCATGGGATCCTCAAAAACAGATATCAGTGAGGTTCTAAGTGCTGCTGATGGTGTCAAGCCAGGATTCTCTATTGCCTTGCACATCAAGAAGTTCATATCGGCTATGTCTGAAAAGTGCTTATTGTAGTTCTTTGCTGTCAGAAACGAAGACTGGACTCGTTTTGCTAACTCCCATAATTCTTCGCCTCCTTTGACATCATGAGTGTTCAGAATGGCGGAGTGATAAAAGCCTGCACAGTTTTTAGCATTATAGTTCTTTCCTAATTTAACATGTAGTTATTAGGGATAAGTAAACTGATATCTGATAAGGTTTTGCCAAATTACATAAACCTCCCCTGAGGTTCGGGAAATTACAAAAACTTCCCTATCAAAGAAAGTAATGAAAGAGTAATTCTATCTTGATTGATGCATTTTGGAAGAATAAACGGCGTTAGTTGTGTAATTAGGCTAACCTCAGTGCATTTCAATGTAATTATCTCTAATTATTAAGGATAAAAGAGAGTTGAATGAAATCTATACCAATATGATTGCTGCTAAGTACTGGATCCAGAATAGAACGACAGTCCACAAGTGTTACAATGGCGTATTTTTCCCATTGACCGTCAGGAATCATTCTTAAGGTATGAGAAGCAATTACTCCTGCTGCTGCTAAAAGGAAACTTAATTTTATCTCTTTACTCTCGCAACTCTGTGAAGATAATGAGGAAACGAATCAATACGGTAAGTAAAGTGGTTATAAATTGAAAAAAAGCAGAAGTTGAATGCTTTGTTTCACCATTTCAGCTTAAAAAAAGTTCATAAAAAATTAGAAACAATTTCGGGGTTGCCTTTTGGATCAAGGTTCTTTGTACAACTATCTAAAATGATTTGTACTTTTAAGTCTTTAATTCACAAACACTCTCAACTTATGCTAATCCACCTTTTTACAACCTTTAACTTTCGTTTGAACTATCTAAATGGAGAAACTTCTTCAAACACACGTTAAAAGTTTAGTAATCTGTTTGTTAAATCATACAGGATAAATTACATCTAGACCCCTTCTGGTTAAGCATATACACACGATCCCCTTTTTAGTTTAAAAAATTACACTTTAATGTCTTTCATCCATTATGGTTTGCTTATGGATCGCAAGCACCCCCCTCCGTTAAGCTCTATTAAGGATTAAATGGTTTTCCTTTATTTTAAATTTTGATATGTAGTATTGAAGCTATCAAAAGGGTCGATAATCATCAACACTCGGAGCTTCTCTAACAGATCGTTATGGAACTACCCCTGCCACCGAAACATTCCATAATTACCCTATATTAGCACCATCAAATCTTCTCAGAACTATTATGGAGTGAATGCCACTATCAATGTATGGAACTCATGATGGCTACTATACATCAAAATCTTAACGAAAAACACCATATACACTAATGGAGCCTAACGAATGGGGCGCGTAATTCATTAACAAACCATAAGGGATGCAAGTGTAATTTTTGAAACCGAATCGATTCTCAGCATAAATACCACTAACTACATGAAGTCAAGATGTAAATTACCCAATTATATACAGCTTCAAGATATACAATTACACACTAAAATCAAATAACATATCAAGATAAAGATCACCAACATTCACAAGCCAAAAAAAAGAAGCTAATAAATGACTTACAGATAGTATCTTCGCAGTGTCGTCTTCATCAGTCTGCAACCTAACAACACGAGACATTCTTGGTGAGACAGCATCCTTAAAACACAAATTCGACAACCTAAAAGAATTCAAAGAGTATCCCAACATGTCCACCCCACGAGCCCAGAAGGGCTTATTCCCCAGCCCCGAAGGAATGTATTCCTCAATCCCCAAACCAACCTCCAAATCTTTACTCATTTCCATTTCCACCCCTCCCTCCCCCATCAAATCCAATATCTCGTGCAGCACCGCCACGGCGGAGGCGCGGTCGCATGCGGAGGTGTGCAGCCTGAGCGCCACCACCCACCTACCAGTCTCCAATGTGTACAAACTAGCAAAGAAAACATCAGCATCCGATTCAGGATTCTGCCACGAGTTGTTGTTGAGTTCGTGCTCGAGGATGAGGTGGAACGGAGAAATGGAAGTGTACTCGTCGGGGAAATGGGTTCGGAGAATCTGAGACGTCGATTGGAGATCGAACGGCTGGATTTGGATGTGGGCCGATGGGGGAATGATGTAGGAGAAGGAGTTGGAGTTGGGATCGAAGTGGAGCTTGGAGTTGAGGATTGGGTGGGCAATTTGAAGCTTGCGGAGGGCATTTCGGAGAAATGCGATGTTGATGGGTTTGGAGAGGAGGAAGGCGAGAACGGTGATGCCGGTGCCGCCGGGGACGGCCTTGCACCAGCTGAGCTCGGTGTGACCGAGGGGCCGGTATTGGGGCGGCGCCGCCGCGTCGGGTGGTGGCGGAGAAAGGGACATTGTTGGATGTTATGTGATTAATGGTGTTGGTAATTAAAGTTGCTTTGTGAAATGGGCATCGAGAAGATAAGATGGTGATTTTCCAATACGACACTACCTTCTGTGATCTCTCTCTTATCTTTTGCGTACAGTTTCATCGGGTTTAACGTTGGTAGGTTATAATTCAAATTATTCATCATGTATCAATTTTAAACGAGAAACACGTGACCTCAAATACAACATTTAATTTGTTCAAAAAAAAAAAAAAAATACAACATATAATTTAAGTGGTAAACACTCATAAATGTAAATTTTTTTTTTTTTTTTATTTTTAAACAAGAACCAATATTATTACTTAACATAAACGTCCGACGTTACAAAAGTCGAAGTGTGATCAGGGATATCAAAGTCCCCTTCTTGAAAAACAGAGGCATTCCTAGCTAGGCTGTGTGCTACCCTAAGAAACACGTGACCTCAAAAAAAATCTAATTAATTAGGGAAAATTACATCCAACTACCCTGAGGTTTGCCCTAATTACGAATCAGTCCCTCTTTTTTCATTTATTACATATCAATCCCTAAAAACACTGTTTCAATTACAAATCAGTCCCTCTTTAGGGGTTAAAATGTAATTGAAACAGTGTTTTTAGGGGTTGATATGTAATAAATGAAAAAAGAGGGACTGATTCGTAATTAGGGCAAACCTCAGGGTAGTTAGATGTAATTTGCCCAATTAATTATGTGAAAAAATATATTACTCTGAGTATTTGAATGATAAGTAATTCTAACTCAAATATAGTTTTAGCGAACTTGAGTCACTTTTTCTCGATTTAAAACTAATCATACTATGATATAGCACTCTATTCAGCACACACAATATATTGATTTACATTTTACTCTCATTTTAAATTTGTAATTCATTTCAGTCGTTTATTGATACATTTTGTGAGTGAGTAAAATAACTAAATAAGAAATGAGGTGTAAACTTAAAACGGGATATTACATGCCATCAAGTTGGGCTGTATTATCATTTATCGTCACCTGCACTTGCATCTGTAATGCCATTACTTTTCATTTTACCATCAAATGAGTTGAGGCCCAGTGTTGTTTATGGCATAATATGCATATATTAATCTCGGGCTTCAAACATGGTTATTTACAAACTTAGAACTTATAAATTTGGAATCATTATTATTGGTGGCCCAATAGGCATGCAATTGATGGGTCATAAAGGTATTCACTGCTTGGGCTATGAATGAGTCGAATTTTAATTCGAATTCATGTTAAATTTGATTCGAAATTTAATATATTTGTCCGATGAAAATATTCGATGAATCATATTCGATTATAAATATTCATTATATTGAATTAATGTATCAAATATGGAATTAAGGAATCTCATCCGTTAAAAATTCGAATCCGATTTTATATATTATATTTAATTAAACAAATTATTTACTAGTACAAAATATTAAATAAAATGATTAAAATTAAGTTTTTCACATTTTTTTCACTTTAAATAATAATAAAATTTGAATTGTTTACTCGAAAAGTATATATTTTTAATTTTTTTCTTATTAATAAGTTTAAATTAACCTATTTTGTATAAATATAAATAAAATCATTAAATAAAAATTATTTATTAAATATTATATAATTATTTTTATTTTTTCAGATTAAATTTATTATGTAAAAAATTAGATTTGTTATTGAATGGATCGGATCGAATGAATTCAAAATCAATGAATCCAACTCCTATAGCAACCTGGAAGTGTGGTGAAATGGAGGAAGTCAGGTGAAGGAGTGATCAAAATCAATTTTGATGGTGCAGTTTTAAAAGAAGAGAATGCAATTGGTTTGGGGATTGTTGCTCGTAATTCTGATGGCGTGGTTGTGGCTTGGGAAACGGATAAAAGGAAGAACGTGTTTGATTCTATGACAGCTGAATGTCTTGTTGTTATGCTGATAGCCCGTTTGGGCCGAGACTTTAGGTGGCGGAGAGTAATCATTGAAGGCGATTGTCTGAACGTGATAAACTATCTCAAGAACAGAGGTGTCGATGAATCACATTTGGTAATATTACGACAGATTGCTTAAGTATTTGTAATGTTTTTGAGTGTGTCGAGTTTTCTTTTGTTAGGCGTGGTGTCAATCCAGTGGCTCATAATTTAGCTAGGAAGGCAGCTTCGGCTTGCGTTGGTTTTGGGGACTACCCCTTGTTTGTTTCGGACTTTGTTGCTTAAGATTGCAAATAAAATGGCCGTCCCGGCCGTCCTTTCTTTATATAAAATAAATAAATAAATAAATAAAACTACTATGGGATTCAGATTCGAATTTGATTGTCAGGTTTTCTTATCGGAATTGGATTTATAATCTTTTGATCCAGTCCGAATCTGTAGCACCCCGGAGCGAAGGGCACCACATCCCCCGCACTATAGACCGACACGTGTAACGAAATGGGAACTCCGTACAAGCACCAAGCTACAGTGAACGGGTGACAAACAAAATCTCAACTAGGCTAGGCAGTCTAGACCCTAATACTGAGTGCACAATAATAACAAATATCAAACGCGGAAGCACCAGTATTCAAACATGCAGATATACATGCTCAGAATATAAAAAAGATATACAAAAAAAAATAGCGAGTCAAATTATATACAAGTATCAATGTTCGAATTTAAAACATATCTAATACATGTATTCTCAAATTCAAATCATATTCAAATATACATAAATTCCAAAAGCTCAAAAATGCAAATAAACTAAATAAAATGCATGTGACTCGCTACAAAAACTCAAGACTCAGCCGCCTAGCACAACCTCCCAACGAGTACCTGCAACTCAAAGAAATAAGGGGGAAAAGAAAACAACGAGGAGAGGGTCAGTCCTAATGACTGGACACGGGGCTAACACACGCACACGTACATATACATAAGAGCATAGCATACTCAAAATTAAAAAGTTCATGAACCGGGGCGTGGTTTTTTCATTCTAAAATATTTTAGCCCGTGATAATACATATAAAGAAAAGGTTTAAGGCCGAAGGCCAAAATCAACCAAGTTTTAGAAATTAGAAATTCACTCCCGTTTCACGAACCATAATCGGAATCAAAATCACACTAACTCGACGAGTACGAGTTTCCAACCAACCTACTTCATATCCATAATCAGAATTAAAGACAAAACTAAATTCAAAATCAATCCCACCTTCTCCGTTTGGGGAAGAGAGGCGCGACCCCTCAACCCCGGTTCTCTCGTCAAAAAGTATGAGTCGGGGGATCCTACCCGGTCCTTCGACGGCGGCTCCCATCGGCTCAAGAAACCACCTTCCCCTCGACCTCCCGAGATTGGGTGAATCTCTAAAAGTTGGAGTTGTGTTGATGGGAGAGCTCGGCGACCCCATGGCCGACTCGAGTTGTCATACCACTTTCTCCGGGGCCCACTTCGAAAGTTTTAAATTTTCAAAATTCAAGACTTATCTTTCAAAGTCACAAGCTCGCTAGTTCGAAAAACACACACACCAACCCTTTTTCAAAACAAATAAAAGAAAATATAACTTATGTATATATAAAAGCCTTTTCAAAAGAGTTCATAGCAAACGGGTCAATTCCCACAAAGTACATATCAAATACGTATCTGAGTGTATATATATATATGTATATATTTACGTAAGTCGCATGCGGGCTTAAAACACAGATAGGGTTATAGGTCGTATTAACTAAAAGAAAGAAAACCTCACCTTGTCAACCAAACCGAACGAGGCGAACCAAAATACACCTAAGGCACCACCTCCTTACTCACGGGACAAACCTCTGAACAAAACAAATAACAAGAGACGAACTTAGACTCAATATGCATGAAGTAGACGCTCGGCAAATGCAAATGATGCAATGCACTTCACATACTTTCACACTTAGACATATCGAAGCAAATATCATACTATCGTATCAACGACATGCAAATTAAACTCATAACACGTTAAATAAACTCATAATACATCCTATTATAACATATCATGAGCATTCATGAAATTAAAACACATAAGAAAGGCAACGGATACAAGGGAAGCAACAAAAGTTACCATTTAGGGCATATAAGTTCATCCACATTTACATTTATCAATTAAGGCCATAAAATTAAAATAAATAACAAAACATATTATATAAACACTTATTAACATGTTAGGATCATAATTGAGAGGGAGAAATCAAATAAAGTCAAGAACGAAACAAGAAAAGCAAGCAAACATCACACAAAGTCGAAACGGAGCAAGAAAAAGGTCAAACGGAAGTCACCACGTAACATCCATTAAATGGCTGCCTAAGAGGGTGACACGGGCGTGTCTCCCTTGTAGAACAAAGGGAGACATATGGTGTTGGAGGTCAGAAGCTCCAGCACCCTGGTGACACGGGGGTGTCACCCAAAAGAGCCAAGAACGCAAAGGGTATGTCCTGTACGACTGTTGTGTCTCTTCTACAAAACAGGGGAAAAGACAAGGAAACAAAGGGCAACGAAGCACAACAACTAAGCAACAATTTCATACAAAAAACACAGTTTAATTTTTTATTTTTATTTTTAATACACATCCCCAAAAATAATTAGAAGAATTTAAATTCGAGATATTATATTTCAGAAACAACTTGAATCAACTCGTATCGATAAACACAACGTCGAAATTTAAGTTGCTTTCACATAATTAAAAATTGTACAATGATATTATGTTTCAGGTCAATGTTTCGTTCACAAAAATCATTTTATAGCACCACCCAAGTAGCAGGTACCTATTGCGAATTTTGTTAATGTTATTTTTTGTCAACGGTTTGGTTTGAAAAATAATTAAATAAAAGAAAATGACGTACTGTAGTGGCAAAAATAAATATGTGAAGTCAACTCCGTGTTACTTGATTGCTACTTGTTAGAGACATAAATTATTTATCGCTATTTTTTTTCACCTCATTTTTTATGTTTTTTTATTTTCAGAAAATATATTTTTAGTGTTGAATTAATCTATAATACACAAATACTTTTAAAAATATATTTTTATCGTAACATATCATATCGCGTCAAAAAGCGTGTCAGATACTTCTAATGTAAATTTTTTTAAAAAAATTATGTCATTATATATTTATCGTATCATATTCATGTCACCGTATTTATATATGTATTTAATAAGAAATAACATTGTGAAAAAAGATGAATAAGGTGATCTGCTTTCAGATGAAAATATATTTTCTTTTACTTTTTATAACAGACATTCGCTTTTATTATTTAGGACAAAATACTCTGGCCTAAATTGTTTTCTTTCCACTGTTGGTTTCCTGTTTTTCCCTCTTTTCCTTCTGGCAAGTTCAGTGTTTCATTCCCTTTATTTTGTTTTTCTTTCCGTATTCTCTTAATAAAAATTTATTATTAATTATAATAATTAGTCATCTTATTAAATTTTAAGTATCTCATTGGACAAGACAACTAATCGAGAAATTTAACACCCCTATCAAAATTTGAAATCAAATCTTGTTACTTGGGAAATTTAACATAACTCTCAAAAAATTAATCAAAACTAAAGTTTTGCCTTTAAGCCCGGAGCCACGATGTACGACAGATCGAAACTAAATTATATCAAGAAAAGGTTATTTCATCGGTTGAAAAGGGACAAATTAATATAAAATTTATACACCAAACCAATAATCTAGATAATTTTAAGTGGCACTTTTTTTTTTTTTTTTAACTAAATTGGACCAATTTATATAATATTAATGCAAGTATAAAATGATCATACAACTTGACTATCGTTGTGTCTATAAGCTGGCAGTAAGCCTAACACAAATTATAAACAATTTTAATGGCCTATAAATAGTCATTATTCAGCTATAATCAAACCATAATAAAGAACCCTAAAATCTGATCTTCATCTTTTTACACACTGTAACTTGCTTACCCTACGTACATTTCGGATCATCTAATCTCACTCTGCTTCCCTTGCTCCAACTTCTAACACCTCCTTTGCATGCTATTCAGATCATCCATTTCTGCAAGAAAAGTAATTATTCTTTATAAATTTCAATAATTTTCCCTAAAATCTGCAATTAAAAGCATTCTTTTCAGCTGATTCCTCCTAAAATATATACTTTCCGGCCGATTATTTAATTTCCATCCACGACGATGGTACGTATACACGTCTGTCTGTCGTTCGTTTGTTCATCTCTCTTTTCTTTTAAAAATGGGGATCGTTTATGAAAATTAATTAAATATTAATCTATACGTGTTTATGATTTTTCAGGAGAATAATGCAGCCGATGTCGTGTACGAAGAGGTGAATAGATTACCATGCTTAATATTTTTCTTGAAAATTCCCTATAATTGTTGTTTGGTTCGATTGGTTTTGTTTTATATTTTCTGAATTTTTAAATTGGAATTTCTTATTTTGATTAATATTTTTTGGCAGGAATATATAGTGAGTTCTCGAGGAGTGAAGCTTTTCACGTGCAGATGGTTGCCTGGGAAGAACCTGACTGCAAAAGCTTTGATCTTTTTGTGCCATGGATATGCCATGGAGTGCAGCGTATCAATGAGGGGTGAGATTAGTAGATTACCAATCATTTAACTGTATTATTAATGGCACTTTAATTAAGTATTTGTGGAAATTGATAATTTATTAATTAATTAATTGGTTGGATTCGAATAGACTGTGCTGCTCGGCTGGTTAAGGAAGGATACGAGGTTCATGGTATCGACTGCGAAGGCCATGGCAAGTCATCCGGGCTGTTGGGGTTGATTAATAGTTTCGATGATCTTGTTGATGACCTCTCCGAACACTTCACCAACATTTCTGGTATGAACAATTTTGCTCTCCTTTTTTTTTTTTTTTTTCGTTTTGGTTGACGTAGTTATACGTGGTTTACAAAATTACGGTTTCGGTCATTTTTAATATGTTATTGGATTATAATTATGAAACTTACGATGTTGCTGGCAATATGTATGTCTCGAGTACTAAATAGACCCTAAAGAAAGGGATAACTCTAGTGATCTGTTAATAAATCATATATATGGGTTGAAGCGTGGCAAAAGTTGGTTCAAGTGGTTAATGAGTTCATTCTCCAAGACAATGTCTTGGGTTCGAATCTTGTTTGGGTGTACTTGTGTAAAATATATATATATATATATATATATATATGGGTCGAAGAGTAATTTCTGAAATCAACTATATATCAGACGGTTCATGATCTATAAATTTGTTTAACTATAGGGGGGTTGAATGTAATTTACCATATATATGTTGCGTTAAATTGTAAAACCTTTTCATGTTTTATGAAAAAATAAGTGTTCCCCAAAACATTCAAACTTGGATATCAGCGGCTCGTGTTGAATTTCTCAAATTTGATGTTTTCACGGTAATTTAGACATTTGTTTAAACTTAATGAAGGTTGGATTCGTGTATATATTTGTTTTACTGTGAGGTGTTCTAGATTTGATTTGTCGTATAAATTTTGTGCCACTACTAAAAAATACAAGATTAGTGATCGATTTTCAGTTACCGATATTGAAGTTATGCACTTCATGAAAATGCAGAAAGGAAAGAGAACACGAAAAAGATGAGGATTCTCATGGGAGAATCAATGGGAGGTGCAATGGCTTTACGTTTACACATGAAGAAACCTGAGTATTGGGATGGGGCCATACTCCTCGCTCCTATGTGTAAGGTATGAATAGTATGTTTTAATTGTAGTTAATGGTCATATAATCGAGATAAATCACGAACATTTTCAGATGTTAAATTTAATCACGAAAAATATCCCTGATAACCGATTCTTTTCAGTAATTTTTTTTTACGTAATCCTCATTGAAATCTCTTATTATTTTTAATAACTTGATTCACTATGATTTTTTTTTTTTTGGGTAATTGAATTAGAAAGCGAGGTTAAGAGGGACTGAAATGTAATTATCAACTAATTACAATAATTATCTTCTTTGAATTATAAAAAATTTAGGTTGCTGATGAAATGCGACCAAATCCAATGGTTATAAAGGCTTTGACTACTTTGGTTCGCATCATTCCAACTTGGAGAGTAACGCCAACTCCAGATATAGTTGACATTGCCTTTAGAGACCCCAAAATTAGACAAGAGGTAACATTTTTCTAACCTAACCTATCTTTATTTTGAGCACTACTTACAAACAAGTTCTTTATTTATCAAAAATTACAAAACGGCCCCATAATGTTTTATTTTTGGCATAATGATTCTATCATATATTTTATTAAGCTGTTAATCTCTGTCTCTAGGTTAGATCGAATCCGTATACATATAAAGGGCGACCTCGTCTACAAACCGGGCATCAACTACTCACAACTAGCATAGATTTGGAGAAGAGACTCGAAGAGGTGAAGAAACAAGGATAGCTTTATTAGTCCTTAATTCTCCTCAATATTACACTCCGACCCCCTCACCGTGTACCGTTGCTGCATTCTCATGCAGGTTCGTCTGCCGTTTATTGTTCTTCACGGCGAAGACGATAAAGTGACGGAGCCGTCGTGCAGTAAGCTCCTCTACGAGACGTCGCGGGCAGCCGACAAGACGTTGAAGTTGTACCCGGGAATGTGGCACTCTTTGTCCTACGGCGAGCTGCCTGAAAACCTGGAAATGGTGTTTGCTGACATTGTCAAGTGGCTGGAAGAAAGGTCCAGTAATCCCAGATTGGAAGAACAGCAAAAGCTTGCTAATGATAGGTCTAGTGTTGATGATCAGCCAGAATCCTCCGTTGATGCAAAGGAAACTTGATTCATAGCATATATATGTTTGCGTTTACAAGAAGCTGAAAAGAAAGTTAAATGATCAAATTATCATTTAATTGTACAGAGTAGTGAGTACGTACTTGCTATTGTTCTTGAAAATTTACATAAAAAAAGAGAGGAAATTGAGAAGGGAAATCCATTATTTTGAACAATTAATGGAGGGTAATTTTAATAATAATGCAGGAAGGGTTCTTTTTCAGATTTCCCATATAAAATAATAAAATATAAGTTAAATTACATCTAAAATCATTTAGGCACATGAATTTGGATCCTCCAGAGATTTGAAATTTAAATTCTTAATAGTTGGAAATGTTTGAAACTATTAGTAAATTATTAAGGGTAAACTACAATATTTTAAAACAAAATAGTTTCACATATAAACAACCTGATCATAGAAGATCCCGAGTTAACTTAACTAAACATATAATATGAAGCAGTTCCTGTGAACAAAGCCCAGTCAAAGACAGCTAAAATTTAATATAATAGGGGACAAAAATTAAAAGGGATAAAATTTCTAATTTGAGGGGTAAAATTATAAATATTTTCAAATGCATGTATAAAAATAAAAAAATTTAAAATTTAGGAGGGACAGTCCTTGGTTCAGTCCATGAGTCCAATGAATCGAGCAACTCTAACATGCCCCCTTAAGTACATGGTGATTTGACTTTTCAATTGTGTGAAAGTGAAAATTTGATTGCATAATCTATTTGGAAACCCTGATACCATAAGTAACACCTAAAGTAAAAAATTTAATTTTTTGAAAAAGAATATCATTAAATATTTAAATATTTGTGACAAATTTGGGCTTTGCAAATGAGACTGGGACTGAGACTGAGAATGATTGCTTGTTTTGCCAAATTAAAAAAAAAAACTTTTCAGATGCATATTGAGTTGGGCCAATTGTGATTTGCTAGGCCCAGCTTATTTAAATCAAAGGCCCATAAAATTTACACAAATGGCCCATGTAGGCAGTCTCTATAAAGGGTAAAATTGGCAAATACCAAATTATAAATTCGGACAAAAGGTGAAACCCAGATCCAAATCACATATTTGATTCAATTCAATAGTGCCACGAAGAGAGAGAGAGATAGAGGGAGCGGCTCCTCAAATATTTCAAATTTCTGAAACCACAAAATCCCGCTCTTCTGCTTCGCTTCTCAATCTTCACACACTGAGAATACGAAATCTCATAGATTCATCCACCATTTTCAACATCACACACGCAGACATACTCGCACTGAGACGCGCACTCGAAGATGTCGAGTCGTCACGAGAAGGAGAAGGGCGTCAATGTCCAGGTTATCCTTCGATGCAGGTAATGAGGGGTGTCACTTTCAAACTAGGGTTTACAAGGTTCTGTTCCTATTCCATTTTTAAACAATTGGAGTGTTTCTGGCAGGCCATTTAGCGAAGAGGAGTTGAGGAACAATGCTCCTCAGGTTGTGACGTGCAACGATTACAAAAGAGAGGTCTCGGTCTCGCAGAATGTCGCCGGCAAGCATATCGATAGGGTTTTTACATTTGATAAGGTACATTAACTTTGTTCTAATTTTTGGTGTAATTAGTTGCACCGTATACTGGTTTTAATTTTGAAATTTCCTTCATAATTTGACGTTTCTGGATTAAATTGAAGTCTCTTTTGCTAAAAGGTTTTTAAGAGTTCTAAAATAGATAATTGATATGGCAAGTGGGCGCGCGTGTGATTTGGTAGCTGACCAGCTTAAGAAATCAGAAAGGCTTTTGCTTAATTTTGGAGATTTGTGTAGAGTGATGTTATAAACACTTTGATTCAAGGAATTTACTGCATTAGGTTTCTAAGATGTACTAAATTCATATTGGCATTCTCTTGGGGTTTATGCATTTGAATTGCATTTCAATATTTTGTGAGATTAACTTTATAGTTGTTGATTTCCCCCCATATTTAGGTGTTTGGACCAAATGCCCAGCAGAGGGATCTTTATGAACAAGCAGTTATTCCAATAGTGAATGAGGTCTTGGAAGGTTTCAACTGTACAATCTTTGCCTATGGGCAAACTGGCACAGGAAAAACTTACACCATGGAGGGTGAATGTAAGAGGTCAAAGGTACTTTGGACTGATTTAGTTTTCTTACCCACACTGATTCCTGTTGCATCCTTGTTTTGAGTTTCACATGTAATTTTGCTTTATATTGAAGAGTGGACCAAATGGAGCATTGCCACCAGAAGCCGGAGTAATACCCCGAGCAATTCAGCAAATATTTGATACATTAGAGAGTCAAAGTGCAGAATATAGCGTTAAAGTCACTTTCTTGGAGTTGTATAATGAAGAAATCACCGACCTACTAGCCCCAGAAGAATTAACTAAAATTGCTGTGGAGGATAAGCAGAAAAAGCAATTGCCACTAATGGAAGATGGGAAAGGTGGTGTTCTCGTCAGAGGCCTAGAAGAGGAAATTGTGACAAGTGCCAGTGAGATCTTCACTTTACTCGAAAGGGGATCTACAAAACGTCGAACCGCAGAAACTTTACTGAACAAACAATCAAGGTTCTGATTATGATTCTTCTAATAATAAGCAGTATAGTTTTCCTACCTTCTATATAAATATTTGACATAATCTATTTTTGGATGTAGCCGATCGCATTCTCTATTTTCAATTACAATACATATAAAGGAAGCGACACCTGAAGGTGAAGAACTAATAAAATGCGGCAAGTTGAATTTGGTTGATTTGGCTGGTTCAGAGAACATCTCGCGTTCTGGTGCTAGAGAGGTAAAGTCTCACTTTATGCTGAAAGTAGTTAACATGATTACATAGCAACAGGCAATTGTCATGAGTTTCCTGTTAGATATTCTGTTAAACCTGTTGGCTACTTCCATCTAATGGTGGTAAAGGATTACTTGATTATGTTTTTAAATTTTAAGTGCAATTTTTTTTATTTACTAAATATATTTTTCAATATTTTCAGGGAAGGGCGAGAGAAGCTGGAGAAATAAACAAAAGTTTGCTTACATTGGGGCGAGTAATTAATGCTCTTGTAGAGCATCTCGGACATATCCCTTACAGGTTTCCTTTTTTATCATTTTTTTTTTTTGCCATCATTGATTTATTTCTTCCCACAAAGTTGTTTAAGCAATTCTTAATTTGTAGTCTTATGTGCTATCTCTCTTAACAGGGACAGCAAGCTCACCCGTTTGCTTCGTGATTCATTGGGTGGAAGAACAAAAACTTGTATTATAGCAACCGTGTCGCCAGCCGTTCACTGTCTTGAGGAGACGCTCAGCACATTAGATTATGCCCACAGGGCCAAGAATATAAGGAATAAGCCTGAGGTCTGTTACACATTCCACACTTTCTGGCAACTGACTCATTTTGTTAGTCCTGTTTGCTTGTTCATAGTCCCCTTTTATTGGCATGTACATTTTGCTCTTGATTGAGCTAATTTCTTTATTGTAAACCTACTCAAGCAATTTATGCTTGTGTCTGCTATGATAGTTCCTTAATGTGCACAATGATGATTAATTTATTTGCCTTTTTTTTTCATTGTATAATCATTTTTAAAGGGCTCAGTGTGATCTGGTCTCTAGGTGTGATTTTATGCAAGATAGAAATATTTTCATATGCTATAGCATATCTAGCATCAAATGATGGTTAACTGTTATATGCAATTAGTTCCCTTGGACTGACATCAATACCATTTGTTTGCCAGAATTTTTTGTTATATAATATTCCCGCTGCGCTCTAACATGGAGCAATTTTCTTTTCTGAAAGTTTTGCTGGCCTTTTGGATGTAAAAGCAACATCTGACATGTTTATCATGTTCAATGATTTATTCTTTATAGCTACTCCTTTTAATGTAGGTGAATCAAAAGATGATGAAATCAACCCTTATAAAGGATCTATATGGTGAAATCGACAGACTTAAAGCAGGTGAATTGTTATCTTTTCTTGTAACACACACACACACACACATGTAGGTATTATTGATGTTTCATTTGAAAGAGTGCTCGTTTTCCAATTAAATTTTGTTCGATATTTTTCTCTCTGTAGAGGTTTTTGCTGCACGGGAGAAGAATGGTGTTTACATTCCTAAGGAGCGTTACTTTCAAGAGGAGAGTGAGAGAAAGGTGCTATATCTTGGATGCTTCAGCCTCCTCCTATTTCAAGTCATTCAACTCGTTTGATTTATTGAATCTCTTTTAGCTTGAGACTTAAGTTTTTTAGTTACCCCCTGAATTATCTGATTATGCTATGAAAAGACAGTTTCACGTTTTTAATTCTAATTGCTTTTTGTTATAGGCGATGGCTGATCAAATTGAACAAATGGGAGTCACGATAGAAACCCATCAGAAGGTTAGTATTACTTTGTTCTTTTCATGGCACAGGTTCAGACATTACATATTACATCTCAGAAGTTCTAAACATTGATATATCGCATGCAGCAAATAGAGGAATTACAAGCAAAATATGACGATCAGGTTCAACAATGCTTTTCATTGAGCAACAAGCTTGATGCAACCCAAGTGAGCCCTCTTCATCGCTTGGATCGATGTCTTAGTTCATCTCTTGAAATCTTATCTGGAGTTATTTGCAGAAAGACTTGAATGTAACTAGGAAGACATTGGCCAACACTGAGGATGACCTAAAGCAATGCAAATATTCTCTCAAAGAGCGGGACTTTGTAATATCTGAACAGAAGAAAGCAGGTACTTGATGAAACTATTTGCTGGGTAGTTCAGTTGAGTGGTATCTAACATTGTTTTTGTATAATTGAATAGAAAATGCACTGGCTCATCAAGCATGTGTTTTGCGAGCTGATTTGGAAAAAGCCCAAAGGGACAATGCTTCTCTATTTCATAAAATTGGTAAGCAGCTTTCCTGAACCTTCGGTTTGAACTTTTACTTGGACTTGTGCAACTCACTACTTTCTAACCCTTATCTGTGCAGCCAGAGAGGACAAATTGAGTGCAGATAACAGGTCAACTGTGGAAAGTTTTCAGGCTGATCTTGCACAGCAGCTTGATACCCTTTGTAGCTCACTGGCTGCATCTGTATCTCGACAAAGTGAACACCTGAACTGTGTTGAGAAACTATGTAATTCTTTCCTCCAAGTACATGATAAGGTTGTTAGCTACTGTTCAGCTGGTCAATACTTATTCATCTTTTTCCATAAGTTTCATTTGTGATTGTGTTTTCTTCAATTTCTATAAATTCCTATGTCCTCCCTCCTATATTTGCCTTTCTTACGCGGAGTTGTTATTCTGAATGTTCCTTGTAGGCATCTGTAGAGTTAAAGCAGAAAGTTAGTTCTGCCAGGACTTTGTATGTCTCTCATTTTGAGGCTTTACAAAATATTGTCCGATTACATAAAGCTGGTAATAATGCTGCTTTGGAAGAACTTTCAGCTTTGGCTTCTTCTAACTCACAGTCTACGGAAGAGGTGTGACAAATCTTTTATTCTTCCATAACTTGATGGCATTCTTTGTTTTGCTGGTGAAACTCATCCTTTGTTCTGTAAATCGGTGTAGTTTTTAGCTGCAGAGGCTGTTGAGGCAAAATCAGTATTTGATGATCTTCAGGAAAGTCTATCAAGTCATCAAGGAGAAATGGTTCAGTTAGCTAGAGAGCTTCGACAGGTTTGCATACTTACTCCGTTTATTAATTTTGAGCTATTGATAATATATTATATATATATTTCCCGTAAGCAATTTGTGCTTTAGTTTTCCTTGAGATAATTGGAGAATTTGGCAGAGATTTAATGCTAGCATGGATCACCTCATGAACACCTCAGAGTCCATTCATGGATTTCTTGACAACATTTTTGAAGAGTCGAAAAGACTTGAATGCCATGCAACTCAAGTTGATGAAATTCAGACCAAGTACATTGCTGAGCTCCGGAAAACTTATGAGGTGTCACTGAATTAAAATTAATTGTTTATGCTAAACTGTCATTCCTCATCTTATAGCTTACATCTTCACTGTCTACAGGAACAATCCAAGTCAGAAGCGGAGAAGCTTATTGCTGATATGACCTCTCTTGTTTCTGATTGCATGCGTCGGCAGAAAGAGATGGTTATTCCTCTGCTTCACCATTGATGTTTTCTTTTGTCATTCTAAGTTTCTGTAGTTATTTATCTTTCTTCTTACAGGTAAATGCAAGGCTGGATGATCTTAGAGAGAGTGCAACAGGAAACAAGAATTTTTTGGATGGACATGTTTCAAGCATGGGTGGAATTACAACTGATTTAAAAAGGAAATGGCAGGACTGCTTTATGCAGGCAGAGAATAATTTCAAGGATAATGCTGATTTCTCTGCAGCTAAGCATTGTCGTATGGAGTTACTTTTGCAGAAATGGTGAGACTTCCTCGTGCTGAATTTCTTTCCAATAGTTCATTTAATTCATCAGGTTTCCGTTGCTCCCCCTTCTTATTGTGATGATTTTTGACATAAAGTTCTGTTTTATTTCTTGATTTGGGCTTGCTGACTTTATTTCCCTTGCTTATGTTCAATCTTTACTATTTTATTTTTCCAGTGTAAGTAGTGCTGATATAGCTATGAAGCGGTGGCAAGAGATGCAAGAGTCATTGAATAACATGGGAAATCAACACGCATCAGCCATAACCTCAAATGTTAGGTTAGTTATACTCTGGAGGCTTTGTCCAAATTTAGGGTTCCATAAACATGTCATATAGTATTGTGATTGTGACCATAGGTGCTGTGCTATGTATTGTTTGTATGTATTGCATTTCAACCCATAAATTCGAACATCTACAGCTGGCAGTAACAGAGCATTGACTTCTATTTAAAAACTTTTACTGTTATCTCAGGAATGTGTTCTATATTAACGAACAACATGATGCTGAAGTCGAATCTGCAAGAGTCATGGTTGAAGAAGAAATCAAAAAGAACAGCGAAGATATAGTCCAATATTTTGATGGTTAGTTTTTCTTGACTTTGTTCTGAGAATCAAAATTTTCGTATCGCATTGCATGTGATTCTAAGATTCCATTGATTTCATTTCAGATTTGTCAGAAAAGGAGAAACTATCAGTTTCCAAAATTTTGGCAACATCCAGCACTCATTCAGAAACACTTGACAATCTCCTCAGAGATCATTCCCAGCAATCAGCCTCTATTGAACAACATGCTCGTGATACTTTCAGTCAAAAGTACATGGTATGTTCTTGCAAACTGCAGAAAAAATGCACTCTTGCGCCTCTTGCTTCTTTTACACACTGTGAGAGTATTCGGAAAACCAACTTCTGCTTATTTTAATGACCAACTTCTTCTCACCACTTTTTGCTACAACTTTTACAACTTATGCTTCTACTTGTTCAAAAAACAAGAGTATTGCAAGTACCCTATTTGAATATATGTCAAATTGTTGCCACTCATTTGAATTATATAATTACATTTTATTTCATTCTTGAATTTTCAGGATTATGAGCCTACCGGCACAACGCCTGTTAGATCCGAGCCTGATATTCCCAGCAAAGCCACAATCGAGTCACTTAGAGCAATGCCTATGGAAGCTCTTCAAGAAGAGTTTCGCGAAAACCATTCATCCGAAACATTAAATGCAAAGGAACTAAATCCAGCTGTTAATCATCGCGCCCCGTTTACAGAGATCAACTAGCTGCTGCTCCTGCATATCTATACTAGTGTATTTGTATCAGTTCTCATGTATACATGCATTAATCCAATCTGAAAAATACTTGCAAGGCTTATGATCTCGCCAGTTTAAAATAAATCCCTTCTTGGGATTTACCAAATGTTGTAAGCTTCTTATTTTTCTGAGCTGGTTTTATTTAAAAATGGTGGAGAATAGTATTGGTTGAAATTCTTAATTTCAATTGTGATGTTAAATTAGTGCTTGTTCCTCTGTAGTTGTCAGTTTTTAGGTGTTTTAGTGCTTCCTCAATTAAATTTCTTCTTTTAGTAGGTCCTCACAATGATTGTACAAGTCGTATTAGTTATGTATTTTTCCTATGTTAATTTCATAATTAACAATTATAATTGAAAATTTGCCAAAACCAAATAGTTAAAGGGTTAGTTATCGAAGGCAATGATTCGGGTTCAAATCCTTTAGGTCGTTTGGGTGTTTGTTTAAAAATAAAATAAGAAAAACTATAATTGAAAATATAAATTTATTAACTATTTTAATTATTTTTAATGTTTGAAAAAGAAGAAAGGGAATAATATTTTAAGGAGGAGGCTTGAATTTGCGACCACTCTATTCACAGCGGTTTGTGTTTGTTAGATACTAATTCCTTGGTGAAGAGTTGTTTGATTTAGAATTTGTGTTTGTTAGATACTAATTCCTTGGTGAAGAGTTGTTTGATTTAGAAACATTCACAGTCGATTATAATGTTGAATTGTAGACATCTCATGCGATTGTATCAGTGACTAGTCCCTTTATTAAATTGTAGACTCCATATAGGGTGAAACAGTTTATCATAAAATTTAAAGTTGCTCTATACTTGAAATAGGTTTATACTAATTTCTTAGTGAAGAGCTATTTGGTTTAGATCATGACATTCATTTTCATACGATTACAACAGTGATTAGTCCCTTCATTGAATTGTAGACACGTCGTCGGATAAGAAAACTGACCAAGAGATTTAAAACTATTCTATACTTAAAATCAGGATTCAAACGACAGATCTTTCTAGTTGAAGTATTTTTTATTTCCTTTCTAGTTCAAGTATGTTAAGTATAACAATCGATGTTTACAAAAATTCACAGTAAATTAGAATCTAGTAAATGGAAATTTGATTATATATTTTAATGTTCAAATGTATAATTTTCCTTAGTATGAATGTATGATACACCTGTCCCATCACCACTCTTCCATTTCCGTTAAATTCGGTTAACAGATACGTATAATTTCTGGGAGAGTATACTGTATATATATAATGCTCAAGTTCAGGCGACATGTTCTTGCTCGCCCTAACCATGGATCATGCCGATTTCTACCAATGCTTGAAACCACAACTCGCAGCCAAGTTCTTGAGCAGACATCCTCAGATCGAAATTCCCATGTCCAAGAAGCTCAAAGTTCTCGATTTTCGGATATTCTGGACCAGAAATTGTATATTTCCTCCCTTCTCAACTGCAAAACTCTTTGTCAAGTTCATCAAGTGCATGCCAGAGTGATTGTTAATGGCCTGATTCAAGAGCTTCCCGTTGCTAATAAAACCCTTTACGTATACACGTTACTCAGGGATTTAGAGAGTGCCAATGCGTTATTCAGAGGGATTTCAGAGAAAAATCCAGTTTCTTGGAGTGTTATGATTGGTGGGTATGCTAAAAATGGGGACGAGACGAATTGCTATAGATATTTTAGGGAGTATGTAAGATCTGGGTATCGACCTGATAACTACACTTTGCCTGTTGTTATAAGAGTTTGTAGGGATATGAAGGACTTGCAAATGGGAAGGGTTTTGCATGGAGTGGTGCATAGGAATGGTTTTCATTCGTGTTGCTATGTAGCTGCAACACTGGTGGATATGTACGCGAAAAGTGAGTGTATTGGAGAAGCAGCGTTGCTGTTTGATGAAATGCCGAAGAGGGATCTTGTTAGTTGGACTGTGATGATTGGGGCGTTTACTGAATGTGGGAATCCTGAAGAGGCTCTGGTTTTGTTTGATCGAATGAGACGTGAAGGAGTTGTTCCTGATAAGATTGCGATGGTGAATGTTGTCAATGCTTCTGCTAAGCTAGGGGTGATGCAAAAGGCAAAGATTGTGGATGGTTACATAAAGAAGATGAAGTTTTCTCTGAATGTCATCCTTGGGACTGCCTTGATCGACATGCACGCGAAATGTGGTAGCATTGATTTAGCAAGGGAGACATTTGATCAAATGAGAGAGAAGAATGTCATCTCATGGAGTACAATGATTGCAGCTCATGGATATCACGGGGAAGGCGAAAAAGCTCTGGATTTGTTTCTCACAATGTTGGAAAACAGTATAAAACCCAATAACATCACATTCGTTTCACTATTATATGCTTGTAGCCACTCCGGTCTTGTTGAAGAAGGTCTTCACCTATTCTCGTCAATGCAGGAGGAATATGGGGTGAGACCGAACGTGAAGCATTTCACTTGTGTTGTTGACTTCTTTGGGCGTGCTGGAAAATTAAACAAGGCCATAAAATTGATCGAGGATATGAATATTGAAAAAGATGTGGGACTTTGGGGAGCACTTCTGGGAGCATGTCGAATTCATGGTCATGTAGATTTTGCTGAAAAGGTTGCAGAATCGCTTCTTGAATTACAGCCCCAGAACGCAGGCCATTACATTTTGCTTTCCAACATATATGCGAAAGCTGGTAAATGGAAAGAAGTTGCAAAGGTCAGAGAACTAATGACGAATCAAAAAATCAAGAAAATTCCAGGTTGGACTTGGATTGAAGTGGATAATGAGATTCATAAATTCAGTGTTGGAGATGATAAGCATCCTTTGTCGAAGGAGATATATGAGGAACTGAAGTGTTTAAAGGAGAAGCTGGAACTGGCTGGTTACGTCCCAGATACGAATTTCGTGCTGCATGATGTTGATGAGGAACTCAAGCTGGAATTACTGCATATGCACAGTGAAAAGTTGGCTATTGCTTTCGGATTAATCAGCACGCCTGAGGGAAGCGAAGTTAGAATAACTAAAAATCTTCGGGTTTGCGGTGATTGTCATACGTTTACAAAGTTCGTGAGTTTGGTCACAAATAGGGTTGTGATCGTTCGTGATGCAAATCGGTTCCACCATTTTCAGGGAGGGGCTTGTTCTTGCAGAGATTACTGGTAAGCACCACGCTGTTCTTTAAAGCTTTCTTCTTTTCGAGTTACGAACACTACCTAAATATTATATCCCATCAGCATATATATCTAGAATTCACCATCACAACTAAAGACATAAATGAGAACATCAAATTTTGAAATGTGTAACAGTGTATGGTTTATTTCGATTTTTCGGCATATAAATAGGAGTCTCACACTTAAGAGGGAAAAAAATAAGAAAAAAAGAGCAGAGTACAGCTAGTTTCAAGAGTTAAAAAGGAAAAAAATTCCCTTTAAATTAACAATTAATATTCCTACCTGTCTTTCACTGGTTCATCTGACGAGGCCTGTTCATGCTCCATGCATTCAAACTGTCAATCTTGATGGTCTGAGCACCATTGTTGAATGCAAATAAATGTGCCTTTTTGTATATTGCTAGAGTTGGATAAACCCTTGATGTAATGCAAGTCTTCCCTTTAGCTCCAAAACTCTCCACGACAGAGTTGTCGATCTGCGAAAAACGACCAAGATTCATTAAACCTATTTCTGAACCAAAGTAAACTGAAATAGAACAATCAAATATGTGGGAAATGCATACCAAACTCCTGAGAGAAAGCTTCTTATCTTTCAAGTCTACATTGACGAATCCTCCGAATGACGGTTTGTAATCTCCCGTAGCATTCGCTAAGCTAGAACTGTCGAAAGAGATTAGAGAAAGGGAGGAAAAAATCACTTTTCTGTAGAATAAGCAAACATTATTGAAGTGGATAAAGATTTTGAGAACTGAAGAAGAACAAACCTTGATGCATCAGAACACATAAGAACAAGATGTTTGTCTTGGTCCTTGAAAACTCTGAAGAAAACTGGTGTATATTCTTGCAGTTTTTTTGAAGCTAATGTCAAGAGCCCGAAAGGCCCTAATCCACCTCGTACGGTTGAATTCTTCAAACCACAAAGTTTCTGTGCATTGTACCGATCCCACTTTGGATCAAACGGCTCAGCTTTGTCCAAGCTGTCGAAAGAAAAAGTCACATCAACATCAGCCTGCGATACAAAGGAATGCACCATATTAGTTTAACCGGATAATTACACTGGCATACCCTGAGGCTTTGTCCAATTACACAAACTTCCCCTAAGATGTGAGAAATTACAAAAACTTACCCGGCATATCTTGAGGTTAGCCTAATGAATTCTTTCATACTCATAAGTTTAAATTCAAATATTAACCAGTAGTGTGGAGGGCCTAAATATGACATTCATAAAGAAATGGAGATGACATCATTAAAATTCACGAACCAAATGTTACGTAAATTCTTTTACAGGGGAAGTTCTCGTAATTTCTCAAACCTCAGGTAAAATTTGCGTCATGAGACCAAACCTCAGCTAAATAACATCAAACCAGATTCAAAACGGCAAAAGAAGAATACCTGAGCAGCTGTTATTCCTTTGATTTCAACCTTCTCTCCCATCCCAAGCTTCTTGTTGCTCAATTCCACCTTCTGCCCTCTCAGCTTTTCCACTTCTTCGACCGGCCACTGTATCAACTGCTTCCCTCTTGGATCGAGCAGCAAAGTTCGCGGTATCAGCTGCAAAAAAACACGAATTTTCCTTTCTCATCAGTACATTTCCAGGTAAAAACCAAGAACTCAAACTAAACTGCTCTCAATCAACTTCTCCAACCTGAATTCCAGCCCAACCCTTCCTGATATCATCAGCAGTCGAATCTGACTCATTCGCCCACGACCACAAAATCCTCCTCTTCTTGCTCGGATCGTAGAACGTCTTCGATGCGTAACAGTTCCCGTAATCCAACCTCAACCCATTCCAGCCGTCAACCATCCCTTCGTCAGGCACATACTTATCATCCTTATGCGAATACCTCCCAATCGTATAATACTCGTATCTAGTAACATCAAGACTCACTTTCAACACATGCTTAACATTCTCCCCCATAACCGAAGTCTCCAATCCGTTCCCAACGGCAATAGGGAAGAAATCAGGACACTCCCAATTCCCAGTCCCCTCCCTAGAATGCAGCACATCTTTACCCTTAACCCAATGGACAAAATCCTTACTCTTAAACAAGTATGCAATCCCTCTGTCTTCATTCCTCCCACCTATGGAGATCCTCCACTGACCATCGGGGGCCAACCACCCCGTTGTCGGATCACGAAACGCTGTTTTGTTGACGGACTTATCCGCAGCGATCAAGGGATTGTTATCCGGCTTGATCCACTTCCTGAGGAACGGGTCGGAAAGATTAGCTGGGACGGCGTAGTTTTGGACTTGGGTTTGGTTTTGGTCGACTATGCCGGTGTAGAGGATGACGGGTTTGTTGCCGGGGAGGACGGTGGCGGAACCGGACCAACAACCGTATCGGTCGAAGGGCTTTGAAGGGAAGATGGCGGGTTCTAATCTTTTCCAGTTGATCAAGTCCTTTGAAACGGAATGAGCCCAAACTATGTTGCCCCAAACAGCTCCTCTGGGGTTGTATTGGTAGAAGAGGTGGTAGACTCCATTGAAGTACATTGGTCCTGTTGTGGAGGTTAGAAGAACAGTTGTTAGAGGGGGGAATTTGACATTTTTTGAAATTTTTGGGGGGTTTTTCGTAATAAATGAGAAAATGTGGGGGGAAAATGGGACAGGGCTGCTTACCATTTGGATCTGATGTTGTGTATGTCGGAGCAATACGCCGCGGCCCACATGAAAAAAGAAATGGTTTTGGAGTCAATGGATTAATTTTTCCAAGTCAATAAGATGACATCAAGAATTCAAGATTATACACACATATTCAAATATTTATATTGAAGAATTGATGTTTCTTAAATATTTATTTGATGCTAAATTCTATGAGTTTCAAGAATGACAATTGTTTTTCGATTATCGGATTTTGATCTTTTAGGCTCTCGAAGTGGTAATTCTTCCCACGGGGAATTCCCGAAAACTCCCCAAATGATAAGTCCAATTCCTTTTAGCTCCCCATTTTCAAAAATGATGTATTAAAACTCAAGAATCGCGTATCTAAAACCCCAAATGATGTATTTGAAATACAAGGAAAAAATCATGTATCTAAATCCCAGAATCGCGTATCTAAATCCCAGAATTGCGTATCTATATCCAAGAATCCTGTATCTAAAACCCCAAATGATGTATTTGAAAATGGGGAGCTAAAAGAAAGTTTTCAAACTCATGGGGAGTTTTCAAAAATTGCCCCTTCTTCCCACGGCATTAAAAACGAGATTATTCTAAAATATTTTAATTTTCAAAACCATGGGGAAGAATATTTGAAAAGAGTCCAAAGAGCTATCTTCATTTCAATTTTGGAAACTCGGAACAACTTTCCGATTAAATGGACTATTCAACGGGAAAATTGGGCAAATATAAGAACTTTCAAAGGCTATAAACTTATGGATGGAAAATTGGAAACAAATATAAAGTGCAACACGACATGACCACATTTTTTTTTGAAAAAAATTTATTATATTATAAATATCAGATACAATAATATTCGATAAAATTATATTATTAAAAATAGTTTTGTATCACAGTCAATCACTATTAAAAACCCAAATATCTCAATTGTCAACTAGAAAATAAATAATAGATGTGGAATATAGTGACCTTTTCATTGCCTTCCCTTCCTAAGCAAATGTCTTTTTCTTGACTTTTCTTTCTTTTTGGGAATTTTATAATTGTTTCTCAATCATATTAGAACATTTGTGCACTGTTATTTGGAGACAAAATTTTATATGAATTGAGTACTTGACTCCTGTGTAAAATAAAAAATTCAGATTTTATATTTCGATGTAAATTAAGGATGCAAGCGCGTAACAAAATTACCTAATCTTTAATTAAATATATAAATGAATGAGTCTAAACATGGTGCAGCACTATATATTTCCTTCCCAACTAGACCATTAGACCGAGTACTCAACACATAATAGTACATGCATGGAAAATCTTACACAATTAATTAATTATAATTTGGGCCTTAATTTCCTCCCCTCAATAATAGCATTAAAATCCGATTTCTCACCAAAAAATAATTAATGCTACTTAATTTTTTGCTACTAAAGATATTGATAAATCAATTAGACATGGTATAAAGGAATATTAATACCAAAACATTACGTAATTTTGATATAGAAATTATAATTTAATCACATTCATGATATTTGTCAGTACATTTTGCAGCAAAAACAAATCCACGAAAGTAGAATCATTATTAGTATATATTATATGATAAAAATATGATTTATTCTTTTTATGACTAGACTGGGAGAAATTTTTTTTTTGGTGGACAGACTGGGAGAAAATGTTAATAACGGCATCTTACATACAATTCAAATCGACGAATACAAAGCTAAATAAAATTTAAATACTAGAAATATAATAATACTTTATATGAGGTGTTGGTATCGCAAACCATTCAATTCAGTCGACCTAATATTTGATCAAAATTTTAAAAAAATAATAATAATAAAATTCAACCAAACCTAAATATATACCGAAATCAAGAACGAACAAAGAGCTTAAACAGTAAGGATTTGTACTCATAAACAGATCATTTACATGTCCGACCAAGTCTAAAAAAAGCACGCACAATACGTATACAAGTACGAAACGTTCTAATCCGAACCCAGTTCGAACTTCAGTCAAATCAGATTCGAATTAAAATTTTTTGGTGCGTGCATCATATTAAATGGTAAGAATTTGTACTCATGAACAGATCATTTACATGTTCGACCCAAGTTTCCAAAAAAACACGCACAATATGTATACATGTATGAAACGTTAACCCGAACCCAGTTCAAACTTCAATCAAACCAGATTCGGATTAGAATTAATCCGTTCATGCACATTAACTTTTCCTGGAAATTAGATATATATTACTGTCATCTGAATGTATGTATATATAATTACTACTGTTATTCTGCCCGAGAACAGCATCTGAATCTGATCACTGGTCAACTATATATGTCTATGTATGAGCTGTTTCCATAAATCAACGTTAGAAGACAGCACATGTTGGTCCTGTTATATATTCCGCCATTAAAATAACCAAGAAAGCTCCAAAACTATCTTTTCAATTATACTCCAAATTTGACTTTTACCAAAACCCCAAAAACAGGCCCGATTAAAACTAACAATGTCTAAACAGATTGAAGAATCAAACTTAATCACGGGGTTTACATATACTTTACCGTTAATCCAGTTTCTTGGAGGCTGGAAATGGTACCCAGTTCTGTGAACCTGGGTGACGTTAACAGGTGCCTTTGACCGCAAGGACTGCATGAAGTACTTGTGAGATCCCTGGACGCCATTGTTGAAGGCTAAGAATGCTAGAGAAGTCAGCAGGAGACGAAGAAAGGTTGAAGACGACGACAGCGCCATGTTTGGCTGTCGTGTAATGATGGGAAACGGGTTGGAAAAGCCGATTTGGACCGGGTTATTGTGTTGGAGAAGAAGAAGATGGGAGTGATGAAAACTAAAGGACGAAGGTGGGTATATTTATAGGCATTTTTTTTTTGTTTTTATGCATTTTTTTTTTAAATTTTAATTATAGTTTAAAATTTAGAAAAGTCAATGGATATATATAAGAGGAGAAATTAGGGTTGGCAATTTGTGAATCGTGTGCGGGTTCATTTCATTGCTTTATTAATATTTACTGTTTTTTTCTACTTTTTAGGTTATTTCGATCATGTGTTTTTGGGATTTTAATGATAATTTTTCTTGGTGAAAACTTATATGATGTACGTATCGTGAATATGATACGACACGATACAAATAGGATAATCATATCCAACACAATACGATAAAAATAGTTTTAGAAGTGGTTGTACATTAGAATTTATATGTTGGGAGTTAAATGGTGGTTTTCCAACTTCAAAATCTTTTCCCATATCGATATTATTAATGGTAAAGATGACGGGTGCTCGATTCTCGTGATATTTATTATTTTAAAATTATTTTATATAAATAAATAGTGGAACACATAGTTCGATTATTCAAAAATGGCACCTGAATCTGCTACCCACCGACTATATATGAGCCAACATTTAATTTTGACTGTATTAATTTGTAATAATTAATTAAAAAAAGGCCACATAATCGCGTGTGTTTCTGTGTTCTATGTGTATATTATATATGCATGCTTGTCACGGCGAAATCTCCGTCATAATTAATTAAATTAATATTTCATCATTAATACATAAAAATTCGATGGATAATGACATCCGCCTCAGAAATTCTTTTGTTAGTGAAGACTGAAAAAGTACATATTTCGCTTGTAGTGAATTCTCGGTTTAAATTTCGTAAATAATTTATTTGAAATTTTTTATAACATATATATATATATATATATATATGCTCCATGACTATATATATTATATATGGTCCCCCGCCCCCTAGTGATAAATTAATAATAAAATTTAGTTAATTTTATATTTCATTTTCATTTACGGACTTATTTGAATCTTAGCAAAAATTTTAAAAATAAAATACAGATTATATTGTCAAAATTAAGCCAAAAACAAAAAAAGAAAAAAGAAAGCTCCAGGATTTCAGGAGTCCGAAAAGGTAAATGAAAAATAATAATTTTAATCAGATTATTTCTTTATATGGAATGGTGGGCTCTATACCACAACTTGCATGGAATTAAATTGGATCTTTTACTATGTCCATACCCTAATGCGATTGCCAAAGAATGAACAAGCACCAAAACTTTGGTATTCCATTAATATTTAATTTTATACTCATTAATGAAAATTATTTTATTTGTTGACAGCAACCGAACAAGGCTAAACTGTTCCAATCTCTCTAACAAGGCGTGTGTTAAATAATACTACTACTACTACTAATAATAATAATAATAATACCCCAACAAACTGATTTCGCTATCAGAATTATAATTAAAAGAAAATTCTGACGCCATCTTCAATTATCAATGTAGCATCTCGAAATTCACCCATATCCAAGAAAAGCTAAATTATCAAAGTTTGTCAAGGTAATTACGAAATCTAAAGATTAAAATATGGTTATATTTTCTAATTGGGGTTTGGTATTAAATATTAATATCCCACAAGTTAACGTATGTACTTAATTTTAAACATATTATCAAGAAAGGAGAAACAATGATTTTAGTGATGGAAACATTATTTTTCGGTTTGTTATAAATTATGCGTTAATTTTGTGAAAATCTGCTACATAATATCTTCATCACATGAAGCGTGCTTCTTTGTAATATGTTCAAAACTTTAAAGTCTATTCAGTCATCCCATCATACGAACTACGAAGTGTAAAATACTCGTTCTTCCAACCATAAGACAAATATAAAATATTCATTCTCTTATTATATTGATTTAGTCGAATCAGGTTCGAACTAAAATTTTCTTATTTTCATTTACAGATATCTCACTGAAACCGGTCTATTGAGCCAATTTTTTTGAACCGGCAGATGGGACACCATTAGTACGTCTGTCTAGAATTTTAACATAACCTTTTACCAAATAAGAATAAGCGACAAGAAACGATATATAACCAGCAAATTTGATCAGGAAATTATAGGGTTTGGTCAGTTTGGTAGATTGGTTTTAAGTTTTAGCTAGAGCCCTTTTAGCCTCGTTATTTTGTTTGGGGGTGCAAGTGAAAGTTTTTACTTTCGCAGGGACTACAGTGCAATTAAATTTTATTCGGGCCCAAACAAATATTTTATTTTCCGAATCAGGTAAATTTTGTCCGCAACAACCGAATCAGGAAATTTCACTAAAAAATTGGTATTTTCCGTAAAGGGAAAGGAAAAATTCAAATAATTGGTAATTAAATATGCAAGAAATGTGATCGTGCCAAAAATCTCCGCTTGATGATCGATCAAGAGATCCGACGCGGTCACTCTATTTGTTAGTGGGGGAAACGGCCGCCTGACTGCTCGACTTCTGCAACGATCGACAAACGTAAGCTCCGAGCCCAACTCGGGGAAGATGGGTGTGAGACCCGGGTTGGCACTCCGACGCTCAAGTCAAGATTGGTAAAGATGATCGAAAAGATTGAGTGGTGAAAAGTGTTAGGTGGCAAAACTTACCGTGCAATAAATGAGGAGGGGGTATTTATACAGAGAGGAAAGAGAAGTTACCGCCTCGACGTGGCGGCGCGGGGAGCTGACAGGTGCCCCATTAAGGGCGTGCATTAAATGCTCGGTCGGCCACTACGGTAGTGGAATAATGCGCTGGTCAATCAAGGTTTATGGGTCGATCGCAACGGTCCGGTTGGTTCGAGCATTTAGGTCGACATTCCTGGGCGGTAATTCTCGCGGGGTAAATGAGCTTCTGAGTCGGACGGTCGAAAGGTGATCTCCGAGCGAGATTTGACCTCCGATCATGCACGTGGGGCAAGGTGATTGGCTTAGATCGACAGCGGGTACGTGCCACTTCATAAGCCCCCCGAAACGTCGTCTGCTAGGGCTGACGTGGCAGCGGCGTTTCAAATCCCAAGAGTGGGACCCGCTGTAATCATCACGCCGTTTCATCTTCTCGATTCCCGCCCATTTTTATCCCTATAAATAGTTCCCTCTGTAAATCCATTTGTTACTTTTGCGAAAGAGAACTGAAGAGAGTTTCGAGCCATCCTCGATCGATAAAGAGTCCTTTGTGTGTTGAATTTCGGGGTCGCTCGCTTTATAAGAGGACTGTTCGAATCTTCGGAAAACAAAAGGTAATATTTCCGATCTGTTGTTCGATTTTCTTTCTCTGTGCTTTTTATTTTTGTTTTCGATCGCTTCGAGGGAGAGGTGTACCACTTCCCTCTTCGAAGGCTTCCTCTCTCTCGATTTGTTCGTATCCGAACTACACCATAAAAATGAGGTTTTTGTCAACCACTGTAGGATGTCGACAAATCGAGCGGAGACCGGCCCCAGAGGGAAGGGAGTGGCGACCACGAGTGCGAGTTCGAGCTCGGACACATCCGGGTCGAGTTCGACATCGGATTCGGGAGAGACCATGGAGACTAGGTCGACGAATCCCCAGGGGAGGGATGAGTTCGTCGAGGTCGTAGAGGTTTCGGAGCCTTTGTCCGAGGATGAGACAACAGAGGTGGTAGTACCTCGGGAGCAAGAAGAGGTGACGTCGACCTCAGGTCGACTAGAAGAGGAAGAAGAGGATGAGGAGGTGGAGAATTTAGAACCAGAGGGTTGGCTTCAGAATGACCCCCGAGCCATTACCTGTTCGATATCCGAGGACAAACTTGGAGAGGTCCAGAAATGGTTGTTTGGGGGGGCTCCGGAGTACGGGGGTTATCGAGTGATAAGGCCCCAGTCAGGAGATCGCATGACCGACCCTCCGCCTAACTGTATCGCGATCAACTACTTGGCGGTCAAAAATGGGTTTAGGGTGCCCATTCCCGAGGAGATGGTTTACTTCTTCAATACCCTTAGGATTAGTCCATTGCAGTTGATGCCCAATTCTTACGCCATGGTAAACGGATTGAGGGCTTTGTTGAGGTGCTTGGGAATGAAGGTCAACGTTTACTGCATTTTCGAGATCTTCCAAGCCGGATTGACGACCGAGACCTCGAAGTCTGGCCCGGGGTATATCCAACTGCAATCGAAGAGTAATTATCGGATCGTTAGGTCGCCTACTTCATCGAACGGTAAAGGATGGAAGCAGAGATTTGTTTTCATCGAGAGTGAAAAGGGTTGGCCCGGCCTAAAATATCCGGGATGGAGCTGGGTTTCTCGATCGGACCTTCCGAGGGGGCATCCGGGTTGGCCAAACACTTTGATGGCGGCCTTGAGGAGGATGGGAAGTGTGGAGTCGGAGGATATGGTTGCTCCGCAATCATTGATCGAGCTGGGGCTCGCGCCGGGAGTGAAAAAGCACTTCGACCCTGGTATTCCGAACGAATCCCTCGAGGCATCTCTGCTATTTGTTTGTTGTGGTTTTCCTCCTTGTTTGGTTATTTTCATAATCAAGTGCCTTTTCTGTGCAGAGCAATACATCATGTCGGCCGCTTTGAACGCCAGAAGGAAGGAGATGGCCGAGCTGAAGAAAGCGGCCGAGAAGAAGAAAATGCCCCCTCCTACCCAACCGGAGACTGCTGCCTCGATCGATGCGACGGTCGGGGCTCTGCCTGGGGTTCTTGCGATGAGGACCAATGACGCTCCCGAGAAGAGGGGGCGAACTCCCTCGGGGGTCGAGGACCATGGAGCCCCCCCAGGCAAAAAAGCAAAAAACTAAGGGCCAGGCAAAGTCTGGGGTCGGGGCCGATAAGAATATTGGTCGAGAGAAGAGCCCCTTACTCCCCATGCCACCGGCGCTTGGGCCGATTGTTGAGGTCCAGGTTGGAGCCTACTCGACCCCTCCGAACCAGGGTCGAGGGGCAATAGTCCCTCGAAACGTGGCCAATATTTTGGCGGGAGTGCGAAGGCCTGGCGCGGGATCCTCGAGCGCGGTACCGTGGAAGTCGAGCGAAGAAGAGAAGAAGTTGTTCTTCGACTACCCGATCCTCGAGGAACCCCATTTCCCGTGCGGCCTTGCAAGTGTCAACGAGAGAGGCGAGCCCAGACGGGTCGGAACTGCCCCTAAAGACTACCAGGCACTCGGGGCTCTTTACAGTTCGATCCAGACAACGGTCGATCATAAAGAAAGGATGGCGCTCTCCGACGACGAGATCGAAGCGTCTTGGGTCCAGAAATATTTTGCCGTAAGTGCCTGTAGAAATTATTTTCTGTGTATGGTTAAGGTTTCTGATGATCAATGATGTCTTGCAGATGGGCCAGGACTTCTTTCAAGTGGCTCGAAGAGGATGGGTTCATCGGCAATTGAGGGCGAAAGCCGAGCGGCAGGTTGAGACGATGAGGCTCGAGCTGGAGGAGAAGGATAAGAAGTTGGCCGAGGCCACCAAGGACAAGGAAAAACTCGACCACGATCTCTTGGACGCCATAACAAATCTCTCTGAGGTCGAGAAGAAACTGAAGGTGGCGGAGGATCGGGTAGCTAGGTCGATTCAGGAAGAGGCTGACGCGAGGACTCACGGCCTGATGGAGGGAGAGAGGAAGGGCGCTAAGCTAGCCCTGGATCGATGCAAGAGGGGATTAGCTGAATCTGTGAACGACCTCGAGCGTCGAGGCGTTTACAGATTCATGAAGTCTAAGGCTTACGAGAAGGCCGTGTCGATCGCGAGCTTCAAAGACGTCGAGGAGGGCTTCAATTTGTGCTTGGCTCAGGTGCAAGCAGCTAAGTATCTTTCGCTCGACTATGATCAAGAAAAGGTCGGTCTATATCAAGATGATCCTCATCCAGTTGAACCGGCCACCCGACCTCCTACTCCCGAGCCAAACTGGGACAACGACGAGTTTGGCTTTGCCGTGAAGTTGGCTCGATCTAGAGCGGCGGGGGAACCAGACAACGTAGCCACGGAAGAGCTCGACCTTGATGCTTCCTTCGATCCTAAAGATATGTGCCCAGAGTACTTTGGGGAGGGGGCCATCGTTCCAATCGAGAAGGGGACCGGATCCTGAGCGGTCGAGGATTGAGTCGGAGAGAATGGACTAGCCCTATCTTCGTACTCGGAGGTCTCTGGCCAAGGGGAATTCGATTTTCAAAGTTCCGACTGTTGGGGTCGGACTTTAGTAGTCGTTGGCTCAGAATTTATGTGTAAATAGGTAGGAATCCGAGCGTTTGTTGCTCCCATTTGTAAAATCCAAAGAATTGTGATCGATGTAGACTTTCCTTTTTTAAATACATTATGCAAGTTCTCTTCTGGGTTTTATACGTGTTTTCTCGAGCTTTTTGGGCGTTTAACTTTTTATGTTAATCGAAAATAATGATCGAGAAGATATCAAGGCAAGTTGCTCTAATCTTTCGAAGTATACAAGAAATTAGTACGGGCATCGTATAATCACAAGTATATGATCGAATAACATGGTTGTTAAAAAGGCAGGAGAATGCTCTATCGATTAATCGACCAGAAAATTTACATATTGTGTTTAGTTGACCAAAAGAAATTACACCGATTAATCACAAGTAATATTTCTTCAAGTTGTGAGCATTCCATGATCGAGGTAACGGTAGCCCATCGAGATCCTCGAGATGATACGCCCAATTTTTACCTATTTCGACTACACGGTAGGGTCCTTCCCAATTAGCATCGAGCTTTCCTACGTGTTTAGTAACGTCAACCCTTTTGAGGACCAAATCCCCGACTTGAAAGTGGAGAGGTCGTAGGTTTTTATTGTATGCCCGAGCAGTCGTGGCTCGATACTGCTGCATCTTCATGTTGCCTTTTTCTCGAGTTTCGTCTATCGTGTCAAGATCAAAAGCTCGTAGTTCCTTATTCCGACCATGCTGGAAGTGAGCCACTCGGGGAGATTGATGTATAACCTCAGCCGGAATCACGGCCTCCGAGCCATATACCATGGCGAAAGGTGTCTGGCCCGTGGGAATTCGAGGAGTGGTTCGATATGCCCAAAGGACGCCTTCCAGTTCATCGACCCAATGGCTCTTCTTTGCTTCGAGTCGCGTACATAGATTCTGTATGATGGTTCGATTGGTAACCTCGACTTGACCGTTGGCCTGGGGATGTCCGACTGAAGTGAATCTTTGATCGATCTTAAAGTCGGAGCAATAGGCTCTAAATCTTGAACTTCGGAACTGTGGTCCATTATCGCATACTATGACTCGAGGTACTCCAAATCTAGTGATGATGTGCTTCCAGAGGAAGTCCTGTAAGGAGTAGAAAGTAATCTTTGCGACTGCCAAAGCCTCGACCCATTTAGAAAAATAATCGATCGCCACAATGATGAACTGCCTTTGTCGAGTTGATATCGGAAAGGGTCCAATTATGTCGATTCCCCATTGCTCAAAGGGCCAGCATGACTCGATCGGAATCATGTGTGCGGGGTGCTGATGGGTCAAATTGGCATGCCTCTGGCAACGATCGCATTTCCTCACAAATTCGAGTGCATCCTTGCGTAGGTTAGGCCAGAAGAATCCAGAGCGAGATACCTTTAGGGCTAGAGACCGCCCCCCGGCATGATTCCCACAGGATCCCTCATGGATTTCGGCTAAAACTTCCTGACCCTGGGATGGTCGGAGGCACCTTTTAGTCGGACCGATGAATGAACGTTTATACAGACGACCCTCCTGGTCCAGCGTATAGCTCAGCGCGCGTTGCTTGAGTCTCCTTGCTTCGGTCAAATCCTCGGGTAAGATGCCATTTTGAAGATACAAGACGATGTTATCGAGCCAACACGGCTCAGTTGCATCGATGGAGTTGACTTCGGGTGGAGTGTGATCTATCGACCGAGCTGATGAGGTCATGAAGGTGATGGTCTGATCCTGGGTGCCGAGCGAACCACTGGCAAATCTAGAAAGGGCGTCGGCTCGACCGTTTTCTTCTCGAGGAATTTGGGAGATCTCGAATTCATCAAATTCAGTGATTGCCCTTTTGGCCAAGGCGAGATATTTGACCATAGACTCCTCTCGAGCCTCGTATTCGCCCTTGACTTGGCTTGCAACCAGTTGTGAGTCGGTTAAAGCTCGAAGTTTTTTTATGTTCTGCATTTTCGCAATTCTCAAACCCGCTAAAAGAGCTTCGTACTCAGCCTCATTGTTTGTTGCAGGATACTCGAGGGCGATGGCGTATTCGACCTGTTGGCCTTTTGTGCTGACCAGGGATACCCCGGCACCCCCCCCGGAAGCGGTTGAGGAGCCATCGACCGAAAGGGTCCAAACGGTTGGGTCACCCTTTGTCGTCGAGTGCGGGCCTTTCTCAACCAAGAAATCGGCTAAGATCTGTGCCTGGTACGCCACCCGGGGTCGATATGTTACCTCGAATTGTCCGAGCTCGATTGTCCACTTCGTGAGTCGACCTGAGACTTCTGGTTTGTCCATGACGGTCTTTAATGGCTGATCGGTGAGGACTACGATGGGATGCGCTTGGAAGTAGGGTCGAAGTTTACGGGAAGCATGGACTACTGCGAGAGCAAACTTTTCGATCTCGAGATAGCGTATCTCCGGGCCATGGAGAACCTTACTTACGTAATACACGGGGAGATGTTTCCGATCTCGAATGGTGACAAGTACCGAGCTGATGATCTCATTTGACACGGCTAGATACAGATACAAGGTTTCCCCGTCGATGGGTTTCGCAAGCAGAGGTGGGGAGGTGAGGTATTTTTTTTTTAGGTCTTCAAGAGCTCGGTTGCACTCTGGAGTCCATTCGAAATTCTTGATGTCGCGTAAGATTTTGAAAAAGGGCAAGTTCTTTTCCGACGATCGGGCGATGAAGCGGTTAAGGGATATGATCCGACCCATCAGTCTCTGTACATCACGGATCGAGTTGGGGACCGGCAGGAGTTGGATAGCTTTTATCTTTGCGGGGTTGACCTCGATCCCTCTCTGGATGACCATATATCCGAGGAACTTACCACCATCGACCCCAAAGGTGCATTTAGCAGGGTTGAGTTTTAAGTTGTACTTTCGAAGGAGGTTGAAAGCTCTTTTCAAGTGGCCCAGATGGTCGGCGGCTTTTTCACTTTTGACTAGCATATCGTCGACATATACTTCGATGGTATCCCCGATCTCGGACTCGAAAACTTTGTTCATCATTCTCTGGTACGTAGCACCCGCATTTTTGAGTCCGAATGGCATAACTTTGAAGCAGTAAATGCCATTGAAGACTATGAAAGCGGTTTTTGGCTGATCCTCGAGGGCCATGAAGATTTGGTAGTATCCTTGAAAGGCGTCCATCATGCTCAATCGTTCGCATCCGGCCGTGGAGTCGACCAGTTGGTCGATTCGAGGTAACGGATAGGGATCCATCGGGCACGCCTTGTTCAAGTCAGTGAAGTCATTACACATTCGCCACTTTCCTCCTGGTTTAGGTACGAGGACGACATTGCACAACCATTCGATGTATTGGATCGGCATGATATACTGGGCGTCCAGGAGTTTGTTGACTTCAGCCTCGATGATGGCATTTCGGGAGTCGCTTTGAGAGCGTAGCTTTTGCTTGACTGGCTTGTAGGAGGGATCAACATTCAAGTGGTGTTCGATCACTTTCCTGTCCACTCCCACTAGAACAGAAGCACTCCACGCGAAAACATCGAGATTGTCACGTAGGAACTGAATGAGCATGCACTGTTCTTTTCCCTTTCGACCAGCGCCAATATGAGTGATTTTTTCTGTTTGCCCCGGGATTAGTTGAATTTCTTCGAGTTCTTCTGTGGGCTCGAGCTTTTTGTCTTCCTACTTCTTTCTTTTCGCCGCGTGGGAAGAACTCATTTTCCGTGAATTCTCGGGGTCGATGGTTCCCGGGTCCACGAATTCATCCTCGAGGATGGGATCATCGATTAACAGAGGGAAGTGCTTCTCCGAAGAAGGTTTGGGTTTGTCTAACGAAATAGAGTAGCAACTCCAGGCGGTTGGTATGTCGCACCTTAATTCGCCGACCCCGGCCGGAGTGGGTAGCTTGATCATTTGATGGTAAGTGGATATAACCGCTCGGAAATCGATGAGGCCCGGTCGACCAAAGATAATATTATAAGCGGAGGGCATTTCGACGACAAGATATTCGATCTCGCGTGTCGCCCGTCGGGGCAAAGTGCCCATGGATGTGATTAGCCGTACTCGACCCTTGGTGTACACTTCTGCACCTCCGAATCCTGTGAGAGGGGTTCGAATGGGATCTAGAAGCAATTCATCGTGTAAATTCATGCGAACAAGAGTCGAATAAAGGATAATATTGCTCGAGCTTCCATTATCTATTAAAGTGCGAGATACAGCAAAGTTGGCGACGTCGAGCGTGACAACCATAGGACAACTAGGTGTTTCGCTCGAGCGTCCCGGCAGATCAATTACATCATTCTCATTAAACACTATATCTTTGTTGACCCAGGCGTCTTCTGGCCGAATATGCATCACTTCTCGGGGACTACAGAATCCTTGAGTAGCGGTCCGTCGCGTCTTTTTTCGAGCGGACCTTGAATCTCCACCTGAAGGTCCTCCTGAAATCATGTCAATCCGACCGAGGAGTGGTCGGTTATGAGGGTCTCGTTCTGTTGGAGGCTTAGCCAGCCGTTGTTTGGGAGGCGACCTGTCGGGGTGATCTCGGTTCCGAGCATGGTCATCCATTTTTTTCACGAACTCCTGGAGGAGGCCTCCTTTGATCAATCGTTCGACCTCATCTCGTAAAGCATTACATTCAGAAGTGTTGTGACCTTTTTGCTGGTGAAAGTTACAAAATTTATTGCTCTCTCGGTTCTTAGGAGTGTCCCGCATTGGCTTAGGCTTTTTCAGTAGGGCAGGATCGATAACATTGTAGATTTCATCGAGCGGGCGCGTCAGCTGGGTGTAATGCTTTCGAGTGGTAGGCCCTGTCGGTCCCTCAGGCTTAGGTCGTGCGTCTTGTCTAATTGGTCGATGGACATCTGCCTTTCGACTGGGGACCGGGCTCCTCTGAGAACTCTCCAATTCTTCGAGTTGCATCCAATCGCAAGCAGCTGCCTGGATGTCCGCCAAATTCTTTGGTTTCTGTAAGAAGATGTACCGAGCGGCTTCGATGTTGACCAGTGCCTTGTGAACAATAGGTCTCAAAAGATCGATGCTCGGTTCTTCTGTTTTGACCACAGCTTGCGAGAAACGAGTGAAGAAATCTCGAAGCGATTCATTAGGAGCCTGTTTAATGGTGTACAGGTAGGTCGGCGGAAGCTTATCTCCCTCCATGGAAGATAATTGAGCCTTGAATCGATCGACGAGTGTCTTGTAGGAGGTTATCGATCGAGGAGGGAGCCTCGAAAACCATTCCAGAGCGGGGCCATCCAGAGTAGTAACAAAGATCTTAGCCCAGATATTAGGCGAGTGTCCGAACATGCTGAGCTGCATTTCGAGGCGCGACACATGCTTTTCCGGGTCCGTCGATCCGTTATATGTGGGTAGTCCGGTGGGGATCTTCTCATCGGTAGTGGACTCAATGATTGAGTCACAAAATGGAGACTGAGCTTCTCTCTCACTGCGATACCTCAATGGATGGACATGCCTCGGGCCCGATGGTGTGCGTCGGGGTGCCCTAGAACGTTCACGCCTAACGGAGTGTGATCGGTGGGGCGAACGGCTGAATGCTCCCTGACTTTCGTTCCTCTGTCGGTGATCAGGTCGATCGGAACACAGAGGTATCTGGTTTCGAAGGTCATTCGACCTCACGATACGACCCCTGTTCGATCTCCTGATCTGGTTATCCCGACCGTGTGGTCCGAGTCGGTTAAAGACTCCCTTCGATTCATGTGGGGGTGAGTTACGTTGAGTGGGGCTTCGTTCTCTTTGGGATCCAAACAATCTACGATCGTTATTTCTCGCATTGGGATGAGACGATCGAGATCTCTGTTGTGATACGTCCGCCTCATGTCGGCCGCCACCCCGATGTATTCGGGTGTCAGTTGGGGTTCTAGAGTCGACCTCTTCCTCGGGTTGAAATGATAATCTGTCTTGAACTGACTTTCGCATATTTCCTTGAGAAGGTAACGGTTGTTGTTGGAGAAGCTGAGGATGTGCATTTTGCCCAATTTCGGCCCAATACGTGTCGGGAGGAGGATACTGAACTGGTCGCACATATCCCGGATGACTTATCGGGGGTTGGATGATCTCTATTGGTCGAGTCTCCGGGCATTCTGGCATGCGAGGTTCTCTCCCCTCCGCAGCCGCTGCAACAGCCTCATCGCGACAGGCTTTCAAGTATTTTTCTATCTCGGGCGTCGAGTAGACTAGCTGTGGCGGAAGGGAGGTGGGAATAACGACCTGTAAGGGAACTTGAGGAATGACCTCCCGGCCGTTTTCGTCGAATAGGCGGTTGCTTACTATATTTCGAGTAGTCATGTTCAATGGCTTCTTGCTGCGTCTTCCCACAGACGGCGCCAAATGATCGTGCCAAAAATCTCCGCTTGATGATCGATCAAGAGATCCGACGCGGTCACTCTATTTGTTAGTGGGGGAAACGGCCGCCTGACTGCTCGACTTCTACAACGATCGACAAACGTAAGCTCCGAGGCCAACTCGGGAAAGATGGGTGTGAGACCCGGGTTGGCACTCCGACGCTCAAGTCAAGATTGGTAAAGATGATCGAAAAGATTGAGTGGTGAAAAGTGTTAGGTGGCAAAACTTACCGTGCAATAAATGAGGAGGGGGTATTTATACAGAGAGGAAAGAGAAGTTACCGCCTCGACGTGGCGGCGCGGGGAGCTGACAGGTGCCCCATTAAGGGCGTGCATTAAATGCTCGGTCGGCCACTACGGTAGTGGAATAATGCGCTGGTCAATCGGAGTTTATGGGTCGATCGCAACGGTCCGGTTGGTTCGAGCATTTAGGTCGACATTCCTGGGCGGTAATTCTCGCGGGGTAAATGAACTTCTGAGTCGGACGGTCGAAAGGTGATCTCCGAGCGAGATTTGACCTCCGATCATGCACGTGGGGCAAGGTGATTGGCTTAGATCGACAGCGGGTACGTGCCACGTCAAAATGCATGGCGTAAACCCTTTTTAAATTATAGATAATTAATGAAAGAAATGAGTGGTGTTATTTTATTATATTTTTTATTTAAATTTAGTCAAAAAAGGACATTTATTTGATTTAATTAAGATAAATGACAGACATATCTGACATGGATAATGGATTGTTGTTGTTGTTGTTCGATTTAATTTATTGACTTACTTTTAGTTTTTTAATGATATTAATTGTGCATTTGACACTTATCAATAATCCCAGCTCAAATGAATACGTTCCCGGCTGGATAAGATCTCCGTTGTTCCGTTGACTTGATTGCAATTATAATCATGGTTATTTGATTGACTATGCTAGGTTGTAAAAGAATATTAATGTGGATGAATTTCTATTATTGATGTGTTTTTTTTGTTAACAGTGTACTTTTGGTGTATTTTTTGGGTATATTACAATTTTGAGGTTTTCGTTTTTTTAAAAAGCGGAATCACTGTAGTAAATAGTAAATCCCGCTTTTTAAAAAAACGGAACCATTGCAGTGAATAGTGATTTCGTTTTTTTTAAAAGCGGATTTAATAAAAAAATTATGATTGCAATGTACAAACTCATAATTTTTTTTGTTAAATCCGTTTTTAAAAAAAACGGAATCACTATTCAATACAGTAATTCCACTTTTCCAAAAAGCGGAAAACCCCTAAGTTGCAATACACCAAAAAAAAAACACCAAAAGTACAATATTAAAAAAAAAACACACACCAAAATTAGAAAAAAAAAAAAGAAACGAATATTTGTATTTGAACTTATGGATTGCTTTTTTTCTTCCCACGTATATATACTTGCTTGTACAAATCGACTTTATGTGAAAAAGAATGATATCATTACATACAATTTCTTGAAAAGGGCGGATTAAAGTTTGTTTTACATATACACTTGATCAAAAGTTTGTTTCAAGATAAGTATATTATATGGGTACGTGATTGAATTCATTTTTTTTTTTAAGTATATACTATTAGGTTGTCACTAATTCAATTTATTAGCATGGTCAGCGTTATCCGGTAGTAACGGGGATTTAAAATTCCCTAACATTATTATTTTTTGTTTGACGAAAAATATTAGCAACGTGTAGCTTCACTTCCGCCTCCCGTTTCAAAAAAAGAAAGTAGCTCCCACCTTTAACGGATCAAGAAGTTGGTTCTCAGAATTGTGTAAGCCATAATTAAATGAGGTATTAGTATTAATATATAGTTCATTTTATAATCTTGTTCAATCAATAACATAGAATCAGGCACATGCAGAGCCAAAACGGGCACATCCCATTACCCCACCATTTTTATCTCATCAGATCACCGCCAATATTATGTTTAAACATTAACATGCAATTTATGTAATAGTTTTGTCACTTCAGAATTAAAGCAAAAGATTTGTTTCTAACTTACGTCTAAATCTCTAACGAAACCCTTAAAAGAAGCGAGTCAGACAAAGGGTTTTAGGCACATCTTGTCGTTATACAAGTGCAATTAATTTTGTATATATAATTTGTAGCATCGAAATGAGGTGAATTTTAACGGTTTGTTGAACAGAAAGTATTGGATTTTTTAAAATATAAATACAATGATCGTTGTTAGAAAAAACTTTATATTTTTTAATATCTTTACATGACTCGTTCTCAAAATAAATGAAATACGAGGTTAATAATTAATAAAGTTATACATATTTAATAAAAGTGACGATTAAAAGCTCCATATAGATATGCCATCCTCATTCTAAAAATAGGAGGCACACGCTTCGTAGCCCGAAATCAATTATTTTGGTCGGCCAATAATTTCTAATTTAGTTATGTATAATTTATACAAAAATGCAGGTTCACCTTTTATTTTCTTTGTTTTTTCCATCTACGGCCTTCATATCCACATCGCTCATAGCCGACATGATGCCTAAATAAGTATTATCAGAAAATATATTAATATGTCTATAATTATCCAAAAGTTATTTTTAATTTCCTTGTCTCATAATCTTGCTTGTCACAAAAACTAATTTATAATAATTTACTAAAATTTTAATTATTACAGTCCGTCCAAGAGATACTTTTATGATGTGTAAGGTTGTAAATGAATATTCGAGAATTTAATATTTGTTGGAATTTAAATTCATTTAAAGAAAATATTATCCGTTATCCAATTTATATAAAATTCCTATCTGGATAAATAATATATTATATAAAAAATATATATGTACAGACATTTTTTTTCCCAATTTTCCTTAATATACATACAAATTTATGTGTATGTATATTATATTATTATTATTTATTTTACTTTTAAAAATAATATAAATTATATATATATATATATATATATATATATATATATTATATTATTGACTTATTATTATATTTCAAATCAATCATATTAAAAAATACATACATACATCTAGTGTTATATAACTATTAAATTATTTATGTTAAAACGAATAGTTAAAATTTTAATTAATATTCGATATTGATCCGCATCCACTAGATATCCGTATAAAAAGGATATTATTCGAATCTGTTTAAAGATAATATTATTTATATTCGTTCGACTCGTAAATGAGTAAGAATATGATAATCATATAACTGATCCGTTTAACATTCGTTTAAGCCTTTAATAGTACCCCAAACCCTAAATAGATCAGATAGGACAAATCTACAGAGTCATGAATGAGAGGGGCCACATCGATCGCCCGTATTTTTGGCCCCACTTAAATATGAACTACAAAGAAATAGTGAAACATTGTTGGGCATGATAAATATGCATGAAGTGGAATGCATGTAAAATGCTTATCACTTTCTTAATTGTGGTAATTATCTCAATTTAGTCACAAAGTGTAGAGTCTTGTAGTTTCCTCCAAGATTCGATGTTTTTGCCCTTTTTGACTATGAGATTTCAGATTAATAATTACCTGACTAAGCTTGCTAATTGTGGCATGTCTTTTCCCTCACCTCCCAATGCGCTACCCCCATCTGTTAATTTAATATTCTTCCTATCCTCTAAATTCTAATTGTTTAACTTTAATTTGATTAAATCATTTATGTAATATAATGATCGTTTGTCTCATAATCGAGCCAAGTGTAAAAGTATAAGTTTTATATGAATAGAGACAGGATCAGGATTCGATATAAGGAAGTGAAAATTAGAAGATCAAAAATAAAAGTGGTAAAATTTCAAATTAGAAAGGATAAAATTGTAGATATTTCAAAAAATATATATAAAAATAGAAAAAAGTAAAATTTAAAGGGGACAGTGTCACCCTAAAACCTCCATTTTCAACTTGGATTCGTTATGCTTAGAAACTTGAACAAGTTTTAAAAAACCTCCGTGCCTAAAAATCTGCCGAGTGAGTCCCATTCTATTTTGATTTTAGATTAACAACAATTAAATCTCATGGAATTTTTAAACTTAAAATCCCTAATATTAGATAATATTAGTTTGTGTTACTAAATGGATTATGGACATAACCCGTAAGACCTTATCCTAAATTTTTTTGGCACATGTGGCTATGTATTAATGTACGACAATTAATTTACGTTTCTTATCTATTCCCATAAATGGCAATTAAATAGATTGATATGAAATCAAAAGTACTTTCTTGTATTTTACATGATCCCTCACCACTATCTCCATAATGGACAACAAGGCCAAAAACAATATAAAATATCGTAAGTTAAAAAGGTTTTTTTTTTATGATTGAACTTTGATGAAAAAATTTAAGAAAAAAGGAAATGCCCCTTATCGGATTTGAACAGATGATTTAAGCCTTACCATGGCGTTACTCTACCACTGAGTTAATGACCGAATTCGAATTCCTCTATTATTTAGGATGTGTACGGAAAAAAATTGGAATTTTGAAGAAAATTCAATGTCAATAAGTCATTAGCTCTAATAATAACCCTTCATGACGAGGGTTCATGTCGGAGACCAACTTTTCTTTTCCCATGAAAAATATTTCAAGAATAAAAACCTATTATGTCATGGTACCGAACTACCGATACAAGAAATCTGAGATACATATTTCTATTTAAATTTATTATTTTAAAAATATTAAGAGTTTTCAAGATAATATAATACAATAAAATAATCCAAAGTACCTGGATTATAGATATAGACAACGTTTGAAATGAAAAAATTCTCATAATTCAATCCAAACCAATCTTACTCGAGCCCAAATCGTGACAACATTTGACTCGGAATTCCACTTGATTTGAGCTGTGTCGGAGAGGGAGTTCAAAAGTCAAACGGTCAAAGAGCTCACGAAAGTTGACTACATATATATTTCGTCAATTTATGGATTAATCCTTTCCCTTTCCCATCTGCTGGATTGTTGACTTTTAAAGCATGTGGGGCCCAATCAATGAGAAATAATTGTCCAAATTGTTATATGGGCCCAATTTAAATTTCTCCATGAATGGAATGAGCCAGGAAATGAATGAACTTTGTAATGAAATGACTTTATTACGGTATTGTTATGATTGGTACGTCAAGTAATAAAGTTAGAAATAAAATAAAAATTTAAACTCATTTCATTAATAATAATAATAAAAATAATGAAAAATATTTTTATATTAAATATATATTTTAAAATTTTTATTTTGAGTACTATATATTTTCATATATAAATATATTATTACTATTTTAAATGTAATAAATAAAGCTTTATTGGGCCAAATATAAGTATTGCAGATTGGCCCAATAAAGTTGATAGAGGTGGAAGATACACATTCGTTGGGGTGTTCATTCGGTAATACCGAACCGAAATTTCGGTACACCATTTTGGAGAATCGAATACCGAACCGAACTTCTCGGTTCAGTTCGGTAAAAACTGAAATTAATTCGGTTCGGTTCGGTAAAAAACCGTTCTACCGAAATTTTATATAAAAAAATAAAATTTGAAAAAAAAATTAAAAAACATATATTATATCATATATATTATATAATATATTAAAAATATTATATATATATATATATATATATATATATATATATATATTGTGTATGGATAATAATCTGCTAATATATATAAATATAATATGTATTATATATATATTTATATATTATATATAATATTTTATATATATATATATATATATATATATATATATATATTGTGTATGGATAATAATCTGCTAATATATATAAATATAATATGTATTATATATATATTTATATATATATATAATATTTCGGTATTCGGTACGGTTCGGTATACCATATCGGAATACCGATACCGAACCGAATACCGAAATTTCAAAAAAAAAAATAACCGAATACCGAATCGAAATTTCGATTTCGGTCGGTTCGGTCGGTTTTACCGAATTGTGCACACCCCTACACATTCGAAGGCTCATAGAGGGAATCAAAATTGCATGGGAATGTCGTCTCGAAAGAATCATTGTGGAAGTTAACTCAGAGTCAGTCATTCGTCTCATTAAAAAAGCTGATGTAGTTTCTTACCACTTAGATTTTATTTTTGACGATCTGACATACTTTTCTCAGGAAACCTTGGTAATGTTGTTTCCAACACACTCGTAGAGATGATAACTCCTATGCAGACGTTTTAGTTAAAATTGGCTTGCAATATTCACCCCGGCCCACAAGCACAAATCCCATTGCTAGTAGGTTGATGGGCTGCACGCCCGGCACACATGTTTTGGTGGAATGAATTGAACCTCCTCATGCTGTAATGAATCTGCTCGAAGGTGACTTATAATTTTCTTTTCTTTTTTTTATTCCCTCTTGACCCAAAAAAAATACATTTTTGAAGTTGTTAATAATTTCATAATTTGCTGCAATATTATATACTCGCCACCTAACCTATCATTTTGATATGGACGGAGATATGGTGTATCAAGAAAGAAGCGTAGGAGATATTGTAGGAATTGGATAGATCGATTCTGTTTAGTGGTAGATTTATTATTTACGTTATTTGTTTCCTTTAAATAGTTTGGTAATTTGAGATTGCCTTGATTTGTTTTCCTTACGAGTCCGGAGTCTAGTTGGTTGTTTTCTTTATATTACCTGAATTGTTTGGTTTGGTAATTAAGCAATAACAATTTCAAATTTCTCAATCTTTAATTTTGAACTCTCTTCTCTCGTCTCTAACTTCTCCCGCCGGTGAGTCTTACCGGATTATTTTCCTCCCCTAATCTACAAATTCTCTTCTCCCCTTACAATTTCTCCGGCCGGTCGGTCTTACCGGATTATCCCTCTTTCTCATCCTCTTTTCTTACGAGCCCGAGACTGCTCTAAAGTCTCTTTGAGATACGTTCGTATAACCGTTCGTATCACATTTGCACCTCGACAAGAATCAAGATTATTAATATTTTCCCCTTTGGCGTATTATCAATATAATAACAAATGAATCCAAAATTGGGACGATAGTTTAACTTTATCTTCGGACGAAGATGCCAATATTTGCCCTAAAGATTCTAATCGTGATCCGCCCGTGCATATGCTACGGGCGGTTATACATGAAAAGTTATGCCCGTTTAAATTTTAAAAGTAAATCCTAGACGTATAAATAAATTTGGTGTATCTCAACCGAACTGAACTAATTGTACAATAAATGTATTGGATTTGTTAACTTATTCATCACTATCCTAAATTTGTACGTTATAAATATAAAACATTCGTCCCGTATTATATTAATTTAATCTGAATAATAAGTTTTGCATTAGAATTAAGCTTAATATAATATGTGTACAAGCCCGCCTATAATGCTGCACATAAATTGAAAATGGCCTAAACGAAAAGAAAAGCTGAAGGTAAGCAAGATCTCGCCGGCATTTTACTCCCAGCATTGAAAATGGCTTCCGTTGACAATCGAATGAAAGAGGTTGAAGAATTCGACGCATCCAAGATCGGCGTCAAGGGTTTGTCCGACTCCGGCGTCGCAACCATACCTGGTATTTTCATCCATCCGCCGGAGAAAATTTCCGGCTCGGCAGAATCATCGGATTGCGTCGGAATCCCCGTGATTGACCTCTCCGAAGTGCACTCGCCGGAAAAACGGCCGGTGATCGTCGAAAAAATCCGGCAGGCGGCCAGCACTTGGGGATTTTTCCAAGTAATCAACCACAGCATACCTCTGTCGGTCCTCGATGAGATAATCGGGGCGATTAAGGAGTTCCACGAGCAGCCGCAGGAGCTCAAGGCGGAGCACTACGTCCGCCACCAGCTCGGCGGCGTCACTTTCTCCAGCAACCACGATTTGTTCAGGTATGTGAACATCGCCCTAATCATTCTCCATTTTCCAAAAAAAAAGCAGCAATTAACTTCAATTACGACTTTATTGCTTCGATATACGTCTCAGGCAGCAACCTGGCACGACTACATCTCCGTATGGATGTCACCGTCACTGGATCGGATTCCGGAGGTCTACCGCCGCGAGCTGGTGTCGTGGGATGAGCACGCGGCGGAGCTAGGCCACATGGTGGCGGAGCTATTGTCGGAGGGATTAGGATTGGATTCCAAAAGGCTCAAGGAATTGTCTCTGTTGGAAACTCGAATTTTTGGCGGGATGTACTACCCGTACTGCCCGCAACCCGACTTGACGATGGGCCTTTCGGATCATACAGACCCCGGCGTACTAACCATTTTGTTACCGAATCAAGTTTGGGGGTTGCACGAGGGCGAATGGGTGAACGTCAAGCCTCTCCCCGGTGCGACCATCTTCAACATAGGAGACTTTCTTCAGGTAAATATCGAAAGGAGTATAATGCAATATGCATATGGTTAATTGGAATTGCATTTACTATTGTGATGTTTGGGATGATTGACACAACCCAATGGTGGTATCGTTTGAAAATGCGAATGGTTCTGACAGATTGTGTCGAATGGCGAGTACATAAGCGTGCTGCATCGAGTGGTGGCGAACCCTCGTAAAGAAGCAAGAATCTCGATAGTACATTGGTTTGATGTGGGGAATTGGAGTGAGACGGATGAGCATGGACCCTTGCCTGGGTTGATCTCACCCGATAAGCCTGCCCGTTATCGAAGATTTACCAAGAAAGAGTATGTTGAGAACTTCTACAGCAAAGAGATGGACAGTAAGTCTCTGGTACAAAAACTCAAACTCTGAACCTGTTCTGGTTGAAGACTCAATCCAGATTCTCATCTTCATGAGCTATAGATCGATGGCATCATCCAGATTCCGATTGATTTCGGTGATTTCCATTGGAAAACCAACACGTTGATGGAGTTTGTTCATCCGTTTTTCACTTTGTGTACCTGTGATTCCAATCGCTGTCTACTGTGTCTTCGTGCGTGTGTGTTATTCCTTCATTAATAGAAATAATATGTTACACATATATGTATAGCTCTTGGTTTGGTACAAAAGATTAAACACTAACAACTAATTAGAAAGCCGAATCCAGGTCGTCAACTGGGTTGTCGAACGAAAACCTTCCAGCAGGTAATCCAAGCTGTCGACCGAGTTTTTGAAAACCTTCGTTCCCTGAACATTATGCCCCTTATGGGCTCGAGCATCCGCCCAGACCTTCTAAGTAAGTAAATTCTTCAAGAATGTTGTACTTGATCTGAGAAACAGAAACCAAACTTGGCAAGCCAAAATTACCTCAAAATCATCTGCCCTACTTGATCATTAATGTACTGGAGAAAAATGTCACAGCTGCTCTGCTTTAACAGCCCAAGTAGCTTCATATATAACTTCTCAAGATGGACGATGATTCGAGACATTTCTAAACTTAAATACTGAGCTTCTGAGGGTCAGTTGCTTTAGAAACCCCAATTAGCTTATTCACACTCCCAGTGATTTAGACCAACACAAATATTATCAACCACTCAAGATTAATTAAAAACGAAGGCAAGTATTACTTGTACTTGTTCCAGCAAAATCACTATCTCATAAATGGTCGATGTCCCAGACAATCAAACATCAACATAACTCTTGTTCAAACTACAAATTGTTCCATGAACATAACAAAATTTGTAACTTGCGAAAAAATCCCAAAACACAACTGCAAATATGTTTTGCTTGTCCAAAATGACAAATTACAGCCTCCTTCCCCTTCTACCACCCTTTCTCCTGGTGCTGTCAGTTGGAATAGGAGTGACATCCTCTGCAAGGAGAAGTAATCAGAGAAGTGAAATTTATGGTGATGAAATTCAATGCAATTGCATGGGGATATTCAAATTTTTCTAAAATGCATACCTATACGACCAATCTTCATGCCAGAACGGGCAAGGGCTCTGAGTGCAGACTGAGCACCTGGGCCAGGAGTCTTGGTCTTGTTGCCCCCAGTAGCACGAAGTTTAATGTGAAGAGCATTGATCCCAAGTTCCTGACATTTCGATGTACGGGTGAAAAATAAAGATAACTAAAATATAAGATTGTATGACATGCTTGTATGGAAGATTTTAAAACCTTGCATCTTTGAGAAATATCTTGTGCTGCAAGCATAGCTGCATAAGGAGAGGATTCATCCCTGTCGGCCTTCACCTTCATGCCACCTAAGAAACAAGGCAGAGTTCATAAGCAACATTCAGACATCCATATGCAGAATCATGTCAGCTGTATAAGGCATAAAACAAAGAAAGATTTGCAATCCCAAAATATCTCAACTAAGAGAACAAGACCTCCCGAATATAAGAACAAAAAAGAAAGAACACCAGAAAAGATCATGTCTGATTCGTAAACTACACGATTACTTCATCAGAAGATGCAGATTACGTATCCTAAGAATAAGGGATAATATATGGACTTGAACTACAGAAACCGACTATGGTGGCAATCTAGTGAGTAATACTATCATCCTTCCCAGCTAAAAGCCTCCATGGTGATGCAGCATTAGTGAAAAGGAGGCAGGGTTTGCACGGTGTCTAAGCAACATACTGACACCTTACACGTACTTAGCTAAGTTAATTTTTTCTACGACCTTCACCAACAATAAGATAGTTTCTAAATAAACCTCTGCTTCACAGGTGTCCTAGGGCATAGAAAATATTTTGGAAACATAAAACAATCAAATAGCTGTGATACAATACACATGAAAAGCTGACCATCCAAACATACCTGTGATGCGAACCATGGTTTCCCTTCCAGATAAGTCAGTCACATGCTGCACATAAAATATCAACATTCATGTTACTTTCCCCTTTTCAAAGCAGCTATTATAGACATGTAAACAGCTTAAATACTACTGCACTTACGATAAAGGTATCATTGAACGAGGCAAAGATGTGGGCAACACCAAATACTAGTTCTCCATCTCGAGTGGCTGGTCCGAGTGTGACATTGTCTTCCTTCGGCTCCCTGGTCCTTCTTTTCGACTACAAGTTGAGAGAATATCACAATAAGAAACACGTGAATCCCAAAGGGGAAATGCCAAAAGTAACAATCAAAACCAAAAACAGAGCTCATGATTTATGATTCATTTTACTAAGTCCAAAAATTCTGCGTACAGACTTGGTTCGCTTATCAAGAACAAGAAAGAATTTTCTTTTATATAAAGTAGCTAACTTCTATTACGTTCAGGTCTGCCTACATTTCAATCTAGTTAATGAACGATTACCAAAATTCATTATTTAGTCAGCATTACAACTCATTTATACAAATAGATAGATACCAAAAATAACAGCGGCAGCAAAACTCAAATGAATCTCACAAAAAAATAAATGAACGGAGAAATTACACGAATATCAAATTAAGTAACATAATCAGAGCGACAGAGAGGAAACAGAAATAAACTACCTACAAAGTTGAACAAACATAAATAATCAGAATGAAGCTCGAACTAAATACAATTCGACCATTCATTCGAAGAACATGACTATATGCGTATGAAATCAAACCAAAAATTCGATCTACGTTTGTAATTTGAGATATTTACCATGGCTTCGGCGAGTGAGAGATGAGAGTTGCTCTTAGCTGCTTCTCAGCTCCGGAAAACCTAATGGCTGCAGAGACCTTACGAGGCGTGGTGGTGATATAATCGTTGGAATTTATATTAGGGTTTAGAACAGAGGAATAGTGAAATACCATAAATACCCATGGTTTTTGTAATTGTTGCACATAACTCCTATAAGTATATAAAAAAAGTAAAAACATAAAGTATGCATAAAAGAAAGGGTTAATTACATTTTTCCATCCTAAGTATTTCATTTTTGCACTTTACTGACTCAACTTTCGAATATTATCGATTGCTACCTGAAGTATGACAAGTAAATACCTGAAGTACTACTGTTCTGGTCATTTTAATACTTTTCTTAAGAACAAAAAGTAATTTAACAACACTTTTCATCCAAAAAATAAATTTATAGAAATAAAAGTAGGCCGGATGTAAATTAAGATCAAATCCTACGGTTGAAAGATCCTTTTCTTTTTGTGGAAAAAAATATAATTTAACAACACTTTTCACCCAAAAAATAGGTTTATAGAGATAAAATTAGGATATATACAAATTAAAATCAAATCCTACTGTTAAAAGATCCATTTATTTTTTTTTAAATGTATTCATGATTGATACTGAAATGATCGGAAAAATACTTCAGGTACTAATCTACAATACTTATCATACTTTAGGTAACAATCGATAACATTAGAAAATTGAGATAGTAAAATACAAAAAATGCAATACTTTGAATTGGAAAATATAATTAATCCTAAACGAATAACTATATATATATATAATATTTTCTATGAAGTATGCATGATTCTGTGCAAAATTTGATAAGTATGTGGATATAATTTTCACATCTAAAATACCATACTATATAATTACATACCAATATAAATTGAGTCTAAATAATTTGTATACAGGTGAGGAATTTTGATGTCATTAAATCTATTCTAATATTAACAATATTTTAAAGGTGATTTTAGAATATAATTCAATTTTATTTTTCACTAATAATTTTTAAAATGGAAATTAACTTGCATTTAAATATAAAACAATGATATCAATAAATCTATTATATTTTTTAATAATATTTTTAAAGAAATGGTTTTAGAATATAATTATTAATTTAAATTTTCATTAATAATTTTTAAAATGGAAATAAACTTGAATCAAAAAATAAAAAATTGACAGCTGTGGGATTTGAACCCACGCCCTTTCGGACCAGAGCCTAAATCTGGCGCCTTAGACCACTCGGCCAAACTGTCTTAATGCTGTGTTTTCTTAATTTCGTGTTATTAATTAACGTTGTAATGTGAAATTCCAAAATTAATGGCAGCCAACATGGTTGAAAGCATAAGTTATGGTATCAGATTACATCAGAAATACAAGCCAAACAGAGAATCAACATGCTTTGTAATGATCAAAAGCTCTCTATCTTGAATCGACAAATCGAAGAAACATTAAGCTCTCTATCTTGCATCGACAAATCGAGGAAACCTTAAGCTTTCCATCTTTATTTGGATATAAAAGAGTTTCAGATCCTTACAGTGTCATAATGGTTCACTGTCCATATCATAACAATGCATTTATATACGTGTCCAGCATTAGTTCATCTAACAACGATGCTACACAACTGCCTTACATATAATTTGGAGTACAACACATAGATTGAGTTGAGAAACTAGTTGCATTCGTGTGAAGATCAGTGTTTTTAGAGAAAAACCCCTTTTGTTGAAAGGGTAAACTATATGCAAAGCTAGTCGAATGGTTCAATACGAGGGTCATGCTCGCTGGCCATCATCATCCCCGTGCAAAGGCATGTCGGGCACATTACCTAGTATCAATGCAAAACATAATCAGAAGAAATAGAACATAAGTATATTCGTAATGGTTTGAGAACTTAAGTGGATATTCTTTTTTTTAGACTTTTATGGGGAATAAAAGCACGAATGAGTAATTGCTCGCTAGATTAAGATCTCTGACTTTATCCTTGGCAGTATGGATTAAGATCTGTGGCAAATTTACATACCTTTCCTGCACCGGAGCAATTTGTACACCTTTTAGTGGTTGGTGCACGCAAGGGACGATCAGTAGCACTTGTTACTATGGGTTCAATGGACAAGCACAAACCACTTGCTGAACAACGGGCACATGACAAGTATCCTAACCATGAATATTAATTAAACAAAATTAGTAAAGATGATGTAACAAGTGCTATAAGCTAGAGAATTACATAAAATATGAAGTTTCACCCTAAGATTTGACTTAATGCATGCTGTTATAGTCATAAATTTAAACTCAAATATCAAAAATGCGTGTCAAGGGCAAAATAGGGTATTCAGGGGATGTTTGTGTAATTTAGCCAGACCTCAGGGTAGGTATGTCAGTGTAACTATCCTACAATTTTAGCCTTTGATTTCTTTGTTTAGGCTAAAATAAATACCAGTTCCATGGCAATATTTGCATCTCTTCTTCTCTTGTTGCTCGACATTGTTAATTTCTAGCAGCATCAATGCTGAAATAACTCCCACCGCCCCGCCTGAAAATGAGGCCACAATAGGATCCACCTGGCTGGAAGCCATATTTAAGCAGATCAATACCGATTGGATTTGAGCTCATGGGTTTCAAACTAAAAAATAGAAAGAATTTACATAAAACTGAAATATAAATTTCTTGATCATAAGGGGAACCTAGATTTTCACATACCTTAGCTGCATAGGCAAATGCATGTTATGTATGAAATCTTCATATGAGGTACCTCCTATACCCAATTTTAGCTCGAGCTGACATGTCAAAATGATTTAAATGTCAATTTAAGCCTTTCCGATTTTACATGAAAAAAGTTGAAAATTCACATAAGTAATAACTCAGAACTAGCAAATCTTGGATCTTACGGTTGGTGCAATGAGGCCCCCGAATACAATTATTCCGGATATAAATGAAAAGCTCGTCAAATAGAGCTGCTTCAGTGTCTTTGGTGTCTATTTCAAGAACATTGATGACGGGGTTAGATAAATAACCTAAAAGCATATTGAGGAAAATGAAAAAAAAAAAATAAAACAAATCCAACAGTTTAGTTGAAAAGGCGAAACTAATAAACTATTTACCACATGAGGAAGAAAGGGAATTGAGGAGGGGATGTCAGGCATCTCATCTTTGTAATCAGAATCGCCATCAACCACTTTCATGCCCTTGATTCGTTGTTGCACTCTTAGCCTCCTCACCTTCAATTAAGATAATCAAGAAAATAACTCATGGTAACAACTATACCATTTATACCATGTTTAATATGATCAACAAAATTATACATGGAGAAAGTGAAGAAACTCTGCTTACTTCTTCCATAAGGAGGAAAATTTTATTGCGCCTGCTTCGAATGTTGTCTTCGATTTCCTGCAACTGCATCTGAACAAAATCCTGAACCGTCTCCGGTCCCTCTATAATGCAGAAATTGCTGCAAGCGAAAGTGATTTTGCTAAAACTCATGAAACAAAGAGGATAACGCAAATCTAATGGATCAAACCTAACATTCGTCCTCAATTACAACACATTGATGAGAGCACATAATTAATCAGCTTAAATTTGAAACCTCCAAATTGAGCAAAGCAAATGATTAAACAAAGTATTAATATTGCACTCATTCTTCCCTAATGCACAAAACTGCAAATTCCAATCCAATTGACAGAAGTTCATAACTACGATTACAAAAACTGGATTAAGGTGAAAAAAAAAAAAAAATTTCAAAAACCAAACCTCGTGCTGCTGTCACCATTAGGCGAGCTGGAATTAGCGGAGGCGTCATTAGAAGACGAAGAACAGGAAATCAGCTTCCTTTTGGAGAATGAAGTGTTCCTGAAAAAGCAGAGGCGCACAGGAGTTTCGCTGGTGCCGTAGAAGATGAGAGGTTTGGAGGAGAAACGGAGCTTTGAAGCGTGGAGCGATGGCAGAGGAGAGTGGAGAGAGAAAGAGGCCATGTTTCCTCTATCTGGAATTGCTCATCCAAATTCTTCTTCTCAGAGAGAGAGAGAAGGAGGGCGGATAGCGGTATGTGTTGGGGATGTTTGGTTTTTGTCTGAGAGCAGTATAAATGAATGGGATCTTTAACAGAATCTCAATTGCCCATTGCCAACTCCGACGCTTTTTTTGGTTTTTTTCCACTTTGCCCTAGGAAAATTCTAGTCCAGACCAGGCTTGGCCGGACCCGACCAATTAAAAAGGCAAGTGTATTACACTTGCCATTTGATTGGTCACTCTCCCCAAACTTTCCACCAACCACACGGCAAGTGTAAAACACTCGCCCCCTCGTTACACCGGTTTGGCCGAGCCAGGCTCGGGTTAGAATTACCCTTTCCCCTATGCTCATTGATATGCATCCAACCAGTTTGTTTAAGTTAGGATAGCGAACTCTCTTAAGCTTAAGTTTTTTTCGTTAAGTTAGGATAGGATATAAAACTTCTAAATCTGAGTTTGATTATAAAATGGGCCAACCGAATCCGAGCCCGAATTCTATAGGACTCGGATTCATTCAGTTTGAATTCGAAAGATATCAGATTGGACAATCCGATATAAAAATACAGTCCGTTAACGATGTCAATATGATAAAAGAAATGCAATTGATGCAAATTTTAGAAAGATTTATTTCAAATCTGAGAAAGAGAATGGAACGAGTGGGATTCAGAAAAAAAAAAAACTAGAGGGAGATTCAGAAAGGATAGGTACTAGGAACTTAGATATGTGCGAGAGTTACGTGTGGCGATGGCGGTGGCGGCATCGGCAAGTTTGATGGGATAGCTTAGGGATTAAGCTGTGATGAATTCTTCCTACCAATAGTAGTTATGTTCCCCAAGGTTCAAACTCAAAACCTAAATTTTGATTAATTTAGGATAATATTGAACCGTTAAATTGGATAATATTGAACCGTTAAATTGCACCGCTTGATACGTGTGCATTCCACTTATATGTGCGTGTGAAATGTGTGTTGCTGTCACTAAGTGTTGTTCCTATTATTGGTTTAATCACTTGATAGAAATGAAAAAAATTGGCCGAATATCATAGTTTATAACTTAAATATTTTTTTTATATGTAACATAATAATGGGTTTGATCCGATATTTTCTTTTGAAGTGGGGTTGGCTCTGCTTTTGCATGGCTGTCAGAAATCAGAACTGTTAAATGTTGTATATAGAATTAGAATATGACCACATAGTAACTCTTTTAAGGAAAAATGCTAGTTTATTCTCATTTGTGATGCATGGATACAAACGACAACAAGAACATAACACGATACAAATACGATAAATACAAATTTTTTTTTTTTAATTTCCACATGAAAAGTGTTGAACACAATATTCAATATGAGTGCCAACACAACACCACCCGACCAAATTATATTTTTTAGAAGATTCATGCATCATAGGTTCCCATTCTCGTGCTTTACCATTGTTAAAGACTTGTACAACTGACAAGAAGAAGAAGAGAATGATTTGAAAATTAGCTATAATATATTAGAAAATTAGCTATAATAATAATTAGGAAAAAAAAAAAAAGAAAAGAAAAGGTGGTTTTTTAACTGAAACTAAGTTGTTAAGAAAAAGTGTAAGCTTGCTTTAGAACAGTACAGTCTGCAACCTCAGAAAAATGTATGATACTACGTTTGTGGATTGGGTCTGGGGGAGCAAGCTTCAACCTTGGGAAGAAGGCTTCTCCAGCCTTCAGCAATACCATTTGCCAGTTCTGCCTGACCTTTAGCAAATTCATGGAAAGCCACACCAAGATCTAGTGTTTTCTGCTCTTGAAATCGAGCCATCTCTTCGTTCATTAGCTTCACGATTGTCTCGAATCTCTTTTTGGCCTCTGCAGCATCAGCTTTCAACTGCATTGAAAAATGAAATATATGGGCTAAAGACATTGAAAAATGAAATATATCAGCTTTCAAGTGATGAGAAGAATCGTAAGAAATATCAACCAAGTCGTATTCACGCTCAGCTTCTGCCAATCTTTCTGATCGTGCTGCTCTCAGTTTACTCCTGCAATAAGTGAAGTCTTAAAGCTGGGAAGTTTCTTAAATGACAATGCATTCGTACTATTTATCAAGGAAAAATGGGTTATTAAGGAAATAAAATAGCAAGATACAAGTTCGAGGATGGTACAAATCTATTTCCTTAAACTTGATTGTTTCAGCCAGATCATGACAGTGCTTGAAAGCATTTGCCCTCTCTGCTATTGTCGCCTGCCACAGATAAAAACAATCTTCAATTTAAATGCTCTTTCTACAGTATTTCTGTAAATTAGCATTCAAGTGCAGAATCAATTCCAGATGCTAAGTAAAGGATGCCGTAAAGCTGACTGCTGACCCGGAAAAAGAAGTATATATTCGTACATCTGAGAGGCATGAAATTACCTTGATAGATCGCACTGCTAGAACATAATCCTTTAAAGGTTCTTCAAAGTTCATCAAAAGATCGTTAGCCTGATAAAAAGAGACAGAGAATAAGTGCAAAATCATGTAAGCTATCGATTATGACAATAGTCTAAGTAAAATAAAGCTCCAACAATTAAAACACACACTTCTTTCTGTAGCTTGACGGATAACATCTCTGATTTTGCTCCAAGATCAGAAAATGCCCTTCCAAGAGAAATTTCTTCGCAGTTGCCCAGTAATTTGACTGCCTTGCCAAAGTCTGATAAAGATTGTCCCAACTCTGAAATAGATGAGGCTTGCTATTAAATGACATGTAATAGATGTGAAATGCTATAATAATGGGATTTAGTTTCTTTATACCCTTATGTCTCTTTACAAGAAGGTACGCATGCTTCTGGGCATCAGTTAGGTGATCTTCAAGCTTAAAGATGTAATTCTTCAGTTTCACATACTCTGGGTGCGATTCTTCAACAGGTTTCTCCTTTCCGAGAACAACATCACTCACTTTGGATTGTACATCCTGTCAAATTTAAAAAAAGAATGATAAATAATGTCAACAAAAGCAGAAAAACGTAATTTATATCTGCAATAAGTAGAGAAAAACCCAAAGCAACAGCAGGAATCCACAAGGATTCTCTATTCTGTATTAAAGTAAATTATGCAACGGTCTATATATCTTAAAGAGCAGATTTTATTTGTCCTTTAATTGCACTACGATATATATGAAAATAAATTTTAAAATAATATCACCATTATAAAACATATTTCAGAACAGAGTTGAAAGAAGCTACAGTCCAACTTCATTTGAGGCTAGAGCGAATTATCTATCAGCTTGTATCGATAACAGACTAATAAAACTCAAAACACAACTTCTTATTGTTTGAATGAGATACCTTGAATATTTGCATCAGGTCAGCTGGCTTCTTGAAAATGCCAGTTTCCTGGAATCTTGCTCGTTCCATAGTCTGCAATGAAGCAAATATATAAAGAAAAATTACATGAATTGTCCAGTTCTGAAAAATATCGCGAACAAAAGAAAATAGAAAAGAAACATATATATTCATTTCTCAATAATGATACATCATCAGCAACGTATCCTTGCCAGTCAAAGAGGGAAACTAATTCAGTTGAAATTTGCATACAGTATTTTATAATTTCCTTTCTTGGCTGTTTCAACTTTCAAAGCCAAAAATATCAACTATAATAGAAAACTCATTGCATAACTAGCATGAAATTCAGCGGTAAAACAGGACTCAAACTCTATCAATCTTTCGTTCAAACACTTGAGTCCTTCCTATAACAAGAGTGTGGTAAAGAATGGAAAATCTTCCCATAAGAATAGGGACCCATTTTCCACATATTTTTCTCTTTCAAGATATGCTAAGAAGAAACTTGCACAATAAAAAATCCAATTTGATATATTTGTTTAAGAAAAAGGTCCATTTTATTGAATTACCTGTTCGTCCACCTGCAAAAAGGTTCTCAAATCTTCACTTTGCTGAAGTTCAGGATGTGAAGCAATCCGTTTGACAAATACATCCAATGCTTGACGCCTCGTCTCAATGAACTCAGCACTAAATCTAAACTTCTCTACATGTCAGAAACCAATACCAGACATTTTAAAGCCTCAAAATGCTTCGGAATCACATAACAATCATGCAACATCATTTTCACCATATCTGCTTAATGATATGGTGATCTGGGCTAGAACATGGCAAGTCCTTGCTAGAGAAATTAACATGCATGACTAGCAGTTTTCTACGTGACCAGTGAGGAACTTATAATTCATGCCAAAATTTATCTAGGGTGTTGTGGTGTTAACTAAGTCTTATATTAGATAAAGCAAGATCTGCTCCCATCAAAATTTCACAATATAAAAGACATTATTCATCCATATTATTGAGTTTACACTAAAATATTGAAGACAAACAAGTCCTGGAAAATCCAAGTTTATTGGCTAGCTCTAATCCGACAATCTTTGATTTTATAATGGGGAAGGTGATAGACATAAGTGGAAACAGAGAGGCAGTAAAGCTGTTGACGACAAAAGAAAAACAAAAATGCTTCAGTTAATTACCAATGGTGTTCTTCTCTGGAAGAGGAGGGATGAAGATACCCTTGTACTTTTCAAAAAGCCGCTCTCTTAACCAAACAAAATCACTATATCGTCTGATAACAATTTTCTCAGGGCTGTCATATTGAGGCAAATTTGTCTGCAAATCAAGCTCTGACATTGTTATTCATCAATTTAAGCCAATGATCAACTTCAAACTATGTAAAATGAAGAAGTCAAGATAACATCGAAGTGCAAAGCATAAAAATATGCTGTTAGACACAAATACAAAATTAATCATCATATTTTACTAGCAAGTAGTATGATGGCATCAAAATTAGATAGAACCGACCAGTTCCAAATTCTCCTTTTAACCACAGAATACTAACAGATATCTTGCATAATATATTAAGCAAATCTGCTGGAAACTGAAATGAAGTATGCCACAAACAAGAAGGATGTCTAAACAAGACCCATTTACAAGACAAGAAAGCTCCTCAAGATCACAAAGAATTGTAAACTCTGGCAATCTAGTTGCATCTCACAAAGAAGGATATCTTGCATGCTTGACGAAGCTGAGCCTGTATTAATTAATTGGTGTTGCCATTTTTGCAATATATTCAAATTTCTTGGATGATTGTTTAAAACAGCTATGAGAAGAATTATCACACCCGCAATTTCAACCGAAATCAACTAAAAAGGCCATTCCGTATTGATCACACAGCTCAAGGAACATGAAATTAAACTCAAGCCCTAATCCATCAAACTATCAATTACCCATGCGGCATGCATCCGCTCTCAGAAACACACACAAACACACAATCTAGACATGCAGAAGCAATAAAACACTACCTTGGTGACAACTTTGTAGGATATATAAGCCTGAACCCCATTCCCCATTTTAGCAGGATCCGAGACAGCTACAATCAAGTACGGAGCTTGCGACGACGGCGATCTAGGACTCTGCGCCATTGGGCCCGATCCACTTGTCTGCATCGCATTAACCTCAATTCATAAATTTCTTCACTTAATTACGGTTAACAACCGCAGTCCAAAACATTCATAAAAATTTCAAAAACGAGACTCGAGACATTGGCGGCATGTTTGTCAATACCGTGGCTGTCATGATACTTTAACGAGACAGGTGACGTGATTTCCACTCAAAATTACGCCGGTAGTGGCGCAGCTAACTGTTCCGGCATGCAGCGGCGACTGGAATGGAGGTTGGTTTGCTAACTTACGCACAGGTACACGTTTACTGGGAGGGAAGTGAAACATATATATATATGAGGGATGGGCCACAGACCACAGTTATCCCACTCAATGCCTGTCTCTGTTGGGTTAGGCCCGAAAATATAATTGGCCCAATAAGGCCTGGTAAGAAATACGAATCAAAGGCCAAAGGCCCATTATCTATTGTTTCATATGGATGTCAGTGGGCCATCCCCGTTGGATTTTAACCCGAATCTGATTTGAAAAAAAATAAAAATACACCGGAGATGACAGACTGATGACACCCGGAGCTCTTATTGACGGAGTCATTTGGCACCAGAATCTTAACATATCCGATTAATATAAAGATATGATAACTCATATACATATTCAATTTATATAAAGATTTAATAGTTTATGATGCTCACCGAAATTATAGCATCACTAGATTTATAATTGAACTTTGAGCTATGCGAATACAATGAATAAAAATTGGTCGTGCCTAATAGAAATAAACGATACATCGAAGATAAACAATAATAGTAGATGTAAATAAATAATAAATAGACTAGTGTAAGAGAGAATAATGATATAAAACGTTGGTGAATAGTGATAATGTGATCGTTTGTAGAGTAGTCAAGTAATTAGCTTTCATTTTTTCAATAAAATGGTTTCTCCCTCATTTATAGTGAGACAAGTAGACAACTCATCAGTCAACTCATCAGGCAGATAATCGACTTTCCACTAGAATCATAGGTGGTTGAAAGAAAGTGGGGGAGGTAACACCCATCGTCCAAATTCAAACTCCTATTTTATCCTCATATTTCTCGACTACTAAAACGTGCATCGACCGATTGATTCTTCAAAAGACGTCACCGAGTCAACTGAGACTTAGTTCAATACAATCGGGTCTCAATTGGTAAGCTACACATTCTTATCTGCTATGCTGAGACTCGGTAGCCAACAAGGGTTGACTAAGTGGTTTGAAGGGTCTTTGTCGAAGGCAATGACTCGGGTTCGAATCCCTCTGACTACTTGGGGGGGGGGGGTACGTTTTAAAATTTAAAATAAAAAATAAAAAATTGAGACTCAATTCAACTCAATCAGGTTTCAATTGACAAGCTGACGTTCTTATCTCTGCTAAACTTCTTGCAACCGGAAGGTAAAAACATTCTACTTACTTCCCAATATTATTGTGAGTTGGGTTGTTACTCATTTTCATGACACATTTCACGTCCGATAATAAAAATCCATAAGTAAAAATAAACAAATTGAATATGAAACCAAAAACTCGGATGACATTTCATGATATTCTTTTAATTACTTATTTTATACATACAACTAATGAATATATGATTTTATATTTTCAGTGTGACTCAAATACAATCCATATTATCCAAGAATTAAGAAAACAAAACCCTATAATTGACAAAAAATTGTAAAGAAAAAGAAATTCAAACCCAAAATAGAAACACATGCCTACAAATTGTAATCACTCCATCACCATGGGGGTAGTTGATGGTAGTTGCAATTTGCAAAGCCATTTCGCACGCCCTACCACCTTAATTTGGGCCTCATCCTTCCATTGTTGTTTCCCCATGGCCATGGATAAGGATGTTCTGGTTTTGATGCCTCCGTGGACCCCACTATCAAAAAAATAAAAAAAAAAAAGGAAGAAAATTGAAAAGATGATGACGACAGGTGGGTCCCACCCCGAGGCTTTTTCTCAACTTCCTAAAGATCCCATTTTTTTTTTTTGCCCTTTTTCTTCACTGACATCGACGCCCTCTGCAGTCTGCACTACTACCTCACTCCACTTCTCCATCCCAATTCCCACTCGCCGCAAAATTATCCTCTGCGTCGCGCCCATGGGCATACATGATTGGTGGCCGTTGGATCGGTCTTGATCGCCGTGGACCACTGAGATGGGCCCCGGTTGCTGTGCTAATCCGTGGTGATAACTGCAAACGATAGTTGGGAAGTAATTATATCAGCACTCTGGCTAATAAATACCATATAGTATATAGTATATACCCATTGTTTTTGTCGTCTCTGTTTCAGGCGGTGGTGAGAAATGGATCAGAACGGCGTGTTTGGCCACCGCCACCGGCGGACGCCGTCCTCCGATAGGTTTATCGGCGTCTTCTCGCCGCCGTCTTCCGACGCCGTTATCTCATCCTCGGCCGGAGACGAGCTCAACGAGGACGACGTTTTCTACACGAGCGACTTCTCGGAGCCGCGGCAGGGCGGCACCTCCGTCGCCGTGAACCACCGTAGCCGTCACTCGTTCCGTCAGCCGGATAAGTTCGGCATCCTCGCCGCGTTGCCGGAGGATCGCCGGGATCGTGACGTCATCGTACAGAAGCCTTCTCTGCCTTCCTCTCCGACGACGTCGTTCTCCCGCGATTTTCCGTCGATTCCGAAGCCGCAGTCGTCGTCGGAGTTAAAGTACTCGCAGTCGATGCCGATCCGTCGGTTCCAGCAGTCGGCGCCGATGAATGTTCCGATGATGCCGAGGAAGCCGAGGAACGGCGAGTTTGTGGATGTGGAAGCGGACGACGGCGATGACGACGAGGAGGTGCTGCCTCCGCATGAGATCGTGGCGCGTGGATCGTGGAGAAACCAGAACACCACGTTTTCGGTGCTGGAAGGTGTCGGGAGAACGCTCAAGGGTAGAGATCTACGGCAGGTGCGCAATGCTGTGTGGCGCCAGACAGGTTTTCTGGACTAGTAAATTTTAGCAAATTAAAGGTTTGTTATTCAAATATTCATGCCGCTTGATCCGTGAGGCTCTCAGATGCTAAAAGTAAATAATTGTTTGAAGCCTTGAAATTCCTTAGAGTTAGTTCTGTGATTAGCAACAAATTAATCTGGAAAGCTTCGTCCTTAATTCCCAATTTTTTGTCTAGGGTTTTGGTTTTGATCCATTGAAGCCGGAAGCTGTTATTTTAGCGATGTTTATCGAATTCTGCAGCGGATTTTACTAGATCTTGTTTGCCATCTTATCTTATGTATTTAAATTTGTATTTGATTAAACTTGACAAACTGGGGCGGATTGAGTATTGAATATTATTCATTTTATCTTATATATTATGTTCAAACTTAGTTATATTCTGGAAATTTATTTTCATCGCGTGAATTACAATAATAAAAGTATGTTCCAGAAATCTTGATAGAATTTGAATTATAATAATAATAGTATAATAGTTTGCCCGTTATATTACCTCCTTAATTTTGGTGTTAATTCAGTGTAAATAGTTTGCGCGGAATTGTTTGTTTTATGCTATAAATCTAGACCATATGAATAGTAATCCAATCTAATAGAAATTAATATTTGAAATATTTAATGCATACTTGAATGTGTGTGTATTATGTAAGTTAATACCGGATTTGTAAAATTAAAATTGAATTCACAAAAATATACCAAAATTTTAAAATCTAAGCTCATTAATATCCAAGACCCAAAATAACGAGGGAATTTTAAAAAACAAGTATGTTTGTACATATAACAGAGTTGACTATGACTCTAATTATTAGGGAACTAATCGATCAGTCTGGGAACCTGCAATTATAATTGGGGAAGACGATTTCGTCTACAAAGAAATTTGGGAGTTTGTTTCTATAATCTGCATCAATTATAAATCTGAACAAGATTAGCAAATACAATCACAGCCAGCTTTGGTTCTTCAAACAAATTCTTCAACTCCTTACTGTACATGTCCTTAGAAAATAGTTATGTTCCAAAACTCGAATGGAAGCAAAGGAAATGAAGATTGAAGAAAAGAACAAGGGCGGGTCAGGATATCAATAAGCGTTTCATGATTGAGCTCAACGAGATTATTCATCTCTCACTCATCTGATATTCTCATCATTCTTGCCAAAACAATCAATCAACCAAAAATTAGAAAAAAACATAAACATTTGCAAATGTGCCCCATCTTCGAGCTCCCGAGACATTCTGAATCCAATTTCAAATCACCAAAATCCGACAATCCGAAACAAACCGGATAGAAATCTATCCGGATGCCAGGAAATACCAAATTAATTGGCGATCCAAAACAAAAAGGAATGACTCCAGACGCGAGATGGGGGTAAAATGAAAAATCTCAGAAGGAAAACCCTAAAGAGATCGCCATTGAAGAACACACAAAAAACACAGACATATACATACAGAACATACGTATATACCGTGAATCTGCGTGCGAGAAGTTGATATCGCGCGGCTATGACTCAAAACGCTTCCATTGATGAATTTGGAAGGCGATCTTAAGGGCTGCGCTTGGAGTGCGAATCAAATCACTCTAAAAACATTGTTGATTTGCTACAACGAAAACGAAAATCGATCCAAAATGAAGATAATCTGGAAACCCTCTGCAAAATCCTTGCCGATTGCAGCCATGATAGATTAGGAAAGCGTGCAAGTGAGGAAGACGAACATGTTTATATAGGGTTTCTTTAGGTCATGCCTCTTGTTGGGCCGGAAGTAGGCCCAGTATAATTTGGATGTCGAAGGACCATGTCAATGGCCCAATTCGATTTTGTGTTTCTAGAATAATTATATTAGACTAATTAATGTGTACTTACTTGGAATAATTTACTAGAAATAACAACAATTTATGGATTATGATACTAAATTATAATTTGATTGATTTATTTTGCCCACAAATTTTACAATATTTTCTTGGAGAGACTCCGGAACAGGTTGTATCCTATATTTAAATTTCACACTCTAGGTTGACCTTTTATAATTTGAGTTTGGGTGTGAATGGGACTGTAAACTGCCTTGGAAACTCCTGTTTCAAACTTGTGTCTCATGTCCTATTTTACTCATATACACGCGTCAGGTGTATTAATAGACGGTCCAAATTAGGAAAGAGAAATAATTATAAAATGAGAAATATTTAATGATATTTCTTCTAATCTCGATCGTCTATGTGAATGAAATACAAACTTGAACCGAGAGGTCCTAAATCGTATAAACTTATCTAACATTGATTAATTACAAAATTATGTGCTATCTTAATAATACTTGATAATCCTTATTTCATTCGCTAATATTTTAGATGAGTTCTGTCGAATTTTAACTTATACTTTTAACCATATGACTTTGAAAAAACCTTACAAATTTGAAAAGGCTATAAGTAATTATATTTCAACACCAATTTTCAAGTTATGATAACCATCTTTTAAGTTCATATTTCTTGTACTTTTGAATGACCAAAAGTGTTTTGGTCAATCACATTTAATATGAGATGGAGACTATCTATCAATTATCAAATTCTTAGCGCGTTTCTTGACTCCAATCAATTCCAAACCTTTTGGCCTTTTTCTACCACACCTATTTGTCCCGGTGAAGGCGTCCAAAAGTACTATGCATTTTTGTATTCTATGAATAATTTTAGTCTAAACTTAATTTAATTTAATTAATAAAATAAATGAATAAGAATGAACATTTTGAGGCAAATATCAAAACGAAGACTGAGCGATCCCATAATTTTGATTAATATGAGAGGTTATATTATAATATACGGCCTTGCTTTGTATTATAATTTCATTTCTGTTGATGAGTGTCCGAAGATCTTTGGGTGTTGGGAATTTTTTTATATTTTTTTATTGATATTCTTTATGATTTTTTATATTTTAAAATAGTGTCATAATTTTACTGTTACCTATTGTACTAAATATATTCTTCGTAATATATGTAACTAAGTCATTATTAATAAATTAATTACTAATACGGTTTCATGGTCAATACTTTATAATTTTCATAGTTAAAAATATTTTTTCTATCATTGCAGTAGCCACAGGTAAAATTAAAAACTAATTTAATAAGCAAATAAACTAGATGAATCGACGCATCATCTCACCAATGATAATATATAATTTTCTTATGCATTTCAGATCTGTTGGAAAACTTTCAAAATCGATCACTTTTCGATTGCGATTCAAATAATCTTAATTAATTTTTTCGGCTAATGAGTTCTCTAGAACTTATAATTTTCTTTTGAAATATTTTTACATGTCTAAGATATCTTTTAAAATTAAAAAAATTATAAAAAGAATATATTTTTAAAGTGTTTTAATATTTAGGACATCATTAAATATATTTTTATGTTTATTTTTGTGTTATGAACTTTTTTTTAATTTTACATACGTCTTTAAAATTTAAGGGGTCAATATAATATTTTATGTTTTTATGTGGGGTCAAATAACTATTTTCTAAAATCATAAATTAAAAAATATATAATATAAACATATAAATATTTATGACTATTGTTGGGGTGTGTTTCGAGTCGAGTCAAGTCGAGTTTGGCCAAAAAAATCCAGCTTGAGCTTGAGTTTGAAAACTATTTGCATGGCTTAAACTTGAGATTGAGCTAGTCAAGCTTATTTTTTGGGGGGACTTGTGTTTGGCTTGTCCAAAAGATCGAGTTGAGCTCGATTCGACTCGACGAGCCAACAAATTTTTGTTGGACATCTTTTAGCACTAATTCAAAAATAATATTAAACAATAGCAAGAATATTAAGATACATAATATATATAGTATACTAATATTTTTAAGTTTTATATCATTAATAAATTATAATCATTAATATATATACGATTATGTATGAATATTATAATAAAATATAAATCATGTAATTACACAATATAAATTATTAATTAATATTTTATTAAGACATATACTTATATTATTAATTAGTTATTATGGTGTATGATGTTTGTTATTTTATTATATTAAATATTTGAGTGAATATTTTATGAATATATTTTTGTATTAGTAATATTATATGGTTTAATCTGTCATTATAAAACTATATATTATTAAGACATATTATAATACAAAATTTACTAAAGATCATACATGTATTATGGCTAAAAAATAATATAGTATAAATTATGTTATATATTTTGTAATTATACCAAATAAATTATTAACTAGTATTTTATTAAGATATATACTTATGTAATTAATTATTTATTATTGTAAATTTAATCTATTTTTTATTAAATTATTTGTTTGGATAAATATTATATATTATCACAGTAATATGTTGGTAGTATCGTATAAAGATATGTTTTTGTAATATTGAATTGTAATATTATGAAATCATATTTATTGTCAAAATAAGTAGAAAAAAAATATATAATATATTATATATTTAGTATTACTACATGTAAACGTAGATTAATTTACTGTATACTTATATATATATATATATATATATATATATATATATATATATATTATTAAACACTATTATATATATATTCTAATTTGCGAGCCGGTTTGCATGCCTCGAGTTTAAAAAAAATAGGTTTGAATTTGGTTTGACACACAACTCGAGCTCGACTAAGCTCGACTTGAGCTTGACATCGTGCGAGGTCGAGTTGAGCTAGCTTGAGCTTGACTTGTGCAGCTCGATCACAAGCCAGCTCGGCTCAGAGCATACCCCTAAACTATTGTATTTTGATTTTTGAGTGGAGTCAATATGAGTGGCGTCGCCCTTGCATGCGAGCATGAATAGTGTATTTGATCATTGGATCATAAATATTTGTATTTTTGCTTGGATTTGGTTATTGATGAGGTGAAAGTCTCGATAAAAGTCATGCGGCTTTGTTATTCGGTTTCTATTACATATATATATATATATATTCTATAGATAGATAATCACAATACTAGCTTTTCTAGGTCATGGTCATTCGCCTAGCTGTTGATCTATTTTTCTCAATTCTCATTGAAATGTTTGGTAGTTTACAATGAGAAAGACCAATATTTTAATCTATTTTTCTCAATTCTCATTGAAACGTTTGGTAGTTTACATTGAGAAAGACCAATATTAAGAGTAAATTGGTATGAACACAAGAAATTGATCACATATATAATTTTCTATTGTTTAATTAAGTAACTAGCTTGCAACTTCCTTGAATATTAGTAATTTGTGGTCGATCGAGGAAAATATATATTAAATTTCTATTTCGTTCGAGATTAATATAATTCCATGATATTAAGTTCATCGATTGTATTTGGCTGAATCTAACTTATATTATACGTTCTCGTAATGTGTTAGGGCCCTCTTCAAGCCAGTTGAAGATATTTGGAGAATTATTAATAATATATTTAAAAAAGAAATGTTATATATATTTTTCATGACAGAATGATTCTGTCAACTCAACGAGCACCGAAATTTGTATTTCTAAAACATAATGTACATTATCTTCTGTTTCACTCCGTTCACGCGTCACTTTTATTATTCATGATCATCATGCAATTCAATTTAGACTCAGACTTTGACGATTTGATTTGCATGCCAGCGAGAAAACAACCTTAATTATTCAATGTGAACATAGATTTCATTTTTGCCTGGAAATTTCCATCAACACTTAAGTCTCTCTCCCTCTGATCCTTCTCCTCTTTCCACAAAGTTGAGGTCAATTTCCTCTCCATTTACTTGCTACCATTTATAAATACACATAGAATTATAAGTTATAACATATCATGAACAAGTGTTGGTTTTAAGTACATTATACATACAAATTCTGTCTCTGTGTGTGTTTTGGTGAGATATTGCTGAAGTAAAATGGAAGATCTGTTACCAGGTTTCAGGTTCTATCCGACGGAGGAAGAACTGGTTTCGTTCTATCTTCTCAACAAGCTCAATGGCACGAAACCAGAAATCGATAGGGTTATACCACTTGTGGATATTTACAATCACAACCCATGGGATCTTCCACGTACGTATTGTCAACCATAATTTTCATTCATTTCTTCGTATTTTGATCCTTGGGGAAATTGCATTTTTGCCATACTAACTAAATCATTTCAGTAATTTTAGAATGTAATTTCATTAATTTTCTGAAGACAAAATAATCATATATCTTTAAAATTAAGTAATTTGGTGTCAAATTTGAGCCCATGGTTCACCGTCGCGGTCACGGGGAACGAAATGCCAGGGAACGCCATACTATGACAGAGAAACCCCGTTCCAGGTCAACAGACATTCCACAGCGGACCGGAGGCTGCCGTTCCGCCCGTTCCAGCGCCGTTCCGGCAAACCATGTTTTAGCCCCTAAATAACTGCGGACAACCAATCCTAATTTTCCATGTGTCCATACAAAATCGAGCCACATGTAAAATCGTGGCGGGCAAAAAATAGTTCTGATCAAATTTAACACTAAATTGCTTAATTTTGAAGATATGAACTTATTTTGCAAGGAATCCTCCCAAAATTATTGAAATTATGTATATCAAAAATGGAAATTTTCATTTGATCTTTACATACGTATGTTTATTCGACAAACTAAAAATTATTTACGGATTAATGCATGCATGCAATATATATATATAATCCATGCGGTAGTGATCATGTGTATATCTATTGTATGTACTGCAAATTAAGCAGAAATTGGTGGAGGTTTGGGAAGTGGTGTTCCGGCGGACGGGGAGCAGTGGTTCTTCTTCATTCCGCGGCAAGAAAGAGAATACCGCGGCGGAAGACCTAACCGCCTCACGGCGGAGGGATATTGGAAAGCAACAGGTTCTCCTTGTGATGTTTATTCATCGAATAATTGCGTTGTTATTGGTAGGAAAAGAAGTATGGTGTTCTACGCCGGACGTGCTCCGAATGGCACCAAAACAGATTGGAAAATGAATGAGTACAAAGCCATCGATCATCAACCTACTTCCGCTTCCGCTTCTGCTTCTTTCTCCGCGTCGTCATCTGCTGCTCCAAATCCACAGGTTTTGGTCTAAATTAGTTTGTTGATCATGTTAGAAAGTCGACGTGTGTTTTGTATGTAATATTCGTGGTTGCTTTGGGTGCAGTTAAGGGACGAATTTAGCTTGTGCCGGATTTACAGAAGATCAAGAAGCAGTTTGTGGGCCTTCGACAGGCGGCCACCGATGAGGGCCGACCAGGCGGTGGCGCACCACCCTCATCACGGCGGCACCACCGGTGATGCAGCCGCGTTGATCAACTACGACTGGAACGTGATGAACATTCCGGATCAGACAACTGCAGATAGTTCGATATCCCATAATGATATTAATGTTCCTTCCCAGCCCTCGTCTCTGGAAAATGACAACGTTAATGCCAGCTGGGAATCACAGCAGTTGGACGACTGGTTCAATATGTGAAGGTTTAACATATATATTTATACAAATTGCTAGGAGCTTTTTAAGGAAGGGGTTTTGATTGATTTGGTTATTCGAATTTGTGTATTATCTAGATATTTTAAGTAGTGAGTAGTCTTAATGGTTACAAATTCTTTGTTACTATTAACATCTGGAAAAATATTAAACCGTGTGCTAGTTAATAAATGCAAGACAACTCTCATTTCATCGGCTAGCTTTTGAGGTGAGTGAGGCCGAACATAAATTTTCAAATGGTATAAGAGCAGGTTGCATCCCTCCAAGGTAAACCCCCAATCTTTTATATAATTGAATTAAGTTTCACGCTACAAGGTAGATCCCCGACTGTTCGGGCCTGAGTGTGTGATAAATTGGGTTTTCACGCTAGGATAAACCCCGATCCCGATTGTCCTTCGATTGTTCGGGTCTAGATGTGCACTGCGTTAATATCCCATATTGAAAAAAGATTAAACCATGTGTGGTGTGTTTGTTTTGTTTTGTTTTTTTTTTTTTTAAGTAGTGAGCAGTCTTATAATTAATTCATGAAGCCTCAATAATAAAAAAACAACTTAGTGCTATGAAACTTAAATTCAAGATATAGGGGGTGTTTGCAAACTCTACTCAATAAGTAGAAGTAAAAGTTGTAAAAAAATTGCAGTTAGTGTTTGGGAAAAAAAAGTAATAAACTGAAAAATAATCGGTTGAGTGTTTGCGGAGAAAAATTGATAATCACTTTTAATTTTTATGATGTTACTAATTTACCCTAAAATATTTCGAAATATTTTTGGCATTATAATATGATTTAAGTATTATATTAATATAAAAGTTATTATAATTTTATGTAAGTTTATTTATAATTAATCAAACATAGAATTATTCTATATGTCCTTATAAACTTACAAAAATTAAAAATAGAGAAAAGATATACCTGATAATTGCAGATTTTTAGTCATGAGTTTTTTTAGATTACTTTGATTGGAGAAAAAAAAGAAAGAATATAATAAATAGAAAAGGAAAAGGTGTAAGGAACGTATATAAATTTGTATGCAAAAATGTTAATTTAAAAATATTAATGTTTTAATAAGAATATTATTATCAAAATTGAATTTTAAATAAATCTTAAAAATCCTATAAGTAGAAGCAGAATCCAAAAGTATGTCCTTGACCGTTTCTGGATTCTGGCTTATTTCTGCTTAAATTAAGCAGAAGTTGGTTTTCCAAACACTCTAAAAACACTTATCTCATAAGTGCTTATTTTTAGAGTACACAAACACTCCCATAATATAATGGATTGCACTTTAAACCTAATTAATAATGAGATAATTAGAATTGTTTAGACATCTCAAAATAATTAGTAATCGGGTGATTAATTAATCCATATATATATTGGATTTTCAACAAAATTACCGACTATTTTCTTTCAATGATAGAATAAGCAAAAGAGCATGTTAAACATCAGATTTAACTTAGAAATTGTATGGAGTATTAATGTTTTAGTGTGACGCCCCTGAGTTTTCGTCGTTCAGGTACGCGCGCCATACGTGTGAGTTTGAAAGTTTCAGCTCATATACGAGCTCTGATTCGTCCAACTCGGGGCTTTCCATGGAGACAAGATCAACAAATCCTCAAGGGGTCGAGGAAGATATCGACATAATGGAAGTATCCAACCCCCAGCTTGAGGTAGAATTAGAAGAGATTGTTGTGCCTCATATTGAAGGGGAGGATGTGTCGACATCAGGTCGGAGGGAAGAAGGAGAAGATGAAGAAGAGGAGGAAGGAGAGAAGGATGTAAACATCGAGCTAGAGGGTCGGCTGACGAAGGATCCCCGAGCTATTCCTGCTGACATCTCGTAGGACAAGGTGAGGGACATCCAATACCTGCTGTTCGGAGGAGCTCCAGAGTTTGGGGGCTACCGAGTCATAAAGCCCGAGGCAGGAGATCATGACGAACCCGCCCGAGAATTGTATAGTGGTTAATCTTTTAGCAGTTGAGAATGGTTCCGATTACCCATTCTCGAGGAGTTGCTCGAGTTTTTCAACACTCTGAGGATCAGACCACTGCAGTTGATGTCAAATTCCTATGCAATGGTAAATAGGTTGAGAGCTCTGCTAAAATGCCTCGGAGTGACCCCCAATATCTACTGCCTATAGGAGGTCTTCCAAGCATCCGTCATGACCGAGACCTCGACACCTAGGCCAGGATATGTGCAGCTGCAGTCGAAGAATAATTTTTGACTTGTGAGATCTCCGATCTCTTCGAACGGCAAGGGTTGGAAGCAAAGGTTTGTGGACATTCGGTGAGAGAAGGGTTGGCCCGGATTGAAGTTTCCAAGTTAGAGTTGGATTCCTCGAGCTACTCTTCCGAGGGGGAATCCGGGCTGGCCTAATACTTTGATGGCCATGTTGAGAGATATGGGGAGTGTTGAGTCGAAAGAGATGATCAACCCCCAAATATTGATCGAGTTGAGGATGGCCCCTGGGGTGTGGAAATACTTCGACCCCGATATCTAGAGCAGAATCCTTCGAAGCAATCTTTGTTTTTATTCTTAGTTTAATATTTCTCCAAGGGTATGATCGATTCTCTCTTCTTTGCAGAATCGTACATCATGTCAGCAGCTTTGGCAGCTCGGAGGAAGGAGATGGAGGACCTCAAAAAAGCTGCTGAAAAGAAATATTTCAGAGGTCGATGCTGCGACCAGGGCTATGGTCGAGACAGTTCCTAAAGTTCTCGAGAAGAGGGCACCAGAGGCCTCAGGCAAGAGGGGGACAGTTCTGACTGGGGAAGCCCCCCAGTCCAAGAAGCAGAAGAAAGACCATTCTAGTTGCCACCACTCTAAGTCCCAGGTCGAGGGGGACAAGTCGAAGAGCAAGGGTCGAGAGAAGACTCCGACCACACTACTCCCAGCACCGATGCGGCATGTCCTAGACGTGCAGGTTGGAGAACATTCAGACTCTCCAGTTCCTGCTCGAGGGCCGATTATTCCGAGAAATATGGCAAGCATACTTGCAGGGGTCCGGATGCCTCCTCCTGCCAATCGACCGGCTAGCGCGATTCCTTGGAAGGCAAATGAGGCCGATGTGAAGGCCTTCTTTGAGTATCCGACGATCGAGGAGCCCCATTTCCCCTACGGAATGAAGAGTTATAATGATGAAGGGGAACCTCGAAGAATTGGTACGGCCCCCCGAGATTATCCTGGGATCGGTGCTCTCTACAGCTCGATCCAGACAAAGGTCGGCCATCGTGATCGTTGGAGGTTTGCCGATGAAGAGATCGAGGTCCAAGGGGCTTAAAAGTATATGTCGGTGAGTATATTCAATTAATAATGTTTTTTATTCTTTGGCTTTCCTCGAGGTAACACTCGATTATTCTCTTGCAGCTAGGTCAAGACTACTTCCACATTGCTCGTTGGAGCTTTATACACAGGCAGGCTAGGTACCAAGCCGAGAAGGCGGTCAAAAGGCTGATGGCCGAACTGTCCAAGAAGGACAAGAAGTTGACGGAGGCAAAAAAAGAGAAGGCTGAGCTCGACTAAAATCTTTTGGATGCCATCGAGAGGCTGTCAAGAACTGAAAAGGATCTGAAGACAGCCAAGGATAGGGTCGAGAGGTCGGCTCAAGAAGAGCTCGAGGCAAAACACTGGGGCCAAGTCGAGGGCGAGATGAAGATCTGGCCATTAGAAGGTGTAAGAATGGCCTCGAGCAGGTGGCGCAGATGTCAGAGAGGAGAGGCGCCTATCGCTTTATGAAGTCTAAGGTGTTCCAGAAGGCCTGCTCGATCATAAGTTTCAAGGATTTCGAGGAGGGCTTCAACCTATGCTTAGCCCAAGTCCAAGCCCCTGGCTACCTGTCTCTCGATTACGATAAGAAGAAGGTCGGAATCTTCCAGGATGATCCCCGGCCAGTTGATCCAGTTACTCGACCGCCTACTCCTGAACCCGATTGGACCAAGGATGAGTTCGGGTTCGCTATGTACCTGGCTCAGACTATGTATGCTGGGACCCCGGAGGACACCGAGAGGATGCCGGCGAGCTTCGACCTTGAGGCTTCACTCGACCATAAAGAGGTCTACCCCGAGTATTTTGGCGACTCAGCTATGGTGCCGATCGAGGAAGGAACTGCTCCAGGCCCGACCAAGGACTAAGCCATAGAGAATGTGTCAGCCCTATCTCTATTCTTTTAAATTTTGCTAATTGAAGACCCAATTTTTAAGGACTCGACTATTGGGGTCGAGTTCTTGCATCTTTTAGAGGTTCGACTGTTAGGGTAAACCTTACTTAGTTGTTGGCTCGAGATCCATTGTAAATATGTAGGGATCCGAGTATGATGTGCTCCCAAAGGAAAATCCAAAATTTGTCTAAGTATACGATCGAAAATAGTTTGATCAAGTCATTTGTCCAATTCCCATCATGTAATCTTTTAAGCTTTAATCAGTGAAATGTGTTTTAAGTTATTTCGATGTGTTTTTCGAATGCTTTTGGTGATCGCTATCAATCAATGTTTTCGAGAAGATATCGAGACATTTAACTCTTATCTTTCGAGTTTATGATGTTGTTAAATACGAGCAACGTAATACAAAACACCAAGTGCAAGATAGAATAAAATCATTGTATTGAGAGGATTAACTTGTTATTTTATTGAACCAAAAGATGTATATACAAGAATTTTTACATGTAATATTTCTTGAAGTTATGTGCATTCCATGATCGAGGTAGTGGCTTCCCATCGAGATCCTCAAGATAGATATGATCGATTCTTGTCAATTTTGGCGACTCGATATGGTCCTTCCCAGTTTTCATCGAGCTTGCCCGCATGCCTTGTGACTTCAACCTTCTTGGTACTAAGTAACCAATTTGAAAGAAGAGCGGTCGAATGTTCTTGTTGTACGCCCGAGCTGTTGTAGCTCGATTTTGTTGCATTCTCTGATGTCCTTTCTCTCTAGTTTCTTCTATGGTATCGAGATCAAAGTCTCTTTGTTCATTGTTTTTCTCGAGCTGAAAGTGGGTGACTTGAGGAGATTGGTGAAGGATCTCTGCTAGAATCATGACTTCCGATCCATATACCATGGCAAAGGGAGTTGGACCCATCAGGACACGGGGGGTGGTTCGATAAGCCCAGAGAACTCCTTCGAGCTCATCGACCCAGATTTCCCTTTTGGCTTCAAGTCGAGTGCAAAGATTTTGAATGATGGTTCGATTACTGATCTCGACCTACCCGGTTGGCTTGTGGGTGTCCGACAGAAGTGAACCTTTGGCTAATCCCGAAATCAAAGCAATTAGCCTGTAACTGAGAAATGCGGAATTGTGGTCCATTATCACAAACAAGGATTTTTGGGACCCCGAATTGAGTGATGATGTGCTTCCACAGGAAATCTTGGATGACATAGAAGGTAATCTTTGGAACTGCTGGTGCTTTGACCCACTTGGAGAAGTAGTCGATGGTAACAATGATGAACTATCTCTGTCGGGTGGCGATCGAAAAGGGACCGATGATGTCGATACACCATTGCTCGAATGGCCAGGCTGATTCGATCGGGATCATTTCAGCAGGTTGTTGATGAGATAGATTAGCGTGTTTTTGGCATCGATCACATCTTTTCACACTCGAATGCGTCTTTTCAGAGAGTGGGCCAATAAAAACCGGCTCGAGATGTCTTTTGTGCTAATGATCGACCACTAGCATGATTTTCGTCGTCTCTTCATGGATTTCAGCCAATATTTCTCGACCCTGGGATGGTCGGAGACATCGCTTTGCTGGGCCAATAAAGGACCTCTTGTATAGTCGATCTTTTGTGTCGAGAAAATAGTTCAAAGTACGACACTTGATTTTCTTTGCCTCGATCTTCCGGCAAGGCGCCATCTCGAAGGTAGAGTAACAAGTCATCGAGCCAACAAGGTTCCACGACGTCTATCGAGTTGATTTTTGGTGTAGATGGGTCGATCAATCGCCTGGGTGACGTCATGAAGGTTATGGATCGATCACTAGTTCCTTGTGATCCATTGGTGAATTTCGAGAGGGCATCTGCTCGAATATTCTCTTCTCGAGGAACCTGATAAAGATTGAATTCCTCATATTCTGATATGATTTTCTTTGCAAGGGCAAGGTATTGGATCATTGACTCTTCTCGAGCTTCATAGTCTCTGTTGATTTATCCGGCGATCAACTGGGAGTTGGTAATGGCCATAAGCTTCTTGATGTTTTGCGTTCTTGCTATTCTCAGCCCGGCTAGAAGAGCTTCATATTCCGTCTCGTTGTTCATTGTAGGTAAATCGAGTGCGATGTCGTATTCGATCTCTTGACCTTTAGTATTCGAGAGGGATATGCCGGCTCTTCCCTCCTCCTACCCCCCCAAAGGAGGTCGAAGAGCCATCGAAAGCGAGAGTCCAGATAGTATCGTCAGGTTCGAGATAAGGATGCACATCTTTCTCGGCAAGGAAATCAACCAAAATTTACGCTTAGTAAGATACTCGAGGGTGATGGAGAATCTCGAATTGCCCGAGCTCGATTGCTTATTTGGTAAGCCTTCCCGATACTTCAAGTTTTTTCGTGACTTGTTTGAGCGGTTGATCTGTCAAAATAATCTATAGGATGGGCCTAAAAGTATGGTCGAAGCTTTCGAGAAGTGTGTACTACGGCAAAGGTAAATTTTTCGATCTTGAGATATTGCACCTCGGGGCCATAGAGGATTTTGCTGATGTAATAGATCGGAAGGTGTTTTCGATCCCATATGGCGACGAGTACTGCACTGATTATTTCAGACGATACGGCTAGCTACAGGTACAGTGGCTCGGCATCATGAAGGAGATGTCAAATACGCTTTGAGATCTTCGAGAGCTTAGTCACATTGTGGCGTCCACTCGAAGGCCTTGATGTTGCAGAGAATTTTGAAGAAGGGCAAATTCTTCTCGGAGGATCGAGAGATAAACAGATTTAATGAAATAATTCGATCCACTAACCGCTGCACATCACGAATCGAGTTGGGTTTGGGGAAGATTTGGATAGCTTGAATCTTTGCTGGGTTAGCTTCGATCCCACGTTGGCTAACCATGTATCCTAGGAACTTTTCTCCATCGACCCCAAATGTACATTTGGCGGGATTGAGCTTGAGATTGTACTTTCTGAGAAGGTCGAATGCTATCTTCAAATGGTCGAGATGATCGGTCGCTTTCTTAATTTTGACGAGCATATCATCAACATAGACTTCCATCGTTTATCCGATCATTGACTCGAAGACTTTGTTAATCATCCTCTGGTATGTAGCTCCCGCATTCTTGAGTCCGAACGGCATGACTTTGAAATAATAGATGTCGTTGAAGACCACGAAGGCTGTTTTTGACTGGTCCTCGAGGACCATAAAGATCTGGTAATAGCCCTGAAAGACGTGCATCATGCTCAATCGTTCGCACCCAACTGTGGAATCAACCAACTGGTCGATCCTAGGCAATGGGTACAGGTCCATGGGACACGTCTTATTGAGGTCGGTAAAGTCATTGCACATCTGCCATTTTCCTCCGGGTTTAGGGACAAGTACTACGTTGCAAAGCCACTCGACATATTGGATAGGAGTAATATATCGAGCGTCAAGGAGTTTATTGACCTCTTGCTTAATTATTGCATTCCGAGAGTCACTTTGGGGGCGGAGTTTCTGCTTGACCGACTTGTAGGATGGGTCGACATTAAGATGGTGCTCGATAACTGTCGTATTGACCCCTACAAGTTCAGAAGCGCTCGAAGCGAAGACGTCAATGTTGTCTTGGAGGAATTGGATCAACATACATTGCTCCTTGCCTTTTCGACCTGCTCCTATACGAGTGATATTTTTGGTTTGACCGGGAATGAGTTGGATTTCTTCGAGCTCTTCAGTAGACTCGAGCTTTTTATCTTCCTGCTTTTTTCTCTTTGCGGCGTGTGATGAACACATCTTCTTGGAATTTTCAGGGTCGATAGCTTCTGGATCTTCGAGTTCATCTTCGATCATAGGGTCGATAATGAGGACTGGGACTTGTTTTCTGCTTGGCTGTTTAACCTTTTCCATCGAGATTGAGTAACAAGTCCAGGATGTTGGGATATCGCACCATATCTCTCCGATGCCTACTGGAGTGGGTAATTTCACCATCTAATGGTAAGTAGAGATGATGGCTCGAAATTCAATCAATCTCGGTCGGCCAAAAATGATGTTATAAGCCAAGGGCATATCGACGGTGATGGGTTCAGAATGTGAGGGTCCGAATCCAAACACTTTACGATTTGTAGTTGTGGAGGAAACCGCCGGAGATTCGCCGAAAATGAGAAAGGGGGTTCTACCTGTTGGGACAAGCATAATAAAAGTCAGAAGGCCAAGCTGGGGGAACTGGGGGTGATGCCCAGTTTGGCTCTCCGACGCTCAAGTCAGTTCAAGGTATGAAGGAGAAACGTAAGTTCAGTCACAGTTTCAGTGATGAAGAATGCTTACCCGTGTAGAAGATGACTTTAGCTATTTATAGTTGAGGGTCAAGGGCCCTTTGGTCATTTGCCTCAAGTGGTCCTGGCCGAATGTTGCCCTAACACGTGGCGCCATGAGAGAGAAACCTAGGAGGAATCTTCTGCAAAGGCGGCCAAAAGTTGGTGCTGGCAACAGTGACAGGTGCGCGGGCATGTACGATGTGTCAGAGAGCCATTTGGGTGGTTGGTAACGAGGGCTTAAGAGCGCGCTCGTGACAACCTGGAGTATTGGAAGCCAAGATATCCGCTGGGGGGAATGAAGGCTCCAGTTCAAGTGACGAGCCAAATGGGAATGCCACTCTGAGGGAGTGTGACGCTCGAAGAGGGCTCCCTTGGCACGTGGACATGCCAATCATACAGTATGAATGGCGCTCGTGAGAGTGACAGCGCTCGTTGGGCTCAACTCATGAAGAAGGATTGCGCTCGTTGAGCTTAGCGCTCGGGCATTGATGGGTGCAACCTTGGGGAGACAGATGTCATCATCTCGGTGATGCCACGTGTCCTAATGTGGGACGATCGTATTTTGACCCCATCATTTTGCCCCCCAATTCTGTAGTCCTTGGTGATAAGGACTGTAGAATTTTGACACGTTCTATCTCTTGCATGTAGCGCTCGTATAGGACTTGGCGTGTTGAGCATTTTTTCCTCTGATTGTGCCATTAATGCGGTCTTTTCAACTGACCGCTCGCAATGCTTCTGCACTGAGCGTTGTACTATTCTTGAGTATCCGAAACGTCAGAGCATTAAATGCGGGCGCGCGTGGGGCGCGTGAGTATTGGGAAGCATATGACGGTTCCATAAAGTGGGCGGTTTCCTAGGCGGGAAATGATTACCATTTTGAATTCATTGCCGAAAAAGGTACCAACTCCCATACCTATAAATGTGGGATTCTGAAATCTTGCTACTCTTTACGCATTCTGAACTTCCAAGCATTCTTTGCAAAAAGAATTCTCTCGCACACCAGTTCTTAGAGCATCTTCAACCTCTCTCCCAGATTTTCTCAGAAACTTTCAAGGTAAACTTCCAGCGTAATTCTCTAACTCTGCTAACTTTAGATTCGGACTTTAGGACTTTGTAATCCCTTAGGTTTTACTCCTTTAGGGAACCCTAATTTCTTTCCAGAAAGCTCCCATTCTCTAGTCCCAGACTAAATTTCTCCCAAATCTCAGCTTCTGCTATGGCTGACCAACATATTGAGGAATTCGCCCGTGAAATCCATGAGATGGCCATTGAGAGTTCCTCTTCCCCTAATTCCCCCAGAGACGAGGAGTTGGGGGCGGCAGTGATGGCCATGGAGGATAGGAATCCTGGTGGAGTGGAACCTCTCTTTGAAGAGATGAATCTAATAATGGAGGCAGAAAGGCAAGGGGTTACTCTCCCCATAACTCAGAGTGCCACTCACCCCCACCGCCATACCGTGACGATGGCCGTCGCGAACCCGCTACCAATGGCCGAAGTCATAACAGGGCCTACAGAACGAGCCCACAATAAAGGAAAAGGCAAGAAATCCAAGAAATCCAGAGGGCCTAACGAGGGTGAAGGATCAGGCTACCAGGCCACCGAGCGCACTCCTGAGGAGACTCCCAGCACAGTTACTTTGGGAGAAGTGAAGACGATGTTGGCTCCTATCTACTGGGACGAGCGCTATACATGGAGAATTCCAGAAAGCCATGAGCGGGCCAACAATCCGCCTCCAGGCGAAATAGCAGTATACGTGGCCACAGTGAGTTTAGGAGGCTTGAGGTTCCCTGTCTCGATCTCGATGGCTCACTTGTTGAATGATCTGGGCCTCTGTCCATCACAAATCGTGCCCAACGGCTTGGCTCTCTTAACCTGCTTTGTGATTCTGATGAGGAGCATGGGTTACGAGCCCTTCTTGCGGAACTTCAACGCCCTCTTTCAAGTAATCAGCTCTTCTCGTTCATCTCCCGAGGCTGGTTTTTACTATGTTCAGGCGAAGGCCCATATGAAACTGATCAGCTCGCCCTCGAGCACCTATGGCCCCAATTGGAAGGAGAAGTTTATCTTCGTCAAGGCCCCAACCGAAGAGGGCTTTGGGGTGCCCACGCAATGGGGCTCGTGTGCAAAGAGCCGCTTACAACCCGCACTCCCCAAAGATTGGGCCAAGACCCTGGCAGCAACCCTGAGGGACGAGGGCCACCTTATTCAAGCGAAAGATTGGATAGATGATGAGGAGCTCATGTTCCTGTGTGGCCTTTCTAACGATCCCTATTTCCTTGACAACTCTCCGGCTCGCGATATAGAGAGAGATGGTTAGATTCCCAGGGCGCTAACCTTTAGACAGGAATACTAACTGCATCTTTGTACTTGTAATTTGCACACTTAATAATTCTGTTTAAGGATTTATAACCCTTGTACTTTCCATTTTTGCAGGAGTTGCTATAATAGAGATGGCAGGAGAAATCAGACAAGCCGCTCGCTTTGCTCATGCCAACAGGAATCAAGCCCAGTAAGGGGACCAGCAGCGCAAGCAACAGCGCCCTCGCAATCGTAGCAATCGCGGAGACGCTCGTAGTGGTAGTCAGGGCGCCAGTTCGAGCGCTATTCCAGAGGTTCAACCCCCTCGTGGACGAGGGGAGAGTAGACTAGCCAACAGAGAGACCAGGAGGCTGTTGACTACAGAGAGAGCGGGAGACGCTCAACCCCCTCTGGCTGCCGAACAAACGAGGCCTACAACCACCCTATCAATAATCGAGGCCCCACCAAGCACCAGTAGGCCTTCCCGCAAGAGGAAGAGGATGCCCGATTCAGTGGCAATAAAAGGCAGGGGCAAGCAGGTGGCCGAGGGCCCCAAGGGCGAGGGAGGAACTTCCTCTTCAGAGGAGGAACATTTATGGGAGTTCTCCCGACGAGGGGACAAGGACTACACAGGTGCCCCCGATGGTGGGCCAGTTCTGCTAAGGCCTGGCACGCTCGCTCAAGCCGTCAACGAGAATCTCTACGACAAGGCCCAATTCTCGGCGGACCACCGACATCTCTTCAGTGAGTCTGTAGAGAAAGTGACCTACGACGCGGCCCACGCCTTAATCTCCGTAAGTCCTTACTCCTTGCTTTCTTTGCTAATTTCTGTAAGTTAGCATTTTTTGGCTAACACCTCCCTTTCCTCCAACTTATGCAGCAAGTTCTTCCCCGGCTCCGAAATGTGCAAATGCGAGCCTCCATTTATGCCGAGCGCAAGGCCAAGTACAAGAAGATGGCCCGCTCGAACGACCCGGCTCAGATTCAATCGGAGTTGGACGCAGAAATTGCAAAGTATGAATCCCTCAAGGATTTGTACAATAAAACGGAGGAGGAGCTGGGAAAACTGAAGGAGGATTTCCAGGTGGTGGAGCGACCAGTTGGCCCAGGCTAACGAGCGCTGAAAGAAGGCGGAGACCGAGCGGGAGAGCTGGAAGGCGAGGGCTCTGGAGGCTGAGAGGAAATTCAACGACGCCATGAACGAGTGGCCTCGGAGTCTTGAACGTGCGAACAAGGAGGCTCTTATCAAATTCTGCCATTCGAAGGCCTTTAACTTCGCAGCCTCGTTGCATTGCCTGGATGAGGCCCAGAACGCCTTCAACTTGGCCGTCGAGCAGGGCATCCACAAAGGGCTAACTGACCCGGCTATGAAGGGAGCAGAGGGCACGGGGCTCATGTTCAACGAGCGTTGTGAGGAAGTGGATGAAGACCCAAACGACCCCGCGGACGCCATTGCTGAGATGGAGTACGATTTCTTGGTTAAGCTGATCCAAGATGAGTACACGGACGCTCATCGGGAAGGGGGTGCCGCTCAATCCACTCAAAATGATGACCCTGAAGATGAGCCCCAAGCGCCTATCGTGGAGGATGCCCCTGTCCCAGCTGCCGAGGGTGCTAACGCCCCCGTTCCTGCTGCCAACGAGCCTGACGATCCCCTAGCCCAACCGCAAGAGCCTGAAGGCCCAGTTCATGGCCCCGTGGCCCAGAATATACTGGTGATCGTTGATGAAGACATTGCTCCAGCCGCCTGAAGCTTTCCTCTTATAAATTTTCTATGTATTTTCCTGTTTTAATGCCTCTCTTCTTTATTCTGAAACAATACTTCATAGGCCTTTGAGCCCTTTGTCTTGTAAGATTTTTTTTTTTTTTTGCAATGAATATATACTCTATTCTTCGTAACTTTGTTCTTTTGCTTACTTATGAATCAGAACTTATACTTAGAGCTTGCTGGAACAAATCTTGTAATAATAAGACTGTGTGTAGCATACTCTGTGGATGTTTTAAGCCTTTAGAATTTCGAGAAATTTTGTTAACTTCTGTAAATCTTGAAAATTCGCCTAAGTCTTGAGCGATCGTGAGGGTCTTATTGTGAGTTGGCCCCCCCTACTCAAGACTTGTATAAATTTTTGCCTTTGTCATAAGCCTTGAAAATTTGTCTAAGTCTTGAGCGATCGTGAGGGTCTTATTGTGAGATTGTCCCCCCACTCAAGACTTGTATAAATTTTTGCTTTCGTCATAAGCCTTGAAAATTTGTCTAAGTCTTGAGCGATCGTGAGGGTCTTATTGTGAGATTGCCCCCCCACTCAAGACTTGTATAAATTTTTGCTTTCGTCATAAGCCTTGAAAATTTGTGAGATTGCCCTCGTTCAAGACTTGGGGACCTTCTTCTTATTCTCGGAAATTATGCTAAGTCTTGAGTACTTACGAGGGTCTTACTTAGAGGTTGCCCTCGTTCAAGACTTGTGACGTTCCGTCTGCAAGGGATCCCACTTTCGAGCGCAAGGCGTTGTAAGAAACGGCCAAGGCCTACTAGGATTTTCCCCATCTTGTTTAATTGGTTATGAGCGTAACCAGTCTATCCTTATGAGGGCGTCCCCCCAAGCAGAGTAGAGTGCTGGCCAGCGTAACCCGTGTGAAATATCAGCATTCATATAGGAAGGGATTGCCAACCACGCTCGTGAAAACGAGGGACGTGGGTCTCATCCATTCAAGCAATCAAAGAAACATAATGTTAGAACAATTTAAGAAAAAGTTATACTGGAACTTACTCACAATTGGAAGTACAGAGGAACCCAACAAAGAGGGTCATTACATCATGTTCCGCAAAGAGCTTTTAAACATAAAACCGCCGGAGGTTACATGCGTTCCAAGGGCGAGGCAAGCGCTCACCTTGAAGTGTCTCCAGGGTGTAAGTGTTGTTAGCTCTGAGTTGTACGACCTTGAATGGGCCTTCCCAGTTGGGGTCCAATTTCCCCACGTGCCTGGACACTTCCACTTTCTTCAAAACCAAGTCTCCCAACTGGAAAGTTCTCTCCCTCACACGCTTGTTGTACTGTTGGGCCACAGAGGCTTTATAATGGTGGATCTTAGCCCAGGCTTTGTTTCTCCTTTCATCCAGCAAGTCCAACTCCAAGCTCCTGTTGCCATCGTTGAGCTGAGGCTCGAAATAGCCAACACGAGCGGATTCATTTACTATCTCCGCTGGTATCATCGCTTCTGACCCATAAACGAGCGCGTATGGTGTTTCTCCAGTGGCCGCTCGTGGGGTTGTGCGATAAGCCCAAAGCGTTCCTTGCAGCTCTTCCGCCCATTCACTTTTCTTGCTCTCAAGCATGGTTTTTAGGTGTTGCAAGATGATCCTATTGGTAACTTCTGCTTGCCCATTGGCTTGAGGGTGTCCTACAGAGGTAAATCGCTGCTCGATCCCCAACTCGGAACACCATTCTCGGGTGTCGGCTGCTATGAACTGGGACCCGTTGTCAGAGATAAGCACCCTCGGGATACCGTACCTGCAAATGATGTTTTTCCAAATGAAGTCCCTCACAACCCTGAAAGTGATTTTTGAAACGGCTTCGGCCTCAGCCCACTTGGTGAAGTAGTCGACGGCTAAAATGACAAACTTCTTTTGTCCCGCAGCCATGGGCAAGGGGCCCACGATGTCTATTCCCCACTGGTCAAAAGGCCAAGAGACGTCTATTGGGATCATCTGTGCGGCTGGCAATTGAGGGAGATTTGAATGAAATTGGCATTTAGGGCACTTCCTCGAAAATTCAATGGCATCTTGGAGAACTGTAGGCCAATAAAACCCACTTCTCAGAACCTTCTTTGCCAGGATACGCCCTCCGGAATGATTCCCACAGCTTCCATTGTGGATGAGTTCAAGCGTCTCCTTTGCTTGTGAGGGTCTTAGGCATCTCATTGGGGGTCCCTGGAATGATCTCTTGAATAACCTCCCCTCGTGATCCAAAGCGAAACGAGGGGCCTTACTTCGGACTTTCCTAGCTTCCACCTTGTCAATGGGGGGAATTCCATCCCTAAGGAAAACGACGATGTCGTCAAGCCAACAGGGCTCGTTTGGATCAATCATAGCGATTATTCCAATGTCGACCCTTTCCCTGATCAAAGGTTCCTCAGTCTTAAGGAACGTAACAGAACGCTCAGAAGTACCTTCCAAAGCTGACGCAAACTTTGACAGAGCGTCCACGCGCTCGTTCTCCTCCCGTGGTACTTGAAGTAGATGAAATTCCCTGAACTTCCCGATGATTTCTCTGGCTTTACTCAGGTACTGCACCATGGTGGTTTCTCGAGCCTCATAAGTTCCATCAATCTGGCTCGCAATTAACTGTGAATCCACATAAGCGGTAATTCTGGAGGCTCCATTCTGAAAGGCAATATTCAACCCTTGCACGAGGGCTTCATATTCTGCTTCGTTATTAGTGACTTGGAAATCCAGCTTGATTGCAAAGTCCAGCTCAATCCCATCGGGGTTTCTAAGGGCCACTCCTACTCCTCCCCCTTGAGAGGTTGAGGAACCATCCGTGTGCAGGACCCATAACCCCTCACTCTCCTGAACGGCAGGCTCTAAACCAAAGCGTTCTGGCAACAAATTAGCTACCACCTGAGCCTGTATCGCGGTCCTGGGCTCGAAGCACAAGTCAAACTGGCTCAATTCGATGGCCCATTTGATTAATCTTCCAGACACGTCTGGCTTAGACAACACCTGCTTCAAGGGTTGGTCTGTGAGGACCGTTATGGAGTGTGCTTGAAAGTAAGGCCTCAGCCTTCTCGAGGCGTTGATGAGTGCTAACGCGAATTTCTCAATCTCCAGATACTTCTTCTCGGCTCCTTGCAATGTTTTGCTCAGATAATAGACAGGTAAGTGTTTCTGCTCCCGTACAACGATCAGAACCGCGCTTGTGGCCTCGGAGGAAACGGAAAGATACATAAATAATCTCTCACCTTCGACGGGCTTAGTTAGCAGTGGGGCGCTCGATAAGTAAACCTTCATATCTTGCAGCGCCCTTTCGCATTCTTCTGTCCAAGCAAAGTTGCGTGCGTTCCTCAAAACTTTGAAGAAGGGAAGGTTCCTGTCCGCCGAGCGCGAAATAAACCTGTTCAACGAGATGATTTTTCCTACTAGGACTTGCACTTCCCGCAAATTTCGAGGGGAGGGAATCTCCAATATGGCCTTGATCTTCTCCGAATTGGCCTCAATTCCCCTCTGACTGACCATGTACCCTAAGAACTTTCCCCCTTGCACTCCAAAGGTGCACTTCGAAGGGTTCAACTTCATCCCATACTGACGCAGGATCGAAAAAGTGCGCTTGAGATCTTCCAAGTGGGAGTCCTGGCGCTCGCTTTTGACAATCATATCATCCACGTAAACCTCCATGGACCTGCCAATTTCTTTTTCAAACATCTTGTTGACGAGCCGTTGATACGTAGCTCCGGCGTTCTTGAGTCCGAAAGGCATGACTAAGAAGCAATATACCCCCAGATGGACAACAAACGAGGTTTTGGGGCGGTCTTCTGGGGCCATAAAGATCTGATAGTATCCCTGGAAAGCGTCCATCATGCTCATGAGCTCGCAGCCAGCGGTCGAATCCACCAATTGGTCAATTCGGGGCAGCGGGTAAGGATCTTTAGGGCAGGCCTTGTTGAGATCAGTGAAATCATTGCACATGCGCCACTTATTCGCGCTCTTGGGCACCAAGACGACATTACACAACCATTCCGGGTACAAGATGGGCTCGATATATTGAGCCTCCAGGAGTTTATTAACTTCCTCTTCAATGACTTTCTTTCGAAAGCCATGTACATCCCGCTTTTTCTGCTTGATGGGTTTGAAAGAGGGATCCACATTAAGCCTATGGACAATGACGCTTGGGTCAATCCCTGTGAGGTCGGAGGCTTTCCACGCAAATACATCACTGTTCTCCCTGAGGAAGTCAATCATCATAATCTGAGAGGGCCCCGAGAGGTTAGATCCTATCTGAGTAGTCTTATCCTTGTTTCCGGGTTCCAACTCAATGGTCAGGAACTTCTTCGAGGGTTCGATCCTTATCTCAGGGCTGGGAAGTTCGAGCGCCCTCTTCTTTCCTGTCAAACGGTCACCAGGTGCTGACTCACCCCCTCCCGGCTCGTCTCCTTCTGAGGACGATCCACCAACAGTCCCTGGTGGTGCATTTTCGAGGGGATTCTCCACGTTGTCTCCCTTCTTCTTTTTGTTCTTCTTCTTGTTCAATTTCGCCCTTTTCCGTGTTGGGCTGTCCTCATCTAGATTGGGAAAATCCACTGATTTCTTGGTGGAACCAATTTGGAAGGTTTTCCCCGCTTTAGGCTTTCTAAGGGACAACATGTAACATTCCCAAACCTCTTGTACATTGCACAGTACTTCTCCCACACCCTCGGAAGTAGGGAATTTAATCTTCTGGTGGTAGGTGGAGATGATGGCTTTGAAATCCACGAGGGCAGGGCGCCCCATTATGATGTTATAAGGAATGTCAATCTCCACCACCGCGTATGTTACCAAGAGTGTCTTGCGCTGAGGGGCTCAGCCGAATGAAGTAGCTAAGCGTATCTGCCCTCGTGGGACAACTTCCGAGCCTCCAAAGCCAATGAGGGCCGTTTTGAGAGGCTCGAGCGGAAGGTCAGCCTTCATCTTTAAAAATGTAGAATAAGGCAAAACATTAACAGAGCTTCCACTATCCACCAACACCCTTTTTACAACGTGATTATGAACATCTACACTAACCACCATGGGGCAATCGGAGGTTATACCCTCCCCATGGGGTGTTACAATATGCTCTAAATCCCTATCATCGAAGCCTATTACATCATTCTCTCTTGACCGTTGAGCGCTTGGACTCTGGATGGCATAGATGGATTTAGGCACTGCTGGGCGTTGGTTGTAGCTCCGGACATACCTCCGTCGGGAGGCGTTGGAATCCCCTCCTGATGAGCCTCCTGCAATCATATTTATGACTGCGAAAGGTACGTTTTCTTGCTCAGGGGCTTTTCCTTTACTGCCCCGGCGGCTGCTGCTTTCAGGGGGTCCCCTACCCCTTGGGCTCTTCGATCGGGACGGACTTCTCCTTCTTCCTCCGGCGCGCTCGTTGCGGCGTTCATCGTAACGCTCGAGCACCCGGACGAATTCCTTCAGGTGGCCCCCTGCGACGAGCCTCTGAATCTCAGCTTCCAACTGTCGGCACTCATCCGTGTCGTGCCCCCTCTGCTTGTGGAATGCGCAGTATTTGTTCGAGCGCCTGAGCGAGTCCGTTTCTCTCATCTTGATGGGTCTCTTAAAGAGCTTTTTATCGGAGAGGTTGTAGACTTCTGAATTCGGCCTGGTGAGCGGGATCCGCTCGAATCGCCGAGGGGGTGGTGGCGACCTTTTGCGCTCTTGAGGGCGCTCCTTCTTGACTACCACCTCCCGTCCCCGCTCGTGATAGGGTCGCTCGTTCCTGGCTGGACTGTGATGCCGGGGACCATTCGTCCCATACATGTCTTCGAGCGCGAAGAACGGCTCGGCAACCTCTCTCAAGGCCATGAGGGTCCCTGGCCTCCTTTCTACAATGGCGTCGGCGAACTTCTTGCTCACATACTGCTTGTGATCCACAGCCTGAAAGAGCACTGGGATCAAGAAATCCATAGAAGGCCTCTCCACCTGTAGGATTTCCTTGTTGAAGCGGGCGAAGAACGAGCGCAGAGACTCGCTCCTGCCTTGCACCACGTTGTAAAGGGCAGTAGGTGCGGTGACTGGCGCTTTCAAAGAATTAAAGTGGTTAAGGAAAGCATGAGCCAGCTCTTCATATGAGTGAATCGGGCGCGGCGGCAGTCGCTTGTACCACTCCTGAGCCATTCCCACTAAGGAAGTGACAAACACTTTGGCCCAGTAGTTGCTGGAATGCTCGTAGAGATGCATTAGATGTAAAAAGTGATCCAGATGTTCAGTCGGATCAGTCGTCCCGTCGTATCGGTTGATGGAAGTGGGGATTTTGGCCATGCCTGCTAGGGCCATCAAAACTTCCTCCACGAGGGGCGAGCCCCTCGCCAACGGGTGGTACTCATACGTGCCGAAGTTTTCCTCCGGCTCCTTGCGGTGGGGGACCTTTGGTGGGGGGTCCTTGGTACGGGTGCTTCTGGCGTCAACCCATTCATCCCGACTAGGGGAGATCTGAGTTGAACGCCCTCGTGAGAGCTGTCCCACAATATCCTTTAGACCCTGCAGCTGGTCTTGCACAGCCGCGAGGATGTCAGGATTCACGTCCCCTTGCCTGTCCCCGTGTCTGGGGGCTCGTGACCCCCTCCTGGAGACATGAGAATCCTCTTCATTCTCGTTCACTCGTTCTGTGGGCTCTTTATTCCTGCCCATGGAGGAACGCTCGTTGCCCTCCTGCTGGGGCACTTCTCTGGCTGGTGGTGGCGGCGGTTGTGCCCTCAGGACAGCCTGGGCTTCTCTGAGGGGAAAATTTTGTTGTCCGCCCAAAGGGGCTGCAACTTGAGTGGCCTGCCCAGAGGGAAAGTACATGGAGTGGAACCTCTCCCATGCTCCCTGGGCCGCCTGAACCTCACACTGGGCATAGAGAGCCCTCAACTGTTGGGTGGTTAGTGGAGGTAACTCCACTCCTTCAATCTCCCTAGGGATCACCACCGGGAGCTGGATTTGACCAGCATGATACGGCTGGACCGGCGGCACCATAACAGCCGGGGTGAGGGTATATCCGGGTGGGGGCATCATGTAACCCTGCACTTCGGGAATCACCTGGGGAGGGACCCATGGGTTCTGAGCAGGCTGCGGAGGAGCAGAGAGAGAGACTCCTCCAGCGGCGGCGGGAATTGGCAGTGCCGGCAGTGTAGGTGGAGGTATTGAAGACCCTGCTTGCGGAGTCACTCCTGCGACGGGAGGTGCTCCACCAACGGTGACGGAAGGAGGGGGGCTCCACCAGCATTGGTGGAGGGAATAATGATATTGGCATCTTGGGAGGCGTTATCTCCTCCTCCCACGACTCCAGACCTTGTAGCGACCATGACTGGAAAGGATAAGAGTGTGCTTGTTCTTCTACCAACAGAAAGAAAGAAAGGGACGGAGAAACGGTTTCCCACAGACGGCGCCAAAAATGATGGGTTCAGAATGTGAGGGTCCGAATCCAAACACTTTACGATTTGTAGTTGTGGAGGAAACCGCCGGAGATTCGCCGGAAATGAGAAAGGGGGTTCTACCTGTTGGGACAAGCACAATAAAAGTCAGAAGGCCAAGCTGGGGGAACTGGGGGTGATGCCCAGTTTGGCTCTCCGACGCTCAAGTCAGTTCAAGGTATGAAGGAGAAACGTAAGTTCAGTCACAGTTTCAGTGATGAAGAATGCTTACCCGTGTAGAAGATGACTTTAGCTATTTATAGTTGAGGGTCAAGGGCCCTTTGGTCATTTGCCTCAAGTGGTCCTGGCCGAATATTGCCCTAACACGTGGCGCCATGAGAGAGAAACCTAGGAGGAATCTTCTGCAAAGGCGGCCAAAAGTTGGTGCTGACAACAGTGGCAGGTGCGCGGGCATGTACGATGTGTCAGAGAGCCATTTGGGTGGTTGGTAACGAGGGCTTAAGAGCGCGCTCGTGACAACCTGGAGTATTGGAAGCCAAGATATCCGCTGGGGGGAATGAAGGCTCCAGTTCAAGTGACGAGCCAAATGGGAATGCCACTCTGAGGGAGTGTGACGCTCGAAGAGGGCTCCCTTGGCACGTGGACGTGCCAATCATACAGTATGAATGGCGCTCGTGAGAGTGACAGCGCTCATTGGGCTCAACTCATGAAGAAGGATTGCGCTCGTTGAGCTTAGCGCTCGGGTACTGATGGGTGCAACCTTGGGGAGACAGATGTCATCATCTCGGTGATGCCACGTGTCCTAATGTGGGACGATCGTATTTTGACCCCATCAGACGGCTAGATATTCAATCTCATTAAGATGCCAGGGGGCGGTTAATTGGGGGATCGACCTCGTCGGTTGAGGACATCGACCCCATTGAGATGCCAGATATGATTGGATCACGTGGGAAAATGGGTCCAGGTCACGTCAAGGTGGAATGATATCAATAATTGCCTATAAGCTCAATATTATCAAATTTCATGCTTTTTCTTTCTTTTTTTACGTTTTTTTGGCAGTTAATGATGATGTAGTAAAATTTCTCTATCATTTTTGTATTTTTTATTTTTATTTTTATTATTATTATTTTTTGGTAAAGAATATTTCTCTATCATGATGTCATAGGATTCCAACTTTCTTGTATTTATTAGAGAAAGATAGGAGACATCATGACCGAGAGACGTAACAATATAAACATGGGAATAGCTACAAAGATTTAAAATGATATTTTTGGCATGAAAAAAGATCGAAGGGGAAGAGGATAAATGTTCATAGACAACTCGAGAAAATTAATGTCGGAATAAAAACCAAATTAACTAAATTTAACATGGTTATAATAAATTTATTGAGTAAAAAGTGTGGAAATGAATATTTAACTCGGCATGATATAATACACAAATTAATTATTTAAGAAATATTCGTGCGTCATTTAACAAAAATTAAAGAGTTTTAAGATTTTCATGTGAAATAGGATAAGATTAAAAATTCAAAATGAGAGTGATTCAAAAATTGCATAAAAAAGTAAAAAGATAAAAAGATAATTACGAATGTTCCCTAAAATTTGACACATGCGATTACCAATTTTTTTTCCATAATTATAAAATTTAAAAGAAATACCCTAAGTTTCCTAAATCGTAACCATTGTTCAATTGATCTTAAAGCATTTTTCGTAATTTCACAATTATTAAAACTTTTTTATAATTGAATTAAATTTAGGGAGCAGGTAAGTGTAACTATCACAAAAAAATTAATATGATTGTGAACCCATTTTAGAGAAAAAATATTGTGATAAATGAAATTTTAAAAAATGCAAAACGTTGTAAATACCCTAAATTTATTTATTCTAATATTTTTTTTAATATTTTTAAATATCAATAGATAGCTAATTGTCGGCAATGAAGGCCAAGTTTCAGCCTTTTATTACTAGATATATATCACACATTTCAGTTTTCAGTTTTCACTATCAAAGTTTCCCCACATATTACACAAAATCATAGCTTAGTCTGGACCACGTTAATTGTTCCAATAGCATGTTACTTGATTCTAGTTGCTCAAATTAGAAGAAAAAAAAATGACCAAAAAAAAAAAAGATTTTGTGGTTCAAATAAATTCTTAGTACGGGACTTTTTTATCCTAATAAATATAACTAATTCTGTCCTTTAATTCTAAATTCTAAATTCTAAATTTGCGTTTCATTGTGATAAAACTAAACTTTAGTAAAGTTAGCTAGAATTTATGTTTTGGCCTTTAATTAATCTAAATTATTTTATCATTTGTTTATATACATTTAGTTGCCCATATATCAAATAAATATTTGAATATTTTAATCTGCTTAAACTTGAATTAGTCTAAATTATGGGCTAATCGAAATGCCCAGCTGGCATGGTTGGGGAAGAAAAAAGAAAGAAGGGTAATTTTTATACTACTTTTCGTTATATTTTATGACAATAATTGTATATTTTTATACTAATTTAATAAAAAATTCCGTATTTGGATTTTTATGTATGCATCTTTAATAATAGAGTCATTTAAGCAGTAGCAGTCTATGGATTCTAAAATTGAATGCCATTAACAAGATTGCTAGCTCGATATGAAAAAATTCTTCTATCTACCGTAAAATCAAAATTATTAAAATCTTTAAAAGGTAGTTTAATTAAAGAGAAAAAATAGAAATAGATGCATTTTTAAAAAGAATGAGTTTATTTATCTATTGAATAGAATGTATCTTAAAAGAAAAGTAGCTTGTGCTTTTTTCCTTGGGCTTGCATGTTGCTAGTTTATCCATTCTGATTTTCTAAAAGTAGGTTTCATGAATAACTTAATTGCGATTGGTGATGGTGTCTCGTTTTCTTTTGTAAAATTTAAAAAATGTGTATTTTTGTCTCGCGATTTCATAGTGAAATATAAAACCAAAAAAAATTTATGTATTTCTGTCTCACGAATTGTAATTTTTTTTGAAACCATAGTCTGCTATGCATTTTGCTATATTCTCCTTTACAAAGTACTCACATGCAACTGTTCAATTAGCTTATTTTGATATAGAAAATTATAATATACTAATTCAAGAGATTAATATCTTCACTGAATAGTTATTCTAAATCATTGTCCGGTCACCGGTGAATCCAAATTTACAGTATCCCCGACTATATGCCATTAATTGATGGGTTATTGTGTCCGCCCACGTATTATCATCTTTTTGAATGTGGAAATTGGACAACTTCTCTCAGATTCACAACTTACTAATAAATTTGCAATAATTTTTGTTAATAATTCCTAAATGATGCTTCTCAACGTCGACGAGATTAACAATAGTAGCGGAATCATGTATAAATCTCCCCAAAATGAATGCCAATAATAATGACATTGATCTTGATTAGGCACTTATACAATTAATCCCGTGATGCTTGTGTAATTTCTTGCTCCTTTCCAAATTGTACATTTTCGTCACTTACCTATAAGTTGGGATCCGTCGACTTTACTTGACTTGGTGACTCGACCTCTAGACAGAGATAAGGTTAGCAATTTCAAGTGTTTTCTACCATATTTCTTCCTTGGAAAATAATACATATGGACACGACATCAAAATCTTTCTCCCGATCTCACAATCTTTGGAAATTAACAAATACACGACAAAATTAGGTTATATATACAGAGAGAGAGATATTAACACACATACTTGATTGGAACCTGAGTTATTATTTTAAAAATATATATATTTTTTAACATACACACTCAAGTGGAATTGAAGCCCGAATAATTGAAATTAGGCTTATAAATTTAAGAAAGGTTAACTAATTCAGTATCAAAAATTACAGCACGAACTCCTCAAGTTTCAATTTTTTTGTATAAATATTCTTGAAACAGAAAATGTATTCTTTTTTTTGAATCGTTGAAATAGAAATATTTTGGTAGTTCTATAATTCTCATAAAAAATTATGTGAGAATTGCTCCAACTTGTCGTGTCATTGTATCCGATATTTGTCTTCAGACAATTGTTACATAAAATTTTTAACAAAAATTGTATATCATTATACTCTTGTAGTATAGTAGTAATATCGCTATGTTTGTATCTATTCGTCGACGTGGCTGATTATGTATTTGCATTATCAAATTGCAGCATATCATTCATAAGTAATTATGGAAAAACCACAAGCATTAACATAGTATTACTTACCTTACATATATATATATATATTACGGGTAATAGCACTTTGGTATTGATAAAGTCGATTTCTGGGTATCCTGTAGCTTAAGGGGATGTCGACCAACCACTTAAATTTATATTATTGGGGAAAGGTCCTCGAGGTTGAGTCGAACTGTGAGAATGAAAGCAGAGTGAGCTAAAAGCCGATTTGGGACGGTTGGGGTTGGACCCAATGTCGGCACTCCGATACTCAAGTCAGATATCGATCTATTTGAGAGAGAATCGAGTAGACTTGAGTGTAATATATAAATGAACTTACCTAATGACATTTATGAGGGTGTATTTATACCTAGGGGGTTAATGATGGCATTTGGTACGGTTCACAGGCGCATTTAATGCCTCCCAGGTACAGTACAAAGGTACAATTTGCATTTAATGCAGATGATGGCATTTGGTACGGTTTCGCAGGTGCATTTAATGCCTCGCAGGTACAGTACAAAGGTACAATTTGCATTTAATGCAGGGGCCGGCTGGAGGGTCCCACAGCATGGTTCATGTCGATCGTCGACTTGAAGCATCGAGCAAGGTCATCGCCTCGACCATCCTGGACTCGGTCGAGGGTTATCCGACTGGTCCTTCAAGGCAAGATATAAGTCGACCCTACGTCGAGTTACCCCGTAAAGGCCGAGTTGACCATCATTGTTTAGGCTGCCAGGTCATTGGCTGACTCACCTGACACATGGCGCACGCCGATTAGTCCAGGTGGCGGATCGGATTTGGCCCACGTCACAAGCCCCCGAAAAGGTTGGTTGTAAGGGTGATGTGGTGACAACCTTTCAAGTTCCCGAGATGCGCCCAGGCATAATCATAGCGACTGTTCGTCTTCCATTTTCCAGCCTAAATATCCCTATATAAGCCTTTGACCTCTGTCACTTTCACTTTTACTTTTGCATACTTGAGCATTCTTAGAGATGTCAGAGTGTTTCGAGCAGAGCAAGCAAACGCCTCGGGTCGAGTTTGGAGCTTCCGAGAAGGCTGATCTACAGCTTGTCGTATCCATTCTTTTTGGTAAGTCCTTCCTCGACTTGAACTCTTAATACCTGTTAATTTTCTGTTGATTTTGCTTCTTTTCTCTTTTGGGATTTTGGCCTCGAGTGAGAAGATCCCCATCTCGAACTGTGTTCGACTCCCTGCTTGACATAAAACCCCTTATTCCTTATTTCAAAGAAGAAACTATCAAAAGGAAGGGATTTCAGTCGAAGTATAAAGTTCGAGCAGTGGGATGTCTTCTTCGATCTCGTCTAGTTCTGGGGTTTCCAGTTGGGGCTCGGGTTTTAGAACTAACTCGAGTCCAGGTACTTTGACCACGCAAAGTAAGGAGTTGTTGCAATCTAAGCAAGCCCCCGACCAAGAGGTCGACATAATGGAGCATTTTGACCACTCCAGAGATAAGCATTCGACTTTACTGGTGGACCCAGTTATTTCAGTTGTACCAATCACGACGGTTCCCTTGGTGGGGATGCAAATCGATCCTGAGCCTTCAAGTAGGGGCATGGAACCCGGCCCCTCGACATCCGGCCGATACGGGCTGAGAGATGAGGATGAAGAAGAATACCTTCCTGATGGGGAGCAAGCTCCGACTTACCGTGTCGAGAAGGATCCTCGCGACTATTGCCCAAGTTGTTCGAGACCTTCCGGAGCCTATTTTTTGGCGGAGCCCCCGAGTTCGGAGGTTACAGTGTAATTCTACCCAAAAAAGGGGAGACCCTGATAGATCCACTTCTGAACTACATAGCAGTGTCCTATAAGATGGTCAATTCCGATTTATGTGTTCCTCTGAACGATGACATGCTCGGCCTGCTGAACACCCTCAACATTTTCCCTATCCAACTGATGCCAAACGCATACGCCATGGTCAATGGGATGCGGATCCTGATGAGATACTTTGGGTTTCCCGATGCGAGGAGTCCTCGATGAGCTATTCAAGGCCTCCGTGTCGATCGAGAAGTCTGGCTTGGCACTAGGCCGGGTTTTGTCTCCCTAGCAGCCAAGATTCATTATAAGATAATAACTTCACCTACCTCGTTGAATGGCCTCGGATGGTACGAGCAGCTTGTGTACGTTGAGAGCGAGGTTCGCAGACCCAGACTATTTAATCGGACTTGGAATTGGAAACCTAGGCCGAGCCTCACGGTCCAAGATGTTAAATGGTTGAACACCTTTCTAAGAGACATGCGAGCGTTTGGTATGCTCGACTGCAAATTAATGGTTAGGCCAGAAAACCTGGTAAACTTTGGACTTGCTCCTGGAACCCCATAAAGAGAATTCGACCCTGGTATATACATTTTCTTTTCTCATTTGAGTTTAATTTTTGTAAGTTTTTAACAGATATTAATTTTCAATCGATTTGGATTCTAAACTCTTGTTACACATCTTGCAGGTCGGTTTATCATGGCATCAAGATTCGCAAAAATGATGAAGGATGTGGAAGAGACCGAGGGCTTATCGAACCAAGAGAAGGTCGATCTACTATGGCTTGAGGTTGAGGCTCAGATGCCAACTATAACTCAACAGAAAACCATCGACGCCATACTCCCCGCACCCGTTGCAGGCCCGGTGAATCCCCAGTACAAATGGAAAAGGAGGAAAGAGACGATGGTCGAGGAAAGCGATTCCCGGAAGAAGAAACACAGGAAGGAGAAAGAGATCTGACTTGGTACTCTTAAGACCGTTAATGTTGGAAAAGGCTTGTCCAGTTCCAAAGAGTCGACCCACTCCAAGGGCACAACTTCAATAGCATCCATGCCCTCGAACCCTCTGCTACTGTTCAAACACTGGCCCCGTTCTCGGGTGAGGCCTTGGCAATTCCTAACTAAACCTTCAAAGCCTCCGAGTTGGATGTGATCAACTTTTTTAAGATGTTGAAGATATCAGAGCCACATTTCCCCAGGGGTCTACGAAGCGTCGACCAAGACGGTCGAGCCAGGGGAGTAAGGTCTCACCTGAGAGACGGTAGTGTTAGGAACAGTGCCCTTAAAGCAGATATTTGTTTTACTATTTCCTTGTAAAATCACAAACAATCTTTGAATAATAAACAAAATGATTTTGTTCATAGGCAATCACTTCTTTATGTGCTTATTTATGTCTGTTTGGGTTTGACTATGTTTTGCATGTACTGAAATCCCCTAATCCGATGAGGCCGTTAAGAACTTTGTCGTTATGGGAACGACACATGAAACAAGTTCTTAACTTCATCGGCGAGGATTAGAAACTTCTCCAAGTCAATAAGTCCAATAGACAGTGGGAGTGTCGACCTTGACTCTTGTTGAGACTTGCTTATGTGATTATGTCCTTTTAAAGGATCACTCAGTTTCATGCAGTGATAAGTGCATACGTTGATGCGTTCATAATACATAAGGGTGATTATTACAAGAACTTCATCACTGAGATAAGGGTGATTGTTACAAGAACTTCATCACTGAGATGTCCCGCATGAGAACATTCCTAAATAGGAAAGGAAGTTTCCAGAAACTTCCGGATTAGGAAATATCTCACAGGTCAATGACGTGATTCATTAATCCTTAGACTTGAGGTTCTGTAATGTCTCATCTCAGCTAACTCTGTAATCTTTGATATAGGCTCAAAAGGGTGTCGCCATATAGATACCTGAACCATGGCGTATGTTGGGATTACACAAGTGACATATGAAGAATTAGTAGAATCAATAAAGGACCTACACTTGTTAAGAACAAGAATAATCTCTTACTGATTGAGTTGTTCGTAGTCTATTAAACATTAAACCCTTGGCCAAGGTGGATAAAGGATCAAGATATCTAGAAAATGGGGTTTTTTAGGATTGAGATCGAAATGGATATGAAACGAACCGGTAAGTTTCAACTTTCTTCCCCGGGTCGTGCTTCTGAGCCATCTCGACCTCTTCGACCCTCATCCAGTCCCGCTTAATCTCAAGTATCTTAGCAATCAAGTCGGGATTTTCACGGATAATGTGTCTGGCACAATTCTTATCGCGCAGGGCCGCCTAGAGAGTACGAATTAGCATGTTCATGCTCGGTGCTTGGACTTGAACTGCTGCCCGGGAGAATCGGGTAAAGAAATCCCTTAGTGTTTTATCTTTCCTCTGAACTATGTTGTAAAGATGGGTGGAGGGTAATTTATCGCCCTTCACAGATGAAAACTGGCTACAAAACAGTCAACCAGATCGTCGTACGACCTGATACATCGAGGGGTCAACCTTGAGAACCAGTCCTGGGCTGCCCCGACCAAGGTCGTGGCAAAGATCTTGGCTTGAACATTGGAAGAGTGCCCAAACATGCTGATCTTGATTTCGAATCGAATGACAGGTCTCTCCGGATCAGTCGTCCTTCCGTAGGTTAGGAGGTTAGTGGGCATCTTATCCTCGGCCATTGCATCGATAATTTTCTCGTAAAATGGGGACTTGGCCTCTCGGGCACTCCTATACCTCCGAGTAGGAGCTTAGACCGGGTGTCTAACATCCTCATACCTTTGTCTTGGTTGTTGTTCTCGATCACGCCTCCTTCAGGAAGGCTCATAACAAGATTACTCTTCTTCATCATGGATATCGTACACAGATGGCGCCCTGGGCAGCGGTCGTTCGAGAAGGGCTCGATCTTTCCCCACCTCGAACCCTCGATTGGACTTCCTGGGGGCTTTGAGGTTGACCCTAGTCCCCAGTCGATCAAAAACAGCAAGATTTCTGGGCTCATTGCCCTTCCCTCCTCCGGGGGACACGCCTCGAAATTTACTAGCGGTCCCGACAACGTAAAACGCCTTTGCATCGTCCCTTCTCCTCTATCGAGGGCCCTCATCTTCTTGGGGCCTATCATCGCCAGCGACTCTCTTTCCTGTGTCCCGGCATCGGCCCGACTCGGCCACCTGCTCTTCGGGCGGCACGACTTTTGTGGCTTGTGGTCCTCGACCGGCTCCTTGCCATTCCGCTGGGCCAGGTGGACGAGGGGAGTAGTCGTAATACTGAGATTAGTAGTATCCCGGAGGTGGCGATGGTCCCCCAATGAGGTGGGAGAGCATATCTATAATGAACAGGGGGTCCGTAGTAGTGTGAGTAATGGCCTGCATGGGGATGGGCATCGATCGGGTTGGCTCGAGGCTTTTCAATGAAAACCGGGGGCTTGCCCTCTGCGGCGGCAACTATGGCCTCAACCCGACATTGTTCGAGGAGTAAACCGCAAGAGGTACTCCTCCTAGGTTATCCCCGGCCCTTTCGGGACTAGGTAGAGGGTTATCCAACTAGGCCTTCAAGGCAGGATATGAGTCGACCCTACGTCGAGCTATCCCGTAAGGGCCGAGTTGACCATCATTGGCTAGGCTGCCAGGTCATTGGCTGACTCACCTGACATGTGGTGCACGACAATTAATCCAGGTGACGGATCGGATTTGAGCCACGTCAAGTACCATAATTTAACTTAAATAAATTTCAAATTTAGTATCATACTTTATTTTATGTCTCTAATTACGATATATTTTTTAAAACACAAACTTTAAAGGGACTAAAAATGGCGACTTATCAATTTATAGGAGTAAATGTTTATTATTAAATTATTTATTTTGTCCGTCATTTCGATACAATCTTAGTCGTGGAAACTACATGGTTTGCAATTACACATTATTTTAAATTCCGGCCATTTGCAAATGGTATAAATTCTTATTTATGGTATGGTAAATGATACAAATTCATATTTATGGTAGCATGTTCAAATTTGAATATAACACTAAAATTAGAATTAGCCTAAAATGTCGAAACTATTTATCTTTTATATACTAAATGCTGCAAATTTGTATAAGTAGAACAAAGTGGATATAGCAATTTGTGTTTTGGGCAATTCACAAAAATTGATCAGATTAGTTCAAAAAAAATTTTCAACCCAACCTATATTTGATCCATATTTAATTGATTTTGAATCCAATTTTGGACCCAATACTCCAACCCAACTCAAACCCAATACAACACCCAACAAAGTGTCGCGAATTATGGAAAACTTGGGAGAATTCATTTTTGAAAAGGTCAAGCGGCAGTTCATTTATCTTTGTTGCTTCAATAGCCACATTGAGAGCCTAAAGAAAGAAGCTGAAAATTTGAAAAATGAAACGGACGATCTGCAGAGTCGAGTTGAAGCAGCCCATAGAAACACAGACAACACATCTGCTGTCGTTCAAGCTTGGATAACGGACTCTAAGAAGATCCAAGTCGATACGAATTGATCAATTGAAGATGAAATAAAGAATGTCAAAAGTGGGTGTTTGGCTATGAAATCACGCTTCTTACTAAGCAGGAAAGCCAGAAAAACAGCTGATGCTATTAAAGTTCATCGGGGGAAGGGCCAATTTGAGCCTGAGGAGATAGCCATTCCTGGACTCCCACCAGCCATGACACCAATTCCACAAGGACCATCCGAAGAGTTTGATTCTAGAAAACAGATTGAGGAGGAATTAATGGAAGAGCTTAGAGGTGGAAAGGTCCACATGATGGGGATATGTGGCATGGGGGGAGTTGGAAAAACCACTATGGCCGAAAGAATCATGAATAGAGTAAGGAGGTGTTAAGTGACTTGAATGCCAAACCTTTTGGGGTGCAAATCTTAACTCCAAAGGAAGCATTGTTGCTTTTTATAGGGAAAATTGGGACGTGTACGGAGCCAGAAGAAGTATTGAAAGAAGTTGTGGAAGAGTGCGAAGGTCTGCCACTCGCCCTCGTCACCGTTGGTGCGGCAGCGGCACTCAAAGATAAGAGCACCGTACCGAACATTGGAATGATGCTTTAATTTAAAGAAATTAAAAAGTTCTAACCCAAACATCCCAAAAGTTCTTAAAAAGGTTTATGAACCCATAAAATTGAGTTATGATTCCCTGGACAATTCTGATGCAAGGTCACTGTTCCTGAAGATTGTGATATTGATCTTGAGCACTTGATGATGTATGGTAAGGGATCAGGCATGTTTACTGATGAAATCAGCAAGTGACCGTGTGCGTGTGTTAGTTGACAGGCTTAAAAGTTGTTTTTTGCTGCTAGATGGTAGTGATGAGAATCATGTCAAAACGCATGATGTTGTTCGCGACGTAGCAATTTTTATTGCTTCGGAAGAAGGGCATATTGTCCGCAATTTGAGTTCGACAGCTTCTGGGAGAGAAGAATCTATTAATTGCAAGTGGATTTGGGTAGTGGGAGAAGAAATAAATAAGCTCCCTACTTGGTCGAGTTTTCCAAGTCTTGGCCTCTTAAAGATGGATAACTACTCAGCAGGTGTTGAAGTGGACCCTTCTTTTTTTTGAAGGAATGATTAAGCTTAATGTGGAATTTCATTTGGATCATTACAAAAAACAACACAATTGCTGAAAAATCTCCGGACGTTGTATTTAGAAGATTGTCTCTCGTTGGAGAGAATTTCTATTGCTGGTGAGTTAATGAGTCTTGAAATTCTCATCTGTCGTCAGTGTTACGGCATTGCAGAGTTGCCTGTTGAAATTGGACGACTGAAAAAACTAAGGATGTTGGAAGTTTACTTCTGTCCAATGCTCAAAAGAATAGCGCCGGGAGTCATATCAAACCTGGTTCAATTGGAGGAGTTGGTGATATATAGTAGACAGTTTCAATGAATGGGAAACGAAGGCCAATGGGGAACAAAGAAAAAACGCAGCCCTCTGTGAGATTGAGCACTTACAAAATCTCACCAGATTGGAAATTGATATTGAGAATTCCAGTTTAAGTGCGGAAGATATACGCTTCCCCTCAAATATTGTCAAGTTCATCGTAACAGTTCGTCGAAAAAGTTATTGGTTTGATAAATCACCATATGAAAGAAAAATCAGTCTCTCCTGTGAAGGGGATAGTACTTTTGGAAAATGGATTCATGTACGGAGTATTTAGAGGCCAGGTGAAAATAATTTGGATATATCACAAGCTCAAAAGATGAAGACTCTCATTTTAAGAGATTGTTCAAAGGTGAATTTAACACCATCGATGGATTCGAGAGTTGGTGTTTCTCATCTCTTGGAGTCTCTACTGCTTCTGTATAATCTCCCCAACTTGAAAGAGATATGTGTTGCCCAAATTCCAAAGTCATCCAACTTTTTTGGGAATCTAAAAGAATTACATCTTTGAAATTTGCCAGCACTAGAACAACTTTGGAAGAGTCCACAACAAAATGTTTCACTTTGCAACCTTACTTCGGGAGTGTAGCAAACTACAGAAGCTCTTTATCCAGTCGATGGCAAAAGATGGCCTATTACAATTTGAATGAAACTCTTCAAATTAATAACTGCAAGATGATGGAACATGTGTCTGATGAAATGGATGGAGAATAATGTCAGAAGATCACATTCCCCAACTTGAAGAGTCTGGAGCTCTCACGTCTATCAAGCTTGACAAGTTTCTATATCGGAAGCGCAAGCATCGAGTTTCTTATACTAGAAAAAATCTCTATCGAAGAATGCAAACAGATGAAAAGTTTAAGTTTTTCTATTGGGGATAGTCGGAATTTAGCGGACCAGGATGATTCTTTTCATTTGTTCTTCAATCAAAAGGTATCAGTCAATATCACTATCACTTCCCTTAATTTATCATATCATACAAAATGAGCATTTTTTTACTAATTTATCAGGAGTAAATTTCAATTTACCTATTGTTATTTCTAAAATATTTAAAATATTTTGTTGTATCATTCTACTCCAATTAGATTCCTTTTCATTTTAAATTAATTTTAGTTAAGCTCTTATTATTGGCATATGAACTTCGGTCTCCAAAATAAGAGCAATTTATATAAAGGTTTTAAAAAAAAAAAAAATATATATATATTATTTTTAATTTTTTCTTCTTTTTTAAGTCAATTTTTTTTTTTCTCATTTTCATTATTTTTTTCACTTCCCCACCTACATTAAGGTTTCCTTTTTGATTCTTTTCTTTTTTTTTCCCCCTTATTTTTAGCTTTCTCTTTTTTCTTATACTATTCTTTTTTTTTTTTTTTTTTTTTTTCTGACGACTTTTCTTATACTATTCTTAGTTAGCAAGAATCCACACATCATCTTATCCAATATCAATAAAAATTTATATTTATTCCTTTCAATTTATGTGCCGATATATAATTTTAGAGCAAAATACATTTTTAATCTCATACTAATAGGTCATTATCACTTTTGGTTTCATGGTTTCCAAAATTGATTTTTTTGAGTCCCGTTCCCGTAGTATATTTTTTTTTATCACTTTGAGGACTTCTGTCAAATAATTGACGAAAGTCACTGTTCATCCATTAATTTTTTTATTTTTTATTTTTTTTGGTCCATATCCGTTAATTTCATATATTATATATTTATTATATATAATATATGTATTATATTTTATATAACATGCAATACACGTATATATTATATATTTTATTTTATAATATGCATTTTGTTATATGTATTTTAATATATATGTGTATTATATATTACATATTATGTACACTTGCATTAATAATATTATTTTGTTGTATCGACCAAAAAAAATAAAAAAAAAAAAAATTATATCATATATAATATATATAATATATAACAAAATATATTATTAATATAACTTGATGGTGCAGAAACTTGTAAAGGATTTAAACACCAATCACTTTAGAATTTGTTTGTAGAAGGGAAGACCATCACAGGCGTTGAGCCTCAGGAACTGGGTTTCCAATGAGCGTGGGTTCTTCCAGCTAGGATTACACCAGGAAATCGTGCAGCAAGGGTGCAGGAAATGGTGAAATATATGAAGCTTTGGAGAAGATGAAGATGCAGAGGAAAATGATGCCCAGTTCAGTAGTGTGGTGTCTTGTGAAGAAGATGACTTAGGGAAATGTGAGTATAAATCCCATATTTATAAGTTGAGGGCAAGGGTGTTTTGGGTAATTTGATCAAGTGGTCCCAAACCCAGTGTTGCCCTAGACACGTGGCCCAATATGGGAGATATGTGGAAAAGCATATGTAGGTCTGCCATAAAGGTAGCTGTAAAGCAATGGTGGCAGGTGTACAGCCAAATACGGAGTGTCAGAGAGCACTACATGGTTGTTACCGAGGGTTGACGTGCTCGGTGTGAGTAGGCTTGAGGCACATCTAGGATAGAGGATCATGAGGGGTCCTAATTTTATGTAGTCTAATGAGGGCCCGAGGACCTTGAGGGTCCGATGAGGGCCCGAGGGGCTCGAGGGTCCAATGAGGGCCCAAGACCAATGAGGACCCGAGGGGCTCGAGGGTCCAATGAGGGTCCAAAGACCAATGAGGACCCGAGGGCTAGAGGGTCCAAGGACCAATGAGGGCCCGAGGGCTCGAGGGTCCAATGAGGGTCCAAGGACCAATGAGGGTCCGAGGGACTCGAGGGTCCGATGAGGGCCTGAGACTAATCAGAGCTCGAGGAGCTCGAGGGTCCAATGAGGGCCCGAGGGGCTCGAGGGCCCAAGATCAATGAGGACCCGAGGGGCTCGAGGGTCCAATGAGGGTCCAAAGACCAATGAGGACCCGAGGACTCGAGGGGCCAATGAGGGTCCAAGGACCAATGAGGGCCCAAGGGACTCGAGGGTCCGATGAGGGCCTGAGACCAATGAGGGCCCGAGGAGCTCGAGGGTCCAATGAGGGTCCAGGGACCAATGAGGCCCGAGGGACTCGAGGGTCCGGTGAGGGCCTGAGACCAATGAGGGCCCGAGGGGCTCGAGGGTCCAATGAGGGCCCAAGACCAATGAGGGCCCGAGGGGCTCGAGGGTCCAATAAAGGCCAGGGCCTGAGGGACGCGATGATCCAATGAGGGTCCGGGGACCAATGAGAGCCCGAGGGACTCGAGGGTCCGATGAGGGCCTGAGACCAATGAGGGCCCGAGGAGCTCGAGGGTCCAATGAGGGCCGGAGACCAATGAGGGCCCGAGGAGCTCGAGGGTCCAATGAGGGTCCGAAGTAAAGATGTCAAACGGGCCGGGCCAGCCCACGAACCCGTGACCCAGCCCGGCTTCGAATCGGCCCAGGCCCAGCCCATGAATATTATGAGGCGGGCTGGGCTGGGTTTGGGGTATTAGGCTGGGCCCCTATTGGGTTTGATTCTAAAACCCAGCCCAGCCCGTGAACAGGCCCACTTAAACCCATAACCAGCCCGGACCAGCCCGTAACCCAGGCCCAGCTCAGGCCCAGCCCAGGCCCGGCCCAGGCCCGCTATTCCCTTAGCACAAAATCTCTCAATGTATATTCAATGTGTTCTTTTTTCTGTTTTTTCTTTTCTTGGCCCCATTCATACAAATCCAATATTTTAATTATAAAGTTACAAATACAAATTAAATAAGACAAGTCCAATCTATATAAATTTGGACTAGCTATTTCATTACACATTTGTAATAAAATCGAAACAATTATTATATTAATTATATATAATCATTAGGTTATTGTATATGTAATTTATTAAGAATATAGAATGAAGTATTAATGTCTCTTTAAATGTTTTTTTGGTATAGAAATATAACATAAACTTACATAGATAAATAATAACTTTGAGAAAATTTTAATAACAAAACAACAAAACAAAAGCAATCTTGCAATTTTATAAATGTAATAAAATAAAAAATCATTAATATAAAGTAAAAAGAATCTTAAATTTTAATATAACAAAAGGATAAAAAAAAAATGAAAAGTTGACCCACAAATTTAGCCCATCAAAATTAATAGACGAAACCCACCAAACCCATTCGGCCCAGCTCGTCTGGAACCGGCCCAGGCCCGGCCCAGCCCATTATTTGTGGGTTCATGGGCTGAGCTGGGCCACTATAATTTAATTCAAACCCAGCCCGGCCCAGCCCACTTCAAAGGTGGTCCCGGGCTAACCCAGCCCGTTACTGTAGCGGGCTTAGACGGGCTTGGGCTGGGCTAGCCCAGCCCGGCCCAGTTGACATCTTTAGTCCGAAGGGCTCGAGGGTCCAATGAGGGCCCAAGACCAATGAGGACCCGAGGGGCTCGAGGGTCCAATGAAGGCCAGGGCCTGAGGGACGCGAGGATCCAATGAGGGCCCGGGGGACCAATGAGGGCCTGATGGACGCTAGGGTCCAATGAGAGCCTGATGGACGCGAGGATCCAATGAGGGCCCAGGGGACCAATGAGGGCCTGATGGACGCGAGGGTCCAATGAGAGCCTGATGGACGCGAGGATCCAATGAGGGCCCGGGGGACCAATGAGGGCCTGATGGACGCGAGGGTCCAATGAGGGCCCGGAGACCAATGGAGGCCCGAGGGTCAAATGAGGGCCCGTGGGACTCGAGGGTCCAGAGACCAATGAGGGTCAGATGGGAGACTTGTAGTTTTGCCAATTGTCAGGCTTTAGCCATTTCCAAGTAGCTTATGAGGGCGGCTAAGTTGACCCAAAGATATAAGTGGCGAACCCATTAGGGCCCACGTGTCATGACGTGGCCTCATTATATTTGTGCTCCATCATAACTGTACATAATATATAATATATATAATAAGTATATATATTAAAATACATATAACAAAATGCATATTATAAATTAAAATATATAATATATACGTGTATTACATATTATATAAAATATCATACATATATTATATATAATAAATATATAATATATGAAATTAACAGATATGGACCAAAAAAAGTTAAAAAATAAAATAATTAAAGGATGAACAGTGGCTTCCGTCCTCAAAGTGGCAAAAAAAAAAAAAAAAAAAAAAACTACGGGACCAAAAAAAACTAATTTTGAAAACCATGAGACCAAAAGTGAAAATGACCCGTTAGTATGGGATTAAAATGCATTTTGCTCATAATTTTAACAACAATTAATTAAAAATATTGTGCTTGACAGGTGTCGAATCCGTAAAAAATAAATAAAATTCCCATTTAACAACTAAACACAGAGTATAGTGCAAACAGAGTCGATCCACAAGGACTGGTTGATTTATTTCTAACAATTCCAAGAAATTTACGAAAAGCAACAATTAAAAGGGGGGTTTTGGATTATTATAACTAAAGTATGCGATTAAAATAAAATAACAAGAATTAAAAACTAATTAAAACTATCAAGCAAGTCACGTAGGATTAAATCAATCAGAGGGAAAATTACCTAGCCAGGGATATTCGATTCGAATTGTTATATTGATCATCGACTCAAGGATAAATTCAAGTTATTCAGACAGATTGGCTATAGTTGATAGAGACACTCGACTCAACCTCATTTTTACTTAATTAATCGGATAACCTAGAGACACTCGACAGTTATCTTCCCTAACAAATTCACAACCCCTAGAGACACTCGACAGGATTTAATGAATTCGCAGCATTAAGAACTATAAAAACACCAACCCTAATTAACCAAGTCGTGACACACGCAAGATTTAAATTAGATTATCAAATCCCTTAGTGAACGAGGAATTTTATCGCTAAAACCCTGTCACTAATTTACCACCTTGTATCAATCAACTTTACTACACTTTAAGTATCATGAATGACAATATGCAAATTAAACAACCTAGAGATCGTGCACAATCCCGAAATTGCCTAATCACAATAAACACGAAACACGGAGATAAGATAAATGCCTAAATAAACATGAATTAAATAAAACGTTTAGGTCTCACAATTTCCAAAATCGAATCATAATCCCTAACTAGATAATTAAAAACTTAGCTACTAAAATCCATAAAAAACAAATAAAGAGGTCTTTAACATAAATAAACTAAATTGCGAAAGAAATAAAGAAGAAGAATGGTGATGGCGAAGTGCTGCTCCCAGCGTCCGAAGCCTGCTGCCCCTAATTGTTACGTAATTGCCCTCAATAATAAACCAAAGTCTCTAATAAATAGACCCAGAAGTTGCCTTCTAATTGGATTCCTAATTCTCATGCAAATTGGATACGTAACTTGTCGTCCAAATTCAGAAAATAACCCACAATTAGGCCTTCACAATGAATTCCCAATCATAAGTGCAGCCCACAAATCAAGCCAAACAAATTGGGCTTCTCCAAAACTCCATGTACGCGGCCCAATCCCCAAATAAAACAAGTCACGCCAAGCCCAGGTTGGTTCCCTTATCCCAAGTGCAATATTAACATAGCCCAATTTCAATGAAAACAAATTCCAAGGTCACGCACATGCATGCAAGCAAAACCCATAAATCACCCATGCTTCCAAATAAAATGCATGCGTCAACAAGCATGCTCAGCGGCAAGTGCAACTATAGGAGGGAATCTTCAATTACTTTTAAAATAATATCAATTAAAGCACAACTCGGGACAAAATTCAATTGTAAAGATGACGAATTAACGAGTTATCAGTGCTTTTAATGACGTCCTCATAATTAACATACTCATTGACATAGACAAATCACCTATAGTGAATTTTACTAATAGAAAAGGTTTTAAAATCCATAAACTTTGTACCTTCTCTCGTTTAATTTGTGCTTGAAGCGGTCCAGACTTTTGTAAACAAGGATTTTCCCCCGACTCAAAGCAGTCTTATTTGTATATTGTTGGGACTAAGTTAAGATAGATTTCTTTAAAAAAAAAAAAAAATTTAACATTTTAAATATTACCGGGGTAAAGTGTTTTATTTAATTTTATGAAATTAGACAAACAACTATGTGTATCACGGTTAATAATCGAGTTATACAATTTCCTGGGCAATTTCCAATTTTGGTGTGTATTTTGAAGCATAGTTTAATTTTAGTGTCTTTTAGAAATATATTGTAAAAATGGTGTTTTCCGTGTTCACCAAAAGCAACTTCCATGTGCATGTTTTGTCTTTTCTTCAATTTCTTTGTTTTTATATATTTTTGTTTTAAGATCCAAATTTTATAAAAATTTTCAATTTGGTCCATTAATTTCTCTTTCATGTAATTTTTCTATAAATTTATTGTTTATATGATTTATTATCTTTCCTTTTTCTTTTATACCTTATATAATTGTATCTCTATTTAATATATTTTTATTTATTGTTTTTTCATAATTTTTCTTATATATTTCTTCTTTTTGTAAAGATATTTCCAAATTTTTTCCCATTTGTTTAATATTTCTAGCCTTCATAATTTCTTTTACTCGTTGTTTTTCTTCTGTTATAGTATCTAATTCTATTTTCGGTTTATAACTCATAATTAAGCGTGTGACATTTGATATGCTGTATCTCTTTTTCTTTTTGAATTTTTTAAATCATCGTTTGCCGTATTTATCATTATTTCTTGAGTTCTTAATGATATATCTTTATTGTGTTTTAAATTATGGTATGCCATTTTAACAAGATATTCGTCTATAATAACTTGTTCTTCTAATTCTTGTATATCACGTGTTATTCTTGCTTTGTAATTAAATCTTTCCATTATGTTATAGTTAATTGTGTAACTATTTGTTTTTGTTTTTTTTTGTAATGCATAATCATATGTAAATGATTTTCTATATCCAGTGTTCGTCCTTCTTTTTTAGCTTTTAGATATTGTTTTATTTCTTCTTTATAGCCTTTGTATATTACTTTTATATTGTCTCTATAAAACTTGTTCCTATTATATTCGTACATTTCTGAGCTATAATTTTAGTGTTAGTATTTAGAATCGTATACAGGGCTCTGATACCAGAAAGGATCAGAGTGTTTCCTTGATTGTTGTGGTTAATTTAGCCATTTGATCGGCTAACTGTGTGAATTCGTTTTCAATTATTTCATTAGAAGATCCCTCTTCTTTAGAGTTTTTAATAGAGACCCGTGTATTAGTTTCATTAGTTCTTTGATTTGGTGGTAGATATGTATAACATGTGCTTTTACTTTTTAAAAGTTTAGGTGTTTTGTTTTGAAAAACATTAGTATTAACATGTTGTATAATAGGTGTCTTTGGTATATATTTTATACGAGAGACTTCTCGAAAAATGTCTTCCATATATATCTTATCTGTATTTTTAAATTGTATACTATGATGGTTGTTTGTTAGAGCATATCCTATGGTGTATGTTATTGAAAATGGATAATCGTTTGTTTCCATTAAATCCTGTCTTTCGAATTTATAGGCAATGTTTAAAGATTTGTCTAGTTTTTCTGTTATAAGTGGTATAGCGTAGTGTAAAGCTACATTAAAAAGTAGTTTAGTATAAGTCAGGTTTCCTTCAACTATTCCAAGTATTTTATCTTTTATGTTCATAATTCTGTCATCACATATAGTTAGTTTTATGGGTGAGTTTATTCCTTCGGCAAATGTACTCTTAATTAGTATCTGTATTGTAGAAATATGTATATATCCTATTTCACTGGGTGTATATTTTTCTTTTTTTATTTTCTGAATTATATCAGCTTTGTTTATCAACGAAATAGCCTGTGTTCCTTTTGTTGTAGAAATTTCAATGGGTGTTTCACATGTAAATTTTCCATATAATATAATGTTTTTTCTACTCAGTTTTGTTTTTAAATCTGTTTTCATATCTTGTCCATCAATTAAGTTTAACTCTTTTCTTCTAACTTTGTTTAATTTTTTGTTGTCTATAACAATATCTTGAGAGAAGTATCCGTATTCTTCAGTTGTTTCAAAGTGTTCAATCTGATCTATTAAACTAGTTTCCATGTATATAACTTCTAGTATACAAAAATAACAATTTCAGAACAAAGTTTGTATTGTTTACCTGTTTGTGTATTCATATCTACTGTCTTCGTGCACTCCATGTTACCTGTTCATCATCTCTTCGAAGTATATGTTTGATTTTTGTATGAGAATTGTTTGGTTGTGTATAGTTCTGCTATTCAGGCGTGAGACCAAGAGAAAACAAAAGCTCAAAGGCTTAAAAACTCAAAGAGTTTTTTGATCAACACATGATCTTTTTCCTTCCATTAAAGTCTGAATATTACATACTACATTGAGGCCAATATATAGGCACTCGACTCACTGTTATAGACGCGTTTTCATTTACAAAAAGTCAAAAAAGTAGAAAAAGACTTAAAGTAAAAATAATAATGGTGCTCAACAACTGCACCTAAAAAGTAGACAGAGACATAAAATCTGCATTATTGAGATGTGTTCGTCATTGCTTACGTATTTCCTTGAGTGTTTGACGTCATTGCATGCGTCAGTTTACATCATTCTTCAGTAACAGTGTCTTCCTTTATTGACTTGTTTGAATTATGGGACCCTGTTTCTTCAGCTTTGTCTTCGGGTTTGTCTTGGCACATTGCACAGCTGTGTTCATCAATTATTTCACTGTACTCACAGAAAATGAGCTTGATTTCCTTAGGAAGTGTCTTCAGGCTGTGTTCTTCAATTTTGATAAAAGTTTTCTCAAAGTTTTCCAACGTTTTTAGCTGTAACGGTGGAATTGTGTATCTCGAAGATCCATATATCAGATGATAATTGGATTTATAGTTTATTTTGACATTACTGTCCTTGTTTATTTCTTGTGATGCATAAAATATTTGATTTAATTGTTTTGCAACTATCGCATTTATGTCATCAAGTGTCTTCATTTTATCGATGCAAGGGTATTCTCCATTTGAAACTATTAGTTTGATAATTCCATGAGAGTATACTGATACTCCTTCTTCGTTGAAGATAGGGTATGAAAGTGTAGATTTGAAGACTATTTCTTTATCCATGTTTCCTTTTGAGACTCATCTAGCATAGTCCTGAAGTGTCGACATCAGTTTTGGATTGAATTTTCGAAAACAGTTTGGGTTTTTGAAGTATAGGGTGTCAAGAAATCCATGTATGAAGAATTGGTATATCAAATTTGGGTCTACTTGTTCAAATATAACGACTTTTGGGCCGTTTCTGTTTACTGGGTACCAAAAAAGGTTGTTTTTGTCTGTCTCTGGGTTGTATTCAAAAATGGATTTTAAAAGTTTGTCAAAATTTTCTTTTGAGGGTTGTATTTGGGCCTCTTTTTGGGCTGATGTTTGAACACGGTCCACTGGGTTTACTGTGGGTATATTTCCAAGAACTCTCATCCTTTCTTTGAAACTGTTTTGGGCTTGGAGTGTTGGGGTGGTTTGAAGAGAGTTTTTGTAAGTTTTTGTTTCTTCAAAGCCTTGTTTAGCTTCTGCAAGACTGTTGTATGTTTTGTATGATGTGGCTGGGTTTCCTTATATACGAACATTGGCTTTTGACCATTGATCATATATTCCTCGGCTTGAGCCGTTGAATATAACATACCATTGTTTAATTTGTTTTCTTTCATCTTCATTGTCTTGTGTAGCTGCTGATGATGAAGCATTTCCTTCTGCTGTTGTTTGTGGAAATGTTTTTGATTTTGTGAATGCCTTTGTTGTGTTTGATGATGATGGATCCACCACGCTTGCCGGTAACTCTGATGGTGGAAGTCCGGCTGCTTGTTGAACAGCGTGTAATGCGGCAAGAAGTTCTTGACGTTGTGTCATCTTGGATTCTGTGAATCTTTGTATCTCCAAATATTTAGCCTTCGTGAATTGTTGTATCTCACGATCAATTGTTTCAATGTTTTGTTTCGTCAAGGCTATTGCGGCCTCCATTCTCGTGTGAGTGTATCTGCAAGAGCGATCTTTTCTGATTTTATGTATACGATGTGAAACTGGTATCTTCTTATCTCGAGCTGCTTACGTATCAATCTTCCTTGATTGTAGTTGTCTCGAAGTGTGTGCCTGTAGAAGTTTGTTAAGTATTTTGAGTCTGTTCGAAGTTCGAATTCTCGAGGTAAAAGCTCGAGTTTCCACTTCCGAAGTATCTTTAGACATGCAAGTGTCTCTTTTTCATGGACTGTATAATTTTTCTGGGTTTCTGTAAATGTCCCAGATATGTATTTACAGAGTTGTGTAATCTCGCGAACCTTTTTGGTTCTTGTATTCACATGACCTTCAAGGTCGTTTGTATTCATTTTTTCGGCTGGTATTGCAAGCATTCAACCAGACCATGTATCATTTGAAGCATCTGTCTCAATGATAATAAAATCATTTTCCTTTGGATTGTATAAAACAGGCAATGTTTCACAATACTGCTTTATTTTCTGTACTTTTATCGAATCATCGATTCGCCAATTCCATTGTATTTTTTCGGAAAGTTTCTTTTGTAATTGTGTTCTTTCTTTAGCAAGGTTCTTTATGAATCCTTGATCAAAAATGTAGTTTAAACATCCAATGAATCTTTGTAATTGTTTTCGATCAGTAATTTGATCAGGAAAATCGTTTAATTTTTTCAAAATGTTGTCTTGAAGAACTATGTTTCCTTGTGAATCAAAAGTATTTCCAAGAAAATCAATTTTTTGTTTACATAAGACTGCTTTCTTTTTAGAAAGAATTAGTCCTTTGTCTTTGCATCGTTTCAAAACTATTTTTAGTTTTTTCAAATGATCTTCTTTATCTTGATTACTGAAGATGATAATATCATCAATGTAAGCAAGACAAATGTCTTCTAAACCTTCAAGGTTTTTATCCATAAATCTTTGGTAAATTCCAGGTGCTTGTTTCAAACCAAATGGTAAAACATTCCATTGGTAGTGTTTTTGTGGAGGACATGTAAAAGCTGTTAATGGTTTTGTATCCTCATGCAGTCTCAATTGCCAATATCCTGATTTAGCGTCTAGTGTACTAAACCATGTTTTTCCCTTTAACCTATCTTTGATATAATCAATTCTAGGAAGTTTATTTGCATCTCCTACAGTTTTTTCATTTAATTCTTTATAATTTATGACAATTCGTCGTTTTCCTCGTTTTATTTCATTTTTATTTTCTACATAAAATGCAGGTGCTGCGTGTGGACTTTTGCTTTCAGAAATTAATCCTTTTTCCAAAAGTTGTTTACATTCTTCTTTAAATTCATCAATATCTCGTTTAGAATAAGGTATATTATTTTTTACATTTACTTCGTCTAAAGGATTTTTAAGTTTAATTTCAACTATCATATGATTATTATTCTTATCTTTGTCTAAAGGATCTTCACAAGTGACAGAGTCTAGAATTTCTTCTATTTCTTTTTCAAGATTTGTTTTTATGAAAAATATCAATTCATGATTAATTAAATAATCTATTTTATCTATAAGATTACTTTTGTCTTCAATCTTCACTATTGGTATTTCAACAGTTTCGCTCTTTTGAGATAGTTTTTAATTAACAGGTGATTTTAAAGTGATGTATTTTAAATCTTGACAAAAAGGTCTATATAGTTTCAAAAAGTTATTTCCTAAAATGAATGGTAATCCTGTTTCATGTCGGTATATAGATGGTATAGTAAAACAATATCCTTGTATCCAAGCTTTTTCTAAGTATGTAGCGTACCATATATAATAATAACTTGCATCTGCTATCATTATTTTTAATGGTTGTTTAAGTTTTTTTCATTTAAATATCGTAAGAGCTGGTGACGCAAAGCATAAGCTTGCTCCTGTATATATGAATGCTTTAATTGTTTTATATTTTATTTTTACTTCTATGAATGTAGCGTTAGAGTTTTTCATTTAAAAATCTTCAGAACTATATTCACTTTCTGATTCTGTAACTGTTTCTATTTCATATATGTTTTCTAAATCAGAATAGTCTTCTTCTATTTGTTCTAGATTGTATGTTTGGGCTACTTAAAGTATATGTAATCTTTTTCCAGATTGTTTTTGTTGTTTGGGGCATTCTCTTGCATAGTGTCCTTCTTCGTGGCAAAGCCAGCATTGGCATTTTTTTCTTTCCTTCCGGACAGTATTTTTGTTTTGGTTTGTATTCTTTCTTTTTAAAGAAACGTCTTCTTCTTTTTTGAAATTTATGTTTATTATTATCAATCCATCTTTTAGGTTTCTTTCTCCATCTGTATCTTTTATCTTTTCTCTTGTATTTTCTTTTTTTGTTTGGTCGAATTATGTATGGACTTTCTCCGTATTGTTGAGGTACTAAAGGATTTCCCTCACAATATATCGTGACTTTGTTTTTTACTGCATTGTGTAAGTCTCTTTCATAACATTTGTCTCCTACAAATTGTTCTACTACAGTTTGCGCTCCTCCTAACAAATCCTTCGTTAACTTGTTTCTTAATTTCTGCATATACTATTTGTCCTACTGGGTAGGGTAATTTATTGAAGTATAACGATAGGTATTTTTCTCTATTTTCTCTGTTTAAATCATAGTAATACATATTGTATTCGCAGTTAAAGTGTTCTATAGCGCACATGTCTAATATTTGTGTATTAGCTAAATGGAATGCTGCTCTATCTTGTTCTTTTTTATTTACGAAGAGTCCTGAATCTTGTATAGGTATTCCAACAAATTCTGAATGTATTTTTGCAACGATGTTCCAAAAAGTATCTATAGAATCTCCTCCTATCAAGAGTGTTTTCTGTTCTTCTGATAATGAGGCTAAGTAATGTGTTACGTTTCCTGTTGTTTTATATTGTACAAAATTAAATATTGTTTTAAAAATTCCTAGTCTTAATCTATCTTCGGTTTCTATAATTAATCCTAGTTTATGTGCTCATTCTGTAATAAGTGTTGATTTGTTTGTTACACAGTCTAAATTTAGTATTCCATCGACTCCTAATATTCCCTTTGTAGGTATGTATTGCTCAGGTATTTTAGACCATCTTCCTTTTTTATTTGGAATATATCCCTTTTTAAAATTGTATTGTATGCTTGAATTTTTTAGAGGATTGGTATATTTATCTTCTTGATAAGTTTCTCATTCAACATTTTCTTCCTTATTAGTATTACTTGCTTCTGGGATATCTTTCTTATCTTTTTCTTGTTTTAAACCGTGTTCCATTCCTAACACATCGTCTTCTGATGACTCATATCCATATATTACTTCTTCATTTTCTACTTCCGGTTTTATAGCTTATAATGTATGAGTTTGTTTATTTTCTTCATCAACTATTTTCAATGATTCTAATAGATTGTTTAATTCTGCAATTTTCTCTTCTAAATCAAAAGTTTCCATTATAATCGTGGAGCTTCTATTTGAAAGGGTTTGAGATTTTTGTTTCCAAAATATGTTTCTAGATCAGCAATAGTTATATGTCTAGAATATTCTTTTCGTATAATCACCTCCTTGAGTTGTTTTAATAATTCTTGACAGTTTGACATAGGAAGTATTATTTGTTTTTCTTCAGATGTACCAATTTGGTTTTCTATTTGTTTTTCCTCTTGTTTTCCTCTAAGTTCTCGTAGAAGTTTATCTAAAATTTCTTGTGTATTATCAATTTCGTTTATAACATCTTTTTTTTGTCTAAAAGAATTTGTTGTAACATATCTATAATGGTATTTAATTGTGGGTTTGTAGAAGTGTGAAATAAATGTGGATATTCTCCCCCCTCCTGATGACAAGAGAAAATGTTTTGATCTATTTTATAATATGATTCTATTTCTTGATTATTATTGATGTTTGTAATAGTATTTTCAAGTTGAGACATCTTTTTGTTAGTATGTGTTAGTTGTTCTGATAATGTTTTTACGGTATTATTTAAAGAATGTATTTGTTGATTTAATGTTTCTACAAAATTTTGTAATTCGTTCATGCTGATGAAACTATATTTAACTTAGTTATTTGTTCGCGACACCATTTTATTACTTTTTTATTTTCAGTTATAAGTTCTGGTATTCCTCCTTCTGATCGTTTTCTGAATTTAATATATTCTTCTAGCCTTGTAATAGTAAGAGGAATGTATGTTCTATCTTTTATAAGATTTTCTTCACTCTGTTTCATGCTTTGAATAATTTTTCCTTGCATTTCATAGTCCGCTGTATTAGTTATTTTATTTAATATCTCCATTTTTTGTTTAATTAGTTCACGTATTAATCGTATTTCTTGTCGTTTCAATTGTTTTTCAAATTGATCCTTTTTTTTTTGTTTATTTTATTTTTCAAATCGTTTTAGTATTGAAATAGTTTTTTGTATTTGTTCTAGATAATATTCTGCCCAATATTCATGATATCTTGTGATATACCAGTGTCCATTATTTTTAGCTATTAAGTATAGGTTTTTATGATTATTATATTCTTCATATAAATCTGTCAAATATTCATTATATCCTTTCATTTTGGAAAGTATTGTGGGTCAAAATATAATATTCAAAAGTTATTATATTGATTTGTAAGAAAATATCAACTGTGTCTCAAGAATGGAATTCCGCTATTCCCATGCGCGGATAACACTAATATTGAAATAGTTTTCAATAGTACACCTTTTTTGCAAAAGGTATTAAAGTTTACACTATTTTTAGAAAATGACCCAATTTCCTCTCTATGATTTGGAGTTACTTTTGTTATGCCAAGCTCATCAATTTGCTTTCGGGGTGTGTGCTTAATAAAAGAATGAAAAATAGAAAAAGCTCACCAATTTGCGGCCTTCCCATCCTTTACTACCGATTAGCTCGGTTTCATATATATTTTAATGGAAAATTCTCATTTTTTCTTCTCTAATTTTATCTTTTTTCGATTTTGATCGGACTTTATAATTTTTCTCTAATTTTATCCTTCGCGTAGATGGCACAAATTTTAATTTTCTTTTTTCAATTTTTCTTCAAAAATATGAGGTGACAATAACCAAAGAAAAAATTAGTCTTTTTTATTATAATTTTTCTCACTTTTAATTCTTAAACGTGGCACAAAATTAAACTATTTTTTTCAATTTTTCCTCTAAAATCTTTTCTAACCGCACACCACCATCTCCGCCGGCCATCGAAGCTTTCCTCTGTCGCCGCCCACCATCTCCGCCGGCATTCGAAGCTTTCCTCAGCCGCTGCCCGTCATCTCCACCCGCCTCCGAAGTTTTCTTCAGCCACCGCCCACCATCTCCGCTAGCATTCGAAGATTTTCTCAACCGCCCACCACCATCTCGCCTTAGGCTTTCTTCTACAGATTGTAAGTGAAGGATTGTTGTTTCCTTTTTCCTTCTCCCCAATATTTCTCCATTTCTTTCCCATTTTCCCCTGAGAATTCAGGGGACTCGTCGAGTCAAGCCGAGCCGATCTCGAGTTTTCATCGAGTCAATCTCAAGCCCTCAACTTCTCAGCTTGTCGATCTCGATCCCGAGTTCGAGTCAAGCCCACGATTTTCAATCTCAAACTAGATCCAAAATAAAACTCGGCTCGGCTTGTTTGCAGCGCTAGTGTACACTGTAAACCATATTGAAAGTGAAAAAAGAAGTATTTAATAAAAAAATAAAAGGACAAAATAATAAAATGCCTAAGAAATCTAACCCCTTTGCTTAGGGGTGTGCTCTGAGCCGAGCTGGCTTGTGAGCCACACAAGCCGAGCTCAAGTTGGCTCGACTCGAACTCGACCGATATCAAGCTCAAGCCAAGCTTAATCGAGATCGACTTGTGTGTCGAGCCAATCTCAAGCCTATTTCTTTGAGGCTCGAGTCTTACAAGCCGGCTCGCAAGCTAGTATATATATATATATATCTATATTATATACATATATTGATATCTATATTGTATTTTATATATGTAGGGGTGTGCTCTGAGCCGAGCTGGCTTGTGAGCCACACAAGCCGAGCTCAAGTTGGCTCGACTCAAACTCGACCGATATCAAGCTCAAGCCAAGCTTAGTCGAGATCGACTTGTGTGTCGAGCCAATCTCAAGCCTATTTCTTTGAGACTCGAGGCTTACAAGCCAGCTCGCAAGCTAGTATATATATATATATCTATATTATATACATATATTGATATCTATATTGTATTATATATATATATATATATATATATATATATATATATATATGCAGTAAATTAATCTACATTTATATGATTTAGTAATACTAAATATATGATATATTATATATTTTTATCTACTTATTTTGACAATAAATATGATTTAATAATATCACAATTCAATGATTACAGAAACATATCATTCTATACAATACTACTAACAGATTACTATGGTAATATATAATATTTATTAAAACAAATAATTTAATAAAAAATAGATTCAATCTACTATAATAAATAATTAATTATATAAGTATATATCTTAATAAAATATTAGTTAATAATTTATTTGATATAATTACAAGATATATAACATAATTTATTACTACATTATATATTATCTATAATATATGTATAATCCTTACTAAATTTTGTATCATAATATGTCTTAATAATATATTATTTTATAATGACAAATTAGACCATATTATAATATTATTAATACAAAAATATATATTCATAAAATAATCACTCAAATATTTAATATAATAAAATAATAAATATCATATACCATAATAACTACATATGTTTTAATAAAATGTTAATTAATAATTTTTATTGTGTAATTACATAATTTATAATTTATTATAATATAATTATAATACTCATACATAATTTAAAATATCAAATATATATTAATAATTATAATTTATTAATAATGATATTAAACTTAAATATATATATATATATATATATATATATATATATATCTTAATATCTTTGTTATTGTTTAATATTATTATTGAATGAGAGTTAACAAATATCCAACAAAAATCTATTGGCTCGTTGAGTCGAATCGAGCTCGGCTTGATTTTTGGGCAAGCCAAGCTCAAGCTCAATCTCAAGCCATGCAAATAATTTTCAAGTTCAAGCTCAAGCTGGATTTTTTTTGCCAAACTCGACTCGGCTCGGCTCGACTCGAAATGCATCGCTATATATATATATATATATATATATATATATATATATATATATATATGCAGTAAATTAATCTACATTTATATGATTTAGTAATACTAAATATATGATATATTATATATTTTTATCTACTTATTTTGACAATAAATATGATTTAATAATATCACAATTCAATGATTACAGAAACATATCATTCTATACAATACTACTAACAGATTACTATGGTAATATATAATATTTATTAAAACAAATAATTTAATAAAAAATAGATTCAATCTACTATAATAAATAATTAATTATATAAGTATATATCTTAATAAAATATTAGTTAATAATTTATTTTATATAATTACAAGATATATAACATAATTTATTACTATATTATATATTATCTACAATATATGTATAATCCTTACTAAATTTTGTATCATAATATGTCTTAATAATATATTATTTTATAATGACAAATTAGACCATATTATAATATTATTAATACAAAAATATATATTCATAAAATAATCACTCAAATATTTAATTTAATAAAATAATAAATATCATATACCATAATAACTACATATGTTTTAATAAAATGTTAATTAATAATTTTTATTGTGTAATTACATAATTTATAATTTATTATAATATAATTATAATACTCATACATAATTTAAAATATCAAGTATATATTAATGATTATAATTTATTAATAATGATATTAAACTTAAATATATATATATATATATATATATATATATATATATATATATATATATATATATATATATATATATATATCTTAATATCTTTGTTATTGTTTAATATTATTATTGAATGAGTGTTAACAAATATCCAACAAAAATCTATTGGCTCATCGAGTCGAATCGAGCTCGGCTTGATTTTTGGGCAAGCCAAGCTCAAGCCTTCAAAAAATAAGCTTGACAAGCTCAAGCTTAATCTCAAGCCATGCAAATAATTTTCAACCTCAAGCACAAGCTCAAGCTGGATTTTTTTTGCCAAACTCGGCTCGGCTCGGCTCGGCTCGGCTCGACTCGAAATGCACCGCTTTATATATGTATATATATATATATATATATATATATATAAAGGGATAATTACATTTTTCGTCATCCAACTTTACCACTTATTCTCTTTTAGTCCCCCACTTTCCAATTTGACAATTATGGTCACTGAACTACCACTTTTTTTACACATTTGGTCCTGCCGTCAATCTGGGCGTTAAAAGAAACGGAAACCTAATTCCTGGTGAATTTTGGCGCCGTTTTTCCCGTCTTCCCTCGTTTTTTCCCTCATTTCTCCCCCTTGTTGCGGCTGTAAAGATCTCCAAGCTTAGGATGTCAAGTGGATCCACGGCATGGAGTACACAAAGACAAAATTTCCCCGTCGAGCAAATTTTTTGCAAATGTGGCCATGAATTGCCATTGAGAACATCATGGACCAATTTCACTCTGGGTAGAAGATTTTGGGCATGTCCGAATTATGGGGTAATTAGGAATTTCTCCCAATTCTTGATTGTACATAGTTTGTGCTTATATTCTGGGGTAAGTAAGTGTGATGAACTTATCTTCTGTGTTTTGTTTTGTTTTTTTTTTTTGTTCAGCTTGAAGAAGGATATTGTGGGTTTTTTAGGTGGTTGGATCCGATGTTTTGTAGTCGGGCCAAAGAAGTTGTCATACGGTTGCGTCAAGATAAGAAAAATCTGGAAAACGAGCTGCGTGAAATGATGGAACGTGAAGCTGTGTTGGCGAATTTAGTTGAAAATTATCGGAAAGAATTGAAGGGGTTTAAGAAGCCAAGTACATGGTCCTCTGTGTTCATTGGCTTCATGTTTGGATGTCTTTTTATGATTATCTTCTTGTTGTTTCTTGCTAATTAGCATGATATAGTTATTAGCATATGTATGAATGTAATCTTGTAAACATCATGTTGTATGTTGTTGTTGTATAATAAAATTAGTGTGCTAACAAACTGCCTTTTTTTCCTAAACTAACTTCAAAATGACAATGGAATGGATCAATGGCAGTAGCAATGAGAACATCATGTTTGAAAACATCACAACTAATTGTCTGAAATATACCAACAGAATAGCAAGTTTTGAACATCGTGTTCCAGCCAACATGCCAACACGCATTCAATACAAAAAAAACTTAAAGTACATGTCTTGAACAGCCAATGAAAACTTAAATTACATATCTTGAATTTCAAGTCAACATGTCTTGAATCCTAACTACAGCCAACATGCATTCAATTAAAAAAAAACAAACAGACAATGCCTCATTTCAGCCACTCTTTTTGGCTGCCTTTCCTTTTGTCTTTTGGCTTGCTTTTTGGAGGTTAGGCACTGTGATGAAGTTTACACCTCCCCGAACTATCACCGGTGTGCTTGACGTGGAGTTTTGAGTGAGCTTAAAACAAACCAAAAAAAAAAAAAGAACATTGTTTAGAAGAATATACCATAAGATAACCAATCTTAGAAAAAAAAAACATATTGTCATCGAATGTATTGTAACTTACATTGACTGATTTTATCCTGTTTGAGGAGCCACCAATCGAAATCCCTGAAGTCTTTCTTGAACTCTTAACCTAAACAACATAAATTACAACAGTTTATTACAATTACAACACTAATAAACTGAAACAGTTTAGTACAAGAGCAACAGTTAATACTTACAGGCAATTTTTGTCTCCTTGAACTGGTTGATTTAGATGTGGATGTTGAAGTTTGCTTTACTGACTTGGTCCTTGAAACTTCAGGAGCATGAGAATCACCACTTAGAATTTGATCTATATTCACATCCACAGTCTTGTCTTTACTTTGTTCCTTACAGGTCCTAGAATTATGACCTTGCACACCACAACTTCTACACTTCATTTTAGTGTTAAACCTTCTCATCTTGTTGGGATTAGCTGCTGGAGGCTCATCTGCTTGTCTTTTCCTTGCCTTTTTAGGCCTTCCGGGCCTATTTTCATATACAGGTGGGAGAGGTGCTGGGAGATCAGTGGTAGGCCAATACTCAGGGCCTGGAATTGGGATGATGACTGGTAAGTAAGCCCTTTTATATGACTCTGCACTATAGAAATCATGGACAAAGTCTGCTGGTTCTTCATTCTTACACCAAATAGCAGAAATCCCATGTCTACAAGGGATGCCTGTTAAATCCCACCTTCTGCAGCTGCATGACCTCTGATCAACATCCACAACATGTTGATCAAAAGGTCCTTGAATCTGATACACTGAATCACTAGCCTTAATGGGAATGCACTCTCCAGCTTCTTTGGAATTCTTTTCAAGTATTTTCAGAATCCTATGACACACAATGCCATCCCACCCTGCACCCTTGTCTCTGTTCACTTGAAACCTTGTCATAATGGTGTTTCTGATTGATTCCAACATAGTAATAATTGGTTTATCCCTAGCAGAGAGAATAAGGGAATTGAAACTCTAACACATATTGTTGAGGAGTATGTCACACCTTGGAATTGTAGTGAAATATGCTCTGGACCATTGACTTGGTGATTTTTTAACCAACCAGTTGTGTGCATCTTCATCAAGCTCTTTCAAAAGCTCCATTTTTTTTATCTAAACTCCTCAATCCTAGTAGCCCTTGCTGCAGCCCAAAGTGCATTCTTAATACTCATCCCATGAAACCCATCTTTTTTCATGTTACTGTGAAGGTGTCTTACACAGAAACGGTTGTCAGCATCAGGAAGAACATGTTCAAAAGCTGGGATCAAACCTTTGTGCTTATCACTCATAAATGTCCACTCATATTGGTTTTCAATCCCCAAATCATTTTCAAGTAAATTCAAAAACCACACCCAAGTTTCCTTAGTTTCACCCTCTACCACAGCATATGAAATAGGAAACATATTGTTGTTGGGATCAATACCAACAGCAGTAAGTAGCATGCCACCCTGTGGACCCTTAAGAAAACATCCATCAACCCCAACCACCTTCCTACAAGCTTTAAACCCTTCTTTGCAAGCCTTGAAGCAGATATAAATTCTCTGAAACTGAGATTTGCCTTCTGCATTTTCAATCAGTTTAAGTACTACAGTAGAATCAGGATTACTCCTTAGTAATTCAGCACAATAGTCTCTAATCCTACCAAACTGCATCTTCAAAGTCCCTTCTATTATCATTTTGGCCTTTTTAAATGCCCTGTTTGCCTGTGGTTTTAAAATATTAACCTTCAGTGTGGTTCTCATTTCATCCCTAAACTCATCAACCCCCATTTTAGAATTTCCCTTTAACTTTTTGACAAAAGTTTTAGCCAACCACCCACTCTTCAAACTGCTGTTGTTATAGGCCCAAGGACACTTGTTATGCATTGGGTTATAACTCTTTATTTGCCATGCTTTATCATTCTGTGCAGGAGACACCCACAAACCCCAAGAACAACCCTTTTTCCTACACTTAACTTGGAGTCTCTTGTTATCATTCTTGACAAACCTATAACTAATCCCCCTCCTAACACAGTGTGACTCAATTGCAAATTTAACCTCTTTTTTACTAGCAAAAGTTAACTCTACCCGCAATGTAGGATTTTTTCCATCAGTTTTTGGATTAAATTTAGGAAATGACTGCCCAATTTCTTCATCTGACCCATACAAGCTTTCAAAATCATCACTATCCTCTACATCCCCATAAATCTCTGCTTCAAATCTTTCCACTTCCTCCTGTGTTAAAAAATCAACTTTTTCCTTTTTTTTAGCTTGTTCCTCACATCCATACAACTCAACATCACTATCAACATAGTCACCATAGTTTGCATCATCTTCGTACATATCATAATCACTATCCTCAAATGATTCACAATCACTACCATCACTATCATCGGAATTGGCATTAACATGCTTTTCAACAGGTGGATCATCAAGAAAGGAGAAGTCAATTAGAGGCTCAGAATCAAAGAAGTTGGAGGTAGTTTGTGTATCAGTTTCAGCTGTTATGTTTACATTTGCAGGGGCAACAGGAACATCTTTCAAATTACCCTAAAAAACAATATCAGGTTCAGGAATCAGAGGTACATCAATACCAACATGTTCAACATAAATATCTATCACCCTATCAAACTCGACAATGTACTTTTGTAAGTTTACCACATCTACGTCCCTTTCAATTAACTTTAGCCCATTACCCAAATTACAACCAAATTTGTGCCACAGCCTACAAGAGTCTTTTTCGTACCCAAGCTTCTCTACCATGTCATGCAATTCAAGCAACCCAAACAAATCACCATCAACTTCGTCAAAGAAATCAACTGCACCCCCAACATACCTCGAGGCAGGATCCCCTTCCATGATACCACCATGAAATAGCTGAATGCTGAACATTGTCGGCTCAGCTGTTAGGGAGAAAAGGAAAGTCAGAATTTTTACCCAGAAAACCCCTTAAACATCCCAAAATTTTACATCAGACCACGAAAAATTTGTGACCCAAAAAAGGATTCAAACAAAAAACTGAGAAAACTCACAATAATCAGGTCGTCGCCGCACCCATGGAGGTCTGAGAGCCATATCCCGCCTCAAACACTTGTGAAATTCTGGGCAAAGAAGAATTGGGTGAAGTCCTGTTTTTAGGGTTCTTCGTACATTTGGGGAAAAATGAGTTAATTTCAGCAAACTTGATATAAACCCTGAATTACAGTTCCATATGAAAGTCACGTGTTTTGCACATGATTAACTAACTCGAATTTTCCGTTTCTTTTAACGCCCAGACTGACGGCAGGACCAAATGTGTAAAAAAAGTGGTAGTTCAGTGACCATAATTGTCAAATTGGAAAGTGGGGGACTAAAAGAGAATAAGTGGTAAAGTTGGATGACGAAAAATGTAATTATCCCTATATATAAATATGCAGTAAATTAATCTACATTTATATGATTTAGTAATACTAAATATATGATATATTATATATTTTTATCTACTTATTTTGACAATAAATATGATTTAATAATATCCTAATTCAATAATTACAGAAACATATCATTCTATACATTACTACTAATAGATTACTATGGTAATATATAATATTTACTAAAACAAATAATTTAATAAAAAATAGATTCAATCTACTATAATAAATAATTAATTATATAAGTATATCTCTTAATAAAATATTAGTTAATAATTTATTTGATATAATTACAAGATATATAACATAATTTATTACTATATTATATATTATCTATAATATATGTATAATCCTTACTAAATTTTGTATCATAATATGTCTTAATAATATATTATTTTATAATGACAAATTAAACCATATTATAATATTATTAATACAAAAATATATATTCATAAAATAATCACTCAAATATTTAATATAATAAAATAATAAATATCATATACCATAATAACTACATGTGTTTTAATAAAATGTTAATTAATAATTTTTATTGTGTAATTACATAATTTATAATTTATTATAATATAATTATAATACTCGTACATAATTTAAAATATCAAGTATATATTAATAATTATAATTTATTAATAATGATATTAAACTTAAATATATATATATATATATATATATATATATATATATATATATATATATATATATATATATTTTCGATCTCTCAGAGTTTCCCCCACCCAATTGAGTGAAGGACTAATCTCGCGAGGTAGCTGAAGGCGCTTATTGCGGGGACCTCTCCCAATGTAGTTTTTTACATCCACAAGGTTCGAACTCGAGACCTTGGTTAAGTGAACTGAAGCCCCTATCCACTTGAGTCAACTGTCCGTTGGTATATATAATTTTTTACTATATTATATATTATCTCTTAATATCTTTGTTATTGTTTAATATTATTATTGAATGAGAGTTAATAAATATCCAACAAAAATCTATTGGCTCGTCAAGTCGAATCGAGCTCGACTTGATTTTTGGGCAAGCCAAGCTCAAACCCTCAAAAAATAACCTTGACAAGCTCAAGGTCAATCTCAAGCCATGTAAATAATTTTTAAGTGCAAGCTCAAGCTGGATTTTTTTTTCCAAAACTCCACGGACTCCAAATGCACGGCTACCTTTGCTTGAATGTATAAGCCTTCTCCCAAGTAAATTTACGCAAACCCAATGACAATGGCAATCCATAGAACCTTTCACAAGGCAAAATCAGCAAAAACCAGATCTCCAATCTTCATTCTTGTAGCTTCCATTGCAGGCATTGCTTTGTTGTACCTTCTCTCGTCTCTATTCTCCACAAATGGTTTCTCTATTTCTACTCCCAGAAACGTACAGAACTTCGCATCCAACCCCAAGAATCATCACACTCTTCACAAAAAGTACTTATATTGGGGCAATCGAATCGACTGTCCTGGGAAACACTGCGATACTTGTGCGGGTTTGGGGCACCAGGAATCCAGCCTTAGATGCGCCCTTGAAGAAGCCTTCTTTCTTGGGAGGTATGCATTGTATTAGCTTAGTGTGTCTTTGTGTGCGTGTATTTCCTTTTAATTCATCGAAAGCTTGAATATTTGAGTAATTGAGTGTTCGGTTTTGTAGGAAGTTTTCAAAAAATTAATTTTGATTTTGTGCTGTGTTTCTGTTGATAATTGTGAAAATTAAACTCTCTGAAGAGCTGTTTGGAGTACTATATTTCTCACCATTAGCAAATTTTCCGAAGCTTATTAGAGTTCTGTTTAAGTGATGATTTTGCATAAATCACAGGAGATGTTATGCTGTTATTTGCAGAGCAGGTATTTGGCATATCTAATCTTTCAAGAGTTTCTGCCATGATTAGACCACGCCTTTAATGTTTTCTGGTGATGAACTTTGATCTTTTTGTCTGTTGTTAGTTTCCATTCCTAGCTTTAATAATATCTACATTTAACAATTAAGATATCTTGAATCCCATTTGGGAAAACAGGATTCTTTTCCCAGCACCTGTTAACTATTAGGCAAAATGACCGGATCAGAGATCTTTTAAATCATTAACTTGGATTTAAATTGATTAGTTTCACTATTCATCCCACTCATTACTAGCACCTGTTAGCTGTTAAGCCTAAATGAAAAGATCAGAGTTCTTTGAAATTCTTTACCTTGGACTATAAGGCCATCAAATTAGTACCTTTCTTTTTGTTTAATTTTAATTTAGCCAACAATTGCCTTTCATCTCGCTCTAGTTGCAACTAGTATGTTTATGCTTTTTTGGTGCATAATTATCTTCTTTACATTTTTCTCCTTGTTGCAGGACCTTCGTAATGCCGTCTAGGATGTGTTTAAATCCTATTCACAATAACAAAGGGATTCTTCATCGGTCCGACGATATGGTTTCAGAGGAAAAGTATAGTTCATATCCATCATGCATGAGAACTAATTTATGAACTATTGGTTGTCACTGTTTTTGGATAAATATTAGTTCTCCATGTTTTGTTTGTCATGATTTTGACTTCATTTGATAGGTGGGCAGCTAGTTCCTGTGCTATGGACTCTTTGTATGATTTGGATCTCATATCCAACACAGTACCTGTGATTTTCGATAATTCAAAAACTTGGCATCACGTCCTCACAACAAGCATGAAATTAGAATCAAGAGGGGTTGCACATGTGCAAGGGACAAGTCGGGTTGATCTAAAAGAAAAAAATCCTTATTCAAATCTTTTGCTGATTAATCGAACTGCAAGTCCTCTAGCATGGTAAGAATGCAATTTCCATTTTTTGTGCTCCATATATTTTCTGAATTTGCTTGAATGTGCAGTTTATAATTTAATTCGAGGTGTAAATAGCTATATATACTTGGTGAAGGGAAAATTTATACCCTCCTGAAGGTGGAGTTTTGGCAACGTGCAACTGGTTAATAGATTTTAGGGAGTGAAGTGCTATTTTTCTCATCTATAGAGGGGTCATTGTGAGAACTTAATATTGTGGTGTTGATGTGGTATGTTCTGTAATTAATAACATCACCAACGCAAAATTCGAAAGCACCTTCGTTGCCCAAATTTGGTAATGATAAGATTTATTCTGATGTGTATTTAGCAATTTTAGTTCTTGCTGAAATACATAAGTAGGTTTTGAATCTTGATAGATTTTTGTAGGTATTAATCATGATAGTCATTCAGGTTCATGGAGTGCAAAGATCGCACCAACCGCAGTTCTATCATGTTGCCATATTCATTTCTTCCTTCTATGGCTGCAAAGAAGCTAAGAGATGCAGCCGAAAAGGTACTTTACTGCATTCAGTTAATTTTCTGTTAGTCCATTATTACTAAAAAGGGATAATTGCACTGGCAGTACCCTAGGCTTTGTCATGATTACACAAACTTCCATGAGGTCCGAGAAAACAATAACTTCCCCTGGCATACCTTAAGGTTGACCTAATGCATGATATTATAGTCATAATTTAAATCATAATATTTCTGTAATTACGCCAAAAGTTATGATTTGTCAGTGGCTCAATGTAATTATCCCTATTAAAAATTGATAATTCGATTATGCAACTGGTATTCTTCTTTTTATCTCCCCTTGTATTTTCACCTAGATTATGGCACTTCTTGGAGATTATGATGCTATACATGTTCGCCGTGGTGATAAAGTAAAAACTAGAAAAGACAGACATGGCGTTGAAAGGAGCTTGCATCCTCATCTAGACAGAGACACACAGCCAGAGTTCATTGCCTGTAGAATAGCAAAGTGGGTCCCACCAGGACGAACCCTTTTTATTGCGTCCAATGAAAGAACTCCTGGCTTCTTCTCACCATTAGTCGAAAGGTATCTCTCCTAATTTGCCTATACATGTTCAAGGATGATTATTTTCTCCTTTTTGTCTTTTTGGAATTGCTGATTATTGTCTGCTTCCAGGTATAAATTGGTGTATTCGTCGAACTACAGCAGTTTTTTAGAACCAGTGATTGAGAACAACTACCAATTATTCATGATCGAAAGGCTCATAATGATGGGAGCAAAAACGTTTATCAAAACGTTTAAAGAAGATGATACGGATTTCAGCCTTACAGACGATCCGAAAAAGAACACCAAGGTATGGCAGATACCTGTTTACACTAAAGATGGAGACGAATGCTGATAGATGATGATCTCCACATTCTTTTGTTATATGTAGAAAATTGTTTTCTTCCTCTTTGCCCATATTATTTGGTGCAGTTGTTTCTTTCTTTGTGATGTTTGTATTCTGAAGCTGATGAATGGAAAATGTATATACATATTGATCATTCCCAACTTTTTAATATTCAAAATTTTGGTGTAGGATTCCTCCCAACATATGAAAGAAGAATGTTTGATGTTATTTATAGTTATGCTTTTCTTTTTTGTTTTAATCGTAATTATTTTGTGTTCGAGTCTGATCATAATCAGATCAGACAGTTAATGTGTACGAGTCATGGTCGAGTCAGATGAGACAGCTAAAGCTTTAAAAGATTCTTACCTACCAAATGATTGTTGAGCTTTCTACGGTTCAAAGTTGGGGCTTTTTGTTAAGTTAATATTATCAAATGCCAAGGAATATGATCTCTTTTTCTATGTCTTTTCAATCTTGCTATTAATAATATTTGAATAATTGATTTTATTTTAATAACATAGTGATATGTGTCGCAAATTTGTAGTGGTTATAGGCTGGCCTTTTCAAGATTGAAATAATTATAATTGCTATTATTGCAATAACTAACATTTATACCCAATATTTGTTTTAATTGATGGGAATTTGCTGCATTAAATAAAAACAAAAAAAGTAATGAAAGTTGTAATTTTCCCTTGTTTTTATTGATGCAAGAGTTGACATTTTTAATGGACGAAATATTCTTTGCTATAATTCATAGTTTGTGGATTTATTTGTACTCACTTTTGAAAACCTTAATAAATAAATGACGTGACGTATATTTGATCCGAATGATGAATGTACGATGCAAGACGACTACATAAGATAATATTTTTGGAAGAAATTTTGTATTTAAACTCTTTAATTGAGAAGCATATAAATTACTTGTTGATAAAATATTATTGACATGGCATAATAATGCGAGGACACGTGGCACGCCCACGTGGGCACCACGTAGACTCCGCGCCAACTCGGACAAACCAGAAAGACTTTTGGACAGATCATCAGATCGCCACCAGGTCCGCAGATCATCAGATCGCCACCAGGTCCGCAGATCGATATACACATCGCTTGATCGTCAGATCAGCAGATCGATTTCAATACCCAGGTCATCAGATCGACCTGCCCTCTCCTATGAGGAAACCCACAACATTAAGGATCCCGGAAGGCAATATCGATCTCCAGATCGATTACCTACGTCACCGGACACCTGAATATTGTAAAGCACTCCTGTCGGGACACGTGTATCCTTCTCATTCCCTGGAAATGGCGTACTATGGCTCATTAATGACCGTCAGTCCCTGCTTTTACCCAAAGGGGAAAACAGGTACAACCGACCCGCCTCAAGCCGGTTCCATCGTCCTACATCCAGATCGACGACTGGCAACGCCATTAATGCACCCCTACAGTACACACACTACTGTGTCATTTGGCCATGGCTATAAATACTCGCCCTTTGAACAGTAGTTGGAAAAGCCTTTAATACGCATTCAATTGCATTTATTCTCTCTCTAAATAGCTCCATTACTGACTTGAGCGTCGGAGTGCCAACCTTGGGTAAAACCCCAAGTCCCCCAAGTTGGTTTCGAGCTCACGTTTGCTAGTGCTTTCAGGTCGATAAAGAACCCACTCAAACAAATTCTTGACTGATTGACCCATATCTGACAGCCAGATCGACCACGTCAGATCGACCAGATTTGAGCCAGATCAGTTTGGCGCCGTCTGTGGGAAACCCCTTTTTCACATCGACCTAGATAAAAGCCCTTTCATCCTCTCTTCAAACACGATGGTTAACACGAGGAACACCAACCGCGACGAGGACATGGAGGAGGTTGCCAAAGGCAGGCATGACTACAACGCGCCGCTTGGCAACACCTCCGCTGTCCCACCTGTCGATCCCAGCACCAACGACCCCCAGCCTCCGCTGGAGGCCACTCCCAGATACTCCGTCACCCAGGCGGACCTTGATAATTTTCTCGATCAGTGGCGGGTCGAGATAGAGCGCGCCCAAACTGAGGGCCGCGAACCCTGACGCCCCGAACTACCGAGGGCCAGCCCAGCGACCACAATCCTTAGCCCCGTGGTAGGCAACGCGCTGGCCCCCTCCGTCCAAGTGTACGGGAACCCAATTCCCTACGTCTTCCAACCGCTCGACGGTCGACCTGCCCAAATCATTTGGGGCCTCAGTCCTCAGATCGGGGCCGGTCAGGTCCAAGAATTCGCTCCGTCGTCGCCACCCCCTGCAACGAGCAAACAAATCCCCCGCGAAGGTCACGGAGACTCCGACCACCCAAGCCGTAACAACCGCGGCAAGCACGTGGTCGACGAGGACAACGACGAGTTCGACGACCTCCGAGCGCGGATCCCCGCTCGATCCGCTAGGGAGGAGGCCGCCCGAATTGCCGCGGCCCGAGTCGGGAAAGAGCAGGATCATTGCGTGGACCCACCGCGTAGACGGGTCCAAGACCGCCTGGGTGACCGTGGCTCCCACGTCACCCAGAGGCAGGTCGACCTCCGAGATGGGCTGAACCGACGCCCTCTCCGTTACGGCAGCGACAGGGAGGAAGCTTCCCTTTTTTGTAAGGACATTCTCCGCACGACTTGTGACGGAGATCGAATTCCGACCGGCCTGCCCACGTATAACGGGACCACAGATCCCGAAAAACATGTGACGGCCTTCGAGAACCGGATGCTGCTACACTCCCACCCGCAGCAGATCTGGGCCAAGCTCTTCGTCACCACGTTGACGGGTCCCGCGCAAGATTGGTTTATCCGTCTGCCGCCGCGGTGCATATCGACCTACAACCGATTTGTAGATCGATTCACGGCGCACTTCTCCTCGATGTCCGGGGAGAAGCTTCCACCCTCCTATCTCAACAGCATCTACCAGAAGGAGGGTGAGTCCTTGCGAGATCTCATGACTCGCTTTTCGAGAGAAGTGGTTCGGGTTGAGAACCCGACGATGGATACTTTACTTTCCGTAGTCCATCGAGCCCTTCGCAACCGCCTCTGGGCCGATGAGATCGTCAGGGCCGGGCCCCGTAACCTGACGGAAATACAAGATATCGCCCACGGCTTCATGCGCGTTGAGGAGATCACCCTCGCACATGGACCTCCGCCCCGATCTGAGAGGCAGGTCATTGGGTCTAGCTCGCCCCAACACCGGAAAGGGAACGAGCAAAAGAAAATCAAGGGGAAAGTCGACCAACCGACCCAGGTCGACCGACGAAACTACGTCCCCTTGACCAAGTCCATAGACCAGATCTACGTGGTTATGGACCAAAGCCTTCTGAAGAAACCAAAGCCCATCCGAGAGGGCCCGAAGGCTGAGAAATCGGGAAAGTTCTGTGGCTACCATCAGCAATGGGGCCACACCACCGCGGAATGCAACGCCCTCAGTGACGAGATCGAAAGACTCGAACAAGGAGGGCACTTGAAGGATTTTGTTCGAAAGATCGACCACTACTCAGAGAGGGCGGGACGACCCAACGACCGTAACCGCTCCAGGTCAAGGTCTCCCCCGAAACGATCTGGAAAGCAGCCGCTGGAAAGAGCTGAAGACAATCCCCCTACTCATGGCAAGATCTATATGATAGCCGGGGGGCATGAGGGCGGCGACTCCAATGCAGCTCGAAAGAGGAACGTCAGACGAGCAGCTCGAGAATTCAACGGTCCCCACGAAGAGGTCTTCCAGATCGATCAGGGTAGAGAGTGGGAGAGGCAAGAGGTTAGCTTTTGTGAGAGTGATAGCCGCCCGGGCCCCCATCGGGAAGGTGATACGCCTAGCTGTCCGATGGTGGTGACCTTAGGCGTGGCTAATTATGATGTAACCAAATGCCTAGTTGATAATGGAAGCAGCTCCAACATTATCCCCTACTCGACTCTTGTAAAAATGAAATTGCATAACCTAAAGCTCGATCCGATCCGAACACCACTTTCCGGGTTCGGTGGATCGAAAGTTATACCGTTAGGGCGCATCCGACTCCTCACCTCGATGGGAACATCCCCCAAGAGGGTGACCCAGGAGGTCGAGTACGTCATCGTCAATATGCCCCTAGCGTATAACATGATCTTCGGCCGACCTGGCCTTATTCAGTTCAAAGCAATCATCTCAACGTACCATCAAAAGCTGAAAATGCCCACCCCGAACGGGGTCGGAGAAGTAACTTGCGATGTCATGGACAGTTGGGCTTGTTACGCCATCGTCCTGAAAAAGCCATCCGGAAAAGAGGTGGAGGAAGAACTCGATCTCCAGACCTATGCCGACGGGGAGATCGAGCTACCCACGAAAGGGTGCGAGGCGGAGAGATCCCCCGTAGCTCGAAAAAGAAAAGCCAGCGAGCGGCTCGAGCCCTCTGAAGAACTAAAAGAAATTGCCCTGGTCCCAGGAGACAACAATAAAACCACAAAGATCGGGGCGAACATGCATCCTCAACACGAGGTCATGATGATAGAATTCTTGCGAGATAACTCAGACATCTTCGCATGGGCAGCAAAAGATCTGATCGGAGTCGATCCGAAGGTGATAGGCCACCGGCTCGGAATCGACCCATCGATTAAACCAATCAAACAAAAGTTGAGACCGCAAAGCCGGGCAAGGAATGATATAATCGAGGCCGATGTCAATAAACTCCTCGACGCTGGATACGTTACTCCAGCTCAATACGTTGACTGGTTGTGCAACGTAGTCCTCGTGTAAAAAACGGGCGGGAAGTGGAGGATGTGCAACGACTTCACCGACCTCAACAAGGCATGCCCGAAAGACCCGTATCCGTTGCCCCGCATCGACCAGCTCGTCGACTCGACAGCTGGATGCGAGATGCTCAGCATGATGGATGCCTTCCAAGGATATTACCAGATCTCTATGGCCCCCGAAGATCGGAAGCATACTGCCTTCATCGTGGTAAAGGGAATATGCTGCTTCAAGGTCATGCCCTTCGGGCTAAAGAACGCGGGAGCTACGTACCAAAGGTTGGTCAACCTGATGTTTAAGGATGAGATTGGGAAGACCATGGAGGTCTACGTCGACGACATGATCGTGAAGAGCTGATAGACGTACCATCATCTAGATCATCTGCGCAGATCGTTCGAGATCTTACGGCAATATGGGATGAAGCTCAACCCTGACAAGTGCACGTTTGGGGTCGAAGGAGGGAAGTTCTTGGGGTATATGGTGAGCCAGCGAGGCATCGAGGCCAATCCCACCAAGATCAAAGCTATCCAGATCATACCACGACCTCGGTGCATCAACCAGGTCCAATCACTCGTAGGACGGATAATCTCCCTCAACCGGTTCATATCACGATCGTCAGAACGAAACCTCCCATTTTTCAAAGTATTACGGAATCACAAGAAGTTCGAATGGAACGAAGAATGCGATCGAGCGTTAGATCAATTGAAAGAGTACCTGGCCTCTCCCCCATTGCTGGCCAAGCCAAATAAGGGAGAGACCTTGTACCTCTACCTGTCCCTTTCTAACGAGACCTTCAGCTCAGTCTTGGTCGCCATTCGAGATCGAAAACACCTACCGATCTACTACTTGAGCAAGATCCTGCACGGTGCGGAACGAAATTATCTCGAGATCGAGAAATTCGTGTTTGCTCTCACACACGCAGCACGGAAGCTACGTCCGTACTTCCAGGCCCACCCCATAGTTGTCCTAACAGATCAACCGCTTAGGCAGGTGTTATCCAAACCCGATGTATCGGGTCGAATGATGAAATGGGCGGTCGAGTTGAGTCAGCATGACATCACCTACCAACCCCGGGCCGCCCAACAAGCTCAAGTTCTGGCTGACTTTCTAGTCGAAAAGAACACCAGCTCGATGGAGATCGTCCATACCTCGCCTAGCTGGACCATGTACACGGGAGGCTCATCGACCTCTCAAGGAGGGGGAGTGGGCATCTCCCTTATAAACTCAGACGGACTACAGCTCGATTTCGCCATTAAATTCGATTTTAAAGCAACAAACAATGAAGCCGAGTACGAAGCACTTGTGGCGGGATTGAGGTATGCCTCGGAGAACCAGATCGACAGGTTAGCCATTGTAACTGACTCCCAGCTCGTCGCCGGCCAAGTCAACGGCACGTACGAAGCTCGGGAAGAGTCCATGGCAGCGTATCTCAAAATGGTGAAAGAGCTGACCTCGAAGCTGAAAGAGTTCAAAATCGAACAGGTCCCCCGCGAAGAGAACGGTCGAGCTGATGCCCTATCGAAGTTGGCCAACGGATTCCAGGGAACAAAGGATGCGACCATCTCGTTCATGGTCTCGGGGGGCCGTGCGATCGATGAAGGAAAGGTCGAAATCACCACCATCGATCCGACGGAACCTTGCTGGATGGATGATCTAATCGCTTACCTCAAAGACGGGCTTTTGCCCCAAAATCGAACTGAGGCCAGGAGAATAAAATATCGATCTCTGCTCTATATGATGGATCATGAAGGCAGGTTGTTCAAAAAATCCTTCACCGGTCCCCCGCTAAGGTGCCTACGACCTAGCCAAGCCCAAGATGTCCTGGAAGAAGTCCATGAGGGATGTTGCGGAAACCATTCCGGAGGTCGAGCTCTAGCTCGAAAGATCTTAAGGAGTGGGTATTTTTGGCCGACTATGGTGTGGGACGCGAAGATCCACTCTAGGAAATGCCCCAAGTGCCAAAAACACGGCAACCTAATCCACACTCACCCTGCGTCCATGATACCGATCGATGTGTGCTGGCCCTTCGACCAATGGGGGATCGACATCATCGGTCCCTTCCCCTTGGCACCCAGACAGAAAAAGTTTGCCATAGTATGTGTCGAGTACTTCTCAAAGTGGGTTGAGGCCGAGGCAGTCCCCAAAATTACTGATGCAGTGATAAGAAATTTCCTCTGGAAGAATATAATCTGCCGTTTTGGGGTTCCGAGGGTACTCATCTGTGACAATGGCCCTCAATTTCGATCTGAGAATACCAAGAGCTATTGTCGAGACCTCGGGATCGACCTCAGATTCACTACAGTTGGTCATCCGCAAGCAAATGGCCAAGCTGAAGTCACCAACCGAATCATTATCCAAAATCTCAAGACCCGCCTTGACGCCAAACTGGGGGCATGGGCGGACGAGCTCGACGGCGTACTATGGGCATATCGAACTACCCCACGGACAGCCACGGGACAAACACCATACTCTCTGGTTTACGGATCCGAAGCCGTCATCCCATCGGAGCTGTTACACGAAACCGCTCGTGTATCGCAATACCAGCTCGACCGGAATACGGAGATCAGAGCCGAAGATCTAGATGTGATTGAAGAAAGCAGGGAACACGCCTATAAGAAGCTCAAACAGTACAAGGCAGCGGCGGCTCGATCATACAACAAACATGTGAAGCCCAAGTCGTTTCAGATCGGCGACCTAGTGTTAAAAAAGGTCGAAGTCTTGCAGCATGTCGGAAAACTTGAGCCTAACTGGGAAGGACCCTATCGCGTCACGGAGATCGGGAAAAACATGGCCTACCGGCTCGAAGACATGGCCGGGGAGCCATTACCCAGACCGTGGAATGCGCACAACTTGAAGAAATTTTACACTTAGCTTTCAAATTATTTCAAGTTGTAACGGTTAAAGCGGTCGAATTCGCCAGAGAATCGATCTCTATTCAGTGAATTAATATACATGTTTGGGAACGACATCCGATTGGAGTCAATACGTAATCTGGGCCCAGGTTACTATCCCCTCGAGTAAGCTCTCATTCGACCTACGGTCATGAGTCGAGATGGGAGCGAACCCCCCCACATCCAATCATTGTTAGAGATCGAGATCCAATGAGGTCGTTTTCAGGCCCAACGAGATCCTAAAAATCCTAACGTATTGGGTGATTTTAAATCATTGTTAGAGATCGAGATCCAATGAGGTCGTTCTCAGACCCAACGAGATCCTAAAAATCCTAACGTATTGGGTGATTTTAAATCATTGTTAGAGATCGAGATCCAGTGAGGTTGATCTTAGACCCCAAAGAGATCCTGAAAATCCTAACGAATTTAACGTATTCAAACGACGCTAGAGATCTAGATCCAACGAGGTCGTTTTTAGACCCAAAGAGATCCTAAAAAAGCCTAACGAACCTAAAGTTCCAAAGATCCAAGGAGATCGTTTTAGATCCAAAGAAGTCCAGAGATTAATGGTTTTCAAAAATTAATGATCCGGAGATCCAAGGAGATCGTTTTAGATCCAAAGAGGTCCAGAGATTAATGGTTTTCAAAAATTAATAATCCAGAGATCCAAGGAGATCGTTTTAGATCCAAAGAGGTCCAGAGATTAATGGTTATCAAAAAATTAATGATCCAGAGATCCAAGGAGATCGTTTTAGATCCAATGAGATCCAGAGATTAATGATTTTCAAAAAACCTGATGATCCAGTGATCCAAAGAGATCGTTTTAGATCTGATGAGATCCAGAGATTAATGGTCATCAAAAATTAATGATCCAGAGATCTAAGGAGATCGTTTTAGATCCGATGAGATCTAGAGATTAATGGTTTTCAAAAATTAATGATCCAGAGATCCAAGGAGATCGTTCTAGATCCAATGAGATCCAGAGATTAATGGCTTTCAAATCTCCGTTAGAGATCGAGATCCGATGAGGTCGTCTTTAGACCCAAAGAGATCCTAAAAATCCTAACAGACTTAATGATCCAGAGATCCAACGAGATCGATTTAGATCCGAAGAGATCCAGAGATTAATGATCTTCAGAGGAAGATCCTAAGATCCAATGAGATCGATTTAGATCCGATGAGGTCCAAAGATCGATCCGATGAGGACGGAGTAAGGTAAAAGGACCTAGGGAAAAATGCGAACGCCCGAGATAAGATCGACATCCAAACGAAATCAAATAGCGTGACGAACCTATCGATCCGAAAGCGATAAAAATCTAGCTAAAGGGTAAGCAAAACCTGGATCGACAAACCATGCGCATGCCAGATCGAACGAATACTCAACTTGCGAAGCAAAAGAAGTATGAAACAAAGTTCATTCATGCGAAAAATAGACCCCCAAAATTGGAAGGGTTCGATTCTACCTAGCGCATCGAGCTCACCACGCGACGTGGCTCGATGGGCGAATGTTCAAAACAACAAGATTAAAGCAAATATTCACCTAGCCATAACCCCGGCTAGTAGGTCGGATTTAATGTTTTGGAATTGAAGGTTCAATCTAATCAAGCTCAACAGGAGCAGAGGATTCCCTACCAGATCCGGTCCGCGACCCCTCGAACTCACGGAGAGGAGGAAGGAAATGCTCGACCTCGACCGGCTGTGGCAGTTCTCACTCCACCCGGCTCTTCGATCTCTTGGCCTTGGCAATTTCTATAGCATGGCCATACTTATGGGTCGCCCAATCGATCTGAACGGGCTCCTCCTCCTCCTCAGTAGCTCCGGGATCAGCCAGGAGAGGACCTATTGTGTTGAAATTGAACTCCGGAGGGAAGATGTTTTGGGCCTTGAGCTGGTTCACACATATCTGGAACCCTTCAGCCAGGTCGCCCTCGCCAACGATCAGGCTCGCCTCTTCAAAACCAGGGCCCTCCATGAACTCCCGCACCGCGTAACGCTCGATCTCGAGCTTATACCGTTGCAGGTCGGAGGCAGCCTTCTGGATCCTCGACCGGGCAAGGTCGAAAACCTCAGCCCTACCCTCTTCCTTCGAAGCAGCCTGGGCATCTTCAAGCTGCTTGGCAAACTCCTCTCTCATCTTAGCCAGCTCTTGCTCGTGGCTTTTCTCCGCCTTCGCCAGTGCCTCATTAGAACTCTGAAGCTGAACCTCCATCGATTCCTTCTCCTCGATCCGGACCCGCTTCTCCTCTCTAGCTTTGCGAAGTTCGTCTTCGAGCTGCAGGAAAGCATCAGGGTTCATCGAGGCGAGGTGGGCCTTTGCCGTCTGGTACTTCTCCTTGTACCTTAGCTTGCCGGCTTTAAAGACCTCTGCCTCCTGGATCGAATTGACCAGTACGGGGAGGACATCCTGAAGAAGGGGCGAGGGTCAGAAGTTCTGACTCAGAATGAATTTAAGTGAGATCGACGGAGAAAGCAATGAAAAAAAGATATACTAACGCAAAAAAGTCCCCTGGCGGCCTTAGCCCTCTTCTGATCGAAAGATCTTGTTAAGGAGAGCTTCCTCTGTTCATCGATGATGCATCCAGTGTTGAACAAGGCCGATATCAGGTCGATGTCCGGGGTACCGAAAGCAAGATGACGCTTCGATCCGTCTGCCTTCTCTAGCTCGAGCCCGGCTGGCCATTGGGGAAGTGGGGGTCGTTGGGAAAGCCATCAACTCAGCTTCTTCATCCGATTCCTCAGACTCTTCGACCTGGCAAGCTGTCTCACTAAGGGGCCTCTTTCCCACACCGTGCCTTGCCTGAACAAACTGGGCATAAGGGTCAATGGCTTCATCAAAATAAATGTCTAAATGATCTAAATTTATATCGACCACTCCCTGACCCCCTGAAGGCCCAGCCAGATCGACGAACTCCTGACCACGAGCTGGCTCCGTCGCCACATTCTGAATGACCTGGAGAGGGCCTTGGTCATGCAGCTCCTTTCTGAACCCCTCCTGATGGACTCGCTGTGCGTCAGGAAGAGCATTGAGAATCGAGCGGGCCGCATCGACCACGGGCTGCATCTCAGTGGCTATAGCCTCCCTTTGACGCCGTGCCCTCATCAGTGAAGCTCGAGACATGATTAGCACCAGGAGATCTGAAGATCGAATAAAACCAAAATCAGATCGATAATAATGAGGAAAATTCACTATTAAAAAGGACCCTGATCGAGGTGGGGTCCGGTCAAAGCAGTAGCATACCAAGACGGAAGTTCCTCCGACGGGTTCCAAGGATAATGCCCGCTTCGACCAGATGCCCCGTCCTCGTCAGGTTTGTGTGGTCAAGAAGGCCCAAACGAGGAAGCAGATCGAAATGGTCATGGAGCCAGGAGGTCGATCTAGTCAGAAGACGCTTCGGATCATCAGAGCCCCAAGTAGTTCGGAACGAGGGGGCGACGGGGAGATCGACGAAGAAGAACTTGGACTTCCAGTCCACCCCATGCGGCGACGATGGGATCGATACCATCTTCCGATTGGGCTTCGACTGAAGGTTAAAGTAGCCAGGGCCAGATTTTGCAGCACTATTCAAAGTAAAAAACTCTCCGAAATCTTCGAACTCTGGCGCGAACCCCAAGAACTTCACGATTATCATCATGCAGTGAACCAAGGAGAACGAATTTGGGGTCAACTGGGCAGGACACATATTGAATCGGACGAGGAGATCGGAAACGATCCGCGGCAAAGGAAGACGCAGGCCGTACTTGACTGCATGGTAATACAGCCCAATCGATCTCGGCCTCAGAGGGTTGCCCACAGTCTCCCCCGTCAACGGCATTCGAACCACATACTGGGGGCCCAAACCCAGCTTTCTCACTACTTCCGCGAATTTCGTAGGGGTCATCTTGGTTGCCCTCTGCGTCACATGGGTTAGAGTGTGGTAGACATGGCGTGGTTGCTCCACCACCGGGGGATTCACCTGCTCTTGAACCTCTTCTTCTTCCCCGACCTCCTGCGCCTCCGACTCGTCCACCAATCTCATCGGACCCTTCCTTTTTGAGGTCGAAGCGGGTCCCCCGCGATTGGCCGTACCACCCGACCCTGTGAGTGACTCAAAGCTCGCATCCGGAAGCAGGGGGACCCTCTGATCGATCTCTCGTTCGGGAGACGGCGTAAAAGCAACTATACCCGAATCTCCTCCAGTTTCGATCTGGCCGCGAGCCATGAGAAGGTGTGAGAAGAAATAGAACTTTACCTTGAGAGCAGATCGAACAAGCCTCAAATAGGACGGCTGGCGAGAGCTGCAGATCGGAGCAGTTCGACGCTTTGTATGCGAAAACAGTGAAATGAGGGCTGAGGGTGGCCCCCTATTTATAGAGGGTGAAAAGGTAACGTCTCGAAATACGAAACGACGCCATTATTACCCCGGACACGCCACCTCCCTCAAAGGTCACGTCGCATTAAATGCGGCGTCAGATCGGTGAACTCAAAAGACGCGCCTCATCATTAAGGCAGCGGTTCGATTTAAACGGTCACGACGGTTCCCCTGTCCAATGCCAGATCGATGAAATTACCACTGCGAAATTTCACACTGGTAATTTGGGGGGCCTCTGACATGGCATAATAATGCGAGGACACGTGGCACGCCCACGTGGGCGCCACGTAGACTCCGTGCCAACTCGGACAAACCAGAAAGACTTTTGGACAGATCATCAGATCGCCACCAGGTCCGCAGATCATCAGATCTACATGAGGTCATTAGATCGATATACACATCGCTTGATCGTCAGATCAGCAGATCGATTTTAATACCCAGGTCATCAGATCGACCTGCCCTCTCCTATGAGGAAACCCACAGCATTAAGGATCCCGGAAGGCAATATCGATCTCCAGATCGATTACCTACGTCACCGGACACCTGAATACTGTAAAGCACTCCTGTCGGGACACGTGTATCCTTCTCATTCCCTGGAACAGGCGTACTATGGCTCATTAATGACCGTCAGTCCCTGCTTTTACCCAAATGGGAAAGAAGGTACAACCGACCCGCCTAAAGCCGGTTCCATCGTCCGACATCCATATCGACGACTGGCAACGCCATTAATACACCCCTACAGTACACACACTACTGTGTCATTTGGCCAGGCTATAAATACTCGCCCTTTGAACAGTAGTTGGAAAAGCCTTTAATACGCATTCAATTGCATTTATTCTCTCTCTAAAGAGCTCCATTACTGACTTGAGCGTCGGAGTGCCAACCTTGGGTAAAACCCCAAGTCCCCCAAGTTGGTTTCGAGCTCACGTTTGCTAGTGCTTTCAGGTCGATAAAGAACCCACTCAAACAAATTTTTGACTGATTGACCCATATCTGACTGCCAGATCGACCACGTCAGATCGACCAGATTTGAGCCAGATCAATTATGATTAATTCAAATATTATCAATTATATTTTCTTTTCGTGCATGTTTTTGTAGCAAATTTTTTATTGGAATTATTTTATTTTATTTTATTTTTCTAGAAAAAAGAAAGAAAGAAAGAAAGAAAATCATGTTTACAGATACGCAATAAATTATAGTTGAGATTCCAACTTTAATAAAAGAAATATATAAAATTATGAATAATAAAATAGCGTCGTACAATCAATAACTTTCATTATTATTGGAAAGTAGTTTCTGTCTTCCAATAATTACAATAATTGAATGTAACCTAATCCCGTGATTTCGAAATTTCATTCCCTATAGTCATATCCCAAATTTCATCTATTTTCTCATAAAATATTCTAACTTATTACGCGTGACACGAACGCAACAAATCGAATTTTTTGCTAAATATACCATATGAAAGATATTGAAAATAATATGTGAAACAAGTGTTCGACTCCAATACGATCGTAAACTAATATTTTTAAAAATACTAGTGAGGTGAACGTGCGTTGCACGTTTATCATTTAATTTTTTAAAATAAATTTAGCTATTATATTTATTGAACAAATTAAGATATTAAAAATATTTATTTTGATTAAATAAATATACACATACAAAAATATTTATATGAAATTTCTCTTTTAAATCATCTACGATAAGTAGAAATTCGAAGTAGAGAACATCCAAATAAATAAGCAATAAAAATATTTGAAATTTTGTTATTATATAAAAATATATATATTTAAGTGTATAGTAATTTGGCCAAATAATTCTAGCTTTTAAGCATAAGTAATAGTTTATAACTTTCAAATATATTTAATAAAATGAAGAGACATGTAAAAATTATAGAACAAAACCTAAAAGATCACCCAATTTTGCCCGTGGAGCATCCTAAACGTAGTAATCATCTTGAAACTTATGACCTATTCTCATCAGTTTATCGGTCATCATGTTTCTTTTTCTATAGATTTATTTAATTCAAGTTTCGTATGGCCTTTGGAGTAAACTTTATCAATTAAATTACATTTCTCATTTGTTCCATTTCAATATCCTTCATTGTTATCCATTTCATGACCATCTTCGAATCAATACCCACTTTAGTCATCGAAAAGTGTCTTTCCCAAGTTAGTGTTAATACTCTGCGTAAGCTCAATAACTCCACTATATTATTTAAACCCTACTAAGATCCATAGCGTATCCTAACACCCATATTCAGCTGTCATCTAGAATGACGCTCCTATCATCTCAAATGATTCCCCTGGTTATAAAAGCTCACCTCAGAGTTTAGTTTCATCAATCCTTTCTCGGGTTTATTCCACGATAACTCAGTGCATATTTTTCTTTTATCTGTATTTTTTGTCCACACTGATTAGTGTTGAGGTTTCATTAACTCTTTTATGTGACAAAGAGTGGAACTTCTAAGTTTCATAACATTTTAATAGCTCCATTGGTTCCATATTTTTCAAAGATTTTAAAGCGTCAAGATCAAGACAATCCACGCATGATAATCAGATAACATATTACTCTGAATTTTGTTATAAAAGCTCTCTTTGAGACCATTCGACACTCGCATGCCATGGAAATTTCGTTCAGTTTGTGCATCAATAATCTTGTCTGACACCAGGAGTGCGAATGGACAACTTCTGAGCATGTGGTCCACATATTCATGTCCTATATAGCAGCGTGTACATACATCACTTTTTCTAAATTTTCTGTCATATTTCAGTACATTCATGAGCAAGCTACCATGTTAGCAAGCCACAAGAAAATCTTAAACTTTTGGGGACAAAGTAATTTTCAAATTCATTTCAAATTTTTCTCCCATGTCTCATCCGACACCATAAGTAGACTATAACCGATTTATAGGAAAATTTGTCGTTAGTTGACCCAATCAAAACTCTCTTATCTCCGTTATCATGCAATGCAATTAGGACATTAAGTATCTCATCCACCACCTCCTTAGGCAATAACGTTTTCAACTTATGTAAGTTTCAGTTTTTATTTGTGCAATGGATTACATACCATCAGATCTTTATCCTTCTCATGAATCTTATCTCCAAAGATGTCCGCTAGTTTGCTTGTGATAACCATCTATCATTCCATAGAGACGTCCATTCAACTGGTTCTAACTATCCCCTTGCATGCTCGGGAAGCCATAAGTGGAAGCTTATGTTCAAGAATGAGAACATCCTAGCAGCAATAACCATCTTGAACCTTATGACCTATCCTCGTCAATTTATCCATCATAATGTTTCTTTCTCTCAAGATTTATTTAATCAAAGTTTCTCAAAATCTTTGGAGTAACCTTCGCCAATCAAATATTACATTTCTCATTAGTTGTTTTAGAGTATCCTTCATTGTTATTCATTTAACGACCGTCTCCAAATCAATCTCCACATTAATTTTTGAAAAGTATCTCTCCAAAGTTAGTTTTAATCCTTTAGGTAAGTTCAATAACTTTGCTACATTATTGAAACTATGCCAAGATTCATAACATATATATCCTAGCATTCATCTCCAATTGCCATCTCGAATGACGCCCCTGTTGGTGTAGTTATAAAAGCTTCAATCCGATTTTAGTTTTACCCATCACTTCTCGAATTTATTTCACGACAACTAAGTGCAGATTTTCTTTTGCCTGTGTTTTGTCTCCTTATTGATTAATACTAAGGTCGTAGATAACTCTTTTATGTGGCGAATAACAACATTTCTAAGCTTCATAACATTTTGATAGCTCCTTCGGTTCCATGTTTTCCAAAAATTTCAGAGCGCAAGATCAACACAACCCACCCAGGATATTTTAGGAACATATTACTCAGTATTTTGCTACTAAAGCTCTCTTTGAGCCCATCCGACACTCGCAAGTTTTCCCTAAATTTTCTATCATACTCCAATACATTTGTAAGCAATCTATCATATTAGCAAAGCCACAGAAAAATCTTGAATTTTTGGGGTAAGGTAATTTTCAAATTCATTTAAAGTTTTTTCTTGCATGTCTCATCCGACGCCATAAGTAGAGTATAGTCATTTTATAGGAGAATTTATCTTTAGTTGACACAATTCATTCTCTCTTATCTCCATTATCATGTAGCGCGTTGGGACACTAAGTACCTCATTCACCACCTCTTTGGACGGTGATGTTTTCAACTTATTTAGGTTTCAATTTTTATCTTTTCCAATGAGATTACATTCCATAAGATCTTTATCCTCCTCACGAATATTATCTCCAAAGATGTCCATCAGTATGCCTTGTGATAACCATCTATCATTCCATAAAGATGTCCCTTCACCGTTCCCAATCCTCCATTTTCAAAATGGTTCCACCATCAAAGTGTTTTTAACTATCCCCTTCCATGCTCGGGAAACCCATAAGTCGAGGCTTATATTCGATCAAGAATGTTATCCCTTTTTAAATATTTTTTTGATGTATAACGCCATCTCCTTGTTAAGCATTCTTCATCTCGTTTTAGCTAGCATCACTATATTTTCTTTTGGGCTTCTCTAAAAACCAATCCACATTCTTACTTCTTTGCAGTCACCTTCTTTCACTCTACAAGATGAGTCTGTTACCTTGTTATATTAATCGCCTAAAGAAAGTTGTGCTTGAGTGGATCAAGTTTATCGTACATCTGATTAGGGAGCCAATTTGTGTGCATGTGGTTGATGGAGATCGAGATCGTGATGGACTTAATAAGTGTCATTCGTCAATAAATATTTGTCATTTTGGCTTTCTATCCCAAGAGATGCTTTTCGACTCTATTAATCACAATCGGGAAATGCTCATTATAATTACAACTAAAGTTCATTTGCACCCCCCAAATAGTTCCTTAAGTTGTCTGTATTTTCCATGCCCAGAATTCTACTAACCTACTGCTTTAAATCATTTGTCGCATAAGGTGCAAACAACACATGTGATTTGCATAAGTTTAATTTGAGGTCCAACTCCTTGCAAAACGTCTCAACCACACTTTTAATGCACTTTGCTCCATCCACGATAGGTTTGACTCCCAATATTAAGTCATCTGCAAAAGGCAAGTGTGAGATCATGTAAGAGCTTCTCTAATATACCATAATTGGCTTCCAGGTCCGGCCGAAATGGTCTCTTCAGTTATATATGTAAGTTGTTCCATACATATTACAAACAAATAAAACGAACGTGATTACCTTATCTAATGCCACACATCCGTACAACCTCCATTGGTTCACCATTCTATAGAATCTCCGATTGTATCCTCTACATTCTGCTCATAATAGACTTTTAGAAATTCCACTGGGTTTTTTCGTACGCTGTTTCAATATTCAATTTCAGCACCATGCCCCTTTTTTATCGTTGGAGTGATGTAGCATTTGTAACACTTATTCAGGCATCAAAATATTGTAATAGGTGCCTTGGTCGGGAATGAAGCTATTCTATTTCGATCCCGCAATTTTTTTAATATACGGTTTAAACGAAGTATAATCATCTTGGTGATTATTTTGAGCAATATGCTGCACAACGTAATTGGCTAAAACTCGTTTATTTTTGTCGAGCATTAATTTTTGAAATTAGACAAATAAACACCCGATAATCTTTGTTGGTTGCTCATTCATTTTCTATTTTCAAAGCATTCATCTGATTCCTTCTTCTTCTCATTATGGCTGACAGATGAAAGAAACTTGTTTGTTTATCCCTAAATTTGAGCCAATTAATTCTCAACTCTTAAACCAAATAATCTCTTTTTGTTGCAATAGTTTATTATATTCTGCCCTCAATTCTTCCTCCAAATCATTTGAATATTTACCTTGTGTGTATCATGCATAATGCTTTAGAAATTCTTTGTATTTTTGTTTTGTTTTTTGCTTTTCGAGCACATTGAAAATTATTCAAGAACCATTGTTTCTGGGCAATGATCCCAAGTCAAAATGTCATTCAAATTTTGATTCGGTCAATAAGTTGTATATTGCTACTTTGGAGAATGTAAAAATAAATTGATAACTATTGGATCAATCTCATTTAGATTAAATTAAAAAAATTTCCATATCGTTTCTTGAACTCACACCAAATCTAACATCTTGAAATTTTTAATTTAATCTTCAAAATTTTGTTACCATTACGCTTTATTAATTCTCACATATATTTCTAAAGATATTTCACAGTCGTTCTTAATTTTGGTATGCATGTGCATATACATTAAAATCAAGTAATTCTTTTTTTTAACCAACTATTCTTTATCTCTTTTTTATTTAATTTGTCTCTTTTTTATATTCTCTTTGTCATTTGATCTTGCATTCTATTTTTTTATTTGTATTCTTCTAGTGAGTATTAATTTGAGCAATATGTTGCACAACGTAATGGGCTAAAACTCGTTTTTTTTTTTTTTTTTTTTTTTTTTTTTTTTGTAGAGTGTTAGTTTTTGAAATTAGACAAATACACACCTGATAATCTTTGTTGGTTGCTTATTTATTGTCTGTTTTCAGAGCATTCATCTGATTCCTTCTTCTTCTCATTATGGCTAACAGATAAAAGAAACTTATTTGTTTATCCCTAAATTTGAGCCAATTAATTCTCAACTCTTAAAGCCAAATAATCTCTTTTTGTTGTCATAGTTTGTTATATTCTACCCTCAATTCTTCCTCCAAATCATTTGAATATTTACCTTGTTTGTCTCATGCATAATGCTTTAGAAATTCTTTGTATTTTTGTTTTATTTTTTTGCTTTCCGAGCACATTGGAAACTGTTCAAGAACCATTGTTTCTGAGCAATGATCCCAATTCAAAATGTCCTTCAAGTTTAGATTCGGCCAATAAGTTGTATATTGCTACTTTGGAGAATGTAAAAATAAATTGATAACTATTGGATCAATCTCATTTAGTTTAAATTAAAAAAAAAAATCCATATCTTTCTTGAAAGACAACCAATCTAACATCTTGAAATTTTTAATCTAATCTTCGAAATTTTGTTACCATTACGCTATATTAATTCTCGCATATATTTGTGAAGATATTTCAAGTCGTTCTTAATTTTGGTATGCATGTGCATATACATTAAAATCAAGTAATTCTTTTTTTTAAACCAACTATTCTTTATTTCTTTTTTATTTAATTTATCTCTTTTTTATATTCTCTTTGTCATTTGATCTTGCATTCTATTTTTTTATTTGTAATCTTCTAGTGAGTATTATTTCAGATTTATGTTTATTTTTTTATAATTGATTTTATATATATAGTAGAAATAATTAAAAGAGTATATTTATATAAATGTTTAATCGAATATTGTAAAAATTATGTATAAAATTAGTTTATATCTTATTTTTATATGCACACATATTGAGTTTTCTTAGTATTCTTAATTTAAAGTAACTTTGGTCTGAGAACCTACAATTCTAAATTGTAGAATTAAGAAACCAAAAACGTTATTCGTGTTTTGAAGTATTTAGTTTATATTTTATCATATAAACTAAAGGAAGATTATATGGTTAGTTGGATTTAGATAATTAAAATTATATTAGTATTAGTTATAAAAATTATTACATTAGGATTAATTAATTTATTGAAAAATATTTTATGTAAATCATAAACTATATTATTTTGTTAATTAGATAAGTTGATAGAATTATAATATGATTATAATTTAAGATATGGGTTTAGATAATTAGAACTATGGACTTATATAATTAGACTTACATTATGATTGATTTATTGAAAGTTATTCTATGTAACTTATTTAAATAATATTTTATTTTACATAATTACAAAATTTTATAAAGTGAATCAATTTGTTGTTTTTCAATTCATTAGATATATCTTATTATAACATTTTAAATTATAGGCCTCAAAATTAAAAAACAGGCAACTTATATTATAAAATTTGAATACAATTAATTAAAATTATAGAATTAAGAAACCAAAAACGCTATTCGTGCTTTGAAGTATTTAGTTTATATTTTATCATATAAACTAAAGGAAGATTATATGGTTAATTAGATTTAAATAATTAAAATTATATTAGTATTAGTTAATTAAAAATATTACATTAGGATTAATTAATTTATTGAAAAATATTTTATATAAATCATTAAATTATATTATTTTGTTAATTAGATAAATTTATAAAATTATAATATGATTATATTTTAAGAAAGTTTATTGATTTAGATAAATAGAACTATGGACTTATATAATTAGACTTACATTATGCTTGATTTATTGAAAATTATTTTATGTAACTTATCTAAATAATATTTTATTTTACATAATTACAAAAATTTATTAAAATAAAGTGAATCAATTTGTTGTTTTTCAATTCATTAGATATATCTTATTATAACATTTTAAATTATAGGCCTTAAAATTAAAAAAATAGACAACTTATAATATAAAATTTGAATACAATTAATTAATATAGTAATATTAAAACAATTCTTGTTGAACTATATATCTTTTCTAGGTAAGTTGGAGAAATTTTACTTCTACAAAGAGTCCTATTTGATGTTAATATGTGCTTTTTAAATATAATTAATTAATAATCTATAACATGTATTTACATCATTATCCTTGACTAATAATTATTGAAGTAATTGTTGTGAGGATATTTTAGGCGATCCGTATTTTGTAAGAAACTATTCGTGCTTTTATAAGATATATATATAATATAATATAATATATATATAGAATAGATAGATATAGATAGATTTATGTATCATAATTTTTAATTATAGTCAAATCTATATTATTTCATTAATATGTATATTATCATAAATACAAAATAAAAATATAATGAAATATCAAACAGGGGCCTTTCGGCGAAACGACAAGTGGAAACTCGCATGTGCCAGGCATCTTTCAAAGATTCCGTGGCACGTGCGAGAGCCTCTCGTAAAGATGCGAACTATGATGCACTGATACGGACACGACGATACGGATAGGACGATACGGATTTTTTCTTAAATTTTCTACGTGAACACCGATACGAACACGGCGATACGGATACGATACGATATGGATAGGACGATATGGATTTTTTCTTAAATTTTCTACGTGAGGAATATGACACGAGACGATAATATGATGCTTTTATCCGTGCGTGCATCATAGGATGCGAAGAAACCTCACTTGCAGAGCAGAGAGGGAAAAGGTGAGGATCAGTTTCCTCTTGCGTCGCCACCTCCGCCGTCAGCTCACCGGAATATTCCTCCGTGCGGCCTTAGGTACTGTGGAAGATTCTCTTGCTAGTCGTCGGAGGAATTCGATTCCGTTCGGAGTGTTTTTTTTTTTTTTAGTTCGTTTGATGGACTGCTTTAGTGTAAAATTCCTTTTCTGTGCTGGAGAGTATTTGTGAACGGGTTACTTTGCTTCGTTTATGTGTTTGTTTAATTTTTTTTTTTCAGCTTCAAATGCTTGTTTGAAATGATGGAAGATGGGTTTGGCAAATTTTAGTCTGGTTCCTGATTGTGATCAATTTTGACTATATAGTGAAATAGATTTGTTTGTTCCTTGTTGTTGTTTTTTCTCTTTTTTTAGCGTTTCAAATGTTTAGCAACTGGAAACACGAGAAAATAGCGACTTTTGCTGAAGTGAGTAAATAAAAGTTCGTTTTTTAATTTTAAGTGCATGATAGAAATTGACCAGTTTGATTATCTTAAATGGAACTTAATTGTTAAAAGAAGTTAGATGGAGAAGTTCTGTTAGAGCTTTGAGATGAACCTTTGATTGGGTTGTCCTTAATGATCATGAAATTTTGAAGGGAAGTGATATAAGCTGTGTAAATACAAGATATTTCACCACCTTACTGTGACAGTACTACGGACTGTTGTGGATTCTGTGCAGTAATCAATTTCTTGACATAACTAAGGTTGTTGGTTATGTTTTATATAGAGAAAATTACATTTTTGGTCCCGTAGTTTTAAGGCCAAAAATTTTTTCTTCCCAAACAAAATTTTTTGGTCCCGGTCTTTACGTTTTTGACAAAATTAGTCCCAAACTTCAAAAAATGCACTTTTGATCCCAAACGGCGTTAAAACCGTTAGTCTCACTTTTGACCAATTTTTTTGATTTGTATTTATATTTTATTTATAAATATTATATTAAAATAAATCAAAAAACAATTAAAAATTCATTTAGAATAACCTAGTTAACAAACTATTTTTGTATTATTATTCATCCATAAATTATATTTGAATGAGTATTGGAAATTTGAATATAATAAGTTAAATTACTAATTAATATAAGATGGTATGATTTTGTTATTGCAAATATTAAATAATATACAATAAATTTGAATTTAACATGTTAGATATAGTATTTATAAAATAAAGTAGGGGTCATTTATATATATATTATATATCATTTATATTATAATTAATATAACTTTATTTGTATATATATTATATTTCATACACATGTCAATTAAATATGATATAATATATATATATACATGGCAACTTTAAAAAAAAATTTAAAAAAATCAACAATATATATATATATATATATATATATATATATATATATATATATAATATATATATATAATTTAATATATATATAATTTAATAAAGAAAGATTATAAAATCTTTGGTGTATCCCCCGAATTATCATTTATATGTCTAATAAGCAATTAATTAGATATTTAATTAATATAAAATGTTTTATCCGGAAAAAAAAAAAATCATACAAGTTATATTCTATTTTAAATAATAGATTACTAAAATATAAATTAAAATCAAATATGGAAAAAATCAAAAGGAAAATTGTTGATGCTGCCAATCTGCTGCTGCCCAGGAAGAACTGCCGCCCCAAGCCCCATCAATTCTGCAAATTTGTCGCTGCGAGGAAGAATTGCCGTTCACCACCACTTTTTCTCTTTTGCTCACTGCTGGAGAAGACCGCCGCTCACAACCGCTTTTTCTCTTTTGCTCACTGCAGCTTCACCACCCCCTTTCCTCCATCCGCGACCGCTTCGATTTCTTGGTGGCGGCCGATTTAGTGCAGGTGCGCAGATTTTGTGGTGGAGGTAGTGGTGTGCTATCTGGGTGAAGGGCAACTAAAACCGGCGGCGGATCTAGGTGAAGGGCAACTAAAACCGGCGACGGAGTTCATAGCCCAAAGCTTGGAAGATTAAATTTTCATTTTTTTTTTTCTTGATATTCTTGTTTGTTGATGTTGGTGTTGAATGAAGGTGTTGATCTTTTATGGTGGTGATAAGTGGTGTTTGGATTTGACAGATCTAACCGCGGTGGTGGTGGCTGGCTGACCGAAATCAGCCGGTGGTGGCGGTGGTTGCCGGATTGTTCTGGCTGTTGCATTCATTTCCCTTTTCTTTTTTTTCTTTTTTTTTTAATTTTAAAATTAAAATTTTATAATTTTCTATTGTTTGTTTATACATATTTTATATAAATTAATCTATATTTTATAATTAATAAGCAATATTAATCTCTCTTTTTTCCTAATAATTAAAAAAAAATCTCTCTTTTGAATATATATATATACACTGTGGATATATGTATATATTGTATATATACACATACATACTATACATATAGTATGATTTTATTGTTTATATATTTTTAATTAAAATATTACATTTAATTAATATCAAAATAATATCATACTTATTTTTTTTAAAAAAAATTAATATTATAATTATTTTACATATAATAAATATTTTATATTAATTTATTATTCATTAATATATTTATTTATTTAAGATATAACATTTATGGATGCATAATAAGACAAAAATAATTTGTGCTAACTAGGTTATTCTATTTGCATTTTTTATATTTTTTTGATTTATTTTAATATAATATTTATACTGAAAATACAAATTGAATAATTTATTTATTTATTTAAGATATAACATTTATGGATGCATAATAAGAAAAAATAATTTGTGCTAACTAGGTTATTCTATTTGCATTTTTAATATTTTTTTGATTTATTTTAATATAATATTTATACTTAAAATATAAATACAAAAAAAACTTGAATTTGTATTTTAATTTTATATATTATATTAAAATAAATCAAAAAAATTGGTCAAAAGAGAGACTAACGGTTTTAACGCCGTTTGGGATCAAAAGTGCATTTTTGGGAGTTTGGGACTAATTTTGTCAAAAAATAAACGTCCGGGACCAAAAAATTTGTTTGGGACGAAAAAATTTTTGACCTTAAAACTACGGGACAAAAAATGCAATTTTCTCTTTTATATACAAAAACAATTATAGTGAAAACTTGTGTCTCTCCTCCATTGAAATATTTTCTTTTTGTTGAATGTAATTCTTTGATAGCTTAGCGTAGAGTTTTTGCATTTTAATAGAATTGTTCTAAATCTTTGCTGGAACTCAAAATTAGGTAGCTCGTTATTTTTGGTAAGGCAACACATAGAATCTTATATAAAGAATAGAACTTTGAGACACTTGAACTCCTTATTAACCAATTCAGACTTCCATAGGTACCTTATCGATTGCTTCCAAATGCCGTACCTGGTACGCGACATTTATTCATTGGCAACATCGGAGATGCTGCTGAGGTTCTCCAGAATGGAAGTGATGACATCATACTGCATTTTTTGCTTCACACTACGCATACCAAAATCCTTGATTGTCGGGGGTGGGGGCAAAATTATCTATTTGATAAATTTTAAACACTACAATTATGAATTATAAAATTAACCAGAAAAGGGCCGTAAAAATTTGAGGTGCTTGTAAAGTACAATTTCACGCATCTAAATAAAGTATAATCATGTTAAGCAAACATCACCTGCATCTCTGTGTTGCTCAAACAGTAAAAGGTTTAACTGAGAATTAAACAGAATATGATCCCAGAAGAAGAACAAAGCTAACTAATGCAAAGTGCTTAATTAAGTGTCATTTACCTTTATTGGATGTAATGCTGTATGAATTATTAGATATAACCTTGATAAGTTATAATATTGTATAAACCTATAAATGCAAAGGCTCTCATATACATTCGGCAGTACCTTGTTTGTGAGAATTTCAATCGGTAGTTGGTAATTTGTGTAGTTGTTATGAGATGCAGTTGTGGTTTTGTGAAACTTACGTACCGAATGAACTGTACTAAATTTGTATAGAACCTTTCTCAATCTAAAATAGAACTAAGAACAATGAAGATACCAAAGAACTTGGAGTAGTCCGTTGTGCTGTTATTTGACATTTTGTGACTGATAACACAGGAGAAATTCAATTGACAATGCTTCCTCCTAAAAGCCAGCTTAGCTTCTACTTGTCATCAGTCTGCTTAATTATTACCTCAAGTTTATCTCTGAGAAGGCATGCATTGTAATGATTTTGTTCTTCTGCTTTGTCAAGCCCTAAGGGTTTACACCCTTCTTTCCATGTGTTCGTTGCAGTGCTGCAATTATTACGGCATACCTGATGAAAAGCGAACAACTATCCCAAGAAGGTGAATATTCTTGGTGATATTTTGGTTTTGAAATTCATTTATTTTATTCAGAATCTTTTTGGGTTTATTTAAATTAGTTTCTTTATTTCTTTCTATATCTTAACAATTTACTATTTTCTGGAATTACTAGATGCTATTGAGTCTTTGAGGCAGAGCTGTGAATCCGTATGCCCTAATGATGGTTTCTTGGAACAGGTTACGTATATGCAAGCCTCTGTGTCAGTCCTCACTTTTTAGTTAGGGAAAAATACAAAATCAGGATACCAACTCTCCCTAACTAGCGTTTTCGGGACACTAAATTTTACGGCGACAAAAAAGTCCATTAACTCTAAAAATCTGTCAATTTTGGGACAATGCTCGCCGGATTCCACTGTGTACTACCGGAGACTATGGACAAGTGTCATTTATGATGATGTGGATGATGACAACACTCTAAAACCATCCTACATGTCAAAAATTATGACATGGCCCAAAATCACCATGTCCACATCATTAAACTGCTCCAACTTGGCATTGATGCTCTTGATATAAATAATATTTTTTTTGTCTAAATTAATAGTGTTCTTGATATAAATAATATATATTTTTGTGTTTAATAATGTAATAGAAACTAATAAAATTAATCATTTTGTAAACGAATTATATTTTTTAAAACATATTGTTATTTCATAACATCTATTAGTTATGTTTTTAATATTTTTTAAACAAATTACATTTTTTCTATTTTCGTTTATTATCATTTCTTCAAAATTCTTGACCCAAAAAAATTTCATTCAAAATTATTTTACACTATTTTTTTCCTCCTTTCTTCTTCCTCCGGCAAATGTAAACCCCCATCACCCCAAAAATGATTCAGCAACTTGCACCACCAAAACCGTACATCACCACAACCGCACAACACCACTGCTACCACAATTGCACACCACCACTACTTGCACAACCACGTCGCAGACCGCACAGCACCACCGCCACCACAGTCGCACAACACCACCGCCACCACCTGCCCTTTTTTTTAGGTTCCAGTCCGAGTTCATCCATATTTTCACAAACCCGAACACGAACTCGTGCCTGACGAACCTCACAAAAGGTTAGGCTCGTGTTCGGCTCACAAGTTCGAGCAAGAAAACAGATCTAGATCTAGATCTAGAAATTTCTAAACAAAAATAAAGAAAATGAAGAGGGGGAAACCAATTTCTGCGCATAAAAAATGAAGAGAGAGAAGCGTAGTGCCGCATGGAGGGCAAGGGATGGTGCTGACAGAGGCGGAGGGGTGGTGGCGCTGCGAGCAGGCCTGCTGAGTGGATGGTCGGCGACGAGCAGCCGCAGCCGGAGTGCTGGTTGTGGGTTTCCATTGCAGATACAAATCTCTTTCAAAAATAAGAAAAAAAAACAAAGAATGAGAAGAAAGGTGTAGCGTAGCAGAGGCAGCAGCCGCGGCGGTGGGTGGCCTAGATGGCGTCGGTGCGACGGGTGGCGATGTAGGCGGTGGGAATGATGTTGGGCGGTTGAATGAGGATTTGGGGGTAGGGTTCTTCTTATTTTCAACCGGGAGAGAGAGTAATTTGCAGAAAATTAAAATAAAATTGCATGAATAATTAAGTTAAAGAAAGATTAGTTTTTATTTCAAAATATATTTCATACACAATAAGAATAAAATTTCCTATTTATATATATAGATAGATATATGTAATATAATATATAAATATACATATATTATATATGCATAAATATATAATAAATTTATATATTTTTTGATGTAATTGTAAATAATAAAGTGATCATTTTTTGCTATTCATTTTGTTTTTTTTTTTTTAATAATATTTAAATTGTATTAGGTGGTATGTCACTTGTACAATACATGGACAAATTTTTTGAGTCATTTGACATGTCATTGCCAATGTGTTCTGTTTTATTTCCACGTCAGCAATTTTATCCAAGTCAGCAGAATCCGGCGAGCATTGTCCCAAAATTGACAGATTTCTAGAGTTAGTGGACTTTTTTGTCGCCGGAAAATTTAGTGTCCTGAAAATGCTAGTTAGGGATAGTTGGTATCCTGATTTTGCATTTTTCCCTTTTTAGTTAGTTATTTAGGCGCCTCACTTTTTGTAATTGCTAATCTCCTTCATATGTGGTTGCAGTTGAAAATGTTCGAACAGATGGGCTTTAAAGTGGATCGCACTAGCCCCATATACAAGCGTTTTCGCTTGAAAGTACTAGGTCGGTATATTTACCCTCAACAACCTTCTTACGCTGTTTGATTCTTTATTTTTGTATGTTCAAGGTCACCATGACATCTATTAGTTGCTTGATTTCTTTAACTTGATATAATTTGATTGGCTAGTTCCTGAGTAAAGTATGAATTGTTCTAAAGAGAACTATATAATCGTTGTATCGAAGTACTTGACACAAAATAGTAGCTGGTCCCTCTTTGACAGTGTACAAGTTACTATAAGCAGGCAGGGTATAATTCTGAAAAAGGCACGAAATTCTTTTGCATTTTTCAACTATGAACGAAGGGTAAATACTCCCTCTTTTATGTCCTATTCTTTGTGTAGTCTTACGGCTGCTTTTTGCTACAACAATTAAAAATGGTTTCACTTATATATGTCCGTATTCTGGTCAATACCAGGTGATTCCTACAATCGTGGGGAAAAAATAGATGGTTCTAAGTTTGGTGCTGAACCTGGCTTACCAGTTGAAAAAGTTACATCTGCTGTTGGAACTTCTCCTGAGAAAGAAGCAGCTCCTACTCGAGCATACCGTTGCAAGAAATGCCGTAGACTGGTTGCTTTACTGGATAATGTTTTGGATCATGTTCCTGGGGAGGGGGAGACATGCTTCGAGTGGCATAAAAGGAGGAGTGGAAATCCATTCAATAGATCTGAAGATGATGACTGTTCCTCTTATCTTTGTTGAGCCACTTCGTTGGATGACTAACAGGTACAATAGATCAAGTTTTGTAAATTTTCAAACCTTCAAAAAAGTTTGCTTAATTAGGCCAAAGCCAAGAGTATGCATTGCAATTATCCCTTTCTCTTCTTCCTCATCAGGCAATCTTTTACAATTCAAATAATCTTTTATTGCATTCTCCGTTATCGCTGAGCAGTTGACATAATAACATGGGGAAAAGACTAAGATGAGGACAATTCTGTCAACTACCACTGATGCACCTGTTAATACACGCAATTCTTTGAAAAATATCACAAATTCTGGTTTTCCTGATGTTCTAATATTATCCAGTCGAGGAAGGTGGTTTGGAAGGAAAGCTGTTGTGTGCCCACTGTGAAGCCTGTTTAGGTTACTTCAACTGGTCCGGCATTCAGTGCAGTTGCGGGAGTTGGATTACTCCTGCCTTCCAGCTTCACAAGAGCCGAGTTGACATCAGTACTATCTAAAGCTATTCGTATAAAGATGGTTTTGGCTCTTCCTCAACTACAGTTAATACAGTCGGACCTCATTTTGTTTGAGATGGTTATATAAGAAACAATGCCATGTCGCGAGACGGGCATTCGGAAGTGCTAACCACGATCATAAAACTAGCACGCACTTAGCCGCATGTAGTTTGAGAGAAATGCTTCCCACTTGAGAAAGGACAGTAACAATGCCTACTTCAATTGTCTGAATGCATTCACAATTTTCGAGAAGAATAACTAAGATGTCTGTCAATGCGAGAAGGATGTTCGTGGCAGCATTAAGGTCGTTCCTGGCATGTGTGACTGCTTGTCTTGCTGAGTTTCTATCAAACCCCATTGAAACAAGTGTAGCAATTGAGTCCTCGATTGACATTACAGGGGCAGGATAGTTTGGCTGAACCCAAAATGAGCAAACACCTTTTTCAGATTAGCAAATTTTTTTTTTTTTTTTGATCTCCACCCAATTGAGTGAAGGACTAATCTCACGAGGTAGCTGAAGGCGCTTATTGTGGGGACCTCTCCCAACGTAGTTTTTTACATCCACAAGGTTCGAACCCGAGACCTTACTTAAGTGAACTCAAGCTCCTATCCACTTTAGCAAATATAGGTGCTCAGGTTTTTTATTTTTTTTTTTCTCATGGGATTACACGAACATAACCTGAGATTTGGCCGAATTACACAAACTTCCCTAGGGTTTGAAAAATTATGAAAATTTTCCATGTGAAAGAATTTAGATTACGTGAACTTTGTTGACTTAATCTTTAATCTTTTATGAACCCTTTCAAATTTTGACTTCAAATCGACTATAACTGCAAGTGTTATGCGTAATTTTTTATCTTTTATGAACCCTTTTCAAAATTTTACTTCAAATCATGACTACAATAGCAAGTGTAAAGCAAAATTTTAGGATCGGAGGGCAAGATTTGTAATTTCTCAGAGCTCAGGGTAAGTTTGTCTAATTAGGCCGAACTATAAACTAGGCTAGTGTAATTATCCTTTTATCCTTTTTTTTTTTTTTTTTTTTTTTATCTTTATACATACATGCATGCATACATGATACATTTAACAGGGTCTTAAGCAAGTGTTTTCACATGTCAGGCAAAAAAAAAGAAAAAGAAAAAGAAAAATCACTTCAATTAACAATCTGTAGAGAACTTGCCTCCATTGGACGAACAGCATAGGAAGGTGCATTTCCGAGATGATCTGGTGGGTGGGTGATGTACTCCCCGTCGATGGCCAACACAGTCTTGAGAAGAATGAAGCAATAAATTCAGGAAACTGTTTTTATTATACAGCAAAATCGACTCAATTAATTTAAATTTAATGTAAGATAAGTGTGGTGGACTTCCTACGTTTCATTTGAATTATTGAAATTCAAATAAATAAAGAATTAATTATGCATTTATAAAATAATTAAGGTCAGTTTCAGTGTGCATCATCGGATAAGCCTGAGTTTGATTAGCTTTTGAATAAATTGGGGACTTTTTCTAATGCTGGATTATGTCCAATTGTTTGATTGATCGATGATAAATTACAAAATTTAGTGTGAATATATATATTATAAAATTGCAAATTGGCAATTTTGGCTATTATAATTCTGTTTGGATATGGTTGCATTTAATAAAATCAGATCAATAATATCTACAACCAAATAGTTAAAAATTTTACGAGCTCAAAGCTTGTAGACACACTTTCAAAAATTTTGGTTTAGGGTTGTGTCGAAAATTTATATAATCGTATCGAATACTTCTCACGTAAAAATATTGTATTATTTGTGTCCGTACACCATAAATTCAAAGTCCAATATATTGTAGCTCCCAAGGTAGTACATATCCTATAAAAGTTGTCACAACCATTAATAGGAACATTACAACTCCGAGTCCGAGACACCGAATAAATTCTCGAGGACTACTATAACTCGCATGATATAGATCACGAAAAATATGAAGATGAACCACAATGAAAAATATACTTGTCCATTAACAGGCGATCATGTTTTTCACAAAATTTCTCATTACTCATGTCTAAGAAAAATATTGACTCAATATCATATAAGTTTCTTTGGAAGAATGAGTAAATTATAAAATATCATAAGTTCATAACCCACAAAAACAACGCAAAATATAATATATATTAGATAAAAAGTAACTCCTGACATCATTACAGGGATAGAACCCATGAAAAATTAAAAATAACACAAAATATAATATTACATAAAAATAAAGCAAAATAACCCATAAAAAATAAAAATACGCCGTTGCCGGGGATCGAACCCGGGTCACCCGCGTGACAGGCGGGAATACTTACCACTATACTACAACGACTTCTTGTTTAGTTAATCATATGAGTTTATAATGTTTGCTAACTAGTAAGAAAAGGATATCTAACTTCCCATACAAATGAGAGAATATTCATAAAGATACAGTTATGATGGATAGGCTACAGGGAACTTTCCACCTGTATTTAAACAAAATGCCATAAATCAAAACATTAAGAATAGAGATAAAATTGTCATAATACATACAACATATTCATATAGATCTGATCATCTCCAAGAACCAAAATCTATGGATTGCAGCGATATATCACCAAGAAATAAATCTCTCAAATGCTGTTTACACATTCCCACTCTTCTCCTATGCAAACTGGGATGTATACAGCTCGCAAACCCCGTTTTCCAGGCCGGAAACTTTTGCTTTTCCATAACGTGAAGTGTATAAACACACGAAACCGAAGCAGGGCATCCGATCACAAAACATTTGCACGGTCTAGACTCGCTCACCGTTCTAGCCAATGACACTAGACACAAACCACTATAATTTATTCCATAAGTTAAGGCGCCATCAAATTTCTCTCTTTGGGGAACTAATTCTGTGTTAGCATCATGCTCAAGCTCAATGTCCTCGGTTGATGGGATTCTGCTCAATTCTTGATCAAACTTCTTCTCTATTTCAGCCTCATAAATTCTGTACTTTGCTGCAAGTGTTCTTATACACGACATCCTTAATTGATCAGAAATGAGGTGCTTCAGTTGATTAAGATTGTCACAGTCAGCATACCATCTCCACCATCGGTTGACCAATCCTGCAAACCAGTCAATGATTTGATTGTCATCTAATAATACTAGCATATAGCACGGTCGACTGTATCCTTCTCTATTTGTCAGCCCATATCTGTGAAGACGCCTAATTATGAATTTTACAGGGGCAATTATTTTTGTACTGTAAACAGAATCAGTGGGACCTGGTAAGAGAGAGAGTGTTGCAGCCGTTTCAGATGATACATATTCTTGAGCCCGTTTCTGAAATTCGAAGTAAGAATCTCTCAGCTCTTGGGGAAGTGATGGTTCGGTGATATGCCTAGCTAATATAATTTCTTCACTTGCTGCATTTTTGGCATTAACGATATCTTGCATCCATATTTTCAGCAGTGTTTTGTACCAGTGATCAGTTTTCATCCCGGGTTTACGGTAACGAGAGATTTGATACAAAACAGAGTTGGTGTCAGCTAACTGCTTGATTTCTGACTCTTTAACTTTTTTCAGCCCATGAGCCAACCATTTTTTCCCAATTCTGACAGCCCCTTCGTCCCAAGAATCCCGTTTCTGTTCAGAAAACATCTTTACTTTGTCCTTCAATTTGTGTACGGCTCTAAAAGTTGGAGTCTCTTTTGGTTGCCTTTCAACCAAAGTGCCAAGAAACTTGACACCATTCACACTGCATGCCAAAATGTCATCTTGATTGTTATCAACATCCAAATAGAGGGAATTCTTTAAGTAACTCTCGATTTCGGCCTTGAAAGATAAAGCCACTTCTTTGGGACCTGAAACAGCAAAAAATATTTCATCCATGAAACGACCGCAATGTACCCTCACACCTGTGTTCTGCAAATTATCATTGCCATTTATTTGTCTCCTAAACCAGCCACGGAGGTTTGAGTGGGACCCCTGACAAGAATCAGAGGTCTCATATTGCATTGACAACCTGTAAATCTCACGGTCGAAGAGATCAAGATATATGTTCTTCAATATGGGGGACAAAACCCCTTCCTGTGGGAGACCTTGTCCTTTAGAGAAACCCCCAAATTCCAAATTGAGTACTCGGGCATCGAACATATTTTTTATTATATCAAATAAACCAGGGTCCTCTATCTTGTCCCCCATTGACGAAACTAGCTTGCTTAGGATGCAATGGTCAAGTTTTTTGCTAAGAATAAGTGTGAACCACCACTCGGGATTTTTTATCTCTTTTAAGGACATATTTCAAAGCAGACAAATGACTCCTACCACTTCGACAACCATGAGAAATCTTGGAGAAGTGAGGCCGGTAAACAACTTCCAAAACTATTCTAATGGCTTCTTGAACAACCCTTAGTTTCAAATCTGGGAAAACGAGCTCTTCTTTCTTTACCTTCGACCCTCTAGTCGATATTGAATATGTATTTGAAGCAATATCAAAATTTCCACAGGCTAGTTGTTCTGCTATGGGCTCAAATAACAAGTTATCACTTTCTGATGCCAAATCAACATTAGAGGTCAATCTTATACAATCATATGCATCTTTTAGAGTGTTTGGGTCGGCAATCACTTTCAACATGAGGTTGTGGAATTTACCACTCATGAATTGTTCTTTAACCTTCTTCTTTATACGCATTTCGAGAAACCTCTTATTCTCCAAACGGGTTGTTGGTTTGGATTTTTGTTCATGAACGTGGTATGATTCTTGAACCAGAGATGCCAAGCTCTTAGCTAGGGGCATTATTGCAATCTCTCCATCATGGCTGTTTGTGGACTCATCTACCAAGTTTGCCAAATCCTTGCCGAACGCCAATTTGCCAGTTCCCTTATCACCGTCATTGTATTCATTAACTGCTTCCCGAGTTGAATAAAACGGAACAAGCATAAATCTTTCAACTAACCTCCCTGATACAAATTTTACTATATTCAATTATAGTCATATTCTAAATCAGTTCGAAAAAGATTCTATCTTGGCAATCAAATCTTTTTGTAAAGAATAACATCACGAACTATAAATTGGTAAACAAAGAGACGGGGACTTTACCAGCGACATTCATATTCATAGGCATCGACAGCATGGGCGAAGGTACTCTCGGCAGCAGGCGAGATTTCAGTCGCATGGCCTCATATAGTTCAGCTAGCCCAGTTTTGTTGTTTATCTTTTCATAATATTTCAAGAAAATTGTGCTGGTTGAGGTGAACTCCTACTAGCTGATGAAACTTCATTGACCTGAATGAGCGTAGATAGCGTTAAATGTCAGTGGTAATTCACCTGCGTATTGTTCGCAATTTGTAAGAGGCATTTTAACAAACAGGTGGGGTGTGGAAGATGCCGGGCTCGAACTGGACCCGACAAAAGTTCGAGTCAAGCTCCCGCTACAGCTCTACCGTTTCTTTTTCTTAGAATCGAGGTATGGTGATTAACACTTAATTTGATTGTAGAGGCATGGTGAAGATTATATTTACCATCACCATTTGAGGTAAACCTGCACCCTCTAAAGCACAAAATATCACATTATCGTATCGTGTTGGATACTATTATCGAGCACCATATTGAGACGTTATCGCTTTAAAAACAATAATAATAAAAAACTCTATGTTGCTATCATGCTATGTCGTATGGCCATGTATCATAATTCATAATCTGGACTTATTCATGAAGTCGTTATTTTACACAATATTTATTTGCAGATGACCACGAACATTTAAAAACATTAGAACATGATACCTATTACCTAAGAACTTCAAAGGTTAGATAAGCTACATAGTTATATAGTATAGTAGAGTAGGTGGTCGTTATTGGATAAGCCACATTGAATTTCTATTAAGCTATGAAAACTCTCAATTCAGGCAAACGAATCAAGACTAGGCCTGCTCGACACCTGTTTGAGCCGGGATACGGTTCGTATAAATGATGCAAACAAAGCCGGGAGTAAGCTTGTGAGCAAAATTAGTGATTTCATAAAGTCAGAAGAAGGGTAACACAAGATCATCAGCTATCGACCTACAAACGTTAATTTAGAGGGGAAAAAAAGACGGATTTAGGAGATTGCAAGAAAGGAAAAGTACTTCTCTGAAAATAAACTGACCAAACTGCGTGCTTTCGGATAGTTTCAAGTTGGTTTTTTTGGACTGTCTTCTCCCATTTGAGACTTAGAATCTTCCTTCTTGTCCATAACTTGTTGTACACCTTCTTGATAACCTTCAATAAAGCTTCTGAGGGCATCTCTGTATGCAGAGGCTCTAGTCATGTAAACCCTCTGTAATGCAGGCCTTAATGTCTCCATTCCTCCTCGTGCGGCCACAGCTATATAGTGTCCACACAAGTTACAATCAAAATTCAATAGTCATGCATAGTGACACTGTCAAGAAGCGATTTGACATTGAAATTGGAAACGTAAAACATGTTCATATGAAACAAAATAAAATTCTAAGGGAATGAAATACAAAATGAGTATCAAGTTATCAGTCATGTTTTCAGTCTAATTCAGATAAAGAAATATAATTTTCACCGGCTTCAAATTTCAGAACGTCTACAAGATTTCATGTTTCTATCAAATTAACAAGGGGCAATCTTTCCTTACCAAGATCCTCTAGTGTTGATGGTTCCCTCTCTTTTGCTGCACCTTTTTCTCCATTGGGTTTATCTTCACTCTGTTCTTTCTTCTTGTAATCATACGGTCTGAGTTCTGGACCAATATCCCGGACCCAAGATGCTGCATATAATCTTGATGCTTCCTTCAAAACCTAATTGACATTTAGGAACAGCATTAGCATTTCAGAAATACAAACAAAGGACTCATTTACATCGAGGAAATGCTACTTCCATTTCACACATTCGAATTGGGAAATTCAGTAAAATTACAGGACATGCCAAATCAGAGTCTTGTACTGCACAACACATTGCATAACAAAATTCAACATCATAGCAAAGATGAAGGACAGATAATGGAACTGAGCACTGACAAGATACCGCTCTTTCCATGAAAGCTTGCTACGCTTTTTGATGTGAGGAGGATCAGGCAAAGATAAAGGAAATGCTATTTCCTTGAGATCATATCGGACGTAATTGAAAAGCTTCCTGCACACCACTTTCAACTTCATCCTGACCAGTCACGTAAAACCAGGAAACATAAGCCTGGTACACAGAGCAAAGTAAAGGCACGTGAAAAAAGGTAATCTGTAACTAAGCCTTTAATAACAGCGAAATAGTTTACTGGAGATGACAAAATGAAGGGTTTCCATGCATTAAGAGATTTAACAGGCTTTCTTCTTCATTTTTCTTCAATAAAACACAATAAATCCATAGAGGCAATTCATCAAGCATGTTGGGGGCGTTCAAAACGTCGAAACAGAACACTCGTACATACCCGTAACAGGTAGAAAATGGTAGAACGAAGTTAATCTATATCAGAAAAGTTTCTCAAACACATAATCAAGTATTCAAATGCACATAAATCATTAAATTCGTCTGGTCTTACAAGAACCTTCCTTTGTCGGTTGTTGATGCCTGTTTCAGGCGAGCGATGGCCTCGCCTTTCTCACTCGCGGCTTCGAGTAATACCTATTTACGGCTGATGAACTTCGTCTTCAAAATCAAAACGTTACCAAAAGATTTGATCTTTGTATATGGGCTGTGAAGAAGGAAATTGAAAGAAAAAGAGTTTCTGTAGCTGACAAGCTGGAAGAGTGGAAGTGGAACCTAAAAACGCGAAATTTGCGTTTTGACCCCTTTATTTGTTATACTATTCATTTTGGTACATGATTTTTATTTACATAGTAATATCGTTCGAATTTTAAATATTTCAAATTATTATTTGTATTTTTTAAAAATTCCAGATTATTCTTAGGGGTTTTTTGTGAATAGTAACCATGAGTTGAAAAAAAATTTGTTTACTAATATGTATCTCATTTCTGATAAAAAATTAATAATTTTTTATGAAAGACGAGTCAAATTTTAACGCCTAAATGGCCGAGATAGCAATTTGAACATTTTTATAATGTACAGATAACAATTTGAAAACTTGTTAACACATCTCTCATTTTCGGCGAAAAATTAATAATTTTTGATAAAAAAATGAGTCATGTATTGACAACTAAATTACAGAGATAACAATCTAAAATTTTTTACAAAGTATAAATGACAATCTAAAATTTTTTATAAAATACTGATGACAATTTAAAATATTTAAAAATTCAAATAAAAATTTACAAAAGTAGACAAGTAATGATGAAATCTCATTCTAATAACATTCAGAAGCATCAAATAAACATAAAGTGCAAGCATTATAAATTGATTTGGCTTGTATAACTGCAAAACCTTTCAGCAAGCATCAATAGAATCCAATGCATTTCAAATTAACAAGATATTCAGCTCTCCTCTCCTCCTACTCTCTGAAAACCGAAAAATTAGGGGAAAAATCAAACACCTCTCCCCCCAACGCCACAAAAGCCTCTACACTATTGTCACTGTCATCCATTCTTTACAACCATAAAACAAAAAATTGATAGGAAATAGGCATTTTGAAGTTCAACAAACCAAAAATAATTCAGAAATTCTCAATTCCCAGCTAAATTGTAATCGCATTCAAAAATTGACCCGCATTTTGAAATTCTCCTAGCTAGCTCAATTCCCACACAAACACCCAACGATCGAGCAAAATCAGGGGCTCACCTCAATAAAGGCCTATTTATTCAGAGAGAACGACAAGCTGAGAGATTGACTCGATGAAAACTCGAGGTCGGGCTCGGCTTGACTCGACGAGTCCCCTGAATTCTCAGGGGAAAATGGGAAAGAAATGGAGAAATATTGGGGAGAAGGAAAAAGGAAACAACAATCCTTCACTTACAATCTGTAGAAGAAAGCCTGAGGCGAGATGGTGGTGGGCGGTCGAGGAAATCTTCGAATGCTGGCGGAGATGGTGGGCGGTGGCTGAAGAAAACTTCGGAGGCGGGCGGAGATGGCGGGCAGCGGCTGAGGAAAGCTTCGAATGCCCGCCGAGATGGTGGGCGGCGACAGAGGAAAGCTTCGATGGCCGGCGGAGATGGTGGGCGGCGACAGAGGAAAGCTTCAAAAGGCCGGCGGAGATGGTGGACGGCGGCTGAGGAAAGCTTCAAAAGCCGGCGGAGACTGTGGACTGCGATTGAGGCTTTGGGGATTTTTGAAAAAGATTTAGGGTTAACAAGTTTTTGTTCAATTCTTTTCTTTTCTGAGAGTGGGAGGCGGCGGAAATTCTTGTATTTACTCTTCACAGGTCCTAGGGCTACAACCTTCAAATTTCTTTTTTTTTTTTTTTGGAAAATATTGGTATTAAACTTAGTTTTTTTATTGTTGTTTTTATTAAATTGGAACGTAAGTATATTATTTACATATATTTTGTATTATAAAAATATATATGTACTAAAAATATAAAAAAAGGATCCATGATTAGATTAAATATATGTTCAGTAATTAAGCGTGATATTAAGATATATAATTATAAGATATGATATAATTAACAAAAATATATACATATTTTAAATATAAAATTTACCACATATCTATATATTTTTGTTAATTATATCATAAATATAATAAATTAAATACATATCATATTTACCACACTGACATAATAATGTATGATATAATATAATTTAAACCAAGGATGATATAGTATAACTATTAATATATTTGTATATATGCACCCAGACACACACACCCATATATATATATATATATATATATATATATATTGATGGGGTCAAAATACAATCGCCCCACGTTATGACACGTGGCATCACCGAGATGATGACATCTGTCTCCCCAAGGTTGCACCCATCAGTGCACGAGCGCTAAGCCCAACGAGCGCAATCCTTCTTCAGGAGTTAAGCCCAACGAGCGCTGTCACTCTCACGAGCGCCATTCATACTGTATGATTGGCACGTCCACGTGCCAAGGGAGCCCTCTTCGAGCGTCACACTCCCTCAGAGTGGCCTTCCCTTCTGGCTCATTACTTGAACTGGAGCCTTCATCCCCCCCAGCGGATATCTTGACCTCCGATACTCTGGGTTGTCACGAGCGTGCTCTTAAGCCCTCGTTACCAACCACCCAAACGGCTCTCTGACACATCGTACATGCCCGCGCACCTGCCACTGTTGCCAGCACCAACTTTTAGCCACTTTTGCAGAAGATTCCTCCTAGGTTTCTCTCTCATGGCGCCACGTGTTAGGGCAACATTTGGTCAGGACCACATGGGGTAAATGACCAAAGGGTCCCTGACCCTCACCTATAAATAGATAAAGTCATCTTCTACATGGTAAGCAATCTTCATCTCTGGAACTATTACTGAACCAATGTTTCCTCCTTCATACCTTGAACTGACTTGAGCGTCGGAGAGCCAAACTGGGTATCACCCCCGGTTTCCCCAGCTTGGCCTTCTGACTTTTATTGTGCTTGTCCCAACAGGTAGAACCCCCTTTATCTTCTCCGGTGAGTCTCCGGTGGTTTCCCCCACAAAAACAAATCGTAAAGTGATTGGATTCGGATCCTCCTATTCGGAACCCATCATTTTTGGCGCCGTCTGTGGGAAGCCGGTCCTCCACCCCTTTCTTTCTTTTTGTTGGTAGAAGAGCAAGCACACTCTTACCCTTTCCAGTCATGGTCGCTACAAGGTCTGGAGCCGTAGGAGGGGGAGACAACACTTCCCACGAGGCCAATGTCGTTATTCCCCCGGTCCCTGCGGGCGGAGGCCCACCGCTCACCGCCGTGGGTGGAGAGGCGCTCCCCGCCACAGGAGTAACACCACAAGCAGAAGCTTCAGGTCCTCCGCCGACGCTGCCAGTTTCTGCCGCCGCCGGAGAAATCTCTCCCTCGGCCCCTCCCCATCTGCTACAGAACCCATGGGTCCATCCCCAGGTGAATCCCGGAGTGCAGGGTTACATGATGCCCCCACCCGGATATACCCTCACCCCGGCTGTTATGATGCCGCCGGTCCAGCCGTATCATGCTGGTCAGATCCAGCTCCCGGTGGTGATCCCCAGGGAGATTGAAGGAGTGGAGTTACCTCCACTAACCACCCAGCAGTTGAGGGCTCTCTATGCCCAGTGTGAGGTTCAGGCGGCCCAGGGAGCATGGGAAAGGTTCCATTCCATGTACTTTCCCTCTGGGCAGGCCACTCAAGCTGCTGCCCCTTTGGGCGGACAACAAAATTTTCCCCTCAGAGAAGCCCAGGCTGTCCTGAGGGCACAACCGCCACCACCACCAGCCAGAGAAGCGCCCCAGCAGGAGGGCAATGAGCATCCCTCCATGGGCAGGAATAAGGAGCCCACGGAACGAGTTAACGAGAACGAAGGGGACTCTCATGTCTCCAGAAGGGGCTCTCGAGCCCCCAGGCACGGGGACAGACAAGGGGACGTGAATCCTGACATCCTCGCGGCTGTGCAAGACCAGCTGCAGGGTTTAAAGGATATTGTGGGACAGCTCTCATGAGGGCGATCAACTCAGATCTCCCCTAGTCGGGATGAACGGGTTGACGCCAGAAGCGCCCGTACCAAGGACCACCCACCAAAGTTCCCCCACCGCAAGGAGCCGGAGGAAAACTTCGGCACGTATGAGTACCACCCGTTGGCGAGGGGCTCGCCCCTCGTGGAGGAAGTTTTGATGGCCCAAGCAGGCATGGCCAAAATCCCCACTTCCATCAACCGATACGACGGGACGACTGATCCAGCTGAACACTTGGATCATTTTTTGCATCTCATGCACCTCTACGAGCATTCCAGCAACTATTGGGCGAAAGTCTTTGTCACTTCCTTGGTAGGAATGGCTCAGGAGTGGTACAAACGACTGCCGCCGCGCTCGATTCACTCATATGAAGAGCTGGCTCATGCTTTCCTCAACCACTTTAATTCTTTGAAAGCGCCAGTCACCGCACCTACTGCCATTTACAACGTGGTGCAAGGCAAGAGCGAGTCTCTGCGCTCGTTCTTCGCCCGCTTCAACAAGGAGATCCTGCAGGTGGAGAGGCCTTCTATGGATTTCTTGATCCCGGTGCTCTTCCAGGCTGTGGATCACAAGCAGTATGTGAGCAAGAAGTTTGCCGATGCCATTGTGGAAAGAAGGCCAGGGACCCTCATGGCCTTAAGAGAGGTAGCCGAGCCGTTCTTCGCGCTCGAGGACATGTATGGGACGAACGGTCCCCGGCATCACAGCCCAGCAAGGAACGAGCGACCCCATCACGAGCGAGGACGGGAGGTGGTAGTCAAGAAGAAGTGCCCTCAAGAGCGCAGAAGGTCGCCACCCCCTCCTCCCCCGTCGATTCGAACGAGTCCCGCTCACCAGGCCGAATTCAGAAGTTTACAACCTCTCCGATAAAAAGCTCTTTAAGAGACCCATCAGGATGAGGGAGACGGACTCGCTCAGACGCTCGAGCAAATACTGCGCATTCCACAAGCAGAGGGGGCACGACACGGATGAGTGCCGCCAATTGGAAGCTGAGATTCAGAGGCTCGTTGCAGGGGGCCACTTGAAGGAATTTGTCCGGGTGCTCGAGCGTTATGATGAACACTGCAACGAGCGCGCTGGAGGAAGAAGGAGGAGTCCGTCCCGATCGAAGAGCCCAAGGGGGAGGGGACCCCCTGAAAGCAGCGGTCGTCGGGGCAGTAAAGGAAAAGCCCCTGAGCAAGAAAACGAACCTTTCGCAGTCATAAATATGATTGCAAGAGGCTCATCAGGAGGGGATTCCAACGCCTCCCGGCGAAAGTATGTCCGGAGCTACCACCAACGCCCAGCAGTGCCTAAACCCGTCTATGCCATCCAGAGTTCAAGCGCTCAACGGTCGAGAGAGAATGATGTAATAGGCTTCGATGATAGGGATTTAGGGCATATTGTAACACCTCATGGGGAGGGTGTAACCTCCGATTGCCCTATGGTGGTTAGTGTAGATGTTCACAATCACGTTGTAAAAAGGGTGTTGGTGGATAGTGGAAGCTCTGTTAATGTTTTGCCTTATTCTACATTTTTAAAGATGAAAGCTGACCTCCCGCTCGAGCCTCTCAAAACAGCCCTCATTGGCTTTGGAGGCTCGGAAGTTGTCCCACGAGGGCAAATTCGCTTAGCTACTTCATTCGGCCGAGCCCCCCAGCGCAAGACACTTTTGGTAACATACGCGGTGGTGGAGATTGACATTCCTTATAACATCATAATTGGGCATCCTGCCCTCGTTAATTTCAAAGCCATCATCTCCACCTACCATCAGAAGATTAAATTCCCCACCTCCGAGGGCGTGGGAGAAGTACTGTGTAATGTACGAGAGGCTTGGGAATGCTACATGTTGTCCCTCAAGAAGCCTAGAGCGGAGAAAACTTTCCAAGTTGGGTCCACAAAGAAATCTGTGGATTTTCCCAATCTGGATGAGGACAGCCCAGCACGGAAAAGGGCGAAATTGAACAAGAAGAAGAACAAAAAGAAGAAGGGAGACAACGTGGAGAATCCCCTCGTGAGTGCTCCACCAGGGACCGTTGGTGGATCGTCCTCGGAAGGAGACGAGCCAGTAGAGGGTGGACCCGCACTCGGTGATCGCTTGACGGGAAAGAAAAGGGCGCTCGAACTTCCTTGCCCTGAGATAAGGATCGAACCCTCGGAGAAGTTCCTTACCATTGAGCTGGAACCCGGAAACAAGGATAAGACTACTCAGATAGGATCTAACCTCTCGGGGCCTTCTCAGATTATGATGATTGACTTCCTCAGGGAAAACAGTGATATATTCGCGTGGAAAGCCTCCGACCTCACAGGGATTAACCCGAGCGTCATTGTCCATAGGCTTAATGTGGATCCCTCTTTCAAACCCGTCAAGCAGAAAAAGCGGGATGTACATGGCTTTCGAAAGAAGGTCATTGAAGAGGAAGTTAATAAACTCCTAGAGGCTCAGTATATCGAGCCCATCTTGTATCCGGAGTGGTTGTGTAACGTCGTCTTGGTGCCCAAGAGCGCGAATAAATGGCGCATGTGCAACGATTTCACTGATCTCAACAAGGCTTGCCCTAAAGATCCTTACCCGCTGCCTCGGATAGACCAATTGGTGGATTTGACCGCTGGCTGCGAGCTCATGAGCATGATGGACGCTTTCCAGGGATACTATCAGATCTTTATGGCTCCAGAAGACCGCCCCAAAACCTCGTTTGTTGTCCATCTGGGGGTATACTGTTTTTTAGTCATGCCTTTCGGACTCAAGAACGCTGGAGCTACGTACCAGCGGCTCGTCAATGGAATGTTTGAAAAAGAGATTGGTAGGTCCATGGAAGTTTACGTGGATGATATGATTGTCAAAAGCGAGCGTCAGGGTTCACATTTGGAAGACCTCAAGCGTGCTTTTTCAGTCTTGCGCCGGTATGGAATGAAGTTGAACCCTTCAAAGTGCACCTTTGGGGTGCAGGGGGGAAAGTTCTTGGGGTACATGGTCAGTCAGAGGGGAATTGAGGCCAATCCGGAGAAGATCAAGGCCATATTGGAAATCCCCTCCCCTCGAAATTTGCGGGAAGTGCAAGTCCTAGTAGGAAAAATCATCTCGTTGAACAGGTTTATTTCGTGCTCGGCGGACAGGAACCTTCCCTTCTTCAAAATTTTGAGGAACGCACGTAATTTTGCTTGGACAGACGAATGCGAAAAGGCGCTGCAAGACATGAAAGCTTACTTGTCGAGCGCACCGCTGCTAACCAAACCCGTCGTAGGAGAGAGACTATTTATGTATCTTTCTGTTTCTTCCGAGGCCACGAGCGCGGTTCTGATCGCTGTGAGAGAGCGGAAACACCTACCTGTCTATTATCTGAGCAAAACATTGCAAGGAGCCGAGAAGAAGTATCTGGAGATTGAGAAATTCGCGTTAGCACTCATCAACGCCTCGAGAAGGCTGAGGCCTTACTTTCAAGCGCACTCCATAACGGTCCTCACCGACCAACCCTTGAAGCAGGTGTTTTCTAAGCCAGACGTGTCTGGAAGATTAATCAAATGGGCCATCGAATTGAGCCAGTTTGACCTATGCTTCGAGCCCAGGACCTCGATACAGGCTCAGGTTGTAGCGGATTTGTTGGTTGAACGCTTTGGTTTAGAACCTGCCATTGAGGAGAGTGAGGGGTTATGGGTCCTGCACACAGATGGTTCCTCAACCTCTCAAGGGGGAGGAGTAGGAGTGGCCCTTAGAAACCCCGATGGGATTGAGCTGGACTTTGCAATCAAGCTGGATTTCCAAGTCACTAATAACGAAGCAGAATATGAAGCCCTCGTGCAAGGATTGAATATTGCTTTTCAGAATGGAGCCTCCAGAATCACCGCTTATGTGGATTCACAGTTAATTGCGAGCCAGATTGAAGGAACTTATGAGGCTCGAGAAACCACCATGGTGCAGTACCTGAGTAAAGCCAGAGAAATCATCGGGAAGTTCAAGGAATTTCATCTACTTCAAGTACCACGGGAGGAGAATGAGCGTGCGGACGCTCTGTCAAAGTTTGCGTCAGCTTTGGAAGGTACGTCTGAGCGTTCTGTTACGTTCCTTAAGACTGAGGAACCTTTGATCAGGGAAAGGGTCGCCATTGGAATAATCGCTATGATTGATCCAAACGAGCCCTGTTGGCTTGACGACATCGTCGTTTTCCTTAGGGATGGAATTTCCCCCACTGGCAAGGTGGAAGCTAGGAAAGTCCAAAGTAAGGCCCCTCGTTTCGCTTTGGATCACGAGGGGAGGTTATTCAAGAAATCATTCCAAGGACCCCCAATGAGATGCCTGAGGCCCTCACAGGCGAAGGAGACGCTTGAACTCATCCACAATGGAAGCTGTGGGTGTAACGCCCCAATTTTCAATTATGCGATATGTGAATTAATTTCTAAATATGACTTAATTGTTTAATTGCATAATTGTCCTTAAGTGGTCGTTTTATTAATTTGAGGACTTAATTGCATGGGATAGTTTCGGACTTAATTGATCATTTTTCATGAGATTGAACCTAATTACCTAACTTACAAAGTGGAGGGATTAAATTGCAATTTGTGTTTAGCATCATATAATATCTAGCATATACTTTTGATTGCATCAAACTTATACACACATGATCCCTCCCTTCTCTCCCTCATCTCGTTCAACCGAGCAAGAAGAAAGAAGAGGATTCTTCATTGGGAGCTTGAATTCAAGAGTTATTTGCATGCTTTGAAATATCATCACCATCCCAACATCATCTCTTTTCCTTCTTTTCATTCATTCAAGGTATGAGCTTCTAGTTGGGGAAATTCATGATCATATATGAGAGCTAGGGTTGTGTGTTGAGTTTGGCAATTTATGTTTGAGTTGTGGAAAGCATGATTACATGATTCTAGCTTGGATTTGATGCATATATTGTGAAGGTTATAAGCTTGGAGCATGAGTTCATTATGGGTTTGACGTGAGTGATTCTTGATGATTAAGCATGGATTTAAGGGATTATATGAGTTATTATTGAACTATTAGTATGCTAGCATGTTTATTCCATGAATTATATGCATTTGGAGTTGGTATATGATCATTTGTGGAGTTTTGGTTTTTGGTTCGTGCCTCCCCTGCATAACTGCTTTGTTTCTGCTGCTTCTGCATCTTGGGAACGGCCCTTCCCGTCCCAGTTCATTCTGGGAACGGCCGTTCCCACCCCCTCGCCAGCTCTTCCGCGAACCTGGGAACGGCCCTTCCCAGTTTTGGCCTGTGGCCGGAACGGCCGTTCCCAGCCCAAAGCGTGATTTATTTTATAAAACGTTGGCGCGTTTTCTGAGCCATGGGAACGGCCCTTCCCATTTTCCAAGGGAAGCCGGAACGGCCGTTCCCATTGTCCAGAACTTGTGCAAATATTCTGCATAAAATTGTATTTTTGGCACCTCGTTCCAACGGTTTCTTTGATCCCGATTTGATATTATATGATCTAAAATGAAGTGAAACAAGATATTTTCATGGTACATTGCATCATACTCGTCGTCTCGTTGCATTTCGCCGTTCGTCCTATTTGGTACATTTTGAGTCGTGTCTTATGTACACTTGTCTTTGTTGCACAGACCAGCACACCAGTGACGTGGAGTGGGCTTCTTAGGCCGTGTCTTTCTCTTTATTTTGTCGGTACAGGTGAGGTTTAATTGCTAGATATTTAGAACCGTTACAACCCTATGTGATGTTTTAAGCCAAAAGGTATATATATCTATAGTTTTCCAAACGCTATTGAATTGCAAATGATTTACCGAATTGTATTGTATTGTATTGATTGACCGTGTTTTGGGCGAGTATATTGTACCGTGCACTGTGGGCCCGAGAGTTAGTGTTTGAGCCAACCGGGAAAGCATGGGCTGACGGGTAACTCTTACACTCCTCTCTACCGTGGGGATGAACCCTGAATCCACCAGGAGGTTTGGTGGAGGAAGGAATCCCGTGCGTGGGAGTCATGTTCCCGACGTACACCGTGTTTACCGTGGATGGATCGGGCTTTGCAAACCCACCATCATTGGAGGAAGAAGGAGTCATTGAAACTGCTACGTGTGCACTGTAATTGATTGCATGACCACTTAATTAATTAATGAAAAGTATCGTGATTGTACACTGTCGGAGTAAGGTTGGAGAATGCCCTCACTCGCCGGGCCACTGATTGATTGATTGATTGAAAGCATTGATTGTTAAATCTGATAATTGTAATCTCGGGCGAGCTTTATGTTATTATTGAACTTATATTGTTTTCGTTTATAAAACCTTACCCGAGGTTATGATTTGCATGTTATCTGCGCTTATATTTATTATGCCCCTCGCCCAGTCTTGTGGAGACTGACACCTCACCTTTCAGTTTTGCAGGTTGTGTGCTAGGCGGGATTGGTGTCGAGTCAAGTCTTTCATTTTGGGTCTGGCACGTGTCCATTCTACTTTGCACATATATTGTTATCTTCGGTTGTAGATAATGTTATGTTTTTGAGAGATGATAATGTATTGATAGAAGTTTAGAAATGGTTTGCTTGTTAAAGACTTGATAGTAATGCATTTCAGTTTATTTTCGGTTATGATAATTGGTTTGGGGTTAGTCCCGCCTAGCTAGATAGCGTTTATTTTTCTTGTCACCCGTTCGCTATGGCTCAGTTCATGTATGGATTGACCGTTTCACATGTGGACTGAGCTATAGTGCGGGGGATGTGGCACCTTTGCGCTTCGGGTGTTACATCCTTTGGTGGTATCAGAGCCCGGTTGCAAAACCGGGTCTCTAGTGTCGTGTCGTGTCGAGTCTAGGTCGTGCGGCATAGGAATTAATTGTCAACTTGAGAGTCTTGCATTATTATTTGAAATTATTTGACCTATCTGAATTAATTGCGACCTGAGACTTATTTGCAACCATTAGCATCCACTAATGCCACATGCATCCTTAGTGACTTGAATACAGGATGCATCGAGGTCGTCATCATCGTGATCGTTCTCAGGAACATCGACCGCGTAGGCGTCATCGTCGAGAGAGATCACCACCCCCTCCAGCTCAACCACAGGACTTCATGAATGCTGTGGTTGGCCTTATAGATCAGAGGATGAGAGAGCATGTTCCTATTGCACCGCCTGCTCCACCGGTTCAATTAGAAGTACCTATCTCAACTATACTTCGGGAATTCCAGAGTCAACACCCTCCTAAATTCTTTCATGGCAATGATACCGAGGCGGAGATGTGGTTAAAGGAAGTAGAGAGAATTTGGGAGCTTATACCATGTGAGTCTCGAGAGAAAGCTCGTTGCACCCTTACGTTGATCCAAGGAGAGGCTTATTCTTGGTGGGAAAGTACTAAGATAGTATTGGAGGCTGCCGAGGAGGAGATTAATTGGGAGGTCTTTACTCGAGAGTTTAGGAATAAGTTCATTCCTCCCTCAGCGCGTACTAGGAGATTGAAGGAGTTTACCGAGTTAAGGCAAGGAAGGATGTCAGTTTCGGAGTATATATCCGAGTATGAGAGGCTGTCTCGCTATGCACCTAATATAGCGAGTGATGACTTTCATAAAGCAATGCAATTTGTACAAGGACTTCGACCGGATATACAGGAGGCATTAGAAGCGGTCAATACAAGCACGTGGGCCAAAGCTACTAGCAAAGCTTTGAAAGTTGAGGATGCCGTTAATGCTAGGAGTTCTACCTCACGAGCGGGATCGATTCAGAAGACTCCACTTAAACCAGCTTTGTCACCACCTCCAGAAAAACCTCTCTGCACTTATTGTGGACGCGACACCCACACTTATGAGGGTTGTAGGAAGCGGTTGCGTCTATGTTTCCGTTGTGGGAGTGCTGAGCATCAGATAGATACATGTCCGGAGCGACGAGAACTATCCACCGGGGGTCAACGACCATTTAACAGGCAAGAACAACGGTGAACGGTACATCTAAACATGCATAGCACGGGCATCATACGCTTTCTTATTTTATATATTGTATACCTTGTGTTTGCTATTTGCTCTTGCGTGAGTAATTGAAGTGTTGTTCTTCCTACTTGCTTCATATGTGTTGGTGCATGTATGTGAGTATTTAGGGTTGTACGGGGTGTGGTCGTGTGAGAGACGGGGTGCTCTCTTCTTTGCTCGAGAGTCGGGGTGCTCTCTTGTGTGTGGAGAAACGGGGTTTTCTCATTAATTGTTTGGAGAGACGGGGTTCTCTCGTCACGTGTTTTAATTTATAGTTCGAGCAGTGGACCTGGGGACCAGGTCCTCTTAAGGAGGGGTGATTGTAACGCCCCAATTTTCAATTATGCGATATGTGAATTAATTTCTAAATATGACTTAATTGTTTAATTGCATAATTGTCCTTAAGTGGTCGTTTTATTAATTTGAGGACTTAATTGCATGGGATAGTTTCGGACTTAATTGATCATTTTTCATGAGATTGAACCTAATTACCTAACTTACAAAGTGGAGGGATTAAATTGCAATTTGTGTTTAGCATCATATAATATCTAGCATATACTTTTGATTGCATCAAACTTATACACACATGATCCCTCCCTTCTCTCCCTCATCTCGTTCAACCGAGCAAGAAGAAAGAAGAGGATTCTTCATTGGGAGCTTGAATTCAAGAGTTATTTGCATGCTTTGAAATATCATCACCATCCCAACATCATCTCTTTTCCTTCTTTTCATTCATTCAAGGTATGAGCTTCTAGTTGGGGAAATTCATGATCATATATGAGAGCTAGGGTTGTGTGTTGAGTTTGGCAATTTATGTTTGAGTTGTGGAAAGCATGATTACATGATTCTAGCTTGGATTTGATGCATATATTGTGAAGGTTATAAGCTTGGAGCATGAGTTCATTATGGGTTTGACGTGAGTGATTCTTGATGATTAAGCATGGATTTAAGGGATTATATGAGTTATTATTGAACTATTAGTATGCTAGCATGTTTATTCCATGAATTATATGCATTTGGAGTTGGTATATGATCATTTGTGGAGTTTTGGTTTTTGGTTCGTGCCTCCCCTGCATAACTGCTTTGTTTCTGCTGCTTCTGCATCTTGGGAACGGCCCTTCCCGTCCCAGTTCATTCTGGGAACGGCCGTTCCCACCCCCTCGCCAGCTCTTCCGCGAACCTGGGAACGGCCCTTCCCAGTTTTGGCCTGTGGCCGGAACGGCCGTTCCCAGCCCAAAGCGTGATTTATTTTATAAAACGTTGGCGCGTTTTCTGAGCCATGGGAACGGCCCTTCCCATTTTCCAAGGGAAGCCGGAACGGCCGTTCCCATTGTCCAGAACTTGTGCAAATATTCTGCATAAAATTGTATTTTTGGCACCTCGTTCCAACGGTTTCATTGATCCCGATTTGATATTATATGATCTAAAATGAAGTGAAACAAGATATTTTCATGGTACATTGCATCATACTCGTCGTCTCGTTGCATTTCGCCGTTCGTCCTATTTGGTACATTTTGAGTCGTGTCTTATGTACACTTGTCTTTGTTGCACAGACCAGCACACCAGTGACGTGGAGTGGGCTTCTTAGGCCGTGTCTTTCTCTTTATTTTGTCGGTACAGGTGAGGTTTAATTGCTAGATATCTAGAACCGTTACAACCCTATGTGATGTTTTAAGCCAAAAGGTATATATATCTATAGTTTTCCAAACGCTATTGAATTGCAAATGATTTACCGAATTGTATTGTATTGTATTGATTGACCGTGTTTTGGGCGAGTATATTGTACCGTGCACTGTGGGCCCGAGAGTTAGTGTTTGAGCCAACCGGGAAAGCATGGGCTGACGGGTAACTCTTACACTCCTCTCTACCGTGGGGATGAACCCTGAATCCACCAGGAGGTTTGGTGGAGGAAGGAATCCCGTGCGTGGGAGTCATGTTCCCGACGTACACCGTGTTTACCGTGGATGGATCGGGCTTTGCAAACCCACCATCATTGGAGGAAGAAGGAGTCATTGAAACTGCTACGTGTGCACTGTAATTGATTGCATGACCACTTAATTAATTAATGAAAAGTATCGTGATTGTACACTGTCGGAGTAAGGTTGGAGAATGCCCTCACTCGCCGGGCCACTGATTGATTGATTGATTGAAAGCATTGATTGTTAAATCTGATAATTGTAATCTCGGGCGAGCTTTATGTTATTATTGAACTTATATTGTTTTCGTTTATAAAACCTTACCCGAGGTTATGATTTGCATGTTATCTGCGCTTATATTTATTATGCCCCTCGCCCAGTCTTGTGGAGACTGACACCTCACCTTTCAGTTTTGCAGGTTGTGTGCTAGGCGGGATTGGTGTCGAGTCAAGTCTTTCATTTTGGGTCTGGCACGTGTCCATTCTACTTTGCACATATATTGTTATCTTCGGTTGTAGATAATGTTATGTTTTTGAGAGATGATAATGTATTGATAGAAGTTTAGAAATGGTTTGCTTGTTAAAGACTTGATAGTAATGCATTTCAGTTTATTTTCGGTTATGATAATTGGTTTGGGGTTAGTCCCGCCTAGCTAGATAGCGTTTATTTTTCTTGTCACCCGTTCGCTATGGCTCAGTTCATGTATGGATTGACCGTTTCACATGTGGACTGAGCTATAGTGCGGGGGATGTGGCACCTTTGCGCTTCGGGTGTTACAGTGGGAATCATTCCGGAGGGCGTATCCTGGCAAAGAAGGTTCTGAGAAGTGGGTTTTATTGGCCTACAGTTCTCCAAGATGCCATTGAATTTTCGAGTAAGTGCCCTAAGTGCAAATTTCATTCAAATCTCCCTCAATTGCCAGCCACACAGATGATCCCAATAGACGTCTCTTGGCCTTTTGACCAGTGGGGAATAGACATCGTGGGCCCCTTGCCCATGGCTGCGGGACAAAAGAAGTTTGTCATTTTAGCCGTCGACTACTTCACCAAGTGGGCCGAGGCCGAAGCCGTTTCAAAAATCACTTTCAGGGTTGTGAGGGACTTCATTTGGAAAAACATCATTTGCAGGTACGGCATCCCGAGGGTGCTTATCTCTGACAACGGATCCCAGTTCATAGCAGCCGACACACGAGAATGGTGTTCTGAGTTGGGGATCGAGCAGCGATTTACCTCTGTAGGACACCCTCAAGCCAATGGGCAAGCAGAAGTCACCAATAGGATCATCTTGCAACATCTGAAAACCATGCTTGAGAGCAAGAAAAGTGAATGGGCTGAAGAGCTGCAAGGAGCGCTTTGGGCTTATCGCACTACCCCACGAGCGGCCACTGGAGAAACACCTTACGCGCTCGTTTATGGATCAGAAGCGATGATACCAGCGGAGATAGTAAATGAATCCGCTCGTGTCGGCTATTTCGAGCCTCAGCTCAACGATGGCAACAGGAGCTTGGAGTTGGACTTGATGGATGAAAGGAGAGACAAAGCCTGGGCTAAGATCCACCATTATAAAGCCTCTGTGGCCCAACAGTACAACAAGCGTGTGAGGGAAAGAACTTTCCAGTGGGGAGACTTGGTTTTGAAGAAAGTGGAAGTGTCCAGGCACGTGGGGAAATTGGACCCCAATTGGGAAGGCCCATTCAAGGTCGTACAACTCAGAGCTAACAACACTTACACCCTGGAGACACTTCAAGGTGAGCGCTTGCCTCGCCCTTGGAACGCATGTAACCTCCGGCGGTTTTATGTTTAAAAGCTCTTTGCGGAACATGATGTAACAGCCCTCTTTGTTGGGTTCCTCTGTACTTCCAATTGTGAGTAAGTTCCAGTATAACTTTTTCTTAATTGTTCTAACATTATGTTTCTTTGATCGCTTGAATGGATGAGACCCATGTCCCTCGTTTTCACGGGCATGGTTGGCAATCCCTTCCTATATGTATGCTGATATTTCGCACGGGTTACGCTGGCCAGCACTCTACTCCGCTTGGGGGGACGCCCTCATAAGGATAGACTGGTTACGCTCATAACCAATTAAACGAGATGGGGAAAATCCTAGTAGGCCTTGGCCGTTTCTTACAACGCCTTGCGCTCGAAAGTGGTATCCCTTGCAGACGGAACTTCACAAGTCTTGAACGAGGGCAACCTCTAAGTAAGACCCTCGTAAATACTCAAGACTTAGCATAATTTCCGAGAATAAGAAGAAAGTCCCCAAGTCTTGAAAGGGGGGGGGGGGGGGGGGCAATCTCACAATAAGACCCTCACGACCGCTCAAGACTTAGATAAATTTTCAAGTCTTATAACATAAGCAAAAGTTTATGCAAGTCTTGAAAGGGAGGAGGGGGCAGTCTCACAATAAGACCCTCACGATCGCTCAGGACTTAGGCAAATTTCCAAGATTTACAGGAGATTAACAGAATTTCTCAAAAGTTCTAAAGGCTTATCAGAGAAATAAAACATCCAGAGTATGCTACACACAGTCTTATTATTATGAGATTTGTCCCAGCAAGCTCTAAGTATGAGTTCTGATTCATAAATAAGCAAAAGAACAAAGTTATGAAAAATGGAATGTATATTCATTGCTAGAACATTACAAAACAAGGGCTCAAAGGCCTCTGAGCATTGTATCAAAAGAAAGGAAGAAAGCATTAAAGCAGAAAAGTACATTGAAAATCCAAGAAAAGAAGGCTTCAAGCGGCTGGAGCCACATCCTCGTCAACAATCACCAGTATGTTCTGGGCCACTGGACCATAAACTGGGCCTTCTGGCTCTTGAGGCTGGACAATGGGTGGCTCGGGCACTTGTGGATCGTTGGGCTCATTAGCATGGGCATCCTCCCCGACAGGCCCTTGAGGCTCATCTTCAGGCGGGTCATTTTGTGCGGATTGAGGAGCATTTTCTATAGGATGGGCATCCATGTATTCATCCTGGAGGAGTTTGACCAGGAACTCATACTCGGGCTCAGAAATTGAGTCTGAAGGATCATTTGTGTCATCGTCGTCCTCCTCGCACTGCTCATTGAACATGAGCCCCATCCCTTCCGCCTCTCGAATGGCTGGGTCTGTCAGCCCTTTGTGGATTCCCTGATCAATGGCCAAGTTGAAGGCCTTTTGAGCCTCATCCAGGCAGTGCAGAGAGGCTGTGAAGTTGAAGGCCTTAGAGTGACAAAACTTAATGAGGGTCTCCTTGTTTGCTCGCGCAAGGCTCCGGGGCCATTCGTTCACAGTGTCATTAAGCTTCCTTTCAGCCTCCAAAGCTCTCGTTCTCCAGCTGTCGCGCTCAGCTTCAGCCTTCTTAAAGCCCTCACCCACGCGGGCTAACTCTCCGCTCAAGCCATTTCGAGCGCTCTCCACCGCCACAAAATCCTCTTTCAACTTCTTCAGCTCCCCCTCCGTCTTTTTGTATAAGCCTTTGAGAGACTCATACTTGGCAATTGCAGTGTCCAGCTCCGCTTGAATTTGAGCCGGATCGTTAGAGCGTGCCATCTTCTTGTATTTCGCTTTGCGATCGGCATAGACGGAGGCCCGCTTTTGAATGTTCTTGAGCCGAGGAAGTACTTGCTGTATGAATTCAAGAGGAAGGAAAAGGTTTTTTTTTCAGCAAAAAAAAGTATTGGAGAAACGCGATACGGCAAAAATATAGAGATTTACGGAGATCAGGGCGTGCGCTGCATCCAAGGCTACCATCTCCACAGGCTCGTTGTACAAGTGTTTGTGATCCGCCGAGAATTGGGCCCTGCCATAGAGGTCCTCGCTGACGGATTGGGCTAGCGTACCGGGCCGTAACAGAACTGGCCCGCCATCGGAGGCACCGGAGAAATTCCTATCCCCTCGCCGGTTGAACGCCCATAAGTGTTCTTCTTTTGAGGAGGTGGTCTCTCCATCACCCTTAGGGCCTTCAACCACTTGTTTGCCCTTGCCCTTGATTGCTACAGTATCGGGCATCCTCTTCCTCTTACGAGAGGGTATACTGGCGCTTGGTTGTGCCTCGCTTATAGTCAAAGGAGGCATGGTTTGGTCAACAGCGGGAAGCTCAGACACCCTTGAATCTGCCGGAGGGGGAGGTGGTCGAACCATTATTCCGCCAGCAGAGTTGGCCGCGCGGTTTTTCTCCCTACCACGAGGGGGTTGTACATTCGAAGAGGAGCTTGCGCCCTGTGCGTCCCTCCTGCTACCCCTGTTTCGGGGGCGTTGTTGCTCCTCTTGTGGGGCCTGGTTCCTGTTGGCATGAGCAAAACGAGCGGCATTTCTAATTCCTCCTGCCATATCTAAGATATATGCTCCTAAAAGAAAAGCAAGCACCAGAATCAAAACTCCCTGAAATAAATTAACATTTATGCAAAATTGAGGAAAGATAAAGGCAGTTAGTGTCCCTATCTAAAGGTTAGTGCCCTAGGAATCTAACCATCTCTCTCTATATCACGAGCCGGAGGGTTGTCAAGGAAATAGGGATCGTTAGAAAGGCCACACAGGAACATGAGCTCCTCATCATCTATCCAATCTTTTGCCTGGATGAGGTGGCCCTCGTCCCTCAAGGTTGCCGCCAGATTCTTGGCCCAATCTTTGAGAAGTGCAGGTTGCAAGCGGCTCTTTGCAAACGAGCCCCAGTTTGAAGACACCCCAAAGCCTTCTTCTGTTGGGGCCTTGACGAAAATGAATTTCTCCTTCCAGTTGGGGCCATACGTGCTCGAAGGCGAGTTGATTAACTTCATATGGGCCTTCGCCTGGACATAGTAAAAACCCGCCTCAGGAGAGGAACGGGATGAGCTGACCACTTGAAAGAGGGAATTGAAGTTCCGCACGAAGGGCTCGTAACCCATGCTCCTCATCAGGATTACGAAGCAAGTCAGGAGGGCCAGGCCATTGGGCACGATTTGCGACGGACAAAGGCCTAGATCATTCAGCAAGTGGGCCATCGGGATCGAAACAGGGAACCTCAAGCCTCCTGAGCTCACTGTGGCCACGTAGACCGCCATTTCGCCTGGAGGCGGATTGTTGGCACGCTCATGGCTTTCAAGAATTCTCCATGTGTAGCACTCGTCCCAGTAGATAGGCGCCAACATCGTTCTCACTTCTCCCAGAGTAACTGTGCTAGGAGTCTCCTCAGGAGTGCGCTCGGTGGCCTGGTAGCCTGATCCCTCACCCTCGTGGGGCCCTTTGAATTTCTTGATCTTTCCTTTATTACGGGCTCTTTCTGAAGGCCCTGTTATGACTTCGGCCATCGGTAGCGGGGTCGCGACGGCCACCGTCACAGTATGGCGGTGGGGGTGAGTGGCACTCTGAGTTATGGGGAGAGTAACTCCTTGCCTTTCTGCCTCCATTACTAAATTCATCTCTTCAAAGAGAGGTTCCACTCCACCTGGATTCCTATCCTCCATGGCCATCACTGCCGCCCCCAACTCCTCGTCTCTGGGGGAATCAGGGGAAGAGGAACTCTCAATGGCCATTTCATGGATTTCACGGGCGAATTCCTCAACGTGTTGGTCAGCCATGGCAGAAGCTGAGATTTGGGAGAGATTTAGTCTGGGTTAGAGAATGGGAGTTTTCTGGAAGAAATTTGGGTTTCCTAAGGGAGTAAAACCTAAGGGATTACAAAGTCCTAAAGTCCGAATCTAAAGTTAGCAAAGTTAGAAAATTTAGCTGGAAGTTTACCTTGAAGATTTCTGAGAAAACCTGAAGATGAGGTTGAAGATGCTCTAAGAACTGGTGTGCAAGAGAGTTCTTTTTGCAAGGGATGCTTGGAAGATAAGAATGCGTAAAGAGTGGAAAGATCCCAGAATCCCTTACTTATAGGGATGGGAGTTGGTACCTTTTCGGCAATAAATTCAAAATGGTAATCATTTTCCGCCTAGGAAACCGTCCACTCTATGGAACCGTCACACGCTTCCCAATACTCACGCGCCCCATGCGCACCTGCATTTAATGCTCTGACGTTTCGAATGCTCAAGAACAGTACAGCATTTAATGCGGAAGCGTTACGAGCGGTCAGATGAAAAGACCGCATTAATGGCACAATCAGAGGAAAAATTGCTCAACACGCTAAGTCTTATACAAGCATTACGTGCAAGAGATAGAAAGTGTCAAAATTCTACAGCCCTTATCACTAAGGACTACAGAATTGGGGGGCAAAAATGATGGGGTCAAAATACGATCGTCCCACGTTAGGACATGTGGCACCACCGAGATGATGACATCTGTCTCCCCAAGGTTGCACCCATCAGTGCACGAGCGCTAAGCCCAACTAGCGCAATCCTTCTTCAGGAGTTAAGCCCAACGAGCGCTGTCACTCTCACGAGCGCCATTCATACTGTATGATTGGCACGTCCACGTGCCAAGGGAGCCCTCTTCGAGCGTCACACTCCCTCAGAGTGGCCTTCCCTTCTGGCTCATTACTTGAACTGGAGCCTTCATCCCCCCCAGCGGATATCTTGGCCTCCGATACTCTGAGTTGTCACGAGCGTGCTCTTAAGCCCTCGTTACCAACCACCCAAACGGCTCTCTGACACATCGTACATGCCCGCGCACCTGCCACTGTTGCCAGCACCAACTTTTAGCCACTTTTGCAGAAGATTCCTCCTAGGTTTCTCTCTCATGGCGCCACGTGTTAGGGCAACATTTGGCCAGGACCACATGGGGTAAATGACCAAAGGGTCCCTGACCCTCACCTATAAATAGATAAAGTCATCTTCTACATGGTAAGCAATCTTCATCTCTGGAACTATTACTGAACCAACGTTTCCTCCTTCTTACCTTGAACTGACTTGAGCGTCGGAGAGCCAAACTGGGTATCACCCCCGGTTTCCCCAGCTTGGCCTTCTGACTTTTATTGTGCTTGTCCCAACAGGTAGAACCCCCTTTATCTTCTCCGGTGAGTCTCCGGTGGTTTCCCCCACAAAAACAAATCGTAAAGTGATTGGATTCGGATCCTCCTATTCGGAACCCATCATATATATTTGAGCGTGATAAATACAATATATATTAATTTATTATTAACAATTAATAATAAATTAATATATATTGTATTTATCACGCTCAAATAATAATGTATGAGATAATATAATTTAAACCGAGGATGATATAATATAACTTAAACCTACTATATTATATGATATATTTTAAATATTGTCTTATTAGATCATATATGTTTGAAAAAAAAAAAAAAGTAAATCATATATATTAGTAAACTAAATACTATTAAAATTTTCAATATAATGTATATTTATCATATATATCATGTTATTAAATAAAATATATTATCATCTTATCTATTTTATTATATAAACGAGAAATCTATTTCGTGTCACAGACTCTAAAAATAATTTTTTCATTTGCACATGCGTAGAATGTGCAAAGTCGCTAGCATATTATTAATAATCATTCGTATACCATTGTAATATATGATATATAATTACATATTATTTTACTAAACCATAAAATTGTGCATGTTAGTAAATTTTATAATTAAGAATTTAGAACATGTATATAATACATGAAATGTTTTCACCCATTAACAAAAGAATTTCAAAATAAACCTATCATATGATATGATATATTTTATATATTGTCTTATTCAATCGTATAAGTTAGACCAAAAAAAAAAAAAAAAAAATAGATCATTACGTTTTCAAATTAAATATTATTAAGATTTATAATATAACATATATTTATCGTTTATATCATGTTATTAATAAGATATATTATTATCTCATATATTATTAATATACATATATGTTAATATAACATATGATACATAATTACATTTTTTTTAATGATTACATATTATTTCATACATGTTGACAAATTATATAATTAAGAATTTAAGACTTATATATAACACATGGAATGTATTTAGTACACTAACAAAAACACGCATACATATATAATATTGTATAAAACAATCATGATATATAATATATATTATTTAACTATTAAATCAAATATATTTTTGCTCTTATATTATTAAGGGCGACGTACATAATATAAGATTGATATTATCTTGTTAAACTATATACTTTGGTGAATCATGTATTTTTAAGATTTTAAAAGACAAATAATCTAGTATAGTCTATATGGTATATAAATGTATATTTTCATAATATAACATTGGACCATATATAATTAATAAAATTATATATATATTTAGTATTTTATTTAAACTTTGAAACCATATAATTATATAAATATTTAATTAACTTATATGTTATAAATTAAATATATATTTATATCTAATATAAAATACAATATACATATATATAATTTATTAAAATATATATATACACACCAGCTCGCGAGTCACGAACCCAGACACAAAGGGCTCGAGATCGGCTCGAAGGACAGCTCGAACTTGGCAAAGCTCTGATCGAACTCGTGGATATACGATCTCAATCCGAGCCAACTCGAGTTCGGGTCGTGAAGCTCGTGAGTTAGCTCGGCTTGTTTGCACCCCTAGTTTACACTTGACAGAGGACCAGTGGAGGCAATCTGCGTTAGATTTTTATTATATTTACGTGGGGTTTAAAAATTTAGAGAAATAGAAGTTGAAGTACTTCAACAGATAGTTATAGTTTTCTATACTTAAGGTTTATTGTGGCGGGGTGCGCCATAATGGGGTTTGCGATCTATGGATCGAAGGATTTGAACGGCAATCTTTCTTGATTACTTGTCAGGACATATTTCACGAAATAAATTTTAAAAAGGCTAATAGCATTTGCATTGTTGTATTTATATTTATGTCACATATATAAATTTTGTGGGATAAGATATGAAATCATTACCAAATCATATGCTATATACCATGAAATTAGCATTGCTTTGATCGGAATAAAAACATTTTGCCATTTGTAATGATGTCATTAATAATTTATAATTCAATTTTTTTTCTTTTTTCTTTTTTTTCATTCAAAACGTGATGGCTTATCGAATTTTACAAACTATCATCTAAACTATTCGAATTTTACAATCCTCATTTCAATTGTTTTGGGTATTGATGTGGTTAAGAAATGGTGAAGTTGAGTTGAAATTTCAATGGAGGTGAAATGAAAATTTATTGAGATGGAAACATACAATCGCTGATCAATCAATTGAAATTTAAAAAGTAAAATAAATAATCGGAATTTAAATAACAAATTCATAATAATACGGAAAATATAAGTAGATTTACATAAAGAATTCATCATAATCCTAGATAAAATTACTTGGCCAAACATCATCATGATTCATGAATTTCGAAATAATATAACAAGAATTCAACTTTCCAAAACACGAATAAAAATTAGAAGGAAAGAGAAAACTGTATTGGTCATGTCACATCTTCTCTTCGTTGCATCAATTTTGAATTGAATAATTCAATGTTCCGGAGGAATGAAAATTTTCTCTATTAAACTAGTAAAACTAAGGAAGGAAAATCGAATAAGAGAGAAGAAAGTTATTGGTGTCTCACATCTCTTCATTTTCCTGAATTACACACAGCACACAAATAAATCACAAAAATTTAGTGAAAGAGGTGAAAAATAAAATAAATCCCACTAAAATAGGTCTACAAATAGGAAAATATTATGAACCTATCGCAAGTTGGGAAAAAGAATTAATTGATATAAAATATAATCTCCACATTCTAAGACACTAATATTTACAATATTTCAATCCAATGACAAAAGGAACATCAACAATATTACCTCAATAGTTTCTTCCACTTGTGTTTCGATTTTCTCATTATGCGCTTCCACCCCTTTCATCTCAGCTGAAGTCGATTCCTGATCAATGTACATACAAACCTTAATTAATGGCCAAGGAAGAGAAAAAAAGATAATATGTGTGTGTTTGATATTAACTTTTCCAATTGTGATCGATTTAATTATACATATGTTAAACAAATGATTCTCCTTGGTTTTTAAGAAGAGCTGTTCGACCTCAATAAATGTATGCCCTTCCCGACCAATATCTTCCTGCCGCTCTGCATTGAAGTGTCTTTTTATTACAGTATTCAAGTCTCCCAAACTTTTGTCTTCCCAGTTAATTCTGATGCGTTTCAACTTTCAAGTTTGCTGTAGTTACGTTCCTCATGGTAAAGAATGCCAACAAGGGGCAGTCGCGAATAACCACTTCTTCCAATGAAGGTAGTTGAAGATCATGTTTTCAATTGCAAAAGCTCTCTAATTTAGGCAGGTCCACCAACAGGAGCTCCTTCAAACAAGGAAATAGTGGAAGAGACTTTTCACATAACATTTCCTCATCATCTTCAATCACTTTTATCATCTCTTTGCATACCCCCATCTCCAATTTCTTGAGATTGATTAGATTTTTAGCTATTGAGGATGAAAATAGGCTTACAATGTCGCTACTTATGCTTATAGTAATTTCGTTAACCTCTCAAATGTAACCTGCAAATAAATCAAAATTTCATTATCAGCAATTAATAATGCCCGTCATCAATCATTTTCAAGATTGGCATACTTACACATTTCGCGGAGAAGTACTCCCAGAAATGATACTTTTCGAACTCCACTTCTTCCAATAAAGGCAATTGAAGATCAAATCTCCAATCGCAAAAACTTTCTAACTTGGATAGCTCACAAAAAGTCAGTTTTGTCAAATTTGGAAATCGTAGAAGAGGCTTTTCACATGACATATCATCGTCATACTCAATTACTTCTACCATCTCTGTGCAGCCGTTAGTCTCCAATTCCTTGAGACTAACAAGAGTTTTAGCTACTGAAGATAAAAATAAGCTCCGATTGTTGTTATAACCACATATCTTAATCTTCTTTAAGCTATGAAACCCAACCTGCAAATAATTCATTACTCAATATTGCGAAATGGAAAATGTCCATAAATGCAATCAATTAGAATATGAAAAGCAAACTAATTAGAAATAATAGGTGTGAATTCTGGAATCTGGGATTATAGCATGGCACCAACTTAGATCTGTATATAATGACCTTTTATAAACAAAACAAAACAAAAAAAAAAAATTGAAAACAATAATTCCGTGACTTAAAGGTGAATTTTGTAATGTATAAGTGGTAATAGACAATACCAAATAGTTTAAATTTGCTAGTGTAAAAGACTAAAAGGTGCTGAAGTACACGCTATAGAGAATCTTTTGGTGAATTTCTAAAATTAGTGTTTTTTTTTGTGTGTATTTCAATTTTGGTGTACTTTGCAGATGTAGTGCAATTTTGGGGTTTTCCGCTTTTGGCAAATGCGGAATCACTGTAGTGAATAGTGATTCCGCTTTTGGCAAAAGCGGAATCACCCTAGTGAATAGTGATTTTCGCTTTTACGATTGTGATCGCAAAAGCGAAAATCACTATTCACTAGGGTGATTCCGCTTTTGCCAAAAGCAATAGTGATTCCGCATTTGCCAAAAGCGGAAAACCCCAAAATTGCACTACACCTGCAAAGTACACCAAAGTTGAAATATACGTCCAAAAGTACACCATTTTTAGAAAATCACCGAATCTTTTTCCTTTTCTAGAAACAATGATACATTGATACTTGCGCTGTATATATATTTTCAAGTTTGATCGATAGTTTACTTACAGATTTCCCGGTGAAGACTTCCAATAAAGGGCAGTTGTCAATTTCAATTGATTCCAATAAAGGCAACTCATCAAATCGCCATTCGCCAAAACTTTGTAATTTGGGTAGGTTCTTAAAATACAGATGCTTCAAACAAGGAAATAAATGAGGAGTATTTTCACATAACATATCCTCGCCATCCTCAATCACATTTACTATCTCCGTGCAACCTATAATCCACAATTCATTGAGATTGACAAAATTTTTAGCTTCTGAGGATACAAATAAGCTTGGGATGTTGTTACAACAACATATTTTGATCCCCTTTAAGCTACGAAAATCAACCTGCAAATAATTCATTATAACTCAATATGGGAAATGGAAAATGTGAAAAGCTACCACCTTCATAAATGCAAGCAATTAGAATATGAAAAGCAAAACAATTATTAGAAATAATAGGTGCAAATGCTGGAAACTTTTATAGATGGAATGACCTCTTAAATTGATTATAGTAAATTTAGTATGTATAACTAACAATCGACAATACCAAAAAGTTTAAATTTGTTATTCTAAAAGGTATTGTAGTACGAGTGATAATTTTTTTTCCATCTTCTAAAAACACTCATACTTTCATTGTGGATACATTTCAAGTTTGGTGCGTAGTGTACTTACAGATTTCATGGAGAAAAATTTCAAGAATAATGGGCAATCGTCAATTTCAATTGATTCCAATGAAGGCAACTCAAATTCACATCTCCCGTTGCCAAAACCCAAAACTTTGTAAGTTGGGTAGGCCGTCAAATCTCAGTCTTTTCAAATAAGGAAATAGTTGATGAGGCCTTTCATATAATATATTCTCGTCATCCTCAATCACTTTTAATATCTTGTGATAGTTGCCAATCACCAATTCTTCCAAACTGACGAGAGTTTTGGCTATTGAGAATTGAAATAAGCTTTCAGCATTGTCGTTACAATAATTTACATTGATCTTCTTTAAGCTTGGAAATAGAACCTGCAAGCAGATCATTACTCAATGTCAATGGAAACTAAACTCCATATATAAATGCAATTAATTAATTAAAAAATGGAAAGCAAACCAACTACCACTAATGGTGCGAAGTGCCAACATTTCATTGAAGAACGCAAGGTATGCTGATCGTAATATTGTGCACATGGTAAATAATGACGATTTGTCAGCCAATGTTCTACGTGTTGGGCTTGGGGGACATATAACCCGTTTTGCGGTCACACATAATGAGATGGACGAAGCTGGACCATTCCGAAGAAGATAGATAGTAACTCTATGTTTAGTGTTGTATTTTAATTTGTAGCTGCAGTTGTATTTCGTTTGTGTTATACGTCGTGTGCTTTTAATTTAACTAAAGTGTGTTACTACATAATAATCAGTAGTACCTGCATTTATTACAAGTTTTTTTCGTTTGAAGTTAAACTTAGAATTGTACAATAGATGTTACGTAACATTCATTCACTAATTAATATCACATATCAATTGAATCACCGATGATCGTGATGTCCGTAAGGCCCTCCCGTGAAACAATACCGTGGGCGTGGTTCTCTATCACTTCTCCGAGGAGGTGGCCTTACTTCAGGAGTCATTGTATCTGATAGTTCTTTGAATCGGTCTTCATTGGCATAGTCAGATATTGTCAGGAAGTTATCCATCATATATGTCAGCCCGTTTATCTGAAAACAAGCATAATAAACAAATCATATCCAAATGTATATACCACGAACGACAAGAATTGAAAAGTAACATACCATTAAAACAAACACTTCAGGGTCATCTGGCTTGTACCCACTATTGTCGGTTGAAAGAGGTGGAGAGACTCGCTTTCGTGTTTTTCTCATGAACCAATCGTACTACCCTTCAGCCACTTCATTGCTTTGCGTTACTGCATCCCCATCAATTTCATTACCTATTGCCTCATACCATTTAGAGATGTACCTGGCATGAAATTGTGCCCAGTTTTGTCTGGGTCGTCCTTGCCGTGTGAGTTTGTATAGGTTTTGTTGTTCTTGTGCTGAGGGATGGGGGGGGGGGGGGGGGGGGATAACTTGAACGATGCCAAATTGTCGCGTCACTCTATCAATGTAAAGATTCTCAACAATATTGTAGTGAATCAGCGGACGATTACAACGCCACATTTCGACACCACATTCGGCAGGTAACGCAATGATCTCGGGCCAATCCATGTTATAAGGCCGCCAAGTAAACTGCCAATAGATAATATAAAGGAAGTAAATGTAACATAAATTAAAACAAAAATATCCATAAAAAATGCATTATATAAGTTTCATGTCATGTACCTCAGCAGGAGTCAATCGATCAAAAATTTCTCTAAAAATTCTAACACTATGACTAGCAGTTTGCGTCCATGAGAAATAACTGGTCCACCTAAAATGGATTCAACAATAAATATTCCATTCAAAAGCTTATATACAAATATCAAAAAAGGTAATATGGCAGAACCTGGCAGCGTGTGGAGGTAGTGGCAATACTCGACCGTTTGCAAGGATCGTTGGCTCGAGTCTCACACGTTGCACTCGTCGTCGTGGCCGAATAGATTTTATACGTATCATAGCCCATATCTGAACCATCACATTTAACAAGTTTTATAACTAGAAATATATATTAAAGTAAAAATTTAATTACACGCACTTACTTGCACGAGTTGCAATGCTCCACCAATATTCTGATAAGGATGGCAGCTATAGCTACCTCCACATAATTCACGATAGAGAAAAGTCAATACAGCACTCCCCCAACTGTGATTCCGACACTCATCAACTGTTCGCATATGCCGTAAATATAGTAAACTGACAAGATTTCCACTAGTATCCGGACACATTAATGTACCAATTAGCAATAAGGCGGCGGTACGTGCATATTGTAGTACTTCCTCTTCACTGCTTTCATTGTCCACCAAATTCTCAAACAAATGACCCCTTAACGCGGTCCATCTAATGCGGGATCCTCTAATCAGAGACGGATTTGGTGAAAATTCCAACATATCATCACAATACTGTCTCCACGAACCATACTCTTGTAAAATTATTTCTACTGTATCTTTTACTTGGGTTGAGGTAAACTCATTTTACCTCCCATCAAAGGCGGTATAGAGCCTTGTATGATTGTATATAAACCATACACCTGTACACAATTACATTTAACTTCAGTTTTTATATTTTCAGTTGATTAGCCATCATTACTCTCTCTCTCTCTTCCTTTCCCTTAGCTAATACGATTTATCAAGTTATCATGGTATCAGTGAATATTTCCCCAAATTGATCAAATTCTTCCGCGATTCATCATCTGATTTCTTCATCATCTTCATCGCCATCTTCGTCGCTATCTGCATCGCAATCTTTCATCGCGATCTTCATCGGGATATTTGTGGCAATCTTGTGATTTTGTTCTCAAATTTCCATGGCATCTGCAGAAGCTATTGCTGCGGCTGAATCCAGGCTCACCGCTTCAAGTCCGTATTTCCTTCACCCAAATGAGAATCCTGCGCTGCAACTGGTGTCTCCTCCTCGGGACGGTTCGAACTATCATACCTGGGCCCGGGGGATGAAGATGGCTCTTCAATCAAAGAACAAATTCGGTTTCGTATCAGGCTCTTTGCCTATGCCACAACCGCTTGACCCGCTGCTTCCGGTTTGGGAGAGATGCAATACGATGGTACTTTCTTGGATCTCTCATGTTGTTACACCTTCCATTCATCATTCTATTTTGTGGCTTGACAAAGCGAGTGAGGTTTGGACTGATCTCCGGGAGCGTTTCTCCCATGGTGACGCGTTTCGCATTGCAGAACTTCAAGAGGAGATTTTCTCTGTAAGTCAGGGAGATACCTCTGTTTCTGATTACTTTACTAAACTCAAGATTTTATGGGATGAATATTACAATTTCCGACCACTTCCTGCTTGTACTTGTGTGAATCCGTGTTCTTGTGGAGTTATTGCTACATTTAAAGGTTATCAGCAAAGTGATTGCGTTATTCGATTCCTTAATGGTCTAAATGAAAGGTTTTCCGGAGTCAGGTCTCAGATTATGTTGATTGATCCCCTTCCTCCCATAACCAAGGTGTTCTCTATGGTTCTGCAACAAGAACGCCAGTTTTCCCTTAGTTCAGATCATAGATCCTTCGATGCTAGCGCTTTCAAGCCTTCTTTTCAGAAGTCCAATTTCCCAAAATCAAATTTCAATCAGTCATCCAGCTCTTCAAAACAGAGTTATGGCAGAGGGTTTCAGGCATCTAAAGCCTCCACTGATTCTAATGGTCAGAAGTGTAGGCACTGTGGTAGGCCTAACCATACAGAGAAAACATGCTACAAGAAGCATGGTTTTCCTCCCAACTTTAGATTCACTAATCCTGTGGCTGCTGCTTTGTATGCTCAAGATTCTCCTGCTCCTTCATTGCCTGACTCTACCTCTCAAGATTCAGATAATAATCAAGACTCCATCACTGAGGCAGTTCACAATATTTCTCTCACTCCTGATCAGTATCAACAATTGATGTCTATGCTTAACTCCTCTCATCAAGTGAATCAGCTCTCTGTTTTGCCTACCTCAGACACAGACTTTGCTTCTTCCTCAGGTATCACACATAAGTGGATTCTTGATACAGGAGCTACAGATCATATCTGTTGTTCCATTACCTCATTTGATAACATTCATCAAATCTCTCCAATATTTGTCAAACTTCCCAATGGAAGTCATATCAGAGTTCACCAAACTGGAACTGTTACTCTTTCAGATGCACTAACTTTGTCAGATGTATTATATATTCCTGAATTCAAATTCAATCTTCTTTCTGTCTCTAAGCTAACAAATGCTCTTCATTATTCTTTACATTTCACTAATGATGGTTGTCTGATTCAGGAACCCAAGACCTTGAGGATGATTGGTTCAGCTAAACTGCAACATGGATTATATGTTTTGCATCCTCTTGTATCTACTTCCAATTGTAATTCACTTGCTGGTGTTTGCTCTGTTCAAACCGTTGATTTTGATAACATTTGGCACTTTAGATTAGGACATGCCTCTGGTTCTACTTTGGATGTAATTCACAGACTTGATGCCTCAATAAAATGCAATTTTCCTTGTCAATCTTGCGATGTATGTCATTTGTCTAAACAAAGAAAGCTTTCATTTCCCACTAGTACATCTGTTTCTTCTAGCATATTTGAGCTTTTGCATGTTGATGTATGGGGGCCATACTCAACTGAATCTGTTTTTGGCCATAGATATTTTCTCACTGTTGTAGATGATTTTTCCAGATTTACATGGATCACTTTGGTTAAAAGGAAATCTGAGGTCAGATTACAACTGCAAAACTTCATCACTTTAATGGAAAATCAATTTAATGCTAAGGTCAAAATTGTTAGATCAGATAATGGTCCTGAGTTTACCATGTCCCAATTCTATGATATGAAAGGTATTGTTCATCAAACCTCTTGTGTGGCAACACCACAACAGAATGGTACTGCGGAAAGAAAACATCAACACATTTTAAATGTGGCCAGAGCTTTGGTCTTCCAAAGCAATATTCCTTTAAATCTATGGTCCTTTGCTGTTATTCATGTTGTTTATATCATAAATAGATTACCTACACCAATTTTACATCATAAGTCTCCTTTTGAATTATTGTACCATACATCACCTGATTATCATACTTTCAAAGTGTTTGGTTGTCTCTCTTTTGCTTCTACTCTTCAACAGGCCAGAGGAAAGTTTGATCCCAGGGCCAGGAAGGCTGTATTTTTAGGCTATAAACCTGGCACAAAGGGCTATTTGTTGCAAGACTTGAATTCTTCAGATATCTTTGTCTCTAGGAATGTGCAGTTTGTTGAGAGCAACTTCCCTCTTAGAACTTCACAATCCGATTCTTCACCTCTCAATCTCATTTCCTTACCAAATGGTTCTGATATACACTATAGTACTGATCATTTTACTGCAGCATCTGATGCAGATTTTCCTTCCTCAAATTCTGCTGGAGGTTTCCAACAACCAGATCCTTCAACATCACAACACCAACCCACTGCCTCTGTTCCTGCTGCAGCTTCCAGGCCTCAAAGGAACATAACAAAACCATCTTACTTAAAAGCATATCATTGCAACCTCATTCAACAGTCAGATTCAGACTCTGTTCAACCGTTGCATTCCAAATCAGGTGTATCTACTCCTTATCCCTTATCTTCTGTGTTAGATTACTCTAGACTCTCCTCAACTCATAAGCATTTTACACTTGCTATCTCTTCCATCACTGAACCTAAAACATACAATCAAGCCATCAAACATCAGGAATGGAGAGATGCAATGGATAAAGAAATTGATGCTCTTCAATCCACTAGTACTTGGAAAATAGTGGATCTACCTCCTAACCAACAGCCAATTGGTTGTAAATGGGTTTTTAGAATTAAATATAAGTCTGATGGCACAATTGAAAGGTATAAGGCTAGGTTAGTTGCCAAAGGATACACACAAACTGAAGGACTAGATTATTTTGACACCTTTAGTCCAGTTGCCAAAATTACAACCATTAGAGTCTTATTGGCTTTAGCTGCACAAAACAATTGGTTATTAGAACAACTAGATGTCAATAATGCTTTTTTGCATGGTGATTTGAATGAAGATGTATACATGTCACTGCCTCAAGGATTTCATGCTGATGGTCCAAATAAAGTCTGTAAACTCACCAAATCTCTATATGGGCTCAAGCAAGCCTCAAGGCAATGGTTCTCAAAACTTTCTTCTTCTCTTGTCTCTCAAGGTTACACTCAATCACTTTCAGATTACAGCTTGTTTGTCAAACATTGCAATAACTCTTTCACTGCCTTACTTGTTTATGTAGATGATATCATACTGACTGGCACAAGCCAAGAAGAAATTAACAGAGTTAAACAATTCTTGGATGATACTTTCAAAATTAAAGACCTTGGTTCTCTTAAATTTTTCTTAGGTTTGGAAATAACAAGGACAAAAGATGGAATCACAATCAATCAAAGAAAATATGCTTTGGAGCTTTTACAAGATGCAGGACTCCTAGCAGCAAAACCATGTCCCACACCTATGGATTCAACATTAAAAGTCACAGCAGATGGAGATCCTTACACAGATATAGCTAATTACAGGCGCTTAATAGGGAGATTGCTCTATCTATGCACAACAAGACCGGACATCTCCTACAGTGTGCAACAACTGATCCAATTCCTTGCAAAACCAACTACACAACACTTCCAAGCAGCTCAACGGATCCTCAAATACATCAAGCAGGCACCAGGACAGGGACTTCACTTTCCAGCCACCAGCAACTCAGATTTAAAGGCTTTCAGTGATTCAGATTGGGCAGGATGCTTGGACACAAGAAAATCAGTGACAGGTTTCTGCATATTCCTTGGTGATTCCTTAGTTAGCTGGAAATCAAAGAAACAAACAACTGTCTCAAGATCCTCATCAGAGGCAGAATACAGAGCTCTTGCAGCCACTACATGTGAACTTCAATGGCTCAAATATCTCCTTCAAGATCTCCACATGAATCAAGACAAACCAGCTCTCATATACTGTGACAACAAGTCAGCACTCCACATTGCAGCAAATCCCAGCTTCCATGAAAGGACAAAGCACATAGAGATTGATTGCCATGTTGTTAGGGAAAAACTACAGCAAGGCATCATTCACCTCCTCCCCATACGCACTGAACATCAGACTGCAGACATCTTTACAAAACCATTAGCTCCAATACCTTTTCAAACACATGTTGCCAAACTGGGCTTGATAAATATCCTAGCACCAGTTTGAGGGGGGGTATCACAGCTTGTAAAATTATTTCTACTGTATCTTTTACTTGGGTTGAGGTAAACTCATTTTACCTCCCATCAAAGGCGGTATAGAGCCTTGTATGATTGTATATAAACCATACACCTGTACACAATTACATTTAACTTCAGTTTTTATATTTTCAGTTGATTAGCCATCATTACTCTCTCTCTCTCTTCCTTTCCCTTAGCTAATACGATTTATCAAGTTATCATACTCTGCCGGATAAGTATCTGCCCCGACTATTGGCTCACCTCGTATTGGGAGCCCCCACAGGACTGCTATGTCCTCAAGAGTAATCGTGGCTTCCCCAAAAGGAAAGTGAAAAGTATGCGTCTCCGGACGCCATCTTTCCAGTAATGCCGTAATTAAATGTGTGTCAAGCTCTATAAATCCACAAGAATAAACACCGAAAAAACCCATCTCATATAACATCTCCACAACCCTTTCATTTAAAATTATTTGCCTCTCATCAACCTCCTCGTGATTGAAACCAGATGAATTATTATGCCTTGCACGAACAATGTCATCAATACCACCAAGATAAACAGAATTTGAACGATGAATATCTTGCAAATAAAGTAAATCATCTTCAATTGGACCGAACGATGTTATTCCAATTCTGCTCGCGGACATTATAAACCTACACAAATGTTAAATTACTTCATTAAAATTGTCACACTATTATTCTACCTAATTACATAAGTATTCAACAACATATATACTACAAATAATCTAAGTTCAGTGTAAAGAAAGAAACAGAGGTCAGGCTCAAACGAAATAACAATTTGCATCTGTTGACTACCACCCTTTTTTTTTTTTTTTTTTAAATGTTACAAATACCAGCAAGTACATTTAGTCAATTTGTTAGTAGCTCATTGAATTTCTTTCCTTGTTGATGTCAGCATTCCTTCTCTTTCCCTTTTTTTTTTTTTTTTTTTTTCTTACAACGGTTTCCTGAGTTTTTGTTTCTTTTTTCATTTATTTTGTTTTTTTTAATTAAATAAATTCAATAAGATTTATGGATATAAAAAAATTTTGAGTTTTTAACAAAAAATTTTATTTTTATTTTTAAATTTAATGCAGTAAATTTAAAAATAAAAAGTAAAAATAAAAATAAAAATATAAATATAAACGTAAATATTATGTTTCTTTTTTATTTTTCTTGTCTCTTATTTTCTTACTTTTTTAATGTTTGAAAGTGTTGTGCAATACAACATATTAGGTAAAAGAAAACACAAATTTTTGGTAATAAAATATATAAAAATAAATAAATTAAAACACTTTACTATATTTATAATAAATATATAACAATTTACTACATTATATTTAGTGCTATACTCATAAATATAAAAGACTATATTAAATTTAATGTACAACTCTAATAAATGTATAACATTTTATTATATTAAATTTAGAAATTAAACTAAAACATATTTTTAAAAATTCATATATATATATATATATATATATATATATATATATATATATATATATATATATATATATATTTGTGCCACTAAGGTTATATTTATAATGTTTTTTGAAATTTATCAAATTTTAAAAATATAACAAGATAAAAAATATATACATAAAGCTAAAGAAAATATTATAAAAAAAAAAAGGGAAACGAAAACGAAAAGAGAAGGAAAAATGCAAGGCAATGGAAGGTGGTGGACGTTACATGTAGCCTAAATTTCATAATAACCCTTTCATAATTACTAAAAAAAATTAATTAAGGACAAATTGTTACTTTATTTATGATCGGACATCATTAGTTATTAATTTACTTAATTTCTTACTTAGTGACTTGATACAAAAATGGTAAGATGATTAGTCAAATTAAATAATTAATTAATTACTAATTAATACTACATTAACGGTTAATGATTAACCTAACAATATGAAACACCACAACATATTACATTACTATATAACTAATTAATACTAAATTAACCTAACAACATAAAACAACACAACATACATTATTATATAACTACTTAATACTAAATTTAACATATTAACTAACATAATAATAAAAATTAAAGAGCAAAACTTACCTGTCTTTTACAGCCGTTGGATGGAGGACCTCCAGCCGGTGGAGCTTCGGTGGTGGCGGCGCGGTAGCAGCGGCGGATGGTGCTTTGGGTGGGGGGACCAGGTGTAGTGGGAGATGATGAAAAGGGGAAGGGGAAATGGGTTTATGCAAGGGAAGGGTCCATAAGTAGATCCGATCAAAGCATGAACAGAGATTTGATTAAAATATTAAAAAAAAAATCCTTTTTTCAAAGACTCGCCACTGACAGTGGCGACCGCAATTAAAATATTATTTAAAAAATATTCATCTTTCATGTTCCCGAGATAGTGGGATCCGTCCAAAAAATAAATATTTTTTAAATAACGGTCGCCAAATGTTGTGGCAACCGTGTGAAAAATATTATTAAAAAATACAATAAACGACAAATTTTGTGGCATCGAGAAAAAAAATTATATTTTTATTATGGGTCGCCCATCTCTGTGGCGACCCCGTTAAAATATTAATAAAAAATTATTAAAACGCCATGCGCTGTGATGTTTAATAACAGAAAATTAACCCGTCTCATTTTCATATCACTTTACGAATTCGTTTTAAAAATTAATATTATTTATGAAAAATCCTCAAAAGGAATGGTGTTAGAGTTCTTGTTTGAAGTCATGCTATCCTTTCCAGATATGCCCAAAGCTAAAAAAGAGTGTTGATTAGTGTACTTAACATGCAAGTATAGAAATGACAAGGGGTAGAATAGGAAATTAACATGAAGCACTGACATGAACAAGGCCCAGAAACAGAGCTTTTTGATGGCTTTGCAACTTTTTGGTTCTCATGTATTTATGCTGCTGCTTTATGGGAATGAAACATCCCTCAAATGGTTGTTCTACAACTTGTTTTTCCACTACAAAATGTCCAAGATTATGCAGAAACTGTTTCAATGGCTACTTTTAGATGGTTCAGACAAACTCGGGTTATCGGCTACGATGCATGAGCACGGACACAACGATACAAATACAACAAGGCATGAATACAAAGACACATTTTTCATCAATTTACCAAGGGACAGAGGTGTGACATGACACAAACTGATCGTGTCGGATCCGGATTGATGACGTGGCTGTGTCCTGTAATGATCGACTCGAGTCACTTGAGATTTGTTGGTGGGGTAGAGCTCGATATGGAATTGACCTGGGGAGAAAGACAAACGTAAACTTCGGACCGACAAAGGACGGGAGGGGTGATTCCCTTTGTCGGCACTCCGACGCTCAAGTTAGTATCGAGTGGCTGGGAGCTTATCGAGTAACTTATGCGCTTTTAATATGGTAGTTGTGTGTTAAATGGCATTTATGGGGAGGGGTATTTATACCTATTAAGGTAATGATTACCTGTACAGTGCGACTTGCAGGTACATTAAATGCGCCACCTGCTTCGTACGGCCTGTCAGGCCTCATTAAATGCTGGAAACGGCGGAGTGGGCCCCGGGATGGTCGACCCCAGTTCGACCTAGGAAACATACGGTCGAGTACTCGCCGACTTGCCTTGGGCATAGTCAATGGTGTTTCGACTACTCCTGAGGGTAGTCGAGTCGACACGGTTGAATGGTCAGCAATTACCTTCTTGAAGGGTTTGCCGTTGGACGTGGCTGATTGGGAGGCTTGCGTGGCACCTTTGACCGGTCTGCCACTCGACGTGGCTCGTGGATAGTGGTCCACGTGTCGCCAGCGTGGCTGTACTGGATGGGACCATGTCATTAGCCCCCGGAAAGGCGGTGCCACGATGACGTGGCAGTGTCCTTTCGGTTTTCGAGAAGTGGGCCCCAGGCGTAATGATGGCGACGGTTCGCCTTCGATTTTCCCGCCCAAGGTAACCCCTATAAATAGCCTCTTACGGCCTTCATTTGCACCCTTCACTTCTTTAGTAATTTCCAGAGCAGTTCGAGTCCTTAAAAGCTTTTCGAGAGCGGCCTCCGGATACTTCGAGTCGACCAAATCATCTGCGAAATTTTCCGGTAAGCCTTTTTCGACTCAACTTTTTTCTCTCTTACCGCTTTAATTTCTTTATTTTCTATCTGTTGGAGAGTCTGGAGTCGAGTGAGAAGAACCCCATCTCGAATCGCTTTCGACTCGATCCCTGACACGAAAAACCTTAACCCTTATTTCAAGGAGAAGGCGAACTTCAAGGGAATCCAGTCGAAGAATTGTTGAGCGGTGGGATGACTTCTTCTACCTCGACTAGTTCAGACCTGTCAGATAAGATCCCGGGCCCTGGGGACGATGTACACTCGCTCTCCTCGACGTCGAGTGAGGAGGAGTCGGTTAGATCGCAGGACTCCGATAGGGTAGAGGTATCGGAAGCATCGGGGGACTCTGAGGACAGACAGTCGGCCTCTCCTTCGAGTCTCGTAGCCTCTGCAGAACCCATAACGGCGATTCCACCAATTGGGATGAGCCTCGGCCCGGAACTAGCGAGTCGAGTAGGAGATGTGGGGCCATCAACCTCGGATAATCAAGGAGAGGGTGGCGTACATATCCCTTATGGTAGGAAATCCCCTAGCCGAACTTTGAATAAGGACCCTAGGCTAGTCGAAAGCAAAGTATCGGCCAAGATGTTTGAAGAAATGAGAGAGATTTTGTTTGGGGGAGATGTTGAGCTGGGGGGATACAGTTTAGTTCGACCTCGAAGGGGGGAATCCATGACCGACCCCCCGAGAAATTGCATCACCGTAACTTGGAAGATGATCCAAGCAGGGTTTCGAATCCCGATAGATGATGACGTCCTCGACATTCTGAACCACTTGAATATCAGCCCGGTCCAGTTAATGCCGAACGGTTATGCGATGCTTAACGGCATCCGAGTTCTGATGAAGTATTTCGGGATTCCCATGCTTGGGGTAGCCAAGGACCTTTTTAATGTAAGTGTGACCAAGGAGGGGTCCGGATCGGGTTATGGGTTTGTACAACTTTCGTTTAAACAGAAACGCAAACTCACAACGTCGCCGACCTCTTCAAACGGACAATCTTGGAAGCACCAATTCGTATATGTCGAGAGCGAGTCGGGTTGGCCGAATTTATGGAACAGAATGTGGTGTTGGAGGCCGAGCTCGACATTACCGGTTGCAGCTACACGGTGGTCCAACACTTTCTTCCGGGACATGCTATCCCTCGGCCAGTTTGACTGCAAAAAATTGATCGAGACTAAAGTACTGGTCGATTTTGGCTTAGCCCCCGGCCATAAGAGTCGGATGTTCGACCCTGGTAAATCATGTGGTCGAGTCAAGCTGATCGTTTTACACTCATAATTGCATTTCTCGTCTTTTTAGTCGATTCTAACATTCGCCTTTCTTCTTCTCAGATAAAGTAATAATGAGTCGCTTGGCGAAGATGAGGGCCGACATGGAAGAGCTCGCAGCTAAACATGCTCTTGCGAAAGCGGCCGAGGTGGCACAGCCCCACAAGACCATGGATGCCGTTCTCCCGAGGGGGGCGGATGAAGCAGGGACCGAGCCGAGTCAAACCTTGAAAAGGAAAGACAAAGCCCCCCTCCCCGAGCCTGAAAGGAAACGGTCGAAAAAAGACAGGGATCCGAAAGGAGCGTCTGTCCCCAGGCCGGCAGGACACATCGATCCTAGTGCTGGGGGTAGCCAGTCGAGGGGTACGAATTCCTCCGGCTCGATCCCGTCGACTCCTTCAGGGACCGAAAAGGCGCCGGCCCCCTTCTCCTCCGAGGCCATTAGATTGGCGCACCTTCCATTCCACCCCCCAGCGGAAGATCTAGCCGACTTCTTCAAAATGCTCAAGATCTCCGAGCCGCACCTTCCTGGGGGCTATAAGCTGATCGGGGACGATGGTAAGCCTCGAAGGATTGGGTCGATCCTGAGGGACAACCGTGCTGCCGGGGCGGTGTATTACTGTTGCCAGGTCCCAGTCGACCATGAGTCGAGATGGAAAATGTCAGAGGTGGAGTTGGAGATGTCGGCTGCGGTGAAGATCATTGGGGTAAGAATCCGAGCTCTTCCCCATCTATCGGTTCGCTTTAAGTCCGACCATTAACCCCCTTTTCTTCTCGTGTCACAGCTTGCTCAGGATGTCTATCACATGAGTCGGAGGGCCCAAATCTATAAGGAGGGGAGGACACGTTTGGAGGCTAAGGCAGGGTTCGACTCGGAGGTCGAAATTTTGAAGAGGAGGGTGCAGGAGTTGGAAACGGAGAAGGCGGGACTCGGTTCGAGCGCGAAGGCGGCGACTCTGGGGAAGGAGAAAGCGGAGAGGGCCCTCGAAGAAACCAAAAAACTACTGGAGGCCAAGAAGGCGGAACTGCTCGAGGCTATCCAGAAGCTCGACAAAGAGGCCGAGAAGACCCTTAACGCTTTCAAAGACGGAGAATCGGCAGGGGAGGTGAAAGGTGCAAGGTCTGCCATCTAGCGATGCCAGCGAGTTTATGACCAAATCATCGCCGACTCGGAGCAATTCGGGGCCTACCGATTCATGAAGTCGACGGCCTTCAAAAGATCGACTGCCACCTTTGGGATTTCGGACATGAAGGAGGGGTTCGAGTTATGCTTGGCCCAATGTCGTGCTGAGGGTTATCTCCCGGTCGATTATGATACGACCAAGGTTGGCCTCCTATGCCCAGATCCGCGTCCTCAGACCGAGCAAGCTGCTGAAGATCCAGAGGAGGATTGGTCGAAGCATGAATTTGGGTTCGCCATCCCTTTGGCACAATCGGTAGTTGGTGGAATCGAGGAGGATGCCAGTCGGATGCCCCAAGGGGTCGATCCTATGGTTCTGAACCATGCCAAAATATTCCCAGAGCTCTTCTTCGAGAAATCCGCCAACACTCCCTCCGATGAAGAAATAGACTAGGCCTCCCGATTTCCTGCACCGACTCTTCTTGTAATTTTTTCCTATTTTAAATTTTGAATTTTGTAGTAAGTCGACCCAGGGTGGTCGAACAATGTTCCCGCTGGAAAATCCAAATGTAATTGTTTTACCAATCTTAATGAAATTTGCTTCAAGGTTAAATTCGAATTAGCATTTTCGAGTATGCATGTTCAAATCAAATAATACCCTCAAGTCGACAACATAAATTGCTCTAGCCCCTTGCGAGAAGGACGTCAAGCAGTTAGGTTGATTTTAAGAGATAAATTTAGTCGAGGATATCAATTGGGCTACTTAACCCATTAAGGATATGACAACCTTTTAGGTCGGAAAACTACTCCAATTTTTTCTATTGACATGTTGGAGACTACATCTTTTCAAACATAAAAAGCCCTAAGGTTGTGGGCGTTCCATGATCGAGGTATAGGATTGCCATTCATTTCTTCGAGGTGGTAGGCGTGGTTTTTCCCGACCTTGGAGACTCGGAAAGGACCATCCCAGATGGCGTCGAGCTTTCCGACATGTCTCGTCACATCGACCCGTTTCAGGACGAGATCACCGACTCGGAATCCTCGATGAAGGACCTTTTTGTTGTAGCTTCTGGCCACCGCGGCTCGATACTGCTGCATCCGTCGGAATGCCCGATCTCTTGCTTCTTCAATCATGTCTAAGTCGAACTGTCGATTCTCTTGATTGCGATCGAGTTGATAATGGGACACCCTATCGGTTTGGTGTATCAACTCGGCGGGGACCACCGCCTCGGAACCATAGACCATTGAAAATGGTGTCTCCCCGGTAGCGGTTCGAGGGGTGGTTCGATAGGCCCACAGGACTCCGTCAAGTTCCTCGGCCCAAGCTCCTTTGCTCCCATCGAGTCGGGTCTTCAGATTCTGCACGATTATCCGGTTGGTGACTTCGGTTTGGCCATTGGCCTGAGGATGGCCGACCGAAGTGAAACGCAAACTGATGCCGTACTTGGAACAATAATTCTTGAACATCTTGCTTCGGAATTGGGGGCCATTATCGCAAATCAAAGTCTTTGGCACCCCGAATCGGCATATGATGTTTTTCCATAAAAATCGAGTCATTACTGTATGGGTGATCCTGGGGACAGAGACTGCTTCGACCCATTTGGAAAAATACTCCACGCAGACAATAATGAATTGGTGTTGTCTTGGGGCGAGGGGAAAAGGCCCGACAATGTCGATTCCCCATTGATCGAAGGGCCACGAAATGTCGACCGGGGTCATTTCCCTCGGGTGTTGGTGGGTGAGGTTCGAATGTTTTTGGCAGCTGGGGCATTTCTTTACCAGATTGATCGAATCTCGCAGGAGGGTCGGCCAGTAGTAGCCGGCCTGAGAGACCTTCTTAGCGAGTATTCGGCCTCCCGAGTGGTTTCCGCAGGATCCGGCGTGCACCTCTTCGAGGACCTCCTTGGCTTGGGAGGGTCTTAGACACCTCTTGGCCGGTTCATTGACGGACCTCTTGTATAGCACGCCTTGTGGATCGAGTGAGTAGCTTGCTGCCCGGGCTATCAATCGACGCCTCTCTGTTCTGTTTTCGGGCAAGAAGCGGTCCCTTAGATGTAAGACCAAATCGTCTAACCAACATGGCTCGATGGGGTCGATGTTGTGTACCGGCTTTCCCCCTTCCTCGATCGATCTAGCTGTGACTGTGAGGAAGGTAATCGACCTATCCCTTGTTCCCCTGAGTCCATTGGCCACCTTGGAAAGGACATCGGCTCTCTCATTCTCCTCCCTAGGTATCTGCTCAAGGCTAAAGTTTTTGAATTTCGCGGCCCATTCCCTGACCTTCTGCAAGTATTTGGCCATCGATTCTTCCCTTGCCTCATAAGAGCCAGTATATTGGCTAGCAACCAACTGTGAATCGGTTAAAGCCGCTAGGCTCTCGATGCCTTGTTCTCTGGCGATTCTCATGCCCGCTAAGAGCGCCTCGTACTCGGCCTCGTTGTTCGTGGCGGGGAAGTCTAGACAGATGGCGAAGTTGAGCTCATCGCCGTCAGTACTTCTCAATGACACTCCCGCACCCCCGCCAGAAGAGGTCGATGAACCATCGAGTGATAAAGTCCATTGACACGCTTTCTCTCTGAGAGGGGCCGAGGGTTGCTTCTCGACCAAAAAGTCTGCCAAGACTTGGGCTTGGTATGCTATCCTTGGTTTGTAGGATAAGTCAGACTGGCCCAACTCGACAGACCATTTAACAAGTCGACCCGAACTGTCTGGTTTGGACAACACCTGTTTGAGAGGTTGATCGGTGAGCACGATGATCTTGTGGGCCTGAAAATACGGCTTCAATCTTCTGGCCGTGTGCACAAGAGCAAGGGCAAATTTTTCGATTTCCAAATATCGTGTCTCTGCCCCGTGCAGAATTTTGCTAACATAGTAGATCGGCAGGTGCTTCCTTTCCCTTATAGCAACCAAGACCGAGCTGATCACTTCATTCGACACGGCCATATAGAGGTATAAAATTTCTCCCTGTTTTGGCTTGGCTAGGAGTGGGGGTGACTCGAGGTATTTTTTCATCGCCTCGAAAGCCCGGTCGCATTCCTCGGTCCACTTGAATTCTTTAACATTCCTCAAGATTTTGAAAAAAGGAAGGTTCTTCTCGGCTGATCTGGAAATAAACCTGTTAAGAGAAATAATTCGTCCAACTAAACATTGTACCTCTCGGATCGTTTTCGGGCTGGACAAGTTGCGGATAGCATCGCTCTTCTCGGGGTTTGCCTCGATCCCTCTCTGGCTAACCAGGTAACCAAGGAATTTTCCCCCTGACACCCCGAAGGTGCACTTATTCGGGTTGAGCTTCAGGTTGTACTGCTTGAGCAGCTCGAACGATCTCGTTAGGTCTTTGAGGTGGTTGCTCGACCGTGTCGACCGTACAATCATGTCGTCGACATAAACTTCCATGGTTTTACCAATCTCTTCCCCGAAGATTCGGTTAACCAGCCTCTGGTATGTAGCCCCCGCGTTTTTGAGTCCGAAGGGCATCACTCGGAAACAGTAAACACCCTTCACCACTATAAAGGCGGTCTTATCTTCGTCCTCGGGTGCCATGAATATTTGATAGTAGCCTTGAAAGGCATCCATCATACTCATTAGCTCGCATCCCGCAGTCGAGTCGACTAGCTGGTCGATATTTGGGAGGGGATAGGGGTCCTTCGGGCACGCCTTATTTAGATCTGTAAAGTCGTTGCACATACGCCACTTCCCTCCTGACTTGGCTACCAGAACCACATTACAGAGCCAGTCGACATACATGGCGGGCGTGATGTATCCAGCGTCCAATAGCTTGTTCACCTCTTCCTCAATTATTTCATTCCTTCTGGCGCTTTGGGTTCGCAACCGCTGCTTGATTGGTTTGAAGGATGGATCGACATTGAGGTGATGCATAATCACGGAGGGATCGACTCCCACTAAATCGTTGGCACTCCATGCAAAGACATCGGCGTTCTCTTGAAGAAATTGAATTAGGAGTACCTGCTCGTGTTCCTTCCCCGGTTCGGGGAGCCCCACATGAGTGATTTTCTCTCTTTGTCCCGGAAGAAGCTCGACTTCCATCGTTTGAGTGGATGCCTCGATTCGATTATCCGAAACCTTTTGCTTCTTCTTAGCTTTCTTCGATTTGCGGATAGGCTCGTCACTAGGAGCTTCCACGTCCTCGATCTGATCCTCTTCTCCGTCGGGAAGGCCCAAAACGGGGACGATCCGGCGGTCGGGCAGCTTCACCTTCTCCATGGAAATTGAGTAACAAGCCCAGGACACGGGCACATCGCACCTCAGTTCGCCTATCCCGGCGGGGGTGGGGAGCTTAATCAATTGGTGGTAAGTGGAAATAACTGCCCTGAAGTCGATTAATCCAGGCCTCCCCAAAATGAGGTTATATGCTGAAGGCTGATCGACTACAAGATATTCCAATTCGAGAGTCGATCTCTTAGGGAGCGTTCCCATGGAGGTGATCAGTCGGACTCGACCTTTAGGGTATACCTCGGACCCTCCAAACCCTGTTAAAGGGGTTTTGAGAGGCTCCAAGTTCAAACTTTTGGCAAGATTCATGCGATTTAGAGTCGAGAGATAAATAATATTTACAGAGCTTCCATTATCAACAAGGGTCTTTGATACAGCATAATTGGCCACGTCGAGCGTAACCACCATCGGACAACTAGGCGTATCGCCTTCCCGTGGTGGCATGCCGACTAGGTCCTTATTGTTAAAACTAATATCCTGATCTGCCCACTCTCTACTCGACTCGATCTCCATCACCTCGTAGGGGCCGTAATAGTTTCTCTGGGCTTCTCTGCGGGTCCTCTTTCGGGCAGTTTTTGTGTCACCCCCAGCTGGTCCGCCGGCGATCATGTCGATTCGACCAAGGCAGGGGAGGTTATGATCGTCCCTCTCGGTCGGGGGTTTAGCCTCCCTACGTCGAGGCGGACTGCGATCGTCGGCTCGGGTGGCTAATTCATCTAGCCTTTTAACGAACTCTTGGAGCTCCCCTCCTCTGATCAATCTCTCGATTTCATCCCGCAGGGCAAAGCACTCCGAGGTGTTGTGTCTGGACTGTCGATGGAAATGACAGAACTTCCCCGAATCCCTGTTCTTCTGAGTTTCCTTGATGGCTTTGGGACTCTTGAACAGCTTTTTGTTGGCGATGTTGTAAATCTCCTCAATCGACCGATTTAATGGCGTATAATGCTTTTTAGAGCTGCTTCCGGAGGTGTGGTCGACTCGATTCTTTTGATCCTTCTTGAGCTCACCTTTCATTGGCCGGATGGCTTCCGATTTACGGTTCGCGGCCCCTTTTTGCGCCAACTCGACCTCCTCCACCCTCATCCAGGAGGAGGCGATATCCAGTAATTTAGATATCGAGGCGGGGTTTTTCCGGACATTGTGTCGAGCACATTCTCGGTCTCTTAAAGCGGCGTGGATGGTAGGTATAACCATGTCCATACTTGGAGATTGAACTTGTACCGCCGCTCGAGAGAATCGAGTGAAAAAGTCTCTCAGGGTCTCATCCTCTCTTTGCACAATGTTGTAGAGGTAAGTGGCCGGCAACTTGTCGCCTTTTACAGAGGAGAAATGAGCCACAAAGCGCTCTATCAACTCATCATATGATTGGATACTTCTCGGAGCCAGCCTTGAGAACCAGTCCTGGGCTGACTCGACGAGAGTGGTGGCAAAAATCTTAGCTCTCACATCGGACGAATGGCCGAACATACTTATCTCAATTTCAAAGCGATCTACGTGCCGCTCGGGATCGGACACGCCATTATACGTCGGGAGATTGGTGGGCATCTTATCCGCGGCCATGGCTGCCAAGATCCTTACACAAAAGGGGGATCGCACTTCGCGAGAGCTCCGGTATTGGTGACTCGGCCTCCTTCCGGGTGGGGGTGACCGATTGCTGTAGGACATTTCCTCGTCATCATCGACCCGAGAGGGAGTTTTACCATGTCTGGACCGTTGGGGGGAATCACCCCTTCGAGGCAAGCGATGTCTCAAATCCTTCCGCCCTACGGGGAGTCCTCGGTTCGATAATCTGGGGGCTTCCGGAGAGGCCCTAGCCCCCAGTCGATCGAATACCCTGGAGTTTTTTGGTCACCGCTCTTTCTCATGGCGAGAGGGGCTCCTCGATTCCCTTGCATCCCTCGATCCTCGGGCGGCCCTTGGTTCTTCTCCATTTCCCTTGGTTCTTGACCTAGCCCCTTGATGTTCTTGATTGACTGGGCGCTTACCTGGACGCCGAGCCGATTGGGCCTCTTGGTCCGGAGGTAACACCTCGGTCTGTTGTGGCTCCTGACCTGCCCCTTGCCGCTGGTTTTGACCAGGCGGTGGGGGCATGCCATAGGGATCTTGATGGTATACTATAGGGCCGGGCTGATACCCCCAATGGGGAGGGGGCGGATACCCATAATGAGCGGGCGGCCCGCAGTAGTATGCATACTGGCCTGTCGGCGGGACGGCCGGTGTTGCTCGAGGCTTCTCTGGGAAGACTGGGGTTCTACCCTCTGCCGCGGCCGCTATTGCCTCGGCTTGACACTTCTCTAGGTAGGCGTCTAAATCGAGAGTAGCGTACACCATTGGCGCAGGGGCGGCCATTATCTCGGCCCTCGGTCGTCTCGGGGTCTGACTCGGTCCGTCCACCCTGTGTTGGGTTTCCGTATCGGGGATGTCACCCCCCAGAGTACGATGACTGCGTAATTCCATTTCCCTTCGACTTCTCGTTCGTTTCCCACAGACGGCGCCAAAATGATCGTGTCGGATCCGGATTGATGACGTGGCTGTGTCCTGTAATGATCGACTCGAGTCACTTGAGATTTGTTGGTGGGGCAGAGCTCGATATGGAATTGACCTGGGGAGAAAGACAAACGTAAACTTCGGACCGACAAAGGACGGGAGGGGTGATTCCCTTTGTCGGCACTCCGACGCTCAAGTTAGTATCGAGTGGCTGGGAGCTTATCGAGTAACTTATGCGCTTTTAATGTGGTAGTTGTGTGTTAAATGGCATTTATGGGGAGGGGTATTTATACCTATTAAGGTAATGATTACCTGTACAGTGCGACTTGCAGGTACATTAAATGCGCCACCTGCTTCGTACGGCCTGTCAGGCCTCATTAAATGCTGGAAACGGCGGAGTGGGCCCCGGGATGGTCGACCCCAGTTCGACCTAGGAAACATACGGTCGAGTACTCGCCGACTTGCCTTGGGCATAGTCGATGGTGTTTCGACTACTCCTGAGGGTAGTCGAGTCGACACGGTTGAATGGTCAGCAATTACCTTCTTGAAGGGTTTGCCGTTGGACGTGGCTGATTGGGAGGCTTGCGTGGCACCTTTGACCGGTCTGCCACTCGACGTGGCTCGTGGATAGTGGTCCACGTGTCGCCAGCGTGGCTGTACTGGATGGGACCACGTCACAAACAAACAAAATGTTATTTTTGGGAGTGTTCGTCCATCAGAAATCACGTTATACCAAATCAATATTAAGTATCGGACTATTGATCATGCTTTGATATTGGCAGCAAAGAAAATTCATAAAATTCTCAATTATGCTGCAAATATTAGATTCACAGATGTGAATAATATTCACAATTGTACATGATGACCACAAGAATGTAGTAAATTTGAGATTAATTCACAAAATTAAAGAAGGAAAGCCCATGTCCAAAAATATATAAAACCTTATAGCTATTACTGAAGTTCATCGATTTTAACCTCAACTTGTTCCCCAGTTGCAAGAGTTTTGACACGAACCATTCCTTTCTCCCACTCTGCACTTCCTACAATGATCAATTTCTGGGCATTTATCCGAGCCGCCCTCCTAAACACCCTGGAATATTGAAGGCAAGACAAAAATATTCATAAGGTACAAATGCGTGAATAACAGAAGAAAATACGAAGGTTAAAATATATTATACACACATGCATGAAAGTAAAATGACCATCAATCCATATAAGCCATGAATATTAAAAAGAGAACAATAGCATAATTTTCGTATCATTTGCATAATTAATGACGTGGGCCAATCCGGTACCGCCACGCTGGCAACACGTGGACCACTATCCGCAACACACGTGGATGGAATGACCTGTCAAAGGTGCCACGTAAGCCTCCAAGTTGGTCGCCTCAACGACAAACCCTTCAAGAAGGTAAATGCTGATCATTCGACCGTGTCGACTCGACTACCCTCAAGACCAGTCGAAATACAATCGACCAAGTCCAGGGCAAAGTCGGCGGAAACTCGGTCATAAGGTTGCTGGCTCGAATCAAGGTCGACCATCCCTGGGGCCCACTCCACCGCTTCCAGCATTTAATGAAGCCTGACAGTCCGTACGAAGTAGGTGACGCATTTAATGCACCTGCAGGTTGCACTGTACAGGTAATCAATACCCCAATAGGTATAAATACCCACTCCATAAATGCCATTTAACACACAACTACCACATTTATAGCGCACAAGTCACTCGATAAGCTCTCAACCATTCGACACTGACTTGAGCGTCGGAATGCCGACAAAGGGAATAACCCTTCCCGTCCTTTGTCGGTCTGTAGTTCACGTTTGCTAGTTTTCTCTCAGATCAACTCTAACTCGAGCTCTACCACGTCAACAAATTCTAAGTGGTCAAAGTCAGCTATTTCGAGACACATCATCAATCCGAAATTCGACACGATCATTTTGGCATCGTCTGTGGGAATCGAGCAAGAAGTCAAAAAACAATGGAATTATGCAGTCATTGCACATTAGAAGGGGACGAACTAGAAACGGAGATCCAAAACAGGGGAGATGGACCGAGTCAGGTCCAAGGACGACAAGCAGTCTAATCTAGGGCCGCTCCGGTTCCCATGGTCTATACGACCCCGGATTTGGACGCCTACCTCGAAAAATGCCAGGCCGAGGCAGTAGCGGCAGCGGCTGAGGGCAGAGCCCCGGTATTCCCGGAGAAACCTCGAGGCAGTCCGGCCGTCCCCTCGCCGGGTCAGTACTCATATTACTGCGGACCCCCGGCACATTACGGGTATCCACCTCCTCCTCCGTGGGGGTATCAACCCGGCCCCGTGGTCTACCATCAGGATCCTTACACCCTACCCCCACCACCTGGTCAAAACCAGGGGCAAGGCGTAGGTCGGGGGCTACAACAGACCGAGGTGTTGCCTCCGGATCAAGAAGCCTAGTCGGCTCGTCGCCAAGGAAAGTGCCCCATCAACCCCGAACCTCAAGGGACGAGGTTATCAAAGTTTAAGAGGAAAGAGGGAGAGCGGAGATCCTCCCGAGGGTCACGGGACGAGAGAAGGTCAAGAAGCCCCTCTCACCATGAGGAAGAGCAGCGGCCGAAGAATTCCAAAGTGTTCGACCGACTGGGGGCTAGGGCCTCTCCTGAAGCCCCCAGATTGTCGAACCGAGGATTCCCCGTTGGACAGAAGGACTTGAGGAATCGCTTGCCTCGAAGAGGAGATTCTCCCCAGCGTTCCCACCAAGTTAGGTCTCGAGTCGATGACGACGAGGAGATATCTTACAGCAACCGTCCACCGCCGACCGGAAGGAGGCCGACTCACCAATATCGGAGCTCCCGAGAGGTACGATCCCCTTTTTCCGAAGGGATTTTGGCGGCCATGGCGGCGATAAAATGCCCACCAACCTCCCAACATACAATGGGGTGTCTGATCCTGAGCGGCACGTGGACCGTTTTGAGATTGAGATAAGTATGTTTGGCCATTCCCCGGATGTCAGGGCCAAGATCTTTGCCACCACTCTCGTCGAGTCAGCCCAGGACTGGTTCTCAAGGCTGGCTCCGCGAAGTATTCGATCTTACAACAAATTGATCGAGCGTTTCATTGCCCATTTCTCCTCCGTGAAGGGCGACAAGTTGCCAGCCACTTATCTCTATAACATCGTGCAGAGGGAGGACGAGACTTTGAGAGATTTCTTCACCCGATTCTCCCGAGCCGCGGTGCAAGTCCAATCTCCGAGTATGGATATGGTAATACCTACAATCCATGCGGCTCTAAAGGATAGAGAGTGCGCCCGACACATCGTCCGGAAGAACCCTGCATTGATATCCAAGTTGCTTGATATCGCCTCTTCCTGGATGAGGGTAGAAGAAGTCGAGATGGCCCAAAAGGGAGCCTCAAGTCGAAAGTTGGAAGCCATTCGGCCACCCAAAAGCGAGCCCAGGAAGGATATAAAGGGCCGAATCGACCATACCCCCGAAAGTAGCTCTAAAAAGCATTACACGCCCCTGAATCTGTCGATCGAGGAGATTTATAACATCTCCAACAAAAAGTTGTTCAAGAATCCCAAAGCCATCAAGGAGACCCAGAAGACGAGGGATTCAGGAAAGTACTGCCATTTCCATCGACAATCGGGCCACAACACCTCGGAATGCTTTGCTTTGAGGGACGAAATCGAGAGGTTGGTCAGAGGAGGGGAGCTCCAGGAGTTTGTCAAAAAACTCGACGAGCTGGCCCTTCGAGCCGACGACCGAAGCCCTCCTCGCCGCAGGGAAGCAAAACCGCCGACCGAGAGGGAGGAACATAACCTCCCCTGCCTCGGTCGCATTGATATGATAGCGGGAGGGCTAGCCGGGGGTGACACGAAGACTGCCCGAAAGAGAACCAGGAGAGAGGCCCAGAGAAATTACTACGAGCCCCACGAGGTGATGGAAGTCGAGTCGATAAAGAGCTGGGTAGATCAGGATATTAGTTTTAGCAATAAGGACCTAATCGGCATGCCACCTCGGGAAGGCGAAACGCCTAGTTGTCCGATGGTGGTTACGCTCGACGTGGCCAACTATGCTGTATCCAAAACCCTTGTCGATAATGGAAGCTCTGTAAATATTATTTATCTCTCGACTCTTAACCGCATGAATTTAGCTAAAAGTTTAAACCTGGAACCTCTCAAAACTCCTTTAACAGGATTCAGAGGTTCCGAAGTATATCCTAAGGGTCGAGTCCGATTGATCACCTCCATGGGAACACTCCCTAAGAGGTCGATTCTCGAACTGGAGTATTTGGTTGTCGATCAGCCGTCGGCTTATAACATTATTTTGGGACGGCCTGGTTTAATCGATTTTCGGGCAGTTATATCAACCTACCATCAACTGATTAAACTCCCAACGCCCGACGGAATAGGAGAGTTGAGGTGTGACGTACCCATGGCTTGGGCGTGTTACTCGATTTCCATGGAAAAGGTTAAGTTGCCTAACCGGCAGATCGTCCCTATTTTAGGCCTCCCTGACGGAGATGAGGATAAGATTGAGGACCTGGAAGCGGTCGGTGAGGAGCCGGTCCGGAAGGCGAAGAAAACAAAAAAGCAGAAGGTCATAGATAATCACGTCGAGGCTTCGACCCGAACGAGGGAAATCGAACTCCTTCCGGGGCAGAGAGAGAAGATTACCCACGTAGGGTTACCCGAACCGGGGAAGGAGCATGAACAGGTACTCCTAATATAATTCCTTCAAGAAAATGCGGATGTGTTCGCATGGAGCGCCAATGATTTGGTCGGAGTTGACCCGTCTGTGATCATGCACCACCTCAATGTCGACCCTTCTTTTAAGCCGATCAAGCAACGGTTGAGGACCCAAAGTGTTAGAAGAAACGAAATAATTGAAGAGGAGGTGAACAAGTTGCTAGATGCGGGATACATCACACCCGCCAAATATGTCGACTGGTTGTGCAACGTGGTTTTGGTCGTGAAATCGGGAGGAAAATGACGCATGTGCAATGATTTTACATATCTAAACAAGGCCTGCCCTAAAGACCCCTACCCCCTGCCGAATATCGACCAACTAGTCGACTCGACTGCTGGGTGTGAGTTAATGAGTATGATGGATGCCTTCCAAGGCTACTATTAGATTTTCATGGCTCCGGAGGATGAAGATAAGACCGCTTTCGTAGTCGTGAAGGGCGTTTATTGCTTCCGAGTGATGCCCTTCGGACTTAAGAACGCGGGGGCTACATATCAGAGGCTAGTCAACCAAATCTTCAAAGATGATATCGGCAAGACCGTAGAGGTCTATGTCGACGACATGATAGTGAGGTCAACACGGTCCGGCGACCACCTCCAAGACTTAGCACGAGACTTTAAATTGCTCAGGCAGTACAACCTGAAACTTAACCCGAACAAATGCACCCTTGGAGTATCCGGCGGAAAATTTGTCGGGTACATAGTCAGTCGAAGGGGGATCAAGGCCAACCCAGAGAAGAGCAATGCAGTCCGCAATCTTTCTAGCCCAAAGTCGATCCGAGAGGTACAGTGTTTAGTTGGACGAATTATTTCCCTTAACCGATTCATCTCCAGGTCGGCCGAGAAGAATCTCCCCTTCTTTAAAGTTTTAAGGAACATCAAGGAGTTCAAGTGGACGGAGGAATGTGAGCAGGCGTTCGAAGCGTTGAAAAGATACCTTGAGTCGCCCCCACTCCTAGCGAAGCCGGAGCAGAGATAAGTTTTATACCTCTATATGGCCGTGTCGGCTGAATTAGTCAGCTCGGTCTTGGTCGCCGTAAGAGAAAGAAAGCACCTACCGATCTACTACGTCAGTAAAATTTTACACGGAGCGGAGACAAGATACTTGGAAATCGAAAAGTTCGCCCTCGCGCTTGTCCACACGGTCCGAAAACTGAAGCCGTATTTTTAAGCTCACGAAGTTGTTGTGCTTACAGATCAACCCCTTAGACAGGTGTTGACCAAACCAGATAGTTCGGGGCGACTAATCAAGTGGGCCGTCGAGTTGGGCCAGTATGACCTAACCTATCAACCAAGGTTAGCATATCAAGCCCAGGTCTTGGCCGACTTCCTGGCCGAGAAAGAACCCTCAACCCCGATGAGAAAAACAACTCATCAATGGACGCTTTCAGTCGACGGTTCCTCGACCTCATCTGGCAGGGGAGTGGGGGTATCCTTGAGAAGTACCGATGGAGATGAGCTCGACTTCGCCATCAGCCTGGACTTCCCAGCTACAAACAACGAGGCCGAGTACAAGGCGCTCCTAGCAGGTATGAGAATCGCCAAGGAACAAGGCATTCATAATCTGGCGGCTTTAACCGACTCACAGCTAGTTGCGAGTCAATATGCTGGCTCTTATGAAGCGAGGGAGGAATCAATGGCCAAATACTTGGAGAAAGTCAAGGAGTGGGCTGCGAAATTCAAGAGTTTTAGTCTTGAGCAGATACCTAGAGAAGAGAATGAGAGAGCCGACGTCCTTTCCAAGGTAGCCAATGGTCTCAGGGGGACAAGAGATAGGTCGATCACCTTCCTCACAAGTACAGCCCGATCAATCGAGGAAAAGGGAAAACCTATTTTAAGCATCGATCCCGTCGAGCCGTGTTGGTTAGATGACCTGGTCCTACATCTAAGAGATCGTTTCATGCCCGAAAACAGAACGGACAGGCGTCGATTGGTAGCCCGGGCGACAAGCTACTCCCTCGACACGGAGGGCATGCTATTCAAGAGATCTGTTAGGGAGCCGGCCAAGAGGTGTCTACGACCCTCCCAAGCCAAGGAAGTTCTCGAAGAGGTACACGCTGGGTCCTGCGGAAACCACGCGGGGGGCCGAATACTCGCCAAAAAAGTATCTCGAGCTGGTTATTATTGGCCAACTCTCTTACAGGATTCAATCAATCTTGTAAAGAAATGCCCCAGTTGCCAAAGACACTCCAATCTTACTCATCAACATCCAAGAGATATGACCCCAGTCGACATAGCATGGCCTTTCGATCAATGGGGGATTGACATCGTCGGGCCATTTCCCCTTGCCCCGAGACAACAACAATTCGTCATTATCTGTGTAGAGTACTTCTCAAAGTGGGTCGAGGCAGCGCCTGTTCCCAAGATCACCCACACAGTGATGACTCGATTTATGTGGAAAAACATAATATGTCGATTTGGAGTGCCGAGGACCCTGATCTGCGACAATGGCCCCCAATTCTGAAGCAAAATGTTCAAGAGTTACTGCTCCAAATACGACATCAGCTTGCGATTTACTTCGGTCAGCCACCCTCAGGCCAACGGCCAAACTGAAGTCACCAACCTAACCATCGTACAGAATCTGAAGACCCGCCTCGACGGGAGCAAAGGAGCTTGGGCCGAGGAACTCGATGGTGTCTTATGGGCCTATCGAACCACTCCCCGGACCGCCACTGGAGAGACCCCATTCTCATTGGTCTACGGTTCCGAGACAGTCATCCCAGCTGAACTGATACACCAAACTGATCGGGTATCCCATTATCAACTCGGCTACAACCAAGAGAACCGCCAGTTCAACTTGGACATGATTGAAGAGAAGAGAGATCAAGCCTTCCGACGGATGCAGCAGTATCGAGCGACGATAAGCAGAAGCTATAACAAGAAGGTCCTCCTTCGAGTTTTTCGAGTCGGGGATCTCGTTCTGAAACGAGTCGACGTTGTTAAGCACGTCGGGAAACTCGACGCCAACTGGGAGGGTCCCTTTAGAATTTCCAAGATTGGGAAGAACCATGCTTACCATCTTGAGGAATTACCTCGATCGTGGAACGCCCACAACCTTAGAGCTTTTTACGTTTGAAAAGATGTAACTTCAATACGTGGAATCAATAAAATCGATGTAGTCTGTTCGACTGTCATACTCTTGATGAGTCAAATAGTCTGTTACGTTTTTGTCAACTCTTAAAAAAGGCTGTCATACCCTCGGCGGGTTAAATAGCCCAATCCGATACCGTCAACCGGATGGACAAATTACCCCTTCGAAAACTCAACTCGAATGTTTGCTATTATACTCATGGTGGGTTAAATAGTCAATAGTGTCGACCTGAGGAATCACCTTTAAGTTTAATTTGAACATGCATACTCTAGAGTGCTAATTCGAAGATAACCTTAAACAAAATTCCATTAAAATTCAGAAGTGATTACATTTGGATTTTGCAATGGGAACGCTCGTCGATCACCCCGGGTCGACTTGATACATGAAATTAAAACAGAAAAAGGAAATTACAGGCAGAAGCAATGCAGGAAATCGGAAGGCCTAGTCGATCTCTTCATCGGAAGGAGTGTTCGCGGGTTTCTCGAAGAAGAGCTCTGGGAATACCCGGGCGTGATTCAGAACCATGGGGTCCACCCCCTGAGGCATCTGACTCTCATCTTCCTCGGGTCCGCCGACTAGAGACTTGGCCAGTGGGATAGCGAATCCGAACTCGTGCTTCGACCAATCCTCCTCGGGGTCTTCATCAGCGTGTGGGGGCGGGGGCCGAGGATCTGGGCACATGAGGCCAATCTTACTCGTGTCATAGTCGACCGGGAGGAGCCCCTCGGCACGGCATTGGGCCAAGCATAGATCGAACCCTTCCTTCAAATCTGATAGCCCGAAGGTAGCGGTCGACCTCTTATAAGCTGTCGACTTCATGAATCGGTAGGCCCCAAATCGCTCCGAATCGGCCACAATCTGATCATATATCCGCTGGCACCGGTCGATAGCCGCTTGAGCACCTTTCACTTGCCCCGTTTCTTCCCCCTTCCTGAAAGAGGAAAGTACCTTTGAAGACTCGGCATCGAGCTTCTTGTGGGCCTCGAGCAACTCCACTTTCTTGGCCTCCAGTTGCTTGTTGGTCTCGATAAGGGCCGTTTCCGCTTTCTCCTTCGCCAACTCTGCTGCCTTCGCGCTGGAGCCGAGACTCGCCTTCTCGGTCTCGAGATCCAACACCTTCCTCTTCAAGATCTCGACCTCTGAGTCGATCCCAGCCTTGGCCTCCAAGCGCGCCCTCCCTTCCTTGTAGATTTGGGCTCTCCGACTCATGTGATAAATGTCCTGAGCCAGCTGCAACACGGGAATAAAGAGAGTCAACAATCAATTTCCAGTCGAAGCAAAAAGACCTTTCAATTGAATCAAAGTAGTGAAGAGGATTAGTTCGTTACCCCGAGAACCTTCACGGCCGACGACATTTCCAGCTCGACCTCGGACATCTTCCACCTCGCTTCATGGTCGGCCGGAATCTGACAGCAGTGGTATACCGCCCCGGCAGCACGGTTGTCCCGAGGAATCAACCCAATGCGTCGAGGTTTACCTTCATCCCCAATCAATTTGTATCCCCCGGGAAGATGCGGCTCGGAAATCTTGAGCATCTCGGAAGAGAACGGGGCCGGCGACTTTTCGGTTCCCGAGGGAGTCGATGGAAGAGAGCTGGTAGAAACCGTACCCCTCGACTGGTTGCCCTCAGCAGTATGATCGATGCTTTTCGTCGACTTGGGGACGGACACACCCTTTGGACCTCTCTCTTTTTTCGACCGCTTCTTCTCGGGCTCAGAGACGGGGGCTTTCTCCTTCCTCTTTGCCTGAGGGGCGGGCGATTGGGTCGGCTCGACGCCCACTTGTTCCCCCTGCCTCGGAAGGACGGCGTCCATTGTTTTGTGGGGGCGTGCCACCTCGGTCGCTGTCGCTGTCGCTATGGCACGCCGAGCAGCTAGCTTTTCCATATCGGCCCTCATTTTCGCCAACCGACTCATTATTACTTTATCTGCAGAGGAGAAACTAAAGGTTAGAATCGACTTGAAAGTTACAAAATTCAGAAAGCAGCAGCAAGCAATCAAACAAGTCGATTCGGACGCCTGCTTTACCAGGGTCGAATGTCCGACTGGCGATCCCGGGGGCTAAGCCAAAGTTCACCAGGACCTTGTCCTCGATCAACCTCTTGCAGTCGAATTGGCCGAGGGATAGCATATCTCGAATAAAGGTGTTCGACCAGCGCGTAGCGGCGATCGGTAATATCGGGCTCGGCTTCCAACACCACATTCTGTTCCAAAGGTGCGGCCATCCCGACTTGCTCTCGACATATACAAACTGTTGTTTCCATGTATTCCCATTGAAGAGGTCGGCGATGTCGTGAGCTTGCGTTTCTGTTTAAATGATAACTGCACGAACCCATAGCCCGACCCGGACTTCTCTTTGGTCACACTCACGTTGAAGAGGTCCTTGGCCACTCCAAGCATAGGAATCCCGAAGTACTTCATTAATACTCGGACCCCATTGAGCATCGCATAACCATTTGGCATCAGTTGGACTGGGCTGATATTCAGATGGTTCAAGATGTCAAGGATATCATCGTCTATTGGGATTCGAAACCCTGCTTGAACCATTTTCTAGGTTACAGCTATGCAGTTGGTCGGGGGGTCAGTCATGGTTTCCCCTCGTCGAGGTCGGACTATACTGTACCCTCCTAATTCTACGTCCCCTCCAAACAATATCTTCCTAATGTCTTCGAACATCTTGGCCGATACCCTGCTGTCGACCAGTCAGGGGTCCTTGTCCAGAATTCGGTCGGGGGACTTCCCACCATAAGGGATGCGGATAACATCTTCGCCCCGGCTCTCCGAAGTCAACGGTCCCGCGCCCTTTACTCGACTCGAATACTCGGACCCTAGAGTCATCCCTACAGGGAGTATTGTTGTTAGGGGTTCTGCTGAGGTTATGGGGCCTAAAGACGAGGCCGATTGTCTATCATCCGAGCCCCCCGACTCCTCCGTCTCGTTTTCTCCACCCGAGCCCTGAGACTTAACCGATTCCTCCTCACTCGAAGTCGAGGAGAGCGAATTTATTTCGTCACCAGGGCCGGGAATCTTATCTGACAGATCTGAACTAGTCGAGGTAGAAGAAGACATCCCACTGCTCAACAATGCTTCGACCGGTTTCCTTTGAATTCCGCCTTCTCCTTGAAATAAGAATTAAGGTTTTGGGTGTCAGGGGTCGAGTCGAATGTTTTTCGAGATGGGGATCTTCTCACTCGATTACGGACTCTCAAGTATAGAAATAAAGAAATTGAAGCAATAAGAGATAAAGAAGCCAAGGCGAAGAAGCTTACCAGAAAAATTCGCTGTTGACTTGATCGACTCGAAAACGCCAGTTATCTGGCTCGTAAAGCTCTGAGGAACTCGAAATGCTCTGAAAATTTCTAAAGAGTGAAAGGAAGAAATGAAGGCCCTAAGGGGCTATTTATAGAGGTTACCTTGGGCGGGAAAATCGAAGGCGAACCGTCGTCATCATTACGCCTGGGGGCCCACTTCTCGAAATTCGAAAGGACGCTGCCACGTCATCGTGGCACCGCCTTTCCGGGGGCTAATGACGTGGGCCAATCCGGTACCGCCACGCTGGCAACACGTGGACCACTATCCGCAAGACACGTGGATGGAAGAACCGGTCAAAGGTGCCACGTAAGCCTCCAAGTCGGTCGCCTCAACGACAAACCCTTCAAGAAGGTAAATGCTGACCATTCGACCGTGTCGACTCGACTACCCTCAAGACCAGTCGAAATACAATCGACCAAGTCCAGGGCAAAGTCGGCGGAAACTCGATCATAAGGTTGCTGGCTCGAATCAAGGTCGACCATCCCTGGGGCCCACTCCGCCGCTACCAGCATTTAATGAAGCCTGACAGTCCGTACGAAGCAGGTGACGCATTTAATGCACCTGCAGGTTGCACTGTACAGGTAATCATTACCCCAATAGGTATAAATACCCCCTCCATAAATGCCATTTAACACACAACTACCACATTTATAGCGCACAAGTCACTCGATAAGCTCTCAACCATTCGACACTGACTTGAGCGTCGGAGTGCCGACAAAGGGAATAACCCTTCCCGTCCTTTGTCGGTCCGTAGTTCACGTTTGCTAGTTTTCTCTCAGATCAACTCTAACTCGAGCTCTATCACGTCAACAAATTCTAAGTGGTCAAAGTCAGCTATTTCGAGACACATCATCAATCCAAAATTCGACACGATCAAAGGTAACATGGGATCTTGAGCTTACCACTTAAGTGGTTTATTTTCCAACACCAAGTCAACACTTTGGCCCTTTTCCCTGAGTTTTGCAGCAACTAGAGATGCTGCACCTTGCAGATCTTGATCCAACGAGCAGACGATGTTCTCCACCTGGGGGCTTAGTAAGTTCTGGCATAAGGCCTCTCGATCTCCTTTAGCAGCTATATAGCAGATAGGAACAAAATATAAAAATGAGAACTTGGGTGGAGAATGGAAAATCAACAAAAGATATTTCTGATGATAATATTAATAGCAGAAAATGAGGAGATGGAATAAATTGCTGCATCACCAAATCCAAAGCCACAAGCTGGAAGATCTTCGCCTCCAAAAGTAGATAATAATCTGTCATATCGCCCACCTCCGCAAATAGCTGGCAGCTTTCCCTCCCAATCAAATCCCTAAGGAAGAGAACAATGAAAATATTGAACAAACGTGTCTAAACTTATGTCACACCTTTTTTTAATTCTTGATATGCAAAGAAATATATCTAGTTATAAACGAATGAAGAAATTATGTCAAAGAATTAAAATATTAAACATCACCTCAAAAACAATTCCAGTGTAGTATGCTAAGCCACGAACAATGGATGCATCAAACTGGATCCACTCAGAGTAACCGTACTTTTCAGCAAGTGAGAATAGTTGTTTTAAGTTTTAACTCAACAAGGGCTTCCCCTGAACACCCAAGTTTTTCTGTAATTATTTATAGGAAAATAAGAAGACATCAAAATTGATTTGTCGAACATGACTAAAGTGCGTAAAAAAATTCCTATTTCCTAGGCCGATGAACAAAATAGCTTTAACACAACAAACAATAGAAAAGCAACAGTGAATCAGCATCAAAACCTTCCAACAGTGTCAAAGATTTGACTGAAAGGATTTGCAACAGCTCTTCAACTGCATCCTCTGATAACTCGACTGACCTCAATTCTTTCTTGATGTCATCTATGGGAATCTTTTCCAACTGTTTAGAATGAAAAGTAATTGAAGGATCATGAAAAAGGGCATAGAATAGAAGAGAAATATGTTTGTATATAAGTATAACAATATACATATTGTCAAACAAACCTTGTCTATTATTACACAAACCCTGCCAAATGAATTTTCTGGTATTGAGTAACGTCTCATTACTTCTTGCAGAACCTGAAGAATGTTAGAACAATACCAAATTACCAATTAAAACAATGTAGCAGTACTCCTCGAGTAAAATGGTGTTTGCAACTCTACAAGCATAAATGGAGTTCTTTGTTTTGCTGCTTCCGCTTAAGAAAAGCTAAAATAAGCTAAAAGCTACAAAAAATCTTAGAGATGTTTTTCTTTCCAGTTTCTAGGTTCTTTCAAGTGCTTTTGTATTTTCTTCTCCAAACTCTTCCCACTGTTACTAATCCAACCTTTTGGACTTATGCTACAACTTTTACTTCTCCAAAAGCAGAACTTTTAGGCTCCAAAATATTTCTATTAGTAAATCCCATCTCAATATATATAGAAATCAAATCTGTACCAAAATATATATATATAGAATTCAAATCCACACGTTTCCCTCCCATAATTCTTGGAAATTAATTTTATTTATTTATTTGATATCTCAGAGTTTTTACCATCCAATTGATTGAGAGACTAATCTTGCGAGGTATTGAAAACACTTATTGTGGGGACCTCTCCCAACATAAAAGTTCGAACCCTAAATCTTGCTTAAATAAACTTAAATCATTATTCACTTGAGTCAACTGTCCATTGATAAAATCAAATTTATTAAATGAACAAAATTTCACTGACCAGTCATCTCTGATCACAAACGCTTCTCAAAATATCATTCATTTCTCATGTAAGATATTAAAAATAAAAAATCAAAATCGTGCATATCATGTGTTATCTATATCGTTGTATTTGTATTCGTCATCATGCCTAGTAACGACCGATGTAGCTGGACTCTATTTGGGCGTGTCCAAAAACGGTCTTAATTAATCTACATTTAATTTTATTTCTATTTTTGTATTTCATTAGCTGAAAGAATCACGGGAATATTTTCTTATTTTCTTTTAGTTAATTATATGTCTTCTGGTTTTGAGTAGATAATATGTTAATTTAACTCCTTATTTTCTTCACAATTTTATCATCCGTATTGGACTAGCAGTTAAACACTCTCAGATACGTGCATGCATATATAAGATAAAATATAACAAAAAATTTTAAATCTTTCTGAATATATTTACACGATATATGCCTTTTCTTTAACAACCTGCAATATATTTATTGAATTTTGATGTGTTAACAAAATAATTTACTAAAAGATATTGCATAATTAATAGAATAAACAAGAGAAAATGCTTAAAGCTATTTGAAATAATTGGAGAGAGATATTCTATTAATCACGTATATTCATGCAATATTTGTTTGTACAAAAAATTGGCAATATTTGTGAATATATAGCGAAAAAAAATTAAAACCATATTTTTCGCAAAAGTTAATTTAATTAATAATTTCATTCACCATGTAGAATTTAACCCTAAAGCCATAGGGTGGGTAGCGTAAACAACTTAGAAAAAGACTTGACCTGAAATTTTTATGTTTCAATGTACATGTACGTTTGAGCAACACGACGTAATTTTTTTCCTCACAAAACTTTGGAAATTTCGAAGAACAACAAGCCCTCATTTCACTCTAATTTAATTCCGTCTTTTAGTCGCATAATACTAGCTCGGCCCGTTTCAGTCAAATCATTGTATTGAATGGTAAAAATTTTAAGCTTGTCGTATGTTAGGTAAAAAATTTAAGAAAAATAACTTATATTCCAATCTGAATTTGGTTTGGCCAAATTATATAATTTACGAGAGAATGAATGTTTTTGAACTTGTCCCCTAATTAATAGAAAATCTAGGAAAAATAATAAATTAAACAGACAAATGTGTCATCGTTAATTAATTGGGTTCGGTTGAGTCTGATCTAAACTGAAATTTCGCTAATTTATTAGGTTCGATTTGGGGGTGAGTTAACGCCAATCACATTATTTATTATGGTATCAGAGCAAGTTTGGTTCTAGGTCTGTCTTTCCATCCCGCCAGATATTTCGATTCCTGTAATGTTCACGCTCAAGTTTGTCCTGTATTTCGCAGTTTTGGGCGTGACGGATATAACTATAATAATCAAAGATGCAAAGTTCAATATATAGAATTACTTAGTTGTGGAGTTTAATATATAATGACTTGACAACATTTTTCTGAATAGTTAGTTTTTGGAAGTGAGTAATGCCAAACAAATTATTTATCAGGGATTAAAGTTAAAAATCTCCATTTTTACACAATTACAAAAACATATATTTTCTCTTTATAAATACGACGGCGAAGAACTAGACTTTTTCCAAGACTAGCTAGAATCACCAAACTCCTCACTTTCTTTCTCCATTCCTTTCCACTTTCACTGAATGAGTTGCAGAGAGAAAGACTGATATAATCATATAATATATACGTACAGAAAGTGAGAGAATTGTTAGCGACATGGATCTGCCTGTAGGTTTCAGGTTCTACCCGACTGAGGAAGAACTGGTTTCTTTCTATCTCCCCAACAAGCTCAAAGGCACTCAACCAGACATCGACAGGGTTATACCACTCGTCGATATCTACGATTACAATCCATGGGATCTTCCACGTAAATCTATATATATACGTTTTGTGTTTCTAGGTTTTAACTATTTACATCACTAGAAAGAGACTTCATATATGTTTGCCCTAGTTTATAATTCACACAATATACATACAAGTTTTTTATGAAGATGTTTATAAATAATCTTTCTTTTTCTGTTTTGGAATTGACCGAGCAGAATTCGCCGGAGAGAGGTGTCCGGCAGATACCGAACAATGGTTTTTCTTCACCCATCGGCAGGAGAGGGAGGCTCGAGGAGGAAGACCGAACCGGCTAACGAAGAAGGGATACTGGAAAGCAACAGGCTCTCCAGGTGAAGTTTATTCTTCTTCGTCGAACCAAAAAATCGGGAGGAAGAAAACCATGGTTTTCTACGAGGGACGGGCTCCAAACGGGAGAAAGACGGCCTGGAAAATGAACGAGTATAAAGTCTTCGGTCACAGTCATGACCATGTTGATCAATCACCTTCTGCTTCACCTAATGCAGATCTCCAGGTCCGGTTTTGGTTTAACTTAAGTTACCAAAGTTGATTTAATTTGTTATCGATAGTCTGTATCGTCTCGTATTTGTGTGCGTTAAGTAATACGTCATTGACCTAGGCGATAACCCTAAAAGCTAACTAAGTGATTAAATAAAAGTTGTCGAACATTATAAAATAGGAATTAATCTAGTATTTAATCGAAGTGAGACGATTAACACAGTGTATGCGAGTGTTCGTGTGGATCGGATTACTAAATCTTGCCGGGTATATGCATGTCACGAGTTTGGAAGAGGGCCAATCTTTTGTCGCACTGCAGGACAACATAATAAAGTTACCAAAAATATATATGTTGAGTGATAGTGTAAAGATTGCAATAACTATATAGTTCCTATGGTTTTTTAACTAGAATTTAGAAAGTTATGATTAATAGATGTATGCATGGTTGATGAGCGATGAAACGGAAGGTGAGACACAAATTTCAAACAAGATATTCCAAACGGTCTTTGTGAGGGATTTTGTTGGAAAAAAAAATGCTTTCATATGTTAATAGTTACAAGAATTAATGTATCAAGTTGTCACGAATTGATAATAATTACAAGAATTGTATCAAGTTGCGAGGAACTTATAATCAGCAAGCAATGTATGAACACAATTCACAGACATATCGGGTAATTATGGCCCAAACTTATTTTGGGTAAATTATAATGTAATAAGAGAAAAATAATTTACAATAATTATTGTATAATTAGTGTGAAGCTTAAGAAAGATGATGAGTTAAATAACAAGTAAAATATACTTGCCTATAACATTATTAGTTGGTTAATTTCGTTCGAACCGGCTGAAAATTTCCAAAAAGTGGTGTTGGTAAATTGTCTATTCATCTCCATAGGAGTTTTGATAGATGTTAATAGTAATAAGAACAATAATTCTTGTCCCTGTGAAATGATATACATAGCGGCGGAGCCGGGTGGGCATACGAGGTACTGTCCCGTGAGTTTTGACCCCCCACTTAAAATTTTATGGAGAAATTAAAAAAATAAAGAATAGTCTTAATTTTTTTAAAAATAATTTCCTTCTAGGCAACCCTAAAGTTTTAAATTTTCATAAAAGAAAATTATTGATTTGATAATTAATTAATCCCAATTATATTTGTTCTTTCCTCAAACATCTTTACTCTTGGAAATCATCAGGTGAGGGAAGAACTGAGCCTGTGCCGGCTTTACAAGAGAACAAAATGCCTGAGGGCATTCGACAGGCGGCGCCCACCGCCTGTCGAGGTGGTTCCAGGCGATCAAGCGGTGGTGCACCGCCACCACAACCGCGACGAGCATCAATCTGCCGAGGCAGTAATTGTTAGTGATAACCAACAGAGTCCAGCCGTAGCAGCACCGGAGATTGGTGTAAATGATTGCAGACTTGATGCAGGATCATCCTCAGGAGATCACACGACTAATCCTTCACATTCCATATTAGCTGGTTTGATGTGTGAAGGATTCTTGAAGATGATGACTATATTTGATTAAGAGTTTGTATCTATATATAATTATCGGATTTTGTTCAAGAATCGAGAGTTTTTCTCTCTTTATTATGGGTTTCAGTTTGATCGAATCATCGTGACGTAAAACTCTCCATGTTAATGGTATCTGTGCACCGTAAGTACTCTCGAACGAGAGAGGTGTTAATGAGTAGAAGAAGAGCATTCTACTTAATTATAAATATATATAAGTAATATTAACTTCTTCATGGGAACTGCATACTATATATAAATTTAGTGCATGGAAACGGGATTTGGTTGTTTTTTTAAATTGCTTTTATGTCAGATGATTGGATTTAAATTCTCTTCAAATTGATGGGTTTATTTTATTCTGTTAATTCTTTGATTTCCTTTTTTTTTTTAATGTTTATTTTAAGTTAATTAAGAACGTTCAACTGTTAATTTTATCCCGAGTCTGGCTCGATTAAACCGGTATAACGAAGGGGTAAGTGTTTTACACTTATCGTGTGGTTGGTTGAAATTTTGAAGAAAGTGACCAATCAAATACAGAAAGTGTAATGCACTAGTTCTTTTATTGATTGAGTTCGATTAAATCGGGTTTGAAGTAGATTTTTTCAGGTAAACTGTAACAACAGAGTTTTACTGAAGTTTATTATGGAAAGTTTTTAATAACAATTAAAAGTTGTTAGCTTGATTCTTAAAACTTTTATGCACTGCCAAATGAATTGTTTCGAATGAAATATTATCAAGAATATATACATTAGATTGTGCTAGCTAATCAATATATTACCTAAGGTAATTCCGTCATTTCATAATTATAGAAACTATTCATATAATTCGTCTAAAATAAATTCCATGCGTTTTACACAATTAAGACTTAATTAAAGGACTTATTATAATTTAAAATTCATATATACTAATATTTCAGTGTTACAAATTACTAGAAATATATAAAAAAATTCTAGTTCAAATCTAATTATATCAAATTTCAACCGAATATAAGATAAATATATTATATTTATTATTCATTAATTATTCGCTCAGTAGTACTATCATATAAGCTATTTGGTAATCAGATCTTAGGTAATACAAATTAAAAGAAACGAAACCTTAAAATAATATTATTTATTGTTACCTTCACTGAGCTTTCTTGAAATTTCTTCGAAACCTTTACGCAAGATGCTGAGAAAGAATCTGAAATTGTGTCATCCTGACTAAAAGGGAGTTTAAACACAATAATAAGCAAATAAATTTGAAGCAATTGTTGAATTCACTGTATTAATGTAGAATTTATTTCAATATTCAAATATAAATATAAAATATATAATAAAGTGAGATTGTCGGGGCCCACGTCTGGGAATGCTAGTAAAATTTCTAATTTAATCAAAAGGAATGTGCCGACAAACTTATTGAACGGGCATGCAAACCACCAAATGTAACATAAAATTGTGAATTTCACTTGCCAAAGTGAATATTTATTAATCACATTTAGCTCTTTGAGGACTAATAACTAGGGATGCAAATGAGACAAGTCAGCTCGCGAGCGTAGCGAGCTGGCTCGAAAAATGTTCGGGCCTGAGTTCGAAACTGGCGAGCCAAACCGAGTTTCGAGGGATTTCGAACCCAAGCCCGAGCCAGGTTTTCCTTGGCTCGTGGCTCGCGAGTTGGCTCGTGAACTAAATACTATATTTTTAAAAAATATATAATATATATATATTTATATATCCATATATATTATAATATACGATTATATTATATTTATAATATATACATAAACTTAAAAAAACTTATATAATATATACATAAACTAACAAAAACCTATTTACTGCATCTCATTCTTCATTTTCCCCACTTCATTCCAGTAGCAGAGTCTCCACCCCGCCACCAGCACACCACCTTGCAACCAGCAAATCCAACACCATCTCTCTGTGGTCTCGCCAGCAGCGCCGTCCTCCCATCAGATCTGTCACCATCTCGCCGTCCTCCCACCAGATTAGCGCTGCCCCCCACCAGATGTTGCACCATCTCGCTGTGCTCCCACCAGATCTGTCTCCATCATGCCTTCTCCAACCAGATCTGTCACCACCACGCCACCATCTTGCCTTCTCCCACTAGATCTGTCTCCATCATGCCTCTCGACACTACGCTACCACCACCGCTCAGCCGCCAGCTTCAAGATCATCTAACGCCGCCACCACCTCGCTTCACGTTGCCTCTCCCAGCGCCGCCACCATCATCTTCCAGAAGCCGACGCCTCCACCAGCACCGCCACCATCATCTTCCAGCCATCAAGCCGACGCCTCCACCAGCGCCGCCTTAAGATGCCTTCTTTAGATCCCCTTTTGAAATTTTCTATTTCTCCATTCTTAAATTCAGATTTGATTTAGGTATTTTGGTTCTTTTTGGCTAATTTACACCTGCTCTCAATTTCTTGCCTGCCATGGATGTATCTAAAAGTATAAATATTGATAGATGTTGTGGCGTTAATTTCCTTTCACTTGAAGCATTTTTATGGGTTTTAGATCTTTATTTCTCCTCTTCTCCCATCTTTGAAACTTTTGAAAGAATAAAATTGAATCTTAGAATAGATTGAATGGATGAAATTGGGCTGCTGCTTCCATAGGTTCGATAGGCTCGCGAGCTGAGTCGAACCCCAGTGCGAGCCGAGCCCGAGCCATGTTCTTCAGGGTTCAATGGCTCGTGAGCCAAGCCCGAGCTGCAATTTTAGAGTGCGAGCCCGAGCCCAAACCTACGGAAAAAAACTCGGCTCGGCTCGGCTCGGCTAGCTTGCATCCCTACTAATAACTCTATTATCATTTTGTCATGCTTTATCAGGTGGTGTAACTTAGCGATTCGACGCCATTCTAATTTAACCAGAGGTCTCGAGTTCGAATCTATTGGAATGCAGCTATCATTGATATGGAGAGCTTTATACCCTAAATGGTTCGTTCCGATTCGACCCATGAAAATGGGTTATAGAACCAAAAAAAAAAAAAAAAAGAATTTTGTCACGCTTTGGACTTACAAACCTATTGGACTGATGTATAACTAACCATTTATTATGCTTTGAGCGTACAAACACGATGGATGGATCATGGATGTACAAATTATTAACTCCACCAAATATAGCATGAAATTATGAATTTATAGGTCAAAAGAGATATCTACTAATTATAATATTATATATAGGGTTAATCTTTCTTTGCACCCCAACTTTGGGGGGGCGTTCCACTTTGATACCCAACCTTTGATTTTTTACGAATCAGTACTCAATCTTTGCAAATTGTTTAATTTTAATACCTAAGTTAACATTCCGGCATAATTCTCCAGCCAAGGCACTTTCACGCGATTTCTTAAGGGTAAAAAGGTCATTTCATTTTTTACTAATTAAAAAACACCAAAAAGGGGAAAAAATTAAAAGAAAAAAATGGAAGGGCTTCTGCCCTTTCTGATTTTAGGCGAGAAAAAGGGGAAAACAGGGGGTGTCTCGCCGAAGTGGAGACCGGAGCTGGAAGCCGGCGGTGGTTGAGGACTTTTGTCCCTCTTGTCGTTTTGGGTCGAGGAGGGAGAATGGAGAGAGAGGGCAGGTGAGGAAAAGAGGGAAATAGAAGGCGATCTGGAGTTGGCGGTTGCCGGCGGAGAGGTTGGCGGCGGTGAGGAAAAGGGGAAAATGGAGAGTTTGAGACCGAGGTTTCTCAGTTACATCCAGGCTCGACCCTTACTAGTTAATGGTGATTATTTGCCCTGAGCTTCTTCACTTCCAAGAATGAGATTTTTTTCCAATTCAGGTGAATATGTTTCAGGGGCTTCATGTGGGATTGGCACTCGTGTTCTTGCTCTCTTTGCGGGGTCCCTTCAACTGGGTTCTTACCCCCACTTCAGGTGAGCTTTTGATTCAAATTGGTTTTTGGGTTTTGATGGTATTGTGTTTGTATTCAGGAAATTTTGATCAAGAATGTTTTTTTAATTGTTTCTTAAGATATTAGATTTTATGCAGAGTTTCGTGTATTTGCACTAACGACATGATTGGTATGAATGAATGGAATGAGGTAGGAAAGTAATGAACTTTGTAATGGAATGAACAAAGGAATGAAATGACTTTATTATGGCATTACTATGATTGATACGCCAAGTAATAAAGTTAGGAATGAAATAAAAATTTTAAACTTATTTCATTAATAATAATAATAATAATAATAAAAGTGTATAATTAAAAATATTTTTATATTAAATATATATTTGAAATTTTTTATTTTGAGTAACTATGTATTTTCATATATAAATATATTATTACTATTTTATATCGAACGTGTTTTATATATGACATTTACTATTTGTACTATATATATGTGAGTGCGAGAGTGAGTTTGGGATATATATATACTACTTTTTTATTGATGCATAGATTATATATTAATTATTTATTATATTTAATGTATTTTTTGACATTTAAAAATAAATTTTAATATAAACATCAAAATTCATTCTTTATAAATATTTGAATTTATAAAATTTGATAAATAAAATAATATTTTGAACATGTTTTTTAAATATATAATATATTTATATTTATATATATTTAGTATAATTTATTAAATTTTCAACGTGATTAATAGTATTTAATTTTTATTTATGAAAATAATAAAATGTAATATGCATTTAACAAATATGTGACGATAATATAACAATAATAATAAAATTTAAACATTGGAAATGACTAATACCATGGGGGACCAAAGGAATGGGTAATCCCATGTTTGTGGGAATGGGCATTACCGAGGGAATGAGTATTCCTAATCATGTTTTGGTACCAATCATGGGTTTAGGAATGGACGCAGTAATACCCATTCCATTCCCACCCCATTCCATCATACCAATCATGCCGTAAATCTTTGCAGCAAACGATGCTTGCCCCAGATCTGAGCCTCAAGCTGGTAGAAATTATGGTTCTTCTGCATATATACGTACATACATACACATATATATTTATAGAGAGAGAGAGATGGGAATGTTGGTTGAAGCTATGATTCTTCTCCAGATTTGCAGAAGGTCCGGGTTGGTTGAAGCTATGATTCTTCTCCAGATTCTTTTTTTTTTGTTTTTTTTTAATTTCTTAATTAGTAAAAAAATGAAATGACCTTTTTACCCTTAAGAAATCGCGTGAAACACACGCGCTGTGCCTTGGCCTGAGAATTATGCCGGAATATTGACCTAGGTATTGAAATTAAACAATTTGCAAAGGTTGGGTACTATTGATTCGTCAAAAATTAAAGGTTGGGTACAAAAGTACAACTTTGGTGTGTAAAGAAAAATTAACCCTTATATATATATATATCTTTAATAGCACAAAAATTTGATATTATTTTGTGACGTTCTGAACTTGTGAGCCCTTTAGACGGATATGCAAGTTACCGAGTACACCAAATGTTACACTTGAGAATTATTAAATATTTTTCCCCCTTCGAAAAAAAAAATCCTAAATTCTCCAATATTGTTTAGAAGGCTTGAAATAAAAACTAAAACAGGTGCATTTCCGAATTCTAATTGAGAAGGCTAGAATTGTCAAATCAGTAAAATATGCTTCTGGCATTGGAAAATTTGCTCTGGCGTAAGAAAATTAATCAGCACTGCCACTGACAACACTAGACTCCCGTGAAGGAACCCCTGCAGCTGCATTTCCAATTCGATTGGGTAAATCTGAAAAACCCTAAACCCTAATCTACTCACACAGAAATTCTCGAAAGAGTATTCTACCTTTAATTTAATTCTCTCGTTAAAGGAGCGGAATCTATGAGTGAGCTCAATGCAAACAATCAGGAGAGCAATTGTGATAGGCAATGGCTTTGCTGGTGCCGAAAATCAGTGCATTGGCTTGATTCGAGCTTTGGGTCTCTCAAATAAGTACATTTTATGCGTAAGCAGATTCTGTTTTTGAATTAATGAAGTTGAGTTCGAAATGGGATTTTACCTTAAACTTTCTTTAATTGATTAGGGTTAAACTACGCGTTGTCAGAAATTTATAACTAGATGCTGAAATTTGCTACTAGAGTAAAACAAAAAAAAAATCCTAACTTTTTGTTTGAATTGGTACTATATTTTCTTGTTTCTTGTTTGTTGTGAAATCAGATCATTTTTGTTACTGTTGCAGCGTGTTCGTCGGCCAAGAGGCGGAATCCATGAAAAGCTTCACTGGTTGCCGGTTTCTGTCCATGAAAAGATTGACCAAGCGGTTAAGTGGATTTGTGGAAAACCAGGGAACAATGTGGTGCCTCTTCCAGCTGAATCGAAAGGTAGTCTTCGCCTTATCATTATTTGTATGTCAAAACATCCTGATTAGCATGCTTAAATTTTCTCCATTTTTTTTTTCTTTTTTTTTTCTTTTTTTTTTCTCCCTGTTTAATTGCCATGGTGTCAGATGTTTTAGAGGCAGATGCAAGGCATATTGCGAAAATGGCTCGTGACGAGGTTCACAGGTACCTCCCTGCCTTGCCCCCTCCTTTGAAATTTTGGAGGCTCCATTGTTAGACTGACATTCTTGAAGTTGTTGAATTTAAAACCTTTTCTATTAAGTAAATATCACTATGCTTGATAACTAGTAAAATATTGACAATGACGTTGTCATTGTATAATGTTTCTCATTTCAGACTTGGATGATGAGTTTAAGGAACATGGGCAAGCTAAACCTTAGTCTACTTCCAACATGATGATCTTTTTTCTCTATGTTTCTTGTTTTGTGTGAATATGGGCTAATAGCTAGTAAGCATATGAGCTTGCTTAACTTATAGTGAATCTAAATGAGTTTGTGCTTGTTCTCGGCTTTACTTTTCAAAATGCTTTAGGGATGTCCCAATCTTGGTGGTTGCATCTGGTCGTGATACTATTCCAGTTGCAAGTTCCATAAAGAAGTTAGTTCCAGAGAATGTGTTTCTTGTGCAGGTATCATGAGATGATAAGTATTTAATCCTTCGATATGGTTTAACTGTTAAGCTCTGGACAACTCCAAATCATACGGCGTAGATATTCCGAGTATAATTATCTTGCATTTCATATCTAAGATGAAAAGGAGGTTATATAAAATCTGATTGAACTTTTGCTTCATAAGTGCCTGAAATATAGTTAGGTCCATGAACAGCCAGATTCTTTGCTTTAGATATATAATGACATATTGTGTCGGTGATTCTTTTCCTTTCTATTTTTGGATTCTCATTTTCCCAAACACTCTTTTTGGCTTTCCTAACTGGATAAAATCAGTTATTTGCCAATGGTTTGATTTTTCCTTTCCTTTTACCATTCGGCTTAACACTCTTTGACAGTGATGGTTGGAACTTGGAAGATGAAGTCTCAACTATTAATGAAGTTCATCATTTTCTTGTTCAGTACTTCTATTGATACTGATGGCCCGTATTACATAGGGTTTCAAATGCATAGCATTAAAAATGACACTTTGTTTTCCCTTCCTGCTTTGATGTCTCTGCTATTTCTTCCAGATACAACATCCGCGGACTCGCCTGCATAGATTTGATCTAGTAATAACACCTCGCCATGATTATTACCCGTTAACACCTGAGGGGCAGAAACAAATTCCGTTCTTACTACGAAGGTGGGTAACACCTAGAGAACCTCCTGATAAGCATGTGGTATGTTTTCCTTTGATTGATCACGTAGAAACAATTTCTTCAAGAATAGTTACACATTTCCACCATTTTTGAATTTTGCATATATTATATGCTTTCTGAGCTAGATAATGCGCCTAGGTCCTTACAGTAGGAGCTCTCCACCAAGCTGATTCAGCTGCTTTGAGAAGTGCAGCTTCTGCTTGGCATGATGAGATGGCAATGTTGCCTAAACCGTTGCTTGTTGTTTCCATTGGAGGCCCTACAAGTAGGTCATTCTTGGATTCTTTATCTTTTTCATATTAGGATTGTCAAGATTGCTCCGTATTCATCCTTCATTAAGTTCATGAATATCACCTGCCTTCTCTCTGCCCCTCTTTTCTCGCTCTAGGGCATTGCAGATATGGTGCAGATCTTGCAATGCAACTGGCAGCCTCATTGAAGAGTGTTCTTCCAACTTGTGGGAGCCTCAGAATATCATTTTCTCGTCGAACTCCAAAGATTGTCTGTACACTTTCCTGAGGTTTATTTAGTTATTAATTATTATTCAGCTAAGGCTAAATGCTTACTCATGCAGTGCATAACAGGTGTCTGACATCCTTATGGCTGAACTCTCAAATCATTCTAAGGTCTACATTTGGAATGGTGAAGGTACTAAGTTCATAATTTACCTCTTCTTACATCCTCACTTGCAAAAATAATGAAGCCAGATTGCAACTTATATATCATATATGAATATAATAATATTATATATGTGTGTACATGATGTAATTCTTCTATATAATTTACTGGATAAGGGCAGAACTATTGTTGAAAGAGTTCATAGATTAAAGCTAACTTGTCAAAGTGTACCCAATTAACTCCCTTTTCTTGATAATTCACCTTATAAAACTCGTAACATATCGTGTCTCTGGGGCCAATTGATATCAGTGATCTTGCATTTATGACTCTATTCAGGCCCAAATCCACACATGGGACATCTAGCTTGGGCTGACGCTTTTGCTATCACAGCCGATTCAGTAAGTATGTTGAGTGAGGCTTGTAGTACAGGGTATGTGGCACCAAATCTATTGGTCACAAAATTCCACAAACTTTGATTTCTTTCCATGCCTCAACTATTGATGTTGCAGGAAGCCTGTGTATGTAATTGGAGCTGAACGATGCACGTGGAAGATTGCAGATTTTGTCAAATCCCTGCAGTGTAGAGGAGCAGTTCGACCTTTTACTGGTCAGGAAAATGTGAGCAATTTCTACCTCATTTTCTAAAATTGCATGCAACCTTAATTCTAGGGAATGATGATTGTTTCCTCGTTGTCCAGATTTCTGAAACATGGCACTATGCTCCCCTATGTGACACTGACAATGCTGCTGATGAAGTGATTAGGGCACTCTCCCAACGTGGATGGACATTGCTGCAACAGCGAGTCTAACTACTAACGCTGGTAATTTTATAGCCGTCGTTCTGAATATTAATTTTATGAATATTAATTTATAAACGAATCATGTGTTGATCCTCCAAAAAACTTCATAAATTACTTGGCTGTCCCTTGAGAATGATGTGTGGGTTGTTGTGAGGAACTAATTACTGGTGAAATATAATCAATTCAAGAAAAATTTCGTGGAAAATCTTATTTGTAATTTTTCAAACTTGGAAGGGTAAATTGTGTAATATTTTCATCGAAGGGGGTACGAGTTATAATTATCCAATCTTGCAGGGGATGCAAATATAAAAAATACTCGTATTTTACTTCCAGCAAAATACTAGAAATCTTCATGCCTATTCTGGAGATTACATTCTAATGTCAACCATTGACTACGAATGACGTGTGGATCTCCATGCCTGTTCCATAATCTATCTCAAAAGTTCTTTCTCATTATATAATCTCCTCTTTAAGTAGTGGATTAGGGAAGTTGTTTGTTATCAGTTGACTAATCAAGTAATAAATTAACTCGTTATCTATAATGCATTGATACTTCTAAAAATATCATTCTGTTGTGTTGTACACGAGTGTCCGACACCGTCTCCTCACGTGGAAAATTCAAAAAAAAAAAAATTGTATCGCGTCTCGTGTCGTGTCCGTATCTCTGCATCATAGTTTGTTATATTATGTTAATATTATGTTCCCATTTAAGATTTAACCCCGCTACGCAATTTTTATATTTATTTTTTTCTAAATAAAATTCTATATTTAACTCGTGACAAAACTTAGGAAAGACCTCTCCTAATTTAATTTTATTGATCATATTAATGTGATTTTATTCTTCCATTGCCCACTCATATCTGCCCCAACAAAACGAACTATTCCAACTTTAATTACAAAAAGCCACCAAAAATATTCCCAACAAAACAAGTTAGCAACAACTCTTCTTGCTCCATTACCTTTACACTACGTCATCCCAATAATAATCCCTAAAAGCCCATCAACTCTCCTTAATTAACAATTCCTCCCCAATTACTATATAAACACACCATCTCCCTGTTCCATAGGCATCACAGCCTCAATTCAGCTTCTTTCTAAGCAATCCCATAAGCTTTCTGCTTCGCTTCCTAGCTTTTCTTCGAAACTTCCGACCCAAAAAGATGGAGAAAGCCCCAGAATCAACCAGCATTGATATTGCGGAATCGAGCAAGGAAAGAAAGGGAAAGGCACCACTTCTGGCGGCAGCTGTTGCCCATGATCGGGTTGCGGCCGGGAGAAAGAGAGGAGTTGCTATATTTGACCTCATTGTGCGTATAAGTGCTGCTGCAGCTGCTTTAGGCGCTACTATTGCTATGGGGACGGCAGAACAAACGCTGCCGTTTTTCACTCAGTTCTTCCAGTTCCAAGCCAGCTACGACGATCTCCCTACTTTCCAGTAAAACCCCTCTCTACCTTGTCTTATCTTAGGGATTCTTAACATTAAGTTATAAGTGACAAGATTAATTAAAACATGTAACTTGTTCTTGTTTTGTCCAGGTTCTTCGTTATAGCCATGGCTATAGTTACGGGGTACCTAGTCCTCTCCATACCCTTCTCAATTGTGTGCATTGTTCGACCCCACGCTGTCGCACCCAGGCTCCTTCTTATTGTCTGCGATACGGTAAGCTCTCCCCTCCCCATTCTCCCAATTTAAGGGTATATTAATGCACGTGGCTGTGCATATATAGATGAAACAAAGAAATGAGGCGGGAAATCCACACCGCGCCAAATCACAGTCACGCATATGTTAAGAAAGTTTTTACATTTTTAGAATTTAATTGGGTTTATTATCTTGAATGCAGCTGGCACTTTGTTTGGCCACGGCCTCTGGCGGGGCCTCGGCGGCAATAGTGTACCTAGCCCACAACGGAAACTCCAGCGCTAACTGGCTAGCGATTTGCCAACAGTACACTGATTTCTGCCAGGCGTCCAGCGGAGCAGTGGTGGCCTCCTTCATTGCGGTGGTTCTCATCTTTCTTCTGGTGGTGCTCTCCGCCGTCGCTCTGAGGAGGCATTAAACTAGACTGCTCTGCATTATGTTGCACATATTGGAGTTGTGATTAATTTCTGTTTGCCATGAATTTGTATCTTTAAATTTGTAATTGTAATTCTCATTTGCATGATGCTTTTCAAGACTTTCTTAGTGTTGCTCTAAATCTGGAAATGAATGAAAAAAAAACATTTTCTTTCTTTCTTGAAGATCCCAAGTGGAAGAACAAACTACTCACGACTAATGCATTCCGTTAAACAAGGAATGACAATATTAGGAAGCTCAAAGTTCCCATTAATTAGGTCAGAATCAGATTGTCAGTCATCGTATTGCCTTCACGGCGAACGAAAGAGGAAGAGATCGAATCAAAAAACGATTTGAAGAACTATAAATATATACGGACAAAGGATGATGGTTATGTACATAATCGAATTGAAGACAAATTCTAGTTCAATAATTGCACCTTTCATCTGCAGTAAAGATAGCACCAAAACGAAACGAATATGGATAATCCAAAGAAGACGCAGAACGTGTCCCACGCTCCCTCTGTTCGCAGCTTTCTCTCTCTTCTCTCTCTCCTCATCTCTGCGAAGGCTCTGTATCTTCGCAGGGCTTCCTGTGCCCGGTTTTTCCCTGTTCCCTTTTTGCCCTCCATTGCGGAGTGTAAAATGTCCAAACTGTCCTTACCATTCAAATGTTTCCCATCCATGTCCTCGATTTCCAGGCTCACTTCTCTCACCTGCAACTCCCCGCCCTCGGATCCACCGCACGTCACCAATATGCCGCAGTGCACGGCGCCGCCGAGGATTGAGGCGAACCTCGCCTGTATTTCGCCGGTGAGCCAGTGGCGCTGCACCGACACAGGCTCGTGCGAGGAGATGTTCGCCGCTCGCCGCCCGATTGGATCGATTATAATCCAGCTCAGAGTAAGGCCGTCGAGAGTTACGGCGGCGGTGGACGAGGTTTCGGGGAGCTCGATTGGGGTGGGGACCATGTCCTTCGGTTCGAGGAGGTCTATCCGGAAGGGCGAGGTGAGGAACCAGCCGGTTTCGGTTTCGGTTTCGTGGAGTTTGGTGAATATTAGGTTTCCGCGGTAGTGTATGTCGACGGCGGAGAGGATCTCCGGAGGCGGAGGTGAGGATGGTTGGTTGAGGCGGCTCTCGGAAAGGAGAGGGAAGGCGCGTGAGACAAAGGCCTTAGCGCCGCCGTCGGGGAACGTGGAGATGACTCCGGCGACGCGTGGAGTGGTCGTCGACGGCCAAGTCGAGTGGCATATGTCGGACCAGAGGTGGTCGTCGGGGGAACGGTGGCGGAGAGTGGTGGCGGAGGAGGCCGCGGAGGCGAGGGATGGACCGTCCAAGCGGGTGAGGATGTGAGACTCGATGATATCGGGAGACAAGGTGCAAATTCCGGCGGTGTCGGACGGCGGCGGAGGAGAAATTTGCGGCGGCGGCATTTTTTCTGGAACCGTTACAATGAATTCCGAAGCGGAGATCGGAAGACTCTTGAATACTGATGATTTGAATACATTGAACTTTGCAGTGGAGCCGAGGAGCTTTTATATAAATATCCAAATTTCAGGTTTCGGCTGCAATTACATAATTACCCTTGTATCTGTATGTCTAATAAGTTAATAATTACTAATTAGCCTTTTTTTCTCTAGAAAATTCAATAAAAAATGGGGAGTTTGAAATAACTTCCAATCAATTTAAAATATTTTTACTTTAATTCTCCATAAAATTATATTATATAATAGGATATAAATATTATATTAGAATATTTTAGTACTACATTTTATGAAAATTATACAACATATTTTGAGAGGTATTTTAAGTACTACATTATATGAAAATCATACGATATTTTGTCTAAATGGGGAGTTAAGTAAATATATAATGTCCAATTGAAGATTTATCCCATATTACCTGAATAAAAAATATAATATAAAACAATAATATAAATAAAAAATAATTCATTTGTGGCATTACCACCCAAGAGCATATTATAAACTAATTGAATTCATTTGTCTATTATACAGCAGAATCTTCCTGTGTTTTTTTAGCAGCTCCATGTTTATGCTAGCTTAACGAGAGATTCTGTTATCAAATTTTTGAAAATGCAATGACCATTTATAGAAAAATTTTACATTTAAAAATTTTGATCCGTTTCGTTTCATAAAAATAAACTATAAAATTAAAAAGTAAGTTAACCAAAATATAAAATAAATTAATTTAGAAAAGATTATACCTTAGAAATTTTTAATTTTAAAGGAATTGATTTATAGAGTTCGAAATTGAAAAGTTTAAATCTATCTAAATCTCTAACTAGTAACTACATATTATAATGGTGTTGATACGAGATTTAAAAATTTATACTCGCACCAAAATTCAACTTTACATATATCAAATTATTAGGCCCCAAATTAAATGATGCACCTAATCTGAAAAATTAAATAAACACAATTTTCGTACATAAGTTGAACTCGAATAAGATATTTATTTCAAATGTGGTCCATGTAGTCTTCAAAGCATCTAGATATTGCAAATTGCCTAAAAAAAGTCTTTTTCTTTAATTACATTTAATAAATGTTCAGAAACCACAGACTTAACTATTTAAATACCGGTTTTTCAACGTTAGCTTTTGTGTAGTAATATATTTGACGAATATGAAATCAATTATGAGTCATAATCAAGAATTTAATTAAAATTTAAGTGAATAATTTGGAGATGGGTCACATCATGATGCAGGCGACGTTTGAACTTGTTTTTGTTGGGGCTCAAATCGACACAATTAATTTAATGTAAGATAAGTGTGGTGGACTTCCTACGTTTCATTTGAATTATTGAAATTCAAATAAATAAAGAATTAATTATGCATTTATAAAATAATTAAGGCCAGTTTCAGTGTGCATCATCGGATAAGCCTGAGTTTGATTAGCTTTTGAATAAATTGGGGACTTTTTCTAATGCTGCATTATGTCCAATTGATTGATGATAAAATACAAATTTTAGTGTGAATATATTATAAAATTGCAAATTGGCAATTTTGGTTATTATAATTCTGTTTTGGATATGGTTGCATTTAATAATATCAGATCAATAATATCTACAACCAAATAGTTAAAAAATTTACGAGCTCAAAGCTTTTTGGTTTAGTGTTGTGTCAAAACTTTATACAATCGAATCGAATACTTTTTACGTAAAAATATTATTAAAAATTTTGTATTATCATATTTATGTCATATTATTTCTGCATCCGTACATCATAAACTCAAAGTCCTACATATTTTGCCACCGTAGCTCCCCAAAAATTCATATGACCCCAAGGTAGTACATTTCCTATAAAAGTTGTCACAATCATTAATAGGAAGATTACAATTCCGAGACACCGAACAAATTCTCGAGGACTACTATAGCTCGCATGATATAGATCACGGATAATATGATGGTGAACCATAATGAAAAATATACTTGCCCATTAACACGCGAACATGTTTTTCACAGAATTTCTCGCTACTCATGTCTAAAAAAACTATTGACTCAACATCATATAAGTTTCTTTGGAGTAAATTATAAAATATCATAAGTTCATAACCCAAACTTCAACCCACAAAAATAACGCAAAATATAATATATATTAGATAAAAAGTAACTCCTGACATCATTGCAGGGATAGAACCCATTAAAAATTAAAAACCACAAAATATAATATTACATAAAAATAAAGCAAAATAACCCATAAAAAATAAAAAAAATAGCGCCGTTGCCGGGGATCGAACCCGGGTCACCCGCGTGACAGGCGGGAATACTTACCACTATACTACAACGACTTCTTGTTTAGTTAATCATATGAATTTATAATCTTTGCTAATTACCCAAGAAAAGGATGTCTGACTTCCAATACAAATGAGAGCATATTCATAAAGATACAGATATGATAGATAGGCTACAGGGAACTTTCCACCTGTATTTAAACAAAATGCCATAAATCAAAACATTAAGAATAGAGATAAAATTGTCATAATACATACAACATATTCATATAGATCTGATCATCTCCAAGAACCAAAATCTATGGATTGCAGCGATATATCACCAAGAAATAAATCTCTCAAATGCTGTTTACACATTCCCACTCTTCTCCTATGCAAACTGGGATGTATACAGCTCGCAAACCCCGTTTTCCAGGCCGGAAACTTTTGCTTTTCCATAACTTGAAGTGTATAAACACACGAAACCGAAGCAGAGCATCCGATCACAAAACATTTGCACGGTCTAGACTCGCTCACCGTTCTAGCCAATGACACTAGACACAAACCACTATAATTTATTCCATAAGTTAAGGCTCCATCAAATTTATCTCTTTGGGGAACTAATTCTGTGTTAGCATCATGCTCAAGCTCAATGTCCTCGATTGATGGGATTCTGCTCAATTCTTGATCAAACTTCTTCTCTATTTCAGCCTCATAAATTCTGTACTTTGCTGCAAGTGTTCTTATACACGACATCCTTAATTGATCAGAAATGAGGTGCTTCAGTTGATTAAAATTGTCACAGTCAGCGTACCATCTCCACCATCGGTTGACCAATCCTGCAAACCAGTCAATGATTTGATTGTCATCTAATAATACTAGCATATAGCACGGTCGACCGTATCCTTCTCTATTTGTCAGCCCATATCTGTGAAGACGCCTCATTATGAATTTTACAGGGGCAATTATTTTTGTACTGTAAACAGAATCAGTGGGACCTGGTAAGAGAGAGAGTGTTGCAGCCGTTTCAGATGATACGTATTCTTGAGCCCGTTTCTGAAATTCGTAGTAAGAATCTCTCAGCTCTTGGGGAAGTGATGGTTCGGTGATATGCCTAGCTAATATAATTTCTTCACTTGCTGCATTTTTGGCATTAACGATATCTTGCATCCATATTTTCAGCAGTGTTTTGTACCAGTGATCGGTTTTCATCCCGGGTTTACGGTAACGAGAGATTTGATACAAAACAGAGTTGGTGTCAGCTAACTGCTTGATTTCTGACTCTTTAACTTTTTTCAGCCCATGAGCCAACCATTTTTTCCCAATTCTGACAGCCCCTTCGTCCCAAGAATCCCGTTTCTGTTCAGAAAACATCTTTACTTTGTCCTTCAATTTGTGTACGGCTCTAAAAGTTGGAGTCTCTTTTGGTTGCCTTTCAACCAAAGTGCCAAGAAACTTGACACCATTCACACTGCATGCCAAAATGTCATCTTGATTGTTATCAACATCCAAATAGAGGTAATTCTTTAAGTAACTCTCGATTTCGGCCTTGAAAGATAAAGCCACTTCTTTGGGACCTGAAACAGCAAAAAATATTTCATCCATGAAACGACAGCAATGTACCCTCACACCTGTGTTCTGCAAATTATCATTGCCATTTATTTGTCTCCTAAACCAGCCACGGAGGTTTGAGTGGGACCCCTGACAAGAATCAGAGGTCTCATATTGCATTGACAACCTGTAAATCTCACGGTCGAAGAGATCAAGATATATGTTCATCAATATGGGGGACAAAACCCCTTCCTGTGGGAGACCTTGTCCTTTAGAGAAACCCCCAAATTCCAAATTGAGTACTCGGGCATCGAACATATTTTTTATTATATCAAATAAACCAGGGTCCTCTATCTTGTCCCCCATTGACGAAACTAGCTTGCTTAGGATGCAATGGTCAAGTTTTTTGCTAAGAATAAGTGTGAACCACCACTTGGGATTTTTTATCTCTTTAAGGACATATTTCAAAGCAGAAAAATGACTCCTACCACTTCGACAACCATGAGAAATCTTGGAGAAGTGAGGCCGGTAAACAACTTCCAAAACTATTCTAATGGCTTCTTGAACAACCCTCAGTTTCAAATTTGGGAAAACGAGCTCTTCTTTCTTTACCTTCAACCCTCTAGTCGATATTGAATATGTGTTTGAAGCAATATCAAAATTTCCACAAGCTAGTTGTACTGCTATGGACTCAAATAACAAGTTATCACTTTCTGATACCAAATCAACATTAGAGGTCAATCTTATACAATTATATGCATCTTTTAGAGTGTTTGGGTCGGCAATCACTTTCAACATGAGGTTGTGGAATTTACCATTCATGAATTGTTCTTTAACCTTCTTCTTTATACGCATTTCGAGAAACCTCTTATTCTCCAAACGGGTTGTTGGTTTGGATTTTTGTTCATGAACGTGGTATGATTCTTGAACCAGAGATGCCAAGCTCTTAGCTAGGGGCATTATTGCAATCTCTCCATCATGGCTGTTTGTGGACTCATCTACCAAGTTTGCCAAATCCTTGGCGAACGCCAATTTGCCAATTCCCTTATCACCGTCATTGTATTCATTAACTGCTCCCCGAGTTGAATAAAACGGAACAAGCATAAATCTTTCAACTAACCTCCCTGATACAAAATTTACTATATTCAATCATATTCATATTCTAAATCAGTTCGAAAAAGATTCTATCTTGGCAATCAAATCTTTTTGTAAAGAATAACATCACGAACTATAAATTGGTAAACAAAGAGACGGGGACTTTACCAGCGACATTCATATTCATAGGCATCGACAGCATGGGCGAAGGTACTCTCGGCAGCAGGCGAGATTTCAGTCGCATGGCCTCTTATAGTTCAGTTAGCCAGTTTCGTTGTTTATCTTTTCATAATATTTCAAGAAAATTCTGCTGGTTGAGGTGAACTCCCACTAGCTGATGAAACTTCATTGACCTGAATGAGCGCAGATAGCGTTAAATGTCAGTGGTAATTCACCTGCGTATTGTTCGCAATTTGTAAGAGGCATTTTAACAAACAGGTGGGGTGTGGAAGATGCCGGGCTCTAACTGGACTCGACAAAAGTTCGAGCTCAAGCTCAAGCTCCCGCTACAGCTCTACCGTTTCTTTTTCTGAGAATTTCACAAATCAAACAGAGGAAAACAGAGAAGCCACACACCCTTCATTATAGATTAAAAAGCAGAGCAAACAGAGAAAGACGATCTTGATTCAGAAGATTATTGTAAAAAGAAATTGGTTTGCAGAGGCCCCTTTGCTTAGAATCGAGACAATGAGGAGTGTGCTCTTGATTTTATGGTGGGTGGCGGCGGCAAGGTGGAGGGCCGGTGGCGCAGTGGTGTTTGACGGTGGGAGTATGCGAATTGCACAATATATATATTAGCTTATATTTGCACATAGATTTATACATTTCTATACACAAATTTTAAAGATAAATAAAATATTAATAGGCCTAGCCGTTAGCCCTTCAAATTGGATCTCTTTTTTTTTTTTTTTTTTCTCTCTCTTGTTAAGGGGCGTTCTTCTTGTTAATTGGAACATAGTAACAATATTTATATTTATAAACCATACTTATTACATACATATAAAAAATATGGTATATATACATTATATTATTAAACCATCAATAATCTGTTCTTTTTTTGTTTAAAGTTGTGAGCTACGATGCACGAATATAAACATGGTGACATGGACAAGACATGACATGACACAGATATGACGATACAGATTTTTTTTTTAAATTTCTCACGTGAGAATATCGGACACGATATTTAATAGAATGTCCGACACAATACGACATGGCGAAATGACATATTTAGAAATATTCATACATCATAACTACTGAGATATTTAAAGTTGTTCAGCATATTGCATTCCAATTGTGAGAGAAACGAATGCCTTAAAAGCCTTAATCCTTTCAAGAATCAAGACACACTAATCTCAATCGCTCACGTTTTAGTTCAGACACCAGCAACAAATCTTTTCTTCTTCTTTAGATCCGTCTGAATTTTATGCATCTTCCATTGCTACAGTTGGTTATTTCTCATTACTGGTTCTGTAATCGACCCCGGCCCTTCAAATTTGTTGAAACTCTCTGCGAAGGGTCCGAATATAGGCTCCACTGAAACGGCATCGAAGTTGGAACAGATCACACTAGCTTCACCTTTGCATTGTTGTGAACCCCATCTTCAACAGCTCAGCGTAGAGAATTTCGTTCCAAGTGTCGGGGACGCCCGGTAGGCACCAGTGGCTGCAGTCCTGTGGTGCATCAGACGGTGTACCTGGTTCGCGGTTGCTGGAAGGGTGTCCGTCTCTTCTGAATTCTGTCAGATACGTAATGTTTAAGAACTCTGCGTTTTTCATTTTAGTTTTCATTTGTTTGACTGCGTCACGAAGGAATATGTTGTTTGGTGGCTCAGGATCCAGCTTTGAAGGGTCCGGTTGGGGTTTTCTGCTCTTATTGCAGTAGCCGCCTTTGTTCCATTTTCCATTCCTGCAGTTTAAGAACTCATAGTTTAAGAGATTTATCCAGAATGGCTTTGTTGCGAGCTGTTGCATAATACATAACAGTCGATATGTCAATTTACGGCATCACCGTATCATGATCCAAAGGCTCACAACACAACTGGATGTATATATGCACAATTGGGTAACATCAAATTAAAAAACCAAAGAATGTAAGGGATAATTACGCTGACATTCCCTGAGGCTTGAGGTAATGACACAAACTTCCCCTAAAGTTCTGAGAAATTACAAAGCGTTTTCTTAAGGTTCTGAGAAATTACAAAAACTTCCCCTATCATAAATTTAAATTACATTTGGATTTAAATGGTATCATCTCTAATTTTATCATGAATAACCTGTATTTCACTTTGAAATTTACTTATTAATATTTGAATCTCAACTTATCACTATAATACATGCTTTATTCCAAACCTCAGTGTATACCAATGCAGTTATCCCTTAATAAAACTTGCCTAAAATGAACCGGCGAGTAGCTGCGCAAGAACACATGATTTTTCTCGGGCTTTAAACTTCGTATCACCCATAGCTTCAATGTGTTCAGAGACTTCCGGAAAGCTTCCATCACATCCATCGTCATGTTAACGTTAGCTCCTTCTTGAAAATAGTGTCCCCTAGCAGACAACAAGCACTAATAAGCACAAGTACCTCAAAACAAGAAAAACTAAAAAATACGTGTTCGATGTCATATACATACGATTTTACAGTCTTGTCTTGATTCCACCAATGCCCTGCACTGAAGACCAGAACATCAGCCCCGATCCACTTAGAAGAAAACCAGTGGAGCTTATCGACCCTGATCGCACCCAAGACTTGTTTGGAAGCATTGCGTGGAGGCCGGTCGATGACTACAAGGTAAGGCACTCTGTAATACTCTATTGTGAGGTTGTATTCTTGGAATCTCATTGATAGGAATCCTTTATGCTTAGATATGGGGTGGCCATGTTCTTCATATATTGTGGACAGATTGGAAACCCCTTGAGCTAGCATGCATATTAGAGATTCCCATTGGTTTCTGCCTATGGAATCACCTGCAAAAACTATTCGCCCATTCTTGTTGCGTTGAAGGAAGTCTTTTGTATCGAATCTGCAGCAGAGTTGATGCAAATGCTTGAGATATATTGATGGTTTACAAGGCTGAAATAGAGGTCAGAAGTATGTACATTTGGGGAAATTCTAGCCCAGACCCGACTCGACCGAATCCCACCAAATAAAATGACAAGTGTATTTTTTGCTCGTTTACATTTTCCCTTTTCAATCGGCAAAAAGGCCTTGGAAATCTGGGGACAAGGACGGAGCTAGGATTTTCGTAATATTGAAGCACCATATTAAGATTTCTTTGAAAAAGGAGTGATCAATTTATCAATCTAAGAGGATAAAATCATTGAATTTTTAAAATTTATATAGCAATAACAAAGAATTACAAAATGAACTGCAGAAAAAAGCTAAGGTTCACAACACTGAGAGTAGGGAATTTGAGAGGGGGGTAATCGCCCCCACTAGTCATCATGAAGCATGGAGTATGGGCACTTGAGAACTATGAACCTTTTCAAAGAAGCCATAAAAGTGACAATCATTGACATTCCTAAAAGCGAAACAACCTAATTATCTCGACATAACCTTAATTAAAGCCAATAAATTAAGAAATTCAGCAACGTTTGACTCATCAAATCCCAGAAATACACAATGATCATCATTCTCAATGTCATCGTTACGAGTAAACTAAAAGCAACCAATCACCAAGATCCCAGATAGCACATGCATGACACCCCAAAAAAGAGTAAAAAAACAAGAAGAATCGAAACTAAAGAAAAAGCATAAAGCCCACAAAACACGAAAGCATGCCATAACAATCAATCATATTGTTTCGTATCACATCGTATTCGTATTATACACCCGTGGATCATACCTTGGAAGATCACACCCGTGTGGCTGCCATTTCCACTTCTGGTAATCCACATCTTTCCTCCCATTTCTCCGGCACCGGAATCCGGGATCAAGAAACGGGCAGTTCTCCGTGTACCGTCTCTCCGGTTGGTTTTCGTCCCAAATCCATTTCCCGTAGGAATAATCACAAGTTTCGTTGCCGAAGTCTGAAGGAGGGTTTTGAGGTAGGAATTTGGACAAGAAACCAACGCTCAAAAGATAGGTGGAATCCAATGGGGTTAGGAGTTTGTAGCAGAAAAAGAAGATTACAAGAAAGGAGAAGAAAAACAGTAACTGAATTAGTTCTTTCTTGATGAGATGAAAGGATGATATATACAGCTTTTCTTGCATGGAGGGCAGATGAGAGGGAGAGAAGAGAGAGTGGGGATTGGGGGTTGAAGAATTCTTGGAGTTACTTTTGTTAATGTGTGAGGATTTTATGGTTATGATTCTGTTGCAGAAGGGAAGTGGAGCTATTCTTAGGAGAATTATTATTATTTATTGATCGTGGAATTAATGCACCATTAATTTAATGAAAACATTAGTGTACCTAAAGCAACTTGTTTAATAACTCGACAAGCGTGTTGCAGAAATTTCTATAAATATATTAGTGAAAGAAACCTTGCAGTAATTCTAACTCGAGACTAACTCGATTAAATCGGTGTAATAAGAGGACGAGTGATTTATTATTGTCGTGTGATTTGTGGAAAATTTAGAAAGAATGATAAGTACAAAACACTCGCTCTCTCATAATTTAGGGATCGATCGAATCGAATTTAGATTAAAAAATTTCGTAGTTCTTGGGGATACGGGGAATTATTTAATAAAGATTAAGGGTTTAGTTTTGCACTTGCATCAAAATTAATACTCCTTAATTAACTTTCTATAATTCTATTGGTGAAGTATATTTGTAGCTAAATCTGTTTAATGGGAGTATGATTAATGTAAAACTTAAAAAATAAAAAATGACATTATATAATAAGTGTAATGTACTCGACTACTCGTGTATAATAAGTGTAATTAGTTAGATTTAGCGAGTCGAATTTGGATTACGGATTTCCTATTTTCCTATATATACGTTCTTTTTTTCCTATAAATTTTTTTTTTTATTCATACACACCCAAGTGGTATTCGAACTCAGGACCTTATTGATGGGTTCCAAAAGGGGGGAAATAGGATCCGATCACTTTAGAATTTGTTTGAGTGGGGAAACCGCCGGAATTTCGCCGGAGAAGATGGGGTTCTACCTGCTAGGACAAACACACTGAAAAGTCAGAAGGCCAAGCTGGGGCGACCGGGGGTGATACCCAGTTTGGATCTCCGACGCTCAAGTCAGATGATGATCTTCAAGAGGAAATGTAAGCCAAGTAAGAGTTGCAGAAAAAATGAGGATTGCTTACAGAGAAGGAGGTGACTCTGTTTATTTATAGTTGAGGGTTGGTCAAGGACCCTTTGGTCATTTGCCCCATGTGGTCCTGGCCGAATATTGCCCTAACACGTGGCGCTGTGAGAGAGAGACCTAAGAGGAATCTTCTGTAAAAGCTGCTGAGAGTTAGTGTTGACAACAGAGGCAGGTGCGCGGGCATGTACGATGTGTCAGAGAGCCGTTTGGGAGGTTGGTAACGAGGGCTTAAGAGCGCGCTCGTGACAACCAGAAGCTTAGGAGGCCAAGATATCCGCTAGGGGATGAGGACTGGAACTTGCTGTAAGCGATTGAAGCGGGAGCCTCTCCGAGGAAATGTAGCACTCAAAGAAGGCTCGCTTAGATTGATTGAGGCACTAGTCGTACCGTACCAACGGCGCTCGTGGAAGAGCGGTAAGAGCAATAGTGTTGATGCATCTGTATCCGTAGCAGATTTGACGTGTGTCCTTGCGGGATGCCAACGCTCGAAGGTTTGAGCGCTCGTATAAGCCTGATGTAACCTTAGAGAAGTAAGTGCCATCACCCTAAGGTGCCACGTGCCAAGATGGGGACAAGCGTGTTTTGACCCCATCATTTTGCCCCCCAATTCTGTAGTCCTTTGTAATAAGGGCTGTAGAATTCCTCACGTTCAATTTCTTCGAGCGTGACGCTTGGGAAGGTTTTTGGCGTGCTGGGCAGTTTTCCTTCTGACCGCGCATTTAATGCAGTCCTCTCATGTGGCCGCTTTTTATGTTCAAGTATTAAATGCTGTCCTTTCACCTGACCATTTGGAGCAGGCAAGTATTAAATGGTGATGCGCGTGAGGCGCGTGAGGCTGGGGAAGTGCGCGACGTTTCCATAAAGTGAACGGTTTCCCAGGCGGGAAATGATCACCTATTTTGAATTTCTTGCCAGAAACGTACCAACTCCCACCCCTATAAATAAGGGATCCCGTATCCATTCCACTTTTTTACGCGAACATATCTTTCAAGCACCCTTCTGCAAAAACTTCTCCGCATACCAGTCACAGAGCATTCCAACCTTCCTTCAAGTTCTTCCCCGAAATCTTAAGGTAATATTCGGTGAAACTTTCTAACTTCGCTAATTTTAGGATCAATCTTTAGGATTCAGCAATTCCTTAGGTTTCTCCTCCCCGGAAATCCCAATTCTCTTTAGGTGTGCAAACTTTCCCAGAGAAAATCCCCAAATCTTTTTCATATACCAACATCGCCATGGCCAACCGACAGGTAGAGGGGTTTGCCCGTGAAAACAGGGAGATGGCCACCCAAAATTCATCTCCTCCGGATTCTTCCAGGGATGAAGGGTTGGAAGGGGCCATGACAGTCATAGATGTAAGGGACCCAGAAGGGGTTGAACCTATTTTCGAAGAGATGAATTTGGTAATGGAGGCAGAGAGACAGGGGGGGGACTCTTCCAATAACTGAGAGTGCTACCCATCCTCACCGCTATGTTGTGACGGTGGCAAGGGCCGCTCCGGCACTAGTGGTGAAAGAAGCATCGGGGCCCTCCTAAAGGGTCCGCGACAAAGGAAAGGGCAAAAAACCCCAAAAGCCCAGAAAAACCAAGAAATAGGGTCCAAGGAGGGAGAAGACTCAGGCTACCAGGCCACCGAGCGCACCCCGACGAAACTCCCAGCACGGTTACTCTAGGGGAGGTGAAAGCAATGCTGGCACCCATCTTCTGGGACGAGCGCTTCATATGGAGAATCCCCGCTGAGCACGAGCGCACCAATCATCCTCCTCCTGGTGAGATGGCCGTTTACGTGGATGCAGTCAGCTCTGGGGGCTTGAGGTTCCCAATTTCGATCCCCATGGTCCGCTTACTGAACGACTTGAATCTCTGTCCATCTCAGATCGTGCCCAACGGCTTGGCTCTATTAACAAGCTTCGTTATCCTGATGAGGAGCGTTGGTTACGAGCCCTCCGTGCGGAATTTCAATGCACTTTTCCAAGTAGTCTCCTCATCACGTTCATCCCCTGAGGCGGGCTTCTACTATATCCAAGCGAAAGCTCATACGAAGCTAATCAATTCTCCCTCCAGTACTTACGGTCCCAACTGTTAGGAATAGTACCCTAGAAAGCCGATTGTATATCCGCTTTGTGCTTTTCCTTATTGTAATCACAGACAATCTTTGAATGAAATAACGAATTGAGGCAACACTTCTTTATATGCTCTTGTTTGGTATGCGTTTACTTTATCTGTGCATGTATGAGAACTCCCCTAATCCTGATGACTTTAGGACTCTACCATTTAGGTGAAATGGTTCATGAAACGAGCCCTATATCACATAAGTCATGATTAGTAAATTACTCCAAGCCGATGAGTCCTACAGACAGTGGGAGTGTCAACCTGACTCCTCTAAGGCTTGCTTGTGGGATCACGCCCTTAAGAAGGACCACCTTGTTTCATGGAGATGCAAAGTGTATAGTTGATACGTGCGTGATACATGAGGGTGCTTACTTTAATAAGTAAGTTCACTGAGGTGCCCCGTGTGAGAACACTCCTAAATGGGAAAGGAAGTTTCTATTTCAGGAAATGGAAACTTCCAGATTAGGAAATATCTCACGAGTCATTGATGTGATTAATTGATCCTTAGACTTGAGGTTCCTTGTCACTTTATGAGTTAACTCTGTAGTCTTAGGTATAAGCTTTAAAGGGTGTCGCCTTAGACAACTGATTCAAGGCTTATGCTGGGGCTGCACAAGTGACTCATGAAAGTGAATGAGAATCAAGATAGGACCTACACTTGCATTTGCAAGGTGATCTCTTATTGTGTAAGTCATTCATATGCCATATGGAGTCCTTGGCCAAGGCAGTAGATCAAGACATCAAGAAAAGGGTTTCTTGGATTGAGATCAAATGGATATGAAATGCACTTAGCTTTAAGACCGGATTATTAGGGTTCTGATTATTCCCTTACCCTAGATCTTGGTTGAGAGATAGTAAGTAGGAGGATTGTATCTCACATGAATCAATGACTTCAAGGTTCTGTCGAATCCGAACATTTCAATTCAGCTAGGGGTTAAACACATGTTGCTAGACTATGGTCGTTTAATCTGTGGACTGATTAATTAATTAGTAAATTAATTAATTAGGGTCACTGCTAATTGAATTGAGAACCTAGAGGGTCACACACAACAACTTGGTTACATGAGTTGAGGCTTAAAAATGATTAAACGAGTTAATCGGGCCTAGAGGGTTCCACACGTGTGAAACCACACGTGTGGGTCACGTGAGTGACACGTGTCCTTGTGACACGTGTCCCACACGTGTGAATATATATATTGTATATATATATTAAATAATTAAATATGTTAATTATTTAATAGACTTTGGTTTAATTTTGAATTAAAAAGAAAGTCTAATTTTGGAGAAAAATAATCTATTTAATTAATTATGAATTAATTAATTAGATAAAATAAGTTATTTATTTTAAATAAATAAAGTATAAAATTATCCAAAAATAGTTTGGATATTTTAGCTCTCTTGAAAGTTGATTTGAATTAGAATTCAAAGTCAAAGTTGGAAATTACTTGATGATCAACTATGATGCACGGACACTTCTAAAAATATCATTTTGCCGTGTCGTGTCATGCCGTGTCGTGTCGGACACTCGTGTCGGACACCGTGTCCGACACTCCTTACGTGGGAAATTCAAAAAAAAATCCGTGTAACCGTATCCGTGTCGTGTCGTGTCGTGTCCGTATCGCCGTGTCCGTGTCCGTGCATCATAGATGATCAAGTAATAGGAGAGAGAGGGACCAAATCCTTGCCCAACAAGGATTGGGTTTTGGCCGTCCCTCCCCTTACCTATATATAGGGGAGCTCATGCTCCTCTTTAGAGCTAATTGGCAATTCTTTTGGTTCATGTGTTGAACACCTTCCTTTCTCCAAGATTAAATAAAACCCTAGGTTAAGCCCAAACACTAACTAGAGAACTAGCATCCTTACTAGTTAGATTGTGATCAAGTTGGTGGACTTTCTCTAGAGACTTCAAGTTAGAAGTTTGAAGATTCGAGATTTACCAAGGAGAGGGGATCAAGCCGCGAGAAGAGCGTTCTTGGGTGGCTTGAAACGCTTCAAGAAAGAATAAAAGAAAAGTAAGTTTTCTATCTCTACGAATTTGGTTACACGATTGCGAGTCCAAGGTCCTTTTGTTGGGAAAATTTTTTAAATTCCACTGCTTTCTGATTCGTGTTTTCCAACACCAACTGGAAGGAAACTCATGGGCCTTTGAGCCTCTATTTTGTAATTTAGGCGAAAGCCTTTTATGAATGACAATTCCTTCTTTCCTTCAGAATACTATGTTTCTTTACCTTTTCCTTGATTGCGAATTTTCATCTTGCGATTGTTGTGGACAAATCTTGTAGTTGTAAGATTGTTTGTAACATGCTTAGTGAAAATCGCATTACTCAGATAAAATCCTTGGAACTTGAAAGATTCCATTAAATAGTTTTGAAAAATCTAACTAAGTCTTAAGTAATTACAGGGGTCTTATGATGTGAATGCCTCTCATTCAAAATTTTGTGTAAACTTTTGCTTTTATTCTTAGAAATTTAGCTAAGTCTTGAGTACATACGCGGGTCTTATTGAATGGCTGCCCTCGTTCAAGACTGGTGAAATTTCTTCTTAACCCCGGAAAGTTTTGCTAAGTCTTAAGTGTTTGCGAGGGTCTTACTGAGTGATTGCCCCCTACTCAAGACTTGGTGGAATTTTCTTCTTATTCCTGGAAAAATTTGCTAAGTCTTGAGTGTTTGCTAGGGTCTTACTGAGTGATTGCCCCCTACTCAAGACTTGGTGGAATTTTCTTCTTATTCCTGGAAAAATTTGCTAAGTCTTGAGTGTTTGCGAGGGTCTTACTGAGTGATTGCCCCCTACTCAAGACTTGGTGGAATTTTCTTCTTATGAACATGCCTGCACTGTTCCATTCACGAACGATCCCGTTTTCGAGCGCAAGCCGTCGTTTTCCATTTTATTAGGTTGGTTGTGAGCGTTACTAGTCTATCCTTATGAGGGCGTCCCCTCATGTGGAGTAGAGAACTGGCAAGCGTAACCCATGTACAAAATAAGTGACCTATCACGCTCGTGAACGCGAGGGGCGTGGGTCTTGTATGAACAAACAAAATACAGAAGTGCGAATCCAAAGATACTGAGAAGAAGGTATCATATTTTAGTTGGAATTTGGAGCATATAAAGCTCATCAATGAGGTGGTTACATCAACACCTGGTAAAGAGTTTTTTAAATATAAAACCGCCGGAGATTACATGCGTTCCAAGGGTGTGGCAAGCGCTCACCTTGAAGTGTCTCCAAGGTGTAGGTGTTGTTTGCTCTGATCTGTACTACTTTGAACGGACCTTCCCAGTTGGGGTCCAACTTCCCCACATGTTTGGATATTTCGACTTTCTTCAGAACCAAATCTCCCATTTGGAAGGTTCTTACCCTCACACGCTTGTTGTACTGTTGAGCCACAGTTGCCTTATATTTGTGTATCTTGGCCCAAGCTTGGTTTCTTTTTTCATCCAATAGGTCCAATTCCAGGCGTCTGTTATTGTCGTTAAGTTGAGGCTCAAGATAAGCTACACGAGCAGATTCATTCGCAATCTCGGCCGGTATCATTGCTTCCGAACCATACACGAGCGCGAAAGGTGTCTCGCTGTGAGGAATAGTACCCTAGAAAGCCGATTGTATATCCGCTTTGTGCTTTTCCTTATTGTAATCACAGACAATCTTTGAATGAAATAACGAATTGAGGCAACACTTCTTTATATGCTCTTGTTTGGTATGCGTTTTACTTTAGCCGTGCATGTATGAGAACTCCCCTAATCCTGATGACTTTAGGACTCTACCATTTAGGTGAAATGGTTCATGAAACGAGCCCTATATCACATAAGTCATGATTAGTAAAATACTCCAAGCCGATGAGTCCTACAGACAGTGGGAGTGTCAACCTGACTCCTCTAAGGCTTGCTTGTGGGATCACGCCCTTAAGAAGGACCACCTTGTTTCATGGAGGTGCAAAGTGTATAGTTGATACGTGCGTGATACATGAGGGTGCTTACTTTAATAAGTAAGTTCACTGAGGTGCCCCGTGTGAGAACACTCCTAAATGGGAAAGGAAGTTTCTATTTCAGGAAATGGAAACTTCCAGATTAGGAAATATCTCACGAGTCATTGATGTGATTAATTGATCCTTAGACTTGAGGTTCCTTGTCACTTTATGAGTTAACTCTGTAGTCTTAGGTATAAGCTTTAAAGGGTGTCGCCTTAGACAACTGATTCAAGGCTTATGCTGGGGCTGCACAAGTGACTCATGAAAGTGAATGAGAATCAAGATAGGACCTACACTTGCATTTGCAAGGTGATCTCTTATTGTGTAAGTCATTCATATGCCATATGGAGTCCTTGGCCAAGGCAGTAGATCAAGACATCAAGAAAAGGGTTTCTTGGATTGAGATCAAATGGATATGAAATGCACTTAGCTTTAAGACCGGATTATTAGGGTTCTGATTATTCCCTTGCCCTAGATCTTGGTTGAGAGATAGTAAGTAGGAGGATTGTATCTCACATGAATCAATGACTTAAAGGTTCTGTCGAATCCGAACATTCCAATTCAGCTAGGGGTTAAACACCTGTTGCTAGACTATGGTCGTTTAATCTGTGGACTGATTAATTAATTAGTGAATTAATTAATTAGGGTCACTGCTAATTGAATTGAGAACCTAGAGGGTCACACACAACAACTTGGTTACATGAGTTGAGGCTTGAAAATGATTAAACGAGTTAATCGGGCCAAGAGGGTTCCACACGTGTGAAATCACACGTGTGGCTCACGTGAGTGACACGTGTCACTGTGACACGTGTCACACACGTGTGGATATATATATATGTATTATATATATGTATTAAATAATTAAATGTGTTAATTATTTAATAGACTTTGGTTTAATTTTGAATTAAAAAGAAAGTCTTATTTTGGAGAAAATAATCTAGTTAATTAATTACGAATTAATTAATTAGATAAAAATAAGTTATTTATTTTATAATAAATAAAGTATAAAATTATCCAAAAATAGTTTGGATATTTTTAGCTCTCTTAAAAATTGACTTGAATTAGAATTCAAAGTCAAAGTTGGAAAATACTTGATGATCAAGTAATAGGAGAGAGAGGAACCGAATCCTTGCCCAACAAGGATTAGGATCGGCGCCCCTCTCCCTTTCCTATATATAGGGGAGCTCATGCTCCCCTTTAGAGCTAATTGACAATTCTTTTGGTTCATGTGTTGAACACCTTCCTTTCTCCAAGATTAAATTAAACCCTAGGTTAAGCCTAAACACTAACTAGAGAACTAGCATCCTTACTAGTTAGATTGTGATCAAGTTGGTGGACTTTCTCTAGAGACTTCAAGTTAGAAGTTTGAAGATTCGAGCTTTACCAAAGGAGAGGGGATCAAGCCGCGAGAAGAGCGTTCTTGGGTGGCTTGAAACGCTTCAAGAAAGAACAAAAGAAAAGTAAGTTTTCTATCTTTACGAATTTGGTTACACGATTGCGAGTCCAAGGTCCTTTTGTTGGGAAAATTTTTTAAATTGCGCTGCTTTCTGATTCGTGTTTTCCAACAAGTGGTATCAGAGCCACCTCGTTAATCGTGTTTTTCTGATTCGTCTCAATTATTCTGAATTTGGTAGAAATTCTTAGGCTTAGATGCGAATTAGGTATTCATGAGTTCTTTTAGAAAGCCTGAAATACGAAACTGTAATTTTTTCTGAATTTCTAAAACTGTTTTTGAAAATCATTTTAGTTGAAATTTATCAAAATCGAATTTTTTAATTTTGGATTGAACCGGGTTTTGGAGAAACCCAAAAATACGAAACGGGACACGAAAAGAACGGGCCTGGGCGTGCTAGCACGTCGCACGCCCAAGCCCCATCACCGCCGCCCAGCCCTCCCGCATCCGCGCGGGAGGCCTCTCGCCCGCCTAGGCGCCTTGCTCGCCTGTCCCGCAACCGTGCGGGACAGCCGCCTGCTCCTCCCGCAACCGCGCGGGAGCGCCCGCCCAGGGATGGGCGGGACTGCCTGCCCGCGCCGCACGTCTGCGCGCAAGGGCGCGCCTGGCGCGCGTACGCTGGCGGCAATCGCTGCTGGGTGTGCGCAGCGCTGGATCGCGCATAGCGCGCGTTCCTGCGCGGCGGGCGGGCGATCCCGCGTCGTCCCGGGCCCGTGTTTTCGTGGTTTCGTGTTTCGTGTTTTTCGGTCCGAAAAATCCCGATTTAATTTTATTTTAATTTTATCTTTTAAAATCAGTTTTGTTAAAATAAAATTATTTTAAAATTTTGATTAAATTGGGATTTTTGAGAAATTAAAGCGATTTGGATTTTGGGAAAATTATGAATTTTATTTTCTGAAAATAATGAAAGAATAAAATTATTAATTTTGGAAATTAATTGGAATTTTATTGGTTTATTGTTTTTCGGGTTTTTTTGAAAAGGCTCTTGAACAAGAATTGCATCTAAGTCGTGTTTTAAGTCATTAGGACTTGAAACGAGAATTTTAATTTATTGGCTAAATTTAAATTCTCGCAAAAGCATATTAGGTGATCATGGGTTTAGATCTATGTATGGTTTTAATTTATGCACATGGATGGTTTAAATTGGGGTTGGAGCCCTATAGTTGCGTTTTTCAATTGAGGTTGGAGCCTCACTTATGTGCGTACTGTTATGTGATTTATTATGTGGCTTTCCATATTACTGTTTTGAGGCCGGGGTATGCCCCGTGTAATTGTCTAAGGTCAATATGAAGATTGAGCCTTATTACTTTATGTCTTTTTCCTTTTATTGTAATTTGAGAGTAGAGATAGGTGGTGAGGTTTTATTTTCATTTTGGAGACAATGCACCCATGGAGTAAGATGGACCACATTCAAGTAACAAGGAGGCCATAAGTGAAGACCCCTCAAAATGTTAGGGAGGGGAATCTCAATTGTTAAATGTAATAGAGATAGGGCTCGAATTTTGTTACCGCTTTCCCTTATGTGATTTAAACTGTTTATGTGGCATGCATGTTAGAACTTGTGATTGTGGAGTGGTTCCCACATATCACGCATAAGATAGGTAGAACCCATGATCATTACATGTTAGTATCATGCTAGGACATGTTATCTGTTTATGTGCTTGTTTGATATGCATTTAAGTGTACTTGCATTAATCAAGACTAATAAAATTGGATAACATATATGTTGGTGAGGTCGAACCGGACAACTCTCCGGTTGATTCGAAAATTCCCATTAAATATTAAGCTAATTTCGAACAAATAGGTGTTTAATTCGAGATGCAAATTTTGAATTAAATTCCTAGCATTCCATCAATAGGTTTTAAGTTTAGTAAGTAAAGCTAGTTATTGTCCGCGAGTCGTGGGATAGCTAGTGGAGCTTATTAGTTCTTAGTTACCTAATTAATCATTTTAAATGATCAATATTTCGTGGTCAATTTTAGCAAGGGCGATGTCCGCGAGTCGTGGGTCATTCGAACTAAGTTTTGGTCATGATCTTATGATTGATGGGTCTAGTTTAACGCCTAAGTAAATATGGATGTCGCACGAGGCGTGGGTCCATATTGAAAGATAGGTGATGCAAAAACAATTACTAAGAGTTCTAAAGGTGTTAGAATTGGTAAGTTGTACCTACCTAGGGTTCTTACTTAGAATGTCCGCAAGTCGTGGGTTCGAGGTAAAATGCCTAGGATCTTAGTACCCATTGGGAAACGTGTTCCTCTTAGATCTTTGGGAATTCTAGATCTTTGAAAAACAGTGGGAGCTACATTAGATTAAAGACCTTATCTTTTGTATATCGTTATAATTCAACATGCTCACTAGTTCTCTGTTTTACCATTTAGGTCGTAGATTCTATGATTCTCTACGTGTTTTGAAATGGCAACCAAAAACCCTCTTGTATCGATCCTCGAGTCAAACAAGTTGACTGGTCCCAACTATTCTGATTGGCTGAGGAATCTAAAAATCATTTTAGATTCTGAGAAGAGAACTTATGTTCTCTTCGAAGGGGAGCCCAGTCCCGAAGGGGAGGCTCCCACTCGGGCTGAGCGGGACGCGATTCAGAAGTGGAAGGATGATAATCTCCAAGCCCGTTGCCTTATGTTGGCTAACATGTCTCCGAACTTGCAAAGACAACATGAGGCCATGGAATTTGCTTGGGAGATTTACGACCACTTAGAGCAACTTTACCGCCCTCATGAACGTGTTACAAGGTATAACATATCAAAGGAATTGTTCCACTTAAGAATGAGGGAAGGTTCAAGTGTCCATGAATATGGACTCAAGTTTCTTGCCCTTACTGAGAAACTTGCTTCCATGGACATGCCACTGAAAGATGAGCTTTCAGTGGATTTGTTGCTAGCTTCGCTCCCACCATCATTCAACCCATTTGTCCTTAACTTCAACATGAATCATGCTGGTGCTACTGTAGCTGAGCTGATTAGTCAGCTTGTGACTGCTGAAAGCACGATCAAGAAGGACAACAAGGTTTTGATGGTGAATGCTCCATCTTCCTCTTCTGGGCCTTCTAAAGGTAAGGGCAAGAAAGCCCAAAAGAAGAAGAAGAAACCCCTTAGGCCCACTGGTGGCATTTCGAAGGGGAAGGCCCAAAAGAAGAAGCGTGATCAGAAAGAGGATGTTTGCTTCCATTGTGGCAAAGCGGGACATTGGAGGAGAAACTGCCCAGAGTACAAGGCTACTCTAAAGAAAGGTATCTTTCTCGTTGAAGTAAATCATTCTATTAATTCTAGTTCTTGGGTACTTGATACCGGTTGTGGAACTCATATCTGTAATGATGTACAGATGCTAAGTGAAGTCCAACAACTCAAAGAAGGAGAATGTGTGTTGAAGATCGGCGATGGCTCAAACGTTGAAGCTCGAGCTTTAGGCACAATTAGATTAGATTTAGGTAGTTTTGAGTTAGTATTAAATGAAGTCCTTTATGTACCGAGCATTATTCGTAATATAATTTCAGTTCCAATATTAGATTGTGAAGGTTATGAAACTTATATTAAGAATGGTAAATACTTTATCAAACGTAACAACTCTTCCGTTCATATCGGTACTCTAAGTAATGGACTTTACCTAACTCAAAACATCAATATTATGAATATACAACGAGAAACAAAGCGTAAGAGAGATGACAAAGTTTCAGCTCCCTTATGGCACGCTAGATTAGGACACATTTCCAAGAACAGAATTAGCAAGATAAACACTTTAGGATCATTCTCTGAAAATGATCTCAAAGAGTTAACTTCTTGCGAATCCTGTCTCAAAGGAAAAATGTCCAAAGTCCCTTTTAAAGGAACTGTGGAACGTGCCACTAAGGTTTTGGATTTGATCCATACTGATGTTTGTGGACCGCTTAGTGTAAGCACTAGAAACAATCATCAGTATTTCATAACCTTTACTGATGACTTTAGTCGGTATGGTTATGTATACTTAATGAAGTATAAATCTGAAGCTTTTGAGAAATTCTTGGAATTTCAAAAGGAGGTTGAGAACCAAACTGGTCACAAGATCAAAGCACTTCGATCTGATCGAGGAGGCGAGTATCTTAGTGAAGAATTCCTTAATCATCTCAAAGATAATGGGATTATCTCTCAGTGGACTCCTCCGGGAGCTCCTCAGCTTAATGGAGTTTCTGAGAGAAGGAATCGAACCCTACTTGATATGGTTCGTTCCATGATGAGTTTCACTGACTTACCACCTTCTTTCTGGGGTTATGCCCTAGAAAGTGCAGCAAAGATTCTGAATCTAGTTCCCTCTAAGTCAGTCCCCAAGACGCCCTATGAAATGTGGCATGGTAAAATCCCTAGTTATTCTTACTTAAGAATTTGGGGTTGTCCTGCTTACGTGAAGAAGACGGTGGGAGATAAGTTAGAATCGCTTTCTAACTTATGCTACTTTGTAGGTTATCCTAAGGAATCCATAGGATACTACTTCTATGATCAATCTGAGCAAAAGGTGTTTGTTTCCAGAAATGCCACTTTTCTTGAGGAACCGTTCCTTAAAGAAAAGAAAGGAAAGATCATAGAATTAGAAGAAGTACAAAGTAACCCCACGCCACCTACTGAAGAAACGTCCCCTACTGATCAACCACAACCAATCACGAATTTCGATACACATGTAAATCCTCCTCTAAGGCGTTCTGAACGCACTCCTAGACAGCCGGAGAGATGGTATGGATTCTTCCATGAAATCTCTCAAAAGGATAATGATCCTTCAACATATGAGGAGGCACTTTCAGATTCTGACTCTGAACAGTGGATAGAAGCCATGAAATCCGAAATGGACTCCATTAACTCCAACCAAGTTTGGACCTTGGTAGATTTGCCTGATGGGGTCAAACCCATAGGTTGCAAATGGATCTTTAAGAGAAAGCTTGGAGTTGAAGGAAGCATTGCAGCCTACAAAGCAAGACTGGTTGCAAAAGGATTCACTCAAAGACCCGGCGTGGACTTTGACAAAACTTTTTCACCAGTTGCAATGCAAAAGTCCATTCGAATCATGCTTGCCATTGCTGCATATTATGACTATGAGATATGGCAAATGGATGTGAAAACTGTCTTTCTCAATGGTGACATTGACAAAGACATTTATATGGAGCAACCCATAGGTTTCACATTCAGTGGGAGTGAGCAAAAGGTTTGCAAACTCCAAAGATCAATCTATGGATTGAAACAGGCTTCTAGGAATTGGAACATTCGATTTGATGAATCGGTCAAAGCGTTTGGCTTCATCCAAATTTCGAATGAATCATGTGTGTATAGAAAGGAATTGGAGACCTCAGTGCAATTCTTAGTACTTTATGTTGATGACATCCTTCTTATTGGGAATTCGAAGGATGACATGAAAGTGACTAAGTTATGGTTATCGAACCAATTCGAGATGAAAGATCTTGGTGATGGTCCTATATCCTTGGAATTAAAATCTATAGAGATAGATCTAGAAGGTTAATAGGACTATCACAGTTGATGTACATTGACAAAGTATTGAAGAGATTCAATATGGAGTCAGCAAAGGTTAAGAACCTTCCTATGAGTGTAGGAACATGTCTTTCAAAGAAGATGTGTCCTAAGACTAACCTTGAGAAGGAAAGAATGACTCATACACCTTATGCATCAGCAATAGGTAGCATAATGTATGCAATGTTATGTACTCGACCGGATGTGGCTTATGCACTTAGTGTGACAAGTCGTTTCCAAACTGACCCTGGAGATGGTCACTGGGCTGCCGTGAAGAATATTCTTAAGTACTTGAAAAGTACTAAAGATTTATTCTTAGTTTACGGAGGTCAAAAAGATCTTACTGTCGAAGGATACTGCGATGCAAGCTTTGCATCTGACTTAGATGATTTTAAGTCAATGTCAGGATACATTTTCTGCCTAAACGGCGGAGCAGTGAGTTGGAAGAGTTCCAAGCAAACTACCACTGCAGATTCGACCACTGAGGCCGAATACTTAGCTGCAAATGATGCAGCTAAGGAAGGTGTTTGGATTAGAAACTTCATTCAAGAGTTGAATGTTGTTCCTAGCATGAAAGACCTCATTACTGTGTTTTGTGACAACACTGGGGCGGTTGCTCAAGCAAGAGAACCAAGATCTCACCAACGGACCAAGCACATTATGAGGAAGTATCACCTAATCCGTGATATTATCAAAAGAGGAGATGTGCTAATCGAGAGGGTCACATCAGCAGAGAACGTGGCAGATCCACTTACTAAACCCCTTAGTCGAGAAGCTTTCCAAAGTCATCTTCAGAAGATGGGACTTAGAGTAGCTTTAGAATGGCTTTGACGGGCAAGTGGGAGATTGTGAGGAATAGTGCCCTAGAAAGCCGATTGTATATCCGCTTTGTGCTTTTCCTTATTGTAATCACAGACAATCTTTGAATGAAATAACGAATTGAGGCAACACTTCTTTATATGCTCTTGTTTGGTATGCGTTTACTTTAGTTGTGCATGTATGAGAACTCCCCTAATCCTGATGACTTTAGGACTCTACCATTTAGGTGAAATGGTTCATGAAACGAGCCCTATATCACATAAGTCATGATTAGTAAAATACTCCAAGCCGATGAGTCCTACAGACAGTGGGAGTGTCAACCTGACTCCTCTAAGGCTTGCTTGTGGGATCACGCCCTTAAGAAGGACCACCTTGTTTCATGGAGGTGCAAAGTGTATAGTTGATACGTGCGTGATACATGAGGGTGCTTACTTTAATAAGTAAGTTCACTGAGGTGCCCCGTGTGAGAACACTCCTAAATGGGAAAGGAAGTTTCTATTTCAGGAAATGGAAACTTCCAGATTAGGAAATATCTCACGAGTCATTGATGTGATTAATTGATCCTTAGACTTGAGGTTCCTTGTCACTTTATGAGTTAACTCTGTAGTCTTAGGTATAAGCTTTAAAGGGTGTCGCCTTAGACAACTGATTCAAGGCTTATGCTGGGGCTGCACAAGTGACTCATGAAAGTGAATGAGAATCAAGATAGGACCTACACTTGCATTTGCAAGGTGATCTCTTATTGTGTAAGTCATTCATATGCCATATGGAGTCCTTGGCCAAGGCAGTAGATCAAGACATCAAGAAAAGGGTTTCTTGGATTGAGATCAAATGGATATGAAATGCACTTAGCTTTAAGACCGGATTATTAGGGTTCTGATTATTCCCTTGCCCTAGATCTTGGTTGAGAGATAGTAAGTAGGAGGATTGTATCTCACATGAATCAATGACTTAAAGGTTCTGTCGAATCCGAACATTCCAATTCAGCTAGGGGTTAAACACCTGTTGCTAGACTATGGTCGTTTAATCTGTGGACTGATTAATTAATTAGTGAATTAATTAATTAGGGTCACTGCTAATTGAATTGAGAACCTAGAGGGTCACACACAACAACTTGGTTACATGAGTTGAGGCTTGAAAATGATTAAACGAGTTAATCGGGCCAAGAGGGTTCCACACGTGTGAAATCACACGTGTGGCTCACGTGAGTGACACGTGTCACTGTGACACGTGTCACACACGTGTGGATATATATATATATATATTATATATATGTATTAAATAATTAAATGTGTTAATTATTTAATAGACTTTGGTTTAAGTTTGAATTAAAAAGAAAGTCTTATTTTGGAGAAAATAATCTAGTTAATTAATTACGAATTAATTAATTAGATAAAAATAAGTTATTTATTTTATAATAAATAAAGTATAAAATTATCCAAAAATAGTTTGGATATTTTTAGCTCTCTTAAAAGTTGACTTGAATTAGAATTCAAAGTCAAAGTTGAAAAATACTTGATGATGAAGTAATAGGAGAGAGAGGAACAGAATCCTTGCCCAACAAGGATTAGGATCGGCGACCCTCTCCCTTTCCTATATATAGGGGAGCTCATGCTCCCCTTTAGAGCTAATTGACAATTCTTTTGGTTCATGTGTTGAACACCTTCCTTTCTCTAAGATTAAATTAAACCCTAGGTTAAACCTAAACACTAACTAGAGAACTAGCATCCTTACTAGTTAGATTGTGATCAAGTTGGTGGACTTTCTCTAGAGACTTCAAGTTAGAAGTTTGAAGATTCGAGCTTTACCAAAGGAGAGGGGATCAAGCCGCGAGAAGAGCGTTCTTGGGTGGCTTGAAACGTTTCAAGAAAGAACAAAAGAAAAGTAAGTTTTCTATCTTTACGAATTTGGTTACACGATTGCGAGTCCAAGGTCCTTTTGTTGGGAAAATTTTTTAAATTCCGCTGCTTTCTGATTCGTGTTTTCCAACACTCGCCAGTGGCCGCTCGTGGAGTAGTGCGATAAGCCCAAAGCGCCCCTTGTAACTCCTCTGCCCATTCACTCTTCTTACTCTCCAGCATCGTCTTCAAGTGCTGCAAAATGACTCTGTTGGTAACTTCTGCTTGTCCATTGGCTTGGGGATGGCCTACGGAGGTAAAGCGTTGCTCAATCCCCAATTCCGAACACCACTCTCGCGTGTCAGCGGCTATGAACTGGGATCCGTTATCAGAAATAAGCACCCTCGGAATGCCGTATCTACATATGATGTTTTTCCAAATGAAATCTCTCACAGCCCGGAAGGTGATCTTTGTCACAGCCTCGGCCTCAGCCCATTTGGTGAAACAATCGACAACCAGAATGACAAATTTCTTTTGTCCAACCGCAATGGGCAAAGGGCCCACAATGTCTATTCCCCATTGATCAAAGGGCCAGAAAACATCTATTGGGATCATTTGAGCGGCCGACAGTTGAGGGAGATTGGAATGGAATTGACACTTTGGACACTTTTTGGAAAATTCGAGGGCGTCATGCAAAACCGTGGGCCAATAGAACCCACCCCTTAGAATCTTCTTAGCCAGAATACGCCCTCCCGAGTGATTTCCGCAGCTCCCACTATGAATGAGTTCAAGTGTTTCTTTCGCCTGCGAGGGTCTTAAGCACCTTAGAGGAGGCCCTTGAAATGACTTCTTGAATAGTCTTCCCCCAGAATCTAAAGAGAATCGAGGGGCCTTGCTCCTTATTTTCCGGGCCTCTACCTTATTAGTGGGACAAGTACCGTCTCTAAGGAACCTGATGATGTCATCCAGCCAACATGGTTCAAGCGGATCAATCATAACGACCGCCTCTTTGGTAACTTTCTCCTTAATCAGAGGCTCTTCCGTTCTAAGGAACGTCACTGAGCGTTCAGAAATACCTTCCAACGCCGAAGCGAATTTTGAAAGAGCATCGGCACGCTCGTTCTCGGCCCTCGGGACTTGCAGCAGATGAAATTCCTTGAACTTCCCAATGATTTTCCGAGCTTTGCTCAAGTACTGCACCATGGTGGTTTCTCTAGCCTCATAAGTTCCTTCAATTTGGCTCGCAATTAACTGTAAATCTACATACGCCGTGGTTCTGGAGGCTCCACTCTGAGAAGCAATTTTCAACCCCTGTACAAGGGCTTCATATTCTGCTTCATTATTTGTGACCTGAAAATCCAACCTGATCGCAAAGTCCAGCTCAATTCCATTAGGGTCTCTGAGAGCTACCCCTGCTCCTCCCCCTTGAGAGGTTGAGGAACCATCCGTGTGCAGGACCCATAATCCTTCGTTCTCTGGAACAGCGGGCTCTAAACAAAAGCGCTCAACCAATAAATCAGCTACAACCTGAGCTTGTATGGCAGTTCGGGGCTCAAAGCATAAATCAAACTGGCTCAATTCAATGGCCCATTTTATCAATCTACCTGACACGTCTGGCTTGGACAAAACTTGTTTCAAAGGTTGATCAGTAAGTACTGTTATTGAGTGTGCCTGAAAGTAAGGCCTCAAACGCCTTGATGCATTGATGAGAGCAAACGCAAATTTCTCGATTTCCAGATATTTCTTCTCAGCTCCTTGCAGCGTCTTGCTTAAGTAATAAACGGTCAAGTGCTTCCGCTCTCGTACAGCTATCAACACAGCGCTCGTAGCTTCGGCCGAAACAGAAAGATACATAAAAAGCCTTTCGCCTTCAACTGGTTTAGTCAGTAGCGGAGCGCTCGATAGATAAGCCTTCATATCCTGTAGAGCCTTCTCACATTCCTCCGTCCAAGCGAAGTTCCGGGCATTCCTCAAAATCTTGAAGAAAGGAAGATTTCTGTCCGCCGAGCGCGAAATGAATCTGTTCAAGGAGATGATCTTTCCTACCAACACTTGCACTTCTCGGAGATTTCGAGGGGAGGGGATCTCCAAGATAGCCTTGATCTTCTCAGGATTGGCTTCAATTCCCCTCTGACTGACCATGTACCCTAAAAACTTTCCCCCTTGTACTCCAAAGGTGCATTTTGAAGGGTTCAGCTTCATCCCATACTGACGCAGGATTGAAAAAGTACGCTTGAGATCTTCCAAATGTGAGTCCTGACGCTCGCTCTTAACAATCATATCGTCTACGTAAACTTCCATGGATCCTCCAATTTCACTTTCAAACATCTTGTTGACGAGCCGCTGATAGGTGGCTCCAACGTTCTTCAACCCGAAAGGCATGACTAGGAAGCAATACACCCCCAAATGGACAACAAATGAAGTTTTGGGCCGGTCCTCCGGAGCCATGAAGATCTGATAATACCCTTGAAAGGCGTCCATCATGCTCATAAGTTCACATCCGGCGGTTGAGTCCACCAGTTGGTCTATCCGGGGCAGTGGGTAAGGATCCTTAGGGCAAGCCTTGTTAAGATCAGTGAAATCATTGCACAGTCGCCACTTGTTCGTACTCTTGGGCACCAAAACCACATTACACAACCACTCTGGGTATAAGATGGGCTCGATATACTGGGCCTCCAGGAGTTTATTAACCTCTTCTTCGATGACACTCTTTCCGAAGCCATGCACGTCTCGTTTTCTCTGCTTGATGGGTTTGAATGAAGGGTCCACATTAAGCCTGTGGACAATGACACTGGGGTCAATCCCTGTGAGGTCAAAGGCTTTCCACGCAAATACATCAATATTCTCTCTGAGGAAGTCAATCATCATAATCTGAGAAGGCCCCGAGAGATTGGACCCTATCTGAGTAGTTTTATCTTTGTTTCCAGGTTCCAACTCAATAGAAAGGAATTTCTCCGAGGGTTCAATCCTTATTTCAGGGCGAGGAAATTCGAGCGCCCTCTTCTTTCCGATCAAGTGGTCACCCTGAGCGGGCTCACTCTTCTCCCGCTCGTCTCCCTCTGAGGATGATTCTTTGACCGTCCCTGGTGGGGTACAATCGAGGGGATTCTCGGTACTAGCATCCTTCCTCTTCTTGTTCTTCTTCTTGTACATCTTGGCCCTCTTGCGTATTGGGCCATCCTCGTCTAGGCTGGGAAAGTCCACAGAATTTTTGGTGGATCCGATTTGGAAGGTTTTCTCCGTTTTGGGTTTTCTAAGGGACAACATGTAACATTCCCAAGCCTCTCGCACATTGCACAACACTTCTCCCACGCCCTCGGGGGTGGTGAACTTAATCTTCTGGTGATAGGTGGAGATGATGGCTTTGAAATCGAGGAGGGTTGGGCGCCCAACTATGATGTTGTAGGGAATATCAATCTCTACCACGGCATAAGTGACCACGAGCGTCTTACGCTGGGGGGCTCGGCCGAATGAGGTGGTCAAACGTATTTGCCCTCGAGGGACGACTTCTGATCCCCCAAAACCAATGAGAGCCGTTTTAAGAGGCTCTAGTGGGAGGTCAGCACTCATCTTTAAAAATGTAGAGTAAGGCAAAACATTAACAGAGCTTCCACTATCCACTAACACTCTTTTTACAACATGATTGTGGACATCCACACTAACCACCATGGGGCAGTCAGAAGTTTCACCTTCCCCATGGGGTGTTACAATGTGCCCTAAATCCCTGTCATCAAAGCCTATTACATCATTTTCTCGGGAGCGCTGATCCTTAGCCTTCTGTATAGCATAAACGGACTTGGACACGGATGGGCGTTGGTCGTAACTCCGGGCATACCTCCGCCGAGCGGCACCGGAATCTCCCCCTGAAGAGCCTCCTGTTATCATGCTGATGACCGCAAAAGGCGTATTCTCGTGCTCGGGGGCCTTTCCCTTGTTGCCCCGACGGCTGCTGGTCTCAGGGGGGCCCCTTCCTCGTGGATTCTTGACCGGGACGGGCTCCTCCTTCTGTCCCGGGAACGATCTCGACAGCGCTCATCAAAGCGCTCCAGAATTTTCACAAATTCCTTCAAGTGTCCCCCCGCAACGAGCCTCTGAATCTCAGCTTCCAGCTGGCGACATTCGTCCGTGTCGTGCCCCTTCTGCTTATGGAAGACACAGTACTTGTTGGAACGTTTCAGCGACTCAGTCTCTCTCATTTTGATGGGTCTCTTAAAGAGTTTCTTGTCAGAGAGGTTATAAACCTCTGAGTTCGGTCGGGTGAGAGGGATACGCTCGAAACGGTGAGGGGGCAGCGGTGACCTTTTGCGCTCCTGATATTGCTCCTTCTTAACAGTGATATCGCGTCCTCGTTCATGGTGGCGCTCGTTTCTGGCGGGGCTATGATGTCAGGGCCCATTTATCCCGTACATATCTTCGAGCGCGAAGAACGGCTCAGCAACCTCCCTTAAGGCCATAAGTGTCCCTGGCCTCCTTTCCATGATAGCATAAACAAATTTCTTGCTTACATATTGCTTGTGATCCACAGCTTGAAAGAGCACCGGGATCAAGAAATCCATGGATGGCCTCTCCACTTGCAGAATTTCTTTGTTGAAGCGGGCGAAGAACGAGCGAAGAGATTCATTCTTACCCTGCACCACGTTGTAAAGGGCCGTGGGCGCGGTGACCGGGGCCTTCAGAGAATTGAAGTGGTTGAGGAAAGCGTCGGCCAACTATTTGTAGGAGTGTATCGATCGTGGGGGCAGTCTCTTGTACCACTCCTGTGCCATCCCCACCAAGGAAGTGACAAAAACCTTGGCCCAATAGTTGCTGGAATGCTCGTAGAGGTACATCAGATGTAGAAAATGATCCAAATGCTCAGCCGGATCGGTTGTACCGTCGTAGCGGTTGATGGAGGTGGGGATTTTGCTCATTCCCGCTTGGGCCATTAAAACTTCTTCCACGAGGGGAGAACCCCTCGCTAACGGATGGTAATCGTAGGTGCATAAGTTCTCCTCCTGTTCCTTTCGGCGAGGGACCTGCGACTGTCGGTCCCTGGGACGAGCGTCTCTGTCATCATCTCGTTCATCCCTGTTGTGAGAGATCTGAGACCGTGCTCGAGAGAGCTGTCCGACCATGTCCTTCAAACCCTGCAGCTGGTCTTGCACAGCCGCGAGGATATTAGGATTCGCATCCCCTTCCCGGTCCCCTTGTCTGGCGGCACGGGAAGCCCTTCTGGAGACGTGGGAGTCCCCTTCATTCTCGTTGACCCTCTCAGTGGGTTCCCTGTTTCTGTCTACAGGGGGACGCTCGTTTTCGCCCTGGCGGGGCGTCTCATTAACTAGTGGTGGTGGTGGCGGCACCCTGGGGACGGCCTGAGTTTCCCTAATAGGGAAAGTTTGCAATCCACCCAAAGGGGCGGCGGTTTGAGTGGCCTGCCCAGAGGGGAAGTACATGGAATGGAATCTTTCCCATGCCCCTTGAGCCGCCTGAACCTCACACTGGGCATAAAGAGCCCTCAACTGCTGAGTAGTTAACGGGGGTAACTCTACTCCTTCAACCTCCCTGGGAATTACCATCGGGAGCTGGATTTGGCCGGCGAGGTACGGTTGAACTGGTGGAACCATAACATTGGGGGTAAGCGTGTATCCCGGCGGCGGCATCATGTAACTCGGACCTCCTGGGTTTACATGGGCCTGTACCCATTGAGTTTGGGGAGGCTGTGGAAGAGCAGAGTGAGGAATTCCTCCAGCGGCACCGGAAGCTGGTGGTGCTGGCGGTGCTGGTGGGGGAGCTGAAGATTCGGCATGCGTGGTCATCCCTGTGGGGGGTATCCCACCCTCAGTAACGGTAAGGGGTGGGCCTCCGCCCACAGGGACGGAGGAAACAATGGTGTTGACATCATGGGAGGTGTTATCCCCTCCTCCCGCGGCGCTGGACCTTGTAGCCACCATAGCTGTAATGACTCGGGGTGTTTGCTTTTCAACTAGCAGAAGAGAAGAAAGAGGTTGAGAGTTGGTTTCCCACAGACGGCGCCAAAAATGATGGGTTCCAAAAGGGGGGAAATAGGATCCGATCACTTTAGAATTTGTTTGAGTGGGGAAACCGCCGGAATTTCGCCGGAGAAGATGGGGTTCTACCTGCTAGGACAAACACACTGAAAAGTCAGAAGGCCAAACTGGGGGGACCGGGGGTGATGGGTTTGGCTCTCCGACGCTCAAGTCAGATGATGATCTTCAAGAGGAAATGTAAGCCAAGTAAGAGTTGCAGAAAAAATGAGGATTGCTTACAGAGAAGGAGGTGACTCTGTTTATTTATAGTTGAGGGTTGGTCAAGGACCCTTTGGTCATTTGCCCCATGTGGTCCTGGTCGAATGTTTCCCTAACACGTGGCGCTGTGAGAAAGAGGCCTAAGAGGAATCTTCTGTAAAAGCTGCTGAGAGTTAGTGTTGACAACAGAGGCAGGTGCGCGGGCATGTACGATGTGTCAGAGAGCCGTTTGGGAAGTTGGTAACGAGGGCTTAAGAGCGCGCTCGTGACAACCAGAAGCCTTGGAGGCCAAGATATCCGCTAGGGGATGAGGACTGGAACTTGCTGTAAGCGATTGAAGCGGGAGCCTCTCCGAGGGAATGTAGCACTCGAAGAAGGCTCGCTTAGATTGATTGAGGCACTAGTCGTACCGTACCAACGACGCTCGTGGAAGAGCAGTAAGAGCAATAGTGTTGATGCATGTGTATCCGTAGCAGATTTGACGCGTGTCCTTGCGGGATGCCAGCGCTCGAAGGTTTGAGCGCTCGTATATGCCTGATGTAACCTCAGAGAAGCAAGTGTCATCACCCTAAGGTGCCACGTGCCAAGATGGGGACAAGCGTGTTTTGACCCCATCACTTATCCTGGAGAATGAACCGATTAACCATTCGGATCAACACTTGTTAGCTCTTTTCTCCCTATACATGAGTTGATAGAACTTAGAACTAATTTTGTCTTTTTAATTTTTTAGGAAAATACAATTTTATCTTTATATCATTAAATATTAATTTTTTTTTTAATTTTTTATCTGAATTTTCAAATATTTTAAATTGTCATCAGTATTTTATAAAAAAATTTAGATTATCATTTGTACTTTGTAAAAATTTTTAGATTGTTATCTCGGTCATTTAGCTGTCAATACATGACTCATTTTTTTTTATCAAAAATTGTTAATTTTTCGTCGAAAATGAGACACATGTTAACAAATTTTCAAATTGTTATCTGGACATTATAAAAATGTTCAAATTGCTATCTCGGTCATTTAGGAGTTAAAACTTGACTCATCTTTCATCAAAAATTATTATTTTTTTATCGGAAATGAGATACATGTTAACACTTAAATGACCGATATAATAATCTGAAATTTTTAAAAAATACAAATAATAATTTGAAATATTTAAAATTCGAACGATATTATTACTATGTAAATAAAAATCATGTACCAAAATGAACAGTATAACAAATAATGGGGTCGAAACGCAAATTTCGCGTTTTTAGGTTCCACTTCCACTCTTCCAGCTTGCCAGCTACAGAAGCTCTTCTTCTTTCAATTTCCTTCTTCACAGCCCATATACAAAGATCAAATCTTTTGGTAACGTTTTTATTTTTGAAGACGAAGTTCATCAGCTGTAAATAGGTATTACTCGAAGCCGTGAGTGAGAAAGGCGAGGCCATCGCTCGCCTGAAACAGGCATCAACAACCGACAAGGGAAGGTTCTTGTAAGACCAGACGAATTTAATGATTTATGTGCATTTGAATACTTGATTATGTGTTTGCGAAACTTTTCTGATATAGATTAACTTCGTTCTACCATTTTCTACCTGTTACGTGTAATGGCGTGTATGTATGAGTGTTCTGTTTCGACGTTTTGAACGCCCCCAACATGCTTGATGAATTGCCTCTATGGATTTATTCCGTTTTATTGAAGAAAAATGAAGAAGAAAGCCTGTTAATTCTCTTAGTGCATGGAACCCTTCATTTTGTCATCTCCAGTAAACTATTTTTCTGTTATTAAAGGCTTAGTTACAGATTACCTTTTTTCACGTGCCTTTACTTTGTTCTGCGTACCAGGCTCTTGGATTTACGTGACTGGTCAGGATGAAGTTGAAAGTGGTGTGCAGGAAACTTTTCAATTACGTTCGATATGATCTCAAGGAAATAGCATTTCCTTCATCTTTGCCTGATCCTCCTCACATCAAAAAGCGTGGCAAGCTTTCATGGAAAGAGCGGTATCTTGTTAGTGCTCAGTTCCATTCTCTGTCCTTCATCTTTGCTATGATGTTGAATTTTGTTATGCAATGTGTTGTGCAGTACAAGACTCTGATTTGGCATGTCCTGTAATTTTACTGAATTTCCCAATTCGAATGTGTGAAATGGATGTAAATGAGTCCTTTGTTTGTATTTCTGAAATGCTAATGTTGTTCCTAAATGTCAATTAGGTTTTGAAGGAAGCATCAAGATTATATGCAGCATCTTGGGTCCGGGATATTGGTCCAGAACTCAGACCGTATGATTACAAGAAGAAAGAACAAAGTGAAGATAAACCCAATGGGGAAAAAGGTGCAGCAAAAGAGAGGGAACCATCAACACTAGAGGATCTTGGTAAGGAAAGATTGCCCCTTGTTAATTTGATAGAAACATGAAATCTTGTAGCTCTAAAGTATCACCTTCTGAAATTTGAAGCGGAGGAAAATTATATTTCTTTATCTGAATTAGATTGAGCACATAACTGATAACTTGATTATCATTTTGTATTCAATTCCCTTTGAATTTTATTTTGTTTCATATGAACATGTTTTACGTTTCCAATTTCAATGTCAAATCGAATCCCCTTTTAACAGTGTCGTTTTGCATGACTATTGAGTTTTGATTGTCACTTGTGTGTGCACTATATAGCTGTGGCTGCACGAGGAGGAATGGAGACGTTAAGGCCTGCATTACAGAGGGTTTACATGACTAGAGCTTCTGCATATAGAGATGCTCTTAGAAGCTTTATTGAAGGTTATCAAGAAGGTGTACAGCAAGTTATGGACAAGAAGGAAGATTCTAAGTCTCAAATGGGAGAAGACAGTCCAAAAAAATCAACTTGAAACGATCCGAAAGCACACAGTTTGGTAAGTTTATTTTCAGAAAAGTGTTTTTCCTGTCTTACCATCTCCTAAATCCGTCTTTTTTTCTCCTCTAAATTAATGTTTGTAGGTCGATAGCTGATGATCTTGCGTTACCCTTCTTCTGACTTCTTGAAATCACTAATTTTGCGCACAATCTCAGTCCCGGCTTTGTTTGCATCATTTGTATGAACCTTATCCCGGCTCAAACCGGTGTCGAGCAGGCTTAGTCTCGATTAGTTTGCCTGAATTGGGAGTTTTCATAGCTTAATAGAAATTCAATGTGGCTTATCCAATAATGGCCACCTACTCTACTATACTATATAACTATATAGCTTATCTAACCTTTGAAGTTCTTAGGTAATAGGTATCGTGTTCTAATGTTTTTAAATGTTCGTGGTCATCTGCAAATAAATATTGTGTAAAATAACGACTTCATGTATGAGTCCAGATTATGAATTATGATGCGTGGCCATACGACATAGCATGATAGCAACATAGAGTTTTTTATTATTATTATTTTTTTTAAAGCGATAATGTCTCAATATGGGGTTCGATAATAGTATCCAACACGATAATGTGATATTTTGTGCTTTAGAGGGTGCTTACCTCAAATGGTGATGGTAAATATAATCTTCACCATGCCTCGACAATCAAATTAAGTGTTAATCACATATCATTTAAGTTATTTTAAATTTATCATATGTATATTTCAGGAAAAAAAATATCAATCCGATGATATATAAATATAATTTAGTATCCAGTTACGGACTAATTAATGACAATATGGTGATAAAGTGAACCAAGAAAATGATGAAACTCTAAATTATCAAACCAATTCTGTAATTTGTCGACAATGGTCGACCGAGTGGTTAAGAGTTTTTTCTTTAAAGTAATGATTTTGAGTTCGAATCTTTTTGATCACTTTGGAAGTGTATGTTTAGAAAAAAAAAATTTTTTTTTGAAATTATCCATACAAATTAAATGAGAAACCCCAGAAACTAAAATCTGGGAACTAGAGTCTTTTCTTTCTATAATTCTTCTTCAGAACTTGCCCTGCCCTTTATACAAAAGAAATAATCATTCTTGTTCTTCTCTTCTTTTGCTTCATATATATTCATATCCTGGTGCAAAAAAAAAAATAGAGAACTTTTAGTTTATATGTAATTAATACCGGTATTAATGTCCTTAAAGCCTATATTTTGAAAGAAAAACATAAGCTTTAATTGTTTTTAATTATAAACCCTCTATAATTCTTATTATTAATGTCCTTAAGAAAAATCTATTGTTTGCAGTAATATATGTCTTTTTTAGGTGGTAGCAAAAATAATATAAGATGATATATGTAGCTAGTAGCCTAGACCCTAGCATAGCCGACCCTATATATTTTAGTCTCGGATACTTCGGGGATAATTGTAATTTGGATCTGTTACAACCAAGTCTATGTAATAAAAGAAAGAGTATTTTGTATTTATCGTATGATATTAATATAAAATTTATAAAAATACTGATGAATTAAACAATATGTGTACTAATTGCGACGTGTGATCAAGTTCGGTGTGTTAAAATGTCATTACAAGAAAATTGTCAAAAACTAAGATGGACATTCTAAGGGATGGTTTCCCTGAGTAAATCATCAGTAATTCCGATAGAAAATTGACATAGAATCAACTGCTCTCGTATAATGATATTTTTAAAAAATATAATTTTGATGTGTCGTGTCGTATCGAATACCCGATATTTTTCATGTAAATTTTTTTTTTTAAAGAAATATTTGTATCACCATATCGTGTTGTTTTGTCCGCATTCATACATGATCAAGGATCAACAAGGGTCAACATGTTAATTAATTACTAGCTAGAAATTTGGGAAAATATACATTACTAGAGCTCGTCGTGACCAACTGGTTTAATAAAATAATATATGTTGTTATGATATATAAAATGGCAGGTATATATAATTATTTCTATATTTTTTTATTAGGCCTATTAAAACATTAGTAAATTAATTAATTGAAAATGATTTAGCGGGCGTACCATGTTAATTATTTGATCCATCCTCCCACTCTAAATTAACCCCAAATAATCTCAGCTTCTTCAAATTTCTCCCTATTGCAGCTGCTTTTGCTTGCTTCTCTATGACTGATCCTGCAAAATAATTATATATACATATGCATTTAGAAATACATAATTAATAGGATGTACCAATATGGATACAACATGATATGATTATGGCGATATAATTTTTTTTTTTTTTTTTTAAATTTTCATGTGGGATGTGTCTGATATGAGTGTTCAATACAACATGACACGATAAAATAATATTTTAAAAGTGTCGGTGCATGGGAGTCTGGAAATAATTGATCTATAATAACTTTTAATTTTCGCATACAATTAACTCTAATTTAATCATGTCATTTGGAATTAATTTTTTTTAACGCATAGAAGTAAAAATCATAATGTCTTCAATAATTAAATTAAATCGATTTAGTGTGAATATTATTATCAAATATGGTTGACATTTGTACATGAAATATTATTTGGATTTTTTTTTAAACAAAATATTATTTGGATTTTAATGATTACAATTATCTGTTGGGAGTATAATTAAAGATTCTATCAAAAATAAATAAAAATAAAATAAAGAGAATGTTCATGTATAATTTATAAATACGAACATAATATGAATACGATAAATATATTAAGGGAGAAACATTTAAAAATATATAAGTTTCAAACATAACATAACACAATAAAAAAATATTTTGACACGTATTGGAATATTATATTAGAAATCTCTCACGACATATGTATTATTAATGGAGGAATGGGAAAGGAAGAAAAAGAAGATAGGGTTTTCAGAGAAATTGCTACACCTGCAATTGCATGACGACATTCAGGTTGGTATGGCGGAGACGATGACACTTCGTGCTGCCTTCGGTAAGGATATCCATCGGAATATACTCGCCTTACCCACCCGCCGCCGCCGGAAGGTGGCTGAAGATTGCTTCTTTCTTGTAGTTCTACTCCTCCAGCAGCGGAGAAATTATTTCTCCGCCTCCACCCTATGAAGAACCGGCCTCCATTCCCTCGGCGGCGCGTGAAAACGACCACATCGCCGGCGTGGAGCCTCTTCTCCTTCACGAAGCGGCTCCACCCTTTCGTCAACACGTAGCTCTGGCTGCTGTTCCAGTACGAGTACCTGAATCTCCACGACTTCCCCATTTCATCCTCGAAGCTTAACAGCGAACCCTTCTCGCCGGAATCCCCGCCGCCGTGTAAAGGAAAATAGTTCTCGGCGTGTTGTTTGGGTATGACGAGGCGGTTGAGCTTGCCGACGTCGCTCGGCGTCAGCGGTTTCTCGAATAAAGGCTCTTTGTAATTCTTCGTTTCATCTCCCTCCTCTCCTGCAAATTCCATTGATGTACCACTGTCGTCCGCCGGCGGCGGCGGCCCATCTCCCGCGGCGGCTGTGGCACGAAATGCAGAGGTGTTGGCGGCGGAGCTGGAGAGGAGGGTCTGTTGATGAGAAGATGGAGATGATTCCATTAACCAATAGTAGGTTTCTTGAAGATTTGATGAGTGTAAGTGATTGAATGACATATTTGTCTGTGGCTATTGAAATGGGAACAGTGGGAATTTAAGGAAAAGGGCCGTGAGAGTTGGGAGATATAATTACTAGAGTAGTTTTATCTATTTATTTAGAAAATTATTAGATGAGTCATGGGTGTATATTGTAGATGTTGATAGGATATTTATTTGATGATCAAAATATTATGAATTCAACGCTATATTTTCGAAGTTTTGATGTGAAATATTTGACACACATCCCTCACGCTCAAACAGTAATCGAGACAGACCTAGAATAAGACTTAAGAATCGAGACAGACCTAGAATAGAAACTAAGTTCAAGCGTGAACACCTTCTCTGATATCATGATAAATAATGTGATTGACCCGACTCATCCTCAAAAAAAAAAAAACTAGCTATTGATCGAGGGGTGGTTGCGAAAACATTATGAATTGAGTACGACATCTTTAAAGTTTCGACATAAAATATTTGATATTGTCAATATAATTTCATTTTATTGTCTGTGATCATGTTGAATCGTTCTATCATACACTTATAATATAAAATTTTATAAGATCTAATCGTGTATTCATATTGTGTCGTGTAATTATAATTAAGTTCAGATTTTGCATTGCAAGTAGAATGATAAGTATATTACACTTGTAATTTGATTTGTCATTCTTTCTAAATTTTTCATCAACTACACGATAAATATAAAACACTCATCCCATCATTACACCGATTTGATCGAATAAGGATCGATTAGAATTTCCCATAAAGTAATTGCGTGATAGGAAACATAATGCATTAATTATATTGGGTGCAATTGCGCTGTCTATCTTCTCACGGGAACGTTGAAATTAGGTTGATTTTGATTTTTGGCGCAACGTGAAAAGATTGATCAGTCGTCCTTGACGAAGAGAAAAGATTCTATAGCTCAACTCTTTTAATTCTTCATCCATGGACTATTATTTAATTGCACTTTATACCCCAATAGGCCAATGCTTCCTTTAGTTTTCATATCCGGGGTGAATCTGGTATATTTTATATTTTAGTGGTGCAAATTGTTATTTGACTCCAATATTTCTCGTTGAACATGCTGCTGAGAAAATAGCGACACTTGCCATGTTACTCTACTTGGCCAACAGATCGTGCTGTGGGCTAAACCAGACACAATTACCTACCCATCCAACGGCTACCCTTGTTTTCTTTAAATTCGAGTTCGCACCGTAATTTTAGTTTGGATCTAACTCGTGGTATTTTATACTTAATATAAAATTTGTGTAAGTTTAAAAATCATGGTCGATCAAACAAAAGGTACGGCTCACTTATCTCTATTATTGGTTGAGTTGGATAGGATTAGATCTATACGATAATTTTTAAAAAAATTTTAAATAATTTCAGGAGATAAAATGAATTGAAAATTGAATATTTATAGAGTACTTGCGACTGATTGAAAGTTGAAACCAGCAATTTACATTTTATTTGAGGTGCTTTTGGGTTTCCATTTTCCAAGAATGAAGCATGAGGCAGATGAGATAAGATAAATTGTTATTAAGCCATATTTGGTATTGCTGAGTGTTTCATTTCTCTCCTCACACTCAATATTAATTTACTATATGATAAATATGCTATACATTTTATATTATTAGTAGTATTCGTGCATGTAAGTCACGGATTAAATTTATAAATTGGACCAATGCCCATTTATCTAAATTATGTTCATTCCTTGAGGATTGACAATGGGTCGGATATTGATTCGAATTTTTTGATATATTTGACTGATAAAAAAATTTAATGGGTCATATCCAATTATAAAATATTCATTATTCGAAATAAATAAATCGAATATGAATTAAGAAATTCGATCTGTTAAAATTTCGAATTCGACTATTTAAAATATTTTATTAAATTCATTATTTTATAAATAAAGAATATGATACGGCAGAGATATTGCAAGGGGAAGGTACAGTTCGAAGGAGTGCGAGAGTGTCGAAAGTCCCACCTTGGCACAAAGACTATCGTAGATATTAAGTTATGATAATTATGCTATTTCTGTTATTTATGTTAATTGTTGGGATATTATTTACATTTCCGTTATTAGCGTTTGGAGTAGTTTGGTACTTATTGTAAGGTTCAGCCTTAGTTACGTATGAATAAAACAATCCTTCAATTTCTTTAACCTAATATCTAAATTCTCTCTCAACCCCAATCTTCTCCGACCGGCCGGTCTCGCCGGAACTTTATAGTCCGAGACGACTTTACAGTCTCTTATTGATACATCAACGTATCAGAATACAATTAAAAAAACAATTAAAAATTAGAATTTCAATATATGTATCATTACATTTAATAATATATCTTCCAATATTTATTTTTATATTTTTTTTCTTAAAAAATCTTAAATTCTATTGTTAATCAGATGAAATATTTTATCAGATCAGATCCGAACTAATCTTATGCGGGTTCAATGTGGATAAATCTGGATTCTATAGAATCCAAACTTGGATTCAAAAATCGGATTCAAGTTCGAATCCTACCCGTTGACGGGCCTACATAAACATTCCTTTGTGGTGTTACTAACTTCTTTTTCTTTTCTTTTTTTTTTTTAATGTTCAAATATCAAATGCCTTTTGGGCTTGATATCACAGGCTAGCAATAGGGCTGTCAACGGGTCGGATTCACGCCGAATCGGGAGATTTTAAATTCGGATTCGATTCATTTATTTTGAATTCATACATAATCGGGTCGGATCAAATCCGATAAAATATCCGACCCAATTAACAACAAAATTCAATTTTTTAAATAACAAATTTAATATAAATATAATTACATAATTATTAATAAATAATTGTTATTTAATGGATTATTTGGTAATTGTTTTATATTTATTTAAAATAGATTAATTTAAACTTATTAATAAAAAAAATATATACTTTTAGAGTAAATCATTCAAAATTTATTATTGTGTAAATTAATAAATATGTAAAAAATTTTAATTTTAATTATTTTACTTAATAATTAATATTATGTACTAGTAAATAATTTATTTAATTAAATATTATATATAAAATCGTATTCGGATTCTTAACGGATCGAATTCCTTAATTTCATATTTGCTCCATTTATTTCAAATAACGAATATTTATAATAGGATATGATCTATCAGACATTTTTATCGGAAGAATATGTTAAAATTCGGATATGATCCATCAGACATTTTTATCGGACAAATATGCTAAAATTCGGATCTAATTCAAACCGAATTCGAATTAAAACTCAACCGATTGACAACTCTAGCTAGTAGGGGGTGGGCGTTCGGGTCGGGGAAATCGGGACCCGTCCCGACCCGATCGGGACGGGAAAATCGGGGTTTTCAATTTTTGGGACGGGTACCCGATCCCGATCAAAAATATCGAGATCGGGATCGGGATTCAATCTACTACCCGATCGGGGAATTCAGGTACATAATTTTTTTAAAAAACTATATATATATATATATATATTATATACTTAATAGTTAATATTTAATAACTTATTTATATTTAATTATTTATATTAGTTTTACTTAATATTTTATATACTGTATTGTGAAATTTTAAAATCTGTAATAGGGCATTTTATTATGTAATTACTGTAATGACTAGTGATTAATCTATATATATATAATTCACAACCCTCCTGGCTATCCACGTGTACACTGACGTGGATAGTCTCAATGAAATTTTATTTTTCTATGCAAGAAATCTCAAAATTGTTAAACAAAAATCTCATTAAATTTTATAACTCTTTAAATTAAAATTACCATAAAAAATTCAAAATCTTCTATCATATAAATCTCAAAATCGGTTAGTAAGAAAAGTTTTATCTAATTCAATATAATGAGATTTAGATTAATTAAAAAAAATTCAAATTTAAAGTAGTAGTTGATTTCAAAATTTTAAACTACGGAACTTATAAGTCTCCATGTTTGTTTCTCAAATTCTATTATTTACAATAGTTTGAATTTTAAATATAAGCATTCTGTTATCTAACTCTCTCGTTTATTTCTCAATAGAATAATTTGAATTTTAAAAATAAGCATAAATCTAAAATTTTGTTATCACATAAATCTTAAAGCAGTTAGGCAGAAATCTCATTAAGGTTTAATATATTATGCAAATAAATAATATTTTTAAATATTTAATGATTATCCAAAATTTTAAGACTCTTTAAATTAAAACTACCGTAAAAATCTTCAAATCTTCTATCATATAAACCAAAATCTGTTAGTAAGAAATATTTGAATTTAAAATGAAATTATTAATATTAAGTCTACTTCAATCTAAAAAAATATTAAATATCTAATGGATAAGAGTATTATGGTGCTATATATATAGGTGTATAAAGAAATCCTATATCATATATCTCTCACGTTTATAAAGTCACTCCCTCGTATTTATAAATCTTCATTACAGATATGAAGAACACTCCCTTTTAGGAATCAATTTAAACCTTCATCTTTCTAAACGATTGATTCAAATGAAAACTTACACCTCCCAAAACAAAATTAAGCAAAAAATGTAGTAACAAATCATCATTATCCAAAATAATTAAAGATTTTGTATAGATATTTTACTTATCAATTCAAATTCAAATTATTTAATTTATCTAAAATATACGTCTATTCTTTTAGATAAATTTGTTACGAAAAATACTCAAATTTAAAATTTTAGTAACATTACACACCCTAAAGAATTAGTATTTAAAGTTTAATCATACTCAATTCTCAACTATTTTTCTCTTCATATATGATTTTTTTTTTTCTTTCGGATGATTCTTCATCAAGTAAGTCTTATTCTAATTATATATGATTTTTTTCTCTTATGCAGGATCGTTCTTCGTCTAGATTTATTCTAATCAAGTCTCATGTAGGATCATTCTTTGTTGAGGTAAGTTTTATTCTAATCAAAAGTTTTCTTTTTTCGGTTCTAATTGAAAAATTATTTTATTAGCTCTTTTCATATCTGCATATAAATTGATGTTTTTTTTTTTTTTCGGGATCATGTCTTATTCTAATTACATATAATTTTTTTCTCTTATGTAGGATTGTTCTTCGTCTAGATTTATTCTAATCAAGTAACGTGTAGGATCATTCTTTGTTGAGGAAAGTTTTATTCTAATCAAAAGTTTTCTTTTTTCGGTTCTAATTGAAAAATTATTTTATTAGCTCTTTTCATATATATATATAAATTTTCTTTTTCATACAGGATCAAATATATATGTGGAACTTTTTTTTTTTTTTTTCTTTTCATGTAGTCATTTTTCTTTAAGGTAAATTTGTTCAAATTCAAATCACTTAATTTATCCAAATATATCTCTGTATTCCTTCAAGCGTCTGTTATTCTAATCGTGTTTTTTAGATTCTAATAGAAAATTTATTTTCTTACCTCTTTTCAGATCCATATATAATAATATAAATCCTCTTTTTTATGCAGGATCATTTTTGTTAAAGGTAATATTTTTTTTCATATCCATATATGAATTTTTTTTTCATGACGAAATTTCATGCATGATCATTTCTTTTTGAAGGTAAGTTTTTTTTCGATTTCAAGTGTTTTATTAGTTTGATAATTAATTATTTGCAGATATTTAAAGGTATTGTACTTATTGCTAATTTCATACCTCTCCCCATATCCATGTAAATCGTAATTATGTTAAAATCATTAATTTAGTTTGTAATATTTGATATTTTTTTTGTTTTAAAAATCATATTTTTATAATATATTTTTATTCATCATTTGCTCATTAAAGTTCTTTTTTATATTTATTAATTAGTATCTTTTTTCTTTTATTAGTTGATTGTAATACACTATAGAAAAGTTTTATTATATTTTAATAAAATATATTCAATTTTGACAATTGTCAAATAATATAATATATTTTGATTTGACATGATATATTTATATATCTTTTCATATATAAATTTATTTGTAAGAGCCTTTTAAAATTTGTAACATATTTTATTTTATGTAGCAATGTATTGTACAATTCTAGAGAGTTTTGTTTTTATTTATTTTAATTTTAATAAATATACTTTTGATTTTAAATATAATTTTTTTATTATTTTATATAATTTACAATAATTTTAGTTTTACTCTCTAATTTTAGTAGCATTTCTTTTATAAATTGATATTTTTACATGTTATTTAAATATTTTAAATAAAAATTTGATCATAGCTACTATCTTAATAATATATTTTAAATGATTTTTTATTATATTTTTACAAAAATTTGACCCGTGCCTTGACACGGGTTCGTAACTAGTAATATCATAAAAATTAATATCAATGCAGTTTAACTTAATAAAGCTAATTGGAATTGGAAGGCTTTTCTGTAATAAAGCAACGTTTTAAAAGCTTTCCGTAATTTTAATGTTAGATTAAATGTTACATAATCTGTTTTTAAGTTTTTATTAGCAGCAGGGCGTGTGTAATTGAGAATTTTAAATTTTAAATTTTTAAAAAAAATTAGAAAAGCAAAATTTTTTTTTTTTTATGGCGGGCTCCCTGATCCCGATCTCATCCCGAAAAAATCGGGTACCCGACTTTTGCGGGACGGGATCGGGATCCACTTTTCCCTCCCCGATCCCGAATTCCCCGTCCCACGCCCACCCCTACTAGCTACTATCTACAAGGGTGCAAGGCTGCAAGCTAAATTGCGCAGAAACTCATAAAACATGCACCAAACATTGAAGCCTGAAAGGTCCAAATTACGAGCATATTTATCCACAGCTAAGATTTCATTGAATTCACATTTGACAGTCCAATTAATTACCGTCTGAGATTTACTTTATTAATTTCATCTCTCTTCTCCTAAGTTTTGGTAGAAAACTAATATTATATTTATGGAGATGATTTTCTGTTTAGCTTATCAAAAATAATTAATAGGTTGACATGTAATTCTAACCCAACCTAATTCTAATTCGATTAAATTGATACAATAAGGAGGGAAGTATTTTATCCTTATCATATAATTTATAAAAATTTTGTGAGATTAATTAATTAAATAACAAGTTTAATGTAATAAGATTATGATACAATGAGGAGGGAAGTATTTTATCCTCTAATAATATTATTTTACCGTTTCATGTTGTGTCGAATATTTATATCCGAAATTATATTCGACATGCCTCACGCATGAAATTTAAGAAAAAATTCGAATTAGTTATCACCGTATTGGTACCCATATACCATAACAATAACAATAAGATATTGACCTAGCAAACCAACTAAAATATGCAACATCAAATGGCATGGAGTATATGTAATTAATTATTAAATAATTAATAGTGCTATTTCCATATTTGAAGTTCGCCAACTCCCAAGTATATCCATGGAAAGTTGATAAATATATTGCCTTTTTTTTTTCTTCTCATATATAATGTATGAACACAGACAAATATGACAATACGGATGATATGATTACGTAAATATTATATTTAATTATAAAAGAATTGGGCCATATCAAAACCTTACCAAGACAAGATGATGAGATCATAATAACAACCAAGCAAAACCAGCAAGATGAATTTCCCAAAAAAACACTCACCAATTAGATCTCACATCATCTCCCATTCTCGATTTTGAACCGTTGCACCGATGCCGTTCACTTACTATACCAGAAGGATCCCTCAACGGCCACGATGACTCCGGTTTCCGGGGCGATGAAAAACGAGAATTTGATAATACATGGTGCTTAAGGAGACCCCTATCAGCTCTATACCTCTCTCTCTCCTCACAACAGCTTCTTCTATCAGCTTCTCTCTCCATTTCTTGAACACCATCCGAAATGCTCCTTAGAACCGACATGCTTCTCCTAGCTTTGATTTCACGGTCGATGTGGGCCCTACTCGAATACGTTCCTTTATCATCAAACTTGTCTCTTTTGCTTCCCAGGAAACCTTCCAACTGTTTTCTCAGCTTCCCAATGGCAGAACTTTTCTCCTCAAACTGATGTTTACCTTCCAACTGTTCCTTTTCTGCTTCACGGTGCATTTTTACAGTTTCGGCCTTTAGCTTCGTTTCTTCCAGCTCTCTCCCGAGTTCCTTGTTTAACCTCTCAGCCTGTTTTCTCAACTTTCTTTCCACCTCTAATTCTCCAGCAACTGATGCAATGGCTGCCTCAATGGCTTGATTTTGTTTGCTTTTCCATGATGCTTTTTCCTCAGCATAGCACTTCAAGAGACATTTGATTTCGGTTTTATTTTTGTTTCTTTCTTGTATGAGATGATTGACCTGAAGGCGGGCGCGCTCGAGTTCTGCATGAAGGGCCGAGATTACAGACACGCTGGAGGATGGTTGATCGGCACGGGCCCACATCCTGTCGATTATCTTCAGGAGCTCTTTGGAAGTGGTCAAAGCATTGCTTATATCCTTTAGATGGTTTCTATCACCACCAGTTGATCTACTGGAAGATGGGGCTTGTGATGGCACCTCGGTCTGTGGTTCAGATTTATGTAGAATTTTACAATAAGTTACTTTTTCTAGAAATTACACTAACCTCCCCTGTACCTATATATAATTACACATACCGTCCTTATGACTTATTTTCACCTTACAATTACCCCCCTTCAGTCGATTATCAGACATGTTGAGACTTGAGATGGTGCTATAACTCAAGTTATGCTATCCAACTTAATTAACAATAATAGTTGAATTAAATTAAATTTCAATGATCAGAAGGGGCTACTGTAATTTCAAAACCCAGTTTGTGGACTACATACAATTGACAGGGGAAAACAGCAAAAAACAATGATCAAAGAGAAATACAAGTTCATCATTGAGGTGGACAAAGATGAATGATTTGTTTTACCTCTGCAAAACTGGCATTGCTAATGGACTCAAAAGCTGTAAGATTCTGTTCTGCAGATCTATGCCTCTGAGAAATTGTTGGTGTTCCTCGACAGCCAACCGTTCCAGATCGATCCATTCTCTACAAAAATCCAAGAAACAAACTTTAGTTCATCATAATCCTATCACTTGAAGCAATCAAGCTCTTTAAGATAACACAATTCAACCAAGACTCCCATCTTCTTCAAACCATGCACTAAAGACATTTAGAACAACCCAACAAAAACCAGAAAAGATCATCACAATACCTCCGAAACCGATGAGCCTGAACCCGAATGCAATCCCCATCCAAAATGCATTCTCTCCCTCTTAAAATCCATCTTACTCCCATTGCCATTCTTCTTCAGCTCCAAATTACTCTCACTCATTCTTGGTGAAGGCACCTCATTCATTTCCCACAATGTGGCCGCCAGCCTGCGAGCCGAAATGGGCTGCGTAGACGATTTCCCACTCACTGAGTTCTTCGGTGACTCGGTACAGCTCCTCAAAGGTGTCATCCTCCACGTAGGAACTGGAGTGATGGATCTGGACCCTCGGAGCCCGATTCCATGACCAGCCCGATTCTTACCAACCCGAATGACCCGTTTGTTCAGCCTGTAACTGCGGATTCTTGATGATGAAGATGAGGAAGATGAAAATCCCCTTTTGCGGATCTTGGTCGGCATTATCAGACCCTCCATCAACATCTCCCTCTGCTTTTGCCTCGACATTGAAGTAATTTAGGTTGTTATTCACAAATTACACTTAAATGTGTCGAATTTCACTGATCTGTGTGCAAGATAAAGGAATTCAGACACCCAATTAAAGGCATAACCAAATAATCCAAGGGGTAAAAAGAAAAAGCATTGCTTTACCAGTGTAAAAAGAGAAAAATGTCAAAGTGGGATTCAAGGATCTCACCAATCCTGTCGAGTGTCGACATTACATATCTTTTTCTCGCTTCTCCTCGGCATCTTTATAATCTGCAAAACAAGCTGAAAAAGGATTGATGGAGAGCAATTTATGACAGTGAGTGTAGAGTGCGTGTCTTGAAGACGGAGAAATGTGAGTTTTTTATATGTTTGATTTCATTTTCTTGGGGGAAGAAGCGATCGCCAGCACCAGTGATTTGACGCCAATGTTTCAGGTTCGTGTAGACTTAGCGTTAGTGTACTACATATAGAGCGCGCCGTACATGCAGACAAAGCAGTAGGAAGGAGGGAAGGAAAGCAGCGACATAAAAGGGGCATGTGGGCAAAAACCGTGGCTGATAATGAATGGCTTACACCGGAATCCCCTTTTTCTTTTTATTTTCTTTGTTTTTCTTTCTCGGCCGATTGTCCGTTTTCTCGTAACAAAATGGTTGAATCCCCGACTCTAAAGTTACACTCCGACCCGACGAAATAATTGAGAAGAAATTGAGCTATGTTGGATTTGTCTAAAAATCAAGAATTTAAATCCGAGTATAAATCGACAAAATCAATATAATAAGAAGATACGAATGACTTCCGATAAAAAATATGATGGGTGAAAATTTTAAAAAGATTAATAAATTAAATGATAAGTATTACACGTGTCATTATTGAATTTGATAGAATAAGATTTGGACCCAAATTTAGAATGTAAATCTGACATGTCTGCCAAAGTTAAATTATGTTAGCTTATTACAATAAAAAATAAATTTTAATTTTAGTTTATATGTAATTTTTATAAATAAATGAAGTTTTTTTTATGACAAATAGAAGAGTTCCTCAAACTTTTCTTTCAAAGAAACTTCAAAAGGTCGAAGAGTTTGCAAATGTTTTTTTACAAATTATAGGGCTTTATAAGTTAGGGATAGAATAGAAACACATATTTTTGTATAATTGTCCACAAAGTAATGTCCACGCCTTTAATAATGGTAAATCTGTTTTTTTAAAGCTTTCACTTATTCGGCATTTACTTGTGCCTATCACCCACTTTTTAGCAGATTTTCATTTATATTGCAAGAAATTAAAGTGGAAAATAATATCTAATAATTGTTGCCATAATAATACAGAAATATACCGCTTGAATAGTGTGCGGAAATCAATAAAAATAACACGGAAAAATATTGTTGGAATAGTGTGTGGAAATCAATTGAAAATAATACGGCTTTGGTTTATAAGTTATGATATTTGGATACGGACACGACAATATGAACACAATACAATACGAATATAAGCGACAAACATTTTAAAAAGAAATAAATTCATATGACAAATATTGGATACGATATTTAACACAAATATCCGATAAAAGTGTTGGTATATCAAAATTTATAAATATCGAAGAGTAATTTTTAAATTGCGAACTATTATCCACAATTATATAATTTAAGTAATACTTATTGTAATACCATACTATAAATATATATCGATAAGAGTATGGTTTATTTTCCAATAGAAGTTATTATCGGCACCAAATGGATGGAATAGTTCTAGGCTCATTTATTTTCGTCTCACGGATCTTAACATGCGGTGACAGAGTCGGGATTTAAATTAAGGGGTTCCGAAAATTAAAATATCAAAAATAGAGGAGACATGATATCTAAATAAGGAACAAAAATATAAAGGAGCAATTTTTGAAAACTTCCTTTTAACTCCCAATTTTCAAATACATCATTTGGGGTTTTAGATACGCGATTCTGAGATTTAGATACGTGATTCTGGGATTTAGATACACGATTCTGGGATTTAGATACGTGATTTTTTCCTTGTATTTCAAATACATCATTTGGGATTTTAGATACGCGATTCTTAAGTTTTAATACATCATTTTTTAAAATTGGGAGCTAAAAGGAATTGGACTTATCATTTGGGAAGTTTTCGGGAATTCCCCGAAATATAAATATCTCAAAAAATATACATAAAAATAAAAAGAATTTCAAAATTTGAAGGTCCCTTGCCTCCCTATTGGCTCCGTCTCTGATAACGTGTGCATGTACAAGAGAGGCTAAAATCCGTGTATTTTGTTTTTTTCGAGAACATAATATTTATCGTGGATTACAGTAACTAATAAACTAGTTAAACTAAAAGCACCTCACTGGAACTGGGTGGAACAACAACTCGGAAATTAAGAGTTGCTCCATAGGAGCCAGGAAATGATAACATACTTGTCAGCCTTACCCATAATTATCAAGCTCCAAAGTTTTTCAAGGTCATAAACACAGTCTGTATAATTGCCAATGTTGTTCTTAGAACTAGAGAAATCAAAACAGTAACTAATTGGCTGAAATTCTGCTTTACCTTCAAGAATCCCTCAACTCCAGAAACTCAATACAATACTAGCAAAGAACATGTGATGGGTTCAAAAAATGTCAAAAAAAAAAAAAAGAATCAGTCATTATTCTGATGTCGATGGATCTCTTCAACAAGCCACTCCCTGGTCTTATTTATTGCAGTAAAACAGCTCAACAAGTGTTCTTGAAGAGACTTCAACTGTTCCACAAAGTTCATACGGTCTCTCTGCAGCTGCTTTAGTATCTCCTGAATAAGATAGCTATCCATCTCTCTTTCCAATACCATATGAATTAATGACTTGTCATTCGCAACAACATTGTGCAGATGTTTAACCAGGCGGTCAATGGTGTCCAGCTCATTGTACAGGAGATACGCATTCTTAGTTGCGGAATCGAGATGAGATAAATGTACCTTTTCTTTCCCGGTCACATTTGGAGTTAAAGCTGCTATGCAAATGGGGCCTCCAACAAGGGCAACAAGACCGTGTGTTGCTATGGCCACAGCTGATACAGTTACACCAACAACAGCAGCGATCAAACACAAAGCAGATCCTTTACAAAAGCAGCTTTTGTGACGTAGGGCCCAGGAGTTAGACTTTCTGAGAAGATGGTTAACTCGTTGCCTGAGGTCAGAGAAGCCTTGGCGGGAGTCGTTGAATTCCTCGGGTGAGAGAAAAGGGTTCTCTAAACGGTCGAATTGGAGAAAGATTTCATGAGCTGATTCGCAGTGGTAATCGGAGAGGGAATAAGAATTGGAGTTTAACTCTGAGGGGAGTTCATCAAGAAGATTGTGGATAGAGGTGTAAAGGTGGCGGGCCAAACGGGCACGTTGGTAGAGGAGGAAGTTTAAACGGGCTGTGTGTTCGGTTTGTTCAAAGTAGGAGGAAACGAGAAGGGTAATTTGGTGGGATTTAATAAGTGAAACGGTTTCTTGAACAGTCTCACGGCTCGGTTGAAGAACCTGTTCCAATAGCTTAGGCTCTTGAGAGATGTCAAAATGGTTGATTGTATCGTGGTCGAGAGAGGTATCTTCTTCAAAAATTCTTTCAATCTCACGATATGAATTGGTTTGTACTGTACGGGTGAATTCTTCCGTTAGATTAATGGTGGGAGAGCTTTGAGCACTGTAGCTGGATGTGTTCTCAACAGAATTACCTGAATCGTGATTTCCACAACAGAAGGTTAACTATGTGTGCAGCATAAGAAAGGAAAACCCTAGAAATCCAGTTCGTTCTGTGTGTGTATTCTTTGTGCTTCATTTGTACCTTGTGAAGCAGGGGACGAGAAATACGTGTTCGGTGATGGTAGTGGCAGTGACTTCAAGCAAGACAGCATTGGGTCCTGCAACCCAGAATCATTTCTATACAAAAGAGTCATAAAAAGAATTATGAGACACAAAATCCTCCAAATTCAAGCACAGCTCTCAAATTCATTGCTTAAACTCCAATTCATTCAAATCAAGCTACCATTTTCTTCCCGGAACAACATAACATGAAACACAATAATCACAAGTGCACTGCACTCCCAACCATCGCCTACATTCCAAAATAAAGAAACTCCCTTCACCAGCCAAAACAAACATTATGAAATATCCCAGTAAAGCAATCCCACAAACAGACAATTCACTCATAAAGCAAGCACAATTTGACCATAAGGGGATGAATCCAATATCTCAAAATTTCCACTTCTTATGGTCAAAATTGATGGCTTTACCGTTTAACAAGACAATCAATCCATCACACATCCAGAAATCAAAACGGGATTCAAGAAACCCAAATCCCTAAAATTGTATCAACCAAAAGGCAAAAGCATAAAGAGACAAAAGGCTCAGTGGGGAAATACCACAAACACGAAGCGTGCAATCAATCTTCGAGTAGTTTCCTGAGGCGAGCTTTGACGTAGTCTTTGCGGGCCTGGGTTCGGGCCTGTTGAGGGCCAATGTTAACGAAGGAGAGATGAGTACCAACGGCGATGAAAGCAGCACCGGTGAGCAAGCCGCAGACGGCGAGGGCAAACTGCTTTTGCGACGAGTATGGCCACAGTACCATCTCCGTCTTCTTTATTGAACTACTCTTCTATCTTCTTCCACGATTGTGCTTGACTTGAATTCTGTGTAGGACCATAGATTGTAGCAGGAAAAGTCAAAAGATGAACCAAGAAGCACCTATAATTAAAGTTGGGAAAAATTTTAAAGAGGAAAAATGAAATTTATTTTAATTAGACTTAATAATTTTTGTTTGTTTATAAAAATAACCCAATAATTAGAATCGTTAAGTAAATTCTATCTTAGTTTTACTTGGAATAAATAAAAATTAATTTTTTGATTAATCTCAAAGTAGTGAAAATAAGTTAAAATAAAAAAGATGGTTCGAAACATTTTCATATTCTAATATAGAAATTCAATTAATCAGACACCACCCGGAATATATATATATATATATATATATTTGGAGATTAGCACCATTCTTGATTTCCACTCAATAAAATTCAAATCTAAGATAATGTCCTGTTGTTATAATGTCCTTAAAATTAGTGAGATTAATTTATTTGTTAACTCTATTTAAAAATGACCAGGGAAAAAAAGGGCAAGTTCGTTGTCCAAAATTTGTTTTTAAATGTTTCTATTACTTTAACTAAAAAGATTTATTAATTTAAGGAAAAATTTCTCTCTTACCAAAATAATGAGAGGAGAAAAGAAAGTTACCAATCAAAATTTGGTTATAAGTCGCATCAGCTTATAAGATGCACATTAGGATGTGAAGAACCGAGGAAATTATAAGATTTATCAAAATTTTAGGAAAACAAATTTGAGTTTTCAAAATTTCGGTCTCTATGGTATACCACTCGAAAATAGAAAATACTTTATTAGATATTCGATTATTAAATTCTTGCTCTTCTAGTTTATACTGCAACTTCAACTTGCATATGCTTTAACATTTTAACTTATGTTGCACTATTTGTAATTTCAAATTTTATTGCTTAATCAATAATATTGTTTGTTAAAAAAAGATTACTATGTATTTATGAGTTCTTTGGATGATAAAACGAATATAATCAAAATCATTCCCAATAATAGTATTATTGGAAACCTCATGGGCCGTAATGAAATAAACAAAAAACATTGGTACTCCAGTGCAAAACTCCCCCTCCATTTATAATCCCACAAACCCTTCTTACCCCAATCCGAAACCCTAGCAAACACTCTTCTGCATCCGCTCCGCCGCAGCAGCACCGCAACCACCGCGAAGAAGATGGGTCGTGTCAGGACCAAGACCGTGAAGAAGTCCTCCAGGCAAGTAATCGAGCGTTACTACTCGAAAATGACGCTGGATTTCCACACCAACAAGAAGATTCTGGAAGAGGTCTCCATTATCCCCTCGAAGCGCCTCCGCAACAAGATCGCGGGCTTCTCAACTCACCTGATGAAGCGTATCCAGAAGGGACCTGTCCGTGGAATCTCGCTCAAGCTGCAGGAGGAGGAGCGCGAGCGTCGCATGGACTTCGTTCCCGATGAATCGGCCATTAAGACAGATCGTATTGAGGTTGACCAGGAGACGGTTGATTTGTTGGAGGCGCTCGGAATGAAGGATTTGCCTGGCGTCGTCCTGAGGGAGGACCAGGGGCCGATTAGCGTCGCGCCGCCGGTGAACTACGGCCGTGGAGGCGGCAGGAGATACTAAGAGGGAGAACCAAGGTTATCTTTTTACTGTTGGATGTGTTACTTTGGATGTTTTGTTATAATGGGTCGTCGCTAGTTTTGTTGGAAACTGTGTACTCTGCTACTTTGGGGTTATGCATTTTTGGTGATTTGAGACTATCTGTTAACTTGTTGAAGTTCTTGCGTCAATCACGTTGCATTTCTCTGTTCTGGTTAGTTTTTTTTATTTGAAATGTGAGAATTAGAAGCTTATGATTCTGTCGTGGTGCTTTGCTTGTTCTTGTTTGGTTTGCTCTTTGCAGTGTTATTCTCTCGATTCAGCTTCTTTCATTGATGGAACACTGTGAACTTTGTGGGTTTGGAGGTTTATATATCAGTAGGCTTGGTGATTTTGCTTGTGTGAATTGAGGACAAACACCAATGCTGTTCATCCGAATTTGGCAAATTTGAATAGAAATCTGTAGTTTAATATGCGATTGGAATCATGAATATATGATAATTCGTGCCTAGTGCCTAGTAGAGACCAAGTTGAAAGTTAATGACTTAGTGCCCTAATCTTCGGGGTGGACTTGTGTTGAAACTCAGATTTTGTGTGATTATCTTTTGAAGTGTACCTATGTTGAAACTTGAAACTATGATGTTGCTCAAGTTTGATGGGAATTGGGATTCATTCTATTTTTATCTATCCTTAAAATTTTGATGTGGTTCAAGCTATTGATATCTTAAAAATATCATTTTCTCGTATAAAAAGTATTGCATTTTATTCATTTACCGTGTAAAATTATCATTTGATACTTGTGTTGGATGCCTGACAAGTGTTAAATTGTAAAAAGGATTTAGAGTTGTCGGATCAGTCTTGTTATGTCTGCATTCCGTGTCCTTGTTCGTGCATTACTGGGTCCAAGTTTCGTGATCCTTGTTCGTGCATTATTGGGTCCAAGTTTCGTGATTCTTGTTCTAGCATTACTGGGTTCAAGTTTCTTGAAGGCTGAATATGAATGTGACTTCCGGCAACAAGCATATGCAACTATGCAAGAGCCATTGAGGAGTTCCCACCGGATCTCTGTTCGGTCTGAACGCATTTAGTTTCAATTTCTTTAGCCATAATTGAATTACATAAAATCAGATTTGCTGGTTCCGTGCAGCCTATTGGAATCAAACCATCAAGATTTTTCAATTTGAATGCTCGAACTATCACACTCCTATATTAGAAGCAACTTGTTATATTTTCGTCTTAAACTAAAGCCAATAATCACAGCAAGAATACGAATGGGCAGACTGTCTACAACACCCATCAAGAATACACCATTCCAATTGTACCGAATAGGGTTTTCATAATAGTACACTATAAATCTCAAATAAGATATTCCTACACAACACTCTACAGATCATAAGACGAACCAACCTTCAACCTCACAAGGCTTTAATAGATTACTCACTGGAATTTGCAAGGCCTACCATATTAAGCATATGTCTATCCTCCTTGAACCTTTCAAGCACTGTCCCTTTAATGCCTTCAGGCCTATCCTGATTGGCATTTCGTCGAACCACTGCCCAGCATTCAATTACTTCAGGGATTATCCGGGATGTCTTCGATAAGCACGGGCTGCCAAAGGTTGTGCACTCAAAAGTATGCCCCTGATCAAAGTTTGCTGAAACGAACAGCCCGAAGTGATGTACCTTTCCTCCAAAACCAATGCCGTTGGGAATGCTCTCCGAGCTGAAATTTACAGCACACTGCAATAAAAGGGTTTTCAACATTACCGGTGAAATCTGATAAGAAACTAAGGTTGTGCAATATTTGTTGATAATTAAGGCTGCAATGTATTAGAGTTCAAATGTTACATCACAAGAACAAGAACAAGAATGATCTATATGGTTACTAATGATAACTAATGTCTGACTTTCGTTCCTTTCATAACTTACCCATTGTAAATTATTGTTTGCTCCGGTGGGCCGGAAAATTGATGCTTTAGGGTAGAGCTGGAAAAGGAAAGATCTCATATCACCATAAAAATCGGCGTGTCTCTCCCAAGTCTGAGAAGCATAGCCTCCGTAAATGCATCCTTCTTTATCTTTGATGATCAATACAGTTGGTCCATCAGATCTGCAGTTCAATTGAATAGTTACCCATTCCATCCCAATTAAAAGATAGCAGCAGCAACCTAGAAATTACAACATATTCAGCACTCACACATATGAAACTACATACAATTACAAGCAAACAAGACCAATTCTTTCCAATACTTTAAAGCACACTAATTAGCATAAATGCAGCTGAAAGATCCTACGAGTTCCCTTGCAATATCTCATAGACAAATCAGTCAAGATCAATGTTCCAAGTGAAGTTAGGAAACCATAATTTCAAGGGCAAGCCTAGGGTTAAGAATCATTGAGGCGAACTAACTAATGTGTTCCGATGTTTACCTCGTGATATAGGTGTCCTCCGGAATCAGAAGAATGTAACCAAAATCATGATGAAACAAGCATAATATACAGAAGCTAACTCACGATATATGGCCTAAAAATGTGTTGAAACTCATTCCATGAACAGCACTATGGTACAAGAGTTTCCATTCGGGGAGTTCAGTTAGGGAAAGGGCTCCTCCAATGTGCCAAGCATATTCCTTCCTTAGCAAAATTTGACTAGGATCGATATTGTCCTGATGCTTCAGCTCAGGTACTTGAGAACCTACATAAACAAAAGTATGTTAGGCAAGACACTCTGAAGCAAAATCTACTAAGAAGAGCTTATCTTGTTACTCATTGAGACTGTCTGTCAGAGGGAGAGAGAGAGAGACAGGGAGAGGGAGAGGGAAACCTGAATCGGAGGGCGTCAACAAACTGCCCAGATATTTTCTAACTGCAGGAAGACGGGTGCACCATTTCTGGAAATCCTCAAATGACATTCTATCACCATTAGAATTTGCAGCATTCAAGAAAACCTCAACTATTTCCTGGTGTGATCCTGCCTTTGGCTCAGAGCAATTTCCATAAAATAGGTTATCAAGCATTGAAGTCAAAACAACTTCAAGATCAGACCTAGAGAATTCAATTGATAAAATATCATATATCGAAAACACCAGAAATGCGCATGCACGAAAACAACAGTACAATATAAGAAATATCTTCATTTTTACCTCTCCACAGAACCGTCACCTGAGACATCTAGTAGTTGGTAAATGAACTCTTCAATGTCCTGCTTAGTTCCCTTCTCGTAAGTCCCCTACAATATTATGAAGCAAGAATTAAGAAACATTTATCTATGAGTTCCTTTAACAAAAATAATTACTTAGAGGCCCTGAGCAAGCTAATTAATCAAGAGATGTGCATACAAGTGCAAAAAAATTCATACTTCCTCTGTGATTAAGAAACGGAAAGGCCCAATACATTACCTTAGCAATAACGAGGTCTTCAAAAGTAAGCTTGTGATCCTTCCGTCTCTGAGTAACCAAGTCAAAAACCCTATCCCCCAGAGGCCCATCGATTCCAATATACGCCTAAATTCGGAAGCTCAACCACATAAGACAGTGTATTACAGAAACAATCGAAAATCCAAAGAGAATCGCATAACAGAGAAGAAAATCACCTTGAAAACATCAGGAGACACGTATTTCCCATTGCTCTGGGACTTCTCCGCAAGCGATGCGTGGAGTGATTTCAAATCCTCCAATTCCTTCGGAGTGAATGCTCTGCAACAAAAAAAAATTTCGTTTTTGCAGCAAACAATAGAAAAAGATGCAACCATTTCGGGCGGCGGGCAAACCTAGCGGCGGAGGTGAAGCGAGGATCGGCGGAGGAGGATTCGGAGTTGCCCATTGTTCGGTAATTCAGTTCTTCATTTTCTCTTCTCTTCTTATAAGTTATAATACAAAAGCCAGATTTTAGAATGACGTCCTTTAGGGGTCTCAAGAGTTGGTAATGTAGCATTACAGAGATTTATGCCACGTTTGGATGGATTTTATTTTGGGTTAATTACACCTAGCCCCCATATTAGATGGGGTAATTACAATCCGCCACCATTTTTAGATTAAATTACAGACACCACCCTTCATGAAATAAGAAATTACATTCAACCCCCATTTCCGTTTAAAAGTTGCTGATGTCAACAAAATTTTTAATGAAAATCCGAAAATACCCTTCATTGACTTTGGTCAAATTTTTTATTCACATGTTGTCCTTGGGGTTAACTGTAATTAACTATACTAATATGGGGGTTAATTGTAATTAACTATACTAATATAGGGGTTAATTGTAATTAACTATACTAATATAGAGGTTAAGTGTAATATTTTTAATAAAATTTCTTAATTTTCTTTTTTTGACAAAATATAATTGTTATAACGGCTATATTCCTCTTTGAACTACAATTAATTATACACTTCGTTCATGTTTTATTTGATTTTATATATTTAGTTTGATTTGTAAAACTCGCACATGTTTTCTTTAAATTAAACAAGTCTTATTTTTTTTAATACATTATCTTAATTTAATTAAAATAGGATTTTTAGGGAATTTAGTACTTTATAATAGAAATTTACCGGTAACGATATTTGAACTAATTCTAAAATATAGAAACTATATTTTGTATTATGCAATCAAATATGCAAATTGTTCTCACTAAATTAAAAAATTATCAATTAACTCAAATCGAATCAAATCTAACTAAAAAGGTTCAATATTGAAAGTTTTACTAATTATATATCTCTATGAGGAAAATTTTTATATTTACATGAAAATTTTAATACATATATTATAAATAAAAAATTCGTAATTTTAATTTATAATTAATTATTATTTAATAATTATTAGTAATTAATTTATATCTATATAAAAAATAATTTAACTAAATTAATATCTTTTTTATTAAGCTAAGTAAATAAAAAAATTCAATAATAAAGTCCCCACAATTAATTATGTTTCTAATTATTATTTAATCATAACTAATTGATCCTTATATTTTACCTTAATATTGATAATAAAATAAATCTTTAATTCATTTTAATAAATTATAGTTGAAAGAGGAATATAGTCGTTATAAATGTTATAATTTGTCCAAAAATGACAATTCTAATTCTTTTTAGAAAATATTACACTTAACCCCCATATTAGTATAGTTAATTACTGTTAACCCCCAAGGGTAACATGGTAATAAAAATTTTGACCAAAGTCAATGGAGGGTATTTTCGGGTTTTTATTAAAAAATTCGCTGACGTCATCAACTTTTAAACGAAAATGGTGGTTGAATGTAATTTCTTATTTCATGAAGGGTGGTATCCGTAATTTAATCTAAAAATGATGGCGACTTGTAATTATCTTATCTAATATGGGGGCTAGGTGTAATTAACCCTTTTATTTATTAAACAATTGTGTCTTATGGATTTCTTTTGGAAGAATTCAGATAAGTAAAAAAATATATTTTTATTATTTTTATGAAAATTACATTTATTTGCAAAATAATTATTAAATTAGTGTCTTATTAGTTATTTTATTACGTCATTATTTTAGTGGATAGAGTTTATTTTTGTTCATTCTTATCCTTTATAGTTTCTAACCGGTAGGAACTTCTCTGTATAAATATGTATTCTGCTATACTTTTTCTTTACGGAATGAAAATTTATCCGATCTTTCAATTTGGATTTCTACGAGTAATAATAATCTAAAATCTAAGTTAGAAGTTAGAACTAGTCGAGAACAAGTCGGGAGATTCTGCATCTTCGCTTAGGGATAAAATCTTTTTGTCATTCAAACTAATAGATGTTACGATCATCCCTACTTCACGTTTTTTACAAAAACTCATCTCTATTTGATTTTTGGTTGTTTCGATGGCCTAAATAGTGAACACGCGATGCACAAATTTAATAAGGATAAATTTATCATTTTATGACTTATTAAAAAAAAAAATTACGCTTATTAAAGTCATTGCACATTAATGTTAAGTCTACCAAAATCACTAAAAATTAGCCGAAAATGATATTTTATAAAAAACACATAGTATGGATAATGGTAAGCAAGAAATACAAAATAGGGATGACGGTATGCAATGAAACTTAGTTCGGATATGAAAGTATAAAAATATTTATAATTCGAATTGATAATTTTTTTTATCCCTTTACTTTATAGTTATGTTTCGTGTTTGAGTCTTTAAGAACTCAAGTGTCATTTATAGAGAGAATTTTATATATAAATAATTCGATAAGTTTCCAATAAAATTAAATTAGATATAAAACTAAAAATAAAAGGGAAGAAACTTTTAGAACGCTCGAGACTACTAAAATAGGAAAAGCAATTCTTCTTTTGAGTTTACAAACAGTCACGCACCCCCAATTAATTCGACCCATATTTAATAATGGAGGAGATTTTTTGTCATTCGAAATGTATCGGTTTTTACAATTTACTATCCACCAAACTTTCGTCTAAACTCTAAACCAATGTTTTAAAAACCGGACCGTTAAGCGAACCGAAAAATCAATTGGGTCAAGGGTCACTGGTTCAACCGTGGTCGAACCGGTGATGTAATAATTATATCATAAATAATATTAAATATTTATAAATAATAAATAATAAAACATATTTTAAAATTTATTTTTATATTTTCTCAATTTATATACAAATATAATATGCAAATATAAGAATATTATAAACAATGAATTAAAAACCAAAGATTATGAACTAAAATAAAACACAAATTCATAATTCATGGTCCGTAACATGAACATTTAAAGTTCAAAAGTCCAAGACAAGAAAATAATCATCCCAAATTAAATAAAAATACATAATACATTAGTTTTGAAGAAGTGGTTGCATAAAACATATAAAAATAATAGAGAAAAATATAGAAAATTAGAGAAATTGGGATTTAATTTTATCAATTTATTGTTTTTTTAAAAATCGAACGGTTCACTTGACCCGGGAACGGTTTTAAGGTCCGAACGATCCAACGTTTTCACAAAATAGAGCGGTTTTTGAGTGCGAACGGTTTTGGGGTGATGACCGGTTTGTCCTTCCGGCCGGTCGACAGTCCGGGCGGTCCGACCGTCCGGTCCGGTCTGGTTTTTAAAACATTGCTCTAAACATGACACGAACGTTGCATACATGCTATGATTCCAATTACTCCCTTGTGCATAAAAATCATGTCATCTCATGTACAGCACAGATACAGGACACAGGACTTGCTGCAAGAACACAATACAATTTCAATGTTCCCAGCCATTTCTCAAACTAGAAACATCAAAGGTACCAAACACACACATACACACACAGTACAACACACAATTTTATCAAATGTACTAATTTTTCTCCGCTTTTTTTAATTTTATTTTCAGGAAATACTCGGCGCTCACTCCAGCAAGCGTCTGTGTTTGCACCATGCAATCGCAACGATGTACAGAAAAAGGGTGGCCGCGGCGCCTCCTCCAACGGTCCAGAGAAATCTATTCATCCCATGTTCTTTATCTTCAAAAAGCTCGATCTTGATATTCATTCCGAAGACCCCTGCAACAACCACAAAGGCACTCACCACAAGGGTGGCCGTTGATAACATCACTCCCATTTGCAGCAGATGATTCTGCTTGTCGTCCAGCATTATGTTAATGTAATCTTCAGTATCATCGACATACTCCCTCAGCTTCATAAACGATAGAAAATGTCATTATACTGTGAGAGAAAACTAAATTACAAGAAAAGGGTGTTTGTCTAACTTTACATACAGTGGATAACTTGTTGAGTGTACCATCGATCTGAACGAAATACGCCTCCAACAGCATTTCGAGCTCGTGAACATCAAAGTGCTTGCTGCTTAAGGCACTGTGAGCGCTGCTGCGGGTCCCATGACTGCGCGTGCTGTGGGTATTATTGTCAACTTGCTGAAGATTGTCATGAGAAACCATGTTGGAACCCTCATTACCTTCCATCAGTATTTCAGGAGTCATCCTGAGAAGGTAATCATAATACACCTGTTAGTGTTTATGTATTCAAATGAATATTCTTAATTTGCTTTCACAAATCACATGCCTGTCATCATCATCGTTAGGATCATCCAACCCATTTTCCTCATTTAGTGAAGAGAGTGATGAATTCTCGAGTTCCTGTTTTTCCGTTAGATACATCTCCGCCATATCGTCATCATCATCGAGCAAATGCTCCAACTCATCCCTCACCTGAAAACAAGAAACATAATTCCATAAATAATATTTTTCATTGAAGAACTGGTTCTCAGAACTCGGTAAATAGTGTTGAACAGATGTGCAGCGTACAACAACGTAAGATGATTTGTTATTTTGGGTTGCTGTTCCATTTCACTGAATAAAGAAGTTTTCCCCAAGGTTAAAGAAGCTACTTGATCAAACATATGGGAATAACAAAGAAATATTTTAACCTCATCTGATAAAGAAACCCATTTACCCCATTCCTATAATCTTACTCAATAATTTCACAAACTTAAGTGGAGTGACTTCATTATACCTTTTGAACACGTCCCGTTATGGCAACAAGTCGACTCTTAATTTGTCTCACGCGTTCCAAGTTAAGCGTACTGATTTTTGTAGTCAATCTATCTAATGCTGGATGAGCTTCTTGTTCCAGTGTCCTTGCCTAGCTTGAGATCAGAGAAAAATAGAACACAAAGAGACGCGCAAGTGAATTATAGAAGCAAAAACCATAAAGAAATCAGATGTTTAGAGAGCACGAGAGTCGTATACTTCATTGTCCAAGCAGCCACAAGCGGCTTCAAGGCATGCTTCCAACGCGACAAATTCAAATGGAAGCAGCTTCGGACCGTCTCCCCTATTCTCAGTTGATGGTTCTTTGCCTTCGGTTTTCCACACATCTTCCTTACTGGGGAATTTTGTCGAATAGCTTGTGGGACTTACTGGTGTTGATTGAGGCCCTTCCAAATCGTACAGGTTTGTCAAATTCGCGTTCTCATTATCTCCAGCTTCCTAATCATCATCTCATAGGAATCAAGAAACTAATTTTGCTATACAAAACAAAGAGGAACCTTGGGCAAAGTCAAATGTATCCAATCGAAACAGAATCCTATTTACAGGAAATCCGAAACACGAACACTAAACCCTAAATATCTTCACCAAAACCTCTTCCTAATTAATTCGAGTATGCATTTACACAGAGAGGAAGAAAGAGCAACCTGAGACTTGACAGCCTGATGATGGCGCAAAATCCTCCTCTGAAGCTCATCAACAAAGGGAATGACCGAAGGATCCCTAGAATTCAACAGAAGAACTTCCTGCGCGGTGATGATGGCCTTTATATGCTCCAAATTGATAACAATCGCCCGCTCACGGCCAAGAACAGTTGAAGGATACGACAACAGCGGATCCAGTATCCGGAGATCACGCGCCGGCAGCCCCGTCCGCCGCATAATCGCGTGTTTTCCGGCCTCCACCACCTGCGCTTGCCCCGTCGGATCCACCAGAAGCCACAACCTCACTCCCGCCGCCTTCTTCCGAAGCCCGCCGGCCCCGATTCCTGCGCCGCCGGTGACGGGCCGCAAGGAGGGCTCGACGGCGCCTTCGTCCTCCGCCTGTAGCGGCGCTGCCGCCTGTTTCGGTGGCTGATCAGTGGCGCCGCTCATTGTTCTTGCAATCTTGCTGATTTGGGGGTCGGATTTCTTGTAATAAATTGTGAAGTGAGTAAGAAATCCATTTTCCTTGTAAAGTCAATTTTCCGGTAAAAAGCTAGTCCAATTTTGAAAAGGTAAAATAAATAAATAAATTATTATTTTAAATATAGTGACGATCACGATTATTGAACTAATCGTGTCAATCTTCTTTCATATAAAATAAAATTAAATAAAATTTGTGTCAATCTATTACAACATTGGACTATATACTAGCTTTAATATATATATATATATTTTTTGAGTAGGTAGCTTTAAAATTTTAAGCCCAGTCAATTGGACCCATACACTCTGGGCTTTGCTCAGAAATGGAGTTGTGGAGATAAAATTTGATGGAGAGGTGTTTAAAACGGAAGGTAGATTTGGCATTGGAATGGTAGTGAGGAATGAATATGAGAATTGTATGAGATAGTTCATAGTTGTCATTCAAACGACAAGGCAAAGAAAGAGTGGTAGCATCCGAGTTAGAGGCAACATTGGCAGTAGTTAAATTAAGCGGTGAGGGTGAGCAACAACGTGTAGTTTTCGAGGGAGATTGTAAGGACATTATCGATGGACTGACTTCTCAATTAGAATGGATTATTGAACATATTATATCAAATATTAAAGAGGTTCTTTTATTGATACGTATTGTTAGATTGCGATTTTGTAAAAAAAGTCTAACAATAGAAGTATGCATAAATGAATTAGAAATTCGTTATCAATGAATTAGATAGAAAATCCGTTAATTTTTGTGAAGAAAACAGCTAATGAAATGAAATTAAAGACATCACATATTTGTAGTACTTGATCTCAATCTATGATTATATATGAAATTAAAATTGATGGTAATATTTCACATAAAATTAATAGCAAAGGAAAAAGATAAAACAATTTCTTTTTCTTAAAATTCTTATATTGCACGATATAAGAAATTATGTAGGTTATTATGTAATCTATTTCTAATATAGTGGTGGTTTTTAAATTTTAAGAAGTTTGGGCCCTATTTTTGACGCAGTTATGAAAATCTAATATTTTTTTAAGAATAATAATATATTCTTACTCTTCACTTTTTTTTGCCCTCTTTTAGCCCTTATAAGTCCTTCTCTACATCGCGTTCCTCTTCTGCTTCTTTAGATTATTCTATCGACTCTGCCTTTCCCTAAATCTTCCTCTTCGATCGAATCGATCTCTTTGCAGAAACCCAATTCGTGTATCTACACCATGACCCTCGGTTCAGGAGGATCCAGTGTTGTGGGTAACCTCTTTTTCGCTCTTACTGTGATGCCCTTTAATGTTAATTGGTTTTCTTTCGATGTTCTTGAGTTTCGGTGTTAATTTGCAAATGGGTTGTTGGATTTTGTGGGTTTTAAATGTTTATTTTCGTTTGATGGAATGCTTGATTTAATCGTTAAGCGGTGGATCTTAATTATCGCTCGGTTTTGTTAATTTTGGTTATCATAATTGTTTGCTGGGATTTTGATGGTAGGGAAAGGTTGTTTAGATTCTTGAGAAGCTGAGATTTTTTGCATGAATTTTTGGTTGCTTGTTGTGGTGATTGATTGGGAAAGAGGGCACGAGCTTTGAGCTAGATATTTTTTATAATGTGTACTTATTTTGGCAGTGATGATTTTTTGATGATATTTCCTTCTGTATTTCTTGGTTCGCATTGCTCTAGCTTTCCACTGAGTCATGTCATGTCCTATTAATTGCAGTATTTAAGGTGATGACTTTTGAATTGTGAACTGAACTTTAGCTGGGCGTGTTTCATAGCTTTTTCTTACTTGTCATTGGAGAGTAAAAAATGTGGGGTGGGGATTCCGGTTATAGTTTTTTATCAGTCGATGAACAAGCTGGCTTCGATAAATATCTGCGAGTACAATGGCTGAATAGTAAAACAACCTCTAGTCTCTTTGCCTTTTCTCCTTTCATTGGAGATTGACTGCTTTTTTCTCTCCAGTCCCTAGAAATTTCAGATTGTTGGAGGAGCTCGAACGTGGAGAAAAGGGAATTGGGGATGGTACAGTAAGCTATGGAATGGATGATGGAGATGATATTTACATGCGATCCTGGACTGGCACCATTATAGGCCCTCACAATGTGAGCTTCTTCTCGGCCTTTGCTACCTTTTTGATGTCACAGATTGATTTTTGTCCTTTCGGTTCTTGCATTTGATGCATCATATAATTGAAAATATTTGGAAATTCTTGTATGGGTTGTTTAATTAAAAAGAAATAGAATTCTGGTTCACTGTAGTTATATGATTTGTATTCGATATGCATGCTTTTTGTTCGCTGTAATGTTGATGTAAGATTATTGATGTTTATTGGATTACTCACTGTCATACTAATAATGATTATTTCTATTTTAATGTCTTTTTATCTCGTCAGTCTGTACATGAAGGTCGCATATATCAGTTGAAGTTATTCTGTGACAAAGATTATCCGGAGAAGCCTCCTACTGTTCGTTTCCATTCCAGGATTAACATGACTTGTGTTAACCATGAGACCGGGGTGGTAAGAATGCAATAGACGGACTACCTCTAATTCGAAATTACTTTTTTCTTTCATAATAAGAGCTAGTACACACCTTTTGATATCTAATGTTAAAAGTAAATATGATGTTCACTCAAATTTGGAACTTAATGTTCAAAACTTACCTTGAACCTATCTTTGGTGCTAATGTTATTTGTAATTTATTCAAACCTTAAGCCAAACGTCAGGGTATACCGATATAACATCCCCCCTGTTTTTTTTTGTTTTCAATTTCTTACGATAAAAATCTAATCTTGATAATGTATGCAATTGATGGTAAGGTTGAAGCAAAGAAATTCGGTCTTCTGGCAAACTGGCAGCGCGAGTACACAATGGAAGATATACTGACACAGCTGAAGAAAGAAATGGCTGCTTCCCACAACCGTAAGCTGGTGCAACCTCCTGAAGGAACGTATTTCTAGTGTAAAGATCATTATCCCGGTCTTGTTTGACCATATCATTTGCTGATTTTATACTTTATAACATATCGTTTGTTAAGATGTAAGTTGTAACTGAAAAAATCGTATGAACTACCCTGGAATCGATTTATGTTTTCGCGATGTACTAATCCCCTTGTGAACTACTATGCTGGGGTCTCTGGTAATGCGATTTCTTTTATGTGACATTTGAATCATATGTTGCCAATATCGTTTTATGTTTATAAGTTCTTCAGTATGCACCTGTGGTATGGTTTATGGGCATGAGTTTTGTTTCTCATGAAATTTAGCATTGTTTTTGGACTTCTTTTTACCTCCATTGTTGGTGTTGTACCTTTGATTGTGAATTTTGCCACCTATGATGCCAACTAAGTACATAGCAACACAAATGTAGCGCTGTCGAGGTTTTTTAAAATTGATCACGTAAGAGGTATTCGATACAGTAAATTAGTATTTTTAGAAGTGTTTTACATAGTTGAAATAGTTATGATGTAAAGATTTGGACATGACAATATGTATTTTTTTTTGAATTTTTCACGTGGGGGGTGTCGGACATGATGTTTTATATGAACATGGTGTCATATATTTGATACGATATGATACAGTGAAATACTATTTTTAAAACTGCATATTTTTCCAATCTTTTAGAAGATAGCAACTGCATGCCCTATCAAATTATTCATTGAAGTATTCAAATAACATGCCAATTGCTACTTCCTAACCCAAAGTATGTATAAAATCCTGTTCAAAGAGCAAAGTTTTGCCCAGAAATAATAATAATAATAATAATAATAATAATAATAATAATAATAATAACAAAATTGTGCTGTTATTAATTTTTAGAATTTGGGAGAGTTATTTAAAAGGACCAAATATTCTCAAAAGTTATCTTAAACCCCCTAGTTTGGAAAATGTATGTTTTAGGTTACCAATACACAAGTTATTTTTTCTAAACCTCCCATGACCCTGAAAAGTCTGTTTTGCCCCCACTTTTTCTTGTTTTTTTCCCCCTTTTTTCCCCTCGCCGAAAAAATGGATTCCCATTTTAGGAAAGATTCATCTCATAATTTGCAACCACATTTCCACTTCGTCGGCAACGAGATCTAACCGCGACGACAGCAGGATAAAGGTAGGCGGCGGCAACGGCAACGAAGACAGCGGGATCTTGATAAGCGGCGGCAACGGGAGTCGATTTAGTTATCGTGCCCTATTTCCTGTACTGCTATAAGGTATTGTCAATGTGTGAATGTTAATTGAATGTATTCCTGACGTTAATTGAATGTTAATTATGTGAAATAGACAGTATAATTCACTGATAATTTGTATCGAATTGAATTGCTGATACTTTGTATGGACTCGAATTGTTGATCCTCTGCAAACTGATACTTCAAATTGGTATTCTAAAGATGGCGTTGGCTGGTGACGAAGCTCAAGACAAGCAAATCCTAGGAAGTTGTTGGCTTAATGGCGAAATTACGGTATTTCCAATTCTGCGGAGTGCGTCAGTGGAAGAGATTCACGCGCAAATTGGTGAAGAGTGGTCAGACTTCAACTCTGATGCTTACGTAGTACAATACCGCGCACCCCATAAAAAAAGTTTGTGGGTTAGTCTGCGACGCGACGGCCAGATTCCGATTATGATCCAACTGCATGAACTTGCCAAACTCAACATTGTTGAGATGAGGGCGATTCGGCCTCCTGCCTATTTAGGTGGGAAGCAAGCATCGAAGAGAAGGTATGGGATTTCTAATTTATTCATTTATGTGTTAACACTATATTTATTAATTTCTGGTCAGTAATCTCATTTTGTGTCAGGAAGAGAAGATATAACCCCTACGCTGATGGTTCATGCTTGGCCATTGTTTGTTCTGAGGTTGAGGATTGATCAGATCCACTGCGTGTTCTGGAGTTGAGGATTGATTTTATTCACTCTTTTTTAAGGACCTTTATTTGTTGTTGTAATCGTATACACCCCTTTATGATTGTTTCTATTTGTTTGAAACTACGTCGATAAATTGCTTGATGCTGTTTTCTCAATTTGCGTGATTAAAAGAATACTTTGTCCAGTGAAACGTTAGAAATGCTTGATTAAAAGAAAACTTTGTCCAGTGAAACGTTAGAAATGTGTAATTAAAGGCAGACTTTGTCCAGTGAAACGTTAAGAAATGCGTAATTGAAGGTTGGGTTTGTCTAGTGAAAGTTTAAGAATGCGTGATTAAAAGAATACTTTGTCCAGTGAAACGTTAGAAATGCGTAATTAAAGGCAGACTTTGTCCAGTGAAACGTTAAGAAATGCGTAATTAAAGGCAGACTTTGTCCAGTGAAATATTAAAAATGCGTGATTAAAGGAAGGCTTTATCCAGTGAAACGTTAGAATTGCGTAATTAAAGGTGGACTTTGTCCAGTGAAACGTTAAGAATGCGTGATTAGAGGCAGACTTTGTCCAGTGAAATGTTATAAATGCGTAATTAAACGAAGACTTTGTCCAGTGAAACGTTAGAAATGCGTGATTAGAGGCAGACTTTGTCCAGTGAAATATTAGAAATGCGTAATTAAAATCAGACTTTGTCCAGTGAAACGTTAGAAATGCGTGATTAGAGGCAAACTTTGTCCAGTGAAATGTTAGAAATGCGTAATTAAAGTCAGACTTTGTCCAGTGAAACGTTAGAAATGCGTAATTAAAGCCAGACTTTGTCCAGTGAAACGTTAAGAAATGCGTAATTGTACGAAGACTTTGTCCAGTGAAACGTTAGAAATGCGTGATTAGAGGCAGACTTTGTCCAGTGAAATGTTATAAATGCGTAATTAAACGAAGACTTTGTCCAGTGAAACGTTAGAAAAATGCGTGATTAGAGGCAGACTTTGTCCAGTGAAACGTTAGAATTGCATAATTAAAGTCAGACTTTGTCCAGTGAAACGTAGAATGCATAATTAAACGAAGACTTTGTCCATTGAAACGTTAAGAATGCGTGATTCAATAAATCTTGATTCTCTCTATTGTAATGTTTGTGGTCATGATTCAATAAATCTTGATTCTCTCTATTGTAATGTTGTGGTCATGATTCAATAAATCTTGATTCACTCTGTTGTAATGATGTGTTCATGATTCAATAAATCTTGATTCAGTCAAATGTAATGTTGTGTTCATGATTCAATAAATCTTGATTCTCCTTATTGTAATGTTGTGGTCATGATTCAATAAATCTTGATCCACTCTATTGTAATGTTGTGTTCATGATTCAATAAATCTTGATTCGCTCTATTGTAATGTTGTGTTCATGATTCAATAAATCTTGATTCTCTCTATTGTAATGTTGTGGACAAAGTCTTCTTTAATTACGCATTTCTTAATGTTTCACTGGACAAAGTCTTCTTTAATTACGCATTTCTTAATGTTTCACTGGACAAAGTCTTCTTTAATTACGCATTTCTTAATGTTTCACTGGACAAAGTCTTCTTTGAATCACGCATTCTTAACGTTTCACTGGACAAAGTCTTCTTTTAATTAAACATTAGAATTACACATTTCTAATGTTTCAATGGACAAAACATTCTTTTAATTACACATTTCTTAACGTTTCACTGGATAAAGTCTTCTTTTAATTACGCATTTCTAATGTTTCACTGGACAAAACATTCTTTTAATTATGCATTTCTAATGTTTCACTAGACAAAGTCTTCTTTGAATCACGCATTCTTAACGTTTCACCTGACAAAGTCTTATTTTAATTACGCATTTCTAACATTTCACTAGACAAAACATTCTTTTAATTACGCATTTCTAATGTTTTACTGGACAAAGTCTTCTTTGAATCACGCATTCTTAACGTTTCACCTGACAAAGTCTTCTTTTAATTACGCATTTCTAACATTTCACTGGACAAAGCATTCTTTTAATTACGCATTTCTTAACGTTTCACTGGACAAAGTCTTCTTTGAATCACGCATTCTTAACGTTTCACTGGATAAAGTCTTCTTTTAATTACGCATTTCTAACGTTTCACTGGACAAAACATTCTTTTAATTACGCATTTCAATATTTCACTGGACAAAGTCTTCTTTGAATCACGCATTCTTAACGTTTCACCTGACAAAGTCTTCTTTTAATTACGCATTTCTAACCTTTCATTGGACAAAACATTCTTTTAATTACGCATTTCTTAACGTTTCACCGGACAAAGTCTTCTTTGAATCACGCATTCTTAACGTTTCACTGGACAAAGTCTTCTTTTAATTACGTATGTCTAACCTTTCACTGGACAAAACATTCTTTTAATTATGCATTTCTAATGTTTCACTGGACAAAGTCTTATTTGAATCACGCATTCTTAACGTTTCACCTGACAAAGTCTTCTTTTAATTACGCATTTCTAACGTTTCACTGGACAAAGAATTCTTTTAATTACGCATTTCTAATGTTTCACTGGACAAAGTCTTCTTTGAATCACGCATTCTTAACGTTTCACCTGATAAAGTCTTCTTTTAATTACGCATTTCTAACGTTTCACTGGACAAAACATTCTTTTAATTACGCATTTCTAATGTTTCACTGGATAAAGTCTTCTTTGAATCACGCATTCTTAACATTTCACTGGACAAAGTCTTCTTTTAATTACGCATTTCTAACGTTTCACTAGACAAAACATTCTTTAATTACGCATTTCTAATGTTTCACTGGACAAAGTCTTCTTTGAATCACGCATTCTTAACGTTTCACCTGACAGAGTCTTCTTTTAATTACGCATTTCTAACGTTTCACTGGACAAAACATTCTTTTAATTACGCATTTCTTAACGTTTCACTGGACAAAGTCTTCTTTGAATCACACATTCTTAATGTTTCACTGGACAAAGTCTTCTTTTAATTACGCATTTCTAACGTTTCACTGGACAAAGCATTCTTTTAATTACGCATTTTTCACTGGACAAAGTCTGCCTTTAATTACGCATTTCTAACGTTTCACTGGACAAAGTCTAATTACGGATGACCACACCAATACTCAACAATCTGCACTTTTGGTTCTATATATTTCATCAGTTTATCTGTTTTCATATATATAACTGTCATATATTTCATATGTTTCATCAGTTTCTCTGTTTTCATATATAACTATCATATAATTCATCAGTTTATCACACTAACTCTTATTCTTCCAACTAAAACAGACTTCCTTGCAGGATATATAATAGAATCAAACAAAAATAAACAACCAACACTAAACATTTCATTATAGAACCAAAAATATACACTACAATCAACTAAAAGTAACATTTAAACTACTATAAACAATCCACAAACAACAAATTTTGGAGAAACGCTGTCTATATCATGGGGGAGGAAACAGATTAATCTCATCCGGATCTTCCTGAGGGATGTTAGAATTAATACTCTCCTCAGAGTGTTCATAGCCTGGGTAATCCGCGCCGTCCAAGGACTCGGGGTCTGAGTCCCTATCGTCAATGTAGTATGCGTGGAGGTGCTCCTCTTAGCCCTCCACAAGGTGTGCCCGCCGCACTTTGAAGATATACCTAAGGTCGTCGTAATAACGGCATCCAAATGCCCTGGCGTTGGAATCCCGACGAATAACCTATGTAAAATTAAACATTGAATAATGAACAATTCCAAAAAAAAAAAAATGGGGACACGGATGAATTCGACTTACCTCAATGGTATTCACTTCATAATATACTAGGGTCTCAATTTCGACGTGAATACGATTAGCACACATTTTAACTCCAGGACAGGCCAATAAGCTACGAAATTCGTAAAATTTTATCCGCAGTTCTTTCACCGCTGCTACAACATCTCGGGCCCATAATCTTGTTTTGAATCGCTGAGTCAAATCACGCACCACAATCTTGTTTTGAATCGATTTCATTGTCTCCGGCATATATCCGAAGACGTTCAACCATGTACGCTTCCACCCATGCCAGAATAGGTCTTGGAGGGGGATTCATGACTTTGTTTGTTAAGGATTGAGATCTGGGAGAGAAAGAGAAGCAAGACTTCTTCCAGGTGATGAAATGGGGATGAAAATTTTGCAGCTCTCTGCGTACAAGGCAAGATTGAAGATACTAATAAAGGTGATTGGACCGTAAACCAACCGACGTACCCCTTCGTCGCATTGTAAAGTTGATTGGCCAGTCCAAATTCCGGGAAAGCGTGCAGGAAGCTTTTCATTTTATTCAAGCGTCTCATCGGGAATGCATAATAATCGATTAAGTTTGTAGTGTAAATATTCATTTTATTAGTTATTGGAAGGTCTGTTTGTCTAGTTAAAGAAAAATAATTCAAGAAATTATAAAATAGCGTTTCGAAACAGAGTTACCGGAAACCCGTTTCGAAAAAGAGTCGCCGGAAAGGCCATTCGGAAAGACTCGTCGGAAATTGGTTGCCGGAATAGAGTAGCCGGAAAGATCAGACGCGGGAAGAAGAAGCAAAGATTAGACGCGAAAAGAAGACAATGGACATCTATGTTCTTCTTCAATTTATTAAGGGTATTATGATACTTTTACAGGATTTGGGGGGTTTTACAAAAAATAGAAAGGATAATAGGGATATAATATATCTATTTATTGAATTGGGGGGTTTAGCAAAAGTGTTCAACTATATTAGGGGGTGTTCATTAATTTGCCGTACTTTTTATAGGAGCATTAAAAAGGTCATAGGAAATGGAACAAGAAATTAATTATAATGCAACATTTATTTAAATGCTTCTGCAACAACATGTGAATTTGCGGCATTTGAATTTTCTTCACCAAAGCTTCTGCAACAACATTTATTTAAATGCTTTTATTACAATTCCAAAATGGTGCCTATGGTGAGTTAATGAACAATAAAATCTCAAAAGAAAAAATGAAAACATCCCATTTTAATTTTAAGAGCAAAATGTCATATTTGGGTTTTAAAATTTCAACTTTGTATCACTTTTATTTTTAATATTCTAAAAGTGATATTTAAATTTCTAAAATTAATCGTTCATCGCTTAAGTCCTTCATAGTTTATACCAAGTTTTAGTGAATTCTCGTTTCTAAAGTTTTCAAATTTGTATTATTTTAGTCCGAAATATTTTTAAAGTAACATTTAAGTCCATAAAATTAATAATTCATTTGGTTTAAATCTTTTAGATCAAAATTAATATTGACGTGGCACGATGTCAAGATGACACTTAGTGCCACGTTATACGAAACGAAAGACCGCACTCAAAATCTTGCCACCGAAGTGGTGAGGTTGATTTTGCGGTCCCCTGACCGGATAAATCGACTTGCTTGATCATCTAGGTTAAGATGCATGTCCGAGAGCATTAACTATAGAAAATATCATAACAAAATACACTCAAATGCACTATGTCTATAACTATCAACTCTACAGGCGTAGCACTTGTTTTTACTTTGAGCATGCACCATATTCAATGCTCTCGGACGTGCACCCTAACTTAGCCAGATGATCAGATGAGACAATCTATCCGATCGAGGGATTTATAGGCAAAATTAACCTCACCACTTTGGGGGGGAAGATTTCAAATGTGGTTTTTTGGATTCCACAATGTGGCATGCGTCGTTTGGTATAGCGTGACCCCAGGTGTCATCCTGACATCATATCACGACGGTATTGATTTTGTCTAAATGATTTAAATAAAATAAATTTTTAATTTTAAAAATTTAAATGTCACTTTTAGAATATGGAGAATTAAACTGATATAAAGTACTTGAAACATTAAAAACTAAAATTCACCAAATTTTGTTTTAAAATACTTAAGTGAAACGAATTATTAATTTTAGAAAGTCAAACTTAAATTTTAAAATGGTAAAGATCAAAGTAATATAAAATTAAAATTTCAAAGACCTCATCCCCCGGGTGGTCCTTACTTGACCAAAAAAAAAGAAAAAAAAATTCAAATACCAAATATGACAATAGCCATAACTTCAACCATTATTGTGTATACGGATGGGTCTAGCGGTTTACATATTCAATGTCCAAAGAAAGTGACCACTTGAAATATTTTCTTACTACGATTATTATATAAAAATATTTAATGGGTCAATTGGGTTTAGATTTTTCTTTTTATTAAACACATAATTTCAAATTTGGATTTGAATTCGAAATATTATTCTGAAAAATGAATTAATTAACTGCTTAAATCAACTTCAGTTAAAACTCAATTCGACTTAAATAAACTAGACGGGATTATGCATTTTTATATACACAACTATATTTATAAGTGAATATAAATATATATATATATATATATATATATATATATATATATATATATATATCTATGATGCACGGACACGGACACGGCGACACGGACACGACACGACACGGATATTGCGACATAGATTTTTTCTTGAATTTCCCACGTAAGGAGTGTCGGACACGGTGTCGGACACGAGTGTCCGACACGACACGGCATGACACGACACGGTAAAATGATATTTTTAGAAGTGTCCGTGCATCATATATATATATATATATATATATATATATATATATATTTCACGTAACTAGCACTCGCAATATGCATTTTTATATACACTCCTATATTTATAAGTGAATATATATTTTTTTCCCATGTAACTAGCACTCGCAATATCTACACCGTAAACAAGAGCTTTGTTTTTTTTTTTTGTTCTTAAACATAAACCCCCAAGTGGCTAACATAATTCGAACTCGGGTCATTATCGTGAAAAAATAATTTCATTAACAATTTAAACTAACCACTATTGACGTAAATAAGGGCTTTGAAGATGGTCCTGAAATATATGTATATTCAAATGGAAGAAAATGGATAGATAGTTCCATTTCAGGATTTCGAATATCTTAGTGTTGGTATATTCCGTTTATTAGAATCTGGGTGACGTTTTCTCTTGATTGAATACAGAAAAAGAAGACCCCTCCCCTTTTGTTTTGTTGTGCTTCGTTGGATCTAAGTAAGGTATACCAAGAAAAAGTTTATATATATATATATATATATATATATATATATATATATATATATATATGCATTAAACCCCCAAGTGGCTAGCATAATTCGAACTCGGGTCATTATCGTGAAAAAATAATTTCATTAACAATTTAAACTAACCACTATTGATGTAAATAAGAGTTTTGAAGATGGTCCTGAAATATATATAGATATTATATATATATGCATTAAATACACATGGCAATATAGTACATTATATATATAAGTACTGCAGCAAACAGCAACTATGAAGTTTCGTTGCGTATTTATAAATGAGAATTAAATTTTCCTGTACAAAGAATGAATTGGTACGCAAAGTTCGGACCACTTAAACCTACTTCTTAGTCAGTAGTTATCATATTTGTCCACCTAAAAAAAAAAATTAGTTATCATATTTGCATTATTTAATTTCAGTGTATTTTCCATTTTTCACAATAATTATTTGAGGTTCTTTTTTTTTTTTTTTAATAACACACACACCCCAAGTGATCCAGGGGATTCGAACCCGGGACCTTGCCTTCGAGAAAGAACCCTCAGTCCACTTGACCAATCCCTATTGGCATAATTATTTGAGGTTTTATCAGTACAGATTCGTACAATAATTTTAAGGCACTTAAAAATTAATAAATAATTTCTGAGAATCAATTTATTATCAATATTCAGAAATACGTATCAGCACTCTCAGTCAGTGTCAGCAAAATTAAAGTCTAAGATAAATTTTAGGGCAATTTACAATGTTTGATAACTTTTACGGAAAATTACATCTGACTACCTTACTAGATAGGGTAATTATAATGTAATCCATCTTTATTCGAAAATTATAATTTAGTCCCCAAATGTTATGAATCGTTTGTAATCCCTCTATTCTGTTAAAATTCCGTTAGGGTCGGGCCTATCCTGCCATTAATTTTATGAATAAAATAACAAATTCATCCCTGTAATATATACATTCTAACAAAACGATCTCTAGGTATTATGCATATAACAATATAGTTCTCGAGAATAGAGTCAAACTTAACGGAACCCTAACGAAATAGAGGGATCACAAATGGTTCATAACATTTAGGGACTAAATTATAATTTTCGGATAAAGATGGGCTGTATTGTAATTACCCTATCTAGCAGGGTAGTCAGATGTAATTTTTCCTAACTTTTCTATATATATATATATATATATATATATTATAAATTAATGTAGCGGGTTCAGTCAAAATTAGAATATAAATTATATAAATTAGAATCGGTTCAGTTAAAATAATCTAACTGGTTCTGTGTAATTTGTGCAATTTTTTTTGGAAATGATAAATCAAAACAACAAGTATGATAGGCACGTTTGTTTATGTGTGGTTTGTTTGGAGTTATTTGTATTTATCAAATTTTATTTGGATTAGAATTTTCGATATGGGATGAAAGGAGGATTAATTTTATTTAGGGCTAATTCCGGATACCCCCTCATCCTTTAGCTCTTAGTGCATTTTGCCCCCTATTCTTTGAATTAGTGCGGTTGGCCCCCCCCAACCTTTAAAAAATATCACACTTAACCCCTTTTAACAAACTTTGACCGTCGATTTTTCATCCCTTACGGCGACCCAAGCTTCAAGACCACCGCCATCATGTTCGTCTCTCCAAGGCGAACAAAGTCCATACCCTAGTTGACCCTATTAGCCTCCGAAAGCCGCTACAATTAATGCTTCGTCCGTCATGCGTCCTCTTTGACCGATAATTTCTATTTCGTCGGTTGTCAGATTTTGGTTTCGAGACCATTGTTATGTTCCTTGCGTCGAGAACTTCAATTTGATATATAATATCAACACATTTGAAATCCACTTTGTAAAGATTTGTTTTGATAAAGGGGTTAAATGTGATATTTTTCAAAGGTTAAGGGGCAATCGCGCCAATTTAAATGTTAGGGGGCAAGGTGCGCTAAGTCCCAAAAGATAGAAGTGTCTGGGATTAGCCCTTTTATTTATACCTAGATTAATCATAAGATGGACCACATTTATTACATGAATATTAAAAAGATTCTTTAGGGTTCAAGGTTTCCCAAAGCTTTTATTGCTGGGCAACATTATCCAGGAGTAATTACTAGGTTTCGAAAGGACCATTCATATGTGGCACTGTATGTCGTAAATAAAGGTGTTTTCACCCTATTATGCAGTAACTTTTCAAATTATACTTTAATCTTATGTTGAAATTACATTTAGGGTTAGTTTTACTGGTATATTATATATATATTCTTGTAGAAAGTTTATGTAAATGTAAGATAATTAAGTTGCTTGACTACCGCATGCTTATTTTTCTCTTTACAAAAAAATTGAAATGATGCATGGAATACTGAATCGAAAATTTTTAATCGGTAAAAAATCCGAATTACGATTATCATATATTTTTTAAAGAAAATTGGAAGGTTTCGTGAGTATAGTAAGTCTGCATCTTCTTTCAACAAAGAAACTGACTTCCCAATACACCAAAAATGAGAAATCATATTCCAACACCAGTAAAAAATCATCTTAGGTGGATTTGCTGCTGTGCCGGCGGTCGAGAGGAGGCGACGGCTACGCTGACAGAGATGGTCTGCGGCGGTTGAAGGAAGCAACAACTGGTGCGACAACAGGTTGGTGGCGCTGCAGCTGCTGAAGGTAATTACTAATTAGGGTTAGCGTCTTTGCATCTCTTTATTTTTCATGTCGGCAAAATTATAAATTTAGTATACCAACTCCACAAATTCAATAATTTCAATATGTTTCATGTTCTGGAGACAAAATAAGATTCTATCTAAAAAATCAAGCAATTTAATGTATATATATATATATATTTTCGGAAACTCATCTTGTCGGGTAGGTGCCCTCCAGAATTTACACATGATTTTACTTGATTTTGAAGATACATTTATATTTCTTCGATGTCTGTGTAATATATACTCCATTAATAATATCAATTTAACGTAAGACCTGATCTGATCATGTAGCCTGCAATATATCTGTTCCAATTAGTTATGATCTCCGAAGAACGTAGGGCTGGAGTCTGGACCAGACAATCTACTTATTATTGGTCAAAACATTACTTGATCAATGGCTGTGATTCATTTTGAGACATTACTGTGTATGTATTACTTGACCAATGGCTCTGATTCATTTTGATTTGTCGCACCTTGGATATCCGTTGATTACGGTTTACGCGTTGGATTTTTTAACTTGGGGAAAATTGCAAATTTGGGACAATAATCAACCCCATTTTACATTTTTGGATTTTAATTTGACATTTTTGATTTTAGGGACACTTACTCTCAAAATTTTGCAATTTTGGCCAAAATTCATCCGGATCCTTAATTCCGCACTGGAAAACCTCACATGATCGTCTGAAATAGGTTGACATCCCGCGGGGTAAAATAGCCTAGCCACATAAGCAAAAGAATGCATTGCCACGTGGGATTTCAACTGATTTTAGGCGAACACGTGGGGTTTTGTGCGGTTTTCCAATGCGGTTTTCCGATGCGAAATTAGGGATCCGACTGAGATTTGATGCACTCTCTTTTGCTTATGTGGCCCAGACTATTTTGCCACGCGGGATTTTAACCGATTTCAGGCGATCATGTAGGGTCACGTGCGACTTTCCGGTGCGGAATTAAGGATCCGGCTGAGATTTGGCCAAAATTGCAAAATTTTGAGAGTAAGTATCTCTAAAATCAGAAATACCAAGTTAAAGTCCAAAAATGCAAAATGAGTTGGTTATTGTCCCAAATTTACAATTTTCCCTTTTAACTTGTGTACATAACTTAGTTCTTAAATTTTTTCCCAGATGGCACATGAGAGCTTGGCATATCACAACCAAACCCCCTCAGAATCGCAATGTCTCGGTTGCAACGTGATATGGCTTATGGCCGACACGTCTCTATTCAGACTCTAGAAGTGACTTTTAATTCCACATGAAATAGCATTTTGACGAACGATTCTACTACCATTGACGAACGAGCACTAATTAGCAGTACGTACTCTCACGATTGACGAACGATTCTACTACCATTCAGTTACACTTTAAAAGTATGGGTCCAAGAGCAATTACAAATCTTGCTGAGGTTTAGGTTAGTTATGATAAAAATTCTAATAATTGAAAAATTACATTTCTGCTGCTAAAGTCAATTCGAGGTACAAGCTTGAACTTACGGAGGACATACATATTAAAAGCTATCATTTGTTAAGATGTCTCAATTCTATGTTCAGAATCTGGCTGGCTATTGACAGGGGGAAGATGAAACCTTGAATAATATACCATATTTCAAGTTGTGTAATATATAAAATTATTTATATTTTAATTATGTAATCCATTTATATAGGTTAAATGTATATATATTCGAGCAAAAATTTCTCATAAAACTAAAGCATTTCTAGTTAATTCACAAGGATTCGTGAGCATTTTGGATTTTAATTTAGTATCGTATCACATTTTTTAAACTTAAATTTATTTATTATAAGTCTTTTTTCTTCTTTTCGTTCAATAGTGGGAAAAAAAAAAAGGCTTATGGGCTTTCCAAACATATTCTAAGCTGCTGAATCGTACTTAATTTGTGTCGATACGAGGAAATTGTAAATTGTGTATATCGATTTGACTAATTGATCGCTTTTGGTATATTTTATTTTTTGACGATAAAATAGGATCGTATTTTCAAAATCAAGCGATTTAATACACATTTTTAACCAAAAATTAATTCTACCCATTGGAATTTACATGTGGTGATCTAGGAATTCTCCTCATACACTACTAGAAAACATGCATTTAGCAACCGAAAAATTCAAATTTAACCGATTTGGCAACTAAATTTGCAACCGAAGACCAAAATATGTCATATTGACTTGGAAACTGCATATACTGTTGCTAAAAGTTTGCAACAGAATGCTCGGTTTCTATTTCGGTTGCTAAGTCGATTGTAAAAAAATTATCAACTATCAACATTTTGCCAAAATTTTTGCAACCGGAATTTCGGTTGCTTAGTCGGTTGCACGAATATTGCAACAGAAATGCAACCGAGATTTCGATTGCAAATTTATATTGTAAAAAAATAATAAAATAAGATGATTTTGCAACTGAATTTAAGATGATTTTCGATCGCAAAATCATTAAAACTAATTTAAAAATATATATTTTGCAACTGAAATTTCGGTTGCAAAATTGAGAACTAGCTTAATTATTTATTTATTTATTTATTTATTTTTCAATCAAAATTTGGTGGCAAATTTTCGTGCAACTGAATTTCGTTTGCAATTATTTTTTTATTATAGCAAAAATATAACTTCTATAAAAGTTGAATAAATAACAAAATTATATTTTAAAAAATCGGTAGTAATTTGGTTGCAAAATCATCTTTTTCGGTTGCAGAATCGGTTACAAATTTTTCTTTTCTTTTTTTTTTAATTTAAAATATACATAATAATTATTAATTATTAATTACTCATATCATATAATATGTTTGATGATATGATTTATAATTTATAAGAATTACACACACATATATATATATATATATATATATATATATATATATATATATATATATATATATAGCAAATGTCATATTTGATTCCTAAAGTTTCAGTTTGTATCAATGTTTTAAAAACTGGACCGTTAAACAAACCGGAAAACTGGGTCAAGGGTCACTGGTTCAACCGCTGGATCAACCGTGGTCGAACCAGTGACGTCATAATTATGTTATAAATAATATTAAATATTAAAAATTTATAAATAATAAATAATAAAACATATTTTAAAATTTACTTTTATATTATCTCAATTTATATACAAATATAATATGCAAATATAACAATATTATAAACAATGAATTAAAAACCAAAGATTATGAACTAAAATAAAACACAAATTCATAATTCATGATTCGTAACATGAACATTTAAAGTTCAAAAGTCCGAGACAAGAAAATAATCATCCCAAATTAAATAAAAATACATAATACATTAGTTTTGAAGAAGTGGTTGCATAAAACATATAGAAATAGTGGAGAAAAATACAGAAAATTAGAGAAATTGGGGTTTAATTTTATCAATTTATTGTTTTTTAAAAAATCGAACGGTTCACTTGACCCGGGAACGGTTTTACGGTCCGAACGGTGTAACCGCGGTTCGAAACGGTTTTCACAAAATAGAGCGGTTTTTGAGTGCGAACGGTTTTGGGGTGATGACCGGTTCGTCCTTTCGGCCGGTCGACGGTCCAATTTTTAAATCATTGGTTTGTATCACTTTCATCCTTAATGTTAAGTGACAATTGAACTCCTAAAGTTCATAATTCGTTTCAGTTAAATCTTTTAAACCAAATTTTAGTGAAATCTTGTCCCTACCATTTTAAGTTCGAGTCACTTTCATTCTCAATATTCTAAAAGTGACACATGAATTTAATCTATTTTTAGGTGAATTAAATGTAGGGCATATTTATAATGGTGCGTCTTTGTGCTTGATCAAATGGCATACACTCTAGGTGTATTAAATGCACATGTAGAGTTAACGGTTATAAGCATGATGCAATTAATATACTATGTTAGGATATTTTCTACATTTAATGCAAGTATCCGACATGGATCCTGACCTAAATGGTTTAGGCAAGCCGATCTATCCGATCATAGAACTTATAGGCAAAATCGACCTCACCACTTCGATCGGAAAGATTTCGAGTGTTGCCTCTCAAAGCCCATCATCTGACATTCGTCGTTCGTAAGACATGGCGTCAGGTGTCATCTTGATATCATTCCAAATTGGTATTTATCTTAATTTAAAGGATTTAAACAATACGACTTATTGATTTTAGGGAATTAAGTGTCACTTTTAGAATATCGAGAAAGAAAGCAATACAAATTTAAAACTTTAAAAGGCTTAAGTTTGTTATTCTAAAGTGAAAAGAAATGAACTAATTATAATTATTGTCATGATCACTTTAAAAATAATTTTCTTTATATCTCAAGAAAAGTATATTGAAAACAAAACTAAAACATTGAGTAAAGTCGTCATTAGAGTATAGAAAAATCTCTAATTCATAATGTAAGAAATGTGGCCGAACAATTTACGCTAATAACACATAATCAGAGAATATGGTTCACGAATCTAAAGTTTAAGTAATCTAAGAGTATGGAATATTGAGAAAGATTCTTGCTAATGTGACACAAGTATTTTACTCAAGTAACTAAAATTTCACATTAGAAAAGAGGATCCTACATTGATCATATAATTAAAAATATCAATTTTAGGGATTTGTCAAGAGCAACTTCATGCTTATAATTAATCTACAACAAACAACACAAGTAAATTCACATATAGCCTAAAATCAAACAATTAACATTATTGTTCCATATACCAAGGCAAGAAAACTGCTCAACCAAAGAGTATTAACTTATCATTTCTGCTAATAGACAATAAAGTATCTTGTCACAGGCACAATTCATATAAATGCAGAGTAATTATGCCACAGAAACACTTATTCAAATAAGTTGGAACCAACATAGCTTATTCATGAGAAAATCAACACTTGTTATGACAAACTCCCCTTTGGGCAGAGTTTATCACACAAATGATATTTTCTCCATGCAAGAACGGTACAAGAATATCCTAATTTTCGAAAAGTTGACTCCTTTGGGAGAACAAACCCTCTAAATTAGTAAATTCCAGTCAATATGCTCTGCATCAACAATTCAAAATATCTATGCATATAAACTCCATTTAAACAAGTGAAGATATACAATGCATCATAAGAATTCCTCAATATTCATGTGATATGTCATGCACGTTTAAATATAGGACATTTAATCACATAAGATCATATAACATACAGATGATGGAGTTCGACATGCTATTATGTATACTTCAAACTATGTATACAAAAATATTACTATTCAAACTCATAGTAATAATATGAGAGACCATGAATGCAACATATTATGATCAGCAGACAATCAATAAGAATAAGCCTAGAAAATATAGCTTTATTCTATAGAGAGTCCAGGTGTCATGACAAACTCCCTTTTGGGCAGAGTATGTCATACACAATAGGCCTCTCCGTGCAAAACGGTATAGAAATACCTCAATGTTCGAAAATCGCTTCCTTTGGGAAACTAAATTTTCTTGATTGATACACCCTATCAATATGTTTTGCATAAATAAAATGAAATTATCATACATATCTCACCCCCTTTGGGCAGGTAAGAATGCATAATAATTCATTCACTCGAAATATGCATGTTCTGAATTTTACAGGTCTTCATAAATAGAACACTTTGGTGTAACTATCTACTTAAACTCAGTAAATTAAGAACATAGCCGAGTTCAAATACATTGCCCAATTTGCACACAGACGATACGATATGTATGCAGTTATTCCTACAAAATAAAGTACGAAAACTGTGTACTTTTGGAAGTTAACTATAATATAATATGTTGCATGCAAATTATTCCCAAGATCCAATTTGTTTGAATACTCATGTAAAGCAGTCAATAAAAATAATTCAATTCCAATCAATATGATCAAATATGTTAATTTTATATCATATTCACCTTTTATAAAAACTTATTGAATAATGAACAATTTAATCTCAACACTCAACACAATTGTCATTCAATATAAAATATTTGATCACATATATCTCAAATTGAACCGAACAAGAGCAAAAGGGACAACTAACCTTCCAAAACATGCTCTTACTCAAAGGATTTGGTACCAAAAGTCACATTCGGCTGCAAAGTGCCTCGGGTGAAAAAACCATCTTTCTCAGTGTCTTCCAAACATGCGAACACTGAAATAAACACCTCAACCCACAAGCAAGCTGCTTTCAAATTAATTAGTAATGACAATAACGATAAGGGAAGTGACATAGGTGTTAAATATTTCAATCGGAATGCTAATAATAGTGACTTTAAAAGGTTATAGGGACAAAAGATATTGATAAGGTTGAAATTACCTTTATTCTAAAAAAAAAAACTTCCACATAGACACTGAAAACGATATGTTGATTCAGTTGCAAGTGACATAATATAAGAAAGGTTTTAATCTTGCCCAAAATAACTTGTGTCTCTATTTTGTTATGGGGTAATCTCTCAAGTAACAAAACCTCAAACACTTGTAGAGTTTTGTAACAATATAGTTTTTATTTATATACAACTTTAACTCGGTGTTCCCGATGATCATAGACAATAGCACAATATTTCTAGATAAACTATTTAGTAGATTCACAAGGCAATTTTAAAATTTCCTTCTATAGAAACCAGAGAACACGTACATCAAAGAAGCCACACAATGATCTACTGAGTGGTGGTACCTTCTGAGTTAGCATACCATTTTAACACAAAAATAGCAGAGGACAACCTTAAGAATATTTAAATATAGAGGTTTACAGCAGAATTTAATTCTGGATAAAGGGGATTAGATGTCCTTTAAGTTAAGAGACCTGGATAATAATCACGTGTCGGGTATATATACATATAACACAAAAAGAGAAAATTAGAAAAGACTACTATGTCTTATTCTCAAGATAAGGTTCATAAAATTGGGGCCCACAAATAATTACCCAAGTTCCAAGTGATAGCTAATTTATGTGTGTTTATCTCTTGGCACGAGAGAGAACTTTTAATGTCAAATTTCTATCTAAACAATATTAGCAGAATTCAAAAGTTGCATTGACGCAAGCAAAATAAAGAGATAAATACGTAGAGTAGTCCAACTCAAAAATTGACAATATAAACAGAAATCACCTGAAGAGCGCAATACATAGAGTTCATATATTTTTCCATAATAATTGTAATTCATGTGTGCACCGTCAGAACAACAGAATTAGAAGCACAATATACGAACTCAAAATTTCATAAATTAGAACATCATATATACATCAAATCACGGATTTTATATGATAAAAATTTTAAATCCGTATTTGATATTCTCATATCAATTATTTAACTCATAATTAGGGTTCTAAATTCATAAGTGTATGACTCTGATACCAACTGTAAGAAATTTTAGCCAAGATCTACACCATAAATTTAGAACACCGATATAATTGAGAGTGTAGATATACCTGATTTTCGCCTATTGAATTGAACCTGATATTGTAGCACCCCGTACACGTGGAGGTGCCATACCCCCACACTATAGGTCAATCCACACACGAAACGGCCAATCCGTGCATGAACTAACCTATAGCGAACGGGTGACAATGCAATAATTGACAAGCTAGGCGGGATTAACTTATAGTGCACGGAATTAGCGGAAGCATAAAGTAATCACAATCAAATATTTCCATTTGCCATGTCATGTCATTTCTCATTTACCAAATAAAATATATTCCAACTTTACATATCAATACATTATCATCTCCAAATATAAACAATAGTATTAACCACAATTTCATAAGTAATAACGACTAACCAAATACATGAACCATGGTTGACTCGACTACATGAACTGGACTGGATTCGACTCGACTCCCGCCTAGCGTGCACCTGCAATAACCTGAAAGGTGGAGGCGTCAATCTGTGAAGACCGAGTGAGGGGTTTAAATACATATTAGCGCAAATAACATGCAAGTTATATTCTCGGGTAAAGGTTTATAAAAGATAACGTATAAGTTCAAGAATGTACTCTTCGCCTGAGAATACAACTATCAATATTAAATACTTGTTCATTTTCATGCAATCAATACATGGCCCCGACGAGTGAGGGCAGTCTCCAACCGTACTCCAAATGAACATGAAACATGCTTGCTTGATTGTTAATTAATAGGTGATCTTGCAATTCAATTTACCGTGCAATCGTGCGATAGTGTATTCATGTAACACATTCATGGAATGGAAATCATGCAATAACCCGAGGACAATCCGTGGTGCCGGACCCGTCCCCAGTCTCCTTCTCCCTCCAATGATGGGAAGGTAGCTAGCCTTCACCATCCACGACGTGTTGAGCAGAGGGTACATGAATCCCTAAGCCCGGAACTCCTTCCTCCGCTAATCTCCTAGCGGATTCAGGGGTCATCCCAAATTTGGTGAGGATAGTGCCAGAGTTACCCGTCAGCCCTTGCTTTCCCGGTTGGCTCTAGTCATTACCCTCGGGCCCAACGTGAACGGTCATGCTACTCGCCTAAAACATGCACGAAACATGGCTTGCTTGCTTTTCATGATCATGACTTGAAATGATAAATAATTTCATGGAAATTATAGATATAAATACCTTTGGCCGAAAGATCACGTAAAGGTTATACGGGTTCTATATAACTAGCAATTGAACCTCACCTGACAGGCGACACAACGACTTGTGGACACGTGAAAGTGCTCATGCTCGACAATCTCCTCCCTGGAGAGTAACTGAACAAGAAACGGGACAATGTACGTGCATGAGACCACAATTCAAGCATATTACTCAATAGAAGACGCATGACGTGATCAAGTACGAGACATCGTGCAATAAACAATGTAGCATGTAAATGTCATGTTTTGGTATGTAATTAATCATATAATCACAAATTGGGGTCAAATAAACCATTGGAATTAAGATCCAAAATTACAATTTTATGCAGAATGTTTCTGCACTTCCAGAAGCCTGGGAACGACCGTTCCAGGTTTTAGTACAAAATGGGAAGGGCTGTTCCCTCACTCCCGAAACTGCTCCCCAAAGATGGGAACGACCGTTCCCGTCTGTGAGATAAAATGGGAACGGTCGTTCCCATTCTCGCCGCTTGCACATTATTCAAATCTATGGGAACGGCTGTTCCCCAATTACAAAGGGAACGAGAAGGGCCGTTCCCGTTTTACAGAAGATACAGAAGCAGGGGACGAAACAGGGGACCTTCGAACCATGGCCAAAATCACTCCAAACTTCATGCTTTCATTCATAATATGCAAGAATTCTGAAGATTAACATATATACATGTTCAATATGCACTAATATGCAATCAAAACACATAAATCATGCTGGAATATCAAGAATTTCCACTTTGAACCCAAATATGAATTTATCCAATATTTCCATAAAACTCATGATTTCTTGCTCTAATTAAATCTCAAAGCTCCTAATCATACTCCTAACTTCAAATACACAAATTATCAAGCTTGAATCAAAAACCCTAGCTTCACCTATTAATTCAAGAAATCACATATATGCTCATATATACCTGGAAATGAAAAGAGAAGATGAAAGATGAAGTTATGGGGATGATGATGCTTCAAAGCTCCTAAATTCTTGATGATTTAACTTGAATAAGATGAAACCATCTCTTTCTCTTGTGGAAGCTTGCCGAGAGAGAGATGATGATGATTGTATGTCTTGGAAATGGAATGAAGATGGAAGAAGAATGAAGAAACATATATCGTTTTATTTTTGGGAAAAAATGTAATATTTGCAATTAAATCCTCAAGTTCTATAAGTTATACAATTAAGTATAGTTTTGGAAAATGATCAATTAGGCCCAAGAAAGAATCATGCAATTTGGTCCTTTAATTTGAATAAATGATCCATTTAGGACAATTTGAACAATTAAAATACATTTGGCAATTAACTCGTGTGACAATAATTTTAACGTGTAACATAATTCTCAATTTAGCACATAGTTCACATATTTTCACGTAATCATGTTGAAATACAATTTATAAAATTAATATAACATATATAAATTGCATAAACGAAAATAATAAAATAAAACCCTAACGCTCGAAACTCACACGTGTCGAGCGTACCTGACCGTCTGAAAATCGGGGCATTACAGATATTTACCGATCTTGTTGGGCAATTTCACTTGATATGCTCGACTTCTTTGGCTAGATCTCTCGTAATCCCCAAATCAACACCTCAGCCTAGGTCTTCCTCTCCTTCTCTCACAACGGCAGTTGACAGCTTAATGGGAAAGCAATATCCGAACGTGGAGTGGAGAGGGGACCTAACCATCAATAAATATAACCCTAGAAGCCCTCCCATCACGGGCTTTCTAGAGTGGGCCTACACCAGCTGTCAGACCACGTCTGCTAACATCAAGGCTTTAACAATAGTGGGTCAAACTAATAAGCCTGATAAGTCTTGTCCCATTAACTGTATTTATTTAGCCCGTTTTATTTTTAATACAATCATCAATTAATAGAAGTCCAATAAGAAATATTCTTACATTTTACACTGGAAGAAAATTGTAAGTGGTGGTACGCCTCCAAGTATGTCACAATATTTTCTGAGTTTGCGTTCATCAATGGATGAAAATGGAATTGTTAAGTTTGTGGATGAGCGTTCGTGTGACACCCCGACTTTCAGACCGTACAGGTATGACGTATGTGCGCGATTTTTATTATTTAAATTCATATTCTTTACTCTTTTAATTTTTATTTTTAAATATTTCTTATGAATTCGAATGATTCTTATTTGAGTATGTACGTATTTTGTATGGGTTGATTTGGTTTTGCCCGTTGTATGTTTTTGAATTAATTGTTCGTTCGGAACCTAAAGGAGGTTAAAACGCTTTTAGCGCACCATGGGTTCCGATATGTGTAATTTGAGCTCGGGAATTCGGATTCGAATTCCGTCACCACCGTTGAACTCGTTTCGACGATTCGGGTTCGATGGACTGAGCCTCATGACCTTTTAAGCTCATTTGGTAATCCGAAATCCGACCGGAAACTTACCTCGTTCTTATATGACTTCCTTTCACCTATTTGCACTTTGGTCCCTCAAATTTTGACATACTACCTTCAACCTTGGGCCCACACTCCACCAAAACTCAGCATATCCATCTCTCTCCCTCTCATTATCGGTACAAGCAAGGTAAAGGAGAGAAGGTGCAGCAACTTTGGAGCAAAACCTTTCAAACCCGTCACTATTCACCCTTGGGAGAATTTGAGCTCTAATCTCCATTTTCTTCCAACATCTTCAAGGGGTAAGTTAGTATTTGATATGTACATGATATTATGGTCATTTTGAGCTATTGAATCCATGTTTTGAGCTAGGTTTGATATAGTTATGGAGCATAACATGAATATTGAGGGTTTGATGATCTTCCTTGTTTCTTGGACTTAAGCTTTGATTTGAAGTTATATATGGGATCTCTTACGCCCCTAACATGAAAATATGGTCTTGTTTCTGAATATGGTTGAGCATGGTGGAAGTTGCCATTGATGAAATTCAAATTCTTGCATGAGAATTCTTGTGATATATGATGATTCTTGAGCTTTTGTGATAGTTGGGAGATTACATGAGGATTATGAAGTAATTTGCTATGATTTACATGAGTTTTGTGGCTTGAGGTGATTGCTTGTTGTTGCTGCGTGCTTGCCCTGCTCCCTCCCCTGTTTTTCCCGCAGAGTTACTGTTGCTGCTGTTATTTTTTTTCGAAGAAGATAGGCCAACACGGCCGTGTCAGCTTTGTGCGTGTTTTGGACACGGCCGTGTCAGCCTCTCGACTTGGGGCAATTTATTTTTATAAAACCGGACACGGCCGTGTCAGCCCCTCGAATTAAGCCTCTGAATTTATTTTAACCGGACGCGACGGTGTCCCTTTTGAACTAAAACCCAACATGGCCGTGTCATTTGAAAATATGGCGGCGGCAATTACTCGTTTTATCGCATCGTTGTTTTTCTTTGTGTTCTCTTTCTTCGTTTATGACGTGTATGTAATGTTAGCTGGTTATATTACTCGTTATGTGCTTTGTTTTGAACTTATGACTTTATTTGCTATGAATTGTGTAAATAAGAATTGGTGGGATTATTGGACACGCAATTGCATTTCATTTACATGTTTTGCATTCATAAGCATTGCCGAGCGTCTATTTGGTTCATATTTGAGTCTAAGTCTCGGGTCTTGCTTTCTTTTGTGTTTCAGAGCCTCTTTTGGTCGTGCAAGAGCCCGAAGCTTAGGTGGTCGGTTACCGTTCGATCCTACCTTTTTGTCCCTTTTGTTAAGGTGAGGTTAGGAATTAGTAGTTAAATACCCTATGGCCGATAATATGATAAATTTTTCCCCTGAATGCGGATATGGTACATATATTTAGATACGAGTGCTTAATTTATGTTTATGATTTTCTGGAATAACTTTGGTCTCTTGGAAACGATATATGTATGAGTATATATAAGCTTGATTTTAAATCTGTTTTAGTATGTTTTGTTATGTTGAGCGAGTGTGCCCTGAAAGATTGGATTTTTGGTTTGAATTGGTTTGTGGGCCTTGGAGACGTAGGTAAGGAAGGCCCGGGGCGATCGCGGGGTCACCGGGTTTAACCCCTGTGCACGTTCTCATTTGAGATATTCACGTGCGACCTAGGGAGGTTGGGAAGGCGTGGTATCTTGAGCCTTCGGTGGATAACCGGAGAAGGCATAACGTGGGTTAGCTACCCCGTATGTTTTTGGTATTGTAGGTGCTAGGGTTTGATTCCCGACACACCATGGATGTAAGGATGGATTTATGATTTGATATTTATGTTTAGAGGAGTAAGGGATAGTCCGTTCTCGCCGGGCTTTTAACTATGTTTTGACTGATGGACTATGAATCGAGATAGATGCTTTTCTTACTATATATTAATTTCGGGAAATGGTTTTGGTGTGCAAAACTCTAGCCTCGATTCATGACTATCACTTTTGATTTGTGCTATGCTCTATACGTATTTAAGGTGTGGGTGTGTTAAGCCCCTCACTCAGTCGAGTTGTGAGACTGACCCTCTCCTTTCCCTTTCAGGTGTGCCGAGCTAGGCGGGGAAGTGCGTCGAGTCGAGTCGTACTTAGCCGTTTAGGTCGAGTTGCATTCATTTTCTTGCCTTTTGTTTACACTTTCTATGTATTTGATCTTCTAACTTGTCTTTTGGAGAATTTCAACCGATAAATGTGTATCCTCGATCTTTAGGGCTATGAAGCCATGTATATGATGTGTATGATTTTATGCTTTTATGTCGAGCTCGTTTGGATCCTGTTTTTGCTTCCGCGTATTTGTTTAGTGTTTGCGCACTCTGGTGTTGTTTAGCCCCGTTTAGCCCAGTGTGTGAGTGTAGGTCACCGTTCGCTTAGACTTGGGCTCATGTATGGAAACCCATTTCATATGTGGGTTCGGGTTTAAGTGCGGGGGATGTGGTGGCCCACTGCTCCAGGCGTCACATTCTTAAAGTGGTATCAGAGCTCTCGGTTGCAAAACCGGAACTCTTGAGTCGAGTCTGGTGAGTTTAGGTCGTTCGGCTTAGGACAACGTGGTTATATGCATTCATATGATTATTTGATTACCTTCTTGTTAATAGTGCACATGAACATGCACTAACCCTCACGCATATGAATTGGAATCCCTTGTTTTGTAGAAATATGCCTCCACGACGACACCATCGCCGAGATAGATCTCCGGAACATCGTCATCACCGAGATCATTCTCCACAACATGAAAACAACAATCCACCACCACCACCTCAAATGGATCCCGGAAACTTTATGGAAAGATTGGCCGTATTTTTGGAACAAAGGGCTCAGGAAAGGAATAATGCACCTCCGGCCGGGAATCATGGAGGAAATGCTATCACAGCTCTACTTCGGGAATTTAAAAATCAGAATCCACCGGTTTTCGTTGGTGGGAATGATGTGCAAGCCGAGGAGTGGCTAATTCAGACAAATCGAGTATGGCTCCTCATCCCTTGTGACCCGATGGACAAGCTACAGTGCACTCTTAGCATGATACAGGGACAGGCCTACAGTTGGTGGACTAGCACTCAGATTAAGTTGGAAGCTTCCGGGGAAGAGATTACATGGGATATCTTTGAACAGGAATTCAAGAACAAATATATCCCTAAGGCTACGAGAAACCGAAGGTTGAGAGAATTTATGGATTTGAAACAAGGGAGTATGTCTGTTACTGATTATATCAACGAGTTTGAGAGACTCTCCCGTTATGCCCCTAATATCGCTAAAGACGATGAAGCGAAGGCCTCTCAGTTTCTCCAAGGACTACGGGAGGATATGAAAGATGCTTTGGAAGCAGCCAACACGAGCACGTGGGCGAAAGTAGTTGATAAGGCGCTCAGGGTCGAAGAGAGAGTGGTTTTGAGGAGGAGGACTTCACATTCAGGGCAAGGGTCCAGTTCAGGGACTATGAATAAATTTGGAAAAAGGCCAGCCTTTCAAACTTTTCAACAGGCTAAGCCTCAGAACAAATCATTCAAACCAGCGGGACCAATTCAAGCCAAGCAACCTTTAGCACTTCCGGCACCACCTAAAGTGCAATGTACCTATTGCAAAGGTCCTCACCACGTGGATAACTGCTTCAGACTCCATAAAATGTGTTTCATTTGTGGAGCACCGGATCATATGATGAATACGTGTCCGAAGAAGAAAGACAACCCGAGGCCTGCAATTCCAGCTAGGGCATATGCATTGGGAGCTGAGGAGGAGCAAGCTGTACATGTCGACCCAAACGCTGTGATTGAAGGTACTATAAGCATCCCTGGCACTACATTACATGCATTATTCGATCCCGGGGCTACTCATTCATTTATTTCCCGGGATATTGCTGTTTCTATGTGCTTGCCTGTTTCTTTATGTGCGCATGACTACGTGGTTAGTTCCCCTCTTGGTGGTAGCTTAGTATCTTGCAGGGTTTTTCGGGGTTGTCCAATTGGCTTTGAAGGCCGAGTCTTTCTGGCAGAATTGATTGAGATGCCTATGCAGAGGTATGATGTTATTTTGGGGATGGATTGGTTGTATAAGTATGGGGCTCAGATGGATTGTCGGGAGAAGAAAGTTTCCTTTGGTTCAGTGGTGTTTAAGGGCGGGAAGGTTAAGTCAAGCCCGTTTATTTCTTTCATGGAGGCTAGTAAACTGGTCCGGGACAGAGCAACAGGTTTTGTGGCTTATCTTTTGAATAGACCGAAGGATCAGGCCAAACTTGAAGAGACGGAGGTCGTGCGAGAGTATATCGATGTTTTCCCTGAGACTTTAGGTTCTCTTCTGCCTGATAGGGACATCGAGTTCGTAATTGACCTTTATCCCGGAGTAGAGCCTTTCTCGAAGACTCCCTACAGGATGGCTCCTGCTGAGTTGAAGGAATTGAAGTCGCAGCTTGATGAACTGTTAGCTTGCGGGTACATTCGCCCGAGCACTTCTCAGTGGGGTGCTCCCGTTCTATTTGTAAAGAAGAAAGATGGAACGTTACGGATGTGTATAGATTATCGTGAGCTGAATCGGATAACCGTGAAGAATAAGTATCCATTGCCTCACATCGAGGAGCTATTTGATATTTTGCAAGGGTCTAAGGTTTATTCTAAGTTGGATTTGAGGCAAGGTTATTATCAGCTGCGGATAAGGGAGGAGGATATACCTAAGACTGGATTCAACACTCGCTATGGGCACTTTGAATTCGTGGTTATGCCCTTTGGATTAACTAACGCTCCAGCGGTATTTATGGATATGATGCACCGAGTGTTTAGATAGTTCCTTGACAAGTTTGTGGTAATTTTTATAGACGACATTCTGGTGTACTCTAAGTCGGCTGAAGAGCATGTTCAGCATCTCCGGATTGTTTTGGAAACCCTAAGGGGGCATAAGTTGTATGCCAAGTTTAGCAAATGCGAGTTTTAGATCGACAGGGTCGTATTTCTGGGTCATATCATCTCGGGTAATAGAATTGAGGTGGATCCGTCTAAGATTGAATCTGTGCTTCGTTGGGAGAGACCGAGGAATGTATCAGAAATTCGGAGTTTTCTAGGATTGGCTGGTTATTACAGAAGGTTTGTTAAAGATTTTTCTAAGATTGCTGCTCCGTTGACTCAACTGACTAAGAAAGAAGTGAAGTTTGAGTGGGATGACAAGTGTGAAGCAAGTTTTCAGACTTTGAAAGTGAAATTGACTTCAGCACCAGTTCTCACCCTACCCGAGGGCACCGAGGGTTATGCAGTTTACACGGATGCTTCTAAGGAAGGCCTGGGTTGTGTTTTAATGCACCATGGTAGAGTGGTAGCTTATGCTTCGAGAAAATTGAAGGAGCATGAGAAGAATTACCCTACCCATGATTTGGAATTAGCTGCTGTGGTGTTTGCTTTGATGAAGTGGCGACACTACCTCTATGGTACTACGTTCGAGGTGTTTACGGATCACCAAAGCCTCAAGTATCTCTTTTCTCAGAAGGATCTGAATGTAAGACAGAGGCGTTGGATGGAGTTATTAGAGGATTATGATTGCAAGATTCAGTACCATCCGGGTAAAGCGAACGTGGTTGCCGATGCCTTGAGTAGAAAGGCGAGTGTGGTTAATTTGGAAGTAGGTTCTTCAAGTTCGGGTTCAGAGATTCTGGCTTTAGGGACTTGGTTGGCTAATCTCACAACTATACCAGATTTGAGACAGCAGTTATTAGAGGCTCAAGCCTCGGATGCTGAGATTCAGAAGTTGATAGCTCGTTCCAGAGATGATCTAAATTCTAAATTTGGATTGGATGACTCAGGTTTGTTAAGGTTTGGATCGAGAGTTTGTATTCCAACCGAGCTCAGGAGGCTGGTTTTAGAAGAAGCACATCGTTCGGGGTACTCGATTCATCCGGGAGGTACTAAGATGTATCGAGACTTGAAAGAGAAATTCTGGTGGAGTGGCATGAAAAGGGACTTCGCGAACTTCGTGAAGCGATGTCTGACATGTCAAAAGGTGAAGGCAGAGCACCAGAAACCGGGAGGAACTCTCCAACCACTCCCTATTCCCGAATGGAAGTGGGAGCAAGTGACAATGGACTTTGTGTCCGGCTTGCCTAGAGTCAAAGGAGGGTTCGATGGAATTTGGGTGGTTATCGACAGGTTGACTAAATCTGCCCATTTTCTTAAGGTTCGGATGTCTGATAAGGTACTGAAACTAGCAGAGTTGTATGTTCGGGAAATTGTAAGATTACACGGAATTCCAGTCAGCATAGTTTCAGATCGAGATCCGAGGTTCACTTCGATCTTTTGGCAGAATCTTCAGAGATGTTTGGGTACCAAGCTCAAGTTCAGCACCGCTTCGCATCCTCAGACAGACGGTCAGTCGGAAAGGTTAATTCAGTATTTAGAGGACATGCTTAGGGCGTGTGCTTTGGATTTTCAAGACAAGTGGGACAAACATCTGGCTTTGGTCGAATTTGCGTATAATAACATCTATCAGGGTTCGATTGGAATGGCTCCTTATGAGGCACTTTATGGGAGGAAGTGCAGATCCCCTCTATTTTGGGATATAGAGGATTGAAGATGGACTGAGGAGCATAAACTCGATAGAGCAGAACCTAAGGAAAATATTACTGCTACTATTAAGAAAGTTCATCAGATTAGACAGAGAATGAAAGCGGCCCAGTCTCGTCAGAAGAGTTACGCTGATAAGAGAAGAAGACCTTTACAGTTAGAGGTAGGGGATAAGGTCTTTCTAAAAGCATCTCCGAGGAAGGGATTCACTCGGATTGGTAAAGGTGGGAAACTCAGTCCCTGATATCTTGGACCGTTTGAGATTTTAGAAAGAATTGGGGAAGCGGCGTATAGGTTGGATTTACCGCCGAATTTGACCGGGATACACAACGTGTTTCACGTTTCTCAACTCCGTAAATATTATCCCGATGACGCCACAATTCTCCCAGTTGAAGAGGTTCAGTTAGAGCTGGATTTGACGATTGAGAAACATCCAGTTGCAATTCAGGATCGGAAAATGCAACAGTTAAGAAACCGACAGATTCCTTTGGTCAGGGTACTTTGGAGAGATCAGAAATCAGAGGAATCCACCTGGGAAACTGAAGAAAAGATGAAGAGATTATATCCAGAGTTGTTCAAGAACTAGGCTCGGACTTGAGGACAAGTCCTTTTTAAGGGGGAAGGATTGTGACACCCCGACTTTCAGACCGCACAGGTATGACGTATGTGCGCGATTTATATTATTTAAATTCATATTCTTTACTCTTTTAATTCTTATTTTTAAATATTTCTTATGAATTCGAATGATTCTTATTTGAGTATGTACGTATTTTGTATGGGTTGATTTGGTTTTGCCTATTGTATGTTTTTGAATTAATTGTTCGTTCGGAACCTAAAGGAGGTTAAAACGCTTTTAGCGCACCATGGGTTCCGATATGTGTAATTTGAGCTCGAGAATTCGGATTCGAATTCCGTCACCACCGTTGAACTCGTTTCGACGATTCGGGTTCGATGGACTAAGCCTCATGACCTTTTAAGCTCATTTGGTAATCCGAAATCCGACCGGAAACTTACCTCGTTCTTATATGACTACCTTTCACCTATTTGCACTTTGGTCCCTCAAATTTTGACATACTACCTTCAACCTTGGGCCCACACTCCACCAAAACTCAGCATATCCATCTCTCTCCCTCTCATTATCGGTACAAGAAAGGTAAAGGAGAGAAGGTGCAGCAACTTTGGAGCAAAACCCTTCAAACCCGTCACTATTCACCCTTGGGAGAATTTGAGCTCTAATCTCCATTTTCTTCCAACATCTTCAAGGGGTAAGTTAGTATTTGATATGTACATGATATTATGGTCATTTTGAGCTATTGAATCCATGCTTTGATCTAGGTTTGATATAGTTATGGAGCATAACATGAATATTGAGGGTTTGATGATCTTCCTTGTTTCTTGGACTTAAGCTTTGATTTGAAGTTATATATGGGATCTCTTATGCCCCTAACATGAAAATATGGTCTTGTTTCTGAATATGGTTGAGCATGGTGGAAGTTGCCATTGATGAAATTCAAATTCTTGCATGAGAATTCTTGTGATATATGATGATTCTTGAGCTTTTGTGATAGTTGGGAGATTACATGAGGATTATGAAGTAATTTGCTATGATTTGCATGAGTTTTGTGGCTTGAGGTGATTGCTTGTTGTTGCTGCGTGCTTGCCCTGCTCCCTCCCCTGTTTTTCCCGCAGAGTTACTGTTGCTGCTGTTATTTTTTTTCGAAGAAGACAGGCCAACACGACCGTGTCAGCTTTGTGCGTGTTTTGGACACGGCCGTGTCAGCCTCTCGACTTGGGGCAATTTATTTTTATAAAACCGGACACGGCCGTGTCCATTTTGAACTAAAACTCAACACGGCCGTGTCAGCCCCTCGAATTAAGCCTCTGAATTTATTTTAACCGGACACGGCCGTGTCCATTTTGAACTAAAACCCAACACGGCCGTGTCATTTGAAAATATGGCGACGGCAATTGCTCGTTTTATCGCTTCGTTGTTTTTCTTTGTGTTCTCTTTCTTCGTTTATGACGTGTATGTAATGTTAGCTGCTTATATTACGCGTTATGTGCTTTGTTTTGAACTTATGACTTTATTTGCTATGAATTGTGTGAATAAGAATTGGTAGGATTATTGGACACACAATTGTATTTCATTTACATTCTTTGCATTCATAAGCATTGTCGAGCGTCTATTTGGTTCATATTTAAGTCTAAGTCTCGGGTCTTGCTTTCTTTTGTGTTTCAGAGCCTCTTTTGGTCGCGCAAGAGCCCGAAGCTTAGGTGGTCGGTTACCGTTCGATCCTACCTTTTTGTCCCTTTTGTTAAGGTGAGGTTAGGAATTAGTAGTTAAATACCCTATGGCCTATAATATGATAAATTTTTCCCCTGAATGCGGATATGGTACATATATTTAGATACGAGTGCTTAATTTATGTTTATGATTTTTTGGAATAACTTTGGTCTCTTGGAAACGATATATGTACGAGTATATATAAGCTTGATTTTAAATCTCTTTTAGTATGTTTTGTTATGTTGAGCGAGTGTGCCCTGAAAGATGGGATTTTTGGTTTGAATTGGTTTGTGGGCCCTGGAGACATGGGTAAGGAAGGCCCGGGGCGATCGCGGGGTCGCCGGGTTTAACCCCTGTGCACGTTCTCATTTGAGATATTCACGTGCGACCTAGGGAGGTTGGGAAGGCGTGGTATCTTGAGCCTTCGGTGGATAACCGGAGAAGGCATAACGTGGGTTAGCTACCCCGTATGTTTTTGGTATTGTAGGTGCTAGGGTTTGATTCCCGACACACCATGGATGTAAGGATGGATTTATGATTTGATATTTATGTTGAAAGGAGTAAGGGATAGTCCGTTCTCGCCGGGCTTTTAACTATGTTTTGACTGATGGACTATGAATCGAGATAGATGCTTTTCTTACTATATATTAATTTCGGGAAATGGTTTTGGTGTGCAAAACTCTAGCCTCGATTCATGACTATCACTTTTGATTTGTGCTATGCTCTATACGTATTTAAGGTGTGGGTGTGTTAAGCCCCTCACTCAGTCGAGTTGTGAGACCGACCCTCTCCTTTCCCTTTCAGGTGTGCCGAGCTAGGCGGGGAAGTGCGTCGAGTCGAGTCGTACTTAGCCGTTTAGGTCGAGTTGCATTCATTTTCTTGCCTTTTGTTTACACTTTCTATGTATTTGATCTTCTAACTTGTCTTTTGGAGAATTTCAACCGATAAATGTGTATCCTCGATCTTTTGGGATGTGAAGCCATGTATATGATGTGTATGATTTTATGCTTTTATGTCGAGCTCGTTTGGATCCTGTTTTTGCTTCCGCGTATTTGTTTAGTGTTTGCACACTCTGGTGTTGTTTAGCCCCGTTTAGCCTAGTGTGTGAGTGTAGGTCACCGTTCGCTTAGACTTGGGCTCGTGTATGGAAACCCATTTCATATGTGGGTTCGGGTTTAAGTGCGGGGGATGTGATGGCCCACCGCTCCAGGCGTCACAGTTCGAAAAGAACTTATGTAAGTAATTTATTTTATTGAGCTATTGTGTATATTTTTATGGATGAATAAGATCTATGTGTCTGTTATTTGATTGGTAGAACAAATGGCAAACTAAAAGAGCAGAGCACCCAATCCCCCAAAATTTGGAGGGCACATCAATTGAGTTTCAGGTGAATACATATCATATTTGTTTCGCAAGTATAAAATAATTTATATGTGGTGTTTAGAAAATTCATTGATATTTCGATTATTTTGATTAGGAATGGGCAGAAGAGCAAGGTGGTCCGAACAAAGATAGATTTGTTTAAGGACTTGGAGGTGCAGCTTCATTTGTGACTGCTCCTAAGACCTCAAATCCTCCATGTACATCTTCAATATTGGAGAATGCAACTCAAAATTTGCTAGCAGCTCAAATGGAAGAAAATAAAAAGATGAAGGAGGAACTTGAGACATTAAAGAAAATGGTCGTGGATTTATCTTCCCAATTTCAAGCTGCTCGGGCACCATTGTGGACTCCAGCTAACCAAGGGCCTTATTTTATGTCTTCTCCTGGATTTATGCCTTATCCGGGATTCATGCAGTCTGGTTTTGTGTCTCATACAAGTATCACACCATCTATAGCAGCTCAGGTACACAACACGACTTCTACATCCACTCCTATTATTGAAATGGAGAAACAACAAATTGCTCTTAATAATGTAGGTGATGAGGGAACTTATACTGATGAGGTGGAAAAGGAGGAGGAGGGGGAGGAGGAGGAGGAGGAGGAGGAGGGGGAGGAGGAGGAGGAGTTATATATAGAAGTGTGAATGTTTTGTAAATATTGGTAACTTTTTTAAAAAGAATCGACGTAGATGATGATAACTTTTGTGAAAAACATTGAAGTAGATGCTGGATTAGTTGAAGTTTTTGTAGATGTTGGATTAGTTGAAGCTTGCTAATATTGATGTACGTATCTGTAGATGGAACTAATATCCACTTGTAAATGTGACTAATTTCCATGTTTTGTCCATGTTGGTACTTGTAAATGTGGCTAAGTTCCACGTATTTTGTAGATGTTGATTTTTGTAAATGTGGTTAATTACCACATATTTGTAGATGTTATTAACTATTTGGTAGTGTTATGTGATGGAGAATGATTTATAAACTACTAGTGTTTTATATGGAGAATAATTTGATTGTCATTGTTGGTATATTGGTTTCATGGATTTTGAATTTTTTATTGTTGGTATATTACAGAATAGGTTGATTTTATTGTTAATATAGGTTTTGAATTAGGATTTTGTAAGATTATTTTTGCAACTGAATTTTTTTTTAAAAAAAATTATAATATTAAATTTTATTTTACAAGTGTATAATTATTTATTACAATTGAATTTTAATTGCAAATAAAAAATATTTACTTTTTGCAATCAATTTTCGGTTGCAAAATTCGATTGCAAGTTAATTATAAAAATAGAAATAAATTATCTTTACAATCGAATTTTCGGTTGCAATTCTGGTTGATGTTTCGTAGAAATTTTGCAACAAAAATTCGATTGTAAATTTTTATGCTCAAATTTGCAGCCGAAAATTCGTTTACAAAATTAGTCATATGATTGCAACCGAATTTCCGGTTGCGAAATGACGTGGCTTGCATGCCACGTCTGCAGACTTTTGCAACCGTTGATTCGGTTATTAATTCGGTTGCAAATTCGGCTACAAAATTTTGCAACCATGGTTTTGGCAACCGAAATGTTCGGTTGCAATTCGGTTGCTAAACGGTTGCAAAATGGTCTTTTTCGGTTGCTAATTCGGTTGTTAAAGTCATGTTTTCTAGTAGTGATGTAAAATTGCGGTCGAGTTTCTAGTGGGCAAAATCGAGTTCAGATCAAAAAGTATATTAAATTGTATAATTTATAAGATACGATCCTATTTTGTCCCTGAAGCGGTCTGATCCAAGGTGTCACACTCCAACACTTAGAATTTGTTAAGGAGAGGAAACTAAGATGAAATAATTCCGGCAAAGGTCACCAGACGGCATGGGATCTACCTGCTAGGTACAAACGCAAGAAAAGCGTAAGAAGACCAAGTTGGGGAAATGAGGGGTGAGACCCAATTTAGCTCTCCAACGCTCAAGTCAGTGAAACAGTTCAGGTGAGTGAACTGTACAGGCGTAGCTCTTGTTTTTACTTTGAGCATGCACCATATTCAATGCTCTCGGACGTGCACCCTAACTTAGCCAGATGATCAGATGAGACAATCTATCCGATCGAGGGATTTATAGGCAAAATTAACCTCACCACTTTGGTGGGGAAGATTTCAAATGTGGTTTCTTGGATTCCACAATGTGGCATGCGTCGTTTGGTATAGCGTGACCCTAGGTGTCATCCTGACATCATATCACGTCGGTATTGATTTTGTCTAAATGATTTAAATAAAATAAATTTTTAATTTTAAAAATTTAAATGTCACTTTTAGAATATGGAGAATTAAACTGATATAAAGTACTTGAAACATTAAAAACTAAAATTAACCAGATTTTGTTTTAAAATACTTAAGTGAAACGAATTATTAATTTTAGAAAATCAAACTTAAATTTTAAAATGGTAAAGATCAAAGTAATATAAAATTAAAATTTCAAAGACCTCATCCCCCGGGTGGTCCTTACTTGACCAAAAAAAAGAAAAAAACTCAAATACCAAATATGACAATTGCCATAACTTCAACCATTATTGTGTATACGGATGGGTCTACATATTCAATGTCCAAAGAAAGTGACCATTTGAAATATTTTCTTACTACGGTTATTATATAAAATTTTTTAAGGGGAGTTTTGAGAAAACTCCCCATGGGTTGAAAAAATTTTAGTTTGCTCTCCAAGTCTAAAAATATTTTAGTTCACTTCCCAATTCACATGCATAATTTGAGTTAACTCCCCAATTTGGGGGGCAGATACCACATATAGCGATTTAGATACACCATATGACGAATTAGGTACACGATTATGCATGTTTAATAAAACTCAAGAATCGTGTACCTAAATCGTCATATGGTGTATCTAAATCGCCATATGTGGTATCTGCCCCCAAAATTGGGGAGCTAACTCAAATTATGCATGTGAATTGGGGAGTAAACTAAAATTTTTTTAGACCTGGGGAGCAAACTAAAAATTGACTATACAATTGGGGAGTTTTCTCAAATTACCCCATTTTTTAATGGGTCAATTCGGTTTAGATTTTTCTTTTTATTAAACACATAATTTCAAATTGGATTCGAATTCGAAATATTATTCTAAAAATGAATTAATTAACTAATTAAATCAACTTCAGTTAAAACTCAATTCGACTTAAATAAACTAGACGGGATTATGCATTTTTATATACACAACTATATTTATAAGTGAATATATATATATATTTCACGTAACTAGCACTCGCAATATGCATTTTTATATACACTCCTATATTTATAAGTGAATATATTTTTTTTTTCCCATGTAACTAGTACTCACAATATCTACACCGTAAACAAGAGCTTTGTTTGTTTTTTTTTTTTTTTTTCTTTTACTTAAACATAAACCCCCAAGTGGCTAGCATAATTCGAACTCCGGTCATTATCGTGAAAAAATAATTTCATTAACAATTTAAACTAACCACTATTGATGTAAATAAGAGCTTTGAAGATGGTCCTGAAATATATATAGATATTATATATATATGCATTAAATACACATGGCAATATAGTACATTATATATATAAGTACTGCAGCAAACAGCAACTATGAAGTTTCGTTGCGCATTTATAAATGAGAATTAAATTTTCCTGTACAAAGAATTGAATTGGTTTCGAAAGGACCATTCATATGTGGCACTGCAAGTCGTAAATGAAGGTGTTTTTCACCCTATTATGCAGTAATTTTTCAAATCATACTTTAATCTAATGTTGAAATTACATTTAGGGTTAGCTTTACTGGTATATTATATATATATTCTTGTAGAAAGTATATGTAAATGTACGATAATTAAGTTGCTTGACTACCGCATGCTTATTTTTTTCTTTAAAAAAAATTTGAAATGATGCATCGAATACTGAATCGAAAATTTCTAATCGGTAAAAAATCCGAATTACGATTATCATATATTTTTTAAAGAAAATTTGAAGGTTTCGTGAGCATAGTAAGTCTGCATCTTCTTTCAACAAAGGAGCTGACTTCCCAATACACCAAAAATGAGAAATCATATTCCAACACCAGTAAAAAATCATCTTAGGTGGATTTGCTGCTGTGCCGGCGGTCGTGAGGAGGCGACGGCTACGCTGACAGAGATGGGCTGCGGCGGTTGAAGGAAGCAACAACTGGTGCGACAACAGGTTGGTGGCGCTGCAGCTGCTGAAGGTAATTAGGGTTAGCGTCTTTGCATCTCTTTATTTTTCATGTCGGCAAAATTATAAATTTAGTATACCAACTCGACAAATTCAATAATTTCAATATGTTTCATGTTCTGGAGACAAAATAAGTTTCTATCTAAAAAATCAAGCAATTTAATGCATATATATATATATTTTTTTTCGGAAACTCATCTTGTCGGGTAGGTGCCCGCCAGAATTTACACATGATGATTTTACTTGATTTTGAAGATACATTTATATTTCTTCGATGTCTGTGTAATATATACTCCATTAATAATATCAATTTAACGTAAGACCTGATCTGATCATGTAGCTGCAATATATCTGTTATAATTAGTTATGATCTCCGAAGAACGTAGGGCTGGAGTCTGGACCAGACAATCTACTTATTATTGGTCAAAACATTACTTGATCAGTGGCTGTGATTCATTTTGAGACATTACTGTGTATGTATTACTTGACCAATGGCTCTGATTCATTTTGATTTGTCGCACCTTGGATATCCGTTGATTACGGTTTACGCGTTGGATTTTTTAACTTGGGGAAAATTACAAATTTGGGACAATAACCAACCCCATTTTATATTTTTGGACTTTAATTTGGTATTTCTGATTTTAGGGACACTTACTCTCAAAATTTTACAATTTTGGCCAAAACTCATCCGGATCCTTAATTTCGCACTGGAAAACCTCACGTGATCGTCTGAAATAGGTTGAAATCCCGCGGGGTAAAATAGCCTAGCCACATAAGCAAAAGAATGCATTGCCACGTGGGATTTCAACTGATTTTAGGCGAACAAGTGGGGTCACGTGCAGTTTTCCAATGCGGTTTTCCGATGCGAAATTAGGGATCCGACTGAGATTTGATGCACACTCTTTTGCTTATGTGGCCTAGGCTATTTTTCCACGCGGGATTTTAACCGATTTCAGGCGATCATGTAGGGTCACGTGCGACTTTCCGGTGCGGAATTAAGGATCCGGCTGAGATTTGGCCAAAATTGCAAAATTTTGAGAGTAAGTGTCTCTAAAATCAGAAATACCAAGTTAAAGTCCAAAAATACAAAATGAGGTTGGTTATTGTCCCAAATTTACAATTTTCCCTTTTAACTTGTGTGCATAACTTAGTTCTTAAATTTTTTCCCAGATGGCACATGAGAGCTTGGCATATCACAACCAAACCCCCTCAGAATCGCAATGTCTCGGTTGCAACGTGATATGGCTTATGGCCGGCACGTCTCTATTCAGACTCTAGAAGTGACTTTTAATTCCTTATGAAATAGCATTTTGACTCGTAACACTTAGCAATACTCTCGCAATTGACGAGCGCCAATTAGCAGTACGTACTCTCACGATTGACGAACGATTCTAATACCATTCAGTTACGCTTTAAAAGTATGGGTCCAAGAACAATTACAAATCTTGCTGAGGTTTAGGTTAGTTATGATAAAAATTTTAATAATTGAAACTTTGCATTTCTGCTGCTAAAGTCAATTCGAGGTACAAGCTTGAACTTACGGAGGACATACATATTAAAAGCTATCATTTGTTAAGATGTCTCAATTCTATGTTCAGAATCTGGCTGGCTATTGACAGGGGGAAGATGAAACCTTGAATAATACCATATTTCAAGTTGTGTAATATATAAAATTATATATATTTTAATTATGTAATCCATTTATATAGGTTAAATGTATATATATTCGAGCAAAAATTTGTCATAAAACTAAAGCATTTCTAGTTAATTCACAAGGATTCGTGAGCATTTTGGATTTTAATTTAGTATCGTATCACATTTTTTAAACTTAAATTTATTTATTATAAGTCTTTTTTCTTCTTTTCGTTCAATAGTGGGAAAAAAGAAAAAAGAGGCTTATGGGCTTTCCAAACATATTCTAAGCTGTTGAATCGTACTTAATTTGTGTCGATACGAGGAAATTGTAAATTGTGTATATCAATTTGATTAATTCATCGCTTTTGGTATATTTTATTTTTTGACGATAAAATAGGATCGTATTTTCAGAATCAAGCGATTTAATACACATTTTTAACCAAAAATTAATTCTACCCATTGGAATTTACATGTGGTGAACTAGGAATTCTCCATATATAAAATTGGGGTTGAGTTTCTAGTGGGCAAAATCGAGTTCAGATCAAAAAGCACATTAAATTGTATAATTTATAAGATACGATCATATTTTGTCCCTGAAGCGGTCTGATCCAATGTGTCACACTCCAACACTTAGAATTTGTTAAGGTGAGGAAACCAAGATGAAATAATTCAGGCAAAGGTCACCAGACGGCATGGGATCTACCTGCTAGGCACAAACACAAGAAAAGCGTAAGAAGGCCAAGTTGGGGAAATGGGGGGTGAGACCCAGTTTAGTTCTCCGACGCTCAAGTCAGTGAAGCAGTTCAGGTGAGTGAACTCTACAGGCGTAGCACTTGTTTTTACTTTGAGCATGCACCATATTCAATGCTCTCGGACGTGCACCCTAACTTAGCCAGATGATCAGATGAGACAATCTATCCGATCTAGGGATTTATAGGCAAAATTAACCTCACAACTTTGGTGGGGAAGATTTCAAATGTGATTTTTTGGACTCCGCGATGTGGCGTGCGTAGTTTGGTATAGCGTGACCCCAGGTGTCATCCTAACATCATATCACGTCGATATTGATTTTGTCTAAAGGATTTAAATGAAATAATTTTTTAATTTTAAAAATTCAAATATCACTTTTAGAATATGAAGAATTAAAATGATATAAAGTACTTGAAACATTAAAAACTAAAATTCACCAAACAATACTTAAGTGAAACGAATTACTAAATTTAGAAAGTCAAACGTAAATTTTAAAATGGTAAAGATCAAAGTAATATAAAATTAAAATTTCAAAGACCTGATCCCTGCTGGACTGCTGCTCCTTAGTCGACCAAAAAAAGAAACATTTCAAATACCAAATATGACATTTGCCATAACTTTAAGCATTATTGTCTATACGGATGGGTCTACATATTCAATGTCCAAAGAAAGTGACCACTTGAAATATTTTCTTACTACGATTATTATATAAAGTATTTTAATGGGCTATTTTTTAGTAATCGATTCGGTTTAGATTTTTCTTTTTATTAAACACATAATTCTAAATTGGATTCAAATTCGAAACATTATTCTAAAAAATGAATTTAGTTTTCCACTTAAATCAACTCCAGCTAAAATTCAATTCGACTTAGATAAACTAGACGGGATTATGCATTTTTATATGCACACCTATATTTATAAGTGAATATATATATATATATATATATATATATATATATATATTCCACGTAACTAGTACTCGCAATATGCATTTTTATATACACTCCCATATTTATAAGTTAATAAATTTTTATTTTTTTCCATGTAACTAGCACTCGCAATATCTACGCCGTAAACAAGAGCTTTGATTTTTATCTTTTTTTTCCTTTTTCTTAAACATATACCCCCAAGTGGCTAGCATAATTCGAACTTGGATCATTGTCATGAAAAAATAATTTCATTAACAATTTAAACTAACCCCTATTGAACGTAAATAAGAACTTTGTTGAAGATGATCCCGAAATATATATATATATATTTATTTATGCATTAAATACACATGGCAATCTAGTGCATTATATATATAAGTACTGCAGCAAACAGCAACTATGAAGTTTCGTTGCGTATTTATAAATGAGAATTAAATTTTCCTGTACAAAGAATGAATTGGTACGCAAAGTTAGGACCACTTAAACCTACTTCTTCTTAGTCAGTAGTTATCATATTTGTCCAACTAAAAAAAAAATTAGTTATCATATTTGTATTATGGGGAAGTTATTTAAAAGGACCAAATATCCTCAAAAGTTATCTTAAACCTCCTACTTTGAAAAATGTATGTTTTAGGTTACCAATACACAAGTTATTTTTCCTAAACCCCCCCATAACCCTGAAAAGTCTGTTTTGCCCCCACTTTTTCTTGTTTTTTTTTCCCCCTTTTTTCCCCTCGCTTGAAAAAATGGATTCCCATTTTAGGAAAGATTCATCTCATAATCTGCAACCACATTTCCACTTCGTCGGCAACGAGATCTAACGGCGACGACAACAGGATAAAGGTAGGCGGCGGCAACGGCAACGGCAACAAAGACAGCAGGATCTTGATAAGCGGCGACAACGGGAGTGGATGTAGTTATCGTGCCCTATTTCCTGTACTGCTATAAGGTATTCTCAGCGTATGAATGTTAATTGAATGTATTCTTGGCGTTATTTGAAAATTTGAATGTTAATTATGTGAATTAGACAGTATAATTCAGTGATAATTTGTGTTGAATTGAATTGTTGATAATTTGTATCGAATCGAATTGTTGATCCTCTGCAAACTGATACTTTGTATTGGTATTCTGAAGATGGCGTTGGTCGTTGACGAAGCTCAAGACAAGCAAATCCTAGGAAGTTGTTGGTTTAACGGCGAAATTACGGTATTTCCAATTCCGCGGAGTGCGTCAGTGGAAGAGATTCACGCGCAACTTAGTGAAGAGTGGTCAGACTTCAACTCTGATACTTACGTGGTACAATACCTCGCACCCCATAAAAAAGGTGTGTGGGTCAGTTTGCGACGCGACGGGCAGATTCCGACTATGATCCAACTGCATGAACTTGCCAAACTCAACATTGTTGAGCTGAGGGCGATTCGGTCTCCTGCCTATTTAGGTGGGAAGCAAGCATCGAAGAGAAGATATGAGATTTCTAATTTATTCATTTCTGTATTAACACTATTTAATTTCTGGTCAGTAATCTCATTCTGTCTCAGGAAGAGAAGATATAACCCCTACGCTGATGGTTCATGCTTGGCCACTGTTCGTTCTGAAGTTGAGGTTTGATTAGATCCACTGCGTGCTCTGGAGTTGAGGATTGATTTTATTCACTCTTTTTTAAGGAACTTTATTTGTTGTTGTAATTGTATACACCCCTTTATGATTGTTTCTATTTATTTGAAACTACGTCAATAAATTGCTTGATGCTGTTTTCTCAATTTGATCTAATGGAAAAGTTAAAAATGGGTGATTAAAGGCAGACTTTGTCCAGTGAAAGGTTAGAAATGCGTAATTAAACTAATACTTTGTCCAGTGAAAGGTTAGAAATGCGTAATTAAACTAATACTTTGTCCAGTGAAATTTTAGAAATGCGTTATAAAAGGTAGACTTTGTCCAGTGAAAGGTTATAAATGCATGATTAAAAGAAGACTTTATCCAGTGAAAGGTTATAAATGCGTGATTAAAGGAATAGTTTGCCAGTGAAAGGTTATAAATGCGTGATTAAAAGAAGATTTTGTCCAGTGAAAGGTTAGAAATGCGTGATTAAAAGAATAGTTTGTCCAGTCAAAGGTTATAAATGCGTGATTAAAAGAAACTTTGTCCAGTGAAAGGTTAGAAATGCGTGATTAAAGGAATAGTTTGTCCAGTTAAAGGTTATAATTGTTAGGAAAAGTACCCTAGAAAGCCGATTGTATATCCGCTTTGTGCTTTTCCTTATTGTAATCACAGACAATCTTTGAATGAAATAACGAATTGAGGCAACACTTCTTTATATGCTCTTGTTTGGTATGCGTTTACTTTAGCTGTGCATGTATGAGAACTCCCCTAATCCTGATGACTTTAGGACTTTACCATTTAGGTGAAATGGTTCATGAAACGAGCCCTATATCACATAAGTCATGATTAGTAAAATACTCCAAGCCGATGAGTCCTACAGACAGTGGGAGTGTCAACCTGACTCCTCTAGGGCTTGCTTGTGGGATCACGCCCTTAAGAAGGACCACCTTGTTTCATGGAGGTGCAAAGTGTATAGTTGATACGTGCGTGATACATGAGGGTGCTTACTTTAATAAGTAAGTTCACTGAGGTGCCCCGTGTGAGAACATTCCTAAATGGGAAAGGAAGTTTCTATTTCAGGAAATAGAAACTTCCAGATTAGGAAATATCTTACGAGTCATTGATGTGATTAATTGATCCTTAGACTTGAGGTTCCTTGTCACTTTATGAGTTAACTCTGTAGTCTTAGGTATAAGCTTTAAAGGGTGTCGCCTTAGACAACTGATTCAAGACTTATGCTGGGGCTGCACAAGTGATTCATGAAAGTGAATGAGAATCAAGAAAGGACCTACACTTGCATATGCAAGGTGATCTCTTATTGTGTAAGTCATTCATATGCCATATGGAGTCCTTGGCCAAGGAAGTAGATCAAGACATCAAGAAAAGGGTTTCTTGGATTGAGATCAAATGGATATGAAATGCACTTAGCTTTAAGACCGGATTATTAGGGTTCTGATTATTCCCTTGCCCTAGATCTTGGTTGAGAGATAGTAAGTAGGAGGATTGTATCTCACATGAATCAATGACTTAAAGGTTCTGTCGAATCCGAACATTCCAATTCAGCTAGGGGTTAAACACCTGTTGTTAGACTATGGTCGTTTAATCTGTGGACTGATTAATTAATTAGTGAATTAATTAATTAGGTTCACTGCTAATTGAATTGAGAACCTAGAGGGTCACACACAACAACTTGGTTACATGAGTTGAGGCTTGAAAATGATTAAACGAGTTAATCAGGCCAAGAGGGTTCCACACGTGTGAAACCACAGGTGTGGCTCACGTGAGTGACACGTGTCCTTGTGACACGTGTCCCACACGTGTGAATATATATATTGTATATATATATATATTAAATAATTAAATGTGTTAATTATTTAATAGACTTTGGTTTAATTTTTGAATTAACAAGAAAGTCTTATTTTGGAGAAAAATAATCTAGTTAATTAATTATGAATTAATTAATTAAATAAAATAAGTTATTTATTTTAAATAAATAAAGTATAAAATTATCCAAAAATCGTTTGGATATTTTTAGCTCTCTTGAAAGTTGATTTGAATTTGAATTCAAAGTCAAAGTCAAAATTACTTGATGATCAAGTAATAGGAGAGAGAGAGACCAAAACCCTAGTCCATAAGGACTAGGAATTTCAGCCACTCCCTTATTATAAATAGGGGAGCTCGAGCTCCCCTTAGAGCTAATTGGCAATTCTTTTGGTTCATGTGTTGAACACCATCCTTTCTCCAAGATAAATTAAACCCTAGGTTAAGCCTAAACACTAACTAGAGAACTAGCATCCTTACTAGTTAGATTGTGATCAAGTTGGTGGACTATCTCTAGAGAGCTTCAAGTTAGAAGTTTGAAGATTCGAGCTTTACCAAGGAGAGGGGAGCAAGCCGCGAGAAGAGCGTTCTTGGGTGGCTTGAAACACTTCAAGAAAGAATAAAAGAAAAGTAAGTTTCTTATCTCTACGAATTTGGATACATGATTGCGAGTCCAAGGTCCTTTTATTGGGAAAATTTTTAAATTTCCGCTGCTTTCTGATTCGTGTTTCCAACAAGTGGTATCAGAGCCACCTCGTTAATCGTGTTTCTGATTCGTCTCAATTATACTGAATGTGGTAGAAATTCTTAGGCTTGATGCGATTGAGTATTTGTAATTGTTTTAGAAAGCCTGAATTACGAAACTGTATTTTTTCCTGAAAGTTTCTGAAAATTGGTTTTAGCAAAATTTAATTTTTGAAAACTATTTTAGATTTGAAACTGTATAAACTGTTTTTGAATTTCTTGGATTTGTTTTGCTTTTGAACGAAAACACGAAACGAAAACACGGAATACGACGAACACGCGAAACCCCGTGCACGAAGGTATCGCGCGCGGGCTTCGCGCGCACAGGGCATCCCGCCCAGCACCTCCCACACGCCGTGCGGGAGGCGCGCCTGCCAAGGGCGGCCGAGACTGGCCGCCCGTCGCCTGCACATGGCCGAGATGGGCCCCGTGCAGGAGAGCGTGGCGTGCACGCCCAGCGTGCGCGCGCATGCCTGCGACGTGCGGCCCTCTTCGCGTACGGGCCCCGTTTTTCCTTCGTAATCCGTTTTCGTATTTCGATATCGTGAAATCCAGTCCCAATTTTTATTTTAATTTTAAAATTTTATTTTTGAATATTTATTTTAATTTTTGAATAAAACTTAAAATTGAGATTTTTGAGAAATTGAAACGGTTTATATTTTGGGAAAATACATCTTTGATAAAATTATTAATTTTCAGAAATTAATTGGAATTTTATTTGTTTTGCTAATTTGGGATTTATTGAAAACTTTTATAAATAAGACTCGCATCAAGTCGTGTTTTAAGTCATTAAGACTTGAAACGGGAATTTTAATTTATTGGCTAAATTTAAATTCTCGCAAAAGCATGTTAGGTGATCATGGGTTTAGACTTATGTATGGTTTTAATTTATGCACATGGATGGTTTAAATTGGGGTTGGAGCCCTATAGTTGCGTTTTTCAATTGAGGTTGGAGCCTCACTTATGTGCGTACTGTTATGTGATTTATTATGTGGCTTTCCATATTACTGTTTTTAAGGCCGGGGTATGCCCCGTGTAATTGTCTAAGGCCAATATGAAGATTGAGCCTTATTACTTTATATCTTTTTCTTTTTATTGTAATTTGAGAGTAGAGATAAGTGGTGAGGTTTTATTTTCATTTTGGAGACAATGCACCCATGGAGTAAGATGGACCACATTCAAGTAACAAGGAGGCCATAAGTGAAGACCCCTCAAAATGTTAGGGAGGGGAATCTCAACTGCAAAAATGTAATAGAGATAGGGCTCGTATTTTGTTACCGCTTTCTCTTATGTGATTTAAACTGTTTATGTGGCATGTATGTTAGAACTTGTGATTGTGGAGTGGCTCCCACATATCACGCATAAGATAGGTAGAACCCATGATCATTACATGTTAGTATCATGCTAGGACATGTTATCTGTTTATGTGCTTGTTTGAAATGCATTTAAGTGTACTTGCATTAATCAAGACTAATAAAATTGGATAACATATATGTTGGTGAGGTCGAACCGCACAACTCTTCGGTTGATTCGAAAATTCCCATTAAATATTAAGCTAATTTCGAACAAATAGGTGTTTAATTCGAGATGTAAATTTTGAATTAAATTCCTAGCATTCCATCAATAGGTTTTAAGTTTAGTAAGCGAAACTAGTTATTGTCCGCGAGTCGTGGGATAGCTAGTGGAGCTTATTAGTTCTTAGTTACCTAATTGATCCTTTTAAATGATCAATATTTCGTGATCAATTTTAGCAAGGACGATGTCCGCGAGTCGTGGGTCGTTCGAACTAAGTTTTGGTCATGATCTTATGATTGATGGGTCTAGCTTAACGCCTAAGTAAATATGGATGTCGCACGAGTCGTGGGTCCATATTGAAAGATAGGTGATGCAAAAACAATTACTAAGAGTTCTAAAGGTGTTAGAATTGGTAAGTTGTACCTACCTAGGGTTCTTACTCAAAATGTCCGTGAGTCGTGGGTTCGAGGTAAAATGCCTAGGATCTTAGTACCCATTGGGAAACGTGTTCCTCTTAGATCTTTGGGAATTCTAGATCTCTGAAAAACAGTGGGAGTTACATTAGATTAAAGACCTTATCTTTTGTATATCGTTATAATTCAGCATGCTCACTAGTTCTCTGTTTTACCATTTAGGTCGTAGATTCTGTGATTCTCTACGTGTTTTGAGATGACAACCAAAAACCCTCTTGTATCGATCCTCGAGTCAAACAGGTTGACTGGTCCCAACTATTCTGATTGGCTGAAGAATCTAAAAATCATTTTAGATTCTGAGAAGAGAACTTATGTTCTCTTCGAAGGGGAGCCTAGTCCCGAAGGGGAGGCTCCCACTCGGGCCGAGCGGGACGCGATTCAGAAGTGGAAGGATGATAATCTCCAAGCCCGTTGTCTTATGTTGGCTAACATGTCTCCGGACTTGCAAAAGCAACATGAGGCCATGGAATTTGCTTGGGAGATTTACGACCACTTAGAGCAATTTTACCGCCCTCATGAACGTGTTACAAGGTATAACACTTCAAAGGAATTGTTCCACTTGAGAATGAGGGAAGGTTCAAGTGTCCATGAATATGGACTCAAGTTTCTCGCCCTTACTGAGAAACTTGCTTCCATGGACATGCCACTGAAAGATGAGCTTTCAGTGGATTTGTTGCTAGCTTCGCTCCCACCATCATTCAACCCTTTTGTCCTTAACTTCAACATGAATCATGCTGGTGCTACTGTAGCTGAGCTGATTAGTCAGCTTGTGACTGCTGAAAGCACGATCAAGAAGGACAATAAGGTTTTGATGGTTAATGCTCCATCTTCCTCTTCTGGACCTTCTAAAGGTAAGGGCAAGAGAGCCCAAAAGAAGAAGAAGAAACCCCTTAGACCCACTGGTGGGGTTTCGAAGGGGAAGGCCCAAAAGAAGAAGCGTGATCAGAAAGAGGATGTTTGCTTCCATTGTGGCAAAGCGGGACATTGGAGGAGAAACTGCCCAGAGTACAAGGCTACTCTAAAGAAAGGTATCTTTCTCGTTGAAGTAAATCTTTCTATTAATTCTAGTTCTTGGGTACTTGATACCGGTTGTGGAACTCATATCTGTAATGATGTACAGATGCTAAGTGAAGTCCAACAACTCAAAGAAGGAGAATGTGTCTTGAAGATCGGCGATGGCTCAAACGTTGAAGCTCGAGCTTTAGGCGCAATTAGATTAGATTTAGGTAGTTTTGAGTTAGTCCTAAATAAAGTCTTTTATGTACCGAGCATTATTCGTAATATAATTTCAGTTCTAATTTTAGATTGTGAGGTTATGAAACTTATATTAAGAATGGTAAATACTTTATCAAACGGAACAACTTTTCCGTTCACATCGGTACTCTAAGTAATGGACTTTATCTAACTCAAAATAGCAATATTATGAATATACAACGAGAAACGAAGCGTAAGAGAGATGACAAAGTTTCAGCTCCCTTATGGCACGCTAGATTAGGACACATTTCCAAGAACAGAATTAGCAAGATAAACACTTTAGGATCATTCTCTGAAAATGATCTTAAAGAGTTAACTTCTTGCGAATCTTGTCTCAAAGGAAAAATGTCCAAAGTCCCTTTTAAAGGAACTGTGGAATGTGCCATTAAGGTTTTGAATTTGATCCATACTGATGTTTGTGGACCGCTTAGTGTAAGCACTAGAAACAATCATCAGTATTTCATAACCTTTACTGATGACTTTAGTCGGTATGGTTATGTATACTTAATGAAGTATAAATCTGAAGCTTTTGAGAAATTCTTAGAATTTCAAAAGGAGGTTGAGAACCAAACTGGTCACAAGATCAAAGCACTTCGATCTGATCGAGGGGGCGAATATCTTAGTGAAGAATTCCTTAATCATCTCAAAGATAATGGGATTATCTCTCAGTGGACTCCTCCGGGAACTCCTCAGCTTAATGGAGTTTCTGAGAGAAGGAATCGAACCTTACTTGATATGGTTCGTTCCATGATGAGTTTCACTGACTTACCACCTTCTTTCTGGGGTTATGCCCTAGAAAGTGCAGCTTTGAATCTAGTTCCCTCTAAGTCAGTCCCTAAAACGCCCTATGAAATGTGGCATGGTAAAATCCCTAGTTATTCTTACTTAAGAATTTGGGGTTGTCCTGCTTACGTGAAGAGGACAGTGGGATATAAGTTAGAATCTTGTTCTAACTTATGCTACTTTGTAGGTTATCCTAAGGAATCCATAGGATACTACTTCTATGATCAATCTGAACAAAAAGTGTTTGTTTCCAGAAATGCCACTTTTCTAGAGGAACCATTCCTTAAAGAAAAGAAAGGCAAGATCATAGAATTAGAGGAAGTACAAAGTGAGCCCACGCCACCCACTGAAGAGACGTCCCCTACTGATCAACCACGACCAATCACGAATTTCGATACACACAAAAATCCTCCTCTAAGGCGCTCTGAACGCACTCCTAGACAGCCGGAGAGATGGTATGGATTCTTCCATGAAATCTCTCAAAAGGATAATGATCCTGTAACATATGAGGAGGCACTTTCAGATTCTGACTCTGAACAGTTGATAGAAGCCATGAAATCCGAAATGAATTCCATGAACTCCAACCAAGTTTGGACCTTGGTAGATTTACCTGATGGGGTCAAACCCATAGGTTGCAAATGGATCTTTAAGAGAAAATTTGGAGTTGATGGAAGCATTGCAGCCTACAAAGCAAGACTGGTCGCAAAAGGATTCACTCAAAGACCCGGCGTGGACTTTGATGAAACCTTTTCGCCAGTTGCAATGCAAAAGTCTATTCGAATCATGCTTGCCATTGCTGTATATTATGACTATGAGATATGGCAAATGGATGTGAAAACTGCCTTTCTCAATGGTGACATTGACAAAGACATTTATATGGAGCAACCCATAGGTTTCACGTTTAGTGGGAGTGAGCAAAAGGTTTGCAAACTCCAAAGATCAATCTATGGATTGAAACAGGCTTCTAGGAATTGGAATATTCGATTTGATGAATCAGTCAAAGCGTTTGGCTTCATTCAAATTTCGAATGAATCATGTGTGTATAAAAAGGAATTGGAGACCTCAGTGTAATTCTTAGTACTTTATGTTGATGACATCCTTCTTATTGGGAATTCGGAGGATGACATGAAAGTGAATAAGTTATGGTTATCGAACCAATTCGAGATGAAAGATCTGGGTGATGCGTCCTATATCCTTCGAATTAAAATCTATCGAGATAGATCTAGAAGGTTAATAGGACTATCACAGTCGATGTACATTGACAAAGTATTGAAGAGATTCAATATGGAGTCAGCAAAGGTTAAGAACCTTCCTATGAGTGTAGGAACATGTCTTTCAAAGAAGATGTGTCCTAAGACTAACCTTGAGAAGGAGAGAATGACTCATACACCTTATGCGTCAGCAATAGGTAGCATAATGTCCTAAGACTAACCTTGAGAAAGAGAGAATGACTCATACACCTTATGCGTCAGCAATAGGTAGCACAATGTTATGTACTCTGATACGTCGTTAATTAATCATCTTTATGATTAAATTATGTCCCGAATTATGCTTTGAAATGATATTAATTATAAAAAATTGATGCTTTGTTGTTTATGTCGTAGATTCGGGGCTCGGAAGCAAAATTAGAGCAGATTGGATCATTTTTAGATCCGTCAAGAATAGCACACGAGCAGAAGTTGGATAACTGGAATGGAGCTTATTTGTTGCTGCATGAGGATTGAGTAATTGGAATAAATTGAAGATTTTGGGCTTAGCTTTTGCATGCATAAATTCACGTGTGTTTGGAAGTGCAATGGAGTATGGAATTAAATTTGCTTTGATGGGCCGTGAGTTTATTAATTTGGAAAAGCCCAGCTGCTTGTAATTATTTTTTTGGGACCTTGGACTTGTGGGCTATGCATATGACTTGGGAATTATTAAAGTGGGCCACAAATAGAATTTGATTTGGTGGGCTGCACGTATATTGGGATTATTTGAAGAAAGCCCAACAGATTGGAATTAATTTGAGCCCAACTTGGGAGACAAGAATTATAGTCCTATTTGGAGTAGGACTTGGAGCCGGATTTGCTGGGAAGATTTGGACTTGGGACGTGAGATTTATATATATTTCGGACAACAGCTCTTTGTGGAGAGAAAGTCACGTAATATTTAGAGGCAACAGTTCGGGTTCTGGCGAGCAACATCAAGAGCGAGAATTCGGCACAATCATCCATCTTAGTTTAATTCTTCCCTTTTATTTTTAGTTTATTTATGTTAAAGAATTCCTCTGTTATTGTTTTCATGGATTTTAGTAGCTAAACTTTTAATTATCTAGCCAGGGATTAAGATTCGTTTTAATTATTGTGAGACCTAAACGTTTTAATCAATTCATGTTTATTTAGGCATTTATCTTATCTCCGTGTTTCGCGTTTATTGTGATTGATTTATTTAGTGATAGGGCCCGATCATCTAGATAGATTTAATTGCATATTGCCAATCTTGATGCTTGAAGTGTAGTAAAGTTGATTGATAATTGGTGGTAAATTAGTGACAGGGTCTTAGCGATAACATTCCTCGTTCACTAAGGGATTTGATAATCTAATTTAAATCTTGCGTGTGTCACGAATTGGTTAATTAGGATTGGTGTTTTTATGATTCTTAATGCTGCGAATTCATTAAATCCTGTCGAGTGTCTCTAGGGGTTGTGAATTTGTTAGGGAAGATAACTGTCGAGTGTCTCTAGGTTATCCGACTAATTAAGTAAAAACAAGGTTGAGTCGAGTGTCTCTATCAACTATAGCCAATCTGTCTAAATAACTTGAATTAATCCTTGAGTCAATGATCAATATAATAAATCGAATCGAATATCCCTGGCTAGGTAATTATCCCTTTGATTGATTTTATCCTACGTGAATTGCTTGATAGTTTTAATTAGTTTTAATTCTTGTTAGTTTATTTTAATTGTTTACCTTAGTTTTAAAAACTCAAAACCCCCCTTTTAATTGTTTCTTTCCGTGGATAACTTGGAATTAATAGGAATAAGTCAACCAGTCTCTGTGGATCGACCCTGTTTGCACTATACTCTGTTTAGTCGTCGAATAGGATTTTACATTTATTTTTGACGGATTCGACACCTGTCAAATTTTGGCGCCGTTGCCGGGGACTGTGTTTTAATCGATTTTATTTCTTTTTATGAACAGGAGCATTCGCGGAAAGGACACCCCTCTTTACGATCCAGAAATCGAGAAAACTGCTAGGAAAAAGAGGAAAGAAACCCAATCACGCAAGAAACAAGGTGAGACATCAGATTTGGTCAAGGAAATAGAAAAGGGAACTGATACGGACAGTTCAAGTGATCAGAAATACGACTTGACCGTTGAGCGTGACCACGCCCTAACTATGGCACTACCAGCAGAAGAACGGAGGACCATGGAAGATCTGGTGCGTCCCACTACCACACAGCAGCCCCTATGTATCACTTTTCCAGAGGTTGCTGCTGGTTTCGAGCTGAAGACGGGCACAATTCACCTACTTCCCATTTTTCGAGGTCTGGAAAACGAGAACCCTCACCAACATCTTAGTAAGTTCCACACGGTTTGCTGCTCTACCAAGCCCCACGGAGTCACCGAAGATCAAATCAAGCTTCGTGCTTTTCCATTCTCTTTGCAAGATGCAACTGAAAAATGGTTGTACTCTCTACCATCAGCAACCATCACTACTTGGCAGCAGATGCACGATAAGTTTTTGGACAAATTTTTCCCAGCTGAGCGATATTTGGATCTCCTTCAGGAGATAATCACTATCAAGCAAAAGGAACATGAGAGTCTACATGAGTATTGGGAACGATACCGGAACTTACTTGCAATGTGCCCACATCACAACCTGCCGGAGAATTCAATTGTCCACAACTTTTATAGGGGTCTGATGCCTGCCGACAAAAGGCAGTTGGATGCTTCAAGTGGAGGTTCCATTATGATCAAAACACCTGCAGAATTGACGGACATGATTAGCAGAATCTCAAGAGTTTCACAAAAATACTATGCTAAGTCCGACATGACGAGACAGGTAAAAGAGGTGAGCTCTTCCCAATTTGATGAAATCAAGAATATGTTATCTGTTTTGGTTTCTAACATGAATGCAGGAACACCACAAGCGGCAACAGTTTGCCAATTATGTGCTAGCTCCTCTCACCCGACCGATGCATGCCCGTCCCTACAAGAGGGCACACTAGAGGACGCGAACGCCGCAGGATTCCATCCACAAAATAACAACCCTTACTCTAACACGTATAACCCAGGATGGAAAAACCACCCTAGCCTCAGCTATTCCCAGAAACCGAAGCCACCCAATTTCCAGAATTTTGTGCCTAGACCTCCACAATCCCAACAAAACCAACAACCCAGTCAAACCCTCAACCCACAAGATATCCGATTCAATAACTTGGAAAATCAAGTCAAGAATTTGGAAACTCAGTTGGGACAGATTGCTACGGTTTTGAGCAGGATTGAGAATCAAGGGAAATTGCCATCGCAAACGGAAGATCCCAGGAAGAACGTGAGTGCGATTACGCTCAGAAGTGGTAAGGAATTGCCTCCACCGGTTGACAAACCCAAATCAAGTCAGAATGAGGTAGAATCTGAACAGAAAGCTGACGTGACCGCTAAGCGTGACCACGCCGTAGGCCCCAGTCGAGACAGAGAGTCAGAAATTGTCCAGAAGCCTAAGCCACTGGTGATCCCACCTCCGTTTCCACAGCGCTTGGCTCAGACGAAGAAACAGAAAGAGGAACAAAGCATTCTTGATACATTCCGAAAGGTTGAAGTCAATATTCCTCTGTTGGATGCTATTCAACAAATCCCACGTTACGCGAAGTTTCTTAAAGAGCTCTGCACGAACAAACGGAAACTCAAAGGTAATGAAAGGGTAAGTGTTGGAGAAAATGTCTCCGCGGTTTTACAAAAGAAATTACCACCAAAATGCAGAGACCAAGGTATGTTTTCAATTCCGTGTAAAATAGGTAACCTTGGTATTAAGAAAGCTATGTGTGATTTGGGTGCGTCAATAAATGTTATGCCTCTATCTGTCTATACTGCGCTTAATCTTGGTCCTTTGAAAGGTACAGGTGTTATAATCCAGCTTGCTGATCGATCCGTAGTATACCCGGAAGGAATATTGGAGGATGTGCTCGTACAAGTCAACGAATTGGCTTTTCCTGCTGATTTCTTCGTTCTAGACATGGAAGATGATAAATCTTCTAAATCTTCTGATATTTTGCTTGGTCGCCCATTTTTGAGCACTGCTAGAGCTAAAATAGACGTTCATAATGGATTGTTAACTCTTGAATTTGACGGTGACATTGTTAAATTTAATGTCTATGATGCTATGAAACGTCCTGATGAATTGTCTAGTGTGTTTTGTATTGATGTGATTGATGATTTGACTGATGAGGTTTTCGAATTGGATAATTTAGAAGCTTTGAGTTATGCACTTTATAATGATTTGCATGCTGAAAATCTAGTTAATTGGTCAAAAACCATGGTTTTGCCTGAGGAATTGTGTGATACTGTGCATGAACTAGAGTGTCTAAAGCCCGTGTTTGGAAAGGTGCTTAAATTGGATTTACCGATTTCTAACACTAAATTGTTTCCTTCCATTGTGCAGGCACCTGAATTGGAGCTCAAGAAGTTGCCGGAGCACTTGAAATACGCCTACTTAGGCGAAGGAGAAACATTACCTGTGATTATCTCCAATTTACTCAACAAGCTCGAAGAAGAGAAGCTGATCCGAGTCCTTAGGGAGTTCAAATTGGCCATTGGTTGGACGATTGCTGACATTAAAGGCATAAGTCCATCCACGTGTATGCATAAGATCATTCTTACAGATGATGCTAAGCCTAAACGACAAGCACAACGCCGATTGAACCCCCCGATGATGGAAGTTGTCAAAAAGGAGATTCTAAAACTCCTTGATGCAGGTGTAATTTTTCCAGTTTCTGATAGTGAGTGGGTAAGCCCCGTACAGGTTGTGCCTAAGAAAACGGGCATTACAGTTGTGGAAAACGATGAAGGAGATATGGTACCCACTCGAGTTCAAAACGGGTGGAGGGTTTGTATGGATTACCGTGGTTTAAATGCTTTAACAAGAAAAGATCATTTTTCCCTCCCCTTTATTGATCAGATGCTTGAATGTTTAGCTGGAAAATCTCATTATTGTTGTCTTGATGGTTATTCAGGTTTTTATCAGATCCCGGTGGCTCCGGAGGATCAAAGCAAGACAACCTTCACATGCCAATTTGGGACATTTGCCTTTAGAAGAATGCCGTTTGGACTATGCAATGCACCGGCAACTTTTCAGAGATGTATGGTAAGCATTTTCTCTGATTATGTTGAGCACATCATTGAGGTATTTATGGATGATTTCACCGTTTATGGTGATTCTTTTGATGAATGTCTCGAAAATCTTGCTAAAGTCCTAAAACGATGTGCTGAACACAATTTGGTCTTGAATTTTGAAAAATGTCATTTTATGGTTGATAAAGGGATAATACTTGGTCATGTGGTTTCGAGTAAAGGAATTGAAGTAGATAAATCTAAGATTGATGTTGTAAAATCTCTGCCTTACCCCGTCGGAGTACGGGAAATTCGCTCTTTCCTTGGTCATGCAGGTTTTTACAGGCGTTTCATTCAAGACTTCTCCAAGATTACTCGACCTCTATGCCGGCTTCTACAGAAAGATGTGGAGTTTGAATTTGATGATGAATGCAAGAAAGCCTTTGATGTGCTAAAGAAAAAATTGATTTCAACTCCCATCATGCAACCACCGAATTGGAATTACCCTTTTGAGATCATGTGCGATGCAAGTGACTACGCGGTTGGAGCGGTACTTGGGCAAAGGATTGATAAGAGCTCTCATGTCATCTACTACGCTTCAAAAATGCTTGACAATGCCCAAATTAATTACACCACGACGGAAAAAGAACTTCTTTCTATTGTTTTTGCTTTAGATAAATTCCGTTCGTATTTATTAGGTACTAAAGTCATTGTTTTTTCTGATCATGCAGCCTTGAAGTACCTACTTACGAAGAAGGATGCGAAGCCTAGGTTGATTCGTTGGATTTTGCTCTTGCAAGAGTTTGACCTCGAAATTCGGGACAAGAAGGGCTGTGAGAACCTTGTGGCTGACCATTTAAGCCGAATTCCAGGAGATACGACTGATTCCACGCCCATACGCGATGAATTTCCTGACGAACAACTGTTTTCGGCACTGGACGGTAAGGCGTGGCCACGCTCTACGGCCACGCCCTGGTATGCAGACATTGTAAATTACCTAGCATCAGGTCTGTTACCCGATAATCTTTCACGCTCTGAAAAGGATAAAATTAAAAGTGATGCTAAGTATTACCTTTGGGATGATCCCTATCTTTGGAAAATAGGTTCTGATCAAATAATTAGGAGATGTGTGTCTGAAAAGGAGTTTGAGTCCATTTTAAATTTTTGTCACTCTTTTGCATGTGGTGGGCATTTTGGATCAAACCGAACTGCATTGAAAGTACTTGAAAGTGGATTCTTTTGGCCCACTTTGTTTCGAGATGCCTATATCTGTTGCAAAAGTTGTGAAAATTGCCAACGAACAGGGAATATTGGTCCTAAAAATCAAATGCCTTTGAATCCTATACAACCATGTGAAATTTTTGATGTTTGGGGCATTGATTTTATGGGACCGTTTCCCGTTACTTTTGGCAATCATTATATACTCCTTGCTGTTGATTATATCTCAAAATGGGTGGAAGCTAAAGCCACCCGTACTAATGATTCTAAAGTGGTTGTGGAGTTTGTCAGGTCTCATATCTTTTCTAGGTTCGGTACTCCGAAAGCAATCATAAGTGACCGTGGCACCCATTTTTGCAACCGCCTTTTGGAGTCTTTGTTGAGCAAGTATCATGTCACACATCGAACATCTACAGCCTACCATCCTCAGACTAATGGTCTAGCTGAAGTGTCAAATAGGGAGATTAAATCCATTCTCGAGAAAACGGTCAGCCCTAACAGAAAGGATTGGAGTGTGAGACTGAACGATGCATTGTGGGCCTATAGAACAGCCTACAAAACCCCGTTGGGGATGTCTCCTTATCGAGTGGTTTATGGTAAGGCATGCCACCTTCCGGTGGAATTGGAGCATCGAGCTTATTGGGCCATTAAGCAATGCCATTTGAATATGGACGAAGCGGGCAAGAAGCGGAAGCTCCAACTTCAGGAGTTGGAAGAGATTCGTAATGATGCTTACGAGAATTCGGTGATTTACAAGTCCAAGATGAAGAATTTTCATGACTCGATGATTTCAAGGAAACAATTTCGAATTGGTCAGAAAGTTCTACTTTACAATTCTCGTTTACGTCTCTTCCCTGGAAAATTGAGATCACGTTGGATGGGTCCATATGTGGTTACCAATTTCAATCAACAAGGAGCAGTTGAGATCAAGGATGTGAAAACCGGAAACATTTTGAAAGTGAACGGGCATCGGCTGAAACCATTTTACGAGAATTTCCAACCTTCCACAGTTGAAGAGACTCGTTTGGAGGATATTCCTCCAAGTGCTTAACCTTTAAATCAACCCCGTCGAGTCCGAGACGATAAACAAGGGCGCTGTTTGGGAGGCAACCCAAATATGGCGCTTCAGGCGCCATTTCCTCTCCCCGTTTCTCTTTTTCGTGTTTTCTTTTGTTTTTCCGGTTTTCCTAGCTTTCTTGTTGATTTTCTGCTCTTTCCTGTGTTGCAGGTGTGCTTAATTGTCCAGATTTGGCCCAGACATTGCTGCTATTCTGCTGTCAATTTTCTGCTAACATGACCCTTGAGCGTGGTCACGCCTAACACCCACGCCAGTTCCAGAATTTCAAATTAAATGGGAAATTTACATGCCCAGATGCCCTACCTCCCCAACCTGAACTTCAGGGAAGTCCTCTTTATTCTAGATCTTGATTATTTTTAATGCCTTGAGGACAATGCATGATTTAAGTGTGGGGGGATTAGGTCCACTAGTGCAAGAACTGAAAATTTTTTGAATTTTTGTTTTTGAGGCTGAACTTGTTATTTTACTTAGAACTTGAGGATGATGATAATTGTGGAAATATCTCGCCCATTTTGAATGCTTTCTATTAGGTTTGATTGTTGAATTTTGCTAGAACGAGTTAGGCTTGTTAAATGCATGAAATTTGTGTGAAATTTGATGAATTAGTATAATTTTATACCCTCATTCTTCGCGCACCATTGAACGTATTAATGTTCTTTGCTTAGATAGAAAGGTCTTTGATTTTCAAATAGGTCTAAAAGTTGATTAGAATGCATCTTAGCTTCCTTCGAGGCGAAATTTTTAGTTAACGATTGATTTGGGAAGTGACTTAGGCGATTGTTTTCGGTGGTAAGCCTTTTCTTGATCTTTTCACAAATAAAATTATCCCGTTTGACCCAGCTGAGCTTGAGTGTTGTGCAAAATTTCTTCTTAGCCACGTTACAAGCCGATGCACAACATTATTATCCCTACCCTACTTTGAATCACACCTTGCTTGCTCATTTTGGGTATGAATTTTTAGATGTCTTTAGACTACTTGTTATCCTTTTGTGCTGAATTGAAAGTTGAAAAAAAAAATAAAGAAAAAAGAAGTCAAAGAAAGAAAAAAATGAGCAGACAAAGAAAAAAAAAAAAAAGAATAGAAAAAATGCAAAAAAAGAAAATAAAAAAGTAAGAGTGTGCTTTGAGTAACAAAAGTTCGATTAGTGAAAAAGGGGGGAAATTAAGTTGTAATAAGGGGAGTCCGGTAGATGAAAAGGGAATTACCACGGGTTTTATTATAAAGTGTGTAAGCTTGGTGTGGTAAGTCACTAAATTCCAAATTTTCCTAACCTTTAACCCAAGCCTTACGTTACAAGCTCAAAAGACCTAACGATCTCGAGTCATGAGTTAACTACATTAGTGGAGATTGGAGTGAACGATGCATTCGAAATTGATAATTGGTACTTAGGCGATAATCTTAGACTAATCAATCTAATCTTTGTATATTCTTTCATTCAATTCACACTACGTTACACGAGGGTATGCTATTTATACTAATTGATTGAATTTTGTGCAATTGAGTAGTGTGTTGAGGAGCTAGACTTGTTTAAGTAAGAATTCGATGATTGCCTTTGTGATTGTGTTTGATGGGTAGTGTTGTTTCTATTGATTTTCATGATTCCTCGAGGACGAGCAATGGGTTGGTGTGGGGGAATTTGATACGTCGTTAATTAATCATCTTTATGATTAAATTATGTCCCGAATTATGCTTTGAAATGATATTAATTATAAAGAATTGATGCTTTGTTGTTTATGTCGTAGATTCGGGGCTCGGAAGCAAAATTAGAGCAGATTGGATCATTTTTCGATCCGTCAAGAATAGCACACGAGCAGAAGTTGGATGACTGGAATGGAGCTTATTTGTTGCTGCATGAGGATTGAGTAATTGGAATAAATTGAAGATTTTGGGCTTAGCTTTTGCATGCATAAATTCACGTGTGTTTGGAAGTGCAATGGAGTATGGAATTAAATTTGCTTTGATGGGCCGTGAGTTTATTAATTTGGAAAAGCCCAGCTGCTTGTAATTATTTTTTTGGGACCTTGGACTTGTGGGATATGCATATGACTTGGGAATTATTAAAGTGGGCCACAAATAGAATTTGATTTGGTGGGCTGCACGTATATTGGGATTATTTGAAGAAAGCCCAACAGATTGGAATTAATTTGAGCCCAACTTGGGAGACAAGAATTATAGTCCTATTTGGAGTAGGACTTGGAGCCGGATTTGCTGGGAAGATTTGGACTTGGGACGTGAGATTTATATATATTTCGGACAGCAGCTCTTTGTGGAGAGAAAGTCACGTAATATTCAGAGGCAACAGTTCGGGTTCTGGCGAGCAACATCAAGAGCGAGAATTCGGCACAATCATCCATCTTAGTTTAATTCTTCCCTTTTATTTTTAGTTTATTTATGTTAAAGAATTCCTCTGTTATTGTTTTCATGGATTTTAGTAGCTAAACTTTTAATTATCTAGCCAGGGATTAAGATTCGTTTTAATTATTGTGAGACCTAAACGTTTTAATCAATTCATGTTTATTTAGGCATTTATCTTATCTCCGTGTTTCGCATTTATTGTGATTGATTTATTTAGTGATAGGGCCCGATCATCTAGATAGATTTAATTGCATATTGCCAATCTTGATGCTTGAAGTGTAGTAAAGTTGATTGATAATTGGTGGTAAATTAGTGACAGGGTCTTAGCGATAACATTCCTCGTTCACTAAGGGATTTGATAATCTAATTTAAATCTTGCATGTGTCACGACTTGGTTAATTAGGATTGGTGTTTTTATGATTCTTAATGCTGCAAATTCATTAAATCCTGTCGAGTGTCTCTAGGGGTTGTGAATTTGTTAGGGAAGATAACTGTCGAGTGTCTCTAGGTTATCCGACTAATTAAGTAAAAACAAGGTTGAGTCGAGTGTCTCTATCAACTATAGCCAATCTGTCTAAATAACTTGAATTAATCCTTGAGTCAATGATCAATATAATAAATCGAATCGAATATCCCTGGCTAGGTAATTATCCCTTTGATTGATTTTATCCTACGTGAATTGCTTGATAGTTTTAATTAGTTTTAATTCTTGTTAGTTTATTTTAATTGTTTACCTTAGTTTTAAAAACTCAAAACCCCCCTTTTAATTGTTTCTTTCCATGGATAACTTGGAATTAATAGGAATAAGTCAACCAGTCTCTGTGGATCGACCCTGTTTGCACTATACTCCGTTTAGTCGTCGAATAGGATTTTACATTTATTTTTTACGGATTCGACACCTGTCATACTCGACCGGATGTGGCTTATGCACTTAGTGTTACAAGTCGTTTCCAATCTGACCCTGGAGATGGTCACTGGGCTGCCGTGAAGAATATTCTTAAGTACTTGAAAAGAACTAAAGATTTATTCTTAGTTTACGGAGGTCAGAAAGATCTTACTGTCGAAGGATACTGCGATGCAAGCTTTGCATCTGACTTAGATGATTTTAAGTCAATGTCAGGATATATTTTCTGCCTAAACGGCGGAGCAGTGAGTTGGAAGAGTTCCAAGCAAACTACCACTGCAGATTCGACCACTGAGGCCGAATACTTAGCTGCAAATGATGCAGCTAAGGAAGGTGTTTGGATTAGAAACTTCATTCAAGAGTTGAATGTTGTTCCTAGCATGAAAGACCCCATTTATGTGTTTTGTGACAACACTGGGGCGGTTGCTCAAGCAAGAGAACCAAGATCTCACCAACGGACCAAGCACATTATGAGGAAGTATCACCTAATCCGTGATATTATCAAAAAAGGAGATGTGCAAATTGAGAGGGTCACATCAGCAGAGAACGTGGCAGATCCACTTACTAAACCCCTTAGTCGAGAAGCTTTCCAAGGTCATCTTCAGAAGATGGGACTTAGAGTAGCTTTAGAATCGCTTTGACGGGCAAGTGGGAGATTGTTAGGAATAGTGCCCTAGAAAGCCGATTGTATATCCGCTTTGTGCTTTTCCTTATTGTAATCACAGAAAATCTTTGAATGAAATAACGAATTGAGGCAACACTTCTTTATATGCTCTTGTTTGGTATGCGTTTACTTTATCTGTGCATGTATGAGAACTCCCCTAATCCTGATGACTTTAGGACTCTACCATTTAGGTGAAATGGTTCATGAAACGAGCCCTATATCACATAAGTCATGATTAGTAAAATACTCCAAGCCGATGAGTCCTACAGACAGTGGGAGTGTCAACCTGACTCCTCTAAGGCTTGCTTGTGGGATCACGCCCTTAAGAAGGACCACCTTGTTTCATGGAGGTGCAAAGTGTATAGTTGATACGTGCGTGATACATGAGGGTGCTTACTTTAATAAGTAAGTTCACTGAGGTGCCCCGTGTGAGAACATTCCTAAATGGGAAAGGAAGTTTCTATTTCAGGAAATAGAAACTTCCAGATTAGGAAATATCTCACGAGTCATTGATGTGATTAATTGATCCTTAGACTTGAGGTTCCTTGTCACTTTATGAGTTAACTCTGTAGTCTTAGGTATAAGCTTTAAAGGGTGTCGCCTTAGACAACTGATTCAAGACTTATGCTGGGGCTGCACAAGTGATTCATGAAAGTGAATGAGAATCAAGAAAGGACCTACACTTGCATATGCAAGGTGATCTCTTATTGTGTAAGTCATTCATATGCCATATGGAGTCCTTGGCCAAGGCAGTAGATCAAGACATCAAGAAAAGGGTTTCTTGGATTGAGATCAAATGGATATGAAATGCACTTAGCTTTAAGACCGGATTATTAGAGTTCTGATTATTCCCTTGCCCTAGATCTTGGTTGAGAGATAGTAAGTAGGAGGATTGTATCTCACATGAATCAATGACTTAAAGGTTCTGTCGAATCCGAACATTCCAATTCAGCTAGGGGTTAAACACCTGTTGCTAGACTATGGTCGTTTAATCTGTGGACTGATTAATTAATTAGTGAATTAATTAATTGGGGTCACTGCTAATTGAATTGAGAACCTAGAGGGTCACACACAACAACTTGGTTACATGAGTTGAGGCTTGAAAATTATTAAACGAGTTAATCGGGCCAAGAGGGTTCCACACGTGTGAAACCACAGGTGTGGCTCACGTGAGTGACACGTGTCCTTGTGACACGTGTCCCACACGTGTGAATATATATTATATATATATATATATATATATATATATATTAAATAATTAAATGTGTTAATTATTTAATAGACTTTGGTTTAATTTTTGAATTAAAAAGAAAGTCTTATTTTGGAGAAAAATAATCTAGTTAATTAATTAGATAAAATAAGTTATTTATTTTAAATAAATAAAGTATAAAATTATCCAAAAATAGTTTGGATATTTTTAGCTCTCTTGAAAGTTGATTTGAATTTGAATTCAAAGTCAAAGTCAAAATTACTTGATGATCAAGTAATAGGAGAGAGAGAGACCAAAACCCTAGTCCATAAGGACTAGGAATTTCGGCCACTCCCTTATTATAAATAGGGGAGCTCGAGCTCCCCTTAGAGCTAATTGGCAATTCTTTTGGTTCATGTGTTGAACACCATCCTTTCTCCAAGATAAATTAAACCCTAGGTTAAGCCTAAACACTAACTAGAGAACTAACATCCTTACTAGTTAGATTGTGATCAAGTTGGTGGACTATCTCTAGAGAGCTTCAAGTTAGAAGTTTGAAGATTCGAGCTTTACCAAGGAGAGTGATCAAGCAGCGAGAAGAGTGTTCTTGGGTGGCTTGAAACGCTTCAAGAAAGAATAAAAGAAAAGTAAGTTTCTTATCTCTACGAATTTGGATACACGATTGCGAGTCCAACGTCATTTTGTTGGGAAAATTTTTAAATTTTCGCTGCTTTCTGATTCGTGTTTTCCAACAATAAATACGTGATTAAAAGAAGACTTTGTCCAGTGAAAGGTTATAAATACGTGATTAAAAGAAGACTTTGTCCAGTGAAAGGTTAGAAATGCGTGATTAAAGGAATAGTTTGTCCAGTGAAAGGTTAGAAATGCGTGATTAAAAGAAGACTTTGTCTAGTGAAAGGTGAGAAATGCGTGATTAAAAGAAGACTTTGTCCGGTGAAAGGTTAGAAATACGTGATTAAAGGAATAGTTTGTCCAATGAAAGGTTATAAATGTGTGATTAAAAGAAGACTTTGTCCAGTGAAAGGTTAGAAATGCGTGATTAAAGGAATAGTTTGTCCAGTGAAAGGTTAGAAATGCGTGATTAAAAGAAGACTTTGTCCAGTGAAAGGTTAGAAATGCGTGATTAGAAGAAGACTTTGTCCAGTGAAACTTTAAATCTTGATGCTCTTTAATGTAAAGAATGTGTTCATGATTCAATAAATCTTGATTCTTTTTATGGTTCAATAAAACTTAAATCTTGATTCAAGATTTTTATAGTAATGTTGTGGTCATAATTCAATAAATCCTGATTCTCTGTATTGTAATGTTGTGTTCATGGTTCAATAAAACTTAAATCTTGATTCAAGATTTAATTGTAATGTTGTGGTCATGATTCAATAAATCTTGATTCTCTTTATTGTAATGTTGTGTTCATGGTTCAATAAAACTTAAATCTTGATTCAAGATTTTAATTGTAATGTTCTGGTCATGATTCAATAAATCTTGATTCTCATGATTCAATAAATCTTGATTCTCTGTATTGTAATGTTGTGGGCATGATTCAATTGAAATCTTGAGCATCATTATTGTAATATTGCGGACAAAGTCTTCCTTTAATCACGCATTTCTAACCTTTCACTGGACAAAGTCTTCTTTTAATCACGCATTTATAACCTTTCACTGGACAAACTATTCCTTCAATCACGCATTTCTAACCTTTCATTGGACAAAGTTTCTTTTAATCACGCATTTATAAGCTTTCACTGGACAAACTATTCCTTTAATCACGCATTTCTAACCTTTCACTGGATAAAGTCTTCTTTTAATCACTCATTTATAACCTTTCACTAGACAAACTATTCCTTTAATCACGCATTTCTACCATTTCTAACCTTTCACTGGACAAAGTCTTCTTTTAATCACGCATTTATAACCTTTCACTGGATAAACTATTCCTTTAATCACGCATTTCTAACCTTTCACTGGACAAAGTTTCTTTTAATCACGCATTTATAACCTTTCACTGGACAAAGTCTTCTTTTAATCACGCATTTCTAACCTACAAAGTCTTCTTTTAATCATGCATTTCTAACCTTTCACTGGACAAAGTCTTCTTTTAATCACGTATTTCTAACATTTCACTGGACAAAGTCTTCCTTTAATCACGTATTTATAACCTTTCACTCGACAAAGTCTTCTTTTAATCACGCATTTATAACCTTTCACTGGACAAACTATTCCTTTAATCATGCATTTCTAACCTTTCACTCGACAAAGTCTTCTTTTAATCACGCATTTATACCCTTTCACTGGACAAACTATTCCTTTTAATTACGGATGACCACACCAATACTCAACAATCTGCACTTTTGGTTCTATATATTTCATCAGTTGATCTGTTTTCATATATAACTGTCATATAGTTCATCAGTTTATCAAACTAACTCTTATTCTTCCAACTTAAACAAACTTCCTTGCAGGATATTTACTAGAATCAAACAACAATAAACAACCAACACTAAACATTTCATTACAGAACCAAAAATATACACTACAATCAACTAACAGTAACATTTAAACTACTATAAACAATCCACAAACAACAAATTTTGGAGAAGCGTTGTCTATATCATGGGGGAGGAAACTGATTAACCTCATCCGGATCTTCCTGAGGGATGATAGAATTAATACTCTCCTCAGATTGTTCATAGCCTGGGTAATCCGCGCTGTCAAAGGACTCGGGGTCTGAGTCCCTATCGTCAATGTAGTATGCGTGGAGGTGCTCCTCTTCGCCCTCCAAAAGGTGTGTCCGCCGCACTTTGAAGATATACCTAAGGTCGTTGTAATAACGGCATCCAAATGCCCTGACGTTGGAATCCCGACGAATAACCTATGTAAAATTAAACATTGAATAATGAACAATTCCAAAAAAAAAAAAAAGGGGGGACACAGATGAATTCGACTTACCTCAATGGTATTCATATCATAATATACAAGGGTCTCAATTTCGGCGTGAATACGATTAGCACCCATTTTAACTCCAGGACACCCCAATAATCTACGGAATTCGTAAAATTTTATCCGCAGCTTTCATCGGTTACTACAACATCACGGGCCCAAAATCTTGTTTTGAATCGCTGAGTCAAATCACGCGACACATTAAACAGCACTGTGTCGAAGACTTCTAGCCGATCGATTTCGTTGTCTCCGGCATATATCCGAAGACGTTCAACCATGTACGCTTCCACCCATGCTAGAATAGGTCTTGGAGGGCGATTCATGACTTTGTTTGTCAAGGATTGAGATGGGAGAGAAAGAGAAGCAGGGCTTCTTGCAGGTGATGAAATGGGGATGAAAATTTTGCAGATGTCTGCGTACAGGGCAAGATTGAAGGTACTAATAAAGGTGATTGGATCGTAAACCAACCATCGCACCCTTTCGTCGCATTGTAAAATTGATTGGCTAGTCCAAATTCTAGGAAAGCGTGCAGGCAGCTTTTCATTTAATTCAAGCGTCTCCTCGGGAATGCATAATAATCTATTAAGTTTGTAGTGTAAATATTCATTTTATTAGTTATTGAAAGGTCTGTTTGTCTAGTTAAAGAAAAATAATTTTAGAAATTATAAAATAGCGTTTCGAAACAGAGTTGCCGGAAACCCGTTTCGAAAAAGAGTCGCCGGAAAGGCCATTCGGAAAGACGCCGGAAATTGGTTGCCGGAATAGAGTAGCCGAAAAGATCAGACGCGGGAAGAAGAAGCAAAGATCAGACGCGGAAAGAAGACAATGGACATCTATGTTCTTCTTCAATTTATTAAGGGTATTATGGTACTTTTACAATATTTGGGGGGTTTACAAAAAATGGAAAGGATAATAGGGATGAAATATAACTATTTATTGAATTGGGGGTTTTAGCAAAAGTCTTTAACCATACTAGGGGGTGCTCATTAATTTGCCTTTTTATTTATACCTAGATTAATTATAAGATGGACCACATTTATTACATGAATATTAAAAAGATTCTTTAGGGTTCAAGGTTTCCCAAAGCTTTTATTGCCGGGCAACATTATCCAGGAGTAATTACTAGGTTTCGAAAGGACCATTCATATGTGGCACTGTATGTCGTAAATGAAGGTGTTTTTCACCCTATTATGCAGTAATTTTTCAAATTATACTTTAATCTTACGTTGAAATTACATTTAGGCTTAGTTTTACTGGTATATTATATATATATTCTTGTAGAAAGTATATGTAAATGTAAGATAATTAAGTTGCTTGACTACCACATGCTTATTTTTCTCTTTACAAAAAAAATTGAAATGATGCATCGAATACTGAATCGAAAATTTCTAATCGATAAAAAATCCGAATTACGATTATCATATATTTTTTAAAGAAAATTTGAAGGTTTCGTGAGCATAGTAAGTCTGCATCTTCTTTCAACAAAGGAGCTGACTTCCCAATACACCAAAAATGAGAAATCATATTCCAACACCAGTAAAAAATCATCTTAGGTGGATTTGCTGCTGTGCCGGCGGTCGAGAGGAGGCGACGGCTACGCTGACAGAGATGGTCTGCGGCGGTTGAAGGAAGCAACAACTGGTGCGACAGCAGGTTGGTGGCGCTGCAGCTGCTGAAGGTAATTACTAATTAGGGTTAGCGTCTTTGCATCTCTTTATTTTTCAAGTCGGCAAAATTATAAATTTAGTATACCAACTCCACAAATTCAATAATTTCAATATGTTTCATGTTCTGGAGACAAAATAAGATTCTATCTAAAAAATCAAGTAATTTAATGCATATATATATATATATTTCCGGAAACTCATCTTGTCGGGTAGGTGCCCTCCAGAATTTACACATGATTTTACTTGGTTTTGAAGATACATTTCTATTTCGTCGATGTCTGTGTAATATATACTCCATTATTAATAATAACCTGCTGACTTTCGTAAATTTAACGTAAGACCTGATCTGATCATGTAGCCTGCAATATATCTGTTCTAATTAGTTATGATCTCCGAAGAACGTAGGGCTGGAGTCTGGACCAGACAATCTACTTATTATTGGTCAAAACATTACTTGATCAATGGCTCTGATTCATTTTGATTTGTTGCACCTTGGATATCCGTTGATTACGGTTTACGCGTTGGATTTTTTAACTTGTGTACATAACTTGGTTCTTAAATTTTTTCCGAGATGGCACATGAGAGGTAGGCATATCACAACCAAACCCCCTCAGAATCGCAATGTGTCTTGGTTGCAACGTGATATGGCTTATGGCCGACACGTCTCTATTCAGACTCTAGAAGTGACTTTTAATTCCATATGAAATAGCATTTTGACTCGTAACACTTAGCAATACTTTCGCAATTGACGAGCGCTTAGCAGTACGTACTCTCACGATTGACGAATGATTCTAATACCATTCAGTTAAGCTTTAAAAGTACGGGTCCAAGAACAATTACAAATTTTGCTGAGGTTTAGGTTAGTTATGATAAAATTTCTAGTAATTGAAAAATTACATTTCTGCTGCTAAAGTCAATTCGAGGTACAAGCTTAAACTTACGGAAGACATCATTACCTTCTTCACAATCACTGCACTAAATCTTGTTTCAACAATGGGTAGGACAGACTGTTTTAATTTAAAACTCGATGATCATAAATACAATACGTGTGACATGCATGTCCATGTATATATGCATACTTTTTGAAAATACTATATATTTTGAGGGAAAATTGCAAAAATGGTATACCATCTGCACCCAAAACCGCGCAAAATGATGCACTTTTTCGCCGGAAAACCTGAGACCCGCCGGAAACCGCGTATGACGTGACTGTGTATCCCACGTGGACGTTACATGGGTGCCATGTAAATTTTTTTTTTGCCCCCTAGCAACTGACTGGGTTGACATGTAATTTACACACATAGCAGCTGACTTGTTTACACACATATATTTATAGGGAAAATTACAAAAATGGTATACCAACTCGGGCCATTTTGCAATTTTGGTACAAAATGTTTTCCGGCGACATCAAAGCCCCACAACTCCAAAAATTTTGCAAAATCATGCAAAATTTCGCCGGAGCTGAAAAAACCCGTCGGAAATCTGACATGTCATCCTACGTGGCCAATATGTTGAGTATGTGGCGAAACCACTATGCACACATCATAAACCACTATACATGTTCCTTGGGAAAATTATAAAAATGGTATACCAACTAAGGCCATTTTACAATTTTGGTACAAAAATGTAATTCGCCCTAATAAATATATATAATATTATAATAAAAATATATTGTACATTAACTATAATTATAATTTACAGTTTATATGATATATATATATATATACACACACACACACACACATATATATATATATATATATATATATATATATATATATATATATATATATTTATAATATCGGATAATCCTCAATAACTCCCCCAAATATTGGTCCAATTTCCTTCAACTCCCCCATTTGTATTCTCTCCCCACTAACTCCCCAACATACTTTAAAAATCTCCCTTTACTCCCTATTTTGGCTGAATTTACAAAGATGCCCTTCAACCCTATTAATTTCCCTCCTAAACACTTTAATTCATTAATTAAATGAAAACCCCCCAAGCTCCAAATAATCGGCGATTCCCAATAACCGGCGGCACACTCTGCATTTCGCGGCGACCGGACAGTAAGTGACATTGGAGCGAAGTAGTCGACGTTGGTGGCCGGGGTAGGGTTTGTTGCAGGAGGTTTGTGGCCGAACTCAGCAGTTGAAGGAGGTTTTTTGTCGGACGCAATTTTGCCGCAGTAGGGTCGCCACTCGCCGGCATTGAGGTCTGAAATATCAGAAAGAAAGTTTTGAAGCGACGACGAGGGCGAGGACCACGAAAACTGAGGTAATTTCCGCCAAAATTTTGGGCGTTTTCTTCAGTTTTCTCCAATACGAAATTGAGCGCATTAGGTTAAGTATTAGGTAATTTTGGTTCAGGAAGAAGGTTGGGTTTTCATATAATTTGAATGTCCTGGGGTATTTGGGCCTTGATCGAACAGAAATGCTGAAAAAATGGATGTATGTTGGTTGAATATAAAAGCCTTAGCTTTTCGTCCCCACATTGTGCTTCATATGATATTCCAGAATTTAGGCATATTGTTATACCAATTTTGTACATGGAATTGTCCTTTAGATGAATTATTTGAAATGCCCTGAATTCTGTGAAGGTTCCTTCTCCCATGAATGCAATTGCTTATTAGTTGTTTGTTTGAAATTGAATGTCCTACATTGATATGAACTGTGTTTTGTTATATTTGGCAGCAATGGACCGTTTCCAAACCCGTTGTTCCCCCGTGGCATTCTGCAAAGAAATGGAAAATCTTCGGGTTTTAATGAGGCCCGTACACCATGAAGCCATTTCTAGATTACCATTTGGATGTTTGTTGGACATGCCGTTTGCATATGCATCCCATTCCAGACTGAAGCTCTTGATATCCAGATTCGACGTGCAAACCTGTTCTGTGGTTGTGGGGCAAGATATCGATGTTCCATTCACCGATACCGAATTCTGTATAGTTAATGGGCTGTGGCATTATGGTTTGAGCGTTGATTTACACCTGAAGCTGCCATCATCGACACTTGAAGAATTTTTTGGTAACGATCCATCGAAGTGTAAGAAGGAAGTAATTGCAGAAATGATGAAAGAGCTGGTCCAGAGTACAGACAAGGATGATGTGGAAGATCTTTACCGGCTGTATGTACTATTTGTATTCTCGACATTGTTGTTTCCTCAGAGCTCAGGTACTATTCCTAGAGGACTCTTTTGCTATGTGGATGACCTGTCTTGCATTGGAGAGTATGCCTGGGGTGTGGCTGTTTATAAGTTTTTGGTGGGAGCAATGAGTCATTATCTGAACAATAATACAGCCTACGTCAACGGTTTCGTGGCTGGTTTCATGGTATTAAGATCTATAGTATATGTTATTTTCTATTATAAGTATAGTTCTGTTAAATAATTGAATACTGAATATGTTTTATGAATATGAAATAGGCTTGGTTTTACGAACATTTTCCTACGCGTGGCTGTCCTACCGCGCTGAGGGTATTTCCGAGATTTTTTAGATGGCAAGCACAAGAATCCAATTTGCCCAGCAACTTTGAAAGAGGCCAGGTTGCACTGAATGACATTCAGAGGATTGAGGTAACTCATTTAACATTTTAACTTTACTATTTTGAGTCTATTATTAATAACAAATTTTTTTGGTTATCATCTGCAGCTTGTGGACATTGTTGCAACTCAGCCGAGAGAGTTGCAACTGTTCCAACCTCCCACATCAAACACTAATATTGAATCGGGGACTATATCTTTGCTGAGGGAAATTGTTGCGAATCAACGAAGAGAGTTAAAGTTGTTGGGAAAATTGTTAAAGAAGGGTGTTGAGGATGTAGAGGGTGGAGATTCTGAAACTGAGGAGATTTCGGCAGAGGAGAATGACAACGAAGATGGAGAGGGGCTTGCTGAAGACGGTGAGGATAACCTGACTGTCGGGGCGGAGGGTGAACGGGGGAGTGACATTGAGAGTGAGAGTGATGGGTTGATAGGTGAAAATGTTGAAGAGGAACAGGATAATAAAAGTCCTGAAAATGCTACAGTTAATGAGATGGTGGGGGTGGATTCTGAACAAGATGTTGAGAACAATGGGGAGGTTGCAGAAGAGAAGGAAAGTAAAAAGGTCGAGGAAAGTGAGAAGAATGAGGAGCAGGTAGATGCGACTGTTATATTAACTGATTTGCAAGAGAAAGAGGTGGAGAATGATGTGGAGGTGAAAGAAACCAAAGATGAAGGTGTTTTGGAGACTGGAGAGTATGTTGCGGAGCCGATATTAATTGAGGATAAAGTAGTGAAGGCTGACGAGGATCATGACTGTGGGTCCATTTATGCCAGTGGTTCCGATTCGAACAATTCACATGCTGAGCGGAGAATGAAGAGAGTTGATGATACTGTTAGCTCCCTTATCACTAGCTCCATTGTTACTGATGTCAGAGAGAGGGCTGATAGGAAAAAGAAAAGAAAATCCCCCGACTTCGTTACACCTCCGTCGTCCACGGTCCCGAAGACCAAGAAGAAGGTAATATATCAGATTTTCAGTTAATTATAATCAATGTCAGTTAGTTATATGATAATATTACAATCTGTAAATTTACATTCTTGTGTTGTGAAGGTGAAAACCCTTATGGATGACTGCATTGAATATGTTGGGAGGTTAGACTACCCTGGACGGGAGGATCTTACTACAGAAGAACGCGAATTGATCGATGGATTCATCCGGGGTGAGTCGGGTGGGGAGGATGTGGTTGTTGTTTACAGAGGGGTTGAAGAGGAAGTCCATAATTCTGACATTTACAGACTACTTTGGGGATGCGAGATGATGCAAAAGGTATTTGAGTGCTATGCTCAGATGCTGAACAGCAGGAATAATTCGACAAAAATTTGGGTGATGTCAGGTCACGCGACAACCGAGATATTGAAGGGCCTGCACGACCAAAAGTTCATTAAGGGTTCAAAGAAGAGATTGCATCGTGTGGATATGGGAGAGCTTGATGCATTCTTCCAAGTCGGTGTCATGGGGAGTGTGCGTATGTATCTTGATCGTTTGAATCTCGATGTGTTTCAGGACACCGTTACATCATCTTCCCGATAAATACGAAATTTCATTGGCATATGGTGGTTCTGGACACTGAAATGAAGGTATTCACACGTTTAAACTCAATGTTATCTGCGGTGGCAACTGGGCAGGCGAAAACATGGGCAAAGTTCATCCGAATATACCTGTTTAATGTGCACAATTATGAGATCCCAAGTGATGAAGTTCAAGGTCAGGTCTGTCCCCAGCAAGATCCCGACAGCCTTGATTGCGGTGCCTTTTTCTGCCTGTTTGCCGAATGCTTTTCTAGGGATGATCCTACATTTTGGAGGGAGATGCCGAATGTGAAGATGCCGTATTACCGGGCTCATCTGGCTGCTACGATATTGAGTGAAGCAAAGATGCTATGTTGATTTGTGTAGGAAACATTTGCTTAATTTCTGGATAATTTCTGTTTTTTTTTTTGTTGGTTTTTCCGTTATGTTGTTGTGCCGTGACATAATTTTATAGTGTTGGCCCTTGAACATTTTGTAGCCTGATGCACATATTAATGCATTATAGTATCACAAGGTGTCCCATTCGTACTAATTCAGTAATTATACGTATCCTTTGCTGCGATGACACATCTTTCTTCATCTCGTATACACTTGTGAATATGTTGGTACATAAATGGCCCAATGCCGCATCTAATCGGCCATATCTCGTATAATTTCTGGAAAACAATCTCGTATACACTTGTGAACATGTGCGTACATAAATGGCCCAATGCCGCATCTAATCGGTCATATCTCGTATAATTTCTGGAAAAGTGCCGCGTATAAACTTGTATCAACCCCCCGCAAGCCTGAATTACACAACTTTTAGTCGTATAAGTGGTCATTGTTGGTAGAACAAGGTGACATAATTACATTGCATGTAATATAAGATCCCATAATAGCATTTGTGTCTCAGTTGCTACATGGCACCACCACATATATGTTACTCTAGTATGTATCACTTGGTGCGATGTCCCAAACGCTTCAATTAAAGAGTCTCATGTAGTACGTATAGCACATATTAATGCATTATAGTATCACAAGGCATACCATTCGCACTAATTCAGTAATTGTACGTATCCTTTGTTGCGATGACACATCTTTCTACATCTCGTATACACTTGTGAATATGTTCGTACATAAATGGTCGAATGCCGCATCTAATCGGCCATATCTCGTATAATTTCTGGAAAACAATCTCGTATACACTTGTGAATATGTTCGTACATAAATGGCCCAATGCCGCTTCTAATCGGCCATATCTCGTATAATTTCTGGAAAAGTTCCTCGTATACACTTGTGAATATGTTCGTACATAAATGGTCGAATGCCGCATCTAATCGGCCATATCTCGTATAATTTCTGGAAAACAATCTCGTATACACTTGTGAACATGTGCGTACATAAATGGCCCAATGCCGCATGTAATCGGCCATATCTCGTATAATTTCTAGAAAAGTGCCGCGTATAAACTTGTATCAACCCCCCGCAAGCCTGAATTACACAACTTTTAGTCGTATAAGTGGTCATTGTTGGTAGAACAAGGTGACATAATTACATTGCATGTAATATAAGATCCCATAATAGCATTTGTGTCTCAGTTGCTACATGGCACCACCACATATATGTTACTCTAGTATGTATCACTTGGTGCGATGTCCCAAACGCTTCAATTAAAGAGTCTCATGTAGTACGTATAGCACATATTAATGCATTATAGTATCACACGGCATACCATTCGTACTAATTCAGTAATTGTACGTATCCTTTGTTGCGATGACACATCTTTCTACATCTCGTATACACTTGTGAATATGTTCGTACATAAATGGTCGAATGCCGCATCTAATCGGCCATATCTCGTATAATTTCTGGAAAACAATCTCGTATACACTTGTGAATATGTTCGTACATAAATGGCCCAATGCCGCTTCTAATCGGCCATATCTCGTATAATTTCTGGAAAAGTTCCTCGTATACACTTGTGAATATGTTCGTACATAAATGGTCGAATGCCGCATCTAATTGGCCATATCTCGTATAATTTGTGGAAGACAATCTCGTACGCACTTATCAATATGTTGGTACATAAATGGCCTAATACCGCATCTAATTGGCCATATCTCGTATAATTTCTGGAAAACAATCTCGTACACACTTATCAATATGTTGGTACATAAATGGCCGAATGCCGCATCTAATCGGCCATATCTCGTATAATTTCTGGAAAAATTTCGCGTATAAACTTATGAACATGTGCGTACATAAATGGCCGAATGCCGCATCTAATTGGCCATATCTCGTATAATTTGTGGAAGACAATCTCGTACACACTTATCAATGTGTTGGTATATAAATGGCCTAATGCCGCATCTAATCGGCCATATCTCGTATAATTTCTGGAAAAGTTCCTCGTATACACTTGTGAATATGTTGGTACATAAATGGCCCAATGCCGCATCTAATCGGCTATATCTCGTATAATTTCTGGAAATTATATCAGATACACTTATCAATATGTTGGTACATGCATCTAATTTTCCATATCTTGTATAATTTCTGGAAAACAATCTCGTACACACTTATCAATATGTTCGTACATAAATGACCGAATGCCGCATCTAATTGGTCATATCTCGTACAATTTCTGGAAAAGTTCCGCGTACAAACTTATTAAAAAACAAGTCAATACAACAAACACAAGTCACCACAACAAACATAAGTCAATACATCAAACACAAGTCTCCACAACTAAAAGAAAAACTACGAATGAATTTCAACAAACTAAGAATCAAGGGTCTCTTTGCAACCACGGCGATTGTGACCCTTTCGCTTGCACCGTGAACATGTAATTGCTCTTTTGACAACCTGAGATGGTATTCTTTTTTGTCTCCTACGTCCGGGTTGAACTCTCACTTCGGGTGGATAAACAAATTGATCATGTTCGTTTTCAACCAAAACCATCTCTCCACCTGTTGGTATGGGGTAGATAGGCAACTTGTACGCTTCTCTAAATGTTGCGACAGAATACGCTTCGTCGCAGAATTCATATAACGAAAATCCTTTGTCCTCAATACAAGCACAAGCATGCCTACAAGCTATTCTGAATATCTGCCACTGCTTACAAGTACATGTTCTTGTTTCCAAATCCACGGCATAAGTTGACTTACCCTCGGTAACTTCAAACAGAAACGGGCTTGCACGCTTTAAGGTCATTTTGCGACCCTCAATATAATTCTGCCTCAGTATCTCTTCTGTTTCAGGACATAGAAGTTCAATGTTGTATGTTTCTCCAAGATCGCGCCTATCCTTCATCATGGTCATTATTTGTACGCGTATCTGATCAACCATACCTAACATAGGTAGAACCCTTGCATTAGTCACCCAGGCGTTCCAAGACTCCGCAACGTTGTTATTTATGACACCAAATCGTTCGCCTGAAAAGAGAGAGTTCGCCCAATTCTGTGGTTCGATTGCAGGATGAAGTCTTCTGCACGAGGCATAGCTTTCACAATCTCAGCCACATATTTCTGGTAGTCATTGAACGAGGTAGTGTACGCGGCTTTTTGAAACATAGATTCCCAATGTTTTTTGTTCTTGTAAGGATAGAATCTGAGAATCTGCAAAAAAAAAAAAAAAGGATTACATAGGACACAATAAATACTACATAAAGTTTGAGATTTCTCGTAAACAATCTCGTATAAACTTATGAATCTGTTCGTACATAAATGGCCAAATGCCGCATCTAATTGGCCATATCTCGTATAATTTCTGGAAAAGTTCATGTTTCTTAATTAAAAAACAAGTCAACACAACAAACATAAGTCCATATTCTGAATTAAATACTTCATGTTAACAAATAAGTAAATCAAATAAGTATGATGTTTCTTACCTGCGTCCGGAAATTATCAACCAAATGTCGTAGACAATACGCATGGTGGCTGCCAGGAAAAACTATTGGGATGGCCTTCCGTAGCCCAGAATGTCTGTCCGAGAAAAATGTATACGATCTAAAACTGATTATGCCTCGTGTCTGACTCGCTAATGCTTCATGCAATTTCCTACAAAACCATTCCCAATTGGCATCGTTTTCAGCGCTTACAACCGCATATGCGAGGGTGAAAAAACCATCATTGTCGTCCTTCGATACGGCAGACAAGAGACAGCCTTTGAAGTTATTCTTGATGTGAGTTCCATCCAGAAAAATCAAATTCCGGCAACCTCTAAGAAAACCAACCAGACATGCATGAAAGCAAAGAAACAGCCTCGTGAATTTTTTGCTATTATCCACCTCATAATCAGCAAAACTCCCCGGATTTGTTTGTTTTACGGCATCACAATACCATCTCACTCGATCATACGATGCACCATCATACCCATGGATATCATACATAGCTATTTCTTTACCCTTCCACACCCGTTTGTAAGGGATTTCAACACCATAATCCCTTTCTAAATCGTCTTTCATTTCTTTAGGAGAATACTTGGGACAAGTTCTAACCTTATCTTTCACAAGGTTCGCAATCCAGTTAGCATCAGCTCTAGGATGACCCTTCGACATCAGAATACCCTCTCGACACGTGTGCTGCAAGCAACATTTTCTTATTGCAAATTTTAAGTCTTTCTTGCCATAGGATGCATAGATACGCCATTTACAATTCCTATCGAGACACACCGCTATGATCTTCGAACTATCGTTTTTAACATACTTGAATGAACGATGGATAGCCACAGAGTAATTTTTCAGTTTTGTCCGAAACTCACCCGCATCGCTGAAACCTTGGCCTACCCCGGTTATGCACATACTCCACGAATCTCGGGAATTAGAAGCCATAGCCTCAGATTGGGGTGTAAGTGACGTTCTCGCATCTTCTCCTCGGTACCTAACAAGGCTGCCGAACAAAACAATGAGGCGAAATACAACTGGTCAGTTTCATCATTGTAGCAAAATACAACATGTCAGTTTCATCATTGTAGCAAAACACAAAGTACCTGAACTCAGTCGATCCCATATGCTCTGTTTCATCATCCCTATCAGTGGCCTTAATATCAACATATGTCAAATTGAACGTTTTATGTAGATCAATCATGTTATAGACATCTTCATCACTCAATAACCTAACTTCATGATCCTTAGCATGAGGCGCAGTGTAGGTCAATCTTAATTCATTCATGTTTACCTCAGGCCAACAACCACATACAATTGTCTTCAAAGTAGTCAAATTAAAGTCGACCCTAATTGAGATTACCTGCATTTTGTGATTATAACGAATACCACCAAGAAGCCGCACAGGTGTGTTACATTCACCAACTTCATGTGGGCTACCCATGTCTAATGCCGAAACAGATGCAACAATTAATTCAGCAAACTGAGCTAAAAAATGGTGAAAGGAAAGAATTAACTCAGAGGCAACAATTAATTCAGAAATTGTCTGAGATTAGCAAAGAGGGGAGTCAATAATCAGTCCTACATTTCGTCGGCGAAGGTTGTCGGAGCCAATTACATTAAAGTGCATCGACGGGAACGGCGAGAGAGATAGCATCTTCTAAATGTGCAGAGAAATTGCGGGAGAGGGTGGTACGCTAGGCAAGATGGAGTCGTCGCCGGAAACCCACCGGGAACGTCTTCAAATCGGCGCCGACGGTAGAACACTTTCTTCCTCAGCGCTACACCGATCCCCTTTTCATTTTTTTCCGATGGTTGATCTTGAAATATACAATAATAGTGATAAAGGTGGGTAATATTATTAATGGTTAATCACTCAATTAAGTTATTAAGGGTTAATCACTCAATTAAGGTCATTAGGGAGCAAATAAAAATTCAAACTTTCATTTGGGGAGTTAGTAGGGATGAGCTAAAAATGAGGGAGTGAATGAGCATTTTAACAAACCTTGGGGAGATATCAAAGACAATCCCTTATAATATTCCATATACAGAAAATTAAAAAGAAAAAGGGAAAAACTTCATCTTCCCGATTCATCTTTGCAGGATGTAAAGAAAATAAAAAATAAAAATAAAACTTCATCTTCCATGGCTACACAAATGCTGCCTCAGTTCTCCATCGCCAACACCAGCATCATCACCATTCCTTTTCCTACTCATCCGTCGGCACACTCTCGTCTCCGGTGACCGACGACCACCACAGATCTACAGATGCTCCCATTTCGGCTCTCAATCGACGGCAACCATCGCCAGTTCTCCTTCCCCGATCCAGACGTTGCCGCCCTTATAAGGCAACATTTGAGAGCCGAAATGGGAGCATCTGTAGATCTGTGGTGGTCGTCGGTCACCAGAGACGAGAGTGTGCCGGCGGATGAGTAGGAAAAGGAATGGTGATGATGCTGGTGTTGGCGATGGAGAGCTGAGGCAGCATTTGTGCAGCCATGGAAGATGAAGTTTTATTTTTATTTTTTATTTTCTTTACATCCTGCAAAGATGAATCGGGAAGATGAAGTTTTTCCCTTTTTCTTTTTAATTTTCTGTATATGGAATATTATATATATATATATATATATATATATATATATATATATATATATATATGTGTGTATATATATATATATATCATATAAACTGTAAATTATAATTATAGTTAATGTACAATATATTTTTATTATAATATTATATATATTTATTAGGGCGAATTACATTTTTGTACCAAAATTGTAAAATGGCCCTAGTTGGTATACCATTTTTGTAATTTTCCCAAGGAACATGTATAGTGGTTTATGATGTGTGCATAGTGGTTTCGCCACATACTCAACATATTGGCCACGTAGGATGACATGTCAGATTTCCGGCGGGTTTTTTCAGCTCCGGCGAAATTTTGCATGATTTTGCAAAATTTTTGGAGTTGTGGGGTTTTGATGTTGCCGGAAAACATTTTATACCAAAATTGCAAAATGGCCCGAGTTGGTATACCATTTTTGTAATTTTCCCTATATTTATATTTTTTAGTAAAGAATTTAATTTGAAAAATAAGAACTTTTATATAATTTTAATTTTGATTATTAATCTTTTATATTTAAAAAATATTCTTTCACTATATTATTTAAAAAAATTCTTTCACTATATTATTATAGTATGTATACATATTTTTATAAACATTACATAATTATAAAGGAAAAATAATAATCTATAAAATAATATTTTTATTAACATTACACAATAATAAAGGAAAAATAATAATCCATAAAATAATATTTTTATTAACATTACACAATAATAAACATATTATATAAATACAGATTATATATATATATATATATATATATGTATATACATATTATAACATATACAGATTATATACATACAAATTATAACAGATTATTATTATTATCCATCCCCTCCAGTCACCACCCACCCTCATCCTCACCAAATATTAGCTGAATCAAAGCTGCGTTCGAGACTTCCGGCGTCGGAGTTGGTGGTGGAGTTAATGCTTCTCTTCTTTTTCGGAAAAAAATGAAGCAGAAAAATGTGCCAAGGATGAGAAGGAAGGAATCTTGATCAGAAGACCCCTCTTCTCCTCGAGCCACACAACAATGGATTGGAATTGAATCTTTTTCCCATCAATGGGAACAAGAACCATAATAAATTAAGCAATGGGATTTGTAGAAATCTCTATTTGAATAATACACCCCCTTCTTGTCAGATCCGAATTCAAATTCTGATTTGAATGTGTGTGTTATTATGTGTATGAGCGTGTATTTTATTGTATTTGATGGTGCAGGAGCTTAGAAGGTTGCTTTAACACCAAACACTTTAAGATTTGTTTAGGAAAGGGAAGACCATCACAGACGTTTGAACCGCGGGAATTGGGTTTCCTTTTGAGCGTGGGTTCTTCCAGCTAGGATAACACCAAGATTGCAAGGGCGATAAAGATGCAGTTGAGGTGAGTGTAACGCAGAGCTTGGGAAGAAGAAAGTGGAGGAAACTGTGCCCAGTTTTTAGAGTGCAGTGTATTGTTAAGAAGAAAACTTGAGGAAGAAAGCATGAGTTTCTTCCTATTTATATGTTAGGGGTGAGGGTGCTTTGGGTATTTTGAACAAGTGGTCCCAAACTTGTGTTGCCCTAACACGTGGCAATCTGTGACGGTATGAAAGTTATGGCTCTGAGAGTGGGTGGCGTGTCAGGTACGAGGTGCGCACTGCCACTGTGTCAGAGGTTGTTGGCGAGAGTCGTGCGCTTGGAGGCCCAAGATCTATCATGCAGGCTTACGGATGCCTCGCTTGGGGCGGATCTTACCCGAGCAAGGGTGACGCTCGAAGTGGTGCACAAGAGGGTTTCCTCTGGCAGATGACCCACGAACGTCAAATACTCGAGCGTAAGAGAGGGAGGGCCCTCGTGGAGTGTTTCCCTAGGAAGGGTGGATTTGAGGGACCGTAGCACGGGCGTCGGGTTTGACAGCCTGAACCGCCCGCTCGAATAGTGGACCGAGGGGCATGGGCCTGGATTAGTCAACAAGTGAATGGGCTGGGTTGTTCCGCAAGTCCGGTAATGCGAGCGTCCAAGCTCTAGGTCTGTAGATGATGACACGTGGACAGCGTTGATCCAAGTGTGATTTTGGGTCTCATCAGTATTATTGATTAGGTTTAATTCCAGATCTGGTACGAGTGCTTGCGATTCGTCCACAACTCTGCAGATTTATCTCTCTCGTAGAAGAACGTTCCTCTTCCAAAAAGAAAAAAAGAACTCCTTTCTCGGTTTGTGGTGGTGTGGTGGCGATTTGGGTTTGTGGTGGTGGTGGCGAGGTTTTTGTCAATTGGTGGTGGTGATTCGGGGTTGTGGTGGTGATGCTGGGATTGTTACCGGTGATTTGTGGTGGTGGTGATTGGACTTGCAGCAGTGGTGAATGGTGATGCAGTGTTGGTGAAGAAGATGAGGGGAACGATTTCTTTTTTTGAAATATATTGTATTTTATTTTTTGAAATATTTTGTTATTATGTTATTAGAGAGTTTTTATTATTATTATTATTATTATTATTATTATTATTATGTGTAATGAATATATTAAATTGTTTAAAATTTTACAATTTTATAATAATTAGATATTATAAAATTTATTATTTTATGTATTTCTTATAATAAATGTAATATATATATATATATATATATATAATTATTTCTTACTTTGTCAAATTAATTTTAAATCAAAATTTATTAGTAATATTATTTGGCTTTTTGTGTTTTAATTAAGTGGATAAAATGAACACATGTACAAAGGTATTTGATGTGGCCATAGTGGTATTTATACCTAGATTAATTATAAGATGGACCACATTTATTATATGAATATTAAAAAGATTCTTTAGGGTTCAAGGTTTCCCAAAGGTTTTATTGGTGGGCAACATTATCCAGGAGTAATTACTAGGTTTCGAAAGGACCATTCATATGTGGCACTGTATGTCGTAAATGAAGGTGTTTTTCACCCTATTATGCAGTAATTTTTCAAATTATACTTTAATCTTATGTTGAAATTACATTTAGGGTTAGTTTTACTGCTATATTATATATATATATTCTTGTAGAAAGTATATGTAAATGTAAGATAATTAAGTTGCTTGACTACCGCATGCTTATTTTTCTCTTTACAAAAAAATTGAAATGAAGCATCGAATACTGAATCAAAAATTTCAAATCGGTAAAAAATTTGAATTACGATTATCATATATTTTTTAAAGAAAATTGGAAGGTTTCGTGAGTATAGTAAGTCTGCATCTTCTTTCAACAAAGAAACTGACTTCCCAATACACCAAAAATGAGAAATCATATTCCAACACCAGTAAAAAATCATCTTAGGTGGATTTGCTGCTGTGCCGGCAGTCGAGGGGAGGCGACGGCTACGCTGACAGAGGTGGGCTGCGGCGGTTGAAGGAAGCAACAACTGGTGCGACAACAGGTTGGTGGCGCTGCAGCTGCTGTTTAGGGTTAGCGTCTTTGCATCTCTTTATTTTTCATGTCGGCAAAATTTCAATATGTTTCATGTTCTGGAGACAAAATAAGATTCTATCTAAAAAATCAAGCAATTTAATGCATTTTTTTTTTCTTTTCGGAAATGTGCCCGCCAGAATTTACACATGATTTTACTTGATTTTGAAGATACATTTCTATTTCGTCGATGTCTATGTAATATATACTCCATTGATAATATCCTGCTGACTTTCGTAAATTTAACGTAAGACCTGATCTGATCATGTAGCCTGCAATATACCTGTTCTAATTAGTTATGATCTCCGAAGAACGTAGGGCTGGAGTCTGGACCAGACAATCTACTTATTATTCGTCAAAACATTACTTGATCAATGGCTCTGATTCATTTTGAGACATTACTGTGTATGTATTACTTGATCAATGGCTCTGATTCATTTTGATTTGTCGCACCTTGGATATCCGTTGATTACGGTTTACGCGTTGCATTTTTTAACTTGTGTACATAACTTAGTTCTTAAATTTTTCCCGAGATGGCACATGAGAGCTAGGCATATCACAACCAAACCCCCTCAGAATCGCAATGTCTTGGTTGCAACGTGATATGGCTTATGGCCGACACGTCTCTATTCAGACTCTAGAAGTGACTTTTAATTCCATATGAAATAGCATTTTGACTCGTAACACTAAGCAATACTCTCGCAATTGACGAGCGCTTAGCAATACGTACTCTCACGATTGGCGAACGATTCTAATACCATTCAGTTACGCTTTAAAAGTATGGGTCCAAGAACAATTACAAATCTTGCTGAGGTCTAGGTTAGTTATGATAAAAATTCTAATAATTGAAAAATTACATTTCTGCTGCTAAAGTCAATTCGAGGTACAAGCTTGAACTTACGGAGGACATACATATTAAAAGCTGTCATTTGTTAAGATGTCTCAATTCTATGTTCAGAATCTGGCTGGCTATTGACAGGGGGAAGATGAAACCTTGAATAATACCATATTTCAAGTTGTGTAATATATAAAATTATATATATTTTAATTATGTAATCCATTTATATAGGTTAAATGTATATATATTCGAGCAAAAATTTGTCATAAAACTAAAGCATTTCTAGTTAATTCACAAGGATTCGTGAGCATTTTGGATTTTAATTTAGTATCGTATCACATTTTTTAAACTTAAATTTATTTATTATAAGTCTTTTTTCTTCTTTTCGTTCAATAGTGGGAAAAAAAAAAGGCTTATGGGCTTTCCAAACATATTCTAAGCTGTTGAATCGTACTTAATTTGTGTCGATACGAGGAAATTGTAAATTGTGTATATCGATTTAATTTGACTAATTCATCGCTTTTGGTATATTTTATTTTTCGACGATAAAATAGGATTGTATTTTCAAAATCAAGTGATTTAATATACATTTTTAACCAAAAATTAATTCTACCCATTGGAATTTACATGTGGTGAACTAGGAATTCTCCATATATAAAATTGGGGTCGAGTTTCTAGTGGGCAAAATCGAGTTCAGATGAAAAAGTACATTAAATTGTATAATTTATAAGATACGATCCTATTTTGTCCCTGAAGGGGTCTGATCCAGGGTGTCACACTCCAACACTTAGGATTTGTTAAGATGAGGAAACCAAGATGAAATAATTCCGGCAAAGGTCACCGGACGACATGGGATCTATCTGCTAGGCACAAACACAAGAAAAGCGTAAGAAGGCCAAGATGAGGAAATGGGGGGTGAGACCCAGTTTAGCTTTCCGACGCTCAAGTCAGTGAAGCAGTTCAGGTGAGTGTGGAAGAGGAGTAAGACAAAGCTCAGGTATGGAAGCTTGCTTACAGTTGAAGATGATTTCTGAGTATTTATAGTTGAGGGTAAGGACCCTTTAGTAATTCCGAGGTGGCCTGGTGCAGATGGAGGGTTGCCCTAGACACATGGCCCAATGAGGGGTGATTGGAAAAAAGTACCTGCAGGTCCACGCAAAAAGGTGGACGAAAAGCAAAAGTGGTAGGTGTACGCCTTTTGTACTATTTGTCAGAGAGCACTACTGGGTTGCTATGGAGAGCGGTGCACACTCGACATATGGAAGAGTTGGACTGCCAGATGAGAGGGTGGATGCATGAATCCGAAGGGATTTGCGCAATAGGGTAAACCCACCTCTAGAGTTGGTGATGGTAAGGGCGACCTCGAGGGTCCAAGATCCGCTGTTGGGCTCGACCACTCGAGGGAAGGGTTAAAGCCCTTCACGCAGAAGCAGACGTCTTTGCAAAAGGACACCGTGGAAAGCCAACGAGGGTTGTTCTGAGGTGCTCGAGGGGCATGTTAGTGATATTCATTTTTTAGAAGATGGAGGAAGGGAGAACGTTCACGGAAGTTCCACTGTCAACAATGACCCTCTTTACAACATGATTGTGAATATCTAAACTAACCACCATGGGGCAGTCAGAGGTTTCACCGACCCCATGGGGTGTTACAACGTGTTTGAGATCCTTCTCGCTAAACCAATCACTTCATTCTCCGTCAGGCTTGGGGTATTTCCTCTTTTGATGGCGTACATGGGTTTGGACACGGAAGGCTTCTGATCATAACTCCGTACATAACGGTGACGTGACGCATTGGAATCTCCTCCAGTTGAGCCCCAGGAAATCATGTTAATCACCGCTAATGAAGCATTTTCCATTTCTACCATTTTTTGCTTGCCAGTGTCCTTGCTCTCGGGGTTGCGCCTTCTTGGGCTCTTCGAGCGTGAAGGACTTCTTCTCTTGGCTCTCGCTCGGTCACTATAATGTTCATCGTAACGCTCCAAGATCTTGAAAAATTCCTTCAAGTGGCCTCCAGCTATGAGCCTCTGTATCTCATTTTTCGGCTGACGAAACTCGGCCGTGTCGTGTCCTTTCTGCTTGTGGAAGACACAATACTTTCCTGAGCGCCTTTGAGCTTCAGTTTCCCTCATGTTTGGAGGCCTTTTGAAGAGCTTCTTATCTGAGAGGGAGTATATCTCAGAGATGGGCCTATTGAGGGGAATGATCTCATACTTGCGAGCAGGAGGGGAAGTTTTACTGCGTTCCCTATGACCATCTTTTCGCCCTCTATCACTCTTAGAATGGCTCGAGGGTCTAAGAGCGTTGGATCTGTACATATCCTCGAGGGCGAAAAAGGGTTCCGTAATTTCTCGCATTGCTACAAGAGAAGTTGGCCTACCCTTCACAATAGCCTCTGTAAATTCGTTACTTACGTAATGCTTATGATTAATAGCCTTGAATAACACATGGATTAAAAAGTCCATTGAGGGCCTCTCTACCAACAACACTTCTTTGTTGAACAATCCAAAAAAGGAACGGAGGGATTCATTCTCGCCCTGCGCGAGGCTGTACAAAGCTGTGGGAGCGGAGACTAGAGCCTTCATAGAGTTGAAATGATTCAAGAAGGCGTTAGTGAGGTCATCATATCCCTTGATCGAGCGCAGGGGCAATCTCTTATACCAGTTCTGCGCCATGCCCACGAGTGACATGACGAACACCTTGGCCCAATAATGGCTAGACTGCTCGTAGAGATGCATCAAATGTAGGAAATGGTCCAAGTGCTCCGCAGGGTCTGTGGTCCCATCGTAATGATTGATTGAAGTGAGAACATTACCCGACACTGCTTACGCCATCAGAACTTCCTCTACGAGGGGCTGGAAAGCACGAACACGCCTAAAAATGTGTCCGTGCAGTGTCAGACACGGCAGAAATGTGTCCGAATTTTTTTTTAAAAAAAAAGGGCCACGGTGTCGGCCACGGTGGGTTGAAGTGTCCGACACGGCTGGGAAAATTTATAATTATATAAAGTTTTTTTTATGCATTTTTTTAATATTTTTAGAATTTTTTGGCGAGAAAACTGAAATAACAAAACTTATTCTTGCTTTTAATTATACATACTTTTTAAAAAAAACTATTTTTTATAGATTATACTTGTAAAATAATTTTATTTTTATATAAAATATTTTTATTTATATATAAAATATAGCCGTGTCGGAGACGTGTTGTGTCCTAGAATTTTTAAAAAATCCATGTCGCCGTGTCCGTGTCGTGTCGTGTCCGTGTCCGTGCAACATAGACGAGGGGGATCCCCTCACCAGGGGATCATTTTTATAATTTTCCTAATTCTCATCATCTCCTCGGTACCTAGGAGCGTTATTTTGGTTTGGCGGGCGGCGAGAGTCTCTGGGCTTGGGTCTCTCGTTCCCTGCGTGTGGGACTTGAGACCACGCTCGAGAGACCTGTTATACCATATTTTGTATTACATCCAACTGATCCTTCATAGCCACCAACAAACGAAGGTCTTCCCCATCTTCTTTGCTCCCTCGTTTGGTGGCTCTTGAATGAGCCTCATCATCAACAACGATTCTATCCACAGGCATTTGACCTTTGTCGGCCTGAGGTTGCTCCTGTCCCTCACTCGGGGTTGCTTCCTTTCCCTGCGCTGGTGGAGGTGGCGGTGGCTGAGCTTGTAACACTGCTTGGGCGGCCATGAGCGGGTGCAATTGCCATCCTCTCATGGGAGGGGCAATCTGGGCACCGAATCCAGCGGGAAAGTACGTGGAGGTGAAGTTCTTCCAAGCGTTTTATGCAGTCTGCACTTCACATTGGGCTAAACCGCCTGTAACTGCCTCTGGGTCATGGAGGACATCTCCACCCCCTCAATTTCTTTTGGAACAGTGACGGGGAGTTGCATCATCCTCGCTTGATACGGCTGAACGGAAGGCATCATGTTGGGTGGCATAAACATGTAGCCTGGAGGGGGCATCATCATGGGATATCCGTCATATTGGCCACGGTGGAGGTGGGCTGAGTCTGATGGATGTTTGATCCAGAACCACCAGTCCCTCCAGCGGTGGGCTGCTCCTGGTGGGTTTCTTTCTCTGGGCCGCCAGGTCCCGTCATGACGGGAATCTCTCCAATGGCAGGTGGGTTGGTGATGGTGTCGGCAACAGGCATGTTCTCGAAGTCTTTACGATCGGGGTCGCCCTTGTCCTCCACAGCTCCTGATCTGGTTGACATTACCATGGAAGTGGATGTGTTTGTTCTACTTCTAGCAGTGAAAAAAAAGGAAGAAAAAGAATGGTTTCCCACAGACGGTGCCAAAATGAAGGGGTCTGATCCAAGGTGTCACACTCCAACACTTAGAATTTGTTAAGGTGAGGAAACCAAGATGAAATAATCCCGGCAAAGGTCACCGAACGGAGTGGGATCTACCTGCTAGGCACAAACACAAGAAAAACGTAAGAAGGCCAAGCTGAGGAAAATGGGGGTAAGACCCAGTTTGGCTCTCCGATGCTCAAATCAGTGAAGCAATTAAGGTGAGTGTGGAAGAGAAGTAAGACAGAGCTCAGGTATGAAAGCTTACTTACAGTGGAAGATGATCTCTGAGTATTTATAGTTGAAGGTAAGGACCCTTTGGTAATTCCCAGGTGGCTTGGTGCAGATGGAGCCCTAGACACGTGGCCCAATGAGGGGTATCTGGCAAAGAGTACCTGTAGGCCCGCAAAAAGGTGGACGAAAAGCAACAGTGGTAGGTGTACGCCTTTTATACTATTTGTCAGAGAGCACTGCTGGGTTGTTATCGAGGGCGATGCACGCTCGACATGTGGAAGAATTGGACTATCAGATGAGAGGGTGGATGCGTGAATCCGAGGGAACTGCGCAATAGGGTGAACCCGCCTCTAGAGTTGGTGATGTCGAGGGCGACCTCGAGGGTCCAAGATCTGCTGTTGGGCCCGACCGCTCGAGGGGAGGGTTAAAGCCCTTCACGCAGAAGCAACTGTCTTTGCAAAAGGACACCGTGGAGCCATGGTGTCAAGCTTTGATGGGGCCACGTATCGTGACGTGGCCTTATTATATTTTGGGCCTCATCAGTTCCCAAAAAATGAAATACATCAAAACCGTTGAACGATCGAATTGGTTATTGAATTTATTTCACTCTGAATAATTTGGCAACTTATTTCTCATATAAGATATAGTTAAGATAACAATTAAACTCCTAAGGTGTGGTAAAAGTAGAATGTAATTCATCTTGTCTGAGAAATTGTAATATAGTTTCTACATTTATAATATTGTGTCCACAATCTTATTAGAAATATCCCTTATGATACCATGGTACTATTTTGCAAATTTATATATATATATATATATATATATATATATATATATATATATATATATATATTTGTTGTAAATGTAGCGATTACACCGTAATTTAAAAAATACGAAGACTTAATTTATAATTTTACCTAGATAGTAACTATAATTCACCATAATTTATACAAACTCTTAATAATTTGATCAGAGCAAACAATGTGCAGATCGATTGGGACAATTTTTCAGTAATTGTTGGTACAATTATATTTGTGCCAAAATCAAATGAAATAAAAAATTTGTCCGTATATATATGCAGGTCTCTAGTATATGCAGCCACGTACGGACTGAAAACGCATGACTGAGTACAGAAGCAGAATATTATAAGAAACTACCAAAAGCTTGTGCTCTAATAGGTAATAATTAGCAATACAAAGGGTGGTATTATCATATATTTTAAAAATAATTATATCTGAATATTCTATACTTAAGTCTAATTATAATACACCTCAATTACATCAAGAAATTATATTTTAATTCTTAATTTTTGAGAACCGTTTGTACTCTTTAATATCTCGTTAGGGTTCCGTTATGTCATTCTAAAAATATCCCTGATTATTTTAATTTGATTTGTAACTCTAGGTATTGTGTTGTTAAATTTATAATTTGTAAGAATAGTTTTGTCTATACTTAAAAACTTTAGGGATAATTTCATAATTTTAGTCGTACATTTAATATAATACTTAGATAAATCGTTAGTAGTATAAGTGTACTTTTATAAATTTTCAAATTCTGTTAGGAATATCAGAGTAAATAAAATTTATATAAACTAAAATGTAATTTCTCAATTTAAATAAATTAAGTTGTAATTAAACTTAAATGAGAATAATTAGATATGAATTACCCTATATTTTATTTCAGGTTTCATCCCAAGTAAAGTCAAAATTAACCGCTTGGATTTCATCACAGACTCCAACTCACGTATTCTCAATCTCTGAAGATATGTAATTATAAATTATGTATAATCTGTTTTTCTTTCCATGCTTGATCAATATATTTTATTTCATTTACAGACATGTTTACTAATATATATTAGATTGTAATCTATATATACTATAATATATAGGAAGGGTGTCTTTTGACCCAATTATGTTAATTTTGACTAAATGGAATTTTGTGGTTTTTTTGAGATTTTTAATTAAAATTAAAATTTTTTATTGGTTGATGCTTAATAAATTAATTTATTTATTTATTAATTTTATATATCCTGATGGTGTCAAAATCTGGGCTGTGTGCTGGACTACAGATTAGGACTCCCAATCACCTAAGATATTTGTAAAGTGGGGAGACTCTGATGCTTTCCTGAACTGAAAGGAAAAGGGAGGAACGTAAGCTCAAAGGCCAAAACGGGGGACTCTGATGTTTTGGCACTCCAACGTTCAAGTCAGTGAAATGCGTAAGAAAAGTCCACTGTGAAATGAGGAGTTCTGTGCGCAAAGAAAAGCTTACCCTCCATGGTGATGGAGAATGGTTTATATAGGCCAAGGAGGCCCCTAATGCGTGCAAGTACACCCTCAGGAGGGTGTGGATCTTGTCTGGTGGGAAGGGAACGCTGGGTGGCCGGAACAGTGCTTTTACGGCTAAAGCACTGTTTTCCTGTCCCTGCCAAAGACCCCGGTACAGTACTTGACACGGCCACAATTAATGCGGCCTGTAAAGGTAATACGCTCATTAATTGCAGCTGTCCGATAGCGCCTGGGTCGTCCGGTCGCTGGGTCGTACCTTTCTCGGTCGAAAGGGAACTCTAGGTCGAACTCCCATTGCTCAACGTTGATGCTACTTGCTCCAAGTACTGGGTCGAAAGGGGCACATGCTTGGGTCGGATTCAGAAGGATGATGTGGCACAGACTGCCACGTGGGGGTGACGTCTGGTGCTCAGTCATACTCCCCGATTTTCCCCTTACCATCTGCCCCCCAGGTCCGGTGGCATTAAGCGTGTGACAGCGGACCTTAAGGAAGGCATCGTGACTACAGAGGAAAAAGAGGGGATATTCGCTGTTCGAAACGAGGCGGAGTCACGTGGCGTCCAAACCGAGCCAGATACTCCGAGCCAAGGCCCCCGAGCCCGTGTTCATCGACCCAGGATCAATCCTGACCCAAAGAGAGGTGAGGTCATGCGCGCATGACTATTGGAAACTTCTAGGCGGGAGACACTAGGTTTTCCCCCTTGTCAGTGCAATGATTACGCTTTTTGAAATTTGGGGGTTTAGCGCGAATCCTGAGGGAGCGGTTACTTGTAGCCGTCGTTGGGTGACGGGCCACGTTCTTCTCCAGGCAGGCTAATCCCCCGACACGTGGAGCTAATTAATCTTGCCCAGCGGTAACTGCTGCTATAAATTGGGGACTTGGGTGGTTTTTCCCCTTTTTCACGCTACTCACAGGAGCAAACCCGAAATTGAAGAGTCTCTTGCCCTTAGCATACCTTACCAAAAAACCGCACTTTCGAAGAGCATCCTCAGCATAATCTTAAGGTACGCCCCTTCAACCGAGATATCTCCTTTCTTTCTTTCTCACCCACACACTAGAAATGGCCCCCAAGAGGAACGTTACCGTGCCCGCTGGGAGCCAACCCAAGGGCAATCAGACGAGGGACTATGGTCCCAGGGACATCCCCTTGGACCCTGAGGTGTCTGTTGAGTGTATAGGGGTCAAGCACCCTGGGAAACTGAGGTGGGAAGATCCCACCCAGACGATGTATTTTAGGGAAGTGGCGGAGGAAGCCGCTGGGCCAATTTTGGGGGAACCGGCGGAGGGGAGAACAGATTTGATGAGGACGCCGTAGAGGACGCGGCTGCGGAGATAGAAGAAATGTCCTTAGAGGGGGAATCCCGCGAACAAGGGGGGAAAATTAAGAGGGAAATTAAGGAAAGACCAAACAAAAAGATGTAAAGTGAAAACCCCTACCGTATTCAACAAGGCAATTTTGTTGTAAGAAAGCGTCGCATTGCTTTCCTTGGCCAGTTCTTGATGGTCCGCAGCGTTTTGCAGTGAGTAATAGGTGGCCCCCAACGCGTCCTGGTCGACCATCCCGGTCGCAACCCTCCTCTCTGTCCCATCCGCAAATCTATTTTGACACCATCATATCCCTTAATTTTTGGAAGTTATCCTCAATTAAAGCATCTTTATGGTAAATTTATTTTGAATGTACAAAATATGCTACAATTTCCAAAATAAAGTATTAAATTCAAATTCAAATTTTTGTTTCTTGATCGATTTACTTAAATTATTCCATTAATTTTGTATAAAATAATGAAAATTGATACATAAATATTACATCAATAATAACGTGCACAACTAATTTGAATTTTTACATATACTAAGGAAATTTATTTTTTTTAATATATTTTTTTTAATTAATAATAACGTGCACAACAGCATGCACATTGCACAATAATTATACAGTCTCTTTGAAATTTTCTAATTTTCTAAAATTTTTAATTATCTTACAAGATTATTATTATAACTTTATTTTAGAACATGCAAGTCATCCGTTTTTTATGTCATAATTATTCAATTCCTTAATTGAAGATGATTAATTCACACAAATTGTTTACATTAAATATTCTACAAATCATGTCCAAGATTTATTACAAATCATACCCAAGATTTGCTATTTTAATTTAGTAAAGTTTTTGAAGTTTGAAATTTGAATGTGTATTTCCATGTCTATAAATAATTTACTCTTAATTCAGTTTTTAGTATTTGTTTTGTATCTTCTTCTTCTTCTTTGTCTTCGATTTTTTGGTATTTCTTTGAATGTTTTTTTCCTTTGTTCTTCCTTGATTTCGTTCAATATTTTGGTTTGTATATTTACAACTTCTCTGAATATTTAATATTTGTACTTCATTTTATGATGTTAGAGAATGTATTATAAATATTGGTTGGTTGGTTGTTTATTTTTCAGCACTTCCTTTTTATCTTTTTTTATTTGATTTTCTTATGTTACTACTATTTTCTACGGTTGCGATTTTGATGAATACTTTAACGTTTGTATTGCTTATTGTTATAGATTTTTTCTTAGTTATCTATCATAAAATTGAGTACATTTCAATAAAATTTCCATCAGATTATTTTTTTGTACAATTTTATATTAAATATTTTAACCAAATTTTTTTTTTTATGAAATTAACACCATAATTTTAAAAATGGAAAGAAGAAGGATATTTTGTAATACAAAATCATCAAATTTATTGATTATGATCAACTATTTAATAGAATAATTTTATGTATTCAAGTTTTGCTTGATATTTGATAATATAACATTTGAGTTGTTGCTTGAATATGGTAATGTAATTAGATTTTAGAATTTTTTGATTTAATTATACATGTCAGATTCTAAAAGATTTTTTTTTTTATCAAATTCTCATAGATTTTCTTCTGTGATCTTTGTTTCATTTAATTTTTATGATTTTTATAATTCTTTTGGTTTTTTATTATTAAAGAACATTATTTTGAGATTTTAACTTCATCCAATTTAGAATTTCAATACTTATTATTGTAATGTTTATTTTTTATAATTATTTTATTTACTTTGTATTGTTATTATTTTCTTTAATTTTCATCTTATTTTCTTAATGATTTAGCGATTTTTTATTAACAAACTTGATTTCCCCAAATTGAGGAAATATATTATATCTTTATATAAATTTTATATTTTTAATATTTAATAGCAGTTTTCAACCATATTTATATATTTAACTTTTATTTTCTAAGAATGTTACCTTATATTGTTTATAACCTTTTCAACTTCTTAAATCTCTTTCTTATCCATATGATCAGATCTATTTTTTCATTGAATGATATATAACTACAAGTGACGGCGATACACGATTTAAATAGCGGAAAATCCAATATTTAAAAATAGTATCCAGAATAACTGGAAATGTGCAACCAAGACCAGATATTATTTGATCATTATGAACAAATCCAAAATCTTTGTAGACAGAACCAATCATTAGTTCCCAACCACGGGGAGAATGAAATCCAATACAAAAATCGGTTAATAAAAGATTCGAAAAAGCTTTTACTGTATCACTTAAGTTATATAGGAATTCCTGAGCCCAAGAGTTAAGAATAACAAGTTTTTCATTACCTAAAATAGAATAATTTTTTATATATTAAAATTTTCAAAATAATTGCATTGTTTATTAAATTTATAATTATTTATAGTTTTACCTATTCTAAAAACAGATTGTTTTAAATATAATTTTAGTTTACGATATTTAGCACTATTATGTAATACTACAATTCACATAGTATAATTTATATATACAAACCGGCATTGCACGGGGTATATGCTAGTATATATATAATTCACAACCCTCAAGGCTATCCACGTTTATGCCGATGTGGATAGTCCGAATAAATTTTTATTTTACTGTGCAAGAAACCTCAAAATCGTTACATAGAAATTTCATTAAATCTTTAAATTAAAATTATCGTAAAAATCTCAAAATCTTCTGTCATATAAATCTCAAAATAATAAACATTTGAATTCAAAATCAAATTATCAAAATTAGATCTAATTCAATCTAATGAGATTTATATTAGTTGAAAAAAATTCAAATTTAAAATTAAAAATTTTAAGCTACCGAGCTTATATTAGTTGAAAAAATTCAAATTCAAATTTCAAAAATTTTAGCTACCGAGCGTATAACTCTCTACGTTTGTTCTCAAATTCTATTAGTTAGAATAATTTGAATTTTAAACGTAACCATAGTATGGAAATCTCAAATTTTGTTATCACATAAATCTCAAATCGGTTAGGCTTCTCTCCTTACATTTTAATATAGTATGCAAATTTTAATATAGTATGCAAATAAATAATATTTTTAAATATTCAATGATTATCTAGAATTTTAAAACTCTTTAAATCTCAAATTTTGTTATCGCATAAATCTCAAATCAATTAGACTGCTCTCCTTAAATGTTAATATTGATGAGGCACTAATACGTTCAGCCACGTTTTGACACGTGGCATCATCATTATGCTACACCTGGGGATCAGGGCCCCACGTGGGTCTCCCTCGAGGCAAATCTCCTTCGTTCCCAGGATTATCCAATCCCCCCCCCCCCCCTCCCCCCCCCGAGAAACGCTCCCCGAGCATTGGACCCTCGACATCCTCACAAAACTCGCCCTTGTATGAACTCTCTCCCAGGGACCAATCGAGGGGTAAAACCTCGTCTTGTACCCAAAGGCCCTGGCTCGGATGCCTCCGGGTCTGCAAGCTTTCAAGGCTCATGGTTGAACACAAGTGTGCACCTCGCCCTCGTTACCAACCCAAAATGGCTCTCTGACACTACGTACGCACCCGTGCACCTACCACTATTGCCCGCACCAACTTTCTTGCAGAAGATTCTTCCTAGGTTTCTTCTCATCACGCCACGTGTTAGGGCAACATTAGGCCAGGACCACATGGTGCTAATTACCAAAGGGTCCTTGACCCTCAACTATAAATAAGAGACTCCTTCTCTCCCACTATAAGCAATCTCTAATAGCTGAACTCTGCATTTTTTCTTCATCTCCTTCAGTTCCTTAACTGACTTGAGCGTCGGAGAGCCAAACTGGGTATCACCCCCGGTTTCCCCATCTTGGCCATCTGACCTTTCCTTTCTTGGTGTTTGTCCTAGCAGGTTGAACCTACCATTTCCAGCAACACTCACCTGAGTTTTCATCCCCTGTTTCCCACACATAAACAAATTCAAAGTGTTAGGAGTTTGGATACCTGAAATCAGACCCATCAAATACATTATGCAAATAAATAATATTTTTAAATATTTAATGATTATCTAGAATTTAAAATTCTTTAAATTAAAACTACCGTAAAAATCTCAAAATCTTCTATCATATAAATCAAAATCTATTAGTAAGAAATATTTGAATTTAAAATGAAATTATTAATATTAAACCTAACTCAATCTATTAAAATATTAAATATCTATCGGATAGTGCTATATATAAATGGGTGGAGAAATCCTATATCATATATTCTCACGATTATAAAGTCACTCCCTCATCTATACTATTATATTAAGCGAGAGACCCATTTGGTGTCATGCACTCTTTTTTTTCTTTTTTTCTTTTTCCTTTATTTTTTAACATAAATTATAGTCACGTACTTTTATAGTTTTCTGCTTAAATTCTTCTATATTTATGGGCTCTTAAATTCTTTTATCTATACTATTATATTAAGCGACAGACATTTGGTGTCTTTTTTTTTTCTTTTTTCTTTTTCTTTATTTTTTAACATAAATTCTAGTCAGGTATTTTTACAGTTTTCTGCTTAAACTCTTCTATATTTACCGAGCTCTTTTATTTTTTATTTATATCACTTATTTATCTTTAGTTTTTTTTTTCTCAATTTGATATTATCTTATTTAATTTATTCATCATAAAATTATAATTATATTAAAAATAATAATAAATTAAGTACTAACATAAAAAATTTAATTTAATTGTTTTTTTTCCACACACGTAGGGTGTACAGGGTTGCTAGTATTTATAAATCTTCATAATCATAGAGATACGAAGATAATTTTTTTATAAACCAATATAAGAAGACATTCCTCTTTATAAACCAATATAAAACTTCATCTTTCTATATGATTGATTCAAAAGAAACTTCATCTTTCTATATGATTGATTCAAAAGAAAATCAATCAACACCTGTTTAAAAATTATTCCGCCCTATTTTAAAATTATTTCGCTTATGGAGTTTTCAGTTTATGTGACTTCTATTTGTTTAAGGTATGTTTAAATTGTTTGGGTAATTCAGCCATGTGACTGCTATGAGGTCCATAATATGCTATTTCGAATGCAAAAAAATGACAACAACTCTCATAATTATGTGTTATTTCATTGAATTTTGATACGAACCTCACTTATATCCTATTGGTTACCATTAAATTTTAACAAATATTTCTTAGTTATATATATATGTTTTCAATAGCAACGCGCAATTCAATATTGTTGCAAACTATCTTATATTTATCTACTCTAAAGCACGGACACGCCTAAAAAATGGCCCGTGCAGTGTCCGGCACGTGTCGGACACGGACACGGTTGAAGGAGTGTCCGGAAAAAAAAAAAAAAAAAAGAAAAAAAAAGGGACACGGTGTCGGACACGGCCAGGTGGAGTGTCCGACACGGCTCGGACACGGCGGGGCAAATTTGATCATTTTTTTATGCTTTTTTTAATATTTTTTGAATTTTTTGGAGAGAAAATTGAAATAACAAAACTTATTTTAGTTTTTAATATTATATATTTTTATAAATATTTTATGTTACATAGATTATACTTATAAAATATTTTTATTTTTATATAAAATATTTTTATTTATATATAAAATATATTTATTTATATAAAATATAGCCGTGTCGGAGCCGTGTCTTGTCTTAAAATTTTGAAAAAATCCGTGTCGCCATGTCTGTGTCGTGTCGTGTCCGTGTCCGTGCAACACAGTTTATCTATATTTTAATAATATGAATGTACATTTTGATGCAGGACTCAGATGAAACTCCAAATAAAGTCTAAGGTAATTGCATGGTCCGGCAGAAGGTTAAGAGATTTTAATCTAATTAAAAAATTCAAAACAATAGTTCTTTTTATTTTATTTTAAATTAAAATATTATGACAACTTACGTAAAGGAGTTGTGCTCTGATCTTAGATAAAACATTTGTTTCTTAGTAAATATTTAACAATTTCTGTTTTTGTTTGATCATAAAATTATTCTCAATCAAACGTATATTTATGATGATGTTGGTTATCATTATTATTTAAAATATTTGATTAATTTTATTTGTTATTAGAAGTAACACAGAATGATTCAATTCTTATATCACATAACTGTTATTGTTCGCGAGTGATAATTCTTTTCGCTGATAATTATACTAACTATTGATTTTATTAAAAAAAAATTTCTCGCAAGTACCTTAGAAATAATTTTTTTTTTACCATTTTATAGTCGTGATTATATACACAAGAGTAAGATAATAATAATAATAATGATAATAATAATAATATCTTCTGTTTTTATTTTTTTTTAAATATATTATAATTGATTTTTATTATATAGTGTGATCCATAAAATATTTGACATAAAGTCATATTTAGAAAAATGGTGGCACGGGTTCAATACTAGTTACGTATTGGTTCCCAAAAAATACAAAAAATCATAATTTAATTTTTCTTAATTAAATAATTATATGTACATTCCTTTATAAATTTAATAATTACATTATATATTCACATGAATTTAATAATTAATCTTTACATCCTTTATAAATTCAAATATTATTTTAAAATTTTGATATTTTTTAAATGTGTTATGTAATTATTAAATTTACGAGGGAATATAAATATAATTATATCAACTGAATTTACCGAATATACCGATTAATATTATCAATCATTGTCATTTGTCAGAAACTGTAGTGCAATAATAAACCTGAATGCCAACCCCGTCATCTCGCTTTACTAGTACAAGTTATAATTATTAGTAATATTAGAGGGATTAAATTGTAATTACAAACCAAATTAATTTCTTGTATCCATAAAATGGTAAAATTTTGATCAGGAAATTTCTCCTTTTCATTTTAATCTTTTGATATTTTTTAGCGTACATTAAGTCTTACATCATCGATAACTAAAAACTGTGTTTAAGCACCTCAAAGGGTGTCACCTCAAAGGGTGTCTATCTCATCGACTACGACAACACAATCGAACTCCTAATATTTAGCTAAAAATTATTGAATTTATCCCACCTAACAACAATCGAGTAGTTATCTATATATATAATTTAGAACCCTTGGATGACTATCCACGTAAGTAAACATATGAATAGTCTCAAAAAATTCTAATTACTTTAATAGATTTTATATTTAATAATTTTCAAATTCTATTTTTAAATTTGAAATATGCAAATTCTGTTTTCTATAATAAATCACTTTTATCCAAAAGAATTAAGGGTTTTTAATATTTTTCAAATTCCGTTACTTAGACCATATTTAAAAAAAAAATTTCCCCCTCTCCCATGAGAGCGTTTCCCCTCTTGCATGAGAGTCCAACCCTACCACACTTCACCAAACCCTAGTAACCGCCGTTGAGTAGCTACTGGCCGGACCTCCGTCAACGCTGCTGTTCACCCACAGCCGCCGCTGGGCTCAAGCTTCCCCTGCATCTCTTTAGTTTACTCCTTCTTTACTCTGTCCCCCTCCTCCGTAATCGTTCCTTTCAGCTGACTGGTTTTCTTGTTCATTTCTCTTTGTTTTTCAGGTTTTTTTGGTTCTCTCTTCTGTTGTGGCGGGTTGGCTCTGGACAATTCTTTCTCTTCTCCACTCTATGGAGGCGTCGGGGGCACAACCTTCTTCGTCGGAGGATTCACGGGATCAGGAATTGTCAAGCCTCGCAAGGAAACTCACCCTCTCTGCTAGAGAGGCTATTACCGTAGATATTCCAGGAACATCATGGAAACCTTCTCATCGTGATCCCTCTCTTTCTCTTGTCGGCAAAGTTTTCTCTCGTCGTCCGATTCACTTTGAATCCTTCAAAAATACCCTTATCAGAACGATGAATCCGGTGAAGGGAATGGAAATCTCCAAACTCAGTTCAGAGTGGTTCTTATTTAAGTTTAACCACAAACTTGATCTTTAGAGGGTCCAGGAAAGTACACCATGGAATTTTGATAAGCACCCCATCATATTGAAGCAACTTTCAGAGGACGAGGATCCCCTGCAAGTAGGACTGGATTTCTGTGATTTCTTTGTTAGAGTGAGGGGGATTGCGGTATCCAGACACTCTCGGGAACTAGCTCAGATGATTGGAAATCGAATCTGCATTTTTCGGCATTGGGATGAGGAGTGTAGACGAATCCATTCTGATGATTCCTTGAGATTGAGAGTTGGGATTTCAATGAAGGAACCTCTTATCCGTTATCTCGTGCTCAAATTACCATCAGGGCGTGAAGTGACAGCTTCTATTTCGTATGAGCGACTGGGTAATTTCTGTTACTTATGCGGAATATGTGAGCACGTTGATAAATTCTGCCCACTACGGTATGAAGAAGATTTTGTTGAATCGGAAGTCGCATTTCCTTTTGGGGCATGGTTGAGAAGAGCCAGTAAGAGGAAGATAAAGTGATGTTACATTCTTAAGCAGAGATAGCTCCAAAGCAGCTGAACGCCCAGAATTCTATAGAGGAAAGGAGAATGCTGGCAATTCAACCCTATTAGAAAAGAGTCATTTCAATAGATACTCCGTCTTGGTCTCTAGTAAACCCAGTTGCACCTCCCCCCATAATCTTGATACTCAGGCCGATCACCTCTCATATATCATTGTTAATACCTCTATTCCGTTGCACCCTGACATATCTTCCCCCATTACAGACTCAAAACTCCTGCCATACCCATATTCCCCTGAGCTCACCATCTTGGACACATCCCGGAATAACTCTACTCAACCCATCAACGAGTCGCCACCGAACACAAGTAGCACCAAATTCCTTTAACCAGAAATCCGACACACGCATATACCATCCCAGACCAGAACTAGAGATTAGTAGCCCCTCAAAATAACGTCCGAAGATCATCCACAATTACAGCCCTCCACCACATACCTCGCTCCCCCTACTTTCCACGCAATTACCGACGACCTCCCTTCAAACCAAAAATAACTCAACATCCCCGTTATCTGACGAGCAGCTGCTTATCAACATACCCTTAGCCCTCAACTTGTTAGGACCCACATCCTCGAAAGTTAACACTAAAGTTCGTAAATTCGAAAAGCAACAACCTTCAAAAACCAGAACGAGCTCTACCTCACTCAACGTTCCCTCCGACTCCACCACCCAATCTCTCACCACCCTTTCCAACCAGTGTCTATCGGACATAACTAATATATCCGCAACCTCCACCGATCCCAATGACTTACCTAAGTTGGAACTGCCGGGGCTTGGGGGGTCCCTGGCGAGTTCGGAGCATCAGAACCCTCATTCGGGTTCATAACCCCTCAATTATATTTCTGTCAGAAACTAGATGCAAGAAAGCAAGAATCGAGAAGTTGAAACTAGAGCTAGATATGAATGGAATTAATGTGTATTAATAGGCATAGGTGGAAGTCTCGCGCTATTGTGGAAAAAAGATGTTAATGTAACTTTGCAGAGTTATTCGGTAAATCATATTGACATCACGGTGGAGGATCAGGGGTGTTCGAAGGTCTGGAGATTCAATGGTTTTTATGGAGCTCCGGATGTACCGAGTAAGAGGAGGGTCTGGAATTTGCTTGTTAACCTTAGCCGTCAATCGAGAAGACCCTGGTTATTCAGTGGCGACATGAATGATATCCTCCATGAGAGTGAGAAGGAGGGAGGTGCCGCCCGCTCTTTTTGGAGAATGAACGCCTTCAGCGATGCTCTAGAGGAGGCGGGTTTAACAGACTTGGGATTCACTAGACTACTGTTTACCTGGGTGAGAAAGAGTGCAGCCCCTGACACCATTCGGGAGAGGCTAGATCGTTCGGTTGTGAATGATAACTGGCGGGATTTGTTTCTCGAAGCAAAAGTTCGCCATTTAACAGCTCCATGTTCCGATCACTGTCCAATCATAACTATTCTTGCCATAGAGAAACATAAGGTGACGATCAAAACAAAACCTTGGAGGTTTGAAGCAATCTGGGTGATGTCGGATGAGTGCAGAAGAATTATTGAAAATTCTTGGGATGGAGGCTTGGAGTCGGACCCAGCTAAACGAGTTCTAAGAGGGACGGAAAGCTGCAGGATTGGTCTAATTAATTGGAGGAAACAACAACAGGTTGATGATAGGAAGATTGAGGAATTGGAAAAGAAACTCATCACTTTACGTCAAGGGCCAATCTCGACTGATTCTCTAAGGGAAGAGGAAGATATTAGGAAAAGATTGGAGGTACTTATTCGGGAGGAAGAAATAAGGTGGAAATAGAGAGCTAAAGAACATTGGTTAAAGGAAGGGGACCGTAACATGAAAATTTTCCATTCCAAAGCCTCCAGTAGGGAGAAAGTGAACCACATATCTGCTTTGAGAGACGAACAGGGGAATTTATGTAGCTCTGAAGATGGTATTAGGAGAATCATTGAGTCGTATTTCGGTGACCTTTTTAGGGCTGATCATTGTGACAATTCGGAGTTGGAGGAAGTACTTCAGGCGGTCCCGAATAGAGTGGATGAAGAGATGAGCCGTCAGTTGCTAACCCCGTTCACTTCCGAGGAGGTAATCAAAACTCTGAAACACATGTACCCTCTCAAATCCCCTGGCCCGGACGGCCTCCCCCCGTACTTTTTTCAATCTTAATGGAATATTGTTGGGCGTGATATTATTGCTTTTGTGTTGAACTTCTTGAATCACGGTTCTTTTGATCGTAGGCTCAACTTAACTCATGTTGTACTTATTCCCAAGTGCAAAACTCCGGAACTTATCACTCAATTTTGTCCTATAAGTTTATGTAATGTGGCCTATAAAGTTGCTTCTAAAACTCTTGCTAATCGCATTAAACCACATTTAGACACTATTATATCCCCGAGTCAGTCAGCCTTTATTGCTAATCGTTTCATTACTAATAACATTTTAGTAGCTTTTGAAGTGAATCACTTCCTTAAGAATAAGAATGCAGGGAAAGAGGGTTTCTTTAATCTGAAACTCGACATGAGCAAGGCGTACGACCGGTTGAATGGCGGTTCCTTGAATGGGTGATGGCCAGGTTAGGTTTTCCATATCCTTTCATTAATCGTGTCATGCGTTGCGTATCCACTGTTTCTTGCTCGTTCCTCCTTAATGGTTGTGAGTTTGGCCACTTGGTCCCGGAGAGGGGAATCCGTCAAGGAGCCCCCCTGTCCCCTTATCTGTTTCTCTTGTACACAGAAGTCCTCTCGAATTTATTACAGGTCCAAGAGAATGTGGGACGGTTGAAGGGCATATCGGTGTGTAGAGGAGCTCCCTCGCTCTCCCATTTACTTTTTGCAGATAAGACCATGATATGCGGGACTACTACGAGGGAGTCGGTTTGATTGTGTTAAGGAGGTACTTGAGCAGTATAGTAAGGTCTCGGGGCAAATCATGAACAACAAGAAAATCGTCCATGGTTTTCAGCGGTAATGTTCATAGGGATAAACAGGAGGAGTTGACGGGAGTAGTTGGGGTTCGACGTGTGGACTCTTTAGACATGTACTTAGCCTTCAGTTGTCGGACGCTCGAAGAAACAAGTGTTTTCTGGCCTAGTCAAAAGAGTGAAGAGGAGAGTCTTGGGATACTCAGAGAAATTGTTATCTACGGCGGGGAAGGAAGTCTTGATCAAAGTTGTATTGCAAGCCATTCCTATATACACAATGAATTGTTTTTTGCTTCCAGAGGTGGTGTTAGATGAAATAGAAGCAACAATTCGGCAATTCTGGTGGAATAATGGGAAGAATAGGAAAATTCATTGGCTCAATTGGCGTGTTCTTTGCTCTAATAAACTTCAGGGAGGATTGGGTTTCAAAATAATTATGTTGTTTAATTTAGCCATGTTGGCTAAGCAATTATAGAGAGTAATTAGAAATCCGGAGAGCCTTCTCGAACGCATCTATAAAGCTCGATATTTTCCATACACGGACATTTGGAATGCTTGTCTCGGGCGGTCACCGTCGTTGGCTTGGAGGAGTTTATTCCAGTCCCGTTATCTTTTAGTAGTAGGCTTGAGATGGAGGGTGGTTATAGGGGAGAAGATACATGTTTGGAGAGACCGATGGCTACCGTGCGAACCCAACTTTCGTCCGAAATTTAAACCGGGTGCTCTCTTAGCACCGGAATGGGTCGTAGATTTATTGCAATAGAATGAGGAGCTGATTAATAATGTATTTACGGAGGAAGATGAGAAATATATCCTCGGAATTCAGTTAGGGGAACAGAGACGGGATGACACGTTGGTTTGGCACTTCACGCGCGACGACAGATTTACAGTGAAAATTGCTTACTATCTCGCTGTTAGTTTAGCTATGAAGGAGGAAGGATCTTTACCTAGCATGACTGATCATAAAGTCTGGAAATTGGTTTGGAAGTTGAATGTGGTACCTAAGATCAAGATGTTTGTCTGGAGTGCATGTCATGGAATTCTTCCTACTACTGAAGCCCTAATTCGGCGGCACTGTGAGGTGGAGAACAGGTGTGTAAACTGTGGTTTGGGGGATGAGAACATGATGCATTCGCTGATCCTATGTCCTCTCGCTCGACAGGTATGGGCCTTGGCTAACATCCTGTGGAATGCTGCTCTTAAGTTGGTAACGGACTTTAGGAATGGTTTGTGCGAAGTTCTGCAGCACAGCAACAATGACATGGGCAGAAGGATTGTCACACTTATGTGGGTACTTTGGTTCTGCAGAAACAGGCGCAAGGCAGAAGGAGAGGTGACCCAACCCCATGAGATTATGAAAATGATGCAGACCTTCCCTACTCCAGTTCCAAGCGTTGGTGATGATGGAGATATACAATCAGGGGGGCAGGCTGTTTGGAAATGGGAGAGACCGCCGATAGGATGGATAAAAATCAACTTCGACGGGGCTATTTTTAAAGACCAAAATGTGGTTGGAGTGGGCGTTGTCGCGAGGGATGTTAACGGCGATGTAGTTGGGTGGGAAACGGATAGAAGGATGCATGTAGCGAACCCGGAAGTTGCTGAAACTCTTGCGGCGCTTTCGGCAGCTCGCTTAGCTAGAGATTTCGGTTGGCGTAAGATCATACTTGAGGGTGATAACATCTCGGTGATGCGGCAGATCGATAGTTGTGAAGATAATCCCTCTTTTCTTGGCAATGTGATTCACGATATTAAGGTGTTATGTGCCAATTTTCATAGATCGTTTTTCTTCCATTAGACGTGGAGCGAATAGAGTCGCCCACACTTTAGCTCGTAATGCGGCCTTGGCCTGCGTTGGTTCTTCAGACTTTCCGTTGTTTGCTTTGGATTTTGTTGCTTCTGATATTCAATAAATTGGCCTATTTTGGCCTCCTTTCTTCAAAAAAATTCCGTTACTTAGAAAAGTTTAAATTTAAAATACGCAAATTCTGTTTTCTATAACAAATCACTTTTATCTAATTTTTAAATTCTGTTACTTAGAAAAGTTTAAATTTAAAATACATTATCAAAAATTCTATTTTATATAACAAATCACCTTTATCCAAAAGAATTTAGGATTTTGTATAAATATTGTACTTATAAATACAAATATATATATCTATTCTTTTAGATAAATTTGTTACGAAAAATATTCAAATTTAAAATTTTAGTAACATTACACACCATAAAGAATTAGTATTTAAAAGTTTAATGATACTCAATTCTCAACTATTTTTCTCCTCATATATGAGTTATTTTATTTTTTTTTTCCTTCAGATCATTCTTCAAGCAAGTCTTATTCTAATCATATATGATTTTTTTTCTCTTATGCAGGATCGTTCTTCGTCTAGATAAACTTTATTCTAATTCAAGTCTCATGTAGGATCATTCATCGTTGAGGTAAGTTTTATTCTAAGCAATAGTTTTTTTTTTTTTTTCCCGGTTCTAATTGAAAAATTATTTTATTAACTCTTTTCATATCTATATATAAATTTTCTTTTTCATACAGGATCATTTTTCTTGAAGGTATATGAATTTTTTTTTTCATGTAGAGTCATTTTTCTTTAAGGTAAATTTGTTCAAGTTCAAATCACTTAATTTATCAAAATATATCTTTGTGTTGGTAAATTTTATTCTAATCATATATGTTTTCCTTCATGCGTCGAGGTAAGTGTTATTCTAATTGTGTTTTTTAGATTCTAATAGAAAAATTATATTCTTATCTCTTTTTAGATTCATACATAAATTTTATTTTTTATGTACTATCATTTTTGTTAAAGGAATTTTTTTTTTTGTTTCTTTTTTAAGGTAAGTTTTTTTTTCGATTTCAAGTGTTTTATTAGTTTGATAATTAATTATTTGCAGGTATCTAAAGGACATATAATCCGTATTGTACTTATTGCTAATTTCATACCTCTCCTCATATCCATGTAAATAGTAATTATGTTAAAATTATTAATTTAGTTTGTAATATTTTATATTTTTTAAGTTTTAAAAATCACATTTTTATAATATATTTTTATTCATCATGTTCTCATTAAAGTTCTTTTTTATATTTATTAATTAATATCTTTTTTTTTTTTCCTTTTATTAGTTGATTGTAATACACTATAGAAATTTTTTGTTATATTTTAATAAAATATATTCAATTTTGACAATTGTAAAATAATATAATATATTTTAATTTGACATGATATATTTATATATCTTTTCATATATAAATTTATTTGTAAGAGCCTTTCAAATTTTTAACATATTTTATTTTTCTTTATATATGTAGCAATGTACTCAACAATTCTAGAGAATTTTGTTTTTATTTGTTTTAATTTTAATAAATATACTTTTGATTTTTAATATAAATTTTAGTTTTTATTATTTTATACAATTTACAATAATTTTAGTTTTACTCTCTAATTTTAGTAGTTTTTCTTTTATAAATTGATATTTTTAGGCGTTATTTAAATATTTTAAATAAAATTTTGATCATAGCTACTATCTTAATAATATATTTTAAATGATTTTTTATTATATTTTTACAAAAATTTGACCCGTGCCTTGGCACGAGTTTGTAACTAGTCTATATATATATATATAATTCACAACCCTTGAGGCTATCCACGTAAGTATACACGTGGATAGTCTCAAAAAATTTTAAATTTCTTAATAGATTTTAAATTTAATATTTATTATCTTTTAATTAAAAATCTACTTAATCAAATTTATTTATTTCTCAAATTCTGTTACCCAGAAATATTTAAATTCAAAATACAGGTATTAATAAAAAATTGAATGAGTTTTTCTCTAACAAATCACTTTTATCTAATAAAATTAAATATTTTTTGTAAATATTGTAGTTATAAATTCAAATTTATATTCAAATAACTTAATTTATCCAAAGATATTTTTATGCTTTTAGAAAAGTTTGTTACTGAAAATATTCAAATTTAAATTTTTGGTGATACTAACAAGAAATATTCAAATTTAAAATTTTGGTGATATGCACCCTAAAAAATTAGTATAAATAAGTATTTAAGGTTTAATCGCCAGGATTATTTTGCAGGATCATTCATCGTCAATCTTATTCGTGTTTCTTTTTCATTCTAATAGAAATTAATGAAATTTTATTTTTCTTACTAATTAACTACCTCTTTTGATATCCAATATCCATATATGAATTTTCTTTTTTCTTTTTCATGCAAATCATTCTTTATCAAGGTAAATCAAGTGTTTTATTCATATTCTAATAGAAAAATTATTTTCTTACTAATTATCTACATCTTTTTATATTTTTATATGAATTTTCTTTTTTATGCATGATCATTCTTTTCTCTCGTGGTAGGTCTTATTCTAATCAACTTCTTTTTTTCATTTTAATAGAAAATTTATTTTTTGCTAATTTCCTACATATTAATATAAAATTCAATGAGATTTTCTCTAACAAATCACCTTTATACAAAAAAATTAAATATTTTGTATAGATATTGTAGTTATAAATTCAAATAACTTAATTTATCCAAATATATCTTTATGCTTTTAGATAAATTTGTTACAAAAAATATTCAAAATTAAAATTTTGGTGATACATATTCAAATTTAAAATTTTGGTAATACATACCATAAAATATTAGAATTTAAGGTTTTAATCGTCTTGCATGATCATTCTAATCAAGTGTTTCTTTTTCGATTCTAATAGAAAATTTATTTTTCTTACTAATTACCTACATCTTTTCATACTCATATTTCATGATTATCTTTATCAAGCTAAGTCTTAATAAGTGTTTTATTCATATTCTAAAAAAATTATTCTAATCTGTATGAATTTTTTTTTTTATGAAGGATCATTTTTTTCTCTTAGGGTAAGTTTCATTAGTTTTTTTTTTTTTTTTTTTTTTTGTGATAATTTTCTACCTCTTTTCAGATTTATCACTACAAAAAAATAGCCGAATTCCGACGGGAAAAAACCGATGGAAAATTCCGTCGGTATCCCGTTGGAATTCTGTCGGAAAATTTGGCGGAATTTTTAAAAAAATTGCTCCAAAAATTCCAACGAAACTCCGTTGGGTTTCCGTTGGAATTTCGTCGGAAATTTTGGCGTAATTCTAAAAAAATTACGCCAAAAAACCTGACGGGATTTTTCCATCGGTTTTCCGTTGGAATTTCAATTAAATAAAAAATCCAACGGAAAACCGACGAGAATTACCCGTCGGTTTTTTTATTCCTCAATTAAAAAAAAAAACGACGGGTAATTCCCGTCGGTTTTCCATTGGAATTTCAATTAAAAAAAAACGACGGGAAATAACCCGTCGGTTGTTTTATTCCGCAATTAAAAAAAAAAAACGACGGGATTTTCCCATCGGTTTTCCTTTGGAATTTCAATGAAATAAAAATTCCAACGGTAAACCGATGGGAATAACCCGTCGGTTTTTTTATTCCTCAATTAAAAAAACTGACGGGATTTACCCGTCGGTTTTCCGTTGGAATTTCACTTAAATAAAAATTCCGTTGGTTTTCCATTGGAATTTTTCAATCAAATTTAATTAGAAATCTCGATTCAAATATCTTTTAATAAACCAACACATATATTATAGTTTTAAGTCATCTTCGTATATAAAATTTATGTTTTTTTAATAAACGATCATTTCTAATAAAGAAAAACTAAGTTATCAACTATATAAGTTAATTAATAGTGAAAGTATTAATTACGTAACGGGAAGATCGCCCTTTTGATGGTTTGATCTTCTTCAACTTCAAATTTAGCTTTTAATAACGTTAATCCGTAGGTCCTTCAACTTATTTATATATTTAAAAATTATATAATATACAAATTATAAACTATTAATAGACACTAAAGTATATAATATTGATGAGGCCAAATTATGCTCAGATCAGCACCGCACACGTGTCACGATCTAAAGGACCCAGAGCTCTAACGCTCGCGATAACGGGCTCGTGGAATTGGCCCGGCCCATTCCCTCATCACCTATACGTTCCAGACTTGCGAGCACTCGGCCCAAGTCATGAGCGCAGGATCGGTCTGCCAATTCCCTTGGATGCTCGCACTACGGTCCCAAGGGACGCTTCACGCCCAGATTCCCCCTCTTTTACGCCAGGGACCCCACTGTAATAGCACTCGGGCCTTGCACGTTTTACGCTCGGACCCCTAGCGCTCGTGGTCACCTCCCAGGGGAACCTCTCCCGAGCGTGGCCAGCGCTCGGGTTCAGTGTCAAAGGGCGTTATTCGCCTCGAGGACCAATCCCACTGCGGTAAGGAGTCCGTCTCGAAAGCCCTTTCAGAGGTACGAGGAGCGTAGTGGAGAAGAAGTCCACGCTTGCCGCTCGCCAACGACCTCTGACACAGTGGTAGTGCGTACCTCGTACCTGGTACCCCATAGGCTTTTCAGAGCCATCGCTTTCAAACCATCACATGACGTGTTAAGTCCATTTTTTGTGCTCGTTTTAATTGGCAAATTAACATGTTATTGTATGTTTTCAAGCTTAAATTGCAATTTATGATCCCTTTTCAGGTACAAACGACAATAGAGTAAGGTGTACGAAAAACGGGACGAAAATGAAGAAAAATGGACATAAGAGCAAAAACATAAAAGTTGAACAAAATGAGATCGCGACCACGACCTCATCCTGTTGCTTTTCGGTCGCGGGCGTGACCACGTGTGTGTTCGGATGAATTTTGCCAATAAAATGCCAAATCTCGAAATAAGGGAAAAATGAGGTCACGATCGCGACCTCCTCTATGCGTATTTCCACTCGCGGGCGCGACTGGTTATTTTTGATGATTTTCTGCTGAATTTGGGGAGCAATCTCGAAACATGAGGAAAAATGGGTCGCGACCGCGACCCAGTTCAGTTCAATTATGGTCGCGGCCGCGACCATGCAGAAAACACGATTTTAAAAGTTGGTCGAGGGTGCGACCGTTTTATGCCTATTTTCGGTAGCAACCGCGACCCTGTGCAGACACAATATTTCGGATTTTAGCAGTTTCTGAGCAGTTTTTGGTCAGAATTTAAAAGAAGAAAACTTCCCCATTTGGGGAGGATGAGATCGGACAGAAAAGGAGAAAAGAAGAAAGAACAATTCCATGGACAAGAAGATTTCTGGAGGAAATTCCTGAGGACGAGAGTCGACATCTTCCACAAGTTCCTTTCTACTTTAGTTGTTTACTTTCAGTTGAACGAATACTTTCAATTTCAGTTTATGCTTTAAATTCTCCAATCATAATTTTAGGGTTTGAATGTTGTTAGAATTAATTGCTTTCAAGACTTCGTATTTTCCAATTTCCATGTTGAATCCTAATTTCTTATACTTTAGTATTATGAATTTAAAATTTAGTTATAGCATGAGTACTTAAATTATCTAGGCATGGGAATGAATGCATATATGCTAGGTGTTTGAAACAATGTCTGAATAAGTGATTTACTCCTTGAATTTATGAAAACTTGAGTAAATTCATATACAACGGATTGGCCGTCCGTAGTATATCTGTTGAAGTTATTTCATTTTCGAAAGAATTGTAGTAACTTGGATGTTTTCATAAAAGTTGGAATCTTAAGAGTTAAAGAAATTTGATCTTATTTCCGGCTATCCAAGTAGATTTCTTGAATTATGCCAAGCGGCTGATTTAGGAATCTCTATTGATTGTCTTGATTGATTGATTTAATCTATTATTGGATAATTGTGAGAACATTTTTTGAGATGGATTTAATACACACCTTGGATTCGAAAGAATGTATGGTATAATTTAGTGACAAGATTAAAGGAGTAATCTCACTAATTAAAACATTGTTAGAACTCTAGTTGCATGTATCATTTCCTAGCCTATTGTTCCCTTTGAATTAAATTGCAAGTATTTACATTTATTAGTTAGTTAATCTTAAATATCCCACTCTCATAACTTGTTTTACCTCAGTCTAATGAATGGAGATTGGTATACGAATAATCATTGATTGACCCTTCCTTGTGGATACGACCCCTTGTGCTACAAAATGACATTTAGCTTGCACTTAGGCTTTCAAACGAATTGTAAATTCTAATCATTACTTGATAATCATTCTTATGCTTGAGAAAGAGTTTTGATAGAGTAAATTGGGTATATCAAGTTTTTGGCGCCGTTTCCGGGGAAGGCGCTGAATCAATAATTATTCTAATACTTTTATCTACTTCTTTAGACTTGTTTACATTATTCTTGGTTTATTTTCATTTGAAGCTTAATCTAGCGAATTTCTTTTTGTAGATAATTCGTGCATGAGAAGAACTCTAAGTTTCGATTCTGTTGATTACACACCGGAAATTGAGAGAAGGCTTAGAGCAATCAGGCGAATACGCAGGCAAGAGAGACTTGTACCACTAGATATCATGGCTGATGATGAAGAAAACGGGAATAATAGGAGGGCTCAAAATCTCAATGTTGAACCTAGAGCCCCACATCCAGCACATAAGGATTACAACACACCAAATGCTGGGATAATCCAGAACAACCTAGTTCGACCACTCGTTGAAGCAAATAATTTCGAGATCAAACCGGCTACTATAAATTTGCTACAATGAAACCAATTTGGAGGTCTTGCTATAGAAGATCCAGCGGCTCATTTATCCTACTTCCTTGAAGTATGTACCACATTCAAGATGCACAATATGTCGGATGATGCAATAAGGGTCAGACTATTTCCCTTTTCTTTGAGGGATAAGACGCGCTCATGGATAGCTACGATACCCAATGAGACCCTTCGGAGTTGGGATACCTTATCTCAGGCATTTCTGGTGAAATTCTTCCCTCCTATTAAGACAATGAAATATCGAAATGATATTACATCATTTCGACAATATGAGGGGGAATCCTTGTATGAAGCTTGCGAAAGGTTCAAAGAGTTGCAAAGGAAGTGTCCTCATCATGGTCTTCCAACTTGGCTTATTATGCAAACCTTCTATAATGGGATGACTCAAAATATTCGAGTAATGTTAAATGCAGCAGCCAGAGGAGCATTGATGGCTAAAGCCGAGGATAAAGCACTTCAACTTTTGGAGAATATGGAAGCTAACAATGGTTGGAATCAAGAGATGATTACTCCCCAACCCACTAAACCGGCAGGAGTAATGGAGCTAGATGCATTCACGGCAATCAATGCTAAGATTGAAGCGATGAGCAAGAGATTGGATCAAATAGCGGTGAATGCTGTCGGGACATCATCGTCACCACCCGTGCAGGTAATTTATGAGATTTGTAGTGAACCGCATATGTTTAATACTTGTCCTCATTCTAATGCAGGTAGTTAGGTTGGAGCCGGGCAAGAGCAAGTCAATTATGTGATAAACCAGAGACCGGCGAACAACCCGCATTCCAATACTTATAATCCGGGGTGGAGGAATCATCAGAGTCTCTTTTGGTCTAAGGAAATCAAGGAAATCAAGGGAATCAATCAAGGCAGAATTTCCAACATAAGCGAGTGCAATTTCAAGAACCACTTCATCAAACCATTAATCCAAATGCAACCCCACAACCGGATCAACGATAAGGATTGGAAGCGATGCTAGAGAAGTTTATCTCGGTGACTACCGAAAAGTTCCAGAAGCTTGATACTCAAATGGAGAATATGATAAATCACAACCGGAATATGGATATGCAAATTGGGCAAATTGCGAGTTCCTCAAATCCCAGACAACAAGGGGCTTTGCCAAGCAAACCGGAGATAAATCCTAGAGAGCATTGCAAACCTATTAGCTTGAGGAGTAGGAGAGAGGATGAAACCAAAAATGCTAGAAAAGAATGAGGTGAAAGACGAGGAGAAGGTGGAGGAAAAAGTAGAAATTGAGAAGGATTCCGATTCAAGTGAAAAGGAGGAGCTCCCTTCACAACCAAAGGTGTATGTGGCACCGAAACCTTATGTGCCACCCGTTCCATTTCCGGAGAGGTTAAAGAAGCAAAAGTTGGAGAAGCAATTCGAGAAATTCCTGAATGTTTTAAAGGAATTGCATATTAATATCCCTTTTGCCGAAGCTCTTGTTCAAATGCCCACCTATGTGAAGTTTCTCAAGGAAATCCTCTCGAATAAAAGGAAGCTCGAGGAATATGCTACCATAGCACTTACCGAGGAGTGCAGTGCCATATTGCAACACAAACTTCCTCCAAAACTCAAAGATCCAGGGAGTTTCTCTATTCCTTACACTATTAGTAGTTTGAATTTTAATAGAGCATTATGTGATCTTGGAGCAAGTGTTAGTTTGATGCTGCGTTGAAGCCTACTACCGTAACTTTGCAGTTAGTCGATCGTTCGGTAAAGTATCCAACCGGAGTTTTAGAGAATGCTTTGGTTCGAGTTAGAAAATTCTACCTTCCGGTAGATTTCATTGTCTTGGATATGGAAGAAGATAGGGAAATGCCATTGATCCTTGGAAGGCCTTTCCTTGCTACCGCTGGAGCTCTTATTGATGTCAAGAATGGACTTCTCACTCTTAGAGTTGGTGAAGAAAAGGTGGAGTTCAACCTATTCAAGGCGGTAAAAGAAGCTGAAATTGGTGCAAAGTGCTTTTTGGTGGATAAAATTAAAGGAGAAAAGTTAATCGATACTCAAAAGGAAGATCCATTGGAGCTATGTTTGAATGGCTTGGAAGGAATGGTTAAAGGAGAGGAGATCTTAGAAGAGCTAGCAGCTTATACGAAAGCATTGGAGGCAACCCCGTTCGTTCCTTTCCGACAGAGGTATGTGTATGAGGAATTGGGGACAGGTAAACCCGTTCCTCCTCCATCTATTATTAAAGCTCCTACACTTGAGTTGAAACACCTCCCCGAACATTTGATGTATGCTTATTTGGGTGAAAATGATACGTTGCCTGTCATTGTTTCCTCTAGTTTATCCGAGTCACAACTTGATAGTCTTTTGAGAGTGTTAAGGGAACATAAACGAGCCTTAGGTTGGACTATTGCGGATATTAAAGGAATGAGCCCTTCGATTTGCATACATAGGATATTAATGGAAGACGATCATAGGCCTTCGGTTGAACACCAACGTAGATTGAATCCAAATATGAAAGAGGTAGTTCGGGCTGAGGTGATTAAGTTGTTAGATGCAGAAATCATTTATCCTATCTCGGATAGCAAATGGGTGAGTCCGGTACAAGTGGTACCTAAGAAGGGAGGGATGACGATTGTTAAAAATGAAAATAATGAACTAATCCCTACTAGAACGGTTACGGGGTGGAGAGTATGTATTGATTAAAGAAAACTTAATAATGCCACCCGTAAGGACCACTTTCCTTTGCCTTTTATTGATCAAATGTTAGAAAGGCTTACCGGACATTCATATTATTGCTTCTTAGATGGATACTCGGGGTATAATCAAATAGCTATAGCACTAGAGGATCAGGAGAAATGTACCTTTACTTGCCCCTACGACACCTTTGCTTATAGAAGAATGCCTTTTGGGTTATGTAATGCTCCAGCCACATTTCAGCGATGTATGATGGCCATTTTTTCTGATTTTATTGAGAAAACAATGGAAGTTTTCATGGATGATTTCTCTGTTTTTGGCTCTTCTTATGATTCATGCCTATTGCATTTAACCCGAGTTTTGCAGCGTTATGAGGAGACTAACTTGGTGTTGAATTGGGAGAAATGTCATTTTATGGTAAGAGAAGGTATAGTGCTAGGACACAAGATCTCAGAAAAAGGCATTGAAGTGGATCGTTCAAAGATAGACGTGATTGCAAAATTGCCACCACCGACGAATGTCAAGGGAGTCCGGAGTTTCCTTGGTCATACCGGGTTTTATCGCCGGTTTATCAAGGATTTCTCCAAGATTACTTTACCACTTTGTAAGCTTCTACAAAAAGGTAGTGAATTTGAGTTTAATAATGATTGTTTGCTTGCATTTGATAGGTTGAAGAAGGAGCTTACATCGGCTCCAATAATGGTGGCACCGGATTGGAATCTTCCATTCGAGTTGATGTGTGATGCAAGTGATCTAGCTTTAGGAGCTGTGTTTGGACAAAAAAGGGATAAGCGTTTACACGTTATTGCTTACGCTAGTAAAACTTTGAATGACGTACAAATTAACTACGCTACCACCGAAAAAGAACTTTTGGCTATTGTGTTTGCATTTGATAAATTTCGTTCTTATTTGATAGGATCGAAGACCGTGGTGTATACCGATCATGCAGTGATCAAGTACTTGCTAGCAAGAAGGATTTGGAGCCTCGTTTGATTAGATGAATTCTTTTTCTTCGAGAATTTGATTTGGAAATTAGGGATAAAAAATGGGGCAGAAAATATGGTGGCGGATCACTTGTCAAGATTGGAATTTGGTGATGGTGTTGAGGAGAATGAGAGAGATATTTCTGAGAAGTTTCCCGATGAACAACTTTTCATGGTAGCCTCTTCAATTCCATGGTTTGCAGATTTTGTCAATTATCTTGTTAGTGGTGTGCTTCCTCCGGATTTAACTTATCATCAGAAACGGAAATTCTTTGCCGATGTGAAGCATTACTTTTGGGAGGAACATCTTCTATTCAAACATTGTTCGGATGGGCTAGTGAGGCGTTGTGTGCCTCAAGATGAAGTCGAGGAAATTTTGAAACGATGCCATGCAAGTCCGTATGGAGGACACACAAGTTCTAGCAAGACATCCGCCAAGGTGCTTCAGTCCGGGTTTTGGTGGCCTACATTATTCCATGATGCGCATAACTTTGTAGTCAAATGTGATCGATGCCAAAGGACGGGAACTATAGGTCGACGTGATGAGATGCCACTCCGCTATATCTTGGAGATTGAGTTGTTCGATGTATGGGGAATTGACTTTATGGGACCTTTTCCTTCCTCACATGGCAATCAATATATTGTAGTGGCGATGGATTACGTTTCAAAGTGGGTGGAGGCAATGGCAAGTTCCACAAATGATTCTCGAGTGGTGATCAAATTTTTAAAGAAGAATATCTTTACGAGGTTTGGGGTGCCACGAGCTTTGATAAGTGATGGGGGTACCCATTTTTGCAACAAGCCACTCGAAACTTTGTTAAAGAAATATGGAGTGCATCACCGCGTTGCTACACCGTACCATCCGCAGTCTAGTGGGCAAGTGGAAATCTCAAATCGGGAGATAAAGCAAATCTTGGAGAAAACCGTCAATGCCGCACGAAAGGATTGGTCTTTGAAATTGGATGATGCTTTATGGGCATATCGGACGGCTTTCAAAATGCCAATTAGAATGTCCCCGTATAGGCTTGTTTATGGGAAAACGTGTCACCTACCCGTGGAACTCGAGCATAAGGCCTATTGGGCAATTAAGGCATTGAATTTTGATTATAAGAAGGCCGGTGAGAAACGAATTTTTCAGCACTATGAGTTGAAAGAGTTTAGGATGAATGCTTATGAGAATGTAAAGGTGTACAAGGAAAGGACTAAAAAATGGCATGATAAGCGCATCCGTCCCAAGAATTTTGAGGTTGGACAACTGGTCTTGCTCTTCAACTCAAGACTTAAGCTATTTCTGGGAAAGTTAAAGTCAAGGTGGTCCGGACCGTTTCGAGTCATCAAAGTTTTATCTAATGGAGCTGTTGAAGTTGGGAGTGAGGCTACGGGATCTTTCGTTGTCATTTGTCAATGGTCAAAGGTTGAAGCCTTACTTTGTGGGAGACCCCATAGAGAAACACACCTCATGTGTGTTGAGCGTTCCGAATATCTAAAAGGGGGTGAATTAGTCAAGCTGAAGACTATAAATCAGAACTACTTTTAATTGCTTTCCTTAGTTTGTTTTTCTTGTTGGTCTTGTGGGTAATTGTTGACTTTCACTCTTTTCCGTATGCAGATTGTTCGGTGTGCAAGTTGGGGTAGCTTGAGAAGTTTGTTCGTCATTGAGGTCCATTTACATTTGGTGGAATATGTTAATTGATATGCATGTGATTTGGTGGAATGTGTTAATTGATATTCATGTGATGAATTTTCTTGGCTTGATGATTTGCTTGAACATTTGAGAATGGGGTGAAAAACCGGCATACTATGGTCATTGATTGCATACTTGAGTTGCATGAGTGTTTTACATGTCAACATGATTAAATGCCGGTTAGTAATGTATTAGTGAAGCTTGGTTTTGTGTGATAATATTTTTTGGGTGAATTTTGAGCTGATTTTTGTGTGCGAAAGTCGAAGATTGGCAAATTTTGGGTCGCGGGCGCGACCAAAATTGAGAAGAAATCAGTAGCGGCCGCGACCAACCTGGGATTAATCAGAAATTTTTTGTTTTTCGACAAAAGTCGAAAGTGGGCTAAAATAGGGTCGCGGGCGCGACCCAATTTGCACTGATATAGGTCGCGACCTCGACCAAGGCAAAAATCGGAATTTCTTTTTAAAGGAACCCAGTAGCTTTAGTTCTTATTATCCCAAAACACAAAATCAAGAACCGAGAACCCTAGGCGATAGAGCTCATTCTTCCGGCTAAAACATGACTTTAACTCCAAGTTGCTCACTCAAACCCTCAAGGTAATCGAGTTCTAACACTTCCCACTTGAGCATTATGGATTCATTTCGAATTTTAAGGATTTCTTTCTCAATTTCCCCCAACTTTGAACTTGAAAACCTAGGCGTGTAAAACCGATTTTTAGGTGGACTTTGGACTTGACTCATTGCATAATCTTATATTTGAACTTTCTCACTTAGAGAAATTCTTGATGAGTAGTTGTGAAACAAAATGCTAGTCTAATTCTCAACCTTTACTGTGAAACCTAGGGTTGGCCGAAAATCTGAAAAATTCTTGGGTAACTTGGTGGTGATCTCACTGTTAGGAATGTTTTAATGATAAACTTGTTGAGTTGAGGGTGAACCTTGAAAATTTCAGCCAAAAATTGTCAGCCTCTAGAACCGCCCAGCAAGTGTTCAACAAAAGTCCTAAGTGAATTTCTGTTGTGCCAAATGTGCTTAAATTGTGTGATACTTGTTACTATCAGGTACAATGGGTCCCAAGAGAGCTCGTAACACAGGTGCATCATCATCATCAGGGGTGGCACAAGCGAATCCTCATGCTCCTCGTCCGCTCATTCCCAATAGATATGTTAATGTGCATGTGCTTAGAGGACCACACGTCTGGGAACCTATCCGAAACTACTTCTCAAGATTAGGTTGGTTGGAGTTCCTTGATAAGACCCACCAAACCTTTGCTCTATTAACCTATGAATTTCTGACAACTTTCAAGTGGAAGGATCAGTATGCACGTTCAAGATGCAGGGTAGGAGATTTCAACTCAAGGCTGAAGAGTTGAGGGCAATTTTCGGATTCCCGGTGGTTGAGGCAGATCATGTACCTATCGATTGGTCAAGAGCTCAACAGAATGCCGTCTGGGCACAACTTGGTACACATGGCACTTATAATTCGAAAACAGCCAAGTCCATGGACATCCAGAGTACCATTTGGAGGATTATGCTTAAGATTCTTTCCTCCGGGATTTGTGCGAGGGAGAACATAGGCAAAGTGAGTGTGGTGGACCTCTGGTTGATGGGTTGCATGCTCGACGGAACCCAAGTGAATGGGACTTACATCCTTATGGAGAGGATGTGGGAGCAAGCTAGAAAGGATAGGGGTGCCTTTGCATACAGGGGATATGTGACCTGCATTTTACTTGCTTGTAGAATTGAGGTGCCTGACAATATGGCACCCATGGAGGAGTTCACATTCCTCACATCTGAGACCTTTGCGCATCATCAAATATTCAAGTGGTGGCCCCAACCGTTGAGTCGGTGGGTAGTTTGGTGGCCCCCGAGTGAGAGAGAAAGGTTACAGATTTTCTATGAGCATGGAGCCCCAACGATTGATCATTTGCCGGCACAGATTAGGGCTAGGCTTCCACCTCCACTTGAGGCCGACGATGCATTGTTGGATGAGGATGTAGATCCACAGCTACAGCCGGTGATGCGATTTATGAGGCATGAAACACGCTACAACCGGGAGCAGTTTGCAGCCATCAGGGCAGCACAGGTTGAGCAGAACAGAAGGATTGATGAGATGATGTATGCTATGAACCTGCACCACAACCAGGCCCCCCCGGATGATGCCACCGATGCTTGATTCGTGACCCCTCTTGTGGGGTCTTCTATAGTTGTGTTTACTTTTTCTGCATACTTTGCCCCATCATGACTTTTATGTACTTGTTTAGTTTTCGAACCCTATGCTACTTTATATTTTGTTGGATTGGTTTGCTTAATTAGATGACTAAGTGACGAATGAGTTTTATGAACTTCAAATTGGAAGAATGTGATGCTTGCATGATAATATTTAGTTTGAAGTTATTCGAGGCATAATGTTATATCTTTTAGATGCATTCACTTGGTTGTTGGTATTTTTCTTTTTCAGGAAACAAAACATTTGGAGTGCCACATTGCCGGATTCTCGGAAATAGAGGAGTCCCAAATACCCTTCTTTTCTTTAAAAATTGTGTGGATGTGGACATGCTAGAGTTTAAGTGTGGGGGAGGGGTTAATTTTTGATGCATGTGGGTTCCGTTTATGAATGCTTACTAATTCTTGAGCATGAGGTTGAGTATTTGTGAATTATCTCTAATTCGGTATGTTTTTGCTCCTTCAAGATTTCGTTCTAAGCTTGAGTTAGGAGGTTTTTCAAATACTTACAAGCATGTGTGTGGTAAGTAAGTTGAGTGTAATTGCATATCCTCACCTTTTGCGCACCTAGTGAACAAATTAATGCACCTTGAGTTTTTAGGAAAAGTTTATACCTCTTAAAAAAGGCTAAGTGAGAAGTAGAGGACAACCTAGTATCTTTTGAGACGAAATTGAGCTAGCTTTAGATTAGGGATATGATCTAGGCCGTCGATTTCCATGAACATTAAGCCTTTAGGTAGAGCCTGCACTATATAACACTAATCCATTGGCCCCCCTTTGAGCTTTTAAAGTTGTGCTAATTTTTTTTCAAAACCACATTACAAGCCACAAGCACAACTTAAATTCCCACCTTTCTATTAACACCGGAATTGCTTCTTGTGCAAAGTAAGAGAAATTCTTTGATACATGTTAGAGCTTAGAAGAAAGAATGAGAAAACAAAAAGATGAGAAAAAGAGTGTATGAGAAAAACAAAAATCAAAGAAAAGAAAGCAAGAAAAAGAAGCAGAAGTGCAAGAAAAGAAAACAAAGAAAAATGAAAAGGTAAAGAAAGGTTGAAATGGAGTTGAAAAGAAAAAAAAAAAGAATGAAATGTTTAAGTGTGGGGGAAGAAGGCAACCGATAAAGGGGAATTATCAGGGTATCAAGGGTAGGTAGTGCAATGAACTAAAGTGGGTGTTTTGAGTCACTTCCATATGAATCATAACTGTCCCCAAGCCTACGTTACAAGCCCAATAAAAGTCCTATTGATCCCGAACCAAAGCCAGTTTTATTAGTGGAGATAGATATGAAATTATTCTCGAAGTTCTACTTGGTCTCCAAAAAGAGGTATAAATCATCCTGGAAACTATTGGTGCATCATTTTGTTCATTTCACACAACTTCACAAGGATATACAAATTACATTCTTAAAAAGAGCCATGCATGTGTGAGTAGTGTATTTGCTAACCAATTGATTCGCCTGAATTGGACACTTGATGTGAGCATTAATGTTAAGAATTGGATTGATTTTTCATGAGTGTTCCTAATTGCTCGAGGACTAGCAATCATCCAAGTATGGGGGATTTTGTTAAGTCCGTTTTTCGTGCTCATTTTAATTGGCAAATTAACACGTTATTGTATGTTTTCATGCTTAAATTGCAATTTTTGATCCCTTTTGAGGTACAAACGATAATAGAGTAAGGTGTACGAAAAACGGGACGAAAATGAAAAAAAATAGACATAAGAGCAAAAACTCGAAAGTTGACCAAAATGAGGTCGCGGTGGAGCTTTTCGGTCGCGAGCGCGACCGCATGTGTGTTCGGATGAATTTTTCCAATAAAATGCCAAATCTCGAAAGAAGGGAAAAATGAGGTCTTATTTTCAAGCTCATTCCGTCATTGTGCTTACGGATCAACCGCTCAAGCAAGTACTCTCGAAACCGAACGTCTCAGACAGACTAATCAAGTAGTCCATAGAACTCAGCCAATTTGATATCAACTTCGAGCCTAGAATAGCCATCCAGGCTCAAGCAGTGGCGAATCTCTTGGTCGAGAGATTTGGTTTGGAACCACACCCTCGCCAGATGACGGTCTCCGGCTTTTGCACACTGATGGTTCCTCGACCGGGGAGGGGGGGAGAGAGCCGGGGTGACCCTCAGGGACACTCGAGGAATTGAAATTGACTACGCAATCAAACTAGCTTTCCAAGTCACTAAAAATGAGGCAAAGTATGAGGCCCTCACCCAAAGACACAGAATTGCCCTTCAGAATGGAGCCTCCTGAGTCACTGCCTACGTTGACTCCCAATTGATTGCTAGTCAGGTTGACGGTACTTATGAGGCTCGAGAAACCACCATGGTACAATGTCTGGCGAAGGCTAAAGAAATAATCGCCAAATTTAAGGAGTTTCATTTACTGCAAGTTCCACGAGCGAAAAACGAGCGTGGTGATGCCCTCTCAAAATTTACATCTGCCCTGGAAGGCTCCTACGAGCGTTCTGTCACGTTTCTCAGGACGGAAGAACCGTTGATAACCGAGGGAAAACCCCCGGGTCAAGTAAGCATGATTGATCCATCTGAGCCCTGTTAGCTTGATGACATCATCAAATTCCTACAGAATGGAGTTTGCCCGAGCGACAAAGTGGAAGCACGAAAAGTAAGAAGTAAAACCCCTCGTTTCTCACTCAATAATGAGGGTAGAATCTTCAAGCGGTCTTTCCAAGGCCCTCCGATGAGGTTCCTAAAACCCTCGCAAGCCAGCGAAGTATTGGAACATGTGCACAATGGAAGCTGTGGGAATCATTCTGGCGGTCGGATTCTGGCTAAGAAGGTGTTGAGGAGCGGATTCTATTGGCCCTCGGTGTTGCAGGACGCCATCAATTACTCCAAGAAATGCCCCAAGTGTCAGTTTCACAACAACACCCCTCAGCTACCAGCAGCCCAAATGATCCCAATCAACGTCTCGTAGCCCTTTGACCTGTGGGGTATTGACATAGTGGGACCCCTTCCAATGGCGGTCGGATAAAAGAAATTCGTGATCCTCGCTGTGGACTACTTTACTAAGTGGGCCGAAGCTGAAGCGGTCACAAAAATCACATTCAAGGTTGTAAGGGACTTCATTTGGAAAAACATCATCTGCCGGTATGGCATCCTTAGGGTACTAATCTCGGACAATGGTTCACAATTCATTGTTACTGACACTCGAGAATGGTGGTCAGAACTTGGAATTGAGCAGCGCTTCACTTCCGTGGGCTACCCTCAGGCCAACGGTCAATTTGAGGTCACCAACAGAACCATACTCCAGCATCTGAAAACGATGCTCGAGAGTAAGAAAGGCGAATGGGCTGAAGAGCTTCAGGGAGCCCTCTGGGCATATCGCACTGCCCCATGAGTGGCAACTGGTGAGACCCCTTACTCCCTTGTTTGCGGCTCTGAGGCTATGGTACCTGTGGAAATCATTCAAGAGTTCACACACATTGCCTATTTCAAGCCTGCAGCAAACGAGAGTAACCGGGCACTCGAATTAGACCTCCTAGACGGGAAGAGAGATGCTTCTTGGGCCCGGATCCACAAGTACAAAGCGACCGTAGCCCATCAGTACAACAAGCTCGTCAAGGAAAGGACCTTCTGGCTAGGGGACCTGGTCCTCAAAAGAGTTGAAGTGTCTAGACACGTGGGTAAGTTAGACCCCAATTGGGAAGGCCCCTTCAAAGTCACTCAGGTACGGGCGAACAATACCTACCTGCTGGAGACCTTGCAAGGCGAGCGTCTCCCCTGACCATGGAATGCATGTAACCTCAGAAAATTCTATATGTAATTGCAACCCTTGTAAACGCCCGCTTGAGGCACTTTGTATCTTCTTTTGACAGAAATAGAAACACATCAGTGGGTATTTTTCGTTCATTATTTGTCATTTACTTGATTCGATTAATGTTTTGCGTTATAAGTCACATCAACGCCCGCTCTGTGTCGAGGGTACTCTACGTCGAACGGCTTGATGCTCACTTGGGCCAAACTCTTAGATGAGGGAGCCTAACTCCAAATCAACGCTATCGGTGTATCGAAGACCCTCCACACCGAACAGCTTGATGCTCATAAGCGCTCAGAATTGGGGTTGCTATATGCTTAATTACAAAAACTGGATGCTGATCACTCTAGTTCGCGCTCGTAAACCCCTTAAAATTCTCACCTCATTGCTAATGCGTACACTCGTAGATAAAAAATACTTGGCAAATTCTCTCATGGAATCCTAAATACCAAGTTTATACTGTGGTTACGTTCGTTTTATCCAGCACTTAGACAAATTCTCGTCAAAAGCCAACACTTAGCAAGTCCCCTAATGGATTTCTAAGTTCAAAGTTGAGCCTTATATTGAAGATGGCCAGGGTACCCCATACATAGCTTACCCTCGTGCCCATACATTCACAACATCACAAACATTCAAGCATCATAAAGAAATCAACAAACAACACTTAAAGCTTAGCACAGCTGAGGGAGAAACAGTTTCTATTGCCCAAGGAAGGATAAGTAAACAATACTGAAAACAGGGAAAGAGTACTTAGCAAAAACACAGGAAGGAATTACAAGAATTCAAAAGGAGTTCAATGATGTTCATAACGGAAATAAGGGAAAAATAAGCAGCAGGAGTTCATGATTGGCAGCAGGGGCAGCAGGATCTTCTTAAGGAACGCCATCACCAGGCCTCTTGGAAATTGCCTCCAGCAGTGGAATTGAGCACTTGAGAAGTTTGGGGCTCAGGAGGCGTGGTCGCCAGAGGAACCGAGGCCAGGACTTCTGAATTCGAGGCTTGAGTACCACCTTGATCCCCTTCGCTCGGAGCATCTTGTCCAGCATCCTCGTCTACCATCAGGGGCTCGGGGTCTAGAGGATTGGCTGCGATGAACTCCTCTTGAAGCAAATCAACCAAGCCCTGATACTCTGGCTCTGTCAAGCCCTCGGTGGGGTCCATGGTCTCGACCATCGGTTCCAGATTCTCATCCAGATCCATACGTAGCCGGGCATCTGTGTAAGCGCTGGCAGGCTACTGGAAGGCGGCACCAGAACAGTAGCGGTCCGGGACCACATTTTAAATTTTTTTATTATAATACAAGTATTAAAATATTTCTAAAACATTTTAATACAATAGCGGAAGACTAGCCGGATCTACTCAAGTATATACATGCAATTGATAATAAATTTTAAATCACTTAAGCAGATAAATATCTAACATGCAATTAACACTTAAGAGCATATAATTTATCAAGCTTAAAATAATACGACTGTAAAATATTACCGTACTCCAAATATGGCTATCTAACGGCATTTTTCCAGCTCCTTTCCCTTTCGTGAGACCGGTAGAGCTTCCCCGTAATATCCCCGACTCGACCCTCGGAGTGTGGGCTCCGCGAGTATTTCCCTAAATACTCGAGAAAATATTTTCTAGAAAAACTCATTTTTCTAAAACTAGAAAATCCCTATTTTCTATTAATTAAGTAGTTTATATATTAATTATATAACCACCTAATATACTTATATATTAATTAATACTTAATTAAGGATTAATTAATTTAAAGAAAAAAAGAAAGAGAAGCTGCCGAAAATCCTGCTCAAAAATTGGAATTAGAAATGAGGCATGGGGCAGCTATTTATAGCCAAATATAAAGGGGTAAAATGGTCATTTTGGAAACGAAGGGTAAAATCGTCATTTCACCATCCCACGTGTAAACCGCGTACACTTCCGCCAATCGGATCACTCCACATGGCAGAGCATTCTACCGTGAACACAACGCCACGTGGCACGCGCCAAACACGCCACGCACGCGCCCTTACGCGCTGCCACATGGCGGCAGTGTATTGGCGCGTGTTTCACACGCGTATCACCCAGTGAATGCCATGTGTCCCGGTCTAGCGGTCCGACCGGCGGTCCAGTCTTCCAGACCGGGTTCAGGGTTAAACCGATCGGTTCATATGGGTTTTGAACAGTGAAATGTGTTGAAATCCTATTTGTCCACGTGTCCGAGTCGGTCAAACCATGAAACGACCCTGCTTATTGACCCGATCCGAGACCCGCTTTCTCGACCTGTTGACTACCTCGGTCAACACGATCTGGGCCGCTGACTAGCGATGACGTGGTTCAATCTGGAACGTCCACGTGTCGTACACGCAGCGCCCAGTCAGCGCCACTTGGTGGCTGACCCGTTGACGCGGCATGACACATCATCACCGCCACATCAGCCCCTTTTCTTTTTTCTTTTTTATTTTTAAAAAAAAATTAAAATTTTATTTTCTCCAAAATAAAATTCTGGGCATTTCCAACTCTTTTGAACTTTGATTTATTTTAAGAAAATAAATCTCTTGGCTATTTTCAAACACTTTGAAAATTCATTTCTTTTTCTCACTTTAGTATTTTCTCTTCGGGTTTTCAATTTGGGCCTTGAAGGGGGACCTGCAAGACTAATTAATTTTAGCTCCAAACGGGTTAATATATTAGCATCTCATGATAGTAATTAATTACCGTTTAACAATATTTAATTCCACTAAATAAATATTGTTGTACTCTAAAATTAATTAAATTATTCACGAATTTGTCGATCTAGAATAATTTTGCATTTTACTCCTCCGTGTTGATATCCATGAAAAATAAATTGCAACTACTATCATTCATTTTTCATCTCTAATTTGAAATTTATTGATTCGCCTTAAGTTCAAATTCTCTGTATCTGAAACACATTCAACATACAACTTCGGTGACATATCACGCGAAGTGCTTTGGCCAAAGTCTTAATCCGAACTTTTGCAAATCTATTTCAAGGATATCTTTTACCTTCCAGCAAAGCCACAGATTCGTCGGTCAATATAACTCTTTAGCACATTTCATATTGTCACTGAACGTACAAAGTATTTTGGCCACCGTTACCGAGACCTCACTTCGAGTATATTACAGTGACTAGCACTACATGCCTAAAGCCGAAATATTATCAGGATTAAGAGTACAATGCTTCCTAAGATTTTATTCATTTTAGATAGCAGTACAAAATAAATAATCTCAGTGGTCCAGTTCGATATTTCCAATCCTATTGAAAATCATCAACGTGTTATAATTGGAATCACTATTCCCTATGACGAAAGACTAATCATCTTATATAACCACGTTATAGTCTTGATAAGAACTATTCTTATCTTACCGACTAGAACTTTAATGACATGTGATTTCGGTAACACATTTCATATAAGAATACCACCACACGTCATTAATTATTAATATGTGAAATACTCACAACTTGCTGTAAATTCAGTTTAATTAATTCAATCAATTGAATTTCCAGGGCACTAATCCCAACACAGACACCATTCCCAGTTTAACCAGCTGACCCACTGACTTCCAGAAAAAGCGTTTGGCGTTGGCGAAGCAGTGAAGGTTGGCCGCGAAACTGAAAGCCTTTGAATGAACGAATTTGAGGATAGAGTCCCAAGCTACCCTCGATTCCAAGTCCGCGGTCTTGCTTTGAAGGTCAGCAAGCTCTTTCCTCACCAACCCCAGTTGATGGTCACGCTCGTTTAGTGCTTCGGTGAGATGCTCGTTATCCTCCCTCTGCCGGTTCCACTCCCCCTTCAGATCCTTGTACTTTTTGTCCAATCTCTGCCATGCGTCCTCTTATTCCTCGAGCGTTTTCTTCACTGTATCACGCTCTATCTTGACGGCCGTGAGCTCAAAAGAGACTTGATCGTAATCCTCCTGCAGCTGGCTGGGATCGGAGATGCGTAATAGCTTCTTGTATTTGGCCTTGCTCTCAGAGTAGGTCTCCGAACGTCTCTGTAGGTTCTTCAACCTGGGAACCACCTCCTACAGCAACAAAAACTACATTAAGTCCAAAGCTAACTTGAGAAAGACTAAAGTTGTGGGAAGAAACTTGACGCACTTACCCTCAGGAGGACTTGTCAGGCGTCGTTGGTAACTTGAGCGGCATCCTGCTCATCACCTTTTGGTGGTCTCCCGAGAATTGAAGTTGGTGGATTATCCCCATAACTAAATTACGGGTGGATGAACTTCTCTTCAGGAGCACTGGGCCCTCCTCAATCGAACGCTGGTAACGACCGTCTTCGTCACGCTCGAATTTCCAGAAGCTCTCATCTTCCGAGGAGTAAGTGTCGCCTTCCTCCCCTCGAATGCCCACCATTACTTCATTCCCCTTACCGGAGATGGGGATTGAATCGGCCATCCTCTTCCTCTTCCTTAATTGTTGGGCCCTCTCCTCATCTAGGGCCCTCATTACTATCCCCGAGCGGTTGCGGGGGGCAGTGTGTTGGTGTAGCGGGCCCGAAGCAGAGTGATGGTATAACGTAATATTAAAAACAAATTCGCCATAACCTCGTTATCAAAATATTTCCAAAATATTTCAATGAGCAGCGGAACAAATCGGGCAGCATAACTCTAATATATACAGGCATTGATAGCATAATTTTAAATCAGATAGCATATAATCATAATATGCAAATATTAATTTCGGCAGCATAACGGTATTACCGTACTGCAAAAAATGGCTATCAACGGCACTTTTCCAGCACCTCGATATTTTCTCGTGAAACCGACACAGCTTCCCCGCAATATCCCCGATTAAGAAATTGGAGTGTGGGCTCCGGCAGTATTTCACTAAATACTTTGAGAAAATATTTTTCTAGAAAAACCCTTTTTTCTAAACTAGAAAATCTCTATTTTCTGTTAATTAAGTGGATTATATATTAATTATATAACCACCTAATTAAGTAATTTATTAATCCTTAATTAGGATTAATTAATCCTAGAGAGAGAAAGTGTCGAATGGCTTTGAATTGTCTGAAAATGGAATGCCAAAACTGATACTTTAAAATGAAATAGGAAGGCCATATTTATAGCCAAGAAATGAGGACACCCGCGGCATTTTTTGAATTTATTCCGTAGCTCCCAAGGCCTAATGGCCAATCAGAGACCGTCGGAGTGGAGTGCACGCAGGGGGACCTGCGAGACTAATTAATTTAAACTCTTTGAAAATTCATTTCTGTCTCTGCTTTTAATATTTTCTCTTTGATCTTCATTGGGGCTTGCGGGGGGACCTGCGAGACTAATTAATTTTAGCTCCAAACGGGTCAATCTATTATCATCCCATTATAATTATTGATTGCCGTTTAACAATATTTAATTCCACTAAATAAATATTATTGCACTCTAAAATTAATTAAATTATTCACGAATTTCTCGATCTAGAATAATTTTGCATTTTACTCCTCTATACAGATATCCATGAAAAATAAATCAATACTACTATCATTTATTTTTCACTTTCAATCATCTTAAATTTCTTGATTTGCCTTAAGTTCAAATTCCTTGTATGTGAAACACATTCAACATACAACTTCGGTGACGCACACACGAAGTACTTTGGCCAAAGTTTTATTTGAACTTTTTGCAAATCTATTTCAGGGATATCTTTAACCTTCCAGTAAGGCTACAAATTCCTCGATCAATATTTCTCTTTAGCACATTTCATGCAATCACCAAAGTACAAAGTATTTTGGCCATCCGTTACCGAGACCTCACTTCTGAGTACATCACAGTGATTAAAACTACATGTCTAAAGTAGAAACACCGCCAGGATTAAGAGTTTAATGCTTCCGAGATTTTGTTCATTTTAGATAGCAGTATAAAATGAACAATCTCAGTGATCCAGTTCGATGTTTTCAATCTCATTGAAAATCATCAATGTGTCATAATTGGAAAGTCCATTTCCCTATGATGAAAGACTAATCATCTTATATAACACATTATAGTCTCGATAAGAACATTTTCTTATCATACTGACTAGAACTTTAATGACACGTGATTTTTGGTATTTAAAGTCTTTTCCTATGAAACAAATTTCATATAAAAATACCATCACACGTCATTAATTATTAAATTTGTAAAATACTCATAAATTGCTTTAATTTCAGTTTTATTAATCCAAAATATTTACAATATAATTGGATTTTCAGGGCATTAATCCCAACACAGTGGGCACTTGCCCTTGTTCCTGCTGGGAGGGGTGGCTCCACCAGCGTCCCCAAAGGTCAAATCTTCAATATGGTCGTCTCCTCGGCCACCATTTCCGTCTTCGCGGCCCTCACCTCGGTCGCTTGATCCTCGCCTCGTGCCCCAGCCCCCTCGCGGCGTAATTGGAGGCCTAGGCTGTTGTTGTTGTTGTTGTTGCTAGTTCCTGCCCGCTCGGCGAACGCGCATCATTGCTGCAATGCTCTCTGCACTTACTCCAGCCATCAGAATGTCTACGTCTGCAAAGAGATATTCGAGCGTCAAAAGGGTGTATGCAAAATACTTATGGCAAAAACAGCAAAGTATAAGCGGTCAGTGTTCTACTCTAAGTGTTAGAGGTGTTAGTTTCCTAGAATCTAACCATCACGGTTCATGGTTCGAGCAGGAGGATTGACCACCATCTCCGGAGGGCACACAAGCCCATAACGAAATAACACCTCCTCATCCCTCATCAAGTCTTTAGCCTTGATCAGCTTCTTCTCATTTTTCATTACAAGGGCCATACTCTTCGCCCAATGCTCGAAAAGCTTATCTGGGTTTCTGCGTTTAACTATGGGACCCTCACCGTGTGTCACCCACTCTCGAGACACCCTAAAAATTCCACCTGGAGCGCCCACGAAGAAGAATTTCTCCTTCCAATTTTCCCCATACGAACTCAAGGGCGAGTCAATCATCTTTAAGCCAGACTTGGCCTGGGCATAGTAAAATCCATCCCTCGAAGATGAGCGGGGAGAGCGGGACACTTGGAACAGACTATTGAATTTGTCGAACGAGGGCTCATAGCATGTGGCCTTCATCAGCATCACAAAGGCATTCATTAAGCTATCCTGTTGGGCAAAATCTGGGAAGGACATAGATTCAAAGAATTCAGCAGGTTGACGATCGAGGCTGGAATAGGGAACCTCAAACCCCCCTGTGAGCATAGCGTCTTGGTAAACTGTCATCATCCCCGGAGGCGGACGGTTGGCCCTCTCTGTCCGTAGGGAGGCGGGTCCAATATACGTTGTCCCAATAAGCCTTGGACTTCAACTCTGCTAGCTCCGCGAGCATCAAGGTACTCTCTATTTCATCCGAAGATCTATCTGTTTGGTGGGGATTATTTTTCCTCACTTGGGTTACTGGCTATTTTCCCTGTCGACGGCGTTTACGAGGATGCTCCTCGCCTACTTGACGCTCAGAAGGCCCTTCTTCCCCTTGGGGTTCAGCGATGGCCACCGTAACTTGGTGGTCTTGGGGTCTTACTGCACTATTCAAAAGAGGGAGAACCCTCTCCCCTTGCCTCTGCATCTGAAGTACTAAGTCCATCTCTTCAAAAATCTGATCTACCCTCTGGGGATCGCGCTCGTTCATCCCTTGAACTGCGGCATCTAACTCTTCATCTCCGGCCTCTTCAGGAGCCCTTGTTATCGGAACAGCAACCGGAATATCATCATGAGGAGAAGAGCTTCCTACAGACATCTCATCTATCTCCTTCACCATTTCATGTACGATGTTTGCCGCCATTACTGATCTTTGTTCTTGAAAATGAAGCTTTAAACAGAAATTCAATGGGGGGAGAAGTATTATGATGTGGACCTGACGGCTAAAAAGCTTTCTCACACAAGAATAACACTCAACGCAACCTAAACCTAAGGTTACCACAAGAGAAAAACAGAAATTACAAAGGATTACCTAAGAGGGAAGAAGTTTGCTGGAGAATTCACTGGAAATCGCAAGAAACGGCAGAGAATTTGCTACTGATTTGCTCTAAGAAGGTTTGAATGCGTAAAGAATGAAGAGAGGCTTCCAAATCCCAATTTATAGGGAGAAAAGCTGGCATTAATTAGGGTTGAGATTCAAACTGCAATCACTTCCCGCTTTGAAAATCCCCCCACTTTTGGTAACCATCGCACATCTCCCAAGGGGCACGTGCCCACTGGGCGGAACACGCGCCCACGTCGCCACTTAGTATTAAATACGGACATTACTTCATTTATTGTTGTGTCAAAAAATGTCCGTTACAGAAGGCGGACAGTCATTTCCCTCCAAAAGCTTGACCCTCGAATATTCAAAGCCAGGGCTCAGTTTTCAAAATTCTACAGTACGCTCAAGCGTAACTACAGAATTTGGGGGGCAAATGATGACGCTAAATTATGCTCAGATCAGCACCGTACACATGTCACAATCTGAAGGACCCAGAGCTCTAATGTTCGCGATAATGGGCTCGTGGAATTGGCCCGACCCGGCCCGTTCCCTCATCACCTATACATTCCAGACTTGCGCGCACTCAGCCCAAGACATGAGCGCAGGATCGGTTCGCCAATTCCCTTGGATGCTCGCACTACGGTCCCAAGGGACGCTCTACGTCCAGATTCCCTCTCTTTTACGGCAGGGACCCCCGCTATAATTGCGCTCAGGCCTTGCACGTTTTACGCTCGGACCCCTAGTGCTCGTGGTCACCTCCCAGGGGAACCTCTCCCGAGCTTAGCCAGCGCTCGGGTTCAGTGTCAAAGGGCGTTATTCGCCTCGAAGACCAATCCCACCGCGGTAAGGAGTCCCTCTCGAAGGCCCTTTTAGAGGTACAAGGAGCGTAGAGGAGAAGAATTCCACGCTCGTTGCTCGCCAACGATCTCTGACAGAGTGGTAGTACTCACCTCGTACCTGGCAACCCATAGGCTTTTCAGAGCCATCGCTTTCACACCATCGCATGACGCCACGTGTCTAGGGTAGCACAGGATTTGGGACCACTTGGTCAGATTACCCAAAATACCCTGGCCCCTAACATATAAATATGGGAATGCATGCACATATTCTCTAAGTCATCTTCCCCACATACACTACACAGCATAAACTGGGTATTTCCTCTACATTTCGTCTTCCCCAAGCTCCCTGCATTTCACCTCTCTTACTGCACCCTTGCTGCATTTTTCTGGTGTTATCCTAGCTAGAAGAACCCACGCTCACCCAGAAACCCAATCCCTGAGGCTCAACGTCTGTGATGGTCTTCCCTCTCACAAACAAATCTTAAAGTGTTGGTGTATTATCACACTTCCAGTTTCTGCACCATCAAATATACAAATTATACATTATTAATTAAAATAAAAATATTTAGAACATCAATCTTTTAACTTTAAATATAGTGAGGAGATCCCAATTGGAATTTAATTTTCTATTAGACACTCTCACATAAATAAATAAAAAGTTTATAATTTTAAATTACCACTCTTATGATGCTCAAACAATTCTAAATATTATTGTAACATATGGTGTTGTATCATATTAAGGTTGGACATCTTGACAAACGTCTTTCACTTGTTAAATTTAAAAACTAATATATGTTGTATCATAATTGTATCCATGCATTATAAACACTCAGTTATATACATACATACATATATATAGTGTTTCCACACAAAGAAAACACACATATATATATATAGTGTTAATATACTATTTTATTAGTTATCAATCGTAATTTACATAATAAGTATTTTTAATAAATATAATACTTGATAATAAGTATATTGTGTTAATAATATTTGAACTAAGTTTAAAATATGAAAACTACGAAAAATTTTATTAATTATGTATCTTTATAAAAAAAAAAAAAAAACTTATATATATATATATATATATATATACACATAAAAAATTATAGGTTTATAATATAATTAATTTTTATGTAATAGTTATTAGCAATGATTTTATATTTATACATAAAAATAATTTTATTTATAATTTTGAATTAATAATTTAAGTGAAACGATATAAAAATTATTTTTATATTACTAATTTTATTTTTAAATATACAAATATCTTATAATGTAACATATAATTAATATATTAATTTTAGAAAGAGTTCTTATTATGATACTCTATATATTTTCTATAGATTGGAGAACTCTTAATTCTAATGAGTTTTATTTTCATTCGAATAAGTATTTTTAAAATTTTTCAATAAATATGATTATATTTAATTCAAATAATCATATATTTAAAATTTTATATTTTAAATTAATAACAAAAAGTATTTAAATAGTTAGTTGAAATAAGTGTATAAATATATTTAAGGATATAATATTAATAAGAAGTAAGTTATCCAAGTTGGTAAGGGAGTCACATTCCTCCTTGGAGACCCGAGTTCGAATCCCTACGTGCGCAATTATCGCGAGAATTAAGTCTAGCATTGGGTTGACTCGGTTGGCTTAAGCTCGGCTCGTGGCTCGTCCGAGGTGTTGGTGTGACTCGTTTCCAGGGTGGTTCGGGTCTCACAAATGAATTTTTTTTTAATTTATTTATTTTTATTCTATTTCCGACGGAATACCGACGGAAAATTCCGTTGGAAATCCGTCGGTTAACTTAAAAATTAAATTATTTTTGTTCCGTTGGAAATCCGTTGGTTTTCCGTCAGAAATAAAATTCCGACGAAAAACCGACGGAAATGGCCCATTGGCTTTCCGTTGGAATTCCGTTGCAAATTATTTTGTTGGAAAAAATAATTTTCCGTCGATTTCCCGTCATTTCCAACGGAAAACCAATGGAACGGGCGCCATCTCGTCAGTTTTTCGTCAGTTTTTGGGCTTTTTTTGTAGTGTATATATGCCTTTTCATGCACGATCATTCTTTACTCGAGGTAAGTTTTCTTATTCTAATCAAGTGCTTTTTTTTTTATTCCAATTGTTCTGTTAGTTTGATAATCAATTATTTGTAGGTATTTAGCTTCAAAAAAAAAAAATTTATTTGTAGGTATTTAGAGTACATATTATATTTTCTTACTAATTTTCTATCTCTTCTCATATCCATGTAATTATATTAAAATTATTAATTTAGTTTTTAATATTTAATTTTTTAATGTTTTAAAAGTTACACTTTTATAATATATTCTATTCATTATTATGCTCATTGAATTTATTTTTTAATATTTTTAATTAATTTTTTTGATTATTATACATGATAGAAAATTTTCCTTATACTTTAATAAGATATATTCTATTTTGATCATTTTCAAATAATAATATAATATATTTTGATTTAACATGATATCTTTATATTTCTTTGCATATATAAATTTATTTGTGAAATTCTTTCAAAATTTGTAACATATTTATTTTTTCTTTATATATGTGAGAATGTATTGCACAATTTTAGAGTTTTATTTTAATTCATTTTTATTTTAGGAATTTACCTTTCATATATTCTTAACAACATATTCTTTTTATTAATTTATATAATTTACAATAATTTTAATTTTATATTTAATAAATTTTTTTCTAATTTCAATAGTGATGGTGCAGGAAACGGATTCCTAAAGAGCAACCAACACTTTCAAGATTTGTTTTAGAAGGGAAAGACCATCACAGTCGGAATGCCTCAGGAACTGGGTTTCCCAAGAGCGTGGGTTCTTCCAGCTAGGATAACACCAGGAGTGCAGATGCAGTAAAGGTACAAGAACGGTGAAGTACACTGAGCTTGGGGAAGAAGAAACAATGGGGGAGAGATGCCCAGTTCAATATGGTGCAATGTAAGTGAGGAAGATGACTTAGGGAAGAAGGAGTGAAAATCCCCCTATTTATACGTTGAGGGCATGGGTATTTTAGTAATAGTGACCAAGTGGTCCCAATCCCAGTGTTGCCCTAACACGTGGCGGCTTGTGATGGTGCAAAAGGGACGGCTCTGAAAAGCCTGTGGCGTGGCAGGTACGAGGTGCGCACTACCACTTGTGCCAGAGATCGTTGGCGAGCGGCGAGCGTGTAGGTATCTATTTATGCCCCTCATACCTCTGCGATGCCTTTGGGATGGACTCCTCATACTGTTGGGACTGACCCCCGAGGTAGATAGTACCTTTGGCTATCAACCCGAGCGTTGATGACGCTCGAGGGGACTCCCCTGTGGAAGGTAGTGAGTGCCGAGGGTCCGGTTGTTAGAGCGTCAAGGAATACGAGGGCGATTACCGAGGGGGTCCCTAGCGTAGAGGAGGGAATCCGGATATGGAGCGTCCTTTGACAGTAATGCAAGCGTTCAGGGGGATCGTCGGAGGGATCCCACGCTCGTGACTTGGGCCGAAGCACGCAAGCGTAGGTTGAATGGGTGATGAGGGAATGGGCCGGGTTGGATCCATGAGCCCATTACCCTGAGCGTTAAATCACTGTCCTCCAGATCCTGACACGTGTACGGCGTGGATCCGAGCGTAATTTGGCCTCATCATTTGCCCCCTAAATTCTGTAGTTACGCTTGAGCGTACTGTAGAATTTTAACATCTGAGCTCCTGCCCTGGATGCTCGAGGGTCAGGCTTTTGGGGGTAAGCGACTGTCCGTCTTCAACAACGGGTAGTTTCTGACACGGTGATAAATGAAGTCCCATCCGCATTAAATGCTGAGAGGTGACGTGGACGCGTGTGCTGCGGAGTGGGCCCGTGTACGTGGGGAGACGTACGGCGGTTACCAAAAGTGGGGGATTTTCAAAGGGGGAAATGATTGCGGTTTGAATTCCCAAACCCTAATTAATGCTAGTTTTCCCCCTTATAAATAGGGATCCGAGAAATCCTTTTCATTCTTTACGCTTCTCATACCCTTCAAGGCAATACAACAACAAAAATCGTTATGCTTTTCGTGATCTTCAGCAAGTTCCCGTTCCAATCCTAGGTAAATCTTTGTAACCTGATACTAGCCTTAGATTTAAGTCATTCTGAGTGTAATTCTTTGTGAGAGGGAGCTTTTGAGTTATCGGATTCAATCTGCAATCCTTCTTTCTCCCCATCTTCTTCTGTGAAGAACCTTTGATTTCTCCAAATCCAATGTAACAATGGCGGAGAATGCCGTAGACCAAATGGTGAGGGAAATAGATGAAATGTCCGTTGGGAGCTCTTCTCCCCATGGTGAAATTCCCACTGCCATTCCCATGGCGAGGGCCTCCTCAGATGGTGTTATCCCAACCGCAATTCCAGTAGCAAGGCCCAGGTAGAAACTGGGGACGAAGAATTGAACGCTGCAGTTCAAGGAATGAACGAGCGTGATCCCCAGGGGGTAAACCAGATTTTCGAAGAGATGAATCTCATGATGGAAATGCAGAGGCAGGGGGAGAGGATACTCCCCATTTTGAACAGTGTTGTGAGGCCGCAAGACCATCAAATTACGGTGGCTATCGCGGCTCCAGAAGGTGGTGCAGGGCCTTCCGAGCATCGGACGTATGATGAGCCTCCCAGGAAGCACCAAAGAAAGGGGAAGGAGCCTGCAACGCGAGTGAGGCAAAATAATCCTCACCAAACAGATAGATCAACGAACGACATAGACAGCATACTGACGCTTGAAGATCTGAAAGATTTGAAGGCCAAAGTGTACTGGGACGAAGCTGTGTTCCCAATGCTCCTCCCTGAGGAGGGAGATAGGGCAAACCGTCCGCCACCGGGGATGATGACCGTCTACCAAGAATCCGTCCTGGCTGTGGGTTTGAGATTCCCAATTCCACCCGCCGTCGGTGATATTTGCAACTATCTCGTTCTCAGTCCTTCTCAGATTCTTCCCAACGGCATAGCCTTGCTAAACGCATTTGTGATCCTGATAGGGCCACCGGCCACGAGCCCTCAATAGAAAATTTCAACAACTTAATTCAGGTGGCCCGCTCCCCACGCTCGTCTCCAACAGATGGGTTTTACTACGCCCAAGCCAAGTCAGTGCTTAAAATGATTGACTCGCCCTCAACTTCATACGGCAAGAATTACAAAGAGAAATATTTTTCGTGGGAGCGCCTGGGGGACTTTTGGAGCTCACCGGGGGTGGATAGTGTTGGGATAAATGCCCTGAAAATCCAATTATATTGTAAATATTTTGGATTAATAAAAACTGAAATTATCGCAAGTTATGAGTATTTTACAAATTTAATAATTAATGACGTGTGATGGTATTTTTATATGAAATGTGTTTTATAGGAAAAGACTTTAAATACCAGAAATCACGTGTCATTAAAGTTCTAGTCGGTATGATAAGAAAATGTTCTTATCAAGACTATAATGTATTATATAAGATGATTAGTCTTTCGTCATAGGGAAATGGAGTTTCCAATTATAACACGTTGATGATTTTCAATGAGATTGGAAACATCGAACTGGACCGCTGAGATCGTTCATTTTATACTGCTATCTAAAATGAATAAAATCTCGGAAGCATTAGTCTCTTAATCCTGGCAGTGTTTCTGCTTTAGGCATGTAGTGTTAATCACTGTGGTGTACTCAGAAGTGAGGTCTCGGTAACGGGTGGCCAAAATACTTTATACGTTCGGTGATTGCATGAAATGTGCTAAAGAATCTGTAGCCTTATTGGAAGGTTAAAAGTTATCCCTGAAATAGATTTGCAAAAAGTTCAAATAAAACTTTGGCCAAAGTACTTCGTGTGTTCGTCACCGAAGTTATATGTTGAATGGTTTTCACATACAGGGAATTTGGACTTAAGGTGAATTAAGAAATTTCAGATTGGAAGTGAAAAATAAATGATAGTAGTATTGATTTATTTTTCATGGATATCTATACAGAGGAGTAAAATGCAAAATTATTCTAGATCGAGAAATTCGTGAATAATTTAATTAATTTTAGAGTTCAACAATATTTATTTAGTGGAATTAAATATTGTTAAATGATAATCAATTATTGTCATGGGATGATAATAGATTGACCCGTTTGGAGCTAAAGTTAATTAGTCCTGCAGGTCCCCCCGCAAGCCCCAACGAAGATCAATGAGAAAATATTAAAAGGAGAGAGAGAAATGATTTTTCAAAGAGTTTGGAAATAGCCAAGGAATTTATTTTGAGAAAATAAATTAAATTCCAAAGAGTTGAAAATGCCCGAAATTTTATTTTGGAGAAAATAAAATTTTTTCGAAAAAAAAAAAATTATTGATGATGTGGCAAAAATGCTGACGTGGCGGCTGACGTGTCATGCCACGTCAACAGGTCAGCGCCAAGGGGCGCTGATTGGGCGCCGGCTGGCGCGCCACGAGGATGGACAGGATCGGGTCATGTCACGCGAGGTCAACGCCCCAGATTTGATCTGGAAAGGACCGGGTTGGGGCAAGGGTTCGGATATGGGTCGGTCAAGGTTTGACCTACCCAGACACATGGCACCACGAGGAATTACCACGTGTCGGAGTTCAGACCGCCTGAACCGATCGGTTCTATATTGAACCGGTCTGAACCGTGAACCGTCGGTCGGACCGGACCGGTTTAGACACGTGGCAGCTGCTTGTTGTTGCGTGCGTACCACAAGCGCCAAGCACACAGCCGCCACATGGGCAGCGCGTGCGGGCGCATGCGGCGAGATCTGGGCACGTGCTCGGCGCCGGTTTGCTTGTCTTGGCGTGCACTACACTCCGGTGCAATTTGATTGGCCGGAGGAACTTGGCGCCCACGATGAAAGTTCGAAAATGGCAACGAGGTCCCTTAATTTGGTGTATAAATAGGGCGTTTCCATTTCATTTTTGAGACATAACTTTGGCTTTCAATTTTGGCAAATTTAAAAGGTCATCCGGCTCTCTCTCTCTCTTGCTTTTTAATTTATCCTTAATTAAGGATTAATTAATACTTAATTAGGTGGTTATATAATTAATATATAGGGTTAATTACACGAACCCCCCTGTCCTTTGGGCCATTTGGCGGATTGCCCCCTATCCTCTCATTTTGGGCGATTTGCCCCCTAACCTTCGAAAAATCGCTCACTTTACCCCTTTGAAAAAAATTTAACAAAGCATATTTGTACGATGCTGATATCAAATGTGTTGATATGATATATCAAATTGAAGCTCTCGACGCAAGGAACACAACAATGGTCTCGAAATCAAAATCCGACAATTGACGAAGAAGAAATCATCGGTCAAAGGTGACGCACGACAAACGAAGTGTTTGACGGCTAATAGGGTCGGATAGGGTATGGGTTTTGTTCTCCTTGGAGAGATGAGTACGATGACAGTGGTCTTGGAACTTGGATCTTCATATCGGAGGAGAAATCGATAGTCAAACTTGGTCAAAGGGTCAAGTGAGCGATTTTTCAAAGGTTAGGGGGCAAATCGCCCAAAATGAAAGGATAGGGGGCAATCCGCCAAATGGCCCAACGGACAGGGGGGTTCGTATAATTAACCCTAATATATAATTCATTTAATTATTAGAAAATAGGGATTTTCTAGCTTTAGAAAAAAAGTGTTTTTCTAGAAAAATATTTTCTCAAAGTATTTAGCGAAATACTGCCGGAGCCCACACTCCAATTTCTTAATCGGGGATATTGCGGGGAAGCTTTGTCGGTTTCACGAGAAAATATCAAGGTGCTGAAAAAGTGCCGTTGATAGCCAATATTGCAGTACGGTAATACCGTTATGCTGCCCAAATTAATATTTACATATTGTGATTATATGCTAGATGATTTAAAATTATGTTATCGATGCCTGTATATATTAGAGTTATATTGCCCGATTTTTTCGCTACTTTATTAAAATATTTTGGAAATATTTTGATAACGAGGTTATGGCGAAATTTTTTGAAATATTCCGTTGTACCGTCACTCTGTCTCAGGCCCGCCACACCAACAATTGGTATCAGAGCCGGGCTCTGATTATATACTCGCATTGATAAAGCATAAGATGCACAATTTTAAATCTGATACTGTGCACGTAAATTCTGTCAAAGGAGGTTGGGTTTTAAGTTGGACCGTTGTGACCCCTCCAATGTGTCCTGGGAATTTGCGTGGAATGGTAATTTTCTGGGAATTGATTTCAATAATCTTCCTGGTTAATTGCCGAATCAGTAAATATGATTTAAATTATGTGATAATTTAAAACATATTCATTTAAGTGGCCATTAAAATTTTAAGCGTGATAATTATGAGATAATTATTTGCAAGCATGCTTTTAATTTTAAAAATGACATGATAATATGTGATATTATTTTATTTCAATTATGCATGATTTATTTAATATGATTAGATAAATAATGGTTAATAGAGATTAAATATGATGCATAATTGGATTAATTTTTTTGGCTTAAATTAATAAAGAGTTATTAAAGCCTTAAAATATTATTAGGATTATGTAATAATCCTAGTGGGAGCATATTAATTAGATTAATTACTTCCAAAATCAATAAGATGCCAAAAGTGATTATTTAATAATCAAAGATGATCCACAAATTTTATAAAATTCAAGTGGGAGCGAGATGAAAAGAGTTGGATTCTCATGGCCTCCATTACCCGTCTATAGTATAGTGGATATATACTACTCCCTTCGGCGGGTATGTATTCGCGGTATACAAGATTAGACTTCTTCGGATAGAATGAAGTACGGGGAAAGTCAGCTCGACCACGCCTCTGTGGAGTGTCTGATCTACTCGTACGAATCTCTAGGTAATGGTATACGCTTGACTAAGTAATGTATTAACCTCCCTTCGGAGCTATGTTACATTGACTTAGAGGCCAAAGGTTAACGTGGTGGATTAACATAGTTTGGTAAGAGTTACCTAGATGGCATGTTAATTAAGATTAATTCTTGCTTTTCTAAGCGGTTTTCGACCCCGCTTCCAGGGAGTCAACTGCAGTTGGATAAGTCACCATTTTGTAAACCAAAAATGCTTACGTGGATTTCTTTTATTGGTTAGACACAAAAGAAGTAAAATACAAGATCATAACTTGCACTATTTTAATATATTTCAGTTTTAAAACAATGACGACTACTAGCCCGCTTCAATCGATCCTAAAGGAAAATAGGCTTGAAGGGTCTAATTATGCTGACTGGAAAATGAATCTTGACATCGTGTTTGGTCACGAGAATCTGAAACAAGTGCTCACTGAACCTTGTCCGGGGGTACCGAAAACTACATCCAATCAGGATATGAGAAATGCTTATGCCAATTGGATCAAGTCCAATGATTTGGCTAGGTCTTATATCCTGGCATCTGTCTCCAATGTTCTTAAGCATCAAATGCACGAGATGCCAATTGCTAAGAATATGATGGATCATCTCCATCAAATGTTTGGAGGACAGAATCGAGCCAAGAGGCTCGAATTTAGGCGAAGGCTGTTAGTTACCAAGATGTCTGAGGGATCACCTGTTCAGGATCATGTTATGAACATGATGGCTTGCCTGAACGAAATTGAAAGCCTTGGTGCTAAATTTGATGATCTCTGCAAACAGGATATGATCCTATGCTCTCTGCCAAAGTCGTTCGACACATTCAGGCAAAATTATTCTATGAACAAATTGGATTTTTCTCTGCCTGAATTGATTAACGAACTTAAAGTAGCAGAGGGAGTGATGAAAGCTAAGGGAACGGTTCTCTTGGCTGAGGCATCGACTTCCACGGCTCCAAAAGCCAATAAGTGAAAAAAGGGAAAGGGAAAGGTTTTCAATCCCAAGAAAAAGGTTCAGAAGAAGAAGGGTAAACCTAGCGAAGGAAAATGTTTCCACTGCGGTGAAAATGGGCACTGGAAGAGGAATTGTCCAAAATACTTAGCAAGTTTTCATGCTAAGCCATCTGGACAAGGTATATTGATATCTTGTTTGATTGAATTATGTTTAGTTGGAAGTCCACCAGATTCCTGGTGTGTGGACTCGGGTTCAACTAATCATATCTATAATTCATTACAGGGGTTCAAGCTAACCAGAAAGCTTGAAGATGGTGAGATGCAGCTACTACTCGGGGATAATACAAGTATATCTGTACTAGCAGTAGGGACTGTAAATTTGTATTTCGGTAATAGGGTTTTGATACTGAAAGACACTCTGTACATACCGTGTGTTCGCAGAAATCTGATTTATGTGAGTTGTTTAATAAATAATGGTTTTAGTGTTTCTTTTGAACAAAATTTTACCATTAAGCAAAATAAAAGGTTTATTTGCTCTGGCACGGTAAAAGATGGTCTTTTCTTGTTATACCCTGATAAAAACCCTAATTCCAAACTTAACACTACTAAGCTTGACCTACCAACCAAAAGAAAAACTCCTAGGCCTAAGAGGTATACAAGTGGCATTTACGTCTTGGTCATATTAATCCAAAAAGGATCCAAAGACTAATTTCAGATGAATTGTTGAGTCCCTTGGACTTAACAGAACTACCAGTCTGTGAATCCTGCTTGGAAGGTAAAATGACCAAGAGATCTTTTAAATCTAAAGGTAATCGAGCCACAGAATTGCTTGAGTTAATTCATACGGATGTGTGTGGTCCTATGAGTATTCAAGCAAGATGAGGTTTTGAGTATTTCATCACTTTTACGGATGATTACTCCAGATACGGATACGTTTATTTGATGAGATATAAGTCTGAATCTTTTAAAAAGTTCAAAGAATTCAAGGCTGAAGTTGAAAATCAAACTGGAAAACGTATCAAGGCACTTCGATCAGATCTTGGTGGTGAGTATCTGTCTACAGAGTTTCTAGAATTTCTCACTGTAAACGGGATTAGATCTCAATTATCTGCACCGGGTACACCCCAGCAGAACGGTGTTGCAGAAAGGAGAAATAGAACTCTGATGTAAATGGTAAGATCTATGATGAGTCATGCTACCCTTCCAAGTTCGTTTTGGGGCTTTGCACTCGAAACGGTGGCACACATATTAAACCTTGTTCCATCCAAGTCGGTTCCTAAAACACCAATAGAACTGTGGCTAGGGCGAAAGCCCAATGTCTCCTATCTTCGGATATGGGGAACCCCAACTCATGTGTTAAGGAAGGATCCTGACAAGTTGGAATCAAGAACAGAGGTTTGCTTGTTCATAGGTTATCCTAAAGGAACAAGAGGTGGTACAGTTTACGATCCGAGCGATCACAAAGTGTTTGTGAGCAATCTTGAAGATGATTTCGTAAATGACCACAAAGGTAGAAGCAAAATTATGTTAGAAGACATGACAACATCAGATTCTGAATTCCAAGAACCCGTAGTAACTGAAAATGTGTTAGATACATATGATGTACCAGATACAACATATGATGTAGGGACGAGTACACAGCAGTCTCGTCGTAGTGGGAGGATTGTCAGGGCACCTGACAGATACCTAGGATTAACCCAAGTGGTTGAATCTGACGTATCTGATCCTGTCACATATGATGAAGCTATAAAGGATATAGACGCTGACCGTTGGGTCAGAGCCATGGAATCTGAATTAGATTCAATATATTCCAATAAAGTCTGGGAACTTATAGAGGCGCCTGAGGGCATTAAACCTATTGGATGCAATTGGGTTTACAAGAGAAAAAGGGGAGTGGACGGAAAGGTTGAGACCTTTAAAGCAAGGCTTGTGGCAAAGGGTTATACCCAAGAAGAAGGTATCGATTATAACGAAACCTTCTCGCCTGTAGCAATGCTTAAGTCCATGAGAATTCTCCTATCCATTGCTGCTCATTATGATGGGAGTGGACGGAAAGGTTGAGACCTTTAAAGCAAGGCTTGTGGCAAAGGGTTATACCCAAAAAGAAGGTATCGATTATAACGAAACCTTCTCGCCTGTAGCAATGCTTAAGTCCATAAGAATTCTCCTATCCATTGTTGCTCATTATGATTATGAGATTTGGGAAATGGATGTAAAGACTGTCTTCTTGAACGGGAACCTTCAAGAAGAAATATATATGGCTCAACCTAAAGGCTTTATAGCCAGAAATCAGGAGCATATGGTATGCAAGCTTGATAGATCTATTTATGGTCTAAAGCAAGCGTCTAGATCATGGAACATCAGATTTAATGAAGCAATTAAATCCTTTGGATTTATACAATTGCCTGATGAACCATGTGTGTACAAGAGACATCATGATAGTGTTGTAACATTTTTAGTTCTATACGTTGACGATATTCTATTCATTGGAAATGATACGGGAATATTATCAGCAGTCAAGATTTGGTTATCAAACCAATTTGACATGAAAGACCTAGGTGAAGCCAATTATATTCTAGAGATCAGACTTTGTCATGATCGTAAGAATAAAATGATTGGTTTATCACTAGCAGCATATGTAGATAAGATGCTAACAAGATATAATATGGCGAATTATAAGAAAGGTTCATTACCTTTCAGACATGGAGTTCATCTGTCTCGGGATCAGTGTCCCAAGAACCCAGAAGAGATAGAAGAAATGAAAAATGTTTTGTATGCTTCTGCAGTCGAAAGCCTCATGTATGCCTTGTTATGTACAAGGTCAGATATCTGTTATATTGTAGGTCTAGTCAGCAGATATCAGTCAAACCCTGGACCCCAACACTGGATAGCTGTAAAGCATATATTAAAGTACTTGAGAAGGACTCGGGATTATATACTTGTCTATCGCAGTGATGAGCTCATTCCTATTAGGTACACAGATTCGGATTTCCAATCTGATTTGGATTCTAGGCGTTCGACGTCTGGATACGTGTTTACTCTAGGAGGAGCAACCGTAAGTTGGAGGAGTATTAAGCAATCTTGCATTGTTGACTCCACCATGGAAGCCGAAGACATGGCAGCTTCGGAAGCAGCCAAAGAAGTATATTGGTTCCGGAATTTCCTAATGGATCTAGAAGTCATCAAGGACGGACTTACGCCGATCACATTGTACTGTGACAATGCTGGAGCGGTGGCCAACTCCAAGGAACCTTGAAGTCATAAACGTGCCAAGCACATCGAGAGGAAGTTTCACATTATACGTGATTATGTGGAACGTGGAGAAGTGGTAGTGGTGAAAATTGGCTCAGTAAATAATCTAGCAGATCCCTTCACTAAGACTTTGGCGCAAAAGAGTTTTGAGACTCATGTAGAAGGGATAGGTCTTAGATATGTAGCCAATTGGATTTAGGGCAAGCAGGAGGTTGTTGGGATAAATGCCCTGAAAATCCAATTATATTGTAAATATTTTGGATTAACAAAAACTGAAATTATCGCAAGTTATGAGTATTTTACAAATTTAATAATTAATGACGTGTGATGGTATTTTTATATGAAATGTGTTTCATAGGAAAAGACTTTAAATACCAGAAATCACGTGTCATTAAAGTTCTAGTCAGTATGATAAGAAAATGTTCTTATCAAGACTATAATGTGTTATATAAGATGATTAGTCTTTCGTCATAGGGAAATGGAGTTTCCAATTATAACACGTTGATGTTTCAATGAGATTGGAAACATCGAACTGGACCACTGAGATCGTTCATTTTATACTGCTATCTGAAATGAATAAAATCTCGGAAGCATTAGACTCTTAATCCTGGCAGTGTTTCTACTTTAGGCATGTAGTGTTAATCACTGTGATGTACTCAGAAGTGAGGTCTCGGTAACGGGTGGCCAAAATACTTTGTACATTCAGTGATTGCATGAAATGTGCTAAAGAGAAATATTGATCGAGGAATATGTAGCCTTGTTGGAAGGTTAAAAGATATCCCTGAAATAGATTTGCAAAAAGTTCAAATAAAACTTTGGCCAAAGTACTTCGTGTGTTCGCCACCGAAGTTGTATGTTGAATGGTTTTCACATACAGGAAATTTGGACTTAAGGTGAATCAAGAAATTTCAGATTGGAAGTGAAAAATAAATGATAGTAGTATTGATTTATTTTTCATGGATATCTGTACAGAGGAGTAAAATGCAAAATTATTCTAGATCGAGAAATTCGTGAATAATTTAATTAATTTTAGAGTTCAACAATATTTATTTAGTGGAATTAAATATTGTTAAACGGTAATCAATTACTGCCATGGGATGATAATAGATTGACCCGTTTGGAGCTAAAGTTAATTAGTCCTGCAGGTCCCCCCGCAAGCCCCAACGAAGATCAATGAGAAAATATTAAAAGGATAGAGAGAAATGATTTTTCAAAGAGTTTGGAAATAGCCAAGGAATTTATTTTGAGAAAATAAATTAAATTCGAAAGAGTTGAAAATGCCCGAAATTTTATTTTGGAGAAAATAAAATTTTTTCGAAAAAAAAAAATTATTGATGATGTGGCAAAAATGCTAACGTGGCGGCTGACGTGTCATGCCACGTCAATAGGTCAGCGCCAAGTGGCGCTGATTGGGCGCCGGCTGGCGCGCCACGTGGACGGACAGGATCGGGCCAAGTCACGCGAGGTCAACGCCCCATATTTGATCTGGAACGGACCGGGTCGGAGCAAGGGTTCGGATATGGGTCGGTCAAACGGATATGGGTCGGTCAAGGTTTGACCGACCCGGACACGTGGCACCACGAGGAATTGCCACGTGTCGGAGTTCAGACCGCCTGAACCGACCGGTTCTATGTCGAACCGGTCTGAACCGTGAACCACCGGTCGGACCGGATCGGTTTGGACACGTAGCAGCTGTTTGTTGCTGCTTGCGTTGTAACGCCCCAGTTTTTCAGTCGTATGTGTTTACTAATTTGCGCAAATTAATTAGCTACATGTGTTGTCTATATTTAAATTTCTGTGTTCAATTGGTAAATATGTGATTAATTGAAATATATGTAATAATTGAATTGGAATAATATGAATAAATTGTGTGCTCCTTAATTATGCGTTTAAATTATTTAATTGTTTAATTAATCATTTTTTATAATTACCAATTGTAACTTTCATTAATTTCTCCATTATATGCATTTCGTTATATATTTATAAATATTTAAAATGGATTCTTAAATTTTATTTGATTTTTGAAACTATATGAATTCTTGGTCGATTTGCATTTGTGTGACAAGTTGCACGAATTAATTGTTTATACGTGTTTTATATATTTAATATTATATATTAAATGTTAATTTATATATCTATTAAGTTAATTAATATCATATATATATATATGAATTAGTTGATATATAATTTTAATGTTATTAATTATATATATATATAAATCGTGTAATGGTTTCTAAATTAAATAAATTGGTAGCATTTTGAATTAATGTATTTTAATTTGTACATTTTGACTTTAAATGAAATCATTCGAATTGTGTTTTTTTTTTTAATGCATAATTAATTCATGCATTTTTTAATTATAATTTATTTATGAATTTAAATTTTATATTATTATGAAATGTATGGATTTATTTAAATGCATTGTTATGAGTGATATAAACATGCTTCGTTTTTATATGATTTGATACCGAAATTTCGTGAAAATTTAATATGTTGTAGTTATATGTGTTACGAATATGAACATATGATCGTTTCATGCTTTCGGGTTCGTTTGCATACGTTTCAAATTTATTTTGATTTTTGGAATCCAAATCGGGGGCTAACGAGCAATTAGCGCACCCTTGGTTCCGTATTTAATATCTTGAGCTAGGAAACTCGAATTCGAGTTTCGTCAACTCCGTTGAACTTGTAACAAAAATTCGGGTTCAATAAACTTAGCCGCATAAACTTAAGGGGGAGAGCCCGGTCGAGGAACAACTTAAAGTCGATGTTTGGATCTCACTTGGGAGAGTTGAAACTTCAAGGAAAATGGTTCTTTCGGAAACTCTCTATCGGAACTAGGTGAATGAAGTCTTCAATATCTTAAGTCTCGTGCGCCTAGAGTTTTCAAGTGGAGATTCCTAAAAGTCATAAGGAGGCATATCTTGAGCCGAGTTGAAATTGAAACAAATTTGATGAGAAATGGAAGAGATCATGATTTTTATACGTTGATTAAGTTTACTTTGATCAAAGGTAAGAATTTTTCAAGGAAAGCGACTATCATTCAAGATTTGCACGAAGTGACCAAAGAAGGGCGACACTACTACCATGGTGTTAGATAATAACAATTTGACGGGAACATTCTCGATCGTAAAGGATCACATGAGAGTTACTTGAACCGGGAATATTATGAAGGATAAAAGTTAGACCTCGAGTTATCAAATAATTAGCCCGGGCATTGGAGGAGGTCAACTATAATTTGTGAGAAGAATGAGTAGGTCGGATTGCTATCAAGTACATATTTAAGAATTGAATCTTCGAACTGTGATGATAGAAAGGATAGAAAATTGGATCGCGGGATGAAGATTGAGTAATTATTGAAGTATATACATGTGTTAGGCATTTGAGGGTTGGCATTTTGGTTAGAAGGGGTCGTGATCAAAGAATCAAGTATTAAATCAAGTCACTGCCATTGAAGTTTCCTAAGACCATGGTGAACGGTACACCTAAACATACATATCACGTGCAATATACATTTTACTATCACCACGTATGGTTCTTTGTATTTGTTAGTTACTTTTCTATGACTAGTTGGTATATTTGGCTTCTTCTACTTGTTCATTACATGAAGTTCTGTATGAATGTTTAATTAAGTGTTCTTTGGGATCCTTGCTTTTGTGAGAGTCGGGGTACTCTCCTTGCTTGTTTGAGAGACGGGGTTCTCTCTTTGCTTGTTTGAGAGACGGGGCTCTCTCACTGCTTGCTTTAAAGATTTAGAACTCGAGTATGGACCTGGGGACCAGGTCCTCTTAAGGGGGAGAGAGTTGTAACGCCCCGTTTTCAATTTATGCATTATGTGATAATTTATCTACATTTCATAATATTATATGTATTATATTTCTATGCATTTATGTGAATTATCCTTAACGTGAAATTTACATGAAATAATTGATAATGTGCTTAATTGATATTATGTGATACTTTATATATTTTTCATAACATTAGATGCATAATATTTCCATGAGCTTTTATGAATTAATTGTTAATGTGACTAAATGCTCTTATATGACCTTAAATGCTCATATATGTAAATGTGTGTATTTAATTGCATGACTTAAATGGAGTTAGATACTCACTTTCCATGGAATTAGACTTGAGTGCATGCATTCATATTCTTCAAGGACTTAAGTGCAAATAATGATGATTCATGCATTTAGTGGGAGATATAATATACCTTATATGCGTCTCTTCTCTCTCATTCTATACATTTCATTTCCTCAAGAAATCTCACATACACACACACTAATACACGGTATTTACACCAAGGAAGGAGGAGAGGGATTTCATCATCTCCCAAGCTAGAATTCAAGGAGGATTTGCATAAGTGAAGCATCATCATATCATCCTTGCTCATCTTCTTCATTTCTTTGAGGTATAGATAGATTAATTGTATGAATCTCTTGAGATATAGTTGAGTAGGGTTTGATGAGTTGGATGTGATTCCTTGTTTATTTGAGGTTAGAAGCATGATTATGTTCATTAGAATTGGTGGCTTGCATGAATCCTTGAACTATATGGAGGTTGGAAGACATGAAAATATATGGGGTTTTGAATGATGATTCCTTGATGATTGATACATATTTGATGGTTTGTTTGATGTCTAAATGAAGTATATGAGTTATATACATGTTATATGATAGTTTTGAGTTGATTTCTTGCATTGATTTGGTGTTTAAATAGCTTGGGAGCCATTTTCCGTGAACCCCCTGTTTTGCCCCTTTTTCCAGCCCTGGAAGGGTACCCGGGCACTTTTGTCAGGAAAAGTTTCTGGACCACTTTACCCCGGCCGGGGAATTTTTCCCTTGAACTTTACCTGGCCGGGTACCCCCTCATCTGAACTCTGATTGACCTGATTTTTAAGCCGTTGGAAACCTCTTGAAGTCTAGCACACTCTCCAATTGGAATCACCTCAATATCTTTTCTAGTTTGTGATATATTATCAATTATTTTTGGTGTCGCTGTTTTACCGACAAACTGCATTCACCCAACTTCAAGCTTATGCCATTTTCTCCTCGCTTTGAACTAGAAAACGAGACATATATGCTCGGAAATCCCTATGTGTCTAGTTTCATTTCCAATAAGCAAAACTTTATTCCAACTTTTATATCTCAAGATATTCCAGTTTTCCTACAGCGTGTGCATTTCCGGAAATTGCCCATTTTTGTCTTACTTCACCAAAACCTTCTTTATTGCATTTCTTTCACTCTCTTGGCTCCCATATATGACTTATATGATAATTATACTTGATTAATTGAAAATTATTCTCCTACTTGACACTTCTTGGTACTTAATTGCTCAAACGTTATTGTGTGACTTCATGCCTTATATGAATGGAACTTGAAATAATTGAATAATATGAATACATGATTTCTTGTTAGTAATTTCAACTCTTAGGTGTTAATTGGTGTTTATACATGCCGAGTTTTAATGGATTGCTTGGTTTTATTTATTTACATGAGCATTGTCGTGCGTCCTAATTGGTCTCATATTGAGTCATGTCTCACGGGTTCCCACATTCCCTTTCTTGTCCAGTTTTTCTCCAGGGCGGAGATCATGGATCGTGTGGGCATTGTCTTATAGCCTTATCTTGTCCCGTCGCTCGTCAGGTGAGGTTTAATTCTAAATACCTAGAACCCTTACAACCCTATTTGTGTTTTCGGCCAAAAGGTATATATATTTATAGTTTTCAAATCTTATTGATTTACAACGGATGTCATGATTTGAACGGATTGATTGATTGATGATTGTTTTGGCGAGTAAGCATGTTCACATTGGGGCCCGAGGGTAGTGTATTGAGCCAACCGAGGAAGCAAGGGCTGACGGGTAACTCTTGCACTATCCTCACAAACTGTGGGATCACCTCTGAATCCACCAGGAGGTTTGGTGGAGGAAGAAATCCCGTGCATGGGAGTCATGTTCCCGACGCACACCATGATTGGATTGGGGGGCCTTGCAATCGCCCATCACCCAGAGGAAGAAGGATGGACTAAAATTGCTAATTGTGCACGGAATTATTTGTGTGATCACCTAATTCATTAATTAAATTGAATGATTGTACACTTTTGGTGAAAGGTTGGAGATTTTCCCTCACTCGCCGGGCCACGTATTGAATTGATCGTGATTGAATTATTAAATTGATTAGTTGTAATCTCGGGCAAGTCCTACTTTTCTATTGAACTTATATTGCCTTCTTTTATAAAATCTTACCCGAGATTATAGCTTGCATGGTAATTGTGTATATATTTATTTATACCCCTCGCTCAGTCCGTGTTGGACTGACCCCTCAACTTTTCAGTTTTTGCAGGATCGTGCTAGGCGGGAATTAGAGTCTAGCTTACCTTTTATTCGGGTCTAGCACTTCACCTCATATTTTGGTTCATGTATTGATACTTCTTATATTTGATATTATGCCTTAGTCATGTTGGATACGATATTGTATTGATATGTAAATGTGGGTATCTATTAGTAAATATGTAACCATGGTACCTATAAGTATTGAATGTTATGGCTTCCGCTTTTATTGCTCCGAATTGTTTATTGGTATTAATTGAAGGTACCCGCCTAGCTTTTGAGTTTTTTTGTCACCCGTTCGCTATAGTTTTAGTTCATGTACGGATCAGCCATTTCGTATGTGGACTGAGCTATAGTGCGGGGGTGTGGCATCTAGGCGTTCCGGGTGCTACACGCGACCCTTGCTCTCCTTGCGAAATTCAGTTTTTAAAAAACTCAGACGCATGGCTTTAATTGTTTCTAAATCTCCACCTTTACATGTATGTATGGTCAGTATATATATGTGTATGGTTGTATGATGAGAGATGAATTTCATTTATTTGTATTAAATGCATGCATTGATTTTAATTTAGTTTGTGCATGCATTTGGTGTTTGTAATTGTTTGCATGTGCTGTGTGTATATCTACGTACAAATATATATATATATATATATATATATATATATATATATATATATATATATATTATTAAATGCATGTCTAATATTATATATTATTTAATACTATTGTTTAATTTATTTAAATTTTAGAATTTAATTGTTATCTATTTTATGTTAATTAATTTCCGAGCATGACTTAAATGTTTCCATTTACCTAATTTCTAAATGTGAACTTGTTTTACTACGTGTTATATTCGTTATTTGAAATTCGTGTATCTATTTGATTTAAATGTGAAGGTTGTGAAATTGAATGACTTTAAACGCTTCATGAAAGGAATGAAATGAATGTTTATATGTCTTTAAGACATTAATGGTGCACATGAATGTGTTCATTGCATAATATATTCTTTTATGCATTCATATCATGATCAATTCATTGTCGTGCGTCATATTTGGTTCATTTGGACTCTTGAGTCTCACGAATTTATTGCATTGTCCTTTGTACAGTTTTCTCCAGGGCGGAGAATTGCCGGGTTCTTAGGACACTTCCGAGTCCTCTTGCTTCTTCTTAATTTTGGTTGGTACTCTCAAGACAGGTGGGTTTCTCTTCTATTAGATAAAACAGACCCGATATAATCGAATGTGTATATTTCAAGCCAAAGGTAATATATATATATATCGAGTCGTTTTCAAGGAGTCTATGATTTTGATTGTTAAACCTTTATCTTTTATGAACACTTATCGATTGTTTTGGCGAGGACATGATTGATTGCACGGGCCCATGGACTTAGTGCATGTGGCTATCCGGGGAGGCAAGGGCCGACGGTGATACCTTGTACTAGTCCCACCACATTGTAACGGCGGTACCTGCCCTCACTAGGAGTTTTAGCAGGGAATGGGAGCTGGGTGCCAATTGGGGAATTCATGTAACCCCTTTTGGTCAATGATTGGGTAGACACATCCTCCTGGGTCGGTACACGGCAGAGAGGAACAAAACCTATCCAGTGAGGACAATATCGTTGGGGCGGGAAGGTACACTTCAACCCTAAACGGCGCGTCCACCACCCGGAGGAAGAAGGAGTAATTGTTATGCATGATTTAATGATAATGATTGATTGATCGATTGAATGAAATGATTGTCGCATGATCGGTAATGAATAAAGTTTTGCACACACACGAGGTGTAGGTTGGAGATTTTACTCCCTCGTCGGGCTCACGTTTTGACTGATTGAATGATTGAATTAAATTGATAGTTGTAATCCCGAGCGTTGTTTTATTTTGTTTTCACCCACTTGGGAAATATTCTAAAAACCTCACACGGGATTATAGCTTGCATGTGTGGGTGTTTAAATTCTGCAGTATTATATTATTATGCCCATTTTATACCCACCAGTCTTCTGTAGACTGAACCCGGCTTTGTTTTCAGTTCTTTTACAGGTTTGGAGTACTAGGCGGGGTTCTGAGTTTGTCAAGTCTCATATTTAAGTCTAAGTCGCTTCATACGCATTTTGTACACATGATAGCTTACAAGAATGTATAATTGGAAATGTTTATGTATGAATTTTCGGGACTAGGTATCTATGTTAGTTGAACCCGTCATTTGCTCGTTGTATCTATGATTGATTATATATTTTGCTTCCGCACATGCATTTGCTTTATTGAAATTGTTTTAATTAGTTGCAAGTTTAGTTCCCGCCCCCGTTCGCTGTGAGCTAGGTTCATGTATGGACTTTCCATTTCATTCGTGGATCAGGCTCATAGTGCGGGGGATGTGGCGCCTTCCGGTTGGGGTGCTACATGCGTGCCACACGCGCCAAGCACACGGCCGCCACATGGGCGGCGCGTGCGGCAGGATCTGGGCGCGTGCTCAGCGCCTTGCTCGTCTTGGCGTGCACTACACTCCGGTGCAATTTGATTGGCCGGAGGAACTTGGCGCCCACGATGAAAGTTCGAAAATGGTAATGAGGTCCCTTAATTTGGTGTATAAATAGGGCCTTCCCATTTCATTTTTGAGACACAACTTTGGCTTTCAATTCTGGCAAATTTAAAAGGCCATCCGGCTCTCTCTCTCTCTTGCTTTTTAATTAATCCTTAGTTAAGGATTAATTAATACTTAATTAGGTGGTTATATAATTAATATATAATCCATTTAATTATTAGAAAATAGGGATTTTCTAGCTTTAGAAAAAAAGTGTTTTTCTAGAAAAATATTTTCTCAAAGTATTTAGCGAAATACTGCTGGAGCCCACACTCCAATTTCTTAATCGGGGATATTGCGGGGAAGCTCTGTCGATGGCACGAGAAAATATCAAGGTGCTGGAAATGTGCCGTTGATAGCCAATATTGCAGTACGGTAATACCGTTATGCTGCCCAAATTAATATTTACATATTATGATTATATGCTAGATGATTTAAAATTATGTTATCGATGCCTGTATATATTAGAGTTATGCTGCCCGATTTTTTCCGTTGCTTTATTAAAATATTTTGATAATGAGGTTATGGCGAAATTTTTTTGAAATATTCCGCTGTACGGTCACTCTGTCTCGGGCCCGCCACACTAACAGATAGTACATGGCGAAGGGCCTTTGGTTAGGAACAGATCTGGGGATAAGCTCTTCGAGCATTGGGCGAAGAGCTTGGCTCTCGTGATGAAAAATGAGAAGAAACTGATTAAGGCCAAAAACCTGATAAGGAATGAGGGGATATTGTTCCGTTATGGGCTCTCGAATCCCCCGGACATGATAATCAACCCCCCAGCTCAAATCATGGCCCTCAATGGTTAGATTCTAGGAACTGACGTTTCTAACAGTTAGAACAGTATCACTAACTTGTCTAGGTAGTTGTCTTTTTGTGACAAATATTCCAATTGCACCTCTGATGCTCATTTTCCTTCCGTTTGCAGACGCAGAACTACTAATGGCTGGACCAACTGCTGAGGGAATCCTTTCAATGATGCGCGCTCAAAGAGTTGGGGCCAACTAGCAGCAGCGATAACCACCACAAAACCAACAAGCCCCCAATGCTCCTCGAGGGAGGCGTGGGCTCAGGCGAGGGTCCGGGCGTGGAACGAGCGGTCGGGGGGATGGCCAAGGCATTGGCCATATCGAGGATACCCAAGACGTCACCTCCCCGGCCGTTCCCGTGGCGCAGGCTCCCGTGGGCTCGCACGCGTCCAACAGCAATCGCTCAGGCTCCGCAGTCCAAATCTTTGAGGCGGTGCGGGCCGAACGTTCTGGGAAGAGGAAGAGGATGTCGGACGCTATCCCCATCACTGGAAAGGGGAAAGAGGTTATGGTGGGCCAACTCGGCGAGGGCGGCGGTACCTCATCTTCTGAGGATGAGGATTTCTGGAAGGACGGTGCAACGGTGACGCTCGGCATAAGCACCCGCGTCAAGACGGTCCTGTGCTCCTAAGGAGGTGCTCGGCCACTTGTAATTTGGTTACGGGGGTTGTGAGCAACCTGCAATTTTTTGGGGACCACGATAAGCTGAATGAGCAGGATGCCATCCGGGTAGCGAAGGACGCCTGCTACGCCCTCGTCATGGTAAACTCTTGAACTTTCTTGGAGGACTTTCACCCTCGAATCAATTTTGTAATAACTTCCATTTTTTTTTTCTTATTAGGAGGTACTCCCCAGGCTGAAGAACTTGCAGAAGCGAGCGAAGGTCTACTCTGAGCATAAGGCCAAGTACAAGAAGTTGTTACGCGCCTCTGATCCTGGTCAGCTGCAAGCAGATTACAACAACGTCTCAGCGGAGCTCACGGTGCTCAAGCTTGACCATGAGGGGGTCAAGAAGACTCTGAAGGAACAGGAAGATGCTTATCTGAAGCTGGACGACCGCCACAAAAAGTTGAAGGATGAGCGGAACAAACTGAGGACTGACAACGAAGAGCTCAACAAGCATTTGGCCGAGCGTAATCAGCAGTTTGAGGGCACAAGAAAAGAACTTGCTGATCTGCGTGGCCAAATGGAGGGCCTGGAGTCGAGCGTCGCTTGGGAAGCGGTAGTCAAGTTCGTGCGCTCCAAAGCGTTCGCCTTTGCCGCGAATTTGCACTGCCTGGACAACGCTCGCCGCTTCTTCTGGAAGTCCGTGGGCCAGTTGGTCAAGCTGGGCGTAGTGCCTCCTACCACTCGCACTGATGAGCGTTTACGGATGGACTTGGACGAGAATCTGGAGCCTATGGTTACCACCGAGGATCCCACTAAAAACCTCACTGATCCAGAGTACAACGAGCTGGTTGTTATGCTCCAGGACGAATATATGGTAGCTCACCCCTGGAACTTGAGCTAATTACCATTAAAGACGATGGAATCACCATTGACACTCAAGATAGTGTTGGTCCTAGCGACGCTCAGGCCCCAATGCTGGAGTTCTGGCCCCTGTCCCATTGTCTACTGCTCCCCCAGAGCCCGAAAGCGAAGCCCACTGAATTTGCCCTTCTGCTCAATAGGACTTTGTAACTACCTTTTTCTTTGCTGCTATAAATTCCAATACTTTTAATTTTTCCTCTCGTATTAATGAAATCCTATTTCCTTCTTGTTGTTTTGTGATGCTTTGAGTGTTGTCTTTTGATTCCCTTTTGATGCTTGGATTTTTGTGATATGTGAATGTATGGACGCGAGGGTGCACTGTATGAGGAGTACCCTGGCCATATTCAATCATAAGGCTCAAACTTGAACTTAGAAATCCATCATGGGATTTGCTAAGTATTTGCTTTTGATAAGAATTAGTCTGTGTTAAATAACACCGAGCGTATTTGGGGTTTTACCCTAAACTTAGAAATCCGTGCAAGAATTAACTAAGTATTCCCCTTAATAAGTGTACACGTATTCAATGGCTTGAGGGCTTTTAAAGGATTTACAAGCACGAACTGGGACCCTTGGTGCCCAGTTGGTGTAATATCTATGTGCTACCCTCGCTATTGACCCGTTCGTTTTTAGAAGGGTTCTTACGATTTTGAGCGTCAACGAGATTAGTTATCAAGCCATTCGACGTGGAGCATTCTCGATAAGGATTTGGCACTGATTTGACTGAGAGCGTAATTGATAACAGATTGAACCAGCAAATAAACAACAATGTATGAAAATACTTACTGAATACTTGTATTTCTGTCAAGAGAAAATACAGTGTGCCCCGAGCGGGGAAGTTACAAAATTTGCCTTTAAACAAAGAACCTTCTCAAGTTGCAGGCATTCCATGGGCGTGGAAGACGGTCGCCTTGCAAAGTTTCCAACAGGTAGGTGTTGTTCGCTCGCACCTGGATGACTTTAAAGGGGTCTTCCCAGTTGGGATCTAATTTACCCACGTGCTTGGATACTTCAACCTTTTTTAGAACCAAATCCCCCAGTTGGAAGGTCCTTTCTCTAACGCATTTGTTGTATTGATGGGCCACCGATGCTTTGTACTTGTGCATTCGGGACCATGCAGTGTTTCTCTTTTCATCCAGCAGGTCTAATTCGAGTGTCTAGTTACTCTCGTTAGAAGAGGGCTCGAAGTAAGCGATGCGTGCGGATTCCTGTATGATCTCTGTGGGTATCATGGCCTCGGAGCCGTAAACGAGGGAGTAAGGTGTCTCACCTGTTTGCCGCTCGCGGAGTTGTGCGATACGCCCAGAGAGCCCCTTGGAGTTCTTCGGCCCCCTCGCCCTTCTTACTCTTGAGCATCGTTTTAAGATGCTGGAGTATGGTTCTTTTTGTGACTTTAGCTTGACCGTTGGCTTGGGGGTGACCTACGGAAGTGAAGCGTTCCTTGACACCTAGCTCTGAACACCATTCCCGTGTGTCAGCAGCAATAAACTGAGGACCGTTATAGGAGATGAGCACCCTCGGGATCCCATATCTGCAAATGATATTCTTCCAGATGAAGTCTCTTACAACCTTAAACGTGATTTTTGCGACTGCTTCAGCCTCTACCCACTTGGTAAAGTAGTCTACCGTAAGGATCACAAATTTTTTTTGCCCGACGGCCATTGGAAGGGGCCCCACTATGTCAATGCCCCACTGGTCAAAAGGCCACGTGTAGCACCCCTACACGTGGAGATGCCACACCCCCGCACTATAGGTCAATCCACATACGAAACGGGCAACCCGTACATGAACTAACATATAGCGAACGGGTGACAATGCAAATAAAAGAACATGCTAGCTAGGCGGGACTAGACCCTTAAAAGAAAATAAATCCAATACATGAAACTCAAAAGCGGAAGCATAATAATATCGTTTCATCATATCAATACATTATCATCTTCCAAATAACATTCACATATAAGTGCTCAAAACTACTAACATGATACTCTGAAATGCTAATACATGGAAAGAAACGCTATGCTAGACTCAGCTGGATAAAAGACACGACCCGACTCCCGCCTAGCACGCCACGAACGAAACCTGAAAGGTGGAGGCGTCAGTCTGTGAAGACCGAGTGAGGGGCATAAATATATATAAACACAAGTAGCACGCAAGTTATAATCTCGGGTAAGGTTTTGTAACTAAAATAATATAAGTGCAAGAATAACATAGAACTCGCCCGAGATTACAACTACCAAGTTTAACTCGATAATCACGTTTATTATAACCATCAGTGGCCCTGGCGAGGGGCGTGCACGATCTCCAACCAAACCTCGACATTGAACAAGGGTTACACTTTCATTTAATTAAGTTATCATACAAGTCATTATAGTGCACACGATCAATAACACGAAATCCATCCTTCACCATTGGTGGTGGGTTTGCAAGGCCCGAACCACCCACGATAACACGACATACGTCGGGAGCATGACTCCCACGTACGGGACTCCTTCCTCCACCAAACCTCCTGGTGGATTCAGGGGCATCCCCACGGTGTGAGAGAGGTGTGTGAGTTACCCGTCAGCCCTATGCTTTCCCGGTTGGCTCAAACACTCACTCTCGGGCCCATAATGCACAATACACGATAATTCGCCAAACACGATCACGGTTCAATCACGATAACATGATACACGGCTTGCTTGTCATGAACACGATTAGTTTACAAGAAACACGATTTGCTTTCAAAGAACATGACTTGTAACACGATACACGGGCAGTTGTTAAATCCTTTGTTCTTGGGAAACGATTATGAAGACATATATGTGTAATTTGGTCGAAATCCACGTAAAGGTTATATGGTTCTAGATAACTAATAGCTAAACCTCACCTTTACCGAAAAAACGCAAGTCGAGACACGATCTATGGTCTCTGCTCCACGCCACGAGAAGCTGATCTGTGCTAGGGATACATGTATAAATAAGACTTGACTCTAAATGGACCAAATATGACGAACGGCGAGAATGCAACGAGATGACATGCAACGTACAATGTAGCATGAAAACATCTTGTTTTAGCATGTAATTAATCATATAATAGCAATTTGGGATCAAAGAATGCATTGGATCAACATGCTAAAAATCGGATTTTATGCAGAAAATTTTATTCTGTCAGACATGTGGGAACGGCCGTTCCGGCTTTCCTTTGAAAATGGGAAGGGCCGTTCCCGTGGCCCTTTAAAACACCCCAACATTTTATATTTTGAAAACACGCTGAGGCTGGGAACGGCCCTTCCGGCACACAGGCCAAAATGGGAACGGCCGTTCCCATAATGCCTTGAGGTGGGAAGGGCCGTTCCCAGTTTCTGCAACTGAAAAACAGAGCAGAAACAGGGGATGGCTACGGGACAAGCACAAAGCTTCCAAAAACTCAAGTTTTAATTCAACAAGTTCATGATTTCTGGAAAATATGATACATACATGTTCAACAAGCAATAACACTCCATTTAAACCCATAAATCATGGAAAATCCTCAAGAAATCAAGATTCAAGTTCATGCTAATATTCATATATAATCTTAAATCCTTCAAGAATTCATGCTTGAATTCAAGTTATAATCATCTATTCCTACTTCACATAACATATAATCCACTTATCACATAAATCATAAACCCTAGCTTTCCACATAACCCTCAAGAATCAAGAATCCATGCATGAACCCATCTTTGAAGTTAAAGAAATGGATGAAGAAGAAGATGGTGATGAACAAGCTCCCAAACTTGCAATATTTCTTGAAATTCTTGGATGAAATTGATGAAATCTTCTCTCTCTCTCTCTCTTAGCTTATGGTTCGGTTATGAAAGGGAAGCAATGATCGATGAATTTTGGTTGAAAAATGAACAAGGAACCTTATGGAAGAGCTATAATGTGATTCATCAATTTTGAAATATGTGAAATGCTTAAATTGCTATTTGGTCCCTCAAGAGTTGAAATCATGCAATCAAGTATGTAGAGTTTTGAAATATAATCAATTAAGTCCTTGAAAGTTTATCAATTAACTCCCTAAATTTAAAGAAATGCACATATAGGGACAAGTTGACAATCAAATCATATTCGGTAATTATTTCACGAAATAAATATTTTCAAGTTATGAAATAAATTCTTAGTTTACTATGAATTCATGAAATTCCATGAAAGTCTGATAAAGTGTAATTTATAAAATGGCAATAACATAAAATTATGAATAATGAAATTCGGGGCGTTACACCACGAAACCTCGATGGGGATCATTTGGGCCGCGGGAAGTTGAGGAACGTTGGAATGGAATTGGCACTTAGGGCATTTCTTGGAGAAGTTGTTGGCATCCTGTAATAACGAGGGCCAATAGAACCCTCTCCTCAACACCTTCTTAGCCAAAATCCGGCCGCCTGAATGGTTCCCACAGCTTCCACTGTGTACATGTTCCAATACGTCCTTGGCTTGCCAGGGTCGCAAGCACCTTAATGGCAGGCCTTGGAACGACCGCTTGAAGAGTCTGCCCTCACTGTCTAATGAAAAGTGAGGGGCTTTACGTCTGATCTTCCGTGCCTCTACTTTGTCCCTCGGACAGGTGCCGTCCTTCAGAATTTGATGATGTTATCAAGCCAACAAGGCTCGGACGGATCAATTACGCTCACCTGGCCCGAGGGTTTCCCCTCATTTATCAACGGTTTCTCTGTTCTGAGGAACATGACATGACGTTCGCAGGATCCTTCCAGAGTTGATGCAAACTTAGAGAGGGCATCCGCACGCTCGTTTTTCGCTCGCGGCACCTGCAGCAAATGAAACTCCTTGAATTTAGCGATCATCTCCTTAGCCTTGGCTAGATATTGCACCATGGTGGTTTCTCGAGCCTCATAAGTGTCGTCTACTTGACTAGCAATTAACTGAGAGTCAACATAAACAGTGACCCGAGAGGCTCAATTTTGAAGGGCCATTCTGTGAAATTATGTTTTAATTGACATGACTTTCTTTTGCTTATGTAGCCCAGGCTATTTTTTCACGCATGACTTCAACCAGTTTTAGGCGATCACATGCGGTTTTCGGGTGTAGAATTAGGTTTCCGGTTGATATTTGGCTGAAATTGCAAAATTTTTTGAGTTATTGTCCCTAAAATCGGAAATGTCAAATTAAAGTCCAAAAATGCAAATTGGGATATGTTACTATCCCAAATTTAAAATTTTTCCGATAGATTGTTTTACCACGTATGACTTCAACCGGTTTCAGGCGATCACGTGCGATTTTCCGATGCAAAACTAGGTTTCCGGTTGAGATTTGGTTGACATTGCAAAATTTTTAGAATTACTGTCCCAGAAACCAGAAATGTCAAATTAAAGTCCAAAATGCAAAATGGGGTATATTTCTATCCCAAATTTGCAATTTTCCCTTAAAAAAATAATAATTCTGAATATTACTTGAATAATTAATATTTTACTTTTTACGCAGATATCATTGTATTTTCATTTATCATAGTTACAACTTATAAATCGAAGGTTTGATCCGGCTGTAGAGAATACTATTATTGCTCCACCGTCGGGTTTACTCAAACCTATAGTGTCGTCAGTTTTTTAGATTTGTTTTGTCGAAATCCACCCAGATCTGCTGCCACTCTCTCAAATATACCGTCATCTTCTCAGATTCGTCGCCACTCATCCAGATCTACTGTCATCTTCCCAGATCTAGCGGGATCTGCTCCATCGTTGACTTTTTCTGGTGCATAGACGTTTTGCATCGCTGTTTTTTTCTTTTTTAGTTATGTTTTCTTTCGTTTCTTCCGTATGAAAGTTTTATCTCTTCCGTATAGAAGTTTTGTCCCTTCCGCATGGAAGTTTAGCTAGTTTCTTTAGGTTCAGTTTTATTTTTTTATGTGATTCTCCGAGGAGATTTTGGCCTAGTTATCTGCTGTAGGCCAAAGTAACTGTTCTTCTCCTACGAAACTTCACCCGGATCGGATTAAAATCAACTTGGAAGGACCAATCTTCAACTTCAAGAACTGGAATCTTACTATTAGGGCTCGTTTTTCTTTTACTAGACGTGATGCTAATTTAATAACTCACAAATTTATTGGAATTGCGGCTTCAGTCTGCGTTAATTTTTCTGTTATTCTCCTTGTATTTTTCTTATTGTTCTGGTTGATCTGCAATAATATTCCCCTTTGCGGACTTGACTTTAAGGGAAAAAAAAAAACAATAATAATTCTTAAATTCATTCAAGTTTATTCATATTACTTCGTATAATTAATTCGTTCTTTGTAGCCCTTCAACACCTTAATTAGGACAATTATGGGATATTTATTATTTAATTCCAAACTTCAACCTACATATTTAATGAAATACAGAAAATTAAATTAAAGGGCAAATTACACCAAGGTTCCCTGAGGTTTTGCATAATTACAAATTAATCCCTCCACTTCTGGAAATTACGGATTAGTCCCTATAAATATTGTTTCAATTGAGGTCCCTAGAAGCCGTTAGGGTTCCGTTAATTTTGACAGGACTATATTGTTGATGTGATTTAGTTAAGGGGTCGTTTTGTAAGAAAATTCATAGTTCAGAGACTTTTTTATAATATTTTTCGAAAATTCAAATGTCAAAATTAACGGAACCCTAACGGTGTCTAGGGACCTCAATTGAAACAGTATTTATAGGGACTAATCCGTAATTTCCACAAGTGGAGGGATTAATTTCTAATTATGCCAAACCTCAGGGGACCTCGGTGTAATTTACCCTAAATTAAATTGATGTAGACCGATTTATGGAAAATTAATAATATATGAAATGTACATCATATTTATTAATTAATTGATTGTTTTTATTAAATTTTATACAAATCAAGCATGACAAAGATAAAATACTTTTTTTTAATTCATTATACTGACCTGATCCGGTCGAGGATTGACATGTCATCATATGACCCCGGCGGCTGGAGAAATATACGTGATTTTAAGCCGAGGAATGAAGGTCCAATCAATGATATTATAAAACCTGGAAAATTAAATAGGTTTCAACCAACACTGTATTAAATAAAAATCTAGTTTTTGCATAAAATTCAAAGAAATTAAAGATAAAAAAAAAAGTAAACATTAATATACGAACATGGGCCGGCTTACATATGCAAGAATTTAAGATATCTGTTCCAAAATTAATACTGGTGTGGTTGGATTTGTTAGAAATTTAGTTCTGCTTTAATGGCTGCTGAGCTATGTTGCACGGACACGAACACGGCGACACGGACACGACACGACATGGACACGGCGACACGGATTTTTTCAAAATTTTAGGACACGACACGGCTCCGACACGGCTATATTTTATATAAATAAATATATTTTATATATAAATAAAAATATTTTATAAGTATAATCTATGTAACATAAAATATTTATAAAAATATATAATATTAAAAACTAAAATAAGTTTTGTTATTTCAATTTTCTCTCCAAAAAATTCAAAAAATATTAAAAAAAGCATAAAAAAATGATCAAATTTGCCCCGCCGTGTCCGAGCCGTGTCGGACACTCCACCTGGCCGTGTCCGACACCGTGTCCCAATTTTTTTTTTATTTTTTTTTTTTTTCGGACACTCCTTCAGCCGTGTCCGACACGTGTCCAAGCCGTGTCCGCCACGTGTCGGACACTGCACGGGCCATTTTTTAGGCGTGTCCGTGCTTTAGAGCTGCTGAGCTTTCTTTGTTCTCTTCTCTGATCTCTTTCTGTGTGTATACTGTGTGTATATCTACAATTCTACGCACACTATGCTTAGCAGAATACACAGACACCGACTCGTGCCGATTTCGATTTCCCATGAGTTCATGTATATAAGTGAAATTGAAGATTCTGAGCCATGAAATACAAAATTGAAATAGGAAATTTGACTTGGCGGATTTGTATTTCTTGTAAATTTATGTATGTAATTAAGTGATACAGGAGATTTGGAGCAATGAAACACAATACTGAAATAGGAGATACAAATCCCGGAGCAGGCAATGAATGACAGGTTTTGCTGATGTACTATTGTGTAATTGCAATACTTACTGCATATTTCCTTTTTCTGCAATATTTACTGCAAATTAAACCATCTTGGGATTTTTTTTCCCCAACAATTAATACATATTTACACTCCCTCTCGTCTTTCTACCGTTCCCCATCTCCTTCGATTCTTTTCTCTCTCCTTGATTTAATTAAGCTTTAAATCACTCTCATCTCTCTCTCCTTTTCAGTCCTCTTATATATATCATGGTCATATATAGACGACCCAAACCAACAACCTCAGGACTCAGAAGCCCATGTTGCAGGTGATTCCGCCTCCCACAACCACCGCGTAGCTGCCGCGCGCCGCCCACCGACTGCCGCTGCGGACGCCGGTCTTGATCTTTAGCTATTTGAGGTACGTGTATTCACAGTCTCTTGCTTTTCAAATTTACAAGCAATTACTGGATCAAGAATTTTTGTATAGAAGATAGGGTTTGTGTTGTGTCAACTGAATTCTTTTTGTTGCTTAGGATGCAAAACTGTCAAATTACGTGTATAAAAGTTGAGTTACAAAAAAGAAAATTAGGAAAAGATTAAACGGTTACAAAGACTTGAGTGGATGGATGGATGCATGCAATTCTAGGGTAGTTGTTAATCTCTTAATTATTTTGTTTTAGGGTAAAGTTTTAGTATCAAAAGAGAGTAATAATGAGTCGGAGGAGCGGACCGATGCTGGAGCTGAAGCTGAACCTGTCTCCACCACGGGCGAACCGGGGTGGCCGAGTCAATCATCATTCACCGAGCCGGTCAGTGACTAGGTCACCCCCATCCCCACATAGCTCGTGCGTCTCCTCGGAGCCGAACCAAGACGGCTACTCGACTAGCCCCGAGCCCACTACCTCGATGATGCTAGTGGGTTGCCCTAGGTGCCTCATGTACGTTATACTTGCCGATTTGGACCCTAGGTGCCCAAAATGCAAAAGCACTGTTCTGCTCGATTTTGTCCACGATGATTCCACCGCCAACGCTAGCACAACCGCGGGCGGTAGAAAGTCAAAGAAGGGCTAGAATGATTAGTATTGCGGGTTAGGACTAAAGAGAGATCCTTCAACATTTCATATTTGAATCTTCTGTTGCACTTTTTCGTATATTATTCTATTGTTCGGACTGTTGACATGTGTAACTCATTCGAATAATACCGGTTCCCATAGGGTTATGGAACAGAAGATTTGAAACGGTTGTTAGATACCGAATTGTTCTCTCTGTATGTGGAGAGGAAAGATCAAATCGAGTTTTCTTGTAAGATTTTAAGTTCAATTAATTTCATGCATGTAATATTTTTACCATAGCTTCAGTTAAAAGGTTGTTCCACCTGCAGCCTATAGTTTGGATTTCCTATTTTAGTTACGTTTTTCATTTTCTATCTTACTCATCTACACACGTGTTTAAATGTATCAATTGACAATCAAGATTATCGGAGTGAACCTTTTAATTTTTTTTTCATATCACATTTGTTTCTCTTCCATTATCTGAGGTCTACAAATACACGTAATGTACTTATATATATAAGTGAATGAGAAAATGAAAAACAAAACTCAAATAGAAGTTCCAGTCCCAAAATTATATACCACAACAACATGTATTTTTACAAATAATTATCGACCGATGTTTACATACACTTAAGTATACATCCCGAATCGAGAGTCACGGAACCAGAAAAAAAATGAAGTGGAAAATTGTACCACCTGGTATTACAAGAAAATATGCATACTGTGAGAACCATATGCAATTCATGCGCAGTAGCCAGTAGGTGGCATTGTACTCGCAAAGAGTAGGTACTTTCTTCTCTGGCCCAATGGCCACTGCAAGTCTGCAACTTGCCCCTCCATTGCAAATGAAGTTTTTACTGGGAAGCAAATCCATCCCACATCGAAAGATCGGAAGAAGTTTGTTCAATATATAAGTGTTCATCAAACTCCATTAGTATAAGACTTTTTAAGAGATGCCCAGAAACAAATCCGTGCGAACTTGACTCAACAACTATCACAATAATTGAGCAATGAAATTTAATTTTTGAAATATAAATACCCTTGGTGAAAATTGCAAAACTATCACAACAATTCTTACTTGATAAGTACAACGATGACCCTGACGATCATACCTTTGATCTAACTACCTATTCGAACCACAATCAATAATTGTGTTGTAATTATCACCGTTCAATATGGCTAGATATCATCGACGCTCGACAACTGAATATTCTAACTTAAACTTGATCAATTCAGTTCGTCGAACCCAATAATCGTATTATACTTGTTATTGTATACTAGAATGAGACTGAATAAGTTAGCTATCTAACTTATTGGCATAATTAAGAAATAAATGTCTTCGCAAAGTAGTTCAATGTCAATATTAATTAATTACGAGCAAAGCAACAACAATTAATGAATGATAATCACCACACACTAAGGGTATGTACATGCGCAGTCATTGGTAGGGTTATTGGGGGTAGCTATTAACAGGGACAAGGGCAATAGGGTCATTTCACATGGGATGGGGCAGTGCTGAGGTAGCTCGAGCATTGAAAAGGAAGGGGACTGTATTAGATTGAGAGACCCCCATTAAAACCACATAAATGCAAGAGTAATTGAGACGGTTGGCAAAGAATAATGAGGCTATATTACGTCCTACATAAATACAAATTCAATTCCATTGCACCTCCTTTACTTATGTATATATTGTTGCAATAAATATATACTATTTTCTTTTTATTATATAGTTTTAATTTACAATTTTATGTTGACCAAGATTTTATCCTCTGAGTTATAGTCATTGCGTTTATCATATGAATGTAACTGATGCGTCTCTATGAGGCGCAATTTTAAAAGTATATGAAAAGTAAAAGAATAAAATAGAAATAAGTCATAACCCCTAGCTCCTTCCTCAATGAATTACCGTAGTAATGAGAGTTAAGATAGGTTAATTGAGAGTTTATCATTATGTCCCGGATGGCCCATATATTAGGGTTGACCTTTTTCTCCTTTTTCTGAACACTGAACTCATTCCTGAAATTAATATCTTTTCAAAATCCTGGAGTCTATCCATTTATGTACAAACTCGAAGTCTAAGCTCGCAGTCGAGTTGGCCTCCTCTGTTGGCAACAGAGCTTGCCTACTTTGACGAGCTCCTAAACTCATCCACGGCCCCTGGTATTCTTCGTATGGGTTGGGCCCTGGCCAGTGATGAGGTACCATAAATAATTATAAAAGGAAATTAAATTCGCAACAGGCACACACTGATCGTGCCAAAAATCTCTGCTTGATGATCGATCAAGAGATCCGACGCGATCACTCTATTTGTTAGTGGGGGAAACGGCCGCCTGACTGCTCGACTTCTGCAACGATCGACAAACGTAAGCTCCGAGGCCAACTCGGGGAAGATGGGTGTGAGACCCGGGTTGGCACTCCGACGCTCAAGTCAAGATCGGAAAAGATGATCGAAAAGATTGAGTGGTGAAAAGTGTTAGGTGGAAAAACTTACCGTGCAATAAATGAGGAGGGGGTATTTATACAGAGAGGAAAGAGAAGTTACCGCCTCGACGTGGCGGCGCGGGGAGCTGACAGGTGCCCCATTAAGGGCGTGCATTAAATGCTCGGTCGGCCACTGCGGTAGTGGAATAATGCGCTGGTCAATCGGAGTTTATGGGTCGATCGCAACGGTCGGTTGGTTCGAGCATTTAGGTTGACATTCCTGGGCGGTAATTCTCGCGGGGTAAATGAGCTTCTGAGTCGGACGGTCGAAAGGTGATCTCCGAGCGAGATTTGACCTCCGATCATACACGTGGGGCAAGGTGATTGGCCTAGATCGACAGCGGGTACGTGCCACGTCATAAGCCCCCCGAAACGTCGTCTGCTAGGGCTGGCATGGCAGCGGCGTTTCAAATCCCAAGAGTGGGACCCGCTGTAATCATCACGCCTTTTCATCTTCTCGATTCCCGTCCATTTTTATCCCTATAAATAGTTCCCTCTGTAAATCCATTTGTTACTTTTGCGAAAGAGAACTGAAGAGAGTTTCGAGCCATCCTCGATCGATAAAGAGTCCCTTGTGTGTCGAATTTCGGGGTCGCTCGCTTTATAAGAGGACTGTTCGAATCTTCGGAAAACAAAAGGTAATATTTCCGATCTGTTGTTCGATTTTCTTTCTCTGTGCTTTTTATTTTTGTTTTCGATCGCTTCGAGGGAGAGGTGTACCACTTCCCTCTTCGAAGGCTTCCTCTCTCTCGATTTGTTCGTATCCGAACTACACCATAAAAACGAGGTTTTTGTCAACCACTGTAGGATGTCGACAAATCGAGCGGAGACCGGCCCCAGAGGGAAGGGAGTGGCGACCACGAGTGCGAGTTCGAGCTCGGACACATCCGGGTCGAGTTCGACATCGGATTCGGGAGAGACCATGGAGACTAGGTCGACGAATCCCCAGGGGAGGGATGAGTTCGTCGAGGTCGTAGAGGTTTCGGAGCCTTTGTCCGAGGATGAGACAACAGAGGTGGTAGTACCTCGGGAGCAAGGAGAGGTGACGTCCACCTCAGGTCGACTAGAAGAGGAAGAAGAGGATGAGGAGGTGGAGAATTTAGAGCCAGAGGGTTGGCTGCAGAACGACCCTCGAGCCATTACCTGTTCGATATCCGAGGACAAACTGGGAGAGGTCCAGAAATGGTTGTTTGGGGGGGCTCCGGAGTACGGGGGTTATCGAGTGATAAGGCCCCGATCAGGAGATCGCATGACCGACCCGCCGCCCAACTGTATCGCGATCAACTACTTGGCGGTCAAAAATGGGTTTAGGGTGCCCATTCCCGAGGAGATGGTTTACTTCTTTAACACCCTTAGGATTAGTCCATTGCAGTTGATGCCCAATTCTTACGCCATGGTAAACGGATTGAGGGCTTTGTTGAGATGCTTGGGAATGAAGGTCAACGTTTACTGCATTTCCGAGATCTTCCAAGCCGGATTGACGACCGAGACCTCGAAGTCTGGCCCGGGGTATATCCAACTGCAATCGAAGAGTAATTATCGGATCGTTAGGTCGCCCACTTCGTCGAACGGCAAGGGATGGAAGCAGAGATTTGTTTTCATCGAGAGTGCAAAGGGTTGGCCCGGCCTAAAATATCCGAGATGGAGTTGGGTTCCCCGGTCGGACCTTCCGAGGGGGCATCCGGGTTGGCCAAACACTTTGATGGCGACCCTGAGGAGGATGCGAAGTGTGGAGTCGGAGGACATGGTTGCTCCGCAATCCCTAATCGAGCTGGGGCTCGCGCCGGGAGTTAGAAAGCATTTCGACCCTGGTATTCCGAACGAATCCCTCGAGGCGTCTCGACCATTTGTTTGTTGTTGTTTTTCTCCTTGTTTGGTTATTTTCATAATCAAGTGCCTTTTCTGTGCAGAGCAATACATCATGTCGGCTGCTTTGAATGCAAGAAGGAAGGAGATGGTCGAGCTGAAGAAGGCGGCCGAGAAGAAGAAAATGCCCCCCCCCCCACCCAAGCGGAGACTGTTGCATCGACCGATGCGACGATCGAGGCTCTGCCTGAGGTTCTTGCGATGAGGACCAGTGACGCTCCCGAGAAGAGGGGGCGAGCCCCATCGGGGGTCGAGGACCATGGAGCCCCTCAGGCAAAAAACCAAAAGACTAAGGGCCAGGCGAAGGCAGGGGTCGGGGCCGATAGAATAGAGGTCGAGAGAAGAGTCCCTTACTCCCCATGCCACCGGCGCTTGGGCCGATTGTAGAGGTTCAGGTCGGAGCCTACTCGACCCCTCCGAACCAGGGTCGAGGGGCAATAGTGCCCCAAAATGTGGCTAGCATTTTGGCGGGGGTGCGAAGGCCCGGCGCAGGATCCTCGAGCGCAGTGCCGTGGAAATCGAGCGAAGAAGAGAAGAAATTGTTCTTCGACTACCCGATCCTCGAGGAACCCCATTTCCCGTGCGGCCTTGCGAGTGTCAACGAGAGAGGCGAGCCCAGACGGGTCGGAACTGCCCCGAAAGACTACCAGGCACTCGGAGCTCTTTACAGTTCGATCCAGACAACGGTCGATCATAAAGAAAGGATGGCGCTCTCCGACGACGAGATCGAGGCGTCTTGGGTCCAGAAATATTTTGCTGTAAGTGCCTGTAGAAATTATTTTCTGTGTATGGTCGAAGTTTCTGATGATCAATGATGTTTTGCAGTTGGGCCAGGACTTCTTTCAAGTGGCTCGGAGAGGATGGGTTCATCGGCAGTTGAGGACGAAAGCCGAGCGGCAGGTTGAGACGATGAGGCTCGAGCTGGAGGAGAAGGATAAGAAGCTGGCCGAGGCCATCAAGGACAAGGAAAAACTCGACCACGATCTCTTGGATGCCATAACAAATCTCTCGGAGGTCGAGAAAAAGCTGAAGGTGGCGGAGGATCGGGTAGCTAGGTCGATTCAGGAAGAGGCTGACGCGAGGACTCGCGGCCTGATGGAGGGAGAGAGGAAGGGCGCTAAGCTAGCCCTGGATCGATGCAAGAGGGGATTAGCTGAATCTGTGAACGACCTCGAGCGTCGAGGCATTTACAGATTCATGAAGTCTAAGGCTTACGAGAAGGCCGTGTCGATCGCGAGCTTCAAAGACGTCGAGGAGGGCTTCAATTTGTGCTTGGCTCAGGTGCAAGCAGCTAAGTATCTTCCGCTCGACTATGATCAAGAAAAGGTCGGCCTATATCAAGATGATCCTCGTCCAGTTGAACCGGTCACCCGACCTCCTACTCCCGAGCCAAACTGGGACAACGACGAGTTTGGCTTTGCCGTGAAGTTGGCTCGATCTAGAGCGGCGGGGGAACCAGACAACGTAGCCACGGAAGAGCTCGACCTTGATGCTTCCTTCGATCCTAAAGATATGTGCCCAGAGTACTTTGGGGAGGGGGCCATCGTTCCAATCGAGGAGGGGACCGGATCCTGAGCGGTCGAGGATTGAGTCGGAGAGAATGGACTAGCCCTATCTTCGTACTCGGAGGTCTCTGGCCAAGGGGAATTCAATTTTCAAAGTTCCGACTGTTGGGGTCGGACTTTAGTAGTCGTTGGCTCGGAATTCATGTGTAAATAGGTAGGAATCCGAGCGTTTGTTGCTCCCATTTGTAAAATCCAAATTTGTAAGGTTATGATCGAAGAATTGTGATCGATGTAGACTTTCCTTTTTTTAAATACATTATGCAAGTTCTCTTCTGGGTTTTATACGTGTTTTCTCGAGCTTTTTGGGCGTTTAACTTTTTATGTTAATCGAAAATAATGATCGAGAAGATATCAAGGCAAGTTGCTCTAATCTTTCGAAGTATACAAGAAATTAGTACGGGCATCGTATAATCACAAGTATATGATCGAATAACATGGTTGTTAAAAAGGCAGGAGAATGCTCTATCGATTAATCGACCAGAAAATTTACATATTGTGTTTAGTTGACCAAAAGAAATTACACCGATTAATCACAAGTAATATTTCTTCAAGTTGTGAGCATTCCATGATCGAGGTAACGGTAGCCCATCGAGATCCTCGAGATGATACGCCCAATTTTTGCCTATTTCGACGACACGGTAGGGTCCTTCCCAATTAGCATCGAGCTTTCCTACGTGTTTAGTAACGTCAACCCTTTTGAGGACCAAATCCCCGACTTGAAAGTGGAGAGGTCGTAGGTTTTTATTGTATGCCCGAGCAGTCGTGGCTCGATACTGCTGCATCTTCATGTTGCCTTTTTCTCGAGTTTCGTCTATCGTGTCAAGATCGAAAGCTCTTAGTTCCTTATTCCGACCATGCTGGAAGTGAGCCACTCGGGGAGATTGATGTATAACCTCAGCCGGGATCACGGCCTCCGATCCATACACCATGGCGAAAGGTGCCTGGCCCATGGGAATTCGAGGAGTGGTTCGATATGCCCAAAGGACGCCTTCCAGTTCATCGACCCAATGGCTCTTCTTTGCTTCGAGTCGCGTACATAGATTCTGTATGATGGTTCGATTGGTAACCTCGACTTGACCGTTGGCCTGGGGATGTCCGACGGAAGTGACTCTCTGATCGATCTTAAAGTCGGAGCAATAGGCTCTAAATCTTGAACTTCGGAACTGTGGTCCATTATCGCATACTATGACTCGAGGTACTCCAAATCTAGTGATGATGTGCTTCCAGAGGAAGTCCTGTAAGGAGTAGAAAGTAATCTTTGCGACTGCCAAAGCCTCGACCCATTTAGAAAAATAATCGATCGCCACAATGATGAACTACCTTTGTCGAGTTGATATCGGAAAGGGTCCAATTATGTCGATTCCCCATTGCTCAAAGGGCCAGCATGACTCGATCGGAATCATGTGTGCGGGGTGCTGATGGGTCAAATTGGCATACCTCTGGCAACGATTGCATTTCCTCACAAATTCAAGTGCATCCTTGCGTAGGTTAGGCCAGAAGAATCCAGAGCGAGATACCTTTAGGGCTAGAGACCGCCCCCCGGCATGATTCCCACAGGATCCCTCATGGATTTCGGCTAAAACTTCTTGACCCTGGGATGGTCGGAGGCACCGTTTAGTTGGACCGATGAATGAACGTTTGTACAGACGACCCTCCTGGTCCAGCGTATAGCTCAGCGCGCGTTGCTTGAGTCTCCTTGCTTCGGTCAAATCCTCGGGTAAGATGCCATTTTGAAGATACAAGACGATGTTATCGAGCCAACACGGCTCAGTTGCATCGATGGAGTTGACTTCGGGTGGAGTGTGATCTATCGACCGAGCTGATGAGGTCATGAAGGTGATGGTCCGATCCTGGGTGCCGAACGAACCACTAGCAAATCTAGAAAGGGCGTCGGCTCGACCGTTTTCTTCTCGAGGAATTTGGGAGATCTCGAATTCATCAAATTCAGTGATTGCCCTTTTGGCCAGGGCGAGATATTTGACCATAGACTCCTCTCGAGCCTCGTATTCGCCCTTGACTTGGCTAGCAACCAGTTGTGAGTCGGTTAAAGCTCGAATATGTTCTGCATTTTCGCAATTCTCAAACCCGCTAAAAGAGCTTCGTACTCAGCCTCATTGTTTGTTGCAGGATATTCGAGGGCCATGGCGTATTCGACCTGTTGGCCATTTGTGCTGACCAGGGATACCCCGGCACCCCCCCCCCCCCCGGAAGCGGTTGAGGAGCCATCGACCGAAAGGGTCCAAACGGTTGGATCACCCTTTGTCGTCGAGTGCGGGCCTTTCTCAACCAAGAAATCGGCTAAGATCTGTGCCTGGTATGCCACCCGGGGTCGATATGTTACCTCGAATTGTCCGAGCTCGATTGTCCACTTCGTGAGTCGACCTGAGACTTCTGGTTTGTCCATGACGGTCTTTAATGGCTGATCGGTGAGGACTACGATGGGATGCGCTTGGAAGTAGGGTCGAAGTTTACGGGAAGCATGGACTACTGCGAGAGCAAACTTTTCGATCTCGAGATAGCGTATCTCCGGGCCATGGAGAACCTTACTTACGTAATACACGGGGAGATGTTTCCGATCTCGAATGGTGACAAGTACCGAGCTGATGGTCTCGTTTGACACGGCTAGATACAGATACAAGGTTTCCCCGTCGATGGGTTTCGCAAGCAGAGGTGGGGAGGTGAGGTATTTTTTTAGGTCTTCAAGAGCTCGGTTGCACTCTGGAGTCCATTCGAAATTCTTGATGTCGCGCAAGATTTTGAAAAAGGGCAAGTTCTTCTCCGACGATCCGGCGATGAAGCGGTTAAGGGATATGATCCGACCCACCAGTCTCTGTACGTCACGGATCGAGTTGGGGACCGGCAGGAGTTGGATAGCTTTTATCTTTGCGGGGTTGGCCTCGATCCCTCTCTGGCTGACCATATATCCGAGGAACTTACCACCATCGACCCCAAAGGTGCATTTAGCAGGGTTGAGTTTTAAGTTGTACTTTCGAAGGAGGTTGAAAGCTCTTTTCAAGTGGCCCAGATGGTCGGCGGCTTTTTCACTTTTGACTAGCATATCGTCGACATATACTTCGATGGTATCCCCGATCTCGGACTCGAAAACTTTGTTCATCATTCTCTGGTACGTAGCACCCGCATTTTTTAGTCCGAATGGCATAACTTTGAAGCAGTAAATGCCATTGAAGACTATGAAAGCGGTTTTTGGCTGATCCTCGAGGGCCATGAAGATTTGGTAGTATCCTTGAAAGGCGTCCATCATGCTCAATCGTTCGTATCCGGCCGTGGAGTCGACCAGTTGGTCGATTCGAGGTAACGGATAGGGATCCATCGGGCACGCCTTGTTCAAGTCAGTGAAGTCATTACACATTCGCCACTTTCCTCCTGGTTTAGGTACGAGGACGACATTGCACAGCCATTCGATGTATTGGATCGGCATGATATACCGGGCGTCCAGGAGTTTGTTGACTTCAGCCTCGATGATAGCATTTCGGGAGTCGCTTTGAGAGCGTATCTTTTGCTTGACTGGCTTGTAGGAAGGATCAACATTCAAGTGGTGTTCGATCACTTTCCTGTCCACTCCCACTAGATCAGAAGCACTCCACGCGAAAACGTCGAGATTGTCACGTAGGAACTGAATGAGCATGCACTGTTCTTTTCCCTTTCGACCAGCGCCAATATGAGTGATTTTTTCTGTTTGCCCCGGGATTAGTTGAATTTCTTCGAGTTCTTCTGTGGGCTCGAGCTTTTTGTCTTCCTGCTTCTTTCTTTTCGCCGCATGGGAAGAACTCATTTTCCGTGAATTCTCGGGGTCGATGGTTCCCGGGTCCACGAATTCATCCTCGAGGATGGGATCATCGATTAACAGAGGGACGTACTTCTCCGAAGAAGGTTTGGGTTTGTCTAACGAAATAGAGTAGCAACTCCAGGCGGTTGGTATGTTGCACCTTAATTCACCGACCCCGGCCGGAGTGGGTAGCTTGATCATTTGATGGTAAGTGGATATAACCGCTCGGAAATCGATGAGGCCCGGTCGACCAAAGATAATATTATATACGGAGGGCATTTCGACGACAAGATATTCGATCTCGCGTGTCGCCCGTCGGGGCAAAGTGCCCATGGATGTGATTAGCCGTACTCGACCCTTGGTGTACACTTCTGCACCTCCGAATCCTGTGAGAGGGGTTCGAATGGGATCTAGAAGCAATTCATCGTGTAAATTCATGCAAACAAGAGTCGAATAAAGGATAATATTGCTCGAGCTTCCATTATCTATTAAAGTGCGAGATACAGCAAAGTTGGCGACGTCGAGCGTGACAACCATAGGACAACTAGGTGTTTCGCTCGAGCGTCCCGGCAGATCAATTACATCATTCTCATTAAATACTATATCTTTGTTGACCCAGGCGTCTTCTGGCCGAATATGCATCACTTCTCGGGGACTACAGAATCCTTGAGTAGCGGTCCGTCGCGTCTTTTTCCGAGCGGACCTTGAATCTCCACCTGAAGGTCCTCCTGAAATCATGTCAATCCGACCGAGGAGTGGTCGGTTATGAGGGTCTCGTTCTGTTGGAGGCTTAGCCAGTCGTTGTTTGGGAGGCGACCTGTCGGGGTGATCTCGGTTCCGAGCATGGTCATCCATTTTTTTCACGAACTCCTGGAGGAGGCCTACTTTGATCAATCGTTCGACCTCATCTCGTAAAGCATTACATTCAGAAGTGTTGTGACCTTTTTGCTGGTGAAAGTTACAAAATTTATTGCTCTCTCAGTTCTTGGGAGTGTCCCGCATTGGCTTAGGCTTTTTTAGTAGGGCAGGATCGATAACGTTGTAGATTTCATCGAGCGGGCGCGTCAGTTGGGTGTAATGCTTTCGAGTGGTAGGCCCTGTCGGTCCCTCTGGCTTAGGTCGTGCGTCTTGTTTAATTGGTCGATGGATATCTGCCTTCCGACTGGGGACCGGGCTCCTCTGAGAACTCTCCAATTCTTCGAGTTGCATCCAATCGCAAGCAGCTGCCTGGATGTCCGCCAAATTCTTTGGTTTCTGTAAGAAGATGTACCGAGCGGCTTCGATGTTGACCAGTGCCTTGTGAACAATAGGTCTCAAAAGATCAATGCTCGGTTCTTCTGTTTTGACCACAGCTTGCGAGAAACGAGTGAAGAAATCTAGAAGCGATTCATTAGGAGCCTGTTTAATGGTGTACAGGTAGGTCGGCGGAAGCTTATCTCCCTTCATGGAAGAGAATTGAGCCTTGAATCGATCGACGAGTGTCTTGTAGGAGGTTATCGATCGAGGAGGGAGCCTCGAAAACCATTCCAGAGCGGGGCCATCCAGAGTAGTACCAAAGATCTTAGCCCAGATATTAGGCGAGTGTCCGAACATGCTGAGTTGCATTTCGAGGCGCGACACATGCTTTTCCGGGTCCGTCGATCCGTTATATGTGGGTAGTCCGGTGGGGATCTTCTCATCGGTAGTGGACTCGATGATTGAGTCACAAAATGGAGACTGAGCTTCTCTCTCACTGCGATACCTCCATGGGTGGACATTCCTTGGGCCCGACGGTGTGCGTCGGGGTGACCTAGAACGTTCACGCCTAACGGAGTGTGATCGGTGGGGCGAACGGCTGGATGCTCCCTGACTTTCGTTCCTCTGTCGGTGATCAGGTCGATCGGAACGCGGAGGTATCTCGTTTCGAAGGTCATTCGACCTCACGATACGACCCCTGTTCGATCTCCTGATTTGGTTATCCCGACCGTGTGGTCCGAGTCGGTTAAAGACTCCCTTCGATTCGTGTGGGGGTGAGTTACGTTGAGTGGGGCTTCGTTCTCTTTGGGATCCAGACAATCTACGATCGTTATTTCTCGCATTGGGATGAGACGATCGAGATCTCTGTTGTGATACATCCGCCTCACGTCGGCCGCCACCACGATGTATTCGGGTGTCAGTTGGGGTTCTAGAGTCGACCTCTTCCTCGGGTTGAAATGATAATCTGTCTTGAACTGACTTTCGCATATTTCCTTGAGAAGGTAACGGTTGTTGTTGGAGAAGCTGAGGATGTGCATTTTGCCCAATTTCGGCCCAATACGTGCTGGGCGGAGGATACTGAACTGGCCGCATATATCCCGGATGACTTATCGGGGGTTGGATGATCTCTATTGGTCGAGTCTCCGGGCATTCTGGCATGCGAGGTTCTCTCCCCTCCGCAGCCGCTGCAACAGCCTCATCGCGACAGGCTTTCAAGTATTTTTCTATCTCGGGCGTCGAGTAGACTAGCTGTGGCGGAAGGGAAGTGGGAATAACGACCTGTAAGGGAACTTGAGGAATGACCTCCCGGCCGTTTTCGTCGAATAGGCGGTTGCTTACTATATTTCGAGTAGTTATGTTCAATGGCTTCTTGCTGCGTCTTCCCACAGACGGCGCCAAATGATCGTGCCAAAAATCTCTGCTTGATGATCGATCAAGAGATCTGACGCGATCACTCTATTTGTTAGTGGGGGAAACGGCCGCCTGACTGCTCGACTTCTGCAACGATCGACAAACGTAAGCTCCGAGGCCAACTCGGGGAAGATGGGTGTGAGACCCGGGTTGGCACTCCGACGCTCAAGTCAAGATCGGAAAAGATGATCGAAAAGATTGAGTGGTGAAAAGTGTTAGGTGGAAAAACTTACATTGCAATAAATGAGGAGGGGGTATTTATACAGAGAGGAAAGAGAAGTTACCGCCTCGACGTGGCGGCGTGGGGAGCTGACAGGTGCCCCATTAAGGGCGTGCATTAAATGCTCGGTCGGCCACTACGGTAGTGGAATAATGCGCTGGTCAATCGGAGTTTATGGGTCGATCGCAACGGTCGGTTGGTTCGAGCATTTAGGTTGACATTCCTGGGCGGTAATTCTCGCGGGGTAAATGAGCTTCTGAGTCGGACGGTCGAAAGGTGATCTTCGAGCGAGATTTGACCTCCGATCATACACGTGGGGCAAGGTGATTGGCCTAGATCGACAGCGGGTACGTGCCACGTCACACACCATGCTTACTTAGTCAATAGATGCACAATACAGACACACATCATGTTTACTTAGTTAATAGATGCACAATACAGACACAATACAATAAAAATAAGAAGATATATACAATTTTTAAAAAAAAAAATTTGTTACACTTAGCAATGTATATATATCATATGTATTGGGCAATCTGTTGAACAGGTAATGTAGGATAAATCCCCAATTGGGCATCATATTTTTACTTAACTCCCAATTTTGGTAAAATGTGGTATAATTTTCACATAATGTAGTACTTAAAATACCTCTCAAAATATATTGTATATTTTTCACAAAATGTGATACTAAAACGTTCTAATGCAGTATTTAGATCCTATTATATTGTATAATTTTATGGAGAGTAAAGTAAAAATATTTCAAACTGATGGGGAGTTATTTCAAACTGATCTGTTGTTGAAATAGTTGTTGTATTTTGACTTGAATGGTATATTAATGAATGTTTAATGCTAAATATGGGATACAATGTGATGTGGGTGCAAACATATTCCATTAAAGCAAAATATGCATGCACTATTAAGCATTAAGGTACGTACCTCAACTTGCTTAGACCAACCAATAAATTGAAATTGATTTACAATTACTAGCTATGCCAACTTGATTTGACCAATCGACGCATATCAATTATTATCAAGAAACTATTTTTGATCAACGAGAATATACAACTGTATACGATGTACGTACGTATGTATATAATATATATATATATATGATGGGACCCTATTCAAATATAAAATCTCGATAGTCTCACCAATAACATAACCGGAAGAGTACGCGTGTCGGTGAGCTTGCTAACTAAACTTATTTCTGAGAGTTTGTATGTGAAGGGACACTTTTTCCGTTAAAGATATCAGAGACAAAGAGGTAAAACCTAATAGGGTTCCGAACTTATATATATATATATATATATAGTAAGGAGAGAACTCGACAAATACCCATCAATACATACATAAATAAGATAGATACATACATACATACATACTTATATAACAATCATCTTTTTCGTTTTTTCTAATTATATTGTCTTATTCTGATAATCTCTCGTATTACAACTTGAGTCTTTCGTATAGGAATATTTATTCTAAACTATTTTGTTTATCGTAATATTAATAACATAACTCATATATTCGAAATGCGACATCAATCTGCATTGAATCCAAAATTTTCCTTTGTTTGGTTAGAGACTTATTTGATTTGATTTAATTTATAAACCTAAAGTGTATGCGACATTATTAATTAAAGTGAAAAAAGAATAAGGGTAGTTATACAGTATAACCTAATTATACAATTTCCTTCTATACTATGAAAATAGACAAAAAAACCAACCTTTTAATTATGAGATTTTTAATTATATTACATATGTGAAACGTGTTTTGATTGCATTATCTTATTAAGAATCATGAATACAGACGATTTTTAAAAAAATATTCGGTCCGAGAATTTTGAGGAAATTTGAATGGAATTTCGAAATATTCTTTAATAAAATCATGGAATTAAATTCATTCCCTCAGGAGTCTTTCCTTGAAAACCCCTCGAATATAATTACTTTAAATTTTAAAACTTATATGTAACACTAGAATTTAGAAACTTTATTATAATCCAGCTTTAATAAGTTTTCATAATCCAGCTTGTAGCACCCCAACCGGAAAGGCGTCACATCCCCCGCACTATGAGCCCGATCCACCCATGAAATGGAAAATCCATACATGAATCCAGCTCACAGTGAACGGGGACTCACTCACTCATAAGGCTAGGCGGAAACTAGACCAAAGCAACCAAATCATAAAGAACAAAAATAAATGACAAATGCGGAAGCATAGCATATAATCCAGTACCAATTTAAGCAAAATAACGGGTTCAACTAGCACAATGACCTATTCCCGAAAATTTGTACATAAACGTAATTTCACAATCATAATCATAGTCATAACATTTATCCATTCTTATAAAATTCATTCTAGTTACAAAATGCATATGAAGTGACCCAGACTTAACGAATAAACTTGACAGACTCGACTCCCCGCCTAGCACTCCAAACCTGCAAAGAAATTGAAAACAAACTGGGTTCAGTCTTTAAGAGACTGGTGGGTATAAAACAGGACATAAGTATTATATAAGACAGTATTTAAACATTCACATGCAAGTTATAATCTCAAATGAGGTTTTTAAAGCATTTCCCCAATGGGTGAAATGAAGAATTCATCAAAAGAGATTATAACAACCCATTTTCATTAGGTCATTTGTGGCCCAGCGAGTGGGCGTGCATTATCTCCAACCAACACCTTGTGTAATTCATTAAACATCCATTCTTTCTTTCTTTTCATGCATTACATTCTTTCGTGCACATTCATTATCATTTACACCTTTTTTCTCCGGTTGGTGGACGGGTTAACAAGACCCGACCACCTCCTTCATTGACCAAAAGGGGTTACATGACTCCCCAGATGGCACTCAGCGTCCATTCCTCGCTAACTCCTAACGAGGTCCGGTTACGCCGTTCATTGGTTGGAACTAGTGTGAGGGATCACCGTAGGCCCATGCCTCCCCGAATAGCCACTCACATCAAGTCCCTGGGCCCCATTTTGTGCATTCTTTCATTCATTCTCGCCAAAACATTTGGTAGGATTCATAAAATAAAGGCTTTACGTTGCAAGCATTTACTCTTGAAACGACTCTATATACATATAATAAATTTTGGCTGAAATCTTTACACGTTGGAAGTATATAGGGTCATTTAACTAAATAGTAGAGAAACCCACTTGTACACCTCTTACCGAACAATACCAAGAAGAAAAGGAGACTCGAAAGTGTTCTATGAACCCGGCAAGTCTCCGCCCTGGAGAAAATTGTACAAAGGATAATGTAACGTGGTCGTGAGACTCAAGACTCCAAATGAACCATATATGACGCACGACATGCAATGAACATGATATGAATGCATAAGAGATGATGTTATGTCATGAACATGTTCATGAGCACGATTAATGCATCTAGGGCATATAGACAAGTCATTCATTCGTTCAAGGAAGCGTTCATATTCATTAAGTTCAATCCTTACACATTTCATAACAATTCGATTCAAGAATTTCATATAACGATCATATCACGTACTATAACATGTTTACAATTAGAGAATAGACAAATAAATACATTCAAATCAGGATCGGAAATTAGATAAGAACATGGAATAGGTAACAATTTAATTTTCATAATTCAATTAAATTAAACAATACTTAATATATATATATATATATATATATATATATAAAACATTATAGATACATATATAATCACATGCATAATATAATACCTATATAATATATATAACATATATAATAAACAAATATATATATAACACTACACATGCACGCATTTATTAACAAATATAAAACATGCATATGTAAATATATATATATGTATTACGTACCAGGCATGCATGCAAACATAATAAATACAAGACATGCATGCATTCTAACACATTCACATAACAACACATTGCATATATATATACACGAACACAACCCAAAAGAAATGCAAGTCCAAACAAATTCAGAAAAAAAAAAACATAAGGCAAAGTCACTGTTCATCCGAAATACATCTCTTCGGAGTCGCGGGCGTGACCGTGTTGCAGGCGCGAGAAACGCAACAGAGCAGCTCTGTTTCTCCTTCCTTTTCTCACAGCAGCAGCAGGCAACGTAGCAGCAACAAAGTAGCACGAAATGGCAAGGAAAAACGTAGCAACATGGCACCAAAATCTCCCACAAAATAACTGAAAACTGACAGCAGCAGTTTAGACCGAAAAACAGGACAAAGAATGCAAAACAGAGCAGAAGCTCACACACACAATCAACCATCAATCCAGCAACAACAAGGTGCAAAAAGGCAGCAAATGACAGCAAATATAGTCCCAAAATGCAACAGCAGCAGTTCAGTACGAGAGGAAGAGAAAAGATGGTCATTTCATGCAATTTTTTCAAAGTGACATTAATGGAATCTCATTAAATCTTCAACTACCATATAATCAATGATCATAAATGAAAAGAGGGAGTTAAAACAACCATATTCAAGCTTTGAATCAACCAAATCCATCAAGGAATGAAAGAGATCAACAAAATAACATTAACCTAACTATTTCTTCATATCATCAAAATCTCATGCTCACAAGCTCAAAATTGGGGATGCATAGCTTAAAAAGACACATATTGAATGTATATCATAACCCTAAACTCACCTTGTGGATTGGATGGAAGATGGAAGATGGAAGAGATTTGAGCTTGAATCTCCAAGGTGCACAAGGGTTACGGGATTTTCTGGAGAGCAGGGGTTTTGGCTGATATTTCTCTAAGTGTGAGGGTTGGTTCGGTTAGGTAAGGGCATGAGGTGATAGTGGGTGTAACTGGGGTTTTATAGCCTCCAACCATGGTTAATTTGGTCAAGGTTTGAGAAAGTTTTGGCCCTTTTAGTGAGCTGTGGCAGTTTTGACGAAGGTAGCACTTTTCAGTTGAATTTTCGGAGGTCCAAATAACTTTGGAAAAATATAAGGCTAAGTTCATTAAACTTGAATTTTTGTTACGAGTTCAGCGAAGTTGACAAAACTCGAATCCGAGTTTCCTAGCTTAAGATATCACACACGGAACCAAGGGTGCGCTAACTGCTCATTAGCCCCCGATTTGGATTCCAAGAACAAAATAAATTCGGTACTAATGCAAATGAATCCGAAAATATGAAACGATCATATATTCATATTCATGACACGTATATCTCCAACATATTAAATTTTCACGAAATTTCGATATCAAATCGTACAAGAACGAAGCACGTTTATAACACTCATGAGCAATGCATTTATTGTTGAAAACAGGAATCAGAAAGCAACGGAAATTTAAAAATTTTCCAACAAAAGGATCTTGGACTCGCAATCGTGTATCCAAATTGGTAGAAATTAGAAACTTACTTTTCAATAATCTTTCTTGAAGCGTTTCAAGCCACCCAAGAACGCTCTTCTCGCGGCTTGATCCCCTCTCCTTGGTAGCTCGAATCTTCAAAACTTCTAAATTGAAGCTCTCTAGAGATAGTTCACCAACTTGACTACAATCTAACTAGTAAGGATGCTAGTTCTCTAGTTAGTGTTTAGGCTTAACCTAGGGTTTATTTGATCTTGGAGAAAGGATGGTATTCAACACATGAACCAAAAGAATTGTCAATCACTCTCAAGGGGAGCTCGAGCTCCCCTATATATAATTGGGGAGGGGTGGCCGAAAACCTAGTCCTTATGGACTAAGGATTTGGTCCCTCTCTCCTATTACTTGATCATCAAGTAATTTCCAACTTTGACTTTGAATTCTAATTCAAATCAACTTTTAAGAGAGCTAAAATATCCAAACCCTTTTGGATATTATTATACTTTATTTATTAATAAATAATAACTTATTTATCTAATTAATTAATTCGTAATTAATTAAATAGATTATTTTTCTCCAAAATAAGACTTTCTTTTTAATTCAAAATTAAACCAAAGTCTATTAAATAATTAACACATTAATTATTTAATGTAAAAATAATTATACACGTGTGGCACACGTGTCCCAAGGACACGTGTCCAGTCACGTGACCCACACGTGTGGTTTCACACGTGTGGAACCCTCTCGGCTCGATTAACTCGTTTAATCATTTCAAAGCCCCCAACTCATGTAACCAAGTTGTTGTGTGTGATCCTCTAGGTTCTCAATTCAATTAGCAGTGACTCTAATTAATTAATTCACTAATTAATTAATCAGTCCACAGATTAAACGACCATAGTCTAGCAACAGGTGTTTAACCCCTAGCCGAATTGGAATGTATCGATTCGACAGAACCTTTAAGTTATTGATTCATGTGAGATACAATCCTCCCACTTAGTATCTCTCAACCAAGATCTAGGGTAAGGGAATAATCAGAAAGCTAATAATCCGGTCTTAAAGCTAAGTGCATTTCATATCCATTTGATCTCAATCCAAAAAACCCTTTTCTTGATGTCTTGATCTACTGTCTTGGCCAAGGACTCCATGTTGGAAGACACGAATCAGAAAGCAGCGGAATTTAAAATTTTTCCAACAAAAGGATCTTGGTCTCGCAATCGTGTATCCAAATTCGTAGAGTTAAGAAACTTACTTTTCTTTTATTCTTTCTTGAAGCGTTTCAAGCCACCCAAGAACGCTCTTCTCGCGGCTTGATCCCCTCTCCTTGGTAAAGCTCGAATCTTCAAACTTCTAACTTGAAGCTCTCTAGAGATAGTCCACCAACTTGATCACAATCTAACTAGTAAGGATGCTAGTTCTCTAGTTAGTGTTTAGGCTTAACCTAGGGTTTATTTGATCTTGGAGACAGGAAGGTGTTCAACACATGAACCAAAAAAATTGTCAATTAGCTCCTAGAGGAGCTCGAGCTCCCCTATTTATAAGAGGGGGAGTGCCGAAATTCCTAGTCCTTAATGGGCTAGGATTTTGGTCTCTCTCTCTCCTATTACTTGATCATCAAGTAATTTTGACTTTGACTTTGAATTATAATTCAAATCAACTTTCAAGAGAGCTAAAAATATCCAAACTATTTTTGCATAATTTTATACTTTATTTATTTAAAATAAATAACTTATTTTTATCTAATTAATTAATTCATAATTAATTAACTAGATTATTTTCTCCAAAATAAGAATTTCTTTTTAATTCAAAATTACACCAAAGTCTATTAAATAATTAACAAATTAATTATTTAATATAATATATATATATATATATATATATATTCACGTGTGTGACACGTGTCACAAGGACACGTGTCACTCACGTGACCCATACGTGTGGCTTCACACGTGACCCATACGTGACCCTCTTGGCCCGATTAACTCGTTTAATCATTTTAAAGCCTCAACTCATGTAACCAAGTTGTTGTGTGTGACCCTCTAGGTTCTCAATTCAATTAGCAGTGACCCTAATTAATTAATTCACTAATTAATTAATCAGTCCACAGATTAAACGACCATACTCTAGCAACAGGTGTTTAACCCCTAGCTGAATTGGAATGTTCGGATTCGACAGAACCTTTAAGTCATTGATTCACGTGAGATACAATCCTCCTACTTACTATCTCTCAACCAAGATCTAGGGTAAGGGAATAATCAGAACCCTAATAATCCGGTCTTAAAGCTAAGTGCATTTCATATCCATTTGATCTCAATCCAAGAAACCCTTTTCTTGATGTCTTGATCTACTGCCTTGGCCAAGGACTCCATATGGCATATGAATGACTTACACAATAAGAGATCACCTTGCAAATGCAAGTGTAGGTCCTTTCTTGATTCTCATTCACTTTCACGAATCACTTGTGCAGCCCCAGCATAAGCCTTGAATCAGTTGTTTAAGGCGACACCCTTTAAAGCTTATACCTAAGACTACAGAGTTAACTCATAAAGTGACAAGGAACCTCAAGTCTAAGGATCAATTAATCACATCAATGACTTGTGAGATATTTCCTAATCTGGAAGTTTCTATTTCCTGAAATAGAAACTTCCTTTGCCATTTAGGAATCTTCTCACACGGAGCACCTCAGTGAACTTACTTATTAAAGTAAGCACCCTCATGTATCACGCACGTATCAACTATACACTTTGCACCTCCATGAAACAAGGTGGTCCTTCTTAAGGGCGTGATCCCACAAGCAAGCCTTAGAGGAGTCAGGTTGACACTCCCACTGTCTGTAGGACTCATCGGCTTGGAGTATTTTACTAATCATGACTTTTGTGATATAGGGCTCGTTTCATGAACCATTTCACCTAAATGGTAGAGTCCTAAAGTCATCAGGATTAGGGGAGTTCTCATACATGCACAGATAAAGTAAACGCGTATCAAACAAGAGCATATAAAGAAGTGTTGCCTCAATTCGTTATTTCATTCAAAGATTGTCTGTGATTACAATAAGGAAAAGCACAAAGCGGATATACAATCGGCTTTCTAGGGCACTATTCCTAACAATCTCCCACTTGCCCGTCAAAGCCATTCTAAAGCTACTCTAAGTCCCATCTTCTGAAAATGACCTTGGAAAGCTTCTCGACTAAGGGGTTTAGTAAGTGGATCTGCCACGTTCTCTGCTGATGTGACCCTCTCAATTTGCACATCTCCTCTTTTGATAATATCACGGATTAGGTGATACTTCCTCATAATGTGCTTGGTCCGTTGGTGAGATCTTGGTTCTTTTGCTTGAGCAACCGCCCCAGTGTTGTCACAAAACACATAAATGGGGTCTTTCATACTAGGAACAACATTCAACTCTTGAATGAAGTTTCTAATCCAAACACCTTCCTTAGCTGCATCATTTGCAGCTAAGTATTCGGCCTCAGTGGTCGAATCTGCAATGGTAGTTTGCTTGGAACTCTTCCAACTCACTGCTCCGTCGTTTAGGCAGAAAATGTATCCTGACATTGACTTGAAATCATCTAAGTCAGATGCAAAGCTTGCATCGCAGTATCCTTCGACAGTAAGATCTTTCTGACCTCCGTAAACTAAGAATAAATCTTTAGTACTTTTCAAGTACTTAAGAATATTCTTCACGGCAGCCCAGTGACCATCTCCAGGGTCAGATTGGAACCGACTTGTTACACTAAGTACATAAGCCACATCCGGTCGAGTACATAACATTGCTTACATTATGCTACCTATTGCTGATGCATAAGGTGTATGAGTCATTCTTTCCTTCTCAAGGTTAGTCTTAGGACACATCTTCTTCGAAAGACATGTTCCTACACTCATAGGAAGGTTCTTAACCTTTGCTGACTCCATATTGAATCTCTTCAATGCTTTGTCAATGTACATCGACTGTGATAGTCCTATTAACCTTCTAGATCTATCTCTATAGATTTTAATTCCAAGGATATAGGACGCATCACCAAGATCTTTCATCTCGAATTGGTTCGATAACCATAACTTAGTCACTTTCATGTCATCCTTCGAATTCCCAATAAGAAGGATGTCATCAACATAAAGTACTAAGAATTGGACTGAGGTCTCCAATTCCTTTCTATACACACAGGACTCATTCGAAATTTGAATGAAGCCCAACGCTTTGACTGATTCATCAAATCGAATGTTCCAATTCCTAGAAGCCTGTTTCAATCCATAGATTGATCTTTGGAGTTTGCAAACCTTTTGCTCACTCCCACTGAATGTGAAACCTATGGGTTGCTCCATATAAATGTCTTTATCAATGTCACCATTGAGAAAGGCAGTTTTCACATCCATTTGCCATATCTCGTAGTCATAATACGCAGCAATGGCAAGCATGATCCGAATAGACTTTTGCATTGCAACTGGTGAAAAAGTTTCATCAAAGTCCACGTCGGGTCTTTGAGTGAATCCTTTTACAACCAGTCTTACTTTGTAAGCTGCAATGTTTCCATCAACTCCAAGCTTTCTCTTAAAGATCCATTTGCAACCTATGGGTTTGACCCCATCAGGCAAATCTACCTAGGTCCAAACTTGGTTGGAGTTCATGGAATCCATTTCGGATTTCATGGCTTCTATCCACTGTTCAGAGTCAGAATCTGAAAGTGCCTCCTCATATGTTAAAGGATCATTATCCTTTTGAGAGATTTCATGGAAGAATCCATACCATCTTTCCGGCTGTCTAGGAGTGTGTTCAGAACGCCTCAGAGGAGGATTTTCTTGTGTATCAAAATTCGTGATTGGTTGTGGTTGATCAGTAGGGGACGTTTCTTCAGTGAGTGGCGTGGGATCACTTTGTACTTCTTCTAATTCTATGATCTTGCCTTTCTTTTCTTTAAGGAACGGTTCCTCAAGAAAAATGGCATTTCTGGAAACAAACACCTTTTGCTCAGATTGATCATAGAAGTAATATCCTATGGATTCCTTAGGATAACCTACAAAGTAGCATAAGTTAGAACGAGATTCTAACTTATCTCCCACTGTCCTCTTCACGTAAGCAGGACAACCCCAAATTCTTAAGTAAGAATAGCTAGGGATTTTACCATGCCACATTTCATAGGGCGTTTTAGGGACTGACTTAGAGGGAACTAGATTCAAAATCTTTGCTGCACTTTCTAGGGCATAACCCCAGAAAGAAGGTGGTAAGTCAATGAAACTCATCATGGAACGAACCATATCAAGTAAGGTTCGATTCCTTCTCTCAGAAACTCCATTAAGCTGAGGAGTTCCCGAAGGAGTCCACTGAGAGATAATCTCATTATCTTTGAGATGATTGAGAAATTCTTCACTAAGATACTCGCCTCCTCGATCAAATCGAAGTGCTTTGATCTTGTGACCAGTTTGGTTCTCAACCTCCTTTTGAAATTCTAAGAATTTCTCAAAAGCTTCAGATTTATACTTCATTAAGTATACATAACCATACCGACTAAAGTCATCAGTAAAGGTTATAAAATACTGATGATTGTTTCTTGTACTTACACTAAGTGGTCCACAAACATCAGTATCGATCAAATCCAATACCTTAGTGGCACGTTCCACAGTTCCTTTAAAAGGAATTTTGGACATTTTTCCTTTGAGACAGGATTCGCAAGAAGTTAACTCCTTAAGATCATTTTCAGAGAATGATCCTAAAGTGTTTATCTTGCTAATTCTGTTCTAGGAAATGTGTCCTAATCTAGCGTGCCATAAGGGAGCTGAAACTTTGTCATCTCTCTTACGCTTCGTTTCTCGTTGTATATTCATAATATTGATAGTCTGAGTTAGATAAAGTCCATTACTTAGAGTACCGATGTGAACGGAAGAGTTGTTCAGTTTGATAAAGTATTTACCATTCTTAATATAAGTTTCATAACCTTCACAATCTAAAATTGGAACATAAATTATATTACGAATAATGCTCGGTACATAAAGGACTTTATTTAAGACTAACTCAAAACTACCTAAATCTAATCTAATTGTGCCTAAAGCTCGAGCTTCAACGTTTGAGCCATCACCGATCTTCAAGACACATTCTCCTTCTTTGAGTTGTTGGACTTCACTTAGCATCTGTACATCATTACAGATATGAGTTCCACAACCGGTATCAAGTACCCAAGAACTAGAATTAATAGAAAGATTTATTTCACCGAGAAAGATACCTTTCTTTAGAGTAGCCTTGTACTCTGGGCAGTTTCTTCTCCAATGTCCCGCTTTGCCACAATGGAAGCAAACATCCTCTTTCCAATCACGCTTCTTCTTTTGGGCCTTCCCCTTCGAAACGCCACCAGTGGGCCTAAGGGGTTTCTTCTTCTTCTTTTGGGCTTTCTTGCCCTTACCTTTAGAAGGCCCAGAAGAGGAAGATGGAACATTCACCATCAAAACCTTATTGTCCTTCTTGATCGTGCTTTCAGCAGTCACAAGCTGACTAATCAGCTCATCTACAGTAGCACCAGCATGATTCATATTGAAGTTAAGGACAAATGGGTTGAATGATGGTGGGAGCGAAGCTAGCAACAAATCCACTGAAAGCTCATCTTTCAGTGGCATGTCCATGGAAGCAAGTTTCTCAGTAAGGGCGAGAAACTTGAGTCCATATTCATGGATACTTGAACCTTGCCTCATTCTTAAGTGGAACAATTTCTTTGAAGTGTTATACCTTGTAACACGTCCATGAGGGCGGTAAAGTTGCTCTAAGTGGTCGTAAATCTCCCAAGCGAATTCCATGGCCTCATCTTGTCTTTGCAAGTCCAGAGACATGTTAGCCAACATAAGGCAACGGGCTTGGAGATTATCATCCTTCCACTTCTGAATCGCATCCCGCTCGGCCCGAGTCGGAGCCTCCCCTTCGAGACTAAGCTCCCCTTCGAAGTAAGTTCTCTTCTCAGAATCTAAAATGATTTTTAGATTCCTCAGCCAATCAGAATAGTTGGGACCAGTCAACTTGTTTGACTCGAGGATCGATACAAGAGGGTTTTTGGTTGCCATTTCAAAACACGTAGAGAATCACAGAATCTACGACCTAAATGGTAAAACAGAGAACTGGTGAGCATGCTGAATTATAACAATATACAAAAGATAAGGTCTTTAATCTAATGTAGCTCCCACTGTTTTTCAAAGATCTAGAATTCCCAAAGATCTAAGAGGAACACGTTTCCCAATGGGTACTAAGATCCTAGGCATTTTACCTCGAACCCACGACTCGCGGACATTCTAAGTAAGAACCCTAGGTAGGTACATCTTACCAATTCTAACACCTTTAGAACTCTTAGTAATTGTTTTTGCATCACCTATCTTTCAATATGGACCCACGACTCGTGCGACATCCATATTTACTTAGGCGTTAAGCTAAACCCATCAATCATAAGATCATGACCAAAACTTAGTTCGAACGACCCACGACTCGCGGACATCGCCCTTGCTAAAATCGATCATGAAATATTGATCATTTAAAATGATCAATTAGGTAACTAAGAACTAATAAGCTCCACTAGCTATCCCACGACTCGCGGACAATAACTAGCTTCACTTACTAAACTTAAAACCTATTGATGGAATGCTAGGAATTTAATTCAAAACTTGCATCTCGAATTAAACACCTATTTGTTCGAAATTAGCTTAATATTTAATGGGAATTTTCGAATCAACCGGAGAGTTATCCGGTTCGACCTCACCAACATATATGTTATCCAATTTTATTAGTCTTGATTAATGCAACTACACTTAAATGCATTTCAAACAAGCACATAAACAGATGACATGTCCTAGCATGATACTAACATGTAATGATCATGGGTTCTACCTATCTTATGCGTGATATGTGGGAGCCACTCCACAATCACAAGTTCTAACATTCATGCCACATAAACAGTTTAAATCACATAAGGGAAAGCGGTAACAAAATACGAGCCCTATCTCTATTACATTTTTACAATTGAGATTCCTCTCCCTAACATTTTGAGGGGTCTTCACTTATGGCCTCCTTGTTACTTGAATGTGGTCCATCTTACTCCATGGGTGCATTGTCTCCAAAATGAAAATAAAACATCACCACCTATCTCTACTCTCAAATTACAATAAAAAGAAAAAGACATAAAGTAATAAGGCTCAATCTTCCTATTGGCCTTAGACAATTACACTGGGCATACCCCGACCTCAAAAACAGTAACAAGGAAAGCCAAATAATAAATCACATAACAGTACGCACATAAGTGAGGCTCCAACCTCAATTGAAAAACGCAACTATAGGGCTCCAACCCCAATTTAAACCATCCATGTGCATAAATTAAAACCATACATAGATCTAAACTCATGATCACCTAACATGCTTTTGCGAGAATTTAAATTTAACCAATAAATTAAAATTCTCGTTTCAAGTCCTAATGACTTAAAACACGACTTGATGCGAGTCTTATTTATAAAAACTTTCAATAAATCCCAAATTAACAAAACAAATAAAATTCCAATTAATTCTGAAAATTAATAATTTTATCAAAGGTGTATTTTCCCAAACTATAAACCGTTTCTATTTCTCAAAAATCCCAATTTTAAGTTTTATTCAAAAATGAAAATAAATATTCAAAAATAAAATTTTAAAATTAAAATAAAAAATTGGGACTGGATTGCACGAAATACGAAAACGGATTACGAAAACGGGGCCGGCACACGAAAGAGCCGCGCACATCACGCGCGCGCGCCCGCGCGGCCCGCGGCCAAGGCCGCGCGAGTGCGCGCGATGCACGCAGCCTTCTCGGGCGGCTGGCCGGTCTGTCCCGGCCAGGGCAGGCAACAATGGGAGGGCGTGCCGGAAGGCCTCCCGCGCGGTTGCGGGAGGGTGCTGGGCGGTTGCCCTACGCGCGCCTAGGGCAGGGGTTTCGCGTGTTCGTAATCCAGGCTTTTCGTTTCGTGTTTTCGTTCAAAAGCAAAACCAATCCAAGAAATCCAAAAACAGTTTATACAGTTTCAAATCTAAAATTGTTTTCAAAAATTAAATTTTATAAAAACTAATTTTCAGAAACTTTCAGGAAAAAAAATACAGTTTCGTAATTCAGGCTTTCTAAAACAATTACAAATACTCAATCGCATCAAGCCTAAGAATTTCTCTCAAATTCAGTATAATTGAGACGAATCAGAAACACGATTAACGAGGTGGCTCTGATACCACTTGTTGGAAAACACGAATCAGAAAACAGCGGAATTTAAAAATTTTCCAACAAAAGGATCTTGTACTCGCAATCGTGTATCCAAATTCGTAGAGTTAAGAAACTTACTTTTCTTTTATTCTTTCTTGAAGCGTTTCAAGTCACCCAAGAACGCTCTTCTCGCGGCTTGATCCCCTCTCCTTGGTAAAGCTCGAATCTTCAAACTTCTAACTTGAAGCTCTCTAGAGATAGTCCACCAACTTGATCACACTCTAACTAGTAAGGATGCTAGTTCTCTAGTTAGTGTTTAGGCTTAACCTAGGGTTTATTTGATCTTGGAGAAAGGAAGGTGTTCAACATATGAACCAAAAGAATTGCCAATTAGCTCCTAGAGGAGCTCGAGCTCCCCTATTTATAAGAGGGGGAGTGCCGAAATTCCTAGTCCTTAATGGGCTAGGATTTTGGTCTCTCTCTCTCCTATTACTTGATCATCAAGTAATTTTGACTTTGACTTTGAATTATAATTCAAAACCACTTTCAAGAGAGGTAAAAATATCCAAACTATTTTTGGATAATTTTATACTTTATTTATTTAAAATAAATAACTTATTTTTATCTAATTAATTAATTCATAATTAATTAACTAGATTATTTTCTCCAAAATAAGACTTTCTTTTTAATTCCAAATTAAAACAAAGTCTATTAAATAATTAACAAATTAATTATTCAATATATTTAATATATATATATATATATATATTCACGTGTGTGACACGTGTCACAAGGACACGTGTCACTCACGTGACCCACACGTGTGGCTTCACACGTGTGGAACCCTCTTGGCCCGATTAACTCGTTTAATCATTTTAAAGCCTCAACTCATGTAACCAAGTTGTTGTGTGTGGCCCTCTAGGTTCTCAATTCAATTAGCAGTGACCCTAATTAATTAATTCACTAATTAATTAATCAGTCCACAGATTAAACGACCATAGTCTAGCAACAGGTGTTTAACCCCTAGCTGAATTGGAATGTTCGGATTCGACAGAACCTTTAAGTCATTGATTCATGTGAGATACAATCCTCCTACTTACTATCTCTCAACCAAGATCTAGGGTAAGGGAATAATCAGAACCCTAATAATCCGGTCTTAAAGCTAAGTGCATTTCATATCCATTTGATCTCAATCCAAGAAACCCTTTTCTTGATGTCTTGATCTACTGCCTTGGCCAAGGACTCCATATGGCATATGAATGACTTACACAATAAGAGATCACCTTGCAAATGCAAGTGTAGGTCCTTTCTTGATTCTCATTCACTTTAATGAATCACTTGTGCAGCCCCAGCATAAGCCTTGAATCAGTTGTCTAAGGCGACACCCTTTAAAGCTTATACCTAAGACTACAGAGTTAACTCATAAAGTGACAAGGAACCTCAAGTCTAATGATCAATTAATCACATCAATGACTCGTGAGATATTTCCTAATCTGAAAGTTTCTATTTCCTGAAATAGAAACTTCATTTCCCATTTAGGAATCTTCTCACACGGGGCACCTATGTGAACTTACTTATTAAAGTAAGCACCCTCATGTATCACGCACGTATCAACTATACACTTTGCACCTCCATGAAACAAGGTGGTCCTTCTTAAGGGCGTGATCCCACAAGCAAGCCTTAGAGGAGTCAGGTTGACACTCCCACTGTCTGTAGGACTCATCGGCTTGGAGTATTTTACTAATCGTGACTTATGTGATATAGGGCTCGTTTCATGAACCATTTCACCTAAATGGTAGAGTCCTAAAGTCATCAGGATTAGGGGAGTTCTCATACATACACAGATAAAGTAAACGCATACCAAACAAGAGCATATAAAGAAGTGTTGCCTCAATTCGTTATTTCATTCAAAGATTGTTTGTGATTACAATAAGGAAAAGCACAAAGCGGATATACAATCGGCTTTCTAGGGCACTATTCCTAACACTCCATATGGCATATGAATGACTTACACAATAAGAGATCACCTTGCAAATGCAAGTGTATGTCATTTCTCGATTTTCATTCACTTTCATAAGTCACTTGTGCAACCCCAGCCAAAGCCTTGAATCAGTTATCTAAGGCGACACCCTTTAAAGCTTATACCTAAGACTACAGAGTTACCTCATAAAATGACATGGAATCTCAAGTCTAAGGATCAATTAATCACATCAATGACTCGTGAGATATTTCCTAATCTGGAAGTTTCAATTTCCTGAAATAGAAACTTCATTTCCCATTTAGGAATCTTCTCACACGGGGCACCTCAGTGAACTTACTTATTAAAGTAAGCACCCTCATGTATCACGCACGTATCAACTATACACTTTGCACCTCCATGAAACAAGGTGGTCCTTCTTAAGGGCGTGATCCCACAAGCAAGCCTTAGAGGAGTCAGGTTGATACTCCAACTGTCTGTAGGACTCATCGGCTTGGAGTATTTTACTAATCATGACTCATGTGAAATAGGGCTCGGTTCATGAACCATTTCACCTAAATGGGTAGAGTCCTAAAGTCATCAGGATTAGGGGAGTTCTCATACATGCAGAGCTAAAGTAAACGCATACCAAACAAGAGCATATAAGGAAGTGTTGCCTCAATTCATTATTTTATTCAAAGATTGCCTGTGATTACAATAAGGAAAAGTACAAAGCGGATATTCAATCGGCTTTCTAGGGTACTATTTCTAACATTTATAATTTCATAATATTCCAAAATAAATAACAAAATTTAAATTCATTTATAAATTACAACTAAAGTGCACGGATTTAATATATAATTAATATTAATACATTAAAATATAAATGTCAACTAATTCACATATATTAAATATTAATTAACTTGAGATATGATTATTTAACATTTAATCAAAGGGTACGAATTAAATTAAATTTTAATGTTAATAAACTTAAATAGAAATAATTAACATTTCTATAAAATTAAATATATAAAACACTTATAAACAATTAATTCGCACAAATTGATAAACACCTATGATGCATGGATACGGACACGGCGACACGGACACGACACGACACGGATACGGCGACAAGGATTTTTTCTTGAATTTCCCACGTGAGGAGTGTCGGACACGGTGTCGAACACGAGTGTCGGACACGACACGACACAGTAAAATGATATTTTTAGAAGTGTCCGTGCATCATAGATAAACACATACATCATGCTATACGACTGAAAAATTGGGGCGTTACACAGCTATTTTAATTTGGAGGAGATTTCTTTTTTTTTTTTTTTTTTTTTTTTTTTTTTGAAAGACAAACCCGAAGGGGAAATCTACTAAATCAACCAAAAATTAAAATATACAACGGAAAAATGAGAAAAGCAACACTCGAAGCCGCAATTCTAACAAATATGTGGGTAATCATATTTGCTACACGTCTAATAGAACAGAAACTGACATTCTCAAAACTAGATCTAATACTTGTAAAGACCGTGAGAATAACTTTTTCCACCATCAGATTCTCAGCACTTGAAGATTTTGCAGTTGCTAAATATTGAGTCATACAGGTCGACTCGTGATCAGGTGTATATCCATCAGATTTAATATTGAAGTAAACGTAGTCATCCATAAGTGACAAAAGAAGTAGACACTTGCAGCAGCACCGGGAGGACCACCTGCAATAGGATGAGATCACAAAAAAAAAAAAGAAATTAAAACGGCTCTCATTCGAGAGGGGAAAACAGCTCCCATACGAGAGAAAAACTACTCTCATACGAAAGGGACGACCAACTAAAGAAAAACAAACTGCAGACAACATAGATCAAGAACTCAAAGATATTCAGATTTCAAACGAGATTTGGATCTCCTTGGAAAACAAAACAAAAAGGAAGAGAAGACGACTTCTAGAGAGAAAAGAGAAAAACCCTAGGAGAGTCCTGACTAAAGATATTTGATTAATGCATTGGTAATAATAATTTGGAGGAGATTTCAAGGGTATGTTAATGTTATTGAACCACAACAGATTTTTAGTAGGAAAGTATTACCACACCTATGTATACTATAATATAAAAAAAAGAGTATTTTTTTACTCAATTATGTTGATTTTGATCAAATTCTAATTTTTTAAAATTTTAAATTATTTTAATTGATAAAATTATTTCAATGGTAAGTTATTTAATAATAATTGCAATCTTTAATTTTTCTTAATAATTCAAAATTCATATTAATTTTCTCCTTAATTTACAGGATCTTTTAAAATTGACAACTTAACTATATATCCTTATTTAACTTTTAGGGTTTCTTATTTTTATTATAAAAGTTCTAAAAACTCATCTATTATCTCTAAATATGATAATCTTTCTCCTTATTTCATTTTTATTTTCTCGTGTCCCTCCCTTTGTCTCTTCATTCTCACACCCCCAACTCCATTCACCTTCTTGCTTCTCTTTCACGGTATACGCACAATTATTTTCTTATTTTTTGTGTTGCAAATTTCATCTCAAACAATTATAGAGATTTAAGTTTTATGCATTAACACACAGTTTTATTAGTTTTTACTTTTGTTTTGTTTACTATTTTTTCTATATATATTTTGTTGTTTTCGATTTTAATATTTTCTAAAACCTTTTTATTTATGTTTTTGATGATATTTATTTGAGTAATTTCGAATTTTTTTTATTATTTTATGAATTTGTCTAATTTTTTTAAATTTTTATTACGTTTTCTTAACTATTTTTGTTTATTCAAAGGGATTTATTGTATTTAAACTGACATTTATGTTAACTTTTTATGAGGCACTCAAATTATTCTTGAATAATTTTGATGGGTTCAGAATGTGAAGGTCCGAATCCGATCACTTTACGATTTGTAATTGTGGAGGAAACCACCGGAGCTTCGCCGGAAATGAGAAAGGGGGTTCTACCTGTTGGGACAAGCACAATAAAAGTCAGAAGGCCAAGCTGGGGGAACTGGGGGTGATACCCAGTTTGGCTCTCCGACGCTCAAGTCAGTTCAAGGTATGAAGGAGAAATGTAAGTTCAGTCACAGTTTCAGTGATGAAGAATGCTTACCTGTGTAGAAGATGACTTTAGCTATTTATAGTTGAGGGTCAAGGGCCCTTTGGTCATTTGCCTCAAGTGGTCCTGGCCGAATATTGCCCTAACACGTGGCGCCATGAGAGAGAACCTAGGAGGAATCTTCTGCAAAAGCGGCCAAAAGTTGGTGCTGGCAACAGTGGCAGGTGCGCGGGCATGTACGTTGTGTCAGAGAGCCATTTGGGTGGTTGGTAACGAGGGCTTAAGAGCGCGCTCGTGACAACCTGGAGTATTGGAAGCCAAGATATCCGCTGGGGGGAATGAAGGCTTCAGTTCAAGTGACGAGCCAAAGGGGAGGCCACTCTGAGGGAGTGTGACGCTCGAAGAGGGCTCCCTTGGCACGTGGGCGTGCCAATCATACAGTATGAAGGACGCTCGTGATAGTGACAGCGCTCGTTGGGCTTAACTCCTGAAGAAAGATTGCGCTTGTTGGGCTTAGCGCTCGTGCACCGATGGGTGCAACCTTGGGGAGACAGATGTCATCATCTCGGTGATGCCACGTGTCCTAACGTGGGACGATCGTATTTTGACCCCATCATTTTGCCCCCCAATTCTGTAGTCCTTAGTGATAAGGACTGTAGAATTTTGACACGTTCTATCTTTCGCATGTAACGCTCGTATAGGTCTTGGCGTGCTGAGCAATTTTTCCTCTGATTGTACCATTAATGCGGTCTTTTCAACTGACCGCTCGTAATGCTTTTACACTGAGCGTTGTACTGTTCTTGAGTATCCGAAACGTCAGAGCATTAAATGCGGGTGCGCGTGGGGCGCGTGAGCATTGGGAAGCATGTGACGGTTCCATAAAGTGGGCGGTTTCCTAGGCGGGAAATGATTACCATTTCGAATTCATTGCCGAAAAAGGTACCAACTCCCATCCCTATAAATAAGGGATTCTGAAATCTTGCTGCTCTTTACGCATCCAGAACTTCCAAGCATCCTTTGCAAAAAGAATTCTCTCGCACACCAGTTCTTAGAGCATCTTCAACCTTTCTCCCAGATTTTCTCAGAAACCTTCAAGGTAAACTTCCAGCGTAATTTTCTAACTCTGCTAACTTTAGATTCAGACTTTAGGATTTCATAACCCCTTAGACTTTTCTCCTTGAGGAAACCCTAATCTCTTCCCCAGAAAACCCCATTGTCTGACCGAGACTGAATTTCTCCCAAATCTCAGCTTCTGCCATGGCTGACCAACATGTTGAGGAATTTACCCGTGAAATCAATGAAATGGCCACTGAGAGTTCCTCTTCCCCCGATTCCCCTAGAGATGAGGAGTTGGGGGCGGCCGTGATGGCCATGGAGGATAGGAATCCTGGCGGAGTGGATCCTCTCTTTGAGGAGATGAATCTGGTAATGGAGGCAGAGAGGCAAGGGGTTGTTCTCCCCATAACTCAGAGTGCCACTCATCCCCACCGCCATACCGTGACGGTGGCCGTCGCGAACCCGTTTCCAGTGGCTGAAGCCATAACCGGGCTTTCAGAAAGAGCCCGTGATAAAGGAAAAAGCAAGAAATCCCAGAAATCCAAAGGGCTTAACGAGGGTGAAGGATCAGGTTACCAGGCTACCGAGCGCACGCCCGATGAGACTCCCAGCACAGTTACCTTGGGAGAAGTGAAAACGATGATGGCGCCCATTTACTGGGACGAGCGCTATACATGGAGAATTCCAGAAAACCACGAGCGTGCTAATAATCCGCCTCCTGGGGAAATGGCGGTGTATGTGGCCTCGGTCAGCTCAGGGGGTTTGAGGTTCCCCATTTCGATCCCAATGGCCCACCTGCTGAATGACTTAAACCTCTGTCCTTCGCAAATAGTGCTCAACGGCTTGGCTCTGCTGACAAGCTTCATGATTCTGATGAGGAGTGTTGGATACGAGCCCTTTGTGCGAAACTTTCATGCACTTTTCCAAGTGGTTAGCTCGTCACGCTCGTCTCCTGAGGCGGGCTTCTACTACATTCAAGCGAAGGCTCGTACGAAGCTAATCAACTCTCCCACAAGCACATATGGCCCCAATTGGAAGGAGAAGTTCATCTTTGTTAAGGCTCCCACAGGAGAGGGCTTTGGGGTGTCCGCAAATTGGGGCTCGGTTTCGAAGAGCCGTTTGGAGCCGGCCCTCCCCAGAGATTGGGCAAAGGCTTTGGCTGAGGCCTTAAGGGACGAGGGTCACCTTATACAGGCGAAGGACTGGATAGACGATGCGGAGCTCATGTTCCTGTGTGGTCTTTCTGATGACCCTCATTACCTTGACAACCCTCCGGCTCGTGATATCGAGAGAGATGGTTAGATTCTTAGGGCACTAACTTTAGATAGGAATGAATACTAACTGCCTTTCTGTACTTGTAACTTGCAATCTGAGTAGATGGTTTGAGGATTTCTAACTCTCGAAATTTCCATTCTTGCAGGAATTGCTATATTAGAGATGGCTGGAGGAATCAGACAAGCCGCACGCTTCGCTCATGCCAACAGGAACCAAGCCCAACAAGGGGACCAACAGCGCGAGCAACAGCGCCCTCGCAATCGTAGCAACCGCGGGGATGCTCGCAGCGGTAGTCAGGGCGCCAGTTCGAGCGCCAATCCTGAGGTTCAACCCCCTCGTGGCCGGGGGGAGAATAGACTGGCCAACAGAGTACCCCGGGGGCGGTCAGAGAGAGCGGGAGACGTTCAACCCCCTCCGCCTGCAGAACAAACGAGGCCAATAACCACCCTGGCGATAACCGAGGCCCCTCCGAGCGCTAGCAGGCCTTCCCGCAAGAGGAAGAGGATGCCCGATTCAGTGGCAATCAAGGGCAAAGGAAAACAAGTAGTCGAGGGCCCCAGGGGCGAGGGGGAAACTTCCTCTTCAGAGGAGGAACATATATGGGAGTTCCCCCGACGAGGGGACAAGGACTACTCAGGCGCCCCCGACGGTGGGCCAGTTCTGCTGAGGCCTGGCACGCTCGCCCAAGCTATCACCGAGAATCTATACAACAAGGCCCAGTTCTCGGCGGACCACCGTCACCTCTTCAATGAGTCTGTGGAGAAGGTGACTTATGACGCGGCCCACGCTCTAATCTCCGTAAGTCTTCACTCCTTGCTTTCTTTGCTCATTTCTGTAAGTTAGCATTTTTTTGCTAACACTTCCCTTTCCTCCCACTTATGCAGCAAGTTCTTCCCCGGCTCCGAAATGTGCAAATGCGAGCCTCCATTTATGCCGAGCGTAAGGCCAAGTACAAGAAGATGGCCCGCTCGAATGACCCGGCTCAGATCCAATCGGAGCTGGACGCAGAAATTGCCAAGTATGAATCCCTCAAGGATTTGTACAATAAAACGGAGGAGGAGCTGGGAAAACTGAGGGAAGATTTCCAGGTGGTGGAGAGCGCTCGAAGCAGCTTAAGCGACCAGTTAGCCCAAGCTAACGAGCGTTGCAAGAAGGCGGACACCGAGCGGGAGAGCTGGAAGACGAGGGCTCTAGAGGCTGAGAGGAAATTCAACGACGCCATGAACGAGTGGCCTGGGAGCCTTGAACGTGCCAACAAGGAGGCCCTTATCAGGTTTTATCACTCAAAGGCCTTCAGCTTTGTGGCCTCTCTGCACTGCCTGGACGAGGCTCAAAAGGCCTTCAACCTTGCCGTCGAGCAGGGTATCCACAAGGGGCTCACCAATCCGGCGATGAGGGAGGCGGAGGGCACAGGGCTCATGTTCAATGAGCGTTGTGAGGAGGATGACGAAGACCAAGAAGACCCCGCTAACACCATCGCTGAGGTGGAGTATGACTTTCTAGTCAAACTTCTCCAAGATGAGTACATGGATGCTCATCCGGCGGGTAATGTTGCTTCATCCGCTCAAAATGATCCGCCTGAAGATGAACCGCAAGCGCCCCTCGTGGAGGATGTCCCTGTCCCAGCTGCTGAGGGTGCTAACGCCCCCGTTCCTGGTGCCAACGAGCCCGACGATCCCTAAGCTCAACCGCAAGAGCCTGAGGGCCCAGTTCATGGTCCCGTGGCTCAGAACATTCTGGTGATCGTCGATGAAGACATTGCTCCAGCCGCCTGAAACTTTTCTCTGTATTTTCCTGTTTTAATGCCTTTTTTCCCTTCTTCCGAAACAGTGTTCAAAGGCCTTTGAGCCCTTATTTTGTAAAATTTCTCTTTTGCAATGAATATATATCCCATTTTTCATGATTTTGTTCTTTTGCTTACTTATGAATCAGAACTTATACTTAGAGCTTGCTGGAACAAATCTTGTAATAATAAGACTGTGTGTAGCGTACTCTGTGGATGTTTTATTTCTTTGATAAGCCTTTAGAACTTTGAGAAATTTTGCTAACTTCTGTAAATCTTTGAAAATTTGTCTAAGTCTTGAGCGATCGTGGGGGTCTTATTGTGAGATTGCCCCCCACTCAAGACTTGTATAAATTTTTGCCTTTGCCATAAGTCTTCTTGAAAATTTGTCTAAGTCTTGAGCGACCGTGAGGGTCTTATTGTGAGATTGCCCCCCCACTCAAGACTTGTATAAATTTTTGCCTTTATCATAAGCCTTGAAAATTTGTCTAAGTCTTGAGCGATCGTGGGGGTCTTATTGTGAGATTGCCCCCCACTCAAGACTTGTATAAATTTTTGCCTTTGCCATAAGTCTTCTTGAAAATTTGTCTAAGTCTTGAGCGATCGTGAGGGTCTTATTGTGAGATTGCCCCCCACTCAAGACTTGTATAAATTTTTGCTTTTGCTCTTAAAAATTTGGCTGAGTCTTGAGTATATACGAGGGTCTTATGGAGAGGCTGCCCTAGTTCAAGGCTCGTGCGATTTCTTCTTAACTTTGGGGGAATTTTGCTAAGTCTTGAGTATTTGCAAGGGTCTTACTGAGTGGTTGCCCTCGTTCATGACTTGTGACATTCCTTCCGTCCTTGGGGGATTTTGCTAAGTCTTGAGTGTGTGCGAGGGTCTTACTGAGTGGTTGCCCTCGTTCAAGACTTGTGCAATACTTTCTTGATTCTGAGGCCATCGTTCGAGCGCTCTGGCTCTTATCGTATTTCTGGCTCTGCAGGAAATCCCGTTTTCGAGCGCAAGGCGTTATAAGAAACGGCCAAGGCCTACTAGGATTTGCTCTTGTAGGAGATCCCGTTTTCGAGCGCAAGGCGTTGTAAGAAACAGCCAAGGCCTACTAGGATTTGCTCTATAGGAGATCCCGTTTTCGAGCGCAAGGCGTTGTAAGAAACAGCCAAGGCCTACTAGGATTTACTCTATAGGAGATCCCGTTTTCGAGCGCAAGGCGTTGTAAGAAACGGCCAAGGCCTACTAGGATTTTCTTCATAATCTTCTTCCAATTCGCCTAATTGGTTGTGAGCGTAACCAGTCTATCCTTATGAGGGCGTCCCCCCATGTGGAGTAGAGTGCTGGCAAGCGTAACCCATACGAGATAACAACATACATATTGGAATGGGTTGCCAACCACGCTCGCAAAGACGAGGGACGTGGGATTTATCCATTCCAGCAACCAAAGAAACAGGAGTATTAGAGAAATTAAAAAGATTATGTTACCGCTTACTTGTGATTGGAAGTACATAGAACCCGTCAAAGAGGGTTGTTACATCAGGGTTTGCAAAGAGCTTTTTATCGGAGAGGTTGTAGACTTCTGAATTCGGCCGAGTGAGCAGGATCCGCTCAAATCGACGAGGGGGTGGTGGCGACCTTTTGCGCTCTTGAGGGCGTTCCTTCTTGACTACCACCTCCCGTCCCCGCTCGTGATGGGGTCGCTCGTTCCGGGCTGGACTGTGATGCCGGGGACCATTCGTCCCATACATGTCTTCGAGCGCGAAGAACGGCTCGGCTACCTCTCTCAAGGCCATGAGGGTTCCTGGCCTCTTTTCTACAATGGCGTCGGCAAACTTCTTGCTCACATACTGCTTGTGATCCACAGCCTGAAAGAGCACTGGGATCAAGAAATCCATAGAAGGCCTCTCCACCTGTAGGATTTCCTTGTTGAAGCGGGCGAAGAACGAGCGCAGAGACTCGCTCCTGCCTTGCACCACGTTGTAAAGGGCAGTAGGTGCGGTGACTGGCGCTTTCAAAGAATTAAAGTGGTTGAGGAAAGCATGAGCCAGCTCTTCATATGAGTGAATCGAGCGCGGCGGCAGTCGCTTGTACCACTCCTGAGCCATTCCCACTAAGGAAGTGACAAACACTTTGGCCCAGTAGTTGCTGGAATGCTCGTAGAGGTGCATTAGATGTAAAAAATGATCCAGATGTTCAGCCGGATCAGTCGTCCCGTCGTATCGGTTGATGGAAGTGGGGATTTTGGCCATGCCTGCTTGGGCCATCAGAACTTCCTCCACGAGGGGCGAGCCCCTCGCCAACGGGTGGTACTCATACGTGCCGAAGTTTTCCTCCGGCTCCTTGCGGTGGGGGACCTTTGGTGGGGGGTCCTTGGTACGGGTGTTTCTGGCGTCAACCCATTCATCCCGACTAGGGGAGATCTGAGTTGAACGCCCTCGTGAGAGCTGTCCCACAATATCCCTTAAATCCTGCAGCTGGTCTTGCACAGCCGCGAGGATGTCAGGATTCACGTCCCCGTGTCTGGGGGCTCGTGACCCCCTTCTGGAGGCATGAGAGTCCCCTTCGTTCTCGTTCACTCGTTCTGTGGGCTCTTTATTCCTGCCCATGCAGGGACGCTCGTTGCCCTCCTGCTGCGGTACTTCTCTGGCCGGTGGTGGTGGTGGTTGTGCCCTCAGGACAGCCTGGGCTTCTCTGAGGGGAAAGTTTTGTTGTCCGCCCAAAGGGGCTGCAACTTGAGTGGCCTGCCCAGAGGGAAAGTACATGGAATGGAATCTTTCCCATGGCCCCTGAGCCGCCTGAACCTCACACTGGGCATAGAGAGCCCTCAACTGTTGGGTGGTCAGCGGAGGTAACTCCACTCCTTCAATCTCCCTGGGGATCACCACCGGGAGCTGGATCTGACCAGCATGATACGGCTGGACCGGCGGCACCATAACTGCCGGGGTGAGGGTATATCCAGGTGGGGGCATCATGTAACCCTGCATTCCGGGAATCACCTGGGGATGGACCCACGGGTTCTGAGCAGGCTGCGGAGGAGCAGAGAGAGAGACTCCTCCAGCGGCGGCAGGAATCGGCAGTGCCGGCGGTGTAGGTGGAGGTATTGAAGACTCTGCTTGCGGAGTCACTCCAGCGGCGGGAGGTGCTCCACCGACGGTGACGGAAGGAGGCGGTGCTCCACCAGTAGCGGTGGAGGGAATAATGATATTGGCATCCTGGGAGGCTTTATCTCCTCCTCCCACATCTCCAGACCTTGTAGCAACCATGACTGTTAAGGGTAAGAGTGTGCTTGCTTTTCTACCAACAAAAAGAAAGAAAGGGATAGAGGAACGGTTTCCCACAGACGGCGCCAAAAATGATGGGTTCAGAATGTGAAGGTCCGAATCCGATCACTTTACGATTTGTAATTGTGGAGGAAACCACCGGAGCTTCGCCGGAAATGAGAAAGGGGGTTCTACCTGTTGGGACAAGCACAATAAAAGTCAGAAGGCCAAGCTGGGGGAACTGGGGGTGATACCCAGTTTGGCTCTCCGACGCTCAAGTCAGTTCAAGGTATGAAGGAGAAATGTAAGTTCAGTCACAGTTTCAGTGATGAAGAATGCTTACCTGTGTAGAATATGACTTTAGCTATTTATAGTTGAGGGTCAAGGGCCCTTTGGTCATTTGCCTCAAGTGTTCCTGGCCGAATGTTGCCCTAACACGTGGCGCCATGAGAGAGAACCTAGGAGGAATCTTCTGCAAAAGCGGCCAAAAGTTGGTGCTGGCAACAGTGGCAGGTGCGCGGGCATGTACGTTGTGTCAGAGAGCCATTTGGGTGGTTGGTAACGAGGGCTTAAGAGCGCGCTCGTGACAACCTGGAGTATTGGAAGCCAAGATATCCGCTGGGGGGAATGAAGGCTTCAGTTCAAGTGACGAGCCAAAGGGGAGGCCACTCTGAGGGAGTGTGACGCTCGAAGAGGGCTCCCTTGGCACGTGGGCGTGCCAATCATACAGTATGAAGGACGCTCGTGATAGTGACAGCGCTCGTTGGGCTTAACTCCTGAAGAAAGATTGCGCTTGTTGGGCTTAGCGCTCGTGCACCGATGGGTGCAACCTTGGGGAGACAGATGTCATCATCTCGGTGATGCCACGTGTCCTAACGTGGGACGATCGTATTTTGACCCCATCAAATTTCTTAAAAATATTTTAATAATTATATTTTTTACATAAAATATATTTTTTCGGTAGTTCGTGAGTTAAAAAATATTTTAAACAAAAATAAAAACAATGAAAATAATAATAAAAATTATAATAAACGGACTCTTCTTACCTATTTTTGTTTATAATATTTCTTAACTATTAATTTTTGTCTAATTTAAAAACAGAAATATTTTTTTTATTTTCTTTTTTTTCCTTCATTTTGTTTTAAATTTTGGTTATATATATATATATAAACTTTTCACTTTTTATTTATTTTATAGATTATTCTAATTGTTGTTTTTGTTAAAGAAATTTTTTTCTTTACTGTATATTAACTTGAGTTAATGGAAAAAAAACTTGAGTTTTAAAAAAAAAACTTTAACTATGAAGAAAGTGAACATATTTTTAGTTTGTTTATTCTTATTTCTTTTAATATATTTACCTATCTATCTGTACGCATATGTGTAAACGCATATATGTCATATATTATATAGTTTTAAAATTTTCTGTCCGGAGTATGGGGAATTCTTAGATTTATTTATAAATATATGTTTGATTCTAAATAATTTTTCTTTCCAATTTCTCATATATTTCTTTTATAATTTTATTTATTTTAAATTTTATGATTTATGTAATTCTTTTGGATATTTTTTTTATTATCATTGAACAAATTTGTATTGAATTTTGAATTTTGAATTTTATTTAATTTACAACTTGAATACTTACTATAGTTATGTTTATATTTTTATTAATAATTATTTTTATTTATTTTGTATTTTAATTATTTTTTAAAATTTCATGTATACTATTTTTTTAATGATCGAACAACTTTTATTTTCTATTAACTAATTTGCTTTCCCCAACGTTGATCAATATGTTATATCTTTATATAATTTTTATTTTTTAATATTTAATACCATTTTTTAAAACTATTTATTTTTAGTTTTTATATTTTAAGAATGTTATCTATTATTTATATATAATTTTTCAACTTTCTAATTTTTTTTATTTAGATTCAAAATTTTCAAAAAATTGCATTGTTTATTAAATTTATAGTTATTTAATTTATACTATTTTTAAATAATATTTTTCATGTGAGGATTTTGATGTGATTACAAACGAAATAAATGTATTTTCCTGTGTTTTCTTTTTCTTCTCATTAAGTTTAGAATAAATTAAAGGGCTAATTTCAAATATCTCCTGTTTTTTTGGGGCTTAGTGCACTTTGCCCCTTAACCTTTGAATCGGTGTGATTAACCCCCTAATTTTTGAAAATATCACATTTAACCTATTTAGCAAAGTAGATCTGTACAAAGTAGATTTTAAATGTGCTGATATTACATACCAAATTGAAGCTCTCGATTCAAGGAACAAAAAAATGGTCTCTAAATCAAAATCTGACAATTGACGAAACAGAAATCACTGGTCAAAGATGACGCTCGACGGACGAAGCATTGTAGCGGTTTTCGGCGGCTAATAGGGTTGATTGGGGTCTGAGCTTTGTTCGCCTTGGAGACACGAACATGGTGGCAATGATTTTGAAGCTTGAGTCGCCATGACGGAGGAGAAACCGATGGTCAAAGTTTGTTAAAAGGGGTTAAGTGTGATATTTTTCAAAGGTTAGGGATGGAAATCGCACTGATACAAAAATTAGGGGGCAAAGCACACTAAACCCCAAAGAATAAGGGGGTGTCTAGAATTACCCCTAAATTAAATATTAACTTTTTTTTTTTTTTTTGGGTAGAGATATATTAACTACTTTATTGATTATAAATATTTTCAAAAATTTTGATACTTAAGTTTATTTGTATTATGTATTTATTGAAAATAGGAACGTAATCTTTCAGTTTTTAGCTTTACTTATTACTTTTATTTTTAAATTTAGTTTACATAAATTGATTATTTACTTTTTTTATTTTTTGTATATACTTAATTCAAATATGATATTAAGAAGAGTACACCTCGAACGATAGGCACCACATCCTCAGCATTAGAGTCCGACACGTATAATGAAATGGAAAGTCCGTACACGCGCCAAACAATAGCGAACGGGAGACAAACAAAACTCACTCTTAAGTTAAGCAGTCTAAACCTTCAATCAAAGCGCGCAATAATCCAAATAATACCGGAAGTGATTAAATTCAAATCATAGCATGCTTGTAAATATCATAACAAGTCCATAACCGTCATATCAATTCTTAATACATATTCACATGCCTATCCCGAGCCAAAAGAATCAAGGTCTAACAAGTGTATTCATAATACATGTCCAAAATGAATCATAGATACATAATCAAACCACTACGAATGCATAAGACTCGAGCTACCCACAAGTACGACACTAAGACAACCTGTCGCCTAGCTCAAACCTCCAAAAGTACCTACAACTCGAAAGAAAGGGGAACAAGAGAAACAACAACGGGGGTTAGTCCTAGCGACTAGTTAAAGGGCTAACACGCACACACACATCCATATATACATATAAAGCAAAGCACTTATCAAATTCATAGTAATCCATGAACAGGGGATGGTTTTTACAAGCTAAAACGTTTCCCGTAATAATAGATATATATATACTTAAAAGAAGGCTGTAGGCCAAATTAACCAATTTTAAGTATTTAAGAGTCCATTCTCGCTACAAACTCACACGCGCTTCAAAGCTTTTCAAATCAAACGAAAATATAGCTTACATACGTATAAAAATGTTTTGAAAGTCTCTTAACACATGGGACAAGCCCTCAAAATACATATCATACATGTATCTATCATATCATATACATAAGTCGTATGTGGGCTCAAAATACGTAGGGTTGTAAGTCATATTAACTAAAAGAAAAAAAAACCTCACCTTATCGACGTAGCGGGAACAAAAAGAGATCGAACGGACGCCTATAGGTTAGAATCCTACATAGTTTCACCAATTTACCCAAGAGTCCTTTTATATAAAATTAGTGAGGGTATAAATTGCACGGTTTAAGAAATTAAGGAGGCCATTATGCAATATGTTTCTAATACAGAGGTGGTTTTTAAATTTCAAGAAATTCGGACAAAATATTGGAGGCAGTTGTGAATATCTAATGTTTTTAAAGAATAATAATCTTCAATTATTTTATATTTTATTTTTTACTCTTTACTTTATTTTGCCCTCTTTTAGCCCTTATAAGTCCTTCTCAGCGTCGCGTTCCTCTTGTGCTTCTTTAGATTATTCTATTGACTCTGCCTCTACCTAAATCTTCCTCTTCGATCGAATCGATCTCTCTGCAGAGACCCAATTCGTGTATCTACACCATGACCCTCGGTTCAGGAGGATCCAGTGTTGTGGGTAACCTCTTTTTCGCTCTTACTGTGATGCCCTTTTTAATGTTAATTGTTTTTCTTTCGATGTTCGTGAGTTTCGGTGTTAATCGGAAAATGGGTTGTTGGATTTTGTGGGGGTTCGGTGTTTGTTTTCGTTTGAAGGAATGCTTGATTTAATCGTTAAGCGGTGGATCTTAATTATCGCTTGGTTTTGTTAATTCTGATTATCATAATTGCTTACTGGGATTTTGATGGTAGGGAAAGGTTGTTTAGATTCTTGAGAAGCTGAATACTGAAAGTCTGAAACAATTATGATGTAGTCTCTTTGCCCTTTCTCCTCTCACCGAAATTGACTGCTTTTTCTCTTGATCCAGTCCCTCGGAATTTCAGATTGTTGGAGGAGCTAGAACGTGGAGAAAAGGGAATTGGGGATGGTACTGTAAGCTATGGGATGGATGATGGAGATGATATTTACATGAGATCATGGACTGGCACCATTATAGGCCCTCACAATGTGAGAATCTCGTCCACCTCTGCGACCTAATTTTGATGTCAAATACTAAGTTCCAAACTTGCAGTTCTTGCATTTGATGCATCATGTAATTGACAATATTTGGAAATTCTTATATGGGTTGTGTAATTACAAAGAAATAGGATACTGGTTCAGTAGTTTATATGATTTGTATTCCACATGCGTGCTTCTCGTACACTGCAATCTGATGTAAGATTATTGATGTGCATAGGTTTACTCATTGCCATACTAATAGTGATTATTTCTATTTTAATGTCTGTTTAATGTAACTAACTCAGTTGTATGTTTTCTTTAATCTCGCCAGTCTGTACATGAAGGACGCATATATCAGTTGAAGTTATTCTGTGACAAAGATTATCCAGAGAAGCCTCCTACTGTTCGTTTCCATTCCAGGATTAACATGACTTGTGTAAACCATGAGACCGGGGTGGTGAGAATGCGATAAACTACGTCTAAGTTGAAATTATTGTTATTTTTCATAAGAGCTAATACAGCACCTTTTGATATTTAATGGTAAAAGTAAATATGATGTTCGTTGGTAATTTGTAGCCTAACTTTCAGACCATACCTTGAGCCATATAACAGTAACATATTGTGGTGCTAATGTTATTCGTAAGGGACAATAAATACACTGACATGCCTGAGTTTGGTATAGTTACACAAACTTCCCTTAATGTTTGAGAAATTACTAGGACCTCTCCCCAGTCGAATAATAACATTACATCAATCCATGAATTTAGTTATGTCATTTTTAATTGTTTATGAATACACTACTTTGCCCGTGAACCCTATAATAACATACTTTGGTGTTGGACCAAGCCTCAGGATATGCCAGGGGACTTTTGTAATTTTTTTCAAACCTCAGGGGAAGTCATGTAATAAGCCAATCCTGAGGGAATGCCAGTGTAGCCATGCTATCCCTCCACGTTTTTCATAATTTTCTTGCGCTAAAGATCTAATGCCTTAAAAACAAATGGTGTACAAATGTGATGGTATAGGTTGAAGCAAAGAAGTTCGGTCTTCTAGCAAATTGGCAGCGCGAGTACACAATGGAAGACATACTGACGCAGCTGAAGAAAGAAATGGCTGTATCACACAACCGTAAGCTGGTGCAACCTCCTGAAGGAACCTATTTCTAGTGTAAAGATTATTATCCAGGTCTTGTCTGACCATATCATATGCTGATTTTATACTTTATAATATGTGGTTTGTTAAGTTGTAAGGGGGAACGCCCTGGAAAAAACTTATGAACTACCCTGGATTCGATCCGACTTATGTTTTCGTGATGTACTACTCCAAGCTTGTGAACGACTGTGTTGGGGTCTCTGGTAATGTGATTTCTTTTGTATGACATTTAGAACATATTTTGTCTGTGACGCTTTGATTTTATGTTTTTCGACTTGGTTTTTGTCCATTGTCTGTGTTTGTAGCCTTGATTGTGAATGTAGTCAAAATTATACTAGTAGTGAAGAAGGTTCTCTTCATGAGCGCTCTGTTTTTAATGAGAAGCCTTGAGTCAGGTGGGTGATCTTATAGCGTAAGAATATGGACATGATATATGAATATGTACACAATAATATCGAAAGGCAACGGAGTATTGTAAGAATACAAACACGATATATGAATATGTACACAATAATATTGAAATACGAACGTGATATTTGAATATGTACACAATAATATCGAAAGGCAACGGAGTATTATAAGAATACAAACACGGTATATGAATATGTACACAATAATATTGAAATACGAACGTGATATTTGAATATGTACACAATAATATTGAAAGGATACGAGATGATAAAAAAAAATGTTTTTCATGGTTTCTAACATATTAAAATTTTGTTTTTTAAAAATATTTGTACATTGCGTATATGTTATATGTACCATCAAATTGTTTTGTTTTATTTTATTCATTCAATTATACACTAACAAGGTGCCGTTTCATAACCTAAAATTCTCTTCGATTAATATATGAGGACTTACTCCTTGTATAATTTTTTCTTTTTTCTTTTTTTACTTTTTATATGAGTTTTTAAATTATTCGAATTTTTAAATATTTCGAATTGTCATCTGTACTTTGTAAAAAAAAATTAGATTGTTATTTCGATTATTTAGGTATTAACACGTATTTCATTCCGATAAAAAATTAACAATTTCAGACAAAAAATGAATCACGTGTTGAGACCTAAATGACTAAAATGACAATTTGAAAATTTTTACAAAATACAAATGATAATCTAAATTTTTTACAAAGTATATATAACAATTGAAACATTTAAAAATTAGGATAAAATTTTGAAAAAACAATCATATTATTAGAGGTAAATTGTAATTTTTTTCTTAATATATTAATATTTTTCATAAAGCACAACAATTACATTATTCGTTTTCCAAATATGAATTAAACAAAGCAAGCGTTTGATAAAATTATTATCAGCATGCCTAAAAGGTTATGATGTTCGAATACGGATACGGCAATACGGACATGACCTGATACGAATATGGCGACACGAAATTTTTTTTGAATTTTTTACATGAGAAATTTCAAATACGATATTCGATATAAGTATACGATACAACACGACATAACAAATAATATTTTTAAAAATATTCGTACATCATAACTAAAAGGATATCAATATAATTAGAGAGCGTTTGATAATGTAGATTATTCTATTTCACTTAATCTATTTGTGGAGAATTAAGTAAAATTAAGTAATCATATAAGAAATTAATTTTGTGTTTGATACATTCAATTGATAAATTTAGTTGCATCTAATTTCACTTATTATCGTGTTTGATATATCTCATAAACTGAAATATCATTTAAAATAGTAATTTTTAATTTTTTTTTGTGAAATAAATAGTAATTTTCATGTTTAGGCAGAAATAAGAGTTAATCTGCGATAAACACACCCCCTCCCCTAGGATTCATTTGAGAACTTAATTTCTCTAAAGTAGGCAGATTACACCGGGTCGAAGATTAACTCTTCCGGGTCGACGAGATTTAATATGCGGTATCAAACAGAAAATTAGCTAAAATTAAGTAGGCCAAATCTCATATATCAAACGCTCTCTACGGCAAATACATTAATATCTCTCAATTACCGATGCATGTTGCCCACCCAGTTAGACTTAATGCCCCTCATTTAAGTTTTTAACAACATTGATATTTTTCCAACTCATTCAATTATTCAAAACCTATGGAACAAAATGACCAAAATTTCAAATTCTAGTAATGTGGATAATTACACTAACATACCATCAATTTCGACGGAATTATACCAACCTCCATTAAGATTTAAAAAATTATAAAACTTTTCTTCACCAAAAAAAAAAAAAAAAAAAATTCAATCGAACCCTGCCTAATATTTTCATATATCATAATTCGCAGAGAAACTTATGCATAAATATTTCATTTTAAATTAACGATTATAATAACATACACTAGAAATTTTGTTATAATTTCTCAAAATTTAGGAAACTTTTTGTTATAATTAGGTAAAAAAATTATCCCATTTTTTTAAATTGAAAGTTTAATAATTAACGGAAATTTAGAGTTAAAAGGAGTGAGAAATTAATTTGTTAGACAAACGTGTTTAGAAGTGTCAACCACAATTAGAGATAGTACAAGTTATTAAAGAGAGAGAGGGAGTTATCTGATAATGGCCTAAAAACCCACTCCGCCACGTCGCAATTAAATTCACTAATTATATATAATTCAAAAAATTAAATTAAATTAAATACACTATTAATACTCTCTCAAAAAATAAATAATACACTCTTTTTTAAATATATAGATACAGAAACACACGTCACTAACACGCACAATAACCCCCAAACCCGTATATATATCGTGGCTTTCTAGCCCTAATTTCTTTTCCCCCAAAATACAACCATCACTATCGCTTACAATCTGGATACCGCACCACCATGGCCACCGCCGCGCCCACCGATGATCCGCCGCAAGAGCCGCCGCCTCCGCCCGTGCCTCCGTCCGATTCGCCTCCTTGGCTGCGCTCTCCGGTTGAAATCGAGTTAGAAAACTCCCAAAAGAGGGTCTTGATCCGCTCAGTCTGGTCTAAGAACCTCGAGTACGAGTTCTCGCTCATCCGGAGTCTCATAGATCACTACCCTTTCGTTTCCATGGACACCGAGTTCCCCGGCGTCGTTTTCTGCCACCGCCACCACTACTCCGACCCCCGGGATCACTACCAGACACTCAAATCCAATGTCGACGCGCTCAAGCTGATTCAGGTAGGGATCACGCTCACCGACTCGTCTGGGAACCTCCCCGACCTTGGACACGCCGATTGCCGTTTCATATGGGAGTTTAATTTTCGTGATTTTGACATTAATCGTGATGACCATGCACCCAACTCTATTGACCTCCTTCGTCACCAGGGCATTGATTTCCAGACCACTCGCAAGCATGGTGTTTCTACTTCGCGCTTTGCTGAGCTCATGATGTCGTCAGGCCTCGTTTGTAACGAGAGTGTTAGTTACATAACCTTTCACAGCGGGTATGACTTCGGCTACCTCATCAAGGCCCTCACTGGGACTCCCCTTCCGGGGAGCCTTGCTGAATTCCTGAAGTTGATGAGGGTTATGTTTGGAAACCGCGTTTATGATGTGAAACATTTGATGAAATTCTGTCAGGGGCTGCATGGGGGGTTGGATAGGGTGGCGCAGTCGCTTTCTGTGACCCGTGCTGTTGGAAAGTGTCACCAGGCAGGCTCTGATAGCCTGTTGACATGGCATGCGTTTGAGAAGATTAGAGCTGTCTACTTCAAAAATGGTGAGAAGGACGGTCTTCCAGATCAGTTTGCTGGCGTTCTATATGGGTTAGAGATCCTTGATCCTTAATTAGCTTCTCTACTCTAGATGTCTGCAGAAGCCATTGGTAAAAGTATTTGGTTTCTTTGGCTTTGTTTCCAAGTTCTGTAAAATCCGCTCCATAATATAAAAAAACAAGCCAAGTTTCAGTTGAGATTCATTCTCTTGTGCTTCTGTTTCCTTTAATGCTTTCCTTACTTATATTCACTTTTACATATAAAGTATGAACTCACTAGTGCTCGGCATTAATTATGATTGAATTGTGAGGTAGGATGAAACTATTTAGCAGGCCAGGCAGTAACATATTATTTTATCAGGAGATGTTATCTCTATGGTTCTTTCAAAATCTCAAGTTAATTTTGAAAGCTTAATTTGGTGTTTGGAAACTATGGTTTGTGCTGAGGCGGTGTTGAAAAATTAATAGCCTGTTTGTAGAGTTCCATATGGTTTTTGATTTTGTGACGCCTGAATTGGTGGCTGTGCAGTAGTAGATGCAGGGTCATGATGAGGTTAGTTTGAATGATAGATGAGTTAGGGCATTGTCGTTTTACGGCATGCAAGCATCTTGTCACTTAGTTGGTTCAATATTGGTTAAAAGAAAATTCTGATCAGTCGTTAAGTTGCTTGTTTGGAAGGATGTGGGCTAAATTACTAAATCTGAGTTTTGGAGCATTTTATTACTTCTATATGTATCGTAACAAGTAAATCCTCTGTAGTGCTTAAATTGTACTGGTAAAGTACTCCTGTCGATCCCCTCCCTTTATTAGATAAACGGTGCATATGGGTGTTGGTGGCAGATGAAGTATGGAAAGCAAAGTGGGATCTATGCAAATTAATTTGAAGTCAATTGTCGGAAAATATAAATTGCACGGTCAGAAACTTTTTGAACTTGTGCAAATAGGTGATATTCTGATCCACAAATTTATCATTGTTACCATTGCGGCAGGCTCTGCATTGAAGATAGTTTGAATTCAGTATCTAAATAGTTGAAGTAAATTTGTTCTTTTACTTTGGAATCTACTGCCAAGTTTCTTTAATGGTATTATGGTAAGAGAGAAGCCCTGGGGTGGAGAATATTTTATGATCTTGAATGGCTTAGTGTATGTGAAATGAAGAACACAGTAAATTGTATTGTTTGTCTGTGAAAACACAGATAATTATAATTGTACAAATCGGTCAAAGGCTTCATCAGGCAAATAGTTGATCACATTATCTTCTTCTTATCTTTGAAAGATTAATCTGCGTTATCACATATATATTATTTTCTGGTATCATTATTTATTCTCCATATCAAGGTTGTGATACTTTAAGTAATTTATCTTGAAGAGATGGTTGCCATATTTCGGGTTCTTTATCTCATCAAGGAGGAAGAAAGTCATGAATATGTACCATTTGTGTTCTTATTGTTGTCAAAATCATGATTTCAGTTTGCTATTGGATTGTTTAGTGTTAATAAAAGACTTACCAAACCAGTAATCTTCATAAATTGCACCATGTTGCTTGGACTAGTTAGATATCCGATAAATGTACTTTCTGTTGGCAAATTTTTGTCATATGTGAACCTTATGGAGGATTATTGATCTTTTTTCATTTGTTCTTAAGCATCATAGTGCGTTTTTGGTTTATGCTTAAGACAAGATTGAAACAATAAGCAGGCTTGTGGAGAAAAGGAATTTACAGATTCCTAGCTTTAATAGCCTTAAGCTTTCTTAATTTGATTTATGTGGCATGCTGGTCTGCCCGAAAGGTAGGTTATAATAAGGAGTCTCATGAACATTCTTGTTATCAGCAAAGTGGTAATCAGTTGAATCTCTCTTGTTTGTAGCTCATAAAAAGATACGCCTTTGTAGTATGATACTTTAGAGGATCACCATGTGGAAGTATAGGAATCCAAATTTTTCCTATTTGTGAATGAGGTAATGCTTAGAGAGACAGGAACCAACTTTACCTACTATGTTTCCTACTTCTAGTGATAAGTTGACGAAGGCTTTTGGTGAAATCAATCCATTATCATCCAATTCTGCAATGTAAATGTCCCGTTAACTGATAGAATCTCTTCTTTTTCTTTCTTTCTCTCTTTTAATTAACAGAGTTAATGTAGTCGGACATATTTTGCCTATGTGAATTTATCAAAATAAAATATCCAGAATGTCTTCATCATATGAAAGGTAAGACTTTTTACATCGTTCTTTCTGAATGTGTGCTAAGGTTTTTTCTTTATATTATGGGACATGCAATATTCACTGAAGATAATTGCTGAGCTTTTGAGAACCAACATATTCTGATCTTATGTTTATTTCGATGTTGCTTACTTTCTACCGTTTGCAGCTTGTGGACTAAATATAATCAAACATATTTAATGAAGCATTAACAGTTTTGGAATTTCTGGACGCAGAAACAAGTTTTTGGTAGAACTGACTGCGATTTATCTAACCTTCTTTGTTGAAGCATTTATGCTGCTTGTGAGAGCTTTGTGAAGAGTTTTACTACAAAGGCCCATTTACTGGTTCTGTAATTTGTATGGATAGTGGGAAAGCAGGATGAGAACAAGAAACGGTTGGATTTGAATCTCTCTTTTTCCTTTTCTTTCTCTATTTTGAAGCTGTTGTTTAGTCCTTTACACTTGCCTTGATACTAAAAGGCAAGATTAGACTTCTTTTTTTTCATTTGAAGCTGTTTAATGTATTTTAGGGGTACTTACATCCATATCTCAACCTTTCGTTTCTACTTCATCTGAGTTACGTGGATCTGGGCTTAGGCAGTTGATCGCTAAATCAACAACCTTTTGAGTTGGGTTATTGATTCAATTAGCTCCGTCTAGTTTGTAGTGTGCTTTTCTAATGTACAATCGATTTCCTCGTGTGAGATGTCTTTTATCCTTTTGTAATTTATGCTCCGAGGTGCTCTCTTTAGTTGCAGGATCTGCACATCTTTCAAGATCGATCGATTCAGGTATGTACACTTTCACTTATCTTTTGTTGTCCGTATCAAATATAAAATCGATATCTCATAATATATTAAGAGTGATTATCTTCTTGGCTTTTCTTCAATCCAATTAGACAGAAAGGACCATATTGGGCAACGACTCGAAATCATTGTTCGCTTGCTGTTTTTAAGGTACAACAAGATAGAATGAAGTTGCTGTGAAACCCAGTTTCACATGGTGTACTTGTTGCATTATGTATATGTCTCTGCTGTCATTATGGACCCTCCAAACACAAATACCCAAGATCATGACCCCATTCAATAATTTTATTAAATTTTCAAAAAATATAGCCTGACATAATTTGTATTGTGTTGCTTGTACATAGCCTGCTTGAATTTGATTACCAAGTGTTCCTGCATTCTGGGTTCGAAAACATGTTGTTTGTTTTGCTTATATTTTGAACATATTATGCAGGCTTGTACTTGCCTTCTGTTTAAGATTCATGCTTCATATCAGAAATGTTGAACTAATTCACACCTATGATATGCGGACACTACACAATACGGATACGGCGACACAAATTTTTTCTTAAAATTTTCATGTGAGAAGTGTCTCATACGGATATTTTTAAAGGTATTTGTGCATTAGAGGTTCACAAACATTTTATTTTTGATCTCTTAAAGTTTTCTCCCATCCAATTTAGTGAGATTGTACTGAAACCGCTTTTTCTGGGATCTCTGTTAACGTAGTTTTTTTACATTCATCAAGTTTGAACATGGCATGTTACCAATTGAACTCAATCCCTTATTCACTTGAGCCCGTCGGTGTTGTTTGAACACGATATGTTAATTAAGTGAACTCAAGTCCTTATTCACTTGAGTCCGTTACTATTCACACGCATTACCGTTGCTACATGTCTGGGAGACTTTTCAAACAATTCTGCAGGAATGGTTGCAACGTTACATTGCCTGAAACTTCACATGGAAATTGATGTGTATTCAGTATTCTTTATAAAAATTCGAGTTGAGCATTTATATCTCTTTTCCCACAGATTACAGAAGCACTTTTGTTCGAGTATTCAATGTGGAATGCCTTTTATAAGTGTATGTAGCATTTATTGAATGCAAGGCAAGTCCACATTTTAAAAGTTTGGGTACAGTTTTTATAATTATTTGTTATTCAATGTCTTCTTTTTTATCATTTAGTTATGAACATGAGTACATGACTTAACCAACTATTTATTTGAATTTTTGCTTTAGCATTCATGCGCTTCAATATATCTAGGTTAAAATTACTGTATATATTTTACACTTCGTTACAAAAATCCCTTCCCCGTTTCCCTTTTTTTTTTTTTTTTTGTCCAAATAGCCCCGTCTCTAAATGAAGTTATATATACATTTATTATAAGTTGGAGTTGGGATATTCTCTAACGTGTTTTTAAATATTCAAATACGAGATTTTTGATTAAGTTAGTATACTGAATCAAATTGTTGTTAATTTAAGGGTTAATCTTTCTTTGCACCCCAACCTTTGAGCCTTGTTGCACTTTGATACCCAACCTTTGAATTTTGACAAATCAGTACCCAACCTTTGAAATTTATTTAATTTCAGTACCTTGGTCAACATTCCGGCGTATTTTTCCGATCAAAGCAAAACACGTGACTTTCACATGATTTTTTAAGGGTGTTTTTGTCATTTGCATTTTTTACACATTAAATAATAAAAACAATGGAAAAAAAATGGGAAAAAATTTGAAAAGGAAGAACCCAGGTCTCCATCTTCATTCCGTTGCAGCTCTTGTGGCAGAGCTCTTCTGAGTTTCCAATCAAGTTTCCATTGCAGCTGCGGCGGCGGCGATGGGCTCGGTGGTGCCGAAAGGCTTTTGTCCCCTTTTTGTGTGATTGGGAGCATCGAATTATTCACCGTAGATGAATACACATTCTTGTTTGCTCTGATATCTCTCACTCACAACATTGATTCTTCAGAGCTCCCTTCAATGGCGGCTTGCGGTTGCGTTTTGATTTCCACCAATCGCCATTTTCCCCACGCCCTTCTACTAAAAAAACCCCATTTCCACGTCCCCTATCGTAAACCCCTAAAAATCTGCTCTCCACATCGATTCTCTTCACTCTCACATCACAAATCGTCCCCCAATTTCCTCCCCGGAGCAATTTTCAACTCTTTCCCTGTTTCTGGGCCTACCCATTTTGCCAATTTCTCCATCTCCGGCGATTATCTCGATCGCGTTTTTTTCGGTTCCAATGACATCTCTTTCTGGTGGCATTTCGCTTTAGGAGGAGCTGTTAATAATCGGGATAGTGGGATTGTTTTTGGAGGTGATGAAGCTCCTGAAGTGGCGGTGGTGATGCTGGTAGTTGGGGGCGAAGGAGAAGAAGAATTGGTGATTTGGGAACGAAATTGGAGATTGATTTGGGGAGGAAATTGGAGATTGGTACTGTCACTTGATTTGGGGGGTGGAAATTGGAGAAGAAGATTGGTGATTTAGTGAATGAGGTTGCGTCGTGGTTGTCGGCGCATGAAATTGATGGAGTCCATGGCCATTGCATTGTGGAAGAGGCAGAGGTTATCCCGTTTGGGGAAGAGAGATGGAGACCTGGGTTCTTCCTTTTCATTTTTTCCCATTTTTTTATTATTTAATGTGCAAAAAATGCAAATGACAAAAACACCCTTAAAAAATCATGTGAAAGTCACGTGTTTTGCTTTGATCGGAAAAATACGCCGGAATGTTGACCAAGGTATTGAAATTAAACAAATTTCAAAGGTTGGGTACTGATTTGTCAAAATTCAAAGGTTGGGTATCAAAGTGCAACAAGGCTCAAAGGTTGGGGTGCAAAGAAAGATTAACCCTTAATTTAATTCATATTTCAATATTATCTATAACATCATACATAAATATACATATATATATATATACACATATATGTATATGTATATGTATGTAAATTCGATAATGTCTATATAAATAATCTAGTTTTTAACTGAAGTATACAAACTGAATATTTCTAAAATAAATATTATTTTAGTATGCACAATTTTATCATTAGAAATGGAATAGTGTTTCTATAAAGCAAAAAAAAAAAAAAAAAAACTAAGTTGTTCTTAACTTGTAAGAGTGAAAATATTTTATGTTATTATGAATTAAATAAGTTATAGATAAATAAACTATAATATAAGATTAATAATTGATAAAAAATAATAATTTTTTTAAGAAAATATATGTGTTTTTGGTGGAATTTTATATATGTTGTTCCACGATATTTTAACTAGTTGTATCATATTTCAGTTTATGAAGGCAAATTTACGTCGATCTTCTTACTTGAATTGCATGTTTATAATTAGGATTCACAAACCGATAAAAAAAAATTGTCTCAAGTAAAACATGTATTTATTTTAATATACGATCATTTTGATATGGATTCGGCTACGATTATTAATATTCATAGAGAGTAGCTGCCTTTTGACTTAAGTTCAACCCTACTGATTAAAATACATATATCAAATCTATTTAACTTAATATATTCATGGAGTGGGATTAGATATGCTTCAAGAAAATTATCACCCTAATGATCAACAAATTAATAAATTATGTTGTTATTATTATTATTATTATTATTATTATTATTATTATTTTTTTTTTTTTTTTGGGTACAAACAATTATGGTATAGCAATAGGTCATTTAGTTCATCGATTGAAATGAGATGAACTAGTTGAGTAATGAGATAACACAATTTTGTGTATAATTTATTATAGTTGACGGTAGATATTAGATCGGAAAAATTATACGTCTTCATCTTGTTTTTGGGTTCTATATCCAATTTTATACTTCTATATTCCATTACTTGAATTCAAATTGGACAACAAGTAAAACTCTTTTATTAGTTGAGTTCGATTTAATTCTATACTTCTATATTCCATTACTTGAATTTAAGTCGGGAAATAAGTAAAACTCTTTTTAATGAAATTTTCTTAATAATTAAATTTCTCATATCTGATCTATTAGAAAGTTGAATCAAGACCCCTTGGTATGGGTTCTAACCGTGTGTTGGTACAAATTTTACCTTTTTTTTTTTTTTTTCCTATGAGTTAAGTCGTCCGAACCACTTATCGACTTACCACTTAGATTATAAAACTCTCCCAATCAATGGTAGTTGCGTGCAGTGACAGAGCCAGAAATTTTATTTAGGGGGTTGACCAAAGCATAATAATAAAGGAAAATTCAATAATTTTTTTTTTGGTGTGGTCTCGATTAGTAATAATTTACTATATTGACCCTCACTAGTGTTAGTTTTAACTTAGATGAGGGGGGTTAATAATGAAAAATCACATGAAATTTCATATACATATATCTATATAATAATAAAAAAAATTTTTTTGAGAGGGGTCAATTGTACCCCCTCAACACCATGTGGCTCCGCCATTGATTGCGTTTTTAGGAACTCAAACTCGAGAACTCTGATTAAACTAGCATAGCGTCGAACTGCTAAATTATACCATTTGGTGATCAATTTCTACACTTTCTTTTTAGCGAAATGCCCATTAAATTAACAAATAAGACAACTTAAAATATAATATTTCCCTTTTCAAATCAATCATCTCAAAACAAAATCTAATATAATGTTGATGAATAGTTAAAAGATCATGTTAATTAAATTCAGCCGTCGATTGCAGAAAGCAATAGCTGGACTGAAATATAAATACGTATGTCCATCAAAATCAATCAAAATAATAATAAATGCTCCCAAATTAAAATGAGCAAGAAACCATTACTCTCATTTAATTCAAAACTGTTGAGAATAATTGAAGATCTCAGCCGCTTTTGTTAATTTCCATTTAGTTATTACTTTTAGGATAAACAAATGTTTGTACATATGCTTTACTCAACAAATTAATTGATGCAAAATCCGACTTAGGTGAAAAAAAAGGGAGAAATTATGTATACCTAAGTATTACTGCGAAGTGACGTGAATCTTAATTGACAAATTTAATTTCTACAACACACAAATTATAACAGCAACAATAATTTTATTTTAATTTAATTAAAGATTCGAGTTCAGATTCAACAAATTTTAACCCAACTTATTACATGTTGTTCATATTATATATATGTTTTTTTTTTTTTTTGGGTTAAGAAAGTCATATTATATGTAATTACATAATATATGTCTAATATCTTAAAAAATTAAAATTTTCAATCTTGAATTTGAACTTAAGCAAAGTTCAAATATATCAAATAGTTGGAACTCGAGCTCAAACGAGTTTTTGAGCTGAACTTAAAGTTCAACACTACTTAACTCATCTAGCTCGAACTCGAAATATTTTATTTCAATCCCGGGCCTAGAAAATAGGTAAAATCAACCCAATTCCACTCTTATACATCACAACTCCTGGTGCCTATTATTATTATTACTTTTTGATTTTCAATAATTTTCTTATCCAATTAATTGAAAAACTAATTTTTGGAGTGACTAAACATGCTTTTTATGGGGATTTCAATGTTGTTTTTTATATCTAACTTCAAATATCTTATTTAAGTGAATTCAAACTTCTATTCCTTTCAATTGAATTGACGCTATTGATGATAGAGTTATTTTATAATTTCACAAAATTTTCACGTACACTTAAATTGAAGTCACATCAAAATGAAATAATTTTGTTTTTTCCTGGTAAAAATTTAAACAAATTCAGCATTTGAATTCGTACACTCTTTCCCCTCTTCTTCTGTCAGAAATGTCTGCCCAAATTGTTAATGCTCCAAACCAAGAAAATCAGTCACAACCCCTAAACTATTACTATTTCAAACCACATTGCTCATTGTTTTCTCAACTCCTGCAAACATCACCAAACGGGCAACCAAGAAACCAAAATGAAACTTCCATTTCTGTTCAAAGCCACCGAAACCACCACCACCACCACCTCCGCCGCCGCCGCCTCGCCGTGGCTGTGGCCAAGCTGCGTCCACAGCCCCAAAACACTCTCTTTCCGGGCCAACAACCCCAATAACGACAGTTTCTACAAAACCATCAACTCAGCCTACCTCGACGACCAAAACAGCACCCAAGAATCATTTCCCGACGACAAAGATTCGATTTGTAGCGTCTGCACGTCTTGTCGACATCATTACGATGAAGAAATCTGCTTCGTTTCTGAAGAGGAGCCCAGAAACGATGAGGAGTCTGCGGTGATTAGAGGGTTGCGATCAGACAGGCTTTTCTTCGAGCCTGACGAGACGAGTTCCATACTCGAAGAAGCAAAAACACAAACAGGTGATGTGCGAAATAGTGAAAGCGTTGCTGTTCTGGCAATAGAGTCGAGGGACCCATTTGCTGACTTCCGTGCTTCCATGGAGGAAATGGTGGCGGCGCATGGGCTCGCGGAGTGGGAATCTTTGGAGGAGCTGTTGGCGTTTTTCCTCACCGTCAATGCGAGGCCCAACCATGGCTACATAGTCGGAGCTTTCGTCGATTTGCTGATACATCTCGATTTCGCTTCGGTTAATTCTTCTTACACCAACAGTTCTTCACCCATTTCCGCCATTAATGACGAGCATGCCTCTTCTTCCTCAACGGCAACAACCATTCCGTATTCTTTCACTTCCCCACTCTCATTTTCTTCCTCAGTCACCTATTCCTCCACCAGCGATCGTCTAATTTCAACAAAAATTGAAGATACTGCCATCCTAAAGGATGGACGACGTTCTTCCTCATCGTCGTATAGTGCTTGAACGCCAGGTGTTTGATAATGTGCTTAAATGGAGAAGAGGAAGAAATTTGCATACATATTAGTGTTAGATTAGTTCTAACTTCTAAGAGATGACTGTTAATTTTACTTTTTGTGTTTTTGATAGTCTCTTTTCAACCAAGTGTAGAGTGATTTGAAGAATGTTAAGTTCTTGTTCAAAAAAAAAAAAAAAGAGAAAAAGAATTTTAGTTCAATTTATTTTTGACAATTAATGATGATATTTAACCCTGGAATTCAAATTGGAGTGTAACTATCATTTTGACTGTCACAGTACAGGTGATGCAAAAATTTGGAATGGTCCTATATCTGCAAATTCTGCACCATCTTTATTTGTCATTTATATTTTTTGGTTAATATATCAGTATCATATATATATAACTTTTTCAACTTTCGGGTGTTGCAAAGATCTAATATATGACGACCCTTACGATCCAATTGCTCCATTCACAAGGTTAGAATTTGAATTCTAATACTTACTTAAAGAATTAATATCTCATCTCACTGGACCAACTGAACTTTGGTATATATCATAACTATATGCCAATATCTCATCATGTAACAGTGACTGATCTTTAATATATATTAGTATCATATGTCGCGGTTCAAGTGGAAATACTGATTAAAATCGAAATATACTTAATTTTACTCTATGGATGCACACACCAAACGGTTCAAATTATGTCACATTTTAAGTTCATTTAAACCTTCAACGATTCATACTCGAATCGAAACATCGGGTTAATCATTCAAGGATCTTCTCTCGTTCGCACACATTTGCTAATGTCTCCATATCCTAAGTGGAACATGAGCAAAGGCTGTTAGGGTTTTGGAGGCAAAAACTGAAACTGAAAAGAAACCTGCGGATGTACAACCTTTTTCCTGCTTTCTCAATTATGGGAGATGTAAAGCTCCTTTTCCTCTGCATCTTTTCCTGTTCTTTTACCATATAAGAACACAACTGTGAGTTTTTTGTAGGGATTTTGTTTGGTAAGGTATCTTTCATGTATACTTTTCAGGTCTGAGAAACATTACCAGTCTCCGATAACGACTAATGAGCTCAGAATCGGAGAAAAACAACAAAAAGTTGGAAATTATTCTCGAGGGTTGATGGGGAATATATGTTGATTAAGTTTCATTTAAGTTACTACTGGTCTTTCGATCGAACTAAGTAATTTTATCACCGAGCCGGGTATTATTTAGTGGTTCGATATTATGCTAGTGATGCGTATTGATAAGATCTAATCGTATTTTTCTCTTTTCGTGTGTTGGGTTTCCTTTTCAATGTCCCTGGTTTGATCTTTATATAAATATAAATATTTTGAAGTCTTTTACTTAGAAATTTTTAATTAGGCCTTTCAAGAAGAACGGTTGCTGGTTCACCAAATATTTTCGATGAGGCTCGACCCTGTGATTTACTTAACTTGCTAATACATAATTTTACATCGAAATAATACGAGGTTTTTGAACGTCCAAAAGAAATATAATAATATAGAACGTCCAAAAGGCAAAAACAATAGTCATATTAACTTAAATACCGGACGGAGGATCAATCAATTGTTGGTCATATTGGTTCCGATACTAGTAAGCTAATACCTGTTGTTAGATGTTTGTTTTTTTAATAGATAAGACTATAGAATTGTTCATGAATTAGCTAAAAATTTAACTAATTTTTAAGAAGGGAACTTCAATATCCCTAAATTTGTTTCGAAAATTGTAATGGCTGATTTGATGAATTAATATATAATTCATTGTATTGCTTAAAAAAAAAAAAAAAAAAAGCATAAAATGACCCAAAAGTAGAGCAGCAATTTTGAAGAAGACATCCTAGCGTGAAATGCTCCACTGTTTGTGCTGTTATTCCTACATTCGAGACATTATTAAATTTAAACAAATAAAACGTTATTTTAACTTATATTCAAACAAATTAAATATGTTGTCTTTACTCGTCATAATCCAAATATGTATTTTTTACTAGCTTTTATAATAAGATTGTGTAATTAATTTAGGCAGTTTTCATCAATATTCTCGCAGTTTAGGAATCTTTTCTGAGCGGTGAACCTTCTAAACCTTGTGTTTCTGCAAGTTTTATTATAATATAACATTTAAAACAGTGGAAATAGTGTGAATATTGATGCTAAGATCAGAGAATGAAATAATAAAAATATGCATGAATTGCATATATTTAACCATAAAAACTAATATAAATAGGGGGAAAATTCATTTTTTAAATGAATGAAAAATATTGTGGTTATTTCGTATGAGAATAATTTTCATAAAGATTTATTCTTATGAGACTAAAAGTGCATTTTTTTCGGGCATTTTCCATTCAAAAATAGAAAGTTATCGGATATCCGTCAATTTTCAAAAAAATTATATTATTACCTATATATTTCGGAAGATTTTCAATTTCTTCCCCTAATTAGGGATTTTCTCCCTCCTAATGAGATATTTTACCTTTTTAAATTAATAAAAATTACGGTTTGCTTAAAAATAATATTATGTATATATTGGATATTATAAATTTTTGTCCTTATGGTTATAAATCATGTTTTCGTCCCTGAACAGGACAACAAATGTAATATACTAATGGCAAATTAATGAACACCCCCTAGTATGGTTGGAAACTTTTGCTAAACCCCCCAATTCAATAAATAGATATATTACATCCCTATTATCCTTTTCATTTTTTTGTAAATCCCCCAAATCCTGTAAAAGTACCATAATACCCTTAATAAATTGAAGAAGAACATAGATGTCCATTGTCTTCTTCCCGCGTCTGATCTTTACTTCTTCTTCCCGCGTCTGATCTTTCTGGCTATATTTCGGCAACCAATTTCCGGCGACTCTTTTTCGAAACATGTTTCCGGCAACTCTGTTTCGAAACGCTATTTTATAATTTCTGGAATTATTTTTCTTTAACTAGACAAACAAACCTTCCAATAACTAATAAAATGAATATTTACACTACAAACTTAATCGATTATTATGCATTCCCGATGAGACGCTTGAATTAAATGAAAGGGTAAATCTTTCTTTGCACCCCAACCTATGGGGTGTGTTGCACTTTGGTACCCAACCTTTGAAATGTTACATTTTAGTACCCAACCTTTGAATTTTGTTGCACTTTAGTACCCAAGTACAGACGTGTACCCCAATGGTTGGTACCACGTGACATTTTCTCATTGGTCGGGGTACTAAAAGTGCATAAAATTCAAAGGTTGGGTACTAAAGTGCAACGTATCAAAGGTTGGGTACCAAAGTGCAATGCACCCCAAAGGTTGGGGTGCAAAGAAAGATTAATGAAAAGCTGCCTGCACTCTTTCCCGGAATTTGGACTGGCCAATCAACTTTACAATGCGATGAAGGGGTGCATCGGTTGGTTTACGGTCCAATCACCTTTATTAGTACCTTCAATCTTGCCCTGTACGCAGAGAGCTGCAAAATTTTCATCCCCATTTCATCACCTGCAAGAAGCTCTGCTTCTCTTTCTCTCCCAGATCTCAATCCTTGACAAACAAGGTCATGAATCCCCCTCCAAGACCTATTCTGGCATGGGTGGAAGCGTACATGGTTGAACGTCTTCGGATTTATGTCGGAGACAACGAAATCGATCGGCTAGAAGTCTTCGACACAGTGCTGTTTATTGTGGCGAGTGATTTGACTCAGCGATTCAAAACAAGATTCTGGGCCCGAGATGTTGTAGCAGCGGTGAAAGAACTGCGGATAAAATTTTACGAATTCCGTAGATTATTGGCGTGTCCTGGAGTTAAAATGGGTGCTAATCGTATTCACGCCGAAATTGAGACCCTGTATATTATGAAGTGAATACCATTGAGATAAGTCGAATTCATCCGTGTCCCCATTTTTTTTTTTTTTGGAATTGTTCATTATTCAATGTTTAATTTTACATAGGTTATTCGTCGGGATTCCAACGTCTGGGCATTTGGATGCCGTTATTACGACGACCTTAGGTATATCTTCAAAGTGCGGTGGACACACCTTTTGGAGGGCGAAGAGGAGCACCTCCACGCATACTACATTGACGATAGGGACTCGGACCCCGAGTCCTTTGACAGCGCGGATTACCCAGGCTATGAACAATCTGAGGAGAGTGTTAATTCTATTATCCCTCAGGAAGATCCGGATGAGGTTAATCAGTTTCCTCCCCCATGATACAGACAGTGCTTCTCCAAAATTTGTTGTTTGTGGATTGTTTATAGTAGTTTAAATATTACTGTTAGTTGATTGTAGTGTATATTTTTGGTTCTGTAATGAAATGTTTAGTGTTGGTTGTTTATTGTTGTTTGATTCTAGTATATATCTTGCAAGGAAATCTGTTTTAGTTGGAAGATTAAGAGTTAGTTTGATAAACTGATGAACTATATGACAGTTATATATGAAAACAGAGAAATTGATGAACCATATGAAATATATGACAGTTATATATATGAAAACAGATAAACTGATGAAATATATAGAACCAAAAGTGCAGATTGTTGAGTATTGGTGTGGTCATCAGTAATTAGACTTTGTCCAGTGAAACGTTAGAAATGCGTAATTAAAGGTAGACTTTGTCCAGTGAAACATTAAGAAATGTGTAATTAAAAGAATGTTTTGTCCAGTGAAACGTTAGAAATGCGTAATTAAAAGAAGACTTTGTCCAGTGAAACGTTAAGAATACGTGATTCAAAGAAGACTTTGTCCAGTGAAACGTTAAGAAATGCGTAATTAAAAGAATGCTTTGTCCAGTGAAACGTTAGAAATGCGTAATTAAAAGAAGACTTTATCAGGTGAAACGTTAAGAATGCGTGATTCAAAGAAGACTTTGTCCAGTGAAACATTAGAAATGCGTAATTAAAAGAATGCTTTGTCCAGTGAAACGTTAGAAATGCGTAATTAAAAGAAGACTTTGTCAGGTGAAACGTTAAGAATGCGTGATTCAAAGAGGACTTTGTCCAGTGAAACATTAGAAATGCGTAATTAAAAGAATGCTTTGTCCAGTGAAACGTTAGAAATGCGTAATTAAAAGAAGACTTTGTCCAGTGAAACGTTAAGAATGCGTGATTCAAAGAAGACTTTGTCCAGTGAAACGTTAAGAAATGCGTAATTAAAAGAATGCTTTGTCCAGTGAAACGTTAGAAATGCGTAATTAAAAGAAGACTTTGTCCAGTGAAACGTTAGAAATGCGTGATTCAAAGAAGACTTTGTCCACAACATTACAATAGAGAGAATCAAGATTTATTGAATCATGAACACAACATTCCAATAGAGTGAATCAAGATTTATTGAATCATTGAATCATGAACACAACATTACAATAGAGTGAATCAAGATTTATTAAATCATGACCACAACATTACAATAGAGAGAATCAAGATTTATTGAATCATGAACACAACATTACATTTGACTGAATCAAGATTTATTAAATCATGAACACATCATTACAATAGAGTGAATCAAGATTTATTGAATCATGACCACAACATTACAATAGAGAGAATCAAGATTTATTGAATCATGACCACAACATTACAAGAGAGAATCAAGATTTATTGAATCACGTATTTTTAAGGTTTCACTGGATAAAGTCTTCATTTAATCACGCATTCTTGACGTTTCACTGGACAAAGTCTTCGTTTAATTACGCATTCTAACGTTTCACTGGACAAAGTCTGATTTTAATTACGCAATTCTAACGTTTCACTGGACAAAGTCTGCCTCTAATCACGTATTTTTCTAACATTTCATTGGACAAAGTCTTCGTTTAATTACGCATTTCTAACGTTTCACTGGACAAAGTTTTCGTTTAATTACGCATTTATAGCTTTCACTGGCCAAAGTCTGCCTCTAATCACGCATTCTTAACGTTTCACTGGACAAAGTCCACCTTTAATGACGCAATTCTAACGTTTCACTGGACAAAGTCTTCCTTTAATCACGCATTTCTATTATTTCACTGGACAAAGTCTACCTCTAATACATTTCACTGGACAAAGTCTGCCTTTAATTACGCATTTCTAACGTTTCACTGAACAAAGTATTCTCTTAATCACGCATTTCTAACGTTTCACTGGACAAAGTCTTCTTTTAATTAAGCATTTCTAACGTTTCACTGGACAAAGTATTCTTTTAATCATGCAAATTGAGAAAACAACATCAAGCAATTTATCGACGTAGTTTCAAACAAATAGAAACAATCATAAAGGGGTGTATACGATTACAACAACAAATAAAGTTCCTTAAAAAAGAGTGAATAAAATCAATCCACAACTCCAGAACACGCAGTGGATCTGATCAATCCTCAACCTCAGAACAAACAGTGGCCAAGCATGAACCATCAGCGTAGGGGTTATATCTTCTCTTCCTGACACAGAATGAGATTACTGACCAGAAATTAATAAATATAGTGTTAATACAGAAACGAATAAATTAGAAATCCCATATCTTCTCTTCGATGCTTGCTTCCCACCTAAATAGGCAGGAGGCCAAATCGCCCTCATCTCAACAATGTTGAGTTTGGCAAGTTCATGCAGTTGGATCATAGTTGGAATCTGCCCGTCGCGTCGTAGACTAACCCACAAACCTTTTTTATGGGATGCGCGGTATTGTACTACGTAAGCATCAGAGTTGAAGTCTGACCACTCTTCACCAATTTGGGCGTGAATCTCTTCCACTGATGCACTCCGCGAAATTGGAAATACCGTAATTTCGCCATTAAACCAATAACTTCCTAGGATTTGCTTGTCTTGAGCTTCGTCACCGGCCAACGCCATCTTCAAAATACCAATTTGAAGTATCAGTTTGCAGAGGATCAACAATTCGAGTCCATACAAAGTATCAGCAATTCAATTCGATACAAATTATCAGTGAATTATACTGTTTATTTCACATAATTAACATTCAATTAACGCCAGGAATATATTCAATTAACATTCACACGCTGACAATACCTTATAGCAGTACAGGAAATAGAGCACGATAACTAAATCGATTCCCCGTTGCCGTCGCTTATCAAGATTCTGCTGTCTTCGTTGCCGTTACCACCGCCAACCTTTATCCTGCTGTCGTCGCGGTTAGATCTCGTTGCCGATGAAGTGGAAATGTGGTTGCAGATTATGAGATGAATCTTTCCTAAAATGGGAATCCATTTTTTCGGCGAGGGGAAAAAAGGGGAAAAAAACAAGAAAAAGTGGGGGCAAAACAGACTTTTCAGGGTCATGGGGGGTTTAGAAAAAATAACTTGTGTGTTGGTAACCTAAAACATACATTTTCCAAACTAGGGGGTTTAAGATAACTTTTGAGGATATTTGGTCATTTTAAATAACTCCCCCATATACTAAATGTGCTTATTATTAAAAAAAATAAAAAAGGGAATAAAATTAAGAACCAACCGTTATCACGGACCAGAAATATAATTTTCTCAAAAATAAAACTCATTGAGATTCTGAAGTTGATCTCGATCTGGGATAAAACCAATCCCTCAGAATCTCAAATCTGCAGGCTCACCATGTCCATTTATACATTGGGGAAAACAACTTTTTTTAATTATATTTTTTTATTTGTTGTGTATTAATGAAACTTTCATTTCCAACAAAATCGATATTAAAGTGTTACAATATTAGTATCGTGTCGGGTTTATATTGTCATTTTAGTTTAGATAACGCCAAATGGCCATATTAAACAAAGCAAGGGTTGTTAAAGCTATATTTTATGTCAACTGTCAATTAATAATTAACTAGCAATTTTAGCACACTCTATGCATGTGTAAATAACAAAATTATAATTATTTATATATATATTAAATTAAAATTTTTATGTTCATATTTATTTTATATTTATTTTTAATATGACTAAAGTTTAAAAACTAATACAAAATAGAAATTAGAAAATATGAGAAAAAATAAAAATATATAATAGACTAAAGCGGTTAGTCTCTTAAAAATAGTTAAAATATAAATTAAAAAATATTTCAAAAAAAATAAAAGAAAGTTGAGAGAAGAGTGGATTTGAAACATGTTCCGTATGGGATGAAAAAAAAAAAAATTAATTAAATGAAAAAAGAAGTTAGAGACCAATCTAAGAGACCATACTTGGGTTTCGTGCTTAATAATAGAGTAAGATAATTCATGCTTTAATAAATTTAAAATAATTATGATTCATGTCATGTTTAGTTGCTTGGGACGACCACAAGCCCACATCAAACCTAGAAGGCCCAACCTTTTAATCTTTGCTATATATATCATTTGGGCCAGACCAAAGAATCTATGTAAAACATGAATAAGTAATTTTAATCGTGTAATTTTAATTATATATATATTTTTGCTTTTGAAATCGTATTTTTTATTTTAATTTTGATATTTCATCTCCTATTACGTTCGCTTATACTCGTCATTCGCTTATACTCAGTCAAGGTCAACTGCATTGCCATGCGATACTATAAATCTCGACCTTTAGGATTATTATGTTTAAGACGTACGTATAAATGAAATAAAATATGAAATTATACACAACCGGAAAAAGAAGATCCAATCCGCCCCTTTTGTATATTTTGGCAAAATTATAAATTTAGTCCTATTTATTTCAAAATTTGTAATTAAATTTTGTAAGTTTGTAATTTTAACAATTTTGGTCCTGCCCATTTCAAAATTTACAATTAAATCCTGTAAGTTCTAAAATTTTGCAATTTATGTCCGAATTCAGATAGCACGGGCCATGCTTGAATTCAAATCGAGATACTCTTTTTTGTTTGAGCTGCTCCAAAGTCCAAACACGTAAATCGAAAGAGATCTTCGTGGAACTGTAATTGTCCGTTTTTTGTTTGCCGGCCGATAAGATCTTTAAGATTGATCAGCTAATTGGGTTGGTTTGACTATTTTTTTTCTATTGAAAAGGAGTCGGTTGTCTAAGCGAATCACCTTCTTATAGGCTCCGCTGGACGACACGACATTTTCATTCAAAAATGATTATATCTTTTTATTTAAATTTTCTTTTATTAGATACGCTACATGTATAATAATTCTTTTATACAAGTCAGATATTTTCGTGATGTTATCCCGCAAAGTCAGCAAAGAAATGAGTCATGTGGCCAATTCGGGCAACTAATTAATAAATTTTCCCGAGAAAATTGGACATAAATTGCATATTTTAGAACTTACAGGACTTAATTGTAAATTTCGAAACGGACAAAACCAAAATTGCCAAAATTACAAACTTACATGATTTAATTACAAATTTTAAAACGGATATAACTAAATTATTAAAATTACAAACTTACTGGACTAAAATTACATTTTTGCCTTTTATTTTCTAATTTTATTGTGCTAGTTGATTTCATACTTCTTGCATCAGATTAATATGTGCGATAGGTTTAAATCATATGCCCATATTAAATGAAGCATTTTAGACCAGTGAAAATAACATTTTTTTTATTTTATTATTATTATTTGTAGAGCAGTAAAGGTAACATGACTTCAATAATTTGTGTATTAAAGTCGCCACTATTCATCTTCATCACGATTTTTTCCTGACTTATGAGGGCCGTTAATCATCAAATTGTAACGTCATTTCTAATTCAAATTTGATCCGAACAAATCAGAATAATAAAAAATGAATAGTTTACATTTCTCGGTATAGTTAATGAAAATTTTAAGTAGAATTATCCGAACCGTACTTGTAACTTGTACATAAATGTCCATATGGGATTACGATTTATGGGGGCCAATTGGCAATTTGATCATGTACAAAAGATTTTGTAATGTTAGTGTATTTCTCTAATATTCAGATATTTTTAAAAATATTATTTTTTCATGTCATGTTATGTTGGACACTCGTATGCAACACCCTATCTGATACTTCTCATGTGAATTTTTTTTTTAAAAAATCCGTATTGTCGTATTCGTATCGTGTTGTGTCCGTGTTGTCATGTATGTGTCCATGCATGATACGTCTAATTATTGCGTACTAATTAGACTTTCTTTTCCCATTAATAGATAAATATAATGGATCGATAATTAGATTCTTGGTTTGAGCATATATATTGATAAGATAGAAGGTCAAAGACCATAATCTACCTAAGGTATTTTTAACTTGATTTGGGAGTTTAACTTGCATTATGTTTTGCGAAATTATCATGATGGCTAATGCCAATGCATTCACCATTATATTTATGACCTCAATTTATTATAATTTTCTATCTTTTTCAATGATATTACTTAGTTTTGTTATACTCAAAATTTACGAATAAATTTAATAGTTACCAATAAGCTATTTTTCATTTATTATGGGTTGATATTAAATCAGAATAATAAGATATGAACTTGATTTTCTGATCAGTGTTAGCAGCATGTTAAATGATTAAATTACAAAATTTTTAATTAATCTAATAGAGCATAAAACTGTCATTCTAAACTAGTTGGCAATATGTCATTACTCATTTCTGCATAGTTTTGTGCCCACAAAACTTTATAATAGTTATGTATCTATACTTTTTTTATTAAGCTTCAAATTTAATTATACGTGATCCGTTGAACTTGATATCTATTTTTTGTTTTTATTTGATATGAATATCCCACTCTACGTAAAATATTCTCATAATAAATCAATTGCATTTCAAACTCGTACAAATCTTCATGGTCAATATTATGCCATGTCTCGAATATTTTCTAAAGAAGCACGCTGTATAGATACTATTTGAAATTTTTTAAATAGACAAATATATAAAAAAAAATGAGTAAGAAAATTAGCATAAAATCATAAAAGTTACAAATAAATTTTAATATATTTAGATAATAATTACTATTTCTTCAAACGCTACAAGTGCAAAGTTACTAGTTAGAATTTAACTATTTAAGTGTATGTAGGGGACATTAATTATAGGTCAGACGGTGACAGCTTGTTTTATTTTTATATTAGATCTCGATCTTTCATAGTTAGTTCGAATCGGCCGGTTTTAAGTGGCAAATTCTCTCAATGTCAGTTCGAATTGGAAATAAGTCACTGATACTTGCTTGTTTGAATCTTGCCGTATATTTGGTGATTGACTCGATTATCGTGACTTGAACCTTAATCACTAACTTGATTGTCGTAGCTGTGATGGGTGACTTAGTTGTCCTTGAATGGATTCATTTTCTCGCTACTAATGGCCCGATATTGTTCACGCCTCATTTATTCCGCGGCACTTCTGTATGTTTTCTTTGTTTGACGATTGGATTGTCTCGTTGTATTTTTTGCTTCGTGATATAAATGAGGAGGGACCCTCGTTAAATCTCCACGGTCCTACAGATCGATTTCTTAAAAAAAAAATAAAAAATTAAGGTCGACGATGAATTTATTGCCTTGGAAGCCCGTACATTTTTCTAATTGTCCTAATATGTTTAATTTTATAATTTTAAAAATTATTTTACATCTATCGAATTACAAATTATATTTAAACACGAATTATATGAACAAAACACAATATTGTTTGGCCCCCCACCATGATTATATACAGACAATGATTAATCTTTGGGATTGATGAAGGAAAATGACCCGAGAATGGAGAAATGTCCAAACATGTACTCCAGATTTTATGAACCCATCAGTATTTCCTGACGAGGCTTGTAATTGGTAAATGTCTTTTTCTCCATTTCCCCCTCCTTTTTCAGATTTTTCAATATATGTAATAAACATATAAAGTCTATATCTTTTGAAATAAATATTTTTGTCATTCGAAGATTTTTACAACTCAAAATTTAAATTATTTGTTTTGCAAATTGTCATGTGAGTCTTTTGTTTCTAACATACTATCTTCAAACTTAGTTTTTACAAATTTTAACGCCAAAATACAGCCCATGCACATGGTATAAATTTGTTTTCACTAAAGGTAACTATATTCAGAGTCAAATGGGGTGCAGTTAAGTGAAAGAGACTCATTCTTTTTTAATTAAATATTAGGAATCCAAATTTTGAGTATGGAGCAATATTTGTATAAACACCCTAGTCAGTTATTTCATTTTATAAAGTGCCTATAATTTAATGAGCTTGTCGATTAATTATTGTAATCCAGAGAGAATATTTCGATTAAAAAGAAATTGGCATTATTTATTATGTATTTTCCTTCCAAGAATATGAGCTATTTTATGCTCCTTTTCAATTCCCCCATTGATGAAACAATAGGGTTTACTTTGTCCCCCATTACAAGAAACTCATTATAACTTGAATGACTTTTGTTGCTGGATTACAATTTGACAATAGCTGATACACCAAATATCAAATGGGGCTACATTTCACTCTAAGCCTCATATTTTGATGCCCTAAATCCAAACACATTACATATATCCACAAATTTTGTTTTCTTTTTCTGATAATTATTAAAGAATTGTGTCTTATTTTGTCCAATATTTAGCCAACAAGATAGCTCTCTCCCCTAATCCATTTTGTCAAAAAGTTTGAAGTGATTTAGAACTATCATTTCCATAAAGTGAAACTCATCGACTTTCTTGATTTTGGTCTTTTCAACGAGAAAGATTTATACCACAATCTGAGGAAACAGTATAATTATGAAGGCAAATATATATCAAATATTATATATGTTTACAAAAGTGGGGAGATACTTGATATGGGATTGTGATAAAAGGGGCTTTTGTGTTATATACTTTGCTTTAATTTGGTGAAGTTGTGGTACATATTAATGCTCGTATTACAAGAATAAAGAGTAATATCAATCTTCACGGGAGAGATGCTAACAAGGGTTGATACAAGTGGTTAAAGGATTCATTTCCTAGGATAATGATCTGAATTTGAATCTCTATTCCCACCTAAGGATGTGTATTAAAATAAAAAATAAAAAAATAAAAATCCTGCGAGATCATGCAGTACATATGATTGCATAATTTATGAAATAAGAATCATTAATTTGTTAAAATTTATGCTATCTAGGCCCTTACACAACTATAATTGCGAACTATAAGCCATGAATATTATATATAGTTCTTAATTGTGTGTAAACATTCTTTTTTCTTATGATACATATTAAAAGGAGAAATTTAGAGAGGGGTGGCAACAAATTAAAGATGTCTCCCACTAACACAAGTTCACGTGGACATGATTTCTGTGTTCCTCATGCCGTTGAAATTCCAGATTTTTGTTCTAATTTTTGTAGAATTTGTGGCTTTTAATGAGATTTTAGTCACATCAGCTTGATTTCTATTTATAACAGAATAATCTATCTTCTGTTGCTATTCTTTATAGATCATTCGTGCAATATCTTTTGGGGAGAATTATGTTTAGTGGCTTCGGTAAAATTATAAATCCAACTTTTAATTCTTTCATCTTCTATTTTTTTCCAGATATAGATATCGAATAATATGAAAAATCTACCTTCAAACCGTACATATAACTTTAATCGAACACGGTTTTTCCCTTTCACCTCAATTAATCGATCACATAGTTATAAACCGTCTTTCTATTAAATTAACTGATCAGGATAATCGATTTTAGGAACGAGTATGATATCAAAAGACAATCTACTTTCATTTCGTATTTTAGTTTAAATTAACTCATAATGTTTACCTAGCTTAGACGTGCATAAAAGTGTAAATTACTTCAATAATAATACCTTTAATTACCGTTTTGGACATGCTAACATGTTACTGCAAATATTATAGATTACTGATTATATCGTAAAATTTTAAATCAAAGAAATTCAACCGTAGTTCTGCCTAATCTGAGAATAGTAGTTGTTGTAATTGCTCGCATCTTAATGATAATTTATTTCTCATGACTGCAACCTTTACTAATAAGCCCAATATGTTTTAATATAATGACAAATTTTCTATACTTTGAATTTCATAAAAAGATGTTATTCCACATAAAAATAATCTACAACAAATATAGAGTTATTTTGCTGCAAATTAAAGAATGGACGAAATGTGTCACTGATTCACGAAGCACGAGTTAACTTGAGACAGCCACTATTCTCTGAATAATTTTTCCCCTCTGATATTATCGGTAAATGCACAAACCAACACTACATGATTCATTACTGCCTGACATGCTGAAGCAGCTATACATCACAACACCTATGCATAGTTTCTATTAACAACATATAATTCAATCTCAATGCATGGATGTTCTTCTTTTTCTTTTTTCTTTTTTTTTATTCTAATTCGATTAGGTCAGTACAACCATTTCTAGAACTATTATGTAAAGTTTAAAAGAAATTATCAATGTATAGTAGGTGTAGCAAACTTGTACTTGCGTATAAGCTGGATCGACCGAAAAAGATAGAGTTAGAATTTTTTTCATATTCATAATAATTATTTAATTGGGAAAGGAAACAAGTTGATAGTCGATTATATTTTACTATATTAAGGGTCTAAGTTGGAGTTTTTAACTATAAATGAAAAACAATGGCTGCAGTGTGATCGGTCAATAATGTACAGACATGGTATATTTGAATTACAATTGGAACATGATGAGATCCTCTATTCCATTCTTATATTTCATCTCTTGCTCTGTACGTTAGATATAGGACACGTGTATACTTAACGGAAGAAGCATAACGGAGCAATTTAACTTCCGTCTATGGTCTTCTTTCTCCCAAAATTCTCTCCCATAATTCTGCTTTCAGTTTTATTTCCGAAATTCACCCAAAAGTCTCAACCCAATAATTCTTTCAGTTTCAAAGCGAAAAGGTGGCGGATGATTTCAAATAAGCGGCGTTGATTCTCTGATGTAGCCCGATGTAAAGCCAGAGCAATTTCTCCAATTTTCGTTTTCCGCGAAATGGGCGAATTGCGGAAACAAGTCATCTCTAATTATTTGAGTAGTCCTACATCTTTAGAGATGGTTTATTTGTTTGTGTTATCCTTAATTTTCTGAAGAAAAAAAATCATCATAGCTCCCCGACTCCTTTTGGATATTTAGAAATCTTAGTGTTGATAGTATATTCTTGAATCTTGATTCATGATATAGTTTTTCTCTTAGTTTTTGTTTTGAGCTGTAGTAGAGTTGGTGTTAGTTATAAGACAAACAACAAAACAGAGAGGTTATCAATTTAACTCAAGAATAATATACTAACATAATTAGGTTTCTCATTCTAGTGTTTATCCGATGAAGTAGTTTGTAATCACCCCAAAAGAAATCTGGAAGGAAGCATTGGATTAGAATTTTGCTGAAGATATCTTCAAGTATTCTTCGAGATCTCTTCAGAAAAACTTTTATTTAATTTTATCTGTTTTGGATATACATAATATATATATATATATATTTTTTTATTTCTTGGATAAAAGGTTACCTTTTCTTTTTCCTTCCTTTAATAGATCGACGTTAGGGTTACCAACAATCCGTTATCTATTTTATTTTTTTCTTTAATAAAATCTATAAGTTTTCACAGGTGTCACACATCCAACATATGGAGCACAAGATGGAGCAGAAGATCCGAACCGTATTTAAACCTATAGTTCATATATATATATATATATATAATAATGTCATTTATAATTATTGCAATAATATAATTTTTATAATTATTGCACTCATGTAAGGATGCAGGAACTTCTATGGTGACCACCGAACTGCAAACATAAATAGTTCATTAAATTATATCATTCAAAAAGACTGAGACAATCATTTATTGACTATGGGAAACGAAATTAATTCTCAAAATCACATGCATCTGATTTTTTTTTTTTAATTAAATTTTTTTTTTTTAAAAGTGCATCTGAATTAAGAACAATTAAAGTGGTCCTTACCAATCCGATTAGGCCAAGTACAATTGTTAATATAATTATATTTAAAATGTTACACCCTATTAGATGGAGTGAATTAAGTAGTCGCACGAAATTAATTAACTCTCCAGTGCATTGAAAACAGCTTTAACAGTTTTCTTCATTAACTTTTCAAATCCCAACGTCGTCTATCTTTCCCCACCCAAGAGGTTTTTTTTTATTCCCCTTTTCTCAACTAAAATCATATATTTTTTTATCTGAAATATAAAAATATTTTTAAAACTATTATTTCGTAAACTTTGGATAATCATTCGGTCATTTATTAATTGATAGCAATCTTATTCATTTTATATCATAATATTGTATTTGTATATATTCACGGTAATTTCTCATCAATGGGATATATTGTCCTCGGTAGTAGCACGTATTGTAATGCATACCTCGATAATTAATATGGTCAAATCTGATCATGATCACTTTGAATGCATATATATATATATATATATATATATACTTATTCACGGTAATTTCTCATCAATGGGATATATGGTCCTCGGTAGTAGCACGTATTGTAATGCATATACCTCGATAATTAATATGGTCAATTAATCTGATCATGATCACTTTGAATGCCGACCCCATTCGCTTCATTATTAATCATTTATTAGGCCTTAAATTAAAGAAACTATTATTTTGAAAATATCAAGTATAATTGATTCAGTGCGAGGTGTGTGTACCTTTCTCTAATGTAATTTTTGTCTAATAGAGAATTTACTATATTTAAACATCATATGTGGTACTATTTATAATTTATTAATAAATTTAAATGGAGATAAACAATTAAGAAACTGATCAAAAGCATTTGGCTTCTATATCTTATCACATGTTTATTGTGATATAATACAATGTATTAACTGATATCCAAACCTAAAAGTTTCTACTTAATTATTACATATATTTACACATATCTTTCCAACAAAAAAAATATATTTACACATACCTGCTGTTTGAAATGCTATAATTTTGGAGATAACGAAAGTAGGTAACATAATATTACAAACCATTGACTTAATTAGCTGATCACCTTAATTTAAATAAATAGCTTGCACGTCCACCCTCCTAAATGTGAATTGTCAATGTGTTGCAAGAAAAAGGCAAGCAAAATACACTTCAAGATGCAATCCCAACAACCCTTAACTAAAACAGCAAAACCTAAACATCAAAAACACAAAAAAGATTACAATTTTCACAGAATTTTGACAGCACAAGAACATTAATTATAAAAAATTCTGTGAAAAATCAATCTCTTAATCTTTAACTTAGTTTCCTACTAATCATGCTCACTAAAATAGTTAACAACTTAATCACATGAGACCCTCTTCACTATTTCTAGCTTAAATATTTCCATAATAATCAAACATAGTGAAATTTTTATTAAGACAAAGTGCAAACCCTAATAGTTGGGAGGCCTGATGGAGTACACCCCATTCCAGATCTCTGTAAAAGCTCTAACAATAACCCCATGGTAGTACGGCGAATTGAGCTGCAAGAAACAGTTCAGAAGCTCTTTCAGATCATCCTTCGAGTATATCTCCTTCTCCAGAATCATCTGCAGCATCGAGCGCCGGAAATCAAGATACGGGTCGTCGGAGTCTTTCTCCACCGCCACACTGTCGCCGCCGATCCTTCCAAACCCCTGAATGGCCCTCAGGCTCCTGATGTCCGACTCCGGGTTGGAGGAGTAGCACGGAGGCGGCGTGTCCATGGCGGACGAGAAGGTGGTGGCCGTTGTGGTGGTCGTGGTGGTGCTCTCTAAAGAGGCCGAGGAGTAGTAGTGGGGCTGGTTTTGCCGCCCTAGCGACCTTGGGCTGAATAACCGGGAAAGCCTGGGCCGACGGCAGCCGCTGCTGCACCCCAATTTCACACTCACCGTGTTTAAAACGTACTTTTTCTTGCTTCCCGACATCTTGTTGGAAGGAGGAGAATATTATTTAGTCAGGAGAGCGAATATTAGAAGGAGGACTTGAGGAAAATATTTGAAGATTGGGGAGGGGAGGGGGGGGTTTGAGGAAAGAACTGAGATTCAGCTTAAGGAAGTGGAAAAGATTCTCATATATATAAATTCTGCATGTGAGACATTGAGGGCTAGCTATGCGTGCTAATCTCACAGCTTGTGTTCTAATATTCTGAAACTTTATAACATTTGTACTTTGCGGAATTTTCAGTATTGCAGATGGATTTGGATTGTACGTGTGAGTTTTGATTGGGCTGTGATGGTTGGGGGTGAGGGGGCTGTTACTCTAAGCGTTGAAAAGTCATGATTATGTTTTGAGTAATTTAGTAATAATGGAGAAATAGTAAGGGAGATTGAAGTCTGACATGACAGTGGGTGTGATGATACTGGGGATCAATTAATTAAGGTAAAGTCATAAAGCAATCAAGACACTTGATTTATGTATGATGATCGTGGTTTAGATCTACCTTCTGGGAATGATTAGGAAGCTTCTCTTTGTCACATATTTTAATTAGTATAATTGCTTTCGGGTTATATTGTTTTCGAGTTTCATGATGCTTATGAAGGCTTATGGGGTGTTATGCAGACATGGAATGTATTATTGTATGCTGTACGATTATCTCACGTTGACCATATATATATAACGTACAAGAAGATAATGTTGTGTACTAAGTCATCAACTATAGCTTTTGGCCTAGTGCGAAGCGCTTTATATATCTTAGTTCACATAGTGCGGATGCGAGTACGGGTACAAGTATAAATACGTTATTGTATAAAATTTTTAAAAAAGTTAAGTACAAGTATGTGTTAAAGCGTCTAACAAAATATATTTTAAATAAGGGAAAATTACATCCACCTATCCTATCGTTAGGCGTAATTACAAACTAGTCCATCATTATCGCGAAATTACAAATAAGTCCCTATAAGTTATGTTCGGAATGAGGTCCTAGACGGAAGTTGTAAATTTACCCACTTGCCCCTGACGGAAATGCTCCATTTTTTTCCGAATTACTTAATTGAACCTTATAAAGTGGAAATGACTTGGTTGCCCCTCTTTGTATGAAGTAAACGAAAAGGCGGGATTTATCCCTCCCAAAAACATCATGTCTCAGACTTAGTCATTCTCTCTCTCTCCCTTGTGCGAAGGAAGAAGAACATTAACCAACTCACTCACCAATCAGCCATAACCTCACAATTTTCGCTTGAAATTCTGTAAGTTTACTTGTTGATGGACCACCACGACACATAGTGGTTGTTTATCTGTGTTGTTCGTGCTCGCGAGAGAAGGCTGAGGTGAGTTCAGACCATCTCATGCAGAGTTCTATGTGATTAGGGTTTGGTTGATAAATTTTCAACAAAATTTTTGTGTTGTCATCGTCGGAAACCGTTGATTGTGTAAAAGAACTTAACTTTTTGGGCTACAGATGGGGCTTGTGTGCGTTATTTGTAGAAAAATTTTAGTTCTTGGTTAGTACTTTTGTTTTTTTTGGTGTGTAAAACACTTTTCCCTAGGGTTTGTTTCATTTGTTAGCATTGGTTAGGAAAACCCCCAAATTTGTTGCCTAGGGTTTATGTTTTCTTTTTAAAATGAAATCTATAAAAGGGGCAATTTTTTTCCCGGAAGTTGTACGCTTATAGTAGTTGATTCTTTGTTTATTTCATGACCTAACTGACATTTATGTGATTTTCGGTTGTTTCAGGAGTTATGGCACCAAATACTTGCACACTAGTGGCTCATTACAAAGATCAAATTACAAGTTTACATGATATTGACCCAGATAGGTACAGTATCTTTGATTTTCGTATTGATTTGAAGGAGTTATTCAACTTAGATTCTGATTCCTTCACTATAGTTGCATCTGTATGGGGTGGGCAATCTCGGATACCTATTTACAGTGATGCAGATGTGCTTAGAATGTTTGAATTGAACTGTGATGCTGTCTTGTTTGAAGTGCATATTTTGTCTACCAAGAATGATTGGAATGCATGTAACATTGAACATTTGGATGGTTCAGTTAATATGGGTATGAATGATGCTACAATACAACTAAATGAAATGAATGGCACAGTTAATATTAACACTGTTGTTGGGCATGGGAACAATGTGGGTAGGCCTAGTCATGATAGCACAAGTAAAGGGAAGGGGTTGCCTACTAAGACTGATGGTAAAAAGGATAAAGTGAGATAAATACTGAAGGCAGTGGTAAAGATAAAGCTAGTTGTAGTAGGGATAAGGACAAAACTTCTGTTTTATCTGAGGATGAAGACTATAACTCTGATGATAGTCTTTATGTGCCTGAGTTAGATGTTGAGAATGTTGATGACATTACCCTTGATGATTCAGTTTCTGATGATTTATCCAGCTATGAATCTGATGACAATTGTGAGGCTGAAAACAATTCTGATGAGGAGTTTGACAATGATCCTTATAAGGGTACATTTAACTATCCACCTGTAGATGTTGATGATGGGAGTGATAAGGTTAACTTATATCTAGGGAAGTATTTTGATGATGTTGAGCATCTTAGGAAAGAGCTTAAAGATTATGTAATTCAAGAAGGTTTCAAAATAATTAGGAAGAAGAATAATTTAAAGAGGGTTACAGTAGAATGTGAGAATCATGGGTGTGCATGGAGACTTCATACTTCTGTTATGTGTGATGGTAGAATTTCCAGATTAAATCTTATAACAGTGTTCACACATGCTTGAGGAGTGATTGTACCAAAGAAGCAACAACACAATGGATGGCTGAGAAATTGGTTAAGATTTTGAGAAAGACACCAAATATTACCCCCAAAGAGATTAAGAGTAAAATGCAGAAATACAATATTAACCCTCCATACATGCAGATATATAGGGCCAGAAAATTGGCCAAAATTGAGATTGAGGGCAGCCATAGCAAGTTATATGGTAAGTTGCCATTCTATGCAAAGATAGTCCAGCAACTTATGGGCCAAGTTTGAATGTCATACCTACATTCAAACCTACATTTCTCCTAGGCCATAGCAAGTCATAACTCTTCAATCTTTCATTCCTCCTGGGCCAAGTTTGAATGTCATACCTACATTTCAGAGATTCTTTGTGGGACTTGAGCCTCTGAAGATGGGGTTCTTTGCTGGATGCACCTGTTGGAAAACACGAATCAGAAAGCTGCGGAAATTTAAAAATTTTTCCAACAAAATGACCTTGGACTCGCAATCGTGTATCCAAATTCGTAGAGATAAGAAACTTACTTTTCTTTTATTCTTTCTTGAAGCGTTTCAAGCCTCCCAAGAACGCTCTTCTCGCGGCTTTATCCCCTCTCCTTGGTAAAATTCGAATCTTCAAACTTCTAACTTGAAGCTCTCTAGAGATAGTCCACCAACTTGACTGCAGTCTAACTAGTAAGGATGCTAGTTCTCTAGTTAGTGTTTAGACTTAACCTAGGGTTTCGTTTATCTTGGAGAAAGGATGGTGTTCAACACATGAACCAAAAGAATTGCCAATTAGCTCTAGCTCCCCTATATATAGGTGAGGGAAGTGGCCGAAATTCCTAGTCCTTATGGACTAAGGATTTGGTCCCTCTCTCCTATTACTTGATCATCAAGTAATTTTGACTTTGACTTTGAATTTAAATTCAAATCAACTTTCAAGAGAGCTAAAATATCCAAACTATTTTTGGATAATTTTATACTTTATTTATTTAAAATAAATAACTTATTTTATCTAATTAATTAATTCACAATTAATTAACTAGATTATTTTCTCCAAAATAAGACTTTCTTTTTAATTCAAAATTAAACCAAAGTCTATTAAATAATTAACACATTTAATTATTTAATATATATATATATATATACAATATATATATTTACACGTGTGGGACACATGTCACAAGGACACGTGTCACTCACGTGACCCACACGTGTGGTTTCACATGTGTGGAACCCTCTTGGCCCGATTAACTCGTTTAATCATTTTCAAGCCTCAACTCATGTAACCAAGTTGTTGTGTGTGACCCTCTAGGTTCTCATTTCAATTAGCAGTGACCCTAATTAATTAATTCACTAATTAATTAATCAGTCTACAGATTAAACGACCATAGTCTAGCAACAGGTGTTTAACCCCTAGCTGAATTGGAATGTTCGGATTCGACAGAACCTTTAAGTCATTGATTCATGTGAGATACAATCCTCCTACTTATTATCTCTCAACCAAGATCTAGGGTAAGGGAATAATCAGAACCCTAATAATCCGGTCTTAAAGCTAAGTGCATTTCATATCCATTTGATCTCAATCCAAGAAACCCTTTTCTTGATGTCTTGATCTACTGCCTTGGCCAAGGACTCCATATGGCATATGAATGACTTACACAAATAGAGATCACCTTGCAAATGCAAGTGTAGGTCCTTTCTTGATTCTCATTCACTTTCATGAATCACTTGTGCAGCCCCAGCATAAGCCTTAAATCAGTTGTCTAAGGCGACACCCTTTAAAGCTTATACCTAAGACTACAGAGTTAACTCATAAAGTGACAAGGAACCTTAAGTCTAAGGATCAATTAATCACATCAATAACTCGTGAGATATTTCCTAATCTGGAAGTTTCCATTTCCTGAAATAGAAACTTCCTTTCCCATTTAGGAATATTCCCACACGGGGCACCTCAGTGAACTTACTTATTGAAGAAAGCACCCTCATGTATCACACACGTATCAACTATACACTTTGCACCTCCATGAAACAAGCGGTCCTTCTTAAGGGCGTGATCCCACAAGCAAGCCTTAGAGGAGTCAGGTTGACACTCCCACTGTCGGTAGGACTCATCGACTTGGAGTATTTGACTAATCATGACTTATGTGATATAGGGCTCGTTTCATGAACCATTTCACCTAATTGGTAGAGTCCTAAAGTCATCAGGATTAGGGGAGTTCTTATACATGCACAAATAAAGTAAACGCATACCAAACAAGAGCATATAAAGAAGTGTTGCCTCAATTCGTTATTTCATTCAAAGATTGTCTGTGATTACAATAAGGAAAAGTACAAAGCGGATATACAATCGGCTTTCTAGGGCACTATTCCTAACAGCACCCCATTTATTGGGTTTGATGGTTGTCATTTGAAGGGTGAGTTTGGGGGTGTGTTACTTGATGCTATTGCTCTTGATGGAAACAATGGGCTCTACCCACTAGCATATGCTGGTGGAGACTGAGAACAAAGAGTCTTGGACCTTTTTCTTTGAGAATATGTCAAGGTTTTTAGGCGGTTTTGCAGAGAATATTCCTTGGACATTCATGAGTGATCGATAGAAGGTATGTGTTAGTTTTAATAGAGTTTGTGTAATTTTTTGCCATGTTAGACAATCATGCTAGTTTATTCTTGTTTGGTATTACATGCAGGATTTAACAGAGACAATCAATGAGATTGTCCCTCATGCACAAAATAGGAGATGTGCTAGGCACATATATGCAAACTTCAGGATGAAATTCCCAGAGAATGCTTTGAAAAAATATTTCTGGGAAGCAGCTAGGACCTACAACAGGAGAGGTTTTAACTTTGCTATGATGAAGATCAAGGAGATAAATCCAAGGGCACATCTATACTTTGATGAAATTCCACCTTCCATGTGGTCCAGGCATGTCTTCAACCCTGTTGTCAAGAATGATCATTGCACAAATAATATCTCCGAGTCATTCAATCACTGGGTAGGTAAGTTAAGAGGTAAGCCTATCCTCACCCTTGTTGATGGTTTAAGAGCAAACTTGATGAGTAGATTGAATCAGAGGAGAACTAGGGGATTAACTTGGAAAAATCACATAGTGCCTTCTGTGGTTAAAAGGTTGAACCAAATCAGGAATGACACTAGAAAGTGTTCCATTCTTATTGCTGGGGATGACAAATATGAAATAAAGGATGGCCCCACACATTATGTTGTTGATATGCATGCACATTCATGTCAATGTAAAGAATGAGACATTTCAGGGATCCCTCGTAGGCATGCACATACTTACATTGCCTACAGGAGGGAGAGGCTTGAGGACTATACATCTGCTATTTATTCAAGGGATACATACATGAGTTGTTACAGTTACATGATAACCCCCTGTCCCTGATCATTCATTTTGGGAAGACATGCCTGATGTCATTCCTAGAGATTTGAAACCACCAGAGGTAAAAAGATTGTCAGCGAGGCCCAAGAAGAATAGGAAAAAGGAACCTGGTGAGTGTAGCCATTCAATACCAAAAAAGGCTGTTGTAAGGTGCAAAATCTGCCATAATGTAGGCCACAATAAGAGAACATGTCCTTCTGCTCGTGGTGTAAGTGTGTTTTCTTGATTTTATTCATTTTTTGTTAAACTGGTTTATTTGTTTGTGAACTAAAATCTCATTCACATATTTGATGTATTTTTAGGTACAAAATGAATCACAGATCCCTCCTGGAAACTTGGCCAATGATAATCACAATACACCTGTTACTGAAGATAATGTATACAAGAGAGATTTTTTGTGATATTGATTTACCTATTGAATGTTGCAGGCTAGTTTTTCAAAGTTGTTGAGTGTTTGTTATTTTACTTTCAGGTTGTTGGAAGTCAAAGAAATGAAGAGGTTAGAGATGAATTTGAGGATTGGAATGGTGCAGACTTAGAGGCTTTGTATGCTACTCTGGATCAGTTTGAAGTCCAAACGGATGCACCAGCTGCCCCAGATGCATCCATTCCTGATGCAACATTGATAACTGAAGTGTGACAGCCCAGATCAGGGCCAAGTTGAGAATGGGAAGATAAGGGCGTAAGAAAGCGTTTATAAGCTTCGATCCATTTAAATTATTTCATGCATTTCATTCCTATGTGATTTATATGTTTTTATAAGCTATATTTTCAATTTTTGGAATTTTTATATTTCAAATCTCGTATTACTATTCATCCATCGACCCGATATTTCCTATTTTTACTCGTAGAATCATAGAAGGTTGAAAAATATATTTTTATAAAGCCCATACTTGCTTTCTATGGCCCGAAACCATTTTCGAAAATTTTATGTCAAAATTACCATTTTGCCCCAAAATCACTATTCATTATCACAAATTAGGTTTTCGCTCGGGACACTTTTTCATATCCAATATTACAGTCAAACGAATCGTTAAATTATTTCATGAATTTTGATATCTTCCGTGAACCCTAATTTTCATCCTAACTCTGTTTATATCAAAAAAATTGCTCCAAAACCATAATTACTATTCGTGTCATTAGACGACTTTTTATCCGTCCACTTTTTGATATCCAATATTATAGTCAAAACGATCCTTGATTTATTTCATGAACTTTGATATCTTAATCAACCCCAAATTCCAACCGTGGCATGTATTATAAAGATTTCTAGTTTAAATGTTTATAACATTTTTATAATATAAGTATTACATCATTTTCTTAATCAACTCTTACCTCACGTTGTAAATAGATAAGAGTTCTTATTCAATGGATGAGTATTCTGACATTTGATAAGAATCATTATATTATCCTTTATTTATATACAAATCATATTATATCTATACAAATCTTAAAATACCTTTCTTGTCCTAAATCTCACCTATAAATAGCTGTTAATCCCTCACACTTCACACACCACTGAAATCACAGAAAAACTCTCTTTCCTCTCCAAGCTCACGTGAGCTAACCTCTGAATAGGTTAGTTTTCTTTTTCTATATCTTTAATTAATGTATTATTAATATAGTATAACTAGTATTATTAAGTCATACCTATTTAATGTTTAATCATGTTTTATATTTACATGTTTCGTAATTAGGAGTTAGTAAAGTTATATGCTTAATTAATGCTTTAATATAGAATTACATATTTATTATAATGTCTCGTAATGATATTTTATAATTAAGTGTTTCAAAATTTAGTTAGTAACATTAATTGCGTACATTTGTAAATTTTATTTAACTAATTTCATGTTTTAATATATATTATAGTTTAAATAATGTTAGGTATTTATGAATATGTTCTTGCAAATTTGAATAAATGCATGCATAGGGAATTTAATTTTTGAATTTATATTTCATGCAAAGTTGATATATCTTGTTTATTTATGCTTTAATTATATATTAGGATCATGGTAGTGATCAAGCAATATGCCTAGACTCTTATGAACATTCGAGTAGTAATTTTAATATTAAACTTGATTTATTCTTAGGAACTTGATTAGGTTCATAACTTGATTAATAATTATTCAATTAAAAAAATAAATCCAATAGTATCACTTTAATTAGAGAATTCAGTTAAACATTTAAATTCAGGAACTTTCTTGTATAATTGCTAGTATTCCTTGTTTATATTCCTTCATACTCCTTCATACTTCATTAGCTTAGTAAGAACTTAGACTTAAGCTTGTAGTAGTTTACTACTTTCAGGCGAAGTCAATATCGAGCAGTGGGATCCTCAAGACTTTGTGTGATCTCAAAATCGTACTAGGTGAGGGTTAAAATATTTTCAACTGGAATCATGACTATATATATATCAAAATGTTTTGGCCTACCCAAATATTGATTTGTTTATTTCCCTATTATATAATACTATCCCTTATTGGGAAAAAAATATTTTAATATAAAATTTATACTCTTCTAGTATTCAAATCAAAGGTTTTCTCTTGAAATATTCATGTATTGTTAAGCAAGTAAAATCTATTGTTTCATGTGGGCCCGGTGGTTATGGTAGAGTAATAGACCGGGAGGCATGCGCCAATGGCTATTACAATACCGACCGCCAACTAGACTTTGATGATGGTTTAATCGGAGGTTGGTTACTCCACATCAAGTGTCGGGAAAGGTACGTCCCTCCCAACATCTTGTATATCGTCACTAGGGTTTGCTCCCCTATGTGACACCCGGAGGAAGAAGGTTGGTTTTATCATGTTTTATTGAGTATCGACACCTTGATCAGTGCCGCTACTAATTTATTGATTTTTAAGGAGTTAAGGTTGGAGACTGCCTAACTTGCGGGCATAAAAATATTCTTGTCAAGTGGTTCATACCTTTCAAAATATAACATATAATTCCCTTATTCCCTGTTATTTGAAAAATCAATATGAACCAAATATTGTTATTGATTTATTGTTTCTCGATCTTGTTGGTGAAAGCTCTACTCCTTTAAAACTCATGATATTTATAAGCTCAATTATCCCTTCACTTAGTCACTTTGACTAACCCTCCTATTCTTTTCAATTCATGATTTCAGGTATTTTGCTGAACGACGCTTTAGAGGTATCTTGAAGCTCTAAGGTGTCATAGTTTTTATTATCAGGATTTCTTTTGGTGTGCTTAAATCCTGAGTATGTACATACTACAATATGCTGCTTGCATACTCTATTTTGCCTTAATATTGTAATGCTCTCGTACTGATACTACCTGTTTAATATTATAATGCCTTAATTGGCTTTGTGTGTAGTATTCCTTATTCATGTTTAAAAGTTTTATATTTTCACTATCTTCCGCTGCATTGTTACTTTTATACTCTGTTATCGTACTGTCTTGTCCGTTCGCCGAAGTATCTCTCGGGTGCTAGGTCTCACATCCACTCGGGAAATACAACGGTGCGGGGTTGTAGTGTTTAGGGGCGCTACATGAAGCATCTGAACAGAGAGCCAACATTGACAATGATGTGCCCGGGATGGAAACTGCAAAGAGAAGGAGACTGGAAGATTTGGACATCAGCGGAATAGGTACTTCTATGCTTATGCTCTCTGATTATTATTTCCATGTGTTCTTTAAATATTAAGTAGTTGTCTTCTTTAGGTGAGGATGTAGCAAAGAAACCAAAAAAGAGAAGGATGACAATGCAGAAGCGCTATGCAAAGAAGAGCTCACCTGCAAAGGGTGTGGTGATCAAAGGGCCTACTCATTCAAAACCAGCACCTGCTGAAGTTGCAGCTGGGAAAGGGAAAGGTAAACAGAAAATGTATACGTCCCAGCCACTCCCTTTGAATGATACATCTACAATCATCTCAAGGTTGACAAAGGATGTAAGTGTGAAGTCCTACACTCAGCCTACAGTTTTATTCAGAGGAAAACAGAAAGCTTTTGTGCCAGCTTTTGCTGTTGAAAAGGTGAAAAAGGCTACTGTAACATCCCAGGCTCCAGAGCTTCTCAGTTAGACTTCTAGCATTCCACTAAAGTCTTCCAGCAAGAAAAAACTGAACTTCGAACTTATGCAACTGAAACGTACATATGGGTTCTAATCTCTAGTTGGTTAGCCCTTTTTTTTTTATCTTACAACCTACTGATACATTTGATGAAACAATTAATGTTCTTTATGTGGTATTTTGCTACTGTGGATGATTGGGTAACATATTTGTAATTATTTTGGGGCATTCAGTGCCATTTAACTGTTGGATAGTATGCAAACTATTTTGATCTATGATGTATTGAAGGTCATATATTATTCTAGATTTGTTATTTCAAGTTACAGGAACAACATTACATAAGGAGATTCAAGAGGTGATAGAACAATATCAATGCAAGTAGGCACAAATTCAACAACAGCATCTTGTACACCAAGGGTGAATCCATGCCTTGTCTTGTTGCGGATGTTTTTGGTGCTTGGCTTGTAGCTTCATCTTCATGCTAAGTTGCAGCTTCAAATGATTGCTCTTGTACAGGGGTGCACCAATGGGAGAACCCATGGAGGTCGCAGCAGTGGAAAAGCTTTCCCCGGTTGGGAGTATTCCTCTCAACAACCTTGATGCTTGTCCAAAGGTTGCAATAACCTTCCATGCACTTCTCTTTCCGATATCTTAACGAACTATTTGTTGTATATGCTGAGTTATGTGATGTAACCATGATTCTTTACAGTGAAAGAGGCTAAGGACAGACACAATGTTTATATAACAAATGTCCCAACGGCTATAAACGGCCATACTAGTCTCCTTGTAAGAATTTTACAATTTCAACCATACTGATGGGGTCCTACCCATCTAGTACAAGGTTCAACCCAGTAAGAGGATAACGCCAAAGCCCAAGTCAATAGCACAACGCGAATAGAAGAGTTCGCTAAGAACAGACGAACATAAGAGAAAAGATGAACAGACGAATCAGCTTGCAAGTCTAAAAGTATAACGAGCTGATTGAAGACCGTGGAGCAGAAGGATATCTAGAGGAGTGTCGGGCAAGTAACAACTAAATAAGATACGGAAGAATCTGGTAAGATCATAACAAATCGAATATAAGAGAAGGTAACGTGAATGACTAAAACTCTAAGTCCGATATTCTATATAAAGGACCCTTGAGATATGACAATCTAAGCTTTTTGGTCTGATCTCTTGATTTATCTCTCTTAAACTCTGGCTTACTTCGGTAAAGATCCTTGAGGAAGGAGGATTAATCATTAAGGGTTTGGGCTAGAACGCATCATTGGCGCCGTATGTGGGAACCGATACAAAAAAATTGTGTGTTTTCTGTCGGAATGATTTTCGTTGTTTTCTGTGAGAATCGTTTTCGTAGTCTTTCTTGAGAGTTATTTGTTGTTGTCTGTAAAAATCGTTTTGTTGTTCGCGAGAATCATTATTATTGGTGAGAATCGACGAATCGTTGTTATTGAATCGAGAGAGTTCCACGAGCAAGAGTTTTGACGAGCAAGAGCAAGATTTCGTCGATACTATTTGGAAAGATTTTTGACACCATCTTCTCTTTGTTCGCCACAGTACTGAGTTATTCCAAACGCGGTTTGTTTTAGTTCCTCCTATGATTCTTTCTCCAACGGTGGACCAAAGTGAAGATCAGCAGGAAACCCGGTTGAAGGTAGAGGCAAAGTCGACAGAAGAGATAAGTTTATCTCCCCAACTTTGTTTTCTTCCCTATCGTTATTGATAACAATGAGGATATATATTGATATTTCTTGATTTTAAGATTAATTATAGCATGAGTTTATTTACAAAATATAAACTGTTTTTACACACATTACTCAATTGTTATTGGAAGATTAATAGATCCTAGATCAAACACACCAATCCGTCCCATAGTAAGGGTCGCACCTCTGTTCGATGAAGAAGCCAATTTGTAGAACGCTACACCTCTCTTCGCTAAGTTTATTGTTTAGATTATGTTGATAATATTTTGTGAGTTTTTGCTGGAGTTTGGTTCGAACATATACAGGAATTTGATCACAAATTAGGTTGTTTGCTAGCATATTTTCCTCTAATTAACTTAATGATATTGAATAAGAAGCCAAACTTTCTCTTACAATTGGCATATCGGAGCAAAAAAAAAAAAAAAAAAAAAAAAAAAAAAAAAAAAAAAAGAAAAGAAAAAAAAAGGACATTTAGTCAGCTGATTGATTGGTTTTTATTTGTCGCTTTGGTTATTTTTATGCTATGTGAGAAATAGAAGACTTGAAATTAACCTCTCTCTTTTTCTTTTGGTGTATCATGGGCAGTGAAGCGAAGTGGGGAGTTCGCGGAATTAACTCAAGGAAACCAGCAAAGCTTTAATAGCGAACGAAAAAGCTCAGAGTATTAGGTGAATGTACACGAACAAAGGACGTTCGACACCTAAAAATTCGACCCATGCAGAGTTCAACATGTTGACGAGCCCCCTATTTGCTGCGGGAAATCTGTGAAGGAGGCAAAGTTCCCAAAAATCGCATAAGAGAGAAAAGGAATTTGATCGCGAATCAGGAGTCACCCACCATCGTGACCCGCAAAGCCGACATCGCTGCCCTTCGCGCTGTTTGAGATATTGACGTACACCCGACGAACAAACACGCACCACCACGAGCTACTCAATTGTCGTCGAGTAGAAAGTCTCCGAGGAAGAAGTAGAGACCACGTCGTGCAAAAAGGACATCACATTGCTGCTACCGATTAGAATATACTCCTGCAATGGAGTCGTGCCAGAGCAGACGAAGTATTCGGCTCTTCGGATCACAGATTATTTCAATCAAGATAAGTTTTCGATTTTATTCATCCCTCAATCTGTATTTGTTGTTTAGATTCGTCGATTGCGAATTGATTGATTTTTTATTGTCGGAGTTTTGTTGATTGTTTTCTATTGGAGCAGAAACAACATCAAACAAAAAAGATCCATGTCCAGGCTGTTAATGCATGATATGATAATGACGAAGCGAGTAGAATCATCGGAAAATCAACTGAGGAAGTTGTATGTAATCTATACAAGAAACTAAATTGCATAAGTACAGATTTGCCGAGTATTTGTTCATTGATATGAAAAGAGGACAAATCCGCGTGGTTGCTCCCAAGTTTTTATCGAACGCAACCCTTCAAGAGGACAAATATATACTGAACGGAAAATATTTAGGTATTTAGAACACCGATCAGTTCGATCAAGTATGTTGATGTCCATGTTCGCTTGAAGTATATGTGCCCGTGTTGCTCGAAATATGTGTGCATTATTTGGTTGGATCATAACTCGTATCATGGAGGGATTAAGTACAGTGACCAGAAACCTCTTCATCAAAGTCACTATTGGAGAACACGATGAACAAACGTGGAATTCGCCCAATTATGATCAATATAGTCGCGTTTTCTTATGGCCTTCACACAAAACATCACTCAGGGCATATCCATGACCAACTTGTACGAGTTGGAGTACTCCGTCATGTTGACCGAACAAAAAATCTTAATGTATAATTAATCATGAACGCGAAAATTGATTATTGCCTCTGATCAATTGTCAAAGTCGGGAAAAGAGATAAAATTGTTGTTTGTAAGAGAAGAGATCGGTTCGTATTAGGACCAGAGATTTAAAAGCAGATGAGCACATGAAAGTTTGCAGATAAGTTTTCTAGTCCGTTCAGTGTGATTATTTCTTTTTGGTTAACTTAGATAAATTCTGATAATTTTTATTTTTATTAGTTGTTGGTTGTTGATAAGTTTTTGGAAGTGTTAGGAATAGTGCCCTAGAAAGCCGATTGTATATCCGCTTTGTGCTTTTCCTTATTGTAATCACAGACAATCTTTGAATAAAATAACGAATTGAGGCAACACTTATGCTCTTGTTTGGTATGCGTTTACTTTAGCTGTGCATGTATGAGAACTCCCCTAATCCTGATGACTTTAGGACTCTACCATTTAGGTGAAATGGTTCATGAAACGAGCCCTATATCACATAAGTCATGATTAGTAAAATACTCCAAGCCGATGAGTCCTACAGATAGTGGGAGTGTCAACCTGACTCCTCTAAGGCTTACTTGTGGGATCACGCCCTTAAGAAGGACCACCTTGTTTCATGGAGGTGGAAAGTGTATAGTTGATACGTGCGTGATACATGAGGGTGCTTGCTTTAATAAGTAAGTTCACTGAGGTGCCCCGTGTGAGAACATTCCTAAATGGGAAAGGAAGTTTCCATTTCAGGAAATGGAAACTTCCAGATTAGGAAATATCTCACGAGTCATTGATGTGATTAATTGATCCTTAGACTTGAGGTTCCTTGTCACTTTATGAGTTAACTCTGTAGTCTTAGGTATAAGCTTTAAAGGGTGTCGCCATAGACAACTGATTCAAGGCTTATGCTGGGGCTGCACAAGTGACTCATGAAAGTGAATGAGAATCAAGAAAGGACCTACACTTGCATTTGCAAGGTGATCTCTTATTGTGTAAGTCATTCATATGCCATATGGAGTCCTTGGCCAAGGCAGTAGATCAAGACATCAAGAAAAGGGTTTCTTGGATTGAGATCAAATGGATATGAAATGCACTTAACTTTAAGACCGGATTATTAGGGTTCTGATTATTCCCTTGCCCTAGATCTTGGTTGAGAGATAGTAAGTAGGAGGATTGTATCTCACATGAATCAATAACTTAAAGGTTCTGTCGAATCCGAACATTCCAATTCAGCTAGGGGTTAAACACCTGTTGCTAGACTATGGTCGTTTAATCTGTGGACTGATTAATTAATTAGTGAATTAATTAATTAGGGTCACTGCTAATTGAATTGAGAACCTAGAGGGTCACACACAATAACTTGGTTACATGAGTTGAGGCTTGAAAATGATTAAACGAGTTAATCGGGCCAAGAGGGTTCCACACGTGTGGCTCACGTGAGTGACACGTGTCACTGTGACACGTGTCACACACGTGTGTATATATATATATATTATATATATTAAATAATTAATTAGTTAATTATTTAATAGACTTTGGTTTAATTTTGAATTAAAAAGAAAGTCTAATTTTGAAGAAAATAATCTAGTTAATTAATTACGAATTAATTAATTAGATAAAAATAAGTTATTTATTTTATAATAAATAAAGTATAAAATTATCCAAAAATAGTTTGGATATTTTTAGCTCTCTTAAAAGTTGACTTGAATTAGAATTCAAAGTCAAAGTTGGAAAATACAATCATCAAGTAATAGGAGAGAGAGGGACCAAATCCTTTGTCCATTAGGACTAGGTTCGGCCGCCCCTTCCCTTTCCTATGAGCTCCCCTTTAGAGCTAATAGACAATTCTTGGTTCATGTGTTGAACACCTTCCTTTCTCCAAGATTAAATTAAACCCTAGGTTAAGCCTAAACACTAACTAGAGAACTAGCATCCTTACTAGTTAGATTGTGATCAAGTTGGTGGACTTTCTCTAGAGACTTCAAGTTAGAAGTTTGAAGATTCGAGCTTTACCAAGGAGAGGGGATCAAGCCGCGAGAAGAGCGTTCTTGGGTGGCTTGAAACGCTTCAAGAAAGACTAAAAGAAAAGTAAGTTTTCTATCTTTACGAATTTGGTTACACGATTGCGAGTTCTAGGTCTTTTTGTTGGGAAAATTTTTTAAATTCCGCTGCTTTCTGATTCGTGTTTTCCAACAAGTGGTATCAGAGCCACCTCGTTAATCGTGTTTCTGATTCGTCTCCATTATTCTGAATTTGGTAGAAATTCTTAGGCTTGATGCGATTGAGTATTTGTAATTGTTTTAGAAAGCCTGAATTACGAAACTGTAATTTTTTTTCCTGAAAGTTTCTGAAAATTGGTTTTGCAAAATTTAATTTTTGAGAACAATTTTAGATTTGAAACTGTATAAACTGTTATTGGATTTCTTGGATTGGTTTTGCTTTTGAACGAAAACACGAAACGAAAACCGGATCACGACGAACACGCAAAACCCCGCGCGCGAAGGCATCGCGCGCCACCGCCCGCCTGTCCTAGGCGTGCGCAGGGCATCCGCCCAGCACCTCCCGCACGCCTGTGGGCGCGCCCGCCCAGGGAGGCCGAGAATGGCCCCCCATCGCCCGACAGGCGCGCGGCATGCGCGCAGTGCGCGTCCGCGCGCGCTTGCGACGCGTGCGCCCCGTTTCGCGTATGGGCCCCGTTTTCCTGATCCGATTTTTCGTATTTCGTGCAATCCAGTCCCTATTTTTATTTTAATTTTAAAATTTTATTTTTTGAATATTTATTTTAATTTTGAATAAAACTTAAAATTGGGATTTTTTAAGAAATTGAAACGGTTTATATTTTGGGAAAATACAATCTTTGATAAAATTATTAATTTTCGGAAATTAATTGGAATTTTATTTGTTTTGGTAATTTGGGATTTTTTGAAAACTTTTATAAATAAGACTTGCATCAAGTCGTGTTTTAGGTCATTAGGACTTGAAACGAGAATTTTAATTTATTGGCTAAATTTAAATTCTCGCAAGAGCATGTTAGGTGATCATGGGTTTAGATCTATGTATGGTTTTAATTTATGCACATGGATGGTTTAAATTGGGGTTGGAGCCCTATAGTTGCGTTTTTCAATTGAGGTTGGAGCCTCACTTATGTGCGTACTGTTATGTGATTTATTATGTGGCTTTCCATATTACTGTTTTTGAGGCCGGGGTATGCCCCTTGTAATTGTCTAAGGCCAATATGAAGATTGAGCCTTATTACTTTATGTCTTTTTCTTTTTATTGTAATTTGAGAGTAGAGATAGGTGGTGAGGTTTTTATTTTCATTTTGGAGACAATGCACCCATGGAGTAAGATGGACCACATTCAAGTAACAAGGAGGCCATAAGTGAAGACCCCTCAAAATTTTAGGGAGGGGAATCTCAATTGTTAAATGTAATAGAGATAGGGCTCGTATTTTGTTACCGCTTTCCCTTATGTGATTTAAACTGTTTATGTGGCATGTATGTTAGAACTCGTGATTGTGGAGTGGCTCCCACATATCACGCATAAGATAGGTAAAACCCATGATCATTACATGTTAGTATCATGCTAGGACATGTTATCTGTTTATGTGCTTGTTTGAAATGCATTTAAGTGTACTTGCATTAATCAAGACTAATAAAATTGGATAACATATATGTTGGTGAGGTCGAACCGGACAACTCTCCGGTTGATTCGAAAATTCCCATTAAATATTAAGCTAATTTCGATCAAATAGGTGTTTAAATTCGAGATGCAAAATTTGAATTAAATTCCTAGCATTCCATCAATAGATTTTAAGTTTAGTAAGTAAAGCTAGTTATTGTTCGCGAGTCGTGGGATAGCTAATGGAGCTTATTAGTTCTTAGTTACCTAATTAATCATTTTAAATGGTCAATATTTCGTGGTCAATTTTAGCAAGGGCGATGTCCGCGAGTCGTGGATCGTTCGAACTAAGTTTTGGTCATGATCTTATGATTGATGGGTCTAGCTTAACGCCTAAGTAAATATGGATGTCGCACGAGTCGTGGGTCCATATTGAAAGATAGGTGATGCAAAAACAATTACTAAGAGTTCTAAAGGTGTTAGAATTGGTAAGTTGTACCTACCTAGGGTTCTTACTTAGAATGTCCGCGAGTCGTGGGTTCGAGGTAAAATGCCTAGGATCTTAGTACCCATTGGGAAACGTGTTCCTCTTAGATCTTTGGGAATTCTAGATCTTTGAAAAACAGTGGGAGCTACATTAGATTAAAGACCTTATCTTTTGTATATCGTTATAATTCAGCATGCTCACTAGTTCTCTGTTTTACCATTTAGGTCGTAGATTCTGTGATTCTCTACATGTTTTGAAATGGCAACCAAAAACCCTCTTGTATCGATCCTCGAGTCAAACAAGTTGACTGGTCCCAACTATTCTGATTGGCTGAGGAATCTAAAAATCATTTTAGATTTTGAGAAGAGAACTTATGTTCTCTTCGAAGGGGAGCCTAGTCCCGAAGGGGAGGCTCCCACTCGGGCTGAGCGGGACGCGATTCAGAAGTGGAAGGATGATAATCTCTAAGCCCGTTGCCTTATGTTGGCTAACATATCTCCGGACTTGCAATGGCAACATGAGGCCATGGAATTTGCTTGGGAGATTTACGACCACTTAGAGCAACTTTACCGCCCTCATGAACGTCTTACAAGGTATAACACTTCAAAGGAATTGTTCCACTTGAGAATGAGGGAAGGTTCGAGTGTCCATGAATATGGACTCAAGTTTCTTGCCCTTACTGAGAAACTTGCTTTCATGGACATGCCACTGAAAGATGAGCTTTCAGTGGATTTGTTGCTAGCTTCGCTCCCACCATCATTCAACCCATTTGTCCTTAACTTCAACATGAATCATGCTGGTGCTACTGTAGCTGAGCTGATTAGTCAGCTTGTGACTGCTGAAAGCACGATCAAGAAGGACAATAAGGTTTTGATGGTGAATGCTCCATCTTCCTCTTCTAGGCCTTCTAAAGGTAAGGGCAAGAAAGCCCAAAAGAAGAAGAAGAAACCCCTTAGGCCCACTGGTGGCATTTCGAAGGGGAAGACCCAAAAGAAGAAGCGTGATCAGAAAGAGGATGTTTGCTTCCATTGTGGCAAAGCGGGACATTGGAGGAGAAACTGCCCAGAGTACAAGGCTACTCTAAAGAAAGGTATCTTTCTCGTTGAAGTAAATCTTTCTATTAATTCTAGTTCTTGGGTACTTGATACCGGTTGTGGAACTCATATCTGTAATGATGTACAGATGCTAAGTGAAGTCCAACAACTCAAAGAAGGAGAATGTGTCTTGAAGATCGGCGATGGCTCAAGCGTTGAAGCTCGAGCTTTAGGCACAATTAGATTAGATTTAGGTAGTTTTGAGTTAGTATTGAATAAAGTCCTTTATGTACCGAGCATTATTCGTAATATAATTTCAGTTCCAATATTAGATTGTGAAGGTTATGAAACTTATATTAAGAATGGTAAATATTTTATCAAACGGAACAACTCTTCCGTTCATATCGGTACTCTAAGTAATGGACTTTACCTAACTCAAAATATCAATATTATGAATATACAACGAGAAACAAAGCGTAAGAGAGATGACAAAGTTTCAGCTCCCTTATGGCACGCTAGATTAGGACACATTTCCAAGAACAGAATTAGCAAGATAAACACTTTAGGATCATTCTCTGAAAATGATCTCAAAGAGTTAACTTCTTGCGAATCCTGTCTCAAAGGAAAAATGTCCAAAGTCCCTTTTAAAGGAACTGTGGAACATGCCACTAAGGTTTTGGATTTGATCCATACTGATGTTTGTGGACCGCTTAGTGTAAGCACTAGAAACAATTATCAGTACTTCATAACCTTTACTGATGACTTTAGTCGGTATGGTTATGTATACTTAATGAAGTATAAATCTGAAGCTTTTGAGAAATTCTTAGAATTTCAAAAGGAGGTTGAGAACCAAACTGGTCACAAGATCAAAGCACTTCGATCTGATCGAGGAGGCGAATATCTTAGTGAAGAATTCCTTAATCATCTCAAAGATAATGGGATTATCTCTCAGTGGACTCCTCCGGGGAACTCCTCAGCTTAATGGAGTTTCTGAGAGAAGGAATCGAACCCTACTTGATATGGTTCGTTCCATGATGAGTTTCACTGACTTACCACCTTCTTTCTGGGGTTATGCCCTAGAAAGTGCAGCAAAGATTTTGAATCTAGTTCCCTATAAGTCAGTCCCTAAAACGCCCTATGAAATGTGGCATGGTAAAATCCCAAGTTATTCTTACTTAAGAATTTGGGGTTGTCCTGCTTACGTGAAGAGGACAGTGGGAGATAAGTTAGAATCTCGTTCTAACTTATGCTACTTTGTAGGTTATCCTAAGGAATCCATAGGATACTATTTCTATGATCAATCTGAGCAAAAGGTGTTTGTTTCCAGAAATGCCACTTTTCTTGAGGAACCGTTCCTTAAAGAAAAGAAAGGCAAGATCATAGAATTAGAAGAAGTACAAAGTGGCCCCACACCACCCACTGAAGAAACGTCCCACTCTGATCAACTACAACCAATCATGAATTTCGATACACATGTAAATCCTCCTCTAAGGCGTTCTGAACGTACTCCTAGACAGTCGGAGAGATGGTATGGATTCTTCCATGAAATCTCTCAAAAGGATAATGATCCTTTAACATATGAGGAGGCACTTTCAGATTCTGACTCTGAACAGTGGATAGAAGCCATGAAATCCGAAATGGACTCCATGAACTCCAACCAAGTTTGGACCTTGGTAGATTTGCCTGATGGGGTCAAATCCATAGGTTGCAAATGGATCTTTAAGAGAAAGCTTGGAGTTGATGGAAGCATTGCAGCCTACAAAGCAAGACTGGTTGCAAAAGGATTCACTCAGAGACCCGGCGTGGATTTTGATGAAACCTTTTCACCAGTTGCAATGCAAAAGTCTATTCGGATCATGCTTGCCATTGCTGCATATTATGACTATGAGATATGGCAAATGGATGTGAAAACTGCCTTTCTCAATGGTGACATTGACAAAGACATTTATATGGAGCAACCTACAGGTTTCACATTCAGTGGGAGTGAGCGAAAGGTTTGCAAACTCCAAAGATCAATCTATGGATTGAAACAGGCTTCTAGGAATTGGAACATTCGATTTGATGAATCGGTCAAAGCGTTTGGCTACATCCAAATTTCGAATGAATCATGTGTGTATAGAAAGGAATTGGAGACCTCAGTGCAATTCTTAGTACTTTATGTTGATGACATCCTTCTTATTGGGAATTCGAAGGATGACATGAAAGTGACTAAGTTATGGTTATCGAACCAATTCGAGATGAAAGATCTTGGTGATGCGTCCTATATCCTTGGAATTAAAATCTATAGAGATAGATCTAAAAGGTTAATAGGACTATCACAGTCGATGTACATTGACAAAGTATTGAAGAGATTCAATATGGAGTCAGCAAAGGTTAAGAACCTTCCTATGAGTGTAGGAACATGTCTTTCAAAGAAGATGTGTCCTAAGACTAACCTTGAGAAGGAAAGAATGACTCATACACCTTATGCATCAGCAATAGGTAGCATAATGTATGCAATGTTATGTACTCGACCGGATGTGGCTTATGCACTTAGTGTAACGAGTCGGTTCCAATCTGACCCTGGAGATGGTCACTGGGCTGCCGTGAAGAATATTCTTAAGTACTTGAAAAGTACTAAAGATTTATTCTTAGTTTACGGAGGTCAGAAAGATCTTACTGTCGAAGGATACTGCGATGTAAGCTTTGCATCTGACTTAGATGATTTTAAGTCAATGTCAGGATACATTTTCTGCCTAAACGGCGGAGCAGTAAGTTGGAAGAGTTCCAAGCAAACAACCACTGCAGATTCGACCACTGAGGCCGAATACTTAGCTGCAAATGATGCAGCTAAGGAAGGTGTTTGGATTAGAAACTTCATTCAAGAGTTGAATGTTGTTCCTAGCATGAAAGACCCCATTACTGTGTTTTGTGACAACACTGGGGCGGTTGCTCAAGCAAGAGAACCAAGATCTCACCAACGGACCAAGCACATTATGAGGAAGTATCACCTAATCCGTGATATTATCAAAAGAGGAGATGTGCAAATTGAGAGGGTCACATCAGCAGAGAACGTGGCAGATCCACTTACTAAACCCCTTAGTCGAGAAGCTTTCCAAGGTCATCTTCAGAAGATGGGACTTAGAGTAGCTTTAGAATGGCTTTGACGGGCAAGTGGGAGATTGTTAGGAATAGTGCCCTAGAAAGCCGATTGTATATCCGCTTTGTGCTTTTCCTTATTGTAATCACAGACAATCTTTGAATAAAATAACGAATTGAGGCAACACTTCTTTATATGCTCTTGTTTGGTATGCGTTTACTTTAGCTGTGCATGTATGAGAACTCCCCTAATCCTGATAACTTTAGGACTCTACCATTTAGGTGAAATGGTTCATGAAACGAGCCCTATATCACATAAGTCATGATTAGTAAAATACTCCAAGCCGATGAGTCCTACAGACAGTGGGAGTGTCAACCTGACTCCTCTAAGGCTTGCTTGTGGGATCACGCCCTTAAGAAGGACCACCTTGTTTCATGGAGGTGGAAAGTGTATAGTTGATACGTGCGTGATACATGAGGGTGCTTGCTTTAACAAGTAAGTTCACTGAGGTGCCTCGTGTGAGAACATTCCTAAATGGGAAAGGAAGTTTCTATTTCAGGAAATGGAAACTTCCAGATTAGGAAATATCTCACGAGTCATTGATGTGATTAATTGATCCTTAGACTTGAGGTTCCTTGTCACTTTATGAGTTAACTCTGTAGTCTTAGGTATAAGCTTTAAAGGGTGTCGCCATAGACAACTGATTCAAGGCTTATGCTGGGGCTGCACAAGTGACTCATGAAAGTGAATGAGAATCAAGAAAGGACCTACACTTGCATTTGCAAGGTGATCTCTTATTGTGTAAGTCATTCATATGCCATATGGAGTCCTTGGCCAAGGCAGTAGATCAAGACATCAAGAAAAGGGTTTCTTGGATTGAGATCAAATGGATATGAAATGCACTTAGCTTTAAGACCGGATTATTAGGGTTCTGATTATTCCCTTGCCCTAGATCTTGGTTGAGAGATAGTAAGTAGGAGGATTGTATCTCACATGAATCAATAACTTAAAGGTTCTGTCGAATCCGAACATTCCAATTCAGCTAGGGGTTAAACACCAGTTGTAATCTGTGGACTGATTAATTAATTAGTGAATTAATTAATTAGGGTCACTGCTAATTGAATTGAGAACCTAGAGGGTCACACACAACAACTTGGTTACATGAGTTGAGGCTTGAAAATGATTAAACGAGTTAATCGGGCCAAGAGGGTTCCACACGTGTGAAGTCACACGGGTGGCTCACGTGAGTGACACGTGTCACTGTGACACGTGTCACACACGTGTGTATATATATATATTATATATATATTAAATAATTAATTAGTTAATTATTTAATAGACTTTGGTTTAATTTTGAATTAAAAAGAAAGTCTAATTTTGGAGAAAATAATCTAGTTAATTAATTACGAATTAATTAATTAGATAAAAATAAGTTATTTATTTTATAATAAATAAAGTATAAAATTATCCAAAAATAGTTTGGATATTTTTAGCTCTCTTAAAAGTTGACTTGAATTAGAATTCAAAGTCAAAGTTGGAAAATACTTGATCATCAAGTAATAGGAGAGAGAGGGACCAAATCCTTTGTCCATTAGGACTAGGTTCGGCCGCCCCTTTCCTTTCCTATATATAGGGGAGCTCATGCTCCCCTTTAGAGCTAATAGACAATTCTTGGTTCATGTGTTGAACACCTTCCTTTCTCCAAGATTAAATTAAACCCTAGGTTAAGCCTAAACACTAACTAGAGAACTAGCATCCTTACTAGTTAGATTGTGATCAAGTTGGTGGACTTTCTCTAGAGACTTCAAGTTAGAAGTTTGAAGATTTGAGCTTTACCAAGGAGAGGGGATCAAGCCGCGAGAAGAGCGTTCTTGGGTGGCTTGAAACGCTTCAAGAAAGAATAAAAGAAAAGTAAGTTTTCTATCTTTACGAATTTGGTTACACGATTGCGAGTTCTAGGTCCTTTTGTTGGGAAAATTTTTTAAATTCCGCTGCTTTCTGATTCGTGTTTTCCAACAGGAAGATCTAAAGAGAATCCAAGGAGAACGTTTCAGTAGACGTCCTTTTCGATCGTTGTTCGGTGCCTGCTCAGAAAATCGTAGAAATATGAGATTTTGATTTGAAATTAGTGTGGATATTCGTGTTGCTAAGAGGATTGCTCAATTTTGAAAGAGAGAGATTTTTCATGTCAATTAAATTTGACGCGGTCCGATTAGTATGCTTATTCGGTTGCCTTGGAGTTCGGGACTCGGCAGTTGGTCGAATTACAACAATAGCAAGAATTAAAGGAAACCACGTATTCGTGGCTTTATCTACGAACAACTTTCAAAAAGAAAGAAGCAGTATTGGGTAATTGGGTATGTAACGCCAAGGAGTGTGCCAAACAGAGTATGCAACGCTGTAATATGGGAAAGCTACCAGGTTCATCAAGTAATATGTGCGCATGTTCGTGATGCCATGAAGACTATGCTATATGTGGATATATCAGACCAGCGATACAAGCAAGATAAGAAGAGGTACAATTTTTCGGATCACATGATTAATACGACCAAGATAACCAATGAAAAGAGATTCGGTGGCGGAATTACGAGCAGCCTGCAATGAGGTCCATGGAGTTCGGCCTAGCGGAGAATGTGATGAAGCAACCGTGATGGGAATGACAGATTCACCTTTTCAATTTCGTAGCACCACTCTAAAAATATAGAAAAACTGAAAGTTTGCTCGGATTAGAGTTTGGGCTGTCGATGACGAACTCGTAGGAGCTAGAGTAATGAATTTAAGAAATCCTGAAGTGAATTCAGGTGGTGGATATCGATATGGAAAACCCTGTTCGAGATTGAACATGTGACCAAGGGATCATGGTCGGATACATAAAATGGTTATGAATTTAAAACCCTGTTTGGGATCGAACAGGTGATCAAGGGATCTTGGTCGGATACATTGAACTATTATGAAAGTAAGACTCTTTAAAACCTTGTTCCATATCGAACAGGTGATCAAAAAACGTTGGTCGGATACGTTGAATAATTATGTACCTCGTACTATTTGAAACGCGAATAGCGAATATCTATAAAAGTTCACATGACCGAACATTTGAAAATCCTGTTGAGGAACAAGTGGTTACTGCAAAGTACCCGGATGTTGAGAAACATGATCTTAGATAGGTGGGGAATTTCGAAATTTAGGGTTTTTCAAATTTCGAATTCAAGCACCACAATTTTCTGAGGGAAAGTTGTGAGAAATTTGATATGAGGCGCACCCGAATTATGACGGCTTAAGGCGAGCTGATGGGGTTCGTGTATTGGCGCTCTGCTGTGTTACCAGGGGGTTGGATTTGTTTACTAGGATTGATGCTTGCACATCAAGATAGTCTGATTGAGGCAAGCTATTGGTAGATGGGGCGAGCTACGGCGAGCTGCGTTTGAGGCAGGTCCGTATTCTCCCTCATTCACGTGATGGCAGCGGGCCAGAGAATTGAGATATTCTGGATTTGAAAATATGACGAGAAGCTCAACTCAGAGTAGCCAATAGCGAAACTTGAAGCGGATGAGCATGATACTAAGCGAACAATAGAATTTTCTCGAGCTTGGAATGCTGAACACACTTGAGGATAATTTTGATGAAAATTATTATGCTTCGGATCCCAATCGGCTTGAGCAAGCACTTACTCGGAATAATAATCACTAGGTCAAGCAATACTCCAAGTCCCAATCGCTAGAGTGAGTATTTACTTCGGATCCCGACATATAAGCGCTTCGGATCCCGACATATAGGGCAAGCATCGATAAAAATAGACAGATACAACTTGATAAATCATATTTGCATGACTAGGTATAGAAAATCTTGTGTGAACTGAGTGATCTTGTTTATGTAATCATATATTTGAATTATGGTTGGTCTATCTATATAAACCAAATATCTAACTTATCATATGACACATTTGATCGATGTATTCATAAGCTGATACTTAGGGTGAAATGGGACAGCCTGATATAATTGCTGATATAAGTAACAAGCAAAATAGGTCGAGTTGTTTAAACAAATATCGATAGTTGGTTGATTTATTTTCTTGCCCTTGTTCGTCACTCGACGAGAGGGCTGCGGGTGCACGAGACTTACTTTCTTTTTGGTGCTTCATGCATCTCTTAGTTTAAATTTGAACTATCATTTTTTATGCCAAATAGTGGTATGGTTAAATTTTTAGACAAAGAGGCACTCCAATGACACTTTCACTATGATAAGAATCAATTTACACCTACAAACACTAAAGGGGTCGGCATGTGAGCAACTTATTTCTACTCTAGGCGAGCTAGTGGACTTGTGTTTGTTGGCGCTATACTATTCTGCTCGCATATTGGGTTTGCTTCGCATCGAGATTCTCACTGCAACAGATATCTATAGTCGGTCGAGTTATTTTCTTGACTCTGTTCGCTACTCGACGAAAGGGATGACGGCACACGGAATTTACGTCGAGCTATCTGCTCGCCAGGCACAGGAATCGATATGTAGAATCTTATAAGAGTAAAGGTTGATCGCGCACTCAACAAGGGCAATATCCGGGTGTAATTTCAGCATCGTATTTCCTTAGAGCAAGCCTATGCATTGGCGATAGTTTCGCTAACTGGATGAATAGATCGGCGAGCTTCTCTAATAGCTCGCTAAGTCGTTAGATTATGTGACTCCATTACGAGGCACAATATTATTTCGATAGGATTTCGATGTAATGATTTGTGTATACGGATTCAAGGTCTTGGCCAATACTCATCACAAGATAATGTGTATGGCTTGTGGTACTCATGGAGTCTTTGGCAGTTCTTGGTTGACAGGGCTATTTTGCTTGAGCTCATTCACATGTTAGCGAATGAGAAAGTAGTTGTTTCATTGTGCTTAAGGTAAGTGATGTATACTGCCTTGATTGTGAGTAGTTAGGCGAGCTGTTTGAAGATATGGCGAGCTGTGTTGCCTAAAACAAAGGTATTGTTTGATTATTTTAAGCGTGAAATCAATTACAAGTTTGGCTTGTTTAAGCAAGCTGCATATAGGTGAGTTGCACGTTGCGCAACGAATCGTGTATTTAGGTACGCTAGAGTTATTTACGTTGTTGTAAGGGCAAGGTATGCATGATGTTGGTCATGATACTTAAGAGTGATAATCATGATATCGCATAACACATGTGTGTGAGTTGCTGTCTTAAATGATTGCCTGCTAGCAATAATATATTTTGTTTTATAATATGATTAGGTGTAAAACCAATGAGGTGCTCAAGATAGATTAGAAGCTTGGTATCCCGATTGATAGCTACTGTGCAGTATGCTGCATGAAAGATATTTATGTTTCTATGTTATGAAGTCATATTTCTGACCATGGTGTCGATTTAAGGAACAGATGCACTCGTGATAAGAATAGAGGGCACTATTTGGAAGAGAAAGGAAAGGTTGGTTTTGTTTTAAAGGTTTGGTTATAAATTCTGCGATTTTGTAGGATGGTTTTCCTTAATATGGGGTGCTTGCTGTCATGCCTATATGAGGGATTTATGGGGGAAATCTGCAATTTGGGTATTTCAAAATTCGAATTCCCGCCCCTTGGTGTTTTAGGGGGGAAATGCTGTGACATTTGTCCAGTAATAGGTGCTGCAAGGTTTTGGCGAGTCGAAATCAGCATGATTTTTTAGAATTCGAGACGAGCTGTCAAGTTCCATGTCTCGACGTCGGATAGGCTACTCGTGCACCATAGAGGTGGCGAGCTGATAGCTTGTTCGGCAAGCTACGTGGGTCGCCTCAACGGGCAGACATTTTGGGACAATGGCGAGCTGTTTTTTCGCACTTGTTCGTTAGGGGTGTTTCTTTGCGTTATTAAGTATTTACCCTTCAGCTTGTAAATGGAGATGCTTGCTTAGCTGAATTAATCGTCACTCAAACCTGTCCTTTTTCGGCTAAAGGTAGAATGGTGGTTTCTTTTAGACTTCGTATTGGGTGAGCTTAATTGTGAATAGTTGTTGACAACGCATGCCTACGAGATTTTACGAGCTAGAGGGATAGCTTGTCAAGCTCGTCGCATAGCTCGCCCTCCTGCCGGATTCTATGACTTAATTGCCGGGATCAAATATTATTTTCATTGGGTTTTGATTTACGAATATATGTTTACGAATCAGGGTCTTAAATTACAATTAAGATACCATGATACTTTAATCATTGTTTAGGGTGGTCTGTGTTATGCGAATTAGTGCGGAATATTTCGGATGGATAATGTTCATATGGGGTTGAATTTCATTGGTGGAGTTGTACGATGTTTTGATCATCTTAATGGAAGGAAGCAATGATAAAAACAAACTGGAATTTACGAACATAGAGATGATTCTCTCGTCAGATGAATAGCTTCATGGCTAGCCCGAGTTTCACATGCCTCGAGAAACTCGCATACAAAGCTAACTATAAATAATTCAACTACGAAAACAACTCAAGAATGCACAACCGTTAATCTTATCCTAAGTCCTAAGTCCCGATGGAACGTGGTTGGGCCTAGGGCTCAGTTCACGCTTTCAGAAGGTGCAGCGAGCTAGGGACTCGGCTTGCTATTATGCATCCGCAAGCAAACGATATCTCACCATTAATGAAGTTCTATATGGGCAGCAAAGAGCTCGCACAAATGTTGTTGCTCGCAAAACGGTGGAGTTGAACTTGCTCGCAAACTTATCTGCCAGCGAACACTAACGAGCAGGCTGCTCGCCTAAACCACCCTCTTCCATATGAAATTCATCATGGCATGAAGCTCACAAAGATGTTGCCCGTCAATATGCTTACAAAGATGTACTATTGAACTATCAGCTCGCCATCTTATCTACCAGAAAGCACTTGCGTGAAAATAGCTCATCTATGAGTACAAAGAAACCGAGTGAGAAGAGATACAAAAAGTTTATGTAGTTGCCGATGAGAATGGACAGGTAAGGAACAGATGCAATAGGAAGAGAATTTTGTTTGTTTAGAAATATGGAAACTCTTGTATGCAGACTCGTGAGAAATTGACGCCGTCGAGCTAGTCTCTCACCATGATCGTGTCGACCTGAGTGTGATGTTTGCGAGCAGTCACCGGCCGTTATGACCTGCAAATCTGACAATGTCCACCGGGTGATCCCCCACCTTTTAAGTCGCCGTCGAACAAAGAAGCGATACGAACAACTTGTGTGTGTTTTCTATCCATGTTTGCTCGGAGTATATGCGGTTATTTGATCGGGTCATAACCTGCATCATGGTGGAATTAAGATAAGTATCCGAACAATTGATTACAAGCTTAGTTGCCGTGTCTTTATTTACAAAATATATAGCAGGTTACTTACTTAAATTTTTGCTAATCGTGAGAGTCTGATATTTTTTAAATTGTATCTATTGCGTTTTGATGGCCACACAAAGCATAATCAAGTTGATTATGATAAAGGCTCTCGGATAACTTAGGCTCGCTTCGTGTTTTAGAGTCTAATAGTTGATTTATGTGCTTTTAGAACAAAGGGTATGGGATTTACAAGCAGAGAGGAAGAGCAAAACAAGTTTGGAAGATAAGTATACATGTTATTCGATTACATTTTCTTTTGGAATATCTTGAATAAATGCTTATAATTTGTTTATGAATGAAGGAAATATATCATAGCAAAGATTAAAATTAAAAAAAAAAAAAAGAGATGCTTGAAGGAAGAAGCAAGATCAGAATTTGAGGTGTACAATTATAGGTGGACTTCCGAACCTTGGTTGGGAAAAATAATAATAATAATACTACAAGAATATCAGCGAGCTGGAGCACTTGCCACGTATCCGGGTGCTCGTTCCCGAGCTGGATCACTCGTCGCGCATCTAGTTCTCGCCATCTTAGGGATGTCACGATATTTAAACGGTTAGGTACGGAAGACGATGAGTATTCGTCAATATCTTTTCATTTAAGTACTCTTATTCAGCTACATCATCAGTGATGGGGTAGGACCCCATCACTACTTGCTTCTAGAGTGGACAATGATAGTAGTTGGGCGCACGAATGACGAGTTGCACAAAGGTGCTTTCAGTTCGATGTGTGTGAGCGAGTTGTATTGCTAGCTTTCAGAGATTGGGTTGACCTGTTATCGGTCACTCCCGAGTATGACAGAGTTCGTAAAACGGGTATGATTAAGGATTTAATGGCTAGACGAGCTGTTTTGCTCGACGACGAGGTATGAGATGTAAAATGGCTATGTTGTGACAAGCTCAATGAATGTGATAGAACTGTTGGGCTGAACCTTTTACCAATCCCCTATGTTCTACGAACATAGAGGACTTGAGGGGGGGAGTAGTGATGGGGTCCTACCCATCTAGTACAAGGTTCAACCCAGTAAGAGGATAACGCCAAAGCCCAAGTCAATAGCACAACGCGAATAGAAGAGTTCGCTAAGAACAGACGAACAGAAGAGAAAAGACGAACAGACGAATCAGCTCGCAAGTCTAAAAGTATAACGAACTGATTGAAGACCGTGGAGCAGAAGGATATCTAGAGGAGTGTCGGGCAAGTAACAACTAAATAAGATACGGAAGAATCTGGTAGGATCATAACAAATCGAATAGAAGAGAAGGTAACGTGAATGACTAAAACTCTAAGTCCGATATTCTATATAAAGGACCCTTGAGATATGACGATCTAAGCTTTTTGGTCTGATCTCTTGATTTATCTCTCTTAAACTCTGGCTTACTTCGGTAAAGATCCTTGAGGAAAGAGGATTAATCATTAAGGGTTTGGGCTAGAACGCATCACATACAAAACATGTAAGCTGACAAAATGATCCCTGCAGAATATGTAAATTACATTGCAGTCCCTGAGGGTATATCTGTAAAATCACAAAATTAATATAATAATCAAGGGTAATTATGGCATTCCAGGGTCAGAACCTAACGGAACCCTAACGGTTTCGAGGACCTCAAACGGAGCTTGAACTATAGGGACTTATTTGTAATCTCGCGATAATGATGGACTAGTTTGTAATTACGCCTAACGACAGGGTAGGTGGATGTAATTTTCCCCAATTATTTATATACAATCTAACTTTATTTTATATATAGTTTCAAATAAATTTTTAGAAATAATATAAGAGAATTAGTTTTATTTTGAATTATTTTACTAATAATTTACAATCATTTTGCGAAATGCGAATTATATGATTTTCTTTTAACATTCTTTATAAAAATTGTGCTTACATATAAAAAAATTGATTTTATTTAACTATTGATAATAATAATAAGGGTTAATTACATATAGACCCCATGAGAGTATTAAGAACATCTTAGCCAAACAATTACACATGCACCTATTGAGGAGTTTGAGAATTACACAAAACACCCAAGAATTAGGATTTTATTAAATTTTTGATGACATCATCAAACTTTTAACTTGATTTTCCTTATTTACCCCTTCAGTATAATAAATTTGAATTTAATGTGTTAAATATAATATTTAGAAAAATAATATATAGAGAAAGGTATAATATATAATTAAGGGGCATTCTCAAATAACTCCTCATGGGGTTGGAATATTTTCACGTACCTCCCCAAAGCACGAATTAAGAATTTATACTACATAATAGGATATAAATACTGCATTAGAACGTTTTTGTACTACATTATGTGAAATTCATACAATACACATTTGAACGTTTACATATGGTGATTTGTCCCCAAAATCACAAAATCCATGAATTTATACTACATAATAGGATATAAATACTAGATTATAACGTTTTTGTACTACATTATGTGAAATTTATACAGGGGAGTTATGTCAAAATATGATGCCGCATTGGGGACTTATCCCACATTTCCCCTACAATTAATATATATGTACAATAATAAAAAATATATAATTAATATATATAATAAAGTATATTTATAGATATATATATATATTATCCCCTTACACCACCACCATCGTAACCCTTCCCACGGCATCCTAACACAGCACCGTCGTACGCCCTCCGACCGATGCACACCGCCGCCACTTGCGCATGCCGCCACGACAAAGCACCACCATTGCACTCCGACGCCAACCGATGCAACACCACCACCACACAAACACAACACAGATCCACACTCAGATTTAGAATAAACGGTCGGAAATGGAGAACAAACACAACCCCCATAATCAAGCCCCACATCAAATTACTAATATGTATTCAGTATTCACTATCCACAAACCTAGAATTTTCCCCCAATGAATCAATGCAACAAGCTTAATGCTATTAATCGACATAAGTATCTCCATTATCGGATCCCTTACTTAGTTGGTCGGCATTGGGTGGTGCTTTGTCGGGGCGGCATCGGCGAGCGGCGGCGGTGTTGCGTTGGTCAGATGGCGTGCGGCGGTGCTGTATCGGTCGGAAGGGTTATGGTGGTGGTGCAGTAAGGGGTTATATATATATTGTATACATATGTATAATATAAATGATATATATATATAATATATATATACATGGTTATAAAATTTTAAGTTATCTCAAAGCGAAAAATAACACAAATTCGTTAAGTCGTCTTAAAGCGAAAATTATGCACAAATATGTGAGTATGGAAAACTAAATATGAGTGCATTAAATACAATAGAAGGATTATGTGATGTATAATATGGGACAAAACTTAGGAAGAATAGTTCCGGCAAAAGTCCCAAAAATACTATGTTAATCCAAGCCATCATTATTCCTCTCTCTTCGTGAAAAAAAGATTATTGTAACATTCTTAGATTTTAATTGAGCTTTGAATGTCAGTCCAGAAAGTGTATTTTGGGCTTTTTCTTGTAATTAGAACTAATCTCAGGAGCGTCGCTACTATATGCCCTGGATAATAATAATGTCGAGTATCGATCATTATCGTTATCATGTTAATCGACTCATATAAATTAAATACTAAACTAATTACTACCTTATAATATATGAGCAACCCTCGTCTCATTAGTCAGCCTTTTAGATACGTTAAAAAGCCAAGTTTGTTCACATGGTGGAATTCTTGATCTTCACCATATAGTTATCACTCAGAAGGGCACATCAGCACACCAAAAATGTTGTTCCAATCATCATTTCTCCCGTTAAACAAGAGGGGTGGTGTGTGACTTAAGATGTCTCCATTAAAGATCTTGGATGTACAATAATATCAAAATTTGACAAGAAAACTGTTGGGAATAGTACCTTGAAAATTCAATTTGTTGAATTAATTAAACTGAATTTACAGCAAGTTGTGAGTATTTCACATATTGATAATTAATGGCGTGCGGTGGTATTCTTATACGAAATGTGCTTCATAGGAAAAGACTTTGAATACCGAAATCACGTGTGGTGGTATTCTTATACGAAATGTGTTTCATAGGAAAAGACTTTGAATACCGAAATCACGTGTCATTAAAGTTCTAGTCGGTAAGATAAGAATATGTTCTTATCAAGACTATAACGTGGTTATATAAGATGATTAGTCTTTCGTCATAGGGAATGGTGATTCCGGTTATAACACGTTGATGATTTTCAATAGAATTAAAAACATCGAATTGGACCACTGGGATTATTATACTGCTATCTAAAATGAATAAAATCTCAGGAAGCATTGTACTCTTAATCCTGATAATATTTCGGCTTTAGGCATGTAGTGCTAGTCACTGTAATATACTCAAAGTGAGGTCTCGGCAACGGTGGCCAAAATATTTTGTATGTTCGGTGACAACATGAAATGTGCTAAAAAGTTATATTGATCGAGGAATCTGTGGCCTTGCTGGAAGGTAAAAGATATCCCTGAAATAGATTTGCAAAAGTTCGAATTAAGACTTTGGCCAAAGCACTTCGCGTGATACGTCACCGAAGTTGTATGATGAATGTGTTTCACATACAGAGAATTTGAAGGCGAATCAATAAATTTCAAATTAGAGATGAAAAATAAATGATAGTAGTTGCAATTTATTTTTCATGGATAACTACACGGAGGAGTGAAATGCGAAATTATTCTAGATCGAGAAATTCGTGAATAATTTAATTAATTTTAGAGTGCAACAATATTTATTTAGTGGAATTAAATATTGCTAAACGGTAATTAATTATTGTCATGAGATGATAATATATTAATCCGTTTGGAGCTAAAATTAATTAGTCCTGCAGGTCCCTCTGCAAGCCCCAATTGAAAAACCCGAAGAGAAAATATTAAAAGGAGAAAGAGAAATGAATTTTTCAAAGTGTTTGAAAATAGCCAAGGGATTTATTTTAAGAACATAAATCAAAGTGCCAAAGAGTTGGAAGTGCCCGAAATTTTGATTTGGAGAAAATAAAATAAATTTTTTCTAAAAATAAAAAATAAAATTGCTGACGTGGCATTTTTGCTAATGTGGTACCTGACGTGTCACGCTACGTCAGCAGATTGGGTCCCAGTTGGCGCTGACAGGGCGCCGCGTGGCCCGCCAAATAGAAGGTCCAGATCGCGCCACGTCATCGAGTTGGAGGGTCCAGATTTGGTCCGAAAACGAGCCGGGTTAACAGGTAAATGGATCGGACAAACCCGGTTCAAATGGATAGGGTCGGATTAGGGCAGGACCGACCCGGACACGTGGCCGAATCAGAATCGGCCACGTCATGAGCAATAGCCGAAGGTGCAACACACGCGCCACTTTGTGGCTGCGCGTAAGGCATCGGATTGGGGAGCGGCCGACGGCGTTGGATTCGTGGTGATGAGATCTTCAACGTAGTGACCTCAGTTTTCGTGTCCAAGTTGCATACGCAAGTGGGATGTGAAATTACCATTTTACCCTCGGTTTTTCCCCTATAAATAGAGATCTTGGCCCTTCATTTTTCATACACAAGTTTGGGAGAGGTTTTGGCTGAGTTCTCGGCTTTGAAACCATATCCCTTTTTCTCCTAGTTAATTCCGATTTATTTTGGAATTAATTTTAATTAGGTGTTTATATAAAACGCCTAATTTCGGGAGATTAAACCCTGGAAAGGGTTTTCTAGTTTAAATTTTGTTTTCTCTAAGTATTTAGAGAAATACTTTCGGAGCCCACACTCCGAGGGTTTCTCTGAGGTTATTGCAGGGAAGCTCTGCCGGTTTCACGAGGAGATCGGGTTCTCGGGAGGTGAATTCGGGAGCTGGAAAAATGCCGTTAGATAGCCATGTTTGCAGTACGGTAATATTTTTCAGTTATATTATTTTAAGCGTGATATAAATTATATGCTCTTAAGTGTTTATTGCATGTTAGATATTTATCTGCTTAAGTGATTTAAAATTTATTATCAATTGCATGTATATACTTGAGTAGATCCGGCTAGTCTTCCGCTATTGTATTAAAATGTTTTAGAAATAGTTTAATACTTGTATTATAACAAAATTTTAAAATGTGGTCCCGGACCTCTACTGTTCTGGGCCCACCTCCCAGCAAAAGCACCTCCAAAATTAGGTCAAGAAAACCTGTATAATTGATGTCATTTTTTTTTCACATTCTCCATGGTATTCTTGATCAACATTGACACATGCTCCACAACCCATATCGATCCAGCCTCGCTGCAGGAAAAAGGCATGAGTATGACCTTCACGTTCAACATCTACACGCATGTCTGCTACCTGCTTGCCTATCTGTGATCATCAACAAAACAATAATAAGGGATTGGAGCCCCGAGATGAAAGAAAAAAGGGATAGTTACACCGACATGTACCCCCATGTTTAACCTGAGTTTTGGAAAATTACAAAAACTTCCCTAGTCAAAGAATCTATATTATATCGAGATCGATAAATTTTGATGATGCCTCACTATAGGCTATATCAGGAAATGTTCACGAAAATTGTGGTACTTGTAATTAGGTCAAACCTCTAGTTGTGACAACAATATGTTTCCAAAATCGTAATATTTCAAATTACCTCGTCATGCAAATGCAAGGGACCCCAGTTGTAGCACCCCAACGGTGGGCACTATACCCCCGCACCATAGCTCGACACGTGTAACGAAACAAGGACTCTGCACACATGCCAAACCATAGCGAACGGAGACAAACGAAAAAAAACAAAACCAACCCTAAGCTAGGTGGGACGTAGACCCTGCACATACAATACTTAACAAATATGCGGAAGCGTGATCATGCCAAAAAAAATTCAAAACCATGCAAACAGTTGACTGGTTCAATCTAGCATAATTCCTAATCCCGAAGTTAAATCATAACATACTGTAAATCATATATGCAAACGGGTTCATCTAATCCGAGCACCTGTCCTAACCTGTCCCGAATTCAAATCATAAATGAACAAATCATACTTAAACATATTCGTTCGTAGGTTAATAATACAAAACTAAAACTGAATTCAAAATGCAAATGCAAAGACCCAACTAATACAAGACTCGACTCCAAGAGACTTACACCGCCTAGCTCGGACTCCAAAGCCAAAACCTGCAGAGCTAAAAACATAAAGAGGGAGGGGTCAGTCACACTTGACTGAGCGAGGGGTTAACACACGCACGCTATACATAATACACATAGCACAGCACGTAAAAAGAAGATGTTCGTGAAGCCGGGATTAGTTTTTGCACGCCAAAACATTTGCCCGTGATAATATATATAGGGTGATTTAGCAAAGCAAAACAAACAAAACTTAACTTATTTAATGCGTACATTCAAAACATGCAGACTAAGCACACATATCCAAACATATTTTATTAGGTTAAAAGTACATCAAATTTTATCTTAATTTGAGAAACTACCCCCATTTCACGAACTTAATACCAACAAAACAAGACTCGACGGGCACGAGTACAACTTACACAAAACAAATCAAAACGAGTATATACCAGGAAAATACATAGGGTGATGGAAGGGTTGCGCGACCCTAACCATCCTTAAGCGGATGAGGGGAGTGCTCAATGCTTCTCAATCCCTCAGACTCCATCCCCCAATCTATCCCCAGGTGGGTTCCGGTACATCCCTTACACGGAATTTGGGGCCCCACACTTACACTTACACTTACACGAAAATCGGAAGCTTAAACCCGCTAGACTCACACTTATATACATAGCACATGCATATCGTACTTATCATATCGTACGTACATATCACGCCGACCTCAAAATCATAACAGAATCAAAGCTTAGCGTACATAGGCTTATACATAGCTTCATACTTGCAAACTTAACAAATACATATTTCACACATATCTACATATACATAGAGGCTTATAAGTCGCATGCATACAAAAACCGGCACATTTCATTAGGGTATAACTATATCCTAACCTTACCTTATACCAAACGAAGATGGAGACAAAGCACTTGATTCACCACGGAATCAACTTGACGAACAAAACACCACCCCGGGTGCACCTGGACAAATTGAAGGCAAAAGACAAGACTTAGACTCAAGAGTGAACCACATAGATGCACGGCGTATGTTCACGCTCACAAACACTGCATATTACAAGGCGGAAATACATAACAAGGTGCATAGGTGCTTCGTGCAAATAATTCTTATTCCTCAAGCAACATAAAACACATATAACAACACCTACATACACATAATCAAGTTAAAACAAGTTGGGAATGGGTTCGGAGGTGGCAAGGTGCAAGAAAAGCGGAAGGAAAGCATAGGAGATGGTTCCGAGCAAAACCGGCAAAAGCTGGAAATTATTCCGAAACGGACAAGCTGTAGGAAAACGGTCATAACTTGAGTTTGAGAAATGGGAATTGAGTTTTGTTTCTTGGAACTGAAACTAGACACACAGATCTTTAAAATGGTATGCGTCTCAAAACTTGGTTCAAAGCGAGGTGAAAATGGCGTACGTTTGAAGTTGGACGAAAGCATAATTTTGGCGAGATGGCGACACACATTTCAAACGGTTATATCTCATAATCTAGAATGAATTTTGAGTTGATTCCAATTGGAGGATGTTCTAGACTTCAAGAGGTTTCCGTGGGTTCAAAAATCGGGTCAATCTGAGTTCAAAGGAGGTCAGCACGGCCGTGTCAAAATTGGTCTGGAAACTGACTCGGCTTTGTCTGAATAAAAAAAATTCCAACTCGAAGGCTTGACACGGCCGTGTTGGAAATGAACTAGGGGCTGACACGGCCGTGTTGGGTCGTCTTCTCCGAAAAAACATAGCAGCAAAGCAAAAGCTCGATGGGGGTGGTTCCCAAACCACCCCAAACAACATTCTGATCACATAATACACCGAAAAAACTCAAATTCAAGGTATATCACATATATATATCACATTAGAACATAAATTGGACTCCGAAACGAGTCCGAACACCTAAAACACGAAATCTATACTATTTATCAATTCTCCAAACTCAAGAAATAAGGCAATAAAGTAAGATTCAATCAGTAGAAACAAAGATTAGGACGAGAGAAATCCATATCTTACCTCGGTTCGTCGATTGGGCGAGAGTTGGAGTCGGAACTTGAGCTCAAAGGTTGGGTGGCTTTCTCTTCTCTTCTCGTCTCCTCTCCCTTCTTCTTGCTTGGACCGAACCAAAATGGGGAGAAAGAGGGTTCGGTCCCCCTCTTGTAGGGCCAAGAAACGGATCGGGAAAAACGGGTAGGGTCAAACGGTATCCAATCCATTCGGATCGGATTTTAAAACGGTAGGGCTATCAAACGGCTTTGAAAATAAAAAGTTAATTTTATTAAATCCGAATCGTCGAAACGAACTCAATGAAGGGGTCGGAATTCGAACTCGAATTCCCGAGCTCAAGATTTCCACGAAGGCCAAAGCACCCTAATTAATTAGGTCCATAAACTTCAATTATTGGGCATTCGAGCCCAAACAATTAATTAAATCTAAAGCGCATATAACTTAAATAAATTACATGTTGACATTTAAGTCATACGAATTATATAAATACGGAATCAAACTCTCTCGTGATGCGTACCTGGAATTGCCGAAGTAGCGGGATGTTACACCAGTGATCATCAAGACCAAACAAGAATGCAATTTGGTTCTTCTTTCCTCTGATAAAATCTCAATCTGGTTTCTTTTGCAACTAAAATTTGAAAGGGTAAGAGTTAACAACAATCGAAAATGTCTAAGAACGGTGAAATCTAAACACACGTATATCGAGGTACATTTGTAATTTTGATTTTGGTGCAACTTTTATTTTACCTCTTGAAATTCGGTCATCGCCATAAAGAGTGTGTTCCACATTGTATGATACTGGCAAAGAATAAAAAAGGAAAAGTTTTATGAGAATATAGTAAGGAAATGTTAGTTATGCAATATTATTTTGTGGGAGTTAATCTCCACCATATTTGTTAGTTAAAACGCTTTCTAACAAGATTAAGGTTTTGACAACATGATTAGGGTTAGCTTTTGGTCCCCCTGGATACGTGCAACATAAAATACTCAGCCAAAGCTAACCAGAATCATTTGGAATATTGATCAATATTTCAGAACATGCGTATAGCTAAATAATTATTAACTTGGGACATTTGATCAAAATTTTCATGTTTTTTTTTTATTGTGTAGATTTCAAAAGTAATTTATCCAAAGTCCTCGACAGTCCGCACTAACCTATTCTTTGCACTCTTAATACAATTTTGAAGAATACTGAAAAATATTACTCAGAGGGAGAACATCTAACAAACGCAATAAATCACCCGAGTTAGACCGATTACTAAATAATAAATGATAAGTTTTGGAAAGTTTTTGTGTATCTATATGGTTTGCATTATCTTAATCATACACGATCGTTTTACAGGCACCACAAGTTAAACTTTGGATTTTTTATTTACAAAATCTGACACTTCATTCCCCGAGGTTTTGTATATATGATTTTCGGAAATTTGCATCATCCTCTAATACATTAACATTTTAAAAAATATCATTTTACTATGTCATATCGTGTCGGATACCGAATCCGGCACTTCTCACGTAAAAAATTTACAAAAAAATCCATGTCGGCGTATCCGTATCGCGTTGTGTCCGTGTCGTCGTGTCCATATCCGTGCAACATAGGCGTCATCTTATAGGTACATGTCGTTACTTGATTCAAGACGCTGCGTATGTTGAATATTATCTTTTTTTTTTCTTTCATATCTCACCCACTTTTTTCTTCCTTAAATGAGACATTATCATCTCACTATTCGAGAGATCCTTCTACATCAATTACTTCACCCACAAAACAAGAAATGTAACAATGAAAATAATAGAAAAGGAAAGAAAAACATTGGAAATATTTTATGAGTTGTTTACCATTCGAGGAAGACCAGATAGTCGAGTTATGATCATTACTCATTAGTCTTTGAATGTATTCCAAAGTTACATTTCTTATCCATGGTTTCAGTGTCAATATAATATTATTGTGTTTGCATAGATACTTTTGGTGTAAATGATAAAATAATGTTAGAAAGTGAGACTCTACTCTAGATTCTTTCATTATACTTCATTTAGTTTCAGATTTCAACTAATTCAATGTTTAATAGCTCATATTATTTTTTCTTGGTCCGATCATGCTAATCTCCCACTCGTCCCCAACCGATCATTATTTACGAAGTAACTTTAGTTTTGAATCGCATGAAGGGTTTATTTTTGTTCACTGTTGCAATATTTTCATCTCAAGATCGTGGTTCCTCCTCACCCCTGTCCTTCAACAAAGTAATTTTGTCATTCAAGGTTTACATGCCATGATTAAGTTTTCTCCAACTCGGTCCAACGAAAACTTGAATTCATAAGACTAAGTCTCATTATTTCATACATCATATTCACATATTTTTCTTGTTATATATATGTGTGTTGGAAAAACACACAGTTTGCACAGAGGAAGTTTAAATTTTTTTTCCCAAAGTAGATCTAAAAACTTGCAATGTTCGTATCGTATCAAAAGGGGTTTCAAGAAACTTATGAAGATAGAATCTTTTTTGTGATGTTGATACCGCCTATCAAACACCCTTCAACCGGATTATCTCTCGAACGGCCTTCGAATCGATCCCAAAGTAGGTAATCCTCCAAAGCATATCCTCACCAGTCCTAGACCACGATCAAGCTATTGAGAATGTTAGTTTTGTGGCTTGTGTTTGGCTAGGATTTACTTTGAAAACTTTTCTTTTGATTTTTCTCAAAAATAATTAACGCTTGAAGAACGTTGGTGTAAAAAATAAGAGAAACACCCCTACTAGTATTTATACTAGTGGGGTTTGAACCCCTTAGGGTTTCCAAGAACCCTTGGTGTTTTGATTTCTTGCTCACTAATTAACTAATTAATTATTATCTTTTAATTGAAAATAAGGTCTTAACTTATTCTCCAAGACTAGCAAAAGATCATTTCTGTTTCCTACAATAGGAAGTTTGACTTTCCAACCTTTATCTAATATAAAGTCAAAAGTCAATTTATTCAATAAATAACTTAATTCATAATTAATTATTTATTGGGTTAATTATTTTGAGAATGGACTTAACAATTAATTCATAATCTCAATTAAAAGGCTAAAATTAATTAATTACAATTTAATTAATTAATTCAAGAAAAGAATTAACGTGTGAAATAAATCACACGTTTATGCCACGTCAAAGACACGTGTGCGTGACACGTGGCAGTCGCGTACCGTGCGTGACACGTGGCTGGGGTCCACGTTTTCGTAGCCCCGCTTTGATCAACAATTTGATCCTTCGTTAATCCAATTAACATCCTACCATAACCCTCGCGATCTGGCATTTGTGTGTGACCTTTAGGTTTATTATTCGACTAGCAGTGACACCAATTAATTAATTCTCATAATTAGTTAATCAGTTCACAGATCACACTACCGTAATCTAGCAATGGGTGTGTGACCCCTAGCCGAATAACGAAATGAATCGAAGAACCTTTCAGTCAATGACAATCAGTGAAATACGATCCTCCTACAACTCCATCTCTCAATCAAGAACTAAGGCATGAGAATAAACTCAGAGCCTTGTTATTCTTGATCTTTAAAGTTAAGTTCGTTTCATATCCATTTGAATCTCAATCCAAAAAAACCCCATTTTCTTGATGTCTTGATCTTTTATCCACCTTGATCAAGGGTTTAATATTTAATGGACTACGAACAACTTAATCAGTAAGAACCATTCTTGTTCTTAACAAGTGTAGGTCCTTTATTGATTCTACTAATTTTACATATTCCACTTGTGCAATTCCAACATAGGCCGTAGTTCAGGTGTCTTTATGGCGACACCCTTTTGAGCCTATATTAAAGATTACAGAGTTAGCTTATATGAGACATTACAGAATCTCAAGTCAAAGAATTATTAATCACGTCATTGACCTGTGAGATGTTTCCTAATCTGGAAGTTTTTGGGAGACTTCTTTTTCCATTTAGGAATGTTCTCATAAGGGACATCTCAGTGATGAAGTTCTTGTAACAATCACCCTTTATGTATTATGAACACATCATCACATGCACTTATCACTCCATGAAATTGAGTAATCCTTTAAAAGGACATAATCACATTAGCAAGTCTCAGCAGAGTCAAGGTCAACACTCCTACTGTCTGTCGGACTCATCGACTGGGAGAAGTTTCTAATCCTCGCCTATGGAGTTAAGAACTTGTTTCATGTGCCGTTCTTATAAGGGCAAAGTTCTTAACGGCCTCATCGGATTAGGGGAGTTCAAAACATGCAACACACAGTCAAACTCAAATAGACATAAATAAGCACATAAAGAAGTGATAGTCTATGAACCAAATCATTTCGTTTATTATTGAAAGACTGTTTGTGATTTTATAAGGAAATAGTAAAGCATAAATGTTGCTTTATGGGCACTATTCCTAACAATATGATGGTGTCTAAATTCGACTGTGTACGGAACAACATATGGGACTCCCAATTCATCCAAGAACTTGTATTTGAGGGGAAGACTTGGATCTTCTGGAAAGCTGCAAAGACTAGTAAACGTGAGCTCAAAGGACAAAACATAGGAATAAGGGGATTGAATCCGTTTTGACACTCCGACGCTCAAACCAGTCAAATCAGTCAAGGACGGTCGCTATGAGAGAGAGTAGATAGGAGTGTATTAGTTGTTGGAACAGTAACATACTTGAGTCTTAAATAAGGTTGTATTTATAGTTGGAAGCTTGTTGCGTACAGGTACACACAATTAAAGTTGTGGTGATTGCGAACATGGGAGGCATGTCGCAGATCATTCATAGTGATACGTTGCATATTCATTTAATTTTAGAGCTTAGAATTCCTATGTTTTACCCCACTATTTGATTTAATTTTGGATAATTGCCTAATATTCTATATTTCGTGTAGGATATGTAATTAAGAAGAATTGGAAGGAATTTGTAGCAGAAAGAAGCTGTCACGTAGGCCCACCTCTTGGACCGAATTGGGGAACAAATATTTTGTGGCCCATGGACTTAAGGAAAAATTAAATGGGAAGCCAATTGATTGCTTGTTGGAATATTCATGAAGGAGGCCCACATGAGAAAATATAGAAGACCAAGTTCAGCAGCCCTGTTTTCACATGAGAAATAATTAGCCAATGAGTGGAGGCTGCACGTTCTTGGAGGGAGACGTTACCTTGAGGAATTTTAACTCCAATTCATGGAGAACGTCGGCAACATGGGGGACAAAGGGGAAGGAAGAATTGATGGCCTGGAACAATACAAAAAGAGCACGCAGCCCTTGGAAAGAGAGAGACTCCACGCGACACACTTTGATTCTGATATACAAGTTACGCAGCAGCTCTAGTTCGCCGGGAAGAGAGTTCGAGCAACATAGTTTACTTCTCATTCCTTATTTCGTTTTGCACCTAATACTATGTTTTCCTATTCGCATTTGTCTTTAGATTCCGTTATGAGTAGCTAATTTACTTTTTAGTTGGGATTTTCCAAGCATGTATTAGATTGTGTGAGACAACTTGTTTGGGTTGATTAATTCAAGTTATTCGTTTTATTTCCGGATTCAAGATATTGAGTTTTGCTTTATTCTATGATTTAAGAGCTCAAGTCTTAGAGTTAGCAATTCCCATAAAGCTAGTTGATTTATTTGGTGGAGTCTAACCGGGTAATTAACGAAGTGGCAATCAACACTAGGTTGTTAAGTTCGGCTGATTTCGTGTTGTGGAATAATTCGATCTAATTAGGCGAAGTAGAAGTTTCTACTAAGTCAATTAGGGTTAGTGTTTCTTTAGAACGCAAAGCAATTAACTAATTGAATCCTTGAAGGAGTTTCTGATAAGGGTTATTAGTTGGTTAGGGAGTAGTCTTTAGGAGTTTCTTCAGATTATTCTAAAAATACGAAGAAACGAGGGAGCCTAAGGTAATTGGTAACTATAGCTAGCCAAACGAGGAATTAAGCACCCTGTCCGTGATCATAGTCAGATGCATGCGTAGCAAAATCCCAACTATTCGTTATTCACTGAGTTAATCTTAGTGTTAGCTGAGTAGTTGTTAATCTTTTATCTATTTAATCAGTTTTTTTCTTGTTCATTATTAGTTTGGTAAAAAATCTTGAAACCCCTCCCCCCCCCCTGTTTTAATTAGTCGTTTTATTTTCTTGGCGTATTAAAAGATTACAAACTCGTCTAATCCCCGTGGATCGATACCCGTTGCTACTATTTTACAATTCAATTGTGTGCAATACTAGGGGTTTATTTTTGGTGGTTTCGACACCCATCAATTTTTGGCGCCGTTGCCGGGGATTGGTTTATAATTGACTTTGTTTCTTTTCTTATGCCTAGAAACCTTCGTTCGGGACAACTCGTTGCATACGATCCCGAGATCGAAAAGTCCGCTAAGAAGATTAGGAAGTGGACAAGACAAAGGAGAGAACAAGCAGCAGTTGGTGAAGGTTCGAGTCTGTTTGAACTGGATTTGGACATTGAAACTGAACAGCAGTTAGAAATTGAAGAACAGACTGTCAGTGAACCTGACAGTGATCACGGTCAGGATATGGCTCATAACGGAACGCTTCGCGAGCTTGCCCGACCTACTGAAGCTCAACAGCCACTGTGCATAACCTTTCCAGCGCTGCAAGAGGGCTTCGAACTGAAGTCAGGCCTCATCCATTTGTTGCCCACTTTCCGTGGTTTGGAAAACGAAGATCCGAATAAGCATTTGAAAGAGTTCCACCTTGTGTGCACATCCATGAAGCCACACAACGTCATCGAGGATCAAATTAAGCTTAGGGCCTTCCCATTCTCATTGCAAGATGCAGCTAAGGGTTGGTTGTATTACTTACCTTCGGGTACGGTCACTACTTGTGCGGAGATGTCGAGGTAATTCCTTGAAAGGTACCTTCCAGCCTCCCGTGCCACCAATATTAGGCGGGAGATTTGTGGAGTTAAACAAAAAGATTCCGAGAGCCACTACGAGTATTGGGAAAGATACAAGAGGTTGCTAGCAAGCTGCCCTCAACATGGAATTTCGGACCAATTGGTTATCCAATATTTCTACGAAGGCTTGACTCCGATGGAACGCCGAATGATGGATGCCGCAAGTGGTGGAACTATTGTTAGCAAGACCCCCGCCGAAGCTAGAGAGCTTATTTCTACTATGGCTGCAAATTCTCAACAATTTGGAGCTCGAGAGGACATCCCTCGAAGGGTGAACGAGGTAACTCTTAGTCCTCTTAATAAAATTGAGTCTTTGCTAACAACCTTGGTACAGAAAATGAATGTAGGTACTAAACCACCCTTGAGAGTATGTGGCATTTGCACTAGTCCCGAGCACCCAACCGATGCATGCCCTACACTCCATGAGGAAACAACCGCGGATGTAAATGCCATGGATTTTCAGCAGAGAAAGTTCGACCCCTATTCGAACACTTACAACCCCGGATGGAAGTACCACCCGCATTTAAGCTACGCCAATAATCAACCAAATAATCAGAATTTCCGTCCACCGCCTCCACCGCAACCAAGACCACAACACCCTCAGGGTTCAGGTACGTCTCTTAGTGAAATTGTTCGTTTGTTGGCCACTAATTCTGAGAAATATCAACAGGATACGACGAACAGGATTCAAAAGATAGAGGACACTATCAAGACCATGGAGACTCATATGGGATAAATTGCCTCTTCGGTGAGTAAATTGGAGACCTAAGGAAAACTACCGTCGCAAACACATGACCCTAGACACAATGTGAGCGCGATTGTATTGCGAAGCGGGAAGGAATTGCAGTCTCCAGTGGATGGGATTTCAAAAAGTGATCAGATGCAGGGATCTGATGCAGAAACTGAAAAAGAGATAGAGAGAAAGCCTGCCAGTGATCACAGACAGAGTTCCAGACAGGCTGAAATCACTCAGAAGCCTAAGCCGCTGGTAATACCACCACCTTTCCCTCAGAGATTGGCTCAGAACAAGAAAGACAAAGAAGATAAGAGTATCTTGGCTCTTTTTGAAAAAGTTGAAGTAAACATTCCACTTCTTGAGGCCATCAAACAAGTTCCACGCTATGCCAAATTCCTTAAGGAATTGTGCACCAATAAGCGTAAGTTGACAGGTAATGAGAAGGTGAGTGTTGTTGAAAATGTTTCAGCCGTCTTACAAAGGAAATTACCACCTAAGTATCGCTATAGAGGTATGTTTTCTATCCCTTGCAAAATTGGTAATATTGGTATTGGTAAGGCTATGTGTGATTTGGGAGCTTCTATAAATGTGATGCCTTTGTCCATTTACACTTCTTTGGGTCTTGGTCCATTAGCTCACACCGGGGTTATCATCCAATTAGCCGATCGTTCGCTTGTTTATCCCGAGGGTGTCTTAGAAGATGTTTTGGTACAAGTGAATGAATTAATTTTCCCCGCCGATTTCTTTGTTCTTGATATGGAAAAGGATAGTTCTACTAAGTCTTCGGACATTCTATTGGGTAGACCTTTCCTTAGCACGGCTAAAACGAAAATCGATGTTCATAGTGGTTCTTTGACTTTAGAGTTTGATGGTGAAATGGTCAAGTTTAATATGTATGATGCTATGAAACATGTTGATGATGTCTCTTGTGTCTACAACGTTGATATCATAGATAACTTGACTAATAAAGTGTTTGCCTTGAACAATGATGATGAATTGGGCTATGTCTTGTGCCATAGCTTGTCTGTTGACAAAATGAAGAAATTTGATGATAAATTCAGACTTTCTGAAGATATGCTTGAGATAATTTATGCTATGGAAGTTCTCCAAGTTACAAGTTCTAAATTTGTACCTTTTGAGCTTAATCGGTCTGAATCTAAACTTTTACCTTCTGTTTTGCAGGCCCCTAAGCAGAAACTTAAGACACTGCCGCAACACTTGAAATATGCCTATCTGGGAGACAAAGAGACACTGCCAGTGATCATAGCCAGTACGCTCAACAGTCTGGAAGAGGAGAAATTGATCAGAGTTCTTCGGGAATATAAACAGGCGATTGGATGGACCATTGCTGATATCAAAGGACTCAGTCCTTCCACGTGCATGCATAAAATCATTTTGGAAGAAGGTGCCAAGCCACGCCGTGAAGCACAACGAAGACTCAACCCACCAATGATAGAGGTAGTGAAAAAGGAGATCATCAAACTCCTTGATGCAGGTATGATCTATCCGATATCCGATAGCGAGTGGGTAAGTCCCGTTCAAGTTGTGCCCAAGAAAACGGGAATTACGGTTGTTGAAAACAAGGATGGTGAGTTAGTTCCTACTAGAGTTCAAAATGGTTGGAGAGTGTGTATGGATTATCGAAGTCTTAATTCTCTTACTAAGAAAGATCATTTTCCTCTCCCCTTTATTGATCAAATGCTCGAACGATTAGCTGGGAAAACTCACTATTGTTGTCTTGATGGTTATTCAGGATTCTATCAGATTCCGGTGGCACCCGAAGACCAAGGAAAGACGACTTTCACATGTGCATTTGGGACCTTTGTGTTTAGGCGAATGCCTTTTGGACTTTGCAACGCGCCGGCCACCTTTCAAAGGTGCATGGTAAGTATATTTTCTGAATATGTTGAGCAAATTATTGAGGTATTCATGGACGATTTTACGGTTTATGGAAACTCTTTTGATGAATGTCTCAATAATCTTGCTACAATATTGAAACGTTGCATAGAAACGAATTTGGTCTTGAATTATGAAAAGTGTCACTTTATGGTTGATAAAGGTTTAATTTTGGGGCATATTGTTTCTGCACATGGTATTGAAGTTGATAAATCTAAAGTTGATGTCATTAAGTCCTTGCCTTACCCCGCGAGTGTGCGGGAAGTACGTTCCTTTCTTGGACATGCAGGTTTTTATAGGCGATTTATTAAGGACTTCTCGAAAATCACCAAATCGTTGTGCAAGTTGCTCCAAAAAGATGTGAAGTTCGAGATTGATGATGAATGTAAAGCTTCTTTTGACTTGTTGAAAGAAAAATTGATTTCGGCCCCGATCATTCAACCTCCGAATTGGGAGTACCCATTCGAAATCATGTGTGATGCAAGCGATTATGCTGTAGGGGCTGTACTTGGACAAAAGATCAACAAGAACTCTCACGTGATCTTTTACGCCTCGAAGTTGCTAGACAATGCCCAAAGCAACTACACTACTATCGAAAAGGAGCTTTTGTCAATTGTTTATGCTTTAGATAAATTTCGTCCTTATTTGCTTGGTACTAAAGTTGTTGTGTATTGTGACCATGCAGCTTTACGGTATCTTCTCACCAAAAAGGACGCGAAATCATGGCTCATTCGATGGATTCTACTCTTACAAGAGTTTGACTTGGAGATAAGAGACAAGAAGGGATGCGAGAATCTGGTAGCTGATCATCTCAGCCGAATTCTAGTCCTTAAGCCAGATTCTCTGCCTATCAATGATGAATTTCCAGATGAACAACTTTTTGCTGCTCAGGAATCCTACCCGAGGTCACAGACAGGTTTCTTGACTCCCTGGTATGCTGATATTGTTAATTTTTTAGCTACTGGTGCTCTACCTGATCATTTGTCTAGGTCGGAGAAAGATAAAATTAAATCTGTTTCCAAATACTATATTTGGGATGACCCTTACTTGTGGAAAATAGGCACCGATCAGATTATTAGGCGTTGTGTAGCTGAAAATGAAATCAAATCCATACTAGAGTTTTGTCATGTTTATGATGGTCACTTCGGTCCTAAACGAACAGCTCATAAAGTGTTAGAAAGTGGATTTTTCTGGCCTACACTTTTTAAGGATGCATACTTGTGTTGTAAAAGTTGTGTTAATTGTCAAAAGACAGGAAATATAGGTCCTAGAAACCAAATGCCTCTTAATCCTATACTTATTTGTGAAATTTTTGATGTATGGGGTATGGATTTTATGGGTCCTTTTCCTTCGTCTTATGGTAATTTATACATAATACTTGCCGTTGATTATATGTCGAAGTGGGTGGAAGCGAAAGCCACCCGAACTAATGATTCTAAAGTTGTTGTGGATTTTGTTAGGTCTCACATTTTTGTCAGGTTTGGAATTCCTCGAGCCATAATCAGCGATAGGGGTACTCATTTTTGCAACCGTACGGTCGAGGCGCTTTTCAAGAAATATCATGTGACCCATCGCACGTCCACGGCCTATCAACCACAAACAAATGGCCTCGCCGAAGTCTCGAATAGGGAGATCAAGTCTATTTTGGAGAAAACGGTTAGTCTTAACCTTAAAGATTGGAGTTTGAGACTCGGTGATGCACTTTGGGCCTATAGGACGGCGTACAAAACTCCGATCGGTATGTCACCTTATAGAATGGTTTTTGGGAAAGCTTGCCACCTCCCGGTTAAGTTAGAGCATCGAGCTTATTGGGCGATGAAGAAGTGTAACTTTGGCTTAGAAGAGGCCGGGACACACTGAAAGCTTCAATTGCAAGAATTAGAGGATATTCGAAATGATGCCTATGAAAATTCCAAAATATACAAGTCCAAAACTAAGGCATTTCATGATGGGATGTTATCTAGGAAGAGTTTCGAAGTCGGACAAAAGGTGTTGCTCTATCAATCCAAATTGAGACTTTTTCCGGGCAAATTGAGATCAAGATGGCCTGGTCCGTATGTTGTGATTAAAGTCTTTCCACATGGAGCTGTGGAAATTGGGGAAATTGATACGGATAAGACTTTCAAAGTGAACGGGCATAGACTTAAGCCATTTTACGAGAGATTCGAGCCACACACGGTTGAAAAGATGAATCTAGAGGATCCTCCTCTAGGAACTTGAGTGTGAAATCAAGAACTCGTCGAGTCCGCGACGTTAAACAAGGGCGCTGTATGGGAGGCAAACCATATTTCTTTTCCCTCGCTTTAGTTTCTTTTGTTTTTCGTTCTCTTTCTTTGCTCGTTTTCCTTGCCCGTTGTAATGTCCTCTATTTGCGTGTTTTCAGGTGAATGGGAAGCTGACATCTTTGGATAAGTGTGGGGGAGTGTTCCAGGTTGATTAATTTTCGGATTTGGTGATGCAAAAGACTGGTAAATTTGGTTTAAAGCTACTGTGAGGATACCCGTCTGAGGTCACGGACAGGGTACTGGACCCAGTTTTAACAAAACGGAGCCCCAAACCCCAAGCCATCACACTACCCTGGTCCGCCACCCTACCCGCTACCCGTGACCCACTCCTCTCTCCAACCCGACCCGCCCCATCTCCCAACCATAAACCCATTACAGACGCTCCATCCCCCCAATTTCTTCAATCAAATCCCTAACAAGCTCCACCTCCAAACATTCGCCCAATTCCCAAACCCTAGAATCCGTCCGGCCATGGAGAACGGGATGATCCACCGTCCCGAAAAACCACCGCTCAAACTCGACGGCGGCACCGCATCTCCGCCTCCACCACCAGTCCCTTCGCGCCGCAGATCCGCACGGCTCCGCCCTCACAGCTCTCCGTCCGCCGCCACTTCTCCTCCACCTGTCACGGCGGCGGATGCCACTTCTCCACCACCCACCTCCGTTCACAGTGCCGGCGATCTGAGCCAGGGCGCCATCACCACGTCGCCGCCCTCCTCCCCTGACCGTATAACCAACACTCCTTCCCTCTCCAGCGAACAGCAACACCCCCTCACCGATTCCGCCGCCATCATCTCCGTTCCTCCACCCCCAACAGATGTTGCTGGTCCCTCACGGAAGAGACGCGCCGCCCGCGCACCACCTGCACAAAAGCGCCGTCGCGCTTCCACCACCGCCTCAGACGTGCCGCCACCAGCTCCACCCCGTCGTGCTTCCACTCGCCTCCGTACCCGGCCAACATCCCAGCTGGGGAGATCTTCCACTCCTGTTCTTATCCCGGAAACTGATTCTGGCGCCGCTTCTCAAACAATTCAGGATGACGATTCTCCTTCTCAGGCTATTTCCGAGTCAGTGGCCCCGGATGAAGGCGATCCGTCCATCTCAAACCATGACTCCATCAACGGTGACGTTGAAGCCCCACGACAGCCCTTCGATCCCGCCTTGGATCCGATCCAACACGTTCGTCACAGGGGCAGTGATGTCCACATTTTTCCAGCGCTGACATTTCTGAAGGAAATTGGTCACCTCAATTTTGAGAGTGAAGCTCATCAAGCTCGTCTTCGCCGCCTCCCGAAACGAAAGGTAATTCGAGGTAAAATGCTCCATACTCCAACCTTGGAAACCTTGAATATTCATGATAGAGTTATGAAATTGATTGATGGCATTGGTTGGCGTTCTTTCTTTATGCTAGATTGCCAGATTATCTATGAGTTGATATATGAATTTTTCTGCACTTTCAAGTTTGATAAGCATGCCAATTTGGATGTTAATTCTCCTGTGATTTCTTATCGTATGCTTGGGCAAAATTTTGAGGCTTCTATCGCTGATATTAATGCAGCTTTAGGTGTTGATAGGACTGATCCCACTTCTGTGCTAAGTGTTTGTGGATACCCTCCTGATTTTAATGTGAAAACAGCCTGGACTTTGTTAACAGGACGCCCTGGGCATGATTATTCTGATTCTAGTTGTGATAGGCACCTTATTGACCCGGCTTTGCGTTATTTGCATAGATTTCTTGCTTACTCATTTTCCGGTAGAACAAAAGGTGCACCCACAGTTACACAAATTGAATTATTTTTCTTGTGGGCTATGGTGACTAACACTAAAGTGAACTTGGGATATTGGGTTGTTACTGCTTTCAATTATGCACTTGCATCCTCTCGTTCACTTATTATGGGGCATGTTATTACTCGTCTTGCTGCTTTTCACAATTTGATTGACACCACAGCCTTAGGGACTCACGTTGCACGACCTTTGGAAGATCTTGACTTGTTATCGCTTGATTTGATGATGTTGTTAGTCCGTGTAGAGGGTGTTGTCTCTATGACCCCTGCAGGTGTTAAAGCTCCAGTTCGTGTTTTCCACACGGATGCTCGTCGGCGCCGTGCGCGCCTGCTGTTGCTCCACCGCCGACCACCGAAGAGCGTCTTGCGCAATTGGAAGAACGCATTCCCATTATTGAGGAGCAGCTTCATACTCTCCTTACTCTCGTTCGAGAGATCCATCAACACCGCTGAGCGGCGTATCACACCCCCCTGGGTTCAGGGAAGTCCTCGGTTGTTCATTTTTATTTTCCTTTATGTTGAGGACAACATGCTTTAAGTGTGGGGGGGTCCTAGGGCTGAATGGAAGTCAATTTTTTGGGTATTTTGAACACGGCTAGGGGATGATAAATTTTGAGCATTTAGGACTGATATGCTATTTGTTTTTGGTGATATTTGGCTGGGACTTTTTGCTGCTATTGTTGTCCTTGTTTTTTTTGGATAATTTTTGGAGAATTTAGATTCATGCATAGGGCTGTCAGTTTAGAGTTTATATGTTGTTGATGCTGCCGCAAATCTGTCATTCTCATGATAGCGTAGAATTGTTTACTATGGCATTATATCCTCTCTAATGAACTTCTTACAGCATCCTGTTTGTGATGGATTTGATTCTTGAAAAGGAAACTGAGTTCGAACCTTGATTATTTATGATTCGCATGACATGAAGTGAGTTTGTTTGACACTTGACATGGTAGGAATTGTATGAGCTTGAGCATAAAAAGTTGAACTAAATGTTGTGTGTGCTAAATTGGAGCCATGCTATGATTGAACCTTGTCTAAAGTGATTAGTTGATTTAATATCTTTTAAATTTTGCAAGTATGTTGAGAAACGGTAGATTAGTGTTGAGCTAAGTTAAATTTGACTTGATGAGCATTTAGTGTGAGGGGGAGCTTGCGAGGGGCCAACTAGAGAAAGGTTGGTCAGTAGAACTCGCGCGACTACTCCTCTGGCCTTGGAAATATTCCAAATCATAAAGTGCCATGAGTAGGGCCGAATGCCGGCCGCTCTCGAAATTGTTTTCCTAACACTTAAAGGGATAAACAACTGGAGTTTGCTTGCTTGCGAAAAACTCAGAAAAGAAACGAGAAAAAAAAATTGCTACCAGTAATGAAAACATGATGAAAACAAACAAAAAAAAAAAAAGGAGAGAGAAAAAGAAATGATGAGCAGACAAAAGAAGATTATTGACGAAGGAAGTATTTGTTTTCAAGGCTCTCTAGGTTTTATAGGTTGCTTATCTAGAAGAATGAAATTTAGCTCCTCACTTATCTTTGGTATTCTTTAATATGTGTGCAAAATTGATTGATATTCGATTAAACTAACTGCTTTATACTTGTTTCCTTTGTTTGCATTGGATTAATAGAATCAAACTAATCATGCATGATTATAATTGAAAATCGAGCTCATACGTTCTTACCTTGGAAAGTTGATTTCAAAATTGGCTTTGTGATTATGTTCGTTGTAGATGGTTTTTGGTGACAGCAAAAGTTTCCTAGTTTACACAATGGGCCGCTGTAGTTAGGATCTAGAGTGTGATTTTAGCTTTGGTTCTGTGTTATGCTTAGGGATAAGCATCACTTAAGTGTGGGGGGATTTGATATGTTGCATATTCATTTAATTTTAGAGCTTAGAATTCCTATGTTTTACCCCACTATTTGATTTAATTTTGGATAATTGCCTAATATTCTATATTTCGTGTAGGATATGTAATTAAGAAGAATTGGAAGGAATTTGTAGCAGAAAGAAGCTGTCACGCAGGCCCACCTCTTAGACCGAATTGGGGAACAAATATTTTGTGGCCCATGGACTTAAGGAAAAATTAAATGGGAAGCCAATTGATTGCTTGTTGGAATATTCATGAAGGAGCCCCACGTGAGAAAATATAGCAGACCAAGTTCAGCAGCCCTGTTTTCACATGAGAAATAATTAGCCAATGAGTGGAGGCTGCACGTTCTTGGAGGGAGACGTTACCTTGAGGAATTTTAACTCCAATTCATGGAGAACGTGGGCAACATGGGGGACAAAGGGGAAGGAAGAATTGATGGTCTGGAACAATACAAAAAGAGCACGCAGCCCTTGGAAAGAGAGAGACTCCACGCGACACACTTTGATTCTGATACACAAGTTACGCAGCAGCTCTAGTTCGCCGGGAAGAGAGTTCGAGCAACATAGTTTATTTCTCATTCCTTATTTCGTTTTGCACCAAATACTATGTTTTCCTATTTGCATTTGTCTTTAGATTCCGTTATGAGTAGCTAATTTACTTTTTAGTTGGGATTTTCCAAGCATGTATTAGATTGTGTGAGACAACTTGTTTGGGTTGATTAATTCAAGTTATTCGTTTTATTTTCGGATTCAAGATATTGAGTTTTGCTTTATTCTATGATTTAAGAGCTCAAGTCTTAGAGTTAGCAATTCCCATAAAGCTAGTTGATTTATTTGGTGGAGTCTAACCGGGTAATTAACAAAGTGGCAATCAACACTAGGTTGTTAAGTTCGGCTGATTTCGTGTTGTGGAATAATTCGATCTAATTAGGCGAAGTAGGAGTTTCTACTAAGTCGATTAGGGTTAGTGTTTCTTTAGAACGCAAAGCAATTAACTAATTGAATCCTTGAAAGAGTTTCTGATAAGGGTTATTAGTTGGTTAGGGAGTAGTCTTCAGGAGTTTCTTCAGATTATTCTAAAAATACGAAGAAACGAGGGAGCCTAAGGTAATTGGTAACTATAGCTAGCCAAACGAGGAATTAAGCACCCTGCCCGTGATCATAGTCAGATGCATGCGTAGGAAAATCCCAGCTATTCATCATTCACTGAGTTCATCTAAGTGTCAGTTGAGTAGTTGTTAATCTTTTATCTATTTAATCAGTTTTATTCTTGTTCATTATTAGTTTGGTAAAAAATCTTGAAACCCCCTCCCCCTGTTTTAATTAGTCATTTTATTTTCTTGGCGTATTAAAAGATTACAAACTCGTCCAATCCCCGTGGATCGATACCCGTTGCTACTATTTTACAATTCAATTGTGTGCAATACTAGGGGTTTATTTTTGGTGGTTTCGACACCCATCACATAGTATGATTTCTTTTACTTGCCCTGTCAGAGTATTGGGAGTAGGAGTACAAGTTAGTAACGAAACTGATCAAGGTATCAATACTCAATGAAACATGATAAAACCAGTCTTCTTCTCCGGGTGTCACATAGGAGAGCTAACCCTAGTGACGATATAGATGATGTTGGGAGGGACGTACCTTTCTCGACACTTGATGTGGAGTAACTAACCTTCGATTAAACCATCATCAAGGTTTAGTTGGTGGCAGGTATTGTAATAGCCATTGGTGCACGCCTTCCAGTCTATTACTTTACCATAACCGTCGAGCCAACATGAAAGAAATATATTTTATTTGTATAACAATAAGTAAATATTTCAAGATAAAACCTTTGATTTGAATACTAGTAGAGTATAATCTGATATAAAAATATTTTTTCAAAAAAGGGACAGTATTATATATATAGGAAAATATAACAAATCATTATCGGGGTAGGCTGAAATATTTATATATTTTTCTGTATACATATAATCATGATCCCAGTTGAAAACGTTTTGACTATATATATAAGGAAATATAACAAATCATTATCGGGGTAGGTTGAAATATTTTTTCAAAAAAGGGATACTATTATATATACAAGGAAGAGGACAATGGTTGTTATACGCCTAACAAATTATTTGCCTATATTCGTTTCTCCATCAAACAGACATCAACAGTTAGAAAGCTTAATTTTATTGAAGATCTACCACTCACTGAAATTTTGGACACCTGTAACGATCTGCTACTGTGCTCCGACCAGACTTGTTATAGTCTAAAAGGTAATTCTGCAAAATACTACGTTATAAATCCTTGGACGAAGAGTGTTTTCTGTCTTCCTCAATTTGGAGCTTTCAACGAGAGTGGTATGTCACAAGATTTACTTTTGGCTTTTGATCCAACTATTTCGGTAGATTTCACTGTTACTGTTCTTTGGGCAGAAGATCACTATACACCATGTGTGCTTATGGTTTATTTGTCCAAGTTTGGGGTATGGAGAAAGTTCTTTGAATATTACCCTGGTGGTTATGATTGAGGAATTTATTGTAATGGAGCTATTCATTGGATTGACCGCCTTAAACAGCATTGTTTGTCCTTCAACCTCGAAACTGAGGTTCTTGGAAAAGTGGCTACACCAGAAAAACCACCGGACTTCTCACGACTTTGGAGTAAAAAATGGTTATGGGGCCAATCATTAAATCATCTACGTACGTTTGCTTTTTCGAGCTAAAGTTGCAGTTTGAAGTCTACGAGTTAGAATCAGATATTTCTGGTCTTGTTGCTGCTTTTCCACAGATTATCAGTAATTCAAGTAGACCGGTGAACTCGAACAGTTACAAACACGAGATAGTTTCGTTGATTTGGGGAAAAGATGATAAAGATTCTTTCACGACATTTCACATCCCTAGAAAGTTGATTAGGTTCAATCTTTTTAATGAAAACTTCGATGTTATATTTGAAGGGCCTATGGTGGAGGACCAGAAGTTCATGTTTAATATGCATGAATACATCGAGACCTTCGGTCTCGTTGTAAGTTGAGTTATCTTTTTTTCGTAGCTATGTTGAAACTGAATATCTCTATCGTCTTTTTTTCCTAGCTATGTTGAAACTGAATATCTCTGTAATGTTGTGTAGTAACTAGTATGTTTTTTTTCCTAGCTATGTTGTGTAGTGACTATTTTGTTGTTTTCCTAGCTATGTTGAATTGTATGTAACCATGTTCACAGACTTTTGAGTAAGTGCTCAAGTTTCCTCGAAAAAAAAAAAACTATCAACTCAGCATTTCAGCCTGACCCTAGCCCACGGCCGCCGTTGGGTTCCAAAGTTCTCCATTGTCTTTCCTGTAGCTGCCACCTCCAATCTCTCTATAGGTCCTCTATCGTCTCCCTATTGCCAGCAGCCTTCAAGCATCCTACCCTTCGTGAAATACTGCCAAATTTTCCTCTACTACCACCGCCAAACACCATAATCCTAGACACTCCTTCTCTCCGCTCTGACAGTCATAGATCCCGCTACGCCGTCACTCCAAAAATCTAACTATGTACTTGACAAAGGATTTTGGACACAAGAAGCAAGTGGATATATAAGCAACAAAGATCCCTTTTTTACTAGCTAATCTAAACCAAAATATAAACGTTCGAGAGAATGGCTTCTAGAGGAGTTCGAGTCATACTTACTTCACACAAAAAAACAGGCCATAGAAGCTCCCATTAGCAATCTAGAATCAAGAATCAACTTTTTTGACTCACTTCCTCCGGATAATCCTTCCATATCTCGCTCATTCCCGAATCAAACCACATACAATTCTTTAGTATCGAAAAAGATGGTTACTTTTCACCAATTTCAACATAGTTATGGTGGCTTTAAGAAAGTTAGGGATGGTTGGGTTAAGGGCCCTAGAAGTGGATGATGTACGTATGTGGCACCCACAATCTTGGGAAATAAAAAGATGTGTATACACATGGAATGACAACCATGCGGTAAGGGAGGTGAAGATAAAAAGACGTGTATACACATGGAATCATAGCCATGCGGTAAGGGAGGTGAAGATGCAAGGACAGGATCAGTTAGCTTTAATGACATACGTTTTGACAGTTCAAGATGTAATGGATGCTCTGTGAAGGTTTGTCAGCAGCTATAGTTTGCTTTATGAACAATCTTCAGTTCCAACACTGAAAACACCTACTAAAAAATTGCCAAATAGTGTTGGTAGTATTAGTCCGTGTAAGACGCGTGAGTCAAGGCAAGAATCTAAGAATAAAATTAAGGCAGATAAAAGCTGCTAAAAAGACAACAACTGGTTTATTGACTAATGTTACGAGCTTATTAGCAACTAGTATGTTTGATGGGGAGCCGGTGAGATATATTTCTTCATCTCTGGAGGATCTTCCCAGGATAATCAAAGGCATCAGTTATCTTCGCGGTTGTTAGTCCTATAATTATGCTAAGACGTTTAACACTTACATTATTTGAGCGCTATCCTGGTTGCAAGACGAGTCACCCAAACAACTGTATACACTTTGAGAATAGGAAGAGTATCATCAAGTGGTTCAAGAGTTGAAAGTCACTCTACCAACTATGTTATTCAAGTCTATTCAGACCTTTACCGGTGCTTCTGTAAATCAAACAGTTTTTCAAGCCTGGAAAGAATCATTCCAAGCAAATACTTGCGAGCATCAGGTTATTTACATTGAGGAAGAGCCAAGATTACGAGGATGATGTCGCAAATGCTTTTGATTTAAGTGTAATTGGACACTCATGCCCAACGGGGATACTGGTGAATTAATGAATTTAATGGTTCTTGAACAATGACAGACTAGAATATGCATAGCTTTCTTGAAGTTTCGTAGATTTTGTTTTTTGTGGCTTAGTTCAACTATTATTTCATTTCTTTGTGTAAACTGTAAATCCTTGATCGGCAAACATGGAAGACAGAAATGACCATTTTTTTTAAGGGGAAAAAAAAATCTCAGCATTTCGGCCTATGAAAAAATCAAATAGTTTCTTTGCATAATATGCACAGCTCTCTTATGCTTCTTTGATTCCAAAATCTCATCACCATACCCAAATAATAGGTTAATAAATAACCAAAGTTTGCCATTTTCCTCCATAGATTGGACTCTTTTATTCCTTAGCATATTTGTAACATTTCTAGTTCAAACTTTCCAACAACACACTCTTAACCATTTCAACACCATTCCATCTCATGACCATTTCATTCTTTTTTTCACCTTCAATTCTTACCTCATAGAGATTAAACCCCTCCTTCACCAATTCTTTTGGCCTCAACCAAAATTTTTTGACTCAATTTCCATCCCTCCAATCCTTGTCCAAGTTCAAATTCACCCCATTGTTTCTTCTCCTCCCATTTTCGGCCCCATGAAGAAACATAAGATGCCACGAAGAGATACTCGAGGGCAATTCTTGCACATTCAAGATGGCTGAGAAATTCGGACTTCATGGTCCTTAACAAGGTTTGATAGTGCATGATATTTTCATCCGAGAATGGAACGAAAACTAGTATCGTGACAACTAATAAAACTCATCTTTCTAATTAGATATATATTGATAAAAATACGAAAAAAACTTACCTTCAACCTCTAATGGAACACAAGTGTTCTTTTTTTTAATATATAAGTATTTGAAAGTTCTTGTATATAAAAATATGAAACTTTTAGAAATGACTAAAATATTTTTTTAATGTGATTTTATTAAAAATATTATTAATAATAATTATTTAGGTTAATTAGTAGAAAGAGTTATTTAGTAATTAAATAAATAGGGTAATTTTGAATAGTACCAAAAAGTTGGAAGAATTCCCTTTCACTCCCTAGTTTTGAAAAACTTCCCTTTCACTCCCCAATTGAAAAACACAATCTTTTTTTACTCCCCATTTTTTCAGAATGTTGTATCCGAATTCAGAAATCGTGTACCTAAATCCCCAAATGATGTATTTTTTTTAATTGGGGAGTGAAAAGGAAGTTTTTCAAAATTGGGAAGTGAAAAAGAATTTTACTTATCACTTGAGGAGTTTTGAGGAATTATCCGTTAAATGGAAACCTCAGGGTTATTTTAATTTGAAAAAAACTTAAAAGACCCTTTTAATAAAATTGCCCATCTTCTGGAAACTATAGCTGAAGTCGTTAGAATTAGAACTATACAGCAAAGTCGCTTTATTATATCCCTCGAGAAAATCAGTTCTATAACCTAGGGTTTTCATCTCCTTCGATCGGAAATCATACCAATCTGGGAATTTGATCGGATTGAATACTGATAATTGATCGGAAAATATGTGGCATGAGGCGCGTAGGTCGGAGAAGAAGGTGCACGATATGATGGACGCCGCTCGGAAGCGGGCTCAGCGTCGCGCCATATACCTGGCTAAGCGGCGCGGCGACCCGCAGCAGTCGATCCAGGCCGTCGGATCACGTTGCCGCATTCACCGCGATGACGCCGTTTACCAAGCCACTCAGGATCAGCAGGGCCTGTACGATTTCCATTCATTTCAGTTTTTGTGTTTAATCTTCCTTTTTTTCCTGAATTGTAGATAAATTTATTCTCGTTATAGTTTAAATTTAGGTTTTTTACTGAAAATTGGAGTCATGTGCGACTTTCGATGTGCATGATCGTCTTTGTTGGTTTGCTTTATGCGACTGTGTTAGCATTCCCTTAGTGGCGTTTGGATGAGATCATTAGAGTTGAGTAAAGCATTTTGGGGAAGGAGTTCAGCTAATTTTTAGTTAAGGTTCACTTCACGTTGTGAACAATACAGAAAATTAGTTCGATAATCTTATAACTTCAAATGTTTCTATTGCTTATAAACAGATTGTTTGCTCATAATTGGTTAATGTATTGTCTTGCAATATAATTTGGGATTAGCTGTTTTTCTTATAGTCTTTTCTTTTCTGATTTATTATGCTTCATGAGCTTGTTCATCCCAGGTGAATTACTATTATATGTTATTATTAGACTGTGTTTAACCCTTTTGGCTCTAATCAGGATACCTTGGAATGGGAAGCAGGATATTTTGATAGACAGGTAATGCAATTTTAGTTGCATGTCTACACCAAAAGAGAAGTGGAATTATAGTTCTCCTTATTTTAGTTGGACGCCAGGGAACCTGGTGGGGGTTTCACATGATTACTCATTGCATATTATTTTTGCAGATTCGATGGTCGTGCACTACTTGACTTTATTCGTGATAGTAGTTCTCGATGTTTTCGGGTTCCGGGAAAAACTGAGGAAGGGGAAGAGTTAGAAGAGTTTGTTAATTTTGAGCGTTACCGGGATTTAATTAAGCATCGCCGTAGAGGATGTCGGTACTTTTTTGTTTTATATGAATCTTTTATTTGCTTTACTGTATGTTACTTATCAGCTTTAGGTAACCATGTTTTCTTAGACAAATGATAGCTTATTAAGTGGCTCCTGAAAAATTGGACACTACTTTTTGAATGCTAACATAAACATTGGCAGTTTCTGATGAGGAGGGTCTGCAACATATTAATCTGGAGATGGAGGCTAAGATCACTGCAGCTCTTGGATCAGACAGGTACGGATACTTTTATGACATTATCTCTACACTCATGAATCTGATGGGCTTGTTAAGTGTAAATAAATTTTTTTCTAAGAAATTTGATACTTTCTGATTCTAGTACTGGTCTACCCCAAAATACATAGATATGCGACTATTATGTCAATATCGTTTCCGGGGTTGGTATATTTTCCGTATTATGTTATTTGTTTTGGATTCCTTTGCGATTTACATTTTTCATATTTATTGTTTTAGGCTGCACTCGTCCTCTACTTCTTTTTATGGATTCTATATTAACTTTATTTTTGAGTGGATCTTGTCATATGTATAGTTAAACTAATTACTGATAACCCCAATCTCTGTAGATCTCATGTCACTCAGACGCCTCCAAATAAAGGGACTTATTCTCAAGTTGGTTTCTCATACGATGGCGATGGTCGAGAAGATAATCAATATTCAGATGGAGAGGAAGAGGAAGATGAAGATGAATATGAGGAAGAGGAAGATTTTAACAGTGATGACAGTAATGATGAAGCAATGGAATCGATTGCTAAAGAATTTGGAGTGAAGAGGTTTGGATGGCTTGTATATATGGATAAAAAGGCTAAAGAGGAGGCAAGAAGGCAGAAAGAAGTGATCAAAGGAGATTCCTCAATTGTAAGATTGTCTCATGTTTGAATTATAGTAGTTGCTGAATTAGGCCAGCATTTTGATCATATCCTGCACTCTGCACCATGATGATATGCAGAAGAAGCTGAGTCGCAAGGAGAGAAGGAAAGCTTCTCAGATGGAAAGAGAGAGGGAAAGGGAAGCGTCTAGGGTCACTGGCACTAGAGTTCTTCATTATGATCCATATCGGTAACTGCTATGAGGCTTTCTTCTGTTATTACTACTGAATAACGGAAAGTCTAGATTTATGAAAAGAAAAGTTGTGTTTGTGAGTTAAATGATTTTCTCTGTGATCTGCAGGGACTCTAGGCGAAGTCCTACATATGAAGCTTATGCACGTTCTAGAAGGTAATTGTTTAGCAATTTTGACCATTTTATAAAATATAATTTGTGGATTATTGAGTATCATTCTTTTTGGGTAGATCAAGGTCTCGGTCTCGATCATACTCTCCATCACAATCAAGGCGATATTCACGTGGAGCGCATCCTGATGATACACATAGAAGCAAAGATAGTGCTCCTAAAATAGAGTATATTACTGAATTTGGCGGCTCAGGCGATGGGGATGAGCCGAAGCTTGAAGGATATTCTCCACCATCAAGTCCTCCAAGTCTAGCTGATGCATCGAACCGGTCGGAGCACTCGCCCTTTAATTCTTGCAAAGATAGATTGGACAGTCTTTACTCTGCTGCAGCCTACCTCGATTTTGTTACCTGGACAAACTTTTTGTGGTTTATAATAGATTTTGTCTAGGTTACAAGCATAATTGCCAGTGGGATGAGGAAGGAAGCTTCCTTTGAAGCTCTTTTTCCCTGAGTTGGACATCATATGACTGCTTCCAAGCTGCTATAAGCCATGTAAAATGTTTATCTAAAACTTCTGCTTTTGTGCAGGCCAATGTCTGGTCACATACTTGAGGCCCTCCATGTAGACCCAGCCTCTGGTGTATCCTTGGACAAAGATAGAAATTCCAAGCAGTTGAAAACAACCTCAAGGTAATTTTTAACAAATCTGTCTCTGCATATCCTTTTTCGCGTCCCCTCATCCTTTTTGGAATCATGTTTATTTTAGGATTACAATATGCATGCCTTCCTCAATTTTTTTCTGACTTTTACAACTGTTGCAGCACATCCTCTGCACTAGCAAAGTTGACCAAAGCAACTAGGAGTGGAGGTCTTTCTAAGCAACAGGGCGAGAAGAAGGAAACACCTCAAGAACGACTTAAACGGATCATGAACAAACAACTAAACAAACAAAGTATAATTTGTTCGATGTTTCTAGAAGTGAAGCACTCAGTTCCATCATTATATGGTGGCATTTGTTGTCAAAAACAAAAAGAGAAATAGGATTTTACCCATTAGTTATTCATTTGATGACTTCAAATGTTGCTCGACTACTTCTGCAGTTAAAAAGGACACAGCGGTTGAAATGGCCAAGAAACGGGAACAAGAGCGACAGAGGCTTGAAAAACTTGCAGAAACCAGTCGAGTAAGCCGATATAAGCGACGAAGCCGAAGTAGAAGTTATAGTCGCTCACCCAGGTATCATTAGGATTAATATCTGATGTAGCTTGAAGCTTACATTGTTAGCACGTTGAGTCAATTCGTTATGTAGTTGCTTCTATATGAAAACTGTTCTGTTTTTTTTTTTTTAAAGTTTTTGTCACCATGGCTTGTCGAACAATTTTAACGGCTAGTTATATGAATTTCTCGACCCAATGTTTTCTTTGATTCTTCTTTCTAATGCAGTTTATTCTTTATTATGGTAGATACTACTGTCACAAATTTCACTTCTTTACCCTTCTAATTTCCTATGATAAGTCTTTTTTTTTTGCAAGTATCTGGCCATCCCTATTGAACAATGTGTTTAATAGGAGTTTTCTGGGTTCTCTAGTGTATCAAAGCAGCTGTATAAAATATCTTTAGCAAAAGTATGCCTTAAGCAATTTTTTTCTTTTCGAAAAATGTGCTCCTTCATTTTTTGTAACACGGTAAACTTTACTGGATTTGTTAATTTAGTAGGATTCTGTAAACAATATTCAGAAAAAGCCAAGTCATAGTTCACTTTGTGATGCACAATGTAGTACATTTTAGTATTAAAACCATAATATTTCTTGATAACATTGATTAATGTGTTTTTCTCTTCCATCTTTCTTTCTGTGTTTCATGTTTCACTAATTAGTTTCTTGTGATTTCTCTATTGAAATCGATATTGAACGCGCCTTGATATTGCTCGTTTTCTTTGATGACAAAAATTGAACTTTGTATAATGATTGTTTCAGGAGATATAGATGCAGTCGGAGCCCAAGCAGGAGTAGGAGTTCGCGAAGATATCATTCTCGATCTCAATCTCGTTCCCAGTCTCGGTCTTATTCTCGCTCCCGTTCTCCTTCTCGCTCATACTCACCCTCTCACTCACCATGGTAATATCTATACTATTGATGAAGAGGCCCTTTGAAGTTTAAATTAGTTATGTAACATTATATGACTGTAAGTCTTTCACTATTTATAAATTTAATCAAGTGCCTGAAAGATAATTGAGAAGATGCATGTTGTATAAAAGAAACTTAAGCAGATTATAATTTGCTTTTATTTTGCACACATTTGGAGTGTGCCTCACGGATGGTGAGGCATTAAAGATGTCATCCTAGTACCTATCATATTCTAGCATTTGCAGGGGAAGAAGGCGGTCAAGGTATTGAATGTGATTTACCAGACTGCGCTGCTGAATCCCCCCCGATGAAGTGACATTCCTCGTGGCGTTGTCTAGTTTATTACGGTTGTAGAAATGAAGATCATGATTCGTGTGCTGCAGTTCACTGCTTTTTCTACTACATTACAGTATAAACCTACATTGTATAAATGATTAGCTTGTGTTTGTCTTTCTTTCTTTTTCTTTTTCCCTGATTAGGTTTAGATTGTGTTCCTCAATTGGCCATCATTTGTTTTCGTGGACTGGTTTCTGCTTTTCTGGGCTTAAATTAGATTAATACTCTTGAATATTTGGATGACTAGTGGATGTTAATATATAAGGACTGTAGGAGTATGTGGTATTTTGGCTGAATGCACTTTCTCAGGTCATGCATGGCTTTTGATTGAATTTGGTCTTGTAATTAGCACGGACATGGGCCTGGGTGATTCGGGGGCCCAATCTAGATCCACACCACCCGAGGTGGGTTTGGGATACTGCCCCGAAGGACTTGGTCATGGGTCTTTAGTTAGGTGACCCACCTAATTTCTACTGCTATTTGGACTATATTTCGGACGTGTGCTTTTTTTTTTTTCCCCATTGTATTTACTGAATTTTGTATTTTTTGTAATATTTATAATTTTATTCGGTTAATGCAAGTTGATGACTAATTTCTAATGATACGGGTTAGATTTGCTTTTCTTGTGGTGATTTGACTTATTTGAGGTATTGATGTATTTCTTGTGATCACCAGTTTTCAGATATTGTTTTTCCTGCGGTGAATTTGATTTATTTGAGAAATGAAATATTATGTATTTTTGTGTTGTGAAAATTTTGTGGATATTGTTGCGAAATAGGATCACAATAGCGCGAATCGACACAAAAATATAAAAGAGAGAACTCTTTATGAAGAGAAACAATAGAAATTATATTCTGAATCGATTTCTTCGACTTATGAAATGAACGTACATAGCGCATTATATATAGGAAAAATTTATAGTGTGAACGTATGCAAAAACGCCGTTACTTAACCGCATTAACTACAACTAGCAATTTGCTTTGACGGTGGATAGTTGTTCACAGCTAACAACCTTGGCGGCAGTTATTTTTGACTCTCTTTGATCTCATACGCGGTGAATAGAACATGGTGGAAACATTTACAATTTGTAGCCCATTTGTCTGTCAAACAGTGCGGTGTAATGTTGGGCTATTTCAACACTCCCCCTTGGGATGCTATTGTAAATGTCTTCCTTGTATGCGCCGCAAAGTGCTGCCTCATTAAAAACCTTATCAGGAAAAACCCAGTGAGACAAAAACCCGAAGAAGGAAAAGAGTACGGCTGCGCAGACTCCCCCCTGATGTTGACATTGGTGAGATCTTTTCATAGATCTCGTAGATGATGCATTCCAGAACATGTTTCTTGAAAGTTGTAGAGGGAAGCGCCTTTGTAAAGAGATACGCTGAGTTGTTGCATGATTGAACATACTGGACATTGATTTCTCCGCTCTTCTCAAGATCTTGTCTATATTGGAAGAAGTTTGGATGGGTATGCTTCGTTCTATCGCTTTTGATGTATCCTTCCTTCATTTGAGCAATGCATGCGGCATTGTCTTCATATATTGTCGTTGGACTTTTATCGACTGATACGCCGCAGGAGGTCAAGATGTGTTGCGTAACTGATCTTAACAAAACACATTCTCGACTTGCCTCATGAAGTGCAATTGTCTCAGCATGGTTGGAGGAAGTAGCAACAAGAGTTTGCTTCTGTGATCGCCATGAAATTGCAGTGCCCCCAATTGTAAAGACAAAACCTGTTTGGGATCTAGCTTAGTATGGGTCTGATAAATATCCTGCATCTGCATAGCCAACAAAAACTTGTTCTGCATTTTTGGAGTAAAATAATCTCAAATCAATTGTACCTCGAAGATATCGGAATAGATGTTTAATCCCATTCCAATGTCTTTTTGTTGGGGATTAGCCGAACCTTGCTAACAAGTTAACTGCAAAAGATATATCAGGTCTAGTACAATTAGCAAGATACATAAGTGCTCCAATAGCACTGAGGTATGACTTCTCAGATCCAAGAACTTCCTCGTTCTCTTTGCAAGGATGAAAAGGATCTGTTTCTACACCAAGTGATCTCCCAATCATTGGAGTGCTTAAACGGGTTGCTTTATCCATATTAAAGGGTTTCAACACCCTTTTAGTATAAGTTGATTGATGAACGAAAATTTCATTTCGTTTATGCTCAATCTGTAAACCAAGACAATATTTGGTTTGTCCAAGGTCTTTCATTTCAAACCCATTTTTCAAGTAAACTACTGTTTCATGGATTTCCTTAGCAGTTCCAATGATATTCAAATCATCGATATAGACTGCGATAATCACATATCTGGATATTGTTTTCTTAATATATACGCATGGACAAAGAAGATTATTCACATATCCTTTCTTTGAGAGAGATTCGCTCAAGCGGTTGTACCACATGTGTCCGGATTGTTTTAACCCATAAAGAGATCATTGTAATTTGATCGAATACTTCTCTTTAGGTTTTGATTCTAATGCAGCGGGCATTTTGAATCCTTCCGGGATTTTCATATAAATATCACTATCAAGTGATCCATATAAATAAGCTGTAACAACATCCATGAGATGCATTTCCAGTTCCTGAGAAACTGTTAGTGATCCGGCCCGAAAATGGTTTAGCTGAGTTGGAGGTCTAGATGGCAATCTCGGGTCAATCAGTCAAGAATTTGTAACGTGGGCTCTTTTATCGATCTGAAAACACTTAAGCAAACGTGAGCTCAAAGGCCAAATTGGGGACTTGGGGTTGGACCCAAGTTTGGCACTCCGACGCTCAAGTCAGTGGGAGATTCTTAGAGAGAGAAATAAATGCTGGAGAAGCGAAATAAATGCTCTTAATTGCTTACCAACTACTGTTCAAGACTTGGGTATTTATAGTCAGGAGCATTTAACACAGCAGTGCGTGTACCGCGACTATGCATTAAATGCTCTGCAGTTGATCGGTTCGTTTGTCGGACGCCTGAGCGGGTGCCTTGAGGTCAAGTGTACTTAGTTTCCCTTTTGGGCGTAGACATGTACCGGAAGCATTAAATGCACTGTAGCGCGTCTAGCCTTGACGAATCTGGGAGTTACACGTGTCCCGACAAAGATGCTTTATGGCATCTTGTCGCCAGGTGACGTAGGATCTCGATCCGAGAGGTCGAGGTCAAGCGAGTCGTGATGAAGTATGTCCGTAGTGAGGAACCCGTTAGTGGGGTCGAGTTCGACCCCAAGACTGGTGCGGGATAAGGACGCTTCATGCGTGGTTCCCATGCGGGAACAAGGACGGACCGTCCGTTGCGGATATGGGATCGAGTTTGATCCCTTGAGGAACACGGGATAGGATCGATCCCTTGAGCCTAAGGATCGGATCCGATCGATCGTTGGGGCATGGGATCAGGATCGGATCGATCCCTTGAGCCCAAGGATCGGATCGGATCGTCCACTTGAGGCTTGGGGATCGGATCGGTCCCTTGAGCCTAAGGATCGGATCGGATCGATCGTTGGGGCATGGGATCAGGATCGGATCGATCCCTTGAGCCTAAGGATCGGATCGGATCGGATCGGATCGTCCAGTTGAGGCTTGGGGATCGGATCGATCCTTTGAGCCTAAGGATCGGATCGGATCGATCCCTTGAGCCCAAGGATCGGATCGTCCACTTGAGGCTTGGGGATCGGATCGATCCCTTGAGCCTAAGGATCGGATCGGATCGGATCGATTCCTTGAGGCTTGGGGGATCGGGATCGATCCCTTCTGGGGGTAGGGATCGAACTTGATCCGTTAAGGCGTAGCGGATCGGGTTCGATCCGTTGATCCGTTGGCGCACGGACCTTGGTCCGCTTGAGGTGGCGAGATGTCCAAGTGGCTTCCTCCAAGGCGTGCCACGTGGTTCGGCCATTTTATGCCATATCAGAGGCCTCCCAAATTACCGGCGTGAATTTTCGCGTGGGTAATTTTCATCGCTTTGGTGATAGCCTTCGCGCCCCGATACGTCAAGTTCGGTCTTTGAGGCAATAATGACAGCATCGTTTCACGCTTCGAGGAAGAGCAATGCGGTCCTCTAGGCGTAAAAGTGGCTTCGTTTCGCGCATCGAGGGTAGAGGTGGCTCGGTCTTCTAGGCGCATTGATGGCCAAGGTGCGTACTTCGAGGGGTTACTTTTCCTCTCCTATAAATAAGGGGACACTCCCCTCCATTTCTCACTTCCTAGCCAAAGAAAATTCGATCCCTTCCCCAAGAGCTACCAGAGTTCGTCCCTAGGCGAAGAGAAAGTGAGGTAATTTTGTCAACTCTTCGATCCCTTTTTATTCCTTCTTAAATGTCAAGAGGGTCGTATATGTGTGTGGTTTCCGATGAGAGCGAGGTGGAGGAGCCGTTCACCCCCTCCGCAGGTTGCTCCGGTTCGTCGGGCGGTGTTCCGCCATTACCCAACATGGATTTCGGGTCATTTTTTCGATTCTTCCGACGAGATACGGGTTCAAGAATTCCGGGCAAACCGTGGCCAGGCTTCGACCTCGAGACGCCAACTCCGGATCGAGGAGACGGAGGAAAACGAGGAAGAGGGAGAGGAACCCGAGGCGTGTACTTCCAGCCAACCCCGGGGGCGATCCGAGCATATCTACCGAACTCTGTCCTACGTCTCCCAGAGAATATCGACGTTGTCGGACAAAGAATTTTGGGAAGTTTGCAATTGGTGTAGTGGGATGCCTGAGGGTGTCATGGCTCGGTTGCCCTTCGACGGAGAGACGGTAGGGGCTCCACAATCCAAGTATGCTTTCGGTCTATACCATGCGACGATGAAGCATGGTTTTCGATTTTCGACCCACTCTCTTGTATCAACATTTCTCGATCGGGTGAATCTATGTCCGGCTCAGCTCGTCCCGAACTCCTTCGCTTTGATGTATAGCGCGATCATCATCATCAAGTGTTTGGGGTTCGAGCCTCGGTTCGAGGACTTCGGGGAGTTTTTTCTTCTTGTTAACTCCCCCAAGTCTAGAGCCGGTTACTACTACCTCCAAGCTAGGCAAGGTCGGAAGCTCGTGGATATCCCGGTTAGCTCTCATGGGCTTGGTTGGAAAGAGAGATTTTTCTTTATCGATTGCTCGATGCCTCTTCCCTTCCGTTCGACGTGGACCACCAAAGAGCCCAAAAAACGTCCAATGAGAAAAAGCGCCTGGCTACATAAAAAATGGATTTTCGAGCTCTTGACCAACCTGGGCTCGCTCGACCCCGAGTACTTGACAAGGACGGGACACTTGGTCGAGGCGAGTTTGGTTCCGGGGACGAGGTTGTGCAATTTCCACTTCGGTGAGCCTCCGCCTCAGGCCAGACCCGTCCGATCGGGTTACGCGCCAAACCCTTCGATCCATCGGAGTCGATCCCGATTGATCCATTCGATCGGCTCACATCGGGTCGATATTGATCCGTTTGTGTCGGATCGATAGCGATCCGTTTGTTTCGGATCATATTCGAGTTTTTGCTTCTATATTCATATATTCAGCACCCTTTTCTTTCAAGGTACTAATCGATCCGTGTCTGCAGGTTTGCACATCTTAGCCATGAGTCGCGTGGAGAGGGTGAGGAAGCATATGAAACTGAAAAAGGGTGAATCGATTCCGCAAGCTGAACAGGAAAGGGTCAATCACGCGATAGCTGCGATCCATGGAGCTCTGCCGGAGGCTCAAGCCTCGGCCCAGCAGCTCCGTCGACGGGTCCCCTCGAATTGCCAACCCCAAGGTCAAGCCATGGAAGAAGTCCAAGAGCAGGGGCAGGCATCGGATGCGGTCGAGCCCGATCCTGGGGACCCCGATCAAGTAATTAATTTGGACCACTTAGATCTTTATTTCGACCTCGACGATAATCTTTATGATCTGAGTCTTACTCAGGAGGAACAACAGGCGTCCAACAAGCGCTTGCGTAAAAGGAAGAAGAAGGTGCCTGTGGAAGAGGCGGGGGTTGAAATCGAGGTTGATTCCAGCGGATCGGACTTAGAGGGTAAGTTATTGAATTTCAAACAGATTCACCCGCCCCAATGGCCCGGCGAACTCGATAGGCTTCGAGAGGATGGATCGGCCCGTAATCTTGGCGTTGGTAGGCCCAACATCAGCTTGCTGTCTTCGCTATTCAACACCGGTTGTGTGATCGACGAGCAACGGGTGCTGCACAAAGAGCCGATCGATCACCAGAGGTTCAAGCTTAGCAAGGCCATCTTCAGCGTACGTGCCTTTACCTCACACTTGTCTTTTCCTTTCCTTTTTTTTTTTTTTTTTCTTCTTTTGGATCGAGATTGGCCCGTGGCAATCGGATCGTGATCGATCGGTTGTCGTCGGGTCGTGATCAACCCGTTGCATCGGATCGTTTCATCGTTTATATTCTTGTTTTGCTGGACCATGACGATTCTCGCATTAATGAACAGGATATTCTTCCCACCGCCATCAGCTTGTCCCAAAAGGCGGAGGTTTGTTAGGAGGAGATGATCAAGTACAAGGAGAAGTATAGGGCTGCTAAGGCCATGCTGAGGTCAGCCAAGGCGGAGAAGATAGCTGAGCTCCAGGAACGGCTTGACGAGCTGCAGAGCCTTAGGGAGGAAGAGGCCCAAGCGCGCGCAGCGGAGCTGCAGGGCGCCTTCGAGCGGATCGAAACCATGGAGACGGCCCATGCAGCCGAACTCAATGCGATCCGGGCCGAAACCAAGGAAAAAGTTCAACAGGCGAAGGCCGAGGGGGACGCGGGCCGAGCGGCCGCGTTGGCGGTAGGGCAGGCCAGGATCGACGCCATGATTGAGTCTTTTCGGAAGGCCAAGGCCCCGATCGAGTAGTATGCGGTTTGTGAGTTTATGGAGGGTCCAGCGTTCGACGAGGCGAACACAGTCATGGCCGCGATCGACTTGGAGGCTGGCTTCAAGATCGCGTGCAATCAGATTAAAGCCCAGGGCCTGATTCCCGTGTCCTTCGATGAGTCTCTCATCGGCCTAGACAAACCCGATTCGTATCCCGATCCGATCGACGAAGACCCCGAACCTCCAGTGGACATCGATTGGCGTCACCATAAGTATGGGTTTGCTGTTGATATGGCCTTCGCCAAGAGGGATAAGAGGGATCCCATCTACGAGCTTCCTCTTCCGACCGACAGGGAGAGCTTCCTACCGTCGACCCGATGCAGTCGAAAAAAGCACACGACTCGTACGGCCGCCTCGGGCTCCTCTCCTTCTCAGCTTTGATTTCTTCATGTATTTTTTAAGACAACTTAATCCAACCCAACGGAAGGGGGTGTCGCCGTATAAACATTATGTCACTTCGTATCTTTAGTTTTACTTTTCACTTATATTTTGGAGTTGATGTACGTGTTTGTTATGCGTTTTTTCCTATGGGCATTGGGGGAACAAATTCGGACCTCACGGGATCGAAAAAATCATGGGATCCCATCGACTCGGAATGGTCGTGGGATCGATCATGATTTAGGTCCTTGTTTCCGCGATGAGGGATCGAACGAGATCCCAATGAGGGATCGAATAAGATCCCCATGACGGATCGAGTTCGATCCAGTTTGGCGCGAAGGATCGAGTTCGATCCTCACTTGCGTGGGGTTTGAGTTTGGACCCTTCCGCTCTAAAAAATCGTTTATCATTAGTCCCGGTCTCGTCGGGTCGTCGAGCGACCTCGGTGGACTTGGGGATTCTGTAAGTACGAGAGAGTAATCAAAAAATTTACAGCAAATGTGGTCACTCCCTCCAGATGGCATGATCGTGGATAGGGTGCATAACTAATACATAAGATTTAAAGATGGTTATCGAATTTTATCGAGTGGATCGAATGCAATCCGAGGACGCGATCGAGATCGGGCTTTGAACATGCTCCGGTTTGATCAACTATACAAGATAGGTTGTTTTAAACATAAAACTTCTTCAGATTGTGCGCGTTCCACGGTCTTGGTAGGGGTGCTCCGGCCATGTCTTCGAGCTTGTACGCCATGTTTTTGCCTACTTTGGTAACCCGGTAGGGACCTTCCCAATTGGGCTCGAGCTTTCCCACGTGCTGGAGGACCTCTACCCTTTTCAACACTAGATCCCCAATTTGGAATGTACGGGGCCTGACGTGCTTGTCGTACGATCGGGCTGCGGCTGCTTTGTATTGCTTAATCTTCTGGTACGCGCGTTCCCGTTTTTCCTCAATCAGATCCAAGTCATCGGATCGATTTTCGTTATTCCTATCGAGTTGGTACTGATTGACGCGGGCTGTTTCATGTAGCAACTCCGATGGAATCACTGCCTCCCACCCGTATATCAAAGAGTAGGGGGTTTGGCCCGTTGCTGTTCTGGGGGTTGTTTGGTAAGCCCAGAGGACCCCGTCGAGCTCGTCTGCCCATGCTCCCAACTTGGCATCGAGACTGGTCTTCAAATTCTGAATGACGATCCTGTTGGTGACTTCGGCTTGGCCATTTGTTTGAGGGTGGCCGACGGTGGTGAACCTAAGGTCGATCCCGATGTCTCGGCAGTAGCTTTTGGTGTTCTCGCTTCGGAACTGAGGTCCATTGTCACAGATGAGGACCCTCGGGACCCCGAAGCGGCAGATTATACTCCTCCAAAGGAAATTTCTTATCACCGCATCAGTTATCTTTGGGATTGCTTCGGCTTCGACCCACTACGAGAAGTACTCGACGGCCACTATGGCGAACCGTTTTTGCCGAGGGGCCAGGGGAAAAGGTCCGATAATGTCAATCCCCCATTGATCGAAGGGCCATGAGACATCGATCGAGATCATGGTTGCGGGGTGTGTGTGTATGAGGTTGCCGTGTTTTTGGCACTTGGGGCATTTCATCCAGTGCAACTTCGCGTCTTGGACTAAGGTCGGCCAGAAATATCCGCTTCTTAAGACTTTACGGGCTAGGGCTCGACCCCCTAAGTGGTTCCCGCAGTTCCCTTCGTGGATTTCTTCTAATACATCTTTGGCCTGGCTCGGGCGGAGACACCTTAGCGGTGGACCTGTGAATGATTTCTTGAACAATCTCCCTTCGTGGTCCAGTAGGTACAGCAGCGAGCGATATTTCATCCGCCTCGCCTCTAACCGGCTTTGAGGTAGTGTCCCGTCTTTTAGGTTGGAGACTAAACTATCCATCCAACACGGCTCCTCCGGGTCGATCGTCGCGACATCGATCCGATCCGCGTCGATGACCCGACCGGGTGAGACGTGAAACGAAATGGTCCCGTCTCGGGTGCCCTGGAGGCCATTCGCGAGTTTGGACAACGCGTCCGCTCGTGTGTTTTCTTCACGGGGGAGTTGCTCGATCCGAAATTCTTTGAATTTTGAGGCTAACTCTTTAACCATCTTAAGATAATCCGCCATCGATTCTTCCCTCGCTTCATACGTGCCGTTGACCTGACCTGCGATAAGTTGGGAGTCGATTACGACCGCCAATCTGTTGACCCGGTGCTCCGACGCGAACTTCAGTCCCGCAATGAGTGCCTCATATTCTGCTTCGTTATTAGTGGCCTTGAAGTCGAGACGGACGGCAAAATCGAACTGTGTACCATCCGAACTGACTAATGATATCCCTACCCCTCCCCCTTTGGAGGTCGATGAGCCATCAACGTACATTGTCCAGCTCAAGGGATCGGCGGCGTCCTTTGGGGGCTTCGTGTTTTTTTTGACCAAGAAGTCAGCCAGAACTTGAGCTTGTTGGACGACGTGGGGTTGGAAAGTGATGTCGTATTCACTTAGCTCCACCGCCCATTTCATCATTCGACCCCAGACGTCGGGTTTGGACAAGACCTGTCAGAGAGGTTGATCGGTTAGTACCACGATCGGGTGCGCCTGGAAATAGGGTCGTAATTTTCGAGCCGCATGTGTCAGCGCGAAGACGAACTTCTCGATCTCAAGGTAGTTTCGCTCCGCCCCATGCAAGATTTTGCTCAGATGATAGATGGGCATGTGTTTTCGATCCCTAATGGCGACGAGGACCGAACTAAAAGTTTCGTCGGAAAGGGAGAGATAGAGGTACAAGGTCTCCCCTTCGTTGGGCTTGGCCAACAGCGGTGGAGATGCCAGGTACTCTTTAAGTTGTTCAAAGGCTCTATCACACTCCTCATTCCATTCGAACTTTTTTAAGTTTCGTAGTATTTTGAAGAAGGGGAGGTTCCGTTCGGATGATCTGGATATGAACCGATTTAGGGAAATGATCCGACCTACTAAAGACTGGACTTGGTTTATACAATCGGGTTGAGGTATGACCCGGATGGCCTCTATCTTTGCTGGGTTCGCTTCGATCCCATGCTGGCTAACCATATACCCGAGGAATTTCCCTCATTCGACCCCAAAGGTGCATTTGTCCAGGTTGAGCTTCATATCATACCTCCTGAGGATTTCAAACGCACGACCCAAGTGGTTGAAGTGATCACAAGCCCGTTTGCTTTTCACGATCATGTCGTCCACATAGACTTCCATTGTTTTACCGATCTCCTCTTTGAACATCTTGTTTACCAATCTCTGGTAGGTCGCCCCCGTATTCTTGAGACCGAACGACATTACTTTAAAGCAATAGATTCCTTTGACTGTTATAAAAGCTGTGTGGGGTCGATCTTCAGGTGCCATGGAGATCTGGTAATATCCCTGAAAAGCGTCCATCATGCTCAGCATCTCACAACCAGCTGTCGAGTCGACGAGCTGGTCGATCCGAGGGAGCAGGTATGGATCCTTTGGACACGCCTTGTTCAGATCCGTGAAATCGTTACACATCCTCCACTTGCCTCCTGTCTTTTGTACCAGGACTACATTACACAACCAATCGACGTATTGGGCTGGGGTCACGTAACCCGCATCGAGCAATTTGTTGACCTCGGCTTCGATGATTTCGTTCCGTTCTTTGCTTTGGGTTCTCAGCTTTTGTTTTATGGGTTTGTGGGTCGGATCGAGACCGAGGCGGTGGCAGATCACCTTCGGATCGATCCCGACGAGGTCCTTCGTGGTCCATGCGAACACGTCGGCATTCTCTTGGAGGAAATCGATCATCATCATCTCGTGCTGGGGGTTCATGTTTGCCCCGATCTTTGTTGACTTGTTGCTATCATTCGGGTCTAGGGGTATGTGCTTCAATGAATCAGACGGTTCGATCCGACCTACTGCTTTCCTCTTTTGAGCCACGCGTGAACCTTCGGCTTCTGTCTTTGGCGCCGCGAGGTCGAGCTCTGAACTCGCATAGGTCTGGAGATCGAGACCCTCACTTGCATCCTTCTCCTTGTCCTTGGGCTCCTTTAGGGTGATTGCATAACATGCCCAACTGTCCGGGACGTCGCACTCCACCTCTCCGACCCCATTTGGGGTTGGCATTTTTAACTTTTGGTGGTATGTGGAGATTATGGCTCTGAATTTAATGAGGCCGGGTCGGCCAAAAATCATGTTGTAGGCGAGGGGCATGTTTACCACAACGTACTCGACCTCTTGGGTAACTCGTTGAGGCGATGTTCCCATCGGAGTGAGTAGTTTGATGTGCCCAAGCGGGATAACCTGGGATCCTCCGAAGCCGGACAGAGGCGTTCGGATCGGATCTAATTTCAAGTTATGCAGTTTCATTTTTTCAAGCGTAGAGTAAAGGATAATGTTCGTGCTACTTCCATTGTCAACAAGGCATTTGGTTACATTGTAATTAGCCACTCCCAAGGTCACCACCATCGGATAACTAAGCGTTTCACCCTCCCGATGTGGGCCCGAGTGGCTGTCATTTTCACTAAAGCTAACCTCTTGCCTCTCCCACTCTTTGTTGTGCTCGATCTGGAGGACCTCCTCGTGGGGTCCGTTGTATTCTCGAGCCGCCTTCCGGATATTCTTCTTCCTCGCAGCATTGGAGTCTCCACCCTCCTGCCCCCCGACGATCATGTAGATAGTGCCATTGGTTGGGGGGTTGTCCTCAGTCCTTTCGAGGGGCTGCTTTCCGGATCTTCTGGACGGGGATCGAGATCGATCCCGGGGGGGTCCTGGCTTCGACCGGCTTTCTCGGAGTAGTGGTCTATCTTGCGAACGAAATCCTTTAGATGCCCTCCACGGATGAGTCTCTCGATCTCGTCACGAAGGGCGTTACATTCCTTAGTGGTGTGGCCCCACTGCTGGTGGTACCCGCAAAACTTCCCCGACTTTTGCGCTTTGGGGCCTTCCTTGATGGTTTTGGGCTTATTCAGAAGTTTTTTGTCCATGACTGTGAAGATCTGTTGGACGGTTGTATTGAGGGGGATGTAGTTTCTCCGATCGATTTGGGCCGACGGATCGATTTTGCCCTTCGATTTCTTGGGCTCGAACCCCTTCCGGGTCGGGGTTGAGCTCGATCCGTAGTGATGACTTTCGGGAGCGGGCAAAGGAGCGGGCCCATGGGCTAACGCCATTTCCTCGACCCGCATGAAACCATGGGCGAGGTCTTGAATTTCAGTCAGGTTCTTGGGGCCGGCCCTGACTATCTCATCCGTCCACAGGCGGTTGCGTAGCGCTCGATGGACGACCGGAAGCAGAGTGTCGAAGGGATTTCCCCTTTTCCTGTCGGAGGTTGTTGAGGTAAGAAGGAGGCAGTTTTTCCCTCGCCATGGAGGAGAAGTGAGCAAGGAACCGATCAGTAAAATGGTTGTAGGTTCGGATGCATCTTGGCGGCAAGCGGATGAACCAGTCCTGCGTCGGGCCCGTTAAAGTGGTAACAAATATCTTGGCCCAAATCTGTTGTGGGTGAGAGTGCAGCAACATTCGGTTCTCGAATGAAGTGACATGTTTTTCGGGATCGGTCGTCCCGTTGTATAGAGGCAACCCTGAGGGGATGCGATACCCGTCGCAGGTTGTACGGAGAATATCCTCAGAAAAAGGGGAGGCTTCCTCCCGATCGGATCGATAGCGCAGTGGTCGGCGGTTCAACCCAGCACGTAGATCGACCTGCCACTGGGAGATCACGGAACCTCGATCCCCCAGGCGGTCCTGCACCCGCCTTCTTGGCGGATCGATATATCGATCCGGGCTGTTGTCCTGGCGGGCTGCGGCGATTCTTGCCGCCTCGTTGCGGGCCGATCGGGTGGGTATCCGGTTCCGCAAGTCATCGTACTCTTCCTGGTCGTCATCGACCACTCGTTTGACGCGATTCACGTGGCTAGGATGATCTGAATCCCCATGGCCCTCCAACGGGACCTGTTTGCTCCCTCCCGCAGGTGGCGGAGGAGGTGCAAACCCGGGGACCTGTACTTGGCCCGCGCCTGTTTGGGGAGGAAGGCCCCATATGACCTGGGCGGGGCCGTCGTTGGGCGGCTGGAGGTAGTAGGGGACTGCAGACCCGTAAGTCTGAGCCGCGGGTCCAAGAGCACTGGCTATCACGGGGCTGGGGATAGTAGCGGGACTAGCTCTTGGCAGCTCAGGGCGTCTCGGTTCCCGGCCCTCTACTTGGGCCTGTTTGATCTCGACCCGCCACTGGTCAAGGAAGGTGTCAAGGTCAGCCTGCATAATGGCGACCCTCGGCACGACCTCAGGTTGAGGCATGATCACACTGGTACTGGGACCGACGTTCCCGGCGACGGGGAGAGCAATGGGGGGGTTACCAAGCGGCACGTTAGTGTCATGCCTGCCTTTTGTGACCTCCTCCAGGTCCTCCTCCTGCCGGGTCTTCCGTGTATTCAACATGATTACGAGAAAGAAGGAAGTGTTTTTACTCAAGATCGAGGTAAAGAAAGAAAGTAGGTTTCCCACAGACGGCGCCAAACTGATCCGACCCGAAAATGGTTTAGCTGAGTTGGAGGTCTAGATGGCAATCTCGGGTCAATCAGTCAAGAATTTGTAACGTGGGCTCTTTTATCGATCTGAAAACACTTAAGCAAACGTGAGCTCAAAGGCCAAATTGGGGACTTAGGGTTGGACCCAAGTTTGGCACTCCGACGCTCAAGTCAGTGGGAGATTCTTAGAGAGAGAAATAAATGCTGGAGAAGCGAAATAAATGCTCTTAATTGCTTACCAACTACTGTTCAAGACTTGGGTATTTATAGTCAGGAGCATTTAACACAATAGTGCGTGTACCGCGACTATGCATTAAATGCTCTGCAGTCGATCGGTTCGTTTGTCGGACGCCTGAGCGGGTACCTTGAGGTCGAGTGTACTTAGTTTCCCTTTTGGGCGTAGACATGTACCGGAAGCATTAAATGCACTGTAGCGCGTCTAGCCGTGATGAATCGGGGAGTTACACGTGTCCCGATAAAGATGCTTTATGGCATCTTGTCGCCAGGTGACGTAGGATCTCGATCCGAGAGGTCGAGGTCAAGCGAGTCGTGATGAAGTATGTCAAAGTAGGCTGATGGGCAAGCCCCCGCCTGTCCCAATGGTGTGGGGCGTCAGAGGCTGTTGCCCCGTGGCCAACTCGAAGGGGCTGAAGTTCGACGCAGAGCTTTTTGGTTGTTAAGTTATAGCAGCACTGAGCAACATCCAACAGCTCCAGTCCTTCTGGTTTGCACTAAAGTGGCTTAAGTAGCCCTCGAGGAGTCCGTTTATTCTCTCCGTCTGAGCTATCAAAGATATACCGACCGTAGGTATCTGACCATCAGATACCGACAGTTGTCTTCTAAGATTACCGACATTTCGGGTTTTCATAAATTTCACATATGAAAAGAGCGTAGTGAGGAACCCGTTAGTGGGGTTGTAACACCCGAAGCGCCAAGGTGTCACATCCCCCGCACTATAGCCCAGTCCACATATGAAACGGACAATCCATACATGAACTAAGCCATAGCGAACGGGTGACAAGAAAATAAAGACTAACTGGCTAGGCGGGACTAACCCCAAACCAATTACCACAACGCAAAAATGTATAAACACAAGCATGCTATTTACGAACATTTATCAAGTAAACCAAATCTTAACTTTACATATCAATACATTATCATCTCTCAAATACATAACGTTTCATAAAACAGTAGATAACAATACATACGCAACAAAGTAGGATGGACACGTGCTAGACCAGAAATGAAAGACTGGACTCGACACCAATCCCGCCTAGCACACAACCTGCAAAACTGAAAGGTGATGTGTCAGTCTACCACAGACTGAGCGAGGGGCATAATAGATATAAGCGCAGATAACATGCAAATCATAACCTCGGGTAAGGTTTTATAAACGAAAATATTATAAGTTCAATAACGACAGAAAACTCGCCCGAGATTACAACTATCAGATTTAACAATCAATCATTTCAATCATTCAATCAATCAGTGGCCCGGCGAGTGAGGGCATTCTCCAACCTTACTCCGACAGTGTACAATCACGATACTTTTCATTAATTAATTAAGTGATCACGCAATCAGTTACAGTGCACACGTAGCAGTTTCAATGACTCCTTCTTCCTCCAATGATGGTGGGTTTACAAGGCCCGATCCATCCATGGTAAACACGGTGTACGTCGGGAACATGACTCCCACGCACGGGACTCCTTCCTCCACCAAACCTCCTGGTGGATTCAGGGTTCATCCCCACGGTTGAGAGGAGTGTAAGAGTTACCCGTCAGCCCATGCTTTCCCGGTTGGCTCAAACACTAACTCTTGGGCCCACAGTGCACGATACAATATACTCACCCAAAACACGGTCAATCAATACAATACAATTCGGTAAATCAGTTGCAATTCAATAGAGTTTGGAAAACTATAGATATATATACCTTTTGGCTTAAAACATCACATAGGGTTGTAATGGTTCTAGATATCTAGCAATTAAACCCCACCTGTACCGACAAAACAAAGAGAAAGGCACGGCCTAAGAAGCCCACTCCACGTCACTGGCGGGCCAGTCTGTGCAACAAAGACAAGTGTACATAAGACACGACTCAAAATGCACCAAATATGACGAACGGCAAAATGCCACGAGACGACGAGCAAAATGCAATGTGACATGAAAACATCTTGATTCACTTCATTTTAGATCATATAATATCAAATTGGGGTCAAAGAAGCCTTCGGAACGAGGTGCTAGAAATGCAATTTTATGCAGAATATTTGTTCTGTCAGGCATGCGGGAACGGCCGTTCCGGCTTCCCCTTGAAAATGGGAAGGGTCGTTCCCGTGGCCCTTCAAAACGCGCCAGCGTTTCTTAAAATAAAACACGCTTTGGCTGGGAACGGCCCTTCCGGCAAATAGACCAAAGTGGGAACGGCCGTTCCCAGTCTCGCTGGCCTAAACACACACAGAAGCCTGGGAACGCCCGTTCCCAAAATGCACTAAGGCGGGAACGACCGTTCCCAGTTTCTGCACATTACAGAAACAGAGCAGATGCAGGGGAGTTTCGGCCAACACAACAACAACAACAATACACCAATTCCAAGCACCAAAATGCATCTAAAACATGAATTAACATGTATACATGCTTAATATACAATAAAATCTAACATAAGCATTCATATCTCTCATTAATCATCAAGAATTTACACTTTGGAACCCACATATGAACTCATGCTCCAAGCATATAACCTTCATAATATAAGCACCAAATCATAGCTAGAACCATGTAATCATGCTTCCAACAACTAGAACATAAATTACCAAGCTCAACACAGAACCCTAGCTCTCATATTAATATTCATGAATTCCCAACTAAGCTCATATACCTTGAATGAATGAGAAGAAGGAGAAGAGATGATGTTGTGATGATGATGATGATGCTTCAATTTATGCAATTTCCCCTTGAACCCAAGCTTCAAATGAAGAAATCCTCTTCTTCTTCTTGCTCGGGTTTGGACGAGATGAGGGAGAGAAGAGAGGGATCAAGTGTTGGTGTGTTTGATGCAATCAAAGATATATGCTAGATATTATATGATGCTAAGCACAATTTGCAATTTAATCCCTCCAGTTTGTAAGTTATGTAATTCGGTTCAATCTCATGCAAAATGATCAACTAAGTCCCAAGTTATTCATGCAATTAAGCCCTCAAGTTAAGAAAAATGATCACTTAAGGCCAATTAAGCAATTAAACAATTAAGTCATAATTGGCAATTAATTTACATTAAATCACATATTGCATAAATGAAAATTTGGGGCGTTACAGGGGTCGAGTTCGACCCCAAGACTGGTGCGGGATAAGGACGCTTCATGCATGGTTCCCATGCGGGAACAAGGACGGACCGTCCGTTGCGGATATGGGATCAAGTTCGATCCCTTGAGGAATACGGGATCGGATCGATCCGCTTTCGGGATAGGGATCGGATCAATCCCTTGAGCCTAAGGATCGGATCCGATCGATCGTTGGGGTATGGGATCAGGATCGGATCGATCCCTTGAGCCCAAGGATCGGATCGGATCGTCCACTTGAGGCTTGGGGATCGGATCGATCCCTTGAGCCTAAGGATCGGATCGGATCGATTCCTTCAGGCTTGGGGGATCGGGATCGATCCCTTCTGGGGGTAGGGATCGAACTTGATCCGTTAAGGCATAGCGGATCGGGTTCGATCCGTTGATCCGTTGGCGCAGGGACCTTGGTCCGCTTGAGGTGGCGAGATGTCCAAGTGGCTTCCTTCAAGGCGTGCCACGTGGTTCGGCCATTTTATGCCATATCAGTTAGGCTGATTAAGTATCGAAACGCACTTGCATCCATGACAGGAGAATACGTTTCCTAATAATCAATTCCAGGTATTTGAGAAAATCTCGGAGCAACAAGCCTTGCCTTGTACCTTGTTACATCATTTTTCTCATTTCGTTTTCTTACAAAGACTCATTTGTATCCGACAGGTTTCACACATTCGGGAGTGAGGACAATAGGTCCAAACACATTTCGTTTATTCAAAGAATTCAATTCAGCCTGAATAGCGTCTTTCCATTTTATCCAGTCATGTCTATTTCGACATTCTGTGATGGATCTCTATCTTCACTTTCATGAGTGATATCATGCGCTACGGCATAAGAGAATATATCATCAATTTTGATATCACTTCGGTTCCACAGCTTTCTTGAATGAAATTTCCTTGTTAATCTCACTTTGTGTCTTTTCTGGGACACTTTGCTCACTATTAGGGTCATTATTCATATTTGCTCATTTTATTTTACGAGGATTTTTATCTTTGGAACCAAATGGTCTACTACGCTTCAGGCGTGCTGTAGAATTGTAAGTGACATTCTTATCGGATTATCCCCTCGGGACCTCAATCCGAGCAGGAGCATTAACAACTGGTATATATGATTTAGTCACTTCTTTCATATCTATGAATGCATCTGACAATTGATTTGCAATGCCTTGCAAATGTACAATCTTTTGTACTTCCATCTCGCACTGCTTTGTGCATGGATCAAGATGCAGTGATGATGGTGTATACCATGTAATATCTCTTTCCAGTTGTTTATTTTCTTCCCCTAATGTCGGGAAATCAATCTCATTGAAATGAAAATCAGCAAAGCGTGCTGTGAACACATCACCCGTTTGGGGTTCAAGATATCTTATGATAGATAGACTCTCATAGCCAACATAATTTCCCAACTTTCTCTGTGGTCCCATTTTACTACGTTGTGGTGGTGCTAAAGGCACATACATTGCACAACAAAAAATTCTCAAATGGGAAATATTCGGTTCTTGCCCAAATGCAAGTTGATATGGGGAGTATTTATGATAAGCACTTGGCCATATGCGAATTAAAGATTCAACATGTAAAATTACATGACCCCTGTAGCGCCCCAACGGAAGGCCCCACATCCCCCGCACCGAGACCCGATCCTCATATGAAATGGAGAGTTCATACACGAGCCGAATCACGGCGAACGGGGACTCACTCACACCCTAGGCTAGGCGGGAGCTAGAACCTCGAAACCAAATAAACAAGCTCAAGAACTAAATACGAATGCGTAAGCAGGATATATAATCAATCACGAGGTTTATCATAAAAGATGGGTTCCACTAGCATGAGTACCTAGTCCCGAAAATTTAAAACATAAATCATAAATCACCAATTTACGGGTTCAACTATCCCTAGAAGCCTGTCCCGATGCAATATAACATAATCATAACAATTCATACATAATTCTATAATTTATTTAATTTGAAAAATGCATATGAATAGACTCCAACTCGATCAAGAGACTCGACAGACTTGACTTCCCGCCTAGCACTCCAAAACCTGCAAAAGCAATGAAGACAAAGCCTGGTTCAGTCTATAGGAGACTGGTGGGTATAAAACAGGGCATATCATAAATAATATAGCTGAATTTTAGCACACCCACATGCAAGCTATAATCCCGTGCGAGGTTTTATTAGATATTTCCTAAGTGGGTGAAAGCAAAGGAAAACAACGCTCGGGATTACAACGATCAATTTCATAATTCATAATCATAATCATTCATGCGGTCAACACGTGAGCCCTGGCGGGTGGGCGTATATCTCCAACCTACTCCTCGTGTGTGCATACCAATTCAATCTTTACATTAGCGATCATACACATTCATACATATTCGTTCATAATCATAATCATATCATTCATAATCATAAACACTTACACCTTTTTCCTCCGGGTGGTGGACGGGCTTGCAAGACCCGGCCACCTAAACATATCAATGTGGCAAGTGAGGTACATGAATCCTCACCGCCCAGTTAGCCTTTCCTCGTCAAAAACTCCTTAACGAGGTCGATTTCGCCGTAATTGGTTGGAACTAATAGATGGGATAACCTTCGGCCCTTGCCTCCCCGGATAGCCACATATACTAAGTTCCTGGGCCTGTGTAATACAATCATGTCCACGCCAAAAATCATAAGGTGGGGATACATAAAAGAAGGGCTTTACGTTGGAAATCATTGACTCTTTTGAAAAGACTCGATATATATATATAATACTTCGGCTTAAAACTTTCACATAAAGGATATATCGGGTCATCATAGCTAATAGAAGAGAAACCCACCTGTTACACCTTACCGAACAATACCAAGAAGAAATGAAGACTTGGGTGTAACCTATGAACCCGGCACGTCTCCGCCCTGGAGAAAACTATACAAAAGGATAATACGGTGCATTCGTGAGACTCAAGACTCCAAATGAACCATATATGATACACGACAATGCTATGTACATGATATGAGATGTATAAGAAGTAAACTCATGTCATGAAGCCATATAACCAAGTAATTCATTCGATATGTTCCATACTTGAAGGTTTCACGTTCAAACGTACATAATTCATAGCAATGTAAATCATGAATTTCATATAACAATAATTATAGTTCAAAGATCGCAAGTTTACAATTAGAGAATATGCAAAAATAAAGGCATTCAAATCATTAAATAGGTAAGAATTGAAATAGATAACAAATAATTCCACATTCCAAATTAATTAATTAATACATAAAATATATATAATTTATCTATCTATCTATCTATCTATATATATATATATATATATATATATATATATATACGTACTCATGCACATGCATATAATATATTATATATATAATTACATGCATGTAAAAATTACATATATATAATATATATATACGAATCACATGCAAAATATATATGTCTATATTTATATTTACACACACACATAATATATATATATATATATATACCATGCACAAAACAAAATTCATGCACACACAACACACAACATATATATATATATAAATATATACTCACGTACACACACATTACATACATATATATATTTACGTATTATACGGCACATATATATATATATATATATATATATATATATATACACACACACACAACACACACATAAACTATGTATATACAACTCATGCAAAAACACACTCTCATGCACACAATATATATAACAACACATGCACCCCACGTGTTATATATGCAGCACCCTTATATACATATACAACACTCCACACACAAAGCTGCAGCAGAACAAAGGAATGCAAACAGGGATCTCCCCGCCCGGGGAGAATCTCTTCTACCCAGCTCCCCGGCCGGGGAAAGCTACTGGAAGTTTTGGATGGAAGTCCCCGGTCTCAATTCCCCCCCCCCCCCCCCCCCCCCCCCCCCGGTGAGACACGCAAACGAAGACAGTCGCAGTAGCAGAGACAGGGGAGGAACGAAGCAAAACAGGGCAGTTAAGGCACACCATCTCAACACACAATCAAGCAACACAACAAGGTAAGAAAGTGTAGCAATTATCACTAATAACCAGCCGCAGTAGCAGCAGTTCACGACGCGAAGGAGGAAAATGAGTTCAAGTTTCGTCTAAATTCTTCAAGTTTCATTAATGGTAACACACTTAATTCTTAACTACCATAAAATACACGCTCATAAATGAAATAATGGAGTTAAAATGATCACTTTCATGCTTTAAAACAAATAAAAACTCCAAGGATTCAAAGAGATCAAGAAATTGCTTCAAAACCTAACTATTCATTCATCTTCTTCAAGCTCCATGAATACTAGCTCAAAATTAGGGATGCATGGCTTAAAATGACCACAAATCAATGTATAATACAATCCTAAACTCACCTCTTGAATTGATTGAAGGTTGGAAGAGATTAGATCTCAAAAATCTCAAGGTTTGTGGGGGTGACGAGAATGGGACTGGAAACTGGAACTTTGGCTGAATTTTTCTCTTGTGTATGAAGTGTGGTTCGGTTGGGAGAGAGTAAGGGCTGATAGTGGGCTGAACTAGGGTTCCAAATAGTCTAACCATAGTTAATTTGGTCAAGGATGGTAGGAGTTATGATTTAAATGGTAAAGTGTGGCAGTTTTGCGGCCGATTCGTTTTTTGGTTGAATTTCGGAAGTCCAAATGGGTTTAGAAAAATATAAGGCTAAGTTCATTAGACCCGAATCATTGATAAGAGTCCAGCGAAGTTGAAGGAACTCGATTCCGAGTTCCCGAGCTCAAGATATCACATACGGAACCAAGGGTGCGCTAATTGCCCGTTAGCCCCCGATTTGATTCCACAACTCGAAATAAATTCGTTACCACGTCAAACGAGATTGGAAAAAATGAAACGAGCATATAAACATGTTCATAACACATAAATCTACAACATACTAAATTTTCACAAAAACCTGAATTCAATTTGAATAGAAACGGCACTCAAACATGTCACACATGTGCATATAGTTCAAGAATTCAATTAAATTAAAAATTCAAATAATTCAAATATTTATAAAATAAAATAAACCATTTTTAACGAAATATAATAAAATAATTTAATAACAATTAAACACTTAGTTACAATTAATTATAAGTTTAGATATATAAAATATTTATAAATAATTAATTCGCACAAATTAGTAAACACATACGTCATACCTGTACGGCCGAAATATCGGGGCGTTACAATCTCTCCCCCTTAAAAGAATCCATCCTCGGATTCACTATTCGCCTGAAAACAATTAATGAGAGAACCCCGTCTCTCGCAAGCAACAAGGAGAGAACCCCGTCTCTCGAACGCAGCAGAGAGAGAACCCCGTCTCTCAAACAACAATGAGAGAACCCCGTCTCTCAAAAGCAACAAAAAGTAAACACCAAGAAGAAGTAAAAGATATCAAAACACGATTTACAATAATTAATAATCACGTAGGTCACCCAGGGACACGTAATAAACAACAATTACAAACATAATAAGGAACAACGAAAATAATCAATTAGCAAGGCGTATAGCATTAAGAAACCATTTAAATTAAAATTGCATATTTGCATATGTCATGAATGTTTTATGTACCGGTCACCCTGGTAGAGAGTTTTGAAGTTGGTAGCTCCTTTGCCCAAGACATGGTTTGGCCCATAGCCTGACTTGGTACTTATCTTGCCTTCAGTAGCTTAGTGTGTTCGATTGAGAGAGTGATAGAACCTCGGTTGTTCCTATCCTCGATTCCATTCGCATTAATAAATCATTTAAATTAAAATTGCATGTATGCATATGCCATGAATGTTTTATATACCGTCACCCTGGTAGAGAGTTTTGAAGTTGGTAGCTCCTTTGCCCAAGACATGGTTTGGCCCATAGCCTGGCTCGGTACTTATCTTGCCTTCAGTAGCTTAGTGTGTTCGATTGAGAGGGTGATAGAACCTCGGTTGTTCCTATCCTCGATTCCATTCTGACTATTACCCCTTTCTTACCTTCTTTAGTTCTTGATCATGTGTTTGGTCTTAAGCCAGTCGACTCACCTTTCCAAAACGAGTCTTATCCTACATCTCCGAATTTAAAGTTGATCTTCCTTATGATTTATGTCTCCTTCTTCAATTTGATAAAGTTCTTGGAGTTCAAATAACCTTTCAGAAGTGACGATCACTGACTTCTTCGATCCCTCGTCGCCAACCGGTGATTCTTCTTTCCACGAGTCCAACTCTTTACTCGACCGACCCTTGACGTATCCCGCATACCTTCCAAATGTTCATCCTTGTATTGAATTCGAATATACTACCCTTGACCATGCCATGATCTACCCCAAACTCAGCACGATGAGCAATTGTTGATACTTCAAAAGTTTATGGAAGTATAATTTGTCTTCTCCTAGGTAGTTGAGAAGATTCGAAGATGATCCAACTCACAATCTCTAATCCTTCTTCATACCTTATGTCCTACTATGTAGTTGCTAAGGAAGCGTAACAAATGGAAGTGATAACAAATCGAGTAGTAACTCCACCTTAGTCTCCATAGGACATTAAGTGCATAACTTTTCTTAAATGACCTGGTTTGGTTCTTTGTTGAAGACTTGGTTAACTAGAATTCGTTAACATCATCTTTAAACACAATAACTTGGTCAAGCTTCCTTTTTGAAGCAAATTTTGGAATCCATCAAGGGTCCCTCGATAATACCATCATCTTCGGTATCTGAATTTCGTACGCATGGGTGCCCAACGAACCAACCCCTTCAATACCCCGAAGCCGTCTTCACCCCCAGCATGATAGTTTAACTTTTATTTTGACGGTTTGACTGCTAAGGTCATCCTATTCTTTTCCTATCCTCATTATTAAGATTCCCTTGTTGGTGTGGTGGGCCCAAGACAGAGTGACGGTACAACGGAATATTTCAAAAATTTCGCCATAACCTCGTTATCAAAATATTTTAATAAAGCAGCGGAATAAATCGGGCATCATAACTCTAATATATACAGGCATCGATAACATAATTTTAAATCACCTAGCATATGATCACATTATTCAAATAATAATTTCGGCAGCATAACGGTATTACTGTATTGCAAAATTGGCTATCAACGGTACTTTTTTAGCACCTCGATATTTTCTCGTGAAACCGACAGAGCTTCCCCGCATTATCCCTGATTAAGAAATTGGAGTATGGGCTCCGGCAGTATTTCGCTAAATATTTTGAGAAAATATTTTTCTAGAAAAACTATTTTTTCTAAAACTAGAAAATCCCTATTTTCTAATTATTAAGTGGATTATATATTAATTATATAACCACCTAATTAAGTAATTAATTAATCCTAAATTAGGATTAATTAATTGGAGCGAGAGAGAGTGTGCCGAGAGGGCATTTTCAAGGCTGCCAAAACTCTCAAAATTGAATGAATATAATGAACAGCAAAGGCAATATTTATAGCCAACATTAAGGGACTCCCGCTGCAGTTATTCCATTTTTGGTGTACAAGGCAAGGGCCAATGGCTAATCAGAGATCACCGACGTGTAGCCCAAGTCACCACGAGCACAGCGGCGCCTGGCAAGCGCGAAACCGAGGCCGCACGCGCCGCCCATGTGGCGGCTGTGTGCATGGCGTGTGTGGCATGCACGCCTCCACAAGTAGCTGCCACGTGGCCGGTTCGGCGGTCCAACCCCAAACTGGTTCACCATGAACCGATCGGTTTAGCGGTCTGGTTCACAAGCCACGTGGCAAAATCCCATTTGGCCACGTGTCCGGGTCGGACGAACCTTGTCCGACCCTAACCGGACCCTGCCCGAACCCGTATTCGACCCAGACCCTTCCAAGTCTAATCTGAGTCGTCCACTATTGATGACGCGGCACAATCCTGTCTGTCCATGTGTTGTGCCACCCGGCGCCCAGTCAGTACCACTTGGCGCCTGACTCGCTGACGTGGCGTGACACCTCAACTGCCACGTCAGCACTCCGCCACGTCAGCAAAAAAAAAAACTTTTTTTTTTCGGAAAAAATTTATTTTCTCCAAAATAAAATTTTGGGCATTTCCAACTCTTTGGAATTTAATTTATTTTCTCAAAATAAATTCCTTTGCTATTTTCAAACTCTTTGAAATTCATTTCTCTCTCTCCTTTTAATATTTTCTCTTCGATCTTCGTTGGGGCTTGCGGGAGGACCTGGAGGACTAATTAATCTTAGCTCCAAACGGGTCAATCTATTATCATCCCATGACAATAATTGATTACCGTTTAACAATATTTAATTCCACTAAATAAATATTGTTGAACTCTAAAATTAATTAAATTATTCACGATTTTCTCGATCTACAATAATTTCGCATTTTACTCCTCTGTACAAATATCCATGAAAAATAAATTAATACTACTATCATTTATTTTTCACTTCCAATCTGAAATTTCTTGATTTGCCTTAAGTTCAAATTCTCTGTATGTGAAACACATTCAACATATAACTTCGGTGACGCACACACGAAGTACTTTGGCCAAAGTTTTAATTCGAACTTTTGCAAATCAATTTCAGGGATATCTTTAACCTTCCAGCAAGGCTATAGATTCCTCGATCAATATTTCTCTTTAGCACATTTCGTGCAATCACCGAACGTACAAAGTATTTTGGCCACCCGTTACCGAAACCTCACTTCTGAGTACATAACAGTGATTAACACTACATGCTTAAAGTAGAAACATCGCCAGGATTAAGAGTCTAATGCTTCCGAGATTTTGTTCATTTTAGATAGCAGTATAAAATAAACAATCTCAGTGGTCCAGTTCGATGTTTCCAATCTCATTGAAAATCATCAATATGCTATAATCGGAAACTTCATTTCCCTATGACGAAAGACTAATCATCTTATATAACACATTATAGTCTTGATAAGAACACTTTCTTATCATACCGACTAGAACTTTAATGACACGTGATTCTTGGTATTTAAAGTCTTTTCCTATGAAACACATTTCATATAAAATTACCATCACACGCCATTAATTATTAAATTCGTAAAATACTCATAACTTGCTATAATTTCAGTTTTATTAATCCAAAATATTTACAATATAGTTGGATTTTCAGGGCATTAATCCCAACATCCCTGTCTCCCACTGTTTGCATTCTATTATTCCTATCAAAATACTTCTTCGAGCACAACCTTGAATTTGTGTTTGCCTCTTGGTTGTGCTCTCCCCCTTAAGAAATCCACTTCTAAATCGAACTTTACCCGCCATCCTCCAATCACAATTCTTGAGATCACTTGAACGAGCAATCCTTGTCAGGGAGGGTATTTATTATTCCACTCTCATTCACTTTGAAGATGTAACACCCCGCACGTGAGGCGCCACATCCCCCGCACTATGACCCAGCACGTGTACAAAATGAGAAGTCCGCACACGCACCAAGTCACAGCGAACGGGTGATAAACAAAAAGACATACACACTAGCAAGGCGGTATCTAACCCTGTACAGAAGAAAGAAATGCAAAACATGACAACAGAAGCAGTACGAAATGCCAACTTTTCAAAAACCTTTTCATACATAAGGATGGCAGCATCAAACATACATCAAAATCAATTACATGGGTTCAACTAAATGACCTAACCTGTCCTATCCTGTCCCGATCAATCATACAACGAAACGGATTCAACTAATCCAAGCCCTATCCTAACCTGTCCCCGAATTTCCAAACATTCAATTCATAAATTCAAACCTGCACAGAACATATCTTATACAGAATTACGAATCATAAATCAGCATAAAATACTTAACAAACTTAAACGAACAGACACAGACTTAACAGACACGACACACCGCCGCCTAGCACGAACTCCAACGACCTGAACCTACAACTAAAAACATAAAAGGGGGAGGGGTTAGTCCAAAGACTGAGCGAGGGGTTAACACACGCACGCTATACGTATATGTTGGAAAACAGGAATCAGAAAGCAGCGGAAATTTAAAATTTTCCAACAAAAGGATCTTGGACTCGCAATCGTGTATCCAAATTCGTAGAGATTAGAAACTTACTTTCTTAATTAACTTTCTTGAAGCGTTTGAAGCCACCCAAGAACGCTCTTCTCGCGGCTTGATCCCCTCTCCTTGGTAAAGCTCGAATCTTCAAACTTCTAACTTGAAGCTCTCTAGAGAAAGTCCACCAACTTGACTACAATCTAACTAGTAAGGATGCTAGTTCTCTAGTTAGTGTTTAGGCTTAACCTAGGGTTTAATTTATCTTGGAGAAAGGATGGTGTTCAACACATGAACCAAAAGAATTATCAATTACTCTCTAAGGGGAGCTCGAGCTCCCCTATATATAGGAGGGGAGTGGCCGAAATTCCTAGTCCTTATGGACTAAGGATTTGGTCCCTCTCTCCTATTACTTGATCATCAAGTAATTTTGACTTTGACTTTGAATTCAAATTCAAATCAACTTTCAAGAGAGCTAAAATATCCAAACTATTTTTGGATAATTTTATACTTTATTTATTTAAAATAAATAACTTATTTTATCTAATTAATTAATTTGTAATTAATTAACTAGATTATTTTTCTCCAAAATAAGACTTTCTTTTTAATTCAAAATTAAAAATAATTATTTAATATTCAATCAAATGAACACGTGTGGTACACGTGTCCAGTCACGTGACCCACACGTGTGGTTTCACACGTGTGGAACCCTCTAGGCCCGATTAACTCTTTTAATCATTTTAAAGCCTCAACTCATGTAACCAAGTTGTTGTGTGTGACCCTCTAGGTTCTCAATTCAATTAGCAGTGACCCTAATTAATTAATTCACTAATTAATTAATCAGTCCACAGATTAAACGACCATAGTCTAGCAACAGGTGTTTAACCCCTAGCTGAATTGGAATGTTCGGATTCGACAGAACCTTTAAGTCATTGATTCATGTGAGATACAATCCTCCTACATACTATCTCTCAACCATGATCTAGGGTAAGGGAATAATCAGAACCCTAATAATCCGGTCTTAAAGCTAAGTGCATTTCATATCCATTTGATCTCAATCCAAGAAACCCTTTTCTTGATGTCTTGATCTACTGCCTTGGCCAAGGACTCCATATGGCATATGAATGACTTACACAATAAGAGATCGCCTTGCAGATGCAAGTGTAGGTCCTTTCTTGATTCTCATTCACTTTCATGAATCACTTGTGCAGCCCCAGCATAAGCGTTGAATCAGTTGTCTAAGGCGACACCCTTTAAAGCTTATACCTAAGACTACAGAGTTAAATCATAAAGTGATATGGAACCTCAAGTCTAAGGATCAATTAATCACATCAATGACTCGTGAGATATTTCCTAGTCTGGAAGTTTCCATTTCCTGAAATAGAAACTTCCTTTCCCATTTAGGAATCTTCTCACACGGGGCACCTCAGTGAACTTACTTATTAAAGTAAGCACCCTCATGTATCACGCACGTATCAACTATACACTTTGCACCTCCATGAAACAAGGTGGTCCTTCTTAAGGGCGTGATCCCACAAGCAAGCCTTAGAGGAGTCAGGTTGACACTCCTACTGTCGGTAGGACTCATCAGCTTAGAGCATTTTACTAATCATGACTTATGTGATATAGGGCTCGTTTCATGAACCATTTTACCTAAACGATAGAGTCCTAAAGTCATCAGGATTAGGGGAGTTCCCATACATGCACAGATAAAGTAAACGCGTACCAAACAAGAGCATATAAAGAAGTGTTGCCTCAATTCGTTATTTCATTCAAAGATTGTCTGTGATTACAATAAGGAAAAGCACAAAGCGGATATACAATCGGCTTTCTAGGGCACTATTCCTAACAGTATATATAGAGCACAACACAAAGTAGAAGCAATGTTCGTGAACCCGGGGTTAGTTTTTGCACGCCAAAACATTTACGCGTGATAGTATACATATAGGGAGACTTAAAACTAAACAAACAAATCTTGACTCAACCGATACTTAAAGTGTAAATTCAGATTCATGCAGACTTAGCACACATATCGGAGCATATTTTATTAGCTTAAAAGTATATCAATTTTTATCTTAATTTAAGAATCTACCCCCGTTTCACGAACTTAACCAACAGACATAACATAACGAAACTCGGCGGGTACGAGCACACATCCAACCAACTCCTTCTTATCACACAAATGCATAGACAGACGAAATCAAAACAAACGTACCTCCTTCACACCGGGTGATGGAAGGGTTGTACATACCCTAACCATCCACACATATACATAATAAGACGGGGGATCCACCCGCTCCTTCGACGGGTCACGTAGCATGCCGTCGGCTCTAGAAGACCCGTCTTCCCCTCGACCTCCCGAGGATGAGCTAAGTCTCCCTTTGTGGAGAAGTGCACAGGGGTTGCAACCGGCGACCCCATGGCCGTCCCGGGTCTCCATTACCCACAACTCCCGGGCCCAACACGCATATAAACACACATAACTCGAAAACTTAACTCGCCACACACAGACAGACAGACATATCTCTTGCATATCGTACGTACATACCACACATACTTTTACCTCAAAATCATAATCAAAACGGAGCTTAAGCATACATCGGCCCATACATAGCATTCATACTTTCAAACTTATGACAAATCTAACAAAATACGTAGCTCGCACATATTTACGTATACATAGAGGCTTATAAGTCGCATGCATTCAAAACGAGCACATTGCAAGGGTATAACTATATCCCAACCTCACCTGGTACCAAACAGAGCCAAAGACACAGCAAATGGTTCACCCCGGAACCTGCACGACTCACTTGTCACCATCCCGGGTGCACCTGTACCAACTAATCACACAAAACACAACACAAAACTCAGATTTAGACTCAAACAACCACACAGAGACGCACGACAATGCTCATGAATGCACAGAACAAAATACACATGGTACACATTAGCAAAACAACGATTTATAATCATATACCATGCTTCATACGAAATTCACACATTACAAGGTCAAATGTGTCATGTACTTAACCAATTATCCCATGAAATCAAGCTATATCTTACAACATTTCCCAATAGATGAAATTAGTCAACGAAACATGTAACGAATCTCATTCAAGTCATCAAATGCATAAACAAAGGATAGCATAATCAATCAACCCTTCAAAATCCCATATAATTCATACAATGCATAACCAATTCATATTTATGCGAATAATTCATTTCTTACTTCCAAGAGTGGCCACTTAATTCGTACATAGTACGGTAAATTATTTCTAACTTTCAAATTTTCTAATTAAGTCATTATAGACATAATAATTCCTCTTTAACTTAGCCAAGGATGGTATAATCGTTTATCAAATACTAAGGTTTAATTAGTACAAATCATACAAATTTACAGGTTTATGAAAATTACACATACACCCCTTAAAGTTAAGCAAATAGCGAAATTTCAATATATCGGGATTCAATTTGCAAACCAAAACGTCCATACATATCACGTTGCATTTAATACATGATTTCATATACAATGGAATTCATTTCGATCGACAATTCAAGCATATGACAATTAATTTGCTTTTAAAACAATTAAATCAAATAATCACAAATACACAAATAAATTCGCAACAAATCAACCGGACATCCGATTGACGAACGGAAAGTGGCGTAGGACTCAACATACCGAGGCGGACAAACTGTCTGAAGCCCGCCGGAACGCTGCCACCAGAGCCGCCGGAACCGCCGCTCGGCCGCCGCCGGAGCATGCCGGAAAAATCCCAAAAAATCATCCGTGCAAGTACTCCTCGTGCTAGTTCCAATTCCTCAACCAATTTCTGCAAATTCCAAGCCATTTGTCTCCAATTTCAAATCCAAGAATACGAAAACGCTAAAATCTTCAAACTCAAATTACTTCCCAACCGGTGAACCAAAATCAAATCCTAAAGAAGCATTGTCTTACCCGTGACGAGCTCTTCAAAAGCCCCAAGCTAACCGCTGGGAAAAATCCCCGGAGCTACCTCCGCTGTTGTGCCACCACTGCACCGCCGTGAACCGCCGCCCACCGGCCAAATCTGGAGTCGCGTGATCAGTGGATGATAGTTATCGCCGTTCCGAACAACTTTCGTGAAGAGCCCGAGGCCAAAAGATCGATGGAAAAGGCCCCCGTTGTCCGTCGAAGTTTCTGCCGCCACTCTCATCGCCGGAACCACCACCTACGGCCAAAATTGGATGAAATCGATGCCGGAAATGGACTTGGGATAGTCGAAAACCTTGGAAAACACTAACCTTCGTTGAAAAAAACTGCCGGAGTGGCAAAATCGCCGCCGCTACAGTGCCCCGCGCCACCGCCGTGAGCTTCAGGCGGCGCGTGAGGCTCAACCGGGCCACACCGCCAACGTCCAAGGCTGCGCCGGGACGTCCTCTTCATCGGTCTGGGCCGCCTGTCGCCGGAATCCCACTGGAAACCGCCGCGAGGGGCGGCGAAGTGGCGGTGGTCCGCCTCCTTTTCTGCCGCGACTAAAAATCGCTGAAACGGGCCTCCTCCGTTCGTCGGTTGGTCGAAATCTTGGTACGTTTGTGACCGTGTCGTCGAGCTCTCCGAAATGGACTATTGGTTCGTCGAATTCCGTCGAGAAACGAGTGAGTTCCGGGTAGTACGTGAAATCACACCTTGGGTGTGTGTGAATGTCGTGGAGAGAGAGAGCGGGAGAAGAGCGGGAGAGCAGCTGATCTATTTGCTCGAAAAATGAGGGTCCGGGTGTTTTATCCCTGGTCTTCGCGCGAAAAACAAACAGTAGAAGGGGCAAACGACGTCAGAATTAAGCAAACTCAGAGTCTGCGGACTCGTTTCGATGCCCCGAATGCGTTGGAGGGGTCAAAAAGGTCAAAATCTCGATCAAACGAGCAGTGACCGAAAAACCCCTAAAAAGAGAAAATTACAAAGGGACCCCTAAACTCTAAAAGAGTTCAAAATAGGGCCACGCAAAACACAAAATCACACAATTAAACACGTAAAAAGGTTGAAACGTGGCGTACCTTATAAGTCGGACGAGCGGGATGTTACAGAAGTGGTCAATTGGTATATGGTCCCAAATCCATTACCTCCTAAATTCTCCCAAATCTGAGACCCCATTTTCTTTACTTGTTCGATCCAAACAGCCCGAAGTCGACCCCAACTTTTAACCTCCGGACCACAATTCTCATCTCTGTCTTAGCTCCACCACCAAAATATTCATCTTCTTTCATTCGGTTCGGTAAAACTCTGGCTGAAGTGGTAGTTGAAACATAGAAGGGGGAAGCCACCCTAACACGTAAACACTAAAGAATGCATGTCGAGTTAAGATGCCAATGCACGTGGTACAATTATAAACAATTAAATATGCAACACATTGAAGCAATTATATCAACTAGAAATGCGCATATAAATAAGAAAATTTAAATAATTTAAAGCAACGTATGATGCACGTGCCATGAATGCAATACACCTGGTATAGTAGTGGTAAACTTTGGCTCGGCAACTTGTTCTTCATTTCCTTGAGTGCAGGCTTGCCTCGGGCTTATTGATCATGGCTTGTTTGCCCACGGTTTTCGAAATCTTCAATGTTTCCTTGTATCAACCTATGTGTTCCCGCGGTCCGCAATTAACATCCCTTGAACCCAACTTTTTCTACGCCCATAGAATCGTCATCTTGACTTTCTTCAAAGATGGATCCCCAAATGATGTTCCAAATCCTACTCCTAGTTGTCACTCTGCTCAAAGTTCCCTTGAATATTCTTTATGAGTTCAATGATGGAATGAAATCATCTTCCAATTGCTTACACCTGAGCACATAATTTCCCTCCAACAGCTCTTTGCCTTTCTTTATCGTTTCCATTTGTTGCTCCATGTCTCCCAATTCGGCCTCACAACACGATAATTCATCTTGAGTCGGGAAAATAACCTTCAATCCGACCAAAGATAGAATCTTTGGCATCTCGGCTTTCCATGAACTTGAAATCGCCATATCGATCGGTTCTCACTAAGTCCTTCCAATCTGGCTTCTTCATTGCCCGAAATCCGAGTGTCTCCAATTACATCTTCTTCTCCATTTGGCCCGAATTTGAGTTCTCTTGAAGGTCTTCGTCTCCTCGCTAATAAAATCCTTCCTTGTGGTTTCTATCCTGACTTCTCTTCCGATAGGGCTCTTTGAAACGATGAGAGAGCTTTGGTGCACCGTGGTAAGGACACCAAAGAACATGGCTCCATTTAGAAAAGACCACGATCCCCGGATCTTTGTAGGTAACCCCGCCTTCTATCGCGATTTTGAGTAATAAAATATAGCTCCATGTTGATAGCCTTGAAGATTCAACACCCGACTTTCAAATTCCTTAGTTCCATAACCTTTTCGTTGGTTTAATCGGAGGAATTTATAATTGGGGTGATGGTAGCTTTGATAGCGCAATATCAATCTACAATCAAAGATTCAATTCAAGTATAGATGCATGTGGATTAGCATATGCTTATGGCACAAATTTATAACAACAGACACGTATTAGATGCAAAATAAAACAAGTAAAGCGATAAAGTTGAAAGGGAATCACATATATCAAGTAATTCTAACAATTCATGTTAATTAACGATGAAAATTCACGTTGACAAGTTGTTCCTATGTCGTACGACCTAAACTGACTCAATCACGATACAAGAGCCCGGCTTTTGCAACCTGGGGATCTGATACCACTTAAGGGTGTAGCACCCCAACGGAAGGCCCCACATCCCCCGCACCGAGACCCGACCCGCATATGAAATGAAGAGTCCATACACGAGCCGAATCAAGGCGAACAGGGACTCACTCACACCCTAGGCTAGGCGGGAGCTAGAACCTCGAAACCAAATAAATAAGCTCAAGAACTAAATGCGAGTGCGTAAGCAGGATATATAATCAATCACGAGGTTTATCATAAAAGACGGGTTCCACTAGCATTAGTACCTAGTCCCAAAAATTTAAAACATAAATCATAAATCACTTATTTACGGGGTGGTTCAACTATCCCTAGAAGCCTGTCCCGAGTCAATATAACATAATCATAACAATTCATACATAATTCTATAATTTATTCAATTTGCAAAATGCATATGAACAGACTCCAACTCGATCAAGAGACTCGACAGACTCGACTTCCCGCCTAGCACTCCAAAACCTGCAAAAGCACTGAAAACAAAGCCGGGTTCAGTCTATAGGAGACTGGTGGGTATAAAACAGGGCATATCATAAATAATATAGCTGAATTTAAGCACACCCACATGCAGGCTATAATCCCGTGTGAGGTTTTATTAGATATTTCCCAAGTAGGTGAAAGCAAAGGAAAACAACGCTCGGGATTACAACGATCAATTTCATAATTCATAATCATAATCATTTATGCGGTCAATACATGAGCCCTGGCGGGTTGGCATATATCTCCAACCTACTCCTCGTGTGTGCTTATCAATTCAATCTTTACATTAGCGATCATACACATTCATACATATTCGTTCATAATCATAATCATATCATTCATAATCATAAACACTTACACCTTTTTCCTCCGGGTGGTGGACGGGTTTACAAGACCCGGCCACCTAAACATATCTATGTGGCAAGTGAGGTACATGAATCCCCATCGCCCGGTTAGCCTTTCCTCGTCAAAAACTCCTTAACGAGGTCGGTTTCACCATAATTGGTTGGAACTAATATATGGGATCACCGTCGGCCCTTGCCTCCCTGGATAGCCACATATACTAAGTTTCTAGGCCCGTGTAATACAATCATGTCCACGCCAAAAATCATAAGGTGGGGGTACATAAAAGAAAGGCTTTACGTTGGAAATCATTGACTCTTTTGAAAAGACTCGATATATATATAATACTTTGGCTTAAAACTTTCACATAAAGGATATATCGGGTCATCATAGCTAATAGAAGAGAAACCCACCTGTTACACCTTACCGAACAATACCAAGAAGAAATAAAGACTTGGGTGTAACCTATGAACCCGACACATCTCCGCCCTGGAGAAAACTGTACAAAAGGACAATAGATTGATCTATAGAAATTTAAGCCCTTATCTTCATTCTAGATTGCAACTTTATAGACTAAGAGATAGATAGTATGGTAGAAATCGATGAATCTTTCTACCATACTATCTATCTCTTAGAATACTGCCGATTATAGTCCGCTCATTTTATTTAAGTTAAGACGTAAAATTAGAATCCTTTTGATTTGACTTCGTTCATTTTTGATAAGAACTCAGAAGGGAAAAGGGGTCAAAATGAGGAAATGGGGGTAAGCCGGATTTATGGCGATTATCCAAGAAGTTCAGTGTGTGTGCATTCGTGAGACTCAAGGCTCCAAATGAACCATATATGACGCACGACAATGCTATGTACATGATATGAGATGTATAAGAAGTAAACTCATGTCATGAAGCCATATAACTAAGTAATTCATTCGATATGTTCCATACTTGAAGGTTTCACGTTCAAACGTTCATAATTCATAGCAATTCAAAACATGAATTTCATATAACAATAATTATAGTTCAAAGATCGTAAGTTTACAATTAGAGAATATGCAAAAATAAAGGCATTCAAATCATTAAATAGGTAAGAATTGAAATAGATAACAAATAATTCCACATTCCAAATAAATTAATTAATACATAAAAAATATATATAATTTATCTAAATACATACATACATACATATTTATATATATATAAATATATACGTACTCATGCACATGCATATAATATATTATATATATAATTACATGCATGCAAAAATTACATATATATAATATATATATACGAATCACATGCAAAATATATATGTATATATTTATATTTACACACACATATAATATATATATATATATGCCATGCACAAAACAAAATTCATGCACACACAACACACAACATATATATCTATAAATATATACTCACGTACACACACATTACATACATATATATATTTACGTATTATACAGCATATACACACACAACACACACATAAATTATGTATAAACAACTCATGCAAAAAGACACACTCATGCACACAATATATATAACAACACATGCACCCCACGTATTATATGTGCAACACACTTATATACATACATAGCACTCCACACATAAAGCTGCAGCAGAACAAAGGAATGCAAACAGGGATCTCTCCGCCCGGGGAGAATTTCTTCTACCCAGCTCTCCGGCCGGGGAAAGCTACTGCAAGTTTTGGAAGAAAGTCCCTGGCCGGGGACTTTCAAGGTTCAATTTTCCCCCGCCCGGGGAGACACGAAAATGAAGACAGTCGCAGCAGTAGAAGCAGGGGAAGAACGAAGCAAAACAGGGCAGTTAAGGCACACCATCTCAACAAACAATCAAGCAACACAACAAGGTAAGAAAGTGCAGCAATTATCAGTAATAACCAGCCCCAAACAGCAGCAGCAGCAGTTCACGACGCGAAGGAGGAAAATGAGTTCAAGTTTCATCCAAATTCTTCAAGTTTCATTAATGGTAACACACTTAATTCTTAACTACCATAAAATACACGCTCATAAATGAAATAATGGAGTTAAAGTGATCACTTTCATTCTTTAAAACGAACAAAAACTCCAAGGATTCAAAGAGATCAAGAAATTGCTTCAAAACCTAACTATTCATTCATCTTCTTCAAACTCCATGAATACTAGCTCAAAATTAAGGATGCAAGGCTTAAAATGACCATAAATGATTGTATAATACAATCCTCAACTCACCTCTTGAATTGATTGAAGGTTGGAAGAGATTAGAGCTCAAAAATCTCAAGGTTTGTGGGGGTGGCGAGAATGGGACTGGAAACTGGAACTTTGGCTGAATTTTTCTCTTGTGTGTGAAGTGTGGATCGGTTGGGAGAGAGTGAGGGCTGATAGTGGGCTGAACTAGGGTTCCAAAGAGTCTAACCATAGTTAATTTGGTCAAGTATTGTAGGAGTTATGATTTAAATAGTAATGTGTGGCAGTTTTGCGGCCAATTCGTTTTTCGGTTGAATTTCGGAAGTCCAAATGGGTTTAGAAAAATATAAGGCTAAGTTCATTAGACCCGAATCATTGATAAGAGTCCAGCGAAGTTGACGGAACTCGATTCCGAGTTCCCGAGCTCAAGATATCACATACTTCCACCAAGGGTGCGCTAATTGTCCGTTAGCCCCCGATTTGGTTCCACAACTCGAAATAAATTCGTTACCACGTCAAACGAGATCGAAAACATGAAACGAGCATATAAACATGTTCATAACACATAAATCTACAACATACTAAATTTTCACGAAATTCTGAATTCAATTCGAATAGGAACGACACTCAAACATGTCACACATGTGCATATAGTTCAAGAATTCAATTAAATTAAAAATTCAAATAATTCAAATATTTATAAAATAAAATAAACCATTTTTAACGAAATATAATAAAATAATTTAATAACAATTAAACAATTAATTACAATTAATTATAAAATTAGATATATAAAATATTTATAAATAATTAATTCGCGCAAATTAGTGAACACATACGTCATACCTGTACGGCCGAAATATCGGGGCTTTACAACCCCAAACTGAAATTAGTAGTTTTGTTCTCATTATTAATGGTCTAGCGATAAGCTGAAGGCGTTTAATCAATGATTCAGCTAAACCATTTTATGTATGTACATGAGTAATGGAGTGTTCAACAACAATTCCAATTGACATACAATAATCATTGAAGTTTGAGATGTGAATTCACCAGCATTATCGAGCCAAACTTTCTTGATCGTATGATCAGAAAATTGTGCTCGTAATTTAATAATCTGAGCAATGAACCTCGCAAATGCCACATTGCGAGTTGATAGCAAACAAACATGTGACATATGCTAGAGGCATCTATCAATACCATAAAGTATCGAAATGGTCCACATGGTGGATGAATCGGTCCACATATATCACCTTGAATACGCTCAAGAAAAGCAAGTGATTCATTCTGTTTCTTAGCTGGTGATGGTCTCAAGATTAACTTTCCAAGAGAACAAGTTGTACACGGATCCTTTTTCATTTGAGGAAGCTTCTGGTCCCTCAATGGATACCCACGTGTACTTTCAATGATGTTTCGCATCATTGTTGAACCAGGATGACCTAACCGGTTATGCTAAATAACTAGCATTGAAGTATCAATGTGCTTATCTTTAACTACCATATGTATTTCAATCACATTTATGTAAGTGTAATGCAATCCAGAAGGGAGCATTAGTAATTTTTCCAATATGTATCTCTTCCCTGATTCACAGGCTGTAAGATACATATATTTCTTGATACCATCAGTCCCAAACTCAGTATCATATTTATGAGAATATATGTCATTGAAACTCAACAAGTTTCTTTTAGATTTTGGCACATATAAGGCACTTTCTATTGAGAATTTTGTACCATTTGGTAATGAAAAGTTTGCATTGCCAGTTCCTTCAATCAGATAAGAAGGACCTGAAATTGTATTTACAGTGGTTCTTGTTGGGTTTAACCATGAAAAGAACCTTTTGTCTTTAAGAATAGTGCGAGTTGTGCCACTATCAGGTATGCACAAATTATCTTCATTAACTATTCTTTCGACTCCTTTCTCAGACTGATCCATATCAAAACTTCACATAAACATATAATTTGATATGAAAATTGGTTATGAATTCAATGCAGAAAAGATACTTCATATTGCAATATGTGAAAAGTAATAATAGTTCCTAAAGATCTAGTACAATAAAACATCCTTATAATGATAAATTGCAAACTAGGAAAGCAATAGCATACCAAAAACATAACAAAATCTAACTAACTGCCACCAACATTGTCATTTTTATTTTCATCAAGATCATCGGTAAAGTCTAAAGCATCTAGGTGGATTTAATCACCAAATGAATCGTGATGTTCAGTGAAATTTACTTCCTTTTCCTTTCCCTTTCCCTTAAAGATGCCTTGTATAAAGGGGCAAGATGTTCTGGTACTCGACAAATTCGAGCCCAGTGCCCTTTTGTGTCATATCTCTGGCAAGTATCCTCAGGATTCATCGAAGGTCTAGCTTCGTTAACATCCTTTTTGTTGTGTGCCTTATTCTAGTGATATGGATTTCTTTGAGAAAAGGAGTATGGATAACTCTCTCGCCCTCTTCCACGACCATGACCGCAAGTATTACTCCGGCCTCGAAAACACCACGACAATGACTTTGACCAGGTCCATGGTGATTTCTTTGTTCATACTTTGAGGAAACTACAACATTTGCTTCAGGAGATGTTACCGCCCCATTAGGGCGGGATTAATGATTTTTCATCAGCAATTCATTATTCTTTTTAGCCACAAGAAGGCATGCTTTGAGCTCAGAATGTTTCTTAAATCCATGCACTCGATACTGTTGCTGTGAAGTAACATTCGATATGTAGAATGTGGAGTATGTTTTCCCTAACATATCCTCCTCAGTGATTTGTTGCTCACAAAACCTCAATTGTGAGACTATACTGAACATTGCTGAATTATATCACTGACTTTCTTGAAGTCTTGAAAGCGTAAAGCGCTCCATTCATCACGGGAGGCAGGAAGCATAACTTCCCTTTGGTGATTGTACTTTTTTTGAAGGTTTTTCCATAAAATGCTTAGATCTTTAACCGTTAGGTATTCCATCTTGAATCCCTCGTCAAGATGTCTACGGAGAAAAATTATAGCTTTGACTTTATCTTGGTTGGAACATTTATTATTTTCTTTAATGGTGTCTAATAGACCCATTGATTCAAGATGCATTTCTATATCAACAATCCAAGGCATATAATTTTTCCCCGTGATATCAAGGCCTACAAACTCAAGTTTTGTAAGATTCGACATGTTGGTAGCTAGTACAAGATAAACGATAACAATCAATACATTTATTCAAACAGATAATTCATACAATAATTTACATACCAAACTCAAAGACAAGTATGATAAGAGCGATTAATAAAACTATTACGAAAATTGCTGGAGCCGATAGCATCCTGATATGCAAAAATTTAGTAACGAGATCTTCTAGAGTTTTTGAGAGTAAGAAGTAGGATATAGAAGTGAATGGATTGTATTTACCAAAGTCATCTATTTATAGAAAAAAATCGAACACAAAAATGCATAAACACGAAAATTCATAATGATAATTTATGCATGCTTAATATTGATAAATGTATACTTAAGAGTAATAATTATATAAACACAAATATGGACAGTTAGGACAAAATTAAGTGCACATAATTATATGCTGCATAAATGAATAAATCGGCGACACAAATTAACGGTGCATAAATAGGTATTAAAACGAGGCATAGATATTCATAATAATACTATGCATAATAACATAAATAGATCGGCAGCATAGGTACGTGAATAAATAGGTACGAAACTTACCTTTGCCCTTTTAGTTGATTCGTTGAAGAAACTACAACGAACGTTGGTTTACTGAAGAAACTGGAACGATTATTGATTTGGTAGAGGAACTAGGACGATAGTTGATTCGCCGGAGAAGTAAAAACGATCATGCTGATAACATGTTGCTAAACAGGATCACAATAACGCGAAGCAATACAAAAATATAAAAGGGAGAACTCTTTATTGGAGAAACAATAGAAATTATATCTGGAATCGACTTCTTCAACTTATGAAATGAACGTACATAGCGCCCTATTTATAGGAAAAGTTTCTAGTGTGAACATATGCAAAAACGCTGTTACTTAACCGCGTTAACTACAGCTAGCAATTTGCCATAGCGGTGGATAGTTGTTCACAGCTAACAAACTTGGCGGCAGTTGTTATTTTTGACTCTCTTTGATCTCATACGCGGTGAATAGAACATGGTGGAAACATTTACGATTTGCAGCCCATTTGTCTGTCAAACATTGCGGCGCAATGTTGGGCTATTTCAACATATATCTATTTTTGAATTTATTAATTGACACTTTGTGTATGTTCAAGACAATTTACATTTTTTAGGGATTAGGTTTACTGGGTCTAACCCGAACCTTACGACCCGGTGTGGTAGGTACACCAAATTGGAAAATTCCAAAACAATAAGGTTTTTTCTTGCCAAAAAAAAAATTAGGGTTATTGAGTCTCCAATCTCAATATTTTATGAAACTATATAAACATAAATATATTATGAAAAATATCTACACACTCAATATTCTAAATTAGAGTTTAATGTGATAAAATAAAACGATAAAATTGAAATGGAAAATGAACAGAGTTGAAAGGGTATAGAGTTTGTTAGTTTTGATATGAGCGCCAAGGTCCAGTCTCCAGCTCGTGCGCAGCCGCCGCTTCAAGCAACCGCGTTCCAACTCCGCTGTTGTAACGCCCTGGGTTTTCGTTTGTACCAATATCCCATATGTGTTTATAAAATGTGCAATTAAATTATTTAATTATGTGATTAATTATTTATAAATATTTTATATTTAATTTTATTTTAAATGTATTAAATGATAATTACTTTATTTTAATGTTATTAATATCAAACATATTTATATATATATATATATATATATATATATGTTAATTGTGGCACGAATTGTTTTATAATTTGCATGAACTTATGCAATCCATGTTAATTAATTATGCATGCATGACATTATAAATTATATACGTATGTGATTTTACATTAGTTGTAATATTATGAATTTCATGGTTGCATTGTTTATGAGCCTCCTTTACGTGCCTTGTTTCTATTTAAATTGATACCGAAATTTCGTACAAATTTAATATGTTGGACTTATGTGTGTCTTGTATATGAATATATGTTCGTTTCATGATTTCGAATTTAATTGATTGAGTTTTGGAATATTTGAATATTGATATTAAGTTCTTAGGTTTGAAGTTTAAACGTTTAAATCCTTTTCGAACCGTTTTTTATTTGTTTAATTCCTTTTTCAATTCCGATTGTTGTGCCAACTTGGTATACTTGAATTATGTGAGTTATTAACGTGTTTACATGCTTACGTTGTAATTTTACGCTCGTTTGATTTAGTTTTGATTTTGGTTTTTGGAGACGGAACTTATAGGGCTTAAAACGCTTTTAGCGCGCCATGGGTTCCGGACGTCATATCTTGAGCTCGGGAATTCGGATTCGAATTCCGTCACCTCCGTTGCCTTCGTATCGACGATTCGGAGACAATGGAACCAGCCTCTTACCTTTTTGAGATCATTAAGACCCCCAAAATCCAACCGTAACAAGCAACTCGTGCAAGAATAACCCTTTTTGTTGACTAGTCTTCTTGGTGGGACCCTTAACACCTCTCTAACTTAACCAAGCCTTAACCCATGACTTGTGTGCTTGAGTTAACCCCCTTTCTTCTCCCTTTTAGTCAGAAAAACCGAGCCAAACACTTGTTGGAAAACACGAATCAGAAAGCAGCGGAATTTAAAAAATTTCCCAACAAAAGGACCTTGGACTCGCAATCGTGTAACCAAATTCGTAAAGATAGAAAAGTTACTTTTCTTTTATTCTTTCTTGAATCGTTTCAAGCCACCCAAGAACGCTCTTCTCGCGGCTTGATCCCCTCTCCTTGGTAAAGCTCGAATCTTCAAACTTCTAACTTGAAGCTCTCTAGAGATAGTCCACCAATTTGATCACAATCTAACTAGTAAGGATGCTAGTTCTCTACTTAGTGTTTAGGCTTAACCTAGGGTTTTATTTAATCTTGGAGAAAGGAATGTGTTCAACACATGAACCAAAAGAATTACCCATTAGCTCTAAAGGGGAGCATGAGCTCCCCTATCTATAGGTGAGGGAAAGGGACGGCCGACCCTATTCCTTGTTGGGCAAGGAATTGGTCCCTCTCTCTCCTATTACTTGATCATCAAGTAATTTCCAACTTTGACTTTGAATTCTAATTCAAATCAACTTTCAAGAGAGCTAAAATATCCAAACTATTTTTGGACAATTTTATACTTTATTTATTTAAAATAAATAACTTATTTTATCTAATTAATTAATTCATAATTAATTAACTAGATTATTTTTCTCCAAAATAAGACTTTCTTTTTAATTCAAAATTAAACGAAAGTCTATTAAATAATTAACACATTTAATTATTTAATATATATATACAATATATATATTCACACGTGTGGGACACGTGTCACAAGGACACGTGTCACTCAAGTGACCCACACGTGTGCCTTCACACGTGTGGAACCCTCTAGGCTCGATTAACTCGTTTAATCATTTTAAAGCCTCAACTCATGTAACCAAGTTGTTGTGTGTGACCCTCTAGGTTCTCAATTCAATTAGCAGTGACCCTAATTAATTAATTCACTAATTAATTAATCAGTCCACAGATTAAACGACCATAGTCTAGCAACAGGTGTTTAACCCCTAGCTGAATTGGAATGTTCGGATTCGACAGAACCTTTAAGTCATTGATTCATGTGAGATACAATCCTCCTACTTACTATCTCTCAACCAAGATCTAGGGCAAGGGAATAATCAGAACCCTAATAATCCGGTCTTAAAGCTAAGTGCATTTCATATCCATTTGATCTCAATCCAAGAAACCCTTTTCTTGATATCTTGATCTACTGCCTTGGCCAAGGACTCCATATGGCATATGAATGACTTACACAATAAGAGATCACCTTGCAAATGCAAGTGTAGGTCCTTTCTTGATTCTCATTCACTTTCATTAATCACTTGTGCAGCCCCAACATAAGCCTTGAATCAGTTGTCTAAGGCGACACCCTTTAAAGCTTATACCTAAGACTACAGAGTTAACTCATAAAGTGACAAGGAACCTCAAGTCTAAGGATCAATTAATCACATCAATGACTCGTGAGATATTTCCTAATCTGGAAGTTTCCATTTCCTGAAATAGAAACTTCCTTTCCCATTTAGGAATCTTCTCACACGGGGCACCTCAGTGAACTTACTTATTAAAGTAAGCACCCTCATGTATCACGCACGTATCAACTATACACTTTGCACCTCCATGAAACAAGGTGGTCCTTCTTAAGGGCGTGATCACACAAGCAAGCCTTAGAGGAGTCAGGTTGACACTCCCACTGTCTGTAGGACTCATCGGCTTGGAGTATTTTACTAATCATGACTTATGTGATATAGGGCTCGTTTCATGAACCATTTCACCTAAATGGTAGAGTCCTAAAGTCATCAGGATTAGGGGAGTTCTCATACATGCACAGCTAAAGTAAATGAGAGCATATAAAGAAGTGTTGCCTCAATTCGTTATTTCATTCAAAGATTGTCTGTGATGACAATAAGGAAAAACACAAAGCGGATATACAATCGGCTTTCTAGGGCACTATTCCTAACAAACACCCCCCCTTATGTCTGCAACATATCGAGAGAGAGTGGAGAGAAGAAGAAGGAAAAGAAAACCCTTGGCCTTGTGATTTTGAGCTCAAATCACTTCCTTTCTTCTTCATATCTTGAAGGTATGTGTATTTATGTATCCTCTACTCTTTCATACATGATTTCATCCATTTAATACATGCTTTGGATCAAATTTGGATAGGGTTGAGTGATGAGCTTGATATGAAATTTTGGGGGTAATTGCTCTTGTGACCTTGCTTGGTTGTGCAGCTGATTTCGTGGCTTTAAACTGAGTTTATGAGCTTGTTTCTTGGCCTAATTGTTTCCTAACTGATAGTATAAGATGTTAGGATGATTTTCTCTTTAGACCCTTTGATGAAATTATGAGATATAGAGCTCCAAACTTAGAGATCAAAACTGCCTCCCCTGTTTCGGGACTGCTGTGTGGAATTATGGTTTGTTGCTTGATCAAATGGCCTTCTTTTCGTGTGAAATTGCATGGAGATGATGTACACTCATTGTTTTATATGTTAGAGTTCATATTGCAAGCTTTTGGATCCATTTTAAGCCCCATAACCGAAATACATGACCTGTTCTTATGCATGACAGAACTGGACTGCTGCTGTTGCATTTTTTGTGGTTTGTTGGTCATCCTAATGTGCTCCAATTCGTGTCAATTTGCATATACATGGAGTATATTAGTTGCTTATCATGTTAGTATTCATTCCCTAAAGTTTCAGCTTCAAATTCAACCCCTAAGTACTTGATCATGGCATGATTGAACAATTGAGCTCATATGTGCAGTTTTGGCGCCCCAGATTTTCTGCCTGGTTTTGGTGCTCTTAACGTGTGATTTGGCCTTTGCTTTCTAAACTAAAAATTCTCCTAACATGCTAAATATGTTGTATATCAAGTTTCATAAAATTTAGAGTTGATTTGGTATGTTTTTGGAACTGATTTTGTATAGGGTTGTTTTGCCGGTAAGCTTTGTTTGCATTTTTAGGTCTGTACCGAGACACCCCCGTGTCTCATTTGCCTTGTATTGTGTGACACCCCCGTGTCATGCCCTTTTACCATGTCTGTACTGCGACACCCCCGTGTCTCATTTACCTTGTAATGTGAGACACCCCCGTGTCACTCCCCCTGCGCAACTCTTGTCTTTTCCTTTTCGGTTTTTGTTGTTTCACCTCCTTAACGCCTTTATCTTCAATCGTGATGAACTATGAACTTGTTTTACTATGTGTTGAGAGTATGGTGGTTTGATTCATAAGATTTGGATGAGATTTAGGCATACTTTTATTGAATGTCGTTTATGTGCGTTTTTGTGTCGTTTGTGATTTCCATAACCATTTTCCTTATCATATGAATTCTTCTTGTTTTCAAACTTTAGAAATATGTTATATTATGTAATATGATGTATGTGGTAGCGTTTTGTGAAAGATTGAATACGTGCTAGGCTCTTATTTGAATTTCTTGAATTGAATTGATTGGAAACGTGAATTTATGAATTGAATGAAAGTGAACGAATGATTGAATGACTTGATTATGTGATTTAAATTTCTTAATAGTGCACATGAACATTTCCATGATATAATATGATCTTTTATGCATTCATAGCATAATCATTTCATTGCCGAGAGTCTTATTTGGTCATATTGAGTCTCACTTCACCTCTCTTGCACAGATTTTGATCCCGTTGGAGACGAGGTCGGTCAGTGAAGCTCTTGTGCTCTCTTTTGTTGGTTTAAGGTGGGTTTCTCTACTATCTAGTTAAATGGCCCTATATACTCCCAATGTGCAAAGATTTCGGCCAAAAGTATATATATGTATATAGAGTCGTTTTCAAGAGTAAATGTTTTCAATGTATAGCCCTTCTTTCATGAATCCTACCTAATGTTTTGGCGAGAATGAATGAATGTTCACAATGAATGGGGCCCAGGGGCTTGGTGTGAGTGGGGAACCGAGGAGGCATGGGCTGACGAGAAACCCTCACACTAGTCCCACTAATGAACGGCGTAATCGGACCTCGTTAGGAGTTAGCGAGGAATGGACGCTGAGTGCCATCTGGGGAGTCATGATCCCCTTTTGGTCAATGAATGGGTGGATGGGCCTTGCAAACCCGCCACCAACCCGGAGGAAGAAGGTGGAATGTTATTGAATGCGCACGAAAGAATAAAATGCATGAAAAGAATGAATGAATGAATGTTAATGAATTACACGAGGTGTTGGTTGGAGATAATGCACGCCCACTCGTCGGGCCAATAATGACCTAATGTTAATGAATTGTTATAATCCTTTTTTATGATTTCTATTTGCCCACTTGGGAAATTCTTCAAAACCTCACTTGGGATTATAACTTGCATGTGAATGTTTAATTACTGTCGTATATTATATTTATGCCCTATTTTTATACCCACCAGTCCCTTTTGGATTGAACTCGTTTGGTTTTCAGTTGTGTTGTGCAGGTGTCGAGGGAGCTAGGCGGGATTTCGAGTCAAAGGTCTTGCATTTGCTTTTAACTCTTGTATTTTCGGTCTTACACTTACATATTGCACGTTGGATCAATGTATATGATTAATATTATGGAGAGTACATGTTTTGGGCCTTGATGGCATTGGATAATGTTAAGATTTAATTTTGGAATTGTTGATGCTCATGATATACCTATATGTTTTAGGATCAATTATTGCTTCCGCATTAATGTTTACTCTGATTTTATGGTTTTAAGGGTTAGCCCGCCTAGCATAGAGTGTGTGTATGTCCCCGTTCGCCGTGATTTAGCTCGGGTATGGATCGTCCATTTCATATTCGGGTTGGGTCTCGGTGCGGGGGATGTGGTACCTTGCGCTCGGGTGCTACAGCTGTTCTTGTAGCTCCTCTATCAAATCAGTGCCACTATCTCTGGTTTTGTCGTCGCTCCAGTCATCAAAATCCTCCGAATTCCAATTGCACCACCTTTCTTAGCATCGCCACCATCCTAATGGTATCATCCTCTTTTTTCCTTGGTTGTCGTCGCTCCAATCGCCAAAATCCTCCGAATTCCAGTAGCACCGCCGTTCTTAGTGCCGCCACCATCCTAATGGTATCACCTTCTTTCTTCCTTGGTCCGTGTTCTTTATGATGCGGCCTTGTGTTTTTATTTTTGTTTTTTTTTTTTTTCCCTTTTTGGAGATTTACATAATATTTGGATGCATACGAGAACAAGTTGATTTGTGTTTGCAATTTTGATTATCATAATTAACATGTTTAGCAATTGTGTCGATTTGTCCCTCGTTTGTTTCTTGGAACTGAATGATACTTCTCGTTGTTTCTCTCCTCGTTAAAATTCTAAAATTTCTTGATTTGGTCTTGATTTATAACCTCAATTAGGGATGGAAATAAGCCGGCTTGGCCAAAGCTATGTCATTTAGTTTATACAATGCTTTATCAACCTTCCAGACCTTAATGAATCAGGTATTTTTCCCATATTTAAGGAAATATATACTTGTCTTCTTTGATGATATATTGGTGTATAGTAAGAGTTGGGAGGAGCATATTAATCATCTGCAAAAGGTGTTGGAACTTCTGAAGCAACATCAGCTATATGCTAAGAGGAGTAAGTGTAGCTTTGGTAAGGGAAGTGTGGAGTGTTTGGGGCATATCATTTCTGAGAAGGGTGTTTCCACTGATCCTGAGAAGACCAAGAGTATGGTACAATGGCTTATACCCAAATCTGTGAAGGAATTGAGGGGTTTCTTGGGGCTTACAGGTTATTACAGAAAGTTCATTCAGAATTATGGTCTCATTAGTAAGCCATTAACAAATTTATTGAGGAAAGCTAGCTTCAAGTGGAATGATAAGGCTAATGAAGCTTTTGAGAAATTGAAACAAGTTGTCACCACCACAGCTGTTCTAGTATTACCAGATTTCAAGAAAACCTTTGTGCTTGAAACAAATGCTAGCAATGGAGGAATTGGGGCAGTTCTCATGCAACAAAACAGACCAATAGCCTATTTAAGTAAGGCTCTGGGGGAAAAGAACAGAGGTTTATCAGTGTATGAGAAAGAGTTTTTAGCAGTGTTACTTGTTATAAACAAATGGACGCATTATTTGCAAGGGAATCACTTCATTATAAAATCTGATCAACAAAGCTTGAAACACATGCTGGAACAAAGGATGAGAACAGTATTGCAGCAGAGGTGGATTTCTAAGTTACTGGGGTTTGACTATGAAATACAATACAAAAACGGTGTGGAGAACAAAGTAGCTGATGTTTATCAAGAGTTGATCACTCATCTTTACATTGTAATGTGATCACATCTGTGGTTCCTGCTTGGGTCACTGAGGTGAGTGATTCCTATGTTACTGATCCCATCTACTCACAAATTGTTCAAGCTAAAACAGTTGATATCAACTCTTTCCCTGAGTATAATTGGAATGGAGGATTATTGAGGAGAAAGGGCAGGATTTGTGTGGGAAATGACATTAACTTGAGGCAAAAGATTATCAAATCACTGCATGATACTTATCTGGGAGGTCATTCTGGGATTGGTGGAACATTGCAAAGGGTAAAATCTATGTTTTCTTGGCTTAAGATGAAGGAAGAGTTGGAAACTTGGGTTAAGGAATGTGACATCTGTCAGAGATCAAAGCATTAAAATGTTAAATACCCAGGGCTACTACAACCATTACCAGTGCCAGATCAAGCTTGGATTCATGCTTCAATGGATTTCATAGAAGGGTTGTCTCAAGCTGAAGGAAAAAATGCTATCCTGGTAATTGTTGACAGATTCAGTAAGTATACCCACTTCCTAGCTTTGTCTCATCCATTTTCAGTTGACACAGTAGCTAAAATGTTCATAGATAATGTCTATAAATTGCATGGGTTACCACATTCCATTGTATCTGATAGAGACAAGATTTTCACAAGTCAATTTTGGAGAGAGTTGTGCAGATTATTGGGAATTAATTTGGCTATGTCCTCTGCTTACCATCCTCAATCTGATGGGCAAACAGAGAGGGTCAATCAGTGTTTGGAAACTTATTTAAGGTGTATGTGTCATTTGAAGCCTAAACTGTGGAAGAAATGTTTGCCTCTTGCTGAGTTTTGGTATAATACAAATTTCCATACCAGTTTGAAAGTTACACCATTTGAGGCTCTTTACGGGTGCAAACCAGTAAGAATGTTTTGGGGTCTTATGCTGAAAGTGTGAATGTGGAAGTACAGAAATTCATGGAGGAGAGAGTTAAATTCAATGCCATGTTGAAGGAGAACTTGGAATGTGCTCAAAATCGCATGAAGGTGTATGCAGACAAGAACAGAACAGAGAGGAAGTTTGAAATTGGTGATGTAGTATACTTGAAGCTTCAACCTTACAGGCAAACATCTGTTGCTGTAAGAAGGAACATGAAGCTAGCACCTAAATTTTTTGGGCCATACACTGTCATTGCTAAGGTGGGACAAACGGCCTACAAACTACAATTACCAGCAAGTAGCATGATACACCCGGTTTTCCATGTCTCGTTGCTAAAGAAGAAGGTGGGATCAAAGTATGTAACATGTCAAGAGTTGCCTGGGGTTACTGAAGAAGGACAGTTCAAGATATACCCTGTAGCAGTGTTGGGAAGGAGGATTGTGCCAAGAAATAACAGACCAGTGGCACAAGTACTGATACAGTGGGTGCACTCTACAGAAGCAGAAGCAACGTGGGAAGATTACAACACAATGATCAAGAAATTCCCAGATTTTGATCCTTGTGGACAAGGATCTCAAAAAGAAGGAGGCAATGTCACATTACAGTTGAAAATGGCGGTAAAGGAAGAATTAAATGGCAGCCGTTGGATGTGCTTTTATCTGGACCGTAAGATCAAATTTAAACCGATCTCAAACGGTGTCGTTTTAACTAACGCAGCAGCAATCCCAACCGTTCATTCTGAAGATACTGATCCTGTGGCTGCAACTATCTCATACCAGCAAAGGCTATCCACCATTGATGCAATATCTGATCCAAGGGTGCACGAGGGAGGAGGTTATAACGGACTGGAGGGGACCATATTCAGCTGAGCTACTGTGGTGATTTGGTGGCGGAATTATTCCCTTTTCATTGTTAATTGAAGTTGATGTTTGTCGTATCTTAGTGCTTGGTATTTAGGAGTGTTTTGGTGACTTTGTAAACAAGTTTTAGCATATGAAAGTTCTGAATTCCCATCTCATTCCTCTCTCCTCTCCTTGCTCTGATTCTCAGTTTCATTTGTAATTTCACTGTTCCATCATTTTTTCATTATTGTCAATATCGTTACAGTAACATTCTGATTATTTTGTGGGTTAATATTCTATTTTTTTTGGTCGGATTTTATTAGTGAGATTGTACATGTCAGTATGTATGTGGTTAATTCTAATTCATGAATTGATAAATGAATGCATTTGTGAATTTTAGATAGTTGGTTTCATATATATATTATTTGAAATCCGAATCGAGAATGGGTGTTTATGAATTGAGATTATAGTTCATGGATTTCAAGTTTTTATGTTTTCAGATCTGTTGTTTTATTGCTGCAATTTCGTTTGATTCAAGGTTTTACATCTATCAGACTCTTGTAATTTTTGTAAACTGCTGCAGATGGGTTCTAAGTGGCCTGGCTCGGGAGCCAGGTCCGAATCAAATTTTCTAGGGCCGAGCCCCAAAAAAATGTCAAGGCTCGGTTTGTTGCCATGGTTACTCCTCAATGTTGATATGGAGTGCTTGACTGGAACAGTGTTGAAATGGCTTGACTTGATGATGAAATGAAATTGTATCATTTCCTCAGGAAGCCAATCTGACATTTTCAACTGTACTTCGTCCTCTCAATTTTCTCCATGGTCATATCACCACCGCTCAGCCGCCGCTTCTCTACTCAAACCCACCACCTAGTCAACCAAGAGCTGGGAGCAATCATCCAAAACAAACCTTTCAACACCACCACCACTTCCCCCAACCACCACCACCACATTTGGACTTCAGAAGCTGTCGTTCAAGTCCTAAGAGCAATCCCATTACACCTCTTTCAATCGCCACGATCAATTGGCCGCCAAAAGACCTTCCGCCACCGCTCTCCGCTAAAGCAAAGAAACCTCAAGCAAGAAATATTTAAATTTCAAAAAGGTTCTCTTGTTCTTGGCCCTGCAGCTCATAGGGACCCTAAACAGTTGAATCTTGGACTTGAAAGAGCACTTGATTTCTACTATTGGGTTGAGAGTAATTATGGGTTTCAACACAATGAGCAGACATGTAGAGAGATGGCCCTCGTTTTAGTCAAGGGTAATCGGATGAATTTATTATGGGATTTCTTGAAGAATATGTCGAGAAGACATGAAAAATGCAATCTTGTGACTACTCCTACTATGACTTCCTTGATCAAGGCTTTAGGAGAAGAGGGCTTGGTGAATGAGGCATTGTCTGCATTTTACAGGATGAAGCAGTTTCACTGTAGACCAGATGTTTGTGCTTATAACAATGTGATATATGCACTTTGTAGAGTTGGGTTTTTCAAGAAAGCTAAGTTCTTGTTTGATCAAATGAGTCTGCCCGGGTTTAGATGCCCTCCTGATGTGTTTACCTACACGATCTTGATTAGTTCCTATTGTAGGTATGCAATGGAGACCGGTTCAAGAAAGGCCACAAGAAGGCGCGTTTGGGAGACAAATCACTTATTCCGGTTGATGCTGTTTAACGGCTATGTACCTGATGCTGTGACTTATAATTGTTTGATCAATGGTTGTTGCAAGACTGATAGGATTGGGAGGGCGTTGGAGTTGTTCGATGAAATGTCTAAGAGAGGATGTGTTCCCAATAGGATCACTTATGATTCGTTTATTAGGTATTATAGTGTTGTGAATGAGGTCGATCGTGCTATTGAGATGTTGAGGACAATGCAAGAAAAGGGCCATGGCAAGCCAAGTTCGAGTTCTTATACACCGATAATTCACTCTCTTTGTGAAGTCAACAGAGTTGTTGAAGGAGCTGAGTTTTTAGTGGAATTGGTAATGGGAGGAACGGTTCCAAGAGAGTATACTTATAAGTTAGTTCGTAGTGCATTGGAGTCAGAAGGAAAGATGGATTTGCTGGATGAGAAATTGCTTAGATATATTGAAAGTGGTATTGAGGATAGGATTAGAGGAGTAATGAAGGTTAAACAATTTATCAAAGTAGAGAAAGAGTCCGGGGGTCGGTGGAGGAGTTCGATAATGAAGATTGAGACGTTATATTCTGCAACAAAAGAAGAGGGATTTAGAGTTAATTAACTGAGAAGCTAGGTGAAAGCTTTTGCATTAGTTTAGCTGGTTTTTCTTTGGTTAATTATTAGGATTCATTTGTGTTGAAGATTTTGCAAGAGAAAGTTAAGTTTTGCTTGCAAGCTTGAGGTCTAGATGAAGATCTTGGTGCGCATTTGGCCTCAAACTATTATAACCCTATATTTTATTTTTCTTTTTGAATTTGTAACACTACTATTGGATACATATTTTGTGTATTTATTAATTTTGTTTCCTATTAAGTGATAAATTTGTCCAATTCTTTACTAAAGTTTCAATAGTCTCCTTTTTCCTTTAGTGGGAACGAACTCTATTTTCCTTTCTGCTCTGTTCTTGTAAGTTCTCTGTGGTTGTTCGAGGACATGCATATGTAAATATTGAAAAAGTATTAAGGACCAACCTTATAATCTCCTTGAATCTCAATGAACTTTTGATAATTTACCACAAAAGATAGGCTTGGAAGCTTTAACTCTGGGATATAGACAAGATACTTAGGAGAAGAAGGAAACGACTTAAACGGATCATGAACAAACAACTAAACAAACAAAGTAAAAAGTTTTCGATGTTGTTTCTAGAAGTGAAGCACTCAGTTCCATCATTATATGGTGGCATTTGTTGTCAAAAACAAAAAGAGAAATAGGATTTTGTCCATTAGTTTATTCATTTGGTGACTTCAAATGTTGCTCAACTACTTCTGCAGTTAGAAAGGACACAGCGGTTGAAATGGCTAAGAAACGGGAACAAGAGCGACAGAGGCTTGAAAAACTTGCAGAAACCAGTCGAGTAAGCCGATATCAGCGAAGAAGCCAAAGTAGAAGTTATAGTCGCTCACCCAGGTATCATTAGGATTAATATCTGATGTAGCTTGAAGCTTACATTGTTAGCACGTTGAGTCAATTCGTTATGTAGTTGCTTCTATATGAAAACTGTTCTGTTTTTTTTTTTTTTTTTGAATTTTTGTCACCGTGGCTTGTTGAACAATTTTAACGGCTAGTTATATGAATTTCTCGACCCAATGTTTTCTTTGATTCTTCTTTCTAATGCAGTTTATTCTTTATTATGGTAGATACTACTGTCACAAATTTCACTTCTTTACCCTTCTAATTTCCTATGATAAGTCTTTTTTTTTTTGCAAGTATCTGGCCATCCCTATTGAACAATGTGTTTAATAGGAGTTTTCTGGGTTCTCTAGTGTATCAAAGCAGCTGTATAAAATATCTTTAGCAAAAGTATGCCTTAAGCAATTTTTTTCTTTTCGAAAAATGTGCTCCTTCATTTTTTGTAACACGGTAAACTTTTCTGGATTTGTTAATTTAGTAGGATTCTGTAAACAATATTCAGAAAAAGCCAAGTCATAGTTCACTTTGTGATGCACAATGTAGTACATTTTAGTATTAATACCATAATATTTCTTGATAACATTGATTAATGTGTTTTTCTCTTCCATCTTTCTTTCTGTGTTTCATGTTTCACTAATTAGTTTCTTGTGATTTCTCTATTGAAATCGATATTGAACGCGCCTTGATATTGCTCGTTTTCTTTGATGACAAAAATTGAACTTTGTATAATGATTGTTTCAGGAGATATAGACGCAGTCGGAGCCCAAGCAGGAGTAGGAGTTCGCGAAGATATCATTCTCGATCTCAATCTCGTTCCCAGTCTCGGTCTTATTCTCGCTCCCGTTCTCGTTCTCGAAAATCCCGTTCTCCTTCTCGCTCATACTCACCCTCTCACTCACCATGGTAATATCTATACTATTGATGAAGAGGCCCTTTGAAGTTTAAATTAGTTATGTAACATTATATGACTGTAAGTCTTTCACTATTTATAAATTTAATCAAGTGCCTGAAAGATAATTGAGAAGATGCATGTTGTATAAAAGAAACTTAAGCAGATTATAATTTGCTTTTATTTTGCACACATTTGGAGTGTGCCTCACGGATGGTGAGGCATTAAAGATGTCATCCTAGTACCTATCATATTCTAGCTTCACTCATGGACAATTAATCCATGGATAAATCCCCAATTGTTCATATTTTTACTTAACTCCCTAATTGGACATCATATTTTTACTTAAGTCCCTACGTATATTATAAATACGATATAATACAGTATTTATATTCTATTATGTTAGTATAATTTTTCTTAACTTTCAAAATATGTTGTATAAATTTCACATAATATAGTACTAAAATGTTCTAATGCAGTATTTATATCCTATTATGCAGTATAAATTTACGGAGAATTAAGTAAAAATATCCAAACTGATGGGGAATTATAAAAAATTGCCCTGAAACTTTAGAAAGCAAGATTTTTATTTTGAGTGCACTTTTATTGTATAGCAGGGGTTGGGGTTGGGGGGCAATAGCATGTATTATAAGTTAGGGCAAATTACATCTACACCCCCTGAGGTTTGGCCTAATTACAAATCAGTCCCTCTTATTTTATTTATTACATATTAACCCCTAAAAATACTGTTTCAATTACATTTTAACCCCTAAAGAGGGACTGATTTGTAGTTGAAACAGTGTTTTAAAGGATTGATATGTAATAAACGAAATAAGAGGGACTGATTCGTAATTAGACCAAACCTCAGGGGGTGTAGATGTAATTTGCCCTATAAGTTAATAATACAAATTACAATTACACCCATGACCTCCTTACAAGTGAGTGAATGTAATTACAGGACTAACGGTATAAGGGGTGTTCGTGTTTTACTTGTCATATAATTGATATAAATTTTAGGAAAAATAATCAATTATATGTTAAATATAGTATATTTGTCAATATAATTGATTGAATTCGATTGAACCATATTAAGATTAAATTATTTTTCTAGTTCCATGATCCTTATAGGGTATTATCTCGCTTTATGAGGCTTATGGGGTGGGATAATTTTAATTCGAGCCTAGTTCGGTAAAATTGGGGTGACGAAGGGAGGATGTTTTACACTTATGAGAAAATTGCAATTTTGTATACCAACTCATTCTAATTCGTAATTTCGGTATAAAAAATTTTCCGGTGAAAAAACTAGCACATAGCTATAAAAGCTCGTTTTCATGCACTATTTGACCCGAATAGATATGATATGCCGGAAAATTCACCGAAGCTCGCAAAACCTGCTTCGTGCCAAATTCTCCGACGGACACGTGGAGATTCGGGTGTATTTTCCAACGGGTCAAATAGTACATGAAATTACGAACTTTTAGAATTATGACTAGTTTTTTCATCAGAAAATGAAATGTACCAAAATTACGAATTACGGTGAATCAATATACCAAAACTACAATTTCCTCTTACACTTATTGTGTGATTAGTAGAAAATTCAGGAAAAATAATAAACCAAACGATACCATTATAATTGGTTTAATTCGATCAAATTGGATTTGAATTATATCATTCCTACTGCTGCTATATAAACTTGGATTGTATTATTGTATCCTGTACAATTCTCTCACATTGAGCCTGGGATGGCAACGAGCCGAGCCGAGCCGAGCCTTGGCCTTTTTTTCAGGGCTCGGGCTCGGCTCGACCAAGGCTCGAACCCGGCTCGGCTCGGCTCGAGGCTCGGCCTGGAATATTATTTTTAATAAAAAAATTAGTTTTTTTAATAATTTAATATATTTTTATATATAATAATATATATTAAATGAATATATATAATAAATATATTATTTTTTATTCATTTTGTATTAAATTTAATGAATATATATATAATATTATATATTAATAAAATATTTATATATATAAAAATTAAAAATATTATTTTTTTAATTAAATATATGGGCTCGCGAGCCGGCTCGCGAGCCACGAGCCAAGAAATAAAGGGTTCGGGTTCGGGCTCGGCTCGGCTCGGCTCGTGTAGCTCGCGAGCCGGCTCGGCTCGTTGCCATCCCTTATTTGACCATATAGGCTCGCGAGCCACGAGCCAAGAAATAAAGGGTTCGGGTTCGGGCTCGGCTCGGCTCGGCTCGTGTAGCTCGCGAGCCGGCTCGGCTCGTTGCCATCCCTTATTTGACCATATATAACGTACAAGGATATAATGTTGTGTGCTTGTCATCAACTATAGCTTCTGGCCTAGTGCTAAGCACTTGTCACAAAACTAGGGAAAAAAAATCTGACAAAAGTCCCAAAAATACACTATGTTAATTCAAGCCATCATTATTCCTCCCTTTTCATGGAAAAAGGATTCTTGCAACAATCTTGGATTTCAATTGAGCTTTGAAGGTTAGTTCAGAAAGTGTATTTTAATTTTTAGGCTTTTTTCTTGTAATTAGAACTAATCTCAGTCGTATTGCTACTACGTGCCCCGGATAATATAATCCTCGTCTCATTAGCTAATTTTTTACATCGTCGAATTCTTGATCTTCACCATACTCAAAAGGGCAAAACGCATAAACACACCAAAATGTTGTTCCAATCATCATTTCTCCCCTCAAACAAGAGAGGTGGCGTGTGACAATTTAAGATGTACAATAATATCTAATTTTGACCAGAGAACACCTCCAAAATTAGGTCAAGAAAACCTGCATAATTGATGTCAAGTTTTTTTCACATTCTCCATGGCATTCTTAATCAACATCGACACGTGCTCCGCAACCCATATTGATCCAGCCTCGCTGCAAGAAAAGGCATGAGTATGACCTTCACGTTCAACATCTACACGAATATCTGGTACCTGCTTGCCAATCTGCGATCATCAACAAAACAATAATAAGGGATTGGAGCTCCGAGACCAAAGAAAAAAGGGGATACTTATACTGAAATGTATCCCCATGTTTAGCCTGAGTTTTGAAAAATTACAAAAACTTCCCTGGTCAAAGAATCTACATTATATCTAGATCCATAAATTTTGATGATGCCTCTTTAACTTTCTATGAATATCCAATTCAGCGCTTGGCACATACTGGTCGATATTTGAGTTTAAGTTCATGACTATAGGCCAAATCAGGAAATGTTGGGGAAATTTGTGGTACTTGTAATTAGGTCAAAACCTCTGGTTATGACAGCAATATATTTCTGAAATCGTAATATTTCGAATTACCTCGTCATACAAATGCAAGGGACCCCAGTGATCATCAAGGCCAAACAAGAATGCAATTTGGTTTTTCTTTCCTCTGATAAAATCCCAATCTGGTTTCTTTTGCAGCTAAAATTTGAAAGGTAAGAGTTAACAACAACCGAAAATGTCTTAGAATAGTAAAATCTAAACAAAAGTATATCAAGTTAAGTTTCTAATTTTGATTCTGGTGCAGCTTTTATTTTACCTCTTGAAATTCGGTCATCGCCATAAAGAGCATGTTCCAGATTGTATGATACTGGCAAAGAGAAAAAAAAAGGAAAAGTTTTATGAGATAATAGTAACTCGACTGAATAAATAGAAAGAACCAAATTAACCAACACGAACATGTAATCTAAAAATCATTGATTTGCAATAACAGAATCCACCTGGAGAACATGGGAACATAAAACCTCAATTGCAGAAGAAGACCATGTTTTGCCAATAGATTTTCTTACAAGGAATGTTGAAATCCGAGTTGGGAGAACTCCCAATAAGGCTCCAACGGAGCTAACTGAAGTACATAGAATCGAAGACCTGCCACATTAATTTTCATAAATTCAGATGCTCTTAATTAAAAATGATAGAAAGTTTGGTAGCTATTTTTGTCTGAACTTGAAAAGTTCTTTAACAATATAAACGAAGCATATCTTAGGAAAAAGAATGGAGCTCTAACACTGAAGAAAAGAACTTTACGCTGCAACTCTTCTAATGAAAGACTGAGTGTAGGATTCCGTGTCCACAGCCAAAAACGGATATAGACAAATGCAATCAACGACCTATAGTAGGGGAGGAAAAATAGACAAAACATCTTTTAATAATTCTTTCAACAAAAAGGAAAAGGAAAGGAGTACAAAGATGTAAGTAGGTAAACAATTAAGTGTGTACCTTCTTTTTGCATCTTTTAAATACTTCAAGAGAGATATACGAACCAATGGAGTGGCCAACCTTCAGACATAAAATCCAGTATTAAATCATTCGAGAGATATGAAGTTAACGTGTGAAGTCTGACAATTCAACATTACAAGTTTATAAAAAATCAACCTCCAGGATGCGGTTAAAAGCATCAATGCATTAAATATCATGATTAACATTGACATCTTGTTTGTTTGTTTTAGCTCTAACTGAAGCACTTGATGATACTTTATGCAGATTTGTCAAGACTAAATCTGACAACTGTGTTTGAATACTACATTCAGAAATTTTACACTCAATTCATGCATCATTATTATCTTTTCTTTCTCTCTGCAACAAACATATGACTCCCTCGAAAACAACTAAAATGGGAGTACAAAAATCACAGTGTGGTGCAATAAAAGCTTAAAAATCAGGAATTGTGATAAAAGTAAAATGTCAACTGGAATTTCTCTTGGTGTAAGTTGATAACGGTAGAACATTGGTTTACCAGCACTATAGGCACTTCAACATCTCGAAGCTCCTGTTGAATATAGCTTATCTGGAAAAGGGTAAAAACTTAAAAGGACACGAAGGTGAAACTTCCAAACCTAATACTAATAAATGACTTAAAGAAGGAAGAAACAGAATCTTGTTATTCTAACAAACTGAAGAGCATGTTCTCACCTTACTATTGGTCTAAGATATAAAGTTAACAATAGCAAATAAGAAGTAACATATGAAAATCAAATTTTTGTTGGTATATTGTGCATATAAAAGTGCCAAATGCTAGGTTGGGAGAGGTCCCCATAAAAAACGCCTTCAGTACCTTGGGAGATTAGTCCCTCACTCAATTAGGTGGAGGAACACTCTTGGGAAACCAAAAAAAAAGTACCAAATGCAGCTACCTTTTCCGAATTACAGGTTCTCGTCATAATAAATTAATCTGCAATCTAATTCTCATTCATCAACCCCTTCAACTGAAATCACAGTTATGCAAGAACTTACCTTATGACTGATTTGTTCTTGTAACGAAAACAACCTCCCCGACTCCCAATCCTAAAAAATCAATAAAGTAAACTTCAAAAAATACAACATTTACGAGGAAATGACAACATATTTCAAGAAAAATCCTATTTTGTTCTCATAACAAAAAATCATAGTACCCACTTAGATACATAATTTGATTAAGATAATTACCTTTTCCGAGTGCGATATGTGGTTAATAGCTACTCCCCCAAAAAGCCAGAATCAATCAGAACCAGTTGAATAATCAGTGAAACTCCAGTGCCTATAAAACTATAAATCACAAAATCCCATTAATATTTGTTCAAAAAATTCAATCTTTACTTGCCTGTGACAGATGCAGTCCCTCCCAGCAACTCATACAGTGTTTCCAAGAATTGGGTGTAAAATGAGATAACGCCTATCACATAACCATTACAATGGGCCATCAACAAAACTTCCCAAAATCATAATCAATCATCCACATTACATTCATAAACATAAAAATAATTAGAAATATACCTGGATTTCCAGGAATAAAGAAGATATGCAGCTTAGGTTCGAGGCTGGGAATCTCTAACAAATCCGTTTTATATCTGATGCAAATTTTCCCATTAATCAATAACATGGCAGAGCACATAAGAAATTAAGAAAACATCAAAGACCAGCACCTCTGTTCTTCAAAGTACCTGGAAACATTAATAAGCCGAAAAGTCGCACGTTTCCTTTTCTTGATCAATTTCGAGTCTTCCTCACCCATTGTCGGCTTCATGCACCTTCCCGAAAAGATCCTCCTGCAACAAATTAGAGATGAATTACGAGATTTCCACAAAAATCAAGACCTGGGTACTGTGTAAATGGAGCTTATAGCACGGTGAAATGCGTACAATTTCTTGAAAAATCTGAATTGAGGGGCTTCACCATTTGTGCATCCATGGAGGGGACTACGAAAAGGAGTACCTTGAGTTGGGAAACACGAGTGTTCTTGAAATGGGAAAGAGATTGCTGAGAAGCATTGAGATTATCGAGTGAAATTGGGCGCTTCCCTGTTGGTTGAATTTCATTTTACTTATTCTTGTTATTAATTTATTTCAAGGAGAATTCCCGAAAACTCCCCAAATAATAAGTCCAATTCCTTTTAACTTCCCATTTTAAAAAATGATGTATTAAAACTCAAAAATCGCGTATCTAAAAACCCAAATGATGTATTTGAAATACAAGGAAAAAATCACGTATCTAAATCCCAGAATCGCGTATCTAAATCCAAGAATCGCGTATCTAAAACCCCAAATGATATATTTGAAAATGGGAAGCTAAAAGGAAGTTTTCAAACCCATGGAGAGTTTTTAAACATTCCCCCTTTATTTTATTTTTTGGTTCGCTTGCATTTTTTTTTTTTTTTTTTTTTCCTACTTTGATACCTCAATATTTTGGTACTCTAGGTTAGTATCTAAAGTATTTTTTTTAGTTATTTTAATTTTTTTTAAAATAAAAAGATAATTTAATAATACTTTTCAAAAAAAAAAATAGATCTCTTAAATGTAGGGTTTGTTCTTAAGACCTATTTTTCTATAAAGTGATGTTAAATTGCTTTTTATTCTTAAAAAAATACTAAAATTGCCAAAAAATTGCAATATTTACCATACTTCAGGTAGATCCATAACATTAAAAAGTTTGAGTAATAAAATACAAAAAAAAAATAACAAAATACTAGAAAGGCGATTTTTTGAATGGTAAAGTGTAATTAATCCTTATGACTTTAGGATCTACCTACCCAAGCCATGGGAGATGAAATTCGGACGTGTCTACTAGATCTAGTAATAGGATGGCCGATGCTCTGGCAAAGCTTACGCATAATTTGGAGACTTGGAAGAACAGCTAGGATACTCAGTCTGGAGAGCTCGAGGAACTGAATGAAATGACAGCAACACATACCGTTGGCTAACTTTTGTGACAAAACAATGAAAAAAGAAGCAAAAGCTCTAGGTGATTCTAACTTCTACCTTATTTCTATTCTTTTTGAAGAAAACCCGACCCTAAACGATCAATTTATTGCAAATCTAGATCAACAAAGTTTGCAGCAAACAACAGAATATTAGAAGCACCAACACAGGCTGAAGTCGCATGACGAGCTAAACTATGAGCGACCATATTCGTACCATGCCTAATAGAAGAAAACCTCAAACCTCAAATTTAGAACAGATACACTTAATATCATGCACAATATTTCCCAAAGGGGATTAGTCTTCTTCTGAACTCTTCAATTGATGTATGACCTGTGCACTATCCCCCTCCAAAATGATCTTCTTCCAACCGAAGTCGCGGGCTAAGCGAGATGCTGGTAAGGCAGCCATAAGTTCAGCGACCACCGGATCCGCAACATGGTTAATCCTATTCGTCTCCCATCCGATGCACTTTCCATCCGAGTCACGGACAATAACACCTAGTCCAATCGCATTCTCATCCTTAAACACTACCCAATCAAAGTTAACTTTCACCTAGCTTCCCAACTCAGGAACTTCCGATTCTGAACAGGCCTTTCCCGACTCATCCGCTAAGCTGCTATCTGCAAATTGCTGGGTGGTGGGCCCCGAAACAGTAACGGTCCGGGACCACATTTTAAAATTTTGTTTATAATACAAGTATTAAAATATTTCTAAAATATTTTAATACAAAGTGGAAGACTAGCCGGATCTACTCAAGTATATACATGCAATTGATAATAAATTTTAAATCACTTAAGCACATAAATATCTAACATGCAATTAACACTTAAAAGCATATAATTTATCATGCTTAAAAAAATACAACTATAAAATATTACGGTACTGCAAACATGGCTATCTAACTGCATTTTTTCAGCTCCTTTGCTTTCACAGAAGACGGTTACCGCGTTCACCTCCCAGGAACCCGATACACGATCACTCCTCGTGAAACCGGCAGAGCTTCCCTGCAATAACCCCAGAGAAACCCTCGGAGTGTGGGCTCCGAAAGTATTTCTCTAAATACTTAGAGAAAATAAAACTTTAAAAATAAATCGGAATTAACTAGGAGAAAAGGGATATGGTTTTAAAGCCGAAAGTTCAGTCAAAACCTCTCCCAAACTTGGAAGGAAAAAATGAAGTGTCAAGGCCCCTATTTAAAAGGGAAAAAAACAAGGGTAAAATAGTAATTTCACATCCCAATTGCGTAGACAACGTGGACACGAATTCCGAGGTGACCACATCATAGCTCTCAGCACCACGAGTCGAACGCCGCCGAGAACACGCCGATCTGACGCCGGACGCGCCCTCACGCACCACCAGAAGGTGGCGCGTGTGTTTCACACGCGGCAAGGGTTTAAAGGGTTTGAACCGGTCCGACAGAACCCTGTTCGGTCCGGTTCGACATGTGGTTAATCCCTGTCCTGCCACGTGTCCGGTTTGACCCGATCCTATCCGTTGACCCGACCTGGATACCGACCCGTGACCCATTGACCGGCCCGCTCCAGATCTAATCTGGACTGTCCGCGTGCGCTGATGTGGCGCAATCTCTGCCGTACGCATGGTGTGCCACCTGGCGCCCAATCAGTGCCACCTCACGCCTATCCGCTGACGTGGCATGCCACGTCATCAAAATTATATTTTTTTTTCGATGGAAAATTTTATTTTCTCCAAAATAAAATTCCGGACATTTCCAACTCTTTGGAACTTTGATTTATTTATTAAAATAAATCCCTTAGCTATTTTCAAACACTTTGAAAATTCATTTCTCTTTCTCCTTTTAATATTTTCTCTTCGGGTTTGCAATTGGGGCTTGCAGGGGGACCTGCAGGACTAATTAATTTTAGCTCCAAACGGGTTAATATATTATCATCTCATGATAGTAATTAATTACCGTTTAACAATATTTAATTCCACTAAATAAATATTGTTGCACTCTAAAATTAATTAAATTATTCACGAATTTCTCGATCTAGAATAATTTCGCATTTCACTCCTCCGTGTAGATATCCATGAAAAATAAATTGCAACTACTATCATTTATTTTTCATCTCTAATTTGAAATTTATTGATTCGCCTTAAGTTCCAAATCTCTGTATGTGAAACACATTCATCATACAACTTCGGTGACGTATCACGCGAAGTGCTTTGGCCAAAGTCTTAATTCGAACTTTTGCAAATCTATTTCAGGGATATCTTTTACCTTCCAGCAAGGCCACAGATTCCTCGATCAATATAACTCTTTAGCACATTTCATGTCGTCACTGAACGTACAAAGTATTTTGGCCACCGTTACCGATACCTCACTTCAAGTATATTATAGTGACTAACACTACATGCCTAAAGCCGAAATATTGTCAGGATTAAGAGTACAATGCTTCCTGAGATTTTATTTATTTTAGATAGCAGTATAAAATGAATAATCTATCTAAAATGAATAATCTCAGTGGTCCAGTTCGATGTTTCCAATCCCATTTCCTATGACGAAAGACTAATCATCTTGTATAACCACGTTATAGTCTTGATAAGAACATATTTTCATCTTACCGACTAGAACTTTAATGACACGTGATTTTGGTATTCAAAGTATTTTCCTATGAAACACATTTCATATAAGAATACCACCGCACGCCATTAATTATCAATATGTGAAATACTCACAACTTGCTGTAAATTCAGTTTTATTAATTCAACAAATTGAATTTTCAGGGCACTATTCCCAACACAAATGTTCTCGGCTTCGGAAACGACAAGGCCCTGGTGACAACTTCATCAGGTTTGCTTACTACCCCTTCAGCTTTGCGTTTGGTGCGGCTGTTCCATAGTGTCCACAAGATAGTCACTACTCTGCAGCCTTCATCTGCACCCAGCATCACGAGCATACCCGATAAACCATCGTGAAAATTATCAGCTAGGTACGACACCAGGTTCCAAGGCACTTGGAAAGTGCCCAGGTCTGTCGCGCCAGTGGGCAAAGGACTAAAGTGTGGATGATATCTTTACCTTGACCACAATAACAACACATTCTCAATATCACAATGTTTGCTAATCAATTTCTCAGCTGTCAGAAGGATCTCATAGCATGCCCTCCAAACAAACATCTTAATCTTTGGCACCACATTAAGTTTCCAGACTTACTTCCAAATTTTATGATCATTCGAAACTGTGGAAGAGCCCTCGTTTAGTGTAGCCAGTCTCATAGCTAAGTAATATGCACTCCAAACCGAGAGACGCCCATCTTTTGAATAGTGCCAAATTAGTGTATCCTCACAAACCATATTACTCAATTGAATACTCAATATATATAGTTCGTGCATCCTCCTCATTAAAAGCATTGAAGATTAATTCCTCATCCCATTTACATAAGTTAGGTTTCATGAGATCCGAAACCCATTCTGGAAAAATATGAGCATCCCTTTTAAACTCGGCCTGAAACTCAGTTTGTGCGGCATCCAAGATCCGTCCACACCTGTATACTATCCCCGGTTCCCACTCTCTACCTTGAACCAACTGCAACTAAATATCTAGCCTGAAAAAGACTCCGCCACGAAAAGGAAGGAGTATGACCCAGCCGAATATTCCAAATGTCAGAGTTTGGGAAGTAACGAGAATTATAGAGCTAACTCTCCATAGTTATTTTGCCAACATTGGTAGAATGAAGATGTAGCGCCCGAGCGCGAGACGCCATATCCCCCGCACCGACCCCCGACCCGCATATGAAATGGAAGTCCATACACGTCCCAAGTCAAGGGGAACGGGGACACAACACACTCGCTATGCTAGGCGGGAGCTAACCCTTAAACCAATCACAATCTCAGATGCAATCGTACAGAGTGATGCGATAAAAGCGGAAGCTATATAAATACCATAACATGTACAATGAGCTTTCAAGCTCCAAAATACTTACAAATATTCAAGATACTTACAAATATTCAAGTATTCAAAGGCTATCACGGCTCAAACTATCAAATACGCCCAAGATGTCCATAATCATAATACAAAATATAGACCAATACAAAAGTGCATATGAGTGTAAAGGAATGCTAGACCGAAACACAAGGCTCTAAGACTCGGGTTCCCGCCTAGCACTCCACACCTGCACAAAACAACTGAAAACAAAGCGGGTTCATTCTAAAGAAGACTGGTGTGTATAAAAACAGGGCATAATATATAAGTATCGTGGTATTTAAACACATTCATGCAAGCCATAATCCCGTATGAGGTTTTATAACATTTCCCAAGCGGGTAAAATAAAGAAAAGCATCAAACGGGATTATAACAATCATATTCATTCAATAGGTTATTCGTGAGCCCGGCGAGAGGACTAAGTCTCCACCTTCACCTTGTGTAATCATTAAATTTCGTGCATAATCAATCGATCAATCATAATCATTCGACCGTTCATAATCATTCATAAACACCTTTTTTCTCTAGGTGGTGGGCGGGTTTGCAAGACCCGACCACCTCAATCATTATGGTTGGTGGGGTACATGAATCCCCAAAAGCCCGGCTCCCATTCCTCGCTAACCTCCTAGCGAGGGTCGGTATCACCGTAGTTTTGGTGGAACTAGTATATGGGGTTAACCGTCAGCCCATGCTTCCCCGGTTAGCAACATACACCAAGTCCCAGGGCCCCCATTCAGTGCATTCATTCAATCTCACCAAAACATTAGGTAGGGTATTTATTAAATAAAGGGCTTTACGTTCAAAATCATTTACTCTTCAAAAGACTCGATATATACGTATAATAATTTGGCTTAAAACATTACACATTGGGGATATATCAGGTCAATTTAACTAATAGAAGAGAAACCCACCTTAGAAAACTAAAGAAACGGTGCAAGAGCCTCAAGGACCGGCGTCGTCTCCGTTCGGACCCAAATCAATGCAAAAGAGGCAGTGTGAGATTGAAAATGACCATATACGACGTACGGCAATACTATGAACATGATATGAGATGCACAAGAGATATACTCATGTTATAAAGATGTTCATGTGCACAATTAATGCATTAAAGTCACATAAATGAGCAAAGTTATTCATTCACGTTCATTGCTTTCATAATCATTAGCAATTCAATTCATAATCTTGTATAACAATCATAATACATAGTTCAACTAATTCAAGTTGCATATAAGTCATAAATAAGACATGAAAAGACAACGAGAAGCAACGAAAGAACACCTCGAAGCTGCTATCTAGTGTAACACGGCCCTGTCATGTTTTCAAAGGGGTTGGACACGGCCGTGTCCGATTTTTGGAAAATAAAATTCCAAGTGCGAAAGATGAACACGACCGTGTCAGGTTTTCTTTGTAAATGGAGACGGCCGTGTCTGATTTTTGAAAAATAAAAGTTGAGTTCCGAGAGATCAACACGGTCGTGTCCATTTTCAAGTCAATATGACACGGTCGTGTCGAGCTTCGTGCTCGAAAGTGAATAGCAGAGCAAAGCTCTGTTTTTGGCTAGGAAAACCAAGAAAAATAGGGGCAGCTTCAAGGTACTCTTAGGCTACAACTTAGGGCATAAAAATGATCATAAAACATGGTAAATACATCACTCAACAACATATATCAATCAAACAAGAAAGAGAATGAAAAGAGATGATCAATCCAACATCTTCACCATCAAGAAATTCAAACCCTCATTAGTGGCATATCATTCATACCTCAACTACCATGAAAGACAAGTTCATAAATGCATTAAGAAAGCAAGAGTGATTATCTAACAAGCTTCAAATCAATAAAAAACTCAAGGAATGCATATGATCAAGGATTCAAGTCATAACCTAACTATTCATTCATCCCATCAAAGCATGCTCAAAACTTCGAGAGAATGGACAAATCATAGCTTAAAATGACCACAAGGAAGTGATGATCACAAATACATGCTTACCTTTCAGATTAGAGAAGGACTGAAAAGGTTATGAGCTCAAACTTGTGGGATGGTGAATAGTGCCGAGATGAAGGGTTTATCTCTGACTTTGGCTGAGCTTTTCTCTCCTTTCTTGGGTTTGGAATGAGATGAGAAGGCAACCATCAGCTAGGATATCAAGTTGGGGTCAAGTGGGGCCAAGCTTTCTTTATTTGATTGAAAATTGGCTAATTTATGATCAATATGGGTAAGAGTGGCAAATCGGTGGATGAAGCTTGTTTCGGTTGAATAACAGAGGTTCAAACGGGTTTAGAAAAATATAAGGCTTGTTCCATTGAACCCGAATCGTCGATATGAGCTCAATGGTAGTGACGGAATTCGAATCCGAATTCCCGAGCTCATGTTATGATGCCGGGAACCTAAGGTACGCTAAATGCTATTTAGCCCCTTTTTGGTTCAGTTAAACAAAATAAAACCGAAACCAACTCAAACAAGTTCGAAATCAAGTGTCAAGCATCAAAACACGTTTATAACACACATAACTCATGCATACCAAGTTTTCACAAAAATCGAAAATCAAATCGGATGCAAACGGCACGTATTCATAATCATATAGGTTCATACGTTCAAGAATTCAATAAATCAAAGAATTTCAATTAACATATAAATTAAACATATAATGACATAATTAAATAATTAAAATGCCCAAATACGTAAACACATACGTCATACATGTACGGCCGAAAAGTCGGGGCGTTACAGAAGAGCTTTATACGTCGAAAACCCAAACCCCCTTCCATCTTACTTGAACACAATTTGTTCCACTGTAACAAATGAATCTTGCAATTTTTCCCATTATTCCACCAAAAACTACGGACGGTGGATTCAATCTCATCCATAACACAGTCTGGGAGAAAGAAACAATTCATAGCGTATGTAGAAATCGCTTATAGGATCGCCTTTATCAGGACCTCCTTACCGCAGTTGAGAGACATTTCTCGAAGTAGCCATTCACCTTATTTCTATTCTAAAAATGTTTTCACTTTTTTTTTCTTTTTTTTTTTTACGTAGTATTAAATTTTAAAAAATTTTAAACTTTAAATAATTTTATGATTAGGAAGAAAAAGGGATAATTAGGTTTAAGTAACAAGTAGAGTAAAGAATTTTAGTTTGGTCCCCAAAATAATTAGGTTTAGTACTAACTCTCTAATCTTACGTTGTAATTTTTATTTACTCCCTAAATACCTAAATTGACTGTAATACCCTTAATTATTTTTTTCCTTTTTTTGTTTTTTTTTTTCTTTTTCTCTTTTGTCTCTCTCTCTCGATAATAATCTCAACCCCTCTTTTCTTTCTATTTCATTTTCTCCATTTTCCATTTTTCCTCCTTTTGCTCTCTGTTCCCAAACAGCAGCGATCAGATCCAAAAATCAAACCCTTCAAGATTTTGCCTACAAGGATCTCCCAGCTCATTTCCCAATTTTATTTGCAGATACCAATTGATAACGACGAATATGCAGAGAAAATCAAATGTGAGAAGTCGGAGCAAAATTAGGGATTTAAGAGCTCCAAGATCCGTATAAACCGATGAGCGTATATACGTATACCTATATATCCAATTATAACAATATATGAATAGAGAGAAAAGTAATTAAATCTCGTTCTTTCTCATTACTTGAAGAAAAGGTGAAGTTCTAAGTATATATACATCTACAGAGTTTAGATAAAACCAAACAGTTAATAAAGTAAGTTACAAAAGAAAATAGATAATGTAGTACCAGTTAAATTATGCTAATTCCACAAAATTAATCTGATCTATATATATCCGATGGATAAATCCTCTGTTACGAGGGAGAAAATCGAAAATGTCAGTCAAATTTTCCCTGTTTTTTTCCATTCAGTTTGTATGAAATCAGTTGTAGTATATTTTAATTTCAATTATGAATGTGATCTTTGAAGTGGTAATTGGTTTGTATATGAAATTCTTTTTTTTTAGATGATACAACGATTAATAAAGGAGATTTGGGAATTATTTAAAGGAGAGTTGGGTATTATTTTTTCTTTGAAGGATAAGATAGCAATTTTACAGAAAATAGGGTCTGAACTAAAATTAAATTTTCCAAATCGGAAGTTAGTACTAACGTAATTTGAATAGTGTAGCAAACTAAAATTTTTTACGCTACCAGTTACTTAAACCGAATTCTCCCTAGGAAAAATACATAAATTCTTTTTTAATTTTAAATATCACTCAATTAAGTTTCCTGATAAAAGTTTTTGCCGGTTTAAAAAAAAAAGTTTCCTGATAAAAGTTCGATAGTTTTATCCAAATCAATTTTAAATACCTTATAATTCGAATTTATACTAATTTGTTGTTGACGAAAAGGCCCCTCTCCAGCAGCATCTAAAAGACAACCATGACCCTCCCCCAAGAAATAACTGTCAAAACGGTAAATCCGTTAAATGGAAGAAATCCTACGAAAATCCACTGACACTGAAACTACGTAATTTTCTCTCTCTTCCAATTTTCTTTCTTCTCACTTTGATCCTATTTTCTCTCTCTAATCATATACATACATCCATATATATATATATACATATATATTGTACACAGAGAGACATACATAACACTGAGGTACGTTCATAACATTGGTTGCTTATAAGTTATAATCAACATTCCTTCTTCCCTGCTGCTGTCTCTGGTTTCTGGGATTTTGATTCATTTCATTTCCCAGGAGCCCATTATTCAAAGAGGTAACCACAACAAATTTTTATTATTTTTTCTGCAAAAATGTTTCATTTTTATTCAATTCTTGCTTCATAATTCTCTGATTTTATTGAGATAAATGTGGGCTAATGATGTGTTTTTGTGTTTATTTGAAATTAATCTGTATTTTAGGCATATAATTGACAGGCAGGGGAGAGGGCTTCAAAGATGGTGTTTGGATTAATCTACAGGAGTTTAATGTATGTAATTAATTTGATTGAATTTTATTTTGTTTGATAATGCTTTTTTATTGCGAGAAAATTGATGGTTTTTTGGCAGATTGGCATTGGGATATGCATATCCTGCATTTCTGTGCTTCAAAACCGTGGAGAAAAATAAAATTGAGATTAAAGAGCTCAGATTTTGGTGCCAATATTGGTGAGAATTGTTTTAATCTCCCAAATCCTATTTTTTAAATTTATTATCATCATGATTATTTGAGTTGAGGAATTATTGTGTCATAAGTATTGTTTACACCTAGTCCCAAAGAAGAATTTTAGCTTTTTCGGGTATTATAGCTAAAATTTTCTCTTTTTCGTTTTTTGAAAAGAGGATCATTGGCTGGTTCGCCGAACACTCCTAATAGAATTTGAATTAATTATGGCTGAAACTTGATCTGATCAAACCATTCATTGATTTGTTGAGACTCAACAAAGAGGGTTCGGATTAGAAATTTATAATTATTAAATGATTGCTTTTGTAAGCAATTAAGTAAGAATCGAAATGATTAAGTAAGTATACGATGCTCATGATAAAAAAAAGTCATATTTCTTTGGATCTAATTATATAGTTTTTTTAATGTTTATAGCCGATTAAAATTCGATATATGTTTTATTTTGCAGGATAATAGTTGCAATTCTAACTATCATTGAGAAATTTTCCGACGTATTCGTATCGTGGTATCAAAATTAACCTTCTCTTTTCCCAATCTTATTCCCACGCCACAATACACAATTACACTCATAAAAACTTAATTTTTACAGGCTGCCAATGTATGGGGAGATGAAATTGGCCATTGTCATCTACTTATGGCATCCGGGCACAAAGGTTATACAATTAGATACATACAATTGTAACAGTTTATTAATTAATCATCATAATCAAGGATGAATTTTGTGTTAATTATTACGAATAACAGGGGACGGGATACGTTTACGAGACATTCTTGAAGCCGTATTTGTCGAGGCGCGAGAGGGAGATCGACGGGCGAATAATGGAGCTTAAGGAGAGGATGTTTGGCGTTGTGACAAATTATTGGCAGAATTGTTCTAAGTTGGGATTGAATAGAATTGTTGTGCTGGTTCAGATGTTGGTTTCCCAATCTGCCAAACTTGTGCAACCAATCTCACAGGTTTGTTTTCTCTAATTGACTATGATTTTTTTTTTTTTTTTTTTACAAACTACTACTACTTAAAATTCTCTCATTTTCTCCAAATAATTCAAAAAAATTGATTTAAAATCTCGTGTAGGGATATTTTAAATATAAGATGAGTTTAACTGTGTGAATCGATAGGACATTTAATTCTAAGCTAAAAGATCGAGAGACAATAGGAATAATACTCATTAATGGTTGATCCAATTAGAAAGATTTACCATCTAAAAGTAAAGAAAAAAAAAAAGAACTTTTTGATTCATAGTATAATAAATGTACTACAGTTAAAATGTTGCTCACAATTATAGAATTTGCTAGTTTGTTAGGCATGAAAATCGTACAAAAAACTTTCCCTAGCAAACAAGGGTTAAAACTCTTATATTTTCAAAGAAGAACGAATTTTCTAACCATTTTGAACTTCAAATTACAAAAGCAAACTACAAACCTTAATCTTTTTGTTGTATGAATTTGGATGCTACAGCAATGTTTGCCCTATTTTATTCACATATTTTAACAATTGGTCCTATTATAATTTATATCCACGTTTTCCCTTGCAATTCTAATTTCTAACGGGTAATATCGGATAAATCCCCATTTGGGCATCATATTTTTATTTAATTCTCCAATTGCGCATCAAAATTTTATTTTACTCCCCACATGTAGTACGAATATAATATAACGCAGTATTTATATCCTATTATGTTGTATAAATTTTTATCACTCTCAAAATTAATTTTTATATAATATAATATTAAAATATTCTAATATAGTATTTATATCGTATTATGTAGTATAAATTTTTAGGGAGTAAAATAAAATATCTAAACTAAAGTTTTTTGAAATTGTCCCAATTTCTAATAGGACTAATGCTGCCGATATCAAGAATTCACCTTTCTCGTGCCAATATTCTAACCATAATTCAATCTAACGAAACTGGTTGCAGAAAGCTGGAAACCACCGATCAAATGAAGCTCCGACGCCGACGCCGACGCCGACACCCACCAAAACATTCAAGAAGATGAACTCCGACAAGGCGCGGCCGGTAACCGCCGCCGCCGTTCTTCCCAGCCAAACGCTCAGATCCCAGTCGGTTAAGCTCCACAATAAAACTAGTGATCAATTAGACGAAAAATCAAACAGCGAACACGAATTTCATGCTGCCCGGATCAAACTCAGGCCTGTCAACCGCAATTAACACAACGCTGTGACAATTAATGAAAGCAAACGCGATAAGAAAATGAGAGAATTCAACTAGGAGATGCAGTTTATTCTTCTTTTTTCTTTTCCTTTTTAGTTTTTTTTTCCATGTTTCCTTTCCCAAATCTGACAGTGTAGTTTCCAATTTTCGAATTACATCGCCGGAAAAAGTGAGAAGAAAAGCAAATTTCCCATTCTGTGTATGAACAAACCCAAATCACACCCATCATCAATCATCAACCGTTACGGAAACAATTTCACATCGCTGTTATCTGGACGAGATCCTGATGACCCGGACCATCCAGTCGACCACCCTCACAACGCCGCGGCGGAGGAAATCAAACACGGCGGCGACGCGCGGCCACAGACCCACAAAAAAGCCGCCGCCGCCGGAGCTGGGAGAAGTCGACATGGGCTGCAGGTACGCCCACGCCGCCTGCTTCACGAGACGATTCCTGATGGAAATATCCGACCCGGGTTGACTCGCAAGAACCGAATTGGGCTTGGGCGAGTTGACCGTCGCCGTCGGCAAAAGATCCTTCAACGAAGTGTAGCTGTGCGAGCTGGGCTTAATCGACAGCAACTCCAGATCATCGGATGACGACGACGAGGTGGTGGCCGTGGAAGACGAGTTGTGGTGGGCGAGGAGGCTGAGCTTGGTCGGCACCACCACGGAGGTGGCGGAAACGGATTTCCGGCGACGGAGAAGGGGATGGTCTTGAGAAGGCGGCGGCGTGGACACGGCGGCGGCGTCCATCGGAGGTTTGATTTTTAGTTCTTGAGAAATGTGTATAGGAGAATTAGAATATATGTGTGGTATGTAGACTTTTAGTTTTGGTTTAATATTATTGTAATGTTTTTGTTGTTAAAGGAGTAACGCAATTATTGGCGTATGTAGTCACTATCTTTTAATTTGGTCTACTAATTCAAGGCTCCTCTTGGCTTTTTTTAATTAATTGTTTATTGCTTTAAAGTTAAATTTTTGTGTAGTGCTATTTTTAATTTCCACCATTCTTTTTGTGGAATAATAAATTATTCCTGTCTTTCCTTTGATTCGAATTTTCAAGTTTTGAGTAATATGCTCTTTCAAACAAACTCAAAATCTTGTAGGAATTACTATGGTAATTATAGGGTTTTATTTGAATAGTACCCATAAGTTGAAAAAATTCCCTTTAACTCCTTATTTTCAAAAAAGTTTCCGTTGCTCCCCAGATGACAGGTCAAATTCCCTTTAACTCCCCATTATTGTATAAAAACTCAAGAATCGCGTACCAAAATCACGTAACTAAATCCTCAAATGATGTATTTGAGGGTAAATACATCATTTGGAAATTTAGTTACATGATTTAAATCCTCAAATGATGTATTTGAGGGTAAATACATCATTTGGAAATTTAGTTACATGATTTGGGGATTTGTATACGCGATTCTTGAGTTTTTATACAACATATCAAAAAAATGGGGAGTAAAAAGGAAGTTTGATTTTCATCTGGGAAGTTCAGAGGAACATTTTTTTAAGTGAGAGAGTAAAGAGGAATTTGAGTCTCCATTGGGGAGTTTTCGGGAATTTTCCGGGTAATTATTGCATATTATTAGTATACATATAAAATTTGGAGAATTTTTTATTTCATGGGAACTTATTTATTACGTTCAACCGGCGACTTTCTTCCTCTTTTTGTCATACCATGGGAAAAAAATTTCCCAACTCGTAGATGTAGTTCAACTGATTTTGAAAGGGTAATTTTGTTTCATGATTCTAGATTTATATTTTACAACGAATAATGTGAGAGTGTTATTTTTAAACTCAGTATGAGTTCACCTCACTCTTAACGGGCACTATCGATTGACATCCCCTAACTATTTCATAAAGTTAGGGTGTGAACGGCTGTTAGGGTTAGGAATTTAACTTTTCCTGTCACTAGGAATTTTTTTTTTTCCTTAATTGAAACTTGTGACTATAATTGAACTAATTGATTTTTTTTTAAAATTTTTTTAGTATAAACAAACATCATAAGTGAAAATAAGTATTTGGTTCATACTTGTTCGATTAAATTTTATTGTTCAAATTCAGATGTTAAACAAACGTACATCATAACTGAAATAAGTATTTGAACCACACTTGATTGATCGATTAGATTTTCCTATTCAATTCAAATTTTAAAACAAACGATATCATTAACTACTATTATTAAACAAAAACGAATGATCATCATTGATTATCAAACAAATCCGAATGAAATTTCACACAACGGGGAAAAAAAAAATAATTGAAAATTACATAATACCCACATTAAAATAAAAGATTTGAATATTTAAAAAAAAAAATGTTATAGAGAATATTAGAATGATAATTTTGTTAATAGAAAATATTGGCGGCGTAACGTGGGAATCTATTCCTATTAGCAGAATGGTTAATTATTTTATTAGTGATGATGACAAGGAAGGGGCAAATTAAGAGTGAAAATGCGAGGAAACGTGATCCACATTGGTCTAACTCAAGACTCAGACCAAAATAAAAGAAGCTTATTTCATTTTTGGCTCTTGTGTGTGGACTACGTTTGCCCTTATCTACTTCGTTTACTATATAAGACATTTGGGAATGGGACACATCACATCATTTTCCAAGATAATTAAAAAGGAAAATATTTGAATAGTATCAAAAAATTGAAAAAATTCTTTTTAGGTTCTCAATTTTGAAAAAGTTCTCATTCAATCCCTAATTGAAAAACAAAATTCCTTTTAGGTCCCCATAAATAGTACAGGTTCGTACATTGTCTTTAGGAATTGCGTATATTTTTGAGGGTACGAGATTCCGGGATTTTTATACGCAATTCTCTAAAAAATGTACGCAATTCCTGAATTATTATACAACCTTGGGGAGTGAAAATAAATTTTGTTTTTAAATTGGGGAGTGAACAGGAACTTTTTTAAAATTAGGGAGTGACAAAAAAATTCAGTTTACACTTGGGGATTTTTGAGGAATTGTCCGTAATTAAAATCGTGGAAGATATATTGAAATTTGAAGCCAATATTGGCCGACAGACAATGGACCTGCAGCTGTTAATCTTCTTTGTTGACACGGTCCAAATCAAATATTGCTGCCTTACTTGCATACAATTGATGGTTTTCTAATTATATCATCCATGAAGACTTGTAAAAATAATATTTTTAATATTGTATTATGTTATGTCATATTTGGATTTTTTTAGACACCTTTGTATAGTGGAATTTTAAAAAGGAATGAACATTAGTTATGCAATATTATTTAACTAGTAAGTATGGTGGAAATTAATTTTTAAAAAAACAATATTATATAACTAACGCTTCCTAATTGTATTATCATGCTCATATATATTGTATTTGTATTGGTTGATAGACCAATTTGTTAAGCGGCAAGCTCGCAAAGTCCTAAGAATGATTTGTATTTGTTGGGCCCAATTTATCAAGCAAGGAGCTCGCAAAGTCATAACACCAATAAAAACCAGAAACTATCAAGACTCTTTGGATATAGATTTTTTGAATAATAGACCATCTCTCAAGATGAGAATGAATCATATTCTCCGGATTGTCTCTCAAAATAAGAATGAGTCACACCAAATATGATAAAAATCAAGTTGCAAGGTTTTACACAATAATAAATTACGATTCGGATAACAGATTATCTCTCAAAATAAGAATGAGTTACACCATATATGATAAAAATCATATTGCAAGGTTACGTTAAAAAACTACTACTAACCAAAGCTCGATTAGTCTCTCTTAAACGAGGAGCTAATTTTTTATTTTATGGTAATACGTCGAAATAAGGGGGATTGACTCTATTTTAGTGATCCATTATAAATAGGATACAACATATATTTTTGTATTCATACATTATAGTTGCTCACAAGTTTGGTAAATATTATGTAGAATGAATACATAAACTCCTAACTCCTAAGATATAAAGCTCCAAAGTCGAAACTTACTAGCTCTCATTTAATAAATATGGGTATGATCTGAATTTTTTAATTTTATTCCATTTTCTTACTATATGATCGTTTTAATCATGAAATTACAACAACTTATAATTTTATATCAATTATAATTGTTCACCCAACTATTTTGGGGTCTTATTGTTACAATAAAATTAGCATATTATAAACTACAAATTGCGCTTTAAAATAAGATATGGCATTTGAAAATTGAGTTGTAATTGGAGTTTCATAATTCCGTAGTCTTCTTGTACTTCTACAAACTTCTAAATTGTATATTGACAAGGTGCGTCCATTCAAATGGGGCCAGTTAAGAAGTCTTAACATTTACAACGGAGAAAGTCGAAAATTTGACTCATCTATTATTATTACTAGCAATTTTGCACATTCTATTCATGTGTAAATAAAAAATAATTATTATATAAATATATTAAAATTGAAAAGTTTTATTAAATATATACTCTATAATTTTTTAATATAATCATTAATTTATGATAAATAAATAAATAAGTAAGATAAGATAATATCATATTAATAATTATAAAAATTTAAATTATATAAAGTGATAAAAATTATAATTAAAAAAAATACAACCGATAAGAAAGAAAAGAGAAACTAAGAAGAGAAGTGATGAAATAGAAAAGAGAAATTAACAGCACGTGGAAGAGATAAAGTTGGATAAAAGATAAATAAAGAAAAAGAAAAAGAAAAAAAAAGAGGACACCAAGAGACCAAAGCGGTTACAACTTGGGTCTCACGATTAATATATAGTATAGATTATTATTATTATTTATTTATTTATCTATTTATTATTATTATTAGTTGGTCCTATATCTATTTTTATTTATAATTTGATAAGTACCACACGGAGCGATTCTTTCTTTTTTTCCTATATTTTTGTGTCTCCTATTCAAATTTGACGTCTTTTGTCAATAGGAATTAGTCCAACAGGCTAATGGACCCATTCTTCAGGGTAATGTCCTGATTTCGTATCTCATTTGTGTATGTATATTAAAAAAAAATAAAAATTATTCGTCATCTTTATATAGATGAGTATAGATGAGTTTAAAGTTTACAAGTCATGGAAAATGAAAAAGAGTCAATTGATTTACTATTTGTCTACCCCAGACAAAGTTCTTCTTCTACTAAAAATCATCTAGCCTGAGAAAGAATTCTCTTACTAAAAAGTCATCCACCGTAAACCTCTTTACTTCTCGTATATCCTTCTAAGGTCCTCCCCATCATAATTATAAATATGATAATATTATAAAGTAAAATGAATAAAAAATTATAAAATTCAAATTAAATCAAGAAAATTCTAGAAAAAATAACACAGGTTGAATTCGTAGTTCTAACCGATGTACCTTATTGTTAAAAAAAACTAAATTATATATAGATGTAATGTGATTCCAAGTTATGAATAGATAATAAATATATTGGTTAAAAAAAAAGATAATAAATATATGGAAAATATTAAAAAAAACATAAATATTTTAAAGGAAACCCAAAATTGAAGGGAAGCATTTAATAGGAGTCCTAGAAGGAGCGGGATGTCAGGATGACGTCATTGCTTGGGAAGCAAGGCCGATATTTCGTAAGAGATAGAGTCGGTTTGCCTCAACCAACCTGTATATATAGGGCCCTTTCGTCGTCCCCAATTTCCCCAAATCTATTCTCTCAATTCTCATCGATACCCCTTACCTCTTATTGCTCCCTAAATATTCCCCCAAGGTTTGCAGCTCCAGAGACAATCAATCTCTCCCTCGAGGTAATTCTATGTTCTCTAATTTGATTTTGTGTATGAGTTGTTCTTTAATGCTTCGTGTGCTGTCGGTTTGATCTGTTCGATTTGATTGTAAATTTTGCGTGTTTTGATTAAGAGGATGGGTTAGGGTTGGTGATTCTGTGGGTTGGGTATATCTCGATTGGCGGTTACGTGAATTTGATTCTGCATAGTTGATGCGAGTGGATGTGCGGCTTTTCTTTTGTTCGGATATTAGGGTTTGTAACTGTGCGAATTCTGATTGCCTGGTGTTGGTGATTCTCAATTGAATATTAGGGCTTGTGGATCTGTTGATTGTTTGTCTGGTAAAAGTTATCCGTCTGCCTTGATCAGGTTCACATTATTTTTGGGGTGAAATTTGATATGGTATGGGAGATTTGAGATTGTGTTATCTGATTGCAAATTAGACGGACTGAATATGCATCTTTACTTAGAATAAGAAAATCTGGTTGTGCTTCCCGATAATCAAATTATGGAGGTTCTTGCTTTGAGATTGAATATCTGTTGCGATGTATGTGAGTTATCTGATTGTGCAAATTTGATGGGCTGAATATGCATCTTCACTAGAATAAGAATCTGATTGTGTTTCCCGATCATGATATGAAGGTTCTTGCTTTGAGATTGAATATGTGTTGCGATGTATCTGAACAATGTCAGAACCCTTTGAATGATTTAAGGGCATAACTATTAACTTTATTTTTCTTAGCTCTTCTAATAATGCATATAACTAATGTGTTGCTGTTTTTGCTCAAATTTCAGATGGTGATGCAGATATTTGTGAAGACTCTAACAGGCAAGACTATTACTCTCGATGTCGAGAGTTCTGATACTGTTGACAATGTCAAGACTAAAATTCAAGATAAGGAAGGAATCCCTCCCGATCAGCAGAGACTGATCTTTGCCGGAAAACAACTGGAGGATGGTAGAACACTTGCAGATTACAATATCCAAAAGGAATCTACCCTGCACCTTGTCCTCCGCCTTCGTGGTGGCATGCAAATCTTTGTAAAGACTCTCACTGGGAAAACGATAACACTTGAGGTTGAGAGCTCAGACACAATTGACAATGTCAAGGCAAAAATTCAGGACAAGGAAGGCATTCCTCCAGATCAGCAAAGGTTGATTTTTGCTGGAAAACAACTTGAGGATGGTAGAACACTTGCGGATTACAATATCCAAAAGGAGTCTACCCTCCATCTTGTCCTTAGACTCCGCGGTGGGATGCAAATCTTTGTCAAAACTCTGACTGGAAAAACCATCACACTTGAGGTTGAGAGCTCAGACACGATTGACAATGTTAAAGCAAAGATTCAGGACAAGGAAGGCATTCCTCCAGACCAACAGAGGTTGATTTTTGCCGGAAAACAACTTGAGGATGGTCGAACACTTGCAGATTACAATATACAGAAGGAATCTACCCTTCATCTTGTCCTTAGACTGCGTGGTGGGATGCAAATTTTTGTCAAAACACTGACTGGAAAAACCATCACCCTTGAGGTTGAGAGCTCAGACACAATTGACAATGTCAAGGCTAAAATCCAGGACAAGGAAGGGATTCCCCCAGATCAACAGAGATTGATCTTTGCTGGAAAACAACTCGAAGATGGCAGAACCTTAGCAGATTATAATATCCAGAAGGAGTCTACTCTCCACCTTGTCCTCCGCCTACGTGGTGGCATGCAGATCTTCGTTAAGACACTTACTGGTAAAACCATCACTCTTGAGGTTGAGAGCTCCGACACCATTGACAATGTCAAGGCCAAAATCCAGGACAAAGAAGGTATTCCCCCAGACCAACAGAGATTGATCTTTGCTGGGAAACAGCTTGAAGATGGCAGAACTCTTGCTGATTACAATATCCAAAAGGAATCCACCCTCCATCTTGTCCTCAGGCTTCGTGGTGGGATGCAGATCTTTGTTAAAACTCTTACTGGAAAAACCATTACTTTAGAGGTTGAGAGTTCGGACACAATCGACAATGTGAAAGCAAAGATTCAGGATAAGGAAGGCATTCCCCCGGACCAACAGAGATTGATCTTTGCTGGAAAACAACTTGAGGATGGCAGAACCCTAGCAGATTACAACATTCAAAAGGAATCCACCCTCCATCTTGTCCTCAGGCTTCGTGGTGGTATGCAAATCTTTGTTAAAACTCTCACGGGAAAAACCATTACTTTAGAGGTTGAGAGTTCTGACACAATCGATAATGTGAAAGCAAAGATTCAGGATAAGGAAGGCATTCCTCCGGACCAGCAGCGTCTGATCTTCGCTGGTAAGCAGCTCGAAGATGGCAGGACCCTTGCCGATTACAACATTCAAAAGGAGTCAACACTGCATCTGGTCTTGAGGTTGAGAGGGGGGATGCAAATCTTTGTGAAGACATTGACTGGGAAAACAATCACTTTGGAGGTAGAGAGCTCTGATACTATTGATAATGTGAAAGCCAAGATCCAGGATAAGGAAGGCATTCCTCCAGACCAGCAACGTTTGATCTTTGCCGGTAAGCAGCTCGAAGATGGCAGGACCCTTGCTGATTACAACATTCAAAAGGAGTCGACACTGCATCTGGTCTTGAGGTTGAGAGGTGGGATGCAAATCTTTGTGAAGACATTGACTGGGAAAACAATCACTCTGGAGGTGGAGAGCTCTGATACAATTGATAATGTGAAAGCCAAGATTCAGGACAAGGAAGGAATCCCCCCAGATCAGCAGCGTCTGATTTTCGCGGGGAAGCAGCTTGAAGATGGACGAACCCTTGCCGACTATAACATCCAGAAAGAGTCCACTCTTCACCTTGTGCTTCGTCTCCGTGGTGGTTGTTTTTGAAGAATAGAATCTTTGATGTTTTATTAGATTTGGTTATATGCTTATGAACGTTTTAGATGTTACTTCTTTTTTCCCTATATTTCCTGTCATGTTTTAGACTGAGTTTTCTATAAATACTACTATCTTTTAGTATTTCTATTGCTATTTTTGAAAATTTCCATAAATACTCTACTCAAAAAGGGTGTTAAGTGATATACTGACATCTACATAGTTTGTGCATTATTGTGATGAAAATTTTGGGCCCAGGAATAGGAAGAATTTGAATTTGGTATTTCTTGGTACTTTTGGTCTTTGGATGGCTTTTTGAAGATAGGCCAAACTTCCCCGGGCCTGGAACAGAATTACCAAATAATTGGACCTCTTGCTAGTTGGTAAATTGGACCGATTGATGAAAGTTGCTTTTGATGTTTATATTAGTTATAAATATATGAAAATTGAATAGTTCTATTTATTTTCTTAAGTGGATTCGTAATCCTAACCTCGAATCAATTCGTAGTGGCTAAATTGGGGCGGAATTTAAATATAATTTCAAATATAGTTAAAGAAACTAAACTAGAATCTGATTTCTATCCGGAAAATTCTTATATGAGCCGGGTGTAGGGCAGTCTCTAATACACAATAATTTTTTTTTTTTTATTGTGTATTAGAGGCGGGTGTAGGGAACAGTGCCCTACACCCGGCTCATACAAGAATTTTCCATTCTATCGGATTCCTACCTTTACCGAAATCTGGACTACCTAGTACGATATTTAGAAATAATTAATATTTTATTTCTTTTTGTTACAAATTTATTATTGTATTATGAAAATTAGAATATGGGACTTCCCACTTGCTCTCGACTGATTGGTCCCTCCACTGAAAAACAAATAAATAAATTAGTCTGATATTATTGTAGTGTTACCAAAGATTCCATTACGAAAAATTACATTAAAATAACCACCATTTGCTAGTAGTAGGAAAATTTAATCACAGATATTATCATTTCATAACCTAACGCTAGCAGAAACAATTGCCATTTCCTGATCTTTATTGATTAGGCGGATGTGTACTTAAAAAATTTATATGATATGTTCATAGATGATCACCATATTAATAGACAAGCATCATAGAATGGCCTATTTTGTAGCTAGTGGATCGTGGGTAGGAAGTGGGCATTCAACCTGATGGAGCCCTATCTAATTAGGATATGTAGCTATATATGAGATAGAATGAGGGAAGGTCGTTTATAACGAGTTGTATTTGAGAACTTATTTGGTCAGCTTGCTCCTTAAGACTTCGTGGACGAAAGAATACTCAGGTAGTTATAAATACTAGAGATAGCATCACGAAATGTTAAAGGAGTCTTGCAGATAAGGAAGGAAGGAGGAGAAACAAATAGAAAGAGTTTAGATAAAATTCTAATAAAACTCTAGGGCTATATAAATAGAAGTTTAGGTAAATACGAGGGACAACACAAAAATATGAGAGAACGGATTCGAAGAGTACTTGTAAAATTTTATATATTTTGTAAATATTTTAATAACACTCTCCTATATATGCGAGACTTGACATGGAAATTTGTGTTTTCTTGTGGCTCTCATAGAAAGAAAGAATAACAGAATGACGTTATAGATGGCATTATAGATGTTTCGATCTGAATACATTTTTAATTAAAAGATATATAATCAAGATGAATCCAATTAATGGTGGAGTTTTGGTAGCCACCCACACTTAGTTAAAAGCAAAAGCTGATCTTATCTGCTTCTGATCGATGTGGGATTGCAAATCTGGAAACAAACATCAAAGTAATTGAAAAAAGCCCTTTTTCTCTACCCCACTTTGAGGCATTGTTGGCTTCTGACAAGTGTCACACTCCATTAACATTCTTTTCTTGTTTTTTAGAGAAAAATTAACTTTCTTTTCCATAAAGGAAAGAAAGTAGTAATAGAAGTGATTTGCCTTTTTATGGATTGGGATAATTTTTATTTAGTTTTGTATGTCATAGGTTTGAAATACAAATGATATAATAATTGAATGTATTTGTTCATTTTGCAGGCATATATATTTTTATTTAATTACTCGAGAACTTGTATAGCTAGGTGTGGGAAAGAGTTTATCAAAAGAGAGATCAGATAGAGATATTTGGCTGCTACTCCCTCTTCACAGATTGTTGCTGATGCATTTGTATCTGTGGGCAGGGTTGGGGGGCTGAAGTTTATTGTTCGAACTTTATTATAAGCCACTTTTGCAGAAGTTGTGAGTACAGGAAAAATAATATGATGGTGAACCCACCGAACTTATATGATGTATCGATACGAATATAGTGATATCGATACAAACACATTAATACGGATATATCATGATACATATATTGTGACTCTTTTTTCTAAAAAAATTTACATGTAATAAGTATTAGATATTGTTTGAATCATTTTATACCTTCATTTGAGCATGTTTTATATCATGATTGTGTTGGTTCTATGCTTTACATTGTTATAATTTGCTCCTATTTCAAATGTATTATGTTTGGAGGTAATTCATGGTGTAATCAAGGCGAGAAACAGATTTTTGAATGTCGAGAATGATCAAGACGTTTCAAGGAGTGTCCAATGCTTCATGTTTGAGCTTATGTTATTTCGAACGGCCATTCGCTTTTCATTCATTTCTATGAATGGCCATTCAGGCCCTTTTTGCCACTTGTCTAGTGATTTAAACAATCTTTCTTGGCCGTATGCATAGCAATAAACTACCGTTAGTCCAAGTATATGTGGAGTCTGTAGACTGAGATTGTGAACGGTCGTCCGTTATCTAAGTCTCCAAAACGAACAGCCGTTCGGGGACACGCTGTGGGATAATGAAGAATGGTCGTCCGCTAGGCCGTTTGGGATCACTAGTTTAGCTTTTTATGCGATTTTTCAACACCTTTGACGGGAGACTCGTTTTTTAGGGACTTAGATGGCATACTTTAGAGTCCCATATATGTAGCCCTAGATACTTAATCTTTCATCCAAGAGTATTAGTTTTAAATTGTAGTAATTAATTCCTTTCAAGAGCATTTTCTTCTCCATACTTTATTTATAGTTAGTTATTTTGCTTTAAAATTTAAAAACTAATGTTTCTAGTTGTGGGATTTGATCATGTATGAATAGTTGTAACTTTGATACTTGATATTTGTTTCAATTCGGTGAATATGCATGTTTTAATATGTTTTCTCTTTATTTCCTTGTTGATTACTGTGATTATGGGTAGCTAATTAAATTCTAGAGCCTAGGGGGTGATGAATTGTATGAACTAAGTGTTTGATAAAATGTCTCAACAAATTATGTGATTTTTATGAAATTAGAGCTTATCGCATGTTAGAGCTTGACCACTTTTGACATGATTTATAATTTGCATACTAATTGAAAGATTGTGTTTGAATTGAGAGTTAATTTCATAACACTTAAGGATTGATTAGGATTAAAGACATGTAGCCTAAGCTTAAGCAATTAGTAATTCGTTAATCATGCCGATCGAACCGCTAGTTAATTATTTAAATTAATCTTGTATTAATGGTCTAATTATTAAGTTAACAGTCACGAGAGCGACGTTAAACTTGATTAGGTACACGTGTTAGACTTCGATATAAACTAGCACATATTTGAGTGATTAGATTGTGAACACTTGTGATTTGTTGAGGTATGAGTCGAGCATTAGCCTTGTATGATTATCATCGCTGACCCCCTTCTTGTTACCGTTTATTCTCATGTTTACTTGCTTAGTTTGTTTGCTTGCTTTTTAGTTGTTTTAATTGTATTTCTTAGTTTAAGTTAGTGATTAGTTGACCTTTGTTTGTGTCCGATCTATAGATTAGCAAATGTACGATGTGATTGATTGATTCATCTTTCTCTTAGGACACGATTCCTTTATGCAACAATTACAATTGTATATACTTGCACATCGAATAGTTTGAAATATTACGAACAGATATGCCACCCGACACAAGTATCTCAAAAAACACAATATGATATGTTAGGATTAAATGATATATCAGAAGGGTTTGGCGTCCATCATTGATGGTCTTTTTATGGTAGGCAAAAATGTCCCTTTGTGATGCACTAATTTGGATAACTTCTCTTTAAAGTGATTTCAAAAGCCTACCAAGCAACTTTAATTTGCGAAAAAGAAAAGAGGCAAAATCACTAGGAAATAAAGAGAAAAGTAACACAAAAGTTCGGCTTGAAAAGTTTTTGGAGAAGTTGATCATGAATTGTACTTATATCCACACATGGATGATTTTGGGGTTGGTATAGAGCCAGCAAAGACTCACCCCTTCAAATCTATAAAGGTTAATTACCTATTACTTGGTTTTGATTGTTGATGCCCCCTCAAATCTATTAACAACGTTTTATTAAAAAAATAATTTAATTTTCTAAAATTGACTTGAGAAAATCCTTGTAGGGAGAAAATCAAGCTGATTTTCATATATTTTTCGATAAACTCGAAAGATAGAATATAATGTACTTTCATGATTTAAAGGACAATCATTTTTGATTTTAAATTTCTTGTATTAAGTTTGTGTTTCATCTTTCTTTTTTTTTTTCCTTAAATTTCGACCGTTTATTAATACACTTAATACGCATATGCAAAATAAATAAGAAATAAAATATGAACTTAAAAGAGAAAATGACAAGGAATAAATAAATCTTGGGTGAGTGCTAAAAGAAAAAGATGATTATTAGGGGTGCAAATATGATTAAATGTTGCACCCATAAATTGTACCTTAATTCTTTCCTCTTATACACATGTATCATGAGCACCATTATCAATTCCAGTGAAATGCTTCTTTATCTTTTTCAATAACATGATTCTTATATTCAAATTAAAATACTCCCCTAATAATAATTGAGTGGTACCTTTCCTCGTGGCATTTTACACAGTCGATGGAAATTGAGTGAATCACCACATCGACGACAACTCTTGCTGTACAGTGAAATGTTATGCAATCATTGATTGAACAGTGATCTAGCTACTAAGCACGAATATAATTACGATGACACGAATAATGCAATACAGATATAAAAATATAGATTTTTTTTAAAAATTTGAATACGATAGAATAAATGTTCGATATAATATTTTATTATAAATATTAAACACAATATGATATGATAAAATAATATTTTTATAACTATACGTACAATATAATTTATGGGTTTTACAAGGATTTTGTATGTAAATCTAATTAAATGTTTTAGATATGATTGTATTTTAAATAAAAATTAACGTTCCTTGCAAAAGTGAGAGCATTTTTTAAAATTAATAGTTTGTGATCCAGTGTTGATTAATCTTTAACTTGTCCATGAGTTAGGGTTCCAAATTCCCCTGGATTCAATTTTTCACACAAAAGTTTATGGGTAATTCTAACCCAATCCATTAAATGCACCTTGGATTCTGTGTCCAATCACTTTAAATATTAAGGGTATAAATACATTTATTACGTTTAAGTCGAATCTAACTTCTCAGCCTTGATCGAGTTGCTGATTTGACAGTCAGACTGCCGACCCTAGGTCCACTCTCACCTTGTCCTAGGTTGGCCTTCAGCTTACTTTTGTTCCATTCTCACAGCTCAATTCCAAGTACAGAACTTCCCCTCAATACAAATTCAAAGTGGTCGATCAGATTCCAATTCGAGACACTGCATTGTCATGCGAATCATAACAAATCAGTCTCTTCTAGTGTGAATTATCTTATTCTCTTGTAACATTTTCAGAAACTCACATAATAATTCCTAAATAACCATTCTCAAACCTTCAAACATACCTAATGAACAAAATATAGTACATTTCAATATAAAGAAAACACCTATCAAATATGGTGCAAAAGTAAAGCTCAAGGAATTAAAGATGATGACAAGAATGCTCTAACAAGGCCAATCATCACACATTATGGCATTTCTAGCTGTCTTCACACACATGACACAATTAACACAAGATTTAACTTATATTTAAATTTTAAAAAACTTATAATTAAATTGATTAATAACAAAGTATTTACTAAAAGATATATCTCCCTAATTACTAAGAGTTTTTTTTTTTAATTTTTATTAAAACCTTAATTTTCTCAACAATTGTCTATTTATTGGAAAGTATTATATAAGATGAGAATTAAACTTTAATTAAAAAAATATAAATACGTCAGTGATGACATAATTAAAACCAAAACTTGTGGTTTGTCTCTCCATGTTTGACAAGATTTCTGAAAACATGAATTTTAGCTATTTATGTTCATTCATATTAATCATCTTCCAAATGTACCTATCATATCGATGTTACAACCGTTGATGACAAGACAACATTAATTTCATCGAATAGAAAAATTTATATAGTATATTCTTGGACATATAAGTGTACATCATGCAGTTGTTTGCTACAAAAACCTAGCTAATTCGAGTTATTAGCTGCCCTAATTATTTTATTTGGGAAATATATTAAATTAAGATTCCAACTTGCCGTTTTAAAATATCTGTAACTCTTTATTTTTTTTAGTAAAATTTAAAAACAATTCATTATTTTTTTAAATTGAATGACTGAGTCAAAATATTGCAACAAAACTTTAAAATATATAAAAAAGATAACATATGGCATCGAGTTGATGTCACAGGATGAATTAGGTTCAAAATTATTGTGAATATGCCGAAGTTTCATACCTTTGGTGATATTTATGTTAGTATTCATGCGTATCCAAACGATGTAATTCAAAAAATATATAAAAAGTAAAGAATAAAAAAGTATTAATCTATCATTCCTCAACGAATTATCAAAGTAGAAAGAGTTTAGAAAACGTTAATTGAGATCAAATTATTTTCTAATATCATCATGTGTCGAAGGATTTGCATGGTTATCCGTAGTTGTTTATATTGATTGAGTAACATAACTCTTAGTAAATTTGATGTGATTCATTCTTATTTAATTAAGAATAGTCTTCTATCAGACACTTATCTTTAAGAGTCTAGATGCTCTTTTGTCATTTATCGGCACAAACTCAAGCGAGCTCGCCTCTTTAAGTCTCATGATTTCCGTAGTTCGAGTTCGTCAATCAAGTAGCTTTCCAATTCGCTTTTAGACCATCTTTTAGTTTATTAGAGTCGATTTATTGGGTCAACTCTTTACTCAGATAGATTGAGTCTCATTAGTCATTAGTAATAATAATGTTAAAATTTTGGAGTATTAGAATATAACATATCACTTCATTATAACGAAAAATGATTAAAAGAATTATAATGCTAAATAATAGAGTTGGCATCGGAATCTTTTGCCTGTCTCAAATTATCAAACAAAGTGGGATCACATGTGGAATAACGAAGAAGATAGAGGACCTTTTCATAATTTTCGGAAAGTTGACATACAGCCGTGCAAGGGATCATTATTATTTATTGGTCCCCGTTACTTGGAATACTTCCCATATATCCGTGATTTTTGTCATCATTTTTAGCTGCAATTTTGTCGGTCTAAGTGTCTATTGCAAATTAATTAAAAAGGACTTAGTAAAAATTGCGATTTATTTAATTAAATAAAAAGTTACTAACCAATGAAATAGCAATCTGATAGTTAATTTATTCGATTCCACAGCTCAAGCTGTAAGTAAGAGAACTATTGGTGCATGTATGGGAGTGCAAATATCGATGGCCACGTGTTGTCAATAGGGCAAGTAAAAAATTAACCTATGTCTAGCATTATTCCCAAACAATAAATATATTCACAACTATCATTTGTTTTCATGTCCTTTTTTAATATTTTTCAATAGTAAAATTCTCCCGCGTAATAGTAATTGAGTATCTAAAGATTTGAACACGAAATTATCAATCAAACTAGAATTACATCAAATTATTGGACTACATTACTTGATAAGGATAATGTTCGTTGTTTTAAAGGAAAAATATAAAATTGGGATACCAACTATAGTTATTATATATCACTAGTAATTTTAGGACAAATATTTTTTTGATAAAAATTCTGACATTTTATCAAAAAAATTATTGCAATTTTAGAATTTCGATGACCAGAATCCGTTTTAGTCGTCAGAAAATAACGAGTAAAACCCACACACTTAATAAAACAACCATAAATGTTTAGGGTCCTAACGAGAAATTTAGAACTGTCGTCATTTACTCGTTGTTTTTCGACGAGTAAAATGCATTCCGGTGATTGAATATTGAAATTGCAACTATTTATAGATTGATTGTCAAAAGTTTCATTGAAAAAAGAAAATATCCCAAAATTACAAATGAGATGTAGTTGGCAACCCCATTTTACATTTTTCCCTCGTTTTAATTAATGGGCATTTGTTGCTAGGTCTGAGCCGGTTAAACACTCTATTTTTTTAAATTATTATTTTACGTTTCATTTTCTTGATGGTTAATATATAACCAACGTATATATATTATAATAAAAATTAATTATACAATGTATATATCATAGTATATAATTTAATTTAATTTTCAAAAAAGTCACTCATGGAAATGATTATGGGCTTTGACACTTGTCCGCTATCTTTGTTTTTATCCTTTTACAAGTATCACTTTATGTGGAGTAGTAATTGAGAATGAGTAGAGAAAGCAACAATTGTCATCTAAAGTTGCACTAAAATAAAAGGTTTTTGGAGAGGAGAAAAAGGACAGATCAATATTTTTAAAACGTTATTTAAAGCACACACAAATATATATAAAAGCAAAAACTTCCATGAAAGTTGCACCTTATTGGTCACTCTTCTTGTGGACTTCTCAATATACATCATACTCCTTCTCTTCCTCTCTCTCTCTCTCCGGCTGCTGTTCGAGATTCTGGGTACAGTTTTGTTGGTTGTTCTACTTCTTCAAACTTCCGTGTTTCCTTCAGCTGCGAAGCTAATTAATAGGTATGATTAATAGGGACAAATCTAACTTTTGTGTTTCTTAATCTGTGTAAGATTAATATATATGGAAGTTTAAACAAGGAAAGATGTATGATTAGCAGATTTACCGATCTCTAACGATGTTCAGCTTGATTTATTCCCTATAATGTAGTCTGCTTTTAATCTATGTTAGTCCCAGATTTTTCAGAAAAGATTTCCAAAGTTAGCTTCTTTCTTTACGATTTTTTTTTTTTCTTTTTTTTTTAAAACTTTAATTAAGAGGCATGAGACTTTGTTAGGGTTTCTATAGCTGCATCAAATTGTTTGAAGGAAGAATTATGGTTGCAGGTCTGTTGTTGAAAGAAAAACATGACAATGAACACAGTTTTCTTCAAGGAATACGAAGGAATTGTTCCGAATCCCATTAACGGCCCGGTTTCGGAGGTGCCGGGCTGGAATAGGGTCGGATCTCAGGCGGCGCCGGCCACGGTGGCTTATGACGGCAGTTTTGTGCAACCAAAGCTTGCACCGCCGCCGCTGGAACTTCTGGGTGGAGGTAGTCAGATGAAAGAATCTGAAGATCAGCAAACTATGGGAAATGCAAATACATCCTCCGGCTTCACTCTTTTCTCTGGTAATTAATAATTTCTCAAACTGTGTTTGTTTTGTTTGCCTAGAAATTGATAGATTATTTCACCTTATATCCAAATTATTTTATCACATTAATTGGTTATTTAAATATTAATGTAAAGAATAGTTTTGCACAAATAATTGCCTAGGGCAATAATCTAGGTTATGCCTACTTTACTACTAATCAAGGTTCAATAAAGTAGATAGACGAGTTGATCTCGTTAGAAAATATAAAAAGTCCACGTCCACTTAAATTCGATTATTCGAAGCATTGATCTTTGAAAAAGAAATATTTAGTCGTGTCAGGTTAAACACTTGAATTGAATATACACTGTTCGATCATATGGTAAATTTTAGAAAAATTCGTAGTGGAGGGTCCATATTATTGTGCCCTTGTTTGTGCATCATATTCGTTCAAATTTCAATCTAGTATGGGATGGAAAAGTCTAACTTAAACATAGTTTGATCGAGTGATAATTTTATATTTATTATGTGATTGATGAAAATTTTAAAAGAATGATCAACTAAAAAATAATTATAATACACTTAACATATGGTTATTTGAGTTCAATTGAGTTGATTTTAGAATTTTCCATCCGGCTTACATAATATTTCATAAATTTGAGCAATCATTAATAGGCCAGGTGCAATATTTTGTCGTAAACCCTTGTTCGGTTGTAATTAATTCAAAGTTGTAGGTAGTGACTATAAGTTAATGTAGGCACACCAATGACCTACCTCGAGGAATTTGACAGTAAAACCAACATATACTCTAAAATTTGGGTTGAATCTACTTTCTTTATAAGTTTCATTTCAAATATAATATTTCATTATTTAAAAGTGTGATTATATTTTGTAAAATAATTGGGTAAATACAATGACCTCCAATAGAACTTATTTTTGAACAATAAGTGGTGATTCAAGATGGAGGGCATGGATTTGACTTTGAGTTCTTGTTTATCTTTAAATTTATTTTAATTTCAAGGACGAAAAATCACAAAAATTGAAACTTAATTCTATTAATTTTCAGTAACTTTTTTGTATCTTAAATAGATTGAATAGTGAGTTTAGAAAGCCTTATTGCTTAATTTTTTTTAACACACACCAAGCAACGAGAAGAGCCTTATTGAATAGTGAGTTTAGAAAGTCTTATTGCTTAATTTTTTTTAACACACACCAAGCAACGAGAAGAGCCTTATTGCTTAACTTGATAAACCTCAGTAAAATCGAAAAATTCACTATTTAAACTCAGCCTTGTCGGATTCGAGACTCAATCGATCGAACTCCAACTAAATATACATCAATCTCAATACATTTGCTATACTATTCACTTTTCTTAAAATTTTTACAAATCACATGACTAACTAGTATATATTGATTAAACTGATTTGGTCGAGTTAGAATCGAGTTAGATAAATCCCCATTTTAAAGGCATTTACCGCAGTTATTAAATAGATTATGAATTAGGTGATTGCAGAACTGCTGAAAATGGGGCGAAAACTAATCAAGGCCATTTGAAGCTTGGATTTGGCCAGCCAATGGTAAACTGCACACACTAATATATTGTTTATGATCATAATTAACAAATAAATAAAAATTAACTATGTACTGATGAGTTATTTGTTTAAAATGATTCAGGTTTGTGCACAATACCCTTATACAGAGCAGTGGTATGGAGTATATTCAACTAATGGAACTCAAATTGCGGTTTGTGTGATATAATTACAATCTTCTGCTAATTATAAATTAAAGTGATTTGCAACTAATTAGTAATGAAACATGATCGTGTTAATAATCTGGTGTATGTCCAGGGGCGCATGATGTTACCTTCGAGCATGGCTAGTGATGGAGGCCCCATTTTCGTGAATCCGAAGCAGTACAACGGCATCATGAGACGCAGAAGGTGTCGCGCAAAGGCAGAAATGCAAAATAAAGCACTCAAACTCCGCAAGGTATGTAAAACTCAAACTTGATTTGGTTAAAATAGTATAATGATATGTCTAGTGCTTTATTCTCATTGTGCTATTCGTGAAAATTTTAAAAAGAATCACAAAGCGTAACATGGTTATTATTACATTGATTACGCTGGGTTAACCTATAATTTGTTGCTTTTTAATGTAAAAGAAATCATGAAACGTCATGTTTTGAGACTAACAAGAACAATCTATTCATGATTTGGGAGAGAAAAATAAAATATAAATGATAATACATGGGGAAGTTCATAAGATCTTTAAGATTAACATACCTATTGTAATGATTTATGTATATGTTAGGGTTATATGATAAATTGAAAATATTTCAAACATGATTAAAGGTGGTTTCACATAACAAAGTGTGAGATAGAATTTTCATTGGGAGAAAAATTGCGAAAGCAAGACACTAACTAGCCTGGTTGTATTTATGGGACATTTTTTTTAGTGATTAATATATATTCTGATTTTGCAATTTTTCATTTCCCAATTCATTACTTTTACTGTTGATTTTAGTCCCAACTTTGCTCCGCCAAACAAATTTTATTAGGAGTGTTCTATACTTACATTATACTTTGTATATACAAGTATGCTTTTGACACTTGTATATACAAGTATTAAGTAGAGAGTGTGAATGAAATAAATAGCAAATATATATAATCCGCTTATCAATAATTGATCACGTTTGACCAAGTAAAGCTGGTGCTAGAATTTACCAACTTTTATACACTCGTAGTGTGATTGGTGGGAAATTAAAAACACTGACAAATCAAATAACAAGTATAATATAATTGTTACTATAATTGTTTGGATTCAACGGAAGAAGGTTTGGACTAAAATTTTACCCGCTATTTTCAGCCATTTCTGCACCTGTCGCGGCATCTCCATGCAAAGCGTCGTCCGAGAGGCAATGGTGGCCGTTTCCTCAACACAAGAGGCTCAGACATCAGACCTAAGAAGAGTACTGATTATAATCTGGAGGAGAAGAATGCAGAATCCCAGACAACTGATGGAGTAGGAATGATAAATTCTAAGGGGAATAGTCCTACAGGCTCCGAGGTCACCACCATTGATGACGATCATCTGTTTTCCAGGTCCGCCACAAGCCTTCATAATAACCCCTTTCAGATGAATCATCACCTCCACCCTCCATTTCAGGCTGCAGCCTTCCAGAACATGACAATGGCTGCTTCTGTCATCAATTACAAGCTCAAAGTCTGACCGTGTTACGGGGGCAGTGTTGTCCGTCCTCGACTCGGTGAATTTGTTCGCTTGGGCAATTCATTCTTGGCTAATCATCTCCTTCACCGGAGAAAATGTTTACATACATATAAAATGTAGAAAAGTATGAATAAATTATGGCTTCGGTAGAAGCAATCGATCCCGGAGAAGTGAGCAGACGTCTGCCTTCTTCGGGAAGAATATTGTCTTGTGATCACTAGTTAATGGTGTGTTTTCTGACTGTGGTGGTAATAAGAGCTGGAGAGAAACCTGGATTTCCAGTTTGTGATGTTACATTTGTATGGAGAGGGGGTGATGTGAATCCCTCCAACTTATTTTGAAGTTTGAACATTATGTATTATGTGTTCCTATGTTATTATTATGTGCCAAATGTGTGACATAATGACCTCAACCCTGGTAGTTTTGTCCAATATTAATGATAGACATGCGGCCGGTGATATATATCTGTCCTGGAAAATTCTATTTCAAACCCGGCTCGGCCAAACTTATAACTAATTAAAAAATTAAGTGGATTGCACTTGCCATTTGATTGGTCACGCTTTCTAAATTTTTTACCAACCACACAACAAGTATAAAACAATCGCCCTCTCATTATACTAATTTAACCGAATCAGACTCGGGTTAAAATTACCCGTCAATCCTAATGAAGTTAAAGAGGGATTACGTATCTTTGGTCCCTCCTTATTAGGGCACAAGATTAAGTAGAAGTTCGTACTTTGGGACAAGTATACATAATAACTTCTTGAGGCGACTTAGCATGGGGGTTGGTCCTTGGCTCCAAGACCTTATGACTTCTTTATTGTGGCTCGAAGAGGGTGACGCTCTATTAGTATTCTGGCCCCGTTCTAGTGGAGTTTTGTGAGATTCTTGGGCATGTAACTTACAAGGCAAACTTTTCCTCCATTTTTTCACGACCACCAAGTTCCTCAAGGTTAATTCAAAGTCCATTGAGTTAACCGTAAAATACTTGTACTCTTATTATACTAGTTTGGTCGAATTAGGTTTGAACTACAAATACCCAGGTCATGCGCCACCTTGGAGCGTTGGGCTATTATTTTGTAAAAGAATAGGGTCGTCTTAAATTGAGCCTTTAAAAAGAAATATATTGTTTTAATAAGAGACTGTTATACTTTTTAAGTACAAGTGAAATGAACGTATGTTGCACGTTTATCACTTAATTTATTTTTATAAATTTAGCTATTATGTTTATTGAATGAATTAGGCTATTAAAAATATCTAATTTGATTAAATAAATATAACATTTTTAGTGAACCATTTTGATCTTAAAAGCTACACATACAAAAATATTTATATGAAATCTCTCTTTTAAATCATATACAATAAATAAAAATTCAAAGTAGAGAAACATCCAAATAAATAAATAATAATAAGAGAAATTTTTTTTTTGCCATCCGTACTTTGGTCATTTTTGCAGTTTACCATCTCGGACAACTTTCATTGCAAACCGCCATCTGAACTTTGCATTTGTAACAAACCGCCATCTTTCGGTGGTTTTGGCCAAAAAACTTGACACTTTACATGTTTTGAAATGTGTCACGTCAGTTGTATTTTCACCAAAACCTCAGAAAAAAGGTTTAGATGGCGGTTTATGTTACAAATGCAAAGTTCAGATGGCGATTTATAATGAAAATTGTCCAAGATGGTAAATTGCAAAAATGCGCAAAGTATGGATGGCAAAAAAAAAATTTCTCTAATAAAAATATTTGAAATCATATTATTATATAGGAAAAAAATGTTTAAAGTGTATAATAGTTTTTCAAAGAATTCTAACTTTTAAAGATAAGTAATAGTTTATAACTTTCAAATATATTTAATAAATAAAAAGACATATAAAAAATATAGACAAAAACCTAAAAAATCATATAAAATGCTATATTGACTATATATAGTTTATTTCTTCTATTATTGATTTTCTTTAATATAATTTGTGATTTATTTTTAGTTTTCTTTATGAAATTCTGAAGAATATTTTTGTCGTCATTCAAAATGCAAAAGTCATATTTACTTTTAAACCTATGCCTTTTGCACCTAACTTTTTTCTAAATTTTTTTACCTCGATTTCATCATTTAAAATGGGAATATTGTTATATATATTTTTTTAATTTTCTTTTCCTTTTTATTTCATAATCTTGATAAATCGTAACTTTTGGCATATCATTTGTTACTATTGGGTTCGTCCTTAATAGCTCTTTTCTCTTATTTTCTCTACTATTGTCGCTTATGTCTTTAATGATTCTTCTTCTATTATTTATAGATATCACTCTTAGTCTCATTTACTTGTTCGCTTCTTAACCTAGATTCGTTCTTATTTACAAGTTTAGTTATGATTTGTTGGACACTTGATAGAATCTCATACTTGCTAACCTCTCTGGGTTTTACTCTCACCGGTTTGCCTCACGATGCTTTCTTCATTCCCCACCAGATGGTCGACTGACCAACCTTCTACATGGGCGAGTTAATCTTGGATTTGGGTCTGTTAAAAGCCTAATGGGTATATCCTCAATAATCAACAATTTCATTATAATTACCTTGGACTAAGTATCAATCTCTCAAAACTGTGGATTTGGCATATCATCATTTTTAATATTACCACATTTTCCAAATCTCCATCCTCTTATCCATAACTAATAAGTATTTCTATTTTGCTTTCAATTTATACTTCGAATTATACTTTTTCAATAGCATCAACTATTGCATATAATTTTCAGTTCATAACTTCGATTCTTCGATTAATTGCAATGAGAAATCAAAACTTTGTGGATACTTGTAAACTAAGTTTCCTATAATATTTTGAGTTATATTCTCTGTAAACAATTAAAAGTGTTAATAATTTAATTATATAAAATATTAATGATGCTTTTAATGATTAATTTATTTTTAAAGTATTAAATAAACAATGTTATATAAAAATTAATTAGATTCTCAATTGATTTTTTATATTTATATAATTAGCAACTTATATATTCCTCAAACAATATTATGGAAGCGCTATACCCTCATGTATAACATTTAGTACCACTTTGGACCTAATATTAATTCAAAAATAATTTATAAAATGAAACTTATAAATAAAAAATTTATTTATTGATGGTTTGATTTATATTACTTTTATACAGGTTTCTATAAGAAACACCCTCCTCAAATTTGTAGATTGATGCATTACATTTTTTACACGACTCATACCATAAGAAGAACTTGTTTTCCATCTTGTCAATCTCCCTTAAAATAATAACATATATCTTGTATAGTAAAAAAAGTATAACTAATATATTATTTCTTAATTTGCACTATTTCTCCAATATTTCTTTTGGACTCATCTAGTTTTATCGGTGGAACATTCTAGAATATGCAGTAACCATTTTGAACCTTGTAACAAATCATCGCCAATTTATCCATAATCATGTTTCTTTATCTCTGAGCCAACAGGGGTTGGTCCAAGTGGTTAAGAGTTCATTCTTGAAGGCAAGGTCCAGAGTTCGAATCCCCGCTTGGGTGTGCGTGCGTTAAAAAAAAAAAAAAGTTTCTTTATCTCTGAATTCACTACAAGAAATCTGCGATTTTCCGACAGAATGATTGCTTTCCGACGGATTACCGATGGAATTTGCTAAAAATAAGAAAAAAATATATTTCTGACGGAAATACCGTTGGTAATCCGTGGAAAATTGTAAAAATAAAATCCAAAAATTTTTTCCGACGGAATAAATCGGTCTGAAAACATTTAATTGGATTAGAATTAAAACATTAATATATTTCCCTTGGTACATTTTTTCCCTATTTACCGACGGAATTTCCGACGGAATTACCGTCGGAAAGCTTTAAATGTTAAAAAAAAAAAACGTATCTTCAGAGGCAATATTTCACCACCGAGACGAAAAAAACCCTTCCCTCAGTTTCTCCCTCAAAACCCACAACAAAAAACCCTTCCCTCTTAATTTCTCTCTCAAAACCCACGTGATTGTGAAAGCCCCAGTCGATTCGGCTCAATCTCAGCCAACGGCGGCGCCGGCAACTGCGCAGGTAAGTCATCCTCTCCTCCCTCTCCCTCCCTCTCTATTTCCCTCTCTGATTCCGTCAATTTCCCTCTCCAGTAGACATTGAATCCTGGGACGAATTTCTTGAAAAATCGGTCGAATTGTTTCGCGCCGACCCTGAAAAGGTAATTTCCCATTTTTCTGCTATTTTATTCGTCTTTGATTTGATGTGACGTGGCACGTACCCGCTGTCGAGTTGGGCCAATCACCTTGCTCCACGTGTATGATCAATGGTCATGTCCCGGTCGCGATTCGATCGGAGCTTACCTCTCGACCATCACGCTCGAAGACCCATTTACCCCACATAAGTTACTGCGTAGATCGTCGACCCACAGTCGGACCTCCAGGCCACTACGGGCGACCTAGACCCCTCGACCGGCCAGCGCACTGTTCCACTAGCAGGAAAGAGTGGCCGACCATGCATTTAATGCACGGTCTTAATGGGGCACCTGTCAGCTCCCCACTCCAACACGTCGAGGTGGTAACTTCTCTCTCCTCACAGTATAAATAGTCCCTCCTCATCGATCCCGCTCTTCTCAAAAAACCCAAACCAATGCGAGAGACTCCCAAATCTCGAGAAAGCAACAGATTCTGCAACTTGCACCAGCAGAAGGGGCATAACACTTCCGAGTGTAATGCATTGAGAGATGAGATCGAACGCTTAATCAAGGGAGGTCATCTTCTTGAGTTTGTAAAGAAAATGGACGACAATGCTCGGAACCGAGACCATCATGACAGGTCGCCACCCAGACAACGACAGGCTAAACCTCCGACCGAACGCGACCCGCATAACCGACCGTGCCTTGGCCGGATTGACATGATTTCCGGAGGACCATCTGGAGGAGATTCGAAGTCCGCTCGGAAGAAGACACGACGGGCAGCCGCCCAAAGCTTCTATGGGCCTCGGGAGGTTATGCAAGTTCGACCGGAAGACACTTGGATTAATGAAGAAGTAGCGTTTAGCGAAAACGATGTAATCGATGTACCGGCACAGTCGAGCGAGACACCTAGCTGTCCTATGGTCGTCACGCTCGATGTCGCCAACTTTGCTGTATCTCGAACTTTGATAGATAATGGAAGCTCTAGCAACATTATCCTTTACTCGACCCTTGTTCACATGAATTTACATGATAAATTACTTCTAGATCCTATTCGAACACCTCTTACAGGATTCGGAGGAGCAGAGGTCTACACCAAAGGACGGGTATGTTTGATCACATCCATGGGTACCTTGCCCCGACGGGCTACACGCGAGATCGAATATCTTGTTATCGAAATGCACTCCGCATACAACATCATCTTCGGTCGACCGAGTCTCATCGATTTTTGAGCAGTCATATCCACTTACCACCAAATGGTAAAATTGCCCACCCCCTCCGGGCTTGGGGAATTAAGGTGTGATATATCGACCGCTTGGAGTTGCTATTCCATCTCATTGGAAAAGCCCAAACCATCCACAGGGAAACGTGTGCCCCCGATTATTGATGACCCCATCATCGAGGATGAGTTCGTAGACCCAGAAGCAATCGATCCAGAAAACTCTAAGAAAATGAGTTCCTCTCATGCCGCAAAAAGAAAGAAACAAGAGGATAAAAAGCTCGAGCCCATAGAAGAGCTTGAAGAAATCCAATTAATTCCGGGACAAGATGAGAAAATTACACGTATTGGGGCCGATCGAAAGGGAAAGGAGCAATGCATGCTTATACAATTTCTCCGAGACAACCTCGATGTATTTGCTTGGAGCGCTTCCGACCTTGTAGGAGTTGACAGGAAAGTGATCGAACACCACCTGAATGTCGACCCATCCTACAAACCAATCAAACAAAAGTTACGTTCTCAAAGCGACTCCCGCAATGCCATCATCGAGGCCGAAGTTAACAAACTCCTCGATGCAAGATATATCATGTCGATCCAGTACGTCGAATGGTTATGCAATGTGGTCCTTGTACCCAAACATGGAGGAAAATGGAGAATGTGCAATGATTTCACCGACCTAAATAAGGCTTGTCCGATGGATCCCTATCCATTACCGCGGATCGATCAACTGGTCGACTCCACAGCCGGGTGTGAACGATTGAGCATGATGGACGCTTTCCAAGGCTACTATCAAATCTTCATGGCCATCGAGGATCAACCCTAGAATACCTTCATAGTTTTCAATGGCATTTACTACTTCAAGGTTATGCCATTTGGGCTCAAGAATGCAGGAGCGACGTACCAACGGATGATGAACAAAGTCTTCGAGTCAGAAATTGGCGATACCATGGAAGTGTATGTCGATGACATGCTCGTTAAGAGTGAAAAGGCCATCGACCATCTCGACCATTTAAAGAGAGCCTTCAACCTCCTCCGAAAATACAATCTGAAGCTCAACCCCGCCAAGTGTACCTTCGGGGTCGATGGTGGGAAATTTCTTGGGTACATGGTCAGCCAGAGAGGGATCGAGGCCAACCCTGCCAAGATATAAGCTATCCAACTTCTACCGATCCCCAACTCGATCCGCGACGTCCAGAGGCTAGTTAGTCGCATCATATCACTTAATCGATTCATAGCCCGATCTTCGGAAAAGAACTTACCATTTTTCAAGATCTTACGAAACATAAAAATTTTTGGATGGACTCCGGAATGCGACCAAGCTCTCGAAGATTTAAAGCAATATCTGACCTTTCCATCTCTACTTGCAAAACCGGTCGATGGGGAAACATTGTATCTGTATCTGGCCGTGTCGAAGGAGACAATCAGCTCGGTACTTGTCGCCGTTCGAGATCGGAAACACCTCCCTGTGTACTACGTGAGTAAGATTCTCCATGGCCCAGAAGTGCGCTACCTCGAGATCGAAAAGTTTGCTCTCGCGGTAGTCCACACTTCCCGTAAGCTTCGACCGTATTTCCAAGCACACCCCATCATAGTTCTCACCGACCAACCGCTGAAGACCGTCATGGACAAACCGGAGGTTTCTGGCCGTCTCACAAAATGGGCGATCGAACTAGGACAGTTCGAAGTAACCTATCGACCCCAGGTGGCATATCAGGCACAGATCCTGGCCGACTTCTTGGTCGAAAAGGATCCTCACGCGACACCCAAGAGCGATCATATCGTCTGGACATTATCGGTCGATGGTTCTTCGACCGCTTCAGGGGGAGGGGCCGATGTATCCCTCTCAAGCGCCAACGGACAACAGATCGAATACACCATTGCTCTCGAATATCCTGCAACGAACAACGAGGCTAAGTACGAAGCTCTTTTAGCAGGATTGAGAATTGCAAAAATGCAAAATATGAAAAAACTTCAAGTCTTAACCGACTCACAACTGGTCGCTGGTCAAGTCACTGGCGAGTACGAAGCTCGAGAGGAGTCCATGATCAAGTATCTCGCCTTAGTAAAGAAGGCTATATTGGGGTTCGAAGAATTCAAGATCTCCCAGGTTCCTCGAGAAGAGAATCTTCGAGCAGACGCTCTCTCTAAGTTTGCGAGTGGATCGATTGGCACACAAGATCGGACCATAACCTTCACAACATCCTCCGCCCGATCCATCGATCCAATAACTCCAGTGGTCAACCCCATTGACGCAGCCGAACCCTGCTGGTTCGATGATATAATCTCATATCTACAGGACGGTACGTTACCAGAGGATTCGATCGAGGCAAAAAGACTCAAACAGCGTGCACTAAGTTACGCGCTAGACCAGGAGGGTCGTCTGTACAAGCGTTCACCCATCGGTCCAACCAAACGATGTCTTCGACCGTCACAAGTTCGAGAAGTCTTATTCGAAGTCCATGAAGGATCATGCGGAAACCATGCCGGGGGGCGATCCCTCGCCCAAAAAGTATCTCGATCGGGATTCTTCTGACCTACATTGTGCAAGGATGAGCTCGAATTTGTGAAGAAATGCGATCGCTGTCAGAGACATGCCAATTTGACCCATCAACACCCAGCAGACATGATTCCGATCGAGTCGTGCTAACCTTTCGAACAATGGGGAACTGACATCATTGGACCTTTTTCGATAGCAACTCGACAAAATCAATTCATCATTGTAGCGATCGATTATTTTTCTAAGTGGGTCGAGGCCTTGGCAGTTGCAAAAATCACCTTCCATGCGTTGCAAGACTTCATTTGGAAGCACATCATCACTCTATTTGGTGTACCTCGAGTCATAGTATGCGATAACGGACCCCAGTTTCGAAGCATGAGATTCAGAGCCTATTGTTCGGACTTCAAGATCAGCCAAAGGTTCACCTCGGTCGGACATCCTCAAGCCAATGGACAGGTCGAGGTTACCAATCGAACTATCATACAGAATTTGTGCACAGACTCGAAGCAAAGAAGAGCCATTGGATCGATGAACTTGAAGGTGTCCTTTGGGCATATCGAACCACCCCTCGAATCCCAACTGGTCAAACACCCTTCGCCATGGTGTATGGCTCAGAGGCCATGATTCCAGCCGAAATTACACACCAATCTCCTCGAGTGGCGCACTTCCAGCGCGATCGAAACAATGAACTAAGGGCTTTCGATCTCGACACAATCAGCGAAACCAGAGAAAAGGGGAACATGAGGATGCACCAATATCGAGCCACAACCGCTCGAGCCTACAACAAGAACTTGCGACCCCTTCGCTTTCAGGTCGGAGATCTGGTCCTTAAAAAGGTTGAGGTCACTAAGCATGTGGCCAAGCTCGATGCTAACTGGGAAGGACCCTACCGTGTTATCGAAATAGGCAAGAATCGAGCATATCATCTCGAAGATCTCGATGGACAACCATTACCTCGATCATGGAATGCTCACAACTTGAAGAAGTATTACTTGTAAACAAATTATGTAAATTTTCTGGTCGATGAATTAATAAAATTTCCTCTTGTCCTTCAACACTCATGTTATTCGATCATGTACTTGTGTTATACGATGCCCGTATTAAAGTTTTATGTACTTCGAAAGATTAGAGCATTCTGCCTCAACATCTTCTCGATTGTCGATATCGATCAACATGCAAAGGTTTAACATCAAAGAACTCGAAAAAATACTTAAAACATTTATTAAAATCCAGAAGAGAACTTACATAATATATTTAAAATAAGTGCATCGATTACAACTTTTTCGATCGCACCCTTGATACAAATTTGGATTCTACAAACGGGAGCAGCAAACGCTCGGATTCCTACCTATTTACAAATGAATCCCGAGCCAACAACTACGAAAGCCCAACCCCAATAGTCGACACTTTTAAAATTGGATTCTCCCTAGCAAAGACTTCCGAGTACAGAGATAGGGCTAGTCCATTCTCTCCGACGCACTTCTCGGCGGCATATGGCCCGGTCCCCTCCTCGATCGGTACAATGGCCCCATCCCCAAAGTATTCTGGGCACATATCTTTCGGGTCGAAGGAGGCATCAAGATCGAGCTCGCAGGTGGGTATGTTATCCGGCTCCCCGGCCACCCTAGACCGAGCCAGCTTCACAGCAAAGCCAAACTCATCATCATCCCAATTTGGCTCAGGGGAAGGAGGTCGAGTGACTGGGTCGACGGGGCGAGGATCATCCTGGAAAAGGCCGACCTTTTCTTGATCATAGTCCATCGGGAGATACTTGGCCGCTTGCACTTGGGCTAGGCACAAGTTGAAGCCCTCCTCGACGTCCTTGAAGCTCGCGATCGATACGGCCTTTTCATAGGCTTTGGACTTCATAAACCTATAAACCCCTCGACGCTCGAGGTCGTTCACAGATTCTACCAGCCCCCTCTTGCATCGACTCAGGGCCAGCTTTGCACCTTTCCTCTCACCCTCTGCCAAACCGCGAGCCCTCACATAGGCTTCTTCTTGAATCGACCTCGCCACCCGATTCTAGGCCGTTTTCAGCTTCTTCTCGACCTCTGAGAGATTCTCGATGGCCTCCAGGAGGTCGTGGTCAAGCTTTTCCTTGTCTTTGTTGGCCTCAGCCAACTTCCTGTCCTTTTCTTCTAGCTCGAGCCTCATCCTCTCGACCTGCTGCTCAGCCTTCGTCCTCAACTGCCGGTGGACCCACCCCCTTCGAGCCACCTGAAAGAAATCTTGACCATCTGCAAAAGAATATCGATCGTCAGCATCTTCGAGCCAACAATTCACCAAATACAAGAAAAACAACTTTACTAGTATACTTACTGCAAAGTACTTCTGGACCCAAGACGCCTCGATCTCGTCGTCCGAGAATGCCCACCTTTCCTTGTGGTCGACCGTCGTCTGGATCGAACTATACAACGCCCCAAATGCATTATAGTCCTTGGGAGCGGTACCGATCCGTCTCTGCTCTCCTTTCTCATTGACGCTCGAAAGGCCACAGGGAAAGTGGGGTTCCTCGAGGACTGGGTAGTCGAAGAACATCTTCTTTTCCTCGTCACTGGGCTTCCACGGCACGACGGTCGCTGCTGAGGACCCGACCGGTGGCCTTCGCACCCCCGCTAAGATGCTGGCCACATTTCGAGGCACAATGGCTCATCGACCCTGATTCGGAGGGCTTGAAAAATCTCCGGCCTGGACCTTGACAATCGGGCCAAGCGTCGGTGGCATTGGGAGTAGGGGGTCTTCTCTCGACCTTTATTCTTGTCCCCTCCGAGCCCAGACTTCGCCTGGCCCTTGGATTTCTGCTTTTTAGACTGGGGGGCCTCTGGGTCCTTGACCCCCGATGGGGCCCTCCCCCTCTTCTCAGGGGCTTCATTTGTCCTCATCGAGAGGACCTTGGGGAGTGCATCGACCGTTGCGTCGGTCGCAGCTGAAATTTCCGCCTGGGTCGGCGGAGGCATCTTGTTCTTCTCGACCGCTTTCTTCAGCTCGGCCATTTCCTTCCTCCGTGCATTCAGAGCAGCCGACATGATGTATTGATCTGCAAAAGGAATGTATTCGATCGCAAGGTAAAAAAAAAAGAGAAGGAAAAGAAAACAACAAAAACATGTAGATGTGATGCTTCGAGGGATGCGTTCGAAGTACCGGGGTCGAAATGCTTTTTGACTCCTGGTGCGAGCCCTAGCTCGATTAACGACTGTGGAGTGATCATATCTTCCGACTCCACACTTCCCATCATCCTTAGGGCTGCCATCAAAGTGTTCGGCCAGCCCGGTTGCCCTCTCGGAAGGTCCGCTCGAGGGGCCCAACTCCATCCCGGGTACTTCAGACCGGGCCAACCCTTCTCGCACTCGATGAAAACAAACCTTTGTTTCCATCCTACCCCGTTCGATGAAGTTGGCGACCTAACGACCCGGTAGTTACTCTTCGATTGGAGCTGAATATATCTCAGCTCTTGGTCGTTAACCCAGCCTGGAAGATCTCGGAAATGCAATATATGTTGGTCTTCATCCCCAGGCACTTCAACATGGCCCTCAACCCATTCACCATTGCGTAGGAGTTGGGCATCAACTGCAGAGGGCTAATCCTAAGGGTATTGAAAAAATCGATCATCTCCTCGAAAATGGGCACCCTAAACCCATTCTTAACCGCCAAATAATTGATCGTGATGCAATTCTATGGCGGGTTAGTCATCCTATCTCCGACCCTGGGCCTTATCACTCGATAGCCCCCATACTCCGGAGCACCTCCAAATAGCCAATTTTGGATCTCCCCAAATTTCTCCTCCGATATTGAACAAGTAATGGCCCGAGGGTCCTTCACTAGCCGACCCTCTGGCTCGAGGTTCTCCACCTCTTCTTCCTCCTCCTCTTCTTCCAGTCGACCTGAAGTAGACGTCACCTCCCCCGATACTCTAGGTACGACTACCTCCGCTGACTCGACCTCAGGCAGTGGCTCGGAGACCTCCACAACCTCGATGCTCTCATCCCTCCCCTGTGGATTCGTCGACCTAGTTTCTACGGTGGCTCCCGAGTCCGATGTTGAACTCGATTCCGATGAACCGGAACTCGACCCCACACTTGTATCCGCCACTTCCTTCCCCTTAGGGCCAGCCTCTGCTCGATTTGTTGACATCCTACAATGATAGAATCATGTTTTACTATTTAGCTCGGATACGAACAAATCGAGAGAGAGGAAGCCTTCGAAGAGGGAAGTGGTGCACCTCTCCCTCGAAGCGATCGAGAATAAAAATAGAAAAGCACAGAGAAAGGAGATCGAGCTAAAGATCGAAAGTATTACCTTTTGTTGTCTGAAGATGCGAATATTGCCCCCTTCTAAAACAAGCGACCCAGAAATTCGACACGCAAAAACGTTTAATCGGTCGAAAATAGCTCGGAGCTCTCTTCAATTCTCACACGCAAAAGTAACAAATGAATTTACAGAGGGAACTATTTATAGGGGTGAAAATGGGCGGGAATCGAGAAGATGAAACGACACAATGATTACAGCGGGTCCCACTCTTGGGATTTGAAACATCGTTGCCATGTCAGCCCTAGCAGATGATGTTTCGGGGGGCTTATGACGTGGCACGTACCCGCTGTCGAGTTGGGCCAATCACCTTGCTCCAAGTGTATGATCAATGGTCACGTCCCGGTCGCGATTCGATCGGAGCTTACCTCTCGACCATCACGCTCGAAGACCCATTTACCCCATATAAGTTACCGCGTAGATCGTCGACCCACAGTCGGACCTCCAGGCCGCTACGGGCGACCCAGACCCCTCGACCGGCCAGCGCACTGTTCCACTAGCAGGAAAGAGTGGCCGACCACGCATTTAATGCACGGTCTTAATGGGGCACCTGTCAGCTCCCCACGCCAACACGTCGAGACGGTAACTTCTCTCTCCTCACAGTATAAATAGTCCCTCCTTATTTATTGCACGCTAAGTTTTCCCACCTAACTCTTGTCACCACTCAATTACTTCGACTCTCTTCATCGAACCTGACTTGAGCGTCGGAGTACCAACCCGGGTCTCACACCCACCTTCCCCGAGTTGGTCCCGGAGCTCACGTTTACCTCGATCCGTTGCAGATCTCGAGCAGTCAAACGGCCGTTTCCCCCCCAACAAATAGAGTGACCGTGTCGGATCTCTCGATCGGACTCCAGGCAAAGATTTTGGCTCGATCATGATGTTACTTCAGTTTTGCCTTTGGCTTGTGATTTTAATTGATGTTTTTGTTTCTTTTCTAAATTAGGTGTTGCAGACTCGGTATGTGATGAAATACAGGCACTACTAGGGAAAATTGGTTCTGAAAGTCACTGATAACAAGGAGGTATGATATAGTGCTGAGTAATGATTGAATTGCATTCTTTTTTTAATTGCACATGTTTGTTTGATGGATTTGTGCTGAATTTTGATGGATCTTGTTTCTTGGGTTTGATTTTGATGGTGTTGGGATCATGTTGGATTGTCTTCTTGTGAGATGGACTTTGATAATAATGGAAGAATTGGAAACCTGATTTTTGAAAGCTTAGAATTGAGGTTGGTAGAGTCTTAACTCATCTATTTCGAAATCGAAGTTGAGAGCTCGTTCTCATATATGCAAGAAAGAATCTTAAATATTATATACATTGATTACATTTTCTGCCAAATTTGGTGTTAAATATGTGGTATTCCACTGACTAACTCAGGTATGATCTCATTGTTATTTTCAAAACTTTACTAACTCGCGAGAAATTTGATGTTGAAAAGCTGTAATATATACAATGCGCAGGCAATATTTGAGTATGTGAAGAAGGTGGAGTTAATTTATCTTGCATTTGAGTGCTATTACTAGGATTTTCACCAGGCATTTGGTTTACAGGTTGTGAGAGAACACTATTTGAGGGATGATATATATTGTGGTGCCTCCTTTTGCAAAGTTTGCAAAGATACCACGCCTCAGCTCAAATGCCTCCACTATTCTCAATTGATACAAATGTTGCCCTTCATCTGGTATTCTCATAGTAATTTCCAGAATTTTCGTGCCAGCTATAGAAAAGCATCTGAATTTCGCTCATAAGTCCCTTTTTTTTTTTAATAATTTTTGTTAGATTGATTTGCTGGAAAATCCGGCCATAGATGATGTGGTTGTGTTGTCAGTAGTGTTGGAGGAGGTGAGGAACAAAAATCTCGCTGTATCTAACAAACTTCGGGCGCTTTGCAGCAACACCAAGAGGAGGTTCTTTGTCTTTTCTAATGCATACCACAAGTATGTCGCTCTATCTTCTTTCTTTATTTATTATTTTTCACCTCTTCAGAAAATTATATCTTAGTGTTGCTGGTAATATCGTCATTGGCTTGGGCTTTTTGGTTTTCTACTTTACTTCCAGTTTAACATAACCTCATTTTTATAGGAAGCAGCTCTTATAGGCAATAGATTATATCGGTGAATACATTGGTTGAGGTGATGTATTATCTATTTTGTGTTACTTATTTGGATGAGTGCTTTTAATACTATTCCTAAGTACTTAGGTAGGATGTACGAGGCTGTGCAAATTGTCTACTGAGCTGATGTACCAGTTGTTGTGGATTACAAAGTACATGGAATTTATATCCAGGCTGGAACTATTGGTGAATTATTATTCTTAACTATTGGTGAATTATTATTCTTTAAATTGATGGCCTTATCTATATCTACATATATATTATAAAAGTGTAAGTTGAGTTTTTTGGTTTCTTGAAACTTTAAGATCGGTCAAAATACCCTTATTGTAAGTTTTTTCAGTAAAATACAATTAAAGGTATTTTTGTAAAATACTAAATTGATACATGAATATTCTTTTTGTGATCGACCAAAATACCCTTATTGTAAGATTTTTAGTAAAATATAATTAAGGGCAGTTCTGTAAAATACTAAATATATAAATATTCTTGCAGGATATTTCGTTCTAATCAAACTTTCATGTAATTCTAATCAAAATATAATTGTATAAATCTTTCTTTAATTATAAAACACTATATAATTATAATCTTATAAGCTTTTGAATAAATTAATTCTAATAGTATTAATTATATCTTATAAGCTTTTGAATAAATTAATTCTAATAGTATTAATTATATCTTATAAGTAGTATTCTAATAATATGTCTTGTATGTTAGGAGATGGTAAACGATGCACAATTCAATTAATAAATTAGCTCAGAACAAATTAAACAAGAGTGATAGAGTACTACTACATACAATTTATTCTTTACGGAGGGCAATACAAAATCAAAAGACTACATACAATTTATTCTTTAGGGAGGGAACACAAAATTAGAAAACTTAAAAACCAATTGTAAGTATTCAATAATTTGAATATTTGTTTCTTTTGCTTCTTTTGATGCAGTTACTCTAATTGTAAATTTGAATACTTGTTTTCTTCTTCTTCTTTTGACATGAAACTACTCTAATTAACAAAAGTGGGTGACCTCCAAGAAAACCTACGGCGGTTACATGCCTGTTTAACCAAAAACAATAATTAAACGGGTTGTTTAAATTTTGGGTTTTATAAGACAAAGTTGAGCAGTTTATTTTAGATAACATACTAAATTTAGTGGACAATTATAAATCCCTTTGTTAAATTAATGATCTAAAATAACCGTTCAACTTTATGATAATTGATAACAGAGCAATATTGTAATTTATATGCAAAAAAAAAAAAGTTAATTTATGTTAAAACGGTCAACATGTTTAGGGAAGGATAAGACAAAAATATGAACATTTTACCGTTGTATTTATGTGAAGGATTATGGGACAACTAATGGACGAAAACTATTAGGGCATACAATAAATATTCTAATCAAATTGTTTCAAAAATAATTTTAATAACTTTTTTATATAACAATTATAACAAAGAAATATCATATGAGACCAGAACTATTAAGGTTCTCATTGAAGATGAATATTCTAACGTAAGATTCTAGAAAATTCTCATAGGAGAAATATAGTCTCTAATTTCTCTAGGAGAAATTAAAACTATATCGCAATAATAATTGTGTTAATAATTTTTAGTCAGGGATAATAATGTAATTACATGTTATAATATATTAATTTAAATATGTTAAAAGAGTACTTATTAACTTAAAATAGGACTCCTCATAGAACAGAATTAAAACTCCTTCAATTTAGAATATATATATATATATATATATATATATATATATATATATATATATATATATATATATGTAGTTCAACAATTTGAAATATTTAGTATAATAAGAAATACTAACGAATTGGAAGATAACAAGTTAATTCACTTCATAAATTTTGAGAATGAGATGTTTAAAGTGTGTATCTTCCATTTTTATATAAAAGATCTTACATCGATTATATATAATAACATGTTCTATAATTAAAAAAAAAAATACAATTTTAATCTTATTGAAGGTAAAAAGACATGTTTCTTAAATATATTATTTCCCATGCATGAAGTATATTTTTGAATTAGTTTCCCATTATATAAAATCTTCTTTATTTAAACGTAACACAATATTTACTAACACGTCGGATAAGAATCACAAATATAATAAATTAACCAAAATGAAGTTATATATGTTGAATGCATATTTCACAAAGAACGAACAATAATATTTTTAAACAATAAATTAGAGAAGGGGGCCAAACTAATAATTATGTTAAAAAATTTTAATTACAAATAATTATGTAGATACATATTCTAAATTATTAATTTGAAATATTAAAAAAAGTATTTTTTTGGCTTAAAATAGAACTTTTCGTATAGTAAAATTAAGACTCTTTTAATTTATAAAAAAATCTATAGGTAGTTTAACAAGGATTCTTTAATGTTAATATATTAGTTAAATGTATTTAAATTTGATAATATAAGTTACCAATTTTTTCCGTTTAAGGCCTACAATTTAAAAATTTTATTCTAATAAGAGGTGTTAATGAATTATAAGATAATAAATTAATTTATGTTATAAATTTGACCATTGGACGTTTTCAATTACATATTGTTAATGCGTGTATCTCTCATTTTTATATAAAGATCATATATAAGTTTTTTATAATATCATATTTTATGATTGAAGAGTTCAACAATAGAGAGTGAGAAAAATACAATTTGATAATATATATAAGATTTTAATTTGATACTATATTTGTGTAGTCCCCGAAGATTTTAATTAATTGAATAAAAATTTTGTCGATTCAAGGCCTTTTGAAATGCAATCATAATAACAGATATCTGATGAATTAGAAGATAACAACTTAATTAACATTATATCTCTTATATTCTCCGATGCACGGATACTCCGGAAAAAGTCACCGTGTAGTGTCGGATACGGACACGCCTCCGACACGTAATCCGTGTCATAAATTTAAAAAAAATAAAAATAAAGAGGGACACGGTGTCGGACACTCCGCCGCTGAGTGGCCGACGGCTGAGACACAGATCCGTGAGAGTACAAATTTCTACAAGTAGGAAACTCCATCTTGACATCTCGCAGCCTTCGAGTAGTGTCCGACGGCTGAGACACAGATCCATAAGAGTATAGATTTCTAGAAGTAGGAAACTCCATCTTGACATCTCTCAGGCTTTGCGGTGGCAACGGTAGTGGATGCGGTGATGGTGAGTGTTTTGGAAGGCGGAATCATAATCTTGGTAACATTTGGGTTGAAGATTTTGTCTCCATGGCGGTGCAGTGGGTTTGGGAGGAAAAGTGGTGGTGGGATTTTTAGAAGGAGAAGGGCGGCCAAGCTTGGATCGGTGCAGGAAGAAAAGATTGGGAAATGAGATGGTTGACGACGTGTAATAGGATTTAGGTTAAGCCATATCTTCAACTCTCGAATTTAAGAGATTAACTCTTGGGCCTTTGGCCCATAAAACTTTAAAATTTGGTTTACTTTCAATTTTATTTTTTTATTTATCCAGCTTAATATGTCATAAAATAAATATTAATTGCTCTAACTGAGTATATATATATTAGCTTTATAGTGTGTTTTAAAAATTAGTAATTATTAGAAATCGACTCGATATAGCCCTTACGTGGCGATCCTTGAGATTCTTGCTCTTCTTCTTTTGCTCTTTTGAGGTGGGTTTCTCTTCTAATAGCTAAATCGCCCCAATATAGCCCTTACGTGAAATGTTTTAAGCCAAAATAGTATATTTATATATCGAGTCATTTTGGGCAAATGATTTCAAACGTATGGCCCCTTTTTATTTATGAACTCTTACCTAATGTTTTGGCGAGATCAGTGAACACATTGTTTATGGGGGTCCGGGACTATGTGTACATGGCTATCCGGGAAAGCTCGGGCTGACGGTGATCCCCATGCACTAGTCCCAACAAATAATAACGACGGAACGGATCTCATTAGGAGTTTTGACGAGAAAACTCTAGTCGGGCAATGAGGACTCATGAACCTTATTGCCACTATGTATGAGGTGGTCGGGTCTTGCTAACCCGTCCACCACCCGGAGGAAAAAAGTGTAAGTGTTTATGATTATGAATATGCATGATATGAATATGATTATGATTATGAACGAATATGTATGAATGTGTATGATCACTAATGAAAAGATTGAATTGATATGCACACACGAGGGGAAGGATGGAGTTTATGAACGCCCACTCGTCGGGCCATGAAACCTTATGAAGGGAATATATGAATTTGATAGCTGTAATCCCGAGCGTTGTTTTCCTTTGTTTTACCCACTTGGAAAATATCTTAAAAACCTCATACGGGATTATAGCGTGCATGTGTGGGTGGTCTTATGACACCACTTAAGGATGTAGCACCCCAACCGCAAAGACACCACATCCCCCGCACTATGAGCCCGATCCACCCATGAAATGGAAAATCCATACATGAATCCAGCTCATAGCGAACGGGGACTCACCCACTCATAAGGCGAGGAGAGAACTAAACCTTCGCAACCAAATTATAAAGAACAAAGATAAATGACAAATTCGGAAGCATAGCATACCCTTCAGTACCAATTCAAGCCACATAACTTATTCAACTAGCACAAAGACTTATTCCTGAAAATTCATACATAACCCTAATTGTATGATCATAATCATAATCATAGTCATAATATTTATCCATTCATGAAAATTCAATCAAATTACAAAATGCATATGAAGTGACCTAAACTTAACCAATCGACTTGATGTCGACTCCTCGCCTAACACTCCAAACCTGCAAAGAAACTGAAAACAAAGTCGGGTTCAGTCTTTAAGAGACTGGTGGGTATAAAACAGGGTATAACATATATAATATCGCAGAATTTAACACCCACACATGCACGCTATAATCCCGTGCGAGGTTTTTAAGATATTTCCCAAATGGGTAAAACAAAGGAAAACATCGCTCGGGATTACAACTATCAAATTCATTCATGTCATTCATAAGGTTTTATGGCCTGGCAAGGGGGCGTGCATAATCTCCAACCTTCTCCTCGTGTGTGCATATCAATTCAATCTTTTCATTAGTGATCATACACATTCATACATATTCGTTCATAATTATAATCATATTCATAATCATAAACACTTACACCTTTTTCCTCCGGGTGGTGGACGGGTTAGCAAGACCCGACCACCTCATACATAATGGCAATGAAGTTCATGAGTCCTCATTGCCCGACTAGCGTTTTCTCGTCAAAACTCCTAACGAGATCCGTTCCGTCGTTATTATTTATTGGGACTAGTGCCCGGGGATCACTGTCAGCCCGAGCTTCTCCGGATAGCCACGTACACATAGTCCCGGGCCCCCATAAACAATGTGTTCACTGATCTCACCAAAATATTGGGTAAGGTTTCATAAATAAAAAGGGGTCATACGTTTGAAATCATTTACCCAAAATGACTCGATATATAAATATGTTTATTTAATTTGGAAATGATATGAAATTGTTAACGTTTGCGCATGAGTGTCTTAATCGTGCTTCGTTCTTATATGATTTGATATCGAAATTTCGTGAAAATGTAGTATGTCGTAGATTTATGTGTTACGAACATGTCTATATGCTCGTTTTATATTTTCGATGTCGTTTGACATGGTAACGAATTTATTTTGAGTTGTGGAACCAAATCAGGGGCTAACGAGCAATTAGCGCACCCTTGGTTCCATATGTGATATCTTGAGCTCGGGAACTCGGATTCGAGTTTCGTCAACTTCGTTGAACTCGTATCGAAGATTTTGGTTTAATGAACTTAGCCTCGTATTTTTCTAAACTCATGTGGACTTCCGAAATTCAACCGAAAAACGAATAGGCCGCAAAACTGCCACACTTTACCATTTAAATCATAACTCTTAAAATCCTTGACCAAATTAACTATGGTTAGAATCTTTGGAACCCTATTTCAGCCACTACCAGCCCTCATTCTCTTCACAACCGAACGAAGCAAGAAAGAAGGGGAAAAGTTCAGCCAAAATTGGAGAAAACCACTATTCTGGTTACTATTCACCTTGAGAGATTTTGAGCTCTAATCTCTTCCAAACTCAACCAAATTCAAGGGGTAAGTTTATGATTGTTTTCTCCACTCAATTTTAATCATTTTGATCCAAGAATCTCTGAGGTTTAGATTTTTTTCTTTTAGTTAAGGCGACCTACGACCCTATGTGCTCGTTTTCAAGCCCGCATGCGAATATAATATTATATATATGCTAAATATATGTCATATGATACGTTATGAATCTTGTTATTCAATTTCATATGAATTCTTTTGAAATTATAAGTATGGGCATATATAAGCTTAAAATTGATTTTACAACGAGGCTATGCTCCAAACCGTGTATCGTCAAGCAAAATATGGATTTCCCTCAGCATATTATGAATTAGGAAGACACGGAGAGGTATGTGTATAGAATATGCCGAGTTGCACGGTAAGGTATGTTTCTTATGGTATGTTTCTTAAGTATGAATCATATGTTTCTAGGTTTCGCGAGTTAGGTATGTTGCTTATGAATCTTATGAATCCTTATGAATCTATTTGAATACCTGGGCCCCGGAGGTGTGGGTAAGGGAGACCCGGTGTGGTATCAGAGCCCGGTTGCAAAACCGGTGTTCTCGTGTCGTGATTGAGTCAGTGTAGGTCGTATGGCTTAGGAACTACGTGATAAGGTGTGCATTGCATCGATCTTGAGTATGAAATTGCTTTCCTTTTTAATTTTGTTGACTTATCTGTTGCATTCTTACATTGGATCAGTGCCTTTCGTGTTGAATACGTGCCATGAGCATGCACTAATCGCATGCATATATCCTTGAAGTAAGTTATGAATTACAGGTTATGAAGATACTATCAAACCACGGCCAAATATTACGCTAACAATGCTCTATTGCAAATCCTTTCTGAGGCATGGAAGATAGGAAAGATGCACTGGGGAAGGATATAAAGAATTCGAGATGTGTGGTCTTCATAGATAGTGCTAGAATTCAAGGGTTAGGAGCTGAAATGGAAGTTCGACTTTAGAGATGCAAGTATAGAGGGACACCTGGTGAAATAGGAGTTGATCGGGGAATATTTATGACTCCGAAGATTGACATATACGGGTCTCTTACATTTGATGCCATAATTGGATTCAACGGGGTCATTCAACTTAAGGAATGAAGTGAATGAACCTTGAGGGTACTTTAACTCAGGGTTCGGATTATGGAAGAGATAGCGAGGATTGTGAAGATTCAAGCTAAAACATATTCGGCGGGAATTAAGCGTCAAGAGTCGTCAAAGAGGAATTTCTAACTAAACCTAATGGATAGAAAAGAGGTTGTAGAGGTCAAGATCGGGAAGAAGCGAGTCCGGGAGTCCTAAATTTCAACTAAGATGGAAAACGAGTCCGGAAAGGATTGGAAGGAGTCAAGTAACGTGGACAATACAAATTCATGGAAGGTGACCATATTATGGACAAGATTTGAGTTTATTTTCCCAATCCAAGCTGAATTATCGTGTGGTGAGGTTGAAATGGAAAATATGGAGCGACGAACGGAAATGGTAAAGAAAGGCAAAGACTTTTGGAAAGAAATCATGCGCCCAAGTGGAAGCAATTAGAAAACAAGTTCAAGTCGCCAGTCCAAGCTCATAAAGGAAGAGTGCGGGAATCTTGATCAAGATGTAGAAGAAATTCGGATACTAATTCCGTGGATAAAGAAAAAGTTTAGGATCAAAAATTTCAATCCCGGACCGTGGAAGGTACAAGTTGATGCACAAACATTCATGGAAAACTTGAAGACCGTGGGAAAGACAAAGCATGATCAGCAAGTCAAAATAACCTCGTGATTGGAAGAACGAGGAAAAGGTATCGAGCTAACAATTTACTATATTGGTGACAGGTTCCAAAGCATTCATGGCACGTGCATCATACTTCACATCAATTATTTATTCTTCTTTACTTATGTTCGCGCGTGCATTTCTATTTGATTTCGTTGCTCTAATGTGTTGCATATTTGCTTGTTGTAAGCGTGACACGTTCATTGACATCTTTACTCGACATACATTTTAGTGTTTACTTGGTAGGAAGTTCTTTCACCTCACTCATCAAGTATCTCTGCGACTGGGCCACATTTGAGTTAAAGGAAAGGAAATAATGGGACGGCACGTGACAAGGAAGATGACTTCGGGAAATAAATCACTTCAAGTAAGGGATAGGTTGGTGGAAAGGAAATTGCAGAAGAAAAAAAAGTGCAACAGGATTCGGCTTCAGGATGTTCGGATCGAACAAGAATAGTGAAGGGGGTTTCGATTATCAAGAGAATTGAAAGGGAAGTTGAGAGGTATAATTTTGGGGTGGTTATGTTCGTTAAAATTCTTTCCCCCCAACTGAAATCTTTCCATCAAGAATTTCGATGGAAGAAGGATCGATGGAGTTCAAAATGTAACGAGAAAAAAAAAAAAAAAATTAAGGGGGAGAGCATGACAAGAGACAAAAATTGAAACTTGAAGTTGTGGCCGAAAGAATAATTAATAGAAATAACGGAAATACAATTAGGAAGATCCAAGAATTTTATGGGGGGAAGTGGAGATGAATAAGACGACTTTAAGGGTGACCATTAAAATTTGAGCTAGGCCACTAAATTCGGATTGAAGATTTTCGCAGGGAAGAGAGAGGATAGTTCGCTGAATTTTTCTACGTATCTAAGTTGATTTGAAGATAAAGGAGTTATGAAGGAGTTTAAAGAAACTCCTAAGCTGAGTTGTTAAGAGGGAACCGATTCAAGTTATCATAAAAAGGGGATGCTGTCAATAAAGTTTGGTTCAATGAATTTGGTAAGAGATTTCAGAAGCGACAAACCAGCAAGGATGAACATTGGGAAGATTTAAATGAAACTTCAAGAATCATCAAGAACATCCTATCTTCGATTAAGGAATTGTAGGGGCCGAATGTTGGAAAATACGAATCTGAAAGCAGCGGAAATTTAAAAAATTTTCCAACAAAAGGACCTTGGACTCGAAATCATGTATCCAAATTCGTAGAGTTAAGAAACTTACTTTTCTTTTATTCTTTCTTGAAGCGTTTCAAGCCACCCAAGAACGTTCTTCTCGCGGCTTGATCCCCTCTCCTTGGTAAAGCTCGAATCTTCAAAATTCTAACTTGAAGCTCTCTAAAGATAGTCCACCAACTTGACTACAATCTAACTAGTAAGGATGCTAGTTCTCTAGTTAGTGTTTAGGCTTAACCTAGGGTTTCGTTTATCTTGGAGAAAGGATGGTATTCAACACATGAACCAAAAGAATTGCCAATTAGCTCTAAGGGGAGCTCGAGCTCCCCTATTTATATTAAGGGGAGGACTGAAAATCCTAGTCCTTATGGGCTAGGGTTTTGGTCTCTCTCTCCTATTACTTGATCATCAAGTAATTTTGACTTTGACTTTGAATTCAAATTCAAATAAACTTTCAAGAGAGCTAAAATATCCAAACTATTTTTGGATAATTTTATACTTTATTTATTTAAAATAAATAACTTATTTTATCTAATTAATTAATTCATAATTAATTAACTAGATTATTTTCTCCAAAATAAGACTTTCTTTTTAATTCAAAATTAAACCAAAGTCTATTAAATAATTAACATATTTAATTATTTAATATATATATATATATATATTTACACACTGCAGTGGTCGAATCTGCAGTGGTTGTTTGCTTGGAACTCTTCCAACTCACTGCTCCGCCGTTTAGGCAGAAAATGTATCCTGACATTGACTTAAAATCATCTAAGTCAGATGCAAAGCTTGCATCGCAGTATCCTTCGACAGTAAGATCTTTCTGACCTCCGTAAACTAAGAATAAATCTTTAGTACTTTTCAAGTACTTAAGAATATTTTTCACGGTAGCCCAGTGACCATCTCCAGGGTCAGATTGGTAACGACTTGTAACACTAAGTGCATAAGCCACATCCGGTCACGTACATAACATTGTATACATTATGCTACCTATTGCTGACACATAAGGTGTATGAGTTATTCTCTCCTTCTCAAGGTTAGTCTCAGGACACATCTTCTTTGAAAGATATGTTCCTACACTCATAGGAAGGTTCTTAATCTTTGCTGACTCCATATTGAATCTCTTCAACACTTTGTCAATGTACATCGACTGTGATAGTCCTATTAACCTTCTAGATCTATCTCGATAGATTTTAATTCCAAGGATATAGGACACATCACCAAGATCTTTCATCTCAAATTGGTTTGATAACTATAACTTAGTCACTTTCATGTCATCCTTCGAATTCCCAATAAGAAGGATGTCATCAACATAAAGTACTAAGAATTGCACTGAGGTCTCCAATTCTTTTCTATACACACATGATTCATTCGAAATTTGAATGAAGCCAAACGTTTTGACTGATTCATCAAATCGAATATTCCAATTCCTAGAAGCCTGTTTCAATCCATAGATTGATCTTTGGAGTTTGCAAACCTTTTGCTCACTCTTACTGAACGTGAAACCTATGGGTTGATCCATATAAATGTCTTTATCAATGTCACCATTGAGAAAGGCAGTTTTCACATCCATTTGCCATATCTCGTAGTCATAATACGCAGCAATGGCAAGCATGATCCGAATAGACTTTTGCATTGCAACTGGCGAAAAGGTTTCATCAAAGTCCACGCCGGGTCTTTGAGTGAATCCTTTTGCAACCAATCTTGCTTTGTAGGCTGCAATGCTTCCATCAACTCCAAGCTTTCTCTTAAAGATCCATTTGCAACCTATGGGTTTGACCCCATCAGGCAAATCTACCAAGGTCTAAACTTGGTTGGAGTTCATGGAATCCATTTTGGATTTCATGGCTTCTATCCACTGTTCAGATTCAGAATCTGAAAGTGCCTCCTCATATGTTAAAGGATCATTATCCTTTTGAGAGATTTCATGGAAAAATCCATACCATCTTTCCGGTTGTCTAGGAGTGCGTTCAGAATGCCTTAGAGGAGGATTTTCGTGTGTATCGAAATTGGTGATTGGTTGTGGTTGGCCAGAAGGGGACGTTTCTTCAGTGGGTGGTGTGAGATCACTTTGTACTTCTTCTAATTCTATGATCTTGCCTTTCTTTTCTTTAAGGAACGGTTCCTCTAGAAAAGTGACATTTCTGGAAACAAACACTTTTTGCTCAGATTGATCATAGAAGTAGTATCCTATGGATTCCTTAGGATAACCTACAAAGTAGCATAAGTTAGAACGAGATTCTAACTTATCTCCCACTGTCCTCTTCACGTAAGCAGGACAACCCCAAGTTCTTAAGTAAGAATAACTAGGGATTTTACCATTTCATAGGGCGTTTTAGGGACTGACTTAGAGGGAACTAGATTCAAAATCTTTGCTGCACTTTCTAGGGCATAACCCCAGAAAGAAGGTGGTAAGTCAGTGAAACTTATCATGGAACGAACCATATCTAGTAGGGTTCGATTCCTTCTCTCAGAAACTCCATTAAGCTGAGGAGTTCCCGGAGGAGTCCACTGAGAGATAATCCCATTATCTTTGAGATGATTGAGGAATTCTTCACTAAGATACTCGCCTCCTTGATCAGATCGAAGTGCTTTGATCTTGTGACCAGTTTGGTTCTCAACCTCCTTTTGAAATTCTAAGAATTTCTCAAAAGCTTCAGATTTATACTTCATTCAATATATATAACCATACCGACTGAAGTCATCGGTAAAGGTTATGAACTACTGATGATTGTTTCTTGTGCTTACACTAAGTGGTCCACAAACATTAGTATGGATCAAATCCAAAACCTTAATGGAACGTTCCACAGTTCCTTTAAAAGGAACTTTGGACATTTTTCCTTTGAGACAAGATTCGCAAGAAGTTAACTCTTTCAGATCATTTTCAGAGAATGATCCTAAAGTGTTTATCTTGCTAATTCTGTTCTTGGAAATGTGTCATAATCTAGCGTGCCATAAGGGAGCTGAAACTTTGTCATCTCTCTTACGTTTAGTTTCTCGTTGTATATTCATAATATTGATATTCTGAGTTAGATAAAGTCCATTACTTAGAGTACCGATGTGAACGGAAGAGTTGTTCCGTTTGATAAAATATTTACCATTCTTAATATAAGTTTCATAACCTTCACAATCTAAAATTGGAACTGAAATTATATTATGAATAATGCTCGGTACGTAAAGGACTTTATTTAAGACTAACTCAAAACTACCTAAATCTAATCTAATTGTGCCTAAAGCTCGAGCTTCAACATTTGAGCCATCGCCGATCTTCAAGACACATTCTGCTTCTTTGAGTTGTTGGACTTCACTTAGCTTCTGTACATCATTACAGATATGAGTCCCACAACCGGTATCAAGTACCCAAGAACTAGAATTAATAGAAAGATTTACTTCAACGAGAAAGATACCTTTCTTTAGAGTAGCCTTGTACTCTGGGCAGTTTCTCCTCCAATGTCCCGCTTTGCCACAATGGAAGCAAACATCCTCTTTCTGATCACGCTTCTTCTTTTGGGCCTTCCCCTTCGAAACGCCACCAGTGGGCCTAAGGGGTTTCTTCTTCTTCTTTTGGGCTCTCTTGCCCTTACCTTTAGAAGGCCCAGAAGAGGAAGATGGAGTATTCACCATCAAAACCTTATTGTCCTTCTTGATCGTGCTTTCAGCAGTCACAAGCTGACTAATCAGCTTAGCTACAATAGCACCAGCATGATTCATGTTGAAATTAAGGACAAATGGGTTGAATGATGGTGGGAGCGAAGCTAGCAACAAATCCACTGAAAGCTCATCTTTCAGGGGCATGTCCATGGAAGCAAGTTTCTCAATAAGGGCGAGAAACTTGAGTCCATATTCATGGACACTTGAACCTTCCCTCATTCTTAAGTGGAACAATTCCTTTGAAGTGTTATACCTTGTAACACGTTCATGAGGGCGGTAAAGTTGCTCTAAGTGGTCGTAAATCTCCCAAGCGAATTCCATGGCCTCATGTTGCCTTTGCAAGTCGGGAGACATGTTAGCCAACATAAGGCAACGGGCTTGGAGATTATCATCCTTCCACTTCTGAATCGCGTCCCGCTCGGCCCGAGTGGGAGCTTCCCCTTCGGGACTAGGCTCCCCTTTGAAGAGAACATAAGTTCTCTTCTCAGAATCTAAAATGATTTTTAGATTCCTCAGCCAATCAGAATAGTTGGGACCAGTCAACTTGTTTGACTCGAGGATCGATACAAGAGGATTTTTGGTTGCCATTTCAAAACACGTAGAGAATCACATAATCTACGACCTAAATGGTAAAACAGAGAACTAGTGAGCATGCTGAATTATAACGATATACAAAAGATAAGGTCTTTAATCTAATGTAGCTCCCACTGTTTTTCAAAGATCTATAATTCCCAAAGATCTAATAGGAACACGTTTCCCAATGGGTACTAAGATCCTAGGCATTTTACCTCGAGCCCACGACTTGCGGACATTCTAAGTAAGAACCCTAGGTAGGTACAACTTAGAAATTCTAACACCTTTAGAACTCTTAGTAATTGTTTTTGCATCACCTATCTTTCAGTATGGACCCACGACTCGTGCGACATCCATATTTACTTAGGCGTTAAGCTAGACCCATCAATCATGAGATCATGATCAAAACTTAGTTCGAACGACCTACGACTCGCGGACATCGCCCTTGCTAAAATTGATCATGAAATATTGATCATTAAAAATGATCAATTAGGTAACTAAGAACTAATAAGCTCCACTAGCTATGCCACGACTCGCGGATAATAACTAGTTTCACTTACTAAACTTAAAACCTATTGATGGAATGCTAGGAATTTAATTCAAAATTTGCATCTTGAATTAAATACCTATTTGTTCGAAATTAGCTTAATATTTAATGGGAATTTTCGAATCAACCGGAGAGTTGTCCGGTTCGACCTCTCCAACATATATGTTATCCAATTTTATTAGTCTTGATTAATGCAAGTACACTTAAATGCATTTCAAACAAGCACACAAACAGATAACATGTCCTAGCATGATACTAACATGTAATGATCATGGGTTCTACCTATCTTATGCGTGATATGTGGGAGCCAGTCCACAATCACAAGTTCTAACATACATGCCACATAAACAGTTTAAATCACATAAGGGAAAGCGGTAACAAAATACGAGCCCTATCTCTATTACATTTTTACAATTGAGATTCCCCTCCCTAACATTTTGAGGGGTCTTCACTTATGGCCTCCTTGTTACTTGAATGTGGTCCATCTTACTCCATGGGTGCATTGTCTCCAAAATGAAAATAAAACCTCACCACCTATCTCTACTCTCAAATTACAATAAAAAGAAAAAGACATAAAGTAATAAGGCTCAATCTTCATATTGGCCTTAGACAATTACACGGGGCATATCCCGGCCTCAAAAACAGTAATATGGAAAGCCACATAATAAATCACATAACAGTACGCACAAAAGTGAGGCTCCAACCTCAATTGAAAAACGCAACTATAGGGCTCCAACCCCAATTTAAACCATCCATGTGCATAAATTAAAACCATACATAGATCTAAACCCATGATCACCTAACATGCTTTCGCGAGAATTTAAATTTAGCCAATAAATTAAAATTCCCGTTTCAAGTCCTAATGACTTAAAACACGACAAGATGCGAGTCTTGTTTATAAAAGTTTTCCATAAATCCCAAATTAACAAAACAAATAAAATTTCAATTAATTTCTGAAAATTAATAATTTTATCAAAGATGTATTTTCCCAAAATATAAACCGTTTCAATTTCTCAAAAATCCTAATTTTAAGTTTTATTCAAAAATTAAAATAAATATTCAAAAATAAAAATTTAAAATTAAAATAAAAAATTGGGACTGGATTGCACGAAATACGAAAACGGATCACGAGAAAAACGGGGCCCGTACGCGAAAGCGGACCGCATGCGTGCGACAGAAGCGCTTGGCCGCGCGCGGTCCCTCCGCCCAGCTTGCGGGCGATGATGGGCGGGCACGCCTAGGCGCGCCCGGAAGGCCTCCCGCGCGGCTGCGGGAGGGTGCTGGGCCGGACGCCCTGCGCGCGCCTGGGCAGGCGGGCGGTGCGCGCGAAGCCCGCGCGCGCGACACCTTCGCGCGCGGGGTTTCGCGTGTTCGTCGTATTCCGTGTTTTCGTTTCGTGTTTTCGTTCAAAAGCAAAACCAATCCAAGAAATCCAAAAACAGTTTATACAGTTTCAAATCTAAAATAGTTTTTAAAAATTAAATTTTGCAAAAACCAATTTTCAGAAACTTTCAGGAAAAAATACAGTTTCGTAATTCAGGCTTTCTAAAACAATTACAAATACTCAATCGCATCAAGCCTAAGAATTTCTACCAAATTCAGAATAATTAAGACGAATCAGAAACACGATTAACGAGGTGGCTCTGATACCACTTGTTGGAAAATACGAATCAGAAAGCAGCAGAAATTTAAAAAATTTTCCAACAAAAGGACCTTAAACTCGCAATCTTGTATCCAAATTCGTAGAGTTAAGAAACTTACTTTTCTTTTATTCTTTCTTGAAGCGTTTCAAGCCACCCAAGAACGCTCTTCTCGCGGCTTGATCCCCTCTCCTTGGTAAATCTCCAATCTTCAAACTTCTAACTTGAAGCTCTCTAAAGATAGTCCACCAACTTGACTACAATCTAACTAGTAAGGATGCTAGTTCTCTAGTTAGTGTTTAGGCTTAACCTAGGGTTTCGTTTATCTTGGAGAAAGGATGGTGTTCAACACATGAACCAAAAGAATTGCCAATTAGCTCTAAGGGGAGCTCGAGCTCCCCTATTTATATTAAGGGGAGGACCGAAAATCCTAGTCCTTATGGGCTAGGGTTTTGGTCTCTCTCTCCTATTACTTGATCATCAAGTAATTTTGACTTTGACTTTGAATTCAAATTCAAATAAACTTTCAAGAGAGCTAAAATATCCAAACTATTTTTGGATAATTTTATACTTTATTTATTTAAAATAAATAACTTATTTTATCTAATTAATTAATTCATAATTAATTAACTAGATTATTTTCTCCAAAATAAGACTTTCTTTTTAATTCAAAATTAAACCAAAGTCTATTAAATAATTAACACATTTAATTATTTAATATATATAACACATTTAATTATCACACGTGTGGAACCCTCTTGGCCCGATTAACTCGTTTAATCATTTTCAAGCCTCAACTCATGTAACCAAGTTGTTGTGTGTGACCCTCTAGGTTCTCAATTCAATTAGCAGTGACCCTAATTAATTAATTCACTAATTAATTAATCAGTCCATAGATTAAACGACCATAGTCTAGCAACAGGTGTTTAACCCCTAGCTGAATTGGAATGTTCGGATTCGACAGAACCTTTAAGTCATTGATTCATGTGAGATACAATCCTCCTACTTACTATCTGTCAACCAAGATCTAGGGCACGGGAATAATCAGAACCCTAATAATCCGGTCTTAAAGCTAAGTGCATTCCATATCCATTTGATCTCAATCCAAGAAACCCTTTTCTTGATGTCTTGATCTACTGCCTTGGCCAAGGACTCCATATGGCATATGAATGACTTATACAATAAGAGATCACCTTGCAAATACAAGTGTAGGTCCTTTCTTGATTCTCATTCACTTTCATGAATCACTTGTGCAGCCCCAGCATAAGCCTTGAATCAGTTGTCTAAGGCGACACCCTTTAAAGCTTATACCTAAGACTACAGAGTTAACTCATAAAGTGACAAGGAACCTCAAGTCTTAAGGATCAATTAATCACATCAATGACTCGTGAGATATTTCCTAATCTGGAAGTTTCTATTTCCTAAAATATAAACTTCCTTTCCCATTTAGGAATGTTCTCACACGGGGCACCTCAGTGAACTTACTTATTAAAGTAAGCACCCTCATGTATCATGCACGTATCAACTATACACTTTGCACCTCCTTGAAACAAGGTGGTCCTTCTTAAGGGCGTGATCCCACAAGCAAGCTTTAGAGGAGTCAGGTTGACACTCCCACTGTCTGTAGGACTCATCGGCTTGGAGTATTTTACTAATCATGACTTATGTGATATAGGGCTCGTTTCATGAACCATTTCACCTAAATGGTAGAGTCCTAAAGTCATCAGGATTAGGGGAGTTCTCATACATGCACAGCTAAAGTAAACGCATACCAAACAAGAGCATATAAAGAAGTGTTGCCTCAATTCGTTATTTCATTCAAAGATTGTCTGTGATTACAATAAGGAAAAGCACAAAACGGATATACAATCGGCTTTCTAGGGCACTATTCCTAACACCGAATACCAAATTTCACCTTAGAGGTTTAAACAGAGTGAAAAAGGAAAATTGAACGAAAGACAGGAGGAGATTTGGTTGATATATATTAAGGTAGGGAATAAACTTTTAAGGACGCCAAGGGTAGTTATCTTTGATGATATGCTAGGCTTGATTTGGGTAAGGAAAATAGCTATGGACCTGATTTCGGGACGGATGATCTAAGGGTATTCGGGGAGGTCAAGCTTGGTTATTTAAAAAGGAGTTTGCTTAGTCGAATGAAGATTACGGAAAATGATGATAAATCGAAGAGGACTAGAAGCAGTACAAGTCAGAAGGGAATAAAGAATAAAATCCTTAGAGGATCTATCATTGCTTCGCTGGGGTACCCTGAAGAGCTTAAAGACAAGTCAAGCACTAAGCTCACTTTTGGGACAGATCATGCGTTGGACAACAAACTCACAGGTTTAAATTATGCAACTACGGTGAACGGTACATGAAGCATCCATGCAAATTTAACTTAAATAATTTTTATGTTATGTGCTTCGATTCCTTATCATGTTAAATTACTTGGAGTAATTGATAATCGTTAACTGCTTTGGGTGTCTTACGTGATTTTAATTATGGTTTCGCGTTGTGTTGCTCGGCGGTATTGGAGACTTCCTTGCTTTATTTTTCTTTGAGAGACGGGGTGCTCTCGTCGTTTGTAAGAGATGGGGATTCTCTTATTTTTGTTTGAGAGACGGGGTGCTCTCTTTGCCAGAGCGGGGTTCTCTCATTGTTGCTCGAGAGGTGGGGCCCTCTCCTTGTTGCTTGTGAGAGACGGGGAATCTCTCATTGTTTGTTCGGTCGAATAGTGAATCCGAGGATGGATTCTTTTTAAGGGGGAGAGATTGTAACGCCCCAACTTTTCCGTATAGCATGACGTATGTGTTTATCAATTTGCGTGAAGTAATTGTTCATCAGTGTTTTATATATTTAATTGCAAATATAAAATGTTAAATATTATATCTTAATTTCTCTAATATTAAATTTATTGTAATGTGTTGACTTGATTAAATGTTAATTATTCATACCTTAAGTTAATTAATATTAATTATATGCGGAATAGTGACTTTTAAAGCCTAATGTATTAATACTATATATATATATATATTTCGTGCATTAATTTTAAAATATATGTAAGTATTGCCTTTTAGTTTAATTATATTAAATTCACACTTTGATTTAATTATTTAAATATGAATTTAAACTTTGTTATATATTATGAATTTATTTATGCATTGCTCATGAGTGTTGTAAACGTGCTTCGTTTTTATATGATTTGAATTCGAAATTTTGTGGAAATTTAATATGTTGGAGCTATGTGTGTCATGAATATGAATATATGTTCGTTTTATGTTTTCGGATTCATTTGCATCAGTTTCGAATTTATTTTGTTCTTGGAATCCAAATCGGGGGCTAATGAGCAATTAGCGCACCCTTGGTTCCGTATGTGATATCTTGAGCTAGGAAACTCGAATTCGAGTTTCGTCAACTTCTCTGAACTCATAGCGAAAATTCGAGTTTAATGAACTTAACCTCATATTTTTCCAAAGTTATTTGAACCTCCGAAATTCAACCGAAAAGTGCTACGTTCGTCAAAACTGCCACAACTCACTAAAAAGGTCATAACTTTCTCAAACCTTGACCAAATTAACCATGGTTTGATTCCTTGGAACTCTAACTCAACCCACTAACACTCCATATCAGCCCCAAGCCGAAACACGCACCTCATACCAAGAAAAATCAGCCAAAAGCCCCTGCTCTCCAGAAAATCCCGTCACCATGCCCTACTTGGAGATTTCAAGCTCAAATCTCTTTCAAACCTCAATCAATCCACAAGGTGAGTTTATGATTGTAATATACATTTATTTAGAGTCATTTTGATCCATTCATCCCCAAATTTGAGCTTGCTTTGATGGAGTTTGATGAATATGAGTGAATAGTTAGGTTATAGATGAATTTCTTGATTTCTTGGATTCCTTGATGATTTTGATTGTTTTAAAGCATGAGAATGGTCAATTTAACTCCTTTATATCAGGTATGAACATGTATTAGATGGTAGTTGAGAATTCATTGAGAATCCATTAATGAACTTTGAAGAAATTGGTTGAAACTTGAAGTCATTTGCCTTCTTCACGTTTTAGAATAGAAATTGCGTTTTAGAATAGAAATTGCGGTCAATTGTTGATCATTTTAGTCTTGTTTGCTGCAGCTACATACCTGATCATGTTGCATAAGGAGTGGATTGGTTGTTGCTCTGTTTTGCTTCATTTTCGTACCCTGTTTTGGCCTGAGCTGCTGCGTCTGCTGCTGCTCTTTCTTCCTTGCTTCTTGGCTGTTCGTTTTCAGTTAATTGGTGGGAGTTTTGGTGTTGTTTTGCTGCTGAACTTTTGCCTTATGTTGCTGCTACTTACTGCTGTTATTTCTTACAATCAAAAAAGGGGTTAAGCTTTGTGTTGACTGCTGCTATGTGACTGTGTTGCATCTCCCTTGCCGGGGAGATTTTGGGCATGAAAGTACACGGCTGGGGAGCTTTTGTGCGGAAGCGCTGCTACTCTGTTGTTGCATTTCATTCCTTCTCCTTTTAATTTGTTAAGTGTTTAATTGTTTCCCTATTGCATTGTTGGTAGCATGATTCGTGACCCTGCAGATTGTTATTTGAAAATGTTTAAAGCAATATATGCTGAATAGTTCATGACGATTTTAAGTGCTGTGAGTGCATGCAAATGTGTATATATATATATATATATATATATATATATATATATATAAGAGTGTGTGTGTGTGTGTGTGTTTGTGCATTTTTGTGTTTGTGCATGCATGAGTTTCATATATATATATTAGGTGTATGCGTTTACTTTATCTGGGCATGTATGAGAACTCCCCTAATCCTGATGACTTTAGGACTCTACCATTTAGGTGAAATGGTTCATGAAACGAGCCCTATATCTCATAAGTCATGATTAGTAAAATACTCCAAGCCGACGAGTCCTACCGACAGTGGGAGTGTCAACCTGACTCCTCTAAGGCTTGCTTGTGGGATCACGCCCTTAAGAAGGACCACCTTGTTTCATGGAGGTGCAAAGTGTATAGTTGATACGTGCGTGATACATGAGGGTGCTTACTTCAATAAAGTAAGTTCACTGAGGTGCCCCGTGTGAGAACTTTCCTAAATGGGAAAAGAAGTTTCTATTTCAGGAAATGGAAACTTCCAGATTAGGAAATATCTCACGAGTCATTGATGTGATTAATTGATCCTTAGACTTGAGGTTCCATGTCAGTTTATGAGTTAACTCTGTATTCTTAGGTATAAGCTTTAAAGGGTGTCGCCTTAGACAACTGATTCAAGGCTTATGCTGGGGCTGCACAAGTGACTCATGAAAGTGAATGATGTGATTAATTGATCCTTAGACTTGAGGTTCCATGTCACTTTATGAGTTAACTCTGTATTCTTAGGTTTGCATGCATGTTTAATTTGTAGAATTTGCATGCATGAAATTGATACTTTGTGCATAAATAATATATTAGTATGCATGCATGGTATGGTACGTACACATATATTCATATATATATATATATGTTTATTAGATATTAAATATTATTTGATTTAATCGAATTATGGAAATTAAATTGTTACCTATTTCATATTCCTTCCTAATTTCCAATCTTGAATTGAATGTAATTATTTGCCTACTCTATAATTGTAAACTTGTTATAGTACGTGACATAATCGTTATGTGAACTTCTTGAATTGATTTGGTATTAAATGTGAAAGTTATGAACTTGAATGAAATTGAACGCTTCCTTGAACGAATGAATGACTTGTCTGTATGCTCTAGATGCATTAATCGTGCACATGAACATGTTCATGACATAACATCATCTCTTATGCATTCATATCATGTTCAATGCATTGTCGTGCGTCATATATGGTTCATTTGGAGTCTTGAGTCTCACGAACACGTTACGTTGTCCTTTGTACAGTTTTCTCCAGGGCAGAGATGCCGGGTTCATAAGACATTTTTGAGTCTTCCTTCCTTCTTGGTATTGTTCAGTAAGAGGCGTACAGGTGGGTTTCTCTTCTATTAGATAAAACAGACCCTATATACTCCAATGTGTATATTTCAAGCCAAAAGTATTACATATATATATATATATATATATATAGTCGTTTTCAAAGAGTCTATGATTTTGATTGTTAAACCCTTTTTCTTTTCTG